>CM055125.1:206678900-209413040 GCA_029206835.1 Rana muscosa
TATGACGACCTCCCATGCAGTCCGTTGGCAACAGCACTTAAAAGACCCACATCAAAGAACAAGGCGGACCTCTCCTTGCTCTTCATCAGCTGGGATCTCCAACCCCACTATACCTCCAGTCCTCTCAAAAACCTGCACTGAGAGGAATGAAGGTATAGAAATAGGTGTCCAAAGTACTTGCGGCCAATCTGCTAGCGGTACACCAACATCAGATTTTAGCAGGCAAATTTCCCTACCCCAGTTGCTAAACCGTCGAAAGAAATTCGGTCCCAGCCATCCACATGCTCAGCTCAGCGTCTGAATGCTAGCTTGGCCAAATTGCTAGCACTGCAACTGCTGCCCTTTCAGCTTGTAGACTCTGCCCCCTTTTGTGAATTTGTGGAATGTGCGGTACCTCAGTGGCAGGTTCCCAAACGCCATTTCTTTTCACGGAAGGTCATTCCGGCTCTCTACCAGTATGTGGAAGGCAATGTCTTGGCCTCGGACAGGGCGGTCAGCAGTAAGGTGCATATTTCCTCTGACTCATGGTCCAGCAGGCATGGACAGGGACGTTACCTTTATTTCACGGCGCACTGGGTAACGCTGCTGGCAGCTGGGAAGGATGCAGGACAGGGTTCAGTATTGTTGGAGCTTGTTCCACCCCCACGCCTCCAAAATGCTAGTGGTTATTCTGCCACAGCTCTCTCCTCCACCCCCTCCTCTTCTTCTTTCTCTATGGCCTCTTCCTCTGCAGATTTGTCCTCTGAACCAGTGGTGCTCCGTAGGCGTTCAAGAGGCTACGCAAGCACTCAGGCAAAAAGATGCCATGAGGTGCTAGAGTTTGTCTGCTTAGGGGGCAGGAGCCACACTGGAGCAGAGATTCTGTCAGCTCTGCAGGGGCAGGCTCAGAGGTGGTTGATGCCACGCCAGCTTCAGCCAGGAATGGTTGTATGCGACAATGGCACCAACCTCCTCTCCGCCCTCCGGCAGGGACACTTGACCCATGTTCCCTGTTTGGCTCACGTCCCGAATTTGGTGGTGCAGCGGTTCTTGAGCAGGTACCCGGGCTTACAGGATCTCCTGAGGCAGGCCAGGAAAGTCTGTGGTCATTTCTGCCGGTCATATAATGCCAGTGCTCGGCTGGTTGACCTTCAAAAGGAATGCAACCTGCCCAAGAACCGCCTTATTTGTGACATGCCTACCAGGTGGAACTCAACGTTGGCAATGCTGCAGCGGCTGCACATGCAGCAGAGGGCACTGTCCTGTCACCATTTAAGGCTACGAGGATGGTGAGCAGTGACATTGCATGCATCAGTGATACTGTCCCTCTTGTCTTCCTGTTGGAGCACACACTTTGTGGAATAATGGACAGGGCACTTGAGGCATAACAGCGGGAGGAAGAGGAGGACTTCCTTACCTTTCAAGGCCCCCTTTATCCAGATAGTATTCCGGCAGACCCGCCGATCACACAGGAAGAAGAGGAGGAGGAGGATTGTGTCAGCATGGAGGTGGAGAATAACACTCAGCATCAGCAGCTTTCTTCAAGGGATCATTTTCAGTCCCCAGAAACCCATGGAGTTGTACGTGGCTGGGAGGAGGTGGTTGCGGATCATGCGATCCTTAGTGACCCAGAGGACTCTGGATCGAATGCCTCTGCAAACTTTGGGGATCATTACTGGCTGACAACCCTTCTTGATCCACGTTACAAGGGTAAGGTTGCGGACCTTATCTTGCCGTCGCAGAGGGAGCAGAGGATGAAGCATCTTTGTGAGGTCTTGCAGAAAGGTTTGTGCAATGCGTTTCAAGAGCCTGGGAGGTTACAATTTCCTGGTGCTGGACAACGTGTTGCTGAGGCTTCGTTCGGTCACAGAAAGAGCGGTGGAGAAGGTGGCCGGCTGACCGATGCCTTCAGACAATTCTTCAGCCCTCAGCGCCAAGGTCTGATCGGTTCCAGCAACCATCGCCAGTGTCTGAATTACATGGTGCAGGAATATCTAGGGGCAAGATCAGACTTGGAGACCTTTCCAACAGAACATCCACTAGGTTACTGGGTCTTGAGGATGGACCACTGGCCAGAGCTTGCTCAATTTTCAATTGAGCTACTGGCCTGTCCTGCATCCAGCATTCTTTCTGAACGCACATTCAGTGCTGCTGGAGGCTTTGTAACCGATCACAGAGTGCGCCTGTCCACAGACTCTGATGATCGGCTTACATTCATAAAAATTAATCAGTCTTGGATCACCAGCTACCAAGCACCTGATCCTCATGTAACCGATTGATTTTTTCTATGGATGTGGGATCCCTTGAAGACTGCCTATGCTGAGTGACTATCCTATTATGCTGAGTGACTATCCTATTCCTCCTCAATCTTCATGATGACAGGTTCTAAGAATATTTTTGGTTCAGGGCACCACCACCACTGCCTAAGGTCTAATTTTTCTGCCCCTGTTTAACAGGGGCGTGTAATTGCAATTTTTTTATCGAATATTTCACAACAGGGCTCGTTCCTGCGCTCAACAAGAGTAACTGTGAGGGCTTACAGTGTTGTGGCACCACCACCACCAAAGGCCCAATTTTTCCGCCCCTGTTTAACAGGGGCATGTAATTACAATTCTTGATATATTTCACAGCAGGGCTCGTTCCTGCGCTCAACAAGTGAATCTGTGAAGGGTTAGTGTTGTGTCACCACCACCACTGCCTAAGGCCCAATTTTTCTGTCCCTGTTTAAAAGGGGTGCGCAATTAATTTTTTTTATATTTTTTGATATATTATTTCACAGCAGGGCCCGTTCCTGTGCTCAACAAGAGTATCTGTGATGTTTTACAGTGTTGCCAGTTTTTCTGCCCCTTTTTAACAGGGGCATGTAATTACAATTTTTGCTCTAATATTTCACAGCAGGGCTCGTTCCTGCACTCAACAAGAGAATCTGTGAGGGGGTTACAGTGTTGTGGCACCACCACCACTGCCTAAGGCCCAATTTTTCTGCCCCTGTTTAACAGGGGCATGTAATTACAATTGTTTATCTAATATTTCACAGCAGGGCCCGTTCCTGCACCCACCAAGAGTAACTGTGAGGGCTTACAGTGTTCTGGTGCCACCAACACCTAAGGCCCAATTTTCTGCAGAGTGTATATGGCAGGACGTATAGTATATACTGCTGTTCAGAGTATATAGGGCCTGGGGGCCTCACGCCTTTTTTTTTTATTTGAGTGCGGGGTTCCCCTAATATCCATACCAGACCCAAAGGGCCTGGTAATGGGCTGGAGGCCATGCCGTTTTTCTCAATAATTTTAAACTATATTGCCGGAAAAACATTACAGCCGCAAGCAGTTTTAAATGACTTTTATTCCTTTAGAAATGTCATTTTGATGCAGGGACTGTTCTAAACACCGGGAAAAATTTGCCACTTTACAGGCATACTATAGACACCCTCCAGGCATGATATTTAAAGGAATATTTCACTTTTATTGTTTCACTTTAAGCATTATTAAAATCACTGCTCCCAAAAACCGGACGTTTTTAAAACTTTTTTTTTGCATTGATACATGTCCCCTGGGTCAGGACCCGGGTCCCCAAACATTTTTTATGACAATAAATTGCATATTAGCCTTTAAGATTAGCACTTTTGATTTTTCACGTTTGGGTCCCATAGACTTTAACGGTGCTCACGTGTTCGAACAAACTTTTTGACAGTTCACATGTTCTGCCGCGAACCGACCCGGGTGTGTTCGGCTCATCCATAGTGCCCAACAAGGAGGGAAGTATGGAGGACGTAAATACCACCCCACAACCCCTGCCCTACTACAAATTTCTTGTAAGAAATCAGGCTGCATCATAATTTACCAAGATCTTAATTATATTGTAAAAAAAATAAAACTGCATTTATTCTCAGGCTCTGCATGCCGAGTATTTCTAATTATTCATGTAACATGTATCTTTATGGTTATTTTGTTAGTTTGGCAGCTACAGGTCAAACTTGTGCTTCATCATTACGCTCACTGCTACAAATCGCTCTCCTTTAGTGATTACTAGTTATTTCATAAAGACAATGTAGTAATAATATGGCTGGCGAGCGTGCTGCAACTAAATCTCTGAGTGACTCAGATCACTGTAAAACTGGCTAGTAAGCGATAGCGTAAAGTGCTTCTGTAACTGAAATTGTCAAACCTTGTTCCATTGACAGAGTTGTGTGTTGAAACGAATCAAAGGAAAGAACTCTCAGCCAGCTGCTGGCAGGATTTAGGGCTGATCTGAAGCCCAGGTATAGTGCACAATCTGCAGGAGCGCTACATGGTTTGACTATCAAACAGTCGAGTAATGGTCAAATGAGGGCACAAATAACAGACTGTACCTGCCTTCTGAGGCTGCTGTGAGCTGCATTGTTCATAACCAGCAGTTACAGGCTACTAGGGGGATTGCAGTGGCCATTCGTTTTCATACATGTAGGGCAGGGATATGCAATTAGCGGCCCTCCAGCTGTTGCAAAACTACAAGTCCCATCATGCCTCTGCCTCTGGGTATCATGCTTGTGGCTGTCAGAGTCTCGCTAAGCCTCATGGGAATCGTAGTTCTGCAACAGCTGGAGGTCCGCTAATTGCATATCCCCGATGTAGGGTGTCCGTGCCTGTTCAGATCACCCATCGGAAAAAGTGGACACATCAAAGTAAAGCGTCACATTATGAGGGAAGGAAAAGTAATTAAATGGGACAATAATGAGAATAGAGCAGCAGCAGTCACGTCAAAGAGCTAAAAATGTGGAACAGGAAAACTTGAGTGTTAAGTGAAAGCAACAGGACGTTTGTTGTCCGTCTGTCTGGGGGATAACCATGGCGGAGAAGTCCTTTCATGTGTCTTCTGACCTCTCTGGGTGGGCGTCCTACTTTTATTTCGGCAGAATATTCTTTGAGCAGATTCGTTCTCTGTTGACTAATCCCTAGTGTTTTACTAGAATTTCAGTGCCAAAAAAAGAAGACGACAGAGAAAAAAAAACTGTCCGGGCCTGGAATTTAATGCTATTTTGGCTGCCTGACTTGAAGACGAGAGTTTGTAGCAAAGTGTAATCCTCTGCTCTCCTGAGAATAACACTCCTTGCACCTGAGATTTGCTGATCAGATATTTAAATTCAGTGTAGGAGATTTATGAGGAATTGAGCAGAATATATACATGCCAAATATACAAAATCTGTTAATGTATGCAACTCTCAGCGTGCATTATGATTATCGAACCGCAATATCTGCCTCTTATAGGTTTGTCTTATGGCCAGAGGATTGTTCTTATAAGGCAATAATTGTTCTGTAGCAAAAAATAAAAAATCTTTACGTAGAAAGGTCCCAGGCCTCCTTCGGTCTAATGAGGACCTCCAGGGCCAGAGATAGCTGACATCCTTCTGTATATGGTGGGTTGTAAGGCATGGTGGGTGCACAGCAGTTAGATTTATTAGGCGCCAGACACGTCTTGAATGCAAAAAAGATTTTATTTCTCTTAACAGAACTTTGGGAGAGAGGGTTAGGGCCAGGACACCCTTAGGTGGTGCAAGATTAATTGGCAGACTCCGAGACTTCAACAGGAGGAAAGCCATGCAGGGAAAGGCATCCAGCGAGATGCCACATCTGCATGTTTAGAAATGCTGTCTCCTATGGCAACAGTCTTTAACCACTTAGCAACCACCTGCCGACAAATAACGTCGACAAGGTGGTTGCTTAACTCTGGGAGGACGTTAAAAAACGTCCTCCCAGAATCGCGCTCCCGCGCGCCCCCTGGGGTGCGCACACGGGAATCCCCGTCACCGCCGGGTCCAGGGGACCCGGCGCATCACGAATCGCGGTAAATCGCCGCTGATAGCGTCCGTTTACCACGTGATCGCTCCGTCAAATGACGGAGCGATCACTTGTAAACAGACCGGCGTCATGTGATGACGCCGGTTCCTCTCCCCTCTCTGTACCGATCGGTACAGTGTGAGAGGAGAGGGGAGGGAGCGGATCATGTCCGCTCCCTCCCCCATGTCAGCTGTGGGCTGGATCTGTGACAATTGCAGTCACAGATCCAGCAATCCATCCATCCCTGCTCAGCCATCCCTGCGCAATACTCTGCAAATTACCCTGCGCAATACCCTGCGCAATACTCTGCAATACCCTGGTGCAATACTCTGCAATACCCTGCGCAATACTCTGCAATACCCCGCGCAATACTCTGCAAAATACTCTGCAATACCCTGGTGCAATACTCTGCAATACCCTGGTGCAATACTCTGCAATACCCTGCACAATACTCTGCAAAATACTCTGCAATACCCTGCGCAATACTCTGCAATACCCTTTGCAATACCCTGCGCAATACTCTGCAATACCCTTTGCAATACCCTGCGCAATACTCTGCAATACCCTGCGCAATACTCTGCAATACCCTGCGCAATACTCTGCAATACCCTGCGCAATACTCTGCAATACCCTGCGCAATACCCTGCGCAATACTCTGCACAATACTCTGCACAATACTCTGCAATACCCTGCACAATACTCTGCAATACCCTGCACAATACTCTGCAATACCCTGCACAATACACCCTGCGCAATACTCTGCGCAATACCCCCTGTGCAATACCACGTGCAATACCCTGCAATACTCCGCAATGCCCGGCAATACTCTGCAATAACCACTTCCCGCCCGCCGGCCGTCATATGACGTCCTTGACTTTGTGCGGGGATATCTGAATGATGGGAGCAGCTACAGGCATCATTCAGATATTAGCTTTTTCAGCCCGCGATTCCCTACACCATAAGAACAATCATAGCGGCTGTTCCGCCGCTTGGTCATTCTTACGGGAGGCGAGAGGGTATGTCCCCCCCCCCCGGCGCCCTCCGGTGCTTCTACCGACTCACCGCTACGATCAAAGCCAGGATTGTTGTTTTTTTTTCAGGCTTCCCAGCCTAGAGGTGAGATGTGGGGTCTTATTGACCCCATATCTCACTGTAAAGAGAACCTGTCATGCCATTATCCTATTACAAGGGATGTTTACTTTCCTTGTAATAGGTATAAAAGTGATCCAAAAAATTTTTGGGGCGGAAAAACATGTCAAACTAAAATAAATAAAGTAAAATGAACAATAAAAAAATATATATTTTTTTTAAGCGCCCCTGTCCCCGTGAGCTCGCATACAGAAGCGAACGCATACGTAAGTCCCGCCCACATATGAAAACGGTGTTCAAACCACACATGTGAGGTATCGCCGTGAACGTTAGAGCGAGAGCAATAATTCTGGCCCTAGACCTCCTCTGTAACTCAAAGCATATAACCGCTAAAAATATTTAAAACGTCGCCTATGGGGATTTTTAAGTAGCGAAGTTTGGCGCCATTCCACGAGCGTGTGCAATTTTGAAGGGTGACATGTTAGGTATCTATTTACTCGGCGTAACTTCATCTTTCACATTATGCAAAAACATTGGGCTAACTTTACTGTTTTTTTTTTAGCACAAAACATTTTTTTTCCTTAAAAAACGCGTTAAAAAAATTGCTGCGCAAATATCGTGCGAGATAAAAAGTTGCAATGACCACCATTATATTCTCTAAGGTCTTTGCTAAAAAAACATATATATTGTTTTGGGGTTCTATGTAATTTTCTAGAAAACAAATGATGATTTTTACATGTAGGAGAGAAATGTCAGAATTGGCCTGGGTGCTCCAGAACGCCTGATGGTGCTCCCTGCATGTTGGGCCTCTGTGTGTGGCCACGCTGTGTAAAAGTCTCACACATGTGGTATCGCCATACTCGGGAGTATTAGCAGAATGTGTTTTGGGGTCTAATTTGGGGTATGCATATGCTGTGTGTGAGAAATAAGCTGCTAATATGACAATTTTGTTAAAAAAAAAAAAAAAGAGAAAAAAAAAATCTTGATTTTTGCAAAGAATTTTGGGAAAAAATGACAACTTCAAAAAACTCACAATGCCTCTTTCTAAATACCTTGGAATGTCTTCTTTCCAAAAAGGGGTCATTTGGGGGGTATTTGTACTTTTCTGGCATGTTAGGGTCTCAAGAAATGAGATAGGCCGTCAGTACTTCAGGTGTGATTAATTTTCAGATATTGGCACCATAGCTTTTGGACTCTATAACTTTCACAAAGACCAAATAATATCCACCAATTTGTACTTATTTTTACCAAAGATATGTAGCAGTATAAATTTTGGCCAAAATTTATGAAGAAAAAATTGTAATTTGCTAAATTTTATAACAGAAACGAAAAAAAAAACCATTTTTTTACAGAATTTTCAGTCTTTTTTCTCTTATAGCGCAAAAAATAAAAAACCCAACGGTGATTAAATACCACCAAAAGAAAGCTCTATTTGTGTGAAAAAAAGGACAAAAAATTCATATAGGTACAGTGTTGTATGACTGAGTAATTGTCATTCAAAATGTGAGAGCACCGAAAGCTGAAAATTGGTCTGGTTATTAAGGGGGTTTAAGTGCCCAGTGGTCAAGTGGTTAACAGTTTCTAACACAAAGTGTAATAGTTCCTTCACTTCCACTACAATCACTTCTTGTAGTTCTTAAGCCCACTGAGCTCCCAGTCTCTGACTAGACTAGACGATTCACTGCCCCCGAATCCCTTGAGCTCCTCCAATCTTCACGGTAGTATCTTCCTCAAGCGTCACCCCGCCTCTCTGCTGGTTCCCTAGCTTGGCACTCAAGATACTTCTCAAGCTTCACCCCACTGGCCTGTTCGGTCCCTGGCTTGACACACAAGTCTGCTCTGCAAGCATCACCTCTGCTGGCTAGGTCCCTGGATACCCACTGAAGTTCCCCGATTCTCCACCGTCCCTGTTTGGCGAGAATACTGCTCTGGCACTTGCTTCAGCTACTCACTGTGGTCCCTGGTAATACAGTGGTTGGTCCCTTAGTGGTGACAGCTTCCCCTCTACCTCCGACCACGACAGGTTCTCCGGCCGGCAGAACCATCACTTCTAGTTGGACTGCAAACCGCAATCCCAACCCTGCGCTGCTCTCTTGCTTCTGGGTAGGCCCTCACACAGCCTAGGAGTCAGATGTGCCTGGGATAGGCCCAATCTCTGGCCTAGCACCCCGAGCAGTACAACACATGTCCACCCAGACCGCCGTCCAGGTGGCACAGAACACCGATCACCTCACCCAAATATATAGGTTCTCCCAGCAGGCCAAGGGATTCAAGAAAACCCCTGCCCATTGGCTGAGATGCCCCATATAACCATAATCTGACCTTGCATCGCCCTTCTCGTATCTAATACCTGGCCACCTAGCGGCAGAAGAGAAAAGTACAGCAATGCCAGACTTAGGGAGAAATCAATTGATCCCTAACAATTAGCCACGGTAATTACTCCTGGCAGGTAAATTTAGGAGCAACCCTGCCTACACTCCAGAGTGCTACATCTACAATAATAATTATGAAAGAAATCTGACAAACTGGCTCCCTTACTTCCTAACTCATATATTGCTTGATAATCCCTAGAGATGCTTTTAAAGCCCAATTGAACCTTCAGTTTTTCGCTGTCAGAGCCGTCCTTGCATTTTTTGCGCATGTCCAAAAAAAATTATTTTAGACCTGAATATTACTGTATATACTTGAGTATAAGCTGACCCGAATATAAGCTGAGGCACCTCATTTTACCACAAAAAACTGGGAAAACTTATTGACTCAAGTATAAGCCTAGGGTGTCCATCTGCATGCCTCACTGTGCCTCACTTTGCCTCACTGTGTCCATGCCTCACTGTCACTGTGCCCAATCTCCCTACCTGATCTCCTGCACTGTGTGACCAGACGTTTAACATTGGAGTCTATGGAAGGGGTGCCCAAGTTTGAAAAATCGGTGCTCCCCGGCCGTAGGTCCCCTGGACAACAAACTTTGCACACTTGTAGATGAAGAGTGGAGCTACATGTGTGACCATTTAACATGGGAGTCTTGTCCGGGATCAGGCGCACAAAGGTGAAGATGGACACAGACTCAAGTGTAAGCCGAGGGGGGCATTTTCAGCACACAAAAAATGTGTATATACGGTACATAAAACCCCCAAACATTAAATATTTTCTGAAAGCAGACACCCTAGACTAAAATAGCGGTAGTTTCAATTTTTTATTGAATTATTATTATTATGATATTATTAGGGCAACCAACTGCAATAAATTACCCACATTTTGGTAAAATATAAAATATAAAAGACGAGGCTCCACCGAGTAAATAGATACCCAACATGCCAAACCTTAAATTTGTGTGGGCCTGTGAAATGGCAACAAACTTTAGTACCCTATATTTTCTATAGGCGACGCTTCAAAAGCCCACTGTAGGTCATCAGTTTAGTTTTACGGAGGAGAACTTGTGCTAGAATTATTTCTCTCACTCCGGCGTATGCAGAGTAACATGTAACATGTGTATTGCAATCATCATTTTCATGCGCAGGAGTCCCGATACATTTGTTCATGTTCGTATGTGTGGGGGTGGAGCTCAATTATTTTTTTTGGGGGGGGGAATTTCATGTGATTGGGTGTAACTTTATTTTTCTGTTTTACTTTTTATTTTCATTACATATGGGACATAGAGTCCCTTATGTGGTGATTTTTTTGTGACCTGTTCTCTTTAATGAGACAAGCAGGGTCTAAAAGACCCCGCTTGTCTCATCTGGACTCCACTGAATGTATTGCAATGCAAATCACATTGCAATACAATCCTTCCCGTCTATGCTAGCCAGGGAAAGTGATAGGGTAAACCGGAAGTGTCCGTATGCTTCCTCCTGACAGGCAGGACTCTGTCAGTTTTAGGCAGGCCATACACAGTTCAGCAGGAACAGGCCGAGATTCGAACCGTGTATGGGCAGGCTGAATGTACCAAGTTGATTGATCGATCGATCAACTTGGGTACAACTAGCATGCCGTGTCTTACTTTCTATTAACACTAGTGGCTGCTATAGATGCTAGCAATAATCACTGTCTTCTCCCGGTGTGGATGGCCTCCCCCGCCCCCAGGTCAGGAAAAGACCATTGCTGATTCCTCTGTCAGCACTGTCTGTGTTGATGGGGGAATCTTGCAAATTTCTTTCCTGCAACCCATGGTTAAAGACAATAAATTTGCACCTTGTATAGCCAGCTTTATATGCACTAGAAGATTTATATACACTAACAAATTGAAGACAAATAACTGTAACTGATATATCAGCAAGAGAGCTTTTTCTTTTAAAAATACAACAGACTTACTGGCCAGATCACCATGCAAATATAAGGTAAAGAATGAAAAAAAGAAAACGAATGCAGCCATCACATCTAAGAATTAGTAAGCTGCAATATAACAATAGTTTGCTTTTGGGTTTAATACCACTTTAAATCAGCTACATACAATACAATCCAGGTGTATCGAAACAAAAGGTGTTCAATGTCCTACTGTTAGTTTTCTCTAAAAGCAGTCAGTCTGAGTAGAAAAGCCTATCCCCTGCCAACACGCTTGTCTGTATGCAAAGATCTGACACACTCCTTGCTGAATTAGAATTTGGTGCTCTCCAAATAAGAGGGAGCATAACCATTGCTGATTGCAGAACTATAGTTCTGACCTAGCAGTGAGTGTATTGGACCCAGTGGAGGCCCATCAATTAGGGGCACACGAGCACCGCCCCCCCTATCCATGAGTCCGGCCCCCTAATCTACATGCAGGGCGCCGGATGCATGGATTCCAATGGGGGGGGTGTTTTTTTTAAAGCACGTGATTAGAGCCGAGTAAAAGAAGTAGCTGGCAACTCCATGACATCAAGCGTATTTATTGTGAAGCCTTCACAGTGAGTACAGACTCAGTCAGCAGCACACTACCGTATTTTCCGCACCATAAGACGCACTTTTTTCCCCAGAAATATGGGGGAAAATGTCTCTGCGTCTAATGCCCCGAACACACGATCGGATTTTCCGTCGGAAAAACCTTGACTTTTATATACACGGTCACACAAAAGTTCTCTGAACTTCAAGAATGCGGTGACGTACAACACTACGACGAGCCAAGAAAATGAAGTTCAATGCTTCCGAGCATGCGTCAATTGTTTCCGAGCATGCGTCAGAATTGCTACAGACGATCGGAATTTCCCATCGGAATTTTTACCGTCGGAAAAATTGAGAACCTGCTCTCAATGTTTTGCTGGCGGAAAATCCGACCGTGTGTACGCAGCATTATGGTGCGAATATACGTCAGGCACCGCCCCCCACCGCCAACGGCACTGCCCCCCGCAGCCAACGGCAACGTTCCCTGCCGTCACCGCCGGAAGAGAGGCAGGAGAGCTGGGGACAAACATCCATACCCCCCCGAGGGCGCCAGCCGAACTCCCAACTGGGCCTGACACTGTTTCTTAGACAGAAGACAGAGCATTCGGCCGCTCGGGCTGCTCTGTCTTCTGTCAGGCAGATGAGATAACATCAGGTCAGTCCATGGCAATGGTCACTCTGCATGTCACTCTGCATTTATGGCAATGGTCACTCTGCACGTGACTCTGCATTTATGGCAATGGTCACTCTGCATTTATGGCAATGGTCACTATGCATGTCACTCTGCATTTATGGCAATGGTCACTCTGCATTTATGGCAATGGTCACTCTGCATTTATGGCAATGGTCACTCTGCATTTATGGCAATGGTCACTCTGCATTTATGGCAATGGTCAGTCTTCATGTCACTCTGCATTTATGGCAATGGTCAGTCTGCGTTTATGGCAATGGTCAGGCTGCATTTCATGGGCACTGGAAAATATTTTAGTACACCTTTTAGTTCAGAATATTTTTTTTTCTTGTTTTCCTCCTCTAAAACCTAGATGCGTCTTATGGTCAGGTGCGTCTTATCGAGTGAAAGCCTTGTTCACAGCACCTACGCTCCGAGCTCACCCAGTTGTGTGGCAATAGCGAATGAATATTCACTACTGTAACACTGATGCCGCATACACACGGTCAGACTTTTGACTGGGCAAAACTCTGTCGGAAAAAAATAGAGAACCTGCTCTCTATCTAAGTCCATCGGAAATTCCGACGGGAAAAGTCAGTCGGAAATGCTGACCGCGTGTACGCGCCATGATTCTCCTCGTGGCCAATCAGGAAGCGGATCGTGAGACCCGTCACCCGACTGGCTGAAAGGAGATCCGATCAGATTGGCGGCCAGGAGGAGGGAGGAGATGCAGAGGAAGCAGCCGGAGAGCACAGCCTGGAGAGAAGCCGACGCTGCACGGAACGCTGCTCGTGAGATGGGGTAAGTGTGGGGAATTACCTGATTTACCTGAATTAACCACTTACCACCTGCTCACAGTACATTTACTGCTAGTGGGTGTCACAGTCACAACATACGGGTACTTCACGATCCACTTCCTGGTTTTTAGGCACACATGTGCACGCCCTCTGCTGATCTGTGCCGTGATTGGACACAGCATGAGTTTGTCAGCAGGTTACATCCAATGATTTTGACTGTATACCTGCTGATCGGCTGTGGACAATTACAGCACAGAGTTTTGTGGTTACAAACACAAACAACACCGAACATAGAACAGCGATTTGTCTATTTTTTCTCCCTGAAATCAACTCTGAGTTCAGGGAGAAAATGCAGCCAGATCCTGTGAGTAAAATAAGCACACATACACTTGTTAGGCTTTAATTGCCCTTCTGATCACCCCGGGCTGGTCAAGTATTTCAAAAACTGCTGATCTACTGGGATTTGCACGCACAATCATCTCTAGGGTTTACAGGGAATGAGCCGAAAAAGAGAAAATATCCAACAAGGAATTTTTGTCTACACAACTTCCACTCATTGATGTCAGAGGTCAGAGGAGAATGGGCAGACTGGTTCAAGATGGGAAAGGCAATAATTACTCAAATAATCACTTTCAAACAAGGTATGCACAATACCATCACTGAATGCACAACACGTAGAACCAAGACTATGGGTTACAGCAGCAAAAGACCACACCGGGTGCCACTCCTGTCAGCTAAGTAGAGGAAACTGAGGCTACAATTTGCACATACTCACCAAAATTGGACAATAGAAGATTGGAAAATTGTTGCCTAGTCTGATGAGTCTCAATTTCAGCTGCGAAATTCAGATGGAGGGTCAAAATTTGGTGCAAACAACATAAAAGCATGGATCCATCCTGCCTTGTATCAACAATTCGAGCTGGTGGTGGTGTAATGGTGTGGGGGATATTTTCTTGGCACACTTTGGGCCCCTTTGTACCAATTGAGCATCGTTTAAACGCCACGGCCTACCTGAGTATTTTTGCCAACCAAGTCCATCCCTTTATGACTACAATGTACCCATTTTCTGATGGCTACTTCCAGCAGGATAATGCACCATGTGACAAAGCTCCAATCATCTCAAACTGGTTTCCTGAACATAATGAGTTTACTGTACTCCAATGGCCTCCACAGTCACCAGATCTCAATCCAATAGAGCATCTTTGGGATGTGGTCGAACGAGAGATTCGCACCATCAGCCGACAAATCTGCAGAAACTGCGTGATGTTATCATGTCAATATGCATCAAAATCTCTGAGGAAAGTTTCCAACACCTTGTTGAAAGCCACCAAGAATTAATGAGAAGTATGGGAATCAGTTTTTTTTGTAGAATCATACTTATCTAGCTGAATGCAGCATCAATCCCATGCTGCATCTGTCTCCCGCTGGCTCTAACACTTATGCCGCGTACACACGATCGTGATTCACGGCGGTGAAAACACCGCCGTGAATCACGACATGAAATTAAATGAAAAACGAGGGAACGGCATTTTCCCCCACACACGACCGTTTTTCCCGTCATTTTTTTCTTTGTCGAGAAAAACGACCGTCTGTGGGCTCCGCGGCAGTGTCTCCCTATGGGAAAACTGCCGCGGAAAAAAATGATGGAAAAAACGATGAGAAAATTTAGAACATGTTCTAATTTTTCTCGTAATTTTTCTCAACGAGAAAAACGGCATAAAGCCCACAGACGATCGTTTTTCTCGGCGAAAAAAAAAATGTCATTTTTCCCGACAGGAAAAATGATCGTGTGTACGCGGCATTAGGCTACTTTCACACTGAGGTGCTGGATGCGCTGGCGGTATAGCGGCGCTATTTTTAGCGCCGCTATACCGTTTTTTTGGCCGCGATTTGCGGGCGCTAGCAGGGGTATTTTAACCCCCGCTAGCGTCCGAAAAAGGGTTAAAAACGCCCGTAATAACGCCTCTTTGAGGCATTTTGCGGGCGTATTAGAGGCGCTACCCCATTGATTTCAATGGGCAGGGGCGCTATAGGAGCGCTATTTTTAGCGCTCCTATTGCGCCTCAAAGATGCGGCTTGCAGGAGTTTTTTGAGCCTCCTTCAAGCGCAACGCTCCAGTGTGAAAGCCCTCGGGCTTTCACATTGGATAGTATTGAGAGGCTTTTTTGGGGCGCATTGCAGGCGCTATTTAGAGCGCAATAGCGCCTGCAAAGCGCCTCAGTGTGAAAGGGGCCTTAGAACCAAGCTATAAAACACAGCCGATCGCTCGGTTCTCACAGCTCCCTGAGCAGAGAGCTGCTGACTGTAAGTCAGCGGCTCCCTGCTCTGCCCCCTGTGCTCATTGGAGCGCTAGGCTGTGGAGGGGGCAGCAGTGACCGGGTCAGGCTCTCAGCGCCTCGCTGAGAGTCTGAGCTGGGTGCCGGTCCAGGCATGTGGGCGGATCTCAACCATATGGTCATGATCTTTCCCGAGCCTGGACCGGCTCTGTGACATCAGCAGACATCGGAATTCAGCCCGCTGTCTGCTAAAAATGGGTAACAGTAGTGCAGAACAAACTGCACTCCTATGATGCACAGGAGAAGTACAGCCATACGAGCTTTGGCTGTACTTCTCCTTTAAGGCTGTTCTGAATGCAAAAAGAGGGTCCATCCTGGTACTAGCAAGGAGAACCCTAATAAAATGGCTGGTGAGTGTAGATACCATAGTTTGTAGAAGCTATATCTTTCACACAAAGCAAATACTATACACTTATTTTGTTTTTTTTTTTACATGTACACTCTGGCCTAAATTTATGAAGAAATGTTTTATGACAAAGTAGAAAATATTGTTTTCTCTTTTCGTCCATGGACCGACACAGCTCCTTAAATCTTGACAAAGTGGGGTTATGTTCCGTCTATTAGGAGAGGACTAGGCATTACATGTTCTTTATATTAAAACATGTAACTTTAACAGAGTTGAACAGCCCCACCCAGGGGGCGGTCCCTCCAGTCATAACCCCTCACCCTGCAGCATGCAGCTCAGTTTTTTTCTGCCTAGTAGAGGAGATGGACCTGGCTCCCCCTTGGGCCCAGAGTCCTACAGAAATTTTTACTTTTTATTATTTTATTTTTTGATCCTGTGATCTTCTATCAAGTGCCGGCTGGGTGACAAGCTGGATATTATAGATCCTGGTAGTCTCCCCAGTCCGGCCTTCGACTGTGAGCAGGCCACGACATGCCCCGTTGCTCCAGGGGTGGCCGGTGAGTTTTTTGCTCCGGGGCCCACATATGACTGACCTACTTGGGGTTCAGTCACAGTGAGCCATGGCCGACAGCCACTCCGTATGTCCATGCGTGGATGGGTAAGTACAGTTCCTCCTGTTTTGTGTCAGTTTAGAACAGCTGGGCTTCCTAGGGGGTCATTAGGGAGTCCCCTGTCCTCCCTTTCCCTCCCTTTGTCCCCCTCCTCTTTCCTCCTCCCCAGTGCAGGGCCTACTGCGTCGGCGGGGTGTAGCTGTAGGGGTCTCCGTACCCGGTTGGGGGCTGTAGAGCTGTCAGGGTCCGCTTCTGTGAGATTCCATGCTTTCGGGGGGGGCCTCCGTTAGGTGTCCCTGTGGCCTTCTCGTCGTCCTCATGCTCGGGCGCCATTTTTTGTAGCGCCGGCGCCATTTTCTGTTGGTTTTCATTTAACATTGAAAAATTCCATTAGCGGCCATTTTGTTGTGGCCGCGCTGTAGCACAGGTCTTCAATGCGGGCGGCCATTTTCTTGTAGCCCGCACCTTTTTTCCCCTGAGGTGTCCGGCGGCCATGTTGGGTGTGGTTTTCACTGTATGGCTTAGCCTCTAGTGCTGGAGGCTCCCTGAACGGCGCAAATAGCTCTATTTACCTCACAGAACACCTCAGTCACGCCCAGTGTGTGAGGCAGGCGGACAAGCGGCACTGAGCAGTCTCTGGCTGGGTGGGGAGTCTCTGGGTAAGCCCCCGGTCAGCGCAGCTAGGAGGGTGGACTTTTTTTGTCACAAGTGTCTTGAATTAGTCCCTAAGGACTGTCAGTGGGTCAGAATGGAGTCTGAAGCTGGTATTTCTTCCCCAGACATTCCGGTGGCAGCAACTGGTGCCCCTGCACCTGCGGTTACCATGGACAATTTTTCGGCAGTTCTGGAGTAATTTCTTGCCAGGGTGGAAGTGGCATGCGGGCGTATAGGGGATAAAAAGCGCCCCCTCCACCTGCCATCTCCTGGGGAATGCTCTGACTCGGGCCTGGCTGCAGCACAGGACCACTGTTCTGAGGCATCAGAGGACGGGGACCAGGACCGTCCGGGCACTAAGGAGGACTCCTCGTCCGGGTCAGTGCAGGACAGAGCACTTGTGGGAGCACTTATCAATGCAGTAAGGGACACCCTTAGGCTTGAAGATGCTGCTGGGACATCCACTGGGGTGTCAGTCCCTTTTGGGTCACACAAATCGTCCTGCTCTGTAAAGGTTTTTCCTTATGTTGATTTCTTTGACAGATTCATAGATAAGGAATGGGAATGGCCGCAGAGGTCCTTTGTGGTCCCTCAGCGCATGTCGGTCTGTTACCCCTTTGAAGAGAGCCTTTTGAAAAAATGGGCTTCTCCCCCTGTTGACCCTACGGCAGTAGTGTATTTAGGTTTTGTGCTGCCCTAGGCCTGAATAAACTCGTGCATCCCCTAATTTAAATATGACCCACCCCTTCCTGTCAAGGCCACACTACTTGCTGTTTAAGAACCGTCCTGACATTTTCGAGTGGGGACACTAGTTCTGAGGGCAATGGAGTCCTTTAATTTGCATAGATTTCCTCTCACTTCCTGTTTGGCTAAGAAGATATAACCATGCCAATGGTGCAGCAGAAAACATAGCACAGTGAGGAAGGTTTGTGGTCCAGGATGATAGGACAGTCAAAATTAGAAGCGGCGACCCCCCTCCCACAGTTGCGGAATGCCGGTCAACTGCATACCAGAAGCAGTGCAGCCGCTTTATGGGGTCGCTAGACTAATTTGCCTCTCAGCCCAGTCCACCCCATAGGACTGGCACTACACTAATAGTGTAGCGCAAGCCGGCGGGGACTCTTTCCGTGCTGCCCCCCTGCAAAGTGCTGCCCTAGGCCTGGGCCTTGTTGGCCTAGACCAGGATACAGCGTTGCCCCCCGGTATCGAGGTTGAACAAAGAAACCACTATCCCGGTGGAGGGGACCCCTGCCTTTAAGGACCCTACTGATAGGAGATCCGAAGCGGTGACTCGGACCGTGTTCGCCATGCTAGGGTCAGCATTGCGGCTGTTAGTGGCTGCAACTTTGGTGTCTCAGACATTCACTGAATGGGCTAAACTTTTGCATCAGGCAGTAGAGGAGCATCAGCTGCCACAAGAAATTGTTACACTGGCCGACCAGCAGATGCAGGGTCTGGTGTATGTATATGATGCAATCCTGGATGCAACTCCCTTAATCTCCAGGGCCTCTGTATCCGTGGTGGTCTTGCGCCACCTGATATGGCTAAAATGTTGGTCCACGGACCAAGCTTCTAAGAAAGCTCTAAAAGATTTGCCTTTCAAAGGTGGGAGGCTCTTTGGTGCCTCACTGGACGACATTATTAAGGATGTCACTGGAGGTAAGAGCACACTTCTACCTCAGTCCACCAAGGGTAAAGGGCCGCTCCGTAAACAGGGGCCTTCCTTCCCTGCGCAAAAGCGCTATTTTCGTCAGTCGGGGCCCACTAGCAGACCCTCCCAAGCAGATAAAGCTTCAGCTGGGGGACAGAAGCGTCCCTGGGTGCGCAAGCAATCCAAGCCCACAAACAAGTCAGCTTCCGCATGAGGTCCTGCCCCCACCCGATATTTGGGTGGGGGGACATTTTCGCAAGTTCACAGCTCACTGGACCTCCCTGCTTTCCGACCAGTGTGTTTGCGAAGTGATCTCTTCGGGGTACAAGATCGAGTTTCTTTCTAGTCCACCAAACAGATTCTTTCCCTCAAATCTTCCTCTCCTACCATCTCGGCGGGCTGCCCTGACTGGTGCAGTTCAAGACTTGTTGAGGCGCGGGGTAATCATACCCGAACCGCCGCAGGACAGGTTTCAGGGATTCTACTCGAATTTGTTCGTGGTCCCAAAGAAGGACGGAGTTCGTCCAATCCTAGACCTCAAGGCCCTCAATGCCTTTGTGAAGGTTTGGAAATTCAGGATGGAATCAATTTGCTCAGTAATAGCTGCACTCCATCCTGGGGACTTTTTGGCATCCCTGGACATCAAGGACGCGTACTTGCATGTCCCCATATGCGACAGACACCAGAGGTTTATGCGTTTCGCGGTCAGGGAGGACCACTATTAGTTCGTGGCTCTCCCCTTTGGCCTGGCGTCAGCACCAAGAGTTTTCACCAAGGTGCTCGCCCCGATTCTAGCTTTGCTCAGACAGCAAGGCTTTGCCGTCATAGGTTACTTTGACGATCTTCTTCTGAGAGCTGCTTCCAGCTCAGAATTAGAGGAGGACGTGTCTATAGCCACTCAGACTCTCCAGGACTTTGGATGGATACTGAACCCCCAGAAGTCGGTGTTGGCTCCGACTCAGCACCTAGAATACCTGGGGCTGATTCTGGACTCATCGGAGGCGAGAGTTTTTCTCCCTCCAGAGAAGTTGCAGACGCTCCAGACTGCAGTAAGGTTGTTGACATCCCGCAAATGGTCGTCCCTCCGTTTCTGCATGAGAGTCCTGGGCCTCATGGTAGCCTCCTTCAAGGCAGTACCGTATGCCCAATCCCATACTCGGGTGCTGCAGAAGGAGATTCTATCCAAATGGAACAAATCCCCATTTTCCCTGGATCATCTGATTCAGGTGAGTCACCTAGTCAGGGCCTCTCTGACTTGGTGGCTGACATCTCCGGCACTTCAGTCCGGGAAGTCTTTCCTTCCCGTCCACTGGACGGTGATCACGACGGACGCCAGCCTGACCGGTTGAGGGGGAATCTGGAGGTTCAGTCGGCTAAGGGCCGCTGGACTCCGGAAGAATCTCTCCTACCGATCAATGTCCTCGAACTTCGAGCGATCAGACTGTGCCTCTCCAAGTGGTCGCAGAGACTTCAAGGGCGATCGGTCAGGATCCAGTCGGACAACGCCACGGCGGTGGCTTATGTCAACCATCAGGGAGGATCAAGGAGCTGGGCCGCAGCGTCAGAGGTCACTCACATCCTAAGATGGGCCGAAAGGAGCGTGCCGGCTCTATCAGCAGTTTACATTCCGGGCGTGGAAAACTGGCAGGCAGACTATCTGAGTCGCCAGATGCTGGACCAAGGGGAATGGTCGCTACACTCGGAGGTGTTTCAAATCCTTTGTCAGAAATGGGGCGCACCAGATGTGGATCTCCTGGCCTCTCGACTCAATCGCAAGGTGTCGAGGTTTGTGGCCAGGTCCAGGGATCTCTGGGCAGATGCGTCAGACGCGTTGGTGGCTCCATGGGGTCAGTATCGGCTAATTTATTCTTTCCCCCAATGAAATAGCTTCCTCGTCTGCTCCGCAGAGTGGGGGCCAAGAGGATTCCAGTGATTCTAATCGCCCCAGACTGGCCCCAGTGTCCCTGGTATGCTGGCCTCGTGAGACTGGTAGCAGACGCTCCCTGGTGTCTGCCATTGTGGGAGGACCTTCTGTCTCAAGGTCCCATACTTCATCCTGCTTTACAGTCGCTGGCATTAACGGCATGGCTATTGAAAGCCAGGTACTAAGGGACCGTGGTCTGTCAGATTCAGTAATCTCCACCATGTTGAGGGCCCGAAAATTATCTTCCCAGAAGATCTACCATCGCACTTGGAAGGCATACATCTCTATGTGTGAAGAGATGGATTGGTGCCCACGGGCATATTCGGTTTCTTGGATCCTGCTGTTTTTACAGCGTGGAGTGGATCAGAAACTTGCCTTAAACACTATTAAGGGGTAGATTTCAGCCTTGGTGTCTTCTTCCAACGACCCCTAGCGGCTCACTTACTGGTAAGTACGTTTGGGCAGGGGGTCCGACATGTGGTTCCCCCGATTAGACCACTGCTTCCTCCGTAGGACTTGAATCTAGTGCTCTCGGTACTTCAGGAACCTCCTTTTGAGAACATCAGGGAGATTCCTCTCTTAACGCTTTCTCAGAAAGTTGCCTTTCTAGTTGCCATTACATTGGTCAGAAGCGTTTCTGAATTGGCGGCCTTGTCTTGCAAGTCACTTAACTTGGTCCTCCATAAGGATAAAGCGGTGCTACGCACGCAGCCTTCCTTCCTTCCTAAGGTGGGCTTGGCCTTTCACCTAAACAAGGACATTGTCCTTCCATCCTTGTGTCCTAGGCCGTCGCATCCCAAGGAGGTTGCGCTACATACTTTAGACGTGGTACGTGCCCTATGGGTGTACCGGTCTGCTACTGCTGCGTTCCGGAAGTCTGACTCGCTGTTCGTGTCGGTGTCTGGTCCACAGAAGGGCCTGGCGGTCTCGTCGCCCACCATTTCTAGGTGGATCAGACAAAAGGGGAGAGAAGAGGCGCCTCTGGGTGCAGATTTTACAACAAGTTTAATATACAATTTGATTTCCTTATAGTGCACTCACATTTAAGTAGTTAAAAATCAGGCATCGAGTCATGTCCCAAGGTGTGGGGCTGTCCTCGGTAGTCGGTCCCTCTCCTTGATCTCCTAGGCTGTGCGTCCTGTGATTGTAATGGAAGCTCTACACCGCTGGATGGAGTGCAGCAGGTTTGCAGTGGAGCGTGTCCTCAGCGCGAGGCTTGGAGCGCAGGGAGAAGTCAGGCGGAGGGGGATGACATCATCGGTATGCGACCAGGTTTCGTGAGCGCTCCTTTCTCAAGCTAACAGACAGAGACTCATCAGATATCATTATAAGGGCGGGCAGGGGGAGTGGCTGAGTATATATATATGCCGTGATAGGTGGACAAGGGGGCAGCGGTCTGTTATAATGATAGCTGATGAGTCTCTGTCTGTTAGCTTGAGAAAGGAGCGCGGCTGTTTCTTCCATCTACAGCCTGTACGCTCACGAAACCTGGTCGCATACCGATGACGTCCTGGTCGTCTGCTCACACTTTCTCAAAGTGGAAGACAGAGAAAAGGATTTTACAGTGAGTACATATAATAAAAAAATTAAAAAAAGAATGCTTTATTTCTGTTAACAAAATAATATAAATTTAATTTGGATACAGTGTTGCATGACCAAGCAATTGCCAGTTAAAGTAGCCCAGCGCTGAATTGCAAAAAAATGCCTGGTCATGAAGGTGATAAAACCTTCCGAAGGTCAAGTGGTTAAATTGAAAAAGTTCAATTGGTCTTTGAAGGTGCCAACAGACATGAGCCTGCATTGGTGGGCTCCAGTCAGTAAAGCACTGTTATCCAGCTCCAGTCTGCAAGGGCCACAAACAAGTCACAATGTTGGTACCATTACAATAGTTAAAAAACAAAAGTTGATATTAATTCATTAAAAAATGTAATTGAGCAGGATATCGTAACTAGATACATTTAACTAAAAGGTCAGTCCACCTATAATTGATGTCTTAGCTATAGTTGGAGCCTACTGAGCTGAGTCAGACCCTGGGTTCTGCTCCTCCTGGCCCCCTGACTCCTTGCCACTTGGAAGTTCAGAGGTTCCTACCCACTTTAGGGTGTTCCAGCCTCTCCTGTTACATTCTCCATAATGAAAATAAATAAATAAAAGAAGATAGTGGGGGCCCATCATGACCACAGCAGGTATGCAGACCCGGGAACTCACCAACAGAGTGCCCATGAGACAAAAAAAGTGTTGGGTGGTTTACCGTTCCACCATCCACCGCAAACTGAGGTACTAGTTTTGGGTGGACTACCCCTCCTATCCTGGCTCAATGCCATAGATGTTTGCGATGACAGATAACAAAGCTGCTTTGTGCCAATCTCCCTGCTTAAGCGCCCATCTAACCAAGTGCAAAGATTTGTTATATTCCTTAAAAAAAAGGTCTAGATTAAATCAATGTTCCTGTAACTTTATTGCAGGTTTCAGGTGCCCACAAACAGACCTTTCCATGTCTGCGCCTCGCAGATTAAACATTTGAGCTGCTTCTACCTTAGTTATTTTCTCTGTGTGGTTTGGTGTGGGCAAATTAAAAGGACACAAACACGGCAGCATCTAATCCCTGGCGAGGGCGGCCCGGCAGGTTTTCGTAGTATGGAGCCCAACTGTACGTGCGTCAGAAATGATCACTTACGCTGCCTGACTTTGGTTCTGCTATAAACCTTCATAGGGAGAAACCGCGTTTCCCTGCACAGCGCGCTCAGCCTCTTAAATAAGCACCACTGTACAGAGTCTATCATTAAAAGAAATGGAATCCTTTTTATTTTGAAATATAAATGAGCGGGCAGTGTGTGGTTTTAAGTTTTCCTTCTCAGTGGAGCTATGCCGGTCTGATTTGGCACTGCTTCGGTTTCCAGCAGCAGACGGCTCCTGGGGACATTTTAAAGGAGAACTTTATTTTCACTTTTTTTAAATATATCCAAATATAATCAGCCTAATATCAATACATTTATCAATGTGCGCTAACCTTGTTTCTGAGTACAGTGTGTAAAAACAGTATATACTGTATGCACATTGAGGACAGCCATATTTGCATATTGCATATTAGGGCTTGGCTTCCTTTCCTATATAATGACTGTATTTGACTGCTCCTCACTTGTGGGTCAGTGCTGACTGACCTGAAAACAATACACTATAACACAAATTAAGCTTATTTGAGCAGCCCTTAACCCCCTTAGCGGTAATCCCGGGGTGAGTTTTTCATGCTAAGAGCGGTAACCCCGAGCCTGACTCGGGATTGCATTGTAGGATACAGGGAAGTTACTTACCTTGTTCCCTGGATCCTGCGGTGTCCACCCGCAGTGTGTGCGAGCCGTGTCTCCTCGCTTGATCCACACTGCCGAGGTCCGTTCCCTGCGACGTTGCGGCGCACGGGGACGGAGTTTGGCGCCAAATTCAAAAAGTGAAACACACAATACACATACAGTATACTGTAATCTTACAGATTACAGTACTGTATCAAATAATTACACACCCCCTTTGTCCCTAGTGGTCTGTCCAGTGTCCTGCATGCACTTTTATATTATAAAAACTGTTCTTTCTGCCTGGAAACTTGAGATTGTCCATAGCAACCAAAAAGTGTCCCTTTATGTCAAAAGTGGTTTTAGACCAGCTAGAAAACAGCAATAATAAATTAGAATCACTCGCAGAATTGAGCGATAGCGATTTGTAGGGAAATTCGTCATCAAACACTAAATCTAATGACAGCGACAATTCTGCAACTGAGCAAATTTCAGTGTTTTTGATTTGATTATATTATTGAATATTTTTTATTATAATTACATTACTATTTGTTATAATTATTTATAGTTATTTATTATATTATAATTTATGATTTTGTGTTTCAAACTTTATCATGCCCGGGATGTCTACTAGACTCTTGTTTGGTCAGGTTTAAGTAAGTAATTACTAAGAATTGTAGGCCTACAATACATAACACCAAATTTTCATGCAAAATAATTGTACCGCTTTTGGTACATAATTCCAGACAGAAACATACCGCCAGGGAGGTTAATGCTGAACTCCAGGAAATTCGAAAATTCTTCCTAGCCGTGGTACTGCAGGGGTTAACTGCTTGATTAGGGCTAGGGGGGACACAAAAAAATTTCACTGCTCCTCCCCTCTTCCCCACTGCTAGACTGGCCCCCAAAGCGTCTTCTCCCCCATACTCCAGAAGGTAAAGATTCTGACATCATCAGGATCAAAGCAGGGTTCATGGGATATGATGATGCAAAGGAACAGTCTACTGCCAAAGCATAGGGAAGTACCATCTGCTGGGAAGCAGAGGATTGCGTAAGTAAAAGTGCTTTTACTCTCACTAGAATAAGCAAGCAGGTGATCCTTGCACTGCTGGACTGCTAGGGAGAATTTGCATATTCCCAGAGTTCCCTGCAAAGCACCCTGAGACACCTAAAACATGAACGCATTTCAAATGTAATTGTCAGCCAAGCATCCTGGTATCTAGCCACTCTTCCCCCTGTTTACTTGACTTACTGTTGCTTAGTAGGGCCTCCTATAACAGACAGCCTTAGAAAATTTCCCCATCCCAGTAGTTTACTTCAAACAAGAATGCTATTCAGAATCCCTCATCTTCAAGTGTGACCACTAGGGGGAGCAACTACAAATGTACCGTATATGTTAAATACAATTGTGAAAATATGGGGCAGAGCAATTTAAAATGTGAATGTCAGAAATCAAAGCTACAATAACTAAAAATCTCCTATTCAACCAATAACCAGGTTTTGTAAATTATCTCCTAGCTACAGCCAACGCCTGGTTAACTATGTTGACAAGTAAAACAGAAACCTGACAATTCTTGCTAAATGTTGTTTTTTTTTTTTTTATGCTATCAATCTCTGACACTGTCTTCCCTCCCAAGGGAACAATTCCTCATTGATCATAGGGGTTGATTTACTAAAGGCAAATAGACTGTGCACTTTGCAAGTGCAGTTGCTCCAGAGCTTAGTAAATGAGAAGAAACTCTGCTGACTTTCATCATCCAATCATGTGCAAGCAATAATTATGTTTTGTATTCTTTTCTGGTACGTGATTGGGTACTATTTGCAAAGTGAATGTTTACCTCATTTACTAAGCTCTGGTACAGCTGCACTTGCAGAGTGCAACTGCACTTTACAAAGTGCAAAGTCTATCTTCCTTTAGTAAATTATCCCCATAGTGTTATCTCTCACACGCTAGCAAGATTTCAGTAATCCTTGTCACATTTAAAATCGAATACTGCTGGAATGAAGGGTGTAATCCATCCTGTATCACCTTACAGCTTTGTTTGCAAAGTGGTCATGTAGAGCCGGTTCACACAGGGGCAACACGACTTCAACACGACTTCCAGAAGCAACTTCAGACACGACTTGAGCATGAATCACAGCGAGACTTGGAGGAGACTTCAGCGCGACTTGTGGTCATTAACAACACGACTTGAAGTAAATTCCTTGTGGCTTCTGGGTAAATTCCTTTCTGCTTCCTGTAAAGTTGCCTTCAAAATGAACAGTGATCAGACTTCTAAGCGACTTCCATCAGTGGCGTAGCGTGGGGGGGGCAGGGGGCCGTCGCCCCGGGCGCGACATTTAGGGGGGCGACATTCCGTGTCTCCTCCTGATTTTTATTTCCTGTGTCCCCGATCTCTGGCCACCATGTTTAGTGTCCGGCACCCTGTGATTGGACGTATGGGGGTCATGTGCGGCGTGGGGCTGGCCTGTCCGCGATCGCTCTAGAAGTCCCGCCTCCGCACATGACCCGCCATACGCCCAATCACAGTGTGCCGGGAAACTCTGAACATGGCGGCATGACAAGCACTGGAAGTGTGAGCCACCGGGGCCGCTGTTATCCCCTCCGCTCTGGTACGGTGCTGTGTGTCTAGCGTGGAGCGGAGGGGCAAGGCTCAGTGGAGATGGGTGCATGGAGGTGCAGGCGTGCAGCGTCTGACACCATGAAGCGGGCTGCGGGTGGATGGCGCTGGCGGGGAATCGGGACTCCGAAGCAATTCTGCGCGTCCAGTGCACTGCTGAGGTCCTGTCCTGAGGAGAGTCCTGGCGAAGAGCAGACAGAGGTAAGGAGGACTCAGAGGATGGATTTGCACCGAGCTGTGTGGAGGAGGTGTGAGTAGTGCAGGAAGCCGAAGTAGGACTCCTACTGTAGGAGTCAGGTGGGTCTGTGTAGTAGGTCAGTGTAGTGTAGTATGGTGGTCAGTGTAGTTCTCAGTGTTGTGGACAGTATAGTATGGTGGGTAGTGTAGTATGGTGGGTAGTGTAGTGTAGTATGGTGGGTAGTGTAGTATGGTGGGTAGTGTAGTGTAGTATGGTGGGTAGTAAAGTGTAGTGTAGTGGTCAGTGTAGTGTAGTGTGGTGGGTAGTGTAGTGTGGTGGGTAGTGTAGTGGTCAGTGTAGTGTAGTATGGTGGGTAGTGTGGTGGGTAGTGTGGTGGTCAGTGTAGTGTAGTGTGGTGGGTAGTGTAGTGTAGTGTAGTGTGGTGGGTAGTGTAGTGGTCAGTGTGGTGGGTAGTGTAGTGGTCAGTGTAGTATGGTGGGTAGTGTAGTGTAGTATGGTGGGTAGTGTAGTGTGGTGGGTAGTGTAGTGTGGTGGGTAGTGTAGTGTGGTAGGTAGTGTGGTGTGGTGGTCAGTGTAGTGTAGTGTAGTGTGGTGGGTAGTGTAGTGTAGTGTAGTGTGGTGGTCAGTGTAGTGTAGTGTGGGGGGTAGTGTAGTATGTTGGGTAGTGTAGTGTAGTGTAGTATGGTGTGTAGTGTAGTATGGTGGTTAGTGTAGTATGGTGGTTAGTGTAGTATGGTGGGTAGTGTAGTGTAGTGTAGTATGGTGGTTAGTGTAGTGGACAGTATAGTACAGTGGTCAGTGTAGTGTGTAATGGTCAGTAAAGTAATCAGGTTGGTCAGTACTATTGTATTGTTGGAAGGGGCTCTGGGAGTGTCTAAGTCTGCAGGTTTGGGGGGCGCAAATTACTTGCCTTTCCCCGGGTGCTGACAACCCACGCTACGCCACTGACTTCCATTGAAATCAATGGGTACAAGTTGCCTACAGGTCGCCTAGAAGTCTGATTGAAGTAGTACAGGAACCTTTTTTGAAGTCTGAGCGACTGCAGTCGTGTACATTAAAACATCTCCATTCACTTCAATTAGTTTTAAAAATAGCGCGACTTGGGGCAACTCGGGGCGACCTGAAGTCTGTCCGGAGTCTCCTCTGTGTGAACCGGTGCTTAATGTTATTTAAAGTATATCTAAAGCCAGAACTTTTGGTTTCATTTTGGATAGAGTAGGGAAGACTTAAAACCGCTGTAAATTTTTAAAATCTGTGTCTGTGAATGGAGATTTGCCTTCACTTCCTGTCCTGTAGATTCAACAGAAGGGACAGTATCCTTCCAATGTGAGAGAAATCTAGACTTAGACAGTCGTCACTGGAACAAGGGTCCCCATTGGTAGGTTTCCCCTCTATTGCTGTTCTTCTGGTGGTGACTCAAAATATTGGATTTACTCTCACTTTCATTCCAATGTCATTGGTAATCAGTAGAATTAAAGAAAATAAATCTCCCTATAGGGGACACAGACAGCAATACAAACCTGACCGGGGTTCCATCCCCTCCCCAATCTATCCAAATCTAAAAATAAAGTTTTGCCTTTAGTTTAAAAAAATAAAATAAAAATCATAAAAAATATGTATACAATATATTGGAATATTGATGTTATTTAAAATCACTTTTTTCCTCTCTACAGCTTATTATGAACTTGTTATGGCTGCTAAAAGAAATAATGCAAGTAGAGGCTGCTGATGGTTATTTGTTTTCCTAAAGATTTACATTTGCCCAAAGTACATTTCTTTTCTTTCATTTGCCGCAGTGCCTGAGTACAACAGTTTGATAAGATGCTCACATTATTATGCGCATGAGGCAATTCGATTTTATTTCCTTTTCTCTATGTTGCTGATGCTTTATGAATTAGTCTACACATTTATACATATAAAAAAGTAAGTTAGACGTTCTGTAGAGGACACCTATGCTTTGCATTCCACAAGAAACTCAACATACTATTTAAACTCCAGGCTAATAATGTCCTGTCTAGACTGTCTCTCTAGACACACGTCTCTTTGTAACTGCTGAGAAGAATGATCTGCTATTAAACGGGCTGCGGGAAGCAGAGAGGAATGACAAGGAGCTCTCTTTCTTTCCCTTTCTCTGTCTCCCCCTCTTCCTCGTTTCCTTTCTTTTCCTCCCTTCTCTTCTCTCTCTCTTTCTTCATTTATTTTTCTCTCTATCTGTCGCTCTGTCTTCATTCCCCCTCCCCCTCTCTATTTAGTTTTTAGGGTGGGAGTTTAAAGTGGTTCTCCAAAAAGACTACTTCTACACGGTCATGTGGGGTTGGGCATTTCCAACCATGAGACCGCCAAAGAAACCTCTCATGAGGGAAAAGTAAGAGCTGACCCCTTCCCACAATGCTGGTTTCCGAGCTATCTCTGTATTCCCCATCTTTATTTCACATCCCATCATCTTATCTCACTCTCTCCAACCCCCTCCCCCTATCTTTAGCTCCCCCTCCATCGTATCTCCCTCTCTCCAGCCTTATCCCCTGTCTCTCCATCTCCACCTCCATCTTATCTCCCCTCTCCCCATCTTTATATTCCTTTATCTCCATAACCTTGTATCTATATTTATTTCCCACTCTCTCTTCCCCCCTCCATCTTATCTCCATCCTTATCTCCCTTTTTCTCCATCTTCCCCCTCTATCTTTATTTTTTCTCTCTTCTCCCCTTCATCTTATTTCCCTCACCCCATTTTTAATTCCCCCATCATCTTTAACTCCCTCTCTCACTTCCCCCCTCCATCGTATCTCTATCTCTCAAGCCTTATCCCCTCTCTCTCCATCTCCACCTCCATCTTATCTCCATCTCCACCTCCATCTTATCTCCCTCTCTCCATCTGATCTCCCTCTCTCCATCTGATCTCCCTTTTTCCATCTCATCTCCCTCTCTCCATCTCATCTCCCGCTCTCCATCTCATCTCTCGCTCTCCATCTCATCTCCCTCTCTCTCTCCCCCACCCCTTCTTTCTCTTCTTGCGTTCCCTCCTGATCTCTCTTTTCACTCTCTCTGTCTGCCTTGCTTTATTCCTGTGTCATGAATTTCTGTCCTTCCCCCCCATCCCTCATTATTCTTTCCCTTAGTTATATTCATTCTCTCTTTAATGCCTGTAAATTTAGCTCAGGTATATTGACATGGTTTAAAATAAAGATTCTATACAGAAAATAAAAGTAGAACTGTCGTATAGTTAAAAAGGACCTGTCAAGATGCCTGATACCAGACACAATCACAGCTCTCATTCATGAGAACTGGTTTTAAAAGTCTTGAGATGCAGGCCCTCAACAGTGGACAGGAGTCTTAATTATGACAGGTTCCCTTTATACATATAGTTGCAACCTAACTAGCTAAATGCAGATGCTGCAAAGTGCAAGTAATGACTTCAGTGCCCTGCATTGTGTTTCTCTCTATAAACCAAGTAAGGTACACATATTGTTCTAAAGAGAAAAGGGGTCTACCATAGGTCCGGTTTACAGTTAAAGGGGTTGTAAAGGTTTGTTTTTTATTTTCTAAATAAGCTAGTGCATTGTTGGTTCACTTACCATTTCCTTCGATTTCCCTTCTAAATGTTTTTTTTCTTTTTCTGAATTTCTCACTTCCTGTTTCTCCTCAGTAAACTTCACACCATCATCCGAGCGGTGTTTAGTCAGTCAGAACAGCTTACTGAACAGCTTATTGAGGAAGAACAGGAAGTGAGAAATTCAGACAAAGAAAACAAAGAAAAAAAAAATTTAGAAGGGAAATCGAAGGAAAAGGTAAGTGAACCAACAATGCACTAGCTTAAAGGAACCTATTTAGAAAATAAAAAATGAACCTTTACAACCCCTTTAAATGTCAGTGTTTGCAAAAATACTTCTGATAAATATAGATTCAACCCACAAAATTGCAGTCATCTCAATCTGGGGTTTGGTGGTTTAGTGTGGACTCTTTGCTTCACCAGTTCATATCATGTCTACCTGTAAATGCCAAGTGTGTAGTCTGTGAATAATTCAAGGTAGCGCACATGCAGAGATGTAATAAGGCACAGGTCAAGGCAGCCAAGGCAGGCTGCCAAAAAACACACAAAATAATTGCAGAATATTAGATGGAATCTGGAATCTAGAATAAAATTGGGAATCGCAAGTCAGGATGCCAATGTGGCGCAAAAAAAATTTTGTTTAGGATTTATATTTGCTCCCTAGTGATACCAGGAACACAAGGAAGGGTTGTGGTAAAAACAGGAGGCATTAATTGGCACAGTTTGAAACACAGCACACCCGACTAAAGCTAAAGAATGGCAGCCATGTAGCTGGCCCCTGGGAACCTAGAATCCCTGCTGGCCTGTGGCAGCTTGAGTGGCAGCTGGTGGTTGCTTAGAATTGGCTACTGCAAATCAAATAATAAAGAAAAAAGGGATTTTAATGGTGGGTTCCAAACTTCAAAGTACTATATGGGGAACCTTAGAAATGTTGTTGTAATCTAAGGCTCTCTTACCTCCCTTTCTGAGTTCTGTTGGTCGCAATGATGGTTGTGTTGCTTAGCTGAGTTTCAGCTGATGTGTTCAAGGTGCGGTCAATGCTGAACTCCAGGAAGGTGACATTTAAGTCGAACGAAGCAGTCTCATCATTGTCATCATAGTCGACATACAGATTTTCCAGGTTGGGTTCCACGGAATTTAGAGGTTCCCCTTGAGAGAAGATTACACTTCTGTTTAAGCTATGGAAAGGCTCTTTGGAGTCAGAGCTCTTGCCAGAGAACTTCTTCATAATGGCATTTCCAGACAAGAACTCCTTTGAGGTTAATCGGGGGGTGGCATCCTGATCTCCATCATCTGTCATAAAAGTTGTTCGATTTGTGTTTATATCTGCAAAGACAAAATAGGAAAGGTATTATTAAAAGACTATTAAAACAAACCTTTCCCGAAGGCTTAAATTGCTGACTTGAAAAGGCTTGTTTTGCCAATCATTGACTTTAAACAAGTATAGTTATGCCAATCATTGACTTTAACCAAGTATATGAAGAGTTGGATTTAAGTCATGATAAGCATTCTTCTTCCAAGTTAGTGACTTAAGCCTCGTACACACGGCCGAGAATCTCGTCAAGAAAAAACACGTAGTTTTTCTTGACGAGATTCTTGGACAAGAAACTTGTCCCGGCCGAGTGTACACACGCTCCTTTCAAAGAACCCGCGGTTCTTTAAATGGAGCAAACGCGGTGACGTAATCGACTACGACGAGCGTGCGCTCGTCACATTCGATGCCGTCGCCGCCATCTTGCTACACCCTACCTATGCCTAGGAAGCTACCGCACATGCGTCAAAGTCATTTCGAGCATGCGCGGGCTTCCCGGAGGACAGGTAAGTGTACACACACACACACACTTTTCTCGTCGAGAAACATGCTGACAAGAATCTCGACGAGAAAATAGAGAGCAGGTTCTCTATTTTTCTCGTCGAGATTCTTGTCGGTTTTCTTGACGAGAAACATGATAGCCGCGTACACACAACCGATTTACTCGGCAAGAAAGCTTTGCCAGCAAGTTTCTTACTGGTTCTTGCCCAGAAACTCGGTCGTGTGTACGAGGCTTCAAATTATTTAACGAAGAAGAGCAGCGAGGAAACTAGCATTTTCAGAGCGGAAAGTCAGAAATGGCAGCCTCCATTTTTGTTTTTTGCAGAAACCTTTTCAGTCTAACCACTTGCTTACTGGGCACTTAAACCCCCCCTCCTGCCCAGACCAATTTTCAGCTTTCAGCGCTCTCATTCTTTGAACGACAATTGTGCGGTCATAAATCACTGTACCCAAATTACATTTTTATAATTTTTTTCCCCACAAATAGAGCTTTCTTTTGGTGGTATTTGATCACCTCTGCGGTTTTTATTTTTTGTTAAAAAAAATCAAAAAAACTGATTTAACCACTTGCCGAATTCTGGACGTCTAAAGACGTCCTGGGATTTGTGATGGTATATCTGAATGATGCCTGCAGCTACAGGCATCATTCAGATATTGGCATTTTCAGCCAGCGATTCCCTACACCATAAGAATGATCATAGCGGCTGTTCCACCGCTTGATCGTTCTTACGGGCGGCGAGAGGGGACGCCGCCCTCCGGTGCTTCTACCGACTCACCGCTGCGATCATAGAGATTTCCGGCGGACCAGACGGTCGCTGGAGTCTCTATGATCGTCAGAGGACGGGCGCGATGTTATGACGTCACGCCCGGCCTCTGCATTTTTTTGCATATTTTTTTATTTTAGGTTTCCCAGCCTAGAGGTGAGATGTGGGGTCTTATTGACCCCATATCTTATTGTAAAGAGGACCTGTCATGGAATATTCCTATTACAAGGGATGTTTACATTCCTTGTAATAGGAATAAAAGTGATCAAAATTTTAATTTTTTTTAAAAAGTGTCAAATTAGAACATTTTAAGTAAAATTAACAATAATTTTTTTTTTTTTAACGTGTCCCTGTCCCCGTGTGCTCACACGCAGAAGCGAGCGCATGCGCAAGTCCCACCCACATATGAAAACGGTGTTGAAACCACACATGTGAGGTGTCGCCGTGAACGTTAGAGCGAAAGCAATAATTCTAGTTCTAGACCTCCTCTGTAACTCAAAACACGTAACCAGTAAAAAAAATTAAACGTTGCCTATGGGGATCTTTAAGTACCGAAGTTTGGTGCCATTCCACGAGCGTGTGCAATTTTGAAACGTGACATGTTAGGTATCTATTTACTCTTCGCAACTTCATCTTTCACATTATGCAAATAAATTGGGCTAACTTTACTGTTTTGTTTTTTTTAAAGCATTAAACAGTTTTTCCCCCAAAAAAAGGCATTTGAAAAATTGCTGCACAAATACCATGCGAGATAAAAAGTTGCAATGACCACCATTCTCTAGGCTCTCTGCTAAAAAAACATATATAATGTTTGGGTGTTCTATGTAATTTTATAGCAAAAAAATTATGATTTTTACATGTAGGAGAGAAATGTCAGAATTGGCCTGGTGGGCAAGTGGTTAAAAATAAAAACCGTTTTATATTTTGTTATAAAATTTTGCAAACAGGTAATTTTTCTCCTTCATTGATGTACGCTGATGAGGCTGAACTGATGGGCACCGATAGGCTGCTCTGATGGGCACTGATAGGCGGCACTGATGGGCACCGATAAGGCGGCATTGGTGGGCACTGATAGGCGGCACTGGTGGGCACCGAGAGGTGACACTGAAAGGTGGCACTGAAGGGCATTGATAGGTGGCACTGGTGGGCACTAATAGATGGCACTGATAGCTGGCTTTGATAGATGGCAGTGATGGGTGGCAGTGATAGGCACTGCTAGGTGGCACTGATTAGCACCACTGGTGGGCATTGATAGGTGGCACTCGTGGGCATTGATAGGAGGCACTGTTTTGCAGTGGTGGGCACTGATTTGTGGCACTGTGAGCACTGGCAGGTGGTACTGGTTGGCACAGGTGAGGCGGATGTGCCTCTTCCTCTTCGGGACCGATGTCCCTTGTACATAAGCCGGCGATCCGCTTTTTTTCTCCTCACGCTGTCAGCGTGAGGAGAAAAAAAAAACGATTACCGAGCTTTTGTTTACATCACGTGATTAGCTGTTATTGGCTGACAGCTGATAACGTGGTAAGGAGCCGGGATCGGGGGGCGCGCGGGAAGCGTGCAAAGGGGAGGACGTCTATTGACGGCCTCCCGGCAAAGTAAGATCTGAAGGAGTTAAAAATGTAATTTCAGTCTAACTAAAGTAGGCCCCAGTGATAATTTAAAGCTGTGTTAACAGCCTTGTTAGACTGCTAGATAAAAAATAGAAGAACGGCTAAAAATACTTGCCTTTCTTTAAGAACACAGAGCTCAAAGCTTCCTTCAATTGATCACATGACCAAAACCTTAGACATTTGGTCACAAGATCACTGTTAACGTGTTAAGGGTGGGGAATGGCCAATCTGAACTCCACTGACAAAAAATGGGCACATTACAATAATCAGTGACTTCTGCTGTGGGAAAAAAATTCTCTAAAGCTACCTTTTATAGCTTTACACTTTGTCCTTCGGTCACAATCCATTGTTTCCCCTCCTTCATACACTTCATTTGTCTGTTGTCCTCCGGCAGAATTAAATCCTTCCAATGAGGTCTGCCATCCTAAACCAGGTGCCTCTCCTTTTGGTCGCCCTCTTTGAAGGTTAGCAATATAGCTAGTATTTCCAGATGTCAGGTCCTCTTCCAGCTCTTTGCTCTCTTCACTTTCCGATTCGGGGAATGGGTAATACACAGGCTGAGTGATTCGTGAATGCGGCCTTCGTAGGAGAGTGTACTGGAAAGTGATGGAGGGGTTCTTGCCATTTTGGTTCCAGACCTGCAAAGTGAGACAAGTGTTTGCTTCTTATCATGAACCTGCAGTTAGAAAATACCACATAAACCAGCATTAGTATGCGGTAGCCAGCACTATAATGTGCCCACGCATACCCTTGGCTTGTGATGATTCAGATCCATCATTCTCCAAAAGCCTCCAAACCCAGGCCACATCTAGAATGCAAATAACAACTTTGCAGCAAGTTTGAGGTCAGCCATGTCCCACCCTCCACCACATCCCACAATATATTGCAGCAGCTTCTGGAGCTGAATTTTTATCCAGGATAAGTACTGACATCTTATTATGCTTGCTTCTGTATTTTTTTGTTACAGGTTCACATTAAAGATGACCACCACATTTGTACTTAAAGAAGAATTCCAGGCATTTTATATTTTTACATAGCTTGAACCAATATAACTAGGAATATACCACACCTGGCCACTGCCTCTGGAAGCTGTAAATCACTGAATTAGATTTGGTTACTTTGGTGATCTCCACTTGCTTCTGGGTCTCATGCTGAGATGCTGGCCTGATGAATTGGGAATACAGGAGGTCAGCCGCTTGGTACGGGTGCCATTTGGAAAATGCTTTGCATTTTCTGAATGAATGCAAAGTGTTCTCTGATTGGACGAGGGGGAGACTTTGGGCAGTGACATCAAACTCTCAATCGCGTCCAATCAGAGAATGCTTTGCATTCATTCAGAAAACACAAAGCATTCTGCATTCAATCCATCAGGCCAGCAGCTTGGCACAGGACCCAGAAGCAAGTGGAGATCACTGAAGGAGTGGTGCCTACTTCAGTGATTTCCAGCTTCCAGGGACATTGGCCAGGTATGGCATATACATATTATTAAAATATATATAAACCAGCCTGCGCTCACTGAAAAACGTCAAAAGATGGCTGCTAACAAAAGGAATGATACAAGAAATTCGTAAACAAAATACTGTATATATAAGTATTTGTAGTACCGAACCAGATAAAATGGTATGTGAACAATTAAATAAATAAATAAAAGTAAATAATCAGTGTCTTATACTGTAGTCTGTAAATGATATATAAAAATATATATATATATAGTGATTATATATTAGTATTTATTTTTATTTTATCTATTTCAATGCTATAAATACTTATATTTGGTATATACATAGTTGCATTGGTCCAAGTGGGCAAATGTAACTATGTAAAAAATATACCATGCCAAAAATGTATCTTTAATACACAACTCCAACCCAAACTTTTCTTTGTTTTGGACAAAGTAAGGACAATGTAGGACTTCAGTTTTTTTGTTTATTTTTGGTCTATGTTCCCATTATGTGATGGAAAAACTCTCTGGTCATTTGGACAGCAAGTGATGACAAATGTCCCCAGTGGGGACACGGGAGAAGTCTATCCAACGCTAAAAAAAAATAAGTTTAAACTGAAGTTTGGCTTTAAGAAGGGTTTCCACCATTTTTAAATGTATGTAAATCCCTCTCAATAATTAACAGATAAAAGTCTCCCTCCCTGCAGAATACATCTATGCTCTGCCGTATCCTCCCTATAGCCAATCTCTCTTTTCTGGCCACTTGTGAGTTAGTAGTCAGCAGAGCTGCATCAAAGTCTTTTCTGTTTGTGTCAAGAGGGTTTACCGATTCCAGAGCATCATGCATCACCATGGCACATCTCACCTAAAAACAGAACTCTGACTAATGTGGTCAATTTTGTATCATTAGCAATACTTACAGATGGAGCGGACAAAAAGAGCAATTGTGTCCCCTGTGTCATTTATCCTGTATTTTTTTACAGTGCCACGACTTAACTGCACACAAAGTGGCTGTAACTCTTCTGTACTGTTCAAGGATAGCCTGATGTAAGCTGGAGTTTCCCTTAGGCCCCTTTCACACTGAGGCGTTGAAAAAACGCAAAAAAATTATGATTTTTTTACAGCGATTTTACTGCGTTTTTACCGCTAGCGCATATGCGTTTTTACCGCGTTTTTGCGGTAAAAAGCATTATTTGGTATCCCACAATCCTCCACTCTACTGCGTTCATGTGACCTTCCCACAGCTTCTGGGTGTTTTTTACCACGTTTTTACAGCGGTACTCATTCATTTCAATGGGGATAGGCGTTTTTACAGCGCTATTTTATGCGCCCCAAAGATGCTCCACAAACGCTGTTTGCAGGATTTTTTCCAACGCACAGCCAGCAAAACGCCTCAGTGTGAAAGCCCTCAGGGCTCACATTGAGAATGATGGGGCAGGATTATTTCAGGCATTTTTACAGCGCTGTTTTTACCGCAAAAACGCCTGAAAAACGCCTCAGTGTGAAAGGGGCCTTAAACAAAATTTTCTGTTATATATAAATTGCCAATATTCTTGGATTGAATCATATTGTAAAGAAATACTTTTTTAAATGTTTTACTGCTGTGTGACCCACTGGGACAGTCATTCTGAATAAAGAGAGATGAGAGAGGAAGCTTTTCCTCTGCCTGGAAATTAAGCCAGAGAATATTATTCAGGTATACCAGATTGTAGATCAGCAAAGGACAGAGAAGAGTCAGGACAAGGAGTATAGTCTGAGCAGCTTATATTGGCCATACTCTCAGTCAAGACCAGGCCACGTGTGCCCCCCAACCAAAAAAACTTTGCTTTGGAAACACCCTATTTGTAGCCAGTAAAGTATATTCCATTTTTTTGTATTCTATGACTTGGCTCTAACTGTTTATTTAAATTTCACAAGTGACACGTCCTCTTCACAGACAAAACAGTCCCTTGGTAGTCAAGTGTTTGAAGTTGCTGACTTTGCTGCACTCAGTTGCAGATGGTGGAAAGTGGTGGGACTTACCATGATGTTCAGGCCCCGGTTGGTTGGTCCTTGAGCCACAATATATTCTATTCCTGTCTCATACACATCCATGGGCCTACGGTACTTGAATACAGTTCCGGCAATGTTAAAATTTTTGGGGCTGTCAACCTTAAAGTTTCCATTGAAGTAGTAGTATCCGGAATCATCTGCAACAGCTTGAGAACACAGACAGCGATCAGCTCGGTACATAGGTTCACTTTTAGTGGCACTGTCATTTGGAAACAATGTTTTAATAGACCACCCCACCAAAAAGTGAAATTTTAGCTATAGGTGAAGTTTGGTATATCAAGTCATTCCTCTTATATGTCTTGAAAACTATTTCTGTCCATCTAGGAATTTCAGGTATCCCCGCCTACCTTTGAATGTTTCAGTTTCTTCCATTACATTTTCTATGACGTAAAATAAAAAAAATAAAAAAATTGTCAGGAACCCCCCATATTGATCACAACAGAGGTGTAGCGTAAAGAACTCATCAACATAGATCCTTGGAGATAGAATAAAAAATTTCAAGGGGCTCCATCACTTCATCGAACACTATGGGTGAGGTATCCGCTCCTTTCTCACAATTTAAGCCTAATTACCTTCAAGTATCCTGGTTGTCCCGGGTGTGAATGGACCTGAGGCAAAGTTTTGTGCTAACAGTTCTCAATGTGTTAAAATTGAGTGTTAAAAATGTGGTCTGTAACAGACTTAGAAGACAACTAGCTGTATACTGTGATACAACAGACAACATGAAGATATACATCACCCACCCAGGACATCTGCAGATTTCTTCCTCTCCACTATCTGAATGTCTCTTGCACCAACTGGGATGTGGGTGACCAGGGCATACCCTGTAGATGAGAACATGTTGGAGGATGAACCAAACTAGTGTGAGCTCCACAGTGTCTGGAAGCTGTGCCAGAAATGTAAAGCAAGTAGATGAAGATGAGACAGAAGGCTTGTGGCTTACAACTAAATCAGATGCTTACAATTGTTAACCTTTTGCTCAAACTGGCACTGTATTGGATAACACAGATTGCAAAAGGGACAGGGGTAAACTGACTGCAGTCAGAGATTGGCAGAAAAACCCTCAAGCCCTGTACACACGATTGGTTTTACCAATGAAAACAGTCCGATGGACTTTTTTGATCGGACAAACCGATCGTGTATGGGCCCCATCGGTCTTTTTTCCATCGGTGATTAAAAATAGAACATGTTTTAAATTTTTCCGATGGAAAAAAAACTGATAGCAAATTCCGATTGTCTATGTGGAACTCCATCGGAGAAAAAACCCATGCATGCTCAGAATCAAGTCGATGCATGCTCAGAAGCATTGAACTTAATTATTCTCGGCTCGTCGGAGTGTTTTACGTCACGGCGTTTGGGACGGTCGGATTTTCGACTGATGGTGTGTAGGCAAGACTGATGGAAGTCAGCTTCATTGGAAATCCGATGGAAAAATCCATCGGATTTTATTCCATCGGAAATCCGATCGTGTGTACAGGGCTTCAATCGGACAATATTGGCCTTATGGATCACATAAACAAAGAGCTGCGTTTACATGATTGTAGGTTTACGAATCCAGGAATCACATTTTGCTACAGGAAGGAGAATAGCAATGCATTGCCTTTGCTAGTTTTTTTTTTATATTTAGGCCACATGGTTGAAAAATTATTTTGAATTTTCACACTTAGGAGTTAGGATATTAGAGTGTACCAGCAGGGTGACCAGTTGAAGTTAGTTTTGTGTATGGCCAGATTTGACGCTCAGGTAGATGTGCTTTATTTTACTTTCCTTGACTTGCATTTGAAGCATGCTTTACTTGCAAATCAGCAGTTTTCAAGCCACGTAGAAATTGATTTTCATTTTACAGTGTGGTGGATGACGGCTAGGAGACTGCTTCTGAAATGCTTTGTATTTCTCTGGTTCCACTGAAATCTATCTATATTGCAAGCAATAGCATGTGTTCACATGCATAACACAGCATTTGCAAACAAAGCCCATGTACAGAAGCATAATTGGTATAATTTCCACTTTTGTGCTTAAACCTAGGCAGATTTACAACAATGTTTTTATAAAAACAAAAAACAAAAAAAAAACATTACAATGTATTTTAAACGTAACTAGTTGAAATACCTGACTTAGCAGTGATTCCTGACTCCTGTAATTCCCTACACAGTAGCCCTTAGACTGGTAGAGGGAGTGACAGTGCATAGACTAACAAATCCTTTGACAGGTAAATCAGGTCCTATAATGGTGTTTATTTATCAGCCTGTTTAGAATTCCACCAGTGGTGGTACATCCATAAGGGGCGCATGGGCGCATGGGCGCCGCCCCACCCCCAAAGCCTTTTACATTAAAAAAATAAAATAAAAAATGTCCCTTTTAAGAAAAAAAAAAGTTCCCTGTGTTCGGGGCGCCGGGCACAGTGCAATATGAAAGCGTCATGCCAATGCAATCCCGTGATTGCAGGCAAGATGCTTCATTTGCAGTGTTTTGTGATGCCCTGTGGCGTTCTCGACTGCGCCTCTAAGCGTTCATTGGGTCATTCTCTTCATGGCTTCATGTCTGGGCGGTGCTGTCCCCGTGCGGCGTGTCACAATCTGTCTGTCTATCTATCTGTCTGTCTGTCTGTCTGTCTGTCTGTCTGTCTGTCTGTCTGTCTGTCTATCTATCTGTCTATCTATTTCATATCTATTTCTCTATCTGTCTATTTATCTATCTATCTAACCATCTATATCTATTTCTCGATCTATCTATCTATATCTATTTCTCGATTTATCTATCTGTCTATTTATCTATCTATCATCTAGCTATCTATCCATTTATTTCATATCTATCCATCTATCTATTTCTCTATCTGTCTATCTATCTGTCTGTCAGTCTGTCTATCTGTCAGTCTGTCTATCTACCTATTTCATATCTATCTATTCTATATCTATTTCTCTATCTGTCTCTATCTATCTATCTATCTGTTTATCTGTCTGTCTGTCTATCTGCCTATCTATCTATTTCATATCTATCTATTCTATGTCTGTCTGTCTGTCTAACTATCTGTATCTGTCTATTTATGTATCTGTCTATATCTATCTATCTATATATCCGCTTATCTATCTGTATATCTGTCTATTTGTCCATCTGTATGTCCTATTCAATCGATCCCTCTGTCTCTGTCTGTCTGTAAGCCCCATCACAGCGAGTGACGTTGGGGGGGGGGGGTGTTTGGGGCATTGCTTGCGCCCCCCTAAAAAAATTGAGCACCATCCGCCACTGTATTCCACTCTGATTACTTCTAAACTGACATGTTCAGAAAATCAGGGAGTTTCAGAGAGGACAATGGAGGATGAAGACTCAAGTGCTACAGGCATGTAAACAAATACCTCCTACCCCTATCTTTGTCTTTCTCGCTTTCTATTTCTGTGTGTCTTGTTTATTCTTATGCCTCGTACACACGATCAGTTTTCCCGACAAGAAAAGTGTGATGTGAGCTTTTTGTCAGGAATTCCGACTGTGTGTATGCTCCATCACACTTTTTTTGTCAGAATTCCTGCCAAGAAAAGATTAAGAGCAGGTTCTCAATTTTTGTGACAGGAAAAATTCCTATCGGGAATCGCTCTCGTCTGTATGCAATTACGACGCGAAAAAAAACGCGCATGCTCAGAATCAAGCAGAAGAGCCGAACTGCCTATTGAACTTAATTTTTCTCGGCTTGTCGTACGTCACCGCGTTCTTGACGTTCGGAATTTCAGACAAGATTTGTGTGACCGTGTGTATGCAACACAAGTTTGAGCAGTTTTCCTGCTGAAAAAAACCCACGGTTTTCCTGTCGGAAAAGCTGATCGTGTGTACGAGGCATAACTCTAATAATATCTATATTTAAGTTTTATTGTTACACTTTCACTCCCAAGCTGATTGTTGTTTATGCTTTCATATTTTGAAACTAATTAAAATTTAATCAAAAAGTTACCAAAAAAACTAAGCTCAGTAGGAAGAGCAGTTGCTCTTTTCCATAGCAACCACACTTCCAAATACTATGATAAAAGTAAAATGTGTTTCTTATTGATTGGCTATGCTATAAGCAAGAGCATCCATTTTGCTCAGAGAGAAGAGGCTTATTCTACAGAGTGGAAGATTCTGAGCATTTACCAAGGTGGGAGATTCCTTTCCTGTAGTTCCCCGTAATGTGAACACAGCTACTTCCATCTCCCTGACAAACACCACACTTATCCAGGGTGTGGGTGGAGAACAAGACCCCGTCACATCCTATCGGCTGGGGAGGAAGAGAGAAAAGCAGTCAGGAAAAGACAGAGGGAGAGTCAAGTGTCCAAAGGTGCAGAGAACTTCTTTACGTCTACAGTAATGTCTCCACAAACCTCACATTTTCCAGAAACACAAACCCCTCGGTAGTCACTGTACTTGCAGGATGTCCCATCCCTGGCCTGGACCATCAGCTGTCTCTGACCATCACTGGTGGTGCACTGCAGATCACAAGGTTTGCTGGAGATGTGCACATAGTCATCTAGGAGGCAACAAAAACCCATGTGAACTATAGAAGAAGTATATGTACGCTGGTACATTTAGGTTTTCTGATTCCATTACACATCCAGGCTTATTCAATAAGGCAAAGTTTGGCCATCCTGGAGATTACCATACTGCTAGTTACACAAATGGGAGCATTCAGCTGCCCCACATTTGTCTCAGGCAAAGCCTCTCTCCTGAGACTTATCGTGTTGGAAATTATGGCAGAAAGATCCTGCCACTGTGTAAGACTCAGCCCACTGGACTCCACTTATAACCAAATTATCACTTTTTGGGAAGACTTGCCTTTTAATTTTAGACATTTGTTTTAGCATAGTTATAAGCCAATATCTACAGATTTAAGAATATTTAAAAGAAGCGTGTCTTTAGGGCCCCTCCTCACAGTGTGAACAGGGGAAGCAAAATCTAGTGTTTTTATCCTGCCAATTCCATCTATAATGCTACTTACCAGGGTACAGTGGTTTCCACTGGTAAGTTTTGCCATTGTATATGTGTGAATTGAAGGACGTGCACTGCTCTTCCCGAAAACTGCGGCTGTTGGATGGACATTCCTGAAATATAAAAATATTCATAACCAAAACGGCTTTGTTAAATTATTTTAAACTGATCTTATATAGCATGCATTGTCTCCCAGCTTCCTAGTTTGCATAGCACTGTCAGATAGCCCAGTAGTTGCTTACATTCCTCTTACAACACTACAGGATCTGTAACTTGATGCTGTCATCCACACTTAGGGCCTGGGAGATGGCATATGTTGGCAAGATGTCAAGCTAGTAAGATATTAGCAGCTGTAAGATCCCAGGAAGGCTCTCTGCCTGTGAGCTCCAAAAGTCATCCTCAGATATGTTGGACAGAACTCATTTTGGTGACAACTATATAGGTTCTCTTTGGGTTGGAAATATTCCCTTTGTGATTTAACCTCCCTGGCGGTATGATTCTGTCTGGAATTATGTACCAAAAGCGGTACAATTATTTTGCATGGAAATTTGGTGTTATGTATTGTAGGCCTGCAATTCTTAGTAATTACTTACATAAACCTGACCAACCAAGAGTCTAGTAGACATCCCGGGTATGATAAAGTTTGAAACACAAAATCATAAATTATAATATAATAAATAACTATAAATAATTATAACAAATAGTAATGTAATTATAATAAAAATTATTCAATAATGTAATCAAATCAAAAACACTGAAATTTGCTCAGTTGCAGAATTGTCGCTGTCATTAGATTTAGTGTTTGATGACGAATTTCCCCACAAATCGCTATCGCTCAATTCTGCAAGTAATTCTAATTTATTATTGCTGTTTTCTAGCTGGTCTAAAACCACTTTTGACATAAAGGGACACTTTTTGGTTGCTATGGACAATCTCCAGTTTCCAGGCAGAAAGAACAGGTTTTATAATATAAAACTGCATGCAGGACACTGGACAGACCACTAGGGACAAAGGGGGTGTGTAATTATTTGATACAGTATACTGTAATCTTACAGATTACAGTACTGTATCTATACTGTGTGTTTCACTTTTTGAATTTGGCGCCGAACTCCGTCCCCGTGCGCCGCAATGTCGCAGGGAACGTAGCTCGGCACTCGGCAGTGTGGATCGAGCGAGGAGACAGCTCACACACACTGCGGGAGGACATCGCAGGATCCAGGGAACAAGGTAAGTAACTTCCCTGTATCCTGCAATGCAATCCTGAGTCTGGCTCGGGGTTACCGCTCTTAGCATGAAAAACTCACCCCGAGCCCGACTCGGGATTACCGCCAGGGAGGTTAAAGGGGAGTTCCAGCCTTTTTTTATGTTTATTAAAAGTCAGCAGCTACAAAAAGTGTAGCTGCTGGCTTTTAATAAACATACATACACTTACCTGTTCCACTGTCCAGCGACGCGCTGCCCGGAGCTCCGCTCCTCTCCCCCCCTTCTCCGCCGGCGCCTCCATTCATAGTGTGGGCACCCGGCCGTGACAGCTTTCGGCTTCACGGCCGGGCACTCACTGCGCATGCGCGAACGGCGCAGCGCTCTCTGAGTGGACAGGCGATCGCCTGGGACCTGTCACGTCCCAGGTGATCGCCTACAGGGAGGGGCCGCCAAAAGGTGATATGACGTATCGCCTAGGCGACCCCAGGGCGGAAGGAGGAAGTGGGACAGGAAGGCGGCGAGGAGTGGATTAAGCAAAAGTTCGGGTGGAACTCCGCTTTAAAGGATAAGTTCATCTTTTGTAACATGTTACATACAGACTGGCCCCCGCTCCTCCCTGATCTGACAGCTAGTGGGGATCTTCTTTCCCCCACTAGCTGTCCTAATTTAAAAAAAATGTGTGGACTCCGCCCGCCCGGCCATGTCACTCGTTCAGTGTCCTGTCAATGGAAAACTACAATGTCCAACAGCCTTTGCAGCTGTCGGCTTGTAGTTTTCAATGAACTACCACGGCACTGTGGTGCGCAGTGGTAGTTCATTCTCTCTTCCTGTCAATTTGTATCTGCTAACCCGTACGGGATGTACAGGCACACAGATACACTGGCAGATCTACTGGAGAACTGCATGGCACCAGCGATCTGCTGATCACTGGTGCAATGCTTTACAGGCTCCAAATAAATAAATAAATAAATAAATGCACTTTTTTTTTTTTACCTGCAAAAAAATGTGCATTCTTTTTTTCTAAAAAGTGAACTTATCCTTTAAGGTAGTCTCTGTTCATCCGCTGAGCTTGTTATGATGCCCTTACCTGCACCTTACAAAGGTGGAATCGCTTGGAGGTGCCTGTACAGTTTTTACTTCCAAGACCACTCAGCAGTTTTCTCCTGAAATTATAAAATGGTGGTAATTGTTCTAAGATCCTTCAGAAAACCAGCTTATCCATATGTTGTCTCTGTCCCAGGCCAGGACTCAAAATAACATTCTTAAAAGAAGAGACATTTTTCCATCTTCCTATGTAGTTCTACAAGGACAGTGTAGATAGACTCTGGTAAGTCTCATATAGCCTAAAAAGGCTGACAACCCAAAACAACAAAAACTTCAATTAGCTACATTAAAAAAAGGGAAATCAAATGTTTTAAAATAATTATCTGTCTAAAATATTCTATAAGTTTTGGATGGAGAATGAGATGCTTTTATTGCAGATTTCCTTTTACAGGATGCCCCACCAAAGTGAGGGGAAATCTCCTCTTAGACAACTGTCACCAGAACAAGTCTCCCCAATTGTAGGGTTTCCCTTGACTTCATAAACAGTGCCAATTTTGAATTTCCCATCACTTTCAGTCTTGGTGTTATTGTTACCAGTGCAGACAGAGAAAATTATTTTCCCCAGCAGGGAGACAGACAGCATTTAAAACCCGGCAGGGGTTCTATAACTTCATCACTCCATTCAAAACTAAAAAATGTTTTGATGATTGCTAGATAGATAACAAACGAGCTTCAGGGCTTATTTACACCACAATGCATAATACATGGCAAAGCACTGTATCATATATATACATATAGATCTCTCTCTCTTTCTCTGTATGTATGTGTATATATATATATATATATATATTGTGAGGGGGTTAACTCGGTAGCGGGTGTGTGTGACCCCCTGGTTGGGCTCCCCACACAAAAACAGGGCCAGCAGACGGAGGTTGTGGTTTTCAAAATCAAAAGGTGCGGTTTATTTCTCTATGTACAGTGACAAAAACACAGCAAAGCCAAAAAGAAACATAAACAAAATAAATCCTGGTCAGCTTGACCTCTGACTAAACATGCAGGTTTCCTAACTAACAACTGGGATCAGCCTGGTGCTGTCCTAGTCCCTAAGTCCCTGGTTTAGTCAATGTCCAAACAAATAGCCACACAGGCTTTTTCTCACCGCACAGGGGTTCAGTCTCCCTAGACAGTCCACACAGGTCTGGTTCCAGGCATGAGCAAAACCCCTAATGAATCTGGGAGTTTTTTATAGAGGCCTTAAACGAACTGACAGGCTTCAGCTGGTCTCATCAACTCCCTGCCTGCACGACGCCCAGCCCTCTCCCTAGAGGTATGAGTCATCCATGAGCCCACTAGCCTCAGCTGGGCTTCATCAACTCCCTCCCTAGTTGTATAAGTCGGCATAAAGCCTGAATCTGGGAGAAATATATCTACCCCCCTGGATGCAACCAGGTGACTTTACCTTCCTGCTGTCACACACCCCCCCCCTCTTGTTTTAACCTCGGGGTTGGAACACCAGCAATCAGGCATTCATGTACTCGAGACAAAGCATCCACATTCCCCATTTGAACGCCAGGGCGATGCTTTACTGTGAAGTTGAATTCCTGGAGGGCCAGGAACCACCTATTCACTCTTCTATTTGTCTCCTTGTTTTGAGCCATCCACTTTAACGGAGCGTGATCCGTAACCATGTCAAAGTGCCTACCTAGCAGATAGTACCGAAGGGAATCTAGAGCCCACTTCACCGCTAAACACTCCTTTTCAACCGTGGCGTAATTTACCTCATGGGACTTCAACTTCCTGCTGAGGTAAATGACTGGGTGCTCTTCCCCGTTCCAGACCTGGGACAATACTGCTCCTAACCCCACATCTGACGCATCACTTTGTACGACAAAGTCTTTAGAGAAGTCGGGTGAGTACAACACTGGCTGGCTACATAAGGCTTGTTTCAAGAATTGGAATGCTGCCTCAGCCTCGGGGGTCCATTTAATCATGACCGACCCTTTCCCTTTCGTCAGGTTGGTTAGGGGCACAGCCTTAGAAGCAAAGTGGGGAATGAAGCGCCGATAATAACCCGCGATTCCCAGAAAGGCCCGTACCTGCTTCTTGCTGTTGGGACGTGGCCAACTCTGGATGGCCTCGACTTTGTTGAGTTGGGGTTTTATCACTCCCCTGCCAATGGTGTACCCAAGATATTTGGCCTCCTCCTGCCCAATGGTACACTTCTTGGGGTTAGCCGTAAACCCCGCTTCCCGGATAGAGTCTAGGACTGCTTGCACTTTTGGCAGATGTGAGGCCCAATCTGTGCTATGGACAATTACGTCATCCAGGTAAGCCGCAGCATACTTCCGATGGGGCCTCAGTATCTGGTCCATTTTCCGCTGGAATGTGGCCGGCGCATTCTGTAACCCGAACGGCATTCTCTTATATTGGAACGCCCCGTCTGGGGTTACAAATGCGGTTTTCTCTTTGGCCGACTTGGCCAGGGGAATTTGCCAATACCCTTTTGTGAGGTCAAGAGTCGTCATGTATCGGGCTGTTCCCAGCCGGTCGATCAACTCATCTATACGTGGCATGGGGTAGGTGTCAAATTTTGTAACTTTGTTCAACTGACGAAAATCGTTACAAAATCGCCAGCTCCCATCCGGTTTAGGCACCAACACAATGGGACTAGACCAATCACTTTGGGACTCCTCTATCACCCCTAAGTTCAGCATTTTCTGTACTTCCTCCCGTATTGCCTCCCGTCGGGCCTCTGGGATCCGATAGGGTTTTAACTTCACCCTTTCACCGGGCGGGGTAATAATATCATGCTCTACCCCAGATGTTTGTCCCGGCAGCTCAGAGAACACCTCCTTGTTGCGAAGCACAAACTCCTTAACCTCCTGTTGTTGGGGTTGTGACAAGGTGGCTGCTATTCCAACCTCCGGAATCACGCAACCAGTTTGAGCTGGTGACCAAGTTTCTGCGACTAGGGACTCTCTATCCCTCCAGGCTTTCAACAGATTAACGTGATATATCTGTTCGGGCTTTCGCCTTCCTGGTTGTCTGACCTTGTAATTCACTTCGCTCACTTTTTCCATTATCTCGTAGGGGCCTTGCCATTTGGCAAGGAATTTACTTTCAACCGTAGGGACAAGTACCAATATCCTATCCCCCGGGGAAAAGGTACGGGTCTTGGCTCCACGGTTGTACACTCTCTGCTGTGCCAACTGCGCTTGGGCCAAATGTTCCTTCACGATGGGCATTACCTGTGCAATTCGATCTTGCATCAGGGCGACATGCTCAATCACACTCCTGTGGGGAGAACTCTCACTTTCCCAAGTTTCCTTGGCAATATCCAACAGCCCTCTTGGGTGTCTCCCATACAGTAACTCAAAGGGGGAGAATCCCGTAGAGGATTGGGGCACCTCCCTAATAGCAAACATCAAATAAGGAAGTAGACAGTCCCAATCCCTTCCATCTCTATCCACCACTTTCTTCAACATTTGTTTTAGGGTTTTGTTGAATCTTTCAACCAGCCCATCGGTTTGGGGGTGATACACAGATGTACGCAATTGCGTCACTTTGAACAATTTACACAGCTCTTTCATAACCCGGGACATAAAGGGTGTACCTTGGTCCGTAAGCAGTTCTTTACAAATACCCACCTGGCTAAAAACAAGAGATAGCTCTTTGGCTATGGTTTTGGCCGAGGTATTTCTGAGAGGGATCGCTTCTGGATAACGGGTGGCATAGTCCATTATAACCAATATGTACTGGTGCCCCCTAGCGGACTTGATTATAGGACCTACCAAATCCATTGCGATTCTCTCAAACGGGACCTCAATGATGGGTAGAGGGACCAGCGGGCTACGGAAATGTGGCATCGGGGCCGACCTCTGACACACAGGGCAGGAGGAACAATAATTTTCTATGTCCTTCATCACCCCAGGCCAATAGAATCTCTGTAATACCCTCTCTCGGGTTTTCTCTGTCCCCAGATGACCTCCAAGAATGTGCCCATGGGCCAACTCCAACACCAACTTCCTGTAAGGTTTGGGCACCACAAGCTGCTCAACGGTTTCTTCTGCCCTTTTTGCCACCCGATACAGTAGGTCCTTCTCTACGCTGAAGTATGGGTAAGTGCAGGTATCATCTGGGTTCACTAACTCGCCATCTATTTCCACTACGTTTTCCCGTGCCTTTATTAGGGCGGGGTCTTTTAACTGTTCTGTGGCAAAATTTTCCCTGTGAACCTCCAGATCAGAAAACTCCACAGACGGTAGGTTTTCGTCTGAGGAGGTGGGCTCCTCTCCAGTTTCTTGAGTCTCCCCTGCCAATACTGACAAGGGAAATTCTGGAGAGTCCTCACCACTCTCACTCTCTCCACCCTCACCCCTTGGAATCCTCTTATCCGCCCCTGGGGATGATCTGGTCTTAGGGTGGAAAGTCCGAGAGTCTCTGGAAGAGGCCGTCAGGTTCTCTGTAGCCAAGTATTTCTCTACACGATCCACAAGACCACCGGCTGTCTCTGGGTCTCCATGGCTTACCCACTTTTGGATGGCAGTAGGAAGAGCTCTCAAAAACCGATCCATTACAACACGTTCCACAATCTCTGGTGCGGACAAAGTCTCTGGCTGTAGCCACTTCCTGCTCAGGTGAATGAGATCATACATTTGAGACCTGGGGGGTTTTCCAAGCTGGAAAGTCCAGTTATGCACACGCTGAGCCCGGACAGCCAGGGTGACACCCAGCCTTGCCAATATTTCAGCTTTTAGCATCACATAGTCTTTTGCTTGGTCAGGCTCTAGGTCATAGTAAGCCTTCTGCGATTCACCAGTTAACAGAGGAGCCACCAGTCCAGCCCACTGCTCCTCAGGCCACTTTTCTCTTTCAGCAGTCCTTTCAAATGTGGTCAAAAATACCTCTGGATCATCCTCTCCAGTCATTTTTGTCAATAAACGACTCACCCCAAAGGACGCGGTATTAGTGGGACGGCTTTCCTCACTGGTCTGCGGACGTTGCTGCATTACTGCTTCCATTTGTTGTAGTCTCTGCTCTTGCTTCTGTAACAGGTCTATGAAGCGGGCCTCAGATTGCTGCTGGGCTTGTTGCTGAGCTTCCAGACTCTGTTGGTGAGTTTGCTGCTGGGCTGCAAGGCTCCTTTGCAAACCTGCATTTGTCTGCTGTTGATTGGCATTTGCTAGAGCCAGCTGTTTCAGTATCTCCTCCATGCTGGCTTAAAAAAACTGCCACTGGTTCTCCACCAACTGTGAGGGGGTTAACTCGGTAGCGGGTGTGTGTGACCCCCTGGTTGGGCTCCCCACACAAAAACAGGGCCAGCAGACGGAGGTTGTGGTTTTCAAAATCAAAAGGTGCGGTTTATTTCTCTATGTACAGTGACAAAAACACAGCAAAGCCAAAAAGAAACATAAACAAAATAAATCCTGGTCAGCTTGACCTCTGACTAAACATGCAGGTTTCCTAACTAACAACTGGGATCAGCCTGGTGCTGTCCTAGTCCCTAAGTCCCTGGTTTAGTCAATGTCCAAACAAATAGCCACACAGGCTTTTTCTCACCGCACAGGGGTTCAGTCTCCCTAGACAGTCCACACAGGTCTGGTTCCAGGCATGAGCAAAACCCCTAATGAATCTGGGAGTTTTTTATAGAGGCCTTAAACGAACTGACAGGCTTCAGCTGGTCTCATCAACTCCCTGCCTGCACGACGCCCAGCCCTCTCCCTAGAGGTATGAGTCATCCATGAGCCCACTAGCCTCAGCTGGGCTTCATCAACTCCCTCCCTAGTTGTATAAGTCGGCATAAAGCCTGAATCTGGGAGAAATATATCTACCCCCCTGGATGCAACCAGGTGACTTTACCTTCCTGCTGTCACAATATATATTACAATAATAATAGAACACCAATGCACATATACAGTGGAGTGCAGCAATGCTATTGCTCTCTGTGTTGTGGTTTGCTGCAATTTAAAAAGTAGACCAAGTCCTATTTGAGGTACATTAACAGCCTATTCAAAATAAAAGGACTGCCTTACACAATGCACAAAAATGTATGTGTTGAACTTGAAGGGCACTGCATTATGGTGTAAATGGGCCCTAAATCCTTTTATGCATTTTAAAAAATAAAATTTTAAATGCTGCTACCTAATTGCCTAAAAATAATCCTTAAATGAATTTCACATTGCACAGCTGCTGTCCTAAGATGTTTTAAGGCACTAAGGGCTGGAAGTAGAAATTACACATTGATGTCACTGATGACATATGATTTACTTATGAAAGAAGGGAATCACATGACAAGAAAATAGGGCTAAGAAGTGATGCAGTGCACTAATTCCTGTCCAAATACTAACTTTCTAATACAGTGCGTGGAAATTAAAAAATAAGTCAGCATAAGTGTTGCTTTTCCACTGATGATTACTCTGCAATGTCATTGTGAAGGTATAAAAGTGGAAGTCATTACTACATTGTTTCAGTGAAATATCCATACATGACTTGCTAACGCTTGAATAATATAATTGTTGCTGCTGGATACTTCTGCTTTGGACTATGTACAATGGATAACAATGAGTATTCAGCTGCCCCACCTCTGTCGGAGGCAATGCCTCTCCTGAGACTTCACTCCTCCGCCGCAGGTGCGGGTACATGCAGTCCACTTGGTCCACTCCCCCCACCAGAATGTTGTCACATCAGCCCCTTCTTCCAAGCTGTTGGATGTCTGAGTTATGTCCTGTGTGTTATTCACGTCCAAGTTTTGGGAAGAAAACACAATAATAACTTTAATCGCTATGGTTAGTTAATAGTTGTGGTTTATTTCCTGTATTTATTTTTTATGCAGTACATATGCATATAGTCATCTGCAACACTCTCCGTACAAGGAGGAACTCAAAGTATATTATCTCTACCAAACTCTGGGACCATTTCATCAGATGCCAATCAACCTCTCGCTATATTTTTAAATGATGGGAGATAACCACAGTAACATAAGGAAATATGCAAACTCCATGTAAACGGTTTGCATGCTGGGATTGAAACTCAGAGCCCTAGTCCAGCAAGGTAATGTTAATAATTTTTTGAACTTTGCAAATTTTTTTCAGCTTTTCCTCAAAATTGTGTCATTGTTTTTTTGTTTTTTTTTAATATGCAGTGAAATAAAAGCAATATTTTACACATCTTTATAAAAAGGCCTTATTATGTTTTCAAATTTTCCATCTAAGCAGTGGCTGTAGTATATGTACAAGTATAAGTGTCCACTCCCTCATGTTTCATGTTACCAAGTCAGCCCCATATGCATCTAACCCCCAGCAATATCCCAAAAAATTATCCTTGCTCATCCACGTCTTTATGGACCTTGCTTTGTGTTCTGGTCCAAATCATTTGGTGGAGGGGGGATTATGGTGTGGGGTTGTTGTTCAGGAGTTGGGCTTGGCCCCTTAGTTCCAGTGAAGGGAACTCTTAAGGTGTCAGCATACCAAGATATTTTGGATAATTTCATGCTCCCAACATTGTGGGAACAGTTTGGGGATGGCCCCTTCCTGTTCCAACATGACTTTGCACCAGTGCACAAAGCAAGGTCCATAAAGACATGGATGAGCTAGTTTGGGGATGGAGGAACTTGACTGGCCTGCACGGAGTCCTGACCTCAAACCGATAGAACCCCCTGGGATGAATTAGAGCAGAGACTATGAGCCAGGCCCTCTCATCCAACATCAGTTCCTGACCTCACAATTACGCTTTTGGAAGAATGGTCAAACATTCCCATAGACACACTCCTAAACCTTGTGGACAGCCTTACAAGAAGAGTTGAAGCTGTTAGAACTGCAAAGGGTGGGCCAACTCAATATTAAACCCTACAGACTAAGACTGGGATGCCATTAAAGTTCATGTGCGTGTAAAGGCAAATACTTTTGACAATATAGTATATACAGTGGGGAGAACAAGTATTTGTTACAATGCCGATTTTGCAGGTTTTCCTACTTACAAAGCATGTAGAGGTCTGTAATTTTTATCATAGGTACTCTTCAACTGTGAGAGAAGGAATCTAAAACAAAAATCCAGAAAATCACATTGTATGATTTTTAAATAATTAATTAGCATTTTATTGCATGACATAAGTATTTGATCACCTACCAACCAGTAAGAATTCCGGCTCTCACAGACCTGTTATTTTTTCTTTAAGAAGCCCTCCTGTTCTCCACTCATTAACCGTATTAACGGCACCTGTTTGAACTCGTTACCTGTATAAAAGACACCTGTCCACACACTCAATCAAACAGACTCCAACCTCTACACAATGGCCAAGACCAGAGAGCTGTGTAAGGACATCAGGGATAAAATTGTAGACCTGCACAAGGCTGGGATGGGCTACAGGACAATAGGCAAGCAGCTTGGTGAGAAGGCAACAACTGTTGGCGCAATTATTAGAAAATGGAAGAAGTTTAAGATGACGGTCAATCTCCCTCGTTCTGGGGCTCCATGCAAGATCTCACCTCGTGGGGCATCAATGATCATGGGGAAGGTGAGGGATCAGCCCAGAACTACACGGCATGACCTGGTCCAATGACCTGAAGAGAGCTGGGACCACAGTCTCAAAGAAAACCATTAGTAACACACTACGCCATCATGGATTTAAATCCTGCAGCACATGCAATGTCCCCCTGCTCAAGCCAGTGCATGTACATGCCCGTCTTAAGTTTGCCAATGACCACCTGGATGATCCAGAGGAGGAATGGGAGAAGGTCATGTGGTCTGATGAGACAAAAATAGAGCTTTTTGGTCTAAACTCCACTGGCCGTGTTTGGAGGAAATAGAAGGATGAGTACAACCCCAAGAACACCATCCAAACTGTGAAGCATGGAGGTGGAAGCAGCATTCTTTGGGGATGCTTTTCTGCAAAGGGAACAGGACAACTGCACCATATTGAGGGGAGAATGGATGGGGCCATGTATCGTGAGATCTTGGCCAACAACCTCCTTCCCTCAGGAAAGAGGGAGCCGCTCAGGTGTGGGAATCCCTGAAAATACCTCCTCCCAGCAGCCAAGGGTGCAGGCAAATGCAATTGTAATCAAAAAGTGAAGAAAGTGACTTCTGGAAGCAGCACTCCGATTAAAAAGCCTTTATTCCAAAAAGGTTCAGGAAACAAAACACACTGCACGACACAGCAAACTAATCACATCTGGCTAACGCGTTTCACACTATTGTAGTGCTTACAATAGTGTGAAACGCGTTAGCCAGATGTGATCAGTTTGCTGTGTCGTGCAGTGTGTTTTGTTTCCTGAACCTTTTTGGAATAAAGGCTTTTTAATCGGAGTGCTGCTTCCAGAAGTCACTTTCTTCTCTTTTTGAACCTCCTTCCCTCAGTAAGAGCATTGAAGATGGGTCGTGGCTGGGTCTTCCAGCATGACAACGACCCGAAACACACAGCCAGGGCAACTAAGGAGTGGCTCCGTAAGAAGCATCTCAAGGTCCTGGAGTGGCCTAGCCAGTCTCCAGACCTGAACCCAATAGAAAATCTTTGGAGGGAGCTGAAAGTCCTTATTGCCCAGCGACAGCCCCGAAACCTGAAGGATCTGGAGAAGCTCTGTATGGAGGAGTGGGCCAAAATCCCTGCTGCAGTGTGTGCAAACCTGGTATGGAACTACAGGAAACGTATGATCTCTGTAATTGCAAACAAAGGTTTCTGTACCAAATATTAAGTTCTTCTTTTCTGATGTATCAAATACTTATGTCATGCAATAAAATGCTAATTAATTATTTAAAAATCATACAATGTGATTTTCTGGATTTTTGTTTTAGATTCCGTCTCTCACGGATGAAGAGTACCTATGATAAAAATTACAGACCTCTACATGCTTTGTAAGTAGGAAAACCCTCAAAATTGGCAGTGTATCAAATATGTGTTCTCCCCACTGTGTGTGTATATATATATATATATACATATATATATATATATATATATATACATACATACATATACAGTCAGGTCCATAAATATTGGGACATCAACACAATTGTAATCTTTTTGGCTCTATACACCACCACAAATGATTTGAAATGAAACGAACAAGATGTGCTTTAACTGCAGACTTTCAGCTTTAATTTGAGGGTATTTACATCCAAATCAGGTGAACGATGTAGGAATTACAACAGTTTGCATATGTGCCTCCCACTTTTTAAGGGACCAAAAGTAATGGGACAGATTAACAATCATAAATCAAACTTTCACTTTTTAATACTTTTAATACTTGGTTGCAAATCCTTTGCAGTCAATTACAGCCTGAAGTCTGGAACGCATAGACCTCACCAGACGTTGGGTTTCATCCCTGGGGATGCTCTGCCAGGCCTCTACTGCAACTGTCTTCAGTTCCTGCTTGTTCTTGGGGCATTTTCCCTTCAGTTTTGTCTTCAGCAAGTGAAATGCATGCTCAATCGGATTCAGGTCAGGTGATTGACTTGGCTATTGCATAACATTCCACTTCTTTCCCTTAAACTCTTTGGTTGCTTTCGCAGTATGCTTCGGGTCATTGTCCATCTGCACTGTGAAGCGCCGTCCAATGAGCTCTGAAGCATTTGGCTGAATATGAGCAGATAATATTGCCCGAAACACTTCAGAATTCCTCCTGCTGCTTTTGTCAGCAGTCACATCATCAATAAATACAAGAGAACCAGTTCCATTGGCAGCCATACATGCCCACGCTATGACACTACCACCACCATGCTTCACTGATGAGGTGGTATGCTTTGGATCATGAGCAGTTCCTTTCCTTCTCCATACTCTTCTCTTCCCATCACGCTAGTACAAGTTGATCTTGGTCTCATATGTCCATAGGATGTTGTTCCAGAACTGTGAAGGCTTTTTTAGATGTTGTTTGGCAAACTCTAATCTGGCCTTCCTGTTTTTGAGGCTCGCCAATGGTTTACATCTTGTGGTGAACCCTCTGTATTCACTCTGGTGAAGTCTTCTCTTGATTGTTTACTTTGACACGCACACACCTACCTCCTGGAGAGTGTTCTTGATCTGGCCAACTGTTGTGAAGGGTGTTTTCTTCACCAGGGAAATAATTCTTTGGTCATTCACCACATTTGTTTTCCGTGGTCTTCCGGGTCTTTTGGTGTTGCTGAGCTCACCTGTGCGTTCTTTATTTTTAAGGATGTTCCAAACAGTTGATTTGGCCACACCTAATATTTTTGCTATCTCTCTGATGGGTTTGTTTTTGTTTTTGTTTTTTTCAGCCTAATGATGGCTTGCTTCACTGATAGTGACAGCTCTTTGGATCTCATATTGAGGGTTGACAGCAACAGATTCCAAATGCAAATAGCACACTTGAAATGAACTCTGGGCCTTTTATCTGCTCCTTGTAAATGGGATAATGAGGGAATAACACACACCTGGCCATGGAACAGCTGAGCAGCCAATTGTCCCATTACTTTTGGTCCCTTAAAAAGTGGGAGGCACATATACAAACTGTTGTAATTCCTACACCGTTCACCTGATTTGGATGTAAATACCCTCAAATTAAAGCTGCAGTTAAAGCACATCTTGTTCGTTTCATTCCAAATCCATTGTGGTGGTGTATAGAGCCAAAAAGATTAGAATTGTGTCGATGTCCCAATATTTATGGACCTGACTGTATATTCATATATATATATATATATATATATATATATATATATACACACACACAGTATCTCACAAAAGTGAGTACACAGCTCACATTTTTGTAAATATTGCATTATATCTTTTCATGTGACAACACTGAAGAAATTACACTTTGCTACAATGTAAAGTAGTGAGTGTACAGCTAGTATAACAGTGTAAATTTTCTGTCCCCTCAAAATAACTCAACACACAGCCGTTTATGTCTAAACCGCTGGCAACAAAAGTGAGTACACCCCTAAGTGAAAATGTCCAAATTGGGCCCAATTAGCTATTTTTCCTCCCCGGTGTCATGTGACTCGTTAGTGTTACAAGGTCTCAGGTGTGAATGGGGAGGTGTGTTCAATTTGGTGTTATCGCTCTCACTCTCTCATACTGGTCACTGGAAGTTCAACATGACACCTCATGGCAAAGAACTCTCTGAGGATCTGAAAAAATGAATTTTTGCTCTACATAAAGATGGCCTAGGCCATAAGAAGATTGCCAAGACCCCGGAAACTGAGTTGCAGCACGGTGGCCAAGACCATAGAGCCGTTTAACAGGACGGGTTCCACTCAAAACAGGCCTCGCCATGGTCGACCAAAGAAGTTGAGTGCACATGCTCAGCGTCATATCCAGAGGTTGTCTTAGGAAATAGACGTATGAGTGCTGCCAGCATTGCTGCAGAGCTTGAAGGGGTGTGGGGTCAGCCTGTCAGTGCTCAGACCATACGCTGCTCACTGCATCAAATTGGTCGTCATGGCTGTCATCACAGAAGTAAGCCTCTTCTAAAGATGATGCACATGAAAGTCTGCAAACAGTTTGCTGAAGACAAGCAGCCTAAGGACATGGATTACTGGAACCATGTCCTGTGGTCTGATGAGACCAAGATAAACTTATTTGGTTCAGATTGTGCCAAGCATGTGTGGCAGCAACCAGGTGAGGAGTACAAAGACAAGTGTGTCTTGCCTACAGTCAAGCATGGTGGTGGGAGTGTCATTGTCTGGGGCAGCATCAGTGCTGCCGGCACTGGGGAGCTATAGTTCATTGAGGGAACCATAAATGCCAACATGTACTGTGACATACTGAAGCCGAGCATGATCCCCTCCCTTCAGCGACTGGGCCGAAGGGCAGTGTTCCAAAATGATAACGACCCCAAACACACCTCCAAGACGACTACTGCCTTGCTAAAGATGGACTGGCCAACCATGTCTCCAGACCTAAACCCTATTGGGCATCTGTGGGGCATCCTCAAATGGTAGGTGGAGGAGCACTGTCAAGGTCACCTGTGGCCAGGTGACAGATGCACACCGTAGGGGGACAGGAGTGCACCGCGAGGTAGTGAACCCTATGGCTGGCTTCTGCGGATAGGAAACTGGGTGGTTGTGGAAAGCGGGACCAGAGGAGCACAACCGGGATCCAAACGGAAGCTAGAGCCAAGATTCCCCAGGGCGCGGAGTCTAAGACCCAGCTGGTCTTCTCCAGGGCCTCTAGTGGTGAGGATGTTAGCTGCAGGCTGGGACCAGGTCGCGGCCCCTGGAGTTTCCTAGCTCACGCCCCGTAGGATAAGGGGAAAAGAGGGGAAGCAGCAGCACACGATAAGAGAGAACCGAATAACAAGCTGAAGGTCAGGGGCCACAAGCAGACAAGGATAACGAAGAACGAGCCGAAGGTCAAGGGTCACGAGCAGACAGGGATAGTTGGGGACAAGCCAATAACGTAACAGAGAGACAGACGTAGCACACGGCAGGCAGGAACCCAAACACACAATGCCTAACAAACACGTTGATCAGCCAAGCAGGCTTGCAGTGCACAGGTTAATATAGTGTTCTGTGATAGGGCCTGGGGTGGAGTCTGGCTGGGAGGAGATTATAAAGGAAGCCAGGTGAAAGGGTTCTGGCCTCTAAGATGAACACATGGGAAGGAAGGTAAGCTGACAGACAAACACTACTGCATATCCATGACAAGCACAAGGTCCCTCACATCCACCACCTTTGTGGTGTCATCATGGAGGAGTGGAAGAGGACTCCAGTGGCAACCTGTGAAGCTCTGGTGAACTCCATGCCCAAGAGAGTTAAGGCAGTGCTGAAAAATACTGGTGGCCACACAAAATATTGACACTTTGGGCCCAATTTGGACATTTTCACTTAGGGGTGCACTCACTTTTGTTGCAAGCGGTTAAGACATTAATGGCTGTGTGTTGAGTTATTTTGAGGGGACAGCAAATTCACACTGTTATACAAGCTGAACACTCACTACTTTACATTGTAGCAAAGTGTAATTTCTTCAGTGTTGTCACATGAAAAGATATAATAAAATATTTATATATTATTATTTATATATATATATATATATATATATACACACACACACACACACACACAGTATATTCTTTTTTTTCTCTCTCCCTAGCATAGTATGAATCAGAATTCCCACAGGGGAGGGCAACAATGGTAATAGCTTATGTCCCACCCACTGAAGAGCTGTATGCACCTTCTGTACTTTCTATGTGGTCAATGAAGAAAGTGTTGCACTAATTGATTGTGGAGACAAGTGCTTACCTGCATTATACACAAAGTGACATTTCCCAATATAATAAGCAGAGGTATCAACCCCTGGTTCAGGTTTTTCCAGATAATAAATAGGAATAGCTGTCTGTTTACCAGGGTAATGTTCATTTCTAGAAGACAGAGACAAAAAGCAATTGTTCTTTCAGGATTCTCAGTCAGGCTGCATTTTTTTTTATAAATATTTCATAAAATATTCAATATTTGTTAATAAATCATTACACTATTTAAACTTGATCTTCTTGCTATTTAATGATGCCATTTCATTTCAATTTGAAGCCTAAAAAAATTATAAATCCATAGAGCACACATCAGTTTGTAACCTGGATTTTACAGAATCTCCATCCCCCTGCTTCTGTAACTAGCTTACCGCCTCTCCAATAAGTCTCTATGAACCTCCTCACTATGTCTGATTGTACAATTAAAGGGGTTTAAATAACAAACATGTCATACTTACCACCTCTGTGCAAGGGTTTTGCACAGAACAGCCCGATCCTCCTCTTCTAGGGGCATTCCATGGCAGACACTTGTGCGGGTGTGCTCCCAAGTCCTGCAGCTGCGTTCATTGACACAGACAGCAGGACTCGGCCCCGCCACCAGCTCCTGTGTCTCTGGATTCGATTGACAGAAGTGGGAGCCAATGGCTCCTGCTGCTATGAATCTATCCAATGAGGACCCAAGGCAGTGGCTGGAGCTGCTGTGCTCGCCCCCGTCGCTGGAACGATTGGGTTCAGGTAAGTAAAAGGGGGGCTGCTGCACTACAGAAGGTTTTTCACCTTAATGCATAGAATGCATTAAGGTAAAAAAAACCTTGAGGTTTTACTGCCCCTTTAATTATGTAGTGCCCCGCCTTGGTGGAAAATTTTTTTTAGATAGTTTAGCTAGGTCCTCATATAACAAATATTTTGGTAAATATAAGAGAGATTTTACAGATACTATACAGTCAGATTGTAACATGTATGGTGTGCTTTACACCTCATATATTTTTCATCGAGTAAGCAAATAGGAAGATTGTCTTGTAGAAAAGATGGAAACCTACACATGTGACTGTGGGAATAATATAACAGGCAAGGTCCCTATAAGAATGAAGAGCTCTGCTTTGTATCTGTGCTACATTTCCGAGATTTCCATTTAAAGAGGTTGTAAACCCTGGTGAAAAAAACAAAAAAAAACCCTGCAAGACAAATGCATAATGAGCTAATATGCATCGCATGCTAGCTCATTATGAAACACTTACCTTAGAACAAAGCCCTCTAGTGGCGCCTGCACACCGCTGAGACGGCTAACATCTTCCCCAGTCTTTCTTCCGTGTTCGCGGGCTCCGGCGCTGTGAGTGGCCGGAGCCGCGATGAAGTCACTCCCACGCATGCGCACAGTAGCCGCCGTTCAGAGCGCAGCATGCGCCGATGACATCATCGGCTGTATGCACTCTGAATATCTCCAAAACTGTGCAAGTTTAGGAGATACCCACAGAACCTACAGGTAAGCCTAATGCCTCGTACACACGACAGGTTTTCCCGTTGGGAAAACTGCCATGAGAGCTTTTGGCCGGGAAAACCGGCCGTGTGTATGCTCCATCTCAGTTTTCCTGACGAGAAAACTGGCGGAAAAAAAAAAAGAGAACCAGCTTTCTTTTTTCCCATCGGGATTCCCGGCGGACTTTTTCCCATCGGGAAAACCGGTCGTGTGTATGCTTTTCCGAGGGGGAAAAAAACACACATGCTCAGAATCAAGTATGAGACGGGAGCACTCATTCTGGTAAAACTAGCGTTCGTAATGGAGATATCACATTCATCACGCTGTAACGGACTGAAAAGCACAAGGCTGAAAAGCGTGAATCGTCTCTCACCAAACTTTTACTAACACAAGGATCAGCAAAAGCAGCCCGAAGGGTGGCGCCGTTTGAATGGAACTTCCCCTTTATAGTCCCGTCGTACGTGTTGTACATCATCGCGCTTTGGACAGGCGGTATTTGACCTGAACGTGTGTATGCAAGGCAGGCTTGAGAGAAACTTCGTTTTTTTTCCTGCCGAGAAAAACGGTTGTGTGTGCAAGGTATTACTATAGGCTTTTTAGAGTAAAATGTGCAGCACTGAATGGGTGAGTCAATTATAATTCAAACAGTGATGTGAGAACCAATGAAAAACAAATGATATAGGTGAGTATATCACAAGTAAAATTACATAAAAAATCTAAACAAATCAGTGATGGTGAAGTAACCACATAAAAAAAACCAAAAAAACAGTCCATAGAGCAAAAATAAAAGCACAGTCTCTTCTGGGCAAAGGTGACTGGTAGAAACTATAAGCACAAGTCCCATATGAATGAAAGTGACTAGTAAGTGAAAACAGTCTCAAATAATGCAGTAAAATGTTTCCAAAATTGCAATATAATGTGAATCAAAGTAAGTGAAATAGGTGAACATCAATCCAGGCATCATATGGTTAAAGACACCAGAGGGAGGGCTGTGATCCCACCACCAGGGGATAGGGGTCGGTACTCAAAAGCCTCGTACACACGACCGGTTTTCTCAGCAAGAAAACTGCTGGCAGAGCTTTTTGCTGAGAAAACCGTTTGTGTGTATGGTTTCTCGTCAAGAAAACTGCTGGGAATCTCAACGAGAAAAATAGAGAACCTGCTCTCTATTTTCTCGTCAGGATTCTCGTCGGCCTGTTTCCCGACGAGAAAACCGGTCGTGTGTATGCTTTTCTGAGTCTTAAAAAAACGTGCACGCTCAGAATCAAGTACGAGACGGGAGCGCTCCTGGTAAAACTCCAACTACTGACACTCCCCAGTCAGGCGAACGAGATCCATATTAATAATTCCCCCCTAATCACGAGACACAGCTCTGTTTTCAGGTTCCAAACAGGGAATGAATCTTTATTGCAAGCACATGGTAACACACTTCTCTTCAAAACACTTCCCTCCCATCATTGGGAAACAGGGTGGGTTAAACTGTCCAATGACAATGGTGATACAGGTCAGGTGTGTTCAAACTTCTCCTTCACTAAACAGTCTTAGCAGGAGGGGTTGCTGGAGTGATTCCCCCCCCCCCTTTCCTCACAGCAAGACACTTAAACATCCCATAATAGGCAGCCAGACGGTCTACCAAGCTCCAATCCACATCACCACAAACAACAATGAAAAGGTCTTTAGAAGCTAGTCTGTATTCATTAACATTACAACAGGCATCCAGGTGGTTGGAGGTGATGACATTAACATCTTTCAACTAACATGTTGAGTTCAGAATCAAACACAAAGTAAATAGTTCTTTACAGATATCCTGGGGAATATTGTGGATTAATATTACAGACCCATTTTAAAGAAATCCAAGACATATTCTCAATGTCCATTATTTTCTGGCTCATACTTTCTTATGCCGCGTACACACGATCGATTTTCTCGACGGTGAAAACACCGTCGAGAAATTCGATGGGAAAAACGAGGGAACGGCTTTGTTCCCTACACACGGCCATTTTTCCCGACATTTTTTTTCTTGGTCGAGAAAAACGACCGTGTGTGGGCTCCGTGGCAGTGCTTCCCTATGGGAAAACTGCCGCGGAAAAAAATGACGGGAATCACGACGAGAAAAATTAGAGCATGTTCTAATTTTTCTCGTCGTGATTAATGACGTCGGGACGTCGGGAAAAATGACAAAAAGCCCACACACGGTCGTTTTTCTTGTTAAAATTTTTTTTTAATTTTTCCCGACGGGAAAAATGATTGTGTGTACGCGGCATAAGAACTTCTGGGTTCCACGGGCCCACCCGTTACACAGATCTTCATTTTAAATGATTATTTAATTTCTAGTGATCTCCATGATTTGATTTTTAATGTTGTTGTGTCAAGTTACCACAATTAACATTATTATCTTGTATTTTTTGACCTCCACGGAGATTGGTTGGTGTTATCTGTCCCTTTGTAACCCTTTGCATACAGGGCTCTTTATACCACTTCCATACCGGGCCTATTCTGGCACTTCTCTCATACATGTACAAATCATCATTCTTTTGCTAGAAAATTACTCAGAACCCCCAAACATTATATATGTTTTTTTTAGCAGACACCCTAGGGAATAAAATGACGGTCGTTGCAACTTTTTATCTTGCATGGTATTTGTGCAATCATTTTTCAAACGCCTTTTCTTGGAAAAAAAAATGGTTTCATGAATTAAAGAATAACAAAACAGTAAAGTTAGCCCAATTTTTTTGTAAAATATGAAAGCTTATGTTACGCCGAGTAAAAAGATACCTAACATGTCACGCTTTAAAATTGCGCACACTCATGGAATGGTGCCAAACTTCGGTACTTAAAAATCTCCATAGGCGACACTTTGAATTTTTTTACAGGTTACCAGGTTAGAGTTACAGAGGAGGTCTAGTGCTAGAATTGTTGCACACGCTCTAAGGCACGCGGCGATACCTCACATATGTGGTTTAAACTGTGTTTACATATGTGGGTGGGACTTATGTGGGCGTTTGCTTCTGAGCGCGAGCTATTGGGGAAAGGGGCGTTTGAATTTTTTTTTAAATTATTTTATTATTTATTTTTTACTTATTTTTTTTTATTTTTACTTTTTTTTTTTACCCTTTTTTTTTATCACTTTTATTCCTATTACAAGGAATGTAAACATCTCTTGTAATAGAAATGTGTGTGACAGGTCCTCTTTATAGAGAGATGCGGGGTCAATAAGACCCCACATCTCTCCTCCAGGCTGGAAAGCATAAGATTGTGAAAAAAATTTCACCTATAAGAACGATCAAACGGTGGAACCGCCGCTATGATCGTTCTTATGGTGCGCAGAATCGCCGGCTGAAGACAAGGATATCTGAATGATGCCTCTAGCTGCAGGCATCATTCAGATATCCCCCCTCAAACCCAGGACGTCATATGACGTTCACCCGGAGGGAGAGAGGGTTCCTGTCGGCGTCATTTTACAATGACCCGGTATGGAAGTGGTTAATTAAACGTTTTTTGTTTAAAATGTATCCGCCTACTCAAAAGCGAAATTTTTTACTTTAAGAAAAAAACATAGTCAAGTATTAACTGTAAACAAAAAAACATTTATTATGGTATATAAGAAAATAAATAGAAGGCAGTGCTGGAGAACCTGCTGCCATTTGTGCATCCTTGGGACCCCAAAGCACACATCAACTCTGTGTGGACACTAAAATTGCGACCTTGAGAAGCACATCCAGTTGTGAGCACAATCTGGTCCTGGACTCCCAGAGGTCAGGAACAGCAGCAGGTAAGATATATGTCCCAAGTCTGTGGTACTACAACAGCCTGCCTTCTGTCAGACCACATTGAAGCAAGGCCATCACTTCCTGGTCTTCTTGGTAGCCTTCTTTGCAGGCTTCCCTGCAGCCGTTTTTGCAGCCTTCCTGGTGCGTGTGGTTGGAGCCTGTGGCACTGGAGGTGTACTCGTATCAGGAGGAAGAGAAGGAGGCGGAGGAGGAGGAGAAGGAGGTGGAAAAGGCTGGGTGACCTCACAAATGGTCGTATTGGTGGTAATTGTCCCCATCAACCCCTTATTAAGCAAGGTGAGAAGCAGGGGCTCACATAGTAGGCGTTGGTCCATCGCCATATTTTTCATTTTTGCCCCAACTAGGGCGGCATAGGCCTCTTCTATTGTGGTTGGCTCCTGGAGTGTGGCATGTGCCTTTCTTATCAGGGCCATTGCTGCCTCGCTTGTGCTCCTCTCCCTCCGGGTCCTTCTTGTAAGGTGGATGGGAGGCACCTGACATCTTGTTCTGCTACTTGGCCCAGCCACCTCCTGTGTGCCACTGGGCCCTGCCTCCTCCTGTGTGCCACTGGGCCCTGCCTCCTCCTGGCTCACAGTGGGCCCTGCCTCCTCCTGGCTCACAGTGGGCCCTGCCTCCTCCTGGCTCACAGTGGGCCCTGCCTCCTCCTGGCTCACAGTGGGCCCTGCCTCCTCCTGCCTGACACTTTCCTGCCTCTCATCCTGGCTGATGTCTTCCTGTGAATGAAAAAGGGACACAGTTTGAGTTTTCGGTTCATCAATCCAGGGCCGCCATCAGGAATTTTGGGGCCCCTTACACAGCTGCAGGCACGGGCCCCCTGGAGCAGAGGAGAACCGGGGGGGGGTGCTGCCACTGCTGAATTGAGGAGCGGGGGGGGGGCTGCCGCAAATTGAGAAGCGGGGGGGTGCCACGAATTGAGAAGCGGGAGGGTGCTGCCGCCGCCGCAAATTGTTGAGGTCGGAGTGCTGACGAACACAAAAAAAACAAAAGAACAAAAAAAAGGAGGGGGTTGCCATCCGGGGCCCTGGGGACCTCTGGGCCCCTTACAAAAAAAATAAAAAAATAATAAAAAAAAAAATAAGGGAGGTTGCCATCCGGGGCCCTGGGGACCTCTGGGCCCCTTACAAAAAAAAAAAAAATTATAAAAAATAAATAAAAAAATAATTGTTATAAAAAATAAATTAAAAAAAAAGCGGAGGTTGCCATCCGGGGCCCTGGGGACCTCTGGACCTCTTACAAAAAAATAAAAAAAAATAACAAATAAATTTTAAAAAAATGTATAAAATTTTTTTTATTATAATTTTTTTTTTTAAAAAGGGGGGTTGACATTCGGGGCCCTGGGGAACTCCGGGCCCCTGGGGACCTTTGGGCCCCTTACAAAAAATAAAAAGGGAGGGGGCCATCCGGGCCCCTTACAGGTGTACTGCCTGTACCCCCTGATAGCGGCCCTGCATCAATCACACACAATTTTCAGCTCATGACTGTTGCAAATTGAATGGAAATAAATAGAAATGACTATCATTATGACCCCAGCAGTATTCATTCTTCTCCCCAACTTTTTGGGCCACTACTGTCTATTGATATGTAAAACACTTTTTGATCAAACATTTTTTCTTTCTTTCCATATTAACATCTTTTTTACAGCATTAATTTTATCACAATAAATCTTTAGAAAACACTATACCTGGCTCCAGATGTCCAAATCAGGTTCTTTCAAGATGGAAGGCTCTTCTTGCTCCAGAGAAGGCTCAGCTTGGCTGCAGGGAAGTCTGGGGGGAAGACTAGAAAGTGATGTCCTCAAGGTGGTCGTTCAGAAAGGACAATCTGCTGTAGTACCACAACTTCGGGACATATACATCCGCTGCTGCTGCTCCTGACCTCTGGATGACCCCCGGATGGCCAGGACCTTAAAGCGCTCACTCCTGTATGTCCCTCTCAAGGTCCCAATTTTAGTATCCACCTGTTGGATGGTTGCTGTGTGCATCCTGGTGTGCACAAATGGGAGCAGGGTCTCCAGCGCTGCTGTCCTTACCCCTCTTTTTCTATGAATGGGGTTTTTTGTCTCCCACAGAGCGGGCAGCTCCCTTAATCTATCAATAAATTCTGAAAGAAAATCTTTATCCAGAAATGGATTCATTATTTCTGCAAGACAAAACACAAGACAAAAATAGTAATGTCAGTCAGTCTAATAAACTCTAGTAATCTTTATCCCCATATATATCCTCAATCAATATCTATGCAGTATAGGCCACTGATGTCCCAAGTTAAAAATCATACCTTCGGTCTGACGTTCATCGCTTTTCCTCCTATCTTCGCACACAGAACGTAGTAACGTCACATGTGTGGTAACTTTATGTACACTACGCATGCATGAAACTCCACACACGTCGCCCGCCCATGACGTTCATTCTCGACTTTTCCCCGCCCCTTCTCTTTTGGCGCGCAGATGATATGGCGGAGTCACAGCAGATGTCTGCTAATTCCTCTAACGACGAGACAAGCCCGGAGCGTGAAACGTCACGATCAAGGAGGCGATACAAGGTATCTAATATGTCCTTCACGGAGATGGCAGACATATTGAAAAAGGCGGATTATGATGGCAAGCATGAGCCGTATACCCACCCTAATCTAAGGAAGGCCAAAATCATGAAGAAAGTAGTCAAAAGTCTGAAGAAGAATTTCGGGGTACGACGAACAAAGGAGCAGTTTAGAAAGAGGTGGTCTGACCTAAAACTGAGGGAGCCGGAGCAGTTAAGGAGTATTAAGAGAATGCTTGAAAAAAGTAAGTACTCGTCCTGTGTTCCTTATATTGTATTTCAGAACTTGCATGTTGCTTCATGTTGTTGCTTTTTATAGTATTAGAAAATGTCATCTCAAAAAATTTAGTGGGCACAGTAATCAGTCATTACAGACACATCTTCCACCCACTACATACAATGTTTTTGTAAGATACAGGGTTAAAATTATTTTGACATGCCTGTTTGTATTCCATAAATGTTATTACATTGTTGTCTAGATCAGGGGTCCTCAAACTATGGCCCTCCAGTTGTTCAGGAACTACAATTCCCATCACGCCTAGTCATGTCTGTGAATGTCAGAGTTTTACAATGCCTTATGGGACTTGTAGTTCCGCAACAGCTGGAAGGCCATAGTTTGAAGATCCCTGATCTAGATGATGTGTTTGTAACTAGCATGAAATGCAAACTTGATTCACAATGTAAAGGAGAGGACACTCAGCAGCGGTTTACACATCTGCACTCTGGAGCACTATAGTAAGGGCCACCAGAAAAACCTTTTTAGGGTGTCCCACACAGGTGCTCCAGTGGATTCTTGGGGTGTCTCCATGTGTTCAACTTGTCCCAAAAAGGTGAGCAGTCAAGATTTGTGTTTTGAAAAATAATTTCTTCAGATTGTAACTCTGCCCAAACAGACACTTGTACCCCACTTCCAAGCAATGTATCATGTTCCTATTTTTTCCCTGAAATATCTGTGTGCCAATTATACCTTTTCTTTCATTCTCATAGGAGAGAGAAGACTGGGAGGACACCACTCCAGGGAGCACAGGAACCCCACACTACAGAAAGAACCCCACAACCAGGATGTGGAGGAAGGAGAAGTGGAGGAAGAAGAAGTGGAGGAAGGAGAGGTCAGTGTCTGTCACCACAGCTTCAGGTAAGAGATGTAGGCCTGCAGAGTTATAATACCTTTTTTCAATTTTTTTAGGGGATGAACATGTTGTTGAGGAAGGAAGTCCTCGTTTCTCAAGTGATAGTGCACAAAGAATCATCCAGCAAGTAATGGAGTGTAGTAGTGAACTCCACATAATGAAGAAAAGGATGAATGTTATGGAGCAAACATTTAAGGACATCGTTGATGTTTTGGGGCGAATTGAATGAAACACAAACCCCCCCCCATTTCAATTTTTGAAGTTTTAAAAAAAGAATTGCACTTTTTCAATCAAGCCAAAATTTGAAGTGTGTCAACATGTGCTATCTGCCATCAGGGGATATCCATGTACGTGTTTTGTGGGTGCAACCCCTTCCTCGCAACTCAAGTAGGTGAAAGGAAGAAGGGGTTGCACCCCCAAAACACGTCCACTGATCACCCATGATGGCAGATAGCACATGTTGACAATAGGGATCAGGAGGGAAGTACCCCTTTTTAAAAACCCTAAAATTGTGTGCATCTTCAAATTTTGGCTTGTTCAGGGGTGACAACACCCCATAATATGAAGGGCAGATAGAGACATTTTTCAAAAACTAGAATTTCTGATATTGCCTAGAGGTTTACAATGTTGTATTTTGTTGTATGTTAATGAGAGTTGTGTATTTTCTTTAAAAAAAAAAAAAACATGCCTGTTTATGGCCAAAAAAAAATAGAAAATATATCTTTTATACCACCAAATTTTTTATAAAGACCATGTGTGAATGTGCACAGAGTAAACATTTTGAAAAACAACAAAGTGTGGCTTCTTTATCAAATCGGCTATAACTTTTTTTGTGTTTAGTTTGGGTGTTACCAGTGAAATGGTTGGTATTTACTAAGGGCAAATACACTTGGCACTACAAGTGCACTAGGAAAAACTAGGAGACAGCTAAAAGAAACACAAGCAATACATCCAAAAATAAATTTAAGCAGATTTTTATTTTTTTGGTTTATAAGAGGATTAAACATTGCCTGGCATAGGAATGGCCCCCCTACCCGTGAAATAGTCGACATATTGCTGCCGAACCTCACGGGCGTTTTGGGGGGGCAAGGCAGGATGGCCAGATTCAAGGCCCGGCAAGATATTGTCTCCTGAAAGTCCAGCCTTAGGCCCAATTGAGGCCATATAAGTTGGCGCATTTCTGCGCAAGAAATTGTGGAGAACGCAGCAGCAAAAAACTATATAGTTTATTTTGTACTCCGTCGTGTTGATCGAAGTCATAAACAGGCAGAACCGGCTGGCCATTATCCCGAAGGCATTCTCCACAACTCTTCGGGCTCTGGCCAGCCGGTAATTGAATACCCTCCTCTCTGGGGTGAGGGTCCTCTGGGGGAATGGCCTCATAAGATGCAGTCGCAGTCCAAAGGCTTCATCAGCCAAAAACACAAAGGGGAGTCCTTCTACATTCCCTGCATCTGCTGGCAATGCAAGGTTATCACTCTGGAGATGAAGAGCAAACTCCGTCTGGGCGAAGGCTCCCCCATCTGACATTCGGCCATTCTTCCCCACATCCACATAGAGGAACTCATACTGTGCTGACACCACCGCCATCAGCACAATGCTATGAAACCCCTTGTAGTTGTAGAAAAACGACCCCGAATGGGGTGGTGGCACAATGCGGACGTGCTTCCTATCTATTGCCCCTCCGCAGTTGGGGAAGTCCCACCGCTTGGCAAAATGGGATGCCACAGTCTGAGGGGTCAAACAAGATAAAAAAATATTAGTACTTTTGCACATAACATTGCTAGTAGATTACACAAAAAAACATTCTTGGCCAACATCATTATAACTTTTATTTTAAGGAGTATTTACATACAAAAATAGAAGGCCCAATTATCAGATTCATAACCCCCTCTGATGGCCCATTGTACAAATTTTAGGGGGGGGGGCTAGATGAGTTTGGGAACCAAAATAAAAAAAAACACCACTCAGAATTGAATGTGAAAATATACATTTGTAGACATTTTAGGGGGTGTTTGGGGGGGGGGGGTAAAGCACTACAATGGAGCTGACAAAATACATTGGTAAGTGACTAGGCTAGGTGTGGTTGGGCCCAGGATAGCATGCTGGAGAGGTTAGTGAAGGCAAATATGCATGTAGGCCAAAAAAGGAGCATTAAAAGCTTACAGCATGCATGGGGACAAATGGGACATTCACAACATATTACAATCATGGTAATTAGGGAAGGATGAAAGAAATACAATACATTAGCATACATGAATTACATAGAATGTGATGTTAAAGGAGAAAACTTACCTTAATATAGTCCTTCTGTAGGACTTGGATAGTGGCAGAACAGGTGTCTGGGATAATGAGTCCCAGAGCCTGGGGGGAGATGCCTGTCATGAACTTCAGGTCCTGCAGGCTACTCCCAGTCGCCAGGTATCGCAACATGGCGATTAGCCTCTGCTCAGCAGTGATGGCTTCCCACATAACGGTGTCCTGCCTGGTATGTATAAGAAAAATTTGGATGTTTTCCAGACACAGAAACTGAATGATGTCCTGCCTGGTGATATAGGGGGACACCAAAGCCAACAGATGCTGAAAAACGGGGTCCGTCATCAGGAGAAAATTTCTGTAGTCATCAGGATTATTCTCCTGGATCTCCCGCAGCAAAGGCATGTGAGAGAATTGGTCTCGCTGGCGCAACCAATTCTTGGTCCATGAAGTCCTCCTCACCCTGTTCATGGACTGGTCTTGGTCCAAAACAAGAAGACCAACACCAAGCGCCCGCACAGCACGAACTCTACGACGAGAATGTAACATGGCTAAGAAACGGTCCGATCAGAACGTACTAAACATAACGCACTTAAGAACAGCAAGGCCTATGAAGAACGACCTGAAAATCAGAAACGAGCAGACAAGAACGCACTGAAAAACAGATACAACCTGACTACACGCCCTGAAAGACAAGATACGAACCCACAAGCACAAACTGAACCGCTGAAAACAAACTGAAAGCACGAAGACTGAAAAGCGTGAATCGTCTCTCCCCAAACTTTTACTAACACGCAGTAACACGAGATCAGCAAAAGCAGCCCAAGGGGTGGCGCCATTGGAATCAAACTTCCCCTTTATACTGCCGTCGTATGTGTTGTACGTCACCGCGCTTTACACCAATGAGATTTTGGATTGACAGTGTGTATGCCAGGAAAGCTTGACAAGAATCTCGTTGAGAAAACCGTTTTTTTTATTTTTTATGACGGGATTCTCGGCCGTGTGTACAGGGCTTTACCGAAAGGTGTGGACCCACACACCGATGAGTGATGAGTCAAAACGGCAAAGGCAAGAGTATCTGTATCACGGCTTACTTAAACGATCATCTAGGATGACATCCAATCGCTCCTCATGGTAGTAGCCAGGCCGATGGTGAACTCCTCCAAGACTCCAATGGCTGAATGGCGTCCACAGAAAGCAGTAATACCCCTCCAGGGGACTCCTCTTCTGCCACTTCCAGCAATGTCTCCTTTGTACCTCAATGATCCATTTTTTTTTTTCTGATGTGATTACTTCACCATCACTGATTTGCTTTGATTTTTTATGTCATTTTACTTGCGATATAATCACCTATATCATTTGATATAATATTGTTTGTTTTTCATTGGTTCTCACATCACTGTTTGAATTATAATTGACTCACCCATTTAGTGCTGCACATTTTACTCTCCATTTCTAGATACAATTTCTATTTGTTTGTGCTAGCAGCTTTCTTTTCCTTCACTTGGCAGCGCGGTAATATCCTCCCATTTACCATTACTATAGGCTTACCTGTAGGTACAAGTAAAAAATTTGAGTTTACGTCCTCTTTAACAGGAAACTAATAATAGTTTCCTTTTTTATGTTATTGTTCTGAAAAAGGAGCTGTACTGTGTAAATTATGTTCAAAAAGGAACAGAAGAGCAAAAAACTAGAGACCGATTCTGATCTTTTCCCTATTATTGACATACCATTCCTTGTTCTGCATTGAGTCCTTGTGTGGTGGTAGCCATCTTGGAAGAGGCAGGGCTTTGCATTGTCATATCAGAGCTGCCCTTCTGATGACTGGTGAAGTAATATTTAGGTAGCTTAGGGAGAGGTGGGGGTAAGCACAAAATTTATGGAATGAACAAAGCAGAAACAGGGAGATTCCTGTACTGAAGGTCCTTAGTACAGCTTCCTCTCCAGCAAGGAGAATAGTGAGCAGTACAGTATTAAAAAAAAAAAAAAAAAAAATGTATAGGAGTGCAGCGCATAGATAAAGAAAATAAATTAAATAAATAAAAAGTCCATAAAATCAATAGGAGTCCATAGGGTGAGTGTTAAGACAGCATGCGATGTGGAGTGCCTGGAGATGATCGCGCCCGCCCCACGCTGAGGAAGTCACGCCCATTGACGTAACGCGTACGGTGGGAGGAGCTACGCTGGACGCTGCCGCGATCATCTCCAGGCACTGGTGATTTTGTGATATACATGCTGTATTTGTCTGCGCTCGCTTATGAGCGCTTTTTAATGTGAGTACCCACGCGCTCCAGGAAATGTCCGTGACCGCCGGGTCCGGAAGACCCGGCGCATCACGGATCACGGTAGATGGCCGCTAATCGCGGCCGTTTACCACGTGATCGCTCCGTCAAATGACGGAGCGATCACTTGTAAACAGACCAGCGTCATGTGATGACGCCGGTTCCTCCCTCCCCTCTCTGTACCGATCGGTACAGTGTGAGAGGAGAGGGGAGGGAGCAGATCATGTCAGCTCCCTCCCCCATGTCAGAACATGTCAGCTGTGGGCTGGATCTGTGACAATTGCAGTCACAGATCCAGCCATCCATCCATCCCTGTGCAATACTCTGCAACACCCTGTGCAATACTCTGCAATACCCTGCCAATACTCTGCTGTGCAATACTCTGCAATGCCCTGTGCAATACTCTGCAATGCCCTGTGCAATACTCTGCGATACCCTGCCAATACTCTGCAATACCCTGTGCAATACTCTGCAATACCCTGTGCAATACTCTGCAATACCCTGTGCAATACTCTGCCAATACTCTGTGATACCCTGCCAATACTCTGCAATGCCGTGTGCAATACTCTGCAATACCCTGCCAATACTCTGCAATACCCTGCAATGCCCTGTGCAATACTCTGCGATATCCTGCCAATACTCTGCAATACCCTGCCCATACTGTGCAATACCCTGCCCATACTGTGCAATACCCTGCCCATACTGTGCAATACTCTGCAATACTCTGCCCATACTGTGCAATACTCTGCCATACTCTGCCCATACTGTGCAATACCCTGCCATACTGTGCAATACTCTGCCATATTCCGCAATACCCTGCAATACTCCTCAATACTCCACAATGCCCTGCAATACTCCTCAATACCCTGCAATACCCGGCAATACCCTGCAATACCCTGCAATACCCGGCAATACTCCGCAATACCCGGCAATACTCCGCAATGCCCGGCAATACTCCGCAATGCCCGGCAATACTCCGCAATGCCCGGCAATACTCCGCAATGCCCGGCAATACTCCGCAATAACCACTTCCCGCCCGCCGGCCGTCATATGACGTCCTTAACTTTATGCGGGGATATCTGAATGATGGGAGCAGCTACAGGCATCATTCAGATATTCGCTTTTTCAGCCGGCGATTCCCCACACCATAAGAACGATCATAGCGGCTGTTCCACCGCTTGATCGCTCTTACGGGAGGTGAGAGGGGATGCCCCCCCTCCCGCTGCCCTCCGGTGCTTCTACCGACTCACCACTACGATCAAAGCCAAGATTGTTTTTTTTTTTGGTTTTTTTTCAGGCTTCCCAGCCTAGAGGTGAGATGTGGGGTCTTATTGACCCCATATCTCACTGTAAAGAGGACCTGTCATGCCATATTCCTATTACAAGGGATCTTTACGTTCCTTGTAATAGGAATAAAAGTGATCAAAAAAAAATTTGGGGCGGAAAAACATGTCAAACTAAAATAAATAAAGTAAAATGAACAATATATATTTTTTTTAAAGCGCCCCTGCCCCCGCGAGCTCGCATGCAGAAGTGAACGCGTACATAAGTCCCGCCCACATATGAAAACTGTTTTCAAACCACACATGTGAAGTATCGCCACGAACGTTAGAGCGAGAGCAATAATTTTGGCCCTAGACCTCCTCTGTAACTCAAAACATGTAACCAGTAAAAATATTTAAAGCGTCGCCTATGGGGATTTTTAAGTAGCGAAGTTTGGCGCCATTCCACGAGCGTGTGCAATTTTGAAGGGTGACATGTTAGGTATCTATTTACTCGGCGTAACTTCATCTTTCACATTATGCAAAAACATTGGGCTAAATGTACTGTTTTTTTTTCTTTTAAGCACAAAACAGTTTTTTTCCGTAAAAAACGTGTTAGAAAAATTTCTGCGCAAATACCGTGCAAGATAAAAAGTTGCAACGACCACCATTATATTCTTTAAGGTCTTTGCTAAAAAAACATATATAATGTTTTGGGGTTCTATGTAATTTTCTAGCAAACAAATGATGATTTTTACATGTAGGAGAGAAATGTCAGAATTGGCCTGGGTGCTCCAGAACGCCTGAAGGTGCTCCCTGCATGTTGGGCCTCTGTATGTGGCCACGCTGTGGAAAAGTCTCACACATGTGGTATCGCCATACTCGGGAGTAATAGCAGAATGTGTTTTGGGGTGTAATTTGTGGAATGCATATGCTGTGTGTGAGAAATAACCTGCTAATATGACAATTTTGTGAAAAAAAAAAAGAGAAAAAAAAAATCTTGATTTTGCAAAGAATTGTGGGAAAAAATTACAACTTCAAAAAACTCACAATGCCTCTTTCTAAATACCTTGGAATGTCTTCTTTCCAAAAAGTGGTATTTGGGGGGTATTTGTACTTTTCTGGCATGTTAGGGTCTCAAGAAATGAGATAGGCCGTCAGTACTTCAGGTGTGATTAATTTTCAGATATTGGCACCATAGCTTGTGGAATCTATAACTTTCACAAAGACCAAATAATATACAACAATTTGTACTTATTTTTACCAAAGATATGTAGCAGTATAAATTTTGGCCAAAATTTATGAAGAAAAAATACTAATTTGCAAAATTGTATAACGGAAACAAAGAAAAATTCATTTTTTTACAAAATTTTCAGTCTTTTTTCTCTTATAGCGCAAAAAATAAAAAACCCAACAGTGATTAAATACCACCAAAAGAAAGCTCTATTTGTGTGAAAAAAAGGACAAAAATTTCATATGGGTACAGTGTTGTATGACTGAGTAATTGTCATTCAAAATGTGAGAGCACCGAAAGCTGAAAATTGGTCTGGTTATTAAGGGGGTTTAAGTGCCCAGTGGTCAAGTGGTTAAAGTGAAAAAATAAAAGTGAAATATTCCTTTAAATATCGTGCCTGGGGGGTGTCTATAGTATGCCTGTAAAGTGGTGCGTGTTTCCCGTGTTTATAACTGTCCCTGCACAAAATGACATTTCTAAAGGAATAAAAGTCATTTAAAACTGCTTGCGGCTTTAATGTAATGTCTGGTCCCGGCAATATGGATGAAAATCATTCAGAAAAACGGCATGGGTACCCCCTCCCCCTCCCCCAGCCCTTTTGGATCTTGTATGGATATTAAGGGGAACCCCGCACCCAAATTAAAAAAAGGAAAGGTGTGGGACCCCCAGGCCCTATATACTCTGAACAGCAGTATACAGGCGGTGCAAACAAGACAGGGACTGTAAGTTTGTTCTTAAGTAGAATCTGTTTGTAATTTTTAACTGGTACATTTTTAAAGTGTAGCTTCAGCCAAAAAAAATCAATTTTTAAGCTTTTTGGAAAACATAGGGAAGGGTTTTCACCCCTGTAACACTTGTTTTGCTGTCTGTGCACCTGTTCAGAAGATTTCATCTCACTTTCTGTCCCAATGACAATTGGATTTTGTAAATTTTGGGTTTTTAGGGAAACAAGGATTGGTGATAAAGCATCAGTGGAGAGGAGAAACCTTTTTCCCATATTAACTCTTACAGGAGAGAATTTCCCTTCCTAGGGGTAGATTTCCTCTCACTTCCTGTTGTCTCCTTCCGTTTGTAAGTAGGATTCGTTTGAAACTCGGATGTTTGAAAGTAGGGGCCTGCCCTATGTACTCTGCAGAAATTTGGGCCTTAGGTGTTGGTGTTGCCACAACACTGTAAGCCCTCCCAGTTACTCTTGGTGGGCGCAGGAATGGGCCCTGCTGTGAAATATTAAATCAAGATTTGTAATTACATGCCCCTGTTGAACAAAGGCAGAAAAATTGGGCCTTAGGCACTGGTGCTACAACACTGCAACCCCTCACAGATACTCTAGTTGGAGCGCAGGAATGAGCCCTGCTGCAAAGTATTACTGCAAATATTGTAATTACACGCCCCTGTTAAAAACAGGGCCAGGAAAATTGGGCCTTAGGCACTGGTGCCACAACACTGCAACCCCTCACAGATACTCTAGTTGGAGCGCAGGAATGAGCCCTGCTGCAAAGTATTGCAGCAAAAATTATAATTACACGACCCTGTTAAACAGGGGCAAAAAAATTGGGCCTTAGGCACTGGTGGCGGTGCCCAGAAATAAAAATGTTCTTACAAGCTATCAACATAAACAGGAGGAAGAGGATAGTCACTCAGCATAACAGGAAAGTCACTCAGCATCAGCAAAGGCAGTCTTGAAGGGAATCTCACTTTCAAAAAAAGATTATTCGGTTACATCAGCATCAGGTGCTTCGGTAAGATGGCCACCTTCTCCACCGCTCCTTCTGTGACTGACCGAAGCCTCAGCAATACGTTGTCCAGGACCAGGAATTTGTAACCTCCCAGGCTCTGGAAACGCGTTGCACAAACCTTTCTGCAAGGCCTCCCGAAGATGTTTCATCCTCTGCTCCCTCTGGGACGGCTGGATAAGGTCCGCAACCATACCCTTGTAACGTGGATCAAGCATGGTTGCCAGCCAGTAATGATCCCTCTCCTTGATACCACGAATATGAGGATCCTTTCGCAGGCTTTGCAGGATCAGGGAGGCCATGCAGCGTTGGTTTGCTGAGGCATTCGGTCCGGAGTCCTCTGGGTCACTAAGGATGACATGATCCGCAGCCACCTCCTCCCAGCCACGTACAAGTCCACTGGTTTCTTGGGACTGTAAATGATCCCTTGAAGACTGCTGCTGATGCTGAGTGCTAGGCTCCACCTACATTCTGACACAATCCTCCTCCTCCTCGTCCTCTTCCTGTGTGATAGGCGGGCCAGCAGGAACACTGTCTAGATAAAGGGGGCCTTGAGAGGTAAGGAAGTCCTCCTCTTCCTCCCTCTTTTCTGCCTCAAGTGCCCTGTCCATTATTCCACGCAGTGTGTGCTCCAACAGGTGGACAAGAGGGACAGTGTCACTGATGCATGCACTGTCACTGCTCACCATCCTCGTGGCCTCCTCAAATGGTGACAGGACAGTGCATGCATCCCTGATAATGACCCACTGGTGTGGCAAAAAAAACAAGCTCCCCTGACCCTGTCCTGGTGCCATAGTCGCACAGATACTCATTGATGGCCCTCTGCTGCGTGTGCAGCCGCTGCAGCATGGCCAACGTTGAGTTCCACCTGGTGGGCATGTCGCAGATTAGGCGGTTCTTGGGCAGGTTGTATTCCTTTTGGAGGTCAGCCAGCCGAGCACTGTCATTATATGACCGGCGGAAATGCACACAGACTTTCCTGGCCTGCCTCAGGACATCCTGTAAGCCAGGGTACCTGCCCAAGAACCGCTGCACCACCAAGTTAAGGACATGAGCCAAACAGGGCACATGGGTCAGCTGTCAATGTTGGAGGGCGGAGAGGAGGTTGGTGCCATTGTCGCAAACCACCATTCCTGGCTTAAGCTGGCATGGCGTCAACCACCTCTGAGCCTGCCCCTGCAGAGCTGACAGAATCTCTGCCCCAGTGTGGCTCCTGTCCCCCAAGCGCACCAGCTCAAGCACCGCATGGCATCTTTTTGCCTGCGTACTTGCGTAGCCCCTTGAACGCCTACGAAGCACCGCTGGTTCTGAAGACAAATCAGCAGAGGAAGAGGCCATGGAGGAAGAAGAAGAGGAGGGGGTGGAGGAGAGAGGTGTGTCAGGATCACCACTAGTAGCATTTTGGAGGCGTGGTGGCGGAACAACCTCCAACACTACTGCACCCTGTCCTGCATCCTTCCCAGCTGCCAGCAGAGTCACCCAGTGGGCCGTGAAAGATAGGTAACGTCCCTGTCCATGCCTGCTGGACCATGAGTCAGCGGTAATATGCACCTTACTGCTGACCGCCCTGTCCAGCGAGGCCAAGACATTGCCTTCCACATGCCGGTAGAGAGCTGGAATCGCCTTCCGTGAAAAAAAGTGGCATTTGGGAACCTGCCACTGAGGTACCACACATTCCACAAACTCACGGAAGAGGGCAGAGTCTACCAACTGAAAAGGAAGCAGTTGAAGTGCTAGCAATTTAGCCAAGCTAGCATTCAACCGCTGGGCATGTGGATGGCTGGGAGCGAATTTCTTTCGGAGGTGCAGCAGCTGGGGCAGGGAAATTTGCCTGGTACAATCGGACGTTGGTGTACTGATAGCAGTTGCCCGCAAGTACTTGGCAGTGACACTCTTAATTCTACACCTTCATTCCTCTCAGTGCAGGTTTCTGAGAAGACTGAAGGTATAGTGAGGTTGGAGATCCCAGCTGATGAGGAGCAAGGAGAGGTCTGCTTTGTTCTTTGGTGTGGGTCTTTTATGTATGCTTGCCAACGGACTGCATAGCAGGTCGACATATGTCTGGTCAAGCATGTGGTGCCCAAGCGGCTGATGTTTTGGCCACGCGAGATATGCTTCAGACATATGTTGCAAATAGCAATGGTGCAATCTGCTGCACACGTCTGAAAAAGGCCCACACCAAAGAACTTTTGGAATAACGTGCAGAGACAGCAGCGCCCTGCACATGCGGAGCTCTGCGGTGTGATGCAGTCAGTGTACTGCCCTGAAGCTGGCCCCTGGAGGGCATCCTGCCTCGTTGGAGATGTGCCTCCTCCTCCTCCTCTCTCCTATCAGGCACCCATGTAGAGTCAGTGATGTCATCATCCCCTCCCTCCTCGTCATTGGAGCAAACCTGGCAGTATGCTGCAGCTGGAGGAACATGACTGCCAGTTTGCTGTCTTTCTTGGGCACCCCCTCTCTCTGGGCTCACGTTACTGCCTTCCTCAAGCTGGGTACCATCATCGGAGCCTTCAAAGGGCTGCGAATCCTCCTGCAGCATGTACCCAACACTGTGGTCAAACAGTTCGGGGGACTCCTCAGGACATGGTGGGGCTAGGGAAGGAGTGACTGATGCCATTGAGCCAATGGAAGAGGCCGCTTTGGCAGCTGCTTTGACAGACAAAGTACCCTGAGGCTGGGTGAGAGAGGATGAGGAGGAGGAGGACGGCTTGGTAATCCACTCTACCAACTCTTTAGCATGTTTCGGCTCAACACGGCCAGCTGCCAAAAAAAAGGACAAGCGTGCCCCACGGCCACATGCAGATGAGGATGCACCGTGTCCATGACCAGCATTGTTGCCTCTAGACACAGAGCCTGCTTGCCCTCTTTCATTGGCCTGTGTGTGTCTGCCTGTCAGGGCTGGGCTCAGCCCTCCCTTCTCTGTGCTGGCAGCTCAGATGTCAGCTAATTGCCAGCTCCCATCTCTCTACAGTGATCCACCTGTTGATGATTTTGCTCGTCAGCTCTTCCTACTTAAGGACTTCCAGTTAATTTGCTCTTTGCCTTCGCCTGTGTTAACATCACAAGAGACTTTCTCCTGTGTTCCATTCAAAGACCTGCTTGACTGACATCCCCTCTGGCTACAGATCCTGCTTGCTGTACTACTACCTTTATCGCTGGCTCTTGGACATTGGCTTGGCCGACTACTCGATCCGGTTACTGAACTCTGGCTATGTTTTGACTACGCTTACTTTTTACCTTTTTATTTGTATTATTAAACAAGTGTGATTTAACTGTACTTCTGTCTCAGTCTGATTCATGGTTTCTGACAGTAGGTGAAGGCCATGAATTCAGAAGATGCAGCCAATCCACTTGTTAATAATATTTTTTCCAGATTGGATGACCTTGATCACCGCATGGATCAGTTTGCCATGGCGATACAGACGCTCCTGAGTTGCACGGCTCGTCCAGAGTCTCCCACTGTGGCCGCTCCCGTAGTCTCTGTGCAGGCACCCGCCTTGAGTATTACCTCTTTAAGAGGTATGTCTGGTTCCGCTCCGCTTCCCCAGCGATTTGGGGACGATCCAGTTCAGTGCAGAGGGTTTCTCAACCAGGTTGAGATATACTTTGAGATGCTGCCCCAGGCGTTTCCCACGGACAGAAGCAAAGTGGGTTTCATGATATCTTTGCTTTCTGACTGAGCCTTGGCCTGGGCAAACCCTCTATGGGAGACGCAAAAACCCATGGTCCAGAGTACCCAGAATTTGTGGCTTCCTTCAAAAGGGTATTTGTCGTTCCCGCACGCTTCGCTTCTGCTGCCAAGTGCCTCATGTCCATCAAACAGAGTACGAGGACGGTTGCCGATTACGCCATTGAATTCCGTACTCTGGCAGCAGAGGTTGCTTGGAACAATGAGGCCATCGTGGCTGCTTTTTCTCATGGTCTCTCGGATAACATCAAGGATGAGATAGCAGCCCGAGATATACCCACTGAGCTGGAGAAGTTGATCACATTTGCCATCCTCATTGACTCCAGACTCAGAGAGAGACTCTCTCTTAAGGAGCACTTGCGGAAGCCTCCTGTACATTTGTCTCTGAGCTTTGCAGTCCCACCCTTGCCTCCCTCACCTCCCATGCCTCCTGGCACTGAGCCCGTCTGTGAAGTTGAACCCATGCACTTGGGCTTCACGCATCTTTCTGCAGACGAGAGAGCCCTTAGGAGGAGGGAGAGATTGTGCCTTTATTGTGGCCAGGCTGGTCACTTTTTGAAGTCGTCCTACCTGTCCAGAGAACGCCCGAACCTTGAGGTCCTGTCATGGACAGACCTTAGGTGGCGTTGTTTTGTCTCCAGTTTCCCAGAAGAATAAGCCCCTGGTTTCAGTTACCTTGTCGTGGGCTGAGTCGTCCGTCGAGTTACAGGCTCTAATCGACTCCGGGGCTGCAGGCCTGTTCATTGATGCTGCCTTTGTATCGAAGCACTCAATTCGGCTGCAGCTGCGTGACACTCTACTTGCCATTGACGGGAGACCTCTACAGCCTGCCCATGTAACTCATGAGACTGTTCCATTGTCCATGGCCGTAGGGGCTCTTCACCATGAGATAATCCAGTTCCAAGTTATTTCCTCACCTAAGTTTCCGATGGTTATTGGTTATCCTTGGTTACAGAGGCACAACCCCTCTTTTGATTGGCTCCGTGCTGAGGTTCTGTCCTGGTCTCCACAATGCACTAATAGATGCTTCCAGAAGGTTGCCAAGGTCCTGTGCACCTCTTCACTCTCCTCCCTGCCTAAGGAGTACAGCGATTTTAGCGATGTCTTTGACAAAGGTCAAGCCGGTACTTTGCCTCCACACCGGTCGTATGATTGCGCAATTGACCTTCAACCTGGTGCCATACCCCCTTGTGGCCGGGTTTACCCTTTTTCGGTCTTGGAGGATAAGGCCATGGAGGAGTATGTTGCAGACGCACTCTCTCGAGGTTTCATCCGCAAATCCTTGTCTCCTGCTGGTGCTGGTTTCTTTTTCTTTCTCGTACATCACGGGACACAGAGCGACATAGTCATTACTAATGGGTTATATAGATACCGTCAGGTGCTGGCACTGGCAACTTCCAAAACCGGAAGTACCCTCCCCTATATAAGCCCCTCCCATCCGGGAGCACCTCAGTTTTTTGCCAGTGTCTAAGGTGTTGGCCAAGAAGAAACATGTGTTTTTCACTGAGCTTGCGTACAGGTTCTTTTGGGCCTCAGTAAGCTATTCCGGATCCGACCAAAAAAGCTTCATAGCTAAACGGTCGGTACCCGGGCCTTGCAAAGAAGAGCAAGGTTTTGCCTGTAATGCTTCTCTTAGGAGAGCTGGACCCTGGGATCCAGAGCTCTGGTCATACCCACGACCAAGATGTTTTCTGTGCAGGGTGCTATACAGGTCCAGGGGAGTGGAATCCTTGGGAACCCGGTCCCTGAAGGTTTGATTACAATGCCTGCCGTGATAGGTGAAGTTTGGGCTTTTGTGGACCAAACAAAGTCCTGCGGTGGGGAACAGGTAAGTGGGGGCCCCCAGGAACTTGGTTCTATTGGGGGACCCCCAAGCCTAATTTGTCTTTCTGTCTGTTACCTAATGGTATTCCCGCTAATATATGTGCATGCCTGTAACTGCTAAAAAAATGTAATAATTTTTAATGGTGGTCAAGAAAAAAAAAAATTTTTTTTTTTATATATATATATATATTTAATATATTAGACTGCGGTACCTGTGTTTGTCCACTATAGGCCGCTGTGGAACGTTTCTTGTCATGTGGACTAGTTTCTTCTCATCAGAGCGAGTCCAGGCAGATGGTGAGTTCTCTTATGGGAAACTGCTTCCTCTGCCATGTTGCAATGCTCGTCCATCCCCCGGCCTGCGGCAAAGGGGCCCTGGCTCTTGTCCCTGGTTTCCATTTTCGAAATTAGCGCCGAAGGCGCACGTGGCCGCGCGCGTGCGCGTGCACGCGCCTCTATATATAGAGGTGAGCCGGGAAAGGGGGCGGAGCCTGGGGGATGACGCTCTGTGCGCGCCGCAGCGCTTCTGCGCATGTGCGGGCGTCCCAGCATGTTAAAAACCACAATTTTGTGTGGTGAGCTGGCTATGAAGTACAGAGACAGAGCTGGCAACATTTAAAGAAGGCATACAGCAAGCGGTTGATACAGGCATCCCCTAGAAAGGCACATTAGTAGACACCAACTGTTTCTTATAGCAGCATTTATGCTAGACTATTGTCAGTAACTGGTGTATTTCGGCTGGAATACCTCAGCTTTGTGGCTTAGGAATATGCCGTCTAAAAACTCCGGGACTAGAAATCCCAGGAGGAATAGGGGGTCTCCATCGGGCTCTGAGGATCTTGGGCATGCTTTGGCTGCACCAGTCTCCCCTGAAGAATCAGAGGTTAGTGACCGTAGAGCACCCTCAGGAGTACCTGGTACTGTGGCTGTCCTCAGTTCACCTGCTCCTGTGTATGTAACAGAGGAGGTTTTTTCCTCAGCTCTGGGAGGGCTGGAAGAGAGATTGTCAGCATTGATCGCGGCTTCCCTGTCACAGGAGAAAAGCGCCCGATCTCCGTCTCCTCCCTCAGAGTGCCTGTTAACAGAGCAACAGTCCCATACAGGGATCGACCTACCTGAAGGGGATCAGGATGAGGTCGATTCAGTTGTAGAGGAATCAACAGTGGAAGAGCCGTTCTCAGCATCACATGCTGAAAGGTTATGGGTTCAGTCCCTGACTAATATGGTCATTTAAAATGCCACTTGCGGAGCCATCATCCACTTCTGTCTCCTCGTTGGGGTCGCTAAAAGCTCCCCAGACTGTTTGTTCCTTTCCGATCCATCCTTTACTGGAAGGGCTCATTTACCAGGATTGGGAGCATCCTGACAAAATATTTACTCCCCCCAAGAGATTTTCGGTGGTCTATCCCATGGAGGATAAGTTCATCAGAAAATGGAGGGTCCCTACAGTGGACGCAGCCATCTCTTGTGTGAATAAATCACTGACATGTCCGGTGGATAATGTCCAAATGTTCAAGGACCCAATAGATAAAAAATTGGAGTCCTTATTAAAATCTGCTTTCTCTACAGCAGGATTGGTGACACAACCAGCAGTGGCAGCTATTGGGGTCTGCCAAGCAGTGAAGGATCAGTTGAAACAGGTCTTAAGGGACTTGCCAGATCAGCAGGCTCTTGCCCTAGCTGATCTACCTAGAGCCTTATGCTTTGCGGTGGACGCTATAAAGGATTCAATCCATCAGGCCTCCCGCCTTACGCTGTCTGTGGTACATATGCGCAGGCTTCTATGGCTCAAAAACTGGTCTGCTGAAGCTCCCTGTAAAAAATTGCTGGTCAGCTTCCCATTTCATGGTGAACGCTTATTCGGGGAAGACCTGGACAAATATATCCAGAGAATTTCCAGCGGTAAAAGTACACTTTTGCCGGTTAAAAATAGAGTTAGAGGTCCCTCTTTTAAGAGGCCTGCTTCTCCAGTCCCTAGGACATCGGCTGTGAAACAGTTCCGACGGCCTCCTCGGTCAAATCCCCGAGGTAAAAATCAGGGACAATTGCAGGGTAACAAGAAGCCCTGGAGCAGGAGAGGTACAAAACCTCCCCCAAAGTCAAATGCATGAAGGGTTGCCCCCACCCAATCGGGTGGGGGGAAGACTTCAGTTGTTCACAGAGACCTGGCGGGACACGATCCGAGACAGATGGGTGCTCTCCGCAGTAAATCTGGGATACAAATTGGAGTTAAAAAACTCCCCTCCTTCCCGCTTTATAAGGTCAAACGTGCCAAGGGATCCCCAGAAGAGAGGATCCCTCCTGTTGGCACTAGAACAATTATTGCTCCAAGCAGTAATTATAGAGGTTCCCCTGGAAGATTGGGGGTTCGGGTTTTACTCAAACCTCTTTACAGTCCCGAAGCCAAACGGGGACGTGAGGCCCATATTAAATCTAAAAGGGCTAAACAAATTCCTACATATCAGGACTTTCCGGATGGAGTCGATCCGATCGGTAGCCACTGCCCTACAAGGGGAGGAATGGTTAGCCTCGATCGACATCAAAGATGCTTATTTGCACATTCCCATCTTTCCAGCCCACCAAAAATTTCTACGCTTTGCGGTAGAAGGGCGCCATTTTCAGTTCAGAGCCTTACCCTTCGGTCTGGCCACAGCACCAAGAGTGTTCACAAAAATTCTGGCCCCATTATTGGCCAATCTAAGAACACGAGGTGTAACGATAATGGCATATCTAGACGACTTGTTGCTGATAGACCACTCAGTGGAAAAACTAGAAGTGGTTGTTCACGAGACAATCAAGTATCTGGAATATCACGGTTGGATTATCAACCGAGGCAAGTCAGCCCTAAAACCAGTCAAAAGTCTGGAATACTTGGGGCTAAGGCTGGATTCAGACCAGAGAAAAATTTTCTTGCCTCAAGAAAAGGGGTCGTCTTTGAGAGATTTGATCCACTTAGTGGGTTCAAAAAGACAGCCATCCATACGCCTGTGCATGAGGCTGCTGGGAAAAATGGTGGCATCATTCGAAGCAGTACCCTACGGTCAATTCCATTCAAGGAAGTTGCAAAGGGCCATACTGTCAGCCTGGAACAAAAAAGTTCAGGCTCTGGACTTACCAATGTCCTTGTCCCCTTCCGTTCGCAAGAGCCTCCGCTGGTGGTTGGTTCCCCAGAATCTGGAAAGAGGGAAATCCTTCAGTCCGATTTCCTGGAAGGTGGTCACTACAGATGCCAGCCTTATAGGCTGGGGAGCAGTACTGGAGCAATGGTCTCTCCAGGGCAGATGGTCGGATGCGGAAAAGGCCCTGCCCATCAATCTCTTAGAGATACGAGCAGCTCGGTATGCCCTAGTAGCATGGACATCCAAACTCCAAGGGTCCCCTGTCAGAATTCAATCAGACAATGCCACAGCAGTGGCATATATCAATCGTCAGGGGGGCACCAGGAGTCGTGCAGCCCAAAGGGAAGTAAATTACATCCTGAGATGGGCAGAAAGATATGTCCCAGCCATATCTGCGGTATTCATTCCAGGAGTGGAGAATTGGAAGGCGGACTTTCTAAGTCGCCAACAATTATGCCCAGGGGAATGGTCCCTTCATCCCGAGGTTTTCCGGACAATATGTCAGCGGTGGGGAACACCGGATGTAGATCTGCTAGCATCCAGATTCAACACAAAAGTGGACAGGTTTGTCTCTTGGACAAGGGATCCCCTAGCTTGCGGCTCGGATGCCCTAGTGTTCCCTTGGGATCAGTTCAAGCTGATATATGCATTCCCACCGCCACAATTGTTACCTCGATTACTCCGCAGAATCAGGGTAGAAAAGAAACCAGTGATTCTGGTGGCTCCAGCGTGGCCCCGAAGAGCATGGTACGCGGAGATTGTAAAAATGTCTGTCGGGAGTCCTTGGACCCTCCCACATCGTCCGGACCTGCTTTCGCAAGGACCGATATACCACCCTTCCTTACCAGCCCTAGGTTTGACGGCCTGGCTATTGAAGCCCACATTCTAAAAAAGAGAGGGCTCTCTAATGCTGTGGTATCTACCATGATCAATGCCAGGAAGCCGGTATCCAGGCAGATCTATTATAGAATCTGGAAGGCGTACATCGCCTGGTGTGAGGCCAAGAAATGGCATCCACGTAAATACGTAATAGGTAGGATTCTGGACTTCCTACAATGGGCTGTAGATAGGAAGCTTGCCTTGAGTACTATCAAGGGTCAGATTTCGGCCTTGTCAATATTTTTTCAAAGGCCCTTGGCTTCGCATTCACTAGTCAAAGCCTTTATACAAGGAGTGATGCGTATTAGTCCTCCGGTTAATATTCCCATATGTCCATGGGATCTAAACTTGGTTCTGTCGGTTTTACAGAAACAACCATTTGAACCATTACAGCATATTTCCTTGGTGCTTCTCACCAGGAAATTGATTTTTCTAGTAGCCATTTGTTCGGCTAAAAGAGTGTCGGAATTAGCAGCTATGTCCTGTAAAGAGCCATATCTGGTTATCCATAAGGATAGAGTAGTATTACGTCCTCAGCCAGCCTTTCTTCCTAAGGTGGTATCGAGGTTTCATTTGAACCAAGATGTGGTTCTTCCTTCTTTTTTCCCCAAACCTACTTCGGTAGAGGAAAAGTTATTGCATTCTTTGGATGTAGTAAGAGCAGTTAAAGCTTATCTAAAAGCCACTGCTCAGATTCGCAGAACGGATACTTTGTTTATTCTGCCGGAAGGCCCCAGAAAGGGTCAGGCAGCGTCAAAATCTACTTTAGCCAGGTGGATTCGACAGGTCATAATACAAGCCTATGGCTTGAGAAGGAGACCGCCTCCGTTCAAAGTTAGAGCGCACTCCACGAGAGCAGTTGGAACTTCATGGGCAGTGCATCACCAGGCCTCCCTGGCTCAAATCTGTAAGGCCGCAACATGGTCTTCAGTTCACACGTTTACTAGGTTCTACCAGGTGGACGTTAGAAGTCAGGAGGATGTCGCCTTTGGGCGCAGTGTGTTGCAGGCCGCAAAAGATCCTCATGTCTGATAGCGCTCAGCTTATATATGGTGTATCCCCCCCCTCATTTGGCATTGCTTTAGGACATCCCATTAGTAATGACTATGTCGCTCTGTGTCCCGTGATGTACGAGAAAGAAAATAGGATTTTTATAACAGCTTACCTGTAAAATCCTTTTCTTGGAGTACATCACGGGACACAGAGCTCCCGCCCCTCTTTGGGGACACTTATTGCTTTGCTACAAAACTGAGGTGCTCCCGGATGGGAGGGGCTTATATAGGGGAGGGTACTTCCGGTTTTGGAAGTTGCCAGTGCCAGCACCTGACGGTATCTATATAACCCATTAGTAATGACTATGTCGCTCTGTGTCCCGTGATGTACTCCAAGAAAAGGATTTTACAGGTAAGCTGTTATAAAAATCCTATTTTTGTGAAGAATCAATCGTCTCACCATTAAGAATGTCTATCCGATTCCATTGATTACGGAGTTATCTGACCGCCTCAAGGGAGCAACGGTTTTCACGAAGCTTGATTTGAGAGGGGCTTACAATCTCATGAGGATTACGGAGGGCGACGAGTGGAAAACTGCCTTTAATAACAGAACAGGTCATTATGAATATCTCGTAATGCCTTTTGGCCTCTGTAATGCTCCGGCAGTTTTCCACGAGTTTATCAACGATGTCCTCCGAGATTTGTCGCAGTTATGTGTGGTGGTCTATCTCGATGATATCCTCATATTTTCCAAGTCCCTGGAGAGCCACCACACAGATGTCTGTCGAGTGCTTCAGAAACTAAGAGAGAACAATCTCTATTGTAAGCTGGAGAAGTGTGAATTCCATCGGGAACAGGTCAAATTCCTGGGTTATGTAATTTCCACGGCTGGTTTTTCGATGGACCCAGAGAAACTTTCTGCTGTTCTACAGTGGCCTCGACCCGTAGGTTTACATCCTCTGCAGCGATTTCTTGGCTTTTCCAACTATTATCTGAAGTTTATTCATAACTTCTCGTCTCTGGTCAAGCCCCTGACTGATATGACCGGAAAGGACGGTAACCCACAGAGTTGGTCTCCAGAGTCCATTAAGGCTTTTGAGAGTCTTAAGGCTGCCTTTGTTTCTGCTCCTGTGTTGGCACATCCTGATCCTACGTTGCCTTTTATCCTTGAAGTTGATGCTTCTGAGACTGGAGTTGGCGCCCTTCTGTCTCAACGTCCTAGCTCTGACAGCGCTATGCATCCGTGTGGCTACTTTTCTAAGAAATTGTCACCTGAGGAGTGCAATTACGAGATTGGTGACAGAGAGCTGTTGGCGATTATTTTAGCCCTAAAAGAGTGGAGACATCTCCTCGAAGGTACCACTGTGCCGGTTCTCATTCTTACTGACCATAAGAATCTCACATTCTTGTCTGAGGCTTTCTTGTCAAGTTTTAAATTACATTGTCTCATTCTTACCCGGTACTAAGAATGTAAGGGCTGGCGCCTTGTCACGACAATTTTCCTCCACTTCCAAGATGGGGACGGTTCCTGTTCCTGTGATTCCTCCTAATCGTATTTTGGCTACGGTTCGCACCAGTCTCACCTCTCCTTTGGGAGACCAAATTCTTGCTGCTCAGGTCGATGCCCCTCCTGAGAAACCTTGTGACCGCTGCTTTGTTCCCGAGAGTCTCTGTACTGCTGTACTCCAGACTTACCATTCTCCCAAGGCTGCTGGCCACATTGGGAAGAATCAACTCTTTTGGGCCATTTCCTAACAATTCTGGTGGCCTAGTCTACGTGCTGATGTAACCGCCTTCATAGCTGCCTGTTCCGTGTGTGCTCAGAGTAAGACTCCATGACACCTTCCAGTCTCCTACAACCCATACCCAATGGTGAGAGGCCCTGGACCCACCTGTCTATGGATTTCATTGTGGAGTTACCCAGCTCCCAGGGCAACACAGTTATCCTTATGGTGGTAGACCGGTTCTCGAAAAAGTCTCACTGTATTCCACTTAAGAAGTTGCCTACGTCTAGAACTGGCTTCCATTTTTATTCGGGAGATCTTTCGCTTTCGGTCTACCATTGTCTCTGAAAGGGGAAGTCAGTTTGTGTCCCGGTTCTGGTGAGCCTTTTGTGCACAGTTGGGAATTCAGCTTGTCTTCTCTTCTGCGTATCACCCGCAGTCTAATGGGGCTGCAGAACGAGCCAATCAGTCCCTTGGAGCAATTCCTGTGTTGCTATATTTCTGACCATCACAACAACTGGTCAGACCTCTTACCTTGGATTCATGGTTTCTGACACTGCCTCTCCTTGTTGGCCTTCCAGACATACTTTATTTGATGTATTGGAATAGTTACACAAGGAATTGTCTGCAGTCAGCTTTAGCTGCACACTGTGCCCAGTATACAGTACACTGACTTAATAAACTGCAGCTTAGCTCAACTGCCTGTCTGTATTATTAGAAAGAGAACAGGAATGGTCTGCAGTCAGCTTTAGCTGAACACTGTGCCCAGTGTACAGTACAGTGACTTAATATACTGCAGCTTAGCTCAACTGCCTGCCTGTATTATTAGTGGAATAGAATAACAGGGACGCTCTGCAATGAGATCTAGCTAAACTGTATACTATATATATATATATATACACACACACACACACACACACACAAAGCGTGCAGTGCATATATATATACTAAATATACTGGATCTAACTAGCTCAATCAACTGCCTGCTCAATCTAGCTATTGCTAACTGAAATAGAACAAAAATCTCTCTCTCGCTCTCTCTCCCTCTCTGTCTGTCTCTGAACGCCGCCGGAACACACTACACAAGGCCGACACGCAGGCGGCCTTATATAGTGTGGGGCGTGTACCTACTCTCTGTGCTGACGGCGCTGTGATTGGTCAAAGCATGCAGGTCATAGTGCAAGCTTGGCCAATCATCAGCCAGCAATGCACTGCGATGACGCAGTGCATTATGGGCCGTGACACGCAACTCAAATTTGGCGCGAACAGCCCATAATGTTCGTAATTCGGCGAACGGTCGAACAGACGATGTTCGAGTCGAACATGCGTTCGACTCGAACACGAAGCTCATCCCTACTGTAGAGCAACTCATCCTGATCTAATCTTCACTTCTCCAAATCTTCCTCCACATCTGTACGAGGCTTAGATGGCAGACCCCACTGTGACCCCAATGCAAAAGGCCGTTTCCAGAAGTCCTTCCCATATACATTAAAGGAAAGAGTAGTCCACACAAGGAAGTGTCTTTTCATCAGTGTAATAAGTTATTAATGTAAAGTACAAGTCAGCCTCCCACGAGGGGCATCAGCACACAGCTTTAAAGGATAAGGTCACCTTTGGAGCATACTTGTATTTAGAGTTATAGCTCCTGTGCTCTCTCCCCCTGATCCCAACCCCCCACTCCTGTGACAGCAGTTTCCTGTGATTAAATAAACTACAAGTACCATCTGTTATATAGCAGCAGACAGACTTGTAGTTTGAATGAGCTGTGGACGTGCTTGTCAGCCCACTCGTAGTTCATTCACTGCCTACAGCTCTGATAATGACACCCTGTACAGAGGTATGGGCAACAGAGTTGTAGGCAGTGTATGCAGGAGCCTGACATTGGACGCGCAATCTGCCGATTGTGAAAAAATATGAGTATTTATTATTTTTTATGTAAAGCTGAACTTAAAGCGGAGCTCCGCCGAAAAAAAAATATTAAAAGCCAGCAGCTACAAATACTGCAGCTGCTGACTTTTAATATTAGGACACTTACCTGTCCTGGAGTCCAGCGACGTCGGCAGCAGAAGACGAGCAATCGCTCGTCACTCTGCTGCCCCCAGTGCCATCCTCTGTGAGGGAACCAGGCAGTGAAGCCTTGCGGCTTCACTGCCCGATTCCCTACGGCACATGCGCGAGTTGCGCTGCGCCGTTCTCACTGGTCCCCGTTGTGTTCTGGGAGCCGAGTGTTTCCCAGAACACAACGGGTATTCTGCGAGAAGTGACATACTACCCGCAGAATACCCGCAGAGAGGACTCCCGGAAGTGGGTGCAAATACCTGTCTTAGACAAGTATCTGCACCCCCCTCCCCCCTGAAAGGTAGCAAATGTGACAACGGAGGGGGGGAGGGTTCTGATGAGCGGAAGTTCCACTTTAGGGTGGAGCTCCGCTTTAAGTCTGCTAACAGCCATAGTAGTATTCAGTGAGATAATAGATGAGAGGAGAGGCCCATACCTACAGGAGAGGTGTCCCTGAGTCCGGCATCCCCAAACAAGGGGATGTGAGCAGTCCCATGCAAAGTCCACTTGCAATATCCAGTTCCCTACCAAGGAGGAAGCACCCCAGTAAAAGTCTTGTCACTACATCCTAAGCCCTGATGGTCCAACACCACAGGGAATATGGGAGACCGTTTCTCTCAGTAATGGCTACTTCTGTACCAGCTTTCCAACAAGTAATAAATCTATCACCACTTTCTCATGGTGCTCCTCTCCTATCAGGGGCAGGGCTGGTACCGAACCCCAATGGTTCCTAAAGTCACAGCTCACACACAAACGAAGAATGTATCTAGTGGGCAGTCAGGGGAACTACCATGAGCTATATTCATGTCCTACCTACAACATCACAAAATCTCACTCCAATCTTAAAAGACTAGCAGTCAGAGGCAGCAGTGCCTTAAATGATCTCACACTACAGATATACATCTTTTATGCTCAAAAAACAAGAGTGCCTAGGCACCGGAAGCACGCAACTATCTTTCATGAAGAATGAAGAATTCTAGCCACAAAAGAAGGGCCCCATATTTTCAGTAGCTAAGGATTATGGTTCAGGAACTTTATCCATCAATCACAACAGTCATGGCTGTCATAGCCTGTAGAAAAATTGAGAAATTAGTTCTAACACTGATAGAGATGTCACTGAGAGGGCTCTAGATGCCATGCTGGATCATTATATGCCGCAGTAAAAGAGGCCATGCCACACACACTCAGGCCTCGTACACACGACCGATTTTCTCGGCAAGAACCAGCAAGAAACTTGCTGGCAGAGAGGTCTTGCCGAGTAAATCGGTCGTGTGTACGCGGCTATCGGGTTTCTCGTCGAGAAAACCGACAAGAAACCTCGACGAGAAAATAGAGAACCTGCTCTCTATTTTCTCGTCGAGATTCTCCTCGGCATGTTTCTCGACGAGAAAAGTGAGTGTGTGTACACTTACCTGTCCTCCCGGAAGCCCGCGCATGTTCGAAATGAATTCAACGCATGCGCGGTAGCTTCCTAGGCATACGTAGGGTATACCAAGATGGCGGCGACGGCATCGAATGTGACGAGCGCATGCTCGTCGTAGTCGATGACATCACCGCGTACGCTCCATTCAAAGAACCGCGGATTCTTTGAAACGAGCGTGTGTACACTCGGCCGGGACAAGTTTCTTTTCCAAGAATCTCGTCGAAAAAAACGACATGTTTTTTTCAACGAGAATCTCGGCCGTGTGTACGAGGCCTCAGTCCTGGTCCTTGTTAGGCAAAATCTCTTCTTTCTAGTTATTATGAAAACCAAGGACTTGAAACAAATAACAAGACTATAAAAGCAACAGTGGAAATATGATGATATACAGTATATCAGTACAGTAACACTTACTGTATTTATTGATATGTCAAAAATTACAACAATAAAATGGAAAGAATAAATGGATAAAATAAAAAGTTCCTCCGTTACCTTCTAGAGCTCTATGTATACAATGGAATGAAATGGAGCCGATGAATAAAATGCTGATGAAATTAACCCAATCTCAAATTAATTCCGAAACAGTCAAGATAAAGGTAAACGAAGCAGCCGGATCAGATGCCTCAAAAAAATCGAACTCCATCATTTCTAATTTGTAGACTAGATTAATGACTAGTTTGGTACCAGTTAGTTAGGGTAAGACCAGTTTGATGCCAAGGGAACAAAATCTTCACCCTGTAACTACAGACCTGTAAGTTTAACTTCTATAGTAGATACTCGGGTTTGATAAAGGACCACATACAATAGTATCTGTTAGAAAACAATATCATGACATAAGCAATCACCAGCATGGATTTACTAAAGACAAGTTGTCAAACAAATCTTTTTTTTTTTTTTAGGAAATAAGTAAAAAGCGTAGCTGATATATCAGTTAGAAAAAAAGAAAAGGAAATTGGCTTAAAGTATAACTAAAAGCAAATGTTTTCTTTTTTTAGTTTTGGATAGAGCAGAGAGGGACTATAACCCTTGACAGTTTTTATTGCTGTCTGTGCCATTAGAGAGATTCACCCTCTCTTTTTGTCCTGTTTCCCATTAACATTGAAAGTGAAAGTAAAAGAAAATCAAAATGTTTTGGTTATCCCCAGAAAAGTAATAGAGGGGAAACCTTTCAATGGGAATACTAATTCTGGTGATTTGGGGGTCCCCAATGGATTCCCTTCATTTGCAGAGTTATCCTCTCACTTCCTGTTTGGCTATGGGACAGGAAGTGAAGGGTAATCTCCAAAACGGGCCACGGATGGTGATAAAAATTCTGACAGGGGTTATAAACCCCCCCCCCCCCCCACTGCTCTATCAAAAAATTTAAAATAAAGTTTTGCCTATAGGTTTTGACAGGTAACAGCTCCCACTTCCGAGTAAGGCTGCAGATCGGCGATCTATGACTATTTCCTGCCCCTCCTCCTTCTCCCCGCTGCCTTCTTTGACAAACACAGGTCCCAGAAGACGGCGGTACCATTCAGAAAGTGTAGCGCAACTTTCGCATGAAGGCTTCACTGCCGTCTTCCCTTACTTTCAATGCCAGCGCCTGCACCCAAAGTAGATTGATGAATTGGCTCGGGGTGCCGACATCGCAGGATCCCTAGACAGGTAAGTGTCCTTATATTAAAAGTCAGCAGCTGCAGTATTTGTAGCTGCTGACCTTTAATTTTTTTTTTCCAGACTGGAGCTCCTCTTTAACCACTTCAGCCCTGGAAGAATTTACCCCCTTCCTGACCAGAGCACTTTTTGCGATGCAGCACTGCGTCGCTTTAACTGACAATTGCGCGGTCGTGCGACGTTGAACCTAACCAAAATTGACGTCCTTTTTCCCCCACAAATAGAGCTTTCTTTTGGTGGTATTTGATCACCTCTGCGGTTTTTATTTTTTGTGCTATAAACAAAAGAAGAGCGACATATTTGAAAAAAATGCAATATTTTTTACTTTTTGATTTAATAAATATCACAATTTTTTTTTTTTAAAACAATTTTTTTTCTAAGTTTAGACCGATACGTATTCTACATATTTTTGGTAATTTTTTTTTGCAATAAGCGTATATTGATTGGTTTGCGCAAAAGTTATAGCGTCTACATAATAGGGGATAGATTTATGGCATTTTTATTTTTTTTACTAGTAATAGCGGCGATCTGCGATTTTTATTGTGACCGTGACATTGCGGCAGACACATCGGACACTATTTGCGCGTTTTTGGGACCATTCACATTTATACAGCGATTAGTGCTATAAAACTGCACTAATTACTGTGTAAATGTGACTGGCAGGGAAAGGGTTAACACTAGGGGGCGATCAAGGGGTTAATATGTTCCCTATTGAGTGATTGTAACTGTAGGGGGAGGGGACTCACAAGGGGAGGAGACCGATCTGTGTTCCTCTGTACTGGGAACACACATCGGTCTCCTCACCTCTGACAGGAGGTGGATCTGTGTGTTTACACACACAGATCCACACTTCTGCCGTGATCGTGGGCAATCGCGGGTGCCCAGCGGACATCGCGACCGCCGGGCACACTCACCGGGTCACGAGCGTTGCCGCGGGTGCGCGCGCGCGCCCCATAGACGGCCGGGAAAAAAGGACGTCATATGACGTCCGCCCGGAGGGAGGGAGGGTTCCTGCCGGCGTCATATGTCTATGACCCGGTAGGAAGTGGTTAACCACTTCCCTACCCGCCCATGGTAATATCCTGGGTGGACGCCATATGACATCCTGGGCTTCCTGGCCGTCTAGGGGGCACGCGAGCGGCATTGCTCGGGACCCGGTGCACGTGGTGGCTGCGATGTCCGCCGGGCACCCGCGATTGCCGGCAATCACAGCAGGACTGTGGATCTGTGTGTGTGTGTCCTGTCAGAGGTGAGGAGACCGATGTGTGTTCCAAGTACAGAGGAACACAGATAGGTCTCCTCCCCTTGTGAGTCCCCTCCCCCTACAGTTAGAATCACTCACTTGGGAACATATTTAACCTCTTCAGCGCCCCCTAGTGTTAACCCCATTCCCTGCCAGTCACATTTATACAGTAATCAGTGCAGTTTTATAGCTCTAATCGCTGTTTAAATCTGAATGGTCCCAAAAATGTGTCAAAAGTGTCGGATATGCCCGTCGCAATGTCACGGTCACATCACAATAAAAATTGCAGATCGCCGCCATTACTAGTAAAAAACAAAAAATTTATAAAAATGCAATAAATCTATCCCCTATTTTGTAGACGCTATAACTTTTGCGCAAACCAATCAATATACGCTTATTGCAATTTTTTTTACCAAAAATATGTAGAAGAATACGTATTGGCCTAAACTGTGGAAAATGTTTGCTTTTTTATAGATTTGTTGGGGATATTTATTATAGCAAAAAGTAAAAAATATTGCATGTTTTTCAGAATTGTCGCTCAAATACCACCAAAAGAAAGCTCTATTTGTGGGAAAAAAAGGACATCAATTTTGTTTGGGAGCCACGTCGCACTACCGCGCAATTGGCAGTTAAGGCGACGCAGTGCCGAATCGCAAAAAGTGCTCTGGTAGGGAAGGTAGTAAATTCTTCCGGGGCTGAAGTGGTTAAAGACCATATTAAAAGAGTAGAGATTAATGATTTATACACTGAATAGTCAAGGTTGTTAGTGTAAACTGCTCAGTGTTGGGATTGTTACTTTCTAACTTGTTTATAAATGATATATTGTGACAGTGCGAGGCTCTGCCGGTGTGTAAAATAGGCAAAAACGTCACAGGGTTCTCACGAATGCAGAGTGAGGTGCTCCAGAGTGTCTGTACTGAACGGAGAAAGTTGGTTTTATAGCTTTCTCCAGGCTTTGTAATTCCTGGAGTGGGGTCTGCAGTTTAGAAGCTTCAAAGAGTATTGGGAGGGATGAAGTGTCCAGGTCTTACTGGAGACAAACAAGCAATGTTTTTACATTCAAAGACCTGCCCATAACTTAGGACTCTGTTGTGAGGACAGGTGTGCTCCATCCAGGAGATGGATGTGCTCCACCCTCCCCAGGAGTTCATGAGGCTGCAAGGGAGCAGCCAGAAATTTGCATGTTTTCTCCATATACTGTAGGTGAAGTCTGTGAGGAAACATGCCCCAAGCCTGATACCAGAGTTGCAGGAAGCTGCAAATGTGTAGAGAGAGCTGCAAAAGGTACAGTTGTACGAGAGCACAGGGGTGCTGTGTGGTGGTCTGAAGGACCATACCAGAGGTCTGAATCTGAGACCTGAGCATCAGTGCAGCAAGAGAAAGCCAGGAGGCTGATTATCATTTATTTTCGTGTTTTATAATTATGGTGGAAACTCCTGCTAGGGTAACCTTTCATTCAAACTTTGGCTTTCTTTTTAAATAAAGGTGGGCCATCAAGCCCTGAAACTTAGTTCCTGGCTGGTGTGAACTTGCTGAAAAGTGCTACAACACTTGAGCAGAATATCACAATAGATGTTTGGATCAAAGGCGATCTAGTAAAATAAAGTCCCTGCAAGGGATCTTGGCTGCACTGTTCTTTTTTTTTGGCAGCTATTTGGCAAAGTTTAATGTTGATAAATGTATGTTATGCACTTGAGGGCATTTATCAACATTGTATACATGCCTGCAAAAAACATACCTCTGTAGCTGAAAGCATTGTGGAGCAATTCATCCTCAAATCTCACAGCAAAAGAACTACATTTTTTATTTCCCTGCTCCACCCTCCCGGCAGTAATTCAGCAGCTTTCCAGCCTTCTAATCTTTATTTGCAATATTTTTTATTAGCTTTTAACAGAAAATTCAAGTATTTGTTTAGTTACCAAAGGTTTTGCAACTGATCTAAAAAAAGTCAATAAACAAGATAATCCAAGTAAAGAACAGTGTCTTGTAGGTAACTAAAGCGATTGTATTTTTTTCCAAAATAAAATAATAAACATGTTATACTTACCTGCTCTGTGCAATGGTATTCCTACTCTTTTGGGGTCCTATGCCAGTGCTCTCTGCTCCTCCTCTTCTCCGAGTGCCCCTATAGCAAACCATCTTTTTTACACTTTCTTTTTTCATATTTTTTATTTTTATTTACTTTTGTCAATAAAAATAACAAAAAGAGAGATATTATACAACACTCTTTCCTATATAATAGGAAAATCATTGAACAAAAAGTTTATTTCCAATCCTCTTTCTACCAAGACCCATCCTACCCAATCCCTAAAATAGTCAATTTCCCTACGCCTCCACACCCCCCCCCCCCCTCCTCTCTCCATGTCACCCCTCTGTCACAGAGGGGGACAGGGAGAGAAACAAAACAAGAGAGGGAGGGAGAGGGGGAAAAGGGAAGAGAAAAAAAAAAAAAAAGGTGTGGGAGGAAAAAAAGAAGAAGGTCCATCATAAACCTATTGAAATGTAATAAAATATAAACTTCCCTTTTTAATTAAACTATTTAACTATATAGCTATATAGCTCCCATGAATGTCTTTATTTTACTACTATTCATACTGCTAATAATCTCTTCCCAGTTTCAGAGTTCTTAAATCTGATCCAGCTCATCCAAGTTTGTTTATGTTGATTTTCCTTATTTTTAGCTGAAAGGACAAGGTCCTCCATAGCTTCTATTTCTAGAATCCTATTTTACACTTTCTATGGGGGCACTGCTGCATGTGCGCTACTGAGCCAGGCAATGTGCATCCATAAACACACACAGCGTGGCTCAGCCCTGCCCCCACTCTCTGCTCATAGGAATCTGACTGACAGCAGCAGGAGCCAATGGCACCTGCTGCCTCAGCAAAGCCTGTGAGCATGGGGAGAGAGGAGAGACCAGATGCTGCCAAGCACAGATACAGGACTCAGGTAAGTTTTTGGGGAAAAGGGGGGGGGGATCTGCAAATGCAAAAAAGGTTTTAACTTAATGCAGGGAAATCAATAAGGTGAAAAAACTTTTCAACTTAGGAACCACTTTAAGTACATCTGGAAATTCAGTGGTTGAGCTACAAAACAATTTGCATCTTAGGAGCCAGTATTCCCAGGTTTGATTGGGGAAGAAGGAAAGGGAAGCAAATTAAATGGGGGTTTGGGGGGAGGAGGGGATAAAAATTATTAGCGAATTTGGTTTTGTCATCTTTAAGCTTGCAATACCCAGACTGGCAAGTATTTAAGGTGGTTTGAGGAAGGAGTGAGAAGTGTGAGTATAATCAGCATTCTAATCTTTAATGTAAACACAGAACAGGTCGCACGGGCGCTGCCGCTCCTATCCATTGCCATCTCCCCCTATCCCCTGGCCCCTATCAGGACGCCGGGCGCATGATTCCAATGCTGGGTGGGTGTTTTTTTTGAAGCACCGATTAGAGCCAGATGCTCTAATAGGTTTCTAAATAGGGTGGACTCCGGGCGCAGAAAATGTGCTCACAGCCCACCCAAGTGTATTCGCTATTGTCAGGAAAGGTTTCACCTGTTGGTGGCGCTGTCGGTCCTGTGGATCGCAGTACTGGTGTCCACCAGCAGTCGGGAGCTGTCATGAAAGGTTTCACCTGCTGGTGAACTGTTAGATCTTTGGGCCGCAGTACCAATGTCCATCAGTGGGTGTCTCCTGGCAGTGTGGAGCAGACCTCACCTCCTGCGATCAGGCGTCACCTGAGACTGATTACAGGTGTGTATAAATACCCGGCAAGCATTCACATGCTTGCCTTGGTATCTTCCTTGTGCCCTGATCCGTACCTGCGATATATGAACCTGATTCTGTAACCTGAAACCTGTAACCTGTGTACCTGATCCTATAACCCTGTGCATCTTATCCTGTCCCTCCTGTTACCTTGCATCCCTGCCCTGCAGCCTGATCCCGTCCACCTTCTCCCTGTCCTGTCCTGTTCCTTACCCCCATCTGCTGATCTCCTGTGAATGACCCTAGCCTGGCTACGTTTAAGATTGCGGTACTTCCCTTCTATTGTATATGGTTATTTGTTGTTTGTGGGTCACTGTCTGGTTGGTTGTTCACTGTTTGTATTGGAGGTGTTTATATATCGTTATCACTTATCTTTAAATAAACTTAATTATTCACTTATATACGTTTTGGTGTCCTCTGTTGCAGTTCACACGGTTCTGGTCACACCTGTTCATGACAGCTATTGTAACACTGATCCTCCCGGCCAATCAAAAAGCGTGTCTTGACACCCGTCACCCGATTGGCTGAAAGGACAGGCGATCCTATTGGACGCCTAGGAGGAGGGGAGGAGCCGCTCGCTGGAAGCCACCGATGGAGGAGAGGACACAGAGCCGCTGCTCGCCACCCGCCTAGATGGCATAAGTGCCGGACCGACAAACAGCGGGGGGGGGGGGGGGGGAAGGGGGAGGTGATGCCGGCCACTCGGGGGGGGGGGGGTGTGGTTGTTTGCCCCCCCAAAAAAAACTCCAGCCACCACTGGTACGCACTATTATTTTTTTCCATTCAACCCAACGAAAAAAAAACTGTAAGCTCCGGCCGGAGCCACTATACGAACTATGCAAAGTTATTATAGCAATCTCCCCCCACAGAGCTATTGTGTTCTGACAGGGGGACGGCCCCTCCACCAGAACACTCCGATCAGCGCTGTGATGGAACCATCCCACACTCCGCTTGAGTGCTTTCGTCAGTATACTGCTTCCTCCAGTCTGAACATAGAAATCAGATATTATAGCCGCATATTGCAACCAAGAACTAGGCAGGACTAGTTTTGCTGCAAAACTGGAACTCTTTAACAAGAATACAGGATTTTTATATACTACACACTCAGGTGAGGCTGATCACATTGTAATATGCAAACGCAACTGTATACAAAAATATAATTAACACTATAAACATTAAGTTAATTAAACAATTAGCCACCTGGACGCTCAGAGGTCTCATCCCAGGTCAGACTTGCCGGCATCGAGCTCACAAAGTACAATACACATTATTACAAGTGTAAACACATCCCAACAGTAGTTTGCTAGCAGTAGCAGACAATAGGTGAGTTAATTAGCACACTTAACAATGCAAACGAGTGATCTCCCCCCCCCCCCATCAGACTAGTAGACAACAGGAGACCCAGGGATTTCCAGATCTCATTAACCAGCTTTCTTTTCACATACATCTGTCCACTGAGTCCCAAGCTGGCAGAGACCATCATGGCCTCCTTAACCGCTTCAATACAGGACATTTTCACCCCCTTCCTGCCCAGACCAATTTTTAGTTTTCAGCGCTGTCGCACTTTGAATTACAATTGTGTGGACGTGCGACGTGGCTCCCAAACAAAATTGACGTCCTTTTTTTCCCACAAATAGAGCTTTCGCTTGGTGGTATTTGATCACCTCTGCGGTTTTTATTTTTTGCGCTATAAACAAAAGAAGAGCGACAATTTTTAAATATTTTTTACTTTTTGATTTAATAAATATCAATTTTTTTATTAAAAAATCGTTTTTTTTTCCTCAGTTTAGGCCAAAATGTTTTCTTCTACATATTTTTGATAAAAACATTGCAATAAGCGTACATTGATTGGTTTGCACAAAAGTTATACCGTCTACAAAATAGGGGATAGTTTTATTGCATTTTTATTTATTTTAATTTTTTTACTAGTAATGGGTAGTGATGGACGAACATCTAACGGGACGGTTCTCGAACGCGCACAAATGTTCGCGAACCGCAGATTCTCGGCGGGTCCCATTCATTTTAATGGCAGGCGAACATTAAAAACCTCCAGGTCATATTTGCAGCCACAAAATACTTACTAGCACACATAGTCCCACAACATGGACACTGACATACCAGAAGTATTAAGCGAATCTGCGGTCGACAACGACAAGCATTCTTTTTTTATCTGCGAAATTTCATCAATTCAGGAGCGCATGAAGGCCATGGAGGAGAGGCAAGGCCAGGCTATGAAGGGGGTGCAGGAGATGATCGTGCTATTGGAAAAGTTGCCATAATTATTTTTTTTTATAAGTTGTAGCGGGGTGCTAAATTTAGGGGCAGTGTTGGGTGGTAGTTATACTCAAACATCCTAATTATTAGAGTTCTTGCAACCATTTTTGTCTGCACGGAGAGTATTGGTGTACAGTTCCCTGTGGCCTGCAGGTGGCACTGCCATAGTAGGCCAGGGTCGAACCGCTAATTCAGTGCTGTACCTTGTGTGTCCCCTCTCGGCAGCCGTACGGTGGGTGTGGTAGGCTTGCTGTGCATGCTAGGAGAGGATATAAAAGGGGCAGACGCTGCCTGTTCAGGGTTCGTTGTCGGGGGTCCTACCCCAGGGAGTGTGTGTGTTCCTGTCTGTCCTGGGCACCTTTGGCCCAGGGGCAGAGGTCTGTGGATCAGTCCCAGGCACATTTAGTCCTGGGGCTGCAGCAAAGGCCTGGGCCCAGCACCTTCGGCTGAAGCCCACCGGGGATCGAGGAGTCTCAGGGTGCCGCCTTGCGAGGGGACCCGTATCCTAGATGAGGAGGCCGGGGGAGGAACCGTTCCGAGGGACTGGTGCAAAAGTCACGGTGAAGGAAGGGTCCAGGTAACTCTCTGGAGGGATGTCTTCTCCTTAACAGAGGCCAAGTTCACCAGGTCTGTGGCAGAGACCAAGTTCACCGGGTCTGTGGCAGAGACTTTGGGTAAAGTTCGAGCACCATATCGGCTGCTAGTCCCAAGCTGGGGAGACTATCCGAATGGGCTGAGTCTGCTTGAGAATCGGAGCAGTGAATTGTGTTACGTTTGTGCCTGGACCTCTTCCACACCTTAAGCTGTCCTGTTCTCCCTCCAACCTTTCCTGTCAGAGACTGTGTTTTACAAGAAATAAACCTCTACGTTGGAGTGCAGCTGGTGTGGACGTTCAAGTTACTGTGGAGATATGGGGACTTGTCTTTATTCAATATAGAGTTGAGAAACATTCTCTAACTGTCTGACTGTGGAAGACCCATCAACAACACCGCTTAACCTCTTCACACAGGAGAGTACGGGCTTGTGGTGCGGTGTGCCCCCTCTATTCCTGCGAGGAGCCGAACAAGGCAGGTAAAAGGGGGTCTGTGTGCTACAAGTTATTGTAGCGGGTATCCCAAATTTAGGGGTGACCTGAGCAATAGTTGGCTTGGGTCTTCTAATTGTTTGGACTCTGGCTTGCTGCTGTTTCACCTGGCGTGCAGTTCCTCTTAGGTGTATAGGTGGTGCTAACACTTGTACCCGGGGTTGAACCACAGGTGATGGAGTGGCTATTGGGTGTCCTCTCTCGGCAGCCATGCAGTGGGCGTGGTCTACCTGCTGTGCATGCCGGAAGAGGGTACAAAAGGGGCAGACGCCATTGTTCTGGCCGCGAATACTTGGGGACCTGTACCCGGAGGAGTGTATCCCCTCGAGGGGGATACGAGCATTGACTGTGGGGTGTCAGGACCTGGCCTTGAACCTGGGACCTCATCTGTGTCTGGCATTGACTCTTCCCACTGAGCTATCTGGAATGCTGGACAGCTCCCTGCCTGATCTGCTGGACAAACCTATCTGATCCATTAGACAACCCTGCCTTGAGTCTTGATTACTGTTGAACCTTGAACTCCTTGCTCCTCCCATGAACTTCCTATAAAAGCCTTGTCTCAGCACTTCTCTTTGCCAGGTTATTGTGCCTTCCCTGCCAGTGCCTTGCTGTTGTCTTTCCTGCTGCAATCTGTACCTACAACCACTCGTGATTGACCCTTGGCTTGTTCCTGGACTTTTCTACTGCCTGATCCCAATCTGCAACCACCCGTGTTTGACGCTCGGCCTGTTCTTTGACCACTCTACTGCTTGATCCCAACCTGCAGCCACTTGTGATTGATTCCTTGGCTTGTTTTCTGACCACGCTGCCGTTTCATCCTTGTCTGTTTATCCGCTATTGGACCCTGGCTTGCTCACACCCTGGTGGGGCAAACTTGAGGACCGTGACCTGGTACCAGCTTGCAGCTAAATCCATCTCCACCATCCGGAGCTCTGGGGAAAACCAGCTAGTACTTAGACTCCGCACCTCAGGTGAGCCTGTGTCATCTGCCAGAAGTGACTGCCTGTATGCCTGTCCTGCCACTGCTATTGCAATTGGTCTTCAAGCCCGACACCTGATCGTGACAATGGGATCTCGGGCACCTTCAGCCCGAGGCTACGGAGTTCCAGGTAGGCCCAGTACGTTTAACTGGGTCTACAAAGCCAGAAAGGGAACCCAGGGAGCCCAGGTGAGGGCGACCGCTCTGACTAAGAGGAAGCCAGGGGAGGATCGGTCCCATAACAGGAGGCGAGTGATAAAGATTGCTGTCTCGGTAGAGGCCTGGTGACCTGTCAGAGGGAAGGATTCCTTGCTCCGCAGACTGCCTTTGCGGAGTGCTGCTACCTAAGGAGGGATCTCCTTGACTTTGTCCTTGGAGGGGACTAAGTCACTGTTCGAGCTACCTGATGGCTGCTAGTGACTAGCCGGGTGAGCTGTACCCACTCGGGATCGAGTGGCGATTAAGCCAAGAGTGTGCCTGAATCAGTTCTATCTGCTAACCCCTTTCTTTTTTCAACTCTCCGGTTACTGAAGCATAAAAGGAAAATAAACTTGTGTTGGAATTGAAGCGTGATGTGGACATTGGCCTTCTTTGGGAAAGGTAAAGACTTGCCTATAAACTCTAGAGGGGAGAACCAGTGGAAGGAAGCAACTCGCTGCGGGACCCAAAAATATGACACCGCTCAACCTCTTCAAACAGGAGGGTACGGGCATATAGTATGGTGTGCTTTTTTTCTACAAGTGAGCCAAAGGTAGAAAAAAGGTCCGTGGGCTACATTATATAAATCGTTTATACAGTTATGCATATACATGGTCTACTGGTCACATGTGTTGAATTCCTCAGAGATCCATGCCTCATTCATTTTTATAAATGTGAGGTAGTCAACACTGTCGTGAGCTAGGCGAGTGCGCTTATCGGTCACGATCCCCCCCTGCTGCGCTTAACGTCCTTTCGGACAGGACACTGGACGAGGGGCAAGTCAATAGTTCCATTGCAAATTGTGCAAGCTCTGGCCAGAGGTCAAGCCTGCCCACCCAGTAGTCCAGGGGTTCATCACTTCTCAGAGCGTCCACATCAACCGTTAACCCGATGTAGTCGGACACCTGTCGGTCTAGGCGTTCCCTGATGCTGGATCCGGATGACACCTGTCGATGGGTCGGCTGAAAGAATGATCTCATATCAGAAGTGACCAATACATCTTCAAACCGCCCCTCTTCTTGCAGGCGCTGTTGGATTGGTACCCGCAACTGTTTCTCTGGGAGTGGAAATTCCTCTCTGCCAGCGCACCTAAAAGCAGAATGCAGCATTTCTCTAAGCAAGGCCTGGAAGTGCTCCATTCTGACAGCCCTCTGTGATGGTGGTAACATTTCCAGCATTTTTTGTTTGTACCGGGGGTCTAAGTATGTTGCCACCCAGTACTGGTCCTTGCCCTTTATGCTTTTTATATGGGGGTCCCTCTTAAAACACTGGAGCATGAAGGCCCCCATTTGCACTAAACTGGTGGACTGGCTCCTGCTCATCATCCAGGATAATGTTGTCCTCGTTCTCCTCCCCCCATCCACGGACAACAGGGATCCCAGAAAGGTTTAAAGCATGCTCTTCTTGCTCCTCCTCATCCGCCCCGACACCATCCTCCTCTGACTCCTCTTCAGACTCCTGTTGTTGACTTGTCTCAGATAGAGTAGCCCCCTCTGGGAATTCCTTGACGGCTTGATCAATGACACAATGCAATGCACGCTCCATAAAGAAGGCGTAAGGTACGATGTCACTGATGGCGCCATGGCTGCGACTGACCAGTTTGGTGATCTCATCAAATGGACGCAGAAATCTGCATGCGTCGCGCATGAGCAGCCACTGGCGCGGTGAAAAAAGAACAAGCTCCTCAGAACCTGTTCTGCAGCAGAGTTCGTACAGGTAGTCGTTAACTGCACGTTTCTGCTGGAGCAGCCTATCAAGCATATACAAGGTTGAGTTCCATTGCGTAGGGCAGTCACAAATAAGACGTCTGACCGGCAGATTGTGTCACCGCTGAATGTCAGCAAGGCGATACATGGCCGTGTAAGATCTTCTGAAATGGGCCGAGATTTTCCTTGCCTGCCGCAAGACGTCCTGTACCCTAGGGTATTTGACAACAAATCACTGCACGACCAAGTTTAAGATGTGTGCCATGCATGGCACGTGTGTAATTTTGCCCTGTTTCAACACGCTCAGCAGATTGGCACCGTTGTCGCACACCACTTTACCCACTGTCAAATTGAGCGGTGTTAGCCACTGATCTGCCTGTGAACGCAAAGCTGAAAGGAGTGCAGGGCCAGTGTGACTCTTGGCTTCCAGGCACAACAGACTCAGCACAGCATGGCAACGTCTCACCTGGCATGTCGAATAAGTTCTGGGGATCTTGGGCGGCGCAGCGGAAGAGACGGTAGCAGCGGAAAAGGAGGAGTCAGCCGAGGAGGAGAGGGAGGATAGAATAAGAGGAGGAGAAGAAGAGGCAGGCCTGCATGCAATCCGTGGCGGTAAAACCAAATCTACACGGGTGCCACGGGTTACATGCTTGACGGCCGTCAGAAGGTTCATCCAGTGGGCAGTAAAAGTTATATACCTTCCCTGCCCGTGTTTGCTAGACCACGTGTCTGTGGTCAGATGTATCTTGGCACCGACACTGTGTGCCAGAGATACATTCATTTGCCCCTGAACATGGCCATATAGCTCTGGGATGCCCTTCTGTGAGAAATATTTCCTTCCTGGGACCTTCCATTGTGGTGTTCCAATGGCCACAAATTTTCGAAAGGCCTCAGAGTCCACCAGTTTATATGGCAGTAGTTGGCGGGCTATCAGTTCTGACAAGCCAGCTGTCAACCATTGGGCAAGAGGGTTATCCGGCGTCATCATTTTTTTACGCCCGAACATTTGGTCCACGGAAGCCTGCCTTTTTCCAGAAAAATGTGAGGACGGCATGATGGAAGGTGGAGTGGAGGACAATTGTGAGGAGAGAGGAGAAGAAGAAGTACAAGAAGCTGGACGGTGAGAGCCTGGAGTGTGGCTTTGTGGGTTCTGATGGCGTTGCTCCCACTGGGCTCGGTGATGGGAGTTCATGTGCCTTCTTAAGGCGGTCGTCCCTAGGTGAGTGTTGGGCTTACCGCGACTTATGCATTGACTGCAAAGGCTGCAGATGGCAACACTATTGTCAGCAGCGGACACGTTAAAAAAAGCCCACACTGCGGAGCCATGTGCCGGCGTCCTGGGAGCGCCAGATGAGACCGTACATGGTTGATGGCTCGCTCCTGATACATTAGCAGTCTGGTTTGTCCCTCCTGTGCAATGTAAGTTCTGCCTGCTTCTCCTCCCTATCTGCTGGTCCATCTCTCCCTCTGAACTCCCCTCTTCTTCCTCTCTTGTGGGCACCCACGTGAAGTCCCTAGACACATCATCATCGACGTCACCTTCCCCACCACTATAATTAGAGATCTCAACAGCGGGGACCAACCTCCTTGGGCTGATCTGGGTACTGTTGTCAGACTGCTGAGTGGCGGTTGTTGCTACCTCCTCTTCCTGATCCAATGCCAAGAATTCCTGTGCATCGAAAATGTCTTGTGATGGATCGGAAAATAATTCCAGTGACTCAAGCGGAGGGGTTATGGTGGGGGTGGTGTTGGTGGTAGTGTCTTTGGGGGTGCACACAGCAGAGAGTGAAGAGGGTGCAGATAGAGAGGATGAGGAGGGTGCAGAAGAGTTATGCCGCATACACACGATTGTTTTTAATGTCATTGAAAAAAACTGCATTTTTCTCTACATGATTTTTCGTGTTTCCTCTCAAGCCTGCCTTGCCTACACACTATCGTGAAAAAAAATGTTCGAGTAAAGCACGGTGACGTACAACACGTACGACGGCACTATAAAAGGGGAAGTTCCATTCGGATGGCGCCACCCTTCATGTTAGTAAAGTTTGTTGAGAGACGATTCGCGCTTTTCAACCTCGTGCTTTTCAGTCCGTTACAGCGTGACGAATGTGCTATCTCCATTACGAACGCTAGTTTTACCAGAACGAGCGTTCCCGTCTCATACTTGATTCTGAGCATGCGCATTTTTTTTCACGTCGTTAAAGCCCACACGCGGCCGGTTTTCATGACGAGAAAAACAGCGATGTAAAAAACGACGTGAAAAATTAGAGCATGTTCCAATTTTTCTCGTCGTGATTCTCGGCGTTTTTCTCTTCGGGAAAAATGCTGGAAAGCCCACACACGATCATTTTTAATGACCATTTTAAAAAATGAAATTTTTCTCGTCATTAAAAATGATCGTGTGTACGCGGCATAAGGCTGAGTGAGCCACTCAACCAAGTCTGGTGCATCCTTTGACGTAATCGATTGCACCTTCTGCAACTTCCCACTTTGGCTCAAGCCTGGTGCTCCTGCCCTACCCCTACCACCCCTGCGGAAGGGCCCGCCTCTTCCTCTGCCTGTCATTTTTTAAATGACCCTGTGACAAAAGTCTCTAGAGAAGTGCAGTATATGTGGAAGAAGGTATATAACACCCTGCTTCAATCTGTCGTTTTGGGGGGCCACTGGTCTATCACACCAGTTATAATATTTTTTTCTAATTGCGTTTGTCACTCTTTGTAGTTGTAGTATCACTGCAGAACCGCTCAGCAGTCACAATGCTGCACAGTAGAAATGCACTATAATATGCTTTCTATATTTGAAAGTATTTTATACGTGTATTGCACCCCTATATGATGCACACCTAATAGTACACCTATACCAGTCCTTAAAAGGACTTTTGTGGACCTATAATCGTTAGCGATTTGTGTAGCTACAGTCTGTCCCTGCGACACACAGCAACCTCTCCCTACACTGACAAAAGAGCTGCAGAACCGCTCAGCAGTCACAATGCTGCACAGTAGAAATGCACTATAATATGCTTTCTATATTTGAAAGTATATTATAAGTGTATTACACCCCTATATTCTGCACACCAAACAATAGTACACCTATACCAGTCCTTAAAGGGACTTTTGTGGACCTAATAGCTAGTGATTACAGTCTGTCCCTGCTCCACACAGCAACCTTTCCCTACACTGACAAAAGACAGAATGTAAAATGGCAGCCAGATCAGGTCTATTTATAAGGTAGGGGGTATGTCCATGTGCTGAAATGTCTCAATTGGCTGTCCTGTACCACATGATGGATGTGTCATGGGTCAAAGTTCTTCACAATGTAAAAGAATATGGCGGCCGCGAACAGCGCCATATGTCCGCCAGTTTGGCAAATAGCGAACGCGCAAAGTTTGCCGCGAATTGACCGCGGGGCGAACCGCAAGGCCATCTCTAGTAATGGGGGCGATCTGCGATTTTTTTTTTGTGACGGTGACATTGCGACAGACATATCGGACACTTTTTTGGGACCATTCACATTTATACAGCGATTAGTGCTATAAACTGCACTGATTACTGTGTAAATGTGACTGGCAGGGAAGGGGTTAACACTAGGGGGCGCTGAAGGGGTTAACTATGTTCCCTAGTGAGTGATTCTAACTGTAGGGGGAGGGGACTCACACAGATCCACGGTCCTGCCAAGATCACGGGCAATCGCGGCTGTCCTGCGGACATCGCGGGTGCCGTGCACGCGCACCGGGTCCCAAGCGATGCCACAGGCGCGCGTGTGACCCTAGCCAACTGAGAAGCCCAGGACGTCATATGACGTCCACCCAGAATGGGAGATGCCATCTGTGGACGTCATTGGACTATGGGCGGGTAGGGAAGTGGTTAATAATGTCCTTTTGTATTACATAACTCACTAAGCTCCCTCAAATGCCAGAGCCCATAGTCGGTAGGCAAGATGCTATCATTCAGTCCCCTCCAAAAGCCTCTGTCCCGGGTGAGTCTGTCACAAGTGCTCTCTGCCATTGGCTGAGAGCGCTGATTGGCTGCTTGTTTTCCAGCATGCACGTCCGACAGAACACCAAACTGCCAGCAGGCCGGCCGACATATGCATGGATTGAATGACGACCTTTTTTTTTTTAACCGGCAAACATCTCCCAAGATTAGTCCTGTGTATACCCTGCTTAAGAGGGGGGAGCCGAGCTGCTGAAAAGAAACCAACTTGAAGAACAATACTTCAGCTATGAATTTTGAGGATGAATTGCTCCACAGTGCCTACAGACACATAGGTCAGGGAAGGCTGGTTTCAAACGTATTTTCTGCTTGTTAGAAATATGTAAACACTTGAATGTCCATAGGCTGCCCACACGTTCATATTAATCTAAGCCAGGGGTCTCCAAACTTTCCAAACAAAGGGCCAGTTTACTGTCCTTCAGACTTCAGGGGGGCTGGACTGTGGCCAGTTGGCGTAAAAAATGCCCCAGCATCAGTGGGAGTAAACAATGCCCCATCATTGGTTTTAGTGGGAGGAATACTGTCTCATTAATGATGTCAGTGGGAGGAATAATGCCCTATCATTGGTATCATTAGAAGGTATAGTACCCCATCATTAGTGTCAGTGAGAGGACTAGTGCCCCATCATTGGTATTAGTGGAAGGAATAGTGCCCCACCATTGGTGTTAGCTCGAGAAAAAGTGTCCCAGGGGGCCGGATAAGGGCAAGCAAAGGACCGCATCTGGCCCTCGGACCACAGGTTGGTGACCAATGATCTAAACAAACATATCTGATGCTAGCTCTGCTTTAAAACGAGTTCTGGAATTCTTCCTGCGAATATGTTCAGAGTTAAATATCAAGGTAAAAAATAAAAATAAAAAAGCTTCCATAGAAAAAAATATTGAAGCAACAAACATATACCAGACACTTTCATAAAACAACTGGACCAATAATGGTGACCAGAAGCTTCTTGTAAACTTTAAAATATGTCCTGGGTGCAGATGCGCAGATGTGCTGCTTTGACTCTCTATGGAGCCTGCAATTTTACCTCCTGGCCACAGCGTCTTTGATGAGGAACTGTATCTCACTGTTACACCCCTCCCCTCACTGTAAGACAGATGCTGTTCAGTGAGGAGGTGGCGTCCTGGGACAAACACACTTCCACTTGTTGCCTTTCCAAACAAGTGCACGGATGTCATCTTCATCAGGCGGCATGGAGCCTCCACCCTTTAATCGCCTTACAAAGTCAAGTAAGAATACAAGAACGTTTCTAAAAAAAATTGTTAAGTGAAACACCAGACAGAACATTTTGGATAGAGGAGTTTTAATTGCTGTCTGTGACCCCGCCACAGAGATTTCTGCACACTCCCTGACTCAGTGATATGACAGGAAGTAAGGGAGGATCGCTCTCCTGGAAACACATACAGCAATAAAAGGTCTGTAAGTTTATAAAGCCCTCTTTTGTGCAACTCTCAGATTTAAGCCTCGTACACACGGCCGTTTTTTTCTGCAAGAAATGACAAGAAAACTGTTGGGAGAGCTTTCTTGCCGAGTAAACCGGCCGTGTGTACGAGGCTTTCAGGATTCTCGTCGAGAAAACTGCCCAGAATCTCGACGAAAAAAATAGAGAACGTGCTCTCTATTTTCTCGTCTGGATTCACGTTGGCCTGTTTCCCGACGAGAAACCCGAAAGTGTGTATACTTTACCTGTCGCCGTGGAAACCCGCGCATGCTCAAAATGACTTAGACGCATGCGCGGTAGCTTCCTAGGCATAGGTAGGGTGTAGCAAGATGGCGGCGATGGCATCGAATGTGACGAGCGCATGCTCATCGTAGTCGATGACGTCACCGCGTTCGTTCCATTCAAAAGAACGGCAGTTCTTTTGAATGGAATGTGTGTACACTTGGCCGGGACAAGATTCTTGTCAAGAATCTCGTCAGGAAAAACAACGGCTTTTTCCTGACGAGAATCTCGGCCGTGTGTACTAGGCTTTAGTTTCACTTTGTTACCGGGCTTTGACTTTTGTATGCATTCTGTTGTGCAATGAGAATGCCTAAAGCCGGCCATAGATAGATCGAATTCCGGCCAGTTCAGAGGGGACCGGCAGAGATTTGATCCATCTATGGGCAGGCCGGTTGCATCCAAGTCCATCAATCAACTTGAGTACAACCAGTCTGTCGGATTTTTTACATCCAATCACTGCCGGTGACTATAGCCGATAGTAGTAATCATTGTGTTCCGCTGGCTCCCTGCCACCAGAACACAATAGTGCTGCTAAAGCGATTCCCCCAACACTGATTGTGTTGATGGGGCAATCAAGCTATTTTGCTGGTTTTTTTCACAATTTTTTTTTAGCCAGCAATTTTTTGACTCATCGGCTGTTAACCACTTCAATACAGGGCTTTTTGTACCACTTCAATACCGGGCCTATTCTAGCACTTCTCTCCTACATGTACAAATCATCATTCTTTTGCTAGAAAATTACTCAGAACCCCCAAACATTATATATATGTTTTTTTAGCAGACACCCTAGGGAATAAAATGACGTTCATTGCAACTTTTTTTCTTCCACGATATTTGCGCAATAATTTTTCAAACGCCTTTTTTTTTTTTTTTTTTTAAATGGTTTCATGAATTAAAAAATAACAAAACTGTAAAGTTAGTCCAATTTTTGGGGAAAATATGAAAGATGATGTTACGCCGAGTAAATAGATACCTAACATGTCACGCTTTAAAATTGCGCACACTCATGGAATGGCGCCAAACTTTGGTACTTAAAAATTTCCATAGGCGACGCTTTCATTTTTATTACAGGTTACCAGGTTAGAATTACAGAGGTCTAGTGCTAGAATTGTTGCACGCGCTCTAACGCACGCGGCGATACCTCACATATGTGGTTTGAACGGCGTTTACATATGTGGGCGACTTACGTGTGCATTTGCTTCTGATCGCGAGCTACCGGGGACAGGGGCATTTTAATTTTTTTTTTAATTATTATTATTATTATTTTTTTTTACATATTTATTTATTTTTTTACAATTATTTTCCTTTTTTTTTGATCACTTTTATTCCTATTACAAGGAATGTAAACATCCCTTGTAATAGGAATGTGTGTGGCAGGTCCTCTTTATTGAGAGACATCTCTCCTCCAGGCTGGAAAGCATGAGATCAGTGAATTTTTTTTCACTGATCTCATACTTACTAGCCGCAATGGCGGCTTTGTTTACATTTGAGGACCCGGGCGTGACGTCATCACATCGCGCCCGGGCCTCCGACGATCATAGAGATGACTGGTGACCATCTGGTCACCAGTCATCTCTATGCTCGTCACGTGACCCACCAACGGCGCCGGAAGATTCGCTCCGGGTCCCCGATCGCACGGGAGAGCCCGGAGAAGCACCGGATGGCGGCGGGAGGGGGGGGATGTCCCCTCCCGCCGCCTATAAGAACGTTCAAGCGGCGGAACCGCAGCTATGATCATTCTTATGGTCCACAGAATCGCCGGCACTTCAAAAGGATATCTGAATGATGCCTCTAGCTGCAGGCATCATTTAGATATCCCCCTACAAAGCCGAGGACGTCATATGGCGTCCACCCAGGATGGGAGATCCCATCTGTGGACGTTATTTGACTATGGCTGGGTAGGGAAGTGGTTAAAGGGGTTGTAAACCCTAATTTATTTATTTTTTTAAATAACATATCATACTTACCTCCACTGTGCAGTTTGTTTTGCACAGAGTGGCACCGATCATCTGTCTTCTGGGATCCCTCAACGGCACTCGCGGCTCCTCCCCACATCAGTAAACCCGCTAGTAGAAGCGCTCTTCCCGGGGGTTACCTTGCGGGCGCGCTACCGAGTCCAGCAGTCAGAGAGGTAACAAGTCGGCTTGGGAACAAAAGGGCTCAGGTGAGTAAAACGGGGGGGCTGGGGGGCCGGTCAGTGTCAGAAGTTTTTTCACCTTAAAGCATAGGATGCATTAAGGTGAAAAAACACGAGGGCTTACAACCCCTTTAAGGATGCGGCGGCTGGTTTCCCGGCCTGCTCCTTAGCAACCAGCAATGTACAGTGTGTTTAAAGAGAAGAAAAAAAATTAAATATGTAAAACCCGAAATGCATTGAAGCTGCATGTAAAAACACAAAAACAAGGGTTTAAAAATGCAAAACACACTGCAAAAGATACCTAAAACAACGCATTAAGCGCTGCCGCATAGATGTAAACATAGACATAAAAGTGGGTAAGCCATAGGGAATATCCCATCAAACCCTTAGGCCAGGTTCACATATGTGCGGGTGCGGTTTGCAGTCTGGGGTCCGGTGCGTTTCTGTTCACCGGTTCAGGTGTGAACCAGGCCCTAATTTTTGCCTGAATTCTCACCAGAATCGAACCCGAAAACACACAGGACCCTTTTTAAAAACACACCGCGGCCGCCCCTGACATGTGTAAATTGGCTTCATTGAGAGCTGGTCACATTCAATTCATGCATATTGGATGCGGCTTAAAATTTGCATATATGTGAACCCAGCCTTATAGCAGGGGATGGCTAAAATGTGACCGGAGTTCTGGGAAAAGCAGTGAGCCAATCACACAAACAGAAAATAATATTTCTAGGGGTGTGCCGTACACTCGTTTGCCATGGCGGCATATATGTGAATTTTTCGGCAGTTGCAGAAAGTCACAAACTTTGCATACTGAAACAGATTGGTCATTTTAATTACATCAAGTTATGTAGTAATTTTTTAGTGAAAGTGGAGTTTTCCTTTAAGCATTGACAAAGGCTCTCTTGTAGCCCCCTCCAAAATGTCCAAACATTACAAGCTGTGCAGATTTGGGGTTTGTTTTACCTCCATGTCCTTCCCCCGTAGCCTTCCCTGAAGGATTGTTGGAGGAGTATACTAATTCATTGATGAAGCTGAGCCTAGAAGTTTTGGCCGGCCGCAGAAAGGACAGGTGTCTTAGTGTCTCCCCCACACTTGCTTTTCATTAAGTCTTCCAGACATAGCTGGGAATGAGCCAAGAAACACTGCTTAGCGCGACGTCTGACATGAACTTTGCAGGAGAGGAGAGCGAGGAGGGCAAATCAGACGGAGTTTAAAGGAAGCTGGCTGGAAACCGCGGCTGGAGGAACGCGAGACGCACAAATTAACCGGCGGCGATGGGACCTATAAAAAGGATGGCTATTTAACGTTGTTAACAATACATTGTCGCAGGGCTGTTGAAGTGGCGATCTCTCAGACGAGCTAGAGAGTGTTCTGGAAGAGCCTCTGGTCGACTAATACAAACCTGTCCAAATATTTTTTTTCCTCTTGCAATGGACTGGATAATGTAGATCGTGCTGGATGTCTGTACATGCGTGATGTCATTACTAGGAACATCTCGGGTGGTCTTAGACAGAGGAAGAGTTGGTGAACCGCCAGTGTTGTCCAGAAAATACAGACAGTGCAATCAGTAACTTTATGATGAATATTATATAATCCACATCATATTTTAACAGGACTGCAGCCTCTTCTCATATGACCTTGTGCTATGCACTCTGGTGTTGAAGAGTGTGTGGGTGGGGCTTTGGTGGACCTAAAGAGGGAGGTGGGGCTGGAGCTAGTAATCTAGCAAAAGCAAACAATGGATGCCAGAGATAAAAACGACACTGCCTATTAGTAGGTAAACTTTCTGGTAGTTTAAGGCCCTGTTCACATCTAGGAATTTTGGATTTTAGTAAAACACTACAGTACACAGCTACTTGTGATTGTCCCCGTAAACAGCATCCCTTCCAGTGAAGTCCATGGTAGCTTTAGAAACACAGGCAAACAGCTGGAGGAAATCCCAGGCCAGAGGATGAAGCACCATTCCACTGGAACTAAAAGGCCCCTTTCACACTGAGGCTTTGAAAAAACGCCAAAAATGATGATCTTTTTTACCGCAATTTTACCGCGTTCGCTGTAAAAATAGCGCTAACGCATATGCGTTTTTACCGCGTTTTTGCGGTAAAATTGATTATTTGGTATCCCACAATCCTCCACTCTACTGCGGTCATGTGACCTTCCTACAGCTTCTGGGTGTTTTTTACCGCGTTTTTACAGATGTACTCATTCATTTCAATGGGGATAGGCGTTTTTACAGCTCTATTTTATGCGCCCCAAAGATGCTCCAAAAAAGCTGTTTGCAGGATTTTTTCCAACGCACAGCCAGCAAAACGCCTCAATGTGAAAGCCCTCAGGGCTTTCACATTGAGAATGATGGGGCAGGATTATTTCAGGCATTTTTACAGCGCTGTTTTTACCACGAAAACGTGGTAAAAACGCCTCAGTGTGAAAGGGACCAAATACTCTGGTAGCAATCAGGGAGGGGCTACCCACCATAGTTATGTCTTTTGGAGAAGCTGTGTGCTGTAAGTATCTGGCCTGGCTGCCTGCACACCTGTTCTGACAGTGGAGAGCCTCCCATCGGACTGAAGATCACTTGCCCAGCTACCTAGTGCTACCTAGCACCCCTGCAGTAATGCCCCCCTTATTTCTGGCCCAGGTCAGGTCTTGGGTGACTAGACCATGAGATTACAGGGACAAATCCAATCAATCATACTGGATCCCAACCACTCAGCAGGCAGAACTAGTCATTAATGCCTTAAAAAGGGAAGCAAAAGGGTTAATCCTGCGCCTCCCAGTGGAAGACCAGGCTTTCTCTGACAAGATGGTTAAAGTGATTGCAAAGCTTTTAAAAAAATAACAAACATGTCATAGTAACCTGCTCTGTAAAAGGGTTTTGGACAGAGCAGCCCTGATCCTCCTTTTCTGGGGTCCCCCCGCTGTGCTCCTGGCTCCTCCTCTTCTCGAGTTCCCCCATTCAATGGGGCCACTCATCCGAGCGTGCTCCCAAGTCCTACTGCTGCGTTTATTGACACAGACAGCAGGACTCGGCCCCGCACCCCAGCTCCCTTGTCACTGGATTAGATTGACAGCAGCGGGAGCCAATGGCTCCCACTGCTATGAATCTATCCAATGAGGACCCGAGACAGTGGCTGGAGCTGCTGTTTGTCCCCGTCGCTGGAACAATCAGGCTCAGGTAAGAAAATGCATTAAGGTGAAAAACCGTGAGGTTTTACAACCCCTTTTAACCGCTTAGAAGTGGTTTCTAGCTAAATGGTAACATCAGAAGACCTTAGGGCCCATTCTGCCGCAGCAGAGAGTGGCAAAATCTATTTTGAAGAAAATGACAGAAGGGATTTCTTGGTTCCAGGCAAAGGTACTTGCAATAAGGTGCAGAAAGGAATACTCCTCTGAAGAGCAAGGACACTATCCCCGTGCTGGGTCTGTTAAGTTGTGCAATCTTTATAGAAACTGCCCCCATCATACAGTAAAAGCTGTTAAATTAGAATCACCCACTGCCAGGAGTCAAGCAGTAGGGTGACAACTTGAATGACTTCCAACCGAAGAATTGAAGATATGGATGAAGAAGCTGAAGAGATAAAAATCCCTGACTTGTAGAGTATGCCCAGGTGAACTTTATCCATGTACTGGAATACTACAACCTGGCAGAAACATGGAGAGAGGATCCGGTGGTTGCCCCATTTCCCCATGACTGACAATACAGTTACAATGTTGGCCCAGTCCTTGAGAAAGATCAAAGCTACTGCCAGAAACCAGCAAACTGCTGAGTGAGTGGTCCTGTCCCGTTCTGAGGAATGGCATACTGTACTCCAGAATAATGTTCCCCATGACTCATTAGTGACTGGCGGGTCATATTGTCAAGGACTCTGTCTGTGACAGATAGAGTTCATGTGGTAACGGGACACTGGGGTTTCCACAAAAGGTTCACCTGGTTCAAGAGACAAGCCGTGTGGGTCGGTTCCAGTTGGCTGAACAACTCTTCCGATACTTTGTGGTCTGTTCAGTGTCCCAGGGTCCAAATTCCAGAAGTTTTTTCACACTGGAAACACTGACCATTGACTTTCTTACGCTTGACATGTCACAAAATAGATGTCATCATGTTCTAGTCATGGTGAAACATTTACCAAGTTTGTGGCTGTAGTATTGACCCACAACCAGTCTGCCTAGATGGTGTGAAAGCACTTCAGCCTTATGGTTGTCTGCAGAAGATACATTAAAACCAGGGATATTATTTCAAAAGCAAGTTCTTCCAAGAATGGTACCACAATGTCAAATGTAGGCCCCTTTAAGTCTTTTCCTACAACTCCTTGGTTTGCTGGACATGCTTAGGGAAGATATATTTCTCTGATTACCTCCCTCAGCAACTCAGAGAGGTGACACCTGATGAAGCAGAGGTAGCTTGGCAAGTGATCTGCAGCAAGGTGGGTGGCCCTCTACTGTCAGAACCAGCGTGCAGGAAGCTAGGCCAGAGGTTAATAGCACACAGCTTCTCCAAAAGACGCAACTACTGTGGGGAAGCCCTCCCTAATTGCTAACAGTGTACTGCAGTTCCAGTGTTCACTGACAGGAACGCAGTTTATGAATTCAACTGTAAGAAGCTGTTTGTGTTCTGTGCTGTTTAACTGAAGTGATGATTCTCAGCTAGATTCTCTATGGTTGTAGAATCTTATAGAGGCTATGATATGCAGTCTTATGTTACTCTAATAGAGCCACAGAGACATTGCTGTAAAGAGTCCATGTTTGTGCAGCTTTCGTAATCTGTTTTCTATTATTCTGTAGTGTATGCATTAGTGGCGGCTGGTGCAAAAATGTTTTGGGGGGGCAAACAAACCCCCACAGGTCCACACTCACCCCTCCAGCGGTCACGGCGCCATGGCTTCCACCTGACTAACCCGGTATTGTTTAGATCCGCCTCCTGTCCTGATTGGTCAGGAAGAGAAGCCGGAAACCGATGGCGAATATTGATTTGCTAGTATCACAAGTGGGAGGGTTCAGGGCGCAGTGCTCTGCGCCCTGAGGACAACCTTGTACAAGGCAAATAGAGCATCAGGCCGCATGTTCTTTGCCTTCTAACCCTGTTTTGCATAATTTATTCTAACTTTACACCTGTTTAGTGAACTGTAACTTACAGTAGTTCTCTGTCTGATCATTCGGCTGATTACCTAGCCTGTTACACTGCGACCTTCAGCATGAAGCTATGTATGGCTCTAAAGCAAGTGAATTGGCAAAAGGGGAGAGAGAAAGGATGCTGTGAACCATACCAGAGAGAGATTAGCAATGGCAACCTTTAAGCTCAAGTTTTCATTTTACACTTTACCCTAAATTGTCTCTGCAAAGTGTGAATGAAGGTGGTCCTGTAGGTTTTTGTGGACTGATGTGAAAGGTTCTGTGTGTTATATGGTGTATTAGGACCTATACTGAAAGGGGTCTTTACTGTAAAAGCTGTAATATTGTGGAATAGTCTTCCATATACCGGTATTTGCTTTAAATAAGTAATGGCTTTGTTTATAAATGCGCAAAACCTAAGGGACTACTAATATTTATAAGTAACAGTGTAGAATAATGAGACAGGGAGTATCAATTGCCCTGGGCAATTAGGAAGGCTTTGTTCCTGTTAAAGCAAACTTAAGAACACTCCAATTTTCTGCCATTCTTTTGATCTTTTGAAGGTTTCAGATTTCAAGATGCAAGGTGTTTTCATTTCTATTTATTTAATTTATTCTTCTGGTTGAACCTGATTTGACATATTTCAATCTAAGTAACTATGTTAATAACAGGTGAAAACAAGGAAAGAAATTTGCCAAAATGTATTTTATATGAAAGCTGAACTGTTGTAATAAAAAATGTTTTAAATGAAAAGGGGCCAAATAACAATTATGATATTTTTCAGGCCCCCCAGGTGGCAGACGCAGCCAATGTTTCGACAGACTGACACATGCAGTTCCTAAGAGCCAGGACCACATATTATGTCAGCAGTGAAGGTTCACGTGATTTAATGGCTGCAAACAATGCTGTAATCGTCTTTCCGTAGAATGACTCATGCTTAATTCTGGCTGGAGAAAAACATTGAATTGAAACTACTATCCAATGTAGGCACTGTGATGCTACAAGCTTCATGGGATGCATTATTAGGATGTGCATTAGGGTCAGCAATACACAGCAATACATATTACAATATATACATCCCAAGACCAGATTGGCTTCCAGGATGTAATAATCTTCAAATTCATGAATGTAACGTAAAATAAATGTTCAAGAAATATAGCAGTGGCAGTTCGAAGTGCAGGGCGCACAGGCACCCCCCCCCCCCCCCATCCCTGCATCCAGACCCTAATCTACAGGCATCTACATGCATTCCAATCTGGGCTTTTTTTTTTCTTTTTTTTTTAAGCACGCGATTAAAGTCAGAGGCTCTAATTGGCTTAAAAAAGGGTGGTCCTGAGACCCGTTTCCTGATTGGCCGAAAAGAGAAGTGATCCTATTGGCCTAGGAGGAGAAGAGAGGAGACGCATGGTGGAAGCCGCCGTGATGCTGACCGACCGGGAGGGGTGCGTGTTTGCGGATGATCCGACCGGGGGGGGGGGGGGGTTATTTTTGCTGCCACAAAAATATAGTAATGCAGTACACAAACCGGAAAGGTACTTAGAAACCCATACTCAGAAAACAGGTATTAATAACAAGCGAAATTGTGCAGCATCTGTACATTCACAAAAGGAACAGATTCTGAGAATTACACTTATGGCCCGTACACACGATCCGAAAATCTGGCGACTTTTTTCGCTTAATAGTCGCAAGTAGAAATTGAATAGGTTACTAAAGTCACGAAAATTCTCGTACGACAGAAAAAAAAATTCGGAAGTGATGTCGTGTTGTAATGTATTTGTATTGTATTTTCGAACGACAACTACAGGTCCTTCTCAAAAAATTAGCATATTGTGATAAAGTTCATTATTTTCTGTAATGTACTGATAAACATTAGACTTTCATATATTTTAGATTCATCATTACACACAACTGAAGTAGTTCAAGCCTTTTCTTGTTTTAATATTGATGATTTTGGCATACAGCTCATGAAAACCCAAAAATCCTATCTCAAAAAATTAGCATATTTCATCCGACCAATAAAAGAAAAGTGTTTTTAACCACTTAACAACCACCTGCCGACAAATAACGTCGACAAGGTGGTTGCTTAACTCTGGGAGGACGTTATATAACGTCCTCCCAGAATCGCGCTCCCGCGCGCCCCCTGGGGCGCGCACACATGAAACTCCGTGACCGCCGGGTCCAGAGGACCCGGCGGATCACGAATCGCGGTAAATCGCCGCTGATAGCGGCCGTTTACCACGTGATCGCTCCGTCAAATGACGCAGCAATCACTTGTAAACAGACCGGTGTCATTTGATGACGCCGGTTCCTCCCTCCCCTCTCTGTACCGACCGGTACAGTGTGAGAGGAGAGGGGAGGGTGCAGATCAAGGCAGCAGCGCTGTGGGCTGGATCTGTGACAATTGCAGTCACAGATCCAGCCATCCATCCATCCCTGCTCAGCCATCCCTGTGCTATACCCTGCCAATACTCTGCAAAATACCCTGCCAATACCCTGGTGCAATACCCTGCCAATACCCTGGTGCAATACTCTGCAATACCCTAGTGCAATACCCTGGTGCAATACTCTGCAATACCCTGGTGCAATACTCTGCAATACCCTGGTGCAATACTCTGCAATACCCTGCGCAATACTCTGCAATACCCTGCGCAATACTCTGCAATACCCTGCGCAATACTCTGCAATACCCTGCGCAATACTCTGCAATACCCTGCAAAATACTCTGCAATACCCTGGTGCAATACTCTGCAATACTCTGGTGCAATACTCTGCAATACTCTGGTGCAATACTCTGCAATACTCTGCAATACCCTGCGCAATACTCTGCAATACCCTGCGCAATACTCTGCAATACCCTGCGCAATACTCTCCAATACCCTGTGCAATACTCTGCAAAATACTCTGCAATACCCTGCACAATACTCTGCAATACCCTGCACAATACTCTGCAATACCCTGCGCAATACTCTGCAATACCCTGCGCAATACTCTGCAAAATACTCTGCAATACCCTGCACAATACTCTGCAATACCCTGCACAATACTCTGCAATACCCTCCACAATACTCTGCAATACCCTCCACAATACTCTGCAATACCCTCCACAATACTCTGCAATACCCTCCACAATACCCTGTGCAATACCCCGTGCAATACCCTGCCATACACCGCAATACCCTGCCATAGTCCGCAATACTCCGCAATGCCCTGCAATACTCCGCAATGCCCGGCAATACTCCGCAATAACCACTTCCCGCCCTCCGGCCGTCATATGACGTCCTTGACTTTGTGCGGGGATATCTGAATGATGGGAGCAGCTACAGGCATCATTCAGATATTAGCTTTTTCAGCCGGCGATTCCCTACACCATAACAACAATCATAGCGGCTGTTCCACCGCTTGATCATTCTTACGGGAGGCGAGAGGGGATGTCGCCCCCCCCCGCCGCCCTCCGGTGCTTCTACCGACTCACCGCTACGATCAAAGCCAGGATTGTTTTTTTTTTTTTTTTTTTCAGGCTTCCCAGCCTAGAGGTGAGATGTGGGGTCTTATTGACCCCATATCTCACTGTAAAGAGGACCTGTCATGTCATATTCCTATTACAAGGGATGTTTACGTTCCTTGTAATAGGTATAAAAGTGATCAAAAAAATGTTTGGGGCGGAAAAACATGTCAAACTAAAATAAATAAAGTAAAATGAAGAATAAAATTTTTTTTTTTTTTTAAAGCGCCCCTGTCCCCGTGAGCTCGCATACAGAAGCGAACGCATACGTAAGTCCCACCCACATATGAAAACGGTTTTCAAACCACACATGTGAGGTATCTCTGCGAACGTTAGAGCGAGAGCAATAATTTTGGCCCTAGACCTCCTCTGTAACTCAAAACATGTAACCAGTAAAAATATTTAAAGCGTCGCCTATGGGGATTTTTTAAGTAGGGAAGTTTGGCGCCATTCCACGAGTGTGTGCAATTTTTAAGGGCGACATGTTAGGTATCTATTTACTCGGCGTAACTTCATCTTTCACATTATGCAAAAACATTGGGCTAACTTTACTGTTTGTTTTTTTTTTAAGCACAAAACATTTTTTTCCGTAAAAAACGCGTTAAAAAAATTGCTGCGCAAATATCGTGCGAGATAAAAAGTTGCAACAACCACCATTATATTCTCTAAGGTCTTTGCTAAAAAAAACATATATAATGTTTTGGGGTTCTATGTAATTTTCTAGCAAACAAATGATGATTTTTACATGTAGGAGAGAAATGTCAGAATTGGCCTGGGTGCTCCAGAACGCCTGAAGGTGCTCCCTGCATGTTGGGCCTCTGTATGTGGCCACGCTGTGTAAAAGTCTCACACATGTGGTATCGCAATACTCGGGAGGAATAGCAGAATGTGTTTTGGGGTGTAATTTGTGGTATGCATATGCTGTGTGTGAGAAATAACCTGCTAATATGACAATTTTGTGAAAAAAAAAAAAGAGAAAAAAAAAATCTTGATTTTGCAAAGAATTGTGGGAAAAAATGACAACTTCAAAAAACTCACAATGCCTCTTTCTGAATACCTTGGGATGTCTTCTTTCCAAAAAGGGGTCATTTGGGGGGTATTTGTACTTTTCTGGCATGCTAGGGTCTCAAGAATTGAGATAGGCCGTCAGTACTTCAGGTGTGATCAATTTTCAGGTATTGGCACCATAGCTTGTGGACTCTATAACTTTCACAAAGACCAAATAATATGCACCAATTTGTACTTATTTTTACCAAAGATATGTAGCAGTATAAATTTTGGCCAAAATTTATGAAGAAAAAATAGTAATTTGCAAAATTTTATAACAGAAACGAAAAAAAAATCATTTTTTTACAAAATTTTCAGTCTTTTTTCTCTTATAGCGCAAAAAATAAAAAACCCAACAGTGATTAAATACCACCAAAAGAAAGCTCTATTTGTGTGAAAAAAAGGCCAAAAAATTCATATGGGTACAGTGTTGTATGACTGAGTAATTGTCATTCAAAATGTGAGAGCACCGAAAGCTGAAAATTGGTCTGGTTATTAAGGGGGTTTAAGTGCCCAGTTGTCAAGTGGTTAATACAAAAAAAGTCAACCTTCAAATAATTATGTTCAGTTATGCACTCAATACTTGGTCGGGAATCCTTTTGCAGAAATGACTGCTTCAATGCGGCGTGGCATGGAGGCAACCAGCCTGTGGCACTGCTGAGGTGTTATGGAGGCCCAGGATGCTTCGATAGCGGCCTTAAGCTCATCCAGAGTGTTGGGTCTTGCGTCTCTCAACTTTCTCTTCCCAATATCCCACAGATTCTCTATGGGGTTCAGGTCAGGAGAGTTGGCAGGCCAATTGAGCACAGTAATACCATGGTCAGTAAACCATTTACCAGTGGTTTTGGCACTGTGAGCAGGTGCCAGGTCGTGCTGAAAAATGAAATCTTCATCTCCATAAAGCTTTTCAGCAGATGGAAGCATGAAGTGCTCCAAAATCTCCTGATAGCTAGCTGCATTGACCCTGCCCTTGATAAAACACAGTGGACCAACACCAGCAGCTGACATGGCACCCCAGACCATCACTGACTGTGGGTACTTGACACTGGACTTCAGGCATTTTGGCATTTCCCTCTCCCCAGTCTTCCTCCAGACTCTGGCACCTTGATTTCCGAATGACATGCAAAATTTGCTTTCATCCGAAAAAAGTACTTTGGACCACTGAGCAACAGTCCAGTGCTGCTTCTCTGTAGCCCAGGTCAGGCGCTTCTGCCGCTGTTTCTGGTTCAAAAGTGGCTTGACCTGGGGAATGCAGCACCTGTAGCCCATTTCCTGCACACGCCTGTTCACTGTGGCTCTGGATGTTTCTACTCCAGACTCAGTCCACTGCTTCCGCAGGTCCTCCAAGGTCTGGAATCGGTCCTTCTCCACAATCTTCTTCAGGGTCCGGTCACCTCTTCTCGTTGTGCAGCGTTTTCTGCCACACTTTTTCTTTCCCACAGACTTCCCACTGAGGTGCCTTGATACAGCACTCTGGGAACAGCCTATTCATTCAGAAATTTCTTTCTGTGTCTTACCCTCTTGCTTGAGGGTGTCAATGATGGCCTTCTGGACAGCAGTCAGGTCGGCAGTCTTACCCATGATTGCGGTTTTGAGTAATGAACCAGGCTGGGAGTTTTTAAAAGCCTCAGGAATCTTTTGCAGGTGTTTAGAGTTAATTAGTTGATTCAGATGATTAGGTTAATAGCTCGTTTAGAGAACCTTTTCATGATATGCTAATTTTTTGAGATAGGATTTTTGGGTTTTCATGAGCTGTATGCCAAAATCATCAATATTAAAACAAGAAAAGGCTTGAACTACTTCAGTTGTGTGTAATGAATCTAAAATATATGAAAGTCTAATGTTTATCAGTACATTACAGAAAATAATGAACTTTATCACAATATGCTAATTTTTTGAGAAGGACCTGTATACTGACTAAACGAAAAACGTACGATCTGGTTTAGTGCTTGTCCGATCCAATAATAATCTAATGAATTGTCGTGATCGGCTCTCGAAAGCTCTGTACTAACAATCCGAATATCGTACGATTCTTCCTCGGACGACAGTTTTCGTACGATACTCGGATCGTGTGTACGGGCCATTAGTGTACAGAACAAGAGAAGTGCTACTTAACAGCAGCCATACATACAGATTAAGAACAGATACTGAGAATGACACCTAACACATAGAACAAGAGTTGTGCTTTTGTGCAGTGTCTTTACTTCAGGAATAAGCTAATGAAAATTCCACCCATCATACTGAACAAGAGAAGTGCTACCGTGCATTGTTACTGCATGAAGAATAAGAGCTAATGAGCAGCACCCATACATATGTAGCTAGGTGCTGGACTACAGCAATATGGAGAAGAAAACATTGCCTTTTAAGCTGGATACACACTATACAACTTTTGTTGTCCGATTTCCCTGAGCATTCACACCTGAGCTTTTCAAAGTCGTGTTTTTACCGCGTTTTGTAAAGGTCACCAATGTAAAAAGCTGAAAAACGCCTGTAATCTGCCCCAAAGAAGCTCATGTTTTTTTTTGAGCTTTAGGCCCCTTTCACACTATTGCGACTTCAAAGCCGCGCGATTTTGCGGCTATGATTTTGCCGCGATTTCAGGGAATGTCTATGTAAACTTGTGTCAACTGGCATCAAAGTCGGACCAAAGCAGTACAGGGACTACTTTTAAGTCGGTGCGACTTGAAGTCACACATAATGTGGGGCAAAAAAGTATTTAGTCAGCCACCAATTGTGCAAGTTCTCCCACTTAAAAAGATGAGAGAGGCCTGTAATTGTCATCATAGGTATACCTCAACTATGAGAGACAAAATGTGGAAACAAATCCAGACAGACAATCACATTGTCTGATTTGGAAGGAATTTATTTGCAAATTATGGTGGAAAATAAGTATTTGGTCACCTACAAACAAGCAAGATTTCTGGCTCTCACGGACCTGTATCTTCTTCTTTAAGAGGCTCCTCTGTCCTCCACTCATTACCTGTATTAATTGGCACCTGTTTGAACTTGTTATCAATATAAAAGACACCTGTCCACAACCTCAAACAGTCACACTCCAAACTCCACTAGGGCGAAGACCAAAGAGCTGTCGAAGGACACCAGAAACAAAATTGTAGACCTGCACCAGGCTGGGAAGACTGAATCTGCAATAGGCAAGCAGCTTGGTGTGAAGAAATCAACCGTCGGAGCAATAATTAGAAAATAGAAGACATACAAGACCACTGATAATCTCCCTCGATCTGGGGCTCCACGCAAGATCTCACCCCGTGGGGTCAAAATTATCACAAGAACGGTGAGCAAAAATCCCAGAACCACATGGGGGGGGACCTAGTGAATGACCTGAAGAGAGCTTGGACCAAGGCTACCATCAGAAACACACTACGCCGCCAGGGACTCAGATCCTGCAGTGCCAGACGTGTCCCCCTGCTTAAGCCAGTACATGTCCGGGCCCGTCTGAGGTTTGCTAGAGAGCATTTGGATGACCCAAAAGAGGATTGGGAGAATGTCATATGGTCAGATTAAATCAAAGTAGAACTGTTTGGTAGAAACACAACTCGTGTTTGATGGAGAGAGAATGCTGAGTTGCAACCAAAGAACACCATACCTACTGTGAAGCATGGGGGTGGCAACATCATGCTTTGGGGCTGTTTCTCTGCAAAGGGAACAGGATGACTGATCCATGTACATGAAAGAATGAATGGGGCCAGGTATCGTGAGATTTTGAGTGCAAACCTCCTCCCATCAGCAAGGGCATTGAAGATGAAACGTGGCTGGGTCTTTCAGCATGACAATGATCCCAAACACACCCGGACAACGAAGGAGTGGCTTCGTAAGAAGCATTTCAAGGACCTGGAGTGGCCTAGCCAGTCTCCAGATCTCAACCCCATAGAAAACCTTTGGGAGGGAGTTGAAAGTCCGTGTTGCCCAGTAACAGCCCCAGTAACAGCCCCAAAACATCACTGCTCTAGAGGAGATCAGCATGGAGGAATGGGCCAACATACCAGTAACAGTGTGTGACAACCTTGTGAAGACTTACAGAAAACGTTTGACCTCTGTCATTGCCAACAAAGGATATATAACAAAGTATTGAGCTGAACTTTTGATATTGACAAAATACGTATTTTCCACCATAATTTGCAAATAAACTCTTTCCAAATCAGACAATGTGATTGTCTGGATTTGTTTCCACATTTTGTCTCTCAAAGTTGAGGTATACCTATGATGACAATTACAGGCCTCTCTCATCTTTTTAAGTGGGAGAACTTGCACAATTGGTGGCTGACTAAATACTTTTTTGACCCACTGTATATGAATGGTACTCATTGGTGATCTTGGGGAGCGACTTGTCATGCGACTTTGCAGTCCCAAGTCACAGGACAACTCGCACAAGTGTGAAAGGTGCCTAAGGCATTTTTCAGGCGTTTTGCTTTAGGTGACAAAACACTCAGATTTGAAATGAATGGAATTTTGCTTGTTGGGCTTGTTTATGAGCTGAAAACGCTCAGGTGTGAATGCAGCCTGAGATTTACCTTCAACTATGTAGTGCAAGGGCCTGTCTGATTGCATATTAATTGAAAGTGTTTAGGTTTGCCCTCATATTATATGGTTTTGGTAAATCTAAAGGAAAAATCATAAGAAAATTGTATAGTGTGTATCCAGCTTTAGTCTTCTCTCCCTCTACTGAGATACTGATGTTATGCTGCACCATTCTCCTCCAGCCAGCAGGGGGAGAGGTAAAACCAATCAAGCCCATACAAGGCAGAGCGCTGAGAATCCTGGAAGTTGTAGTTTGACACTGCAGGCATATACTGGGATGAATAGACTCCTTACACTAAAGATCCCAATAGGCATTGTGCAGTGGAAGGTGTGGAGATTTTTTTTTATTTTTTATGAAACTGCCTGGGAAATTTCTTGCTCTTGGCACCAAGGGAGTTAGAGAGAGCACCTCTGTCTGAATTTTTTTCTGCCAGAGGGAGTCCATATTTGTGGAGATCCGAGCCAGAGGACACCCGGGGGCAGCACAGCACCACCCACATCACAGCACCTGCACCACTGCCATAGAGAGACTGGAGCATCCACTCACCCTCTGCTTCCCATCGCTGATCACCAGAGGCCTTTGTGGAGAGACCGCAGGGGCCCCCTCTTCTACAGCGAGATGTCACTACAGCATCTCAGGGACTGGTGAGAGCACCATTTGCCTATCGCTGATACTGCTAGCAGCGACTGAGCCACTAAGAGCAGGACACCAAGTGTACTCAATCCATACTGCACTTTTTCCACACCTAGACTGCACCAATACCAACAGTGCAGTCTAATCGTGACTATACCGTACCTATACTGCATGCAGATTAAGGCCCCTTTCACACTAAGGCGCTTTGCAGGCGCTATTGCGCTAAAAATAGCGCCTGCAATGCGCCCCGAAAAAGCTGCTCCATTGTATCCAGTGTGAAAGCCCGAGGGCTTTCACACTGGAGCGGTGCGCTGGCAGGAGGGAAAAAAAACTCCTGCAAGCCGCATCTTTGAGGCGCGATAGGAGCGGTAAAAATACCGCTCCTATAGCGCCCCTGCCCATTGAAATCAATGGGGTAGCGCCTTCAAAGCACCCACAAAATGCCGCAAAGAGGCGTTTTAGCGGGTGTTTTTAACCCTTTTTCGGTTGCTAGCGGGGGTTAAAATCACCCCGCTAGCCCCCGCAAATCATGGCAAAAACAACGGTATATCGGCGTTAAAAATAGCGCCGCTATGCTGCCAGCGCATCCAGCGCTTCAGCGTGAAAGTAGCCTTACTGGGACTATTGTTAAAGCAGAATTTCACACAAAAGGAGAAGTTCCGCTACTCCTCCTCCTCCCCCTCCACCTTGACATTTGGCAGATTTATTTTGTTTCTCTGCTCCCCACCTAGTCTACCATCCCTTTTTTCATTGGGCAGTGCCCAATGCCCAGTCAGTCTTGGACTGGTTTTACCGCCATAAATGTGATCTGGCAATATAGTTCCAGCACTTAGTAGATAAACCACCTTCTGCCCGCCGTATTAACAAATGACGGGTGGGCGGTGGCTCTCTTGTTCTGGGACGATGACATATGACATCGTCCCACTCTCTGATGTCAATCTCTGCCGCCTATTCATGCCGCTATCAGTGCCCCTCAGTGCTGCCTATCAGTGCTGCCTATCAGTGCCATCTCATCAGTGCCCATCAGTGTCACCTCATCAGTGCAGCCTATCAGTGCCCATCCGTGCAGCCTCATCAGCGCACATCAGTGAAGGAGAAAAATTACCTATTTACTAAATTTTATAACAGAAACAAATAAATACTTTTTTTCCCAAAAATTTCGGTCTTTTTTCATTTTTTTTAAGCAAAAAATAAAAAACGCAGTGGTGAATAAATACAACCAAAAGAAAGTTCTATCTGTCTCAAAATAATTATAAAAATGTTGTTTGGGTACAGGGTTGCATGCTAATGCAATTGTCATTCAAAGTGCGACAGCGCTGAAAGCTGAAAATTGGCCTGTGCAGGAAGGGGGTAAAAATGCCCAGTAGGCAAGTACTGTATTTATCGGCGTCGGCGTATAACACGCACCCCAAGTTTAGGAGGGAATATTAGGGAAAAAAACTTTTAGGAGTGAAGTTTAAGAAAAAAAAAACGTACATTTAAATGCAGCCTTATCAGTGTCATTTGCAGCCTTGTCACAGTGCAGCCTTGCCCCAGTGTTCATTGCAGCCTTGCCACAGTGCAGCCTTGCCCCAGTGTCCATTGTAGCCTTGTCACAGTGCAGCCTTGCCCCAGTGTCCATTGCAGCCTTGCCCCCAGTGTCCATTGCAGCCTTGCCCCCAGTGTCCATTGCAGCCTTTCCCCAGTGTCCATTGCAGCCTTTCCCCAGTGTCCATTGCAGCCTTGCCCCAGTGTCCATTGCAGCCTTTCCCCCAGTGTCCATTGCAGCCTTGCCCCCAGTGTCCATTGCAGCCTTGGCCCAGTGCAGCCTTGCACCCAGTGTCCATTGCAGCCTTGCCCCCAGTGTTCATTGCAGCCTTGCCCCCAGTGTCCAGTGCAGCCTTGCCCGAATTTAAAATTGGCGCCGCCGAGATCGCCGCCGAGACGGCGGAGCGGGGCGAACGCCGCCGAGAACGCAGGGACTGGGCGGAGCCGAGATACACATAGCCGAGTGTACTCGGCTCTACTCGGCTCCGCTCACAGTCACGCCGAGTCCCGCCCTATGATGGACATAACACAGGTCCAATGGCGGGACTGGGTGTGACTGAGAGCGGAGCCGAGAAAAGCCGAGTACACTGGGCTATGTGCATCTCGGCGGCGATCGCTCCGCTCCGCTCACAGTCAGTCAGTGGAGCTCGATGGGGATAGGTGGGTATCGGTATATAACACGCACCCACGATTTTCCCCTGATTTTAAGGGGGAAAAAGTGTGTGTTATACGCCGATAAATACAGTAGTTAAAATTTACTACTGCTCACTACAGCACTTGAGGTGGCTTTGCGGTCCTACGCTCAAGTCCCGTACACACGGCCGACATTCGTGTATGCTCGGCTGGCTTCTGTCAGACATGCATGCTGGAAAACCAGCAGCCGACCAGATCCCGATCAGCGCTCTCTGCCAATGGCAGAGAGCGCTGATCGGAGTGTTTTGGCTGGGGGGCTCAGTGGGGGACTGTTTTAGAGGGTCTGAGGTTTTTGGAAAAGGTTGAGGTGAACAGAGCGCCCATCCTAATCAGTGGCTCCTACGCGAGTAGTGCTACACATACAGAGCATGAGCAGATACTAAGAATTATACCCAGCACACAAAATAAGAAAAGTGGTATATGCAGCATCTATTCATACCAAATAAGAATGAATATTGGGAATTTAACCCAGCATACAGCACAAAAAAAGTGGTATTGTAAAGCATTCAAACATATAGAATGGGAAACCCTTCTGAAAGTTACACCCAACAAACAACAACAAAAGTAAGGATACACAGTCTTTTGTAGTAGAAGTAAAATAGATATTAAAAATGACAGAATGCATACAGAACTAAAGCAGTGTTACTATACATTGTCTATGTATATAGAATATGAACTTATTCTGAGAATTAGCATTTAATTGCATGGGAGAGTCTGACAAGCTGTCAAACTTGGCATGTAGAATTAGAATTGACAAACTGCGATGCAAAGCATGGTGGCAGCGGCAATATGTAGGTGGGTGGTTGGGGGCAGTAAAACTGTGGGTCAACCATCTGTGTTTACTTCCCCCTGGCCATCCGTGTGAAAGCAGTTATACTGAGAATTACACCCAGCATACAAAACTGTATTTACAGACTGAGAACATGAACTAGCAATTATACAGAACAAGAAAAGTGCTACTGTGCAGTGTACCTACACATAGAACAAGAACAGATACTGAGAATTACACTAAGCATAAAGAACAAGAGACTGCTACTGAGCAGAGTCCATACATCAAAAATAAGAAAACATACTGAGATTTACACCGAGCATTCACAACAAGAGAAGTGGTACTGCGCAGTTCCATACATGAAGAGTAAAGAACAGATACTGAAAGAAGAGAAGTGGTGCTATGCACCATCCGTACATGCCTAATAAGGGTAGAGAATGAGAATTTCACCCAGTATATGAAGAGAGAGAAAGACAGCATCCATACATACAAAATAAAAAAAAAGATATTGAGAATTACACCTGGCATGCAGAACAAGAGATAATATGCAGTATCCATGCACGCATCATAAAACAGATACTGAATATTACACCCAGGATACAGAACAAGAGAGGTGTTACTGTGCAGTATCCAAACATACAGAATAAGACCAGATACCAGAATTAGATTGTACACAATGAGAAAAGTGCTACTGTGCACTATCCATACATACAGAATAGTAAGAATTACACCCATCATAGAGAACAACACAAGTGGTGTACTTATTGTCTTTTAATTGATAAAACACTACCTAAGTGAAATGTTAATGCTCTCTAAGAAAAAATGGGGTTGATTTACTAAAACTGGGAGTTCAAAATCTGGTGCAGCTTACCACAGAAACCAATCAGCTTTCAGGTTTTTTCTCAGGGCTTATTTGAACAAGCTGAAGCTAGAAGCTGATTGGCTACCATGAACAGTTTCACCAGATTGTGCACTCTCCAGTTTTAATAAATCAACCCCACTGCATCTGTGGCGAAGTTGAAAAGTCCACTTAAACTGGCCAAACACTGATAGATTTTTAATTGTCCAGCTTGCGTACTGAACAAAAGAAATCAAACAGATTCCTCCATACATGCTAAATAGCGCAGATAGCTAAATCTCCCACTGTGGCTATTGTATTCTGACGATGTTAGCTGTCAATTTACCCGAATAGTGTCTGCATCTGATTGGATGTAGGTACTTTTTTGCCTGTCTCATTCATGGATGGATGTCAAGTGGAGTGATGCTAGTAAGGCCACACACAGATTGAAGTTTTGCCATTTTATTAGGAACTGGACAGAATTCACTTATTGCATGGCTAGCTTAGGTCTAATTTCCTTCTGAGTTTTATTTAATATTCTGTGGCCAGAGTTAGGGCTCATTCACGCGTAAGGTTGGGGGGCAGTTAAACCCCATGGCTGAGCTTCACTTTTGCCGCCACCCCCTTTAGTTGCAGAGGCAGTGGCCGGGGATTGTACACATGTTGTGACCACGCCAAGAATAATATACCGTCTTGTCAAGTGAATGGGGTTCGTTCTGCATGCACCCCGTAACCAAGAACATTGCAAACGGTTGCAGCACGCCAGTGGAGAATTCAAGGGGTTAAAGCAGGCAGTTGAGGACGCAACATAACACCTCCTCACTGCCTGTCAAATGATCTCTGAAGAGCAATCCAAACACGGATTGTACTTCAGAGATTGAAGCACATGTGAATGAGCTCTTTGGGGGCATTTCGCTGGAGTGGTGGCTGAGACTCTTGTCGCATGATGCTTTGCTGTAGGAATCATGGTGGGCTGATCAGGGCTATTTGTGGTTAATTCATTGGTACGGATTTTGTGGCTGTGTAGTGTTTTGGGTCAGCATTTATTAAAAAGCACAAAAAAAAGGGAAAATACACACAGATATTGGTTTACACTCTTGCTTTGCATTGTTATGTCATACCAGGGCAGTGCAGAGCTCATCGTCCTGATAAAGTTGTACTTGGATGTCCTGTCTATGCAACAAAGTGTCCCTGGAAATGACTGGAAAATGTTGGCACCTAAACGTAGCATTACAAGCTGGGACACACTAGACAGATCCGATCCAGACCGCAGTACAAGGAAAATTTGTGTCGCTTCCAAAATATCACATTCCACACCAACCTGCGAAATGTTGAATATTTTCTGGAAGCTAAATTAAATTTTTGCTTTTGTTCTGAAAGCTTTACCTGAAATGATTTACCTAAATTTACAATGATTCCGATAACTAGAAGGCATGCAGACTGGTTTCATAAAGGCAAAAAGCAATGTGCAGAGTGCAGTTATCTATAACAACCATTCAGAATTCATCCTTCAACTGACGTCAGTAAAGCCAAATTTGGTTGTTTCCGTGGCTTACTGCACTTTGCACATAAGCACTGAGCTGCTGTATCATAATATACACATGTGACATGGTCATTCAGCTTTACAATCAAAGAATAAAAATAACTATAACATAATAATATTTAATATTTGTAGTGAGTACCTTACTTGTCAGTGTTCTGAAGAGTAATGGATATCCCAGGTTACAGAATAATCGATCCGGTGATGCAGTGGACAACCAAAATGATTGACGGAAGGCGACACAACAAGTCCCAGCTGTCTGAAAGGTATAAAATTTGAAAATGAATGGCAAAATCTACAATTCACTGTTATCCTGATGACACACAGACCTTAGGAGAACTTTGATGAACTGGACTGTGACAGGGTCTGCCCCTTTAACTACCTTGCTCTGTCTGTTTGTCCCTGAGTGACTGTCTTCTCTCCTGGCTGTTGCGGTCACTGCTGCTCCTGGTTGCCTGTGGCAGGTTTTATAGCTGCTGTCAGGAATTCACACTTCAGACACTCACTACAGCCTCCTGTCCTTTCTCCTCCTTCATCATTTTTTGCAATCATTTAGTCTCTATAATAACCCCCTCCTCCTTCCATGAGTGCTCCCCTCCCTTTTCTAAAAAGAGAAAAAAACACCCTCCCCTCCATCCCTTTACTTTCACCCTCCATCCCAGCTGAACATCCCCTCTCTTCCTATTCCTTGTAGTGTCTTTATCTTTTTGTTTAAGTCTGTCTTGCTGTCAGCTTTGACGTCACCTATAAACAAAGGCATTAACCACTACCAGGACTTCCAGCAGTCCAGGCATTTTGCAGACTTTCTGGAAATGTGTAAAAAAAATAAAAAATTTAACAAAAAACTGAGATTAAATATTCATCCCTTCCCTTTAGTTTTTACCTGGACCTGAAAAAATATTACTAGCTGATTAATTCTTTGACTGGATTCTTACAGACTTGTCAAAGATTTCAAAATTGTTACTGTAAGCATACTCACGGGCTGAAATATTATCTATTCTTTGGATCAAAAAATAAATTGGTGATATGGAGCTGTAAGATGTTCACTATAGCAACAAGGCATTATAAAACATTAGGTAGAAAATAGTCTACTGCTGACCGTCTCTCTACCTTGTTCATTACACCTAACTAAGATATCACACCCTCCAATATGACCCTCTGTAAGGTGGAAAATACGCCATTCTCCACTTTCCCTCTACCTTTCTGACTACACTCACCACCAGGACATCTCATTTTCCAACATGACCCTCTGTAAGGTAGAAAATACGCTATTTTCAACTTTCCCTCTACCTTTCTTTTTTTTTTTTGTATCAAATACTCTATTTTATTTTTTCCACATAATAAAAACCATAAAACCATAAAAACCATACAACCGTTTTCCTTTTATGTGCAGTAATACATATATCAAATATCAAACAATAGAAAAAAAACACATTCCCCTACCCTCCCCTACCCCTTATCCTCCAATCATTCTTCACTTCCATACACCATCCTCACTTATCCATCACCCACCCTTGAATGTGCTTCCACTTCTATCCATTGTGTCCACATGTTTTTAAATTTCTTTTTGTTTCCCCTCTAATGCCGCGTACACACGATAGTTTTTCTTGCCATTTTTTTTCTTGCCGTTTTTCACGTCGATTTTTTTCATGTTTCCTCTCAAGCCTGTCTTGCGTACACACGATCATTTTAAAAAACGATCAAGCAAAGCGCAGTGACGTATACCACGTACGACGGCACTATAAAGGGGAAGTTCCGTTCTAACGACGCCACCCTTTGGGCCGCTTTTGCTAATTCCGTGTTACCGCGTGTTAGTAAAAGTTTGGTGAGAGACGATTCGCGCTTTTCAGTCTTCGTGCTTTGAAGGTCGTTTTGTGGAGTTCAGTTTGTGCTTGTGGGTTCGTATCTGTTTGGCAGGGCTTGTAGTCAGTTCGTATCTGTTTATTCAGTGCGTTCTTGTCTGCTCGGTCCTGTTTTTCAGCTTGTTCTTCATAGGCCTTGCTGTTCTTCCGTGCGTTCTTCTAGTTCGTTCTGAGCTTGCGACCGTTATCTAGCCATGTTGCGGCTACGTACTCGTCGGAGAGTTCGTGCTGTAGTTGGTGCAGGGGTTCATGCTGTATCCCGACTCCATGCCATGAGCAGGGTCAGGAGGAGTTCATGGACCAAGAATTGGTTGCTCCAGCGGCACCAGTTCTGTCATATGCCTTTGTTGCGGGAGATCAGGGAGAATAATCCTGATGACTATAGGAATTTTCTCCGGATGTCTGACCCCGCATTTCAGCATCTGTTGGCTTTGGTGTCCCCCTACATTACCAGGCAGGACACCGTTATGCGTGAAGCCATCAGTGCTGAGCAGAGGCTCATTGCCACATTGCGATACCTGGCGACTGGGAGAAGCCTGCAGGACTTAAAGTTCTCCACAGGCATATCCCCCCAGGCTCTGGGTATCATTATATCAGAGACGTGTTCTGCCATCCTCCAAGTTTTGCAGGAGGACTATATTAAGGTAAGTGTTCTTATTTCAAACATCACATTGTATGTATTTTTTAGAATGTTTTTTTGGGGGGGGTTTATTAGCAGTCCCTAATTCCCATGATTCTTAGCTGCAGGGAATTTCCCCTTTCTCCACATGCTATTTTTTTTTTTCATTAGGCCTACATTAACATTTGCCTTACCTAACCTCTCCAGCATGCTATCCTGGGGCCAAACTGTGGAGGGGCCATCGACGGCAAACATGTTTGGGTCGTCCCACCACCCCATTCGGGATCCTTTTATTATAACTATAAGGGGTTCCACAGCATCGTCATGATGGCAGTGGTGTCGGCCACCTACGAATTCCTCTATGTGGACGTTGGCAAGAATGGCAGGATGTCTGATGGAGGAGTTTTTGCACAGACGGAGTTTGGGGAACGGCTCCTTTTGGATCAGCTAGCCTTGCCACCAGCGGAGCAGAATGTGGAGGGACTCCCATTTGTGTTTGTGGCAGATGAGGCGTTTGGCCTGGGTCCCCATTTGATGAGGCCATTCCCGCAGCACACCCTCACCCCTGATAGGAGGGTGTACAACTATCGGCTGGCCAGAGCAAGAAGGGTGGTTGAAAATGCCTTTGGCATCATGGCCAGCCGCTTCCGCCTGTTCCTCCCCTCCATCCACCTTGCCCCTTACAAATGGAACCACGTTGTAATGGCGTGTTGTGTCCTACATAATTATCTTCGGGTGCATTCCACAAATTATCTGACTTTGAATGGAAGCAGAACATCTTGTGGCCCTGGAAGCTGCCCGTCCAGGCATGGCCCCCCAAACCGGACGTGAGGTCCGTGACAAATATGTGGATTATTTTTTGGGTAGGGGGGCCATTGAAATGCCTGATGACTTTTAACCTTTTAATTTAGAAAAATAAAACATTATTTTTCTCAAAGATTGGTTTTGTGTATAATTTTAATAATGGTTTATGTTTTTCGGAGGTTTACCTAGTGGACTTGTATTGCCATGTGTATTGTGCATTCTTAATTAGCCTTCATTGTCAGTGTAAACACAAAACATTGCTTAGTTCACTTAGCACAACATTTACATAATGAAGCCACAACTTCTTGATACCAAAATACCATTTTTTATTTTAGTATTGGACAAATCCTTTTAAATGTAGATGTCCTAAACATTTTTTGCTTGTTAAAACGCCTGAACAGCCATGCATACAAAAAAAATATAAAAAAATATATCGGAAAAATTTACATTTACTAGTCCTAAAAGGTTCAATGAAAAACATACCTGCCAAAACACTGCAAGTTCAACGTTAATTTTAAAAAAAAACATTAGACACGCCCAAGCACAGCCATGATCTTTTGTAGTCTTTCCTCCACCCGCTTGGTATTTTCCCTGATCTCTATCAAGTCTCGCTTTAATTTTTGAAGGTCACGAATGCAGACCATCAGGTATTGGATCAGGATCTGGGCACTGTGATGTGTCAAATTTTTGGGGTCTTCGGCCAGAACTGAACCTACATTAAAAAAAAAATATGTAGTATAGAATATGTAGGCCTACATCTATTAACCTGCATCTGTCTGGTTTGACACTGACCTGTTGAGGTGCCACTTTACACTTCCACAACCTCACGTTCCTCTCCATCATGTGGGTCTGGGGCTATTGTTGAAGGTGTTGGATTTCGAGGCTCATTTGACGTAGCTTTTTGAAGCCCTATGGAGATTGCAAGAAAAGGTATATTTTCATTATTAATGTTGATTTTTGGGAGAAAAATAAACCAAGAGAAAATAATTTGCAAACATTCATTTGAAGTGTGGTCCATTTTTCAATGGACCCCCAGTGACAACAGGAACACATGATTGAATACATAGCCAAATACATAGCATCTATTTTTTTAAACCAAGTTTGACACATTGTAACACCCCAAAGTATATACACAGGATCACCTGTGTGTGACACTCTCAAACTTTGGGGCTTTTGGCCCACACTTGTACTACTGCGTTCAGATGTTTCATCAGCTGCTGAGCATTCTCTCCCTTAACATTACCATGCATATCCTTTTTTTTGCTCAAAAATGTCCTTTGGATTTGATCCCTAAAAATATTTGGTGACCAAATTTGCTACCCCCAAAAAATAAAAGAAAATGGGTGTTCACACTGGATGATCCGAAAACATTGTTTGATGAACTATACGGAGAATGAGGTTTAATACGTCCGTTTACTTTGCGGACGAATCTGAAAGATGGTATCTTTCACTGTACGATATCAAAGACAAACATACACGACATAATACAAGTAATAATCTCTAGCAGGGAAAATTGCATTAAAAAACTTACTTTTTCGTATAACTTTCTTGATTCGTTTGTATTGGTCGGGCTCCCGCAACTTCAGATCAGACCATCGTTTTCTGAGCTGTTCCTTCGTTCTGCACACCCCGAATTTTTGGTGAAGACTTTGGACCACTTTGCCCATAATTTTGGACTTGACCAGATTCGGCCTTTTATACGGCCCATGCTTGGCATCATAATCCTCCCTCTTTAAAATGGCGACCATTTCCTCGAATGACATGTTGGATGCCTTATATCTCCTGGATCGGGATTTGGCCTCCTCAGGAATTTCATCCTCTGTCGAGGTAATCTCAGCCACCTGTGTCTCCGCCATGTTGCTAAGCACTACGACGAGCGAGAAGGGGCGGGGAAAGTACAATATCGAACGTCAGGGGCGGGGAAAGCGTGCGGAGTTCCAAGCATGCGCAGTGTATATCAAGTGCCGATCCATGTGTCGAAAATACGTTCATTTGGCGGGAGAGGGAGTTCGCAACGAACGTGTTGACCAAGGTACATAACATTATAAGGATTTTGGGTGCCGCAGAGGAGGAGATTTGGGGCTTTTATATCTGTCCAAAATGCTGATTTGATGATTGTTGCCTGAAACATGTCTTTTCTTGTTTTTTGATTTTACAGAGAGAATGAATACATTCAAAAACCCGGAGTTCATGGGGGAGTTCATTGACAAATGGAAAGAACTCCCTATCCTGTGGCAGACCAAAAGTGGGTCCAATAAAAAAAAAAAACGGCCAGGACAGCAGCACTGGAGAGCCTGCTTGCATTTGTCCAAACCCAGATACCCACAACAACTCTCCAAGATGTGAAAACCAACATTGCTACCATCAGGGGGACATACAGGACCCAGAGAAATATGGTCCTGAAGTCCCAGAGGTCAGGTGCTGCAGCAGATAAGGTTTATAAACCCAGTCTGTGGTACTACAGCAAGCTCTCTTTTCTGGATGACCAGCTGGAAGTGCGGGAATCTCTCTCCACCCTTCCCCCCAGAGGTCAATCCAGCCTTCCTTGTAGCCAGCCCTCCAGCCTTCCTTGCAGCCAGCCCTCCAGCCTTCCTGGCAACCCTGCTCTGGCTTCCTCTGAGGATCAAGATCAGGCCCTTGAGTAGGCAGATTTGGATATATGGAGCCAGGTAAAGTATTGATATCTCCATTTAGATGTTACAAAAGTGATGCATTTAAAATGAGGTTAGTATTGTTAGGTATTTTATGTAAAAAAAAATAAGGATTTAAAGACCAAGATACAGTAGTGGTCAATTTTGATGTGGACAAGGCAACAATATCAGGAGGCGGAATCTGTGAGACTTTTCTAAATTTGCACATTCATGTCAAAAATGTCTGGAGGTGAACAATGTGTGTAATTGATGGTGGCAAAAAAATAATAAAGTCCCTTTCTTTTTTTACAGCCAGAGCAGAGCCAGGAAGAGGGTGATGGTGGGGACCAGGAGGAGGCTGGGCCAAGTGGCACCCAGGAGGAGGCTGGGCCCAACACAAGAGCCCAGATGCCTCCCCTGGTAATGAAACCACGAGGGCCAAGGAGAGGTAGGCAGGTAGAGGAGGAAACAAGAGCCTTTATCAAAGAGGCTACTGCGGCCCTGAGAGAGGCACCCTCTGCTGAGGAGGGCTTTGCCGCAGTCCTGGCCAATAAGCTAGCCCAAATGGACCTGCGGCAAAAGCTGTATAGTGAGACCCTCCTGTTGAAGGTGATCAACAAGAGATTGCTCGGTGAACTCACCAAGTTCACCGAGGTTGTCCCTACTCCTCCACCTCCTCCTCCTCCTCCTACTACTCCTCCTGCCACAACCTCTCCTCCTGATCCCCAGCCTCCGAGGAAGAAACCAACCAAGGCTGCAGGGAAGGCTGCAGAGAAGGCTGGAGAGAAGGCTACAAGGAAGAGAAAAAAAATAATGCCTGCTGTAGTACCACAGACTGGGGACATATATGACTTAGCTGCTGCGGTTCCTGACCTCTGGGAGTTCAAGCCAAGATTGGCCTCCTTTTTGGTTTTCACATCTTGGATGGTTGTTGTGGGGTCCAAGGGATGAACAAATGCAAGCAGGCTCTCCAGTGCTGCCATCCCCTTTAATTTGTTATGTTCCGAAATAAAGGATACTTTTTTTTGGCTTTAAATACTTGACTTTGTATTTCAAAAGAGAGTTTGCTAGGGAGCAGGCAGGGACATTTCAAATAATATTATTGTTATTAACAAGGGACAAAAACCTCCTTGAGGCAAAATGAGACAAATTTTGAAGGTTGGTGTGTGACATTTACCCAAACATAATTTAAGGAAAAAAAAAAAAAAAGGCCCTGAAAAATGAAGAGGCTAACTTAATTACTAAAAAAAATGCAAAAAGAACCAAAATAAAAAAATGATCTTTACATTTCTCCATGCATTTATGAGGGAGATGTGGGTTGAAAAGAATATTTTTCTATCATTAAAAAAATTAGGAATTACTTTAGAAACAAGTTTGGCATAACTCTCAATGTCATTATCAAAAGAGGGTAATTGTTCAAGCATTCTCTAAAGAAGAACGGAATGCGCAGCATTAAACCGATGCTATTAATTCAACCGTGACGAATGTGCCATATCAATTTCCAACGCTAGCTTTACCAAAACGAGCGCTCCCGTCTCATACTTGATTCTGAGCATGCAGGTTTTTTTTCACGTCGTTAAAGCATACACACTATCGTTTTTCACGTCGTTAAAAAAAACGACATGAAAAACGACGTGAAAAAAGAGAGCATGTTCGAAATTTTTAATGGCCGTTTTTCACGTCGTTAAAAATGCTCTGGAGCATACACACGATCATTTTTAATGGCCATTTTTTTTAATGGCATTTTTAACGGCATGAAAAACGATCGTGTGTATGGGGCATCAGTGTATATAAATTTCTCTTTTGTGACAGTGTCATCTATCACCTTCCTCCATTCTGTCACTGTAGTTTTTTTTTTCGCTTGCCACTTCTGCACAATGTTTCCTTCCTTGAAACAAGCACCTTATTATTGCCGTTTGTATATCTCCTGACATTCCCCTTTCTTCCAGGAGACCCAATACACATAGCTTAACCTCCGGTTGCAAAGATGTCCCAAACACAACATTTATCTTTTCTACAATCTCTTTCCAGTACTGATATAGCTTGGGGCACCTCCAAACCATGTGTATTAGGTCTCCCCTATCATCCCCACATCTACCAAACTGGAACATCCTTTGAGGTGTGTAGTACACTCTATGGGGCTGATTTAAGAAAATGTTGGCGCATTTGCGCGGGAAGGAATAATTATTGCGACATGGCGCATGCTGTCGACTTGCACCGGATTCGCGGAATCGTTGCGTGTACGGGCGCAGACACATTCTTAAATATGAAACAGACATCGGGCACTTGCTCATTGTAATGCTGATCATGTTAATGAGCTTTTCCTAATCACATGGAGAATATTGCTTCCACTTTTATTCCTTTCATTAATTTCTTTTTGAAACAACTCAATATTCATTCTAGAGATCTTCCTCCTATCAACAACTGTGCAGATGTTTACTGGACTTATAATTGTGCATTTTATGGTGATAGTCTATAATCATTGGTGGAGCCAAAACGTCAATGAAAACATCTTCTCAACCAGGGCCGGACTGGACTACCGGGATATCGGGAGATTTCCCGGTAGGCTGCCTGTCCTGGGGCCGGTTTCAGTTGCTGCAGTGCTCCCTGTCCCCTCTCTCCTGCTCCTGTGCATTACAGAGCTGGCTGAGTGTGTGTGTGTTCGGCGGCGGGCGGCACTGTAACGCAGTCCCGCCCCCCCTAGACTGGCTCGTGTGATAGTAGATAGAATCAGTGTTCAGCCTATCACACAAGCCGGTCTAGGGGGGGCGGGACCTCGTTACAGTGCCGCCCGCCGCCGAACACACACAGACTCAGCCAGCTCTGAGGAGATGCCCGCCATACAGCCCGCCCAATGTGGAGGATCGGATTCGGCAGGGTGGTCGCATATAGAGGAATTGAGCTTTCTACTGTCCTCCATGCAGCCGCTGAATGCTTGCAGGAGGGAGAGGAGGAGAATCAAGCATTCCGCGGCTGTATGGAGGACAATAGAAAGCTCAATTCCTCTATATGTAGCCGCCCTGCTTCTCCTCCTATCCAACTTCTTTTGCTGCCCCCCCTTAGTGCTCTCCCCCCACCACACTCTCAAGCCCCCCCCCACAGTTCTCTCCGCCCCTGTTCTTTCCCCTCCCCAGTGCTCTCCACCCCTGTTCTTCCCTCCCCCAGTGCTCTCCACCCCTGTTCTTTCCCATCCCCAGTGCTCTCCACCCCTGTTCTTTCCCCTCCCCAGTGCTCTCCACCCCTGTTCTTTCCCCTCCCCAGTGCTCTCCACCCCTGTTCTTTCCCCTCCCCAGTGCTCTCCACCCCTGTTCTTTCTCCCCCCAGTGCTCTCCAGCTCTCCCCATCACTCCCAGCCCCCTCCCCAGTGCTCTCCGCCCCCCACAGTGCTCTCCAGCCCCCCGTGCTCCCCAACCCTGTTCTTTCTGCCCTTCCAGTGCTCTCAAGCTCCACCCATCGCTCTCCAGCCCCCCGTACTCTCCACCCCTGTTCTTTTTGGCTCCCCCTCCATTGCTCTCAAGCTCCCCCCCAGCACTCTCCACTCCCCACCCCTGTACTACTCTCCACTCCCCCCTGCATTTTTCCCCCACCCACATGCTCTCCAACCCCCGCCAGTGCTCTCTCCGCTCCCCCCTGCATTTTGCCCCACCCATGTGCTCTCCAACCCCGCCAGTGCTCTCCGCCCAACATAGTGCTCTCCAGCCCCCCGTACTTTCCACCCCTGTTTTTTCTGGCCCCCACTGGTGCTCTCAAGCTCCCCACATTGCTCTCCACCCCCCAGTGCTCTCCATTCCCCCCCAGTGCTTTCCACTTCCCCCTGCTCTTTGTACCCCCCAGTGCTCTCCAGCCCCCGTGCTCTCCACCCCTGTTCTTTCTGCCCCCCCAGTGCTCTCAAGATCCCCCCAGTGATCTTTACCCCCCGCACTCTTAGCCCCTTCAGTGCTCTCCAGCCCCCCATGCTCTCCACCCCTGTACTTTTTGGCTCCCCTCCAGTGCTCTGAAGCCCCCCCCAGCGCTCTCCGCTCCCCACCCCTGTGATCTCCACTCCCCCTGCTCTTTGCCCTCACCCATGTGCTCTCCAACCCCACCAGTGCTCTCCGCTCCCCCTTCTCTCCAGCTCCCACCCAGTGCTCTCACTTTCCCAGGACCAGAGGACAGGCTGTCTGGGGGCAGAAAATGAGGACGGCTGAAGGTGCAGGTGGCCAGGGACCACTCCATCTCACAGCAAACAGATCCTCTGGAAGGAGCACTGTCCCCATCCAAAACTAGAACAGACCCTGCCTGCTGATGGCAATCATGGATATCCTGCTGGCATAGAAGGTACCGTACCGAGCATCAACAACACACCTTCCCACAGACAGGGACTGCAGACTGGGACATGGGGCATAGGAGAGACTGCAATGATGGGCACAGTGAGGCTGAATTTGTGGGTACAGTGAGACTGCATTCATGGGCACAGTAAAGCTGCATTTGATGGGCACAGTGATGCTGCATTGATGAGCACAGTGAGGCTGCAATGGTGGGCACAGTGAGGCTGCATTCATGGACACAGTAAAGCTGCATTTGATGAGCACAGTGAGGCTGCATTTATGGGCACAGTGAGGCTGCATTTATGGGCACAGTGAGGCTGCAATGATGGGCACAGTGAGGCTTCATTCATGAGCACAGTGAGGCTGCATTTATGGGCACAGTGAGGCTGCATTTATGGGCACAGTGAGTCTGCAATGGTGGGCACAGTGAGGCTGCAATGGTGGGCACAGTGAGGCTGCAATGGTGGGCACAGTGAGGCTGCATTGATGGGCACAGTGAGGCTGCATTGATGGGCACAGTGAGGCTGCATTGATGGGCACAGTAAGGCTGCATTTATGGGCACAGTGAAGCTACATTGATGGGCACAGTGAGGCTGAATTTGATGGGCACTTATGAGGCTGCATTTGATGGGCACTGGTGAGGCTGCATTGAGCTCTTGTGTCTGCAGCCTCTGACCATCTCCTGTAGCATGTCTGCAGTCTCTGAGGGACTCTAGAGAGGAGTCAAGAGTGGGAGCACTGCCGGGATGGGGGTCATGGGAGAAGTCAGATGTGTGTGGACTGTAGAGACTATATAGGATAAAACCAGAGCCACCGAGCTGGAGCCGACTGACTAAGCCATGCATGGCGCACCTGAGAGGGGGTCAGTGACAGCACCGATAGGCACGGTGCACCTGAGGGGGGTCACTGATGTAAGGGTGGAGTGAATACGATAATGTAAGGGGGCACTTGATGATTGACCACTTTTAACTGGAATTTGCGTTCATATATATAAAGCCCTATGTGATTTCAAATCTGTCTTATCTATATATAATACACTCTTCAAATGTGCTTTAAAATGTATGGTTTTCCCTTTCATGAACAAGAAAATAATGACGGTATGCTGTTACGCTGGTATTAAAATGCTGTGGGGCTGGTATGAAATTTTTTCCAGGGCTGGATTTTATTCCCAGTCCGGCCCTGTTCTCAACACATGTCTGTGTATTGTGCATTCTGGACAATTCTTTCCCCATACACTGTCCAATCTGATTGGATGACATTTACATCCACTCATTTCTCTGAGCAATAATTTCCCCATACACTGTTCAATCAGATTGCACAGTGTACGGGGAAAGAATTGTCCAGAATGCACAATACACAGACATGTGTTGAGAAGATGTTTTCATGGAAGTTTTGGCTCCACCAATGATTATAGACTATCATTATAAACTGCACAATTACAAGTCCAGTAAACATCTGCATAGTTGTTGATAGGAGGAAGATCTCTAGAATGGAAGCAATATTCTCCATGTGATAAGGAAAAGCTCTTTAATCACTTGTCGACCGCTCACTGTATATATACGTCGGCAGAATGGCACGGACAGGCACAATCACGTACCTGTACGTGACTGCCTTCGTATAGTTGGGGGGTCCCATCGGACCCCCCTTCTATACAGTGAGCGGTCGACATCGTTCCGGGAGCGATCCGTGATGAGGGGACGGCCATTCGTTTCCGGCCACCCCCTCGCGATCGCTCCCGGCGAATGAAAAGCTTCCTCTGCCTGTGTAATGTTTACACAGGCAGGAGGAAGTGATGTCATCTCTCATGCGGTGCTCACATATACCGAGCGCCGCATGAGAGAAGACACAGAGGTTAGTGCACTAAACAGCACACTGACACCACACACATAGGCACACGATCGCCCCCCCAGACCACCCCCCCAGATCACCCCCCAGCCCCCAGTCACAGTGTCACTGATTGCAGTGACCATTTATTTACTGATCACTGCAATCAGTGACATTTGTGACTGTAAAAGTGTCAGGGCAGAGTGTTTTAGGTCCAGTGTAGCCCCCTAACCCCCCCTAATAAAGGTTTAACCCCTTGATCGCCCCCCAGGTAACCCTTTCACCCCCTAGCACCGCTGTCACTAAGCGATCATTTTTCTGATCGCTGTATTAGTGTCGGTGATGCCGATAGGTAGCCAGTTATTTTTTTTAGGTTCGCCGCAGGTTTTTATAGCGTCAGGTACCCCCATATATTACCTAATAAAGGTTTAACCCCTTGATCGCCCCCCAGGTAACCCTTTCACTCCCTTTTGCCAGTGTCACTAAGCGATCGTTTTTCTGATCGCTGTATTAGTTATGCTGGTGCCGATAGGTAGCCAGTTATTTTATTTAGGTTCGCCGCAGGTTTTTATAGCGTCAGGTACCCCCATATATTATCTAATAAAGGTTTTAACCCCCTAATTGCCCCTAGTTAACCCTTTCACCATTGATCACCATATAAGTGTTACTGGTGACACTGGTTAGCCAGTTCGTTATTTTGTTATTTAGGTTCCCCGTCAGGTTTTTATATAGCGTCAGGTACCCCCATATATTACCTAATAAAGGTTTAACCCCCTGATTGCCCCTAGTTAACCCTTTCACCAGTGATCACCATATAAGTGTTACGGGTGACGCTGGTTAGTTAGTTTGCTTTTTATAGTGTCAGGGCACCCGCCGTATATAACCCAATCAAGGTTTAACCCCCTGATCGCCCGGCGGGTGATATCAATTAGGTTTTAGCGTCAGAGAGGGTCTGCGTCGCCCCAGGCAGCGTCAGTTTAGTGCCAGTAATGCTAACACCCACGCGTGAAGCATACACCTCCCTTAGTGGTATAGTATCTGAACAGATCAATATCTGATCTGATCAGATCTATACTAGCGTCCCCAGCAGTTTAGGGTTCCCAAAAACGCAGTGTTAGCGGGATCAGCCCAGATACCTGCTATCACCTGCGTTTTGCCCCTCTGTCCAGCCCAGGCCACCCAAGTGCAGTATCGATCGATCACTGTCACTTACAAAACACAACACACATAACTGCAGCGTTCGCAGAGACAGTCCTGACCCCTGCGACTCCAGTGCTGTAGGAGGTGATTTCACCACCACAGTTAAAAAAAAAAAAGCATATATGCTGAAGCATGGGGGCAGCAGGGGCGGTGGAGCGATTTTGCTCCTAATGCCGCGTACATACGGTCAAAATTCCGACGGAGGCATGCCCGTGGAAAAGTCCGACCATGTGTGTGCGGCATAACTTTTGCGGGAGGATGCCCCCATGCTTCAGCATATATAAATGGTGCATGTATGCCCATCATTAGAAGTGGGTGAATGAAGGGAGGTATTCTAATGGTGGGCATACCCACCGATCAATCTCTTTTTTTCGTTCAGCCAACAGGCTGCATGAAAAAAAAGATTACAATACATGTCCAACAAGGACCAGCAACGTACTGGTATGTTGCTGGACTTTGAATGGTTATACCAGATTGATGCCTCAAGGTTTAGGTATCATCTTGGTATCATTCTTTTCAGCCAGCGGCCGACTTTCATGTAAAAGCAATCCTAGCGGCTAATTAGCCTCTGGACTGCTTTTACAAGCAGTGGGAGGGAATGTCCCCCCTCGGATATAAAAAGCGCCATTGGGAAATTGGGAAAGCATTTTATCACACCAATCTTGGTGTGGTCAGATGCTTTGAGGGCAGAGGAAAGATCTAGGGTCCAATAGACCCCAGTTTTTTAAAAAAAAGAGTACCTGTCACTACCTATTGCTATCATAGGGGATATTTACATTCCCTGAGATAACAAAAAAAAATAATAAAAAAAAAAAAATGGAAGGGACAGTTTAAAAATAAAATAAAAAAGCAAAATTAATAATGAAAAAAAAAAAAAAAAAAAAAAGGCTCCCCTGTCCCGCCCTGCTCTTGCGCAATGGCGAACGCAAGCGTCGGTCTGGCGTCATATGTAAACAGCAATTGCATCATGCATGTGAGGTATAACCGCGAAGGTCAGATCAAGGGCAGTCAGTAGACCTTCTCTGTCAATCTAACGTGGTAACCTGTAAAGGCTTTTAAAGGCTTTTAAAAATGTATGTAGTGTGTCGCCACTGCACGTTTGTGCGAAATTTTAAAGCATGTCTTGTTTGGTATCTATGTACTCGGCCTAAGATCATCTTTTTTATTTCATCAAATATTTGGGCAATATAGTGTGTTTTAGTGCATTAAAATTAAAAAAAGTGTATTTTTTCCCAAAAAAATGCGTTTGAAAAATCACTGCGCAAATACTGTGTGGAAAAAAAATAATATGCAACACCCACCATTTTAATCTGTAGGGCCTTTGCTTTAAAAACATATATAATGTTTGGGGGTTCAACATAATTTTCTTGCAAAAAACAAATATGTTTTCATGTAAACAAAAAGTGTCAGAAAGGGCTTTGTCTTCAAGTGGTTAGAAGAGTGGATGTAAGCTTCCTAATGTTGTGTATAAAATGCCAGGACAGTTCAAAACCCCCCCAAATGACCCCATTTTGGAAAGTAGACACCCCAAGCTATATACTGAGAGGCATGTCGAGTCCATGGAATATTTTATATGTTGACACAAGTTGCGGAAAAAAGAAATTTTTTTTTTATTTTTTTATTTTTTTGCACAAAGTTGTCACTAAATGATATATTGCTCAAACATGCCATGGGCATATGTGGAATTACACCCCAAAATACATTCTGTTGCTTCTCCTGAGTACGGGGATACCACATGTGTGAGACTTTTTGGGACCCTAGCCGTGTACGGGACCCCAAAATCCAAGCACCGCCTTCAGGCTTTCTAAGGGTATACATTTTTGATTTCACTCCTCACTGCCTATCACAGTTTCGGAGGCCATGGAATGCCCAGATGGCACAAACCCCCCCAAATGACCCCATTTTGAAAAGTAGACACCCCAAGCTATTTTCTGAGAGGTATGGTGAGTATTTTGCAGATCTCGCTTTTTGTCACAAAGTTTTGAAAATTAAAAAAAAATAAAAAATTATTTTTTCTCTTTCTTCATTTTCAAAAACAAATGAGAGCTGTAAAATACTCACCATGCCTCTCAGCAAATAGCTTGGGGTGTCTACTTTTTATCCTTGTTTTTAATAACTGATCCTTCTCCCTGATCCGCTTCTTCTATGTTTCCATTAGACTTGTGCACAACTGAAAAATTTGTTTAGTTTCGGTTCATTTCTTTTCGGTCCTGCTGATTCGTAATCGTTCGTAATTTTGCTAGACGGGATTTTTCGTGTCCGGACTAATTCGTATTTTCGCAAGCGACATTTTTTGTTGAATCGGAATGATTCGTATTAATGTAAGCCTTATTTTTAGTTGATTTATAATTTGTACTTTCGTAACTTTTTTGGGGTTTGTTGATTCGTAATTTTCCGTGTCTCTCTCACAACGACGCTGCCTATTATGCCTAATGTGCTTCAAATGGATTTGTACTTTTCTAAATACATAGCGGTTATTTGTAACGAATCAAAATCTCGTATTTTACTTTCGTTTTTTACATGCGGCTATAGCCTCTGCCCCTGTACACCATTTTGAGGAGGAGTTCAGCACGGTGAGGGAGAAGCAGAGAGCAGAGCAGAGTGTTATTGTGCTTCGAATGGATTCGTACATTCGTAACTTTTTTCATAACGAATTATGCCAAAGACATTCGGGCATTCGCTATTTGCGATATAATTTATTTCGGATTCGGTTTTATTCGTAATTGCTTTGTTCGGAAATTCGAATGCTTCCGAATGTCCGAAAGTTGCTAAATTAGGACGAATTTCGATTAGTCACGAAACAAATTGCACAAGCCTAGTTTCCATACATGTCTGAGATCGTACATCGGGAGGCCTCTGCATTTACTAACTTACAGAGAAGGGGCATTGTAACGGCACCCCAAATATGAAAGGGGTTAACGCCGCTTAAGCGATTCCCTCTCCTGGACACTCATTCGCTGCCGATCCTCCACAGTCAGGCGACCACTTCCCATAGGAATTAATCCTTCCAAAAGAACGAGACAAAACGCTCTGTATCTTTCCAAAATGAACTGACCCTTTATTGCAAAAGTAGTACAACTCTTATACACACAGAGAGAAGCTTCTGACCCTCCCATCATACACCTCTGACCAGGGCTAATTTGCATGAGCCACTTAACTACAGTGAATGGCTCAGACACATGACCTTTCTGTCTCCCAATACCCATCTCTTAGAAGACAACAGCTAATCCCTTTACCTCTTAAAGGACTATGCATGACCTTTATATTCAGCAGACTGTCTGGCTGCCAGTGTACCATACCTATAATTACAGGCTTAACTCCCATTATCAAAAGACTTCACACAATAGATACATAACGAGCTCCCAATATACATCTCACAATGAAAGGATGTGTAGCATAGCTGAGGTTCATTACCATTACACAGTAGACAGGTGACACATCAGCATCTCTTAAATTAACCTGTCTGTCTGCTAGTTCCACAACCTATAATTATAGGCTTAATTCCCACAAGCCAAACTAGACAGTAGAATGTAAATCACCCCCCACCTCATCACAGCAATGATTACACAACCCCCACACACAGTATACATCCAATCTATATACAATATATATACAGCATTTAGCACAGATCATGGTGGGGTTCTCATTCACCCTGTGCCCCAAGTGACCCCTGTCACAGGCATATCGTTCCATTCTGGTGATCCCTGTCCAAAATGTGCATTCAACGCGTGCCTGATTTGCAGGTATCTATAGAAGGATCTGTTCGGGACCGCATATTCTTCTCTTATCTCTTGGAATGACTTTATTCTCCCTGCTCTGAAAAGTTGTGCCAAGAGGTGTTCACCACATCTGTCCCATTCCTCAATTTTCCCCATGACTGAGTTCCTTTAAATTATTATTATCCCATATGGGGGAGAATTCAGAAAATCCACTGTATCCCAAAGTTTTCTTGACATTTTCCCAGCATTTTAACATCAATTGTACTGTGGGACACCTAGAGCAGAAAGAATCCGCCTCCACTGCCTCTACTTCTATATTGTGACAGGTGTCATTCAAAATTAGCCCCTTCACAGATTCTCTACCCACTGAAAGATTACTACCCCGCATATGTTGCATTTGTGTGGCTAAAAAATTGTGTCTTGTATTCGAAAGTTCCAGTCTCCCCTTCTCTCTTGATTGCTGTCGGGTTTGGAGGCTGATCCTTGCTGCTCCATTCCTCCAGATCAGTACCCTGAACACACTGTCCAATTTTTGAACCAATGGCTTGGAATCCATACTGGGGAGTGGTGCAGGACATACAGAATTTGCGGCATCCAAACCATTTTAACCAGATTACACCGGCCAGCCACTGAAAGTGGAAGCCGGTTCCACACTCAGCATTTTTGTCTCAGCTTTGTCATTAGTGGTACTAAATTTCCGGCTATATACTGCCCTGGATCCCTTGTTACATTTATTCCCAGATATCTCATTTGGCTCACCACTTTCACTTGGTCTAACTGCCGTGACAGTGGGTCTATCGGCAAAAGTGCCGATTTGTCCCAGTTAATTGTCAGCCCCAAAAATTTACCAAATTCCCTGATTATACCCATTGCTGTCTCCAGTGAGGACTGCGTGTCCCCTAAAAAAAGTAGTACGTCATCTGCATACATTACGGCCTTCTCTTCCCCCAGCCTCCTCTTAAAGCCCTGTACTTCCGGGGATGCCCTTATGATGATAGCTAGGGGCTCTATTGCAAGGGCGAAAGCAGGGGCGACAATGGGCACCCCTGCCTAGTCCCCCTCGCCAACCTGAACCAATCCGAGCACTCGCCATTTACCCTTACTTTCGCCCTGGGACTCTCGTACAATATTTTGATCCATTGGATAAATTTGGGACCAAACTGGAATTCCGCCAGTACTTTCCACAAGTAATGCCACTCAAGGCTGTCAAACGCCTTGGTTGTGTCTAAGGATAGAATAGATCTTGACCCCTCTTTTTCTGTTGGCAGCTGGATATTTAAATATGTTCTTCTTATATTGATACTAGTGGATCTACCTGGAATGAATCCAGTTTGGTCCGGATGTACCAATTTCAAAACTGAATTATTTAGCCCCATTACCAATATTTTAGCCAGGATCTTTACATCTGAACATAGGAGAGATATCGGCCTGTATGACGCTGTCTCAAGCTGGTTTTTCCCCCTCTTTTAATAGTACAATGATTGTTGCTTCTCTCATAGACACAGGTAGCTTCCCTTCCTCAGATGCCCAATTGTATACCTCCAGAAGTATTGGAAGCAGTAAATTTTATATATTTCTATTGGCAGGTCATCCGGCCCTGGGGCCTTTTGGTTTGCCATATCCGCAATTGCCATCTGTAACTCTTCCAGCGTAAGCGGTGCCTCCAATCCCTCTTTATCTTCCCCTGATAATGGGGGAATCTGCAGCCCTTCAAAGAAGGTCTCCATCTCTTGTTCTACATTGCTATGTGGCATACTACTATACAGATTCTGATAATACTTTTTAACCACTTCGCATCCGGGCCAATTCTAACACTTCGCTCCTACATGTAAAAAGCCTCATTTTTTTGCTAGAAAATTACATATAACCCCCAAACAATATATATGTTTTTTTAGCAAAGACCCTAGAGAATACAATGGCGGTCATTGCAACTTTTTATCTCGCACGGTATTTGCGCAATAATTTTTCAAACGCATTTTTTTTGGAAAAAAAAACGGTTTCATAAATTAAAAAATATTAAAACATTAAAGTTAGCCCAATTTTTTTGCATAATGTGAAAGATGAAGTTACGCCGAGTAAATAGATACCTAACATGTCACCCTTCAAAATTGCACACGCTCGTGGAATGGTGCCAAACTTCGGTACTTAAACATCCTCATGGGCGACGCTTTAAAATTTTTTACTGGTCACATGTTTTGAGTTACAGAGGAGGTCTAGGGCTAGAATTATTGCTCTCGCTCTAACGTTCGCTGCGATACCTCACATGTGTGTTCTGAACACCGTTTTCATATGTGGGCGGGACTTACGTATGCGTTAGCTTCTGCGTACGAGCTACCGGGAACAGGGGCGCTTTACTTTTTTTTTTTTTATTATTTATGGTTTATTTTACTTTAACCTTTTTACTTTGAGACTTTAAAAAAAAAAAAAAAAAAAAGATCACTTTTATTCCTATTACAAGGAATGTAAAAGGAAAGGAATAAGCATGACAGGTCCTCTTTACAGTGAGATATGGGGTCAATAAGACCCCACATCTCACCTCTAGGCTGAGAAGCCTGAAATAAAAAAAAATAAAAAAACGATCACCGCTTCCTAGCTGAAGCGGTGCCGTTTTTTTGAATGCAGAGGCCGGGCGTGACGTCATAACATCGCGCCCGGCCTCTGAACGATCATAGAGACTCCGGCGGCCATCTGGTCCGCCGGAAATCTCTATAGTAAAAAGCCGGGGCCGGCGGATCCTGTCACCGTCTCACCGATCGCACAGGTGAGTCGGTAGAAGCACCGGAGGGCGGCGGGAGGGGGGGACGTCCCCTCTCGCCGCCTGTAAGAACGATCAAGCGGCGGAACAGCCGCTATGATCGTTCTTACGGTACAGAGAATCGCCGGCTCTAAAAAACGATATCTGAATGATGCCTGTAGCTGCAGGCATCATTCAGATATCCCGGCTCAAACTCAAGGACGTCCATGAACGTCTTTGGGTCTCAAGTGGTTAAATACCTCTGTTATTTCCGGGGTACCTCTCTTGATTTCCCCTTCCTCATCGCAGACCGCCGGGATGACAGATAGGGGAGCGTTGGCTCTAGCTATTAGAGCCAAAATTCTCCCCACTCTCTCACCCTCCCCAAAAAAATTCTGTTTTTGAAATAACCTTTTATTTTCCGCCTTATTTATTACTAGTTTTTTATACTCTTCCTGTTTCTCTAACCATTCTTTATGTTTCTCTATGGTTGGGTTTTCCACATATCTTATCTCTGTCTTTTTCACCTTTTCCCTTGCTGCAACCTCCTTGGCATGTGTTTGCTTTTTAATAGATGATATTTTTTGAATTAAGACTCCTCGCAGAAACGCCTTCAGAGTATCCCATATCACCCCCGTTGAGGCTGATCCAGTGTTTACTGTTATAAATTCTTTCAAACTAGCACATATCCCCCCCCCCCCCGATCTTCAAATACTTCCAGCCAGAATGGGTTTATCTTCCAGTCCCCTTACTATACCCTCTACTTGCCTTAATTTCAAAGGTCACTGATGAGTGGTCTGAGATACTTCTTGGTTCGTATTCCACCACCCCCACCTCACCCAGGGCTTCTTCATTACAAAGTACCAGGTCTATCCTGGACAAAGTCCTTTGAATGGCAGGAGAATTGTTATTCCTCCGGTTGTCTCCCCCTCCACACGTCCACCAGCCCCACCTCCCCACAAAATTGGAGAAGAGGGCTAGCAGACGCATGGCTAGCGGAGGCCCCCACCGGAAATCTATCCAACTTTTTATTCATGGTCATGTTAAAATCTCCCGCCACCATAACAGGCACACCCGGCTTGTCCATAACAAACTCCATTAAATCCCATAGGATTTCTGTACTAAACAGAGGGGGGGGGGTAAATACATCAGCCACCACATATTCTTTTGTCTCTATCCAACAATAGAGAAACACATAGCGCCTTTTGGAATCCACCTTGCTCTGTCTGCAGGAGAACACCATTCCAGAGTCTACCAATACACTCACCCCTCTAGAATAAGAGGTGTGGGTGGAATGGTATTGTACTTGGTATTTCCTATGTTTTAATGCGTTAATGGTTTCTTTTTCCAGATGTGTCTCCTGCAGACACAGCATCTTTATGTTGACCATTTCTGCCATTGAGAAAATTGCCTGTCTTTTGACTGGATCTTTTACCCCTCGAACATTCCATGAGCACACCTTTATACTCCTAGCTTGATTTGGGGTTCTCCTTTCATCTTCTTTACTATCTGACATCTACCCCTTTTATATTTTCTTCCTTATCAATGTACCTCCCATTTTGTGATTTTGTGCCTTAAAAGTGCTTTCCTCTTTGTTTTCATATTTTTATTTCCCTTCAAGAAATCGTGTTCTAGTGGATTCACACGTTCCTGTGCCCTACCCAAACATACATTCACCCCCACCCCCCTTCCCTCCTCCTGCCCCCCCTCCCCATTCCTTGCCCTTCTTGGGGCCCATGTTGGGGGCTTCTACAGTGACCGTATCTACCCTTTAAGGTGAAAGCTACCAACTTCCCCCCTATTGACTTGTACTTTAGTGTGTTTAGTGCTCCTTTTTACACATTCCTTCCATACATGTTGATATACTTTCTTATTTCCCCACCTTTGTGCAAATCCCAATAAAAAGTACACTTTTGTCGACCCTTTCGCAACTCCCACCCACACCCCCCCCCCTCACTCCCATGTCAGAGAGAGGAAAAAATATTCCTATTAAGAAGTCAAATTCACCCCTAAACAACAAGGAAAAAAAAGGAGGAGTCTTTTAGTTTTTAGTGTTTATTGTTCATCTTCTCCCTGCTGCATCTTCCCCTCATTTATGGTCATCCATGATGTCAGTTCAGCAGGTGTATTAAAAAACATGTTTTCCCCCTTTACTGTTATCCGCAGGCGTGCCGGATAGAACCTATTTGATTGTGTTTTGCTGCAGTCTACGTTTACACTCAGTAAATCTTGCCCTTTGTCTCTGTAATTCGGGGGAAAAGTCTGTGTAAATTGAAATTCTAGCGCCATTATATTGTATTTCCTTCATCTCTCTTGCCTTTTGAAGAATAGTGATTTAAAATGTAGGAGTTTAATGAGGACAGACCTTGGTTGGCCTCCAGAGGCTGGAGCCCTAAAGGGGACTCTATGGGCACGCTCGATTGAAAAAAACTTTGATAGACAGTCCTTGCCAAACACACCTTTTAGCCAATCCTCCATATATTCAGTGGGGTGGTTGCCTTCACTTTTCCTCGGGGAGACCTAGTACCCTTATATTTTTCCTCCGTAATCTATTTTCCATATCATCAATTTCATTGATACACATGTTCAATTGTTCTCTCATTACTTTCATCTCATTTATCATTGGGTTAACATCGTCTTCAACCTGACTAAATCTCTCCTCTAAAGCAGAAGTCCGTATACCAATCCCCTGTACATTATGTTTAAGCACTGACATGTCCTCTTTTATACCCTTCAATTGATCAAATATTTCAGATAGTGAAGACTTACAGTTATTAATTGCATGAAAAATCTCTTTCATAGATGGCTCACCCTTCTCCGCTGTTCCTATGGTTGTCTCCATCGCTTCCTTCGGTGCCTTTTTCTTGGACCCCTGATTACTTGCCGCAGCTGCTGGTGTCACTGTTGCCGCTGCCTGGCCCTGGCTCTTTCGCAGGGGGTTCGGCTGTTGCACCCCTTGTCCTTTCGTAGGTGTTTGACCCGCTATATGCACCGGAGTATGTGCATATTTCTCCAGTTTAGCCGCCGCTGCAGCCCGGCTTGCTTTTGTCCCACACGCTGGCTGCGTCTGTTCTCCGGTGCCCATGCATTTTCCTCCCCTCGCTTCCTTGTCATCACGGATAGTGTGCCCGGCATTTCCAGAGAGTGTGCAGACTGTCCGTTCCCCTCTTATCACCTCCAAAGTCAGGTTCACACCTATACTGATATACTTGGGCTTCCTGGGCTTCCCAGCCTGCTCTGATAGAGAAAATATTGTATCGTTCCGCTCCTCCCTCCAGCTTCTGTTATTACTGCCCTCCAAGGATCAGCCAGGAGTCAGCCCTCTGTGAGCTCCGGCGGCTGGGTGGATCCCAGCAGGGTTCAGCAGCGTCCGTCTCCCCAGCTTCCTCCAACAGACAGGCAGGCGACCCAGTCAGCCCGATCACAGCAGACTCCAGTAGCATGGATCTCGGCGTGGCTCAGTGGCATCTGCCCTTTCAACCTCATTCAACATACAGGCAGAATAGGCGGGATGTGATCAGGCGGCTCCGCAAACAGCCGAAATCAGCGGGCGGTATACCGGGATGGGAAACATACGGACTAAGCCAGGGGTCTCAATAGGCGGCCCTCCAGCTGTTGCGAAACTACAAGTCCCATCACGCCTCTGCCTGTGGGAGTCATGCTTGTAACTGTCAGCCTTGCAATGCCTCATGGGACTTGTAGTTTCGCAACAGCTGGAGGGCCGCCAGTTTGAGACCCCTGGACTAAGCCATAAAAGTCAGCTGGTGAATCCTGCATGTGCCTCTCCACATCTCTCCTCGTCCCTGCTTCCTCCAACCATACTCCTCAGCCGGCGTTTAGCATGGGAGCGGGTGTGAGGTCCGGGCTGCAACAGCCTCTCACCTCAACATCCGGTCACGCCCCCAACTACACTTCCTAGCCTTCCCTCTACCTTTCTAACTACACTCACCACTAGGACATCAAACCCTCCAACATGACCATCTGTAAGGTAGAAAATACGCTATTCTCTACTTTCCCTCTACCTTTCTAAAATACAATTACCACCAGGACATCTCGCTTTCCAACATGACCCTCCATAAGGTAGAAAATATTCTTCTCCTAACACTTGCTCAACCAGTTGGATTACACCCACCTCAGGAACATTTCAAATTTTAACCTAACCTTCAAAAAAGGTAGAAAATACTCTGCTCTCTACCTTTCTAATTAGATTTACCATCGGGATATTACATCTTCCAACCTGGTCTTCCATTAGGTTTAAATACTTTGCTCCTGTCTTTATACAAAAAATTGTTAATACCACTTTAAATGTAGTTATTGGTTGCCACAATTCGTGTTACATAAACGTCCAATTTTTAACTAGCCTCTAATGGGACTTTGTTGGTAACCACACAGATTACACAAATAAATAAACATTTTAGTAAAAAAGTACAAACTTGGTATCTTTATTTTTAAATCATATAATAAAACATCCACCACAAGACTTGTGGCATATTAATAGCAGTTTTTTTTGTTGTAGAAATATGTCATACAAATAACAGAGGATCTACATCACATAAGTATACTTGATTATTAGTGGTATAACCAGCCGTTTGCTGTTAGAGATGTAATTTCCACAGTACATTTTCAACTACAATTGTTCAACGCATTTCAAACAGAAATTATAACATGTTCTTCATCAGGGTGGTACCACTACCATATGCAACTTTGACTCGATCTATGATCCTCAGGAACATCCAACAGGTGGACTCATCGTGCAGAAGGGGAGAAGGCAAGCCCACATGCAACAGAGGTAAAGAACAACAACGTGGCAGCACGCGGTCATCAACCCTCAAAGGCATCCTTCTCTTTACCCAATAAGGATTATTATCCTCTCTGTCCAGCCATGATTGCTCTGTTATTTGTTATTTGAATGACATATTTCTCACAGATCTTTTTGTGTAATCTGTGTGGTTGCCGACAAAGTCTCATTCGAGGCTGCTTAAAAATTTGATATTTTTGCTCCTGTCCTTATTTCTCCCTACCTGAATACACTCACCTCCTGGATATTACACCCTCCAACATGGGCCTCCTTCATGACCCCCCATCAGATAGAAAATAACTCTGCCTCTGATCTTTTCTTTATTTTTCTGATTTCACTTACTATGGGATATCACGACCTCCAACCTTTTCTTCTACACAGGAAACAATTGTCTGCTCCTGACATATTTACTACAACTATCTAATTACCCTCAACACTGTAATAGGAAACTCTCCAGCATGACCTTCAGTATGGTAGAAAATACTCCTAAACTTCTTTATACCTTTCTGATTACACTACCCACCTGGATATCACATCCTTCTATCTACATTATGATTGGATTCACCACCTGGGTATCACTTCCTCCAGAATGTCCCATCAAAAGCTAAAAATACTTTACTCCTGAATTTCTCTGCACATTTCTGATTACACTTGCCACCAAAATATAAAACCCTTATATGATATGATCAGATACAATTTCAGGATAATATTGTAATATTTGATTTGATATTTCTATTCTTTGAATTTATAATTCTACTCATTGGTTCCTCCGAGGGGATGTGGCAAATGATTATTATTTTAATAGTTTTTTAGCTGTGGGTTAGGGTTTTGGGGTGATTATCAAAATGTTTAGTGTTTTACATAAACCAGCAACATTACATAACAACATCAGTGTCCCTTTATTTAACAGAGAGAACAATATCTATATTATATCTATAGCCAAAGTTTCTATTGTTTTTTGGTACCCCTGCTGGGGAGATTTACCCTTTCTATTTGACAGAGGTGTCAAGAAGAGGAGTTTCAGGAGGCTGAGTCATTACAGGAATCACTGCTTACAGGCAGCTAGGTACCGTGGGATATTTGGTTTTTAGAAATGTAAAGCACAGAGGAGAAGCTGCAAAAGCATGCAGGGAATCCGGGAAGTTGTGGAAAGAGACAGCCAGCAGACAGGCAGAACTCAAAACATGAAAGGAGATTTTTCAAGTAAGCTTATATTGGATTGTCAAAAATAACTATTGCTTGTATTTACAGGTGCATCTCAAAAAAGTTAATTTATTTCAGGAATTCAATTCAAAAGTAAAACTCATATTATATAGAGAAGGGAGATTGAGACCCATCCCAGCCTAAAAGCATACCAGAATACCTCCATCCCTAAATAATATGTAAAAATGCAAGAAGGTAGTGGAGTTGGGACTTTAATTGAGGTATATGGGTATAATAAATGAAAAAAGATAAATAACTTGGATGTCACGGTTCCCTCTAAATTGACATGATACGGTATAAGTAAACCAGTAATCACAATACATTTATGATACAGAAATGTAATCACAAAGGAACAATTCATAATCATCATTAATTTAATAACACATGATTAGTTGGGGAACATGATTAATGACAAACAAACATAGTAATAAATAAATCAATGAATAATAAATATGTAGGTAATAACAACATGATCAACACGTATGTAATTGATAAATAATAAAAAATGATATGGGCTGATGTAGAGCATCCGAGGATGTAAACTCTACGTGTTTCATGGTCGCCTACCACTCATCAGGAGTTTGGATGCATGAAAGTAATCTAGAATGAGATAAATAGAAAAATTTGTTGTGGTAGTTTCTGGGGATCCACTAGTCCCCATAGACAAACCCAATGCAGTGAGAAAAAGTAAGAAAAGGGGAATAAAAAATGTAGCAATATTATACCTTGCCAGACAGCCCGTGTACTGAGACCTTAATTGGGGAAAGGCCTGGAAGGTGATGCCGCGTATGAAGTCTCACCCGGGTTTGAGGCGGGAGATCCGCTAGCCAGGGTATACGGGGGGGTCGTGGGGGGCAGACCCATCGCTCGCCGCAAGCCACCATGCCAGGAAAGGGTGCTTGTATAATGATTGGATGAATCTGGGTGAAAATGGAAAAAATTAAGGTATGAAAAGTGTGTCAATGTGGAGATATAATGGAGTGGGGTGAAGGTGAAAAGCTATGTAAATGCGTGAAAAAAGTGAAAAGAAGCTATTACATGATAAATAAATAATAAAATGCTGATATGGTGAGAGTGAGTGTAGTTTGATGCATCTGCATATCAAATGCACATGAAGGAGTATAACCATGCGTAGATGGTATATAGGTGAATAAGAGAATAAAGAATTTTTGTCAAATGGGGGTAAACAAGTGTGTGTGTGTGAAAGTATAAATGTAAGTTTGAATGTGTGTCAGTATGTATGGATGTATGTGCATGAACAAATGTACAATGTGTGTGTGTGAGGATCAATGGAGTTAGCTGTATGCATGACTGGGTTGAAAGTATATGACGGGGACGATGTCAAATGCCCCATTTACCTGAGCTTCTAGAGGCAAGGTAAGCAGATGGTATCACTATGGAATGGTGGCAGTCAGTGAGAGACAGCAGTCCGCCACCCACTGTTATATAGGCCCCCGGTCCTGGGCGGAACTCCGCCAACGTCATGTATCAACTCGTAAGTTATTTATCTTTTTTCATTTATCATACCCATATACCTCAATTAAAGTCCCAACTCCACTACCTTCTTGCATTTTCATATATTATATAGATTCATTACACACAGAGTGATATATTTCAAGCATTTCTTTCTTTTAATTTTGATAATTATGGTTTGCAGCTAATGAAAACCCCAAAATTCTGTATCTCAGAAAATTTGAATATTACATAAGACCAATAAAGAAAAGGATTTTTAATACAAAAATGTTGGCTTACTTAAAAGTATGTCCATGTACAGTATAGTATGCACTCAATACTTGGTCAAGGCTCCTTTTGCATTAATTACTGCATAAATGTGGCATGGCATGGAGGCGATCAGTCTGTGGCACTGCTGAGGGGTTATGGAAGCCCAGGTTGCTTTGATAGCAGCCTTCAGCTCGTCTGCATTGTTGGGTCTGGTGTCTCTCCTCTTCCTCTTAACAATACCCCACAGATTCTCTATGGGGTTTAGGTCAGGTGAGTTTGCTGGCCAAACAAGCACAGTGATACCATGATCATTAAACCAGGTATTGGTACTTTTGACAGTGTGGGCAGGTGCCAAGTCCTGCTGGAAAATGAAATCAGCAACTCCATAAAGCTGGTCAGCAGAGGACAGCATGAAGTGCTCTAGAATTTCCTGATAGAGGACTTCGCTGACTTTGGACTTGATAAAACACAGTGCACCAACACCAGCAGATGACATGGCTCCCCAAATCATCACTGACTGTGGAAACTTCACACTGGACCTCATGCAACTTGGTTTCTGTGCCTCTCCAGTCTTCCACCAGACTCTGGGACCTTGATTTCCAAATGAAGTGCAAAATTTACTTTCATCCGACCTTTGGACCACTGAGCAACAATACAGTGTCAGGTCACCTACGGCCAGGTGACAGATGCACACCGTAGGGGGACAGGAGTGCACCGCAAGGTAGTGAACCCTATAGCTGACTGCTGCGGATAGGAAACTGGGTGGTTGTGGAAAGCGGGACCAGAGGAGCACAACCGGGATCCTATAGGAAGCTAGAGCCAAGATTCCCCAGGGCGCGGAGTCTAAGACCCAGCAGGTCTTCTCCAGAGCCTCTAGTGGTGAGGATGTTATGCTGCAGGCTGGGTCCAGGTCGCGGCCCCTAGAGTCTCCTAGCTCACGCCCCGTAGGATAAGGGGACAAGAGGGGAAGCAGCAGCACAAGATAAAGAGTAACGAATAACAAGCTGAAGGTCGAGGGCCACAAGCAGACAAGGATAACGAAAGACAAGCCGAAGGTCAAGGGTCACGAGCAGACAGGGATAGTCGGGGACAAGCCAATAACGTAACAGAGAGACAGACGTAGCACACGGCAGGCAGGAACCCAAACACACAATTCCTAACAAACACGTTGATCAGCAAAGCAGGCTTGCAGTGCACTGGTTAATAAAGTGTTCTTTGATACGGCATGGGGTGGAGTCAGGCTGGGAGGAGATTATAAAGGAAGCCAGGTGAAAGGGTTCTGGCCTCTAAGATGAACACATGAGGAGGAAAGGTAAGATGGCAGACAGACATTAATGCATATCCATGACATACAGTCCTTTTTCTCCTTAGCCCAGGTAAGACGCTTCTGACGTTGTCTCTAGTTCAGGAGTGGCGTGACACAAGGAATAAGACAGTTGTAGCCCATGTCCTCGATACGTCTGTGTGTGGTGGCTTTTGAAGCACTGACACCAGCCATAGTCCGCTCCTTGTGAAATCTCCCCCAAATTCTTAAATGGCCTTTGCTTCACAATCCTCTCAAGGTTGCGGTTATCCCGGTTGGTTGTGCACCTTTTTCTCCCACACTTTTTCCTTCCACTCAACTCTCCGTTATGCTTGGATACAGCACTCTGTGAACAGCCAGCTTCTTTAGCAATGACTTTTTGTGACTTATCCTCCTTGTGGAGGGTTTTAATGACTGTCTTCTGGACAACTGTCAAGTCAGCAGTCTTCCTCATGATTGTGTAACCTACTGAACCAGACTGAAAGACCATTTAAAGGCTCAGGAAACCTTAAGGCCCCTTTCACACTGGGGCGTTTTTAATGCGGTTTAGCGCTAATATTAGCGCTATTATACCGCATGAAAAATTTGTGCCTGTAGCCTTCAATGTGAAAGCCCGAAGGCTTTCACACTGAAGCGGTGCGCTAGCAGGACCACTCCAAAAGTCCTGCTAGCCGCTTCTTTACAGCGGTGAAGGAGCGGTGTGTTCACCGCTCCTTTACCGCGGCTGCCCATTGAAGTCAATGGGACAGCGCGGTAATACCGCCCGCAAACCGCGGCAATGCGGGCGGTATTAACCCTTTTTCGGCCGCTAGCGGGGGTTAAATTCACCCCCCTAGCGGCCGCATACCGCAGTAAGAACGACGGTATAGCAGCGCTGAAAATCGCGCTGCTATACTGCCACCGCACCTGCCCGCCCCAGTGTGAAAGGGGCCTTACAGGTGTTTTGAGTTTATTAGCTGATTAGTGTGTGACACCATGGGATTTATTTACTAAAGCTAGAGAGGGCAAAATTAGTCACAATTCTGCAGAGAAACCAATCAGCTTCTAACCGCTTGTTTTATTAAGCTTTAACAATAAAACCTGGAAGCTGATTGGTTTCTCTGCAGAATTGTGACTAATTTTGCCCTCTCTAGCTTTAGTAAATAAACCCCCACGAGTCTACAATATTGAACTTTTTCACAATATTCTTATTTTCTGAGAAACTGAATTTTGTTTTTTCACTAGCATGTAATGAATCTATATAATATATGAGTTTCACTTTTTGAATTGAATTATTGAAATAAGTTAACTTTTTGATAATATTCACATTTTTTTAGATGACCTGTATATTACAATGCTGATGTTATAAGATGAAAGTGTATGCTTTGAACATTACCAAAAACAACTTGATTAAAAAAAATGTTCTTCAGCAAGGAACATACATTCCACATTAATAATTATGCTACCAAAATTAGCGTGCGCTATAAATTGTCTGCAGCATTGCTCCTGTTTCTTCTTGCTGGGGGCTGCCATTTTGCTGAAGCCCAGAGCCCCTGAACTGAACAGCAGTAAGTCATAAAGCGGAACGAAACCCATCGATTTAATGGTTTCAAAAAACAGTTACATTCCTGGAATGCTGGGATCGCTAACTGTTGCATTTTCTTGTGTCTTTAACCAAACTGTCAAACCATCAAATGGCTGGTGTCATAACCGATCACATGTGCAGCACCATGTCAGTTGCAGATCAAACTGAAGCAGCTTCCTTGGCTGTGAAGGATAGGAAGGTTAAATATCGCTTTAAGGCTGTCAGCAGATCAGCCTCTACAAACTAGGCAGTGTCTAAAAATGGAGAGCAACAGAGCATGTGCAGAGTGGTGTGAGACAGTGTATTACTGGATTTTATAAAGTATAGACACTTATTTTTAATGTTTTACATACAGTAGCTATACCTGCAAAAGAGGTCACCCTGAAGTGATTCAGCAGGACTTAATTTTCAGATTAAAGTTCCACTTTAACCATTCTCTAAAAAAGTTTTGTTTTTTATCTATAAATGGAACCTATACTTTGCTCATTATATGCAAAGGAAAAGGTTCATTTTAACCACTTGCGACCCGGTCACAGTAATTATACTACAAGTGGACAGCAGCTGCAGTCTCAGTGACGTACTAATAGATGGCTGAGCACATGCGCTGATTTTGGGGTTCTGATGGTTGGGATACAAGAGGAAGTTATAGTAAACCAAAAAGTCTGTAGCGTTCCACAGCCCTGTATGAAATTTTAATGACAGATGATGGCAATTCTTTTTTTTTTTTTTTTCACTTAATTTTTTTTTATTTCATCAGCAAAAAGTCATTACAGAATCATAAATATTAAAGATGATTACAATTGACTTCACATAAATCTCAGGTATTATTACCATAGAAACTTGGACAAATTATCACCTTAAAAACCATTACTGACAGTATTTAAACAAAAAGTATTAATGTCTAGCCTCATCTTGGTCGTGTATATAATCAAGTAATCTTATAAACTAATATAAACTTTAACATTAAGAAAATCTAGTTCCCACAAGAATAAACCGAAAATATGAGGGACTCCTACTCCCCTCCCCAGCCACCCCTAACGGGAACACACTGTGACTAGGAAGGAGAGGGCGCCCCCCGCCCGGCCTTTGTATCTCCACCAACAATCGTCGGTGGAGACGAGCAGAGAAATATAATAGAAATTTATCATTTGTACATGCAAAAAACAATACTCGACCTTAGTATGAAAACTAAGAATTGTTCTTAGACTGTTAGAGCTAAGTTTAACAGTTTAAGCCTCTAACAAAAAGAAAGAATCCGAACCTGAAACTGTTATATTTTATCCGATGAAATAAAACAATAAACATATTATAAATAATAAAAGTCCATACCGAAAGAGAAAAGTATAGGATAAAAAAAAAAGAAGAGAAAGAAAAGGAGGAGAGAGATAAGAAGAGAGAGAGAGAGAAAAAAAAAAAACAAGATATGAAATGAAAAGATTATAGAATGCCTACAATCCAAATATACATTCCAAAGATCAGTGATTGGTGTTGACAACCGAGTTATGTGACAAAGAGATTCCCATAAATCGCACCCAAGGTTCCCATATAGCTTCAAAATTAGAGGTCTCGTCTAACAAGAAGCTAACCAGTGGGCGGTAGCGGCAGCGGCGACAATACATAGATTTATGCAATGCATGAATCTATGTATTGTTTTTCAGTGGCGGTGCAGGAGTGAGAGGGGGCGGCCCAGTGGAATAGGATTCTTGAACTGGCCCCACTAGTTTCATTGTCTCCCTCACAGAGGATGTCACATCTTTTTTTACTGTATAGAACTTATTACACCCCTTATAGACTTTTTCAGTTTAGCCGTCGGCCAGATCCTAGTTGCCCCAGATGTGGGGACTCAGAAGGGGATTTGCTTCACATGTTTTGGAAGTGTCCGAAGCTTTTCCGGTACTGGACGGAGGTGGTAAAAACCATTGACAGGGTGTTTGCAATCTCCATTGAGCTGATGCCGAAGCAATGTCTACTGGGATTAGTGGGAGAAGTGGGTAAACCAGGAAACACCCAAATACCAGCCATGAGATGCCTATTCCAAGCAAGGATTCTGATTGCCCGTAGATGGCAGTCAATACTACCTCCGTCAAGTGAGGAATGGCTGAATAGTATGAATTTGGTAATCCTTAAAGAGAAATCGGTATATATATAAAGCAAGGTGCTCCAACGACATACGATATGATTTTCAAATCCTGGTGGTATGCAAGAGGGATCAGTATCTAATTCTTAATAAATGCAGAAAAAATTATTAAAGAACGAGCAATGACCCAAGTGAAACCAATGAATGAGGGAGTGGAAGTTGAGGAAACGAGAGGGAAGAATGAAGTTGTGAATGGGTATGAATTTTAGATTTTATAGACAACCCCATGGGATCCCCTCCCCAGGTACCTCCCCAGAGATATATACGATACGTAAAGTTCATTGACTCAGGGGAGAGAAACTGGGTCGGAGGACCGGGACATCATGGGGAAGACTGTTTATAATTTGTTTGTAAACTGTGAAAAACTTAATAAAGAAATAAAGTTTAAAAAAAGAGATTTAATAAAATTTAAAAGTGGAAGAAATTAATTGGGTCAAAATGAGAAGTTTGAGCCAACGAAAATCTTTTCCCCGTCTTTATTAGGGATTGCCTTTCTCAAACAAGAAACCTATTCAGGGCTGCCAAATGGTATAATTTACCCTCATTATAATTTCCTAGCAGAGTATATTGCACGGACAGAACACAATTTTAGTAATCATTACAGGCAGGTTATGGAGGAATTCACACGCTGTACTTTTTAGGAAAAGAAAGAGTCAAAGTAGAACTATAATTGCATTGGGTCAGTGTTTTGTATTTATAAAGTTTTTATTTCTATGTTTTTAAACTATGTACTGTATATACAGTGGGGCAAAAAAGTATTTAGTCAGCCACCAATTGTGCAAGTTCTCCCACTTAAAAAGATGAGAGAGGCCTGTAATTGTCATCATAGATATACCTCAACTATGAGAGGCAAAATGTGGAAACAAATCCAGACAATCACATTGTCTGATTTGGAAAGAATTTTTTTGCAAATTATGGTGGAAATAAGTATTTGGTCACCTACAAACAAGCAAGATTTCTGGCTCTCACAGACCTGTATCTTCTTCTTTAATATATAATATATGTACTAGCCCAAAACTGTTCCCATTTTGAAAACACTTCTGTAACTTCTTCTGCTAAATTAATCGTTTGAGTTCTGCAGTAATATTGGTCTTGTTTTTTTTTTTGTTTTGTTTTTTATGTCTCAAATATTTTTATTCTCCAATACGTACAGGCAAAGGATAGAAATAAAGTTGTGTATAAGGATAACATATACAATCCAACTATTGACCATGGGTCTCTGATATATACAAAACAGATACAATGCCATCAAAGGAAATCTATATCATCAGATATCATATACAGTATCTCACAAAAGTGAGTACACCCCTCACACTTTTGTAAATATTTTATTATATCTTTTCATGTGACAACACTGAAGAAATGAAATTTTCTACAATGTAAAGTAGTGAGTGTACAGCTTATATAACAGTGTAGATTTGCTGTCCCCTCAAAATAACTCAACACACAGGCAGCCATTCTTGTCTAAACCGCTGGCAACAAAAGTTAGTACACCCCTAAGTGAAAATGTCAAAATTGGGCACAATTAGCCATTTTCCCTCCCTGGTGTCATGTGACTCGTTAGTGTTACACGGTCTCAGGTGTGAATGGGGAGCAGGTGTGTTAAATTTGGTGTTATCGCTCTCACTCTCTCATACTGGTCAATGGAAGTTCAACATGGCACTTCATGAACTCTCTGAGGATCTGAAAAAAGAATTGTTGCTCTACATAAAGATGGCCTAGTCTATAGGAAGATTGCCAAGACCCTCAAACTGAGCTGCAGCATGGTGGCCAAGACCATACAGCGGTTTAACGGGACAGGTTCCACTCAGAACAGGCCTCGCCATGGTCGACCAAAGAGGTTGAGTGCACGTGCTCAGCGTCATATCCAGAGGTTGTCTTTGGGAAATAGACTTATGAGTGCTGCCAGCATGGCTGCAGAGGTTGAAGGGGTGGGGGGTCAGCCTGTCAGTGCTCAGACCATACGCCACACACTGCATCAAATTGGTCTGCATGGCTGTCGTCCCAGAAGGAAGCCTCTTCTAAAGATGATGCACAAGAAAGCCCGCAAACAGTTTTCTGAAGACAAGCAGACTAAGGACATGGATTACTGGAACCATGTCCTGTGGTCTGATGAGACCAAGATAAAAATATTTGGTTCAGATGGTTGGTGTCAAGTGTGTGGTGGCAACCAGGTGAGGAGTACAAAGACAAGTGTGTCTAGCCTACAGTCAAGCATTGTGGTGGGAGTGTCATGGTCTGGGGCTGCTGACACTGGGGAACTACAGTTCATTGAGGGAACCATGAATACCAACATGTACTGTGACATACTGAAGCCAAGCATGATCCCCTGCCTTCGGAGACTGGGCCGCAGGGCAGTATTCCAACATGATAACGACCCCAAACACACCTCCAAGACGACCACTGCCTTGCTAAAGAAGCTGAAGGTAAAGGTGATGGACTCGCCAAGCATGTCTCCCGACCTAAACCCTGTTGAGCATCTGTGGGGCATCCTCAAACGAAAGGTGGAGGAGCGCAAGGTCTCCAACATCCTCCGGCTCCATGATGTCGTCATGGAGGAGTGGAAGAGGACTCCAGTGGCAACCCAAGAAGCTCTGGTGGATTTCACTGTGATGATTCTCTCCCTCCCCTTCCCAATCCTCCCTGATTGGGTTGTCCCGTGGCCTTTGATTGGGAGCCCCCCCCCCCGAGGCTACACTTGCGAGTCTACTGTCCTCATGTAGCACCTTGAATATGGTTTAATTTTTGTACCTGTGTATTTTCTTTTCCGCTCAATAATATTGGAGCTGACCTGGGGCCACCTCCCCACTACACTATTTTGTTGTGGTTATACCCTGCTGCCTTGATTGGAATGTATGTCACCTGTTGCATTGTCATGTCAGTCGGCTATGTTAGCCGAGTTTTCTGTTTTTATGTTCATGTATACATAACTACTTAATAAACACAACCTGATTGTAAAAAAAAAAGAAGCTCTGGTGAACTCCATGCCCAAGAGGGTTAAGGCAGTACTGGAAAATAATGGTGGTCACACAAAATATTGACACTTTGGGCCCAATTTGGAATTTTCACTTAGGGGTGTACTCACTTTTGTTGCCAGCGGTTTAGACATTAATGGCTGTGTGTTGAGTTATTTTGAGGGGACAGCACATTTACACTGTTATACAAGCTGTACACTCTATACTTTAAATTGTAGCAAAGTGTAATTTCATCAGTGTTGTCACGTGAAAAGATATAATAAAATATTTACAAAAATGTGAGGGGTGTACTCACTTTTGTGATATACTGTATAGTAAATTGGCACTGAATAGGTGTACCTATCTGACTACTTGGGTGGGTAGTTTAATTCCCCAAAACTGTAAACAATATCATAAAGAATGTATGACTCAGTGGGGGAAAAAACAAGCCAACAAGAAGTAAAGAAGAGCCAGAAAGAAAAAAAAAGAAAGGTAAAAAGGAAGAAGTCACGGTAAGAAGAGACACTGGATTCTGAGTACGCACGCATCTGGCAGCCTGCATCCATGAAAAAAAACAGTCAGAGCCTATGACAGCCAGGTGCAAGTTACAAATATGATTTAAAACTGTCCATATATAACAACCAAGAACACCAGGTTTAAAAATGTCTCTCAGTTCCCTCATGCAACTGGGCTGTCAAATCTTCCATATTCATGATATGATGTAATTCCTTAGCCCACTCAGCAATTGTGGAACTTGTCACAGATTTCCAATGGCACAGTATAACCGCATCTCCTGACAACAAGAAAAAGCGAATCAGACCCTTCTTAATTCAGGAAATGGATCCTGGTAGTATTAATAAAAAAGAGCAATTTTAGAAGTTTGTGGTAGAAGTAACCTAATGAAATATGAAATATAGAGAAAACATTAGTTCCAAAAAGTCAGATTTGAGAACATTCTGACTTGTTTTTTTTGTATCTTTATTATATATATTCTGTGTAATCTAATTAGGATGTATTGTATGCCCCAACTCTTGTACATAATATATAATGCTCAATGTGGATTACAGGTACCTCGTTCAGGAAAACAGTCACACAAGATTTGGTATGGAAAATGGTACAAGCCAGAACTCGCCTTTGTACGCTACAACTGCTGAAGGATATGGGTAGTTTGCCATTATCCCATCCTTGGAGTTACTACTACCTAGCACCTCAATTGCAACATCTAATGGGATATGCTTCTCTACAGTGCGTGAACCCTAATAGATCAATGTTACTAACCTGTACTCTTCACTCCACTCATATTGAAGCATTAGTGGCTGAGTGCCTTAAAGTAGTCCCAAAGTGTCTGACACTGTTATTAGTGTTGAAACTGTGGGTAATGGTCCACTCTCTATTAAACTATATTGGATTTACTATTTATACACCTATATGGGATAATGATCATCCAGCAGCCTAGGGGGCTAAATATTTTTGGCATTGCGGTATTACTAGATTAGCTAAGTTGTATAACGCTACTACGCTGACATAAATTCAGGGTCTTAAAAACCCCCTGCCTAATCAAACTTTCTACCAGTACTTACAGCTAAAACATGCTTTGAACAGTTCAGAATCACTCCTTTGGTGTGGGGTACTGCCCCTCTACTTTATACTATAGAACAGGGATATGCAATTAGCGGACCTCCAGCTGTTGCCAAACTACAAGTCTCATGAGGCATAGCGAGACTCTGACAGCAGCAAGCATGACACCCAGAGGCAGAGGCATGATGGGACTTGTAGTTTTGCAACAGCTGGAGGTCCGCTAATTGCATATCCATGCTATAGAATATGCTAATTCCACAAAAGTTTTACTTTCCAAACTATATGCTAGTATTCACCTGGCAGCTTTAGAGTCTTCAATAGAGCTCCCATGTAAATCACAATAGGTCGATTCCGAAGTCTCTCCTTTTAATTTTGCTATCACCTTCTCAAAAATTGGCACAGCTTTTCATACTTCATGGGTCATACTTCACACCCCGGAAGCTGCTCCAATTTGGTCATTAACTAAATGCCTCATTTACTGACTGTGGACAATGTCTGGGTACCCTTATACGCATGCTCTAGCGATAGAATCCTAAACTACATACATTTTGGATTAAAGTTTTATCCACGATAAATTGTGTTTTTAATATGTCTTTTTAACTTAACCCATAGCTATGCTTACTGAGCCTCATGCATGCAAAGCTAATTTCCCCAACTTTACAAGAGACAATACATTGCTGTCTTTTCCTGGCCCTAACTTATTTGCACAAAAGTGGATTGTCCCCTCACCCCCAACTCACTTAATGTAGTCATAGGCAGTAAAGGATACTTTAATGAGGAAAAAATCTATATACACCAAGGATGGCTGTCCAGCTAAGTTCAATGAATTACAGTATGGGACGACTGTCTTTCTCCATGTTCGGTGAGAGAGAGAGAGAGAGAGCAGGTGCTGCTCTAGGGCAGAGAGCTGGATCAAGTTCAGGCAAGTATTTAGGGGGGCTGGGTGAGAGGGAGGAGCTAATCTTGGAAAGGTTTTTTACTCTAATGCAGAGAATGTATTAAGCATCTGTTTATAACTGTGATTATTATTTGTGTGGATGACCCCGCTATTGGAGAACTCTTTAAATGGGTGAAGAGATTTCCTTTTTTTTGGGGGGGGGGGGGCGATGTTGGTTTATTTTTATAAACCATGTCAAACCCTTAATAAAAACTATTTCATTAAAAAGATAAATTGTGGATTGAAACTTTGAATTGAGCTGTCTGATAAGAGAGACGTCAATTTAACCACTTAAGCCCCGGACCAATACGGACCATAATGACCAGAGGTGATTTCACAATTTGGCACTGCGCTGTTTTAACTGGAAATTGTGCGGACATGCAATGTTGTACCCAAACGAAATTTGCGTCCTTTTCTTCCCACAAATAGAGCTTTCTTTTAATGGTATTCGATTGCCTCTGCGATTTTTTTTTTTTGCGATATAAACGGAAAAATACAGAAAATTTTGAAAAAAAATTATATTTTCTACTTTTTGTTATAAGAAAAATTGAATAAACTCAATTTTAGTCATACATTTAGACCAAAATGTATTCAGCCACATGTCTTTAGTAAAAAAAATGTCAATAAGCGTATATTTATTGGTTTGCGCAAAAGTTATAGCGTCTACAAACTAGGGTACATTTTCTTGAATTTACACAGCTTTTAATTTATGACTGCCTATCTCATTTCTTGAGGTGCTAAAATGGCAGGGCAGTACAAAACCCCCCCAAATGACCCCATTTTGGAAAGTAGACACCCCAAGGAAATTGCTGAGAGGCATGTTGAGCCCATTGAATATTTTTTTTTTGTCCCAAGTGATTGAATAATGACAAAAAAAAAATAAAAATCTACAAAAAGTTGTCACTAAATGATATATTGCTCACACATGCCATGGTTATATGTGGAATTGCACCCCAAAATACATTTTGCTGCTTCTCCTGAGTACGGGGATACCACGTGTGGGACTTTTTGGGAGCCTAGCCGCGTACGGGCCCCCGAAAACCAAGCACCGCCTTCAAGGAGCACTATACCTTTTTTTTTTTTTGCTTAAAAATAACAAACATGTTATACTTACCTCCACTGTGCAGCTCGTTTTGCACACAGTGGCCCCGATCCTGGTCTTCTGGGGTCCCTCGGCGGCTGTCTTGGCTCCTCCCCGCAAGGACTCCACACCTTAATGCGAGTGAGCTCGCATGGTGTGGAGTGATTGCGGGCGCGCTCCCGTGATACAGCGGCGGCCATAGCCGCCGACTGTATCACTCGGCCCCGCCCCCCGGCGTGCCGCGTCATTGGATGTGATTGACAGCAGCGCCAGCCAATGGCTGCGCTGCTTTCAATCTATCCAGTGTAGCCAATCGGCGGCCAGGCAGAAAAACGAAGAGGATGACGGGGACGAGCATGGGACTTTCGAGGGGCCAGGTAAGAAAAACGGGGGCTCGGGGGGGGGGGGGCGGTATTGTCGAATGTTTTTTCACCTTAATGCATAGGATGCATTAAGGTGAAAAAACATGTAACTTTACTACTCCTTTCAGGATTTCTAAGGGCGCAAATTTTTGATTTCACTCCTCACTACTTATCACAGTTTCGAAGGCCATAAAATGCCAAAATAGCACAAAACCCCCCAAATGACCCTATTTTTGGAAAGTAGACACCCCAAGCTATTTGCTGAGAGGCATGGTGAGTATTTTACAGCTCTCATTTGTTTTTGAAAATGAAGAAATACAATTTTTTTTTTTTTTTTTTTTTTTTAATTTTCAAAACTTTGTGACAAAAAGCGAGATCTGCAAAATACTCACCATACCTCTCAGCAAATAGCTTGGGGTGTCTACTTTCCAAAATGGGGGGGTTTTGTGCCATCTGGGCATTCCATGGCCTCCGAAACTGTGATAGGCAGTGAGGAGTGAAATCAAAAATTTACACCCTTAGAAAGCCTGAAGGCGGTGCTTGGTTTTGGGGTCCCGTACGCGGCTAGGCTCCCAAAAAGTCTCACATGTGGTATCCCCGTACTCAGGAGAAGCAACAGAATGTATTTTGGGGTGTAATTCCACATATGCTCATGGCATGTTTGGGCAATATATCATTTAGTGACAACTTTGTGCAAAAAAAAAAAAAAAATTGTCTTTTTTCCGCAACTTGTGTCAACATATAAAATATTCCATGGACTCGACATGCCTCTCAGTATATAGCTTGGGGTGTCTGCTTTCCAAAATGGGGTCATTTGCGGGGGTTTTGAACTGTCCTAGCATTTTATACACAACATTAGGAAGCTTACATCCACTCTTCTAACCACTTGAAGACAAAGCTCTTTCTGACACTTTTTGTTTACATGAAAACATTTATTTTTTTTTGCAAGAAAATTATGTTGAACCCCAAAAACATTATATATATTTTTTTAAAGCAAAGGCCCTACAGATTAAAATGGTGGGGTTTGCATATTTTTTTCCACACAGTATTTGCGCAGTGATTTTTCAAACGCATTTTTTGGGGAAAAAATACACTTTTTTTAATTTTAATGCACTAAAACACACTATATTGCCCAAATGTTTGATGAAATAAAAAAGATGATCTTAGGCCAAGTACATAGATACCAAACAAGACATGCTTTAAAATTTCGCACAAACGCGCAGTGGCGACAAACTACATACATTTTTAAAAGCCTTTAAAAGCCTTTACGGGGTACCACGTTAGATTTACAGAGGAGGTCTACTGCTAAAATGACTGTCCTCGATCTGAACTTCACGGTGATACCTCACATGCATGATGCAATTGCTGTTAACATATGACGCCAGACCGACGCTTGCGTTCGCCATTGCGCAAGAGCAGGGCGGGACAGGGGTGCTTTTTTTTTATTATTAATTTTGCTTTTTTATTTTATTTTTAAACTGTTCTTTCCATATTTTTTTTTGATCATTTTTATTGTTATTTCAGGGAATGTAAATATCCCCTATGATAGCAATAGGTAGTGACAGGTACTCTTTTTAAAAAAAAACTGGGGTCTATTGGACCCTAGATCTTTCCTCTGCTCTCAAAGCATCTGACCACACCAAGATCGGTGTGATAAAATGCTTTCCCAATTTCCCAATGGCGCTTTTTATATCCAGGGGGGGGGGAACATTCCCTCCCACTGCTTGTAAAAGCAGTCCAGAGGATAATTAGCCGCTAGGATTGCTTTTACATGAAAGTCGGCCGCTGGCTGAAAAGAATGATACCAAGATGATACCTAAACCCGCAGGCATCAATCTGGTATAACCAAAGTCCAGCAACATACCAGTACGTTGCTGGTCCTTGTTGGACATGTATTGTAATCTTTTTTTTCATGCAGCCTGTTGGCTGAACGAAAAAAAGAGATTGATCGGTGGGTATGCCCACCATTAGAATACCTCCCTTCATCCACCCACTTCTAATGATGGGCATACATGCACCATTTATATATGCCGAAGCATGGGGGCATCCTCCCGCAAAAGTTATGCCGCACACACATGGTCGGACTTTTCCACGGGCATGCCTCCGTCTGAATTTTGACCATATGTACGCGGCATTAGGAGCAAAATCGCTCCTCCGCCCCTGCTGCCCCCATATATGCTCTTTTTTTTTTTTAACTGTGGTGGTGAAATCACCTCCTACAGCACTGGAGTCACAGGGATCAGGCCTGTCTCTGCGAACGCTGCAGTTATGTGTGTTGTGTTTTGTAAGTGACAGTGATCGATCGATACTGCACTTGGGTGGCCTGGGCTGGACGGAGGGGCAAAACGCAGGTGCTAGCAGGTATCTGGGCTGATCCCGCTAACACTGCGTTTTTGGGAACCCTAAACTGCTGGGGACGCTAGTATAGATCAGATCAGATATTGATCTGTTCAGATACTATACCACTAAGGGAGATGTATGCTTCACGCGTGGGTGTTAGCGTTACTGGCACTAACCTGACGCTGCCTGGGGCAACGCAGACCCTCTCTGACACTAAAACCTAATTGATATCACCCGCCGGGCGATCAGGGGGTTAAACCTTTATTGGGTTATATACAGCGGGTGCCCTGACACTATAAAAAGCAAACTAACTAACCAGCGTCACCCGTAACACTTATATGGTGATCACTGGTGAAAGGGTTAACTAGGGGCAATCAGGGTAATATATGGGGGTACCTGACGCTATATAAAAACCTGACGGGGAACCTAAATAACAAAATAACTAACTGGCTAACCAGTGTCACCAGTAACACTTATACGGTGATCACTGGTGAAAGGGTTAACTAGGGGCAATTAGGGGTATTAAAACCTTTATTAGATAATATATGGGGGTACCTGACGCTATAAAAACCTGCGGCGAACCTAAAAAAAATAACTGGCTACCTATCGGCATCACCGACACTAAGACAGCGATCAGAAAAACGATCGCTTAGTGACACTGGCAAAAGGGGGTGAAAGGGTTACCTGGGGGGGGGGCGATCAAGGGGTTAAACTTTTATTAGGTAATATATGGGGGTACCCGACGCTATAAAAACCTGTGGCGAACCTAAAAAAAAATAACTGGCTACCTATCGGCATCACCGACACTAAGACAGCGATCAGAAAAACGATCGCTTAGTGACACTGGCAAAAGGGGGTGAAAGGGTTACCTGGGGGGGGCGATCAAGGGGTTAGACTTTTATTAGGTAATATATGGGGGTACCCGACGCTATAAAAACCTGCGGCGAACCTAAAAAAGAATAACTGGCTACCTATCGGCATCACCGACACTAAGACAGCAATCAGAAAAACGATTGCTTAGTGACAGCGGTGCTAGGGGGTGAAAGGGTTACCTGGGGGCGATCAAGGGGTTAAACCTTTATTGGGGGGGGTTAGGGGGCTACACTGGACCTAAAACTCTCTGCCCTGACACTTTTACAGTCACAAATGTCACTGATTGCAGTGTTCAGTAAATAAATGGTCACTGCAATCAGTGACACTGTGACTGGGGGCTGGGGGGTGATCTGGGGGGTGATCTGGGGGTGTCTGGGGGGGCGATCGTGTGCCTATGTGTGTGGTGTCAGTGTGCTGTTATGTGCACTAACCTCTGTGTCTTCTCTCATGCGGTGCTCGGTACATGTGAGCGCCGCATGAGAGATGACATCACTTCCTCCTGCCTGTGTAAACACTACACAGGCAGAGGAACCTTTTCATTCGCCGGGAGCGATCGCGAGGGGGTGGCCATAATCGAATGGCGCCCCCCTCATCACGGATCGCTCCCGAAGCGATCCCGGACGCTCACTGTACCAGAGGGGGGTCCGATCGGACCCCCCACCCATACGAAGGCAGGCATGTACAGGTACGTGATTGTGCCTGTCCGTGCCATTCTCCCGACGTATATATACAGTGAGCGGTCGTTAAGTGGTTAAAAAGTCACTTATTTCTGTATGTAGATTGCAGCTTGAAATATTGAGGTCTGTAAACAACTGCCTTTTTAATGTAGACTGCTGAGCACACTCTGTATAACACATGAAGAGGGGACTAAAGCTTTTCCTGGTGGTACTAAATACAATTATTCAATATTAAATATATATCTGACAAAAAAAATTTCTTTAATTCTTAATTTTCTGGAAAATATGTGTAAGGTTGAAAGTTAGTTTACAATAACATCCGGGAAGAGTTTACAATGGTTGCAAATTGCTGGTATAAATTTAAAGGGACACTCTACGTTACCTCTGGATTTAAAGGGGTTGTAAAGGTTTGTTTTTTATTTTCTAAATGGGTTCCTTTAAGCAAGTGCATTGTTGGTTCACTTACCTTTTCCTTTGATTTACCTTCTAAAGGTTTTTTTTCTTTGTCTGAATTTCTCACTTCCTGTTTCTCCTCACTAAACTTCACACCATCATCCGAGTGGTGTGGAGTCAGCCAGAACAGCTTACTGAACAGCTTACTGAGGAGGAACAGGAAGTGAGAGATTCAGACAAAGAAAACAAAGAAAAAAAACATTTAGAAGGGAAATCTAAGGAAAAGGTTAGTGAACCAACAATGCACTAGCTTAAAGGAACCTATTTAGAAAATAAAAAACAAACCTTTACAACCCCTTTAAACAAGCCCCACCAAAGTAGAAGTATAATCCTTTTAATCTGTTGCATATATACTGATTGTGAAAAAGATATAAGCTTGTGTGGTATATATTGTTGTTTCAATCATTTTTATTGAGTTTTTCTTTTCAGGATATAAAAAGAATACAAAATATAGCAACAACAGTAAGTTGCTAAGGTAACATACACAGCAGTATGGGCTCATGTAAGGCAACAAGAAACAAAGTTGGACAGCTCGAAAGTTTGATGAAAGGTCTAGGTAGTGATAGTGGGCCAACTCACAGCATGACGTGAAGGACCCTGATTGGAAGAAAAACAGTGCCCCTCCAAGTAAAAAACATAAGAGCCCTCAAAACCTAGAACATCGTAAAACCTAAGCATCAATACATTTTTTATATAACAACAATATTATAATCTTATAACCAGTACCCTCCCAGGGTCAGGTCCAAACATCTGTTCGACCATGTATTTAGGTCCAAGGACCCCTCTATCAATACCAGGAGGGCCATATACATATAAAAAAAAACTTTGAGAAATCATAGAGAGGAGAAGTACTGAGGGAGGTATAGAACAGTGTTTCTCAACTCCAGTCCCCAAGGCGCCCCAACAGGTCATGTTTTAAGGATTTTTCTCAGATGAAACAGCTGTGGAAAATAAAGGAAAGCTTGAAAACATGACCTGTTGGGGCGCCTTGAGGACTGGAGTTGAGAAACATTGGTATGGAAGAAAGAATAGTAGGTCTAAAAGAAGAAAAAGAGAGAAGGAATAAAGTGGTTCTGCCCGGGGGATCATGCTCTCTTGAGCCTGGGGGTCAATTCCGCATGTCCGGTACCTGCAAGTAACTAAGCCAGGGCAACCAAATTTTTTCAAAGCGCGATTGCTTGTCCTGTAAGACAACAAGAAGAGGGGAAAAGGGAAAAAAGCACTCACATTGCCACATCCAAAAATAGGGAATATATTGGGTACTCAAAAGAGTGAAGAAAATAGGACTTTGTAGGCAACACACAGAACATGAAATATAAAATACTTTTATTTAAAGGAATGTTAAACGAGAGTTAAAAAGACCATACAGTGTATATATTGGAAAGTCCCTTGAACGTCGACGCGTTTCGCCGTGAGGCTTCGTCAGGATGGTCAAAAATGGGGGACGGTTACATACACATTTGGGACAAATCTCACTATCTGAAATGAGATACATACAAATTAGTATATAGTATATACATTTAAAAACATACAACATACACATGATATACAAATATCTCTTAGGTGCTGTACAGCCCCACATCCCCTCCTCCCTGCACATCAAAGAGCCGAAAGCTAATCAAAAAGTCAAACATCATCAAAAGCATCATCCCCCAGATCGCAAAAATTAAAATAAAATTAAACAATCAGTCATAGGTCCCAAAGGTGTAACAGTACATAGATACCTTAGAAGACAATCCAGATAGTCAGAACGTTGTCCAACAGGCTACCAATTCATATATGTAGTCTGGGAGTATTACATATGATCTAATAAAGATAAATAAATACAAACCATATAGGTATATATATATATGTCAATAAGGATGCAGTGTTGTATGTACTGGGATCATACCTGCTGATCAAAGAACAGCGAATCTCGCAGGGAACCAATCCGCAGAGAAAAAGTAGGCACACCTAATACTTGCAGCTCTGGGAAGCTTAGATAGATCTAAAAGATCAATGAATGTTTATAAGATATATGTTGGGACATAAATTGTCTATCTATAGGGTCAAAAATAAATCAGAGAATTACCAAATAAATCCAGCCGAGGTTGCCAAAACGGGGGTAATGGACGTTATGGTATTGGCCAAGTCCAGCGCAAAAGCATTCACAATAAAGGTGCAGACAAAACAGCCAATGTAGTATGGATAATGCCACTCTACACGGTCTGAAACAGAAAGGTTTCAAACAGAGCGTTTTAAATACAAAAAGTTCCTTGGAACAGGGCATTTCAAGTCCATAAGAGAGCATCGTAATAGAGGCAAATTGCTTACCTGACTGAAGAATGTCACAGTGCAAACCCCCGGGAGTCAGTCTTGTGCTGAACACAAAATCTGACTCCCACCACTGTCCTATTTATAGTGTCAATTCGCGCCAACACAGCGGCGTTTTCGCGCGGCGCGATGACGTCATTCATCTGCGCCGTGACGTCATCACGGCAGCGCAGTGTGACCGAACCGGAAGTGGCGCATCTGCCATCTTAACGAAGGGAAAAGAACAGGGAAAAGACATACAAGAGTGCCGCCGACCGAGGACAAGGAAAAGGAGGTTTTGCAACATATCATGAGAATGATTGAAGCTGGTATTCACATAGCTATGCAACAAAAGAAGCAATATATTAAAGCCCTGGATATAATGACTATCATCAAGGACCAAACAATGCACAGAGAGAACGGGACAGGCACCGGAGAGCACATAGAGATTTCACATAGTTCAACATATACATATAGTGGTGCATTACCTATAAGTTAATATAAATCAATATAGACAAGCGTTCATTAGAACTCAGTTCTGTTTGTGCATTACATATATATTCATAATACTTTATAAGTCTCTATTATCACTCAACAGAGTAATACATGTAATTTTCTTTGAATTACTTTTCATATTCATAGAAAACCCTTCTATTCAAAGTTGTTGATAAAATTCGGATAGGAGGAAACTTCTCAAATAGGGAAATTTCAATCAAGTGAAAATAGACACATGAAGACATCCTACAAAAAAGTAGGAGACACTGCATGGTAAGAGAGGGAGCTCGAACACGCGTAGTAGAGGGGTTACAGAAATGGTTTAAAGCTAACCATATCGTTTAAACCCGGATATTGGGTAGCTTTTAATTTGTATATCCATTCCGTTTCTTTTTGGAGAACTCTCTGATCAAAGTTACCTCCCCGTGGGTCCTCGTAGACCCGATCCAGGGCGGCAACTTTGAAGACCTGGGGTTCGTAGCGGTGCCTGAACGCCACATGGTGGCCAATAGTGGTGTTCAGGAGACCACTAGTTGCATAATATACGTGGTCCTTAATCCTTCTCCAAAATGCTTGAATTGTTTTGCCAATGTAGAAGGAGCCACAACAACAAAAGATAATATAAATAATCCCCCTGGTCTGGCAGGTAACGTGGTGTTTTTAGAACATGAGTCTGGCCATTCGGTAAAGTAATCATGGGACCCTCAATCAAAAGGTCACAATAGTCACAGTGGCCACATCTAAAGAGTCCCTTCACCTCCTGAGGTGTACTCTCCGATCGTTTATAATTGCTTTGTACCAGACGGTCACGAATCGAATTGGCTCATCGAAATGTAATTTCTGGACTTATTCCAATGTACTTCTTAAGAACGTTGTCAGCAGCCAAAATATGCCAGTGTTTTTTCATGATAGTCCTGACTTGGGCATGCTGATCAGAATATGTGGTTATAAATCTCACTATATCCGGGGTGTTCTTTTTGGGATTTTTAGCCAATATAGCAGTCCTAGGTCTCAAGAGGGCTTTTTTATAGGCGCTCTTGAGGCAATTTCTGCTGTATCCCCTCGTTTTTAAACGTACATATAAGTGATCAGCTTCCTCCTTGAATTTGGTATCGTCAGTGCAGTTCCGTCTTAGAGGACCCACGGGGAGGTAACTTTGATCAAAGAGTTCTCCAAAAAGAAACGGAATGGATATACAAATTAAAAGCTACCCAATATCCGGGTTTAAACGATATGGTTAGCTTTAAACCATTTCTGTAACCCCTCTACTACGCGTGTTCGAGCTCCCTCTCTTACCATGCAGTGTCTCCTACTTTTTTGTAGGATGTCTTCATGTGTCTATTTTCACTTGATTGAAATTTCCCTATTTGAGAAGTTTCCTCCTATCCGAATTTTATCAACAACTTTGAATAGAAGGGTTTTCTATGAATATGAAAAGTAATTCAAAGAAAATTACATGTATTACTCTGTTGAGTGATAATAGAGACTTATAAAGTATTATGAATATATATGTAATGCACAAACAGAACTGAGTTCTAATGAACGCTTGTCTATATTGATTTATATTAACTTATAGGTAATGCACCACTATATGTATATGTTGAACTATGTGAAATCTCTATGTGCTCTCCGGTGCCTGTCCCGTTCTCTCTGTGCATTGTTTGGTCCTTGATGATAGTCATCATATCCAGGGCTTTAATATATTGCTTCTTTTGTTGCATAGCTATGTGAATACCAGCTTCAATCATTCTCATGATATGTTGCAAAACCTCCTTTTCCTTGTCCTCGGTCGGCGGCACTCTTGTATGTCTTTTCCCTGTTCTTTTCCCTTCGTTAAGATGGCGGATGCGCCACTTCCGCTTCGGTCGCACTGCGCTGCCGTGATGACGTCACTGAGCACGGCGCAGATGAATGACGTCATCGCGCCGCGCGCAAACGCCGCTGTGTTGCCGCGAATTGACACTATAAAATAGGACAGTGGTGGGAGTCAGATTTTGTGTTCAGCGCAAGACTGACTCCCGGGGGTTTGCACTGTGACATTCTTCAGTCAGGTAAGCAATTTGCCTCTATTACGATGCTCTCTTATGGACTTGAAATGCCCTGTTCCAAGGAACTTTTTGTATTTAAAACTCTCTGTTTAACACCTTTCTGTTTCAGACCGTGTAGAGTGGCATTATCCATACTACATTGGCTGTTTTGTCTGCACCTTTATTGTGAATGCTTTTGCGCTGGACTTGGCCAATACCATAACGTCCATTACCCCCGTTTTGGCAACCTCGGCTGGATTTATTTGGTAATTCTCTGATTTATTTTTGACCCTATAGATAGACAATTTATGTCCCAACATATATCTTATAAACATTCATTGATCTTTTAGATCTATCTAAGCTTCCCAGAGCTGCAAGTATTAGGTGTGCCTACTTTTTCTCTGCGGATTGGTTCCCTGCGAGATTCGCTGTTCTTTGATCAGCAGGTATGATCCCAGTACATACAACACTGCATCCTTATTGACATATATATATATACCTATATGGTTTGTATTTATTTATCTTTATTAGATCATATGTAATACTCCCAGACTACATATATGAATTGGTAGCCTGTTGGACAACGTTCTGACTATCTGGATTGTCTTCTAAGGTATCTATGTACTGTTACACCTTTGGGACCTATGACTGATTGTTTAATTTTATTTTAATTTTTGCGATCTGGGGGATGATGCTTTTGATGATGTTTGACTTTTTGATTAGCTTTCGGCTCTTTGATGTGCAGGGAGGAGGGGATGTGGGGCTGTACAGCACCTAAGAGATATTTGTATATCATGTGTATGTTGTATGTTTTTAAATGTATATACTTTATACTAATTTGTATGTATCTCATTTCAGATAGTGAGATTTGTCCCAAATGTGTATGTAACCGTCCCCCATTTTTGACCGTCCTGACGAAGCCTCACGGCGAAACGCGTCAACGTTCAAGGGACTTTCCAATATATACACTGTATGGTCTTTTTAACTCTTCTTTAACATTCCTTTAAATAAAAGTATTTTATATTTCATGTTCTGTGTGTTGCCTACAAAGTCCTATTTTCTTCACTCTTTTGAGTACCCAATATATGTCCTGTAAGACACTCGTAACCTTTTCGTTCAGGATGATCCTGCTAAGTTTGCGTTTCATCAACGCAAGATCTATAATCTGACTTTTCCATGCCGATGCGATAGCGATTTTAACCGCTGAAAACATAAAGTAGATTAATGTCTGTGTGTGTCTTGGAACATTCTCAACCGGCTTATTCAACAGGGCTATGCTGGCGTCCTTGGTAATATTTACTATAGTTACAGAGTAAATAAATGAATGGTCTCATCCAAAAGCAGCGAACTTTAGCACAAGTCCACCATATGTGCAAAGTAGTGCCTATCTGGCCACAACCTCTGAAGCAGGATGCCAATGAACCTGGGTACATTCCTGAAAGGTGCTCTGGCACCATATACCATCTGGCCCGAACTTTGTATCCTACTTCAATCAGAGCAGTGTTGCAAGTATATATTTATGAAGTCCCACTGGTGGCCCTTTAAGGGACAGCTACCACTCGACTCTGACTTTAGAGTGGGATTCTAGAGAGAGGACTGTCACTGGACAGCGATGCAGTTCAAGCCCTGCCTACCAAACTCGGAGACTGACAGGATTTGCTTAGGAGAGTAGTCCTTGAGAGAGAGAGACAGCCCTCGATAGAGTGAGGACTACATCTCCCAGAGGACCCTGGGGGACAACAGGAGTACTTGATTCAGAGAGCAATCCTAAACTTGGTGAGATTCTTACAGAAAAGGACAAGACAGCTGCTGCTCAGTTCACTCAGGCAGGTACTGCAGAGAGAGAACACAGACTGCTACACTGAGAACTAGGTGGTGCCCGCTGTGTTCTCAGAGGGTGGGGGAGCCTTCAGTTTGCAGGGAGCCTGTGTGCAAAGACTGCTGGGAGACTGTTTCTGAGACTGTAATCTGTGCTGGGCTGCCTGTGTGGTTGGCTTGTTCCACTGAAAGCCTGTGTTGGGATCTGGTACGAGCCTGTAGCCAATCCAGTGAAAGACTATGGCTGATCCAGTGAGGGACTGCAACTGTGTTCAAGTGAAAGTCTGTGGCTGTACCTGACCTTCAAGGAGAGGACGGCCTAGAATTGTTGCAGGACACTAGCATGAAAGGAGACAATTCACTGACCTTTGCTGGACTGTCAGAGAGTCTGAAAACAATTTCAGCAGTGAGAGACCTCTTGGTCATTGACTTTCCTTGTTTGACTGTTCAGTGGGATAATTCTGCCCCATTGGGATTGCCTTAAACCATTTCTTTGGGAGCAGCCAAAGTTATATTTAGGATTACAAAAGACCCTGCTAAAGAGAGCTCCACCCCAAATATTAAGGGCCCCAACACCAGGAAGACTGGGATTATTACTACTGGCCAGTAGTTTAGCCCGAACTTAGGCATTGTAGTAATTGTATTTGTTTATATTGTACATTTATGGTCTCTCTGCATGCCCGTGTATACACCTGTCTAGTTTAATATTTATACTGCCTTTGTGTTTACTGCCCCTGTTACTGGGCTATATTACTGCTGTAATTGTTTTAACCAGTTCCCTTCCTCTGGGGCGTTCTGTTGTATTTTATTAAAGCCCTATAAAATTTACAAGGTGTGTCAGTGAGTCTTGAGTTCATTAGGTGGGTCGCTGTTGGAGCAGGACAGAAAAATCCAATAAATACATTGGCTCATTCAGGGTTATAGATAGGGGCAGCCACATTTGTTTATTATATGCGTTAATAAATTTCAGCTTGTATTTAAAAAAAAAAAAAAAAACATTATATACATTTTACACTATTTTTTTTAACTTTGTATATTAGCTTTAAACACAACAATACAAGAGAACAGTTTTTGTCATACATATACAGTAATAATGACAAAAGGAGGGCACTAATTGGGGCCCACCTGTGTGAGACTGTGGTCAGCACACACCAGGGTAATTAGGTATAGCTAGGCTAATGTGCTGGTTTGTGTCACTAATTTTATATTTCAGGTGTGTACTGGCCAATAGAACTGCATTGAAGGTTCTGGCTGAACCCAGTCGGCCTATAAAGAGGCAGCTGTAGTGGGGCTTATTCACCTCCCCCCCCTGGAACGGATTAACAGGACGAAGTGCTCCCGCCCCCCCCTCCCTTAGTTGCGGTTACCTTTTATGTGGTATGAGTCACCTCGGTTTTCCGGGGGGGACTGTTTGATTCAAATGATGGTGGTGTTTACTGGCTGCCCGAGTTCTAATAACTGGGCAGAACAAATTGGTTATGGTGATGATAAATATATTTTGGTGATTTTACTGATTAAAATGTTTAAGATGGTAAAAAACCAATAAAGGTACCGCGGCCAATAATATTTGCCAAAATTAAATGGTGTGTTGTGCTTATTTATTAGTATTAAGAGTTAATTATCGGTAAGGTGGGTGTGTGTGTGGCCTACAGTCTCATATAAAATATGGATCACTTGAAGTACATTTACATGCTCCAACACACAGTCCATACCCCTCACTTCCCCACATCCCCATCAATATTGCTTACACAATATTCAAGGACCTAGAGACACGATCATATTCAGCCAGAGTTGCCAAATTTTCTAAAATGTTTGTGGCCTTGCTCTCTCTGCATATACCACTTTAAATGTAAATAAAGCACTGCTACCCACAACAAACTTAGCCTGTTACCCTGATGGACCTAGGATCCTTACCTCCTTCAAATCCAAATGCGATAACAACCCACACGCACCTGGTTTAATTTCTCTTCTATACTCTATGCTATTGGCATCCTCGTCCCAAAAAGGCGCTTCGTACAGTCAAAAATGTTAATCTTAGTCTAGACTTGGACACACATGACCGGTGCCAAATATGATTGACAACTAATCATTGCTAAACTAATGTGTTGAAATCAACTTTAAGGCTCGATTCACATCTACGCATGTTGCTTTTGAGCGTTTCTGCAGTGCTTTTTGCGGTGCATGCCGCGTTTTTACACATGCGTTTTTACCACGATTTTGCTGCGATTTTATTTTTTTTGCACTGTATATAGCTGGTTGCTAAGGATGGGGCCGGGAAACCACGTCAGTAACAATCAATGAGTCATCAGCTGTCAGCGGGCTTCCCGCTGAATGTAAAAAATTGCCGGCTAAAAAAAAAAAAAAAAAAAAAAATAGCGTGGGATCCCCTCCCCCCAGGTCCATACCAGGCCCTTGGGTCTAGTATGGATTTGGAGGGCACCCCCCATGCCAAAAGAAAAAAAAATGACGTGGGGGTCCCCCCCCAAAATCAATACCAGACCCTTTTCCGAGCATGCAGCCCGGCAGGTCAGAAAAGGGAGGAGACGAGCGAGCGCCCCCCCTCCTGAACAATACCAGGCCACATGCCCTCAACATGGGGGGTGGGTGCTTTGGGGCAGGGGGGCTCTGCGCTCCCCACCCCAAAGCACCTTGCCCCCATGTTGATAGGGACAAGGGCCTCTTCCCGACAACCCTTGCCCGGTGGTGGTCTGGGTCTGCGGGCGGGGGGCTTATCGGAATCTGAAAGCCCCCTTTAACAAGGGGGCCCCCAGATTCTGCCCCCCTATGTGAATGAGTATGGGGTACATTGTACCCCTACCCATTCACCAAAAAAAAAGTAGTGTAGTGTTAAAAAATACAGTAGACAGTTTTTGACAAGTCTTTTATTAAAAATATTTTCTTCTTCTCCGCTTCTTCCTCCGGTCTTCCTCCATCTTCTCCCACATCTTCATCCTCCAGTCTTCTCCTTCTCCCCCTGCTTCCGCTCTTCTTCTTTCTTAGGTCTTCTTTGTCCGGTGTTCTTGTTCCTCTGCCGCCGCTCCTGCCGACGACCCTCCTCCGATGCTGCGTCCCGCCGATCTGCCCGCACCGATGTCAAGCATTTCTTAAATAACGATGGGGGCGTGGCAATCGGATTACGTCACCCAGAGGCCACGCCCCTTGTTATGTCACAGACACATCATGCCCCGGGTGGTGACGTAATCTGATTGCCACGCCTCCATCGTTATTTAAGAAATGCTTGACATCGGCGCGGGCAGATCAGCAGGACACAGATTACCAAAGAAAGAAGAAGAGCGGAAGCAGGGGGAGAAGGAGAAGACCGGAGGATGAAGATGTGTGAAGAAGATGGAGGAAGACCGGATGAAGAAGCGGAGAAGAAGAAGAAATTTTTAATAAAAGACTTGTCAAAAACTGTCTATTGTATTTTTTAACACTACACTACTTTTTTTTGGGCGAATGGGTAGGGGTAAAATGTACCCCATACTCATTCACATAGGGGGGCCGTGATCTGGGGGCCTCCTTGTTAAAGGGGGCATTTCCAGATTCCGATAAGCCCCCCACCCGCAGACCCCGACAACCACTGGGCAAGGGTTGTTGGGAAGAGACCCTTGTCCCCATCAACATGGGGGTAAAGTGCGCTTTGGGGTGGGGGGCGCAGAGCCCATGTTTAGGGCATGCGGCCTGGTATGGTTCGGGGGGGGTTGGGGTATCCCCTACCTTTCCTGACCTGCCGGGCTGCATGCTCGGATAAGGGTCTGGTATTGATTTTGGGGGGACCCCCACACCATTAAAAAAAAAAATGGCATGGGGGGTGCCCTCCAAATCCATACTAGACCCAAGGGCCTGGTATGGAACTGGGGGGGGACCCCACGCAGTTTTTTTTCTAAATTTTTTTTTAGCCAGCAATTCTTTTCTTTTTTACATTCAGCGGGAAGCCCGCTGACAGCTGATGACTCATTGGTTGTTAAGGACGCGGCGGCTGGCTTCCCGGCCCCCTCCTTAGAAACCAGCCATGTACAGTGTATAAAAAAAAGCAAAAAACGCAAATCGCGTCAAAATCACGGTAAAAAAACGCGGTACTTGAGTTTTGGATGCGGGTCCATTGAAGTCTCTTACATGCAAAACGCTGCATTTTGCGGGGAAAAAAGTCCCTGACCCTTTACAAAAACACAGAGACACAAAAATGCATTGATGTGAGCATGTTCCATAGGAACCCATGTTAAAAAATGTCCCTGCATTTCTGCATAATGCAAAATGCAGCAAAAAACTCATTAGTGTGTGTCAGGAAGATCCTGCCAGTAACAGGTAAACCAGGCTCACTGGCGCGCGTTCGCGGGCGCGCGCACGCGCCTCTTTTGGCGCCAGGTGGGCTATTTAAACCTGCCTGTCACATACAAACTTCGCTGTCTGTTCTACAGCGTTGTGTGCCTTAACCTGGTCTGAGATTTACCTGTGAATACCCGGCTATCCCATCTGTGACCATCCCAGCTATCTGCCTGCATCTGACCCCCAGCCTGCTTTTGACTACTCTCCTGCTTGTTCCTCTGGTTCTTCTGCTGCCCGCCTGATATCTGACCCGGCCTGCCTGACTACTCTCAGTGTACTCCAGTCTGTTCCTGGTTCCAGTCCAGTACTCCGGTTCCAGCCTGCTAACCTGCCAGCTGTCTGTTCCTGGTTCCAGTCCAGTACTCCAGAGAGGAAAACCCCCCACATAGGATGGGACTTTAGCGGCAACAGATTTATAAAAGTAAAGAATACATTTTAAATTTTATTGTACAAAAAATATATATATGTATCAAAACATAACAATTCATTACAGTATTAAAAACATAAAGTGTGAATATTGCTTAAATGATTTCAATAACCAAGTCCGCTTGTCTCCCAACGCGTTTCGGGATGTATCATATCCCTTTGTCAGGGGCTGTAATGCGGGCAAAATCACACTGTATAAAAAACAACAAAAAATGAATTTAAGCACAGAATCTAAAATGGTGTGTATACATCAACATCTGCTGGACAAAGCAACTAAACCCAAGGACCCTATATTGCCAAGCATAATATCACATACCTACTACAGAGAGCAAACTCATAAGACCAGCAGGTTGGACCCCCCGATGGCAGTGCAGCAGCGTCTCCAGCGCAGAGAACGCCAAAATTGGGTCGATGCCCACACCTCCCCACGAATCCCAAAGAGCACCACTGACACACGCACAAGGGTCTGAAAATACAGTAATATTTTATTTGACACATTCAATTCGGAACATGTCAATACATGCACCAATCCCATATCTACACATTTTAAGGAACAAAGTATCTATCTTAGAGAACTGGGCCATACCTGGTGACAGCCACCAACGAAAAGCACCCAGATCTTCTTTGCACATAGAGAATTTAATCATCCCAAGTTGCCCTGATTATTCCTTACAACAGGGGAGAAAAGAATAACTCCAACATCTATTGATGGGGAAGAAAAAACCTTCCGTTAGAGACACAGGCGTGATTATGAGACTACTATGCACACAACCAAAACCATATGGGTAATGTGCATGAGAAGAGAAGAGACATATATAAAGGCTACAATAACCTACCTCATGCAAAAAATGCTAAACTTGCATAGGTAGGTGACCAAACCAAGGGGCTTCACCATTGACTTCCACAAATGGCTGCACAAGGTGGAATGTGCAGAACGTGGAGACAAACGGGAAACCCAGTCTGAAAAGACAAGACAACAATGGCATTCAAAATCACATCATGCCAACTTATTCTGCTCAGAAGGATGTGCACAGCTTTACCTTTGTTGTTTGCGCCGCGTGTGTCCCTACACCTGCCGCTCAGTATGTCAACATTGAGACACTGAGTTGACTGCTTTATAGAGGGGGAGCTATGGGCGGTATCGCCTGACATCATGACGCTATTGCGTCTGATGTCGTGCGTCTCCGCCCATGTCCCATTCCTCAAATTGAATGCGGCATCACATGACGCCATGACGCAAGCACGTCCAGCGTCAAGCGCTCCAGCGTGCCCCCACATGACTACAGCTGGAACGCAGGAAACAGGATCAAACGCGAGGCGTGCATATATATCAGGGAGCTTGCAGAAGGTACAAAGGTCCTGGCAGGGAAGAAAAACAAACCCACACCACACTAAACCAAATCCTTCATTGTATAATCATGGCACATAGCAGAACGAGGACATGGAATTGAAACCAAAATACCCCATATCTGCAAGCCACAAAACATACTATGCAGCAGTGCAACACCACCACATAAGAACAGCAAAAAAATATATGATAAAATAGTGTCCAAAAAAGGAAAAAGAAAAGAAAAATTTCTTTCTTTCTTTACACAAAGAACCAAATAGGTAAGCCGCATATATATATCTCGATTCACTATATAATACTTAGCAATAAATTTGTTTGCTTTTCGTTTTGTTTGCTCATTCCTGGGCATTGGTGCATATAATAGGTAAAATATGTATCAGTCCCCTGATATAAAGTGCCAGCATGTACTCCAGTCTGTTCCTGGTTCCAGTCCAGTACTCCGGTTCCAACCTGCTAACCTGCCAGCTGTCTGTTCTTGGTTCCAGTACAGTACTCCGGTTCCAGCCTGCTAACCTGCCAGCTGTCTGTTCCTGGTTCCAGTCCAGTACTCCAGTTACAGCCTGCTCACCTGTCAGCTGTCTGCTCCTGGTTCCAGTCCAGTACTCCAGTTCCAGCCTGCTAACCTGTCAGCTGTTCCAGTCAGTACTTCGGTTCCAGCCTACTAACCTACCAGCGGCTCCTGTTCCCGGTTCCAGTCCAGTACTTCAGCTCCAATCTACCCTCCTGTTCTTGTCTCCTGCAAAGGATTCCTGAACTTCTGGACTGACTTCCTCCACTGTTGATCCTGCCAGGCACTTGAACCACTCCTCACTCCTGTGCCTTCTGTTACCTTACCAGGGGCCGCGAGAAGGAGCCGTAAGGGAGGCCTCCCTCTGCAAGACGGGCTCAAACCATCCGGTACGTGACAGTGTGAATAGAGCCTAAGGTCATGACAAGATGGTACCTGGTTCCAACTAGAATTACCCACTATGTCCGAGGCTATTCCACTCAGTATTTTTGGGTGTGGTAGACCTGTCCTGTAGTGCAAAAGTTCTGTAAAGAGATATTCCATATAAATTTCCAAAGTAGTAGACTCCCCTATCGCCTTTTTAGCCCAACACGCCTGGAAAACACCCACCCTTTCCTTGGGGGAGACCAAATCCAGGATTAAATGAATCCTTTTACATGACAAAATAAAGGCTAAACGTAATAACAAAATACACAAATTTCTCACGACCTAGCGTCCATGAAAATCACGATTTTTACCTGTGGGATTCAATCAAGATCTTCTGACCTTTTGTTCAATGCTCTGTAAATTAAGCCTTTAGTGTTTATGTACAATAACAATTAAAAATCAATAAAAAGATTAAACGGTAAATTTAGGTAAAGTCTAATTTATTAAAAAATAAATAAAAGAAGCTCCTACAGCAAAACTCACACCTTCTCTGGTGCTGTCCCTTCAAGAAATGTCTCTTTAAGGCCCAGTCTCTGCAGCATTCTAGACCTGCCCATTGCAAGAGAAAAAAGTGAATGAAGACATGTGACATAAGAGGGCCAAACTACAAACTGCTGGAAAGAAAATGGTATGAATATATATTTTTTTCAAATTTAAAAAGTACAGGGGTGCTCCGATGAGTGTATGTAGGGGCCTGCAAGTGGAAGGAGGGAGGGGGGTAACTGCTTCCTGCTCAGTAGTTCTGTACATTAGCTGTGCCGTGCTGATCCCCTTGCCAGTCTGCCAGGAATGTTTAATTAAAAGTAAAACTCAGCAGTTTCTGATGATGTTAAACAGCCACAATGGCAGTCGAAGACCTTAGCTTAAATTTGGCTCACATGAGAAACTACGCGGCCCATACCAGCGCACGGACCACGTACTAGGTAAATGATTTGGCGCATAGCGGCCACCCTGCCGCAGTATATTTAAGTGGTTAAAGCAACACAAAAATATTTGAAAGTGTACAATGCCTTTAGGAAAAATCCCATAACACTTTCATCATTGAAACAGATGTCCTCAATGGAAGATTTTCCCTCACCTCCTTTGCTGGTGACAACTAACATTTTGGACTTTGCCTTACTATATATTGCCTGGAGTTCGGCTTTAATTTCAGAAATACAAAATAGTTTTACATTATATTATTTAACTTATTTAGGGTAAAAATCTGGTAAATATGAAATAATCCAAATAGATGTTTCATATTTATCACTGCAGCCAGCAGATGGCATGTTCCGAGCAGAACATCAGTTTTTATTCAAGTTCATAAACCAAAGTGTTACAAAATAGCTCTGAAGTTTGGGGAGATCAGTTTACACAAACACCAGAATTACTGGTAGAGGTGCAAAACACTCCTTCCTTTTTTTCCAGCATAAGCAAGACCACCTGCCTTAGTCAGTTCTACACAGGCTGCCAACAAGCATGAAGAAAAGAGTTGGGCTTCCTTGTTAGACCACCCAGCATACTTTGCAAACTGAGAGTCATGGGTGCTCACTGGATTAAACATTTTCTTAGAATTTTTTTATGTCAATAATTAAAAAAAAACAGTTTATAACTTTGTAAACCTAAAGAAATACCACATCCCTTATAAATTACCTAAGGGCCTCAAGGATATAGTAAGAGGGGAGTGTATGTAGCCACAAATTTGCAAGCCTGAGATGGAAGCTGAAGGGAAATGCTTATAAAGAAAGAACAGAGTCTTATATCATACAAAACGTGGGCTTACTGAAGTGTTTTATGTCATATCACTAATGAGTAATTGGACTGGAGCTATCGTGTGATTTTTCTAAATGGACGATTATAAATGGAATCTGAATTGTCAATGAACAGGCCACATTTTTTTAATGTTAATGTGTCGGAAGAATCCAGGTTTGATTTCTCGGAAATGTGGTATTTGGCGGCCGTTCTTTGATTTGCTCACGCAGGAGTTATCCGTATCCCACACGTATGTCAGGTGACCCGTGACACGCTGAACAGAACATGACAATGCAGCGATTTCACTCACAAGCAACGTCCAGGGACTAAGATCACTGTATGGGGAATATATTATCCAGATGTTGTTTCGGGAGCCGTTTCGGAGACAAAATAAAGCTTTCATGCAGCAACTGGGCTGTTGGATACATCTGCGAGACAAAGCGAATGTCTTTATTTTCTAGGCGGACTTTCAACCCCTTACAATAGTATGTTTGAGGTTCTGATGAAATTAACCACTTAAGCCCCGGACGAATACGCAGCATAAAGACCAGAGGTGATTTTACCATTTGGCACTGAGCTGCTTTAACTGGAAATTGTGCGGACATGCAATGTTGTACCCAAACTAAATTTGCATCATTTTCTTCCTACAAATAGAGCTTTCTTTTAATGGTATTTGATTGCCTCAGCGATTTTTTTATTTTTTTTGCGATATAAATGGAAAAAGACAAATAAAAAAAAAAAAAAAAATTATATTTTCTACTTTTTGTTATAAGGAATATAGAATAAACTAAATTGTAGTCATACATTTAGACCAAAATGTATTCAGCCACATGTCTTTAGTAAAAAAAAAAATATCAATAAGCGTATATTTATTGGTTTGCGCAAAAGTTATAGCGTCTACAAACTAGGGTACATTTTCTGGAATTTACACAGCTTTTAATTTATGATTGAGGTGCTAAAATGGCAGGGCAGTACAAAACACCCCCAAATGATCCCATTTTGGAAAGTAGACACCCCAAGGAAATTGCTGAGAGGCATGTTGAGCCCATTGAATATTTTTTTTTTGTCCCAAGTGATTGAATAATGACATAAAAAAAAAAAAAAATTACAAAACGTTGGCACTAAATGATATATTGCTCACACATGCCATGGTTATATGTGGAATTGCACCCACAATACATTTTGCTGCTTCTCCTGAGTACGGGGATACCACATGTGTGGGTCTTTTTAGGAGGCTAGCTGCGTACGAGACCCCGAAAACCAAGCACCGCCTTCAGGATTTCTAAGGGCGCAAATTTTTGATTTCACTCCTCACTACCTATCACAGTTTCGAAGGCCATAAAATGCCAAAATAGCACAAAACCCCCCCAAATGACCCCATTTTGGAAAGTAGACACCGATCGGACCCCCCACCCATACGAAGGCAGTCACGTACAGGTACGTGATTGTGCCTGTCCGTGCCATTTTGCCAACGTATATGTACATGGGGCGGTCGTTAAGTGGTTAAAGGTAAACTTTCATGAATTTTCAGTAACCATCTGGGCATTCCATGGCCTCCGAAACTGTGATAGGCAGTGAGGAGTGAAATCAAAAATTTACACCCTTAGAAAGCCTGAAGGCGGTGCTTTGTTTTTGGGGTCCCGTACGCGGCTAGGCTCCCAAAAAGTCCCACACATGTGGTATCCCCGTACTCAGGAGAAGCAACAGAATGTATTTTGGGGTGTAATTCCACATATGCCCATGGCATGTTTGAGCAATATATCATTTAGTGACAACTTTGTGCAAAAAAAAAAAAAAAAAAAAATTGTCTATTTTCCGCAACTTGTGTCAACATATAAAATATTGCATGGACTCGACATGCCCCTCAGCAAATAGCTTGGGGTGTCTACTTTCCAAAATGGGGTCATTTGGGGGGGTGGGGGGGTTTGAACTGTCCTGGCATTTTATGCACAACATTAGGAAGCCTATGTCGCACATCATCCACTCTTCTAGCCACTTGAAGACAAAGCCCTTTCTGACACTTTTTGTTTACAAAAAGTTGAACCCCCAAACATTATATATTTTTTTAAAGCAAAGGCCCTACAGATTAAAATGGTGGGTGTTGCATTTTTTTTTTCCACACAGTATTTGCGCAGCGATTTTTCAAACGCATTTTTTGGGGAAATAATACACTTTTTTTAATTTTAATGCACTAAAACACACTATATTGCCCAAATGTTTGATGAAATAAAAAAGATGATCTTAGGCCGAGTACATGGATACCGAACACGACATGCTTTAAAATTTCGGACAAACGCGCAGTGGCGACAAACTACATACATTTTTAAAAGCCTTCACAGTTTACCACATTAGATTTACAGAGGAGGTCTACTGCTAAAATTACTGCCCTCGATCTGACCTTCGTGGTGATACCTCACATGCATAGTGCAATTGCTGTTTACATATGACGCCAGACCGACGCTTGCGTTCGCCTTTGCGCAAGAGCAGGGCGGGACAGGGGTGCTTCTTTTTTTTTTTTTTTTTTTATTAATTTTGCTTTTTTTTTTTTTAAACTGTTCCTTCTATATTTATTTTTTTAGCATTTTTATTGTTATCTCAGGGAATGTAAATATCCCCTATGATAGCAATAGGTAGTGACAGGTACTCTTTTTTTGAAAAAACTGGGGTCTATTAGACCATAGATCTTTCCCCTGCCCTCAAAGCATCTGACCACATCAAGATCGGTGTGATAAAATGCTTTCCCAATTTCCCAATGGAGCTTTTTATATCCGGGGGGGGGGGGGACATTCCCTCCCACTGCTTGTAAAAGAAGTCCAGAAGCTAATTAGCCGCTAGGATTGCTTTTACATGAAAGCCGGCCGCTGGCTGAAAAGAATGATACCAAGATGATACCTAAATCCGTAGGCATCATTCTGGTATAAACATTCAAAGTCCAGCAACATACCAGTACGTTGCTGGTCCTTGTTGGACATGTATTGTAATCTTATTTTTCATGCAGCCTGTTGGCTGAACGAAAAAAAGAGATTGATCGGTGGGTATGCCCACCATTAGAATACCTCCCTTCATTCACCCACTTCTAATGATGGGCATACATGCACCATTTATTTATGCCGAAGCATGGGGGCTCCGCCCCTGCTGCCCCCATGCTTCGGCATATATGCTCTTTTTTTTTAACTGTGGTGGTGAAATCACCTCCTACAGCACTGGAGTCGCAGGGATCAGGCCTGTCTCTGCGAACGCTGCAGTTATGTGTGTTGTGTTTTGTAAGTGACAGTGATCAATCGATACTGCACTTGGGTGGCCTGGGCAGGACAGAGGGGCAAAACGCAGGTGCTAGCAGGTATCTGGGCTGATCCCGCTAACACTGCGTTTTTGGGAACCCTAAACTGCTGGGGACGCTAGTATAGATCTGATCAGATCAGATATTGATCTGTTCAGATACTATACCGCTAAGGGAGGTGTATGCTTCACGCATGGGTGTTAGCGCTACTGGCACTAACCTGACGCTGCCTGGGAATTGACGCAGACCCTCTCACGCTAACACCTAATTGATATCACCCGCTGGGCGATCAGGGGGTTAAACCTTTATTGGGTTATATACGGCGGGTGCCCTTACACTATAAAAAGCAAACTAACTAACCAGCGTCACCCGTAACACTTATACAGTGATCACTGGTGAAAGGCTTAACTAGGGGCAATCGGGGTTAAAACCTTTATTAGGTAATATATGGGGGTACCTCGTACACCAGACAGGATTCATATGTTTTTCCCAAGTGTCTCCCCGGACTGCTGGCGATGCAACTCGGCCTTGGGTTCCCTTATCCACATATGGTGGGAATGTCCTCTGATACAATCATTCTGGAAGGAGGTACACAACCTGATCACTCAAATTACCACCTATGCCCCAGACTTTACTCCAGCGCAATACCTACTTCACCACACAACCCTTCCGAGATCAGCCTACCGTAAATCCCTCACTCTTCACCTCATCAATGCTGCTACTCAGTGCATTCTGATCCATTGGAGGAGTGCTATCCCCCCCCACCATCTCGGGAATGGCACACCCGAGTAGATAGGATAGCGGACATGGAAAGGCTTGTCCATCAGGCTAATGACAACTCTACCAAATTTAGAAACACACGGGCATGCTGGATCCATTACAGAGAATCCACACTGACAGGGGGCCCTTCCACCATACCTTCACCCCGTACAGGGGACCACTGAGGCCCTCTACCTGTGGCCGCATGAGACTTCCGCCCCCCCCTTGTCATCCCTTCCTTCCCATCCTCATATGTTCGATCTGAATAACTACCCCCATACCATGGGACTGTCATTGCGGTCCCATGTCTATATCTCTCCGCCAGATGGACCTATTGAGCTATCTGAGCGGTCAAGATCCACCCTCCGGGCCCACGTTGGATAGATCTTACCGAATAAACTAGAGATAACAACTGTTACTTTAGAGGTGACCCTTACTTGTTCAAAAACCTTCTAGCCATCTCCTGGTCCCCCCCCCCCGTTCACAGCGTGAACCCTTTTTGGGGTGAACGGGCTAAGGTAGACCTACTAGGGATCACCCTTCCGCCCACCCCGACGTCCCTTAACTCCCAGTACTAATGGTTGATTTTTTGAATCTTAGAGCCTCTTGGGCATCCGATACCCTTTCTGTTGTGCCCCGCCTTCGTAATGGAGGCCATTACTCCTTATGTGATGATGTGAACACAACTGTATAAGCGACACTGTTTGAAGTTGCTTCTTTTCTTGATTTTACTATATAATTTGTGCTCTGTGTACAATGCTGTACTCTGCAAACCTTGTCATTGACCTTTACCCTGTACTTGTAAAACTCTTAATAAAATGTTTAAAAAAATATATATATATGGGGGTACCTGACGCTATATAAAAACCTGACGGGGAACCTAAATAACAAAATAACTAACTGGCTAACCAGTGTCACCAGTGACACTTATACAGTGATCACTGGTGAAAGGGTTAACTCTAGGGGCAATTAGGGGGTTAAAACCTTTATTAGATAATATATGGGGGTACCTGATGCTATAAAAACCTGGCGGCGAACCTAAAAAAATAACTGACTACCTAGCGGCACCAGCATAACTAATACAGCGATCAGAAAAACGATTGCTTAGTGACACTGGCAAAAGGGGGTGAAAGGGTTACCTGGGGGGCGATCAAGGGGTTAAACCTTTATTAGGTAATATATGGGTGGTACCTGACGCTATTAAAACATGGCGGCGAACCTAAAAAAATAACTGACTACCTAGCGGCACCAGCATAACTAATATAGCGATAAGAAAAACGATTGCTTAGTGACACTGGCAAAAGGAGGTGAAAGGGTTACCTGGGGGGGGGGGGGGCGATCAAGGGGTTAAATCTTCATTAGGTAATATATGGGGGTACCTGACGCTATAAAAACCTGGCGGCGAACCTAAAAAAATAACTGACTACCTATCGGCACCACCGACACTTATACAGCGATCAGAAAAACGATCGCTTAGTGACAGTGGTGATAGGGGGTGAAAGGGTTACCTGGGGGGCGATCAAGGGGTTAAACCTTTATTAGGGGGGGTTGGGGGGCTACCCTGGACCTAAAAGGGACCTAACTCTAACTGCCCTGACACTTTTACTATCACAGATGACACTGTTTGCAGTGATCAGTAAATAAATGATCACTGCAATCAGTGACACTGTGACTGGGGGCTGGGGGGTGATCTGGGGGTGACTGGAGGGCGATTTATGTACCTATGTGTCCTGGTGTCAGTGTACTATTTGTGCACTAACCTGATGTCTTCTCTCCGCGGCGCTCTGGACGAATAGAGCGCCTCAGGGAGAGATGACATCACTTCCTCTGCCTGTGTTTACATTACACAGGCAGAGGAAGCATCCCATTCGCCGGGAGCGATCGCGAGGGGGTGGCCAGAAACCAATGGCGGCCTCCTCCCGCACGGAAAACGACCGCTCCATGTACCGGAGGGGGGTCCGATCGGACCCCCCACCCATACGAAGGCAGTCACGTACAGGTACGTGATTGTGCCTGTCCGTGCCATTTTGCCAACGTATATGTACATGGGGCGGTCGTTAAGTGGTTAAAGGTAAACTTTCATGAATTTTCAGTAACCATTGTAATGGTTTTTGATTTTTGATTTATATTATACTGTCCTCCTGTTCTTAAAGTGACACTAAAGTCTGTTTTTTTTCTTAAAAATAACAAACATGTTATACTTACCTGCTCTGTGCAGTGATTTTGACCAGATCCTCCTCTTCTCGGGCCCCTCTTTGGTACTCCTGGCTCCTCCCTCTTGTTGAGTGACCCTACAGCAATCAGCTTGCTATGGGGGTACCTGAGCCAAAAAGCAGCTCCATGTGTCCATTCAGGCATGGAGCCCTGGCTAGGCTCCACCCCCTGCACTCCACTGCTGTCTCAGCCAATGAGAAGGAGAGTCCCGTGTTGCAGCTGAGTCTTTCGTGCAACTTTGCTGGATAGAGATTGGGCTCAGGTAAGTATTAGGGGGGCTGCTGCACACAGAAGGTTTTTTATCCTAACGCATAGAATGCATTAAGATAAAAAACCTTCTGCCTTTACAATCACTTTAATGTTCATGAACATCCCAAAGACATTCTGGTGGGTTAATTGGCTCCTGTCTAAATTGGCCCTGTATGTGTATGTATGAAAGTGAGTTAGGGGCCTTAGATTGTAAGCTCCTTGAGGGCAGGACTGATGTGGATGTACAATATACTGTATATGTTAAGTGTAAACCTGTAAAGACTTGTGACACACACTCTTTCGGCTATTGTTTCGGTTAGTGCTAGTGTATCCGCAGCTCTGTGTCTGAAAAAACATGCAGAGCAGCGGCTTGGGTGCCCCCATAGCAAGCTGTTTTCTCTGGGGGCAGGAGGGAGGGGCCAGGAGCACTGGCGGGGAACCCGAGAAGAGGAAGATTCGGGCTGCTCTGAACAAACGCACTGCACATAGCAGGTAAGTTTAACATGTTTTTTTAAAGAAAAAACTTGCCTTTAATATCACTTTAATTTGTTAGTCAAGTCTATATAAATTTTCTAGCGCATTAACCACTTACGGACCGCCTGCCACAGAAATACATCGCTACTTTAAAGAGGAATATCTCTTCTTCAGTGGGCGGTCCGCTTCAAGATAAAAGCGGTCTCTGCGGCAGAATCGCTGCGAGATCACTTTTATCGGTGGTGGGAGAGGGGACCCCTCCTGCCACTCTCCGGTTCCCTCCGCAGCATACCGGAGCCGCCGGCAGCGGCGGAGGCGATCCGGTCCTGTCCCTGGCTGGGTATGGAGACGAGCGAGGGGAAGTTGGCCCCCACCCGTCTCCATATCACTGAAGGGCCGGAAGCAATGTCAAAACGTCACTTCCGCCCATAGCTCCTAAAGGGACATTTTTTTTTTTTAAATTACATAAAAAAATTACATTTTTGTACTCACCGTAAAATCCTTTTCTCTGAAGTCCATGGGCGGACACAGCTTAATTATAATCTTGACTTGTGGGTTATGTTCCGTCTATAAGGAGAGGACTAGGCAGACATATAAATGGTTAAACATGTAATCTTTAGCAAAGCTGAACTGCCCCGCCCAGGGGGCGGTCCCTCTGGTCATAACCCCTCTCACTGCATTGAGCAGCTCAGTTCATCAAAAGCAGTATAAACTTAAAAATGAGGGGAGGGTGCTGTGTCCGTCCATGGACTTCAGAGAAAAGGATTTTACGGTGAGTACAAAAATCCTATTTTCTCTTTCGTCCATGGACAGACACAGCTTCCTTATAATCTTGACTTGTGGGACGTCCCCAAGCAGTGTCAGAAAACGAGGGGTGGGAACAGCAGTAAACAACTTCACTCCAAACAATCAGAGCTCTTCAAAGAGGAGTTGCCACTTTAAACAGCCGCCTGCAAAACCTTGCGGCCGAAGCAAGTATCCGCAGACGCATGCACGTCAACTTTGTAAAACTTAGTGAAAGTGTGAACGGACGACCAGGTCGCCGCCTTTCACACCTGTAAAACAGACACCCGATGTCGGAAGGCCCAGGAGGCACCAAGTGCCCTGGTCGAATGCGCAGAGACAGGAAAGGAAGGCGCCCGCTCTTGAAGGGCATAGGCCTGAATCACAATCTGTCTGAACCATCAAGAATGGTGGCCGACGACACCGCCAGGCCCGTTTATGGGCCAGCCACAGAGACAACAGTGAGTCTGACCTCCGAACGGAGCCGTAGCAGACAGATACACCCGCAGAACACGTACCACGTCTAAGGAATGTAACGCAACCTCTTTGGGATGCGACGGCCGAGGACACAAGGATGGAAGTACAATGTCCTTATTCAAAAGACAGGCCGAAACCACCTTCGGAAAAAACGAAGGCTGCGGGCGTAGCACCGCTTTATATGTATAGAGGATCAAGTAGGCGGACTTGCAAGACAATGCTGCCATTTAGAAACCCTCCTGACAGAGGTAAAGTCACCAGAAAGGCAACTTTCTGAGAGAGTGCCAAAGAAGGAATCTCTCTGATGTTCTCAAAGAGAGGTCTCTGAAGTACCGAGGGTACCAAATTCAAATCTCACGGAGGTACTGGTGGCCGAAACGGAGGAGCTACATGTCGGACCCCTTGCACAAACGGACTCACCAGTGAATGAGCCGCCAAGGGTAGTTTAAAGCAAAACAGCCAAGGCTGAAAAACTGCCCCATAACGGTGCTTAAAGCAAGTTTTTGATCCACACCATGCTATAAAAACAGCAGGATCCTGGAAACCGACTATGCCCGTGGGCGCCAACCATCTCCTCACACAGAGATATAGGCCTTCCACGTGCAATGATAGATCTTCTGAGAAGATGACTTCCGTGCCCTCAGCATGGAGGAAATTACAGAGTCTGACGGGCCTCGTCCCTCAGAAACTGACTTTCAACGGCCAAGCCGATAAAACCAGCGACTGCAAAGCAGGATGAAGTATAGGACCTAAGGGGCATCCGCCACCAGGTGCACTAGATCGGCGTACCTGGGACGCCGAGGCCAATCTGGTGCAATTAGAGTCACCGGAATCCCCTCAGTCCCCACTCTGCAGAGCAGACGAGGCAGAAGATTCAGTGGTGTAAAGGTATAACTAAGCCAATACTGACCCTACGGGGCCACCCGCGCGTCCGTCGCGTCCGCCCAGGGATCCTTGGCCCTGGCCGCAAACTTTAATACCTTCCGATTGAATCGAGAAGCCAGGAGATCCACGGCTGGCGTGCCCACCTCAGGCAAAAGAGTCTAAACACATCCGGGTGTAGCGACCATTCTCCTTGGTCCAGCATCTGGCGACTTAGGTAGCCAGCTTGCCAGTTTTCTACACCCAGAATGAACACGGCCGATAGAGCCGGCACGCTCAGTTCTGCCCACCGCAGGATGTGAGCGACCTCCAATGCTACAGCCGAGCTGCTTGTTCCTCCTTGACGGTAGACATATGCCACCGTTGTGGCGTTGTCTGAGTACCGTCCAGTGAAAAGGAAGGAACGACTTTCTGGACTGAAGGGCCGGAGATTTCAGCCACCAGACCAGGGGATGTCTGACTAGGTGGCTCACCCAGGTTTGACAATCCAGGGACAACGGAGACTTGTCCCATTTGGACAGGATCTCCCTCAGCAAGACTCGAGTATGGAATTCGAGCATACGGTACTGGCTCGAAGGAGGCTACCATAAGACCCAGGACTCGCATGCAAAAGCGCAGCGACGACCACCAGATGGATGCCACAGCTTCACCGCCATCTGAAGAGCCTGCATATATTTCAGTGGGAGAAAAAACCCTCGCCCCTGAAGATACCAGGATCAAGCCAGGTATTCCATGCGCCGAGTCGGCACCAACCCCGACTTCAGGAGGTTCAGTATTTGAAGGGTCTAACTGTCAATCGCCACATGCTCCTCTATTTCTGAGTACGCAATAGCCCTCAGATGGAGGTCATCCAGGTAGCCCACAATAGCAATTCCTCGCTGTCTTAGCAAGGCCAGGATCGTGGTGAACACCTTGGAGAAACCCTTGGTGCCAATGCCAGGCCAAAAGGGAGAGCTCCAAAACTGGTAGTGATCGACCCCGAGTGCAAAACGCAGAAATTTCTGATGCCCGACATAAACAGGGACCTGTAAATATGCATCCTTGACGTCCAAGGACGCCAGAAAAATCCCCCGGATAGAGAGCAGCGAACTGATTCCATCCTGAACCTTCGTACTTTTACAAAGGAGTTGAGGGCCGTGAGGTCCAGGATTGGACGACCCCGTCCTACTGGGGGACTACAAACAGATTGGAATAGAATCCCTGAAGCCTTTCCGGCAGTGGCACAGGAGCTATCACCCCACGCTTCAGCAGGTACCGCACTGCTCCAAGCAGGTCGTTCCGACGACCCTTGAGGAAGATGAAGAATGAAGGGAAAAAAATCTGTTGTTTTGTGGACAAGACAGCAGATCTATGTTGTACCCTGATGAAAACCCTTTCGCAAACCCACTGTTTGGAAAGCAGGGAAGTCCACCGCGCGAAGGCGACCCCCACCCGAGAGTTGGGCAGGGGCAGCCCATCATGCAGTCGCAGATTTGCAAACCCAGGGACACTTTTGCCCCTCAGCTGGCCCCTTATTGGCCTGGGAACGCTCACCTGCGGACTCGGTGGAAAGAAAATACCGCTTGTGAGGAGAAAAAAAGGGGGGGCACCGGGCCTACGGCGTGGCTCCTCACCCTTTCTGGATTGTGGGAGCGCCGTGCTCCCACCCCAATGACATTTTCAATAATGTCATCCAGTGAGGCTCCAAAAGGCCCCCAACCCTGGAAGAGCAAATCCGCCAGAGTCTTCTTGGATGTCTGGTCCGCAGACCAGCATTTCAGTCAAATCATGCAGCGTAGCCCCACTGCAGGTACTGAAAATTCTGGACAGCCAGGGAGCTGTATCTAAGACCGCATTGCAGACATACTTGAGGCCACGCACCAACCGGTCCGCTACCATGCAGACCGGGGAAGCCTGTTGCTATTCACATCACGGTGCAGCATATCTTAAGGAAGCGACAGTGACACCAGGGTCGTGGCCAACAGCGGCCGCAACGCAGACCCCAAAACCATGAACAAGGACCGGCCCACCGCCTCGGTCCTCCAGTCTGCAGGGTCCTTAAAACCAGGGGTCCCTTCCAGTGGAATAATGGTAATTCTCTGGAGATCGGGAGGCCCCATCGGGGAAGAAGTCCCTTTTTCAGGAAATACTTCTCAAAAGGGATAACGGACTGCCATGCGATTTTTTGGAGCGCGGCGGCCCGTTTCCATTCTTAGAATATAAACTGATCAAATAAGCTTGCAGGGAAACATCCTAGCGGTGCAGGTCGGCTTGTGGGACCCAGAAGGGACCGGCACCTTAATAGATGCCCTTGCCGTATCCTCCATTTCAGTGGGGACGGTGATAAGTGCTCCAACAAGCGCCTTTTGTGCCGACCCGGACACAGAAGCAAGCAGGAAGCAGTTCCGCACTGTCCGAAAAGTTCTGGTCTCCATCTTCTGACAAGTCAGAGCAGGGGACACCTGCCACAGCAAGGCCCGAGTCTGAATCAGAAACTCTTCCCCGAAGATGGTGGGGGAGGGGGCATTTTTACCCCCCTTGCGCCCGCACACCGCTTCCATTCTGGCAATAAGAGTCTACAGGACCGCTGACATAGCGTCCACAGCCCCAGCAGGTGCAGGGGCACTGGCTGCCAGGACAGGAATGCCTGGGGAAGAAGCGCTAGTATGGCACCATGCTGACCCACGGCAAGTACACAGACCACCCCCCTAGCTGCCACAGATGACGAGGGGACCCCCCCTGGAGGACTCACCACCCGACCCAGGCACTGCACAGTCGCCATCCGCTCTCCCCGAGCTGAGGTGTTCCCTGTGTCACTCTCTCTCTTCTGAGGTGATTCCTGCCGTTCGTGCCATCCAGAGGACTATTTGTGACCACTAGAGGCAGAAACCGGGTGGAAAAAACACAAGAAAATGTCCGCCAGCCCCGTAAAGGTGCGCGGTCCACAAGAAAATGGCCGCCAGTCGTCTCTATGGAAAACGGCGCCGGTCAACGCCAAAACGGCCGCCGACCATGCTGACAAAAGCACACAGGTAAAAAACATGGCAGCGAACACCCGGGCACCCAAACTCAGGTCCCCACACAAGACAGCACACCCCAGCAGAGAGCGGCCCCCAAGCACAGCATAGCCCACAGCCAAGCGGAGCCCCCCCGGTGGACCCCCAAGTCAGTGCACAGCAAGCCCAGCCACATAGCACATGGGGAGGAGGAAAAAGGACAGGGAGAGAGGAAAGGGAGGGTGGGAACCCCCTAATCGACCTCCCCGGGAATGCCCAGCCGTGCCACCCTGCTGGTGCAGGGGGATTGCTACTTACCCGTCCTGCGTGGACTAGCTGAAGGCATTCCTGACCGACCCAACGTCCGCGCGGTTACGGCATGGCTGTCGGCCCGGCACACTGTGACACGGACATATAGCCCGGTCATATGTGTGCCCCGGAGCATATAGCTCACCGGCCACCCCTGGAGCAACGGTGGCATGTCGTGGACGACCCAGCGCGTAGCTAAAGGTCGGCACACGCTCGATGGCCGAAACTGGGGGGACTACAAGGATCTGGGATCCAGCCTGTCACCCAGTCGGCAGTTGATAGTAGATCTCAGGATCAAGAAGTAGAAAAAATAGAAAAAATCCACAGGACCAATGGGCCCCAGGGAGCCAGGCCCTTCTCCTCTGCTAGACAGAAAAAAAACTGGAGCTGCTCACTGCAGTGAGAGGGGTTATGACCAGAGGGACCGCCCCCTGGGTGGGGCTGTTCAGCTTTGCTAAAGATTACATGTTTAACCATTTACATGCCTGCCTAGTCCTCTCCTAATAGATGGAACATAACCCACAAGTCAAGATTATAAGGAAGCTGTTAGCTGCAGTTGAGAGGGTCATGCGCACTGGGAGAACAGCAGCGGTGTTATCACCGCCCACATAGTGACCAGTTTCCATCCTCCGGCACCCACTGCACGTGTCCTCTCTCTCCTCTTTGGTGCTCACCCCACCATACACGTCACCACCTAGTGCCCACAGTGCGCCACTGACGTCATTACGTCACTTACGGCGCCGCCAATACACCGCACAATGGGGATACAAGTAGGACCCATGATGGCGGTGCAGCCGTCATGGGATCCACTCTGGGAGCCACGCTATTCACACACAGCAAACAGGTACATGCTGCTACAACAGCTCCAAGCTTGAAGATCTGGCCTATTTTTTTGTTTACACTACTGATGTTGCCTTTTTGCTCATACAGACTGTATTGGTTCGGCGGTTTCTCCAAGCCTTCCAGTCTACTTCAACTATGAGCATTTATAAGGCTTCTCACCTGGTTTCAAGGTATTTCTTTTTGTTTGAATGGGCTGCGGGGTTCTCTACACATTGTTGGACCTTGCAGCGTTCTCATTTACAAACAAAGTTAATCTCCCTTTTTCTATACCACTGACAGATATAGAACATACTCAAACGGTTCTTCCATGTATTGAATGTTTGCTGTCCTGTGATTCCAAGGCTCCCAGACCAAGCAGCTTTTGTTCTATCAGCATGTAAGCCCACATATCTATGCTATATACAATTCTTGAGAGCAACTTGCTTACTGGTTTTTATTTTTGACCGTTTATAATAGTTCAAAAACCTTTTTTTGTTTATTTTCCCAAGGCTGGATAGACAATAGTGCTAAAGTTTGTTATCCCTTTTTGGATTCTCTGGATGCTTCATGCGGGCAGGGTTGGACTCGGACACGTGACAGCACAGATGCCTGTTGCTCATAAAGTGCTCCCAGTTTATTTGACTTACCTCTAGACTCATGGGAGCCCTCCAAACAATGAATGTGCCCCAGTGGTATTAGTTTATGCTATTTTTTAGAAATGTATCTTTGATAAAGCTCATGATCATTACTATCTTCTCTTTTCTCAATTAATAATTATTATGTGCAAAATATGAATTTACAAATTATTTACACTTTCTCTTAGATAAAGTCGCTACTCGTCCCTGAAGAAGCCTCAGTCAGGCGAAACATCTAGGACTGTTAGTTGGTGACTTACAAGGAAAGAGTGCACTGCGTTGTATTCTCTTTCTCTTTTTTAATGCTATGTAATTCACGAATAAACTTTATATTTTTTTATGCAGTGTATCTAACCTTCTTTGTACAAAACTTAAAAGCAATACTATCAAGCACTGTTAAAGCTCCACGCATCTCCCCGTATTTGGGGTTTCTATACAATTTTTCCTATAGGGATGTAGGTGCTATATACCAACTTTTTTTTAAGTGCTAGCTCTATAATTTATTTTTCTATAAGGAAGCTATGTCCGTCCATGGACGAAAGAGAAAATAATTTTTATTGCATTTTAGTCTAAATATGAGATCTGAGGTCTTTTTGATCCCAGATCTCATATTTAAGAGGACCTGTCATGCTTTTTTCTATTACAAGGGATGTGTACTTTCCATTCCTTACTGAATTTATTCACTCTTGAGAAGAGGAGAATAAGGGGGGATATGATCAACATGTACAAATATATAAGGGGTCCATATCGTGAACTTGGTGTTGAGTTATTCACTTTACGGTCAACACAGAAGACACGGGGGCACTCCTTACGTCTAGAGGAAAAGAGATTTCATCTCCAATTACGGAAAGGTTTCTTCACAGTAAGAGCTGTGAAAATGTGGAATAGACTCCCTCCGGAGATGGTTCTGGCCAGCTCAGTAGATTGCTTTAAGAAAGGTCTGGATACTTTCCTAAATGTACATAATATAACTGGGTACTAATATTTATAGGTAAAGTTGATCCGGGGAATATCCGATTGCCTCTCGGGGGATCAGGAAGGAATTTTTTCCCCAGCTGTAGCAAATTGGAGTATGCTCTGCTGGGGTTTTTTGCCTTCCTCTGGATCAACTGTGGGTATAGAATTGGGTCAGACACCCTCTGATAGGCCCTACAATACGTATCTGTACAGAAGTGATTGTTAAAACCCCTCTCTCGACACTGGAATCACCTTTAATACCTATCATTTGAAACCCGGAATTCTTGCCGGGCTTGAGAGATCAGCACTTTACCACTTTGAGACAAATGAATTGCTTCCGAGCATCGCACTTTTTAGTATCAAATGGCTGGCCATCCATAACTGCTTTAATGGAAACCGCTGGCCCTTTCTGTTTACCCATCTGGAATGCCGTACAGCTTCACCACTTTTTGCATACATTTAAGTCACCAGAGAGGTTTAGACGACAATTAACCATTTTTGAAGAATATTGCTCAAAGGAGGGGACTCTGGCACAAACACTCTCAAAAATGTATACCTTACTGATTTCCCCCCCGGAACAACCAAATGTATCCTGGATAGAGAAATGGGAGAGAGAGATGAACCGTAGGTTTACAAGCAGCCAAAGACAAAATATGATTGAACTCTCGCTGAAATCATCTATTTGTACTAAGATTCAGGAGATGAACTATAAAATATTAACAAGATGGTACTATACCCCACAGAGGCTACATAAATTGTATCCTGAAACACCAGACCGGTGGTGGAGAAGTATGGAGGAGGGAGGTACGATGTTACATATCTTTTGGTCATGTCCAAAAATAACATTCTACTGGAAGGAGGTACGGAACATTATACAAAAATTTACGGACTATAGGATACCGGAAGACCCAGCCTTTTTCTTACTACACGTTATGAATATTCCCGTCAAAAAATACAAGGAATCTATCCTACGACATTTAGTAAATGCGGCCAAAGCATGAATTCCACTTAGGTGGAAAAATACGCTACCTCCTACAGTCGGATGCTGGCTCCATAAAGTAGAAGAGATAAATAAGATGGAAGATCTTACACTTTCAGCACAAAATCAACAAGAAAAGTATTCAGAGATATGGAGACAGTGGAACATGTTTATTGCTTCTGAAGAAGGTCTGATCTTGCTTAACTCATGATGGTCAGATATAGGTATTACAACCAAAATAGAATTATCCAATATTTATCCAGGGTACCCCCATCCCTCAGTCTTCCCTTCCCTTCTCTCCCCTTTTAAAAATGTGCTTGTGTTCTTCCCCCCCCCCCTCCCTTCCTTTTTTCTTTGTTTTCTTTCCTCCTTTTAGTTTTTGTTTATAACCCCGAAAAAGGAAAATGGATAGGGCAACTTCAGATACAGCGAATGGAGGTGGTCCCCCTGCTCGCTGTAATATCGGCACGGTATCCTCCTCAGGGGTATATGGAGGGTGCTATGAAGGATGTGATTATTATTTTGTGATGATCGATTATGGATTAGTGATTATATTTGTTATGTTATTGTTTATATATGATTGTTACGAGAATTTGGACTCGCCCTTGGAGGTAGAAATAAAGTATTTGAAAAAAAAAGAATTGGGTCAGACGACGTCTACTACATATAGTGATGAAGCGCGTAAGGCGGAGCTACGCAAATTACGTCATCACGCCATCACTGGGAGAGCAGTGGGTGGAATGCAAGCTGGAACGCACGCCGCAAAACCCATGCTCTGATCGCAGAGACTGTCTCACATCAGCTGTAGCGGTTCATGCAGCACCGCACGGATGCTGCATGAACCTGTTGAGAGCACTATTTCACCTGAAGTTACCTGAAGATCCATTTTATCAACCGTTTACACAGATGCTTTTATTCATTGGACGGAAATATAGACTGAACTTTATTTAAGGACAGCTGTAAGCCACATCAATCATATGTGTGTGGAACTGCTGACACACACAAGCAACTATTGCACCGGTTACTGACACCGATATTTTTTTATTGAAGCACTCTTATGACTTTTTTGTTTTTTTTCATTAATTTGTTTGAAGTCACACTGGGATTTTTCACATGATTATTGACATCCTACATAGGTTATTAAGATATCTCACTCTATCCTATATTATAGAGCTTATCTTGTGTTCAGTTCACCTGTCACAGATTAATCACTGTTTAACCAGCTTTAGCTGTCCTAGATATATTTAGTGTTACTGCATAGACAGTCTGGTTCACTTTATTGAGAACACTATTTAATTTAGTACTTTGGTGTTTGGATCATAGTTTGTTAACCGCTTAGACCTCTCTTGGTCATCTTGGTGGGAGGTACCGCCACCACCCCTCATCACATTTTACATAGAATTGGGTATATTGGATTGTACGATATTTTTTATATTATTTTTATTTATTGTTTATGGTTGAACTAGATGGACTTGTGTCTTTTTTCAACCTGACTAACTATGTAACTATGTAACTATGTAATAGGAATAAAAGCGACCCAATTTTATTTAATTTTTTAAAACAAAGTGTCAAAATAAAAAAATTAAAGTAAAATAAATAAGAGAAAAAAACTGGGCTAACTTTACTGTTGTTTTATTTGTTAATTCAAAAAAGTGATTTTTTTTTACAAAAAAGTGATTTTTTTTACAAAACAGTGCGCTTGTAAGACTGCTGCGCAAATATGGTGTGGCAAAAAGTATTGCCACGACCGCCATTTTATTCTCTAAGTTGATAGAAAAAAATATATAATATTTGGGGGTTCTAAGTAATTTTCTAGCAAAAAAAACTGTTTTTAACTTGTAAACACCAAATCTCAGAAAGAGGCTTGGTTCTTAAGTGGTTAAACACTACCCTATTCCCAGACTGACAATGCGGTTGTCCAAAAGGTGTTTCTATTAATCCTATATCCAGACTGGTGACACTCTTAGGCCCCTTTCACACTGAGGCGTTTTTACTGCATTTTCGCGGTAAAAATATCGCTGTAAAAATGCCTGAAATAATCCTGCCCCAGCATTCTCAATGTGAAAGCCCTGAGGCGTTGTGCTGGCTGTGCGTTGGAAAAAATCCCGCAAACAGCTTTTTTGGAGCATCTTTGGGGCGCATAAAATAGCGCTGCAAAAACGCCTATCCCCATTGAAATGAATGAGAACCGCGGTAAAAACGCATAGGCGTTAGCTCTATTTTTAAAAATAGCGCTAACGCCTATGCGTTTTTACCGCGTTAGCGCTGAAAATAGCACTAACGCGGTAAAAACGCATAGGTGTTAGCGCTATTTTTAACGCTATTGCGGTAAAATCACGGTAAAAACGCGGTAAAAAACGCCTCAGTGTGAAAGGGGCCTAAGGCAGCATTCACACGGGCGGATAGAATTCACCTTTTAGTTGTGGATAGATGAAGTTATCTACTGCACCTAAACTCACACAATGCTTTCCTATGGCCCCATTCACACAGCGATGGTTTCGTTACGTGGGGTTTTGTGCGGTTCGAAAAAATGAATTTGACTGTATCCAGGAATGATTTAGCACAGTTATCTGTATTATCTGTATGTACATAACTGCAGGTAATCACAGTGTACTTATTTCACCTGTGGATAGCAGCGGCAACAAGAAAACAAAAACAGGAAGCACATCAGAAATGGCAAGAATGTTTCACCGCAGGTAAACACAGCCGCATGTAAACGCACGTAATCGCTGCTAATCGCAGTGTACAACTGCAAGTGATCGCTGTGCCTGGAGTCTTGGAATTTCAAAAGAAAAAAACATGCTTTTAAACAGCAGCAGGACAGCCACCCATGTGAAAGAGGCTTAATGCCGCGTACACACGATCGTGATTCACGGCGGTTAAAAAAACGCCATGAATCATGACATGAAAAACGAGGGAATGGCTTGTTCCCCCACACACGGTCGTTTTTCCCGTCATTTTTTCTCTTGTCGAGAAAAACGACCGTGTGTAGGCTCCGTGGCAGTGTTTCCCTATGGGAAAACTGCCGCGGAAAAAAATGACGGGAAAAACGACGAGAAAAAATAGAGCATGTTCTAATTTTTCTCGTCGTTTTTAATGCCGTTTTTCACGACGGGAAAAATGACAAAAAGACCACACACGGTCGTTTTTCTTGTTGAAAAAAAAAAATGTAATTTTTCACAACGTGAAAAATTATCGTGTGTACGCGGCATTAGGCTGCATTCACACCTAAGCAGAGCAATTTTCAGGCATTTCACATGTGTAGCTTCAGGCATTTTTGTTTTAGCCAATGGAAAGCATTAAGGGGAGGAGACCATTTCTTACAAGGCTACAAAAACGCCTGAAATATGTCTGAAAAAAATGCTCACAAAGGCTTGATTTAAGAATTTACCAGCATTTTCATTGAAGTCTATGAGGCCAAAAACACCCAAATCTCCCACAAAAGTAGCTCATATAGCTTTTGGAGGCTTTGAGCTACAGGCATCTGAGCATTCATATGTGAACAGCAACTACTAAAAATACATGGGATGTAGGCTTATGCCCCATACACACGGTCGGATTTTCCGTCGGAAAAACCTTGGATGGTCTTTCCGACTGAATTACGCTCAAGCTTGGCTTGCATACACACGGTCACACAAAAGTTCTCTGAACTTTCGACCGTCAAGAACGCAGTGACGTACAACACTACGACGAGCCGAGAAAATTAAGTTCAATGCTTCCGAGCATGCGTCGAATTGTTTTCTAGCATGCGTCGGAATTTTGCGCGTCGGAATTGCTACAGACGATCGGAATTTCCGATCGGAATTTTTCCCGTCGGAAAAATTGAGAACCTGCTCTCAATCTTTTGCTGGCGGAAATTCTGACAGCAAAAGACCGATGGAGCATACACACGGTCGGAATTTCCGCCAAAAAGCTCACATTGGGCTTTTGCTGGCGGAAAATCCGACCGCGTGTACATAAGAGCTTTGGAGCCTGAAGCTTCAAGATACAAAACGCTCAGGAGTCAATGGAACCTAAGATTGGAAGTGTGTTACTGGCTGGATCATCAGGTGAAAATTAAGGGGGGGGAAAGAAAACGAATGCAGTCACCACATTAAAGGATTGGTAAGCTGCAATGTAATACATTTTTGGTTTTGGTTTTAACAACACTTTAACATTATAAGAGTCTAACAAATGGTCTGTGTTTTATATTCCAGACTATTGATAAAGAAGTCCATAATAAGGTTCCGGGTCAAAGTCTAATGATTTACATTTCTAATGGCACAATATGAATTTTATGTACAAAGTTCATTCATTAATTTTAATAAAGGAAATAATAAAGATAATAATAAAGAAATAAAATAATTTTATGCCTTCACCATTAAAAGCGCAAAAGTTGCTATTTTCACTTGTTTTTAAGTCTAAACATTTTTATTTTTTTTTAATAACGAAATGCACAACAAAAGGGACAAACACTCAGACCACTGATAGGTGGTGCTGATGGGCATCACTGATTGGCAGGCACTGGTAGGCATTAGTGATGGGCACTGATTGGCATCAATTGTGGGCACTGATTGGCATCCCTGTTGGCATACCTGGTGGTCACAAGTGATGGGCATCTCTGGTGGTCCTGGTGGTGTCCCTGGTGGATCTGGGTGGGCATCCTCGGGGGGAGGCTGCGCTGATAATGAATCAGCGCAGACCCCCCCTGTCAGAGGAGCAGCCAATCGGATCTCCTCTACTAACGTCTGATAGACGCAAGTGAGGAAAAGCTGATTCACGGCTTTTCCTGTTTACACCGTGATTAGCTGTGATTGGACAGAGACTCTTTACCTAGATCGGAGTTGCGGTGTGTTAGACTGACACACCGCACTGCGCGCCCCCGTGGGCGCGCACCGGCTTGTTGACCTGATCACGTCATATGACGTCCGATCAGGATAACTAAACCACTTTGCTGACGTCATTTTGCTATATGGCGGGCGGCAAGTGGTTAAAGTCAGTAATTTATGCCTCATGCGTGCAAATATGTGGAAGTGCGCACAAATGCGCGCAAATGTCTATTTGCATATTGTGCAGAACGCGAATGTGAGAATGAATTTGCGCGATACGTGCGCGACCATCTGTCTATGTTCATCTGATCCGCTCTGCAGACGGATGGAAAAATAGGATTTTCCTCCGTCTGCAGAATTGGACCATAGCAGAGACAGATGATATCGGGTGTCAGCGGATATTCATCCGCTGACACACGCTATCCCATAGGTATACACGTGTGAAAGGGCCCTTATTGTTTTCTGTCTAAGTCTAACTTAACCACCTCAAGACTGGATACGTTCACCCCCTTCCTGCCCATGCTGTTTTTCAGTTTTCAGCACTGTCTCACTTTGAATGGCAATTACTCAGTCATGCAACACTGTACCGATATGATATTTTTACCACTTTCTTGAGACAGATGGAGCTTTCTTATGGTGGCATTTAATCACTGCTGGGTTTCCTATTTTTTTTCTATATGAAGGAAAAAAGTCGGAAAAATTAGAAAAACATTTTTTTTTTTTTTATTCCCATTATACTATTTTGCAAATATCTAATCTATCTTCATAAATTTAGGCCACAATGTATTCTGCTACATTTCATTGGTAAAAATGACCTAAGCCAGTGTATATTATCAAGTCTTTGTGAAAGGTATAGAGCCTACAATTTATGGTATATTTAAAAAGCGATCAAACCTGATGTACTGACTGCCTATCTTAAAATGGTCTCAAAATGCCGGGACGGTGGAAAGTAGATAGTCCAATGTATTTTAGTAAGAGACATAGTATGTTTTTTTAAGTTGTAATCTTATGAGAAAATGAACAAAGATAAAAATAAAAAATCTCAAAATATTTCACAGACAACACAGGCATGCTTAAAATTACACCTAAAAAGATTCTTCTACTCACAACCCCCCCCCCCCCCTCAGTATGTGGATACTATATGTTACGCATCTAATTTCCAGATATACTGTCACATTTTCAGAGGCCCTGGAGCACCAGGACAGTGGAAGAACCCACAAAATGACCACATTTTGGAAAGCAAATATAAGGTATTTTCTAATTATGAGGTTTCCACAAATTTTTGGAAAATGCAGAAAGTAAATTTATATTATTACCTAAAACACATTCTACTACTACTCAAAAGAATGGCGATACCATGTGTGAAACTTTTTCACAGCATAGCCACACTGAAGGGCCCAAAATCCAAGGAGTAGATTAAAGAGAATCTTCAGTCGTCTCCGCCCCCCCCGCCCCCAAATGTTTTTTATCTCACCACCTCCAAATTCTGTTGCAGCTGACTTTTAATATAAGGACACTTACCTGTCCAGTGGTCCAGCGCTGTCCTCACCCGAGCCCGTTCTTCACTGGACCTTGGATCCCTAGCACCAGCATTTTAACTAAGGGCTTCACTGCGCTTTGTAAATGGTCCTACACTCTTCTGGGATCTGTGATGTGTCCCAGAAGGCTGCGGGGCGAAGATGAACTTCAAAATCAGGGGGCAGTTAAATCCCACGGCTGACCCACACTTTTGCCGTTCCCTTCCCCCCGCTACCCCATTTACCTGGGAAGGTAGCAACCGGGAGTGTACATATGCCACAACAATGGGGCCTCACTGTAACTGCATCACAACCATGCACACTGCATGCAATTGCGTTGTGGTAGTCCAGCATTTAGGGGGTTAAAACTGTTTTACACTCTGTAAAGAGTGATCTGATTGGATTACTCTACAGAGTAAATGAGCCTTTAATTGTTTTTTTTTTTTATTATTTGTTATTTTTTGCTTTTTTGTACATTTAGTGCTGCAATGTCATACAGTGTGTAATGTGATTGGCAGCGCTATAGCCTAAAAACAAAAAAAGCCTAACCAATGTTTTTTTTTAAATTTGTTTTAGTTGTGTGAAATGTGTTTGTGTGTTGCTCTTTATTTATGTAGCTGGAAGTCCAGCCATAAGCCAGCAGCTCCAGGAGGAGGAGGAGAAGAATGATGATGAGCCTGAGGCTAAGGGCCGGCAAAGGCCACCTGTTGTTTCACATGTCACAAATATTCAGACATTACATCATGTGCAGAGTGGCCTATAAGAGAAGTTTTTTTTCTGATTAATATTGGTGTTAGACCAAGATGTTCTTGATTTTATTAAGTTAGGGAATGGTCATTAAATACCTCCACCATTGGGGGATGTTGTTGGAGAAGTGACACAACCATTTGCTCCAATTCCCATATAGATTTTAATGATATACCACTTGTCTCTATTATCTATGATGGATCTCCTTGTTCATCAATAATATGAATAGGTAATAATTCAGATGGTTTTTTAGCAGCTTCAATACTAGGTGCTGTTGTTGAAGGCACGTTGGTGCCGCATGTCGCGCGGCTGTGCAGTTTGTGACATGTGGTTCAAATGGCGCCTGTTGTTCAGCAACATAGTTACTAGATGGTGCTGTGGAGAGTGCGCTAGGGTTGCATGTCATAAGCCTCGTTGGTTGAGAGCATGCGACCCATCTAGTACTCATCCTACGCTTTATATTTTTTTGGTATAAATGTTTTAATAAATGTTTGAATTTGTGAGTGTGCAGCTTGAAGGGGAGATGGAACAATCTGTAGATCGGAATCTGCTTATTTGCCCGTTTTCCCGTCCGTGTACACATTTGTTCTGACCAATGAGAATTAATCCAGTACTATTTAGGCGCCAGTAAAATGGCGCCGAGCCCATTTCAAGATGACGTGTGCCTAAGCACGAAATGCATTGAAATCGAGGCTCGACACGCAGTACACGAGTCCTCCTCTTCCGCACAGCTGAGACGCACGCTGAACACACGCTGCTCACCACGGAGTGGCTTCTGCTCTCCCTCAAACTGTATACGATTCCCCCTGTATTTTACACTGAACGACAATTGTAAGTGTTGCTTTTAAAAAAAAAAAAAAAAAAACGTGTAGACATCCTGAAGCGTTTCCTTATTGCTGGGTGAGGGGAGTATACATACGATGTATATAGAGTATGCTGTCCTGGCCTTGCCACGTTTTATTTGTTATTTGTCATTTGAACTGCTCCGATGTGGAGCTGGAGCTCCTTTATTCTGATCTGTATCTCTGGCTATTATTGTTGATTTCTCTGTGATATCTGTAACTTGTTTTCTTTAATAAAAACTTTTAATGAAAAAAATAAAATAAAAATACGTTACTACACTATATATGCCTTTTGTGGCTCTGTTTGGAGGAGCTAACATTTGCAGATGATGGGGATATGAGCGAATTACCATATACATGCTGATGCCGATCAGATTGGAAATCTATTGATAATGATGTGGCTTGCTGTGTGATTCCTGGAAGTTTAACCGCTTCAGCCCCGGACCATTTTGCTGGCCAAAGACCAGGCCACTTTTTGCGATTCGGCACTGCGTCGCTTTAACTGACAATTGCGCGGTCATGCGACGTGGCTCCCAAACAAAATTGCCGTCCTTTTTTTCCCCACAAATAAAGCGTTCGTTAGGTGGTATTTCATCACCTCTGCGGTTTTTATTCTTTGTGCTAAACAAAAATAGAGCGACAATTTTGAAAAAAATGCAATATTTTTTACATTTTGCTATAATAAATATCCCCCAAAAATATATAAAAAAACATTTTTTTTCCTCAGTTTAGGCCGATACGTATTCTTCTACATATTTTTGGTAAAAAAAAAAAAATCGCAATAAGTGTTTATTGATTGGTTCGCGTTTTTACTAGTAATGGCGGCGATCTGCAATTTTTATTGTGACTGCGACATTATGACGGACACATCGGTCACTTTTGACACATTTTTTACAGCGATCAGTGCTATAAAAATGCACCGATTACTGTAAAAATGACACTGGCAGTGAAGGGGTTAACCACTAAGTAGCGCTGAAGGGGTTAAATCAATACTAGGGAGTGATTCTTACTGTTAGGGGGAGTGGCTACGAGTGACACATCACTGATGACCGTTCCCGATCACGGGGAACAGCCACCAGTGACATGTCACTAGGCAGAATAGGGGAATGCCTTGTTTACAAAGGCACCCCCCTGTTCTGCCTTTGCCGAACGCAAACGCGGGCCACCCGGGAACATCGAGTTTCCGGGACCCGCGAGCACACTCACCAGGGCGCGCGCGCCCGCTGGGCAGCAAATTTAAAGGGACGTACAGGTACGCCCATTTGCCTGCCCGTGCCATTGTGTCGACGTACATCTGCGTGCGGCGGTCGGCAAGTGGTTAAAGATGTCTTCTATTACATGCCTGTGGGTCACTTGGTGGCCAAAGCCATCTGGTGAGCGTTTAAGAATTATCACTTCGGGTGAAGCACTTTGCACTTTTAGAAAAGACACAGTGATTGGAATATACAGAAGAAATTTTTCTGTTTTTTACTTTTTTTGCACTATATGGACTTCATTTTTTATATATGAATGCTATTTTATACTTACGTTTGTTCACATTGGTTTGATTATATATATCCATGGTCTTTTGCGCCCTTCATTACCTTTTCATTACATCATGTGCATACCATTAATACAGCTTTCAAATACAATATTGTTTAGAACTCCCCCAACAAGGTAAAGTGCTCCAATATTTGTGTCCATGAATTTAATGCAGTGCTGCAAATCCACACAATGCTGTATTCCAAAACCGAAATAGACTCTGTGCTCCAGTGCGAGATTATAACAAACAGTGTTGTGGTGCCACATGCCCCATATAGATATAGACTCACCAGAGACAATTGACCCTAAAGCCCCGTACACACGGTCGGACTTTTGGCCAACAAACTTCATTTTGAGCAAGTTGGACCAACAATCCGACCGTGTGTACGCTCCATCGGACAAACTTTTTTTGCTTTTATCTTGTTTTCATCGAACAAAAGTTGGGTCTGCAAACGGACAAACTTTTGCCCAACAAAAGTCCGATGGAGCAAAGTCCGACCGTGTGTACAGAAAACCATCGGACTTTTGTCCGATGGACAAAACAACTAATGTTAAAATCAACCAACAATAGCAGAAGTTGACCAAAGGGTGTCGGTAAAGAGCAGAAAAACCATGTGATGTTGCAAAAAGTTTTGGGAAGGTTTGCAGAAAAGTCAGAGTGTGTGTATGCTATGGGTGTTCCCGACCAACTCCGTTCGGACAAAAAACCACGGAAAAATCAGATGGAAGTCCAACCGTGTGTACGGGGCTTAAGAAAATAATGGGTCAGTGAACATGTTGTTGGACATGAAATTCCACCTCTCTATGCCAAACCAGGATCAGAACTCTCCACAACAAGGTTATTGATACTCACTATGCATTTCAGATATAGGGATAGAGAAAGTTGCAAAAACACAGATCATTGGGCACTGTGCTTATTTTTTTAAATGTCAGTATACATTTAAAAACTCTCTCGTAGTACACTCACATGCTCCGGTGCCTATGCGGCACCCAGTAAATGCAGAGATACAACTTAGTACTCAGAGCCTCCACTGTTCTGAATCCAGGAAACAGCATGCAGTCCACTGCCACATGTCACTGGAAGTGACGTAAGACATCCTTAGGACCTGCCTCCAGGCGTTTCATTCTAGGAAGGGCGTCATCAGGCAGAAGTGTTTTTGCAGCTTTCTATGGGCATTAAGCTAGGGTCTGTAAGCAGTCAGAGAACAGGAATGTCCAGAGGCCGTAGTTAAACTAGAGGTTCCAGGGGCAGAGGTATGACCTCTGGGAACAGTGCCACAAAGTCCAAGAGACCCAAGACAATGGTTGCAATGAGCCCCATAGTAAATGCTCTGATCGACATATGGTCCGAAGTCGCCATCATGTAGTACAAGTTCTATGCACAATGGTTCAGGACATGAGATCAGCTGGATCCATCCTTGTTACCTCTGAAAGTGGCCCACAATTTGCCAATTATAGTGGAAGGGATTACCTGGGTGAAGATAAAGATATACTGTATGACCAGATAGTAGAGCGAGTAAGAGTCATGGTAAGTGGTGCAATGGGCATGACCGTCTTAAAGGACTTGGACCTACCACGCTTGCTGACCAGAACTGAACACATGGGTAAGCACACGCGGGGCTGTGGTTTGCGGGCTATGTGGCGCTACGTGATCCAGGCTTTTAAGGCATACCAGCGGGCAACTAAATGGCAGACAGAACAGGTGGGAGTTGTTTGCACACCTCCCAAGCAAAATTTATTACTAGCTTCCCTACAAGAGGTTGTCTGGTCCCTGCCCACTGGGGCCCACAAGAAGCTGCAAGGGGCCACGGTTATGGTGGAACACCGCAAGGACCTCGGGGTGCCATTGAAATGGTTGATGACCTGCACCCTGTCAAAGGTACATCGGGGTAAATTCCTGGTCCAGCTGATCAACTTGGAAACCACCACAGTCCCTCTCCTGAATCACACGACTCTTGCGGACTTCTGCATGGTACCTAAACACTGCAAGGGTCCAACCAGGGGTAGAGGCCATATGTGCCCCTGCTGCAAGCTGCCATGATGTCCCTGAATACCAACAGCTGCTAGAACAACTGGCCATCCTCTTTCAGGAATACTCACTGTCACTCCTTCACCAACTGCTAGAAAGACATTTGCTGGTCTTTGTGACTAACCGTGAGGACTATGGGTGCAACGAGGCAATAGACCACTCAATTCACACGGGGATGCCCCTCATATCCGGGAAAGGTACCGGCATATACTGCCAGCCTTATGCCAGAAGGTCAAGGACTTAGTTTGTAATATGTTACAGAATGTGATAAATAAAGAAAGTCGCAACCAATGGGCCGCTCCGGTCGTCCAAGTATGCAAAAAAGGACAGAAGCTTGAGGTTCTGTGTGGACTAATGTAAATTTAATGCCTGCACCCATAAGTATGCCTACTCTCTGCCACGAGTACAGGAATCACTTATGATGCTGGGCCAGGCTCACTACTTTTCCATCGGCAATCTGGTGAGTGGATACTGGAAAGTCCCACACAGAGAAAAGGACCGGGAAAAAAATGTTTTTTAGACCCACTGGGGCTGTTCAAGTTCAATCACGCCCTTCAGGCTATTATCTTCCAAGGGCTAAAGTAATGCCGCTCTGTGAGTGACCGACTCTCACATGTTGTGAACTGGAATCAGGGGTGCTGCACAGCTAGTCTGTGAGATTCAGTATCATGCACAAATCGGGAATATTGCTGCACTCCTGGTTATCTTTATTGAAGCATTAGAAATTACATCACAGGCATGATGGGAAAGTAACATTAAAAAGTGATGCGTTTTTGCACTAAATTTAGTGCTTACTCAAACCTCATCAATTACCGTAATTATGTTTCTTGCAGTTGTGTGTTTTTTTTTGTTTTTTTTTAAATTTATGTTTATTGATTTTTACATTGAACAGAGAAAAATTACAGAGCATATCAACATACACGCTTACACATTATTTTCTTGTATTCAGCAGCAATATACCAGTATTACACCGTGAAGCGGGAGCATAAACAATATAGTCTCGAAATAACATACAAGCCTAATAAGGCCTACAGCTTGTGGCCACATGGCCACATAGGTGTCCCAGTTCCTCAACGGAGGAGAAGAGAAAAAAAAGAAAAGAAACACAAAACACTAATACCAAAGGTGTATCGAGAGTATTTAACTGATTTTCACAGGACTCATTCGGTTATCCTTATTCAGTAATACTTAAGTGCTTGCATTCACTCACACAACACTCATACCCATTCACCCAGCACTTCCACCCATTTCCCCAGCCGAAACTACAGCTGGGGGGGGGGCACTCCTCCCACTCCCCCCCACATTTATGTGGGATACGTTTCATGTCCCCAGCTTCTTTATTTAGGATAGGAGGTAGTTCTTCCCCCCCCCCCCATCAAACAGGAGGGGCTGAATCAGGGCCCACTACTGCTGAGACAGAGGGGTATCCTTCCAAAAGGAGCTGTCTATATCCAGCCAAGGTTGCCAGATCTTGTAGAATTTCTGTATACAGGCCCTTCCTTTATAGATTAGTTTAAAGGTTGGTACGACTTTGTTTATCATGCGGTACAGCAGTTGGATGTTGGGAGCAGATTCACACTTCCATTGTAGTAATATCAGTTTTCTGGCATAAAAGAGTATCAAGCGGACTAGGGTCCGTTCGTGGGTTCTGGGTATGTGGTCATTAAGGATGCCCAGGAGCCCCACTTCAACAGTGTGGGGGGTCACTAGGCATAGATTGTTTTCAAAAAAAGAGAATAGGTCCACCCAGAACCCCAAGAGGGCCGGGCAGGACCAAAACATGTGTACATAACCAGCATTGGTGCACTTACATCTAGGGCAGAGGGCCCCTGAAACATAACCCATGCGAGCCAGACGGGCCGGCGTGTAATGCAGTTGATGAATAAATTTGAACTGTATATATTGGTCGTTAGACCCAACAATATCCAAGAAACAGGCCCCTGAGGCCTCCTCCCACCCCTCCTCCGAAAGCCCAGGGATGTCGACCATCCACTTCCGCTGTGCAGCACGGAAGGGAGAACTCCCACCCGTCTGCAGTCGGGAGTAAATGGTCGTGGCTAATTTCGTAATGCCAGAACACGACATCAATGCCTCAAGAGGGGATTCAGCGAGCCCAAGAGTCAGGCCATGAAACTGCGCACGTACAGCGTGTCGTATGAGAAGATATTTAAAATAGAATTTATTTGATAATCCACTTGTAGCTTTTAGGACTTCAAAAGAGATAAATTCACCATTGAGAAAAATGTGGGCAGCGTGGGTAATGCCCAGCCGTGTCCACCACAATGCATCGGGGTGACCCATGAGCTCCAGAAGATTGGGGTTATGCCATAGGGGGGTTTTCGGTGAGACCCCCCCCAATTCTGAAATCGTCTTATTCCCTTCATGCCAGGCCAACCAACTCACTTCTATCGGGGAGCCGCGGGAGCATCGTTTTGGTAAAGATCTATGCATAATATCTACCAATGGGGTCTCTAGGCCAGCAAGTGCCTGCAGTAGATAGGTAGAGCAGGATGCGGAGGCCCCCTGGAACTATTCATAGACATAGGTTAATTGGGCTGCTATAAAATAGTGTCGCAAGTTGGGGCAGGCCAGTCCCCCATCACCCTTAGAGGCCTGGAGGGAAGCCTTCGCTATTCTGGGATTGGTCCCCTGCCATAGGAAGGAGGATAATAACGAGTCTATTCTTTTGAAGAGCTTTTTGTAGAGAAAAATAGGGGATGCCCTAAAGGCATATAAAAATTTAGGTAGGTATATCATTTTAAATATGTTCACCCGCCCTATTCAGTTGTGTGTTTTAAAATGGAAAGACACATGCGGGAGTCAAAATTGCTGTAAACCTCAAAAATTGCAAAAAATGTAAGAGTTTCCCCAAGGGTTTTTTAGCAGCAGGATATTTAACCACTTCCCGCCCAGTCAATAGCAGATTGACGTCCGGGAAGTGATTCTGTTATCCTGACTGGACGTCTATTGATGTCCTGCAGGATAACAGCCGCCGCGCATCCGTGGGGGCGCGCATCGCGGCGATCGGTGGTGCGGTGTGACAGACTGACACACCGCTACACCGATCTCGGTAAAGAGGAGGCTCTTTACCACGTGATCAGCCATGTCCAATCATGGCTGATCATGATGTAAACAGGAAGAGCCGTTGATCGGCTCTTCCTCACTCGCGTCTGACAGACGCAAGTAGAGGAGAGCCGATCTGCGGCTCTCCTGACAGGGAGGGTTCGCGCTGATTGTTTATCAGTGCAGCCCCCCTCGGATGCTCACACTGGACCACCAGGGAAGCCTCCAGAACCATCAGGGAAGCCTTCAACATGTGGATGGCCAGGTACATCCCCCATGGCCATCCACATGTTCCAAAACATGCCCAACATATGCCAATCAGTGCCCACAAATGGGCACTGACTGGCACTATAATAGACCATAAAAAACAGTGATGCCCAGCAATGCCACTCACCAGAGTAATCAGTGCCACTCATCAGTGTGCCTCAGTGCCACCCATCAGTGCCCATCCATGCCCACCTATCAGTGCCCAGCTGTGCCACCTATCAGTGCCACCCATATGTACCCATCAGTGCCACCCATAAGTACCCATCAGTGCCGCCTATGAGTGCCCATCAGTGCCGCCTATGAGTGCCCATCAGTGCCGCCTATGAGTGCCCATCAGTGCCGCCTATCAGTGCCCATCAGTGCCGCCTATCAGTGCCCATGAGTGCCGCCTATCAGTGCCCATGAGTGCCGCCTATCAGTGCCCATCATCAGTGCTTATCAGTGCCACCTCATCGGTGCCGCCTTATCAGTGCCCGTCAGTGCAGCCATATCAGTGCCCGTCATTGAAGGAGAAAACGTATTTATTTACAAAAAAAATGAACAGAAACCAATAAAAACTTTTTTTCCCAGAATTTTTGGAAAATAAAATCCCAGAGGTTATCAAATACCACCAAAAGAAAGCTCTATTTGTGGGATCAAAATTATAAAAAATTTGTTTGGGTACAGTGTTGCATGATCGCGCAATTGTCATTCAAATTGCGACAGCGCTAAAGGTGAAAATTGGCTTGGGCAGGAAGGTGCGCAAGTGCCTGGTATTGAGTTGAGCTGAGAGGTATCTTAATATAGCGCGGTCTTACCCCGAAGGGTCCCGACGCGCATAGCAGAGTTTCTGGGAAAAGAGGACCCAGGAACCAGAAGCAGCACAGAGTGGCAGAAAGGGTGGAAGAGGGAGGCTACGCAGGGAAGGCTTGTGTGAAAAGCCAAGTCTTCAGTAACCAGCGGAAGACCGGAATAGTAGGGTCCTCCTGGAGCTCGACAGGGAGGCTATTCCACAAAACAGCACCCTGGTGGGAGAAGGCCCGACCACCACCCTGGATCTACTTGGGCACCGAGATGTGGAGGAGATCTCTGCCGGTAGATCTGAGTGATCTAACAAAAGCTCGTTTATGAAAACGAGAGCAGAGATAGCTTGGGGTCAGGCCTCTCATTATCTTAAACATAATACATCCGGCCTTAAATAAGGTGCGATAGTAGACGGGCAGCCAGTGCAAGGCGCAGAGGACAGTGGTGATATGATCCCTCAGCGGGACATCCATAAGTAACCTAGCCGCAGCATTTTGAATAAGTTAAAGCTACTGCACTAACATCTTTGGCAATCCCAGATAAAGAGAGTTGCAGTAGTCTAGGCAGCTACCTATCGTGGCGCAGATGACAGTTTTTCTGTCCGAGATATCCAAATATTTAAACAGCCCCCTCAGGAGTTTTAGCTGCCAGTGACATGCACCGACGACCCTCTTTACCTGAGGAGCCAAAGTTAAACCTGAATCTAGGACAAATTCCAGATCACGGACCTGGGGGGCCACCTCCGGAGCAGGACCAAATGAGGGAGGCCAAGGTGGGATATCTGGAGGGGTGGCCAGATTGCTAAAGATGATCACCTCAGTTTTTCCCCCATTAAGTTTCAGGAAGTTGGCAGACATCCATGTGTTGATGGCCTCCAAACAGCTGGCAAGGGTGGCATTAGCCGTCTGGTTCCTAGGAATCTTTAGGTAAACCTGGGTGTCGTCCGCATAAACATGGTAATGGACGGCGTGGGACTTTAGCAGGTCGGCAAGGGGCCTCATATAGATATTAAACAGCAGGGGAGACAAGGCAGAGCCCTGTGGCACTCCGCAATCCAGGGCAGTGGACTTAGAGTAAAAGGGGCCAGTCTTGACTCCCTGAACTCTGCCCTCCAAGAAAGAGGTCACCCATGCCAAAGCCGACCCACTCATACCCAAAACTGACTTCATCCGCTCCAGTAAGATTCCATGATTAATGGTATCAAATGCGGCCGACAGATCCAAAAGAACCAGAGCTACTGAGTCACCCATGTCCAAGCTGTGAAGGACATCATCATAGACACAGATGAGGCTCGTCTCTGTTCCATGTCCAGGTCAAAATCCGGACTGGAATTCGTTCAAGAGATGGAAAGACTCAAGGTAAACCTGTAGCTGGATAACCACCAGGCGCTCCATCACCTTTGCCACAAAAGGCAAGATGGAAATCGGCCTGTAGTTGCCCAGTATGTCCGGGTCCAAGGTCGGTTTCTTCAGCAGGGCCAAGACCACGGCCCGCTTCAGAGCGCCTGGGACAGTACCTGTCCTGAAGCTGCAGATGATTGTCTCCCCAATAAAGGGGGCCAAAAGGGCAGCAGATTTTTTAACCAGCCCGGCAGGACATACATCTAATGGAGAGGAAGATGGTTTCAAAGAGGCAATTACCTCAACCACCTGTATAACCGTAACTGGTTGGAAACCGGGCAATCCAGGGGCCAACACTGTGTGGCCGATCTCCTCTTGCACAGTCTCTAGCCTAGGAATGTTGTCTCTAATGGTGTCAGGAAAGGCATTTACATAATCTGCCCGGCAACAGCAGCATCAAAAGAATGCCTGCCAGGTTCTGGACCATCGGGTCCTGAGGACTTTTTCATTTATTTTTTATTTTTATCTTGAATATAACATCAGATCACGGCTCATGCTTCCTTCCTGTTGGTGAGGGCTTTCGAGTCCAGATCTACTTTGTATACTGAATGCTATAACACTCTATTGCAAACCTGTACTGTTGATTTAAATGACAATAAACTTTTTTTGTAAAAAAAAAAGAAAAAAAAAAGAATGCCTGCCTTTGGAGGAACTGTTCGGAGCATGCGCGTGCGCGATAGCGCAACGGGTGCGCACGCCCGCGCGCGCCCGCGGGAGCACGCACGCACGGTGACGGCGCTTGGCGCCAGAATCAGGTATTTAAACTCCCCTGTCATGCTGCCCAGTGCTGTCTGGTCTACAGCGTTTCCTGAGACCCCTGCTGATTGATACCCCGCTGCTGAACTTCCTACCTGATCCGGCTTCCCTCTGTGTATCCTGTTTGCTGCCTGCCCTTCTGATCCCGGCTTGCCTTGACGACTCTTTTGCTTATCCCTCTAACCTGATTTCTGCCTGCCCAACGAACTGACCCGGCCTGGACTCTGACTCCCGTTTTGGATCCCGCTTTTGTACCTGAACCAGCCTGCCAGTGTTTGACCCGGTCCGCCCTCACCTGCTCTGCTGCTCATCCACGAGTGTTCCACTACTGCACCCTGCCGTGGACTACAGCTTCTGCTCAAGGCCCCTACTCAGCTTACCAGTCAGGCACTTGTGCCCTCTGCCCTCGCGAGCTCCTGTTCCCTCTACCAGGGCCTCGTGAATCAGAGGCTACGAGAAGCCGCTCCCTGCACATTGGGCTCGTCTACCAGGTACGTGACAGTACCAGACAGCCATGTCCGAGCCCACGCAGGGAGCCTCTCCAATGGAGGACTTGTGCCGCCACCTGGACGGACTTACCTCGGCCGTCAGAAGTTTGCAAGAGGGGTACACCCGTCTGGAGGAACAAGTCCGGACCTTATCCACCCCGGCCTCTGGAACTTCTCCTGCGCCATCTGTGGTAATGCTGCCACCAGAACCTAGGGTCCCCACTCCGGAAAGATTCTCGGGGGACCGCAGCAAATACAGGGCCTTCCGTAACGCCTGCGAACTGTTCTTTGCGTTACAGCCCCGGACATTCTCGCTTGAATCCACCAAGGTGGGTTTTGTCATTTCCCTACTTTCAGGAGAACCCCAGACGTGGGCCCATCGTCTCTTGGAACACAAGGACGTCTGCCTGAACCTGCTAAGTTCCTTCCTTCAAGCAATGGACCTCCTCTATGAGGACCCCCTTCAGGCGGCCACTGCAGAAGCCGCATTATGCTCCCTACAACAAGGCCGCAGGGCCGTGGAAGATTACGTGTCCGAATTCCGGCGTTGGAGCGCGGATACTAACTGGAATGACGCTGCCCTGCGTCACCAGTTCCGCCTAGGCCTCTCGGAACCTCTTAAGGATGAACTGGCCCGGGTGGGCATCCCCGCAACGCTTGACGCTCTGATTCTGCAGGCTACCCAAATCGACAGACGGCTAAGGGAACGAAGGGCAGAACGCACCACGGGCCCTTCTCGCCCTGTCTGGATGCTTCCCCGTGTGTTTAACCCAAACCTTCCTCACTCCGCTCCTCCGGCGTTCGCTCATACGCCCACCGACGTTCCAGAGCCCATGCAGCTTGGTTTGCTTCGACCCTCGCTTACTCCCGAGGAGCGTCAACGCCGGCGGAACAACAACCTCTGCCTTTACTGTGGCGAACCGGGACACTACGCGAGGTCCTGTCCCGCCAAGTCCCGTAAGTCTTCCTCTGTTTGTTCTACCTGCTCACCTGTTTCATTTGATAACGCAACTCATCTGGCTGTTTCAATTTCCCTACAGCTTCTATGAGGGAATATCCAAGCTACCGCCCTAATTGACTCCGGAGCGTGTAGCGGCTTTATGGATGCATCTTTCGCCAGCAAGTTCCGAATCCCCCTACAACCCAGAGCTAAGGGTCTATCCATCCATCTGGCCGACGGATCAGCCATCAAATCCGGGCCTGTTACCCAGGAGACGGCCCCTCTGGACACAGTCATCTCCAATAGCCACCGGGAATGGCTTTGCCTGGACATTATTGAGTCCCCCTTGTTTCCCATTATACTGGGTATGCCATGGCTGAAGGCTCACAACCCCAAGATTGACTGGATTACTGGAAAGATCAGCTTCCGCTCTCCTTATTGCCGCCAGCATTGCCTATTGAAAAACACTGATACGCCTTCTTCACTACTGTGTCTTGATGCTGATACCGAGACCCGCCAATCCGTCCCCAAAGCATACCACACCTTTCTGGATGTATTCAGCAAGAAAGGTGCAGAGACATTACCCCCACACAGGCCCTACGACTGCCCGATTGAACTCCTCCCCGGGGCAGAGGTACCATTCGGGAGGATCTTCCCTCTGACCGAATTGGAGCTGGGGACTCTTAAAACTTACATTGATGATAATCTGAAAAAAGGGTTCATCCGCCCTTCCACCTCACGGCAGGAGCGGGGATATTCTTTGTCGAGAAGAAGGACCACTCACTACGCCCTTGCGTAGACTACCGTGAGCTTAACAAGATTACGATCAAGAATCGTTACCCCCTTCCTCTGGTGCCTGAACTCTTCCAGAGACTCGGAACCGCTTCTATATTTACCAAATTAGACCTACGTGGGGCCTACAACCTAGTCCGGATTCGAAGCGGGGATGAATGGAAGACCGCCTTCCGTACCCGATTCGGGCATTTTGAATACCGTGTGATGCCCTTCGGTCTATGCAACGCCCCAGCTACATTTCAACATTTTGTGAATGAGGCCTTCAGAGACTATCTTGACCTGTTCGTTATCGTCTATCTAGACATCCTAATTTTTTCTCCCTCTCTGTCCATCCATCGGGAACATGTTGGGAAGGTACTAACCCGACTCCGTCAACACGGTCTGTATGCGAAACCTGAGAAATGTGTCTTCGAGCAGCAAAGCATCCAATTCTTGGGGCTGATTATCTCCGTGGAAGGCATCAAGATGGACCCACAAAAGGTCTCCGCCATCCTGGATTGGCCAGCCCCTACGGACAAGAAAGGGATCCAGCGGTTTGTGGGGTTCGCGAATTTCTATCGCAAATTTATCCAGGGTTTTTCCACCATCATCGCCCCCATCACCAGCCTGACAAAACAAGGCACGCGCTTCAACTGGACCCCTGAGGCCCAGGCTGACTTCTCTACCCTCAAGGGTCAGTTCATCTCAGCCGCTGTCCTAAGACACCCAGACCCAGCCCTGCCCTATACCCTAGAAGTAGACGCCTCAGAAATTGCCGTGGGAGCAGTACTCTCCCAGAGGCAGGGTCCCAAGGCCCTGTTACACCCTGTAGCTTTCTTTTCTCGTAAGTTGTCCGAAGCAGAAAGAAACTACGATGTCGGGGACAGAGAATTACTCGCAATTAAGGCAGCACTGGAGGAATGGCGCTACTTGCTGGAGGGGGCAGCACACCCCATTTTGGTCTACACAGACCACAAGAACCTGGAGTACTTGAAAGCCGCCAAGAGACTGAGACCACGTCAGGCTAGGTGGGCACTTTTTTTTACCAGGTTCTCATTTCACATTACTTACAGGCCCGGGTCAAAGAACACAAAACCTGATGCACTTTCCCGGATGTTCAGTGAACCTCAAACCTCGTCACTCCCGGACACCATCCTGACACCTGGAAACTTTCTTTTATTACAAGAAGACGTACTATCTCAGATCAAACGAGCTTACACAAGTGAATTACACCTACCGGACGTTACCTTACAGCGGAGAAATGACCTGCTGTGGTTCCAGGACAGGATTTTCGTACCTCAACAAGCACGAGTCAAGGTCCTTAAGTCTTGCCACGACCATGAACTGGCTGGCCATTTCGGTATCCGCAAGACATCTGAACTTCTTCAGCGCATGTTTTGGTGGCCTCGCCTATTGAAGGACTGTAGAGACTATGTGCGCCGTTTGCACCCGAAACAAGGGCAGCAAGGCCAAAGCATGGGGACTATTAAAACCCCTACCCATTCCAGAAAGACCCTGGAGAATGATCTCCATGGATTTTATTGTTGAGTTACCTCCATCCGAAGACTGCACTACCATTTTCGTGGTAGTAGACAGACTATCCAAAATGGCCCATTTTTTGCCTATGAGAGGCACACCTTCCGCTCCTGAAACCGCAAAACTGTTCATCAAGGAAATAGTAAGGCTGCACGGTATCCCTTCAAACATCGTATCCGATCGAGGAGTGCAGTTTACGTCCAGATTTTGGAGAGCACTTTGTGGATCCTTAAAAATTGACCTGTGCCTTTCTTCGGCTTATCACCCGCAGACCAATGGGCAGACTGAACGAACCAATCAGACGCTCGAACAATATCTACGCTGTTTCTCAGGACGATTGGGTACCCTTACTACCTCTTGCTGAGTTTGCGTACAACAACTCTGTCCACTCAGCTACCAAACAGTCCCCCTTTTTCGCAAACTACGGTTTCCACCCCTTGTTCCTATCCAATAATATACCGGAATGTGCAGTTCCAGCCGCCCAAGAAACTCTGAACTTCTTTAACGATAACAACAAACTACTACAAGAAACAATGGCAAGGACCCAGAAATATAACAAAGAGATATTCGACAGGAGGAGGAGGGGGGAGCTTAACCTGGTGCCCGGAGACCAAGTCTGGCTGTCCACGGTGAACTTGAAATTAGCATGCCCTTCCAAGAAATTGGGCCCCAAATTTGTGGGCCCCTTCCCTGTTTTAAGACGGATTAACGATGTGGCTTATGAGTTGAAACTGCCGGAATCCTTCCGGATACACCCGGTGTTCCATGTGGCCCTACTCAAACCTGCAGTTCCAGATCCATTCTCCGATCGGGGTATAGGCCCCCCAGAACCAGTACTAATCAATGGGGAGGAGGAGTTCGAGGTCGAATCCATCCTAGACTGCAGGAGGAGGCGCAACCAAACCCAGTACTTGGTAAAATGGAAGGGCTATGGCCCAGAAGAAAATTCCTGGGAACCAGAGACTAACATCCACGCAGAGAGACTAATTCTGGCCTTCAAAAGATCCCACCCAGTTAGGATGGCCCAGTTGGGCATCCGGAGGCTGCCCGTTGGAGGGGGGCAATGTCAGGAAATGCATTTACATAATCTGCCCGGCAACAGCAGCATCAAAAGAATGCCTGCCTTTGGAGGAACTGTTTGGCGCATGCGCGACAGCGCAACGGGTGCGCGCGCGCACGCACGGTGACGGCGCTTGGCGCCAGAATCGGGTATTTAAACTCCCCTGTCATGCTGCCCAGTGCTGTCTGGTCTACAGCGTTTCCTGAGACCCCTGCTGATTGATACCCCGCTGCTGAACTTCCTACCTGATCCGGCTTCCCTCTGTGTATCCTGTTTGCTGCCTGCCCTTCTGATCCCGGCTTGCCTTGACGACTCTTTTGCTTATCCCTCTAACCTGATTTCTGCCTGCCCAACGAACTGACCCGGCCTGGACTCTGACTCCCGTTTTGGATCCCGCTTTTGTACCTGAACCAGCCTGCCAGTGTTTGACCCGGTCCGCCCTCACCTGCTCTGCTGCTCATCCACAAGTGTTCCACTACTGCACCCTGCCGTGGACTACAGCTTCTGCTCAAGGCCCCTACTCAGCTTACCAGTCAGGCACTTGTGCCCTCTGCCCTGGCGAGCTCCTGTTCCCTCTACCAGGGCCTCGTGAATCAGAGGCTACGAGAAGCCGCTCCCTGCACATTGGGCTCGTCTACCAGGTACGTGACAAATGGTCTTAACCTTAGAGACAAAGAAGTCAGCGAGCTCCTGGCACCAGTCCTGTGACTCCTTGGGAGCAGAGCTGGTAGCTTCAGCATGGGTTAACTCTGAGGAGATCTTGAAAAGTTTGGCCGTGCTGTTGGCTGCTTCCTGATTCGCTCTCGGAAGTAGATCTTTTTAGCCTCTCTAATAGCCCTCTTATAAAGATAGAGGACCACCAGATGCAGCTTTTTGTCAGCTTCCAGAAGGAACTTCCACCAGCGTCTCTCCCTAAGCTCTTCGGTAAACCATTGCGGGCTCTTTCCCAGGGGACGGGGATTAGATCTCATCCTACGGGGTGCTAACAAATCAAGAGCCACTTCAACCGACTCCTGAAAAATACTCAGTTTCTCTACCGGGTCGCCCAGCTCAAAAAAGTTTGGCTGGTTAGTACTCGTAGCCACAAGGTATCCAAATCTGTCTGGGCAGACTTTTGAAAAGTTTCTTGAGAAAACCTTAAGGCCAGAGCGATCAGGGATATGTGGAGGTTTCCCTTCCGGTAGGGCCAGGCTAAAGGAAATAAACCTGTGATCCGACCAGGTCAACTCCCTAGGCAGCGCACAGGTTGCCGACAATCCACTGAACAGGAGCCAATCCAACACATGACCAGCAGTGTGGGTGGCCGCTGTCACATGTTGCCTATACCCCAAAAGCAACAGTTCTTGGGTAAGGGATTGGGTGGGGGAATCACTTAGATCCTCCGCCCAAAAGTTTAAATCACCCAAGATGCAGGAGCCTTTGAACACAATGGACATCTGTGAGGCTAGACTGAGAAATTCAAAAACAAAATCAAGTTTTAACGCAGGAGGGCGATAAATCAAAGCAAACCCGTAAGTGAGCTTGCTAGCTACTTGAAAAGAAAAAACTAAATTTTCAAAAGATTTGTAAATAGTGTTAAAATTCTCTGAAACTGATACTAAATTTTTTTTTTTTAAATCACGGCTACCCCACCCCCCCCTGCCAGTTGGGCGGTTACATTGAAATATTTTATAATGGGGAGGGACCAGCTCGTCCAAGATAGGGGCTTTAAAATCTTGAAGCCAAGTCTCGGTGAGACAAAGAAAATCCAGATCCTCATCCATAATAAGGGCCACGATATTAGCTGCATTAGCCACTGCCGACCTGCAATTTCCTGTTAAGGACGATGCAGGAAGGTTTCTTAGTGGATGAGGAAGTGTATTAGAAGCATTGACCCATGAGAACGATCTATGAGAAGACGATGTGTGTGAATTAAAACAATTGGCCTCAAACTGAGGAGTCACATTAGTATGAGAGATACACTTGGTGTCCTCTGATAATAAAAATAATGGGAAGTGCGGGTCCTTAAAAACGGGGACTGAGTGTGAAATGGTCTTAGCAGGAGGGCCAAGTCCACACCGAGCCATGTTGGCTATTGTTATATCTAAAAGAGGGCAATCAACACTACGCTAGCAGGAAGTCTCGCAACTCCAATGGGAGAAACACCAAAGCCTATAGTTAAAACTAAAACAGAAAGCTCTGCATAAAAAAACACCAAAAACTAAGCCAAGCCAAGAGTGCTCATATACATGATAGGAGTGAACCCAGTCCCTTCAGATAGTAACAATACTAGAGGGCCGTGGGCCTAATACATAATAAACAGTGTGGTGAGTCTATAAAGCTAAATCAAACAGTTTAAAATGTGTGACAACCTATAAATAAAATCCATAAGGGTACAAACTCAAACCTTAAGCAAAAATTTAAACCAGTGAGGAATTCAAAGAAAAAATAAATAAATAAATAAATAATATAGTCTCGAAGAGCAGTTGCAATCCTTATCAGCCACCTGGTGACCTCCTTAACAATGACCTCACAGCCGTCAGGGGGCCCCCTGGTCTCCCGTGTGGCCCGCGAACGGCCGCAAGCGGCCTTGTCTCTGCCGCGTCTCCGACGCGGCCACTTCACAGCAGCGGCCGACAAATGAAGGGCTAAATCATGTGCTGAAGCCGGCAGATGACAGGTGCAGCTACTCACAAAACAGAAGAGTGCAGACTGAGCAGGCTTTAAGCTGTGCGACCAGCAGGGGGTGCAAAAAAGTAACTAGTGCCAGTCCAGGTGAGTGGAACTTGATTCCAGGTGAGCGGAACTTGATTCCAGGTGAGTGAAGCTTGATTCCAGGTGAGTGAAGCTTGATGGTGGGATGGGATGGTGGAGGCAGTGATCGGGGCTCACTGGCGCATGCTCTACCCTGGGAGGGGAGACTTCCTTGCTGCTACACTGCGCAGCGGCGGCCGACAGATGAAGGGCTAAATCATGTGCTGAAGCCGGCAGATGACAGGTGCAGCTACTCACAAAACAGAAGCGTGCAGACTGAGCAAGCTTTAAGCTGTGCGACCAGCAGGGGGTGCAAAAAAGTAACTAGTGCCAGTCCAGGTGAGTGGAACTTGATTCCAGGTGAGTGGAACTTGATTCCAGGTGAGTGAAGCTTGATGGTGGGATGGGATGGTGGAGGCAGTGATCGGGGCTCACTGGCGCATGCTCTACCCTGTGAGGGGAGACTTCCTTGCTGCTACACTGCGCAGCTGCGGCCGACAGATGAAGGGCTAAATCATGTGCTGAAGCCGACAGATGACAGGTGCAGCTACTCACAAAACAGAAGCGTGCAGACTGAGCAGGCTTTAAGCTGTGCGACCAGCAGGGGGTGCAAAAAAAGTGGTTAATAAGAAATAGTTAATTGAAGATCTTTTATTAAATCAAATAATAAATTCAAATGTACAGTGAGTTTAAAATATAGGCTCTGGCTAGCGACACATAAACAACAACATGAACCATCACTCATGGCAAACAAAGCACCAAGGAGACCATGGTTTGCAAATTACATTACAGCACTGCTGTCCACATGAATACCCCAATGCATTTAGACTCTTTCATTCATGGTCTTCTTCAGGGGGATTTATTATTCTAAAGAAATATATCAATAAACATTTCTTATTTAGACAAAATTCTTGACATTTTACAGTATATAAAGCATTATTGGACATTTCATATCGTGCAAAAATACATCTCCATATATGTGGCGATATGTTTACCATTCGGACGATGGAAAGGTGAGAATGTATCACAAATCCAGAATTGCTAAAAACGGTTGCATTCAGTGATCCCAAAACACTTCCGCATGTCCCCTCTGCACCCTCCAGACGAGTCCATAGTCCACAGGGCTTACAAGGAGCCACGGTCTTGGACCTTTAGAGGAAAATGGGGATAGAAGGCACCTGCAATTCGGTATTCAAAAATTTCAATGAGTACACAGATATTCTGTATCGGTTCAGTACTGCTTTGTGATACCAATATACTGTAGATTAATATTATTAATTGATTTTATAGTTTATTTATTTATTTATTGCTGGTTGATTCATAAAATAAATTGTATTGCCATCGGTGTGATGAAGTGAAGAATAAGTGTGCTATGTGTTGTGCTCTTATTAGTGAAATTGTTGCGGTAAATATTGCTATGAAATAAAGTGATGTATGTGAAAATGAAAAAAGTTATGAAATTTGGGAAAATAGGAGACTGTAATCTGTTGTGATGGGTGACATAGAGGAGCTAGTGTGTGGAAATCGATAGTACTATAGGTGCAAAAACATGTACAAAAACATAATAGTGAACACTTGTTACCTTTACTGATGAAAGAGAACCCCATGTTGGGTGACCAAAAGTGAAATATTAAGTGCCAGACAAAGAAGGATGTATGACACTAAAACAAATATTCAAAGTGTTGTGGATGAAACCATATATACTTGAGTATAAGCCGAGTTTTTCAGCACATTTTTTTGTGCTGAAAATGCCCCCCTCGGCTTATACTCGAGTCATCGCTGCGCTGTGCCTATCTTATTATCTCCAGCGGCAGCCGTGCAGTGTACCAAAGCCCTGCCTCCTCCTTGTCCGTGATAGGCTGAACACTGACTCATTGCTGGAAACCGAGTCAGTGTTCCGTCACGGAGGAGGAAGAGGAGGCGGCGGGGCTTTGGTACTCTGCATGGCCGCCGAGTAGACTGAGTATATCACAGCGCTGGAGATAAGGCCGCAGATGGGGACAACTCCGGGAGATAATGCCGCAGATAGGGACAACGCCTGGAGATAAGGCCGCAGATGGCGACAATGCCGGGAGATAATGCTGCAGATGGGGACAACGCCGGGAGATAAGGCCGCAGATGGGGACAACGCCGGGAGATAAGGCCGCGGATGGGGACAACGCCGGGAGATAAGGCCGCAGATGGGGACAACGCCGGGAGATAAGGCCGCAGATGGGGACAACGCCGGGAGATAAGGCCGCAGATGGGGACAACGCCAGGAGATAAGGCCGCAGATGGGGACAACGCCGGGAGATAAGGCCGCAGATGGGAACAACGCCGGGAGATAAGGCCGCAGATGGGAACAACACCGGGAGATAAGGCCGCAGATGGGGAAAACACCGGCACAACGGCAGACGCCGATCAGGTACTTGAGGGTGAGGTTGAGGCATGCAGATGGACACAGTAAGGGAGGCTGAGGCATGTAGATGCACACAGTTGGGGAGGCTGAGGCATGCAAATGCACACAGTAAGGGAGGCTGAGGCATGCAGATAGACACCGTGAGGCTGCAAATGGGCATTGTTAACCCTCTTTTCCTTATACAGTAGCTGCTGCATTCCCAACCTAGGCTTATACTCGAGTCAATACGTTTTCACCGTTTTTTGTGATAAAAGTAGGTGCCTCAGCTTATATTCGGGTCGGCTTATACTCGAGTATATACGGTATATTGGATTAAAATATCAATGTATTAATTGATTTATAAAGTAATACATTTTTTTAATAAAAAATGTAAATGAATGAAATACTCAATATAGTACAAATATCGGCCAGTCTGGTATGTCCAAGAGCAGCACTTACTTGGTACTCCAATCTTTCCTTGTATGTATTCGCAGCATTCCAGTGATCACCTCAAGATCCACTGGAAGCTGACGGTTTTAATTGTATCCAAATTTTGTGCCGATTAGTTGCCGTATGAATGTGGTGGGAATTATAGGAAGGTACAAGGGTGAGAATGAATAACTCCTGAAATCGAATAGAGGAATATAGGATGGGAATAAGAAAGGTAATAGATAATAATTAAGATCCTTTATAGACACACAGTAGAAGAAATAAATGAATAAGCATATTTTAATGAATTTTGTATAATTGTAAATATTTTTGTATAAATCAATAAAAAGGAAATTGAAAACAAATTTTGTGCCGATTAGTTGCAGGTGTTCACCTCCTCCTCACCCCTCCCCCTGCAGCCCCCGCCGCCACGATTGCGGCTTCCGCATGGCCCCCTCGTCGTTCCGGAATGCCTAATCCTCGACATTCACCGCCACCTATGACGTAACTGCCCGCACGCGAGGTCACTGATCATCCGGCAATGATCAAGGGAGGCCGCGGGCACGAAAAATGCCCCCTCCAGTGGCCAACGGGTAAGGCTCAACTGTGGGAACATAAGTTGTGTGTTGTTTTTTCCATTTTGTTGATGCCGAGGACAGCATCTGACAAAGAGGGGGAGAATATAGGCAAGTGCAGTCTGTACTCCCTTCTGTAGGTGGCTCTAGGCTCCAGCAACGGTGTCAAAGGGAAGGAAGGAGTGAGGAACTTTATTCCTCTACGACTTCCTGCTATCGTCAAGGAAGCAGCCTTCCGATTGGATGCTGGTCCCCTGACTGACCCTGCGGACATCTTGGGTCAGGGCAGTGTTTATTTAGGACACTGGAACTTGGGTTTGTTGCGCATTCTGCGTTGAGTGTAGGGACAGATTCCCCTTCTATCAGGGAAAGTGTTTAGAGCACGGGAGAGGTTCTGGAGAATTACGGACAGCTTGGGGACTAAACATATCTTCTTCTTGGAGTAAACTCCCAGTTGGGTGTGGAACGGCCAGACCACTTTCACACAGAGAGACTGTCCCTCTCCTTATCACCACTCCTGATGGCCATCAGGAATTCATACGCTTTGACGCTCTAAGCTCGCCTATGTCTCTAGTTATCCTAGGAATTCCGTGGCTCCAAACCCACAACCCTCAGATCAATTGGATCAAGAAGGAGGTCCTGTTCACCTCTCCCTATTGCCAGCAGCATTGCCTTATTCCTGAACCCAGAGACATTACCAGTTGCTTGACAGTCCACCCTGTATCTACCACTAACCAGAATATACCCCAGGCATACCAAGAATTCCTGGATGTCTTTGATAAGAAAAAAGCTGATGTTCTACCACCACATCGGCCATATGACTGTCCAATAGAATTACTTCCAGGGGCCGAGATTCCATCTGGACGAATATTCCCTCTCTCTGAAATGGAATTAAGAACTCTGCGACAATAAATCGATGAAAATTTGGCTAAGGGCTTCATCCGAGCTTTCTCCTCTCCTGCCAGTGCCGGCATCTTTTTTGTCGCGAAGAAAGACAAGTCTTTAAGACCATGCGTGGACTATAGGGAGCTAAATAAAATCACAATAAAGAACCGTTACCCACTGCCGTTAGTTCCTGAACTTTTCCAGAGATTTCGTACGGCCCAAGTATTTACCAAGCTCGACCTTCGGGGTGCCTATAACCTTGTTCGGATCCGTAAAGGCGATAAATGGAAAGCAGCATTCAGAATGAGGTTCGGACACTTTGAGTATCTTGTAATGCCCTTTGGGCTCTGTAACGCCCCGGCAACGTTTCAGCACTTCATCAACTATATTTTCCGGGAATATCTTGACTACTTCGTCATCATCTATCTGGATGACATTCTCATATTTTCGGCTACTCTGGAGCTCCACCGGACCCATGTAAAGACAGTGCTGCTCACACTAAGAAAACATGGACTTTACGTGAAAGCGGAAAAGTGTGACTTCGAGAAGAAATCAATACAGTTCCTAGGACTGATCATCTCCACGGGCGGTGTAGCTATAGATCCACAAAAAGTGCAGGCAATCCTGGATTGGCCAACTCCATCAGATAAGAAAGGGGTACAAAGGTTTGTGGGCTTTGCAAACTTCTATAGGAGGTTTAAAGGTAACTTTTCCTCCATCATCTCACCCATTACCCAGTTGACCTGCTTACATATCCATTTCCAGTGGTCCTCCGAAGCCCAAACTGCTTTCTAGAGACTGAAGTTATTGTTTACCTCTGAACCAATCCTTCAACATCCTGAGCCTGCCCCGCCATACATCTTGGAGGTCGATGCCTCAGAAGTAGCCACAGGGGCAGTCCTTTCACAACGCCAAGGAGCCAAGTCATTGCTTCACCCCGTGGCCTTCTCCTCGCGGAAAATGAGCCAGCCTGAGAGGAACTATGATGTAGATGACCGCAAGCTCTTGGCCATTAAAACAGCCTTAGAGGAGTGGAGATACCTTCTTGAGGGGTCTGCTCATCCCATAATGATATTTACAGATCATCGGAACCTCGAATACCTCCATACTGCCAAACGCCTGAGACCCCGTCAAGTCCGCTGGGCTCTGTTCTTTTCGAGGTTCAACTTCCACATCACCTATCGTCCCGGCTCCAAGAACGGAAAGGCCGATGCCTTATCCCAAATGTTCCCCGATACTCCGGAGGAGACAATATCTAGTACAATCCTGTCACCTCAGAACTTTCTTCTGATCCAACCCGATCTAAGATCTTCTCTTGAACAGGCTTCCCTACAATGCCAGGAACCAGAAGCATCCTCTCTAAGAAATCAGGGAGGGTATCTCTGGCATCAGGACAAGATTTTTGTTCCGCATGACCACCAACTCGCTGGCCACTTCGGAGTGCGGAAAACTACGGATCTAATCCAACGATCCTTCTGGTGGCCTACCTTGAAATCTGATTGCAGGGAGTTTGTTAGCTCCTGGACTACCTGCCAGCGAAAAAAAGGGTCCAACCTCAAGTTGTGGGGTCTGTTACGTCCACTGCCAGTGCCAGAACAACCATGGAGAAATATATCTATGGACTTTATAGTAGTTGCCCCATCCGAATAATTTACAACAATCCTGGTAGTTGTGGACCGTCTATCCAAAATGGAGCACTTCTTGCCCATGGCAGGAACTCCTTCTGCTGCAGAAACAGCAAAAATTTTCATAAGGGAGACAGCATTGTGTCTGATAGAGGGGTACAATTCACCTCCCGGTTCTGGAGAGAACTCTGCAAAGCATTATCAATCAAGGTGTGCCTGTCCTCAGCCTATCCCCCCAAAGCAACGGTCAAACTGAAAGGACCAACCAGACCTTAGAACAATATTTGCGTTGCTTCTGCTCCTTCTCCCAGGACGACTGGATCTCTCTACTCCCTTGTGCGGAGTTTGCTTACAACAATGCAGTACACTCAACCACCAATCAATCTCCGTTTTGGGCCAACTACGGTTTCCATCCGTCATTTCTACCCAATGTCATTCCGGAAGCCTCAGTCCCAGCAGTTCAAGACAGGATAAGTTCCATTCAGGCTAATTATCAAACCCTCCGGCTAACCATGCAGAAAGCGCAAGAGGACTACAAGAAACAATATGACAAGAAGAGGGGAGAGAGTCCTAGTTTTGAGGTTGGAGATAAGGTCTGGCTCTCTTCGGCAAATCTCAGGCTCCCTTGCCCCTCCCGGAAATTCGGTCCAAGATTTATCGGTCCATTTGCGATTAAACGAAAAATCAACCCAGTAGCTTTTGAACTGTTACTACCAAGTTCATATAAAGTGCATCCTGTGTTTCACGTATCTCTTCTTAAATCTGTTGTCTCTAGTCCTTTTCCAGGAAGAGAAGAAGACCCTCCGCCTCCAGTCTCGGTGGGAGATGAAACCGAATTCGAGGTAGAATCCATCCTGGACTGTCGCAAGAGAGGTAGGACTATTCAATTTCTTATTAAATGGAAGGGTTATCCAGCAGAAGAGAATTCTTGGGAACCTGTGGGTAATATACATGCAGCGCTACAATACAAATATAAAGAAATGGCTACAGACCGTAGCTCAAATATGTGATACAATGATAACCACAGTGAATATAAATCAATACATAGAGTTCATGAACAGTCCATTCCAATGGGTGATCTCTAATATGAGCTATCCTCCATGGGAACTGAGGAACATACCCCTATGAGTGAATATAGAATGAATGCAAGATTTAAACATAAAATAGTCCAAAAATGTTGAAGAGGATGTCTATTCATGGATAACACCGTCACAGCATGGAAGGACCATAGGACCCAAATGTTGATGGTGGAAACACAAAAGAAGGGCACAGTAGATACAGTCGGGTACTCTTACCGGAAACGGTGGACACACCTGTCATATGACAGTGGGTCAATCGAGCTTGATGGTCGCCATGACCAGAAGATGGAACTAGATGACCTGGGTGCCTGCGACCGATTCCAGCGAGATGATGAATAGTCAGCTCACACGATGGTAGTCCCTCCGACCGTACAGGTTCCAAATCGTTCCAAAAGTGGACACAAGGGTGGGAGAAAAAAGAAAAACTCCAGATAGTGCAGGTCAATATAACCGATCAAGGTTTATTGAATAAACTTTTGTCTTAACAGCATAAAGACAACTAAAAAAATGTCACGTGATAAAAAATGGTAAAAGTAATAAAAGCAATGTGGGGTACAGCGGTAGCAAGCCCTACGCGTTTCGACTACTAAAGTCTTCAACAGGGGCATGCATTTGGGTCCTATGGTCCTTCCATGCTGTGACGGTGTTATCCATGAATAGACATCCTCTTCAACATTTTTGGACTATTTTATGTTTAAATCTTGCATTCATTCTATATTCACTCATAGGGGTATGTTCCTCAGTTCCCATGGAGGATAGCTCATATTAGAGATCACCCATTGGAATGGACTGTTCATGAACTCTATGTATTGATTTATATTCACTGTGGTTATCATTGTATCACATATTTGAGCTACGGTCTGTAGCCATTTCTTTATATTTGTATTGTAGCGCTGCACTATTTTTGAATCCATTTTGTCTTTCGCTTTGTTTTTTTGAGTGCTAGCAGCTTCTTACCACTCCTGGTTTAGCGCAGTTTTTTCACTTATATATGGTAATATACATGCTCCTAGACTTCTCCAGAGATTCCGTGCCAGATACCCTGAAAGATGGGCCCGGTTGGGCATCCAGAGGCTGCCCCTTGGGGGGGGGGGGCACTGTCAGGGAAATGGCCGTATTGTGGGCAATTCCACCAATAACCAACACCTATTTAAGCCTGCCTCTGGCATCTCAAACTTGCTGGATTATCGTCAGCTTCTCCTGTGTTCCTGTGCCTTGCATCTCCTGCCGGTCTGATCTCCTGTGTACCAAACCCGGCTTGCCTGACCTGCTCCTGCTGACTTCCTGGCGTGTACCTGACCCCGGCCTGGCTAACGGACTCCGCTTACCTTGTCTTCTGTGCTAAGACTCAGCTCTGCTGTGTTCTCGGACTGTCTTGCTGTGTTTGACCCCCTGGCCTGGCTTCTGACTCTGCTATCGGAACATTCCACTGGTCCTTACCCTTTGGACCTCCTAAGCACGCCTGCTTTCCTGCAGTCTGCCTGTCCTACCAAGTTCCTGGCAACCAGCACTACCTACCAGGCAACCCGTGCTTCTGTGGGCACCACACACCGTGTCATCTTCAGGGCTGTGCTGCACTCAGCCGCAAGGGGCGCCCTCTCTGCTACTCGGCCTCACATCAGAGACGTGACAGAGTAACTGTAACCTGCAGTTTACTAAACAGGTGCAAAGCAGCTCTAGCAATGATTCCCCAGAGGGCTGCTGGAACACTGGGTCCTCCTGCTATTCTCAAGTGGTGACCCGCCCTAACCGAATCTGACAACTCACTGACACACCACTAGTGATAAAACCCTTGTAATATAAACATAATATCTGACTATTCCAGTGCTCGGATACAGTCCCAGGCCTCTTTAACTCCATTTTCTAGAACTCCCCGAGTTCCTGGACATGACCAGGGAATTTAAATTTATCAGCTTCCCTCCAACAACAGCTCAGAAAGCCCACACCTTATGAGGCAGAGTTAGCTGGGCAAGTGATCTGCAGCCAGGTGGTAGGCTCTCCACTGTCAAAACCAGTGCGTAAGCTGCCAGGCAGGAGCCTGGTAGCATGCAGCCTTTGCAGAAGACCTAGCTGTTTTGGAGAATACCGTATTTATCGGCGTATAACACGCACTTTTTTCCCCTTAAAATTAGGGGAAATCGTGGGTGCGTGTTATACGCCGATCCTCCGCCGATCCCCCTCGCTGAAACGAGCGAGAGGAACCGAGATACGCAAAGCCGAAGTACACTCGGCTTTACTCAGCTCCTCTCGCAGTCCCGCCTATCTCTGACTGCGCCGCTGACATACAGAAAGCTGAGTGTACTTCGGCTAGTCTCGGCTCCTCTCGCAGTCCCGCCCCTGAAAGTGAGCAGAGCCGAGTCTAGCCGAAGGACACTCGGCTTTCTGTATGTCAGCCGGCGCAGTCAGTGGAGATGGGCGGGACTGCAAGAGGAGCCGAGTCTAGCCGAAGTACACTCGGCCCCGCTCACTCCTCTCCACACAGAAATCGGCGCCAATTTAAAAAATCGCTGACACTGGCAAGGTGGCAAAGGCACTGGGCAAGGCTGCAAAGGCACTGGGCAAGGCTGCAGATGGACACTGGGCAAGGCTGCAATGATGGACACTGGACAAGGCTGCAGATGGACACTGGGCAAGGCTGCAGATGGACACTGGGCAAGGCTGCAATGATGGACAAGGCTGCATTTAAATGTACGTTTTTTTCCTTGAATTTCCCTCCTAAACTTGGGGTGTTATATGCCGATAAATACGGTATCTCCCCGATTGCTAACAGAGTACTCCAGCTCCAGTGGGGTGAAAATAAACAACCTTTTTTTTTAAAATTAGTGATTCTCAGCTAGACTGCTGTTATAGAGTCTCATAGAAGCTATTTTATGCAGCCACATTGCCCTGATTGAGTTACAGAGTGATTGCTGTGAGGACTCTGTTTGTGCAGCTTTCAAAGCCTGTTTCATATTATTCTCCAGTATATGCTTGTTTTTGCCATCAATAGCCTATTTATTATTGTTGCTTCTAACTTCTAACACTCTTTCTGTCATACAAAATATTTTTGCCTTTTTTTTGCTCTGATAAATGGCCCCTAGTTCCCAGCTCCCCTTGCTATTTTTTGACAACAGTTTGCCTATTATCCGTGAAAATGGTAAGAATTTGAATCAGAACCCCAGGTTTCCCGGCACTTTAAATAATGCATTTGGTCCAAATTTGGCCAAGCAATTGGCAGACTGGCTACTGCTAATATTATAACATACTGTTGCAGCTTGTGCTACATACAGTACGTGATGTTGTGTTACAGCAGCTGTACAAGACACTTCCCTTCTGCTGTCGAATATAAAGAGAGGGTCTTAGTGCATCTTTGCCATTTTGGAGAAGCCTTGTATGTTTTTAGCAAAGAGGCAGACTGATGATGTCGTGATCTCCAACTCCGGCAATCACAGGAAGCCTTTTATTGTTTTACACCTTACCCACAAATGAGACAATAGGGTGAATCTTTCTTTGTATCCTGAGCAATTCTTCTGCCAGTTGTGGCTGCAATTTTTCTTGGTCTACCTGACCTTGGCTTGGTATCAAAAGAGCCCCTAATTTTCCACTTCTTAATAAGTGATTAAACAGTACTGACTGGCATATTCAAGGCTTTTGATATTTTTCTATATCCTTTTCCATCTTTGTAAAGTTTTATTACCTTGTTACCCAGGCCTTTTGACTGTTCTTTTCTACCTCCTCGTGGCTCAGTGTCTAGCATGCTTAGTGCATCCATGTGAGAGCTAACAAACTCATTGGACATTTATACACAGACATTAATTGTGATCTAAAAAGCCACGAATGTGGGGAATTAAACTTTAATTGCCATTTTAACCTGTGTGTGCCACCTTCTGTGTCTGTACCAAGGCCAAACATTCCAGGGTATGTAAACTTTTGATCAGGGTCATTTAGGTAGTTTCTGTTGTCATTATGATTTAAAAAGAGTAAACACAGTTGATTGATAATAAATGGCTTCAGCCAAACACTAACCATGAGTGAAAGAAAGGTTTTTGTGTTATCATTCATATTCTCTGAAAAATGGCCAAGAAATCATAAATTCTGCCCGGGTATGTAAACTTATGAGCACAACTGTATATTCCTAAATAGATAATAGCATTATTTAAACAATAAAAACACTTTAAAGGTATCAGCTATGTCATTTGTCATTGGTGGTGTCCCTTGACAGTCTGCAGTACAATCTTCTGAAATACAAATGAGATGTTTTATGTAGACACAATATAGGAACAATTCGAAGAAGACGGCAGCAGGATGCAGCTGGGAACTCCTGGTGGATTTTTTTGTGTTTTCTCTACAGTGTTAAAGCATGTTCACTCCATGTTACATAACGATTTCCCACCAGACGATTAAGGAAGTGTCCAGTATAAGCGTTTACTAATTATACTCCTGCCTACATTGCAGATGGCCTCTGAATTATTTCCCTTCAATAACACAATTAATAAAAAAACAATATTCAGTTTTATAATTTATAAGGAGGAAAAAAATCTTAATTTTAAATAACTTCAAGATAAACTCAGGCTAAAAATAACAAGATAAAAATTAAAAGCCCATTTCAAGATAAAATAACAAACATTCCTTTTTGTCCTTAAAGCGGAGTTCCACCCAAATTTGGAACTTCCGCTAAATCCACTCCTCGCCCCCTTACATGCCACATTTGGATGTAATTTTTTGTAGCTTCCTCCTTCCGCCCTGGGGTCGCCTAGGCGATACGTCATATCGCCTTCTGGCGGACCCTCCCTGTAGGCGATCACCTGGGACGTGACAGGTCCCAGGCGATCGCCTGTCCACTCAGAGAGCGCTGTGCCATTCGCGCATGCGCAGTGAGTGCCCGGCCGTGAAGCACCGTTAGCCAACCACTCTGACCACGATAGGGGGGATTTTTTAGGGTCACGTGGGGGATACCAAACTGGACCCCCTGTACACAGACCCAACCTAGGGGAATGGTGGAGACAATTGCCACAGTATCCACCACCCAATGTAGGTACCCCAAGAAAAAGAAAAGACAGAGAGGAAGGAGAGGGGGTAGGCGATTACAAAAGGTCGAAACCATAACAGGAGCAGGAATTTATAATCTAAGTGGGGTAACATTAAATGATGATGAAATCAAAGTCCTGGATAGAGGGCTTAAATTTGCCCCAACCAAAAATTTGAACAAATTCCAAACTTACGTAAGTTTGCAAAAATACATTAGAAGTTTGAACATGAAAAAATATTTTTTATCCAACACTAGTAGGGCTACACCACTTGTTAGGGGTGACCATTCTTCTTTACGAAATAAATCAATATTCAACCCCATTAATGTTGACAGCAAATATATGGAGGTCTTCAAGAATATGGTAGTAAAGGATTTGGAGTCATTGAAAATTAAAAAGGTATTAGATCCACAATATATTAAACGGGGTATGGGATCTTTGGAAAAAAGAAAAGAAATTGTAATTCGTCCAGCGGACAAAGGAGGAGGGTCAGTCATCCTGAGTAAAGAATACTATAAAATGGAAATGAGTAACCTATTGTCAGATGAGGATACATATAGAGTTCTTCATACAGACCCTATGTTGTCCTTTAAGGATGAGTTACACCATATCATTGAGGATGGTAAAGATCAGGGAATATTGACCATAAAAGAGGCTCTTTACCTGTATCCATTGTTTTGCAGAACTCCTATCATTTATTTTCTACCGAAATTACATAAAGACAGTGTTAACCCTCCAGGGAGGCCCATAGTAAATGGGATTGACTCAGTGTCAGCCCGATTAGGGCAATACATTGATTCATTCTTACAACCCCTGGTAGTTAAAACGCCAGCATTCCTTAAAGACACTAAACATATTATCCAGATCCTCCAATCTCTGGGGTGTTCTGAAAAAAGCATATTGGTGACAGCAGACGTGGGGTCCCTGTACACCATTATAGGACACCAGGATGCACTGACGGCTGTGGAATGGGCTCTGTCCACCTCTACGCTGTCTGGTAGACATCAGGAGTTCCTTTTGAGTTGTTTGGATTTTTGTTTATCCCGGAACTATTTTTGGTACGATGGGGATTTTTTCTTACAAACTAGGGGAGTTGCGATGGGGGCCCGTTTTGCTCCCAGTGTGGCCAATATTTTTATGGCCCACTGGGAGGAACGGGCAGTGTTCGCATGTCGTCCCCCTGAATTAGTTTGTTATTTTCGTTATATTGATGATTTGATCCTGGTGTGGGAGGGTGATAGATCCGCTTTGGATTTTTTCATTAGTCATCTTAATGACAACAACAAAAATATTATCCTCACATGGACCATAGACAATGAGAAGGTTGATTATTTGGATCTTACCATCACCAAGGGAAGTGATCATTTTAAGTTGATCAATCACTTTAAACCCACCGATCGCAATGCGTACATTCCCCTGGGGAGTTGTCACCACCGTTCTTGGTTGTGCAACATCCCCAGGGGACAGTATATTAGGTTGCGTCGGAATTGCACACAAGTATCTGATTTTGTAAACCAATCACGAGTGTTGACCACTAGATTTGTGCAAAAGGGTTATGATGAACAGGTTCTGCTCCGAGAGGTAGAACAAGTTAAGATGATTGATAGACAGACATTATTGACTGATCGAAGTAAAACTTCTGATGGGGATTCTCACAATTTTCGAATGATATTGGACTACAATGTCCAGTATAAAAAGTTCGAGAAAATTATTGCTAAAAATTGGTCCATCTTAAAACAAGATAAGATTCTTGGTCCCGTTCTACCGGAGAAACCCCAATTCATTTATAAGAAAGCCCCGTCCTTGCGAGATCGATTGGCACCTAGTGTCCTAAACCCCCCTGTACCGTCAGATAACAGCATGTTTAGATTCCTGGGTGGATTTTACGCATGTGGCCGTTGTGTCCCGTGCAGGACCTCTAAAGTTAATCTTAAGAAAAGGAAGTCTTTTTTGGCATCTGCCACCAATAAAGAATACAATATTAAACAATTGATTACGTGCGCCACGGTGGGGGTCGTCTATATGCTGGAGTGCGAGTGCGGACTCCAATATATAGGCCGAACCTCGAGACCTCTACATGTTCGTGTGGCAGAACATGTTAATAATATTAAAAAGGGGGTCAAAACCCATAATGTCTCTAGGCATTTTAAACAGTTCCACCAACAAAATCCCAAGGGTTTGAGATTCTGGGGCATAGAGAAAGTCACTAGACATTGGCGAGGTGGCAATTTTATCCGTCAGCTGAGCAAAAGAGAATCCCATTGGATTCATGAAACACGAGTTCTTTGCCCTGACGGGTTAAATGTCGAATTTGACATAAATTGCTTTATAACTGACCGCTAATTAGATCGTAGATGTTTTTTTCATTTATTATATGTGATTTATTAATGTATTATTGTTTTAGTATGTTTATTTTGGTTTGGTGAGATTGTTGTGGGCTGGGGTTGATGTCACGTCTATATTCAGGTCTGCAGTCCAGATTTGTTTATTTATTTTTTATCCAATGTATAAGCAGCTTCTTTCTCCATATCGGTAGTAACTGTAGGAGTTGATCGCTGCATTAATATACATATATTTTATATTAATCAACTGGGCTGGTTTACTGGTTGAATTTTAGATATATATATATATTTATATTTTCTATTTTAAAGTTTTTATCATGTATTTTGGTTGCCTTTGGAGCCTTTGTGTGGATATCTGGCTCACTGGGACACTTCCTGGTTGATGTCATGTGATTCAGACGTCCCTATCGGCGTCATGTGACGCTGCATCGTGTCTCCATAGTTACAGGCGCCTTGTTGCTATAAGAGCGGGTGTCTGGCGTTCTTCCCATATCCGCTGATGAAGTCCCGCCTACTGGGACGTAACGTGCGTACGGATGGGAAGTTCGTGACGTCACCCGCAGTTCATTCACAGTCTCACCAGACGCGCTGTTGTACCTCGGCACTGGTTTAGTGCCTTTTAAATGTAAGTGCACTACTTTTGTTTTTCATTAAATTGTTTTCTATTACGGAGAAACACTATGGTCTGCTTCTATATTTTCCACATGTAAACACTGCCTTATGAACTTAATACCTGGAAGTTTTTGAATGATCCTGATGTTATATGGAATTGATGACCCTAATCCTTTTGGGGAAGTTTACATCTTCATCTGCTTTGGATTAACCCGTAAGGGAAAGTTTTTCAGTGACCCTCTATAATTAAAGGGTCCATGTTGGAAGGTGAGCGGCCAATTTATCTGTTGGTGGAGGTCTCTCACTGTGTGTGTGTCTGTTACCACCTGCATGCAATCAAGAGTCCATGTGTCATCTATGAAGATCACGGGGATTATATACTGATTTACTGTGCTGTTTTTCTATCTTTGATATATGGACTTTTAAAGCGCTGCACTATTTATTTTTATGTCACGGGCGGGTGCCCACACTATGAATGGAGGCGTCGGCGGAGAAGTGGGGAGAGGAGCGGAGCTCCGGGCGTCACGTCGCTGGACAGTGGAGCAGGTAAGTGTCTGTTTATTAAAAGCCAGCAGCTACACTTTTTGTAGCTGCTGACTTTTAATAAACATAAAATAAGGCTGGAACTCCCCTTTAAATTACAGAGATTTCCCCAGTGTTACTTTTTCTACCACTAGATGTCCTCAGTCTGATGGACAGCATCATTCAACCCACTTACTATAAACCCAGGCCAGTCTGGACCCACCTTAGCTTGTGACTGGACCATGAAAGTAAAGGCAGCATAGTAATAACCTCAACTCTCTGCCAATTTGCCCCCTACTCCTATCAGTATGCTTCTTGTCAGCACATGAACTGGTTGTCTCTTTGAACTGCTTCTTCCTCTCACACTACAGCTCTGCCATACTAGGACTGCATGAGGCTAATATCAGGTTAAATTCAGGTACTTGCATTTAACAGTGTATTTATTAAAAAAAAATACAAAAAAAAGGTGAATGTTCAAGCGGAACGTACCTGTATATGAGCAACACAAACCAAAAAAGGCTATTAAATTCATTTAGCCATGGCAATCTTGAGTAAGGGCATGATCATGTAGCATTTAGTCCCTGGAATCCATTTTCCCTCAGCTCAGGCATGCAGGCAGGTGGGTGTGCTTAGCTGAGAAAGCCCCTCCTCCAGATGAAAGAAAAAAAAAAAGCCCATAAAGACTCCTGGGATGTATGACATTATTTTGGCCTAGGCCAAAAACAGGAAGCAACTGAGAAAAAAAAGAAAAAAAAGAAGAAGGTTTAAAATGAGTAAAATAATATACCTTCCTATCTATTTACTGAGGGTAGCAGCATAAGGATTAAAAATAGTTATTGTTGATTCTGAGAGTTTAGTTCCACTTTTACTTCAATCATCTTATCATGTATGGGTGAAATAATTAAACATGAAGATGATTAAAGTGAATATTTTCTATTTTTATGTGAACTCCTTTAACCACTTCAGCCCCGGAAGAATTTACCCCCTTCCTGACCAGAGCATTTTTTGCGATTCAGCACTTCGTCTCTTTAGCTGACAATTGCGTAGTTGTGCGACGTTGTACCCAAACAAAATTGACGTCCTTTTTTCCCACAAATAGAGCTTTATTTTGGTGGTTTGGATCACCTCGGTGGTTTTTATTTTTTGCGCTATAAACAAAAAAAAGAGCGACAATTTTGAAAAAAAAAGCAATATTTTTGACTTTTTGCTATAATAAGTTTCCTCAAAAAGTTTTTCCTCAGTTTAGGCCGATATGTATTCTGCTACATATTTTGGGTAAAAAAAAAAAAAGAAAAAAAAATAATCGCAATAAGCGTACATTGATTGGTTTGCGCAAAAGTTATAGCGTCTACAAAATAGGGGATAGATTTCTGGCATTTTTATTAAGTAATGGCGGCAATCTGTGATTTTTAATCGGGACTGCGACATTATGGTGGACACATCGGACACTATTTTGGGACCATTGTCATTTATACAGCGATCAGTGCTATAAATAGCCACTGATTACTGTATGAATGACACTGGCAGGGAAGGGGTTAAACACTAGGGGGCAAACAAGGGGTTAAGTGTGTCCTAGGGAGTGATTCTGACAGCGATCACTGCTCCTGATGACAGGGAGCAGTAGATCCTTGTCATGTCACTAGGCAGAACAGGGAAATGCCTTGTTTACAAAATCTCCCCCGTTCTGCCTCTCCGTCTCACGATCGTGGGCCGCCGGCGAACATCGAATTCTCAGGACCTGCGGGCACACTCCTTCGGCGTTCAGTGGGCGCACACCGGCAAATTCAAAGGGACGTATACATACCTCCCAACTTTCAAAAGTCCCACCGCGGGAGATTCAGATCTCCACTCTCCCCCGCTAATCAAAGTTGTTGAGCGGGGGGGCGCGGGACATATAAAAAAAAAAACGTTCCCAAAAACATTTTTATAGCACTGATCGCTGTAAAAATGACAATGGTCCCAAAATGATGTCAAAAGTGTCCAATGTGTCCGCCATAATGCCGCAGTCACGATAAAAATCGCTGATCGCCGCCATAACTAGTAAAAAAAAAAATATATATTAATAAAAATGCCATAAAACAGTCTCATATTTTGTAGAAGCTATAACTTTTGCGCAAACCAATCAATAAACGCTTATTGCTTTTTTTTTAACCAAAAATATGTAGAAGAATACGTATCGGACTAAACTGTGGAAAAATAGGATTTTTGCACTCACCGTAAAATCCGTTTCTCTGACGTCCATGGACTGACACAGCCGCTCTTACACTTTACCCGTGGGTTATGTCCCTGCTTGCAGGAGAAGACCTAGGCAGAATGTGAAATGTTATACATACATTCTAAAAAGCCAGAGCTGAACAGCCCCGCCCAGGGGTGCGGTCCCTCCGGACATAACCCTCCCACTGCAGTCAGCATACCTCAGTTCGTAACAAAGCCGTACAAACCTTAAAAAGAAGGGTGGGTGCTGTGTCAGTCCAGTAGAAAGACTGACACGTCAGAGAAACTGATTTTACGGTGAGTACAAAAATCCTATTTTCTCTTATCGTCCATGGACTGACATAGCCTCTCTTACACTTTACCCGTGGGATGTCCCAAAGCAGTGTCAAGAGGGATGGGAGCAGTATAAATGGAAAACCAAAAACGTCACTCCAAACAAGGCAGAGCTCCTCAACGGAGGAGTTACAACATCAAACAGCGGCCTGCAACACCTTGCGGCCGAAGGAAGCATCCGAAGATGCAGCCACATCAACCTTATAAAACGTAGAAAAGGTATGAACGGACGACCAGGTCGCCGCCTTGCACACTTGTGCAACCGACGCTTCATGTCAAGTAGCCCAGGAAGCACCAATTGCCCTGGTGGAATGCGCCGTAACCAGAAAGGGAGGCGCCCGCCCCTTGAGAGCATAGGCCTGAATGACGGTCTGTCTGATCCACCTAGAAATGGTGGCAGACGAAACCGCTTGGCCCTGTTTTAGACCAGAGACAGTCACAAACAGTGAGTCAGACTTCCGAATAGAAGCAGTAGCGGACAGGTACACCCGCAAGGCTCGTACCACATCCAATGTGTGAAGCGCAAACTCTCTGGGATGCGATGGGTGAGGACACAAGGACGGGAGGACAATGTCCTCATTAAAGGTGAAAGGCCGAGACCACCTTTGGCAAAAAAGAAGGTCGCGGACGCAACACCGCCTTATCCTTATGGATGACCAAATAGGGCGACTTGCAGGACAAGGCCGCCAACTCAGACACCCGTCTAACCGAAGTAATGGCCACTAAGAAGGCTACCTTCTGAGACAAGGTCAAGAGGGGAATATCTCTGATATTTTCAAATGGAGGTTCCTGGAGAACCGAGAGCACCAAATTCAGATCCCAAGGAGGGAGAGGAGGCTTGACAGGAGGGAGCACATGGCAAACCCCCTGCACAAAGGTGCTAACCAAGGAATGACCCGCCAGCGGTCGCTGAAAGAAGATGGTCAAGGCCGAAATCTGACCCTTAATGGTACTCAAAGCAAGCTTTTGGGTCACGCCACGCTGCAAGAACCGCAGGATTCTGGGGACAGAATACGTCCGTGGACGCCAGTCTAGCTCTTCGCACATGGCGATGTAAGCTTTCCAGGTACGGTGATAGATCCTTCTGGAGGAAGACTTCCGTGCCCTTAACATGGTCGAAATGACCGAATCCGAGAGACCTCGGTCTCTCAGCACCTGGCTTTCAATAGCCATGCCGTTAAAGCCAGAGACTGTAAAGCAGGATGAAATATAGGACCTTGAGACAGAAGGTCCTCCCTTATTGGCAACCGCCAAGGAACGTCCGGGACGAGACGTACCAGATCGGCGTACCAATGACGCTGAGGCCAATCCGGAGCAATGAGGATCACCGGAATCCCCTCGGACGCCACCCTGAGCAGCAGGCGAGGGAGCAGCTGCAGCGGAGGATAAACATATATCAGGTGATAATGACCCCATGGAGCCACCAACGCATCCGAGGCATCCGCCCAAGGATCCCTGGACCTGGCCACAAATCTCGACACCTTGCGATTGAGTCGAGAGGCCATCAGGTCCACATCCGGCGTGCCCCACCGTCAGCAAAGGAGTTGAAAGACCTCCGGGTGCAAGGACCACTCTCCCTGGTCCAGCGTCTGGCGACTCAGATAGTCTGCCTGCCAATTGTCTACGCCCGGAATGTAGACGGCCGTCAGAGCCGGCACGCTTCTTTCGGCACACCTTAGGATGCGGGCGACCTCGGAAGCTGCAGCTGAGCTCCGAGTCCCCCCTTGATGATTGACATACGCCACTGCCGTGGCGTTGTCCGACTGGATCCTGAGGGAGCGACCCTGTAATCTCTCCAACCACGAGGAGAGGCACAGTCTGATTGCCCGTATTTCCAGAACATTGATCGGTAAACGGGCTTCGTCCGGAGTCCAAAGCCCTTGGGCTGACAGGACTCCCCAGACTCCACCCCAGCCCATCAGGCTGGCGTCCGTCGTGATCACCGTCCATTGGACGGGGAGGAACAACTTCCCGGACCGAAGAGCCGGGGACCTCAACCACCACGCCAGGGACGCCCTGACCGGGTGACTCACCTGGATCTGAAGATCCAAGGACAACGGGGATTTGTCCCAAGTGAACAGGATCTCTTTCTGTAATGCCCGGGTCTGTGATTGGGCATACGGAATGGCCTCGAAGGAGGCCACCATGAGTCCCAGGACTCTCATGCAAAAACGGATTGACGACCATTTTCGGGACGTCAGGACTCGCACTGCAGACTGAAGTGTCAGTAACTTCTCCGGGGGTAGGAATACCTTCGCCTCCAAGGAGTCCAGGATCAGACCTAGATACTCCAGACGCTGAGTCAGGACCAGGACCGACTTCTGAATGTTCAGGAGCCACCCGAAGTCCCTGAGGGTCTGACTGACGATAGTCACACTTTCTTCTAATTCTGAGCCATTGTCTGCTCTTAGAAGAAGATCGTCCAGATAGCCCACGATAGCAATGCCTCGCTGTCTCAGCAAGGCTAGAACCAGAGCAAGCACCTTGGTGAACACCCTTGGTGCCGAGGCTAGGCCGAAGGGAAGAGCCACAAATTGATAGTGGACTTCGCTGATCGCAAAGCGCAGAAACTTCTGATGACTTGCGCAGATCGGAACATGCAAGTAGGCGTCCTTGATGTCCAAGGACGCCAGAAAATCCCCTTGATGGAGTGTAGCGATCACCGTGCGAATGGATTCCATGCGGAATTTTTGCACCTTCACGAAGGCATTCAGGGCTTTGAGGTCCAGGATTGGCCGAACCCCGTCCTTTTTTGGAACAACAAACAGATTCGAGTAGAACCCCTGAAACCTCTCCTGGGACGGAACCGGCACAATCACTCCGGACCTGATCAAATCCTATACAGCCCCTGAGAGGGCTGCCCGACAGGCAGGAAGGAGAGGGAGATTTGAGGGAAAGAATCTGTCTGGGGGCCAGGAACGGAACTCTATCCTGTATCCTGAGGTGACCACCTCGCACACCCACCTGTCGGAGATCCGGGAGGTCCACCGATCCGTGAACCTGCGAAGTCGTCCCCCCACCCCAGGGCAAGACTTCATGCGGAGGAGGGCTTGGGAGCCGCTTTGTTTAGCTTACGCACCCAAGGGCGCTTGTGTCCACCAGCCGCACTTGTGTCAGTCTGGGAGGGCTTACCTGTGGACTCTGACTGACGAAAAAAAAACTTTTTTGCTGGAAAGGAAGGACCCGGTTTACGGCGGGTCTCCTTACCCTTGATAGTCTGAGGAAGAAGAGTGCATTTACCTGCCGTGACATCCTTGATGATGTCATCCAGAGCAGCACCGAAAAGTCTACCACCTTTAAAGGGTAGATCCGTCAGGAGCTTCTTAGAGGCTAGGTTAGCAGACCAGCATTTCAACCAAATAAGACGACGCAATACCACCGCAGAAACAGAGGCCCTGGATATTAAAGGGGCCGCGTCTAAAGTGGCGTCGCACACATATATCAGGCCTTGCACCATCTGGTAGTGTCTGGAGGAAGATTATACTCCTGTACAGTCTGTTGCAAAATTTTTGCCCATTCCAAGAGTATCTGAGACACAAGGGTCGCCACTACAATAGGCCGTAAGGCGGATCCCAACAAGGCAAACATGGCTCTGCTCACCACTTCTGACCTCCTGTCAGTGGGGTCCTTAAATGCAGGAGTCCCCTCCATCGGGAGAGTGGTGGCCTTGTTTAAACGGGCTACCAGAGGGTCGATCACTGGGGGAGAAGCCCACTTTTTAAGTAGGGTTTCTTCAAAGGGGTATCTGATAGACAAACGCCGCGGGACCATAAAAGTCTTCTGCAGCTTTTCCCAAACCTGGTCAATGAACTGGTCAAAGAAAGGTGCATATGGAAAAAACTTTTTAGAAGGCTTGGCGTTAAAAGAACCAAAGGAGACTGCCTCCGCCTGAGGTTCCGCAGCCGCAGCATTAAGCTTGAGAGTGTCCCTCACAGCATCAATGAGTTCACTAACAAGCGCCCTGTCATTTACTGACTCAGAACTGGAGTCCTCCTCACAAGGAATGTCCTGTTCAAAACCATCAAAATATTCAGAGCTAGGGTCCTGAGCCACAGCAGCTAGGCCCATATCTGAATCAGCGCACTCCCCTTGTGGAGATAAAGTGGGGAGAGGGCGCTTTTTTCTCCCTTGCGCTCGCACATCGCTTCCATCATGGTCAGAAATTATTCCAGGACTGCCGACAACTGGTCCATAGGGACCGCAGGTGCTGGAGCACTGCCTGTTGCCTCTGACATGTAAGGGGAAGCTGGTGACACTGACTCCATATTGTCCCTCTCTGAGACGCCTCAGAAAAAAAGTCCACCCACAGGCTGTGCTGACTGAGTAGGGGAATGCCCAGGGGACTCACCAACCCGGACCAGGACCGCTCGGTTCCGCTGCCTTGTCCCTCTCTGCGCCGATCTGTATCAGCGTGAGTGAGCTGAGAGGAGAGTGTGAGGAGATTCGCGCCATTCCCAGCAGCAATAGAGGCCAAACAAGTGTTTAAAAAGCGTGCGGCTTCAAGAAAATGGCCGCCGCAATGTGCTCAGGCGATCCACGGCAAGATGGCTGCCAATGCAAAGTAAATGCACCAACACAAACATGGCGCCAAACGGTGCCCAGGCCCCCAAAACACTCAAAAAACAGCCCCAGCGATATGGAGACCACCATGAGCCCCCCCCCCCAGGACAGTATGACCCCCAGGCACCCCACACAGCACAGCGCCAGCAATGGTGACAGAGAGTGACAATAAAAAACAGGGGGAGACAGGGAAAATCCCCCACACAGAGAAACACACAGCATGTACTCACCTTCAGGCAGGAGAGACTACTTACCCGTCCCCTGAGTGACCCTCTGGTGTGTTTCTGACAGGACTATCACAGTGCGGTACTGAGTAGCTGTCGGCCGATCCACCGCGAAAGATACAGCAGGACTGTTCAATCTTGAGAGGACCGCGGAGCATGACAGCCCATGGCCACCCCTGGAGTCGTGGGACATGTCGTGAACTGAGTCTCACACACACAAGGCGAGGATCAGCACGCTCGATGGTCTGACAGGGAATACTACGAGGATATCTTGTACCCAACCTGTTGCCCAGCCGACAGTTGATAGAAGGTATCAAAAATTAAAATAAGAAAAAATTCCAAAAAGGAATAAAATTAGGTCAGGAGACTTGCTCCTGAGAGAGCCACGTCTTCTCCTTCTGCTAGGCAGAAAAAAACTGAGGTCTGCTGACTGCAGTGGGAGGGTTATGTCCGGAGGGACCGCCCCCCTGAGCGGGGCTGTTCAGCTCTGGCTTTTTAGAATGTATGTATAACATTTCACATTCTGCCTAGGTCTTCTCCTGCAAAGCAGGGACATAACCCACGTGTAAAGTGTAAGAGAGGCTGTGTCAGTCCATGGACGATAAGAGATAAAAATGTTTTTTAATATATTTTTTGGGGATATTTATTATAGCAAAAAGTAAAAAATATTGAATTTTTTTCAAAATTGTCGCTCTTTTTTTGTTTATAGCGCAAAAAATAAAAACCACAGAGGTGATCAAATACCACCAAAATAAAGCTCTATTTGTGGGAAAAAAAGGACGCCAATTTTGTTTGGGAGCCACGTCGCACGACCGTGCAATTGTCAGTTAAAGAGACGCAGTGCCGAATCGCAAAAAGTGGCCTGGTCTTTGACCACCCAAAATGGTTCGGGGCTTAAGTGGTTAAACAAACTATACAGAGAGTTTAAAAAGTGAAAACTTATACGATTATAAATTCTCCTTAAAGCATTTGTTACCTCAAAACTTCATATTCCTGATATGTGACTGCTGTACAATGTACTTGTATGAGAAAGTAGCCCGTTTTCTTTGTATTGCTTCCTTTGTGTAAAATCCCTGTGATTCTGCCTGTCCCTCTGCTTTCCTATTAAAAACTAGCCACACTAAGCAGGAAAACACACCATGGTCAGTTCTCTAGCTATGCATACTCAGTGTGCTCTCCTCCATTGATCAGACTTTTCCTGACTCGCCCCGCTGCTTCTCCTCCCCCAGCTCTTATGCAGCGGAGAACAGAGGGAATATGATCATTTATTTAAAAAAAAAAAAAAAAAAAGGGAAAAAAACGGTATATACAATGTTTTTTTTCATATCTATACAAAAATGTTTTGCCTTTCAGTTCTATTTTAAACTGTTTTACAAGGTGATCATGTGTAATTTAGCTGCTGGGTCCCGCCCACCCCCACATCGAGCTCAATTCTGGCAGCTCTATCTCTCCTCTCTGTTGTCAGTTTCACACAGTTACAGTTACAGTACACTCGGCTTAGTGTGAAACCTGCCAATGCCACTGCAAATCAGTGCCACCAGCCAGTGCCATCTGTCAGTGCCACCGCAAATCAGTGCCACCAGCCAGTGCCAGTGCCATCTGTCAGTGCCACCGCAAATCAGTGCCACCAGCCAGTGCCAGTGTCATCTGTCAGGGCCACCGCCAGCCAGTGCCAATCAGTGCCATCTGTCAGTGCCACCAGCCAGTGCCAATCAGTGCCATCTGTCAGTGCCACCCGCCAGTGCCAACCAATGTCACCCGCCACTGCCAGCCAGTGTCATCCGCCACTGCCAGCCAGTGTCACCCGCCACTGCCAGCCAGTGCCACCCGCCAATGCCAGCCAGTGCCACTGCCAATCAGTGCCACCTGCCAGTGTCATCTGTCCCAAACTAGTGCCATCTGTCAGTTCCAAACCGGTGCCACCTGCTAGTGCCAATCAGTGCCACCTGCTATTGCCAATCAGTGCCATCTATCAGTGCCACCTGCCAGTGCCAATAGTGCCATCTGTCAGTTCCAAACCAGTGCCACCTGCCAATGCCAGCCAGCGCCACCTGCCAGTGCCAATCAGTGCCACCTGCCAGTGCCATCTGTCAGTTCCAAATCAGTGCCACCTGCTAGTGCCACTCAGTGCCACCTGCTAGTGCCACCTGCCAGTGCCAATAGTGGCATCTGTCAGTTCCAAACCAGTGCCACCTGCCAACCAGTGCCAATCAGTGCCACCTGCCAGTGCCATCTGTCAGTTCCAAACCGGTGCCACTTGCCAGTGCCACCTGGCAGTTCCAAACCAGTGCCACCAACCAGTGCCACCTGCCAGTGCCATCTGTACTGAGGACATCAAGTGTGTGCTAGAGTGACAGGAGTAAGCAGGAAGGAGTGGAGTGGGTGAGTTTTTAGTTTTTGTTTTTTAAATCGGCCTAAAATATCGGCCACAAAAATCGGCATCATATATCGGCCGCCCCAATTTCTAAATATCGGCAGCGGCCAGAGAAAAACCCAAATCGGTCTACCTCGAACTTCAACTCAAATAGACATTCATATTTCTGTTTATTTGAATGAGTTTTTGTATGACTTTAGTGTTTGGGGTATGTGGTAATAATATTATCATCGCATTATCATTTAGATTTGCCCGATATTGTAGAAAGCCATGTTGATCCATCATTCTCTGATGGGACTCAGAGAAAAAAGAGAAATCTCCCTAACAGAACACAGACAGCAATTAAAAAAAAAAACTGACAGGGGTTCTACAAGAAAAGTTTTGGCTGGAGATCCATCTCAAGATCAAGCTCAGTTGTGAATTGTTGGGATTTTCCTCCAGCCGGTACAGCCGTCTTGTGCGTCTCACATGAGAATTGTCAACATTCCACTCACCTATCCAAAAAGCCCGGAGCTCTGCTCTAAGCAGAAGCCGGGCCAGCAGACAAACACGCAATCTGAACAGCGCTCCCAGCCCATCCAGGGAGAGAGGACACCTGTTGCTGTGTGGAGCTGCATCCACATCAGAAGAGGAGAGAGACAAGTGGAGATGGACAGAATACCATACATACATTTCCAGCGCAACAACATCATAAAGAATTTAAGTCTTTGGCTGTTAGAGGATAGCACAACACATTTTTTCACTTAGGGAATCCATTGTATTTTCTGCGACATTAGAAAGTACGCCCAACATTCCTGACGGAGGAATTCAAATGCTGGTTCACGACCCAATGCAAAAGTGGGATCTTTTGGTTAGACAGTTTTCTCGGTTGGGTCAGAGGCTGTGCAGGTGTTATTGCCATCTGTGGCAGTGACGTCTGAGCAGAGATCCAGACACCAAGGTCAATGTATAAAGATCAGCTAGATAGATAATTGGTTTTGTTGTGCTGCACTTCACCCTATTCTGTCTCAATATTTTCCAACAAATTATAAAAAGCAGCAATATCAAAATGATAAAAGGAAAAAGAACATTTGGCAAACAAAAAAATAAATGAAATAGAAAAAGAATCATACCAGTTTGTTGTTAATTAGTAAATTATATTACTAGTTTCATGCATTGAAATTGACAGATCAGAATTCAGGAATTTGAAGTTTAAGTTTTGGGACTGATTGAAACTGGGAAATTTTGCAAAATTGGGAAATCTGTCATTGCACCTTCTAGCATAGAAAAGTCTCTAATTCACATAAGTTTGTGCACCAGAGAAGCTTACACTTGAATGTCCCTTCCACAGGCATGCACTTTTATTATTAGGACTATCGTTCTTTGTTCCAGCGGAACTAACACGCTAATCTCTCCACTACGATTATATATTTATATTATTTTGACATATTCTACAGTGTTGTAAAGAGAACAATGAACTATTCACATCAGTCCAATGTCTTGATTTAAAGTGGAGTTCCACCCAAAAATGAAACTTCCAGTTTTTGGAATCCCCCCCCCCTCCGGTGTCACATTTGGCACCTTTCAGGGGGGAGGAGGGAGCAGTCTAATATATTTGCTCCCACTTCCTGGCATAGATCACCGCAGTGACCTACGCCACGTCCGGTGCCTACTCTGTCACCCCCCGCTGTCTTCTGGGAGACACACAGGTCCCAGAGAAGACAGCAGGGACTAGTGAGGACGCGCGGCGTGACTCGTGCATGCGCAGTAGGGAACCAGGAAGTAAAGCCGCAAGGCTTCACTTCCTGATTCCCTTACCGAAGATGGCGGTGGCAGCACCCGAGAGCCGACAGACAGATCGGCTTCGGCTGCTGACATCGCGGGCGCCCTGGACAGGTAAGTGTCCATATATTAAAAGTCAGCAGCTGCAGTATTTGTACCAGCTGGGGAGATTCACTGTATTGTTCCGGTGACTGTTGTCATTGGGACCGAAAGTAATGGAAGATTCAAAATTATAAAGCTGTACCATAACAAGAGTTGTGAGTAAATCATCAAATGGGGACACCTGTTCCAGTAGCAGCTTTGCAGAGATTTCCTTTCATGACCTGTTGCGTTTCCAAGACAGGAAGTGAAGGGAAATCTTGTCAATGGGACACAAACACAGACAGCAAAAGAAAAAAACTGACTGGGATTTTAACCTTTCCCTGGTCTATCAAAAAAGTTTTTAGAAATACTTATACTTTAAAGTACAACTAAAGGCTTCCATGTGACAGTCTAAAAAAGTACCAAATCCAGCTCCTATGTAATGCTCAAGCCTCATAAAGTAAACAAAAACTTTCCTTTACCTTCTGTCACTATCAGGCTCAGAGGCCAGTAGCTATAGAACTGGAAAGGTTCACAGTAACCAGCAGGATAAGTACACAAGTAGATCCCCCTAGCAGATAGAGCAGGTTCACCCTGGGCATTGGGGCCAAACACTAACTGGTTTTCATCAGCACTTCTGATGGTGGAGATGGGTTTCACAGAGTGCTCCATGGCACTCAGGATCACCCCACCAGGAAGTGAACAACCAGAGGTCTTGTAACAGATGAAGCAGACTGGGATCAGGGAGAAGTGTAGTCAATAAATAAAACAAAGGTCAGTAACAAGTGGTAGTAGGTTGGGATTAGGCGGAAGTGTAGTTGATGAATATGCCAAAGGTAGGTAATGAGCGGTAATGAAAAAATAAATTCAGCTGGAGCATAAGGAAAAAGATATTCATACCTCCCAACTTTTTGAGATGGGAACGAGGGACACCTATTAGCAAAAGTACCGTATGTAGGCATAGGACACACCCCTTGCCCCACTCCCTTAACCTCCCTGGCGGTATGATTCTGTCAGATTTTAGGTGCTGAAAGCGGTACCATTATTTTGCATGAAAATTTGGCGTTTTATATTGTAGGCCTGTAATTCTTAGGAAAAACTCACTTAAATCTGTCCAAACAAGAGTCTAGTAGACATCCCGGGTACGATAAAGTTCAAAAAACAAAATCATAAATTATAATATAATAAATAACTAATTATAACAAATAATACTATAATAATAATAAAAATTATTCAATGATGTAATCAAATCAAAAACACTGAAATTTGCTCAGTTGCAGAATTGTCGCCGTCATTAGATTTAGTGTTTGATGATGAATTTCCCCACAAATCGCTATCGCTAAATTCTGCAAGTGATTCTAATATATTATCGCTGTTTTATAGCTGGTCTAAAACCACTTTTGATGTAAACGGACACTTTTTGGTTGCTATGGACAATCTCCAGTTTCCAGGCAGAAAGAACAGGTTTTATAATATAAAAGTGCATGCAGGGCACTGGACAGACCACTAGGGACAAAGGGGGTGTGTAATTATTTGATACAGTACTGTAATCTGTAAGATTACAGTATACTGTATGTGTATTGTGTGTTTCACTTTTTGAATTTGAAATCTCACCCCGAGCCCGACTCGGGAATACCGCTAGGCGGGTTAAAAGGAGAATTATACAAACAAAAAAAAAGATTCATTAAACTCAAAAGTCCCTTTTTTACCACTGCTATTCCTTTATACTGTTTTTTGAGATTTACAAATGCAGCAATTCAGAAATTGGATGAAAGGTTTAGCACTGGGGAACACTTTTTGAAAGTACATTTTATATACAACTATAGATCAGACCAGAGACAAATGAGAAGGAAAGAGGGACAAAAGGACTCCGGTGCCACAATTGGCACCTTTCAGGGGGAGGGGGGTGCAGATACCTGTCTAAGACAGGTATTTGCACCCACTTCCGGGAATCCACACTGCGGGTAGACTGCGGGTAGTGTGTCACTTCCCGTACCCCCCCCCCCCGTTGTGTTCTGGGAAAACACACGGCTCCCAGAACACAGCGGGGACCAGTAAAAGACGCGCAGCGCTGCTCGCGCATGCGCAGTAGGGAACCGGGAAGTGAAGCCGCACCGCTTCACTTCCTGATTCCCTCGCCCATGATGGCGGCGGGCGCAGCCAAGAGACGAGCGATTGCTCGTCTTTTGCTGCCGACGTCGCTGGACTATTTGTAGCTGCTGGCTTTTAATATTTTTTTTACGACGGAGCTCCGCTTTAAGTGAGTTATTACTAAGAATTACAGGCCTACAATATAAAACACCAAATTTCCATGCAAAATAATGGTACCGCTTTCAAAAATCTGACATAATCATACCGCCAGGGAGGTTAAGCAACTTTCACATCTTCATACTATCAGTGATGTGTCCTAATCCTGTGTGAGTGATTTATGAAGAAAAAGCAGATTATACCTCATTTCACAGCACCTCTCAGCGATCACGTAACCGGCTGGCTCTTCTTTTTTCCCCGTCTGACAGCTACAGCGGGTGGGGCCGAGATTCCCCCGCTGACGTCACTCGGAAGGAGAGAGAGAGAGAGAGAGAGAGAGAGAGAGAGCGCCGTCCGGTCACGTGATTCCTGAGAGGCGCTGTGAAATGAGGTATAATCAACTTTTTTTTATAAATCACTCACATGGGGACAAAGAATTAGGACACAACGCTTATAGTATGACAATATAAATGTTATTTAAACCGCAGGAGTTGCGGGGGCGGGCACTGTCACAAGCTTATAGACAGGGAGGGAGGGGGAGAGGACGGGAGAGAGCAGAGCTGCAGATGACGGAAGCATTTAAACTGACCACGGTGTCAGGGCTGAGCATCCATGATATACTGTGGTCAATTTACAAAGGGGAGGGCAGAAACTGGCAGGATCAGCCAGGTATTTCAGGTGTTACAGGGGGCCAAATGACACAGCACAAGCACTGTGCTGTATAACATACTTTAAAGGAACAGAACTTTTGGGGGGTTAACAAACGCTTCAAATGCATAATGCCCAGAGTCCCCACAATAAGCACATAAGTTCTCTGAATGTCTTCTCTCTTTTTCTTGAGTAGAACTAGACTTTTTAACATACTTTAGCATCAAACTGCATTGGTTCAGGAGTGTTAGAATCCAGAAAAACTTCTCGGCCCTTCTGAACAAAAGGACTAGTAGGGAACTGCATTCCATTCATTACTTCTATACGTGACCCAATCCCATATAGCAATGTCATCTTTACTAAAGGAATTTCAATTCAGATCTTTGAGTAACTTTATAGTCAACTTGTCAAAATTTGAAATCCTCAACACCTTAAGCCTCGTACACACGGCCGAGATTCTCGTCGAAAAAAACATGTCGTTTTTTTCGACGAGATTCTTGGACAAGAAACTTGTCCCGGCCGAGTGTACACACGCTCGATTCAAAGAACCCGCGGTTCTTTGAATGGAGCGTACGCGGTGATGTCATCGACTACGACGAGCATGCGCTCGTCGCCGCCATCTTGGTATACCCTACCTATGCCTAGGAAGCTACCGCGCATGCGTCGAATTCATTTCGAACATACGCGGGCTTCCGGGAGGACAGGTAAGTGTACACACACTCACTTTTCTCATCGAGAAACATGCCGAGGAGAATCTCAACGAGAAAATAGAGAGCAGGTTCTCTATTTTCTCGTCGAGATACTTGTCGGTTTTCTTGATGAGAAACCATACACACGAACAAATTTCTCGGCAAGACATCTCTGCCAGCAAGTTTCTTGCTGGTTCTTGCCGAGAAACTCGGTCGTGTGTACGAGGCCTTACTCCTGGTGTCTACAGTGCAGGCGCTTGAGGCAAAGCTCCCATTTAAGATTGGTGACATTCGTGCCCTGGTGGTGTGGAAATTAATTGTTTGTGCCGCTGCTGTAAATACTATCCCCCTTGCGAGGGAACAGAGAAATGATATGAGTGACTAAACAGCACTGGCCCTACCAGACCTTTTTCTAATATACAGTAATATGGGAATGTCTCTAAATATGTATCTAGGCAAATACTTTATATAAGCCATTCATTGCTGCTTAATTCCGTTGGTAAATAAATAATATATGAACAAACAATTATGTAGTTAAATAAATATAAAAAATAAATAAAATCAATGTGCCAATGAAACCAATTAAGTGAATAATAGATTAATGTGTGACTAAAATGTAATTTAATAAAGTGACATGTGCCAATACATCTGCAACCACAATCTATTAAAGTTCTCTGGGCTCCGTGCTCCAATGGTGAATTTGCAGCAGCCTCTTATGAGGCTGTATGGTTCCGCATTCACCGGATGAGATGGACTCCACTAATTTAGACCCCTTTCACACTGGAGCGTATTGCAGGCGCTATAGCGTTTAAAATAGCGCCTGCAATCCGCCCTTAAAAATCTGTCCCCATTCACTCCAGTGTGAAAGCCCAAGGGGCTTTCACACTGGAGCGGTGCACTAGCAGGACGGTAAAAAAAGTCCTGCTAGCCGCATCTTTGGAGGGGAGAAGGAGCGGTGTGTTTACCGCTCCTCCTCCGCTGCTGCCCATTGAAATCAATGGGAGCAGCGCATTGCGGGTGGTTTTAACCCTTTCGCTGCCGCTAGCGGGGGAAAAACCGCCCCGCTAGTGGCCGAAATGCGCCGCAAGTCCGCCCTAAAAATAGCAGAGTTTTACCGCCGACGCTATGGGGGCCTCAGTGTGAAAGGGCTCTTATTGTAAGTAGAGTCAAATGCACTTTGAGCCCTTTCACATTGAGCCGCTCATAGGCGTCGGCGGTAAAACTCTGCTATTTTTACCGCCGACGCTATGGGCGGATTTGCGGCGCATTTCGGGCTGCTACGAAGCAGCGCATTGCGGGTGGTATAGCCGCACTGTGCCATTGATTTCAATGGGCAGCAGCGGAGGAGGAGCGGTAAACACACCTCTCCTTCTCCGTTCCAAAAATGCGGCTAGCAGGACTTTTTTTACAGTCCTGCTAGCGCACCGCTCCAGTGTGAAAGCCCTCGGGGCTTTCACACTGGAATGAATGTGACAGCTGTAACGCAATACGCTCCAGTGTGAAAGGGGTCTTTGGAGCCCTTTAACACTGAGCCGCCCATAGCGTCGGCGGTAAAATGCTGCTATTCTTACCGCCGACGCTATGGGTGGATTTGCGGCGCATTTCGGCTGCTAGCGGGGTGCATTTAACCCCCGCTAGCGGCCGAGAAAGGGTTAAAACCACCCGCAATGCGCTGCTGAAGCAGCGCATTGAGGGCGGTATAGCCGCACTGTCCCATTGATTTCAATGGGCAGCAGTGGAGGAGGAGCGGTAAACACACCGCTCCTTCCCCGCTCCAAAGATGCGGCTAGCAGGACTTTTTTTACCGTCCTGCTAGCGCACCGCTCCAGTGTGAAAGCCCCTCGGGCTTTCACATTGGAGTGAATGGGGACAGATTTTAAGGGTGGATTGCAGGTGCTATTTTTAACGCTATAGCGCCTGCAATACGCTCCAGTGTGAAAGGGGTCTTAGGTCTCTTAAGGGTGGACCTATGCCACCACGGTGTCCAATGGGTGCTCCCACTATGTTAACTCGCCTCCTGTGTCAGCGCTCCTGGACCAAGATGTACAGGCTTGCAATTGAAAAGAGAGAACTCCTCATGGTGTAAGATCCATTAAAACTTTATTCAGACATATGCATCTTACAATTAAAAATGTCCTTCTTTAAAAATTCAATTACAAAAGGCAACCCGACTGTACATTCCCCGTGTCTCTGACAGCTGGTGTAGGCTAATGCTGTCTTAATACATTCTATGCATCAAGATAAAAAACCTTAAGTGTGCAGCAGCCCCCCTAATACTTACCTGAGCCCCATCTCGATTCAGCGATATTGCACGAAAGCCTCGGCTGTCCAGCACTCTCCCTCCTGATTGCCTGAGACACAGCAGCGGGCGCCATTGGCTCACGCTGCAGTCAAAGTTAGTGAGCCAATGAGGAGAGAGGGGGCGGGGCTGAGCCACGGCTCCATGTCTGAATGGACATATAGAGCAGTGGCTTGGCTTGGGTGCGCCCATAGCAAGCTGCTTGCTGTGGGGGCAGGAGGTTAAAGGCCAGGAGCGACGGCAAGGGACCTGAAAAGAAGAGGATCTGGGCTGTTCTGTGCGAAACCATTGCACAGAGCAGGCAAGTATAACATGTTTGCTATTTTTAAACAAAAAACAAACAAACAAGACTTTAATATCACTTTAAGTTCACAAGCAGATCCCCCTATCAGATGGTGCGGGCTCATCTGAGGCACTAACCAATTTTCACCAGAGCTCCTGATGGCAGATATGGGTTTCATAGTAGGCTATGTGGCCATCAGGATTGCCCCACCAGGAGAAGCATAGTCGACGAATGAGCCAAAATTGCTTGATAAATTGTAGCAGATTGGGATCAGGGTGAAGTGCATAAGGGTCAATATTGAGTGCTAACAGGTTGGGATCAGACGGAAGTGTACTTTATGAATAAGCCAACGGTCGATGATGAGCGATAGTGACAAAGAAACAGATGGCAGCTGGAGAGCAAGAAGCGAGATACTGGCTGGAGCACAACACAATAATCTGGTGAACAGGAAGTGCAGAGATATGGCTTAAAGTGGATGTAAATCCACTCTCATCCTTTCTAAACTACTGCCATAGTGCTGATCTATAAGGATATAGATGCCTCCTGCATGTATACTTATCTGTCAAATGTCTTCCCTCTGTCTGTTATGAGACCTGACAAACTGCAGATTCTGTGGGTGGATCTGTTGTCTTGAGCTCGGTGGGTGGAGTCGTGATGTCAGTAGACTCCCTGCCCACCTCTACACTCCCCTTGTCAACATGCATTTTCTCCTCTGTATTCCTTCTGCTATGATTACTAACATCCAGTCAAAATCCAGAAAAGTCTAAAGCTAATGCACAAAATATGTAAATAACCTGTCACTCAAAGCAAGGGGGCGGAACGGACAAAGGGGTTTCTCTGTTTGTCCGTTTTATCTCACTGAACAATAAAAGAGGATTGCTCAGAGCTGGATTAACTCTTTGTGGCAAGACCTGGCACAAATGATAGGAAATCTTATACTCTACATTGTGACAGCAAAAAAATAAAAACAGCATTTCGGGTTTATATCCACTTTAAAGCAGAGCTTCGCCCAAAAAAGGAAAAAGGGCCGCTTTAAGCACTCCACCCTTACTCCCCTGCCACATTTGGCATGTCATTTTTTTATGGGGGAAGAGCGGGTACCTAGTACCTCCCTCCCTGCAGTCTTCTGGGTCCTGGGAGGCCGCTGGACTATTCAGCAGGAGCAGCCTGACTCAAGCATGTGCAGTGTGCACCCAGCTGTGAAGCCACAAGCTTTCACAGCTGGGTGCCCACAGTTGAAATTCTGGCGCTGGGGAGAGAAGAGACGGTTCGAGTGAGCACATTGCTGGATCCTGGGACAGGTGAGAGTGTGAGCTTATCTTTAAATAGGAAGCCCATGGAAGGAGCAAGAATTTCAAGGTTTAACAAGATATCAAGATATAAAAGTAGTGTTGTCCAAAGGACAAAGCATGGAGCTGTCCAGCTCTTCAAATGGTAAAGTAAGAAGAGCTACTGCCAGATGCAAAAGGGGTCCTGGGTTCAGATCCAAATCCTGAAACCTTCCTCGCTTGAGCGAAATTCTTTATTTGTGTCTCCCATGTTCCCCCTCTGAAACACTGTAGATCACAGTGGGAGAGTTTCAGCATCAGAGGCAGTGTAGTCATTCCAGTAAGCAGTGGGCAGAAGTAGGTGTGGCCAGGTGATAAATGACAAGCTACAGGTTTGTGATTCAGCAGTGACAATGAAGATAGCCATGCCCCCTGCACCATCTTTTCATCCCACTGTAGTGCATGCTGGCACAGCCTACATAAGTGTGGCAACTCTGCTCTGAATTCAGGAGCAGTGAAGCATTGTTGCCACGCCATCAAAGGAAGCTGCATTAGGTGGACTTCACTGGAAGGATCAACAGATATGTGTGGGCTTTACAGAGGGACTAAGAGAAAACTGTAATGGCAGATCCATTTATAATGAAGTGTTGCAGCACATATTTTTAATGTGAGGTCAAAGGATTGTGAAAGGTAAACAGACCACAAAGAGGAAACCCATACAAACATAGGAAATCTCAACATTCAATGCATGTAATCTGAACTCTGACCTGTAAAAGCAGTAACCAATTAGACACTATTATGATGTTCATAAAGTAACCACCTCCGACCTAGATGACTTCAGAGGGATGGCTGTCAGTGGCTCCGTGTAAGTAACAGTTTTCTTTTTTTAAGCTGCCCATACATGGGTTGTAAACTTTGCTGGTTCAGCAAACACCAGCTTAATTTTAATCCATGTATGGGCACTGTGGTTTCTCTACAGAAGTTGATCTACCGATTGATTTCTGTACAAACACCCTGTCTGCTTTTCCCCACTTGATCAGCGATGCAAGCTATAGCCAGCAGCGCTGATCAATGTATTCTGATGGTGGGGAAGCTTGCCTGCTGTCAGAATACAATAGCTCAACGGGGAGGATTGGATGGTTGAACGAAAAACTGACTCATGTATGGGCTGCTTTAACAACTGTTGAGATAAGATTGGCCACAGAGAAAGTGCAGTGTTTTCAGTTTGTCAGCCAACCCATAAACTCATGTTGGGAAGAAGGCTTCACGCACACTGGACATTATTGACGCTGCTCTTAGGGGCATCTGCCTTTTTTTTTTCTGCCTCTAAACCCCCCTGCATGTAAGCCTATGTGTCCATGCATTTAAAGGCAAAAAAAAACTCCACTGCCAGCACATCCAGGAGTGTGGCCAACCGTCAGAATTTTTACTGGCAGTCAGTAAAAAAAACAGTCACTTTTCTCCTGCCACTCAATGCCAGTGACAGGAAAAGGTTGCCAGTTAAAAATGTGAAGCTCAGCTTGGAACTGTGCATGCGCAGTTCCAGTCTGGAACCAGCTGAGAACATCTGAGTTTCTGCTACAGCATGTTCGGGCGGTGCCGGCGGGGGGGAGGGTCTGGCAGAGGTGGTTCCTGAGCATGTTGTGTGCGGAGTGGCCGGGGCCTCGTGTGCGGATCTGTGGGATGGGACCAAGCCAAGCCAGGAGCGAGAGATCGTCACTGTGACTCAGGAGGGGGTGTGTTGTGTCGGTGAGTTGTCGTCATCATCATATGTGCTGCGGCACATTGCTGTCAGCGTCAATTTCACGTGTGTGTGCCTGCTCATTCTAATTCTAAAACAGAGTCCTGTCCCTTAGCTACTTACTATATCAAAAGCTATATAAGATTATTTTTTTTTACCTTAATATCAACCTTAAATCAAATTGCTAATTGCATATTGTACTTGTTTGTAGATTAAATACAGAAATTTGCACTGTAATTTTGTAACTTTTGTAAATGACAGCAAAAGCTTGGCTGTGTCAGCAAATTTTTGATGTCATGTCAGTAAATTTCAATCTGGTAGGTTGACAACACTAAGCAGCAGGTGTGGCAGAAAGGAAAAAAAAAAGACATGTGTATGCCTAAAAGTAAAGAAATAGTAAAATTGTCCAGTGTACATGAGGTAGTAAAACTAGACCATTGTGTAGCATTGCAAATCAGAAAGCAGAACATGAGTATTGTGAGGGGGTTAGCTCGGCAGCGGGTGTGTGTGACCCCCGGGATGGGCTCCCCACACAAAAACAGGCCCAGCAAACGGAGGTTGTGGTTTTCAAAATCAAAAAAAAAGGTGCGGTTTATTTTCTATTTACAGTGACAAAACACAGCAAAGCCAAAAGAAACATATAAACAAAATAAATCCTGGTCAACTTGACCTCTGACTAAACATACAGGTTTCCTAACTAACAACTGGGATCAGCCTAGTGCTGTCCTAGTCCCTAAGTCCCTGGTTTTAAATGTCCAAGCAAATAGCCACACAGGCTTTTTCTCACCGCACAGGGGTTCACTCTCCCTAGACAGTCCACACAGGTCTGGTTCCAGGCATGAGCTAACATCTAATGAAGCTGGGAGTTCTTATAGAGGCCTAAATGAGCTGACAAGCTTCAGCTGGCCTCATCAACTCCCTGCCTGCACGACGCCCAGCCCTCTCCCTAGAGGTATGAGTCATCCATGAGCCCACTAGCCTTAGCTGGGCTTATACAACTCTCCACCTAGTTGTATAAGTCGGCGTAAAGCCTGAATCTGGGCGAAATATATCTACCCCCCTGGATGCAACCAGGTGACTTTACCTTCCTGCTGTCACATACCCCCCCCTCTTGTTTTAACCTCGGGGTTGGAACACCAGCAATCAGGCATTCATGTACTCGAGACAAAGCATCCACATTCCCCATTTGAACGCCAGGGCGATGCTTTACTGTGAAGTTGAATTCCTGGAGGGCCAGGAACCACCTATTCACTCTTCTATTTGTTTCCTTGTTTTGAGCCATCCACTTTAACGGAGCGTGATCCGTAACCATGTCAAAGTGCCTACCTAGCAGGTAGTACCGAAGGGAATCTAGAGCCCACTTCACCGCTAAACACTCCTTTTCAACGGTGGCGTAATTTACCTCATGGGACTTCAACTTCCTGCTGAGGTAAATGACTGGGTGCTCTTCCCCGTTCCAGACCTGGGACAATACTGCTCCTAACCCCACATCTGACGCATCACTTTGTACGACAAAGTCTTTAGAGAAGTCGGGTGAGTACAACACTGGCTGGCTACATAAGGCTTGTTTCAAGAATTGGAATGCTGCCTCAGCCTCGGGGGTCCATTTAATCATGACCGACCCTTTCCCCTTCGTTAGGTTGGTTAGGGGCACAGCCTTAGAAGCAAAGTGGGGAATGAATCGCCGATAATACCCAGCGATTCCCAGAAAGGCTCGTACCTGCTTCTTGCTGTTGGGACGTGGCCAACTCTGGATGGCCTCGACTTTGTTGAGTTGGGGTTTTATTACTCCCCTCCCAATGGTGTACCCAAGATATTTGGCCTCCTCCTGCCCAATGGTACACTTCTTGGGGTTAGCCGTAAACCCCGCTTCCCGAACAGAGTCCAGGACTGCTTGCACTTTTGGCAGATGTGAGGCCCAATCTGTGCTATGGACAATTACGTCATCCAGGTAAGCCGCAGCATACTTCCGATGGGGCCTCAGCATCTGGTCCATTTTCCGCTGGAATGTGGCCGGCGCATTCTGTAACCCGAACGGCATTCTTTTATATTGGAACGCCCCGTCTGGGGTTACAAATGCGGTTTTCTCTTTGGCCAATTTGGCCAGGGGGATTTGCCAATACCCTTTTGTGAGGTCAAGAGTCGTCATGTATCGGGCTGTTCCCAGCCGGTCGATCAACTCATCTATACGTGGCATGGGGTAGGTGTCAAATTTTGTAACTTTGTTCAACTGACGAAAATCGTTACAAAATCGCCAGCTCCCATCCGGTTTAGGCACCAACACAATGGGACTAGACCAATCACTTTGGGACTCCTCTATCACCCCTAAGTTCAGCATTTTCTGTACTTCCTCCCGTATTGCCTCCCGTCGGGCCTCTGGGATCCGATAGGGTTTTAACTTCACCCTTTCACCGGGCGGGGTAATGATGTCATGCTCTACCCCAAAATGTTTGTCCCGGCAGCTCAGAGAATACCTCCTTGTTGCGAAGCACAAACTCCTTAACCTCCTGTTGTTGGGGTTGTGACAAGGTGGCTGCTATTCCAACCTCAGGAATCACGCAACCAGTTTGAGCTGGTGACCAAGTGTCTGCGACTAGGGACTCTCTATCCCTCCAGGCTTTCAACAGATTAACGTGATAGATCTGTTCGGGCTTTCGCCTTCCTGGTTGTCTGACCTTGTAATTCACTTCACTCACTTTTTCCATTATCTCGTAGGGGCCTTGCCATTTGGCAAGGAATTTATTTTCAACCGTAGGGACAAGTACCAGTATCCTATCCCCCGGGGAAAAGGTACGGGTCTTGGCTCCACGGTTGTACACTCTCTGCTGTGCTAACTGCGCTTGGGCCAAATGTTCCTTCACGATGGGCATTACCTGTGCAATTCGGTCTTGCATCAGGGCGACATGCTCAATCACACTCCTGTGGGGAGAACTCTCACTTTCCCAAGTTTCCTTGGCAATATCCAACAGCCCTCTTGGGTGTCTCCCATACAGTAACTCAAAGGGGGAGAATCCCGTAGAGGATTGGGGCACCTCCCTAATAGCAAACATCAGATAAGGAAGTAGACAGTCCCAATCCTTTCCATCTCTATCCACCACTTTCTTCAACATTTGTTTTAGGGTTTTGTTGAATCTTTCAACCAGCCCATCGGTTTGGGGGTGATACACAGATGTACGTAATTGCGTCACTTTGAACAATTTACACAGCTCCTTCATAACCCGGGACATAAAGGGTGTACCTTGGTCCGTAAGCAGTTCTTTACAAATACCCACCCGGCTAAACACAAGAGATAGCTCTTTGGCTATGGTTTTGGCCGAGGTATTTCGGAGAGGGATCGCTTCTGGATAACGGGTGGCATAGTCCATTATAACTAATATGTACTGGTGCCCCCTAGCGGACTTGATTATAGGACCTACCAAATCCATGGCGATCCTCTCAAACGGGACCTCAATGATGGGTAGAGGGACCAGCGGGCTACGGAAATGTGGCATCGGGGCCGACCTCTGACACACAGGGCAGGAGGAACAATAATTTTCTATGTCCTTCATCACCCCCGGCCAATAGAATCTCTGTAATACCCTCTCTCGGGTTTTCTCTGTCCCCAGATGACCTCCAAGAATGTGCCCATGGGCCAACTCCAACACCAACTTCCTGTAAGGTTTGGGCACCACAAGCTGCTCAACGGTTTCTTCTGCCCTTTTTGCCACCCGATACAGTAGGTCCTTCTCTACGCTGAAGTATGGGTAAGTGCAGGTATTATCTGGGTTCACTAACTCGCCATCTATTTTCACTACGTTTTCGCGTGCCTTTATTAGGGCGGGGTCTTTCAACTGTTCTGTGGCAAAGTTTTCCCTGTGAACCTCAAGATCAGAAAACTCCACAGACGGTAGGTTTTCGTCTGAGGAGGTGGGCTCCTCTCCAGTTTCTTGAGTCTCCCCTGCCAATACTGATAAGGGAAATTCCGGAGAGTCCTCACCACTCTCAGGGGAGTTCTGGCTATCACATTCCTGGTACATAGGGGCACCAGTGGGGGGCTCAGGATCATCCCACAGTTCCCAGAACTTCGGAAAATCCCTTCCCACAATGGCGTCATACGGTAACTGAGATACTAAGCCCACTGGATGAGAGAGGGTACCTTTGGGGGTCTCGAAACACACTGTAGTCACTGGATACTCTCGGGTGTCCCCATGCACACAAATAACAGCTACCTTGCTATTCCCAGAGACCTCTGTTTTAACTAACTCAGCCTTTATCAGGGTCACAAGGCTACCTGAATCCAGCAATACCACAACATTTCTACCATTAACACACATTTTGCATAAATGTTTCTCAATTCCTCGAATGGCAGTGCATGCGACTGTCGCACACAGCGACTGACGTCTGCCCGTCAGAAAGTCACACTGCATGGGTTCCTCCACAACCGGGCAATTGGCTGCAATATGTCCCGCTTGCCGGCAGCGGTAGCAAACGATCCTTCTTGCCGCCTCTTGAGCCGCTGATTTCCCAGGCTGTTCTCGCCAAACTTGGGGTAGAGCTCCCACCCTCTCACTCTCTCCACCCTTACCCCTTGGAATCCTCTTATCCGCCCCTGGGGATGGTCTGGTCTTAGGGTGGAAAGTCCGAGTGTCTCTGGAAGAGGCCGTCAGGTTCTCTGTAGCCAAGTATTTCTCCACACGATCCACAAGACCATCGGCCGTCTCTGGGTCTCCATGGCTTACCCAGTTTTGGATGGCAGTAGGAAGAGCTCTCAAAAACCGATCCATTACAACACGTTCCACAATCTTTGGTGCGGACAAAGTCTCTGGCTGTAGCCACTTTCTGCTCAGGTGAATGAGATCATACATTTGAGACCTGGGGGGTTTTCCAAGCTGGAAAGTCCAGTTATGCACACGCTGAGCCCGGACAGCCTGGGTGACACCCAGCCTTGCCAATATCTCAGCTTTTAGCATCACATAGTCTTTTGCTTGGTCAGGCTCTAGGTCATAGTAAGCCTTCTGCGATTCACCAGTTAACAGAGGAGCCACCAGTCCAGCCCACTGCTCCTCAGGCCACTTTTCTCTTTCAGCAGTCCTTTCAAATGTGGTCAAAAATACCTCTGGATCATCCTCTCCAGTCATTTTTGTCAATAAACGACTCACCCCAAAGGACGCGGTATTAGTGGGACGGCTTTCCTCACTGGTCTGCGGACGTTGCTGCATTACTGCTTCCATTTGTTGTAGTCTCTGCTCTTGCTTCTGTAACAGGTCTATGAAGCGGGCCTCAGATTGCTGCTGGGCTTGTTGCTGAGCTTCCAGACTCTGTTGGTGAGCTTGCTGCTGGGCTGCAAGGCTCTGTTGATGAGCTTGCTGCTGGGCTGCGAAGTTCTGTTGTTGAGCTGCAAGGCTCTTTTGCAAACCTGCATTTGTCTGCTGTTGATTGGCATTTGCTAGAGCCAGCTGCTTCAGTATCTCCTCCATGCTGGCTTAAAAAAAACTGCCCGCATTCTCCACCAACTGTGAGGGGGTTAGCTCGGCAGCGGGTGTGTGTGACCCCCGGGATGGGCTCCCCACACAAAAACAGGCCCAGCAAACGGAGGTTGTGGTTTTCAAAATCAAAAAAAAAGGTGCGGTTTATTTTCTATTTACAGTGACAAAACACAGCAAAGCCAAAAGAAACATATAAACAAAATAAATCCTGGTCAACTTGACCTCTGACTAAACATACAGGTTTCCTAACTAACAACTGGGATCAGCCTAGTGCTGTCCTAGTCCCTAAGTCCCTGGTTTTAAATGTCCAAGCAAATAGCCACACAGGCTTTTTCTCACCGCACAGGGGTTCACTCTCCCTAGACAGTCCACACAGGTCTGGTTCCAGGCATGAGCTAACATCTAATGAAGCTGGGAGTTCTTATAGAGGCCTAAATGAGCTGACAAGCTTCAGCTGGCCTCATCAACTCCCTGCCTGCACGACGCCCAGCCCTCTCCCTAGAGGTATGAGTCATCCATGAGCCCACTAGCCTTAGCTGGGCTTATACAACTCTCCACCTAGTTGTATAAGTCGGCGTAAAGCCTGAATCTGGGCGAAATATATCTACCCCCCTGGATGCAACCAGGTGACTTTACCTTCCTGCTGTCACAGTATGTAATGGGCAAATATGCTGCATCCTGTATTTATATAAATAAAATACTACACAGAAAAAAGTTTTTAAAACAATGAAGTGTATATTTATAAAGCGGGTAACCTTACATTCACTGCAAGTGAATCTTCTCGGTGCATGTGTTTTAAATGACAGTGAATAATTCACTTATGCCGCGTACACACGATCGGAATTTCCGACAACAAATGTCCGATCTGAGCTTTTGGTCGGATATTCCGACCGTGTGTAGGCTCCAACGAACATTTGCTGTCGGAATTTCCGACAACAAGTGTTTGAGAGCTGGTTCTCAATTTTTTCAAAAGTTCTTGTCGGAAATTCCGATCGTGTGTATCCAATTCCGACGCACAAAAATCCTACGCATGCTCGGAATGAATTTGACGCATGCTCGGAATCATTGAACTTCATTTTTATCGGCTTGTTGTAGTATTGTACGTCACCGCGTTCTTGGCGATCTGAATTTCCGACAACATTTGTGTGACCGTGTGTGTGCAAGACAAGTTTGAGCGAACATCCGTCGGAAAAAAATCCACGGTTTTGTTGTCAGAATGTCCGATCGTGTGTACCCGGCATAAGAGTGAATGTCTGGTGAAAGTCACATTCATTGTTTTAAAAAAAAAATTGCCACTTATAACATGATTTACAGTATCTCACAAAAGTGAGTACACCCCTCACATTTTTGTAAATATTTTATTCTATCTTTTCATATGACAACACTGAAGAAATTACACTTTACTACAATGTAAAGTAGTGAGTGTACAGCTTGTATAACAGTGTAAATTTGCTGTCCCCTCAAAATAACTCAACACACAGCCATTAATGTCTAAACCGCTGGCAACAAAAGTGAGCACACCCCTAAGTGAAAATGTCCATATTGGGCCCAAAGTGTCAATATTTTGTGTGGCCACCATTATTTTCCAGCACTGCCTTAACCCTCTTGGGCATGGAGTTCACCAGAGCTTCACAGGTTGCCACTGGAGTCCTCTTCCACTCCTCCATGATGACATCACAGAGCTGGTGGATGATAGAGACCTTGCGCTCCTCCACCTTCCGTTTGAGGATGCCCCACAGATGCTCAATAGGGTTTAGGTCTGGAGACATGCTTGGCCAGTCCATCCCCTTTACCCTCAGCTTCTTTAGCAAGGCAGTGGTCGTCTTGGAGGTGTGTTTGGGGTCATTATCATGTTGGAATACTGCCCAGCGGCCCAGTCTCCGAAGGGAGGGAATCTTTGGTCGACCATGGTGAGGCCTGTTCTGAGTGTAACCTGTCCTGTTAAACCACTGTATGATCTTGGTCACCATGCTGCAGCTCAGTTTCAGGGTCTTGGCAATCATCTTATAGCATATGACATCTTTATGTAGAGCAACAATTATTTTTTTCAGATCCTCAGAGTTCTTTGCCATGAGGTGCCATGTTGAACTTCCAGTGACCAGTATGAGAGGGTGAGAGCGATAACACCAAATTTAACACACTTGAGACCTTGTAACACTAATGAGTCACATGACACTGGGGAGGGAAAGTGGCTAATTGGGCCCAATTTGGACATTTTCACTTAGGGGTGTACTCACTTTTTTTGCCAGCGGTTAAGACATTAAATGGCTGCGTGTTGATTTATTTTGACAGCAAATTAACACGGTTATACAAGCTGTACACTCACTACTTTACATTGTAGCAAAGTGTCATTTCTTCAGAGTTGTCACATGAAAAGATATAATAAAATATTTACAAAAATGTGATAGGTGTACTCACTTTTGTGGGATACTGTACATTAAAGCTAAACTCAGGTTAAAAACAATATTTGGACATATGCACTGTAAAAATAAATTAGCACTAATAGTGTGTGCCACGTGTGCAGGCTGCAGCAGTCTGTAAAACTCTTCTAGACTCACCCTCTACAGTATAGTAAGTGCAAACATCCGACACTGAGACTTAGGCCCCATGCACACGAGACGCCCGTTTTGCCGCAATTTTAGCGGGGTTTTACAGCGTTTGCGTCTAGAGGCGTTTAGTTAAGAAACATCATAAGACCCTCCCTAAGCTCAAAAAACAGTATTATTTAACCATTTCAGACGTTTTGGGAGACCAGCAGCTGAGAGGGCAGCAGTGTACTTATATTTAGCGTATCACTTGCCACAAGCTGTGGATTGTCCACTTGCCACGTCACCTGATACGTCACCTGGCCACGTCACCTGCCACAAGTTGTGAATTGTCCACTTGCCATGTCACCTGCCACATCACCTGGCCACGTCACCTTGCCACAAGTTGTGGATTGTCCACTTGCCACATCACCTGGCCACGTCACCTGGCCATGTCACCTGCCACAAGTTGTGGAATGTTCACTTGCCACGTCACCTGGCCACGTCACCTGCCACAAGTTGTGCATTGTCCACTGGCCACGTCACCTGCCACAATTTGTGGATTGTCCACCTGCCACGTCACCTCGCCACATCACCTGCCACAATTTGTGGATTGTCCACCTGCCACGTCACTTGGCCACGTCACCTGCCACAAGTTGTGGATTGTCCACTTGCCACGTCACCTGCCACGTCACCTGGTCACGTCACCTGCCACAATTTGTGGATTGTCCACCTGCCACGTCACCTGGCCACGTCACCTGCCACAAGTTGTGGATTGTCCACTTGCCACGTCACCTGGCCACGTCACCTGCCACAATTTGTGGATTGTCCACCTGCTACTTCACCTGGCCACGTCACCTGCCACAATTTGTGAATTGTCCACCTGCCACGTCACCTGCCACAAGTTGTGGATTGTCCACTTGCCACATCACCTGCCACATCACCTGGCCACGTCACCTGCCACAATTTGTGGATTGTCCACCTGCCACAAGTTGTGGATTGTCCACTTGCCACGTCACCTGCCACAATTTGTGGATTGTCCACCTGCCACGTCACCTGACCACGTCACCTGCCACAAGTCGTGGATTGTCCACTTGCCACGTCACCTGTCACATCACCTGGCCACGTCACCTGCCACAAGTTGTGGAATGTTCACTTGCCACGTCACCTGGCCACGTCACCTGCCACAATTTGTGGATTGTCCACCTGCCACGTCACCTGGCCATGTCACCTGCCACAAGTTGTGGATTGTCCACTTGCCACATCACCTGCCACATCACCTGGCCACGTCACCTGCCACAATTTGTGGATTGTCCACCTGCCACGTCACCTGGCCAGGTTACCTGCCACAAGTTGTGGATTGTCCACTTGCCACGTCACCTGGCCACAATTTGTGGATTTCCACCTGCAACGTCACCTGGCAACATCACCTGCCACAAGTTGTGGATTGTCCACTTGCCACGTCACCTGCAACATCACCTGGCCACGTCACCTGCCACAATTTGTGGATTGTCCACCTGCCACGTCACCTGCCACAAGTTGTGGATTGTCCACTTGCCACGTCACCTGGCCATGTCACCTGCCACAATTTGTGGATTTCCACCTGCCACGTCACCTGGCAACATCACCTGCCACAAGTTGTGGATTGTCCACTTGCCACGTTACCTGTCACAAGTTGTGGATTGTCTACGGTGAATTGCAAGCAATTACACTTTTTTTTATATTTTTTAATGTTTTTTCATCATTTGCCATCATTTTTGAGATTTCTAATGTAAAAAAATAGGTCACCTTTAAAAACGATTATAAACGAAAACGCAGCAAAACGCCGGTACCCGCGTTTTGCGTCTGAAACGTGGAAAACTTTTGCGTCTGAACCCATTTTTTTGCTTCTGGAAAAACGAGGTTAAACGCAACTGCCTAAAAATGGCAATAAACGAGACTGTGTGCATGGACACAGGATAACATTGAATGTGTTCAGGAGCAGTTGAAAAAAGTGTCCAACTGCCTCTGAACACGCGTTTAACAGCGTCTCGTGTGCATGGGGCCTTAGACCCCATGTACACGGGACGCTGCTAAACGTACGTTCAGAGGCAGTCGGACGCTTTTTTCAACTGCCCCTGAACTCATTCAATGTTATCCTATGTGACCATGCACACAGTCTCGTTTATTGCCGTGTTTAGGCAGGTGCGTTTAACAGCGTTTCTTTGAAAGCAAAAAAATGGGTTCAGACGCAGAAGATTTCCACATTTCAGATGCCAAACGCGGCTAAACGCGGTAACCCACGTTTAACAGCATTTCGTTTATAGGCGTTTTTCGTTTTTGCCCATTAAAAAAAAATATATATTTTTTTTTATTTATTTTAAAACGCTTCTAAAACGCAAACGCGGCTAAAGGCGGCATGTAAACACAGCAAAACTGACGTTTTAAACGTGGGTTACTATGTGTCAAGTTAAATCGTTCAGGAGCAGTTGTAAAAACGTCCCGTGTACATGGAGCCTTATACTTCCAGCTGGAGTACAGCTGTGATAGTGGGTCGCTTGCGCTGCTGCTCCTTCATTCAGTAAATGTCTTGCTTTTGTTTTCACACAATGCAAGGTGTTCTGTGTCTGGAAGAGCAGAAATTGTGACGTTCATCCGCACCTCCTCCATTTACAGACAGCTATGCATTCTGTGAAAAGAATGCAAGGTGTTTACTGAATGGATGAGTTGCAGAACGAGCAGTAAACTCTCAGCTGTACTCCAACTGGAAGCACAAGTCTCAGCATTGGATGCACTTACTTTACTGTATAGGGCTAAATGAAAGCATGAGTTGTACACATTGCTGAAGCCTCCACATACGGCAAACACTTCATTAGTGATGATTTATTTTAACAGTGCACATGTCCAAATGATGTTTTTGGCCAGAGTTCGGCTTTAAGCTAACTTTTTATAGATGGATATATAGAGAATTAGAGATATATCTCTATATATATATATCTATAAAAACTCTGAAAATTGTTTACATCCCCCTAAACTCCAATCATCTCCTGAAATGTTATTACTTTGTACATGCTATTATTATGAATTAAACAGACTGTGGAAATGATAAAATGGTTTATGATAATGGTGTAATCTGTAAGCTTTTATAATGAACACTTTGCGGGTTGGACTGGTTCATATAACTGTACGGAGCTGAACTTTGGTCTTGTGGTTTCCAAGAAGCATAAAAATACCAAAATGTAACTTTGCCTGCTGTGAGTCTCTGCGCAGACGCTAGCAGCGTGTTGTGTCTACAGCGGCTAGAGCTAATGACCTAGTTTTATAAATATCCACTGATCTAAAAAGCTGATCCAAATGAAAGGCACGTCCAAATAAAAGCCCGCTATCTGATTATAGGATCCATTGTTACAGTGAAAGAAGCCCATATTTATGTTGGGTTTATGCAGTCACCGAGCAGCAGAAAAATACACAAACCTTGTCATTTTCTGCTTTCAAATACATTTAAAGGATGTTTTCATTATGGGTGGAGGTTGGTGTATTGAATCACCCACTTGTCCCTCGTAAGTCTAGGGGATTCTGGCGGTGAAGTCTTCCTGTCGGAGTTCTGGCATTATCAGCCCCTCAACCTGAAATCTCAAAGCCCATGGAAACTTTAGGATTTATTACAGCCAATCTGCATATACTGTACATAATATATCTGTTCTTCTTTTACTATTTTTTACCCTGGTGAATTCTTCAGCAAGGGTTATCTTGTACTGCAGCGCTTTGGTCAGACTCCCCAAACAAACAGTGCACCAATCAACAGTAGCATATAGGGAAAAGGAGCGCAGTTAAATGGTGCACTGTTTGGGGGGCACGTAAGACTGTGGAAGGGCCAAGCCGCTACTTTGTTAGATAGAGGCTTGGTCCAACATTTTAAGCCTTTCTGTATGAAGGGTGGGGTGGTAAAAACAGGTGGTTGAGCCACGGTGCCTACCATACCAGCTGGAGGAATGGCCATGGCACATTTAACGCAGCATGTTGAGTTGACAGATGGTACCACTTGTATAACTCACCTATTCAAGACTATGGGACCACAAGCCTGAGCCAAAAGCTTGGCTTGAAGTTGCAGAACATTAGTCCCACTGAAAACTGTCATTTGGAAAAAAAATACCAAATCGTCTTCTGAATACCTGCCGCTCTGAAAGGTGATCCACCAACAATTGTTTGCCAGAGAATAAACATAGGTCTATTTTATAGGTAAAGTTGATCCAGGTAATATCCAATTGCTTGTTAGGGGATCAGGAAGGATCCCCCCCCCCCCTTGCTGGAGCAAATTGGATCAAGCTTTATTGTTTTTTTTTACCTTTCTCTGGATCAACCATGGGTATAGGATATATGAAGGTTTTTTATTTGTGTGTTTGCTTGTTTTTTTCCTGTGTTGGTTGAACTGGATGGTGTCTCTTTTAAACATGATTAACTATTTAACTGAAGGGCGAACCTAACCTTGGTACTGTGAAAAAAACTGTAAATGAAAAAATAGGATTTTTGTACTCACCGTAAAATCTTTTTCTCTGACGTCCTTGGACTGACACAGCTCTCATACTGATTACGTGTGGGTATATGTCCCTGCTTGCAGGAGAAGACCTAGGCAGAATGTTAGATGTTAAAACATTCTAGAACAAACCAGAGCTGAACAGCACCGCCCAGGGGGGCGGTCCCTCCAGACATTACCCTCCCACCTGCAGCTAACAGCCTCAGTTCGTAACAAAGCAGTACAAACCTTAAAAGGAAGGGTGGGTGCTGTGTCAGTCCATGGATGTCAGAGAAACGGATTTTACGGTGAGTACAAAAATCCTATTTTCTCTTATCGTCCATGGACTGACACAGCTCTCATACTGATTACGTGTGGGACGTCCCAAAGCAGTATAAGAAAAGGGTGGGAGCAAAATAGTAAAGGAACAACCAAAACTTCACTCCAAACCAGCAGAGCTCCTCAACGGAGGAGTTGCGACATTAAACAGCGGCCTGCAAGACTTTGCGGCCGAAGGAAGCATCCGAAGATGCAGCCACATCAACCTTGTAGAATTTTGAAAAGGTATGAATGGACGACCAGGTCGCCGCCTTGCACACTTGTGCAACCGACGCTTGATGTTGGAAAGCCCAGGAAGCACCGATTGCCCTGGTGGAATGTGCCGTAACCGGGAAGGGAGGCGCCCGCCCCATAATGGCATAGGCCTGTATAACAGTCTGTCTGATCCACCTAGAAATTGTGGCAGACGACACCGCTCGGCCCTGTTTTGGGCCAGAGACAGACACAAACAGTGAGTCAGACTTCCGAATAGAAGCAGTAGCCGCCAGGTATACCCGTAAGGCACGCACCACATCCAAATTGTGAAGCGCAACCTCTCTAGGATGCGATGGATGAGGGCACAAGGACGGAAGGACAATGTCCTCATTAAGGTGAAAAGCCTAAACCACCTTAGGAAGGAAAGACGTCCGTGGTCGCAATACCGCCTTATCCTTATGGAGGACCAGGTAAGACGACTTGCAAGACAGAGCCGCCAACTCAGACACCCGTCTAACAGAAGTGATGGCCACTAAGAAAGCCACCTTCTGGGACAAAGTTAAAAGAGGAATATCTCTTATATTCTCAAAAGGAGGTTCCTGAAGAACCGAGAGCACTAAGTTCAGATCCCAAGGAGGGAGCGAGGGCTTGGCAGGTGGAACCACATGGCGTACCCCCTGCACAAAAGTGCTAACTAAGGAATGACCTGCTAGGGGTCTTTGAAAGAAAACAGCCAAGGCCGAAATCTGACCCTTAATAGTGCTCAAAGCCAGCCTTTGTGCAACACCACACTGCAAGAACCGCAGGATTCTGGGGACAGAGTACGTCCGTGGACGCCAGCCTAGCTCTTCGCACATAGCGATGCAAGCTCTCCAGGTACGGTGATAGATCTTCCTAGAGGAAGACTTCCTTGCCCTAAGCATGGTCGAAATTACAGAATCCGACAGGCCTCGGTCTTTCAGCACCTGGCTCTTAATAGCCATGTCGTTAAAGCCAGAGACCATAAAGCAGGATGAAAGATGGGACCTTGAGATAGAAGGTCCTCCCTCAAGGGCAAGCGTCAAGGGACATCCGCGATGAGACGTACCAGGTCGGCGTACCAGTGTCGCCGAGGCCAGTCCAGGGCAATGAGGATCACCGGGATGCCTTCGGCCGCTATTCTGCGCAGCAGGCAAGGAAGCAACTGCAGCGGGGGGTAGACATACATTAAGCGATACTGACCCCACGGGGCCACTAACGCGTCCGAGGCATCCACCCAGGGGTCCCTGGACCTGGCCACAAACCTCGACACCTTGCGATTGAGTCGAGACGCCATCAGGTCCACATCCGTAGTGCCCCACCGCTGACAAAGGAGTTGAAACACCTCCGGATGCAAGGACCACTCCCCCTGGTCCAGGGACTGGCGGCTCAGATAGTCCGCCTGCCAGTTTTCTACGCCCGGAATGCAGACGGCCGACAGCGCCGGCACGCTTCTTTCCGCCCACCTTAGGATGTGGGTGACCTCGGACGCCGCAGCCGAGCTCCGAGTGCCCCCCTGATGGTTGACATACGCCACGGCCGTGGCGTTGTCCGACTGGATTCTGACCGAGCGGCCCTGTAGTCTCTTCGACCATGCGGAGAGACACAGTCTAAACGCCCGCAAATCCAGAACGTTGATTGGGAGACGAGATTCGTCCGGAGTCCATGAGCTGACAGGACTCCCCACACTCCTCCCCAGCCCGTCAGGCTGGCGTCCGTCGTGACCACTGTCCAGTGGATGGGGAGAAACGACTTCCCAGCCCGAAGAGCCGAGGATCTCAGCCACCACGTCAGGGACGCCTTGACAGAGTGACTCAACTGAATCTGAAGATCCAGTGACAACGGGGACTTGTCCCAAACAGACAGAATTCCCTTCTGCAATGCTCGAGTGTGTGGATGAGCACACGGAACCACCTCCGAAGGAGGCCACCATTAGTTCCAGGACTCTCATGCAGAAGCGAATTGACGACCATTTTCGGGATGTCAGAACCCGCACTGCTGACTGAAGTGTCAGTAACTTCTCTGAGGGTAGAAACACCTTTGCTGCCGAAGTGTCCAGGATCAGACCCAGATACTCCAAGCGCTGAGTCGGGACTAGAGCCGACTTCTGCATGTTCAGAATCCATCCGAAGTCCCGGAGGGTCTGACTGACTATTGTCACATTTTCCTCCAATTCTGAGCCATTTTCTGCTCTGAGAAGGAGATCGTCCAGATAGCCCACGATAACAATTCCTCGCTGTCTCAGCAAAGCTAGAACCGGGGCAAGCACTTTGGTGAAAACCCGTGGTGCCGATGCTAGGCCGAAGGGAAGAGCCACGAACTGATAGTGGACTTCGCCTATGGCAAAGCGCAGAAACCTCTGATGGCTTGTGCAGATTGGAACGTGCATGTAAGTGTCCTTGATATCAAGGGACGCCAAAAAATCCCCTTGGAGTGTCGCGATCACCGTGCGAATGGATTCCATCCGGAATTTTAGTACCCTCACATAGGCGTTCAGGGCCTTGAGGTCCAGGATTGGCCGGACCCCGTCCTTCTTCGGGACAACAAACAGGTTTGAGTAAAACCCCTGAAACCTCTCTTGCGACAGAGCCAGCACAATTACTCCGCACCCGAGCAAATCCTGTACGGCACCCAAGAGGGCCGCCCGGCGGGCAGGAAGGAGAGGGAGGTTTGAGGGAAAAAACCTGTTTGGGGGCCACGAGCGGAACTCTATCCTGTATCCCGAGGTGACCACCTCGCACACCCACCGGTCGGAGATCCGGGAGGCCCACCGCACAGAGAACCTGCGAAGAAGTCCCCCCCCCCCAGAGTCGGGCAGGGGCAAGACTTCATGCGGTGGCGGACTTGGGAGCTTGCTTGGTAGGCTTACGCACCCAGGGACATGTTTGTCCCCCAGCCGCACTTTTTTCAGTCTGGGCGGGCTTACCCGTGGAATCTGACTGGCGAAAAAACTTCTTCTTCGCCGGAAAGGAAGGGCCCGGCCTGCGATGGGGCTCCTTTCCTTTAACAGACTGGGGAAGGAAGGTGCTCTTACCTCCTGTGACATTTTTAATAATGTCATCCAGGGCAGCCCCAAACAGTCTACCGCCCTTAAAGGGCAAGTCAGCCAGGAGCTTTTTGGAAGCTAGGTCGGCCGACCAGCATTTCAGCCAGATAAGGCGACGCAGCACCACAGCAGAGATGGAGGCCCCTGATATTAAAGGGGCCACATCCAAAGTGGCATCGCACACGAAGACTAAACCCTGAGCAAGTTGGTGAGCCAGGGCAATGGTCTCAGGAGGGAGATTATGCTCCTGCACTGTCTGGTGCAAAATCCTTGCCCATCCTGTGAGTGTCTGAGACACAAGTGTCGCCGCCACTATAGGGCGTAAAGCGGCCCCCAATAAGGTAAACATAGTTCTACTCGCCACTTCTGACCTCCTGTCAGCGGGATCCTTAAATGCAGGAGTCCCTTCCATCGGGAGCGTGGTATCCTTATTCAAACGGGCGACCGGGGTGTCGACCACTGGGGGGTGAGCCCACTTCTTAACCAGGTCCTCCTCAAAGGGGTACCTTAAAGCTATGCGCCGCGGGACCGTCAAAGTCTTCTACGGCTTATCCCAGACTTGGTCAATGAATGTATTAAAAAAAATCGGAAAATTGTATACTCACCTTCCGTAATTTTCCTTTCCTGGCGCATCCAATGGCAGCACACACATTGGGTTGTGACTCCGCCCCCACAACCTGATAGGACTGATTAGCTATAAGTGTTGAAGAGGAGCCCCCCGCCATATTCTCAGTATATATTACCTCATACGGGTGGGTATCTGTGTGCTGCCATTGGATGCGTCAGGAAAGGAAAATTACGGAAGGTGAGTATACAATTTTCAGTTTTCCTGACGCATCATGGCAGCACACACATTGGGAAATAACTCGCAACAAGGGTGGGTGCTTTTAAATGCATACGTATATATTTTTTTATACACAAGATGTAGAAGAGTTAGTCTCAATGACCGCTCTTCCAAATTCTGCAGTCGTTAACCGTGCCGGATCTATTCTGTAGTGAGACATGAACGTGGTTCTGGAGGACCAAGTAGCTGCCTTACATATCGTCTCTGGTGACACTCTACAGTACGCTGCCCAGGATGTTGCCACTGCCCTGGTCAGGTGAGCCTTTAGATCGTTAGGTATCGGAAGACGTTGGATTGAATATGCTCTTTTGATGATTTTAACCAACCAGGTTGCTATTGTCCTGGACGAGGCTGCCTGGTCTTTTTTTGGGCCGTTGGGTATAACGAACAGGTTTTCTGTTTTTCTAAATGGGTTAGTCACCTCCAGGTATGAAGATATGATGGATTTGATATCTAGTGGATGCGGATTTCCCTGGTTAGTGAGAAAAAAATGGTAGGTTGATTTCTGGATTGAAATGGAAAGCCGAAGCTTCTGTCGGGATAGAAGATTAGATGAGACTTTTCCATAGACAGTGCTTGCAGCTCGGACACTCTCTTCGCAGAGGTTATTGTGACCAAAAAGGCCAATTTGAGTGTTAAGTCTCCTAAGGATATATTCTCTAGGGGAAAAAAGGGTTGGTTTGACAAGGCTTCTAGAACTATAGACAAGTCCCAGGTTGGGAAGGTCGGTTTCCTGGGTGGCCTTATTTTGAGGCATGCTCTCCGAAACTGAATTATGAGAGGGTTGAAGGCCCATTTGACTCCCGTCATTGCTGACAAGGCAGATGTTTGAACCTTTAATGTGCTCGAACTTAGGCCTCTATCCAGGCCTAGTTGAAGGAACTCAAGAACTTGAGCCACTGTCTGAGAAAGTGGGTCCCATGTGTCACGTACATTTGGTGTGAGCCTGACGTGCAGAGGAAGACCTCCCGTACAACCCCGGCTCGGAGACCACTGGAGTGGGGACAGTGGTGGTAAGAGCACGGTGAGGTAAGGGTGCCTGCTTGGTCCTCTTGGCTGGGTGTAGTAAAGCCAAGCGAAAGCTGGAACAGCTGGAACTGAGAGCAGCGGATGCAGGTCAGCAGGTGCAGGTATGCAGAGCAGCGGATGCAGGTCAGCAGGTGCAGGTATGCAGAGCAGCGGATGCAGGTCAGCAGGTGCAGGTATGCAGAGCAGCGGATGCAGGTCAGCAGGTGCAGGTGTGCAGGACCGCGGATGCAGGTCAGCAGGTGTAGGTATTGTGACAGCAGGAAGGTAAAGTCACCTGGTTGCATCCAGGGGGGTAGATATATTTCGCCCAGATTCAGGCTTTACGCCGACTTATACAACTAGGTGGAGAGTTGTATAAGCCCAGCTGAGGCTAGTGGGCTCATGGATGACTCATACCTCTAGGGAGAGTGTGGGGCGTCATGCAGACAGGGAGTTGATGAGACCAGCTGAAGCTTGTCAGCTCATTTAGGCCTCTATAAGAACTCCCAGATTCATTAGGTGTTAGCTCATGCCTGGAACCAGACCTGTGTGGACTGTCTAGGGAGAGTGAACCCCTGTGCGGTGAGACAAAGCCTGTGTGGCTATTTGCTTGGACATTTAAAACCAGGGACTTAGGGACTAGGACAGCACTAGGCTGATCCCAGTTGTTAGTTAGGAAACCTGTATGTTTACTCAGAGGTCAAGTTGACCAGGATTTATTTTATTTATGTTTCTTTTGCTTTGCTGTGTTTTGTCACTGTAAATAGAAAATAAACCGCACCTTTTTGATTTTGAAAACCACAACCTCCGTTTGCTGGGCCTGTTTTTGTGTGGGGAGCCCATCCCGGGGATCACACACACCCGCTGCCGAGCTAACCCCCTCACAGTTGGTGGAGAACCAGTGGCAGTTTTTTTTAAGCCAGCATGGAGGAGATACTGAAACAGCTGGCTCTAGCAAATGCCAATCAACAGCAGACAAATGCAGGTTTACAAAGGAGCCTTGCAGCCCAGCAGCAAGCTCACCAACAGAGTCTGGAAGCTCAGCAACAAGCCCAGCAGCAATCTGAGGCCCGCTTCATAGACCTGTTACAGAAGCAAGAGCAGAGACTACAACAAATGGAAGCACTAATGCAGCAACGTCCGCAGACCAGTGAGGAAAGCCGTCCCACTAATACCGCGTCCTTTGGGGTGAGTCGTTTATTGACAAAAATGACTGGAGAGGATGATCCAGAGGTATTTTTGACCACATTTGAAAGGACCGCTGAAAGAGAAAAGTGGCCTGAGGAGCAGTGGGCTGGACTGGTGGCTCCTCTGTTAACTGGTGAATCGCAGAAAGCTTACTATGACCTAGAGCCTAACCAAGCAAAAGACTATGTGATGCTAAAAGCTGAAATTTTGGCAAGGCTGGGTGTCACCCAGGCTGTCCGGGCTCAGCGTGTGCATAACTGGACTTTCCAGCTTGGAAAACCCCCCAGGTCTCAAATGTATGATCTCATTCACCTGAGCAGAAAGTGGCTACAGCCAGAGACTTTGTCCGCACCAAAGATTGTGGAACGTGTTGTAATGGATCGGTTTTTGAGAGCTCTTCCTACTGCCATCCAAAAGTGGGTAAGTCATGGAGACCCAGAGACGGCCGATGGTCTTGTGGATCGTGTGGAGAAATACTTGGCTACAGAGAACCTGACGGCCTCTTCCAGAGATACTCGGACTTTCCACCCTAAGACCAGACCATCCCCAGGGGCGGATAAGAGGATTCCAAGGGGTGAGGGTGGAGAGAGTGAGAGGGTGGGAGCTCTACCCCAAGTTTGGCGAGAACAGCCTGGGAAATCAGCGGCTCAAGAGGCGGCAAGAAGGATCGTTTGCTACCGCTGCCGGCAAGCGGGACATATTGCAGCCAATTGCCCGGTTGTGGAGGAACCCATGCAGTGTGACTTTCTGACGGGCAGACGTCAGTCGCTGTGTGCGACAGTCGCATGCACTGCCATTCGAGGAACTGAGAAACATTTATGCAAAATGTGTGTTAATGGTAGAAATGTTGTGGTATTGCTGGATTCAGGTAGCCTTGTGACCCTGATAAAGGCTGAGTTAGTTAAAACAGAGGTCTTTGGGAATAGCAAGGTAGCTGTTATTTGTGTGCATGGGGACACCCGAGAGTATCCAGTGACTACAGTGTGTTTCGAGACCCCCAAAGGTACCCTCTCGCATCCAGTGGGCTTAGTATCTCAGTTACCGCATGACGCCATTGTGGGAAGGGATTTTCCGAAGTTCTGGGAACTGTGGGATGATCCTGAGCCCCCCACTGGTGCCCCTATGTACCAGGAATGTGATAGCCAGAACTCCCCTGAGAGTGGTGAGGACTCTCCGGAATTTCCCTTATCAGTATTGGCAGGGGAGACTCAAGAAACTGGAGAGGAGCCCACCTCCTCAGACGAAAACCTACCGTCTGTGGAGTTTTCTGATCTTGAGGTTCACAGGGAAAACTTTGCCACAGAACAGTTGAAAGACCCCGCCCTAATAAAGGCACGGGAAAACGTAGTGAAAATAGATGGCGAGTTAGTGAACCCAGATAATACCTGCACTTACCCATACTTCAGCGTAGAGAAGGACCTACTGTATCGGGTGGCAAAAAGGGCAGAAGAAACCGTTGAGCAGCTTGTGGTGCCCAAACCTTACAGGAAGTTGGTGTTGGAGTTGGCCCATGGGCACATTCTTGGAGGTCATCTGGGGACAGAGAAAACCCGAGAGAGGGTATTACAGAGATTCTATTGGCCGGGGGTGATGAAGGACATAGAAAATTATTGTTCCTCCTGCCCTGTGTGTCAGAGGTCGGCCCGATGCCACATTTCCGTAGCCCGCTGGTCCCTCTACCCATCATTGAGGTCCCGTTTGAGAGGATCGCCATGGATTTGGTAGGGCCTATAATCAAGTCCGCTAGGGGGCACCAGTACATATTAGTTATAATGGACTATGCCACCCGTTATCCAGAAGCGATCCCTCTCCGAAATACCTCGGCCAAAACCATAGCCAAAGAGCTATCTCTTGTGTTTAGCCGGGTGGGTATTTGTAAAGAACTGCTTACGGACCAAGGTACACCCTTTATGTCCCGGGTTATGAAGGAGCTGTGTAAATTGTTCAAAGTGACGCAATTACGTACATCTGTGTATCACCCCCAAACCGATGGGCTGGTTGAAAGATTCAACAAAACCCTAAAACAAATGTTGAAGAAAGTGGTGGATAGAGATGGAAAGGATTGGGACTGTCTACTTCCTTATCTGATGTTTGCTATTAGGGAGGTGCCCCAATCCTCTACGGGATTCTCCCCCTTTGAGTTACTGTATGGGAGACACCCAAGAGGGCTGTTGGATATTGCCAAGGAAACTTGGGAAAGTGAGAGTTCTCCCCACAGGAGTGTGATTGAGCATGTCGCCCTGATGCAAGACCGAATTGCACAGGTAATGCCCATCGTGAAGGAACATTTGGCCCAAGCGCAGTTAGCACAGCAGAGAGTGTACAACCGTGGAGCCAAGACCCGTACCTTTTCCCCGGGGGATAGGATACTGGTACTTGTCCCTACGGTTGAAAGTAAATTCCTTGCCAAATGGCAAGGCCCCTATGAGATAATGGAAAAAGTGAGCGAAGTGAATTACAAGGTCAGACAACCAGGAAGGCGAAAGCCCGAACAGATCTATCACGTTAATCTGTTGAAAGCCTGGAGGGATAGAGAGTCCCTAGTCGCAGACACTTGGTCACCAGCTCAAACTGGTTGCGTGATTCCTGAGGTTGGAATAGCAGCCACCTTGTCACAACCCCAACAACAGGAGGTTAAGGAGTTTGTGCTTCGCAACAAGGAGGTATTCTCTGAGCTGCCGGGACAAACATCTGGGGTAGAGCATGACATCATTACCCCGCCCGGTGAAAGGGTGAAGTTAAAACCCTATCGGATCCCAGAGGCCCGACGGGAGGCAATACGGGAGGAAGTACAGAAAATGCTGAACTTAGGGGTGATAGAGGAGTCCCAAAGTGATTGGTCTAGTCCCATTGTGTTGGTGCCTAAACCGGATGGGAGCTGGCGATTTTGTAACGATTTTCGTCAGTTGAACAAAGTTACAAAATTTGACACCTACCCCATGCCACGTATAGATGAGTTGATCGACCGGCTGGGAACAGCCCGATACATGACGACTCTTGACCTCACAAAAGGGTATTGGCAAATCCCCCTGGCCAAGTCGGCCAAAGAGAAAACCGCATTTGTAACCCCAGACGGGGCGTTCCAATATAAAAGAATGCCGTTCGGGTTACAGAATGCGCCGGCCACATTCCAGCGGAAAATGGACCAGATGCTGAGGCCCCATCGGAAGTATGCTGCGGCTTACCTGGATGACGTAATTGTCCATAGCACAGATTGGGCCTCACATCTTCCAAAAGTGCAAGCAGTCCTGGACTCTGTTCGGGAAGCGGGGTTTACGGCTAACCCCAAGAAGTGTACCATTGGGCAGGAGGAGGCCAAATATCTTGGGTACACCATTGGGAGGGGAGTAATAAAACCCCAACTCAACAAAGTCGAGGCCATCCAGAGTTGGCCACGTCCCAACAGCAAGAAGCAGGTACGAGCCTTTCTGGGAATCGCTGGGTATTATTGGCGATTCATTCCCCACTTTGCTTCTAAGGCTGTGCCCCTAACCAACCTGACGAAGGGGAAAGGGTCGGTCATGATTAAATGGACCCCCGAGGCTGAGGCAGCATTCCAATTCTTGAAACAAGCCTTATGTAGCCAGCCAGTGTTGTACTCACCCGACTTCTCTAAAGACTTTGTCGTACAAAGTGATGCGTCAGATGTGGGGTTAGGAGCAGTATTGTCCCAGGTCTGGAACGGGGAAGAGCACCCAGTCATTTACCTCAGCAGGAAGTTGAAGTCCCATGAGGTAAATTACGCCACCGTTGAAAAGGAGTGTTTAGCGGTGAAGTGGGCTCTAGATTCCCTTCGGTACTACCTGCTAGGTAGGCACTTTGACATGGTTACGGATCACGCTCCGTTAAAGTGGATGGCTCAAAACAAGGAAACAAATAGAAGAGTGAATAGGTGGTTCCTGGCCCTCCAGGAATTCAACTTCACAGTAAAGCATCGCCCTGGCGTTCAAATGGGGAATGTGGATGCTTTGTCTCGAGTACATGAATGCCTGTTTGCTGGTGTTCCAACCCCGAGGTTAAAACAAGAGGGGGGGGTATGTGACAGCAGGAAGGTAAAGTCACCTGGTTGCATCCAGGGGGGTAGATATATTTCGCCCAGATTCAGGCTTTACGCTGACTTATACAACTAGGTGGAGAGTTGTATAAGCCCAGCTGAGGCTAGTGGGCTCATGGATGACTCATACCTCTAGGGAGAGTGTGGGGCGTCATGCAGACAGGGAGTTGATGAGACCAGCTGAAGCTTGTCAGCTCATTTAGGCCTCTATAAGAACTCCCAGATTCATTAGGTGTTAGCTCATGCCTGGAACCAGACCTGTGTGGACTGTCTAGGGAGAGTGAACCCCTGTGCGGTGAGACAAAGCCTGTGTGGCTATTTGCTTGGACATTTAAAACCAGGGACTTAGGGACTAGGACAGCACTAGACTGATCCCAGTTGTTAGTTAGGAAACCTGTATGTTTACTCAGAGGTCAAGTTGACCAGGATTTATTTTATTTATGTTTCTTTTGCTTTGCTGTGTTTTGTCACTGTAAATAGAAAATAAACCGCACCTTTTTGATTTTGAAAACCACAACCTCCGTTTGCTGGGCCTGTTTTTGTGTGGGGAGCCCATCCCGGGGGTCACACACACCCGCTGCCGAGCTAACCCCCTCACAGTATGCAGAGCAGCGCAGTCAGACAAGCCAGGTCTTTCACATCAGGGTAAACAGCATAAACGGCAGGCAGAGAGTAGTCAGAGTCCAGGCTGGGTCTTGGCAACAGATGATCAGACAGGTAACTTAGCAGGGTCAAACAAGCCAGAGTCAGGACTGGAGATAGGAGGGAGGTCAGGAAGCCGGGTCATACACAGGAACACGATACAGGCACAGAGTCAGGAACAGAAGCAGATCAAACCGCAAGGGGCAACATCTCTGGAACGTCTTTTATAGGAAGTTCATGGGAGGAGCAAGGGGTTCAGGGTTCAACATCAATCAAGACACCAAGCAGAGTAGTCTAATCCATTAGATAGGTTATCCAGCAGATCAGGCAGGGAGCTGTCCAGCATCCCAGATAGCTCAGTGGGAAGAGTCAATGCCAGACACAGACGAGGTCCCAGGTTCAAGCCCAGTATGTCCCTGACAGTGCGCCCCCCTTAAGGGCAACCTCCGGGGCCCAAGAGAGATCTTTTCTGGGGGTGACTGCGAAAAAATGCCTGGATTAACTCTCGGGCATGAATGTTCCGTTGGGGTTCCCAGGAGTTCTCCTCCAGACCATACCCCTTCCACTTAATCAGGAATTGAAGTTTTGGTTCCCCCTTCTTCTACAGTCCAAGACGGCCTCCACCTCAAACTCCTCATCCCCGTCAACCATTACAGGTTCAGGCGGTCCTGATCCCCTGTTTGGGAAGGGATCCGGCACTGTAGGTTTCAGTAGTGACACGTGAAACACTGGGTGAACCTTCAATGAATCTGGTAAAGAAAGTTCATAGGAGACTTCATTTAATCTCCGTTTTACTGGGAAGGGGCCGATGAACTTGGGTGCCAGTTTCCTTGCGGGGCAGGTCATCCTAAGGTTGGCGGTAGACAGCCATACTTGATCACCTTGATGAAGGCATAACTCCCCTCTCCTCTTTCTGTCAAACATCCTTTTATTGGTTGCCTGCGCCTTGGTCAAGGCTTCCTGTAATATTTTGTTGTTACGGGTCAGGAAATCAACGGTACTCTGGACTGCTGGGACTGTTGAATCAGAAATGAGATCAGGTAGGAAGGTCGGGTGGAACCCATAGTTGGAGAAAAACGGAGACTGACCTGTAGCCGAGTGACTGGCATTATTAAAGGAAAACTCCGCCAGGGGTAGTAGTGTTACCCAGTCATCTTGAACAAAGGTGGTAAAGCATCGGAGATATTGCTCGAGCGTTTGGTTCGTCCTCTCGGTTTGCCCATTGGTCTGAGGGTGATAGGCAGAGGACATGGACAGCTCGATCTTCAGGACCTTGCACAAAGCCTTCCAGAAGCGAGAGGTGAACTGCACCCCTCTGTCTGAAACAATGTCTGTTGGAACCCCATGTAACCTTACTATCTCTTTTATGAAGACCTGGGCAGTTTCCATGGCAGATGGCGTGCTCTTCAGTGGCACGAAGTGGGCCATTTTAGATAGACGGTCGACCACTACAAAAATGGCTGAGCAACCTTCTGACGGGGGAAGTTCCACTATGAAGTCCATAGCAATCCTTTGCCAGGGTCGATCAGGAACTGGTAAGGGTCTGAGAAGACCCCAGGCCTTGCTTCTAGCGGTCTTACTACGGGTACAGGTGGCACATGAATTTACATACTCCCTGCAGTTCCTTTCAAGATCCGGCCACCAAAATGTGCGTTGAATTAGTTCCTGGGTTTTATGCATTCCGAAGTGGCCGGCCAGGGGATGATCATGGCACAGATTTAATACTGTTACTCTGACATCTTCTGGTACAAAGATCTTGTTGTCTTTCCATAGTAACCCATCCTTGGGTAACAGGGTAATCCCAGGAGGCCCTGACATATTTGCTGAAGCTTGTTTCAAGCCGGACATTAGATTTGTTTGCAAGAGTAGAAAGTTACCTTCCGATAGGATGGTATCAGGAGCTGACACTTCTTTCGGATCATCGAACATGCGAGAAAGGGCGTCTGGTTTGGTGTTCTTTGAGCCGGGCCGGTAAGTTATGTGAAATGAAAACCTAGAGAAGAATAAGGCCCATCGTGCCTGGCGTGGTCTCAGACGCTTGGCAGCTCTCAAATACTCCAGGTTTTTGTGGTCTGTATAAATGAGTATGGGATGCGCCGCTCCTTCCAACAGATACCTCCATTCTTCAAGGGCGGACTTGGCCAGGAGCTCCCGGTCCCCCACGTCATAGTTCTTCTCGGCCGGAGTAAGCTTACGAGAGAAGAAGGCTATTGGGTGCATCAAGTCCTTGAGACCCTGGCGTTGAGAGATAACGGCTCCTAACGCTGTCTCTGAGGCATCTACCTCGAGTAGATAAGGTAGAGCAGGGTCAGGGTGACTCAATAGGAGCTGACGTGAACAGTCCTTTTAACTTTGTGAAGGCAGCCTGTGCCTCGGGATTCCAACAAAACCGGACATTCTGCTTGGTCAGCTGCGTAATCGGGGAAATAATAGCGGAGAATCCCTTGATGAACCTCCGGTAGAAGTTGGCGAAGCCAACGAAGCGCTGCACCCCCTTCTTGTCTGAAGGTGCAGGCCAATCCAGAATAGCTGAAACTTTTTGCGGATCCATCTTGAATCCCTCTGTTGAAATTACCAAGCCGAGGAACTGAATACTCTGTCGCTCGAATTCGCATTTTTCTGGTTTTGCGTACAGTCCATGTTGACGGAGTCGACAGAGTACGATCTTGACATGATCCCGGTGCTGCTCAATTGAAGTGGAAAAAATCAAAATATCGTCTAGATAGACAATTACGTAAATGTCCAGGCAGTCCCTAAAAATGTCATTGACTAGATGCTGAAAAGTAGCAGGGGCGTTACATAGGCCAAAGGGCATTACTAGGTATTCGTAATGGCCGAACCTGGTCTGAAAAGCAGTCTTCCATTCATCCCCTGCGCGGATGCGGACCAGGTTGTACGCCCCCCGCAGGTCTAGCTTGGTAAACACAGAAGAGGTCCTGAGCCTCTGAAAGAGTTCGGGTACCAGGGGCAGAGGGTACCGATTCTTGACCGTAATTTTATTTAATTCCCGGTAGTCCACACAGGGCCGGAGAGAATGGTCCTTTTTCTCCACAAAAAAGATTCCCGCCCCTGCTGGAGAAGTGGAAGGACGGATGAACCCCCTCTTTAGGTTTTCGTCAACATACTCTTTCAGAACCTCTAGCTCCCGTTCAGATAAGGGAAAGATCCGTCCAAAGGGAATTTCAGCCCCAGGGAGAAGCTCGATTAGACAATCGTATGGACGATGAGGCGGAAGGGTCTCAGCTCCCCGTTTGCTGAAAACGTCCAGGAATCCATGGTATTGTTTGGGCACAGCTGCGCGTACCTCTGAATCCGGCTCCAGGCATAACAGAGGACCAGAAGTGCTGAGACATGGAGGCATGCAGTGGTGTTGGCAATAAGGCGACTGGAACCTAATACTCCCGGACCCCCAATCGATCTGTGGGTTATGGGCCTGAAGCCAGGGTAGACCCAAGATGACTGGAAACAGAGGGGATGCAATGGCATTCAGGCTTAATAGTTCCTTATGATCTGTAGAGGTGGTTACAAGCAAAGGAGGGCTTTCTTGAGTCACTACTCCTGACTTAATACGGGACCCGTCTGCTAAAAAGATGGAAAGTCCCTGAGTCTTTGGCTGGAGTGGGATGTGCTGTTGTGCTGCAAAGTTAAGATCGATGAAACAATTACATGCTCCTGAGTCAATTATCGCGGTGACTGGTATTGTCCTTCCTGGCAATTGGAACGAGATAGGTAGGGCCAGGTGGGTGGTGTTGGCAGAGGGAGGTGGACCACTTGGAGAAGGGGTAGCTGGGACCTTGCGCAGCTTAGCAGGACATGAGGAAACGTAATGGCTGGCTCCTCCACAATATAAACAAAGATCATTCTGTCGCCGGCGAAGTCGTTCTTCGGCCGACAGGAAAGGTCTCATCAGTCCAAGCTGTTTCGGCTTTATGGTAACAGAAGTCTGATTGGCAGGTAAGGAGTTAACTGGAACTGAACTGGCAACAGCAGGAGATACCCGGGGTAGCATCCAGGCTGGACGGAGATGCTGGGTAGCCCTCTCTGTTCTGCGCTCCCGGAGTCGTCGGTCTATCTGAATAGACAGGGTGATTAAAGTCTCTAGGGCATCAGGAACACCGACCCGGGCTAACTCGTCTTTCAGTCCCTCAGAGAGACCGAGACGGAACTGGTGCCGTAGGGCTGCATCATTCCACTGGGCATCCGCGCTCCAGCGTCTGAAATCAGTCACATAGTCCTCGACCGCTCTGCGGCCTTGCTGGAGCGCGTGGAGGGCAGCCTCGGCAGTGGAAGTCCGTTGAGGGTCATCATAGAGTCGAGCCATGGCATCAAGAAAAGATGAGAGAGAGTCCAGAGCTTCATGGCGGACTTCCAGCAGATGGTGGGCCCAAGCCTGAGGTTCCCCCTGTAGTAGAGCGATAACAAACCCTACTTTGGTGACCTCTAATGAAAAAGTCAGAGGTAGTAAGGAAAAGTATAGTTCACATGCGTTGCGAAACGCCCGGAATTTGCTTCGATCCCCAGAAAACTTATCGGGAACGGGGACCCTAGGCTCAGGAGGTGGTGGCGTTCCGGAGGAGGAAGTTGGGACTGAAGGTGCATCTGCAGTGATGGTCTGGGTTTGCGTCTGCCTATCCACTTGAACGTAACTGCCTTGTAGAGACTTCACGACCCGGTTGAGGGCTGCGAGGTGCTGACTGACGTCATCCATAGGCGAGGTCCCTCTTGCAGGCTCAGACATGGCGGTTTGATACTGTCACGTACCTTTGGTGTGAGCCTGACGTGCAGAGGAAGACCTCCCGTACAACCCCGGCTCGGAGACCACTGGAGTGGGGACAGTGGTGGTAAGAGCGCGGTGAGGTAAGGGTGCCTGCTTGGTCCTCTTGGCTGGGTGTAGTAAAGCCAAGCGAAAGCTGGAACAGCTGGAACTGAGAGCAGCGGATGCAGGTCAGCAGGTGCAGGTATGCAGAGCAGCGGATGCAGGTCAGCAGGTGCAGGTATGCAGAGCAGCGGATGCAGGTCAGCAGGTGCAGGTATGCAGAGCAGCGGATGCAGGTCAGCAGGTGCAGGTGTGCAGGACCGCGGATGCAGGTCAGCAGGTGTAGGTATGCAGAGCAGCGCAGTCAGACAAGCCAGGTCTTTCACATCAGGGTAAACAGCATAAACGGCAGGCAGAGAGTAGTCAGAGTCCAGGCTGGGTCTTGGCAACAGATGATCAGACAGGTAACTTAGCAGGGTCAAACAAGCCAGAGTCAGGACTGGAGATAGGAGGGAGGTCAGGAAGCCGGGTCATACACAGGAACACGATACAGGCACAGAGTCAGGAACAGAAGCAGATCAAACCGCAAGGGGCAACATCTCTGGAATGTCTTTTATAGGAAGTTCATGGGAGGAGCAAGGGGTTCAGGGTTCAACATCAATCAAGACACCAAGCAGAGTAGTCTAATCCATTAGATAGGTTATCCAGCAAATCAGGCAGGGAGCTGTCCAGCATCCCAGATAGCTCAGTGGGAAGAGTCAATGCCAGACACAGACGAGGTCCCAGGTTCAAGCCCAGTATGTCCCTGACACCATGACTGCTGCTGTGCTAATGTAGTGAACCTTTTCCAAACTTTGCTACAGACACTATTAGTTGACTTTTTCCTAGCCTGTTGTAGTGTGGCTACTACTTTTAGGGAGCATCCTTGATTTAATAGCCTCCCCCTCTCAACTTCCAGGCCATTAGGTGGAGCCTCTCCAGTGCTGGGTGAAAGAACTGGCCCTGTGAAAGTAGATCCGAGGTTACTGGAAGAATCAGTGGATTTTCTATATTCAGCTGGAGGATGGTCATGAACCATGGCCTCCTTGGCCAGAAGGGTATTATCGCTATCACTGTAGACGTTGAGTTCCTCAGTCTGGCTAGGAACCTGGCTATTAAGGGAATAGGAGGAAATATGTACCCCAGGCGAAACCCCCAAGGATGAAGGAGACAGTCGACACCTTCCGCCGTCGGATAAGCAGTTTGCGCTAAGAACTTGGGACATTTGCTGTTCGCCGGTGTTGCTGCCAAATCGATGTCGGGCATTCCCCACCTCTGCGTTATAAGGGAGAATGCCCGGTGACTCAGTGACCACTCGTTGTTCGAGATGTATAGCCTGCTTAGATCGTCCGCAAGCTGATTCTGAGCTGCTGGGACGTAAACCGCTTTCAAATCTTTCAGGTGAACTTGTGCCCATTCGAGAATTGGACGTACCTCCTGCATAATAGATTTGTTTTGCGTTCCTCCCTGTCTGCGGATGTAGTTCACTGCCACCGTATTGTCCATTCGCAATATAACGTTCTTTCCTGTGAGAAGTGGTCTGAAAGCTAGTAACGCTTGAAAAACAGCCCTGAGTTCCAGGATGTTTGATACTACTCCCTGCGGACGAAAAGCCCAGCGACCTTGAGCTGCTAAATCTTGATAATGTGCCCCCCAGCCCTGGAGGCTGGCGTCTGATGTAACTATCTCTGGTCGAGATGGTACAATGGGTCGATGACGTCTCAGGTTGCCTACTCGTGTCCACCACCATACCGATTGTTTCACCGATGTGCTGATGAGGATTGGTTGTTTTAATGAAGTTCCGTCCCATTGTTTCAGAAACGAGACTTGAAATGTCCTTGTATGCCACTGAGACCACTGGATCATCGGGAAGGTGGAAGACATGGAGCCTAGGATGCTTAGGCATGTTCTGGCTTGCAGATGTATTGCCCCCATTAATATTTTTATTTTTTGTATTAGTGGGCCTATTTTCTCCTGTGGTAGACCCACAGTGTTGGCATTGGTATTGATTTCTGCGCCTAGGAATATCATAGACTGGGTTGGTTCCAGACTGCTTTTCTTCCAGTTTATTATTCAACCGAAGAGTTGTAAGGTGGAAATTAGTATCTCTCGATGTTGGAGTAATAGCTGTCGACTGCCGGCCAGGAGGAGAATATTGTCGAGATAATGATGGACTCTGAGTCCCTTCTCCCTCAAATAGGCTATTACTGGAAGTAGAACCTTCGTAAATGTCCTGGGGGCCGTCGATATTCCGAACTGAAGACTCCGGAATTGGAAGTGTTGCTGTCCTATTGCGAAGCGTAGGTACTTTTGAAAATCTTGGTGTATAGGTATATGGAGATAGGCGTCGGATAAATCGACTGATAACATCCAGTCTTTTATATTGATCGCTAGAAGTATGGATTGGAGACTTTCCATTTTGAAGGATTCTACTCGAATCGATCTGTTGAGGCTCTTTAAATCTAGAACCGGTCTGAGGTCCCCTGTCTTTTTCTTTACGAGAAAGAGAGGGAAAGAAAAGCCTTTGGTTTTTTGGTGTAGGGGTACTTCCGTCACCGCTTGCTTCTGAGTTAACTCCAGTACGTATTTGATTAGAAGCTTTCTCTTTGATAGGGATGATGGAATCCGGGTCACTTGGAAATGATCTTTGGGGGCTTTGCTTCTGAAACCCCATCTGTGTCCCTCTCCAATTGTGGATAATGTCCACGGGTCTTTTATATGGTCCCCCCATACCCGAGTAAATAGCTTGAGTCTTGCTCCCACTGTTACGGACTGGGTGACCAATCCATCAAAACGACTTCTGTTGCTCTCCTGTGATAGCAAGCTTGGGTTTCTGTGTCCTCAGATAGGACGATTGGGTATTTCTCCAGTTGCGTTTGAAGTCTTTGCCTGGTCTGTATGATCTTGCCTCCCTGTACCTCTCCGGTGGGTTTCTTCTAAAGGGAGGAGGTTTTTGCTGTTTTGGCCTCCTGTCTGATGGCATCAGGCCGGATTTCCCGCCTGTGACCTTCGATATCGCCAGGTCCAATTTTGGGCTGAATAGATTGGTGTAAGATCCCGTATGACGGAACCAATTTGATTTGGATGTTCCGTCTATGACCCACGGCTTTAGCCAAAGAGCCCTTCTGGACGTAACCGACGCTAGCATCGACATCGCTGATGATCTAATGATGTCGACCGACGCCTCGGCTACAAAGTCACCTGCCAGGCTAAGTTCTTGTAGCGCAGATACTATTCTGTCCTGGTCTGTTGTTTCTAGCAGTAGCTTCCCGACGTTTGACGTCCAACTTGTAATTGCTCTACCGACTGCAGCTAGGGCGATAGCTGGCCTGCAGGCACCTCCTGCCGACGAATAGGCCTTCTTTAATTCGAGGTCCATCTTCCTATCCAAGACGTCTCTGAAGGTTACCGCGTCTTCAATTGGTAAGGTCATGTGTCTTGCCAATCTCATTAGAGAGGAGTCTACTATAGGAGCTGAGATAAGAGGGTTTACTGCCGGTTCTTTTAAAGGATATAGTTTTGCTATCCTGTTATTAAGGCTTGCTTTTTTGTCAGGCTTCTCCCACTCATCCTTGATTAGTTCTTCAAGTTCCTCAATGAAGGGAAAGGTTTCCGGATCATTCTTCAGGTTAGGAAAATATTTTCTAAGCTCTCTCGACTCATCCCAGCCAATAGCTTATTTTACCGATCTTGTAAAAGGGTCTATAAGGGAAAAATCTAAACCAACAGACAATGGGGAATCCTCCCCCACCCTGGATTCGTCTGACCCCTGCAGGGTGTAAGAAGTTGATGCTGGTGTTGTCTGGGTCAACCTTACCGGATCTAAGACAGAGGCTTCCATAATTGATTCTTTTACCGAATCTCTGATGATGTTTGATACCTCGATTGCGCCCGACTCTTTGTCTCTTGTTGCTTCATCCGCACAAGATTTACAGGCCAATTTGTTTGGAAGAGCCTATGCTCTGCATACCCAGCAGGTATTAGCTGCAGGACGGGTCTGATGGGAGTCCTTATTATGAGAGGATGATTTGTTGTGATGGTGAGAAGATGTTCTTGATCTGCTTCTTCTGGAGTGTGATCGTCTTGAGGGGGAACGTTCCCTACGTCTGGAGAGAGATGACCCTAAAGATCTACCAGGGCTATCAGAGAAGTGATATATTAAAGGCATTGCACTCTTTTGTCTCCTCTTCACTACTTACCATTTTGCTGCCCCTTACCTTGCTGGCTCTGGATGGTCTGCTTGGGCAGTGGCTTCCATGGTGAAAGGAAAAGAGTGTACCTAGAGAGAAGGGGTGCTTAGGGTAAAGGAAATCCCAGGTAGCAACAAAGTAATTGTTGTATGCAGATGCATTGCAAAGGTAGTAGATGACAAAGGCAGCACTTACCAGTCTAGATGGTGTCCAGAGCTTGTGGCAGCATATATTGCAGAGTATGGCGAGCGGACAGCAAAGAAACATTATCCCAGCTGTTTTTAAATAGACCGCCGTCGCCGCGGCGATGACGCAGCGCCGCGCATGCGCACTAGCGCTTAGACTGTGCCGCTGCCATCTTAGAGACTGGCGAGATGATAAAAACAATTGAGGTCACTTCCGGTCGCGGCGGCGACCATACAGCTCAGTGATGGGAGGAGGATGGGAGCAGGAGAAAGACCTGCTGCGGAAAAGGGAGCATAAAGAAAGTTTTATAAAGAGGTAGGAGAGAAAAAATAAAGAATAATGGTAGCCATGCCCAGTGTTTTGGAAAACCTATTTAAGGCTTATCATAATAGTGATATACCGTATTTTTCGCTCCATAAGACACACCTGACCATAAGACGCACCTAGGTTTTAGAGGAGGAAAACAAGTAAAAAAAATATTCTGAACCAAACGGTGTACTAAAATATTTTATATTATATTATTACTATAGGTGGGTGGTGGACACACAGCAATACCAGCCCCCTATCAAATCAGCTCAGCTACACTATATCTGGTGGTGGTGGTGGTGGACACAGCAACCTCCCCCCCTTCCCAGATCAGCTCAGGGTGGCAGGGCAGACACAAACACCCCTAAGCCAATTCTATCACAACAGCTCAGGTGACTGGGCTGTGGATACCATGCCAGCTTACACCTCCCACCCCCTTATCAACAGCTCACCTCAGGCAGCGGAGGACACTGCCATTACAATCCACAACCACCTCTTGCTGGCTGGCTGGCTGGCTCTCAGCCTCAGATGTACCCAGGAAGCAGCTAGAAATGAGGACTGGGGACAGAGTTTACAGCAGCAGATCCCGGGAGAAGGAGCAGGAAGTCAGACTGGACCAGACCATGGTGCCGGGGGGGGGGGGGGTTCATGCTGCAAAAAAAACCCAGCAAGGGCTCTCACAGCTTTCGGGATGGTGTCACCTCTGGCGGGTGACACCCGACCTGGGTACGGAGCACACCCCCATAGCAATGCTACTGACACCCCCCATGTTTTGACACCCGGGGCAAAACGCCTCCCCCCGCTCCCCCTTGGTATGCCCCTGCCAGGATGCTCTTCACTTCCTGTCCTCTCTCCTTTACAGAGAAGCCGAGCGCTGGAATTCTGACGCGGCGACGGGGGGGGGGCAGTGCCTGGTCAGTATTCGCTCCATAAGACGCAGGGACATTTCCCCCTATTTTTTTTGGGGGGGGGGGAAATGCGTCTTATGGTGCGAAAAATTCGGTACTCACGGCGGCCCTGAGACCAACAGAGTGGGGTCCCTGCATAAAGCTCCTTTAGAGACTGTACAAACAGGGCTTCCAACTAGGAGAGGCTGAACCTAGCTGAGGTGAGAGTGGTAAGAGGTCTTAAGCTCCATGCTGTCAGTCCTTGTTGATGAGGAAAAAAAGAGAGAATATGGCGGGGGGCTCCTCTTCAACACTTATAGCTAATCAGTCCTATCAGGTTGTGGGGGCGGAGTCACAACCCAATGTGTGTGCTGCCATGATGCATCAGGAAAAGGCACATATGGAAAGACCTTTTTTGAAGAGGCGGCTTTAAAGGAACCTGAGGTTCCTCAGCCTCAACATTCAGCTTGAGAGTGTCCCTCACAGCATCAATGAGTTCACTTACAAGCACCCTGTGAGTTGGTGGTTCAAGACAGGGGTCTTCCTCACAAGGAATGTCCTGTCCAAATACATCAAAATCCTCAGAACTAGGGTCCTCAGCAGCAGTAGCTAGGCCCATATCTGAGTCAGAGCACTCCCCATGTGGAGATTGTGTGGGGAGGGGGCGCTTTACAGCCCCTGTGCGTTCGCACACCGCTTCCAGCTTGACAAGGAATGATTCCAGGACTGCCGACAACTGGTCCATAGGGACCGCAGGTGCAGGAGCACTGCCAGTTGCCTCTGACAAGTGTGGAGAAGCAGGTGTACCAGACTCCATACTGCCACCCTCTGAGACCTTATTCACTATTACAGTAAATAATATAGTCCACCCACTGGCTGTGCTGAGGCTGAGGAGGGGATACCCGGAGGACTCACCACCCTTAGGGACCGCTCGGTTCCGCTGTATGAGCCGCGCTGCAGCGCGAGTGAAGCCTGAGGAGAGTGAAGGATTTGTGAGGAGACTGAGATTTTCGTGAAGTCAGCAGCCGCCGCCAGAGGCCGAAAACGAAAGTGAAAGCGCCGCGGCTACAGGAAAATGCCCGCCGGTCGCTTGTATAAATGCGCATTTGAGCCGCGGCAAGATGGCCGCCGAGCGCACTATTCAAATTAAAAACACAGCGCCAATGGCGCACGCAATGAGGCCTCACACACTCCACCAGAACACCTCCCAGAGTTCACCAGCAGCCATGAGTGCCCCCCCCAGGCCAGAGTGACCCCCCAAGAACCCCCACACAGCACAGCACCAGTACAGGGTGCAGAGAGCAGCATAACAGGGGGGGAGACAGGGAGAACCCCCCACATAAAGAAACACAGCCAGCCTGTACTCACCTGCAGCAGGAGAGACTACTTACCCGTCCCTAGAGAGACTCACTGGCTTGTTTCAGACAGACCTATCACAGAGTAGTACTGTGTAGCTGTCGGCCCGGTCCACCGCAAAAGATACAGTCAGGTACTGTTCAATCTTGAGAGGACCGCGGGAGCATGAAAGCAACCCGGCCACCCCTGGAGTCATGGGTATGTCATGAACTGAGTCTCACGCACACAAGGCGAGGATCAGCACGCTCGATGGTCGAACAGGGAAGACTACGAGGATACTAGTGTACCCAACCTGTTGCCCAGCTGACAGTTGATTGAAGGTCTCAAAAATAAAATAATAAAATTCCCAAAGAAATAAAAATGTAAAAGTAAAATCGTCCAGGAGACTGGCTCCTGAGAGAGCCACGTCTTCTCCTTCTGCTAGGCAGAAAAAAACTGAGGCTGTTAGCTGCAGGTGGGAGGGTAATGTCCGGAGGGACCGCCCCCCTGGGTGGGGCTGTTCAGCTCTGGTTTGTTCTAGAATGTTTTAACATCTAACATTCTGCCTAGGTCTTCTCCTGCAAGCAGGGACATATACCCACACGTAATCAGTATGAGAGCTGTGTCAGTCCATGGACGATAAGAGAAAACAGAATAATGACTGTATATGAAGCCTGGCTGCTTTACACAAATAAATCCTGAGGGTTCAATTGGGCTTTAACAGCTTCAGTACTATCCTGTAATATCACTTTAGTGGAAGGCTTTTTTCAGTTTGTAGTGCTGTGTTTCATTAACAATTATTCAGTTATGCAACACTGTACCCAAATACATTTTACTTAAAGGAATACTAAAGATATATTTTTTAATTTTTTTAAAAATAACAAACATGTTATACTTACCCCCACTGTGCAGCTCATTTTGTGTGTGGCCCCGAACCTGGTCTTCTGGGGTCCCTCGGCGGCTGTCTCGGCTCCTCCCTGCAAGAACTCATCACCTTCATGGTGAGTGATTGCGGGCACGCTCCAGTGATACAGCTGGGGGCCATAGCCGCTCACTGTATAACTTGGCCCCCGCCCCCCGGCGCGCCGCGTCATTGGATGTGATTGACAGCAGTGCAAGCCAATGGCTGCGCAGCTTTCAATCAACCAATGACTGAGCCGAGAAGCCGGCCGAGATGCCTGCGCATTCATGGCGCGGGACTTTCGAAGGGTCAGGTAAGTAAACGGGGGGGCTCGAAGGGCCGCTAATCCAGAGATGTTTTTTCACCTTAATGCATAGAATGCATTAAGGTGAAAAAACTTTTGCCTTTACAACCCCTTTAAAGGGTTTTTTTCACTTTAATGCATCCTACATATTAAAATCGACAGTGTTAAATTTAACTCTGTGGGATTATATAAACACTTTCCTGGGGTAATTTAACTCTGACAGTGTGAATTATATAAACACTCTTAAAAGTTGTTCAACTCTGTATTTTCACCGGATAAAGAGGATTGTTTACACACTGGTGTCCATTTATGAAGCAGTGAACAGCGATGATTTCAAGGATCGCCATTGATCACAGCCCATAAACAGTTTATGAAACAGAGATAATTGGGGGAGAAGTGTTTGAACCTCTGCCGGGTTAGCCCCCCCTTATCAAAAATTTTGAAAAAATCTTATGCAGTTTGTTAGATCTTTGTTAGATCAGGTTAGATCAACCGTTGTTTGCGTTAGATCTCACATAGAAGAAGCAATATTAACAGTTATTTGCTGGGGGGGCTAACCCGTCATCAGCCCCCCCTTATCAAAAAATTGACCAAACAGTTAGCTATTTTGGAAGCTATTTGTTAGATCCGGTAGGATCAAGTGGTTTTAACGTTAGATCTCACATAATTAGAGACTTATTAAGTGATTAATGAGGGGGGGCTGGCCCCCCTTATCAAATTTTCGGGCCAAAAATCATTCAGGCTAATAGATATTCATTAGATCTGGTAAGATCAAGTGGTTTTAATGTTAGATCTCACATAATTTCAGAGATATTCCACATTAAAATACTGATATTAGGTGGTACATATGGATGGGTTGGCCCCCCCACATGCAATTTTCTGCCCAAAAATCATTCAGGCTAATAGATATTCATTAGATCCGGTAAGATCAAGTGGTTTTAACATTAGATCTCACATAATTTCAGAGATATTCCACATAAAAATACAGATATTAGGTGGTACAAAAGGACGGGTTGGCCCCCCCCCCCCCCCCCCACATGCAATTTTCTGGCCAAAAATCATTCAGGCTAATAGATATTCGTTAGCTCCGGTAAGGTCAAGTGGTTTTAACGTTAGATCTCACATAATTTCAGAGATATTCCACATAAAAATAGAGATATTAGGAGGTACATATGGACGGGTTGGCCCCCCCACATGCAATTTTCTGGCCAAAAATCATTCAGGCTAATAGATATTCGTTAGATCCGGTAAGATCAAGTGGTTTTAACGTTAGATCTCACATAATTTCAGAGATATTCCACATACAAATACAGACCAATTAGGTGGTACATAAGGACGGGTTGGCCCCCCTTATCAAATTTTCGGGCCAAAAAGATCTAACAAACTGCATAAGATTTTTTCAAAAATTTTGATAAGGGGGGGCTAACCCGGCAGAGGTGTGTTTGAACATGTTCTCCCGCCGATGATCTCCGCACAGTGAGAATCCTTTTTCACTGACACAGTAACGACCAGTTTATGAAGCTGCGATCTGAGCGCTTTACTGGTGATCTGTGTCAGATTTCACCTCCCAGATTCACCAGCTCAGACATGGAAAATCGGGGAGTGAAGAGGGAATCTGGAGGGATCTGAGGGGGAAAGAGGAAGATTTTTAACTTCCTTCTACCTCGTTCAGACCCTCCAAGACTGTAACCATGTCCCCCTGTCATAGGTATGTATATATATATATATATATATATATATATATATACAGCCAGGTTCATAAATATTGGGACATCGACACAATTGTAATCTTTTGGGCTCTATACACCACCACAATGGATTTAAAATGAAATGAACAAGATGTGCTTTAACTTTCAGCTTTAATTTGAGGGTATTTACATCCAAATCAGGTGAACGGTGTAGGAATTACAACAGTTTGTATATGTGCCTCCCACTTTTTAATGGACCAAAAGTCATGGGACAATTGGCTGCTCAGCTGTTCCATGGCCAGGTGTGTGTTATTCCCTCATTATCCCATTTACAAGGAGCAGATAAAAGGTCCAGAGTTAATTTCAAGTGTGCTATTTGCATTTGGAATCTGTTGCTGTCAACTCTCAATATGAGATCCAAAGAGCTGTCACTATCAGTGAAGCAAGCCATCATTAGGCTGAAAAAAAAAAAACATCAGAGAGATAGCAAAAACATTAGGTGTGGCCAAATCAATTCTTTGGAACATCCTTAAAAAGAAAGAACGCACCGGTGAGCTCAGCAATACCAGAAGACCCGGAAGACCACGGAAAACAACTGTGGTGGATGACCGAAGAATTCTTTCCCTGTTGAAGAAAACACCATTTACAACAGTTGGCCAGATCAAGAACACTCTCCAGGAGGTAGATGTATGTGTGTCAAAGTCAACAATCAAGAGAAGACTTCACCAGAGTGAATACAGAGGGTTCACAACAAGATGTAAACCATTGGTGAGCCTCAAAAACAAGAAGGCCAAACAACATCTAAAAAAGCCTTCACAGTTCTGGAACAACATCCTATGGACAGATGAGACCAAGATCAACTTGTACCAGAGTGATGGGAAGAGAAGAGTATGGAGAAGGAAAGGAACTGCTCATGATCCAAAGCATACCACCTCATCAGTGAAGCATGGTGGTGGTAGTGTCATGGCGTGGGCATGTATGGCTGCCACTGGAACTGGTTCTCTTGTATTTATTGATGATGTGAATGCTGACAAAAGCAGCAGGATGAATTCTGAAGTGTTTCGGGCAATATCTGCTCATATTCAGCCAAATGCTTCAGAACTCATTGGACGGCGCTTCACAGTGCAAATGGACAATGACCCGAAGCATACTGCGAAAGTAACTAAAGAGTTTTTTAAGGCAAAGAAGTGAAATGTTATGCAATGGCCAAGTCAATCACCTGACCTGAATCCGATTGAGCATGCATTTCACTTGCTGAAGACAAAACTGAAGGGAAAATGCCCCAAGAACAAGCAGGAACTGAAGACAGTTGCAGTAGAGGCCTGGCAGAGCATCACCAGGGATGAAACCCAGCGTCTGGTGATGTCTATGCGTTCCAGACTTCAGGCTGTAATTGACTGCAAAGGATTTGCAACCAAGTATTAAAAACAGAAAGTTTGATTTATGATTGTTAATCTGTCCCATTACTTCTGGTCCCTTAAAAAGTGGGAGGCACATATACAAACTGTTGTAATTCCTACACCGTTCACCTGATTAGGATGTAAATACCCTCAAATTAAAGATGGAAGTCTGCAGTTAAAGCACATCTTGTTTGTTTCATTTCAAATCCATTGTGGTGGTGTATAGAGCCAAAAAGCTTATAATTGTGTCGATGTCCCAATATTTATGGACCTGACTGTATATATATATATATATATATAAAATGTGTGTGTATATACATGTATATATACATATATATATTATGAAGGCGGACTCGTTATTTTATTAACATTAACCACACCGTCTGTCTGTGTACTGAGTAGTGATAATTTGTCACTGCTTAAAGCGGAGTTCTACCCAAAAGTGGAACCTCCACTTTAAGCACTCCTCGCCCCCTGCATGTCACATTTGGCATGTAATTTTTTTGGGGGGGAGTGGGGGCTTCGTTAGGAGTGGGACTTCCTGTCCCACTTCCTCCTTCCGCCCAGGGACTGCCTAGGTGACTCCTCGTCTCGCCTTAGGTGGCCCCTCAGTCTAGGCGATCTCCTGGGACACGTGACAGGTCCCAGGAGGTCGCCTGTCCACTCCGGGAGCACAGCGCGACTCGCGCATGTGCCATGCGTGCCCGCCGTGAAGCCGAAAGCTGTCACGGCCGGGTGCCCAGAGTGTGAATGGAGGCGCCGGCGAAGAGGAGGGGGAGAGGAGCGACGCTCCGTTCGGCCGCATCGCTGGACCATGGAACAGGTAAGTGTCTGTTTATTAAAAGTCAGCAGCTACACTTTTTGTAGCTGATGACTTCTAATAAACATAAAAAGCCTGGAACTCCACTTTAATGAACTGACATGTCTGTGTTTCTGTGAATTTCTGGTACTGTAATCTCACGAGATTCCAGTATCAGGGGCCGTTCTCCAGTGTTGGAAGCGTTTGTAGATTGCTTCACTCCTCCAAAGGTGAAGTGATCTACAAAGCTTCATAAACAAGCACACATTAGAGAAAGATATATTTCACTGCTTCCTGAACAGACACCTAATAGTGTTAATTCCCTGTGATTCAACAGCATAATATTAACACTTTACTCTAAAAATTTAACATCAGGATTTTCCTGTGTATGCAAGGTGAAAAAACTTCTGACACTGACCAGCCCCCCCGTTTTACTCACCTGAGCCAGTTCCTTTCCATGCCAGAGATGTGCTCTACCTTTCTGGCTGGGGTTCTTGGCTCTTTTTTTTTTTTAATTTATTTTTATTGAAAAGAATTTCAGACAAGATGATACAGATAGAGGAAATAAACAAAGGGTAATTTTTCACTGCTTGACATGTCTATATTACTATATGCATAGCAAAAGTAGTAATAATCCCCAAAGGGGATCACTGCACAGATTCAATAACAACAGAAGGAGGTGAAAACATCACGGCCTTTGAAAAGAAGAACAGGAGGATAAGAAGGGGGGAAGGAAAGAGGGGGGGGGGGGGGAGGAGATGGAGGGGGGGAAGTGGGGAGTAAGGGCGGGGGGAAGAAGGAGGAAGGGGAATGGACGGGGAAGGGGGTGGTTGATCTGTAGTGGACATGCTAGGTCATCAAATACAAGAAATAATTTACCGACCATGCAATACAATTATTCATTTAGGTACATTTGAAACGAATGTCACATAGTATATTTTAAGAAGGACTTTTATGCCAGGTTGACCAGATTTCCCAGTGTTTGTTAAACCTAAGTTGATTGCCAAGTCTGTTGGCCATCAGAGATTCAAAGACGTAGTTTGTTTGGGTAATAAGCAGAACTTCGGAAACATTTGGTGCTTTGTCTGACTTCCAGTTTCTGGCAATTAGCGTCCTGGCAGCTAAGAGAATGTGAGTTATCACTGTTCTGTGGTCGGGAGGGAAAATTTCAATTCCTACATTTAAAATGGCTAGGGCGGGATTAGGGCGGGTCAAAACCCCCGTAATTCCTGAAATATGACGGAAAATGGAGTTCCAGAAACTGGTCAGGTGTCTGTGTCTGCAAGCCCATAGCATATGAAGTAGGTTGCCTGTTGTACCGCAGTTCCTCCAGCATAGTGGGGAGCTTTGGGACCCAAACTTGGAAAGCCTGTAGGGAGTAAGATACCACCGAAGTGCTATCTTTTGGGATAGTTCCCAATGGTTAACGCATCTAGATGCCTTATAGAGTGATCGAAATGCGTGTTGCCACTGGGAGACAGCAATAGTTTGACCCAAGTCTACCTCCCATTTCTCAAATGGTTGAGATTTTATAAACGTCAATTTATGTTGAAATAAATTATAGAATAGAGAGATTCCCTTAGTGGGGGTAGGACTAGTATTATAGAAGCGCCACACCACTTTCGGGAGGTGAAGCCTGTGTGTGCTTAGTGACCTGAGGAAATGGGAGATTTGTATGTACTTGTACAGGTCTGTGGAAGGCAGTGAGAATGTGTTTTGCAGGGCAGTGAAGGAGAGAAGGACCTCATCCTGGTAAAGATCATCTATAGCCTTAATACCTCTGTCCTTCCAGCTTTTGATGGAGAGATTAGGTACAATCTGAGATAGAATTTCAATAGGAGCAGGGATATCTATCAGGTCGGTGTGTGGGACTTGGAGACTTCTCAGGTCTCTCCAGACCTGTAGGGAGGCCTGGATGGTAGGGGGGAGATCTCGTAGAGGCAGTCGTCTCCATATATCTGCAAAGAGGAGGGATTTCAGGTCTGCGGATGGCATGAGTGACTGTTCAATGTCTCTCCAAATGGAAGGAGTCGATGGATTAATCCAACTCTTAAGTTGTGTTAGGAGGGAGGCACGATAATAGTCTCGGATATCAACCAACCCCATCCCTCCTGCTAAGCGGTGTTTAACTAGAAGGGTTTTGGAGCATCTTGGTCTCTTTGTTTTCCAAATGAAATGAGAGAGAAGAGTGTTAAGCTTTTTAATATGTATGGGGGATAGAGGAATGGGAAGAGTCCGAAATATATAGAGCATCTGAGGGAGGATTAACATTTTAAACGCCGCCAAGCGCCCCGACCAAGTCAGTTCCACATTGGAAAGACGCGTCAGTTCTACTGTTAATTTATTGATCAGGGTTGAATAGTTAATCTCAGCTAGCCGTGAGGGGTCTGAGGTAATTTTAATACCTAGGTAGGTAATATGTGATTTGCTCCAAGAGTAAGGATAGGTATTCTGGAGATGATTTTTCAAATTGAGTGGGATGCCTAGATCTAAGATAACTGATTTTGAGAAATTGACTTTGTAAAAGGAGATAGCACTGAATTCAGAGAGAGTTTCGTGGGCGTTACGTAGGGATACAGAAGGGGCGGTCAGGAACAGAATGATATCATCTGCAAATAGGTTAATATCATGGTATTTGCCTTGGATAGGAAAGCCTGTAATGTCTGGATGGGACCTGATCCTCTCGGCCAGCGGCTCAATAAGAAGGTTAAAGATTGAGGGGGAAAGGGGGCACCCCTGTCTTGTACCATTGGAAATAGAAAAGGTATTTGAAAGCATGTTAGATGTGTAGACCTGGGCACAAGGGGAGGAGTATAGAGCCAATATGGCAGAGAGGATGGGCCCAGTGAATCCGAATTTCTGTAGGGTTTGGTTCATGTAGCCCCAGTGTACCCGGTCGAACGCCTTCTCCGCATCCAAGGATAAGAGCAGGGAAGGCGTCCGACAGAGATTGGCAGATTGAATCACTCCCAACACCCTTCTCGTGGCGTCCGATGTTTGTCTGCCCCGGGTGAAACCAGATTGATCCGGGCCCAGTAGCAGGGGAAGGATAGGCATTAATCTGCACGCTAAGAGTTTAGCGTATATCTTCACGTCAGCGTTGAGAAGGGATATAGGTCTGAAATTAGCTGGATCAGTATGTTCTTTCCCAGGTTTAGGGATAGTGACAATATACGCCTTAAGCATCTCTGGAGGAAAGGAGGCAGAGGACATGGCAGCGTTGAACACCTCTTGAAGAGTTGGTGCTAAATTACTTAGGAAGGCCCTATAGTAGTCGTTAGGAAGTCCATCAGGACCCGGGGATTTGCCTAGGGGAAGTGTTTTTATAACCTCCTTGATTTCACACTATGTAATAGGTGAATTAAGAGAGTGGAGGTGATCTGGAGACAAGGAGGGAAGGTTTAATTTCTCTAGGAATTTCTGAATAGCCTCTCCTGTGGGTTGGGGTGTGTTAGGGTCATCCTGTAAATTGTAAAGAGAGGAGTAGTAGTCGGCGAAAGAGTTAGCTATTTCTTTGGGATTGAGTATTTTCTGGTGATTACTTGGGTGTAGTAGGAACGGGATTTTTGTTTTGACCCTAGTGCTTTTAAGCCTTTGGGCCAGACATTTGCCTGCTCGGTTACCCGAGGCATAGTGATTTAACTTTAAGTACTGAAAGTGCTTAGAATGTTGTTCAATAAGAAACAACCTGAGCTCCGCACGATGCTGTGATAGCTGTTGGGAAATTTGTATATCAGGGGAAGATTTGTTCAATGCCTCCAACTGCTGGATAGTAGTAAGGAGTTGCTCTAGCCTATGGGTCCTCCGCCTCTTTTCCCCCGCACATATTTGCAATATTATTCCCCTAACAAATGCCTTATGGGCACACCATAACATTGCAGGGTCCGAGACCGAGCCTACATTATCTTCAAAGAAGGTGACCAATTTGCTAGTTATAGTAGAGACATGTGTGGGCATCCCAAAGACACGAGAGTTGGCCCTCCATATGTAAGCAGGACTAGGGGTGTGACCCTCCATCACCGTGATTGAAACAGGTGCGTGATCGGACCACGTGATATCATGGACGCTGGAGGAGGACACCGCCTGCAGGAGTATTTTGTCAACAAGGATCAAGTCTATTCTTGAATACGAGTTATGTCGAGTAGAGTGGAAGGTATAGTCTTTTTCATTGCCATGTTGGCATCTCCAGACATCAAAAAGGTCTTCTGAGTGGAGAAGGTTTTGGAGTTGGGGTATTGGGCGCTTGGAATCAGAGGAAGAGTCAAGTTCGTAATCCACAGTTAGGTTGTGATCCCCACAGATGACCAGAGACCCTTGTTTAAGCTCAGCAACCTTTCTGTACAACCTTTTCAGGAATCTAAGTTGGTGGGAGTTCGGAGCGTACAGGTTGACAAAGGTGAAGGGCTTGTTGTTGAATTCACCTATCAGTATGAAGTACCTTCCTTCCGGGTCAGCATGTGAGTCCAACAAGGTAAAGGCTACTGAGTCTCTAACCGCGATAAGGACACCTTTCTGTTTGGAAGATGCCGAGGCAGAAAAGATATGAGGGAATCGGTTGTGGCGAAAATAGGGAGGACTGTCTGAGAGGAAGTGTGTCTCTTGAATACATAGGACATCGGCCTGAAGTTTGAGAGCTTCTCTCCAGACTGAGGCCCTCTTGGCCGGGTGATTCAGGCCGTTCACGTTAAAAGAGACTATCTTAAGCGCCATATACTAATAAGGAGCGAATATGATGAACGTACCTCCTGTCAGCCGAGACAACCCGGATCTCAGGGTCAGGCGGTGGTGTGGAAATGCAGTGTTGTTGTTCTTGAGACGAATAGGATTGCAGATTCTCTGAGGCAGGATCAACCAGGAACAGGCTTGAGAAGGTGGGATAATGGGGGACAAAGAGATTAAGACAGAGGGGGGGGGAGGTAGAAACAAAGCAACAATACACAGTTCTTTGTGCATAAGGTAAAAAGAAAGTTCAAACAAGAACCAGAGGGAAGTCTCGCTTCCCATAACTTGACGGGAGGGTATCAATTTGAAAGAGTCAAAGGGCTACATACTCCAGAACATACCGGGAACCTTGAAGTATCTGAGTCATACTAAGGTACGAGCTAGTTGATTAAGATATTTGTTTTTTGTTGTTCTTCTTTTTCGACACCATTTGCCATTCATAATGTGGGTCAAGCTTAGGTGGTGGTGAGGACCCTGCTGTAGATTTCACTGGCAGAATATCTAAGGTGCGCAGGAAGGAGAGACCTTCCTCTATATCCATGATAACTGTGGACTTGCCCTCATGTGTGACCGTGAGCTTAACTGGGTACCCCCACCTATAGGGGATGTTGTGGTTGCGGAGTGCTTTGGTCACTGACAGGAGGGATTTGCGCTTATGCATGGTGAATTGTGACAGATCTGCAAACAATTGAATATGTGAGAACTGAGCATTTGATTGCTGATTTTTGCGAAATGCAGTCATCAGTTGGTCCTTCACCTGGTAAAAGTGAACCCTCATCAGGACATCTCTGGGGATGTTATCCGGGAGATGGGATGGTTTGGGTAATCTATGGATGCGGTCAATTTGCATTTCCACTTCTGGGACAGAGGGCAGGAACTGTTTCAATAGGTCACGGGCATATTGTTGGAGTTGGGTTGGAAGGATGGACTCCGGTACCCCTCTAATTTCCACATTGTTCCTCCTTGACCTATCTTCAAGGTCAGCGACCTTTGCCCTGAGCCAAGAGAGTTCCTCTGAGTGATCAGCGTGTGCATCAATCAAAGTGTTGTGGGATGCTGCAAACTCTCCCATTTTCCCCTCAATATGGTCTACTCTGCCTGCTAAGTCTCCTATGTCAGATTTAAAGTTCTGCATGCATTGCATCAGGTCTGCGTGCATAGAGCTGCGGAGGGAGACAAGCATGTCTTTGAGGGTAGTGTCTGATACAGGGTGACCTGTTGTGGGGAATGAGGTGAAAGGGTCGACCAGCTCCCTCGTATCCTCCATGGGACTGTGTTTGTTGCTCACCTGCTGACCGTTGCCATCCCGACGAGGCTTGGATTTCGCTGGGCTGCGAGATAGCGGGGTCGAGGCCGGCGGAGGTGTCTCTGCGTGGATCAGAGGCGATCCTGGGCTGGCGGCCGCAGATTGCGCGCCGCTGGAGGAGGATGACGAGACATCTCCCCCGTCGGCGCCATCTTGGATAGGCCCACGGCCTCTCGACGGGAAGAAATCCTCCAGTTTCTTGGGCTGAGTGTGATCTTTCCTCTTTCGGGTCATTCCCCAAGCGTACTGAAGCTCTCGGCTGCGATGTGGAGGAGAAAGAAGCGTCTGGTGTCGCGCTATTCGACCGTGGTTCCCGTGTCTGGAGCGGAGCTATGCAGTCAGACGTCCATGCAGTAGCTCGGTAGCCACACCCCCCCGGGTTCTTGGCTCTTGATTGGATAGATTGATAGCAGCGAAGCCATTGGCTCCCGCTGCTGTCAATCAAATCGCCAGTGTTAAAATCCTGGTGTTAAATTTTTTAGAGTAAAGTGTTAATATTATGGTGTTGAATTACAGGGAATTAACACTATTAGTGTAAACAAGCCTCTTTATAATACAGAGTTGAACAACTTTTAAGGGTGTTATTTTAACTCTGACAGTGTGGATTATATACAGTAAACACCAGGAAAGTGTTTATATAATCCCACAGAGTTAAGTTTAGCACTGCCGATTTTACTGTGCAATGATGTGGGCACTGGGGGGCGGGGCCGAGTCTGGCATTCTGTGTCTATGGACACAAATGCTGGACTCGGGAGCGCTCCCGTACGGAAACCCCTGGGGAGAGCGCTTCTCCTAGGGGGTTTACCGATGTGGGGAGGAGCCGCAAGCACCACTGGGGGACCCCAAAAGATGATGATCGGGGTCACTCTGTGCAAAAAAAACTGCACAGTGGAGGTAAGTATGATATGTTTGTTATTTAAAAAAAAAAAAAAAAAACTAGGGATTACACCCCCTTTAATTTTTTATTTTTTTTAACAGATAAAGCTTTTATGATGCTATTTAATAACCACTATTTTCTTTTTTACTATGAAAAGAAAAAATAAATAAATTATGCCCTGTACATACGGTCGGAATTTCCATCAGCAAAAGTCCGATGTGATCTTTTGGTCAGAAATACCGACCGTGTGTATGCTCCATCGGACTTTTGCTGTCAGAATTTCCGCCAGCAAAAGATTGAGAGCAGGTTCTGATCGGAAATTTCGATCGTCTGAAGCATTGAACTTCATTTTCTCGGCTCGTCGTAGTGTTGTACGTCCCCGCGTTCTTGACGGTCAAAAGTTCAGAGAACTTTTATGTGACCCCAAAGCACCCTCCCCATGTTGAGGGCAAGCAGCCTGGTATGGTTCAGGAGGGGGGGCGCTTACTCGTCCCCCCCCCTTTCCTGGCCTGCCAGGCTGCTTTCTTTGATAAGGGTCTGGTAAGGATATTGGAGGGGACCCCACGCCAATTTTTTTTTTAATTTTGGCGTGGAGTTTCCGTTCAAATCAATGCCAAACCCAAATGGCCTTGTATTGATTTTTGGGGGGACCCCACGCGGGTTTTTTTTCTCTTAAATTTGGCGTGGAGTTCCCCTTTAAATCTATACCACACCCAAAGGGCCTGGTATGGATTTTGGAGGGGACCCCATGTCGTTTTTTTTTTATTCTATCATACGGTTCCCCTTAACCACTTCAATGCACTATATTATTTACTCTGCACTGTATATACGTTCTACTCATAAGTTTACACACCCTGGCAAAATGTATGATTTCTTGGCCATTTTTCACAGAATATGAATGATAACACAAACTTTTCTTTGACTCATGGTTAGTGTTTGGCTGAAGCTATTTATTATCAATCAACTGTGTTTACTCTTTTTAAATCATAATGACAACAGAAACTAGCCAAATGACCCTGATCAAAAGTTTACATACCCCAGTTCTTAACCACTTGACAACTGGGCACTAAACCCCCTTCGTGCCCGGACCAATTTTCAGCTTTCAGCGCTCTCACACTTTGAATGACAATTACTCAGTCATGTAATACTGTACCCAAATTATTTTTTTGTCCTTTTTTTCATACAAATAGAGCTTTCTTTTGGTGGTATTTGATCACCTCTGGGTTTTTTATTTTTTGCGCTATAAATGAAAAAATATGGAAAAATTTAAAAAAAAAAAAACACATTTTTTTTTAGTTTATGTGATAAAATTTTTCTTCATAAATTTTGGCCACAATTTATACTGCTACATATCTTTGGTAAAAATAACCCAAATTAGTGGATATTATTTGGTCTTTGTGAAAGTTATAGAGTCTACAAGCTGTGGTGCGGATCATAAACAATTGATCACACCTAATGTACTGGTGGCCTATCTCATTTCTTACGACCCGAACAAGCCAGGAAAGTACAAATACCCCCCAAATGACCCCTTTTTTGATAGTAGACATTCCAAGGTATTTAGTAAGATGCATGGTGAGGTTTTTGATGTTGTAATTTTTTCCCACAATTCTTTGCAAAATGAAGATTTTTTTTTTTCCACAAAATTGTCATTGTAATAGGTTATTGCTCTCACATGGCATGTGTATACCACAAATGACGCCCCAAAATACATTTTGCTACTCCTCCTGAGTATGCCAATACCACATGTGTGGGACTTTTTCACAGCCTGGCCACATACAGAGGCCCAACATGCAGGGAGCACCATCAGGTATTCTAGGAGCATAAATTACACATCTAACTAGTTGACTACCTATTACACTTTTGAAGGCCCTGGAGCACCAGGACAATGGAAACGCCCACAAAGTGACCCCATTTTGAAAAGCTAACACCCCAACGTATAATCTATGAGGCATAATGAGTCTTTTGAATGGTTCATTTTTTTCCTGAAGTTTTTGGAAAATGCGGGAAAAAAATGAAAACGCAATTTTTTTACACAAAGTTGTCCATTTATAAGATATTGCCAACACATAGCATGTACATAGCAAAAATTACACCCCAAAATACATTCTGCTACTCCTCCTGAGTATGGCGATACCAAATGTGAGACTTTTATACAGCCTGTCCACATACAGAGGCCCAATATTGAAATGGCACCTTCAGGCATTCTAGGAGCATAAATTACACATCTCATTTCTCAACCACCTATTACACTTTTGAAGGCCCTGGAGCACCAGGACAATGGAAACGCCCACAAAGTGACCCCATTTTGGAAAGCTAACACCCCAACATATAATCTATGAGGCATAATGAGTCTTTTGAATGGTTCATTTTTTTCCTGAAGTTTTGGGAAAATGCGGGAAAAAAATTAAAACGCAATTTTTTTTACGCACAGTTGTCCATTTATAAGATTTTGCCAACACATAGCATGTACATAGCAAAAATGACACCCAAAAATACATTCTGCTACTCCTCCTGAGTATGGTGATACCGAATGTGTGAGACTTTTATACAGCCTGCCCACATACAGAGGCCCAACATGCAAGGAACACCATCAGGGACACATAGCATGCACATACCAAGAATTACACCCCAAAATACACTCTGCTGAGCAAAGGCTAAACAAAAGATTACCTGTGGTTTTAGTAGCGCAGTTGTCCACAGGAGGATAGCACTGGTCCAGGCAGCAGGCAGGGACTTGGTCAGCAAAAGCGAATGCAATTGTCCAGGCAACAGGCAGGAATACTGTCCATAGTCAGTACAGGCAGCAGGCAGGGATACTGTCCATATACAGTCCAGGGTCAGTGCAGGCAGAGATTGTCAGCAGTGCCAAAATATTGGTCCTGGTAGTAGGCAGGTCCATGTGGTGTGGTCAGTTCATGCGACAGGCAGAGGCATGATGGCATAGGTCCTACAGGCAGTAGGAAGAAGTAGGGCCTCGTTCAGGACTGAATGGGGACAGGGGTAAAGGCTTCTCCCACCCAAATCTCTTTGAAGCCTCCGAGTCTCCAGACCCTAATCTAGGAATGAGAAAAACAAAAACAATTGTTTTCTTCATCCAGAAAAACAAATTCTGGAGCCCCTCACATATGTGAGACCCCTGTGTTATGAATCCCACTAGTCCACTGGCAGGGTACAAGATCAGTCCAAGAGGCAGGCAAAAAGCATGGTCAAACAGTCCAGGGTCAGTTCCAGATCAGGCAAAGGTATGTACAGAATCGGTAGACAGAAGCCTGGTCAAATAACAGTCCAGGGTCAGTTCCAGATCAGGCAGAGGTATAAACAGAATCGGTAGGCAGAAGCGTGGTCGAATAACAGTCATGGGTCAGTTCCAGATCAGGCAGAGGTATAAACAGAATCGTTAGGCAGAAGCGTGGTCGAACAACAAGCCAGGGTCAGTTACAGAGAAAGCAGAGGCATAAGGGGTGTGAAGGTAAATGGCAGGTGTGACAGTGGGGTCACTTTGGACACAGGGTGAATAAAAGAAACCCCCGATATGGTCTGTGATAGCCATATTCAAGGCTGTATATACATTGTATATAGATTGGATGTATACTGTATGTGGGGGTTAAGTATCATTGCTGTGAGGAATTAAGTTGTTTTGCATTTCTATTGTTCATTTAAGTCTGTCCTTGTGTGTATTGTAAAGTGCCAGACAGACTGGCTGCCAACCCTTTGTGAAAAGATGTGTATTGGAGATCGTATATTCTATTGTGTTGGGATCTTTTGAAGCCTAGCAGACGTCAGGATGAGGTGTTGAGTCTTGGGATGTGTGGGTGGAGCTGGGCCCTTGTTCATGTTAAATCATGTGCCTTGAATTGTGTATAAAGTTACAATGTTTCTCAATAATAAATTCATTCCTACTACAGAAGAGACAGAGTGCGTCTCGTCTTCTTCCAGAGGGGTCGGCTCCTATAGGAAAGGGTCGTTTAGCTGTGGATATCGGTAGCGAGTGGATGTGTGTCTAGGAGAGGGAACATCGTAAACGGCATTAATACCCCTTGAGATTGGGGTGCCGTTACATTGGTTGGCAGCAGCGGGATTTTCCCTCCAGTTCCTGGAACACTCAAAACCACCACAGTAAATGAGCAGCTATGCAGCCGAAGGAGGGTGATGCAGGACCCTGGTCAGTTGAAGATTTGTTTCAGCAACGAGTGCGACAGCGGTTGGCATTGTATGGTGCTAACCCATCAGAGACCGCCATACAGAAAGCCATTAGAGAAATCGAGCGGCAGGATGAGCGACAACATGAGCAGAGAATGGCGGAAATACGGCAATCAGAGACAACACCTAAAAAAGCAGCACCAACTGAAAGGAGAGGAGAGATACAGATACCAGCCGACATGGAAAAGGAATTCAGAAGGAGGTTGCGAGAGATGCAGATACAGCATAGAGGACCAGTATCAGAGGAGGTCCTGCTGGGATGGTCGGATTCGATCCGCTGCAAACTCTGGAAGAAAGTGCTAGCCCTCGAGCAGCAACACCAGGGAAAAGTTCTCCCCTCCATCCATGTAAGGTACTGGTTGCAGTATGAAGTACGAATGCTGTTATTGGGGGAACAACCGAAGCAGGAGTGGACAGCTGAGTTAAGCAGGCTGATCCGGGCAGAGATGCGGTTGGACGAGAGCTACAGAGCCCTCCGGTGGTATGTAGCCCAAGAGTGCCCATGGTCAGCGGATGACAGCCCCACGGAAGGCTTTGACTATAATGGCCTGGGATTGTTGTATTGGAGGCTGTCCGAGGACCCTGACTTTGGGAGTGATCAGGAGTGGCGTTTGGAGGAAATAATGGAGCACAGAGAACAAAGAATGAATGTCTCGGAAGGGCACTGGGCACAGGAAGATTTGGAGTTTCTGGCCGTTCAGGAATGGGAGCTGGAGATTGCCTACAAACAGCTGCTAGACTCTGCTCAGCAGCAGGGTGGGGCTCCCTTTGCCTGGGACTATCAGGAATTACCAGTTGACAACTATGAAATCCTGGCTGAAGAATCAGCAGTGGGAAATCTGAAGATTGCTCTCCCTAAAGCCGAAGTGAATGATACAGAGTTCCAGGGAGCTAGCCTGGCTGAAGAATCAGCAGTGGAAAATCTGAAGATTGCCACCCTTAAAGCCGAAGTGGATGATATGGAGTTCCAGGGAGCTAGGGCAGTTGACTCATCTCCCCAGCCACAGATTACAGAAGGTATGGACTTAATGGACTGTGCAGAGGATGTTATGAATTATGCATCGCCCGCTCAAGTACTGGCAGCAGGACAAAGTACTGCAGACCCCTGCTCTACACCCGTGGCAGTGTTGGAGGCCCGAGTTGAGAAGGTGATGGTTCCTCTTTCTGAGTGGATTTCAGAGATGCAGGGAGGAGAAGCAGCCATTTTCCCTCCCCAACAGGTAGCCAGAGCAGATGGTGTGGAGTCCCCAGCAGGAGTACTGGCAACAGGGCAGAGTGATAGCAACCTGTGCTGCCCAGCACCGGAAACAACTGTGGAGTTTCAGGGAGCCGGGGCAGTTGGCCCCTCTCTCCAGCAACAAGCTGGGGTGGTAAAGCTTTTACCCCCAGCTGAATCACTGGCAGCAGGGCAGAATGCTACTGGCCGCTGCACACAACTGCCACTTGAGCGGATATCGGTGGATGGGACTGCGGTCTCCACTCACAGCAACCCAGCAGAAGAGCTGGCAACAGAGCCGAGTGCCACGGGCCTCGGCTCCCAACTAACAGAAGAGGGAGTTCCTGTGGTATTGGATGGGACTTCAGTCCTCACTGACACAACCCCAGAAAATGGTGTGACACTGAGACAGGAGGATGTCAGCCTTGCTTTGCAAGTACTGGGGGACTTCCACCTACCACAAGTGGATGGGACTTCAGTCTCCACTTGTATACCCCAGGGATGCCGGGCAGTCGACCCAGATCCCCAACAGCATGACGGACTGAGCCCAGTCACCCTGTCTTCTCCCCAGCGGCGGGTATGTTCTCTGAGAGAGGCAGAGGTTGGCTGGGTAAGTACTGCTCTGCTTGGAGCAATTCATTTGTGGTACTGGGTGGATACCAGCATTGGAAGAATGGACCCATGGACTAACTTTGGAGTAGACCCGTCTGGGGTCCCCTCCTCTGTTGGTCCCCTGCCGAAAGGGGAGATGTGTGACAGTGGGGTCACTTTGGACACAGGGTGAATAAAAGAAACCCCCGATATGGTCTGTGATAGCCATATTCAAGGCTGTATATACATTGTATATAGATTGGATGTATACTGTATGTGGGGGTTAAGTATCATTGCTGTGAGGAATTAAGTTGTTTTGCATTTCTATTGTTCATTTAAGTCTGTCCTTGTGTGTATTGTAAAGTGCCAGACAGACTGGCTGCCAACCCTTTGTGAAAAGATGTGTATTGGAGATCGTATATTCTATTGTGTTGGGATCTTTTGAAGCCTAGCAGACGTCAGGATGAGGTGTTGAGTCTTGGGATGTGTGGGTGGAGCTGGGCCCTTGTTCATGTTAAATCATGTGCCTTGAATTGTGTATAAAGTTATAATGTTTCTCAATAATAAATTCATTCCTACTACAGAAGAGACAGAGTGCGTCTCGTCTTCTTCCAGAGGGGTCGGCTCCTATAGGAAAGGGTCGTTTAGCTGTGGATATCGGTAGCGAGTGGATGTGTGTCTAGGAGAGGGAACATCGTAAACGGCGTTAATACCCCTTGAGATTGGGGTGCCGTTACAGCAGGGAGTGAACTAATAATTCATTTTGGTATGGTAACGGCGGAAGCATTCGCCTACGCAGAGGCCTGGTTTTGAAGGACATTGGGCTCAATAATAAATGGTGTCTCTTCTCTCTCCTCTTTTGGTGCACACCTGGCATTTTTTCTGGCGTTTTTGGCCTGTTGGTCGGGGAGGGATTTTATCTGGGAAGTGGCGTTCGGAGAGTCGGCTAATCACATCGGATCTAATGTTTACTGGTGGGGCGTTCGGGTATAAAAGGGCAGTGGTGATTTCCTCCTGGAAGAAAAGGAAGGATTTGGGTCTTTCAGTGGATTTACGATAGATGACATAGGAGTTGTACATGGCCAAATTAAACAAATAAATGTAAACTTTTTTATACCACTGGTATGTTCTTCTTGTGGAAAGGTAGGGTTCGAGCATCTGGTCGTTGAAGTCGACACCCCCCCATGAACTTATTGTATTCGTGGATGCATTTTGGTTTTTGGATCCGGCCATTCCTCCTGGTGATCTCAACAAATTCATTGTTGTGGATGGAAGAAAGTACGTAGACCTCCCTTCTGTCCCTCCACTTCACAGCCAGAATTTCCTCATTGCGTAAACTCGCCGTCTCCCCTCTTCTCAATTTTTTGGTGACCAGGCTTTGAGGAAAGCCCTTCCGGTTCGTCCGTACGGTGCCGCATGCTGGAGTGTTCATTCTGTGTAGGTTTCGAAACAGGGGCAAACTTGTATAAAAATTGTCCACATACAAGTGGTAGCCTTTCTCCAGAAGTGGGTTTATGAGTTCCCAAACTACTTTCCCACTGGTTCCTATATAGTCTGGGCAATTAGGGGGGTGCAGTTGGGAGTCCTTCCCTTCATATACAATGAATGCATATACATACCCTGTGGCTCGGTCACACAATTTATAGAGCTTCACCCCATAGCGGGCCCTTTTGCTGGGTATAAATTGTTTTATGCCCAGCCTGCCAGAAAATGTTATAAGGGACTCAATCACGCATATGTGTTGGTCTGGGTTAAACAACTGGGGGAAGATTTCAGAAAAATAATTTAGTAGCGGCCAAATTTTATAAAGCTTATCAAAATTTGGGTCATTTCGGGGAGGGTACTGGGTATTGTCACTGTAGTATAGGAATCTCATAATCATGAGATATATGGTCCTGGGCATTACTGAGGAAAAGATGGGCATGTGGTAGATGGGGAGGGTTGACCAATAGGAACGCATCTGATTTTTTCCATTTAGTCCCATGCAGAATGTGAGGCCCAAAAAAATTCTAAACTCCTCCACTGTAAGGGGTCTCCACTCGTAGGGACGGGCATAATAGGACGTTGGGTTGCTTGCTATGAACTGTTGGGCATAAAGGTTGCACTGGGCCACAATTGATGCCAGCATGTCCTCAGTAAAAATTAAATTGAAAAAATCAATCGGGGAAAAGTTATCTGTATCCACCTGGACTCCTGGCTGGGCAGTGAAAGGGGGAATGTTGGCTTCTCCTGAATTAGGAGGAAGCCACAAGGGGTACTGAAGGGAATAGGGAAGGCTGGCATGGGACCTAACCCTTTGGGACTGAGGTGACACCCCACTGGTACGTGGCCTTGCTTGCCGAGGTACTGCGGTGCTGGTAGATGGCACTGCAGTGGTGGTTGATCGCACTGCGGTGCAGGTGGATGGCACTGCCTTTTCAGCAGAACGCCTTCATCTGGCGGGCGGGCCCTCCTGCTCTTCCTTCTCCTCCACCTCGGATGTAATTGATCCACTGCTTAGGACAGGCTCGTAGTCCGCGTCAGACTCATACCGTATATACTCGAGTATAAGCCGACCCGAATATAAGCCGAGGCACCTAATTTTACCACAAAAAAACTGGGAAAACGTATTGACTCGAGTATAAGCCTAGGGTGTCCATCTGCATGCCTCACTTTGCCTCACTGTGTCCATGTCTCACTGTGCCCATGCCTCACTGTGCCCATGACTGACGTATAACATGGGAGTCTATGGAAGGGGTGCCCAGGTTTGATCGGTGCTCCCCGGCCGTAGGTCCCCCAGACAACAAAGTTTGCACACTTATAGAGGAGGAATGGGGCTACATGTTTGCCAAGTTTCAGGTCCAGGGAACCTACGACCGGCCGGTACCGGGTCTCCAAAGTCACTGGAGAAATTACCGTTTAACATGGGAGTCTATGGAAGGGATGCCCGGGTTTGAAAAATCGGTGCTCCCCGGCTGTAGGTTCCCCGGGCTACAAGTGTGCCAAGTTTCGAGTCCAGAGGACCTACGGCCGGCCGGTACCGGGTCCTCAAAGTCCGGGAGATCAGGCACAAAAAGGTGACTCGAGTATAAGCCGAGGGGGGCATTTTTAGCACAAAAAAAGTGCTGAAAAACTCGGCTTATACTCGAGTATATACGGTACTCTGAATTTGCGGAGGAATCCGAATCATAGAGCTCCCTGTTGCTCCCGTCGGCCGCAAGAATTTCGTACGCCTCCTCGGCTGAAAACACTCTTTTAGCTATTGGCACTGATGGCAGATGGCACTGACAGGTGGCACTGATGGCAGATGGCACTGACAGGTGGCACTGATGGCACTGACAGGTGGCACTGACAGGTTGCACTGATGGCAGATGGCACTGACGGTGGAACTGATGGCAGATGGCACTGACGGTGGCACTGATGGCAGATGGCACTGTCGGTGGCACTGATGGCAGATGGCACTGACGGTGGCACTGATGGCAGATGGCACTGACGGTGGCACTGATGGCAGATGGCACTGACGGTGGCACTGATGGCACTGACGGTGGCACTGATGGCAGATGGCACTGGTGGCAGATGGGACTGGCAGGTGGCACTGGCAGCAGATGGCACTGGCAGCAGATGGCACTAGCAGGTGGCACTGGCAGGGACTGTGGGCACTGTTTTTGATGTAATGTGTGTTATTTTTTTTTTACACTCACTGTAATCAGCACAGATCTCATGAGGAGGGAGAAGCCGGCAATGAGAGATGATCTCATATGTTTACATTTGAGATCATCTCTCATTGGACAGTGAGATCGAGTGCTGAATGGCCTCTGTGATTGGCCATTCAGCACGATCTGTGATTGGCTGTGTCCAAGGGACACGGCCAACACAGATTTTCCCCGATGCGCGCTCGCGGGGGCGCGCAGGGGGGGAGAAAACAGGAGGACGTCCATGGACGTCCTCCCGGCAATTGAGCGCCGCTATGCTGACGTCTTTTCAGCATTGCACGGGCGCGAAGAGGTTAATACTGTGTATTGCCCCCTTTAACATCAATGACAGCTTGAAGTCTTTTGTGGTATTTGTGGATGAGGCTCTTTATCTTCTCAGATGGTAAATAAGGTTGCACCGATACCGATACTGGTATCGGTGCCGATACTAAGCATTTGCATGAGTATCGCTACTCCTGCAAATGCGCCGGTACCTGAAACCGATATTTTCAGGTTCGGCTCTTTCATCTGTCAGCGCGATTCCCCCGCTGACAGATGAAATGTATACAAAAGAATAGTGCAGGCAGTCATTAGTAGTTAAGGAGCGGGGCTGTCGCGTTCTTAACAACCAATGACGTTTCAGCTGCCAGTGGGGGTTTCCCTTCCCCGCAGTGGACCCGCGCTGGCTCCGCCCCCTCTCGTGCCGGCTCCGCACCCTCCCATGCCGGCTCCGCCCCCTCATACGCCGGCTCCGTTTGTGTCCTCTGGCGATGTGGTTCTCCTCCTCGGACTCCTCTGCTGGCTGCTGTGGGGTGACAGATCTGCCTGCCTGGTGAGTAGTGTGTCCTACACTGAGCCAGGCTTTGCTGCTGCAGAACCTTGGAGGGGGGGGGGGCAGGTCTGCTGAGTGTTATAGTGCAGTGATTGGGTTCCCTTAAATACTCCCCTTCCTCTCCCCTCTCTCTGCCCAAAACAATAACCCCCTCCCCTCCCCACCCCTTCACCCTAATAACACCCCTCTCCACCCTAAACAATAACCCCCTCTCCACCCTAAACAATAACCCCCTCCCCACCCAAACAATAACACACCCCTCTCCACCCTAAACAAAACACCCATCCCCCTCCTCTCCACCCTAAACAATAACCCACCTCCCCACCTCTCCACCAAAAAAATAAGTTTAAGTTATAAATATTTAAATAAAAAATAAATTAAAAAATAGGTATCGGTAATCGGTATCGGCGAGTACTTGAGAAAAAGTATCGGTCTTAAAAAACTGGTATCGGTGCAACCCTAATGGTAAAGCTGCCCATTTCTCTTGGCAAAAAGTCTCCAGTTGCTGTAAATTCTTGGGCTGTCTTGGATGAACTGCACGTTTGAGATCTCCCTAGAGTGGCTCAATGATATTGAGGTCAGGAGACATAGATGGCCCCTCCAGAACCTTCACTTCATTCTGCTGTAGCCAATGACAGGTCGACTTGGTCTTGTGTTTTGGATCATTGTCATGTTGGAATGTCCAAGTACAACCCATACGCAGCTTCCTGGCTGATGAATGCAAATGTTCCTCCAGTATTTTTTGATAACATACTGCATTCATCTTGCCATCAATTTTGACCAAATTTCCTTTGCCTTTGTAGCTCACACATCCCAAAAACATCAGTGATCCACCTCCGTGTTTCACAGTAGGAATGGTGTACCTTTCATCATAGGCTTTGTTGACTCCTCTACAAATGTAGCGTTTATGATTGTGGCCAAAAAGCTACATTTTGGTCTCATCACTCCACATGAATTTGTGCCAGAAGGTTTGAGCCTTGTCTCTGTGCTGTTTGGCGTATTGTAAGCAGGATACTTTGTGGCATTTGCGTAGTTATGGCTTACTTCTGGTGACTCGGCCATGCAGCCCATCTTTCTTCAAGTGCCTTCTTATTGTGCATCTTGAAACAGTGTCACGTACCAGGCGGGAGGCTGAGGTGACGAGAGGGCTCCCCTTGCGGCTGAGTGCAGAGAACCCCTGGAGTTGGAGACGGAGGGTACTATGCCCAGAGATGCACATGTTGCCTCCCGGTGAAGCTGTCTGATGGTTCCAGAAGCGGGACACCCAGGATCAGAGAAGGTGGTCACAGCCAATGATTCTCTGGGGGTACTGGCGGATATTGACAGATGGATAAGCAGAGACAACGTCAGAAGCCAAGGCCGATGGTCAAGCACAGGAAGGCAGTCAGAAGCAGAGGCAGGAAGCGTAGTTGAGATCAAGCCAGGGTCAAACACAGGAAGTCAATCTGGAATAGGCAAAAGCAGGTCCAAGAAACAAGTCGGGTTCAGAGCCAGGAGAGAAGCCAGAGCAGGTCAGTGTAAGCCGGGTCAGTAACAGGTAATCAAACAGGAGCAAGGAACACAGGATACAGAGCTGATGATAATCCAGCGATTTGTGAGAGGCACTGGAGTCCTTATATAGGCCAGCAAATACTGGTAATTAGGAAGTTTTGCGTACGTATGTTCGTCGTCACGAACGTACGTTTGCCGTTGCGTGTCGGTCGCTAATGCGCATGCGCAGACTGGCACGGCCATATTGGATATATATGGAGTTCCTGATAAATGCACGAACTACAACTACCGTCAGCCTTTGCGGCTGTAGTTTTGAATGGACTGCGAGTTTGCGGATGAGCATTTATTATTTTTTCCCAAAAAGTGTACTTATCCTTTAAATTATTCTTTTTTTTAATTGGTACATGTCACCCTTGGCAGGGCTTAGCTACCCGTGCCTTTTTAAAAAAAACTTGCCAACTGGCTTTGATAAAGGCTGGAAACAAGTTAGAAGATTTGGCTCCTATAGACTTTATTGGGGATGTTCAGGATTTGTGGATTTCCTGCTGGATTTGGTAAACATCCAGTGAACAAAGCTTTTGATTGGTTAGTTACATATTCCCGACCCCTATACTCTATATGCTACATTGTTCCTCACAAACTTCTGACTGAAGTGTTCACTTTCTAGTTGCTGATAGCTAAATAGTCCCCAACCAGTGGCGGCCTGTTCATTAGGGACACCGCCCTCCCTATCCTTGCATCCGGCCCCCTGATATACATACAGGGCTCCGGATCATGCATTCCAATGGGGGGGGGGGGGGCTTGAAGCACGTGATTAGAGCCAGGGGCTCTTATAGGCATCAAAAAAGGGTGGGCTCGGAGCGCAGTGCATTGCGCTCTAAGCCCACCCAGTTGTGTGACAGCTGGGTTGTGTGACAACTGGGTTGTTATCCTATTGGTTGCCTAGCGCCTAGGAGGAGAAGAGAGGAGACGCACGGTGGAAGCCGCCATGCTGGAGGAGAGGACACAGAAGCAGAGCGCCACCTAGATGGGGTAAGTGCCGGACCGACCGACAGACAGACAGCGGGCGGGTGGGGGGGATAGTTGTTTGCCACCTCTCAAAAAAACAAAAACACACCAGCCGCCACTGTCCAACTATTTTAAAGTGGTTGTAAAAGCTAAAAAATGTTTTTCTCTAAAATGACAAACATGTTACACAAACCAGCTCTATGCAATGGCATTGCACAGAACAGCCTCAAATCTCCTCTTCTGGAGTCCCACGCTTGCACTCTAGGCTCCTCCTTTTCTGTGTGTACCACAAAATCAAGCTGCTTGCTCTTGATGCACTTATGCAGACTAGATCCCGAGCTGGGCTGAGTGCATCCATAAACACACACAGTGCAGTTCGGTCCTCTCCCTTCTTACAGGATTTGATTGACAGCAGAAGGAGCCAATGGCTTCTGCTGCTGCCTCTGTGTCCCGTGAATCCAGGGAGAGAGTCAAAACAGACGGGCACAGTGCTGGATCAAGTGAGGACTCAGGTAAGTATTAATGGAGGTGGGGGGTAAAATATATCTTGACTTTGCAATCACTTTAATGAGATAGTTTTTAAAGGAACACTAAAGCTTTGTTTTTTTTTAAATAACAAACATGTTATACTTACCTCCACTGTGTAGCTCGTTTTGCAGAGAGTGACCCCGAACCTGGTCTTCTGGGGTCCCTCGGCGGCTGTCTCGGCTCCCCCCCGCAAGAACTTTCCACCTTCATGCAAGCAAGCGAGCATGGTGGAAAGTTCTTGCGGGCACGCTCCTGTGATACAGCCGGCGGCCATAGCTGTGTCACTCGGCCCCGCCCCCCCTGGCGCGCTGCGTCATTGGATATGATTGACAGCAGCGCGAGCCAATGGCTGCGCTGCTTTCAATCAACCAATGAATGAGCGGGACTTTCGAGGGGTCAGGTAAGTAAACGGGGGCTCGAGGGGGCCGCTAATGCTCAGATGTTTTTTCACCTGAATGCATAGAATGCATTCAGGTGAAAAAACATGTACCTTTACAACCCCTTTAATGGAGAAGTAGGGCCAAAGCTATGATGTCACTCAGCCGTCAGGCTGGAGAAAGATCACGACTTTACAGACGAGATCCACTCAGATGCTTGGACTGGCAGCTGGCTCAGCCTCTCAGTTGGGCCACTGAGAGACTGAGTCAGCTGCTTTCTCGCTTCCCCCATCCAGCGCTCTTGTGAAAGCTGGAGGGGCAGAGCAAAGAGCCGGTGACTAACAGTCACAGCTCTCTGCTCAGAGCGGAGGGGAGAACTAAGCAATTAGTGGTGTTTGATCACCCAGTTCTCAGTGCAGAGACAGCAGGGGACTGATGCAGCCCTGGATCAATGCTGCATCCACAAAGGTGAGTGAGTATAAAGTTTTTTTTTCTAGCACCATCCTTTTTTAAGGTAGGCTCAGACAAAGCATTAGCTCTATATTCTGGGTGTACAAAAGCATATGTATTAAGGTTTTGAATTTTTTTAAATCATGATTCGTGTGTCTTAAACCCTTGCTTGTGGCAAAGCTTTTATAACTACAACACTATGCATATATAGCGCCCTTTAGTGTGTGCGCTGGCATTTTCTGGCCAGAGATAAACCTGAGTCCCTGAATTAGGTCAGGGTTACTAGAGGCCAGGACTGGATGATTCATCCTGGCAGCACTCTAGTACCTTCCCCTGGTATCTGGAAGGTTAGAGAACCTTCTAGATCTAGTGGGCGGAGGTTGGGAGGGGCTGCCTTGAATATTTATGGACTCTCAGCCAATCCCCAGAAGTGGGCTGGCAGGGAACTGAGATACAATGCTGTAAAAAATTAAAGCAATAAACCGCGCTAGCCAGTACTATAAATAAATATACAGCAGCACCTGTGATATGTGATAACATATAAAGTATACAAAAGAATAAAAAAGAACAAGTGCGCCAATGTGAATTGACTAATAATCAAAAATTATGAATCCACACATATATTGAATAAATAAAGTCCAACAGTGATAACAATGAATGTGTCCTGTAAAAATGAATATATCCTAAATAAGTCCCATCAAAAATCAGCAATGAAGGGAAGCCGTGAAGAGGTGAACCGCAAAAAGTTTGAAATTCGGTGCATGCACACCCGTGTCCACCACCAACAATCAAGCTGCTTACCAGAGGTAAGAAACAAATGAGCCCATCAGCAATCCCAGGGGGAGATCCAGAGAAATCCAGATAAACTTCGCAAAGTTCCAACGTCACTTGATAGGCAGTGGATACAGCAAAGATTTCCCAAGGAGAGAGAGGAGGCTCAATAGTGCATTACCCAATGTAAAATTTATTTTTTAAAACGGGTTTAAAAACACTTACACAATGTACAATTTAAAGAACATAACAACCGGCCGGTCCGCCGTACCTGTCCCGTAGTGATGACGTCAGCACGCACACCTCCCGACGTACGTTTCGTGTTCCTACACGTCGTCTTGGGGATCAGGTGACGTGCTGACGCATCACAAGATATAGGAAGAAGGAAGCCAGGCCTCGCTCTGAGCGGCCAATGGAGCTGCGGCAATTACACCAAACCTCCACACCGCCTACAAGGCCCGGCCCAGAACCAAGCCTCGCTCTAAGCGGCCAATGGAGTCATGGCAGTTATACCAAGCCTCCACGACGCCCACAAGGCCCGGCCCAGAACCAAAATAAGACCAAGCCTCACTTTGAAGTACAGGCAGCGGTATATAAATGGGCAAATGTAACCCCAAATATATTCTAAATAAGAGGGTACCACATAAAATGACATCTAGGTGATAAAACCCAATGGAAATTAACCATGTCGTGTAAGTGGACAAGTTCAATGCCTAATATGAAAGAACATCCACATGTCCACCACAGCACGGTATACCATTTGAACCTAAAAATGAAAAAGGTATATTATGAAAAATATATACATATGTGTGTGTCATATGAAAACACACGTATGTATAAATATATTGAAAAAGATTTTAAAAAGTATTTATATCATTTCTTCTCATATGAGGAAAGAATCCTTTATAAAATATCATGTATGATGGAGGTCAAAAAAAGACAAAAAAATATACCTCCACCAAACCTGATAATAAAGGAGAAGAGGGGGGGGTGTCATTCTGGCACGTAAGGGCCCACTGGGGGTCCATATTATGACAAAACTACACACATAAAAATGTATATTGGTAGACAGTTCAAATCAACAAAATGCCAGACCTCACATAGCTCTCAGATATATGGACATAGCCCCCACTCGCACCAAACTAAGAGTTATCGATGAAAGCGTTGAGGTCTACCTCAACGTTCATCCCAAACGGTACATAACTCTTCAGTTTGTGGATCCAGGACATCTCTAGTCTAGAAATACTTCTAATCATAGAGTCTCCTCTCCATCTGGTAGAATATTTATCAATCCCCAGAAAGATCGTATTAGTGGGGTCTTTAGCATGGATCTCTAAAAAGTGCCGGGATACTGGGTGTTTTGGGAAACCTGTGAGGATATTTGTGATATGTTCATTCAATCTAACACAGAGAGGTCGCTTGGTCCTGCCCACATATTGAAGCCCACATGGGCATTGCAGGAGATATACGACCCTCTCCATGGAGCAAGTAATGAAAGGCAATATTTCATGCTCAACATTAGTTACAGTGGATTTAAACGTATTGGTACGCCTATGGGTACATCTGCTCAACGAACATACTCTGCACCTCCTACACTGATAGAAGTCTACCAACTGATCAAGAAAGGTCTTATGCACAGACGGAGGATCTAGTATATTAGGTGCCACTCTCCCACGTATGGAGGGTGCACCTTTGTATACGACCTGAGGATGAACAGGTAATACTTCATGTAAAACAGGATCATTGGTAAGTATATGCCAATGTTTTTTAATCAACTGTTTAATGCCCCTATATTGGGCTGAATAGGTGGTAAAAAATGGGATGGATGGTACTCTTGATTGAGACCTAGGCTTCTCAGCCAATAGGTCTTTCCTATCCAACAATGCCACTTCGTTTAAGGTATGAGTAAGTGAGTCATTGGAATACCCTTTTTCCACAAATCGACCAATCAAAATCTGAGCCTGTGTTAGGAATTCCTTATGGTCTGTACAGTTCCGTTTCAGCCTAATGAATTGGCTCTTCGGTACGGATTTAAGCCATGATGGATGATGGCAGCTATTGATAGGTATATATGAATTTCTATCAGTATTTTTAAAGAAGGTGGAGGTAGTGAAGGAGCCATCCTTAATACATATCTTTAAATCCAAAAAATGAATCTCCTCCTGACTTGCCTCAAAATTCAAAACAATACCCCTAGTGTTATTGTTGAGGTGCTCCATATAGACATCCAAATCCTGGCGCTCTCCATCCCACAGGAGGAGGACGTCATCAATGTACCTCGCCCACAACATAAGTTGGGGCGGGCGTTGGACATAGACAACGTCCTCCTCCCATAGGGCCATGAAGAGGTTGGCCAGGCTGGGGGCATACTTTGCCCCCATAGCCACACCTCTATCCTGCCTGTAGAATTGGTTGTTGAACCAGAAATAACTCCTAGAAGCAGCAAATGTTAATAGTTCAAGGATATATGAAATCTGTTCATCAAACAATCCAGAGTCACGCCTCAAGTAGTATTCTACTGCAAATAAACCCAAATTGTGGGGAATAATGGTATATAAGGACGTAACGTCCGCCGTTACCAACCACATATTGTTTTTGGGGGTAATTCCAGTCATGATATTAATAACCTGGCGTGAGTCCTTAAGATGCGAGGGCATCATCGAAACTAACGGTTGTAAAAAGCCATCAATGTAACGTCCTACCCGGGACGTGATGGAATCGATGCCACTAATAATAGGCCGTCCCGGGGGGTGGGTGGCATTTTTGTGTATCTTGGGAAGATAATAGAGAACAGGTGTATGTGGCGCCCTAGGCACCAAATACTCACTCTCCTTTCTATTCAATATCCCAAGATCAAGACCTCTTTGGACCATTATGATAGCTCTCTAGTGTAAAGGGCCTTTGGGTCAGAGGGTAAGGGAGTGTATGTGTCCCGATCATTGACAATCCGGACATCTCAGAGAGGTAATCAGCCTTGTCTAAGATGATGATACCCCCCCCCCCTTTGTCCGCAGGCCTAATGACAAGATCTCTATTTTTGCAAAGAGAATCAAGGCCTTCAGTGAGAGTCCTATCGGAGTGTACTTTTTTAAGTGGCAACTGGTCCAAATCCCTAAGAACCACATCCCTGAATACTTTAAGAGGAGGAGCCAATGCTCCGGGAGGGTTAAACAGAGAAGCATTGGATAGTCCCGAGTGGGTAAACCCAGGTGTCAAGTCATTATTTGTCCCAATGGGATTGCATAAAAAATGGCGTTTAATGCCGACTCTCCTGATAAATCGATGAACATCCATATAGGTCTGGAATTTATTCAGCCTACATGGGGGGACATATTTAAGACCCTTATCGAGTACACTCTGTTCTGCATCAGTTAGAATAACAGAACTTAAATTAAAAATTCCTGAGCCCCTTATGATTTTTGTCTTTTTGTTTCTAGCCCTAACCCCCCCTCTAGTTCCTCTCGTGCGTCGCACGACCTTTTTGTGCCTTGGCCCAATTTGTGAAAACCCCAATTATGTCCCTCCTGTCCAGATGGACCGGGGTTGTCACAGATCTCATGATGTGTGGCACCAGAGTGCTGTATCTGACTCTGGTAATCATTCCCATGGTCGGATAGGGGGCCATATCGGTCACTGAGGGAAAAAAAATTGTTCGATACATCCACATTGTATTCGTAATCATCCCTGTATGTGGACGGACCTGGGGGTTGGAAATGGTAGGATGTAGCACCCTCTTTTTCCAATTGGCCCAAACCGTAACTAGAATGGGGACCTTGATAATACCCCTGAGCCCATCCCTGATTGGGATTTTGTGGGTACGGTGGTGCATTCCTATATGTATTCCCCTGATTAGGTATAAAGGGTGGCCAAGGCTGATTAAATCCTGTAGGGCCATGGCCATAACCACGCCCCTGTTGGCCCTGAGATTGGCCCTGGGGTCCTGGTCTACGAAAGGGACGTGGAGGTTTGGGAGCCTGTGAGGGTAATCCCCTACCCCCCCCACCCTGTCTGGAGGGTGACTGGTATGAACCCCGCCTCCCCTTTTGTGGGGCTTGTGTGCGACCCCCTGTTAAATGTTTATTGACAAATTGAGGGTTAGGAACAGATGAACCAATGTTCCCACTGTTCACAGTAGCCTGAGTAATAACCTCCATCTCTTGACTTATAGGGGCAGGCTGTTCGGCTAAAAGTTTCTTTTGCCAATCAAATACGATGCTATTCTGATAGTCAACCAAATCCCGATTGTACTTTTTCTTTTTTTTGAATTTCTGTTCCCTCTCCTCTTTCTCTAATATTTTTAAAAGTGGTAATGACCTCTCCTTATATTCATTGGTCCCGTTAAATGGGGTGAGTTGTTCCTTTAGGACCTTAATCTCCTCGTCCAACCGGGCCAATTTGATGTTTTTCCTCTCAATGAGAAACTGGAGGAAATTGATCCCAGCTGTATTGAAATACCTGAACCATTCCTCTAATTGTGTTTCTCCTTTCTGTGGACTTACTTCCCACCTGAGACTGCGTGGAACCATCTTGTTTTTAACATATGTTTCCAAATAGGCGATATCCCATTGGGTGTGCGTCTCTGAAATCATGAGATTCTTAAGACGCATAAACATGTCCCCAAGGTCGCCTCCCTCATTAGAAAAAGCCTCAAACACACCCTCGGTGTTAACCACTCTAGTGGCTCTAAACTCAAAAATATCCATCACCCCTGAATGTGGGACGGATTATTTAGAGGATAGAGTTTGTGATAATATGAATGGTAAACAAATTCTATATAATACAAAATGAACTGTATGAGCAAGCTGCAGTGCAAATATCAAAAAATACAATGGTGTAAAAAATTAAAGCAATAAACCGCGCTAGCCAGTACCATAAATAAATATACAGCAGCACCTGTGATATGTGATAACATATAAAGTATACAAAAGAATAAAAAAGAACAAGTGCGCTAATGTGAATTGACTAATAATCAAAAATTATGAATCCACACATATATTGAATAAATAAAGTCCAACAGTGATAACAATGAATGTGTCCTGTAAAAATGAATATATCCTAAATAAGTCCCATCAAAAATCAGCAATGAAGGGAAGCCGTGAAGAGGTGAACCGCAAAAAGTTTGAAATTCGGTGCATGCACACCCGTGTCCACCACCAACAATCAAGCTGCTTACCAGAGGTAAGAAACAAATGAGCCCATCAGCAATCCCAGGGGGAGATCCAGAGAAATCCAGATAAACTTCGCAAAGTTCCAACGTCACTTGATAGGCAGTGGATACAGCAAAGATTTCCCAAGGAGAGAGAGGAGGCTCAATAGTGCATTACCCAATGTAAAATTTATTTTTTAAAACGGGTTTAAAAACACTTACACAATGTACAATTTAAAGAACATAACAACCGGCCGGTCCGCCGTACCTGTCCCGTAGTGATAACGTCAGCACGCACACCTCCCGACGTACGTTTCGTGTTCCTACACGTCATCTTGGGGATCAGGTGACGTGCTGACGCATCACAAGATATAGGAAGAAGGAAGCCAGGCCTCGCTCTGAGCGGCCAATGGAGCTGCGGCAATTACACCGAACCTCCACACCGCCTACAAGGCCCGGCCCAGAACCAAGCCTCGCTCTAAGCGGCCAATGGAGTCATGGCAGTTATACCAAGCCTCCACGCCGCCCACAAGGCCCGGCCCAGAACCAAAATAAGACCAAGCCTTTTACACTAGAGAGCTATCAGTATTGGTCCAAAGAGGTCTTGATCTTGGGATATTGAATAGAAAGGAGAGTGAGTATTTGGTGCCTAGGGCGCCACGTACACCTGTTCTCTATTATCTTCCCAAGATACACAAAAATGCCACCCACCCCCCGGGACGGCCTATTATTAGTGGCATCGATTCCATCACGTCCCGGGTAGGACGTTACATTGATGGCTTTTTACAACCGTTAGTTTCGATGATGCCCTCGCATCTTAAGGACTCACGCCAGGTTATTAATATCATGACTGGAATTACCCCCAAAAACAATATGTGGTTGGTAACGGTGGACGTTACGTCCTTATATACCATTATTCCCCACAATTTGGGTTTATTTGCAGTAGAATACTACTTGAGGCGTGACTCTGGATTGTTTGATGAACAGATTTCATATATCCTTGAACTATTAACATTTGCTGCTTCTAGGAGTTATTTCTGGTTCAACAACCAATTCTACAGGCAGGATAGAGGTGTGGCTATCGGGGCAAAGTATGCCCCCAGCCTGGCCAACCTCTTCATGGCCCTATGGGAGGAGGACGTCGTCTATGTCCAACGCCCGCCCCAACTTATGTTGTGGGCGAGGTACATTGATGACGTCCTCCTCCTGTGGGATGGAGAGCGCCAGGATTTGGATGTCTATATGGAGCACCTCAACAATAACACTAGGGGTATTGTTTTGAATTTTGAGGCAAGTCAGGAGGAGATTCATTTTTTGGATTTAAAGATATGTATTAAGGATGGCTCCTTCACTACCTCCACCTTCTTTAAAAATACTGATAGAAATTCATATATACCTATCAATAGCTGCCATCATCCATCATGGCTTAAATCCGTACCGAAGAGCCAATTCATTCGGCTGAAACGGAACTGTACAGACCATAAGGAATTCCTAACACAGGCTCAGATTTTGATTGGTCGATTTGTGGAAAAAGGGTATTCCAATGACTCACTTACTCATACCTTAAACGAAGTGGCATTGTTGGATAGGAAAGACCTATTGGCTGAGAAGCCTAGGTCTCAATCAAGAGTACCATCCATCCCATTTGTTACCACCTATTCAGCCCAATATAGGGGCATTAAACAGTTGATTAAAAAACATTGGCATATACTTACCAATGATCCTGTTTTACATGAAGTATTACCTGTTCATCCTCAGGTCGTATACAAAGGTGCACCTGCCATACGTGGGAGAGTGGCACCTAATATACTAGATCCTCTGTCTGTGCATAAGACCTTTCTTGATCAGTTGGTAGGCTTCTATCAGTGTAGGAGGTGCAGAGTATGTTCGTTGAGCGGATGTACCCATAGGCGTACCAATACGTTTAAATCCACTGTAATTAATGTTGAGCATAAAATATTGCCTTTCATTACTTGCTCCACGGAGAGGGTCGTATATCTCCTGCAATGCCCATGTGGGCTTCAATATGTGGGCAGGACCAAGCGACCTCTCCGTGTTAGATTGAATGAACATATCACAAATATCCTCACAGGTTTCCCAAAACACCCAGTATCCCGGCACTATTTAGAGATCCATGCTAAAGACCCCACTAATACGATCTTTCTGGGGATTGATAAATATTCTACCAGATGGAGAGGAGACTCTATGATTAGAAGTATTTCTAGACTAGAGATGTCCTGGATCCACAAACTGAAGAGTTATGTACCGTTTGGGATGAACGTTGAGGTAGACCTCAACGCTTTCATCGATAACTCTTAGTTTGGTGCGAGTGGGGGCTATGTCCATATATCTGAGAGCTATGTGAGGTCTGGCATTTTGTTGATTTGAACTGTCTACCAATATACATTTTTATGTGTGTAGTTTTGTCATAATATGGACCCCCAGTGGGCCCTTACGTGCCAGAATGACACCCCCCCCTCTTCTCCTTTATTATCAGGTTTGGTGGAGGTATATATTTTTGTCTTTTTTTGACCTCCATCATACATGATATTTTATAAAGGATTCTTTCCTCATATGAGAAGAAATGATATAAATCCTTTTTAAAATCTTTTTCAATATATTTATACATACGTGTGTTTTCATATGACACACACATATGTATATATTTTTCATAATATACCTTTTTCATTTTTAGGTTCAAATGGTATACCGTGCTGTGGTGAACATGTGGATGTTCTTTCATATTAGGCATTAAACTTGTTCATTTACACGACATGGTTAATTTCCATTGGGTTTTATCACCTAGATGTCATTTTATGTGGTACCCTCTTATTTAGAATATATTTGGGGTTACATTTGCCCATTTATATACCGCTGCCTGTACTTCAAAGTGAGGCTGGTCTTATTTTGGTTCTGGGCCGGGCCTTGTGGGCGGCGTGGAGGCTTGGTATAACTGCCATGACTCCATTGGCCGCTTAGAGCGAGGCTTGGTTCTGGGCCGGGCCTTGTAGGCGGTGTGGAGGTTCGGTGTATTTGCCGCAGCTCCATTGGCCGCTCAGAGCGAGGCCTGGCTTCCTTCTTCCTATATCTTGTGATGCGTCAGCACGTCACCTGATCCCCAAGACGACGTGTAGGAACACGAAACATACGTCGGGAGGTGTGCGTGCTGACGTCATCACTACGGGACAGGTACGGCGGACCGGCCGGTTGTTATGTTCTTTAAATTGTACATTGTGTAAGTGTTTTTAAACCCGTTTTAAAAAATAAATTTTACATTAGGTAATGCACTATTGAGCCTCCTCTCTCTCCTTGGGAAATCTTTGCTGTATCCACTGCCTATCAAGTGACGTTGGAACTTTGCGAAGTTTATCTGGATTTCTCTGGATCTCCCCCTGGGATTGCTGATGGGCTCATTTGTTTCTTACCTCTGGTAAGCAGCTTGATTGTTGGTGGTGGACACGGGTGTGCATGCACCGAATTTCAAACTTTTTGCGGTTCACCTCTTCACGGCTTCCCTTCATTGCTGATTTTTGATGGGACTTATTTAGGATATATTCATTTTTACAGGACACATTCATTGTTATCACTGTTGGACTTTATTTATTCAATATATGTGTGGATTCATAATTTTTGATTATTAGTCAATTCACATTAGCGCACTTGTTCTTTTTTATTCTTAGGGAACTGAGATAACCCATAAATAGACATGGGCCATGCCAGCAAGGGAAGTCGGGTGGAAGATGGAGAAGCAGTGCTGAGGAGAGGCTGTTGGTGGCCCTTGAGGGACCCCTGCCAGGGAGGGGTTTTACCTTGGGCTGGGAGCTCAGGAAAGCTGGCCTGGAAGGATCCTAACACAGGAGGCAGTGGAAAGATTCATGCCAGAGAGGCAGTGATAAGGAGCCACCAGCAAAGACAGTGAGTAGATCAGCACGGTGCAGCGACAAAACAAGGGGAAAGACTATCTGCTGTAACATTGCTTTCTTGAAGACCTCATTGTGCCAAGTCTTTATTTAACCTTGCCCTTGGAGGTCTCCATGTGTGTGTGCCAGTTGAAAAGGACTGGGGCAAAGAGTCAGTCGAGAGAACTGGGAGGAAGATCACCAGGCGTGGCTGGTGGCAGCCAGTTGGGCTAGCATTCTGCAGGCAAGTGGAGTTGGGATCAGTGGTCACAGGAACGCAGAAGGAGAGATTTTATGCTGTTCACTTCATCTGTGCTATTTTGTCAAGGGGCTGAGAGTTACTGCCTGTAATGAGTCTTTGCTGAACTAGCAATATTACTGCTAGTTCCAACAGGAGTGAGCAGCAGGTGCTGTACAAAAACCAAGTTTGTGCAGGTGGAAGTAAGAAGTGAACTTTTTGTAAAAAGGGGGAAGTTGTCCCTGGTTCAGTGTTTTGGACATTTTCAAGTTGGGTATCCCATAATTCCCTACCCCATCCAAGTTATCATCCCCCAGTACAAAAATAAATAAAATAAAAAATGCAAGGACTGTTTTCTGAGTTGGAGTGAATGAAGAAAATGCTATGTGACTGGCTGTGCAGCAGTGGGGACCCGGACATCAGTGACTCCTACTCGGGTAGTGCTACACATACTGTATGTGAATTGTTTATACAGTAAATAAGCTCAGGTTCTTTTCAATTATGCCCCTACACCCCTCGGGGTGGCCAAAGGTGCCACAGGTCTTTCAGAATAATAGCAACACCGCTGAGAATCAGTAGCGTGTTATACCATGTCAACCATTGATAGCAGCAGAAAGTTAAAATATAGACAATAGCTTTTATTGCCCAAAATAAATTCAGTTAACAAAATTGCTTACTTTTCTTTCTTTCCTACTGATGAGAGTCAAAAGAGGACTTGTTCTAACAGCGTCCCTACCATATTAGTACCAAGGTACCCAGGTCATGCCTACCATCAGAACTGCTGCCATTTGTTCTCTGCCCTCTATACAATAAACTGTACATCGTTCGCACAATGTTTCCTGGCCATGTGAGATGTCTGGACAGCTGTGGCAGATACGACATGGGGCCCCTAGTGTATCGTTCAGCTGTTCCCTGTCCTGCTTGCCTGGATGACAGAGGACAGAAGGTGTAGCCCCTTTCACGCAGCTGCTTCCTACAGAAAAACCTTTCTTTCTGCGAGACGTTTTCCCCTCTCTATGACTGCAGACTGGGACAGACCGTATCTGCTCTCAGCCAGAGCCGTCTGCGGACCAACGCCGAGTGTTTGCGCAAAGACACCTGAAAAGGATTAGAGCCTGTAGCGGGCTATAGACAGCTTTCTGCATTGCTAACATGTGAGGCTGTCCTGCTATTGTACATTCTTACAGACATGTTATGTAGGGATATAGACATCGACTAAAGCCGCCAAACCCCGGTCCAAAATTCCCAGCAGCAGCTACGGGCAGACGAAACGAGACGTGGCTAGGCTCCATCTTCATGTGCTGCGTCTGGCTGGAGAGATAGAAAGCTGGAGATCACCAGAATTTAAAGCAGATCTCCAGGTAACAATGAAAAAAAAAGTAGCCAAGTAAAACAAAAATAAACCACCTTCAGGGCTGGTTCACACCATAAACAGTGTCTGAGTACATATGTTCCTGCGTGACACGTTTGGGACAACTTATTAATTTCAATGGCCTGCCAAACATGCAGGAACACGCGAAAAATACTGAAGACACGACTTTTAAAATCGTGCCGCACAAAATAGCAAGGGACTGCGGTACCATGTATTTTGCTGGCCGTGAAAGCACCTGTGTTTGCTAGCTGCATGGTGTAAACCCATGCCCCCCCCCCCCCAGGCATCACTAGATACCAGTCTCCTGGGTTGAAAGACAGCCTGTATTATATAATCCTTTTCCTCTGGGCCCAGGGTGTCATTGACAACCCCTGCAGGAGCATCATCATGGTTGCCTGGGCTCAGAGTACTGCTCTAAATGGCTCACACACATCATTACATGGGCCCTATTCTGTGCAGTATTAGGAATGCCAACCCACGTCACTGGACCACACAGAAGACCCTTAGAAAAAAAGTTTGGGGGCGTACCTCAGGGAAACAGATGAGAAAGTGGAAGGTGTTTTACAGAAAAGGTTCTGCTTTAAAAACTCTTCTCTGAGTAAAACGTTTTTAGCTTCTAATGGTGGAGCTGTTTAGATCTTTTAACATAACCTAGTAACAAAAATATCTCAGGTTCTGAAAATGGGAGGGATGTCAATAGGTACAGTAAATTCGTTTATCTCTTCAATAAATTGTTGTCAGTGCCCGCTCTTTTCAAGGGTTTAAACTTTCTAAAATTGGTACTTCAGTCTTAGGTAGATGATGGCTAGCTAAACGACCTGATAGTTTCTTCTCTCTTGGGAGACTATATTTGTGAGATCTCCACTAGGGGTTGACTTGGCCTGAAGCCTCGTACCCTTGGCCGGTTTTCTCATCAAGAAACGACAAGAAAACTGCCGGGAGAGGTTTCTTGCCGAGAAAACCGGCCGTGTGTACGAGGCTTTCAGGTTTCTCGTCAAGAAAACTGGCCAGAATCTCGACGAGAAAAATAGAGAACCTGCTCTCTGTTTTCTCGTTGAGATTCTCGTCGGCCTGTTTCCCGACGATAAACCCGAGAGTGTGTACGCTTACCTGTCGCCGTGGAAACCTGCGTATGCTCGAAATTACTTTGACGCATGCACGGTAGCTTCCTAGGCATAGGTAGGGTGTAGCAAGATGGCGGCATCGAATGTAACGAGCGCATGCTCGTCATAGTCGATGACGTCACCGCGTTCGTTCCATCCAAAAGAACGGTGGTTCTTTTGAATCGAGCGTGTGTACACTCGGCCGGGACAAGATTTTTGTCAAGAATCTCGACAGGAAAAACGTGTTTTTTCCTGACGAGATTCTCGGCCGTGTGTACGAGGCTTAAGAGGTTACATTTTTTTTTTCCTTTTCCAATAATTTTATTGAAAAAAGGTTTAGACAAACAATAAAATACTAAGTAGAAAAGTGGAGAGGAACATAGTTTGCCTTTATATAGGGTACAGACGTCCAGGGTAAGTTTTATTCCTAAATAGGGGAGGGCCTGCATTTACCAATGAAAAGAAAAAGAGGCACGTATAGAAGCTAAAGTGAATGCAGGAAGGTTGATGTCCATTGCCACCGCTTTAGACCTTCAGACTCAAAATAGCGCCAAAGTTGAAGAGGCGGCATTTTTAATAACACCATCACCTTTGAGCAGATGCCTTTAGGATCACTACTAATAAGTGAGCAGTGTGTCTCGTCTGTGCCACCCTCACCACTGACATCTATGACGATGGGGCATTACATTTTCAGATTATATACAGCAAGCATGTTTGTTGTTTTGTGTCTGTTTTATTAAGATTTGCCAAGTTTAGATGTAAATCTTGCTTAGCTGAACACGCCTGTAATAAAAGCTATAATTAAGTAAGCCTCGTAGCGACGCGACCTTCCATCCAAACGTCACTGCGCTTTGCTTTCTCTCTCCTCTAGGGACTTCCGGCTCAGTTTCTCGTGTCTTCTGCTCGGCCAGTTGCCCAATCTGTTTTATGGTGTTTGCAGACACTGCTCAGGGAGTCTTAATGTGTTCTGTTTGTCAGGGAAGAGTGCAGAATCCAGCTGTCACTGATATGATAGGCTTTCCTTCTAGAGAGGACTGCTAGAAATCTGTGAGGCACACAGCGATTATCTGAGAGTCGGACAGTAAGCTTAAAAGTACAGATTTCATACGTTATTGGGAATGTCTGTAAATGTTAAACGTGCCTAAGCAGGAACCCTAAAAGTGTAACTTTTGTCTTGAATTCTTCCTGAAAATTCTAAGTGTACTTCCTCTGCCTGGGCACTCAGTGCTAAGACCCTCACAGTTGTATATCTGAGATTTGAAGTGACGTTTGATGATTTTAGTACTGTGCTGCTCACTGTTCTCCCTCTTATTACCATAGAGGAGATTGCTAAACTTTTTCTAGCACCCACCTAATCATCTGCCCCTTGAACCCCATTCCCTCACAACTACTATGGCCACCCTCTTGCTCTATCCTATATTCTCCAACCCATATCTTCAGTTTCTCCCTCTCTATTGGCATCCTCCCCAACCCTCTAAAACATGCACTGGTCACCCCCGTACATAAAATGCCCTTGCTAGACCCCACCAATCGTAACCATCTAAGACCCATCTCCTTGCTCCCATTTTCACCTGAACTAACTCCTTACTGATAACAACCTTCTTGACCCTCTTCAGTCTGTATTTTGCACACAACACTCCACAGAAACTAAAGCTCACTAATGACTTACTAACTGATAAAACCAGAGGTCACTAGTCTGTACTTTTACACTTAGACCTTTCTGCTGCTTTTGATTCGGTTGACCACCCCCTCTTCCTCAAAAAACTCAATTACTTTGGCCTCTATGCTTGTGCTTTTTACTGGTTCACCTTTTACCTATCTCACCACACCTTCAGTGCCACAACTCTAACTTCTTCCTTTTTTGTCGGGGTCCCCCAAGGTTCTGTCCTCAGACCTCTTCTATTCTCTATCTGCTCCCCCTCCCTCGGTCAGGTAGACTCCCACAATTTCTAATACAATTTTCATGCTGACACCCAAATCTATCTTTCTACCCCTCAGCTCACCTATCAGTCCCACCTGCAACACTAATTTATCAACTGACATATTGGTATGGATGTGACACCACATACTCAAACTCAATCTTTCCAAAACTGAGCTCATAATATTTCCTCCTCCCCATGCCCCATCCCCTGACTTCTCCATCAAGATCAATGGCACAACTATCAGTCTCTCCTTGCATGACAGGGTGCTAGGTGTGCTCCTTGACTCTGGACTCTCCTTTTGGCCCAAAATCCAATCGCTGTCTTAACTTTGCCGACTTAACCTCTGTAACATCTCCAAAGTATGACTCTTCTTAACCGACACCACAAAGCTGCTAATTCACTCCATGGCCATCTCTCACCTTGACTATTGCAACTCCCTCCTCATGTGCCTATCTTTACATAGGTTATCTCCCTCCTTCACTCCATCATGAAATGCTGCTTCCAGGTTCATCCACCTTACCAACTGTTCAGTGTCCGCTACCGCTCATTGCCCATCTCTCCATTGGCATCCATTCACTCAAAGAATAAAATTCAACTGACTAACTACAACCTGAAAAGCCATCCTCAACACTGCTCACAGCTACATCACCAACCTCCTCTGAAAATACTCAAAATACCAACCAAACCATCCACTGTTATTGTAATAACCAATGACGTTATTGATTAATAAGAAGGACGTCCGGAGCCTGCACAGCATCCTTATTTGCCCCTCTCCTGCCCCTCATTGTCAGCACTGGGGTCACTTTAGCTGGGTGAGGGAGAAACACTGGGATACTAGTCAGCACCAGTGTGCAAAGGTGTTTTTGTATTTGGAAGAATAAATAATCTCTAGTGTTGGGTGTCCTACCGTGTTTCCCCGAAAATAAAACAAACCTTGAAAATAAGACCTAGTGTGATTTTCGGGGATGGCTGCAATATAAGCCCTACCCCCAAAATAAGCCCTAGTTTTAAAGTGGTTGTAAAATCCAATAATCCACTCTATTACAGTATCATATAATGTATAATGTGTGTGTTCCTGTAATATAATTGTGCCAAATACCTTCGGTACACTGCCGCTTGGCACTCAGCTGACCTCCCGCTGCTCTCCTCTTCTTCTCCCAGCTATCAGCGGGGGATCTTGGTCCCTCCCTCTGCAGTGCTCGGAGCAGGGAAGAGAGCTTTGGCGTGTCACGGAAGCGCAGAGGGGTGCTGTAACGAAGGTATTTGGCACAATTATATTACAGAAACGCACAAATTGTACATTATATAATACTGTGATAGAGTGGATTATAGGATTTTACAACCACTTTAACTCGGTTCACACTGGGGATTCCTGACAGGCAGGGAGGGTGAGAAGACAGCACATTACATGATAAAACTTACCCCGAAATAAGCCCTACAGTGTCTTCTGCTTCCAAAATTAATATAAGACCAGGGCTTATTTTCGGGAAAACACGGTATGTGTGTAGATGTTCCTGCATTCTAGTTTAGTTTTTTACATTTTAAGATGGGGTGCCTCGAGATTGTGCAGAATTTTAACAGGTGCCTTGACTGAAAAAGGGTTGAGAAACACAAAGACCTACAGGTAAGCCTAGATTAAGGCTTACCTGTAGGTGCATGAAATATCTCCTTAACCTACACGGTTAAGGAGATATTTGCATTTAAATGCGGCGACGCTGACGTCACGCGCATGGGGTTAACCCCATTCACAAATTCGGCTAGGTCGCAACATTCGACAACGTAGCCGAATTCGACGGCTCACGCGTGCATGCGCGGAGTCACGTCTTCGCCGCTCCGGCCAATCACAGCGCCGTAGCGGCGCTGTGATTGGCTGCAGCGGCGATACCCGGAAGTAACATTCCGGCTATCGCCGCAGCGATGGATGTGGCTAGAGGAGGGACACGGATGACTTTGGGGGCCCCGATCGAAGGTAAGTGGTACATAATGAGCTAGTATGCTAGTCATACTAGCTCATTATAGCTTTGTCTTGCAGGTTAGTAAAAAAAAAAAAAAAAAAATTCGAAACAGGATTTACAACCACTTTAACCACTTCAGCCCCAGAAGGATTTATCCACTTCCTGACCAGGCCATTTTTTGAGATACGTCACTGCATTGCTTTAACTGACAATTGCACGGTTGTGCGATGTTGTACCCAAATTAAATTGATGCCCTTTTTTCCCATAAATAGAGCTTTCTTTTGGTGGAATTTTATTTTTTGCGCTATAAACAAAAAAAAGAGCGACAATTTTGAAAAAGAAAAAACAATATTTTTTACTTTTTGCTATAATAAATATCCCCCAAAAAATTTCAGAAAAAAAATTTCTTCCTCAGTTTAGGCCAATATGTATTCTTCTACATATTTTTGGCCAAAAAAAAAAAAAAATTGCAATAAACGTTTATTGATTGGTTTGCGCAAAAGTTATAGCGTCTACAAAATAGGGGATAGTTTTATGGAATTTTTATTAATACATTTTTTTTTTACTGGTAATGGCGGCGATCTGTGATTTTTAGCGGGACTGCGACATTGCGGCGGACAGATCGGACACTTTTGACACTTTTTTGGGACCAGTGACATTTATACAGCGATCAGTGCTATAAAAATGCACTGATTACTGTATAAATGACACTGGCAGGCAAGGGATTAACACCAGGGGCGATCAAAGGGTTAAATGTTCCCTAGGGAGTTGCTTCCTAACTGTGGAGGCAGTATACTGACAAGGAGTAGAGAGAGATCGCTTTTCCTAATCACTAGGAACAGACAGACAATCTCATGCTACTTCCCTGACAAACGGGGATCTGTTTTGTTTACACTTGCAGATCCCCGTTCTACCACTCTGTGGAGTGATCGCTGGTGGCCGGCGGACATCGAGTCCGCCGGACCCGCTGACTAGCTCCGCTGCTAGCAAATGGGCACGCGTGTGCGCCTCCAGCCACGGATCGCCGTGTATGTGCCCGACGTACAATGACGGCAATCCGCGCAGGAGAGCCAACCTGCCGCAGTACAACTGCGGCGTCTGGTTGGGATCCAGTTAAATAACAAACATACAAAGTATGTTTGGCACTTAATGATATTCACATATCTACTATTTAATGGTCCTGTAATCTATTTTTCATGAAATAATTTCTTATCGTGTTTTTCTGCCTCCTTGTAACATCCTCTGTAGACTCCCGAATCCCTCTATTTGCCACTTCACTTTTGTAAATTTGGAGCGAGCAGTGCACTTTAGTTGCAGCCATGTGCACTGCTTCAATGCACACTACAAATGCCATAGTCCATAGTCCATTTTGGCAGCGAGCAAGAGGGTAGCCATGCTCCTACATACAGTAGGACCATGTATAACAAATGTAGCCATCCTTTAATACAAAGTTGGATCACAGCAGAAAAACAGTAAGAAATATGGAGATTTGGAGGAGGCTGAAAGTAATAGAATGTTCTTTTTTTAGTTATATAGACAAGTGGTGGCGCACAATATCCACAGAAACATGTATTATCCAAAGTAATCAATATGAAGCAAGAAAAAAATAAATAAATAAATAAATATATAAAATATAGAAATAAGATGAAAAAATACCATACAACATATGTATATATATATATATATATATATATATATATATATATATATATATATATATATATATATATATAGACAGTCTTAACCACTTAAGCCCCGGACCATTTGGTAGCTAAAGGACCAGAGGTGAATTCAGAATTTTGCACTGCGCTGCTTTAACTGTAAATTGTGCGGACATGCAATGTTGTACCCAAACGAAATTTGCGTCCTTTTCTTCCCACAAATAGAGCTTTCTTTTAATGGTATTTGATTGCCTCTGCGATTTTTATTTTTTGCAATATAAACGGAAAAAGACCGAAAATTTTGAAAAAAAATGATATTTTCTACTTTTTGTTATAAGAAAAATCGAATAAACTCAATTTTAGTCATACATTTAGGCCAAAATGTATTCAGCCACATGTCTTTAGTAAAAAAAATGTCAATAAGCGTATATTTATCGGTTTGCGCAAAAGTTATAGCGTTTACAAACTAGGGTACATTTTCTGGAATTTACACAGCTTTTAATTTATGACTGCCTATCTCATTTCTTGAGGTGCTAAAATGACAGGGCAGTACAAAACCCCCCCAAATGACCCCATTTTAGAAAGTAGACACCCCAAGGAAATTGCTGAGAGGCATGTTGAGCCCATTGAATATTTGTCCCAAGTGATTGAATAATGACAAAAAAAAAAAAAAAAATTACAAAAAGTTGTCACTAAATGATATATTGCTCACACATGCCATGGTTATATGTGGAATTGCACCCCAAAATACATTCTGCTGCTTCTCCTGAGTACGGGGATACCACATGTGTGGGACTTTTTAGGAGCCTAGCCACGTACGGGACCCCGGAAACCAAGCACCGCCTCCAGGATTTCTAAGGGCGCAAATTTTTGATTTCACTCCTCACTACCTATCACAGTTTTGAAGGCCATAAAATGCCAAAATAGCACAAAACCCCCCCAAATGACCCCATTTTGGAAAGTAGACACCCCAAGCTGTTTGCTGAGAGGCATGGTGAGTATTTTACAGCTCTCATTTGTTTTTGAAAATGAAGAAAGAACATTTTTTTTTTTTTCTTTTTTTTTTCAATTTTCAAAACTTTGTGACAAAAAGCGAGATCTGCAAAATACTCACAATACCTCTCAGCAAATAGCTTGGGGTGTCTACTTTCCAAAATGGGGTCATTTGGGGGGGTTTTGTGCCATCTGGGCATTCCATGGCCTCCGAAACTGTGATAGGCAGTGAGAAGTGAAATCAAAAATTGACACCCTTAGAAAGCCTGAAGGCGGTGCTTGGTTTTTGGGGTCCCGTACGCGGCTAGGCTCCCAAAAAGTCTCACACATGTGGTATCCCCGTACTCAGGAGAAGCAACAGAATGTATTTTGGGGTGTAATTCCACATATGCCCATGGCATGTTTGAGCAATATATCATTTAGTGACAACTTTGTGCAAAAAAAAAAAAAAAAATTTTTATTTTTTCCGCAACTTGTGTCAACATATAAAATATTCCATGGACTCGACATGCCTCTCAGTATATAGCTTAGGGCAGGGATATGCAATTAGCGGACCTCCAGCTGTTGCCAAACTACAAGTCCCATGAGGCATAGCGAGACTCTGACAGCATCAAGCATGACACCCAGAGGCAGAGGCATGATGGGACTTGTAGTTTGGCAACAGCTGGAGGTCCGCTAATTGCATATCCCTGGCTTAGGGTGTCTACTTTCCAAAATGGGGTCATTTGGAGGGGTTTTGAATTGTTCTGGCATTTTATACACAACATTAGGAAGCTTACATCCACTCTTCTAACCACTTGAAGACAAAGCCCTTTTTGACACTTTTTGTTTACATGAAAACATATTTTTTTTTGCAAGAAAATTATGTTGAACCCCCAAACATTATATATATTTTTAAAGCAAAGGCCCTACAGAATAAAATGGTGGGTGTTGCATTTTTTTTCTACACAGTATTTGCGCAGCGATTTTTCAAACGCATTTTTTGGGGAAAAAATACACTTTTTTTAATTTTAATGCACTAAAACACACTATATTGCCCAAATGTTTGATGAAATAAAAAAGATGATCTTAGGCCGAGTACATAGATACCAAACACGACATGCTTTAAAATTTCGCACAAACGCGCATTGGCGACAAACTACATACATTTTTAAAAGCCTTTAAAAGCATTTACAGGTTACCCCGTTAGATTTACAGAGGAGGTCTACTGCTAAAATTACTGCCCTCGATCTGACCTTCGCGGTGATACCTCACATGCATGGTGCAATTGCTGTTTACATATGACGCCAGACCGACGCTTGCGTTCGCCATTGGGCAAGAGCAGGGCAGGACAGGGGTGTTTTTTTATTTATTTTTTATTATTAATTTTGCTTTTTTATTTTATTTTTAAACTGTTGCTTCCATATTTATTTATTTTTATCACTTTTATTGTTATCTCAGGGAATGTAAATATCCCCTATGATAGCAATAGGTAATGACAGGTACTCTTTTTTGAAAAAAACTGGGGTCTATTGGACCCTAGATCTTTCCTCTGCCCTCAAAGCATCTGACCACACCAAGATCGGTGTGATAAAATGCTTTCCCAATTTCCCAATGGCGCTTTTTATATCCGGGGGGGGGACATTCCCTCCCACTGCTTGTAAAAGCAGTCCAGAGGCTAATTAGCCACTAGGATTGCTTTTACATGAAAGCCGGCCGCTGGCTGAAAAGAATGATACCAAGATGATACCTAAACCCGCAGGCATCATTCTGGTATAAACATTCAAAGTCCAGCAACATACCAGTACGTTGCTGGTCCTTGTTGGACATGTATTGTAATCTTTTTTTTCATGCAGCCTGTTGGCTGAACGAAAAAAAAAGATTGATCGGTGGGTATGCCCACCATTAGAATACCGCCCTTCATCCACCCACTTCTAATGATGGGCATACATGCACCATTTATATATGCCGAAGCATGGGGGCATCTTCTCGCAAAAGTTATGCCGCGTACACATGGTCAGACTTTTCCACGGGCAAGCCTCCGTCAGAATTTCGACCGTATATACGCGGCATTAGGAGCAAAATCGCTCCTCCGCTCCTGCTGCTCCAATGCTTCGGCATATATGCTTTTTTTTTTAACTGTGGTGGTGAAATTACCTCCTACAGCACTGGAGTCGCAGGGATCAGGCCTGTCTCTGCGAACGCTGCAGTTATGTGTGTTGTGTTTTGCAAGTGACAGTGATCGATCGATACTGCACTTCGGTGGCCTGGGCTGGACGGAGGGGCAAAACGCAGGTGCTAGCAGGTATCTGGGCTGATCCCACTAACAGTGCGTTTTTGGGAACCCTAAACTGCTGGGGACGCTAGTATAGATCTGATCAGATCAGATATTGAGCTGATCAGATACTATACCACTAAGGGGGGTGTATGCTTCACGTGTGGGTGTTAGCGCTACTGGCACTAACCTGACGCTGCCTGGGGTGTGACGCAGACCCTCTCTGACGCTAAAACCTAACTGATATCACCCGCCGGGCGATCAGGGGGTTAAACCTTTATTGGGTTATATACGGCGGGTGCCCTGACACTATAAAAAGCAAACTAACTAACCAGCGTCACCCGTAACACTTATATGATGATCACTGGTGAAAGGGTTAACTAGGGGCAATTAGGGGGTTAAAACCTTTATTAGGTAATATATGGGGGTACCTGACGCTATATAAAAACCTGACGGCGAACCTAAAAAAAAATTACTGGCTACCTATCGGCATCACCGTCACTAAGACAACAATCATAAAAACGATTGCTTAGCGACAGTGGTGATAGGGGGTGAAAGGGTTACCTGGAGGGCGATCAGGGGGTTAAACCTTTATTAGATAATATATGGGGGTACCTGACGCTATAAAAACCTGCGGCGAACCTAAAAAAAATTACTGGCTACCGATCAGCATCACCGACGCTAAGACATCGATCAGAAAAATGATCGCATAGTGACGGCGGTGCTAGGGGGTGAAAGGGTTACCTGGGGGGTGATCAAGGGGGTTACACCTTTATTAGGTAATATATGGGGGTACCCGACGCTATAAAAACCTGCGGCGAACCTAAAAAAAATTACTGGCTACCGATCAGCATCGCCGACGCTAAGACATCGATCAGAAAAATTATAACTTAGTGACAGTGGTGATAGGGGGTGAAAGGGTTACCTGGGGGGCGATCAAGGGGGTTAAACCTTCATTAGGTAATATATGGGGGTACCCGACGCTATAAAAACCTGCGGCGAACCTAAAAAAAATTACTGGCTACCGATCAGCATCACCGACGCTAAGACATCGATCAGAAAAATTATAACTTAGTGACAGTGGTGATAGGGGGTGAAAGGGTTATCTGGGGGGTGATCAGGGGGTTAAACCTTTATATGGGGGGGTTAGGGGGCTACACTGGACCTAAAACTAAATGTAGTGACACTTTTACAGTCACAAATGTCACTGATTGCAGTGATCACTAAATAAATGGTCACTGCAATCAGTGACACTGTGACTGGGGGCTGATCTGGGGGTGTCTGGGGGGGCCGATTTATGTGCCTATGTGTCCTGGTGTCAGTGTGCTGTTTTGTGTACTAACCTGCATCTTCTCCTGTACGGCGCTCGGTATATGTGAGCGCCCCAGGAGAGATGACATCACTTCCTCCTTCCTGGCAGGCAGGGGAAGCTCTCTCATTCGCCGGGAGCGATCGAGAGGGGGTGGCCGGAATCGAACGGCCGTCCCCTCATGCCGACTCGCTCCCGAAGGTAAAACGACCACCCACTGTAAAGAAGGGGGGTCCGATCGGACCCCCCAACTATACAAAGGCAATCACGTATATGTACGTGATTCTGCCTGTCGGTGCCATTCTGCTGACGTATATTTACAGTGGGCGGTCGTTAAGTGGTTAAAGGAAGTCCTTAGGAGTCTGTTTACACACTGCGGTGTATATGGGTGGAGCAGGGATAAATGGGATCCACTGTGCACAGGGCGGCCATCATAGATGAACAGAAACCATGTTCAGGGGTAACTGGAAGACAAGGAGAGAGGCACCTCTAAGTGCAATAGTGTAACAAGTTTTTAATAGTAGATACAAATACACTCACATTTAGGTGAATTAACATAGGCGTTTAAAATGTCAGGATGACGATCATCAGCAGCAGGTCACAGGGGGTTCTCAGCTCTGCGTAGAATGACAGGAGTGTCTCTGAAGATGAAGCGGCCGGCTTCCGGGGACAACGATCCTGTAGTATGTTAAGAGCGAGGCTAGGAGCGCACATGTGGTTAAGCTGCAGAGGGTGACGTCATCAAAAATGGACGCGTTTCGTGAGCATGCGGACTTGCGGTGTCCTGGCAAGTCGCGCTCCTTTATCAACATGACATAAGGGCAGAAGTGGATAGACGCCTTATATAGGGACAAGGATGAGGAAGTGAGCTGGATGGGGTGGGGCTGGGAGAAGGTGGTGTCCAATGACAGGAGGAGTGGAGAGGTCATGTGATCGGGATGGCCTGGATCACATGACCTGATCACATGAGCGAAAAAAAAAACCTAATCTGATCACATGATCACATGACCGGAAAAATAAATAAATAAATAAATAAATAAATAAAATACATTTTGCAAATGGGGATAGATCAAGGATAATGGATGGACCGGAAAATAGATATAAATAATAAATGGCATTAATAGTGACGGTGTTAGATGGGTATAAGTATGAATGTGGCCGATCGCGAAAAAATTGGATTTTTGTACTCACCGTAAAATCCATTTCTCTGACATCCATGGACCGACACGGCGTCTCTTACACTTTACACGTGGGGTATATGTCCCTGCTTGCAGGAGAAGACCTAGGCAGAATGTTAAATGTTAAAACATTCCAGAACAAACCAGAGCTGAACAGCCCCGCCCAGGGGGGCGGTCCCTCCGGACATTACCCTCACACCTGCAGCTAGCAGGCCTCAGTTCGTAACAAAGCAGCACAAACTTAAAGGAAGGGTGGGTGCTGTGTCGGTCCATGGATGTCAGAGAAATGGATTTTACGGTGAGTACAAAAATCCCATTTTCTCTTATCATCCATGGACCGACACGGCGTCTCTTACACTTTACACGTGGGATGTCCCAAAGCATTGTCAAGAGGGATGGGAGCAGTATAAATGGAAAAACCAAAAAACTTCACTCCAAACAAGGCAGAGCTCCCCAACGGAGGAGTTGCCACTTTAAACAGCGGCCTGCAACACCTTGCGGCCGAAGGAAGCATCCGGAGATGCAGCCTCATCAACCCTATAAAACATAGAAAAGGTATGAACAGACGACCAGGTCGCCGCCTTGCACACTTGTGCAACCGACGCTTGATGTCGGAAAACCCAGGAAGCACCAATTGCCCTGGTGGAATGCGCCGTAACCGGGAAGGGAGGCGCCCGCCCCATGAGAGTATAGGCTTGAAAGCCGGTTTGTCCGATCCACCTAGAAAAAGGTGGCAGACGAAGCCGCTTGACCCTGTATCTGACCAGAGACAGTCAAACAGAGAGTAGACTTCCGAATAGAAGCAGCAGACAGGCACACCTGCAAGGCACGTACCACATTCAAAGTGTGCCGCGCGTACTCTGGGATGCGACGGGCGAGGACACTAGGACGGGAGGACAATGTCCTCATTTTAGGTGAAAGGTCAAGATCACCCTTGACAAAAGAGAAAGTCGCGGATGCAACACCGCCTTATCCTTATGGATGACTAAATATGGCGACTTGCAGTACAAGGTCGCCAATTCAGATACTCGTCTAACAGAAGTGATTGCCACTAAAAAGAGCCACCCACTGAGACAAAGCGAAGAGGGGAATATCCCTGATATTCTCAAAAGGAGGTTCCTGGAGAACCGAGAGTACCAATTCCGATCCCACGGGGGGAAAAGAGACACGACAGGAGGGAGCCCATGGCGAACCCCCTGTACAAGGGTGCCAACCAAGGAATGACCCGCTAGTGGTCACCGAAAGAAGACGGCCAAGGCCGAAACTGACCCTAAATGATACTCAAAGCGAGCCTTTGGGCCACGCCATGCTGTAGGAAACGCAGGATTCTAAGGACGGAATACGTCCGAGGATGTCAGTCCAGCTCTTCGCACATGGCGATGTAAGCTATTCCAGGTACAGAGATAGTTCTGGAGGAAGACTTCCGTGTCCTTCATATGGACGAAATGACCGAGTCCGAGAGCCTCGGTCTCTCAACACCTGGCTTATAACAGCCATGCCGTTAAGGCCCGAGACTGTAAAGGCAGGATGAAATATATGACTTTGAGACAGAAAGTCCTCCCTATTGGCAACCATCAGGGAACGGCCTCGACGAGACGTACCAGATCGGCGTACCAGTGAAGCCGAGGTCAATCCGGAGCAATGAGGATCACCGGAATTCCCTCGGTCGCCACCCTGCGCAGCAGGCGAGGAAGCAACTGCAGCGGAGGATAAATGTGTATCAGGTGATCATGACCCCATGGGCCACTGACGCCTCTAATGCATCCGCCCAAGGATCCCTGGATCTGGCCACAAATCGACAACTTACAAGTGAGTCGAGAAGCCATCGGGTCCACCTCCGGCGTGCCCCACCGTTTGTGTGGCAAAGGAGTTGAAATACCTCCGGGTGCAAGGACCACTCTCCCCGGTCCAACGTCTGGCAACTCAATAGTCCGCCAGTTCTATGCCCGGAATGTAAATGGCTGACAGAGCCGGCACGCTTCCTTTAGCCCACTTCAGGGTACGGGGGACCTCGGAAGCCTCAGCTGAGCTTCGAGGTGGTCGACATACGCCACCACCGTGACTTGTCCGACAGGATCCTAATGGAACGATCCTGCAATCTCTCAGACCACGAGGAGAGGCACAGTCTGATGGCCCGTATTTCCAGAACATTAATCGGCAAACGGGCTTCGTCCGGAGTCCAAGCCCTTGGGCCAACAGGACTCCCCAGATTACACCCCAGCCCTTCAGGCTGGCGTCTGTAGTGAACACCATCCATTGGACGGGGAGGAACGACTTCCCGGACCGAAGAGCCGGGGACCCAAACTCCATGTCAGGGACGCCCTGACCAGGTGGCTCACCTGGATCGGAAAATCCAAAGACAACGGGGATTTGTCCCAAGGGAACAAGATCTCCTTCTGCAATGCCCTGGTGTGTGATTGGGCATACGGAATGGCCTCGAAAGAGGTCACCATGAGTCCCAGGATTCCCATGCAAAAACGGATTGACGACCATTTTTTGGGATGTCAGCATCCGTTCTGCAGACTGAAGTGTCAGTAGCTTCCCCGGAGGTAGGAATACCTTTTGCCTCCAAGGAGTCCAGAATCAGACCGAGATACTCCAAATCTCGAGTCGTGACCCGGACTGACTCCTGAATGTTTAGGAGCCACCCGAAGTCCCTGAGGGTCTGACTGACGATAGTCACACTGTCTAATACTGAGCCATTTCCTGCTCTGAGAAGATCGTCCAGATAGCCCACGACAGCAATGCCTTGCTGTCTCAGCAAGCTAGAACCGGCACAAGCACCTTAGTGAACACCCTCGGCGCCGGGGCTAGGCCGAAAGGAAGAGCCACAAATTGATAGTGGACTTCGTCGATCGCAAGCGCAGATCGGAACATACAAGTAGGCGTCCTTGAATTCCAAGTTCGCCAGAAAATCCCCTTGACGGAGTGCACTGACCACCGTGCGAATGGATTCCATGCGGAACTTTTGCACCTTCACGAAGGCATTCAGGACCTGGAGGTCCAAGATAGGCCAGTAGAATCCCTGAAACCTCTCCTGTGATGGAACCGGCACAATCACTCCGGACCTCAAACCTGAATAGGCCCCATAGGGCCACCCGACGGGCAGGAAGGAGAGGAAGATTCGAGGGAAGAATCTGTCTGGTATTAGGAACGGAACCTATCCTGTAACCTGAGGGGATCACCTTGCACACCCACCAGTAGGAGATCCGGGAGGTCCATTGATCCGTGGACCTGCAAAGTCATCCCCCCTACCCCAGAGTTGGGAGGGGGCAAGACTTCACGCGGAGGCGGGCTAGTGAGCCGGCTTGTTCGGCATACGCACCCAGGGGCGCTCGTGTCCACCAGCCGTACCGCTGTCAGTCTGGGGGGGCCTCCCCGTTGACTGACGAAAATATCCCCTTTTTTCTGGAAAGGAAGGACCCTGCTTATAGCGGCCTCCTTGCCAGCCTGAGGAAGAACAGTGCTTTTACCTCCCGTGACATCCTTGATGATGTCATCCAGCGCAGCACCGAAAAAACCTACCACCTTTTAATGGTAAACCCTTCCGAGGCTTTTTAGAAGCTAGGTCAGCAGACCAGCATTTCAACCAGATCAGACCACGCAATACCCTGAGTTATAAGGGGCCGCGTCAAACGTGGTGTCGCCACATAAACCAGGCCCTGCACCATTTGTGGGCCAGAGCAATAGTGTCTGGAGGAAGAACATGCTCCTGTACAGTTGCCCATCCCGCATGTGTTGGAGACACAAGGGTCGCCGCTACCACAAGCCGTAGGGCGGACCCCAACAAGGCAAACATGGCTCTACTCACCACTTCTGACCTCCTGTGAGTGGGGTCCTTAAATGCAGGAGTCCCCTCCACCGGGAGAATGGTGGCCTTGTTCAACCGGGCGACTGGAGGGTCGACCACTGGGGGAGAAGCCCACATTTTTAGTAGGGCATCCTCAAAAGGGGTATCTGATAGACAAACGCCGCGGGACCATAAAAGACTTCTGCGGCTTTTTCCCCAGACCTTGTCAGTGAGCTGGTCAAAGAAAGGTACATATTGAAAAAAACACTTTTTAGAAGGCCCGGCCCCAAGGAACCAGAGGAGACCGTCCGCCTGAGGTTCTGCATCCGCAGCATTTAGCTTGCGAGTGTCCCTCACTGCATCAATGAGTTCACAAAACAAGCACCCTGTCATTTACTAACACAGAACTGGAGTTTTCCTTGCAAGGAATGTCCTGTTCAAAACCATCAAATATATATTCAGAGCTAGGGTCCTGAGCGGTAGTGGCTAGGCCCATATCTGAATCAGCGCATTACCCCCCCCTTTTTTTTTTGTGGAAAAAAGGTGGGGATAGGGGCTTTTTTGCTCCCTTGCGCTCACACACTGCTTTCTCCTGGTCAGATTAATGATTCCAGGAATGCCGACAACTGGTCCCTAAGGACCGCAGGTGCAGAAGCACTGTCAGTTGTCTCTAACAATGTGAAGAAAACAGGTGAACCAGACTCCAATATTGCCACCCTCTGAGACCTTATTCACCATTATAGTGAATAATACAGCCCACCCACAGGCCGTGCTGGGGCTGAGGAGGGGATACCTGGAGTACTCACCACCCCTAGGGACCGCTGTATGAGCCGCGCTGTAGCGCTGTATGAGCCGCGCTGTAGCGCTGTATGAGTCGTGCTGTAGCGCTGTATGAGTCGTGCTGTAGCGCTGTATGAGTCGCGCTGGTGCAGCCTGAGGTAAAGAATCTGTGGGGATGTGTGTATTCCGCGCCGTACAGCAGCGCTGCTAGAGGCCGAAAACGAAAGTGCAAATGCCGCGGCTACAAGAAAATGGCCGCCGGGCACCAGTTTAACTATGTATTAAGCCTCAGCCAAAATGGCCGCCAATGGCGCATTTTTTTAAAATAAAACACCGCGCCAATGGCGCACAGAAAACACCACAGCCAGTCCCCCAGAACACTTCCCAATAAAAATAACAGTCATGGAGCGGCCCCCCCCAAGGCAGAGTGACCCCCCAAGCATCCCCACACAGCACAACAGCACAACAGGGTGCAGAGAGCAGCATACAGGGGGGAGACAGGGAGAACCCCCCACACACAGAAACACAGCCAGCATGTACTCACCTTGCAGCAGGAGAGACTACTTACCCGTCCCGCAAGCACCTTGGAGAACACCCCCAGTGCCAATAGAGGGACTCACTGGCTTGTTTCAGACAGGCCTATCACAGAGTCGTACTGTGTAGCTGTCAGCCCGGTCCACCGCGAAAGATACAGTAGGTACTGTTCGATCTTGAGAGGACCGCGGGAGCATGAAAGCAACCCGGCCACCCCTGGAGCCATGGGGTATGTCGTGAACTGAGTCTCACGCACGCAAGGCGAGGATCAGCACGCTCGATGGTCGGACAGGGAAGACTACGAGGATACTAGTGTACCCAACCTGTTGCCCAGCCGACAGTTGATTGAAGGTCTCAAAAATAAAATAATAAAATTCCCAAAGGAATAAAAATTAAAAGTAAAATCTTCCAGGAGACTGGCTTCTGAGAGAGCCACGTCTTCTCCTTCTGCTAGGCAGAAAAAAACTGAGGCCTGCTAGCTGCAGGTGTGAGGGCAATGTCCGGAGGGGCCGCCCCCCTGGGCGGGGCTGTTCAGCTCTGGTTTGTTCTGGAATGTTTTAACATTTAACATTCTGCCTACGTCTTCTCCTGCAAGCAGGGACATATACCCCACGTGTAAAGTGTAAGAGACGCCGTGTCGGTCCATGGATGATAAGAGAAATATATATATATATATATATATATATATATAATAATAGATATGAATGTTAAGGGTCACAAAAGAAATATACATATATACATATATATATATATATATACACTAATAATAAAATAGCATTAATATAGGCAGTGCTGTGGGAATAAACGGGGTATAAAGAAGAATAACGGGTCACGAAATAAATATAATAAATATGAATAGAAAGGGTCACGGAAAATATATATTAATGATAAGTGCCATTAATACAGGCAATGCTGCAGGAATAGGCAGGTAGACAAATGGCGAAGTATGTCTCCTTATAAATAATATGATATATGGAACATGTTACATGTATATAGAAAATTTCCAAAAGGTGATGATGATGGCAACTGTATATATCCAATTGATAATATTAGTATGATAGTTTGATAAGTAATTTGAAATTAATACAAAAAAGGGAAAAGGGGAAGGGGAGGGCATAATGTTATTATGTGGGGGGGGGGGAATGGGAGTGGGGGGAGGATAACGGGCAAATGAAAGAAAGGAAGAGGGAAGGGGAAACAGGAATGGGGGGGGGGATTTGGGAAGAAGGGGGAGGGGAAGGGAAGGGGGGGGGAGGGGGGAAAATAAATGATAAAAGGAAGGGGAAAAAGGTGACTATGGGGAAAATATATGCCATGCTGATATGTATGACAGTAAAACATATACATCTATGCATATTAGTTTACACAAGTGTACAGATGATCACATACATGGAAGCTTAATAGAATGATAATTTTTCAAAAAACAAAGTAATAACGTAAACTACATCAACTGTAAGGATGTAGTATAAGAATAAATGGATTAAATCAAATATACTAACATAGGCAATATATGGGCAATATGTCAGTATATGATACAAACGGTAGTTATATATATTCCGACAATAAAAATCAAATCAGTGCAATAAGGGTATTACCCAATAGATAAAAGGTTAAAATATTAAAAATATATAAATTCTACAAAAATTCTAATTACACATACAGGCCTCTAAGATAATACAATAAATAGTAAAAGAACAGGTGAAATGAGCATAAATGTGAGGAGGTAGGGTAATGTTATTTATAAAATAGTGGAAATCTCAATCCCTTCATTTATACCACCAGGCGAGAGAACGTCTAAAGTGTAAATCCAAAAAGTTTCCCTAGCGCATAACTTTTTGAACCGCTCTGCTGCTGGAAGTGAGCGGGGATCTGTTCAATCACCCAGACCTTTAGGCCACTGGTGGATTTTTGGTGGGCTACACAGAAATGTCTGGGGACACTGTGGGGATCGATGCCACCTTCAATTAGCCTCCTGTGTTCCCCAAACCTGACTCGCAAAGCTCGCATAGTGCGGCCCACATTCATGAGGCCGCAGGGACAGCTGAGGCCATATACTACAAACTCAGAAGAGCAGTTGTAGAACTCTTTGAGTTGATAAGTTTTACCTTTCGTGGAGAAAGATTTTTGCCCATGGTGAACATATTTGCATGTTTTACATAAGGTTTTATTGCACTTGTACATGCCAACCAAAGGTATGAGGACTAATGGGGTAGGAGTACAATCGCGAGTGCGAATCTTACTGGGAGCCAGTTTACTTTTGAGATTGGGTGCTCTGCGATAAGTTACTTTGGGGCGAGCAGGGATAATAGATTTAGGGCAGGATCCTGCAAGAGGATCTTCCAATGGTTGGCCAAGATACTTTCCATTTTTTTAAATTCAAAATGGAAAGTGGTAGTGAAGCGGAGAGAATGATTCTCTGTCTCACGAGCCCCTTTCGGGGGTTTACCCTTCAGATAAAATTGGAAGGCTTTGTCAATGAGGCCATCAGGATATCCTTTCTCGCTGAATTTTTTCTTTAGTAGCTTGCTTTGGTCTATATAGTCTACGTCTCTGGTGCAGTTCTGCCTAAGTCGGCAGAACTGTCCTTTGGGAATATTATTGATCCATTTTGGGAAATGGCAGCTCTTATGATGCAAATAGGAGTTGCCGGCTGTAGGTTTGACATAATTTTTGGAGATGATGGCTAAGGTCTCTTTATCAAAGGCCAACTCCAAATCCAAGAAGGGTAAGGTGGTAGGATCACTAACGGAGGTGAAAGACAGGCCAAACGAATTGTTGTTACAATGGTCTACAAAGGGTGGGATACTATCCACGGAACCGTCCCAAATAACAATAATGTCGTCAATATAACGACCGAAAAAAACGATATTGCCTGAAGATAGATTATTATTGTTGTAGATGTATTCTTTCTCCCAGAATCCCATCGCTAGGTTGGCATAAGAGGGTGCAAAATTAGCGCCCATAGCGGTTCCCTGTAACTGCAAGTAAAAGTCATCATCGAATTTAAAATAATTGTGAGTAAGGCAAAAAGTGGTGGCATCTACGATAAATGAGGCTTGTCGTGAGTTAATAAGAGGATCATGGGAGAGAAAGAACTCCAAAGCCCGGAGGCCAAAGGCATGGGGGATAGAAGTATAAAGGGAATTCACATCGAGTGAGAGCCAAATGTAGGTAGGTTCCCATTTGTACACTGAGAGCAGTTCTAGGAGGTGGCTCCCGTCTCTGATATATGAATCCAATTGCTGGACAATGGGCTGAAGAAATTGGTCTACGTATAGGCTAAGCCCCGTGGTGATGCTGTCCATCGCGGCCACTATAGGTCTCCCCGGGGGATTGTCCAGGCTTTTGTGCACTTTTGGGAGGTGGTAAAAATAAGGAATATGATAAAAGTTCTTTAAAAGGAAGGATTTTTCTACTTTATTAAGAACATTATCAAGACAGGCAGCTGTGACTAGAGAGTCAATTTCTATTGCATAGTCCGGGGTGGGGTCTTTAAAGATCTTTTTGTAAGTGTTACTGTCGGAGAGTAGTCTCCTAGCTTCACCAAGATAGTCATTATAGTCCTGTATGACAATTCCTCCACCTTTATCAGCTAACTTAATGACTATATCTCTAGCTTCAGTGAGGCATCGGAGGGCTCTAATCTCGAGAGGAGAGAGATTATTGGTTTTTTTTGGGGGCTGCCGATTGACAAAGTTTTTGAAAATCTGCAAACACTACCCTATAAAAACTCTCAATATATGGGCCTTTGGAATGTACGGGGTTAAAAATGGACTTGGGTTTAAAAGCAGTGTGGATAACTGGAGGAGAAGTGGCTGGGTGTTGGGTGAGTAAGTAAAACAATTCCTCATCAAAGGATCTTCCGTGTCATCAATGAAATTGGAATGATATAAGAATAAATTGGAGGTGATGGTAGGAGATGTGGGAAGGGAAGTGGTGTTATTCAAATGATCCTTTTGTTCTTTTATATGGTAGTGCCTCTTAAGGGTGAGATTGCGTATATATCTATTTAAATCTTTGAAGAGTAAAAAAGGATTGGGTTTATTAGGTGGTGCAAAATTGAGGCCTCTACTGAGGAGGGAAGTATCAGCAGAAGAAAGGTTACGGGAGGATAAATTAAATATTTTTATAGTTTCCTGACCTTGATGGCATTGGGGTTGTTTTCTATTTCGTCCCCCTCTACAGCCTCTCCGGTGAGTTTTCTTTTTTTGTTGTTTTTGGGTGCTGTCAGAGGAGGACTGGAGACTAAAAAAGAAGACGGAATAGCAGAGCTTTACTCAATAAGGGCAGGGATAATGGATGGATTGGGATAAACCACAGAAGGATCAGCATGAGTATTAGTGGAGGGGACTTCCATCGTGTCCATGGTGATGGTCGAAGGTGTGTTATTATGGGATACAATAGGACTAGGTGGAAAACCGGGGATGATAGCTGTGGGCTGAACTGATGATCTGTTATAAAATCTATTCAAAGCGTTAATAAGACTGGCATTACCATAAGTAGGGATATGTCTTTTCTGTTTATTTATTGTATTATTGATCTTGGGCGGCTGCCCTTTTGTGAGGTCAGTGATTCTTGGGGCCAGGATAGGCCTCATGGGCCTATGAAATATCCCGGGACCAAACGGACTGGGTATTATTAAACTCATAAGGGGACGGGGGGGGGGGGGGGGTCAGGGCTGGAAACTGAAGGAACGAGCTGGGATGATGAATGAGGGAAAACCTCTATAGGAGGTATGACAGCTGATGGGACGTGATGATGGATATTCTTTATTTTATTCCACGTGAAGACATTGTCATGGTTGAAGTCATCTAGGTCCCGCCTAAACTTCCCCAGCTTCATGTGTAATAGATGGTGTCACGTACCTGACGGTGACGAGCCCGGTTAGCAGAGGGAGGCCTCCCTTGCGGCTCCCACCGGCGGCCCCTGGTGATATAACAGGAAGCACGGAGGTGGAAGGGGTACGAGTGCCTGGCAGGATCAAGAACTACCGCAGGTGATCAGGAACCAGCAGGTGAGGAGGCAGGAACCAGGAACTACAGCAGGTGAGTGGACAGGAACCAGGAACTACAGCAGGTGAGTAGACAGGAACCAGGAACTCAGAAGATGACCCGGACCGGGAGGCACAGCAGGTAGACTGGAACCACTGGGCAGCAGCAGGTGAACAGGAACCAGCAGATGAGCAGACAGGAACCAGCAGATGAGCAGACAGGAACCAGCAGATGAGCAGACAGGAACCAGGAACTCAGCAGATGACCCGGACCGGGAGGCACAGCAGATAAACTGGAACCACTAGGCAGCAGCAGGTGAACAGGAACCAGCAGATGAGCAGACAGGAACCAGCAGATGAGCAGACAGGAACCAGCAGATGAGCAGACAGGAACCAGGAACTCAGCAGATGACCCGGACCGGGAGGCACAGCAGGTAGACTGGAACCACTGGGCAGCAGCAGGTGAACAGGAACCAGCAGATGAGCAGACAGGAACCAGCAGATGAGCAGACAGGAACCAGCAGATGAGCAGACAGGAACCAGGAACTCAGCAGATGACCCGGACCGGGAGGCACAGCAGGTAAACTGGAACCACTAGGCAGCAGCAGGTGAACAGGAACCAGCAGATGAGCAGACAGGAACCAGCAGATGAGCAGACAGGAACCAGGAACTCAGCAGATGACCCGGACCGGGAGGCACAGCAGGTAAACTGGAACTACTAGGCAGCAGCAGGTGAACAAGAGCCAAGGTCAGGCAGGATCGTCAGACAAGCCGGGGTCGGGTAAACTGGCAGGCAGCGAGGCACAAAAGGATCAGGCAATACCGAAGTCAGAAAACAGGCCGATGGTCAGGTACAGGCAGATAGCAGGAGGGTCACAGGAAGCCGGGTCAGATACAGGTAAACAAGGCAGATCAGGTCACTTGGGATAAACGCTGTAGAGCAGACAGCAGGGACTGTCTGCAAGTGAGGAGTTTAAATAGCCCTTCGGGCGTCACCTGCGGGGGCGGGAACCAGGAAGTCCAGGGCGTCTGTTCCTGACAGGGTTTCCATGACATTGCCCCCCCCTCCAAGGGGCAGCCTCCGGATGCCCCTAGGAGCAAACTTCTCGGGGTGAGACCTCCTGAAGGCTTGTATCAGGTCTTTGGCGTGAATGTTCTCTTCGGGTTCCCAGGAGTTCTCCTCTGGTCCGTAACCCTTCCATTTTATTAAAAATTGACTCTGGCTATTTCTTCTTCGTGCATCTAAAATAGCTTCTACCTCGAATTCCTGTTCCCCGTCTATGATGACGGGATCAGGGCGAGTCGGGGTCCGACCTGGGAATGGGTTGGAGACTGACGGTTTCAATAGAGAAACATGAAAAACAGGGTGGACCCTCAGGGAGTCGGGGAGCTCCAGCTCGTAGGCCACCTCGTTGATTTTCCTTTTGATAGGAAAAGGCCCTAGAAACTTGGGGCCCAATTTCTTGGACGGGCAAGCCAATCTTAGATTGATGGTGGAAAGCCATACTTGGTCGCCCGGTGCCAGCGCTAATTCACCCCGTCTCCTCCTGTCGTAGACCGTCTTGTTATACTCCTGAGTTCTTGCCATGGCTTCGCGTAGAAGCTGGTTGTTAGAGGAGAAGAAATTCACTTTTTCCAGAACTGCGGGCACTGAGCACTCAGGGAGAGAGTTGGGCAGAAATGTGGGGTGAAACCCGAAGTTCGCAAAAAATGGGGTCTGGTTAGTTGCGGAGTGGATGGAGTTATTGTAGGAGAACTCCGCTAGCGGAAGCAGGGAGAGCCAGTCATTCTGAGCAAAGGAGGAGAAACAACGCAAATATTGCTCGAGGGTCTGATTTGTTCTCTCAGTCTGTCCGTTGGTTTGAGGGTGGTAAGCCGAAGAGAATGATAGCTCTATTCCCAGAGTCTTGCAGAGGGACCTCCAGAACCGGGAGGTAAATTGTACCCCCCGATCGGAGACTATATTAGCAGGTACCCCGTGGAGCCTGACGACTTCTTTAATGAACATTTGTGCAGTTTCCGGGGCCGAGGGGGTCCCTCTCATAGGAACAAAATGTGCCATCTTGGACAGACGGTCCACAATCACAAAGATGATGGTGTGATTCTCAGCCGGGGGGAGTTCAACTATGAAGTCGATAGAAAGCATTTTCCACGGTCTCTCTGGAACGGGTAAGGGCTTCAGTAGTCCCCAGGCTTTGGATCTGGACCCTTTATTCCGGGTACATGTAGTACAGGACTCCACGAACCTCCTGCAATCCTCGCGTAGTCGAGGCCACCAGAAGGTACGTTGTACCAACTCAGTGGTCTTAGCCACGCCAAAGTGCCCAGCAAGGGCATGATCGTGGCAGAGCTCTAGCACGGTTATCTTTAGTTCTTCTGGTATGAATATCCTGTCTTGGTGCCAGAGTAATCCATCCTTGGTTTGCAGATCCAGTTCAGGAGAGGGTTCCTGTCTAGTGGTGGCTTGTCTGATCCGGGAGAGTAGGTCCTCCTGAAGTAGGAGAAAATTCCCAGGAGCGAGGATTGTATCGGGTGAGGAGAGTTCTTTGGATCCATGAAACATTGGGGACAAGGCGTCAGGTTTAGTGTTCTTGGCACCGGGGCGGTATGTCACATGGAAGGAGAACCGGGAAAAAAACAGGGCCCATCTGGCTTGTCGTGGTTTTAGTCTTTTTGCAGTTTTCAGGTACTCTAAGTTCTTATGGTCGGTGAATACTAAGATCGGGTGAGCAGCACCTTCAAGTAAGTACCTCCATTCTTCCAGGGCGGACTTAATCGCCAAGAGTTCCCGGTCTCCCACGTCATAGTTCTTTTCTGCCGCAGATAATTTGCGAGAAAAGAAAGCCACCGGATGAAGCAAAGCCTTGGTTCCTTGCCTCTGTGACAATATTGCCCCTACTGCAACCTCAGAAGCATCTACCTCAAGTACAAATGGTAGGGAGGAATCTGGGTGTTTTAAGATGGATGCAGAGGTGAAGAGCCCTTTGAGATCCTCAAAGGCCTTTTGGGCTTCAGGGGACCAGTGGAAGCGGGTACCTTGCTTGGTTAGCTGAGTAATGGGTGCAATGATGGCGGAGAACCCCCGGATGAATTTACGATAAAAGTTGGCGAATCCAACGAACCGTTGGATTCCCTTCTTATCCACTGGCGCTGGCCAGTCCAAGATTGCGGTGATCTTCTGTGGGTCCATCCTGATGCCTTCGCCAGAGATGATTAATCCCAGAAATGCTATGCTCTCCCGCTCAAACTCACATTTCTCAGCCTTCGCATATAGTTTATGCTGCCGAAGCCGGTCTAACACACTTCTGACATGCCTGCGATGAGAGTCAAGGGAGGAAGAGAAGATTAGTATGTCATCTAAATAAGCAATCACAAAGAGATCTAAAAAGTCCCGAAGAACATCATTAATTAAATACTGGAAGGTGGCAGGGGCATTGCACAGCCCGAAGGGCATCACTAAATATTCGAAATGTCCGAACCGGGAGCGGAAGGCGGTTTTCCACTCATCGCCCTCCTTGATTCGGACCAGGTTATAGGCTCCCCGGAGGTCAAGCTTAGTGAAAATAACGGCAGCTCCCAATCTTTGGAACAACTCTGGTACCAGAGGAAGAGGATAACGATTTTTAATGGTGACCTTATTTAGTTCACGGTAGTCCACACATGGCCTGAGGGTATGGTCCTTCTTTTCTACAAAGAAAATGCCTGCGCCTGCTGGCGACGTAGAGGGGCGAATGAACCCCTTTAAAAGGTTCTCATCAATGTAGTCCTTCAGGGCCCCCTGTTCCACCTCCGTTAAAGGGAAAATCCTACCGAAAGGAATAGCTGCTCCGGGAAGTAGATCAATGGGGCAGTCGTAGGCTCGGTGGGGTGGTAGTGTCTCTGCCCCCTGTTTACTAAACACATCGAGAAAGTCCAGGTAAGCGTCAGGGATGGCCTGACGTATTCCGGCCTCAGTGTCGGTACACATTAAGGTGGCAGGCCCAGGGGGTTTGTGTGAGCCACAGGACCGTTGGCAGTAGAAGGAAGGAAACGTGATCACCCCCGTGACCCAGTTAATGGTAGGATTATGGGCTTGTAGCCAGGGCATACCGAGAATTATGGGGAACAGTGGAGAGGAGATAATATCCAGCCGTAGATATTCTCGGTGCACCCCGGTAGAGGAGAAGACAGTGACAGGTAGGGGAGCTGTCTCTTCGACCACGGGCCCCGACTTGATAAGGGACCCATCAGCCAGGTGAACCCGTAGTCCATGGGTCTTGGGAAGTAGAGGAATAAGTTGAGTACGGGCAAAAGTTGAGTCCATGAAGCAACTACAAGCCCCAGAGTCAATAATTGCAACGACTTGCAGGATCCTTCCTGGGAGCTGCAGGGAGATAGAAAGAGCGAAGTGAGAGGAGGATTTAGTCTGAGGGTTGATCACAGCAGGGAATACTGACAAGCCCTTACGGAACTTCAGGGGACAGTTCCTAACGAAGTGACCGGGCTCCCCGCAGTACAGGCACAGGTTGTGCGCGCGTCGGCGTTGGTGTTCCTCCGGAGTAAGGGAAGGGCGGAGGACCCCACGCTGCATGGGTTCAGCAGCATCGTACGAGGGGGTCAAGGGTGCTGCAGAAGCTGGGTGCGGATGACTGGGGACCCAGGGAAGCATCCAGGTCGGCCGGGTGAAGCCCGTGGCCCTCTCAACCCTCCGTTCCCTCAGGCGTCGGTCGATCTGAATTGTCAGATCGATCAGTAGGTTCAAATTTTCTGGTATTCCTACCCTAGCCAGTTCGTCCTTCAATGGGTCAGAAAGGCCTATGTGAAACTGGTGACGGAGGGCAGCGTCATTCCAGCTGGTGTCTGCGCTCCAGCGCCTGAATTCAGCTACATAATCTTCCGCTGCTCTGCGTCCCTGCTGAAGGGTCCGCAGGGCGTTCTCTGCAGTGACCGAGAGCTGAGGGTCCTCGTACAATTGGGCAATGGCGTCAAAAAAAAGTGTAAGGCTGTCCAAGGACACATCTTTGCGTTCTAGCAGGCGGTGGGCCCAGTTCTGTGGGTCTCCGGAAAGCAGCGAAATTACAAAGCCCACCTTGGTAGCTTCTAAGGAAAAGGTGCGGGGCTGTAAGGCAAAGTACAACTCACAAGAGTTCCGGAAAGCCCTGAACTTGCTCCGGTCCCCGGAGAATCTTTCGGGTGTAGGGACCCTGGGTTCAGGGGGAAGCATGACCACCGTGGGCGCAGCTCCTGCCCCGGCGGAAGAAGTGGAGGCACGTGGACCCCCTTGAGCTCCATCGGGGTTGGTGAGGGCCCGCACTTGTCCTTCCAGGTGAGTGTAGCCTTGCTGGAGGCTCTTAACGGCCTCGGTCAGTCCCGCCAGGTGTCGGCATAGTTCCTCCATAGGTGAGGCTCCCTGCTCGGGCTCAGACATGGCTGTCTGCTACTGTCACGTACCTGACGGTGACGAGCCCGGTTAGCAGAGGGAGGCCTCCCTTACGGCTCCCACCGGCGGCCCCTGGTGATATAACAGGAAGCACGGAGGTGGAAGGGGTACGAGTGCCTGGCAGGATCAAGAACTACCGCAGGTGATCAGGAACCAGCAGGTGAGGAGGCAGGAACCAGGAACTACAGCAGGTGAGTGGACAGGAACCAGGAACTACAGCAGGTGAGTAGACAGGAACCAGGAACTCAGAAGATGACCCGGACCGGGAGGCACAGCAGGTAGACTGGAACCACTGGGCAGCAGCAGATGAACAGGAACCAGCAGATGAGCAGACAGGAACCAGCAGATGAGCAGACAGGAACCAGGAACTCAGCAGATGACCCGGACCAGGAGGCACAGCAGGTAGACTGGAACCACTGGGCAGCAGCAGGTGAACAGGAACCAGCAGATGAGCAGACAGGAACCAGCAGATGAGCAGACAGGAACCAGCAGATGAGCAGACAGGAACCAGGAACTCAGCAGATGACCCGGACCGGGAGGCACAGCAGGTAAACTGGAACCACTAGGCAGCAGCAGGTGAACAGGAACCAGCAGATGAGCAGACAGGAACCAGCAGATGAGCAGACAGGAACCAGGAACTCAGATGACCCGGACCGGGAGGCACAGCAGGTAAACTGGAACCACTAGGCAGCAGCAGGTGAACAAGAGCCAAGGTCAGGCAGGATCGTCAGACAAGCCGGGGTCGGGTAAACTGGCAGGCAGCGAGGCACAAAAGGATCAGGCAATACCGAAGTCAGAAAACAGGCCGATGGTCAGGTACAGGCAGATAGCAGGAGGGTCACAGGAAGCCGGGTCAGATACAGGTAAACAAGGCAGATCAGGTCACTTGGGATAAACGCTGTAGAGCAGACAGCAGGGACTGTCTGCAAGTGAGGAGTTTAAATAGCCCTTCGGGCGTCACCTGCGGGGGCGGGAACCAGGAAGTCCAGGGCGTCTGTTCCTGACAGGGTTTCCATGACAGATGGTCTTCGTCATTTTGGGTATTTTTCTTTAGTATTTCAAACCAAGACAGGGGAAGGGGGGTGTTGAAACTGATGATATTCTTTATGAGAGTATATGCATCATTTTTAAGTTTTTCAAACCTGGAGGTTCTGTGTGAGATGAGTATCATCATCCATTTGGAAGTACAGAACTCGGCAATTTCTGCCCATTCTTTTTTATTGTCAGCTTCAAGAAACTGACATTCTTTCATCACCCTTAAGCCCCTGGGGGAGATCTTGGTATGGATGTATTTCTCTAGAAAGAATTTGTCCCACCACTGTTGATTAGTGGTTTGGGCAAGTCTCTCTAGTTGTTTAAATTTACCACATATAGAATGACGCACCTTACTGGGGAGGACATAATTTTCTTGAAAGAGAGATGTGGGGAAATTAGTCCATATAGCATCCAGGACCGCATATTTGTTAGTTTCTATATCTTTAATGAGATCCATGGTCCAAAAAAAAAAAAATATATATATAAATAAAAAATAAATAAAATAAAAAGGGAGAGAAAATAAAATAAAGGGGGGAGAAAATTGTAACCTGGGGGAAGACTTAAATAAAATAATATAATCTTTAAACCATAGAAAAAATTGGAACATGAAATGGGATGTGCTGCCCTATAGGTTTCAAATACAGATATATAGACAAGTGGTGGCGCACAATATCCACAGAAACATGTATTATCCAAAGTAATCAATATGAAGCAAGAAAAATAAATAAATAAATAAATAAAAAAATATATAAAATATAGAAATAAGATGAAAAAATACCATACAACATATGTATATATATAGACAGTCTTAAAGGAAGTCCTTAGGAGTCTGTTTACACACTGCGGTGTATATGGGTGGAGCAGGGATAAATGGGATCCACTGTGCACAGGGCGGCCATCATAGATGAACAGAAACCATGTTCAGGGGTAACTGGAAGACAAGGAGAGAGGCGCCTCTAAGTGCAATAGTGTAACAAGTTTTTAATAGTAGATACAAATACACTCACATTTAGGTGAATTAACATAGGCGTTTAAAATGTCAGGATGACGATCATCAGCAGCAGGTCACAGGGGGTTCTCAGCTCTGCGTAGAATGACAGGAGTGTCTCTGAAGATGGAGCGGCCGGCTTCCGGGGACAACGATCCTGTAGTATGTTAAGAGCGAGGCTAGGAGCGCACATGTGGTTAAGCTGCAGAGGGTGACGTCATCAAAAATGGACACGTTTCGTGAGCGTGCGGACTTGCGGTGTCCTGGCAAGTCGCGCTCCTTTATGTGATCAGGTCAGGTTTTTTTTTTTTTTTTGGTCATGTGATCAGGTCATGTGATCCAGGCCATCCCGATCACATGACCTCTCCACTCCTCCTGTCATTGGACACCACCTTCTCCCAGCCCCACCCCATCCAGCTCACTTCCTCATCCTTGTCCCTATATAAGGCGTCTATCCACTTCTGCCCTTATGTCATGTTGATAAAGGAAAATGCGACTTGCCAGGACACCGCAAGTCCGCACGCTCACGAAACATGTCCATTTTTGATGACGTCACCCTCTGCAGCTTAACCACATGTGCGCTCCTAGCCTCGCTCTTAACATACTACAGGATCGTTGTCCCCGGAAGCCGGCCGCTCCATCTTCAGAGACACTCCTGTCATTCTACGCAGAGCTGAGAACCCCCTGTGACCTGCTGCTGACGATCCTCATCCTGACATTTTAAACGCCTATGTTAATTCACCTAAATGTGAGTGTATTTGTATCTACTATTAAAAACTTGTTACACTATTGCACTTAGAGGCGCCTCTCTCCTTGTCTTCTTTTTTTAGTTAAAGTGTATCTTCACTGCATTTGAGCACCGCAAACCAAAACCAATATTTAGTTAATTTTTAATATTCAAGTCAAACTCCCCAATCCATTCATGTGTCCATGCTTTATTTTGTTGAGAAATCACTTTGAAACTCAACCCCCTAGTATTTCTGGCTGCGGCCATCTTGAGTAAGGGCAAATGATTCATGTAGCATTTACCTCCTGGAATCCATCTGCCCTTAGCTCAAGCATGTGCGCAGGAGAGTGTGCTTAGCTTAGAAAACCCCTCCAGAGGATTCCTGGGATGTATGACATTATTTGCCTGGGCAAGAATCCAGGAAGTAACTGAAGAAATGTAAAAGAAAAGTTTAAAACAAGTAAATATGATATTCTTTCCTATCTATTTACTAATGCTAGCAGCATGAGGATTAAAAATAATCAATGTTGATTGGGATACAGGTCCACTTTAAGAATATATACTTGAATACCAGAAGATTTTAGAAGTCAGCAGTGATATAAAGTTAAACATCACAAATTGCTAAATACTTGGTTAAAATGTGTAAATTATTTTAAATACCAACGGTATGTATTATAATCATTAGATAGACTAACAATTTACACCACCACAGGATGGTGCTGTAGGTGTATAAGTTGTGGTAAAAAGTGCCACATCCTAATAACTATTAGGGTCAATGGTGTAGCAACCCCTGCTGAGGGAATATACCAGGGGCTGCTACACCATTGACCCTGGTCCAGCGGTTAGAGTTGGATGTGCTGGTTATTGTTTATCTGAGTCTGTATTACTTTTATATGTTTTTAAAAAAAAAAAAGATTTGTGTAAGTTTGTTATTAATAAAAAAGTTTTTTTACTATTGGTGCCTGTGAAGTCCATGATTCCTCCCAAATGCACAAACCCATGTATTATTCTCAGTCAGACTTGTGACTCACAGACTCCTGGCACTTTCTATAAAGGGGGAACACTATACAGAGCCTATAGCTCTGCAGGATATCAGTGTCACATCCCTGCTCCTTGGTCTATAAATGGGCACAGTCAGTCCCCCTGGTAAAGGGCTTCCCTGCGCTGTCTTTCTTTAAACCGAAACCCCTCTCTTCCGTACCCAATGCCTGAAACATGTTACAAAGATGACATTATGAAATGAAATAGACCCTGATTGATTCACAGTGCTGAACCTTCCAACGCCAGGTTGATTTAATATCTAAAAACAGTTTTCAGAAAATGTACTTGAGTGATCAAATTTAATGATTTTAATGGCTTCATATCTGACTGAAGGGTGGGTGGGTCTTATATCTGCCTGCAGTTCCTCTTGAAGCATCTCCCAGGGATTGTAAAACCACGTATTTCCACAGCAATGCAGAACATGTGAGGTTACCAGTGAATATCCCAGATAAAACACAAGTGACTAGCAATGCTAGACCTATGTCAGGATTGTAGGCGGAGAGGATTGTGGGAAAGCAGCTGTAATAATTTAAGGTTGAAGAAGGGTCTCATGCATGTGATATGCTGGAGTCCTTATCATCATATTTATTACAGATCCATAATAGGCCAGGACAGCCAATGGATTTTCAGGAAGCTCTCTTGTGGACACCACAAATCAGCTTGTGGCTTGGCCTAAAATAGTTTTAAATTGCACCTGTCTACAAAATATGTAGTGGAGATGGATATCTATGAGATCAAAATACAATCCATTCCCTGGGATAGAGGTGGTTCTGCAGTTCCAAAGTGTGCATTTTCCCAATTCAAGTATGCTATAAGGCTGGGTTCACACTGGTACAACAAACGCTCCGACATTGGGAGCTCATGTCGCATGACGTGTGAAAATCAATGTTTCCCTATGAGAGCCATCTTAACTGGTCCGACAAATGTCGTACCGACTTTGAAAATGCTCCCTGTACTACTTTGGTCCGAATTTTATCCTACTTTAGCCCATTGAATATCATTGAAGTCAGATCAAAGTCGGAACGCCATCTTGCATGATCCGACTTTGGCATGCGACTTGTGATCTGCTGATCTTGGGGGGGAACTCCACGCCAAATTTTAAATAAAAAACCGGCATGGGTTCCCCCTCCAGGAGCATACGAGGCCCTTGGGTCTGGTATGGATTTTAAGGGGAACCCCCTACGCCGAAAAAACGGCATGGGGGTCCCCCCAAAATCCATACCAGACCCTTATCCCAGCACGCAGCCTGGCCGATCAGGAAAGGGGGTGGGGACGAGCGAGCGCCCCCCCCTCTTGAACCGTACCAGGCCGCATGCCCTCAACATGGGGGGTGGGTGCTTTGGGGCAGGGGGGCTTATCGGAATCCGGGAGCCCCCTTTAATAAGGGGGCCCCTAGATCCTGGCCCCCCCACCCTATGTGAATGAGTCTGGGGTACATCGTACCCCTGCCCATTCACCTGGGGGGAAAAAAGTGTCAAGAAAAAAAAACACACTAGACAGGTTTTTAAAGTCATTTATTAGGCAGCTCCAGGGGTCTTCTTCTGACTTCTGACTTCAAGGGTCTCTTCCGACTCTCCAGCCTCTTCTCCCGCTCTCCGGTGCCTTCTCGGCGCTCTCCGGTTCTTCTCTTGATCTCCGGTGCTTTCTGCCGGGTTCCTCCGCTATCTTCTGCCAGCTCTTTTACTAGCGTTGGCCCGGTCTTCTCCGTCGTCTTCTTTCCTCTTCTATTCTTCTGATGTTGACACGACGATCTCTCCCGCTGTAATGCCCTGTGCGCAACAATTTATATAGGCATGGGCCGTGGTCACCGGGTGATGTCACCCGGTGACCCCGCCCCGTATGATGTCACAGTCCCGGGACATCACCCGTTGACCACGCCCCATGCCTATATAAATCGTTGCGCACCGCGCACACGGCATTACAGCGGGAGAGATCATCGTGTCAACATCGGAAGAAGAGAAGAGGGTAGAAGACGACGGAGAAGACTGGGCCAACGCTAGTAAAAGAGCTGGCAGAAGATAGCGGAGGAGCCCGGCAGAAGGCAGAAAGAACCGGAGAGCAGAAGAACTGAGAGAGCCAAGAAGGCACCGGAGAGCGGGAGAAGAGGCCGGAGAGTCGGAAGAGACCCCCGAAGTCAGAAGAAGACCCCCGGAGCTGCCTAATAAATGTCTAGTGTTTTTTTTTGTGTGTTTTTTTTTCTTGACACTTTTTTTCCCCAGGTGGATGGGTAGGGGTACGATGTACCCCATTCTCATTCACATAGGGTGGGGGGCGGGATCTGGGGGCCCCCTTATTAAAAGGGGCTCCCGGATTCCGATAAGCCCCCCACCTGCAGACCCCGACAACCAACGGCCAGGGTTGTCGGTAAGAGGCCCTTGTCCTCATCAACATGGGGACAGGGTGCTTTGGGGTGGGGGGGGAAGCAGGGCGCCCCCCTGTGCCAAAGCACCCACCCCACATGTTGAGGGCATGCGGCCTGGTACGGTTCAGGAGAGGGGGGGCGCTCGCTCGTCCCCACCCTCTTTCCTGACCGGCCGGGCTGCGTGCTCGGATAAGGGTCTGGTATGGATTTTGGGGGACCCCCCACGCCATTTTTTCGGCGTTGGGGGGGTTTCCCTTGAAATCCATACCAGACCTAAGGACCTGGTATGCTCCTGGAGGGGGAACCCATGCCGTTTTTTTATTTAAAATTTGGTGTGGAGTTCCCCCTCAAGATTCATACCAAACACAGTGCCTGGTATTGGCGGGGATCCAAGTCGGATCCCCGTTCATTGAAAGTCGGACACATGTCGGCTTCAAGTCGCAGGGCAAAGTCGGATCCAAAGTAGTACTAGTGTCGTGTCACACTAGTGTGAACCCAGCCTAAAGGAGTTCTGACTTCTAAACAGTGAAATTCTTGCGAGCTACCATATGATACCTATTAATTAATCAAGTCAGCTGCTCACACTGATCACATCTCATATGATCATGCACAACAAATTGAAATATAGAGAAGAGTGCCGCGCTGTCTTAACCTAAAATTGTGATACCTTATTAACCACTTCAGCCCCAGAAGAATTGGCTGCGCAATGACCAGGGCATTTTTTGCGATACGGCACTTTGTCGATTTAACTGACAATTGCGCGGTCGTGCGATGTAGTACCCAAACAAAATTGACGTCTTTTTTTTCCCACAAATAGAGCTTTCTTTTCGTGCTATTTGATCACCTCTGCGTTTTTTAATTTTTTCTGCTATAAACGAAAAATAGCACCAATTTTGAAAAAAAAAACAATATTTTGTACTTTTGCTGTATTTTTGTTTTACTTTACTGTAATAAATAGCCCCAATTTTTTTTTTAAAAAAAAGCTAATTTATTCCTCAGTTTAGGCCGATATGTATTCTTCTACATATTTTTGGTAGTAAAAATTGCAAAAAGCATATATTGATTGGTTTGCCCAAAAATTATAGCGTCTACAAAATAGGGGATAGATTTATGGCCTTTTTATTATTATTTTTTTTTTCTACTAGTAATGGTGGCGATCTGCGATTTTTATTGGGACTGCGACATTATGGCGGACACTATTGACACATTTTTGGGACCATTGGCATTTATACAGCAATTAGTGCTATAAAAATGCACTGATTACTGTGTAAATGTCACTGGCAGGGAAGGGGTTAACACTAGGGAGCGATCAAGGGGTGTGTGGAACTGTGTTCCCTAATGTGTGTTCTAACTGTGGGGGGAGGGGACTCACTATAGCAGATGACAGATCGTGGTTCCCAGCTTGTAGGAACTCACGATCTGCATCTCCTCTCAGAACAGAACAGGGATGTGTGTGTGTTTACACACACACACACACACACACACACGTCCCTGTTCTGCCTCTCGTGCCCACGATCGCTCGTGGCCGGTGGTCATCATGACCGCTAGTCACGAGCATCGGCACCCCTGCTGTGCAGCGGGCACGCGCGCTATCACGATTAAAGAGACCGACGTACAGCTACGACGGTCCGCTGGAACGAGCCAACCTACCGCAGTATAATGACGGCCGCTGGTCGGCAATCGGTTAAACAGTAGATGCCTTTATTGAAAATCATACAACTATTGCCTTATCCATTATTTAAAGTGTCCACGTGATAAAAAGTGCTAAAGTGCAAAAATATATTACAATGTGTATATTTATAAACAAAGTCCTTATAAAAATTATATCACAAAAAATGTGTTCCTGTGCACTAAAGTGCTGCGTGCGATTTTCTTCATGCGTTAATGTACAGATAAAGTCCATTGCAATTCCATCAAATCCATAAATTCAGGTGATAAAAATCAAAACGTGCACATGTATCCACTCTGGTGCTCCCCTTTCAGTTGTGTGCTCACCTTAGAGCGTGCAACCTTGCGGCTAAGCTTGGTCAAAACACGCTTCTGAACCACCTCTGGGTTCAATGTTTATGCTGGGATCCTGGGCTGGTTTATGGTACATTTTTCCACATATGGGTATAATAGAAAAAACTCAATAGTGTATTATCGTTTAAAAATATTTATTAATATGCCACAACAATCCCTATATTAGGGTACTCACATTTAATGGGTGCTATAGTGCACCAATCTATACAGGTAACGAAAGCCATTTGTAGCCGCTGAAGTGGTGTGTCCTCTCCACGCTGAGAACACTCTGCTGCCTCTTACACCGTCCTGTCCCCTCCCCTACATGTGTCGCTACTGGGACTTTTGTCGTATCTTTCTCAGAGGGAATGCTATTGAACGGTTGTAGTGTCAATCATTATATGCAGTCATGGCGCCCATTTTCTTACCTGTATCGTTACCTGTATAGAAGTCGCTTCTGCCCTGCAATGGTATGGAGACGGTTGGGGCCATCTTCCCCTCACTCGTCTCCATACCTAACAGGACTGATCACCTCCGCCGCTACTGACGGCTCCGGGAAGCGATGGAGAGCATCGGAGCGCGGCGGGAGGGCCCTCTCCCACTGCCGATAAAAGTGATCTTGTGGCGAATCTGCCGCAGAGACCACTTTTATCTGAACGCGGACCCCCCTCTGAAGAAGCGGATACTGGGGTTGCTGCCATAACAACAATATCCCTCTTCAAAGTACCGACACATAACGCCGGTGGACGGTCCGTAAGTGGTTAATGAACACACACTCACCTGTCCCACGGTCCAGCAATGCGGCCGCCCGAACCCTCGACACCGGCATCACAAGTGTGGGCACCGGGCTGTGACAGCTTGCACCTTCACAGCCTGGTGCGCACTGCGCATGCGCAAGTTGTGCTACGCCTTTTCAATGGCCGGGCAATCTTCTGGGACCTGTGACGTGTCCCAGAACATTGCAGGGAGGGAGGGAGAGAGGAGAACTTCCACTCGAGTCGCCTTGGCGGCCAGAGCAGAAGTGGGAGCTGGGTACCTGTCAAAACTAGGTACCCACTCCCCCCCCAAAAAAAATTACATGCCAAAATGTGGCATTTAAGGAGGTGAGGAGTCCAGAAAGCGGAGGTTCCAGAAAGCTAACGTTTTTGGAGGAAGGGTAGGAAAGGCAGCCTCCATACGTCTCCCACAACAGGCATACTTAAAGCGGGTGTAAACCCTTACATATACTCAGTGAAGTGACCTCCCTCAGGTGATACGCAGAGATAAAACAAATCCTCCTACATAAGTTATACCTGTTTATCTGCAGTTTTATCTTCTCTACATCCATTCAAAGTGCTGAATTTATAATGCTCTTCTGAAAAAAAGAGGCAGGGAGCTGAAATTACACACTTCAGAGCTCAATGAGGTGAGTGCTGAGTGCTGATTGAAGGGAAATTACGCACCCCCTTCACACAGGAACAGAGCTGAGGCTGTCAATCAGCTGGAGCTTCCTCCCTGTCACCGTTTGTCTCTTGGTGTCAGGAAAACCTGTCAGAAATGACTCATGCTGATAGCAGAGGATCGAAGCAGCAGACAGAAATGGCACTTAGTGCTTTTATTTAAGACAAGTACACATTATAGAGGGATATGCTTTGTTCATATTTCATGTCTGAGGTTTACAACCACTTTACCTGATAACCTGTGTAAGACGTCATGCACACAGGGCGTTTGAATTTCTACTCTGAACATCTTTTATTCCTGGCAGGAAAAAGCAGCCTAAAAAACGCACCTAAAGCTTAGGCATACCAAGCGTTTGAGCGTCCAGGGATTCCTTTGGTCAGAAATTAGAATATTAATTTGTTCTGGCCACTGGAATAAATGGTGGGGGGTTGGTAAAAGTAATATAACCCTCAGAGGGTCAACAGAAAAGGAAGGAAACTAGCGTTTTCATGAGGTCAGCAAAGGCAGTCTCAGTATTTCTCTCATAAAACGGTCCATTTAACAAAGTGAAGACAGTTAGCTTACTCTAATTTATTCCTCCGCCTCTAGCAGCGGAGAATCAGGTAGAGAAGGAATCGAAATGCAATATGTTTTCTTTAAATAATTAAATATGATGATATTGTAATGTTTACAGATTATAAACATGTGGGGTAGTATGTGCTGAATCCTGTACCAGCTGGAGAGGAGCCTTCTATCAGCTGTCACAGTCCCCCACCCTTCCTCTTGTAAAGCACCTGTTGTTGTTGGTCCCTTTAAATTTTAAATCCCCCCGACCCTGCACTCAGTCAGTCCCAACGTGCTGCTTCACACAAGTCGCTGTCTGATTATACCATAATATTTCATCGCTATGGGCTCTATATTGGCAAAGATTCTCTTACCGACCATCAGCAGCCTGGCACTGGTGCCCACCATCAGCATTGCAGCCAAGAGGCAGTTCCACATGGAGGCTATGGTATATTTTTTCACCATGTTTTTCATTGCGGTAAGGCTTCTTTTATTCTGGTTTCTTACTGTTGTCCATTGTGTGTTGACTAGAAAGGCAATAAACATAACATAAAGTCATATATCTCATGCAATCAAAGACAGTAAAGGTAATAATTTGGCCTCTAAGACTGTCTGCAAGATCTGCTGGTTGCTTATTGCAACAAATTACCTTCAAACCAGAAATGAAAAATGCTGAAGTTGAAGTTTGATTGGGTACTATGGGCAACACATATAGTTTGCCTTTTAACCACTTAAACAAGACCCTATACAGCATGGTAGATGTAGTGCAGAATAAGGTAAAAGTAACACAACAAGGATCCGGATGGCTGCACTTTTAAGCTTTAATATTTCAATTGCAGACTTAAAAGCATTACATGACAGTGTAATCGTTTTAAGTCTGAAAATTGAATATTGAAGTTTTTTTTAAGAGTGCAGCCATCCAGATCCTTGTTGTATTACTTGTATGAGGCTGGTGAGCTGGGCTAGCACCCTAACACAAGCAGCGGGCAGTGTTCACAATTAGAGAGGAGCACAGATACCTGCAGTGGTGCGAGCTTTTGTATAGTTAAGCAGAACAAGGTACTATTTAACACTGAAGGAAAATAATTCTAGGAAAGGATCCTTCACTGTAAGAGCAAGAGAGGGTTTGAGCTGCCTCTGTAGATTGCTTCAGTAAGCAGCTGGATTCATTTCTAAATGCACAAAATAGAACTATCTACTAATATTTATAAGACACACAATTTCAGAATATTGATTAATGCCCCTACAACACTTGTGCGACTTGTTCTTGATCAGAAAGGTTTTCTGCCATTCCCTGGATCAACTTTAGGATTGGAATTTTCTTTTGTCTATTGGGTGAACTCTTTTTTTTTTTTCAAACGTTTTACCTTATGCAGCTTTCTTTACAAAGATAAGCTATCAAACAGGGCACAACACATAAATATTTTTATATGTACATTCCTGATATTCAAATATTTATTGTATCAATTATTAATCACATACTGTAAGAGATCAATAGGAGATAGAATTATATTTACTAAATTGTTCGACTTCTTTTATCAGATTGAAAAACAATCTCACATGCGTGTTGTCAAACATTTTCATCATTGATTAATATTGATTGCCAGTTGCCTCTATGATTGATCTGTTCTAAACCATTATGTTTATGGCCTGCAATAGGGATGTATACATTGCTCTTCCCATTTACCTGAAACTGGTTTAAAAAAAAAATGAGATCCCTTACCCCAGATCAGATACACCCTGCAGTGTATCTAATCTGGAGAGGGAATGTGCGCACCCCCACAACATGATAATGTGCTCGGGGCCTAAAGGTTTATTTTGCCGTTTTGTTTACGGTTTCTAAAATGTTAACATTTATATATGGTCATCAGGGATGAGCCGAACACCCCCCTGTTCGGTTCGCACCAGAACCTGCGAACAGACAAAATGTTCGTGTAAACTTTAGAACCCTATTAAATACAATGGACTCGAACGTTCGAAATCTAAAGTGTTAATTATAAAGGCTAATATGCAAGTTATTGTCCTAAAAAGTGTTTGGGGACCCGGGTCCTGCCCCAGGGGACATGTATCAATGCAAAAAGAAGTTTTAAAAACGGCCGTTTTTTCGGGAGCAGTGATTTTAATAATGCTTAAAATGAAAAAATAAAAGTGAAATATTCCTTTAAATTTCGTACCTGGGGGGTGTGTATGATATGCATGTGAAGTGGCGCATGTTTCCCGTGCTTAGAACTGTCCCTGCAAAAAATGTCATTTTTGAAAGAAAAAAATGCATTTAAAACTGACTCGCGGCTATTAATGAATTGTTGGCTCCCGGCAATACATACAAAAGTCATTGATAAAAAAAAAAAAAAAAAAAAGCGTGGGGGTTCCCCAGAATTCAATTACCAGGCCCTTCAGGTCTGGAATGGATATTAAGGGGAACCCCGCCGCAAATTTAAAAAAAAATTGACGTGGGGTTCCCCCAAATATCCATTCCAGGCCCTTCAGATCTGGCATGGATTTTAAGGGGAACTCCACCCCAAATTTAAAAAAAAATGGCGTGGAGTCCCCCTAAAAATCCATACCAGACCCCTTATCCGAGCACGCAACCTGGCCGGCCGCAGGGGAAAAGGGGGGGACGAGAGAGCGGCCCCCCCTCCCTCCTGAACCGTACCAAGCCACATGCCCTCAACATGGGGAGGATGTCCCCATGTTGATGGGGACAAGGGCCTCATCCCCACAACCCTTGCCCGGTGGTTGTGGGGGTCTGCGGGCGGGGGGCTTATCGGAATCTGGAAGACCCCTTTAACAGAGGACCCCCAGATCCCGGCCCCCCCCCCCCTATGTGAATTGGTAAGGGGTACATTGTACCCCTACCATTTCACAAAGAAAGCGTAATTTTTTTTTAAAAAAAACACACAAACACCTTGAAAAAGTCCTTTATTTAAAAAAATAAATAAATAAACATTCCAGCGGTGAAATCCAGTGTCCCGCGGCGATCCCGATGTCCAGCGCTGTCCTTCATTGGTTGTGCCTGAGCGGACCTGATGGGGAACTCCCTCTCAGTATTTTAAATGTATAGACCCGCCCCTTCTAAAGTTCCCCATCAGGTCCGCTCAGCGGACGAGATGCAGAACATGAGAAGGGGCGGGTCTATACATGTATTACCAAAGTGAGAGCAGTTCCCCATCAGGTCCGCCCCCTCGGTATGTCAGACCCGCCTACGTCATTGGCTTGAGCGGGGAACTTCCTTCACTATGTAAATTTAAATTACACAGTGAAGGAAGTTCCCCGCTCAAGCCAATGACGTAGGCGGGTCCGACATACCGAGGAGGCGGACCTGATGGGGAACTGCTCTCACTTTGGTAATACATGTATAGACCCGCCCCTTCTCATGTTCCGCATCTGGTCCGCTGAGCGGACCTGATGGGGAACTTTAGAAGGGGCGGGTCTATACATTTAAAATACTGAGAGGGAGTTCCCCATCAGGTCCGCTCAGGCACAACCAATGAAGGACAGCGCTGGACATCGGGATCGCCGCGGGACACTGGATTTCACCGCTGGAATGTTTTTTTTTTTTTTTAAATAAAGGACTTTTTCAAGGTGTTTGTGTGTTTTTTTAAACATTTTTTTACGCTTTCTTCGTGAAATGGTAGGGGTACAATGTACCCCTTACCAATTCACATAGGGGGGGCCGGGATCTGGGGGTCCCCTTTGTTAAAGGGGTCTTCCAGATTCCGATAAGCCCCCCGCCCGCAGACCCCCACAACCACCGGGCAAGGGTTGTGGGGATGAGGCCCTTGTCCCCATCAACATGGGGACATCCTCCCCATGTTGAGGGCATGTGGCCTGGTACGGTTCAGGAGGGGGGGGGGGCGCTCTCTCGTCCCCCCCTCTTCCCCTGCGGCCGGCCAGGTTGCATGCTCGGATAAGGGGTCTGGTATGGATTTTTTGGGGGACTCCACGTCATTTTTTTTAAATTTGGGGTGGAGTTCCCCTTAAAATCCATGCCAGATCTGAAGGGCCTGGAATGGATATTTGGGGGAACCCCACGTCAATTTTTTTTTAAATTTGCGGCGGGGTTCCCCTTAATATCCATTCCAGACCTGAAGGGCCTGGTAATTGAATTCTGGGGAACCCCCACGCTTTTTTTTTTTTTTTATCAATGACTTTTGTATGTATTGCCGGGAGCCGACAATTCTTTAATAGCCGCGAGTCAGTTTTAAATGCATTTTTTTCTTTCAAAAATGACATTTTTTGCAGGGACAGTTCTAAGCACGGGAAACATGCGCCACTTCACATGCATATCATACACACCCCCCAGGTACGAAATTTAAAGGAATATTTCACTTTTATTTTTTCATTTTAAGCATTATTAAAATCACTGCTCCCGAAAAAACGGCCGTTTTTAAAACTTCTTTTTGCATTGATACATGTCCCCTGGGGCAGGACCCGGGTCCCCAAACACTTTTTAGGACAATAACTTGCATATAAGCCTTTATAATTAACACTTTAGATTTCTCCCATAGACTTTTCGAATTTGCCACGAACACCCCAATTTGTTCGCTGTTCAGCGAACGGGCGAACAGGCAATGTTCGAGTCGAACATGAGTTCGACTCGAACTCGAAGCTCATCCCTAATGGTCATTACATAGTACTTTTATTAGACGCAGTGGGGTTGATTTACTAAAACTGGAGTGTGCAAAATAATCTGGTGCAGCTCTGCATAAAAAACAATCAGCTTCCAAAGCTTAATTGAACAAGCTGATTAGCTACCGTGTACATCTGCACCTGATTTTGCATTCTTCAGTTTTAGTAAATAAATCCCACTGGATACAATTCCCTACTTTCTGCTCTTTGTATGTACACATGTCACAGCATTATTTTGTTAAGCCACACCTTACAAAATTTTGCCACACCCAGTTTTTGCCACATTGCAGTGGTTTCCAAGCCGTGGCTCGGGGGTCGGATGTGGCCCTTTGCTTGCCTTTAGCTGGCCCTTGGGGCAGTGGTGTATTTAGGTTTTGTGCTGCCCTAGGCCTGACTAAATTCATGCACCCCCTAATTTAAATACGACCCACCCTTCCTGTCAAAACCACACCCCTCCATATTTAAGACCCGCCCTATCATCTGTAAACCACACCCCTTCCAGACCACCGCCCCCTCCATCCCCCCCTAGCAGCAAAAATACCCCCTTTCAGCACAAATCCTCACCCTCATATAACCCCTTCCAGTGAAAATCCCCCTTCTCAGCACAAACCCTTGCCTTAACCTCCCCTTTCCCAGCACAAATCCCCCTTTTAGCACAAATCCTTCTCCATCTCCCCCTTCCAGCATAAATCCCCCCTCCCATCACAAATCCTCCCCCATCTCCCCCTTCCAGCACAAATCCTCCCCCATCCCCCCCTTCCAGCGCAAATCCTCACGTTCAGAAAAAAAATCCCCCTCATCTCAAACCTGTGCCTCCTTCTCTCCCCTCCCAGTACAACCCCCCAGCTCTTTCTCCTGTTTTGCTGAGACTTGCAGTGCCCTCTGGGGGGCTGAGATAAGGCAGCCTCTTATGCTGGGACTTGTAGTGACCTAGACTACAGGGGATGGAAGAATGGCAGCCCACTTTGCTGGGACTTGTAGTGCCCTCAGTGGCGGAATGAGGATTGCTCAGTCCAAGGCACTACAAGTCCCAGCATAGAAGGCTGCCATATCTCAGCCCCCACAGTGCACTACAAGTCCCAGCAAAACATGGCTGCCATATCTCAGCCCCCACAGTGCACTACAAGTCCCAGAAAAACATGGCTGCCATATCTCAGCCCCCACAGTGCACTACAAGTCCCAGAAAAACATGGCTGCCATATCTCAGCCCCCACACAGTGCACTACAAGTCCCAGCAAAACATGGCTGCCATATCTCAGCCCCCACACAGTGCACTACAAGTCCCAGCAAAACATGGCTGCCATATCTCAGCCCCCACACAGTGCATTACAAGTCCCAGCAAAACATGGCTGCCATATCTCTGCCCCCACAGTGCACTACAAGTCCCAGCAAAACATGGCTGCCATATCTCAGCCCCCACACAGTGCACTACAAGTCCCAGCAAAAACGGGGCTGCCATATCTCAGCCCCCACAGTGCACTACAAGTCCCAGCAAAAATGGGGCACTACAAGTCCCAGCAAAAACGGGGCACTACAAGTCCCAGCAAAAACGGGGCTGCCATATTTCAGCCCCCACAGTGCACTACAAGTCCCAGCAAAAACGGCGCACTACAAGTCCCAGCAAAAACGGGCTGCCACCAGTCCAAACACAGCACAATGAGACTGCACAGCCTTCTACTCACTCCTTGGCTGCCATACACTCGGGCTCCCCACTCTCCCCTTACAGCGGTGTCCTCCTACCTGAGTCTGGGCTGCCTGGATGTCACGCTGCATGGTGAAGCAGCGGGCGGGATTTCCTGTTGTCTGAAGAAGATACATCAAGGCTCCCAAGACCCCGGCGCAGCACACAAGGCTGTAGATCACTCCGCCACTGGTCAGGCACCTCAGTGGCTGTGGGCAGCAGATGCGCCGCGTGTGTGCTTACAGGAGGCTGTATGTGAGCGGGAGAAGGCCGCGGGAGCCAGGACTCGGGAGGACGGGTCGGGGGGATGTTTTTGTGCAGGGGGGCGGCTTTTTTGCCGCCCCCTGCAAAGTGCCGCCCTAGGCCTGGGCCTTGTCGGCCTAGGCCAAGATACAGCACTGCCTTGGGGCACTATTCCACCAACTGACACCAATGATGGGACACAATTCTTCCGATTGATACCAACAATGGGGCACTATTCCTTCCAATAAAACCAATGAAAGGGCACTGATGCCAAGGCATTTTCTACACCCACTGGCCGCAGTCTGGCCCCCATAAAGCCTAAAGGACTATAAACTGGCCCTTTGCTTAGAAAGTTTGCTGTTTGGATCAGTGGCGGCTGGTGCTCAATTTTTTTTTTGGGGGGGGGGTAGAAAACAAACCTGCCTCCTTCACTCGCACAACCGCCACACGCCCCCCACATGCGGGAGATGGATGGGAAGGCGGCGATCAGTCCGGCCTTACTTTAGGAGGCTGCTCCTCGCTCCAGACTTCCAGCTGAACAAGCGTTGCTTCTCCTCCCGGCCGAACAGGAAGTGGGTCCTGAGACCCGATTGGCTGGGAGGAGAAGCAGGAAGACATTAGTGAATATTATTTCGCTAATGTCACATCAGTGCGTCCCGAGCCCACCCTTTTTGAAGCCAATTAGAGCCTCAGGCTCTACTCACGTGCTTCAAATAAAGTTTAAAAAAACCATTGAAATCCATGCGTCCGGCACCCTACATGTAGATAAGGGGCCGGGCACATAGATTGTGGGGGCGGCGTCCCTGAGCCCCTAATGGAGCGGCGGCCACCACTGGTTGGGATGTTGGCACCCCCTTTTTATCTATATACAATACTATATAAGACATCTAGGAGGAGGTTAGACACTTACATGGAAATCTATTGATGTTCCTTATTAAAGGCCTATTATAGGTTGAGTCCAGTGGATGCATAGTGAACATTGTATCTGGCACGCCTTTCCTGCTTCCTCTTTTTCTACATTCACACATGTGCAATCACCTGTGTTTTTCCCTATGGAAAAGCGCAGGTAACTGAAATGACACACAGAAAACATATTTATAATATTATCACACCATGACACACCGATCATCCACAACAATTAGGTTTCCTCTAAACCTGCCTTTGAAAAAAAAAAAAAGAAAGAAAAGAGCTATGCATAAAAACACACATACAAGCGTATGAAAACACATGGAAATGTGCATTAAAAACGTGCAGAAGTGCAATTTTATGCGTGTTGTATTGTGAATGGGCCCTAAGGCTACATGCACGTGGACTTATGTAGGCAATAATTATGCCAAGAGTTAAAAAAAAAGGTTTTCCCACAGCTGGGTTACTGCAGATGGGCATACAAATGGCCATAGAACTGAGTGTCTGTATGTTCCTGTATCTGTGTAAACGTTGAAACTTTTACGCATCGGCGCAAACCTGCGCATGTTTGTAAAACAAGATGCATGCAGTACTTCTGCATTCCTGAAATTACATTATACACACATGGGGCTGTGGTCGGCAGCATACCCCAGCTGTGGTGGGAAAACAATGTATATTAAATGCCTATATACGCCCTGTGTATGCATGAGGACTGAAACTACTATTAACTGCCTTCTTAAACTCCCCTACTAATCCCTCCCTTTGCCTTCTTCTTCCTCTACACCCCCCTTATAAAATCTGAAATCCTGCTGGTGTCTTTTGGTATTTTGGAACCCTATGCTGAATGTTCCCATAGGACATTGATTTACACAGAAATGTGATATATTGACTTTTTCCTCCACGTGCTGTTACAGGATATAGTAACTTTGCAATTTGTCTGCTGAGATGTATACACCAAAAGAAAATTGCCCACTATAGGGAAGAATATTATTCATACATGACATTCCTAAAAAAAAGCCCCTTTACTCAATATAGACGGATCCCATATCTAAATGAGTCACACGCACTTTTCTGTAGTGGCACGCTAAGCATGCCGGTATTATATCTTACTGGTGGTCTTCTGCATGGGTTGACCATCACCTTTTAAGCACAGAACACTCTGTGCAAATAGTGCTAAATGTGGAACATTCATCGGCAGAAGATGTCTTCTAATAGGTTCTCTTGGAAGAGAACTAGCCATCTCTTTAGAAGAGCTTTAGAAGAGCTGGAGAGAATGTGGTGTAGAATTCGCCATTTTTTCTGTCGCAGCCCAGACCTTCTTTCATCCGGCAAAGAGGCTGCGTCTGCCTATACACAGATGATGTGACGTTGCTGGAGGCAATACTGAACACATTCAGTTCCAGAGCCCTGGAACCGGCATGAGGGAAACCCACCTGTAGTCATCCCCAATTCCACACCCCTCAAGTGATGGGAGGCATGGTGGCTGTTTTTTCTATTTTAGACCCCATACACACTATTAGATTTTCTGCAGATTTTTTGTCTTTACCAAAATCATATAATATGAGGTCAAACCTTAAAGTGGTTGAAAAACCCACTTTTTCAACTTGCACCTACAGGTAAGCCTAGATTAAGGCTTACCTGTAGGTGCAAGAAATATCTCCTAAACCTACACGGTTTAGGAGATATTTAGTTAAATGACAGGCGCCGCTGTCTACGGCGCATGCACGCCGTAGACAACGGCGCATCGATGGGGTGAATACCATTCACAAATGTGGCTACTTCCCAGCAATCGCTGGGCGTAGCCGAATGTGAAGGCTCCCGCGCGCATGCGCAGAGTGACGTCTCCGCCGCTCCAGCCAATCACAGCGCCCGAGCGGCGCTGTGATTGGCTGGAGTGGCGATACCCGGAAGTAACCTTCCGGCTATCGCCGCAGAGATGGCTGCGGCTGAAGAGGGAGACGAGGACGGCTTCGGGGGCCCCGATCTAAGGTAAGTGATGCATAATGAGCTATTATGCTAGTCATATTAGCTCATTATGCCTTTCTCTTACAGGTAGTTTAAAAAAAAAAAAATTTATAAGGGTTTACAACCACTTTAAGAGTTTCAATTTGAATGCAATCAGGGAGGCCCTTGCACTACATGGTTTTGTTAAATCTGAAGACAAAAATCTGCAGAAAATCTAATAGTGTGTATGGGGTCTTAGTGAAGTTCAGGCTGTGACAAACAATGAGACGTTTTATTGAGGGCCATGACACGCTGTCATTGCAGCTCAGACGCTTTATGTACGCAGCTGACGCCTTTCATCCTCACGTTAGGATGTGCCTCTTGCATTTTACATCAATGAATCTTCTGGGCTCCAGCAGATGACAATGAACAGTGGCATTCCTGAGTATTTTGGGACACTGTAGAGTTCTTCTGACAGTTGATAGTAAAATGCCTTCAGGCCTTTTAACCATTTGCCCCTCAGCTGTGACCACTCTTAGATCAACAACAACTGTCCCTCTACACCCTTTCACTGCTGTGGAATTTTTAGGATCCGCAGCATTTACTAATCATCTGCCCTCTTGTCTCTGTAGATGTACCATGTTTGTGAAGGCCCCGGCTTCTCCATGATTTGTTTCATGAGATACGATCTGCTGGAATATTTCAGTATCTACGGCACAGCCTTGTCCATGTGGGTGTCACTGATAGGTAAGTTTTTCGGTCCCATAGACGATTTTATCTTCTAAGAAACAGAAGTAAATAGCTAAAGGGTGCCAAAAGTTTAAAGAGAATCTGCTGCGTTTTAAAGGCTTATTAAACCTCCCTGGCGGTATGATTGTCAGATTTTTGAATCTCAAAGCGGTACAATTATTTTGCATTGAAATTTGTCATTTTATATTGTGGGCCTGTAATTCTTAGGAATAACTCACTTAAATCTGTCCAAACAAGAGTCTAGTAAACATCCCGGGTATGATAAAGTTTGAAACACAAAATCATAAATTATAATATAATAAATAACTATAAATAATTATAACAGCTTATTCTCCATGTTGACCATGTTTTGCTGTGTATGATTTCCATGTTTTATGTGTTACTCTGTACGGTTGTGTAATCCTTCAATAAAGCACTCCTGATTGTTAAAATAAATAAATAATTATAACAAATAATAATATAATAATAATACATTTTATTCAATAATGTAATCAAATCAAAAACACTGATATTTGCTCAGTTGCAGAATTGTCGCTGTCATTACTTTTAGTGTTTGATGACGCTCAATTCTGCAAGTGATTCTAAATTATTATCGCTGTTTTCTAGCTGGTCTAAAACCACTTTTAACATAAAGGAACACTTTTTGGTTGCTATGGACAATCTCCAGTTTGCAGGCAGAAAGAACAGTATTTGTAATATAAAAGTGCATGCAGGGCACTGGACAAAGCACTAAGGATAAAAGGGAGGTGAACTGATTTAATACTACAGTAATGTAATCTGTATGTGTTATGTATTTTTCACTTTTTGAATTTGCCGCTGGGCTCCGCCCCCGTGTGTCGCGATGCTTGCAGGAAACAGAGCCCGGAACAGTAATACATCTGGCGGAAAATGATCCGGCGGAGTACACAGCGGCTGGGACATCGCAGGATCCTGGGGACAAGGTAAGTACGCTGTACATGGATCCTGCGATGCAATCCAGAGTATGGCTCAGGGTTACCGCTTTTGGTAGTGAAAATTCACCCCAAACCACACTCGGAAATACCGCCAGGGAGGTTAAGCCATACCAATTTTAAGATGGACTGCAGGCAGGTAAAAATATTACCCAGTTATGTATTCAGCAAAGTGCACCTAGCATTACTGTATATTTTGTCATATAAAAAAAAAAAAAAACCCACCAGATCTCCAAATAAATAAAATAGAAGTTCTCTGCAGTGAAAGAGGTAGTACACTCATCTCTTTGGAGGCACATGAAAGCCAAAAAAAATGATGAATGCCATGGTGTTCACAAATGTCTGACACAGATTAGCCCCTACTGCAGCCTCTCAATTTGTGATTATAGTAAGGAGAGAGGATAGTAAACATATGATTTGTCCTGCCTGCATACTGTTCAGCATCATCTTAGCAAACTCAGTGATTTACAGGTCCACTTAAAAAAAAAAAACATTATATTATTTTTTAATGCAGCTAGCACAAGTGTCTGAATCTGCACTGATATCATCCTCCTGTAATCCCTAGTAGGGTTCTGTTGGACTACATAGGTATCATGCTGATGGACAGAGAGAGCAGAATGTGCAGATAGACCTAACTAATATGCTGCTGATCCACTGTCCAATCAGCAGGCATGCAATGTGTTCTTCACTAAGCTGTGCCGCTGTAATGGATATGGACAGTCTGGCTGTGCTGTCTGGCAGGGATGCCAGGATTGTAACACTGACAAAGCAGAATTACAAATCCTTTGGCAGGTAAAATAGTTCCAATAATTTGTATAAGATATATTTCAACTTGTGTATTTATCTTCGACCTGGCGTCCAGCTTTAAAGCGGTGGTAAAACCTGCTTGGTCATTTTTACCTACAGGTAAGCCTATAATAAGGCTTACCTGTAGGTAAAATTAATATCTCCTAAAACGTGCACCCTTTAAGAGATATTCACCCTGGATGCAGCCAGTAACATCACTGCCACATGCGCTCTGAAGGTCGGGTTCCTGTGCTCATGCATGGGAGTGATGTAATCGCGGCTCCGGCCAATCACATAGCCAAAGTCCGCAAACCCATAAGAAAGACCGGGGGAATATGTCAGCCCTCTCCGCGGTGACTGCACAGCACTGGAGGGCTTCGTTCAAAGGTAAGTATTTCATAATGTGCTAGTATGTGATACATACTAGCACATTATGCCATTGCCTTGCAGGTTTTTTTTTTTTGGTTTTACGTTTTTTTTTACAACAGCAACGATTTACTACTGCTTTAATGTAAGCAAACTTATCTACAGTTGTGCTAATAAGTTTATATACCCTGGCAGAATTTATGTTTTATTGGCCATTTTCAGAGAATATGAATGATAAAGCAAAAACATTTCTTTCACTCATGGTTAGTGTTTGGCTGAAGCCATTTTATATCAATCAACTGTGTTTACTCTTTTTAAATTATAATGACAAACTACCCAAATGACCCTGATCAAGAGTTTACATACTCTGGTAATTTTGGCCCGATAACATGCACACAAGTTGGACACAAAGACCCCTTTCACACTGGAGGCGTTGTGCTGGGAAAATGTAAAAAAAAAAAGTCCTGCAAGCAGCTTCTTTGAGGCGCTTTAGGAGCGGTGTATACAATTGAAAATCAATGGGAAATCAATGGGAAGCGACGCTTTGTGGGCGCTCTTAACCCTTTATTCGGCCGCTAGCGGGGGTTAAAAGCGTCCCGCTAGCACCCGAAAAACAAGCGCTGCTAGTTTTAGCGGGGCTTTACCAGCGTTTTTTGGGTGCTGGCAGTGTGAAAGGACTCAAAGGGGTTTAAATGGCTAATAAAAGGTAACCAACCTCACCTGTGATCTGTTTGCTTGTAATTAGTGTGTGAGTATAAAAGGTCAATGAGTTTCTGGACTCCTGACAGACCCTTGCATCTTTCATCTAGTGCTGCACTGACTTTTCTGAATTCTGAGTCATGGAGAAAGCAAAAGAATTGTCAAAGGATCTGCGGGAAAAGGTAGTTGAACTGTATAAAACAGGAAAGGGATATAAAAAGATATCCAAGGAATTGAGAATGCCAATCAGCAGTGTTCAAACTCTAATCAAGAAGTGGAAAATGAGGGGTTCTGTTGAAACCAAACCACGGTCAGGTAGACCAACTAAAATTTCAGCCACTACTGCCAGGAAAATTGTTCAGGATGCAAAGAAAACCCCACAAATAACTTCAGGTGAAATAAAGGAGTCTCTGAAAATATGTGGTGTGGCTGTTTCAAGACGCACAATAAGGATCCACTTGAATAAAGATGGGCTGCATGGTCGAGTCGCCAGAAGAAAGCCATTACTACGCAAATGCCACAAAGTATCCTGCTTATAATACGCCAAACAGCACAGAGACAAGCCTCAAACCTTCTGGCACAAAGTCATTTGGAGTGATGAGACCAAAATTTAGCTTTTTGGCCACAACCATAAACACTACATTTGGAGAGGAGTCAACAAGGCCTATGATGAAAGGTACACCATTCCTACTGTGAAACACGGAGGTGGATCGCTGATGTTTTGGGGATGTGTGAGCTACAAAGGCACAGGAAATTTGGTCAAAATTTATGGCAAGATGAATACAGTCTGTTATCAAAAAATACTGGAGGAACGTTTGGATTCATCAGCCAGGAAGCTGCGGCTGGGACATACTTGGACATTCCAACATGACAATAATCCAAAACACAAGGCCAAGTAGACCTGTCATTGGCTACAACAGAATAAAGTGAAGGTTCTGGAGTGGCCATCTCAGTCTCCTGACCTCAATATCATTGAGCCACTCTGGGGAGATTTCAAACGTGCAGTTCATGCAAGACAGCCCAAGAATTTACAGGAATTGGAGGCTTTTTGCCAAAAGGTCATCTGAGAAGATAAACAGCCTCATCCACAAATACCACAAAAGACTTCAAGCTGTCATTGATGTTAAAGGGGGCAATACACGGTATTAAGAACTGGGGTATGTAAACTTTTGATCAGGGTCATTTGGGAAGTTTCTGTTGTCATTATGATTTAAAAAGAGTAAACACAGTTGATTGATAATAAATGGCTTCAGCCAAACACTAACCCTGAGTGAAAGAAAAGTTTTTGTGTTATCATTCATATTCTCTGAAAAATGGCCAAGAAATTATAAATTCTGCCAGGGTATGTAAACTTATGAGCACAACTGTATATGTGTTTAAAGTGGTTGTAAAGCCTTACATATACCCAGTAAAGTGACTGGCCTCAGGTAATACACAGAGATAAAACAAATTCTCCTACATAGGTTGTACCTGTTTATCTGCAGCCTTTTCTTCTCTACATCCGTTCAAAGTGCAGAATTTAAAGCTTGTCTGAGATGTCAGAAAAAAGGGGGTGGAGAGCTGAAGTTATACACTACAGAGTTCAGTGAGGAGAGTTCTGAGAGCTGATTGGAGGGAAGGGACACACCCTCCTTCACACAGTTCACAGGAACAGAACTGAAGCTGTCATTCAGCTGGAGATTCCTCCCCGTCACCATTTTTCTCTTGGTGTCAGGAAAACTTGTCAGAAGTGACTCGTGCTGATAGCAGGGGAAAGAAGCAGCAGACATTAAAGACTCTCATTGCTCTTAATTGAGACAAGTACACACTATAGAAGGATATGGTTTGTTTATATTTCATGTCTGAGGTTTACAACCACTTTAAATTGTGTGTTTCTGTATGAGTTTTTTATTATGGGTGCACATGGTGGAAACCAGGCAAATAAAGGGCTGTTTAGGTGTACTGCACAAGGATTATATATATTGTATTTCAGTCTATCCACACTGACTGCAAACTAAAGCATGTGTGGCTAATTTATCTTACCTCAAGTTATTCAACGGAGATTATAAACTGCCTTATATACAGATTACCACTAGAGGGAGATTCTAAATCAACGTAGGCAATACTATCATAAAAATATGGATCAGCAACCATAAAAATATGAAAGTCACATTGGAGATGACTCTCCGGCAAACTCTACATTTAAAATCTGGGCTCACTGTAATGCCCTGTACACACGATCGGATTTCCGATGGATTTTTCCATCGGAATTCCGATGAAGCTGACTTTCATCAGTCTTGCCTACACACCATCAGACAAAATTCCGACCGTCCAAAACGCCGTGACGCACAACACGTACGACAGCACTATAAAGGGGAAGTTCAAATCCAACGGCGCCACCCTTTGGGCTGCTTTTGCTGATTTCGTGTTACCGCGTGTTAGTAAAAGTTTGTTTTTACCCGATTCGCGCTTTTCAGTCTCTTTGCTTTTCAGTCCGTTACAGCATGATGAATGTGCCATCTCCATTACGAGCGCTAGTTTTACCAGAACGAGCGCTCCCGTCTTGTAATTTAGTCTGAGCATGCATGGATTTTTCTCTGATAGAGTTCCCCACAGACGATCGGAATTTGCTATCGTTTTTTTTTCCCATCGGTAAAATTTAAAACATGTTCTATTTTTTTACACCGATGGAAAAAAGACAGATTTCATCAGAAAAACCGATCGTGTGTACGCGGCATTAATATTCTACCATCAAGCTTTAGGCTCCATGTACACAGAAGCTGATAAACTTCAGTTTACTGGCATTTTGGCGTTTTTTTAAAAAAGCCCATTAACTGCACTCTATGTTAGCCTATGTGTTCATGTACACATAACGTTTTTTAGCTTTAATGAGCAGTGGAGTTAATGGGCTTTTTTCTGAAAGCAAGAAATTCGCGTTCAAAGTGCAGTTTTTCGGCAGAAAAAAACTCAAAACGCAGATAAACGCTCAAAAACGCTGGCCGCAAACGTTTTTTAGCGTTTTTTGGTCCATTGAAAAAAAAAAAAAAAAGCTAAAAGACACTACACTGAAAAACGCTAATAAAAAAACGCTGATAAAAGCTAGCTTTTTCTGCTGCTTTAAAAACGACAGTTTTTGAGCTTCTGTGTACATGGAGCCTAATAGGAGAACGTTTGTGGAACGATTCTATTTCCCAGCACCAGTTTAAAAAAAAAAAACACATGTAATTGGGGCAAGTCAAAGGCTGCCATTGCTGACCTAACTCTGAGAATGCTGAGTGTTGTTGATTTTCTGTCTTTAGTGCTTAAATGTATAATCTTGAATGGTACATAGACATGTATGCCCACATCTTGAGACACTATATCTCTGTTTATAACTCCAGCTTAGAAACACCTAAAAGAAGAAATGTGTTCTATTTTGTAAAGATAAAATTTTCCTTTTTAAAATAATTTAGAATTCTCTCATTACACTTTGTTTGAAATGTACAGAATACTTGGCTTTCTAAAGCCCCATACACACGAGACGCTGTTATTTGCTGTTGAACGCGCGTTCAGAGGCAGTTGGACGCTTTTTTCAACTGCTCCTGAACCCATTCAATGTTATCCTATGTGTCCATGCACACACTCTCGTTTTTTTGGCGTTTACAAGCAGTTGCGTTTAACCTCGTTTTTTCAGAAGCAAAAAAATGGGTTCAGACGCAAAAGTTTTCCACGTTTCAGACGCTAAACACGGCTAAACGCGGGTACCGGCATTTTGCCGCGTTTGCGTTTATAAGCGTTTTTAAAGGTGACCTATTTTTTAACATTAGAAATCTCAAAAATTATGGCAAATGATAAAAAACTATTAAAAAATATAAAAGAAAACTGTAATTGCTTGCATTGCATTGTGGACAATCCACAACTTGTGGCAGGTAACGTGGCAAGTGGACAATCCACAGCTTGTGGCAGGTAACGTGGCAAGTGGACAATCAACAACTTGTGTCAGGTGACGTGGCCAGGTGACGTGGCCAGGTGACGTGGCCAGGTGACGTGGCCAGTGGACAATCCACAACTTGTGGCAGGTGACGTGGCAGGTGACGTGGCCAGTGGACAATCCACAACTTGTGGCAGGTGACGTGGCAAGTGGACAATCCACAACTTGTGGCAGGTGACGTGGCAGGTGATGTGGCCAGGTGACGTGGCAAGTGGACAATGCACAACTTGTGGCAGGTGACGTGGCCAGTTGATGTGGCCAGTGGACAATTCACAACTTGTGGCAGGTAATGTGGCCAGGTGACGTGGAAGGTAACATGGCCAGGTGACGTGGCAAGTGGACAATCCACAACTTGTGGCAGGTGACGTGGCCAGTTGATGTGGCCAGTGGACAATTCACAACTTGTGGCAGGTAATGTGGCCAGGTGACTTGGAAGGTAACATGGCCAGGTGACGTGGCCAGGTGACGTGGCAAGTGGACAATCCACAACTTGTGGCAGGTGACGTGGCCAGGTGATGTGGCAGGTGACGTGGCCAGGTGACGTGGCCAGGTGACGTGGCAGGTGACGTGGCCAGGTGACGTGGCCAGGTGACGTGGCAGGTAACGTGGCAGGTAACGTGGCCAGGTGACGTGGCCAGGTGACGTGACAAGTGGACAATCCACAACTTGTGGAAGGTGACGTGGCCAGGTGATGTGGCCAGGTGACGTGGCCAGTGGACAATCCACAACTTGTGGCAGGTGACGTGGCACGTGATGTGGCCATGTGACGTGGCAAGTGGACAATCCACAACTTGTGGCAGGTGACGTGGCTAGATGACGTGGCAGGTAATGTGGGCAGGTAACATGGCCAGGTGACATGGCCAGGTGACGTGGCAAGTGGACAATCCACAACTTGTGGCAGGTGACGTGGCCAGGTGACGTGGCAGGTGACGTGGCAAGTGGACAATTCACAACTTGTGGCAGGTGACGTGGCCAGTGATGTGGCCAGGTGACGTGGCAAGTGGACAATCCACAACTTGTGGCAGGTGACGTGGCCAGGTGACATGGCAGGTGACATGGCAAGTGGACAATCCACAACTTGTGGCAGGTGACGTGGCCAGGTGACGTGGCAGGTAACATGGCCAGGTGACGTGGCCAGGTGACGTGGCAAGTGGACAATCCACAACTTGTGGCAGGTGACGTGGCCAGGTGATGTGGCAGGTGACGTGGCCAGGTGACGTGGCCAGGTGACGTGGCAGGTAACGTGGCAGGTAACGTGGCCAGGTGACGTGGCCAGGTGACGTGACAAGTGGACAATCCACAACTTGTGGAAGGTGACGTGGCCAGGTGATGTGGCCAGGTGACGTGGCCAGTGGACAATCCACAACTTGTGGCAGGTGACGTGGCACGTGATGTGGCCATGTGACGTGGCAAGTGGACAATCCACAACTTGTGGCAGGTGACGTGGCTAGATGACGTGGCAGGTAATGTGGGCAGGTAACATGGCCAGGTGACATGGCCAGGTGACGTGGCAAGTGGACAATCCACAACTTGTGGCAGGTGACGTGGCCAGGTGACGTGGCAGGTGACGTGGCAAGTGGACAATTCACAACTTGTGGCAGGTGACGTGGCCAGTGATGTGGCCAGGTGACGTGGCAAGTGGACAATCCACAACTTGTGGCAGGTGACGTGGCCAGGTGACATGGCAGGTGACATGGCAAGTGGACAATCCACAACTTGTGGCAGGTGACGTGGCCAGGTGACGTGGCAGGTAACATGGCCAGGTGACGTGGCCAGGTGACGTGGCAAGTGGACAATCCACAACTTGTGGCAGGTGACGTGGCACGTGATGTGGCCAGGTGACGTGGCAAGTGGACAATCCACAACTTGTGGCAGGTGACGTGGCCAGGTGACGTGGCCAGGTGACGTGGCCAGGTGACGTGACAGGTGACGTGGCAAGTGGACAATCCACAACTTGTGGCAGGTGATGTGGCAAGTGATACGCTAAATACAAGTACACTGCTGCTCTCTCAGCTGCTGCTACTCACTCTGGTCTCACAAACTGGCTGAAATGGTTAAAATGTACTGTTTTTTGAGCTTAGGGAGGGTCTATGATGAAACGCTTATAAACGCCGCTAAACGCGGCCGCAAACACGGCAAAACGCGCGTTTATAAACGCAGGTTTCAGCGTTTAAAAACGTGTGTTCAGCAGAGTTTGCACCTGCGTCTCGTGTGCATGGGGCCTTATAGGAAAGACCATCATGGTCTCCTTACTTTTCAGTGATTCCGTCAAACTGAAAATCCAAACAGTATTATGTAGCACATGAAGAGGGGCATGGGGGGGGGGTAACCCCCCCCCACTGACTCATTCAGCTGTTTAGTGAAAGGCAGGAGATCAAATTACATCAAGTTATTCACAGCATAGCAGTGAAATGAATCACAGAACAGTAATAAGTAAAATATTGATATGCAGCATTTTTTTTATTTACCTGCCTAGGACAGTATGGCAGCTTATGATTATAGATGAATCCAAACTCTGTACTGCCACCTGCATTAGGGGTGTACATAGAGTGCATTCCTGGTCATGTAGAAATATTGAAGTATGCATAAATAACCTTTTTTTTAACACTGTTGCTTGTTTAGCCTTAGCAGAGTTTGATGAGCCCAAGAGGTCCACGCTGGTCATGTTTGGTGTTCTTACCATCGCAGTGACAATATATCAAGATCGCTTTGGATATGGAGTCTACTCAGGGCCTATCGGCACAGCAGTGCTGGTAATAACTGTCAAATGGGTGAGTAGCAGCACATTAGTCACATTCCACTTCTAGATTCAAGATATATCTGCCAAAAACATATTTCTCAGATATAGATGGATTACAGCCTAGCTCTGATTTTTAGTGCTTTGTGGAACTCTTTCATTTTCCATAAGAGCAATTAAAAACACCAGCATTGAGAGTGGGAGCCCCTCATAATGTCCACAGCTGGCATAAAACCTAAGACCCGGTTCACACAGGGGCGGTACGACTTGCCGCGCGACTCTGCCGGGCGATCTCCACACGACTTCAGAGGCGACTTGCAAAATGACTTTTGTATTGAAGTCAATACAAGTCGCCCTGAAGTCACCCCAAAATAGTACAGGAACCTTTTTCTAAGTCGGAGCGACTTGAGTCGCTTCTATTAGAAGGGTTCCATTGTACAGACCGGAGCGTGACTTGTCAGGCGGCTAGGTCGCCTGACAAGTTGCCCCTGTGTGAACGGGCTATAAGAATCCACCAATATAGTTCCCAACAGATAGTATAAATTGTCAGGTGGTTTAAGAAGGAACTGAACTTTGGAAGCTGTTCTCAGAAAGTGCAGGCAAAGGACTAGCCAACAGAACAGTTGTAACCTAATGACCGGTGGGGCAATATTCAAGAAGCAGTAGGATAGGTGCAGAAAGCAAGCATCCACTAAATCAGGGGTCTCCAAACTTTTGAAATAAAGGGCCAGTTTCCTGTCCTTCAGACTTTAGGGGGGCCGGAGTGGCCAGTGGAAGTAGAAAATGCCCCAGCGTCAGTGGGAGTAAAAAAAAATTACATAGTGCCTGTAGTCAATAGAAGGAGGAAAAGTGCCCCATGCTTGATATTAGTGGGAGGAATAGTCCCCCAATGCTGGTGTCAGTGGGAGAAATAGTGCCCCATTACTGGTTTCAGTGGGAGGAAAAAATGGCCCATTGTTGGTGCCAGTGAGAGGAATGGTTCTCCTCTGTTGGTGTCAGTAAGAGGAATAGTTCCCCATGGTTGGTGTCAGTAAGAGCAATGGTTCCCCACCGTTGGTGTCAGTGGATGGAATGGTGCCCCTTGTTGGTGTCAGTGAGAGGAATGGTGCCCTGAGGGCCAGATAAATGCAAGTAAAGGGCCGCATTCGGCCCACAGGCCACAGTTTGGAGACCGCTGCACTAAATGAATGAAGCAGAAGCAGGGAAGTCCTTGCACTGCAAGTCCTCAGGTACTTCCTCCTCTCCAGCAATGGAAACAGTGAGTAGTACAACAGTGACATCATCAAATTTTACTCCAAATCTTTGCACTGACCCGACAAACCCCCCTCCCCCAACATACTCACCCACACCCCACAATTACATACCACATTGTATAAATAACAATATACCTGTAGTATTTGCAATGCTCTCATGGGATTCCAAAGTTGTTGTTTTTTTAGTTTGGATCAAGTGAAGTTTTAGCTTCATTAGGGTACTTGTCTCTTCCTATTTGTTCACAGGGACAAGAAATGAGGGATCTCACCCTTCCCCACTCTATACAAAACTAAGAAAATTCTTTGGGCTGGTGGCCAACTTTAAAAAGCTATGTTCTAACTAATAAAACATAAGGATACCATTTTTTTTTATTGCAACAAGACAAATAGACAAGTACTGATAAGTCCAATCAGAGATGGTTTCCATAGTAGCGGCTGTACCTCCTTTGTAACATCAAATGTTTTGTTACATTTTTTCACAGCTGAACAAAATGAAGGAAACAAAAAGCCTCTACCCAGACAAGAGCGTGTACACGCAGCAGATAGGTCCAGGATTCTGCTTTGGTGCTCTGGCATTAATGCTGCGTTTTTTCTTTGAGGTAACAAAAGGAGTTTTCTTCTTTTCCATTACTTATTTGATTTACTGTATATATTATATTCATGGAGATGAGTCAAGACATTTTGACAAATATGCAGCAAAATTAGTGATTTTGCCAAAATACTCTTGAAAATGTCCACCAATACTGGCATTTTTCCTAGATTGTGTGACATAGCTCTTTTGATTAACAAAGCTATGTGATGTCCATGTCATCGTGGACATAGTGATCAATGGCTTTTGATAAACAAAGTCATGTAAGCACCAAACCATCAAACTTAAAAACCATCAAATTATTATAAGACATAAATATTGTTAAAAGAATACATTCTTGGGCCCCTTTCACACGGAGGTCCGTTCAGGTCCGCCTGTCAGTTTTTTAGGCGGACCTGAAACGGATCCTCCATGTACCCCTATGGAGGCACGGATGTCAGCGGAGACATGTCCGCTGACATCCGCTCCGCTCCGCCAAAGTGTGACGGAGGAAAACCCTATTTTTCCTTCCGTCGGCGGAGCGGATCGGATGACAACGGACTCTACGGTCCGTCGTCATCCGATTCCCCATAGGGGAGAGCGGCGCTCTGACAGGGCGGTCCCTGCACAGTGTGCGGGGACCGCCCAGTCATCCGTCGGCTCAGCGGGGATCAACGGAGCAATCCCCGCTGAGCAAGCGGAGCTTCACGGGGCGGATCTGCACGGATCCGCCCCGTGTGAAAGAGCCCTTAGTCCTTTCTCCTGTGATTTTCATTTTATGTTTTTTTGTTGTGTATCCTGTGTTTTGTTGTTGGAATCAGTTTAAATGAACCACTTTTGTATCTTCAGGAATGGGATTACACCTACGTGCACAGTTTCTACCACTGCTCTCTGGCCATGTCCTTTGTGCTGCTTCTTCCCAAGATCAACAAGAAAGCAGGAAATGGAGGCACTCCCGCCAAGATGGACTGCTCCACGCTGTGTTGTTGCGTCTGCTAGAACGTACAATGCTTTGACCAAATTCAATCATTTTAGCTGCTGCGACTCAGGGGAAGGCACAAAGAATTCGGCACACAGCCAGAGGTTATACTTAGCTGTCTTTTTATGACTCAGATTTTGGTAGACAAAAGTGGACAGTTGGATACATCCCAAAGATTTTTCTGCCAGCCGAAGACCCTGTATTTTCATTTGTTTTGGAAGGGCTGGGACTGTACGTCTAGGCTGGGTACACAAGAACAATGTAACTTTGTAGAATGACTACCACATTTAGTGCTATCAGTGCTAGATGGGCAGTTGAAGAATGAGCTAGGTGCTTGGTTTCAGTGTCTGCAAGTACCTGACCTCGGAGCTTCTCTTTAAGGTCAGAAGAGCCAATTTAATCAGTAAAGTGAAGCTCCACTTATTGGAATAGTTCTTTAGTTTTCATTGCTGGTAAAGTCAATGATGGGAAGATTTTAGATTTTCCTCTTTTGGCCTACTGTATGTAGGTTTTCACTTTTCACTTAAAGTGATTCTAAAGGCTCAAGATACCTTAATGCAGTCTATGGGCAGGGGTATGCAATCTTCAAGAGGTGGAGATCTACCCAAACAACATGGGAGAAGTCAAAGATCACCGGGCACAGTGTCGCCTCCTCACACACGATTTAAACCTGTCATACTACCATGTCGCAATTGCGTGCATTGCACGGCAATCATGGGTTTAAATCAGGTGGTTAGGAGGCAAAATATTGTCGCAGCAGGAATTAAACTGTCTGTTGCTTTTGGTGGGTGCTACTGCCTGCCAAACACAACCCATTCAAGTAAATGGGGCCACTCTGCAACAACTGCATGCTTCTGCAGTGTCCAAGGAGTTAAAGCAGGTGGTGAGAAAGCAACACAACGCTGCCAGCTTTTATGCCCTGTACACATGATCGGATTTTCCGTCTGAAAAACCTTGGATGTTTTTTCCGACGGAATTACGCTCAAGCTTGGCTTGCATACACACGGTCACACAAAAGTTCTCTGAACTTTCGACTGTCTAGAACGCGGTGACGTACAACACTACGACAAGCCGAGAAAATGAAGTTCAATGCTTCCGAGCTTGCGTCAAATTGTTTCCGAGCATGCGTCGGAATTTTGCACGTCGGAATTGCTACAGACGATCAGATTTTTCGATCAGACTTTTTTCCGTCGGAAAAATAGAGATTGTATGCGTCGGAATATTGCGCGTCGGAATTGCTACAGACGATCGGATTTTCCAATCGTACTTTTTTCCGTCGGAAAAATAGAGAACCTGCTCTCAATCTTTTGCTGGCGGAAATTCCGACAGCAAAAGTCCGATGGAGCATACACACGGTCTGAGTTTCCGACCAAAAGCTCACATCAGACTTTTGCTCGCGGAAATTCCGACCGTGTGTACGGGGCATAAGAGTAGCCTCATTCACTTGAATAGATCATGCTTGGCAGGTGCTACACCCACCAACCATGACAGGACGTATAACTTTGTTTTACCACCCCCCAAACTGCAAATGTAAATGAAACCTTACTGTTCTGAGCCCCCTATAAGGCTGCTTTCACACTAATGTGCCGCGGTTTACCTGCACCGTGGGTGCGGCAAAGTGCATCTGATACCTTCCTGGGTTAGCTGCGCTATGCCATTGACTTCTATTATATCCTGCAGATGTGGTGCACTTTGTGAAAGCACACCAAAACTCCTGCATTCAGAAAGTGCGCTAAACTTGCAGGATATAATTGAAGTCTATGGCTAAGCACCATTAAACTGGGTAGTAGGCACAACGGCAAACACACAAGCATAGATCAGAAACGTTTTTTCAAAAAGTCTCATGGAGCAAGTCTATACACTTGTGTCAGCTACTGATCCAGTGCAGCCCACTCTGTAGTAAACAGGTAAAAAGAAGAGAAAGAAGCACCACTAAGTGTAGTATTAGGTACAATTTATTATGGCCCCCATTCTGGGTTACTCACAAGAGGTAGGTATAATACAGGCTCTTCATTAAAAGTAATGGCTAGGGGGGGTCTGTCCGCGTGCTCGTCGTGCGCTGGGTAGGCTGGATGTCTCACGCTGTAGGGTAATGGAGCTGTGAATGGAGGAAGTCCTTTGACTTCAGAGGACTTCCTCTGTTCACAGCTCTGTTACCCTACAGCGTGAGACATCCAGCCTACCCAGCACATGAGGAGGACACAGACAGGCTCCCCAGCCATTACCCTAATGAAGAGCCTCTTGTGAGTAACCCAATATGGGAGCCATAATAAAAATTGTACCTAATACTACACTTAGTGGCGCTTCTTTCTCATCTTTTTAGGACTAAGCACAGTAAACCCACAGGAAAGCTGCAGGTACACTGCCTGCACCTGCAGTGTGGGTAAACTGCAGCACATCAGTGTGAAAGCAGCCCTATACTATTATGCCCAGTGTATTTCTTCACACTGACCTGAGGATCTCTTCTTTCCTGCTGTTGGCACCACTCTGGAGACTGCCAGCCGGGATAAGAGGTGGAGTCCAGTTGGTATCACTCCGCACGGGACAGGAGCCAGAACTACTGAGGAGGCATTAGCTTATGCGGCTCTTGCTCCCCGACTACAACTCCAACTTTACAAGTAGTCCTTTTGTATGCAGCTCCCCCTCCAGTCCCCCCCCCTTATACTTACCTGAGCCACATCTCAATCCAGCGATGTGCATGAGGGCAGCAGCTGTCCGGGGTCTCTCTCTTCTCACTGGTTCACACAGCAATGGGAGCTATTGGCTCCTGGTGCTGTCAATCACAGCTAGTGAGGAGAGGAGAGAACAGGGAGCGGCACCCATCTGTGCTCTGTGCGTGAATGGACACACAGAGTGCGGCTCAGACGTAAGCATGCTCGAGTGCCCCATGGCAACAGGCTTGCTATTGGGAGCATTTAGCAGAGGGGAGGAACCAGAACCACAGGTGGGGGACCGAAAAAGAAGAGGATCGGGGCTGCTCTGTGTAAAACCACTGCACAGAGAACATAAGTATAACATGTTTCCTTTAGAATCACTTTAAAGTAGAACTAAAGACAAAATGTTTTTTCCATTTTTTATAGAGAAAGGGAGGGTGATAGCCCCTGTCATTTTAATTTCTTATTTTGCCATCCGTGTCCTATTGAGAAAGGCTTCCTTTTACTTATTTTCTCATAACAAAAACACTAAGGCCGCGTACACACGACCGGTTTTCTCGGCAAAAAAAACGACAAGAAAACTGCCGGGAGAGTTTTCTTGCCGAGAAAACTGGCTGTGTGTACGTGGGTTTCAGTTTTCTCGTCGAGAAAACTGGCCAGATTCCCCGACGAGAAAAAAGAAGACCTGCGGTCTTTTTTCTCGTCGAGAATCTCGTCGGCCTGTTTCTCGACGAGAAACCCGAGCGTGTGTACACTTACCTGTTGCCGCGGAAACCCGCACATGCTCGAAATGACTTTGACGCATGCTGGTAGCTTCCTAGGCATAGGGTGCAACAAGATGGCGGCGACGGCATCGAATGTGAGGAGCGCACCCTCGTCATGGTCGATGACGTCACCGCGTGCGTGCCATTCAAAAGAACGGCGGTTCTTTTGAATCGTACGTGTGTACACTCGGCCGGGACAAGTTTCTTGTCAAGATTCTTGTTAGGAAAAACGAGTTTTTTCCTGACGAGAATCTCGGCCGTGTGTACAGGGCTTAAGTGAGAGAAAATCCATCCAAAACGAAGGAACTCCTGTTTGTTACCAGAGCTAGTGTCCCGATCAGGGGTGGCCCGTCCATTAAGGGCACATGGGCGCCACCCCCCTATCCATGCATCCGGCCCCTTGCAGGATGCTGGATGCATGAATTGAGGTTTGAGGTGTGGAGTGATGAGTTGCCGTAGTTTGCCTCCCCCCCACCCCCCCAAAAAAAAAGCCAGCCGCCACTGGTCCCCATTGAAAGATTTCCCCCCTATTCTTGTTATGGTGACAACTCAAAATTTGGGATTGTATTTAACTTTCAAATGGGATAAATAGAGAGGGAGAATTTCCCTAATGTGGGCACAGATAGCAATGAAAACCATGACAGGTGTTCAAATCCTTCTCCACTCTATCCAAATCTTTAAAAAAAAAGCCTTTAGTTATAGATTGACCCAAAGCAATAAAGTAAAAATGGCTTGGGCTGAAATTCTGCTTTAAATTCACTGAATGCTGATTAGCATCTGATTTTAGAATCTGACCTGAGACACAAAAGCAAAGATTTACACATGGTAGCCTATTTTGTATAAATTATTTATTATAAATAGTCTTGTAACTAATGATGTCTGTACACTTTAGTTTTATATTTAGTTTTTTTCTTACATTGTGATGTGTGAAATTCTATGCACTACTTTAATATTTTTTTTTTAACAATGATTTAATAAAAAATACTCTTTCTTGCACTGTTATTCCTTCACGGTATTTATATATTATTAAATATGCATATTTAATAACATATGGAAATTGTTTCTAGGCAATAAAACCAATGCAAAACTCTTTTCCCACAGGTAAAAGGAGTCTCACAGAAGGAAGGCTACCTACCCTAAATAACTTAAAGGGAAAGTGCAATGTGTTTTGAGCACGGATGAGCAAATATGATTCAATTTGTGTTAGTGTTGGGAAAAGTCCTAAATATTCACAAAATCACAATTTTTCTCCAAACCCCGTTAAAGTTTATAGGGGGTGCAATTTTGATATTTAATTAGTTCCTAATAAACTATTGTCAAAAAAGAGAAATAGGAGGCTGGGCACCACAGTAATTGACATATACCAAAACCAACATTTAAAAATTAAATAAAATAAAAAAATGGACATACATTAGGGATAGGATTCGAGCTGCAATAAAACACACAAAGAATCTACCTGATGTATACTTATACTGTAATATGGGTCTTTACAATGGAAATATTAACCTCTTCCTGCCTAAGGGTAAAACAACTGTTAATGCCTAAGCACAATTTTGCAACTTTGACATGTACATATCATCACAACCTTTTTGTGTATTCAGGTGGCAAATACCTTGTTTTTTTTTCAGGACAAATTGGGCTTTCTTTTGGTGGTAATTGGTAACAGATATCTCCTGATTTTTTTTTTTATTATTATTATCATCATCATGATCAAAGGAAAACTGGCCCAAAATAGTGAAAAAAAATATTACTTTTATATTTAGCTGTATATTTCTTGCTATTACCATAATTTACCCCCAAAGAACAACCCAAAATAAATTCTCCTATTCCTGCCAATCACAGTAATATCACATATGTGTGCAATGGTGCGCATTTTGCATTTATCCTGCTTAAAGTGGTTGTATAGTCAGTTTTTACACTTATACCTACAGGTAAGCCTATAATAAGGCTTACCTGTAGGTAAAAAAAATATATCTCTCAAACCTGTACGGTTTAGGAGATATTCCCCTCGCAATGAGCCGCTGACTGCAGCGGCACATGTGCACAGGGGATTCTCGGCTGAAAGCCCGGCAGACGCTGGACTTTGCCGGAAAGAAATCTCCCGCGCGCCTGCACGGCAGTGACAACATCGTGGCTACAGCCACTTGGAGCCGCGATACCCGGAAGACACGCCGGGGCAACATGTCATCTCCCTCGGCGTGGACCAGGTAAGTTACCGACGCCTCGTTCTAAGGTAAGTATTTCATAATGAGCTAGTATGCGGTGCATACTAGCTCAATATGCCTTTTGCCTTACAGGGGTAAAAAATAAAAATAAAATTCCGAGGGTATACAACCGCTTTAAAACACACTAACACTAACTGACACTGATACTAGTTAAAAAAAAAAAAACATTCTACCCAAAATCTGCTGACTGTGACCTTTGACTCCGACCTTGACCCAGTAACCCTGGCATCTTGAACAGTTAGAGCCCATTCACACAGGGGCAACACGACTTCCAGCTCGATTTTATGAGGCAACTCAGACACAACTTCAGTATGAATCACAGCACGACTCCAGGCAACTTACAAGGCAACTTCAAGTTGCCTGCAGGACAGGAGACATTCCAGTGGCCAATCAAACAAGAATCAGCTCTGTGGGAGGGAGGGGTTTGCCTGAGAAATGTATTTTCTCTTCCTGGAGAGTTGCTCCTATTAAGACAGTGAAACGACTTCAGAGGCAACTCCCATTGAAATCAATGATTACAAGTCGCCTAGGAGTCGGATTGAAGTAGTACAGGGACCTTTTTTGAAGTCAGAGCGACTGCAGTAGTGTGCATTAAGACGGCTCCATTCACTTACATTGATTTCCTCAGCCAGCGCGACTTGAGGCAACTAGGGGCGACCTGGGGCGATTTGAAGTCGGATCCAAAGTTGCCCCTGTGTGAATGGGCTCTAACCCTGTCAAACCTTGATCTTGTTTTGTTTTTTGCTCCTCTTTATTTTTTATTTATACATTTTTCATTTAATTTTTTAACACACCCTTGTTTGTGTATATCTTCCTCTCCTGCAAAAAGAGAAAGATACAATGTAGGCTCACAGTGACCGATCACAGTGATCAGGTGACCTGAAAACCAGGAGTCCCAGGTCCCGATCATTAGTACGAGACCCCGGGCTCTTGGTGAAAGTTTGGTCTCTGTGCTGGGAGCACGCTGTGCGGTGCACTCCCAGCACAAAGAGAGATAAACATATATGCGCCCCCACGGAAAAAGATCCACTTTGGTGAGGACGCATATATGTGTACAGTAGGTGGGAAGGGGTTAATAGAGAAACAACAGCAGGGGTGCGCTCAGAGCCGATTCGCCCTATACGCACGCTACGCAAGCTGCGTAGGGCCCCCGCAAATGACTCGGGCCCCCGATTTGCCACTGCCACCGCCGCTAGAGGTCCGTGGCCGCCATTTTCTTGAAGACCGCTGCCGCCGCTAGAGGTCCACCGCCGGGCGGACAATGTCTCCGCCGGCCGCCATTTTGCTGAAGACAAGAGGAGGTCGGGTGGCTGCCAAAAGGAATTGAGCTGCGGCTCCGCCCACCTCCCGCCCGCTGCCGTCTGTCTGTGAAATGATGTGGGAAGGGGCGGGGTGGGCGGCGCCGCAGCTCAATACCTATTGGCAGCCACCCAGCCGGGCTCCTCCACGTTCTGTAATGGCGGCGGAGAGAGTCTCTGCTGCTGGGGGATCATACCTGATGTAAGGGGGGACTCCGCTGGGAATACCTGGATCTAAGGGGGGACTCCGCTGGGAATGCCTGGATCTAAGGGGGGACTCCGCTGGGAATGCCTGGATCTAAGGGGGACTCCGCCCGTCATGCCTGGATCTAAGGGGGGACTCCGCCCGTCATGCCTGGATCTAAGGGGGGACTCCGCCCGTCATGCCTGGATCTAAGGGGGGACTCCGCCCGTCATGCCTGGATCTAAGGGGGGACTCCGCCCGTCATGCCTGGATCTAAGGGGGGACTCCGCCCGTCATGCCTGGATCTAAGGGGGGACTCCGCCCGTCATGCCTGGATCTAAGGGGGGACTCCGCCCGTCATGCCTGGATCTAAGGGGGGACTCCGCCCGTCATGCCTGGATCTAAGGGGGGACTCCGCCCGTCATGCCTGGATCTAAGGGGGGACTCCGCCCGTCATGCCTGGATCTAAGGGGGGACTCCGCCCGTCATGCCTGGATCTAAGGGGGGACTCCGCCCGTCATGCCTGGATCTAAGGGGGGACTCCGCCCATCATGCCTGGATCTAAGGGGGGACTCCGCCCGTCATGCCTGGATCTAAGGGGGGACTCCGCCCGTCATGCCTGGATCTAAGGGGGGACTCCGCCCGTCATGCCTGGATCTAAGGGGGGACCCCGCCCGTCATGCCTGGATCTAAGGGGGGACTCCGCCCGTCATGCCTGGATCTAAGGGGGGGACTCCGCCCGTCATGCCTGGTGTAAGGGGGGGACTCCGCCCGTCATGCCTGGTGTAAGGGGGGGACTCCGCCCGTCATGCCTGGTGTAAGGGGGGGGACTCCGCCCGTCATGCCTGGTGTAAGGGGGGGACTCCGCCCGTCATGCCTGGTGTAAGGGGGGGACTCCGCCCGTCATGCCTGGTGTAAGGGGGGGGACTCCGCCCGTCATGCCTGGTGTAAGGGGGGGACTCCGCCCGTCATGCCTGGTGTAAGGGGGGGACTCCGCCCGTCATGCCTGGTGTAAGGGGGGGACTCCGCCCGTCATGCCTGGTGTAAGGGGGACTCCGCCCGTCATGCCTGGTGTAAGGGGGACTCCGCCCGTCATGCCTGGTGTAAGGGGGACTCCGCCCGTCATGCCTGGTGTAAGGGGGACTCCGCCCGTCATGCCTGGTGTAAGGGGGACTCCGCCCGTCATGCCTGGTGTAAGGGGGACTCCGCCGGTCATGCCTGGTGTAAGGGGGACTCCGCCGGTCATGCCTGGTGTAAGGGGGACTCCGCCGGTCATGCCTGGTGTAAGGGGGACTCCGCCGGTCATGCCTGGTGTAAGGGGGACTCCGCCGGTCATGCCTGGTGTAAGGGGGACTCCGCCGGTCATGCCTGGTGTAAGGGGGACTCCGCCGGTCATGCCTGGTGTAAGGGGGACTCCGCCGGTCATGCCTGGTGTAAGGGGGACTCCGCCGGTCATGCCTGGTGTAAGGGGGACTCCGCCGGTCATGCCTGGTGTAAGGGGGACTCCGCCGGTCATGCCTGGTGTAAGGGGGACTCCGCCGGTCATGCCTGTTGTAAGGGGGACTCCGCCAGTCATGCCTGTTGTAAGGGGGACTCCGCTAGTCATGCCTGTTGTAAGGGGGACTCCGCCAGTCATGCCTGTTGTAAGGGGGACTCCGCCAGTCATGCCTGTTGTAAGGGGGACTCCGCTAGTCATGCCTGTTGTAAGGGGGACTCCGCTAGTCATGCCTGTTGTAAGGGGGACTCCGCTAGTCATGCCTGTTGTAAGGGGGACTCCGCTAATCATGCCTGTTGTAAGGGGGACTCCGCTAATCATGCCTGTTGTAAGGGGGACTCCGCTGGGAATGCCTGATGTAAGGGAGACTCTGCTGGGAATGCCTGATGTAAGGGGGGGACTCCGCTGGGAATACCTGATGTAAGGGGGAGACTCTGCTGGGAATACCTGATGTAAGGGGGGGACTCCGCTGGGAATACCTGATGTAAGGGGGGGACTCCGCTGGGAATACCTGATGTAAGGGGGGGACTCCGCTGGGAATACCTGATGTAAGGGGGGGACTCCGCTGGGAATACCTGATGTAAGGGGGGACTCCGCTGGGAATACCTGATGTAAGGGGGGGACTCCGCTGGGAATACCTGATGTAAGGGGGGGACTCCGCTGGGAATACCTGATGTAAGGGGGGGACTCCGCTGGGAATACCTGATGTAAGGGGGGGACTCCGCTGGGAATACCTGATGTAAGGGGGGGACTCCGCTGGGAATACCTGATGTAAGGGGGGGACTCCGCTGGGAATACCTGATGTAAGGGGGGGACTCCGCTGGGAATACCTGATGTAAGGGGGGGACTCCGCTGGGAATACCTGATGTAAGGGGGGGACTCCGCTGGGAATACCTGATGTAAGGGGGGGACTCCGCTGGGAATACCTGATGTAAGGGGGGGACTCCGCTGGGAATACCTGATGTAAGGGGGGGACTCCGCTGGGAATACCTGATGTAAGGGGGGGACTCCGCTGGGAATACCTGATGTAAGGGGGGGACTCCGCTGGGAATACCTGATGTAAGGGGGGGACTCCGCTGGGAATACCTGATGTAAGGGGGGACTCCGCTGGAAATGCCTGGTGTAAGGGGGGACTCCGCTGGGAATGCCTGGTGTAAGGGGGGACTCCGCTGGGAATGCCTGGTGTAAGGAGGGGCTCAGCTGGGAATACCTGATGTAAGGGGGGACTCCGCTGGAAATGCCTGGTGTAAGGGGGGACTCCGCTGGGAATGCCTGGTGTAAGGGGGGACTCCGCTGGGAATGCCTGGTGTAAGGAGGGGCTCAGCTGGGAATGCCTGATGTAAGGAGGGGCTCAGCTGGGAATGCCTGATGTAAGGAGGGGCTCAGCTGGGAATGCCTGATATAAGGAGAGACTCTGCTGGGGACACCTGATGGCATCTGGTGGCAGGCAACTGGACAAGTGACACGCTCAGGGCTTCCACTGATTCTGCATTATGGTGAGTTGAATAATTTCATTCTATATTACAATGTAATAATAGAAATAATGCACTTCAATCATCCTGACACCATAACAACCATGGTGCCGGGATGATTGAAGCGCTAACACCAGGTGTTTGGAGTATCTTTATCTGCTGATTGTTAAACTTTCTGGAATACACATATTTCTATTGTGGTGTAGGATCTGGGCCTGCTGTCCCTCCATCCTTCTTTCTCTCCCTCTTTCTCTCCCACCCTCTTTCTTTCTTTCCTTCTCCCTCCATCCCTCATTCATCTCAGACTCTAACCACACCCCCTCCGAGCCACGCCCATGTAAACCACGCCCACCATTTCTGCGTAAACCACGCCCATTTTTCACCATCGTAGAGGGGCCCTTAGCAGAATTTTGCTTAGGGCCCCAGGGAGGTCAGGATCGGCACTGGGTGCGCTATACCCATGCACCAAACCCACCATGACCTTAAACTTCACTTTTATTCATAACTGTCTAAAATTCATAATGTAGAAAATGAAAGGAGAACCGGACTAGCTCTGTGAGCAACAAGGTAGCAATTATTAATCAGATGGTAGCTGCTGACACTTGTCACATTCCCATAATAATGTGCATTTTTATCAAAACAAAAACAAACTCATTTAGGTTGTGCCTTCCCTTACAGGTTAATAAATATAATTCTTCTAAATAAAATACTAAATGTGAATGATCAAGTGCTGATATAATATAATTCCATAAACTAATAAATATAATACACTAGTGTAAATAATCAAATACACTTATAACATTATTCCATATGTGACATTTTAAGTAGAAATAAATAAACACAAAACCTAAAAAATAAATAAATAAATGATTTTATATATATTTTTTTGGTTTATTTATTCTTACTTAAAATGTCACATATGGATTAATGTTATAATTGTGTTTGATGATTGCAGCCAATTTCCCCAGGGGCTAGGGGGGTGTTTGGTGGGCAATCCACCTTTACAGTGGATATAAAAAAATCTACACACCCCTATTAAAATATCAGGTTTCTGTGAAGTTTTTCCACCTTTAGCCTGGGTTCACACTAGTGCGACACGACATCTGTCCTACTTTGGATCCGACTTTGCCCTGCGACATGAAGCCGACATATGTCCGACTTTCAATGAACGGGGATCCGACTTGGATCCCCGCCAATATCAGGCACTGTGTTTGGTATGAATCTTGAGGGGGGACTCCAGGCCAAATTTTAAATAAAAAAAAAACGGCGTGGCTTCCCCTCCAGAGGCATACCAGGCCCTTGGGTCTGGTCTGGATTTGAACGGGCGCCCCTACGCCGAAAAAAACGGCGTGGGGGTCCCCCCAAAATCCAAACCAGACCCTTATCCGAGCACACAACCTGGCCGGCCGCAGGGGAAGAGGGGGGACGAGAAAGCGGCCCCCCCTCCCTCCTGAACCGTACCAGGCCGCATGCCCTCAACATGGGGGGTTTGGTGCTCTGGGGCAGGGGGGCGACCTGCGGCCCCCCCACCCCAGAGCACCCTGTCCCCATGTTGATGAGGACAGGGCCTCTTCCCGACAACCCTGGCCGTTGGTTGTCGGGGTCTGCGGGCGGGGGGCTTATCGGAATCCGGGAGCCCCCTTCAATAAGGGAGCCCCCGGATCCCGGCCCCCCCACCCTATGTGAATGAGTATGGGGTACATCGTACCCCTACCCATTCACCTGGTGGAAAAAAATAGCAATAAAAACACAACACAGTTTTTAAAAGTATTTTATTGCACAGCTCCGGGGGTCTTCTTCCGACTTCCGGGGGTCTTTTCCGACTTCGGGGGTCTCCGGTGTCGTCTCCGCGCTCTCCGGTTCTTTCTTCCGCCGGGCCTCCGCTAACTTCTTTTTAGCTCTCTTGCTAACAGAGGCCCGGTCTTCCCGTTGTCCTTCTGCCGGCCCCTCCACTAACTTCTTGGTAGCTCTCTCGCTAGTGGAGGGGCCGGGCTTCCCGTCGCCGTCGGCTTCTTCTTCCCTCTTCTCCTCCTCGATGTTGACGCGTCGCTTCCTCCCGCTGTAATACTGGCTCTCCGCTCCGCTCCGCATTAATATAGGCTTCTCATGACGTCACAGTCACATGTTCCCATGACGTCACAGTCACATGCTCCGGGGCCATGTGCCCCGGAACATGTGACGTCATGAGAAGCCTATATTAATGCGGAGCGGAGAGCCAGTATTACAGCGGGAGGAAGCGACGCGTCAACATCGAGGAGGAGAAGAGGGAAGAAGACGCCGACGGCGACGACGGGAAGACCGACCCCTCCACTAGCGAAAGAGCTACCAAGAAGTTAGCGGAGGCCCGGCGGAAGAAAGAACCGGAGAGCGGGAGACGACACCGGAGACCCCCGAAGTCGGAAAAGACCCCCGGAGCTGTGCAATAAATTACTTTAAAAACCTGTGTAGTGTTTTTTTATTGCAATTTTTTGTCCACCAGGTGAATGGGTAGGGGTACGATGTACCCCATACTCATTCACATAGGGTGGGGGGGCCGGGATCCGGGGGCTCCCTTATTGAAGGGGGCTCCCGGATTCCGATAAGCCCCCCGCCCGCAGACCCCGACAACCAATGGCCAGGGTTGTCGGGAAGAGGCCCTGTCCTCATCAACATGGGGGCAGGGTGCTCTGGGGTGGGGGGGCCGCAGGTCGCCCCCCTGCCCCAGAGCACCAAACCCCCCATGTTGAGGGCATGCGGCCTGGTACGGTTCAGGAGGGAGGGGGCCGCTCTCTCGTCCCCCCCCTCTTCCCCTGCGGCCTGCCAGGTTGCGTGCTCGGATAAGGGTCTGGTTTGGATTTTGGGGGGACCCCCCACGCCGCCTTTTCGGCGTAGGGGTGCCCGTTCAAATCCAGACCAGACCCATGGGCCTGGTATGCCTCTGGAGGGGAACCTACGCCGGTTTTTTATTTAAAATTTGGCCTGGAGTTCCCCCTCAAGAGCAGTACAGCACAAGTCGCATGCCAAAGTCGGACCATGCAAGACTGCGGTACGACTTTGATCCGACTTCAATGATAGTCAATGGGCTGAAGTCGGATCAAAGTCGGACCAAAGTAGTACAGGGAGCATCTTCAAAGTCGGACCGACATGTGTCGGACCAGTTAAGACGGCTCCCATAGGGAAACATTGATTTTCACACGTCATGCGACATGAGCTCCCAATGTCGGAGCGTTTGTCGCCCCAGTGTGAACCAGGCCTTAATGTGACCTATAAACCGTACAACTCAATTGAAAAACAAACTGAAATCTTTTGGGGGGGGGGAGGATTAAATAATGTGGTTGCATAAGTGTGCACACCCTCTTATAACTGGGGATGTAGCTGTGTTTGGAATTAAGCAATCACATTCAAACTCATGTTAAATAGGAGTCAGTACACACCTGCTATCATTTGAAGTGCCTCTGATTAACCCCAAATAAAGTCTTTCCTGATAATTTTTGTAGTCACATCCTACAGCAAAAGCCATGGTCCACAGAGAGCTTCCAAAGCATCAGAGGGATTTCATTGTTAAAAAGTATCAGTCAGGAGAAGGGTACAAAAGAATTTCGAAAGCATTAGATATACCATGGAACACAGTGAAGACAGTCGTCATCAAGTGGAGAAAATATGGGACAACAGTGACATTACCAAGAACTGGACGTCCCTCCAAAATTGATGAAAATTCGAGAAGGAAATTGGTCAAGGAGTCTGCCAAGAGGTCTACAGCAACATTAACCACTTGCCTACTGGGCACTTAAACCCCCCTCCTGCCCAGACCAGTTTTCAGCGCTCTCACACTTTGAATGACAATTACTCAGTCATGCAACACTGTACCCAAATGAATTTTTTGTCCTTTGTTTCATACAAATAGAGCTTTCTTTTGGTGGTATTTGATCACCAACATTTTGCAAATAATAAATTTTTCTTCATAAATTTTGGCCACAATTTATACTGCTACATATCTTTGGTAACAATAACCCAAATTCGTGGATATTATTTGGTCTTTGTGAAAGTTAGAGAGTCTACAAGCTGTGGTGCAAATCATAAAAAATTGATCACACCTGATGTACTGGTGGCCCATCTAATTTCTTGCGACCCGAACAAGCCAGGAAAAGTACAAATACCCCCCAAATGACCCCTTTTTTTAAAGTAGACATTCCAAGGTATTTAGTAAGATGCATGGTGAGGTTTTTGATGTTGTCATTTTTTCCCACAATTCTTTGCAAAATTAAGATTTTTTTTTCACAAAATTGTCATTGTTATTTCTCTCACATGGCATGTGTATACCACAAACGACACCCCAAAATACATTCTGCTACTCCTGAGTATGGCAATACCAAAATGTGTGAGACTTTTACACAGCCTTGCCACATACAGAGGCCCAATATTGAAATAGCACCTTCAGGCATTCTAGGAGCATAAATTACACATCTCATTTCTCAACCACCTATTACACTTTTGAAGGCCCTGGAGTACCAGGACAATGGAAACGCCCACAAAGAGACCCCATTTTGGAAATCTAACACCCCAACGTATAATCTATGAGGCATAATGAGTCTTTTGAACGGTTCATTTTTTTCCATACGTTTTTGGAAAATGTGGAAAAAAATTAACACATTTTTTTTTTTTTTTTTTTACACAAAGTTGTCCATTTATAAGATATTTCCAACACATAGCATGTAAATAGCAAAAATTACACCCCAAAATACATTCTGCTACTCCTCCTGAGTATGGCGATACCACATGTGTGAGACTTTTACACAGCCTGGCCACATATAGAGGCCCAACATGCAAGGAACACCATTGTTCTAGGGACACATAGCATGCACATACCAAGTATTACACCCCAAAATACATTCTGCTGAGCAAAGGGTAAACAAAAGATTACCTGTGGTTTAACCACTTAACGACCGCCCACCGCCGATTTACGTCGGCAGAATGGCACGGACAGGCAGAATCACGTAGATCTACGTGATCGCCTTTGTGCAGTTGGGGGGTCCATCCGGACCCCCCTTCACTGCAGTGAGCGGCCGTTAAGTGTTCGGGAGCGATCAGGCATGAGGGGGCGGCCGCTCGATTCCGCCCCCCCCCTCGCGATCGCTCCCGGCCAATGAAATTGCTTCCTCCGCCATGAGATGTAAACACAGGCTGGAGGAAGTGATGTCATCTCCCTCGCCGCGGTCTTTTCGTTCCCGGCGCCGAGGAGTGAAGCCAGAGGTTAGTGCTCCAACAGTCCACTGACACGTAGGTACACATAGGCACACAAATCACCCCCAGTCACCCCCAGATCACCCCCCAGGTCACCCCAAAGCCCCCAATCACAGTGTCACTGATTGCAGTGATCATTTATTTTACTGATCACTGCATTTAGTGTCATCTGTGATTGTAAAAAGTTGCAATTCAGTTAGGATTAGGCCCCTTTAGGTCCAGGGTAGCCCCCTAACCCCCCCTAATAAAGGTTTAACCCCTTGATCACCCCCCAGGTAACCCTTTCACCCCCTAACTTCAGCGTCACTAAGCGATTGTTTTTCCGATGGCTGTATTCGTGTCGCTGGTGTTTTAGATAGGCAGTTATTTTTTTTTTAGGTTCGCCGCAGGTTTTTATTGGTGTCAGGTACCCCCATATTTAACCTAATAAAGGTTTTAACCCCCTGATTGCCCCTAGTTAACCCTTTCACCAGTGATCACCATATAAAGGTTACGGGTGACGCTGGTTGATTAGTTTGCTTTTTATAGCATCAGGGCACCCGCCGTATATAACCCAATAAAGGTTTAACCCCCCTGATCGCCCGGCGGGTGAGATCAATTAGGTTTTAGCGCCAGAGAGGGTCTGCGTCGCCCCAGGCAGTGTTAGGTTAGTGCCAGTAACGCTAACACCCACGCGCAAAGCATACACCCCCCTTAGTGGTATAGTATCTGATCAGATCTATACTAGCATCCCCAGCAGTTTAGGGTTCCCAAAAACGCAGTGTTAACGGGATCAGCCCAGATACCTGCTAGTACCTGCGTTTAGCCCCTCCGCCCAGCCCAGCCCAGCCCACCCAAGTGCAGTATCGATCGATCACTGTCACTTACCAAACACAACACACATAACTGCAGCGTTCGCAGAGACAGGCCTGATCCCTGCGATCGCTAACAGTTTTTTTGTAGCGTTTGATATATTTGCTGACGACAGTCAGGTGCTTTTTTTCCTGTGAATCTTACTAGTGTACCCCTAAATTTAGAGCCCAAAATGGCAAGACGAAGGTACACTAGTAAAGAGGCCTACGAGATTCTGAGCATGACAGATAGTGAAGAGGAGGTCACGTATCTGTCAGATTCAGGCTCAGAATATCTTCCCGTAGAAGACAGTGACGTCTGCGGCCCCACGTCAGATAGCTCTGACGACGAAGTTGAGGTCCCTGCTAAGGTCAGGCGTACCCGATCCCGATCTTCTGAGGTTGTTGAGGAGCAAGAACCGCAGGTCTCTCGTATCATGGAGCAGAGTAGTACTAGCGCCGCTATTCCTTCTGGTGAACTGGCAAGCACCAGCGGCCTAGTACAGCCTGGACGTACATCCAGCACTGCAGTAACACTTGGTGACGTGGCGAGTCCCATAAGTGCAGTTCAAGCTGGCGAGGTGGCAAGCACAAGTAGTGTCCCGCTGCCACCAAGAAGACAAAGGCAGGCCCGTCGTGCCCATACTGCCCTTCCTGCAGAATTCGCCTATCCTGATTGGGTCCCCACCACTTCTGCAGAACCCGTACTTCCCCCATTCACTGCCCAACCCGGTATTCAGGTGGAAACAGCTGATTTTATGCCAATCGATTTTTATTCGCTGTTTTTCACGGAAGATCTCTATAGATCTATTGTGGACCAGAGTAATTTATATGCTGGTCAATTTATCGCCGCTAACCCCCAGTTGCCTAAAATTGCCAGAAATTGGAAACCAATTACGGTTTCCGAATTTAAGACCTTTCTGGGCCTTTCTCTCAACATGGGCACACATAAATTTCCGTCATTGCGTGCTTATTGGTCCACGCACCCAATTGACCACATGCCCGTGTTCTCTGCCTCCATGTCCAGGGCACGATACGAGCAGATTTTGCGGTTCATGCACTTCAACGACAATGAACTTTGTCGTCCACGTGGGGACCCTGAATACGACCGGCTCTATAAAATTCGGCCCCTCATAAACCACTTCAACGAACGTTTTGCAGCCTTGTTTATTCCCGATCAAGTTGTCTGCGTTGATGAGTCCCTGATTAAATTTTCTGGCCGCTTGTCTTTCAAGCAGTACCTTCCCAGCAAGCGTGCCAGATACGGGGTCAAGCTCTACAAGTTCTGTGACAGGGCAACAGGCTATGTAGTGAACTTTACGGTTTATGAGGGAAAAGACAGTCAGATTGAGTCGGTCAACTGCCCGGATTACATAGGGAGCGCTGGCAAGATAGTGTGGAACTTGGTGTCACCCTTATTCGGAAAGGGGTACCACTTGTATGTGGACAATTATTACACGAGCGTGCCACTGTTTAGTCACTTGTTTGATCATAAGATTGGAGCATGTGGCACCGTGCGACCTAATCGCCGGGGCTTTCCCCAGCGGCTTGTAGATGCCCGTCTTAGGCTGGGGGAGAGAGCCTGCTTGAAGTGTAATAACTTGCTCGCTATGAAGTGGAGGGACAATAAGAATGTTTTCCTTCTTACCTCCCTTCATGCAGACACGACAGTCCAAATTCGTACGGCGACTGGTGTTGTGGAGAAACCCCTCTGTGTCCACGAATATAACCAAAATATGGGAGGGGTGGACCTCAACGACCAGTTGATGGCGCCGTATCTAATTGACCGTAAGGCGAGACGCTGGTACAAAAAAGTGTCTCTATCATTATTCCAATTGGCTTTGCTGAACGCTCATGTGCTATACAGAGCTTCAGGCGGGACGTTATCTCTTCTAAAATTCCAGAATGAGATAGTCACAGAACTCCTGTATCCAGGCGGTTCTGCACCTCACCATCCCCAACCAAATGCAGTAAGCCGGCTGCATGAGAGGCATTATTCGTATGTCCTCCCGAGTACCCCTACCCAAAGCCACCCCCAAAAAAGATGTTGTGTCTGTAGCAAGCGCGGATTTAGGCGTGACACCCGTAGTTTTTGTCCACTCTGTCCTGACAAGCCTGGTCTTTGCCAAGGTGAATGTTTTGAACGCTACCACTCAAAAGTGAAGTTTTAGCGTAGGGTACAGCATTTCACAGACTAGGACACACTTACACAGGGTCTCCCAAGATGCCATTACATTTTGAGAGACCCGAACCATTACAGTTGTAAAGTTACAAAAAAAAGTGTAAAAAAGAAAAAAAAAAAACGTAAAAAACAAAAACACAAAAAAATATAAAAGAAAAAAACCAAAAATAGTTGTCGTTTTATTGTTCTCTCTCTCTCTATTTTCTCTCTATTGTTCTGCTCTTTTTTACTGTATTCTATTCTGCAATGTTTTATCATGCTTGCTTTTCAGGTATGTAATTTTTTGTTTTCAGGTGCGCCATTCAACTGCAGCGCGGAATTATTTATCTTGACAGCAACAGCGTTTGCTCCCACGATACATAAAGCCGTGACTCCAGTGCTGTAGGAGGTGATTTCACCACCACAGTTAAAAAAAAGAGCATATATGCCGAAGCATGGGGGCAGCAGGGGCGGAGGAGCGATTTTGCTCCTAATGCCGCGTACATACGGTCGAAATTCCGACCGTGTGTACGCGGCATAACTTTTTTGCGGGAGGATGCCCCCATGCTTCGGCATATATATATTTTAGGCACAGGTTGCGTTAAAACATTTTTTTATTTTTTACTAGGTTTTGTTTTGGTATTTGCTTTGCAGGTATGGCATGGTAAGGTCTTACTGTTGTACTGTAATGTTACTTTGTTTTAATGTTAACCACCATTTGCTTAGCAGGTACGCCATTCAGTTGCAGCGCGGATCTATTTATCTTGACAGCAACAGCGTTTGCTCCCACGATACATAAAGCCGTGACTCCAACGCTGTAGGAGGTGATTTCACCACCACAGTTAAAAAAAAAGAGCATATATGCCGAAGCATGGGGGCAGCAGGGGCGGAGGAGCGATTTTGCTCCTAATGCCGCGTACATACGGTCGAAATTCCGACCGTGTGTACGCGGCATAACCTTTTATGCCGCGTACATATGGTCGAAATTCCGACGAAGGCTTGACCGTGTGTACGCGGCATAACTTTTTTGCGGGAGGATGCCCCCATGCTTCGGCATATATGCCCATCATTAGAAGTGGGTGGATGAAGGGAGGTATTCTAATGGTGGGCATACCCACCAATCAATCTCTTTTTTTCGTTCAGCCAATAGGCTGTATGAAAAAAAAGATTACAATACATGTCCAACAAGGACCAGCAACGTACTGGTATGTTGCTGGACTTTGAATGTTTATACCAGAATGATGCCTGCGGGTTTAGGTATCATCTTGGTATCATTCTTTTCAGCCAGCAGCCGGCTTTCATGTAAAAGCAATTCTAGCAGATAATTAGCCTCTAGACTGCTTTTACAAGCAGTGGGAGGGAATGTCCCCCCCCCCCCGGATATAAAAAGCGCCATTGGGAAATTGGGAAAGCATTTTATCACACCGATCTTGGTGTGGTCAGATGCTTTGAGGGCAGAGGAAAGATCTAGGGTCTAACCCCCCAATTTTTTATCAAAAAAAGAGTACCTGTCACTACCTATTGCTATCATAGGGGATATTTACATTCCCTGAGATAACGATAAAAATGGTAAAAAAATTAAATATGGAAGGCACAGTTTAAAAATAAAATAAAAAAGCCAAATAAATAATAAAAAAAAAAAGCACCGCTGTCCCCCCCTGCTATTGCGCAAAGGCGAACGCAAGCGTCGGTCTAGCGTCATATGTAAACAGCAATTGCATCATGCATGTGAGGTATCACCGCGAAGGTCAGATCGAGGGCAGTCATTTTAGCAGTAGACCTCCTCTGTAAATCTAACGTGGTAACCTGTAAAGGCTTTTAAAAATGAATGTAGTTTTGTCGCCGCTGCGCGTTTGTGCGCAATTTTAAAGCATGTCGTGTTTGGTATCCATGTACTCGGCCTATGATCATCTTTTTTATTTCATCAAACATTTGGGCAATATAGTGTTTTTTAGTGCATTAAAAATAAAAAAAGTGTGTTTTTCCCCCAAAAAATGCGTTTGAAAAATCGCTGCGCAAATACTGTGTGGAAAAAAAATGCAACACCCACTATTTTAATCTGTAGGGCCTTTGCTTTAAAAAAATATATAATGTTTGGGGGTTCAACATAATTTTCTTGCAAAAAAAAATTTTCTTTCATGTAAACAAAAAGTGTCAGAAAGGGCTTTGTCTTCAAGTGGTTAGAAGAGTGGATGATGTGTGACATAAGCTTCCTAATGTTGTGCATAAAATGCCAGGACAGTTCAAAACCCCCCCAAATGACCCCATTTTGTAAAGTAGACACCTCAAGCTATTTGCTGAGAGGCATGTTGAGCCCATTGAATATTTTTTTTTTGTCCCAAGTGATTGAATAATGACCAAAAAAAAAAAAAAAAATGTACAAAAGGTTGTTACTAAATGATATATTGCTCAAACATGCCATGGGCATATGTGGAATTACACCCCAAAATACATTCTGTTGCTTCTCCTGAGTACGGGGATACCACATGTGTGGGACTTTTTGGGAGCCTAGTCGCGTACGGGACCCCAAAAACCAAGCACCGCCTTCAGGATTTCTATGGGTGTAAATTTTTGATTTCACTCCTCACTGCCTATCACAGTTTCGGAGGCCATGGAATGCCCAGATGGCACAAAACCCCCCCAAATGACCCCATTTTGGAAAGTAGACACCCCAAGCTATTTGCTGAGAGGTATGTTGAGTATTTTGCAGATCTCGCTTTTTGTCACAAAGTTTTGAAAATGTAAAAAAAGAAAAAAAAAATGTCTTTCTTCATTTTCAAAAACAAATGAGAGCTGTAAAATACTCACCATGCCTCTCAGCAAATAGCTTGGGGTGTCTACTTTCCAAAATGGGGGTCATTTGTGGGGGTTTTGGGCTATTTTGACATTTTATGGCCTTCAAAACTGTGATAGGTAGTGAGGAGTGAAATCAAAAATTTATGCCCTTAGAAACCTTGAAGGCGGTGCTTGGTTTTTGGGGTCCCGTACGCGGCTAGGCTCCCAAAAAGTCCCACACATGTGGTATCCCCGTACTCAGGAGAAGCAGCAGAATGTATTTTGGGGTGTAATTTCACATATAACCATGGCATGTGTGAGCAATATATCATTTAGTGACAACTTTTTGTACATTTTTTTTTTTTTCTTTTTGTCATTATTCAATCATTTGGGACAAAAAAAAAAATATTCAATGGGCTCAACATGCCTCTCAGCAAATAGCTTGGGGTGTCTACTTTCCAAAATGGGGTCATTTGGGGGGGTTTTGTGCCATCTTGGCATTTTATGGCCTTCAAAACTGTGATAGGTAGTGAGGAGCGAAATCAAAAATTTATGCCCTTAGAAACCTTGAAGGCGGTGCTTGGTTTTTGGGGTCCCGTACGCGGCTAGGCTCCCAAAAAGTCCCACACATGTGGTATCCCTGTACTCAGGAGAAGCAGCAGAATGTATTTTGGGGTGTAATTTCACATATGCCCATGGCATGTGTGAGCAATATATCATTTAGTGACAACTTTGTGCAAAAAAAAAACAGTTTGTCATATTCCCGCAACCTGTGGCAAAATATAAAATATTCCATGGACTCAACATGCCTCTCAGCAAATAGCTTGGGGTGTCTACTTTCCAAAATGGGGTAATTTGGGGGGGTTTTGTGCTATTTTGGCATTTTATGGCCTTCGAAACTGTGATAGGTAGTGAGGAGTGAAATCAAAAATTTACGCCCTTAGAAATCCTGAAGGCGGTGCTTGGTTTTTGGGGCCCTGTACGCGGCTAGGCTCCCAAAAAGTCCCACACATGTGGTATCCCCGTACTCAGGAAAAGCAGCAGAATGTATTTTGGGGTGCAATTCCACATATAACCATGGCATGTGTGAGCAATATATCATTTAGTGACAACTTTTTGTACATTTTTTTTTTCTTTTTGTCATTATTCAATCATTTGGGACAAAAAAAAAATATTCAATGGGGTCAACATGCCTCTCAGCAAATAGCTTGGGGTGTCTACTTTCCAAAATGGGGTCATTTGGGGGGGTTTGTGCCATCTTGGCATTTTATGGCCTTCAAAACTGTGATAGGTAGTGAGGAGTGAAATCAAAAATTTATGCCCTTAGAAACCTTGAAGGCGGTGCTTGGTTTTTGGGGTCCCGTACGCGGCTAGGCTCCCAAAAAGTCCCACACATGTGGTATCCCTGTACTCAGGAGAAGCAGCAGAATGTATTTTGGGGTGTAATTTCACATATGCCCATGGCATGTGTGAGCAATATATCATTTAGTGACAACTTTGTGCAAAAAAAAAAAAGTTTGTCATATTCCCGCAACTTGTGGCAAAATATAAAATATTCCATGGACTGAACATGCCTCTCAGTAAATAGCTTGGGGTGTCTACTTTCCAAAATGGGGTCATTTGGGGGGGTTTTGTGCTATTTTGGCATTTTATGGCCTTCGAAACTGTGATAGGTAGTGAGGAGTGAAATCAAAAATTTGCGCCCTTAGAAATCCTGAAGGCGGTGCTTGGTTTCCGGGGTCCCGTACGTGGCTAGGCTCCTAAAAAGTCCCACACATGTGGTATCCCCGTACTCAGGAGAAGCAGCAGAATGTATTTTGGGGTGCAATTCCACATATAACCATGGCATGTGTGAGCAATATATCATTTAGTGACAACTTTTTGTAATTTTTTTTTTTGTCATTATTCAATCACTTGGGACGAAAAAAATAAATATTCAATGGGCTCAACATGCCTCTCAGCAATTTCCTTGGGGTGTCTACTTTCCAAAATGGGGTCATTTGGGGGGGTTTTGTACTGCCCTGCCATTTTAGCACCTCAAGAAATGAGATAGGCAGTCATAAATTTAAAGCTGTGTACATTTCAGAAAATGTACCCTAGTTTGTAAACGCTATAACTTTCGCGCAAACCAATAAATATACGCTTATTGACATTTTTTTTACTAAAGACATGTGGCTGAATACATTTTGGCCTAAATGTATGACTAAAATTGAGTTTATTCGATTTTTCTTATAACAAAAAGTAGAAAATATCATTTTTTTTCAAAATTTTCGGTCTTTTTCTGTTTATATCGCAAAAAATAAAAATCGCAGAGGCAATCAAATACCATTAAAAGAAAGCTCTATTTGTGGGAAGAAAAGGACGCAAATTTCATTTGGGTACAACATTGCATGTCCGCACAATTTACAGTTAAAGCAGCGCAGTGCCGAATCCCAAAAACAGGCTTGGTCCTAATGGCCCGAAATGGTCCGGGGCTTAAGTGGTTAAGTAGCGCAGTTGTCCACAGGAGGATAGCACTGATCCAGGCAGCAGGCAGGGACTTGGTCAGCAAAAGAAAACGCAATTGTCCAGGCAACAGAGGAATACTGTCCATAGTCAGTACAGGCAGGGATATTGTTCATATACAGTCCAGGGTCAGTGCAGGCAGAGATGGTCAGCAGTGCCAAAATATTGACCTGGTAGTAGGACCTAACCCTTTGGGACTGAGGTGATACCCCACTGGTACGTGGCCTTGCTTGCCGAGGTACTGCGGTGCTGGTGGATGGCACTGCGGTGCTGGTGGATGGCACTGCCTCCTCACCAGAACGCCTTCGTCTGGTGGGCGGCTCTCCTTCTCCTCCTCCTCCTCTGAGGCTGTCAGTGTTCCACTGCTTAGTATAGGCTCGTAGTCAACGTCAGACTCATAATCTGAATTTGCGGAGGAATCCGAAGCGGAGAGCTCCCCGTTGCTCCCGTCGGCCGCAAGAATATCGTACGCCTCCTCGGATGAAAATAATCTTCTAGCCATTGTTGGTGATGACAGAAGGCACACGTGACACTGATACGTGGCACTGATGACATGTGGCACTGGTGACACTAACAGGTGGCACGGACGACAGATTGTACTGACAGGTGGCACTGATGACAGATTGTACTGACAGGTGGTACTGATGATAGATGGCACTAATACGTGGCACTGATGACACTGATACGTGGCACTGGTGACACTGATAACAGATGGTACATGGCACTGACAGGTGGCACTGATGACAGATGGCACTGATATGTACTGTGGGCACTGTGTGTTTTTTCACTCATAATCACTGAAGCTGCAGCACAGAAGCTCTCCCTGCTCAAACGCGGTCTCTCTGTGAGGAGGGAGAGCCGGCAAAGAGAGATGATCTCATATGTTTACATTTGAGATCATCTCTCATTGGACACAAAGATCGAGTGCTAAATGGCCAATCTGTGATTGGCTGTGTCCAAGGGACACGGCTAACACAGATTTTCCTCGATGCACACCCTCTGGGGTGCGCGGGGAAGGACGTCTTCCCGGCAATTGAGCGCCGCGCTGTAGACGTCTTTCGCCTATAGCGCCGGTGCGAAGTGGTTAAAGGAGCTGCAGGAATAGCTGGCAAGTACTGGCTGTGTGGTACATGTGTTTTTCCTCAGCTGGAACAAGGGCCTTAAGCCTCGTACACACGATCGGATTATCCAATGGGAATTGTGTGTTGACAGCCGTTGGCAGAAAATCCGACCGTTTGTACGCTCCATCGGACAATTGTTGTCGGATTTTCCACAGACAAATGTTGATTGGCAGGCTTTATAATTTTCCATGGACAACGGTTGTTGACGGATTTTCCGATCGTGTGCACACAAGTCCGTCGGACAAAAGTCCAAAGTACAAACACGCATGCTCGGAAGCAATGCTCACCAAACAACATTAGCAAAAGGTGCCCAAAGGGTGGCGTTAAAGAGCTGAAAAACCACGTAGTACGTCTAGTACGTCACTACGTTAGTGTTTGTTGGCCGACAATTCTTTGCCGTTTGTATGCAAGACAAATTCCTGGCTAACTCCCTTTGGATAAAAGTCAGACACTTTGTCTGCTGAAAATCCGATCGTGTGTACCAGGCTTTAGTCAAGGTAGAGAAAATTATAAACAGTTCAAAATACCAGTCAATATTGGCACAAAACCTTCAGGCTTCTGCTAGAAACTGAACATGAAGAGGAACTTCATCTTTCAGCATGACGACGACCCAAAGCATACATCCAAATCAACAAAGGAATGGCTTCACCAGAAGATTAAAGTTTTGGAATGACCAAGCCAGAGCCCAGACCTGAATCAGATTGAAAATCTGTGGGATGATCTGAAGAGGGCTGTGCACAGGAGATGCCCACGCAATCTGACAGATTTGGTGTGTTTTTGCAAAGAAGAGCGGGCAAATGTTGCCAAGTCAAGATGTGCCATGCTGATAGGTGCTTCAACAAAGTATTAGTTTAAGGGTGTGCACACTTATGCAACCATATTATTTTATTTTTACTTCCCTCCACCTAAAAGATTTCAGTTTGTTGTTCAACTGATTTGTACAGTTTATAGGTGACATAAAAGGTGGAAAAAGTTCTGAAATTATTTATCTTTGTCTCATTTTTTTTTTTACATCACAGAAACCTGACATTTTAACAGGGGTGTGTAGACTTTTTATATCCACTGTATATGAGTGTCCTCAGTTCCCCTTCACATCACAGCCCCCCTTTACATTACAGGCCTCCTTTACATTAATGTAAAGGGGACTGAACTGTAAAAGGGGCACTGTGACGTAAAGGGGGAACTGTAATGTAAAGGGGGCACTGTGATGTAAAGGGGGCACTGTGATGTATAGGGGGCACTGTGATGTAAAGGGAACTGCACTGTAATGATTACAGTGGCCCCTTTACTGTGCAGTCCCCTTTATTTTACAGTGCCCCCTTTACAGTACCCCTGCAGTCTGGTTCCCCCTTTCCTCTCTCCCCATTCTAATCTCTGCCTCCTCTGCTTAGGACTCCTACCTTTGGCAGGGCAGAGGCTGTGCTCAGTCCATGTGTCCTCTCCTGGTTCCCCGCCTGCCCGATGTCATCCTATCAGCAGGGCAGGGGTCGGGAGGAGCTCTCCATTCCGATCTGCAGCTCCTCCCACCCGCTTCCTTACTGATAGGATGACATTGTCAGCCGGGCAGGCGGAGGAGTCGGAGAGGACGCACAGGCATGGCTGCACAACAGCTGGTGAACGGCGACTACCGTCTGCGATAGCCATCTGCAGACCGCGGTCGCAGCTCACCCCTTCGTTGTGCTTCCTAGTCATCAACAGACCGTGGACCTGCAACTGTCCATGGTCCAGGGGTTGGGAATCCCTGATGCATAGGGTAAAGTCAGTATCCTGGCCACATACCACAACCCAAGGGCATTGATTGAGATTAATACTGGGGGTTACTGTGGTTACAGCTGCCCATCGAAATCAAATATACCACAGTGCCCTTCCAGCCTGCGTAACTGACCAAAGGCAGCTATTACATTGCGGCAGAATCACACCACATTTTTAGGTGCTATTGAAATGGGTGGCACCTGAACACACTGATGTGCGATTTGACATTTTAACAACGCATTTTGAAATCGCGGGCAATTCTGCCCACGATTCAGAACACATATGTGTGAACGGAGCCTAAGAGACCGGTGTTACTTATCCTCCTCTGATCACTACTCTCCATTTTAATCGCCTCGTCAAAGGAAGCCAAAGGGCTGCAGGCATCCTTGATGCACAGTCACTGCTGGGGGTGAAAAAAAATCTCCAAACTCCTTAAATGCTTTATTCACTACTAAGCATCACGTTTTCAAGCGTTTTTTTCAAGCACTTGAGCGTTTTTTGGAGCAGAATAGCACGTTTTTGCAGCATTAGTCAGTCATTTTTCAGCTAAAAGGTGTGTAGTGCTGTTGAAAAATGGGGCAAACAGCTGCTGTTTGACCAGAAAACGTGACAAAACCCTTGAAAAAACCCTCAAAAAAGCTCATGTTTTCAGGTGTTTCCATTGAAGTCTATGGGGAAAAAAACGCTTACTTCTGCCTGAAAAGTCGCTCATGTAATTTTTTGCGACAGGATGCTCAGATATGAACATCACAAAACCTAAACAATAGGTTTTTGCTTGTTGAGCTTTTTAGAGCTTCAAGCTACAAGCTACAAAACGCTCAAGTGTGAACGAAAAAGCTTGTCTGCATCCTATACTAGTAAAGGTACTATGTGATAGCTCAATGCTGTTTTGCATCTGCAGCATATTTAGGGTGAAATTACACTGCATTGGGGTGTTGCAGCAAATACAAAAGGTATTTGATCCCCTATCAATCAGCAAGATTTCTGGCTTCAAGGTGTCTTCTATACAGGTAACGAGCTGAGATTAGGAGCATTCTCTTAGGCCAGGTTTAGGCTGGGTTCACACTTGTGCGACACAACAGCCGTCCTACTTTGGATCCGACTTTGCCCTGCGACATGAAGCCGACATATGTCCGACTTTCAATGAACGGGGATCCGACTTGGATCCCCGCCAATACCAGACACTGTGTTTGGTATGAATCTTGATGGGGAACTCCACACCAAATTTTAAATAAAAAACCGGCATGGGTTCCCCTCCAGGAGCATACCAGGCCTTTCGTTCTGGTATGGATTTAAAGGGAAACCCCTACCCCGAAAAAACGGCATGGAGGTCCCCCCAAATTCCAAACCAGACCCTTATCTGAGCACGCAACCTGGCAGGCCGCAGGAAAAGAGGGGGGGGGGACGAGAGAGCGGTGCTTTGGGGCAGGGGGGGACCTGCGCCCTCCCCCACCCCAAAGCACCCTGCCCCCATGTTGATGAGGACAGGGCCTCTTCCCGACAACCCTGGCCGTTGGTTGTCGGGGTCTGCGGGCAGGGGCTTATCGGAATCAGATCCAGGCCCCCCACCCTATGTGAATGAGTATGGGGTACATCGTACCCCTACCCATTCACCTGGTGGAAAAAAATGTCAATAAAAAAACACACACAGGTTTTTAAAGTAATTTATTACACAGCTCCGGGGGTCTTCTTCCGACTTTGGGGGTCTCCGGTGTCGTCTCCGCACTCTCTGGTTCTTTCTTCCTTCTGCCGGGCCTCCGCTATGGGACCGGTCTTCTCCGTCGCCTTCTTCCCTCGCTCTCCGGTTCTTCCTTCTTTCTGCCGGGCCTCCGCTATCTTCTTCCAGCTCTTTTGCTAGCGGGGCCCGGTCTTCTCCGTCGCCTTCTTCCCTCTTCTCCTCTTCGATGTTGACACGTCGCTTCCTCCCGCTGTAATGCTGGGTGTGCGGTGCGCTCCGATTTATATAGGCCTCTCATGACGTCACAGTCACATGCTCCGGGTGGCCACATGCTCCCATGATGTCACAGTCACATGCTCCGGGTGGCCACATGCTCCCATGACGTCACAGTCACATGCTCCGGAGCTTGTGACTGTGACGTCATGAGAGGCCTATATAAATCGGAGCGCACCGCACACCCAGCATTACAGCGGGAGGAAGCAAAGTGTCAACATCGAAGAGGAAAAGAGGGAAGAAGGCGATGGAGAAGACCGGGCCCCGCTAGCAAAAGAGCTGGAAGAAGATAGCGGAGGCCCGGCAGAAGGAAGAAAGAACCGGAGAGCGTGGAGACGACACCGGAGACCCCCAAAGTCGGAAGAAGACCCCCGGAGCTGTGTAATAAATTACTTTAAAAACCTGTTTAGTGTTTTTTATTGACATTTTTTTCCACCAGGTGAATGGGTAGGGGTACAATGTACCCCATACTCATTCACATAGGGTGGGGCGCTGGGATCTGGGGGCCCCCTTATTAAAGGGGGCTCCCGGATTCCGATAAGCCCTCGCCTGCAGACCCCCGACAACCAACGGCCAGGGTTGTCGGGAAGAGGCCCTGTCCTCATCAACATGGGGGCAGAGTGCTTTGGGGTGGGGGGGCTGCAGGCCGCCCCCCTGTGCCAAAGCACCCACCCCACATGTGGAGGGCATGCGGCCTGGTACGGTTCAGGCCACCCTCTCGTCCCCCCCCTCTTCTCCTGCGGCCTGCCAGGTTGCGTGCTCAGGTAAGGGTCTGGTTTGGATTTTGGGGGGGACCCCCACGCAGTTTTTTCAACTTAGGGGGTTCCCCTTAAAATCCATACCAGACCGAAGGGCCTGGTATGCTCCTTGAGGGGAACCCATGCCGTTTTTTTTATTTAAAATTTGGCCTGGAGTTCCCCCTTAAGATCAGCAGAGCAAAGTCGCATGCCAAAGTCGGATCATGCAAGACTGTGGTCCGACTTTGATCCGACTTCAATGATAGTCAATGGGCTGAAGTCGGATCAAAGTCGGACCAAAGTAGTACAGGGAGCATTTTCAAAGTCGGACCGACATGTGTCGGACCAGTTAAGACGGCTCCCATAGGGAAACATTGATTTTCACAAGTCATGGGACATGAGCTCCCAATGTCGGAGCGTTTGTCGCCCCAGTGTGAACCCGGCCTTACACCTATGCACTTTTTAGTGCATTTTCAGTTTTGCAGAAACACACTACAATCCATTTAACATGGTGTCTTATGGGTCATGTTCACATCTGTGCATTTTATGGAAAGGGCCAGGGACTTTTTTCTGGTTTTTGGTTGCATAAACTTCAATGGATCAAAAACATGTATTGAAAAAAGCAAAATACACCTGGAATATGCAAACTGCAAACTGCATAAGTGTGAATCAGGCCCTAAGGCTCGGGTCCCACCTAAACCGGCCGCGGATAGCACAGGAACGCTGTTCGTCCCTGTTCTCCATTTCAGGGATGAATCAGGGCCGAATCTTTGCCTGAATTCGGCCCCGAAACTGAGCCAAAGATGCACAGCGTTTCTATGCAGTGCGCTCCGCAGCTGCCCTGGAGATACGTGAACAGGCTCTATAGAGATCCGGTCACATTCTCCTGCTATGCAAATTGGATGCAGGGAAACCCACATCCAATTCGCATAGGTGTAAACCCAGCCTAAAGGGAGTGCTTCCAATCTTAGCTTGTTACCATACTTATGTGTGTGTAACTCTAGGGAATCGCATCAACCAGAATGTTTTTCCTTCCATGTGATTTCTGTTTGGAGATGTGTTATGCGTTTATTTTGAATAAACATGTACCTTTTTTACCTACACCATGTCTACAGTCTCACTCAAAGTCCCAAACTTCCATTTACTTTCTCACTGTTAAAATAAACCTATCATTAAAATTATAGACTGCTCATTTATTTGTCAGTGGGCAAATGTACAAAATCAGCAGGGGATCAAATACTTTTTTACCTCACTGTAGATGTGTTTTGACATTACAGTGACTGAGCTACCTGAAGTGAGCTTTTGGTGAGCGGCACTTTTAGTCCTAGTTTACACTTGCGGTTAGGGGGGCAGTACAAATAAGCAGTTGAGCTGTGGTTTGACCACCCCCCTTCACCCAACACAGTTGCCAGAAAGGGCACATGCCATGGCAAAAATGATACCTCCTGTCGAGTTTGGTGTGCAGTGCCGCAGCTGAACACTATGCATTTAGGTGAATAGGGCCGTGTCATGACCACATGGAATGCATGTAGTTGCAGCACGGTTGTGCGGGCTTACAGTGTTAAAACAGACCGCCTGTTAAACGCCTTATTTAAAGTGGGGGGCGTGGCCTGACGCAGCATGTGAGCGGACATCTTTCCTAGCAGCTCCGAGATCCCTCTGAATAATCCTCTGCAATCCTACTAGCCTGCCTCTCCAAAACGGCTAAAAACCTCACAGCTCCCTCGGGGAAGACCCTGGGCTACTTTTCCAGGGATTCTGGTGGATGGAAAAACGTAAAGGAAGAAAACAAGCCGCGGTCAGGATGAGTATTGCCACATGCTCCTGCCAAGATGGCCGCCACACCACCGCGCCACTCTCATCTCTGGCATCCACCCCGGAGCTCTTTGCGGAGAACCCTGAGCCATCTCTGCCACCCTCTCCTGGGACCTCTGCCACACCAGCGCTGCCGGCCCCTGCATCTCCTAGTGAGGATGGCCTGGAGGACAGCCCGGAACCGGAGCCCACGCTGTTGGAGGTTCTTAAAATTATCAAGGTAAATCACTCTGGCATTATGGGGAAAGTGGAGGAGCTCAAGCTAGACATTACAATAATGTGCCAGGATATGCATAAAGTGCATAAAGTGCGGGACCGGGTCTCAGAAACGGAGCGCCACATCAGTGATCTGGAAGACACTGTGGGCCCGGTCCTTCCTGCTCTTAAAACCCAGGGCACTAAAATTAGATCGTTGGAGGACAAGACAGGTGGCCCTCCCCGCACCATGATAATGCGCCTCCTTAACTACAGAGACCGGGATGCCATCCTGCGTGCGGCCCGCATAAAAGGGAGCCTGAAGATTAACAATGCATCCGTGTCTCTCTTTCCTGATTACTCCCCTGCTGTCCGGACCTCGAGAGCCAAGTACCAGCATGTCAAACAAAAGTTGAGGGAGAAGACCATCCAATACTCCATGCTATTTCCTGTGACGAGTTGTGCATCAAGGCCAGGTGAACTTTTTCCAAACCCCTGCAAATGCTTTGTCCTGGTTTGAGTCCCTGCACCAACCTGGCCGTATGTCTGACCGGGCACCTGACACTTGATTTGTTTTGTTTTTTTGCCTGTGTTCCAATTTTCATCCCACTTACTGGGATAGTACCTGGGGCAGGTACATTCAGTACATTCCTGTGTCAAGAGGATTCAGATCTCCACTGGATGACTATGCTGCTATAGTTTGTTGAAACCCTTTTTTCATTTTGTTTTCTTTTATTGATCACTGACTGATCTAACTTAGTTTGTTGGCTTGCCGAGAGACAGGGGGGAAGCCGAGAGACAGGGGGGGAGCCGAGAGACAGGGGGGGAGCCGAGAGACAGGGGGGGAGCCGAGAGACAGGGGGGGGAGCCGAGAGACAGGGGGGGGAGCCGAGAGACAGGGGGGGGAGCCGAGAGACAGAGGGGGGAGCCGAGAGACAGAGGGGGGAGCCGAGAGACAGAGGGGGGAGCCGAGAGACAGAGGAGGATAGCAGAGAGGTCAAAGCCAGCCCCTTTTTTTTTAGGTCTGGCAGGGGATAACTTTGGGCTGTTGCCTATACTACATGTGTATTGGATTGTTGTTGTTGTTTTACTGTATGTTGGGTTGAGTGATGTGTGTATATGATTTCAGCCTTGCCTCCACCCCCACCTATACCTTGCCTAGGTTAATGTTGATTCATATTTTGCCATTGCTTTCCTTCATTTTTAATACTTTAACATGTCTAAGGTCAGGTGCATCTCCTGGAATGTCCGGTGGTTAAACTCCAAATTTAAGAGGGCCTCTCTGTTTGATTTCCTTAAAGCGGAGCTCCAACGAAAAAAAAAAATATTAAAAGCCAGCAGCTACAAATACTGCAGCTGCTGACTTTTAATATTAGGACACTTACCTGTCCTGGAGTCCAGCGACGTCGGCAGCAGAAGACGCAGCAATCGCTCATCACTCTGCTGCCCCCACCGCCATCCTCGGTGAGGGAACCAGGAAGTGAAGCCTTGCGGATGCGCTGTTCTCACTGGTCCCCGTTGTCTTCTGGGAGCCGAGTGTTTCCCAGAAAACAATGGGTATTCTGCGGGAAGTGACGTACTACCCGCAGAGAGGACTCCCGGAAGTGGGTGCAAATACCTGTCTTAGACACCTGACTATTCAGCCCTATCTGTAGATATGCTACTAGGCCATAGTTGTGGAGGCTCAGTCCACTCTGGGTTGCCACCTCTGAATTTCAAGAGCCGGTGCGGCAGGACATGTCCCACTATTGGGAGGACAATGCCGGATCTGCCTCCTTTGGCCCCACGTGGGATGCCTTTAAGGCATCGGTACGGGGTTCCTATATTTCCAACATTGCCCAGCATCGAAAGTCCTCTCAGGCTGCTCTTTTGGCCTTGGAGTCCTCCTTGGAGACTGCCAGGGCCCAATATTCTGCACTTCCCACCCCGGACTCCCATGGGGTCCTGGTGGGGGCACATAGGGCTCTGGACCTACATAGGGTGGAATTGACGTGCAAACAGCAGCTGTATTTGTCGGCCAGGTTACATGAACACAGTGGTAAGATGCTGGCCTATCTCTCTCGCACGGACTACATAGATAGGACTATACTGTCACATCAGACCCCCTGCTTATAAACCAGACGTTTAAGTCCTTTTATGAGAACCTTTACACCGCCCCGTCCACCCCGACCGAGCTTGAGATGCTGGGATTCTTAGAATCTCTTCAATTCCCTGTCCTGGAAGAATCACATAACCTGATCCTAGACAAGCCCTTGACAGTGGAGGAGGTCACTGAGGCCATTTGCTCGCTCCCCCCTAATAAAGCCCCTGGATTGGATGGTTTGCCCGCAGAATGGTACAGAAACTATGTTGAAGAACTGTCACAGAAACTACACTCTTTGTTTGGGCGTTCACTGCAGGAGGGTGAGCTCCCTTCCTCCATGTGTGAAGCCCCGATTGTAGTGCTCCCTAAACCTGACAAAGATAAACTATTGTGTGAGTCTTACCGTCCAATCTCACTGCTGAATAGTGATGTTAAGGTGCTGGCTAAGATTTTAGCTCTAAGATTACAAAAAAGTCATTCTCCATCTTATTCACAGGGACCAGACTGGGTTTATGCCTGGGAAGAGTACGTATGACAACTATCGCCGGCTATATCTGCACATTCATAGGGCTGCCACCGGGAAAAAAAGTGGCCTGGTGTTATCTTTGGATGTGCTCAAGGCCTTCGGCCTGAAAAGATTTCCCTTTATGCAGATGATGCCCTAATTTACCTGGACGGATCTGAGCAGTCTTTTGTCTCCCTAATGGGTGTTGTGGAGGAGTTTGGGAAGGTCTCCGGGTTACGGGTAGGCTGGGACAAATCAGTTGCATTCCCTATAGGCCCTACACTTGACTATCCTTACCTCTCTACATCTAAAATTGCCCATCCGACACACGTTTAAATATTTGGGGATACACATTAACGCGGACTTGTTTTCTTTTGAAGCTCTCAATGTTTCCCCAATTGTAACACATATGGAGACCAGGCTACGTACTTGGTCCTCTTTACCACCTAATCTGATTGGTCGCGTGAATATTTTTAAGATGATATACTTACCCAAATTTTTATATGTTTTTCGGGCATCCCCTATTTTTTGGTTTAAAAAACATTTTAACAAAATTAATTCGCTCCTCTCCACCTTTCTCTGGCAGGAATCAAACCCACGGATTGCTAGGGCCTCTCTTCAGGCTGCTAAACTTGATGGAGGACTAGCCTGTCCTAATCTGAGACAGTATTTATAGCGTCTCAGCTAGCGTATGTTTATGACTGGTTTCTGGTGGCCCCCTCATCCTGCTCCACTGCTCTATTGACTGCACTTGTAGGCTCTGGGGACTCACTTGTTGATGGCCTACACAGGTCTGTACCTAGGAGCTGCTCCCGTAGCTCCCCAATAGAAATCAGTTGGTTAGCCTGGCATGAGGGTAACGGGGTGCTCACGAATTCGGACGGGATGTCTCCAAAAGCTCCCCTGTGGCAAAACCCCAACTTCTCTGAGCTCCTGGGTCACCCGGATTCTCTGTGGTGGACCTGACTAGGGGTCACACACGTCTCCCACATCTTTGTAAATGATACGTTTATCTCCTTTGAGGATCTAAAGGCACGGTGTGGGGTGGCGGATAAATGTATGCATAAGTATCTATTATTACGCCATGCAGTTCGGGCACAATTTAGTGGTCTGACCCAGGAGCTCACGGAATCACCTCTGGAGGTGCTCATGTCGTACCCGGATATTGAAAAGCTGGTTACGACTATTTATTCCCGCCTGCAGTCGGCTGGGGTCAAACCCTTCCAGATTGCTCTGCGGAAATGGGAGTTGGACATTCCGGGGCTGTCCGAGGTGTTGGAGGAGGCCTCGGAGGCCTGCTTCCTCGATCTTATCGGGTCTAACGATCAGTATGTATAATTTAAATTTATACACCAGTTACACTATACTCCTGCCAGGCTGGCCCGCATGGGTTTAAATTCTGCTGCTTCTTGTTCTAGGTGTGGCTCCACTGAGGCTGGTTACATACATATATTTTGGTCTTGTCCAGCTTTATCATCGTTTTGGAAGGACTTGTTTTCTTTCTTTAAGGACACCTTAAATCTACCCATTCCTCACACACCGGAGGTCGGGTTGTTGGGAGTGCTCAATGACTTTATACCTACAATCCATGCTCGAACTCTGATATGCACAATCTTATTTTATGCCAGGAAACTGGTTTTGTTGCCATGGAAAAGTGCCTCTTCTCCGGATATCCAAATGTTGTATCATATGGTGAATAAGGTTATACCCATCTTTAAATGCATCTATAAGTGCAGGGCCTGTTCCAAAAAGTTTACCAAAATCTGGCAGCCCTGGCTTGATATTGCAGATTCCTTCTGGAAGGACACCCCGCTATCCCAGCCATCGTGGACTATGGTCATGAGTTACCGGGGTCTGTCTGTGGGTTGATGGGCGGTTGGTCACGGTGTGTCTTGGACCCGGGTGGGGGGTGGTATGGTGTCTATGACTGTGTGCAGGGCCGTCGGAACAGGACAGGCAAACCAAACAACTGCTTGGGGCCCCGAGCTGTCCTGGGGCCCCCCACAGCACAGTCCCGCGATCGGCGCCCCCCCTCCCGCGAATTCAGTAGCACCCCCCGCTCAACAACTTTCTTGACAGGTGGAAGCCCCCCCGCTTCTCAATTTGAACATTTTGTAGTCGATTCTGATTGGGGCCCCCAAATTCGTTCAAACGGCTCTGACTGTGTGTATACATGTGAGTGTGAATGTGGGACATGTGAGTGTGAAATGTAACTGTTGGCTACTTATGCTGATTAAGACACAAGGACAAACTGTGTGGTGCCATTGGTGTTCCCCTGCCTCACTTGTTGTTATGGAGTTCCTCCGTTGAGGATCCGGGGTAAATAATGTTCTCAGGTTTACGTATAACTCTGATGTGATATTATTATTCTGCTATACTTTATGCACGCGATGTAACCGTTTGTGCCTCCTTGAACTTTGTATTTGCAGAAAACAAATAAACAAAAGTTTAAAAAAAAAGTGATCCATGAAACATGGTACATGGCATAGTGGAGGGTCCTCTGGTAGCGAGGGGGTCAGTGTCCTGGCTCCCTCCCCAGTGGTCAGTCTCCCATAGCAACCGGAACCAAATCCACATTACAGAGACCCATAGCCTGGCCACATGGTATGGGAAGGAAGGAGTTAACAAGTGCACGCACGAGGTCTGCGCTAAGTGCACGGTGGGATCCCATTTTGTCACTGGGGGTATGATGGCAGAGTTACACTGGACTGGTAGAGAGGGCACGGGCTCAGCAGTGTCCCTCCTAAATGCAACATACAACAAGCAACAGTGACACGGGACAGCACTTTTCAGAGGAACTCTGTACTTTAATTGCTGCACATGCACAATGACATGGCTCATCTCTAAGTCAGGGAACTGCCTTAAAGAGCAAGTAAACTCTGGTTGAATTTTTGTTTTTTATTTTCTTCCCTGTAAAGTAAAGGCATAATGTGCTAGTATTTGTGACACTTACCTGCAAATGAAGCCCGCGTCGTCCCCGCTGGAGGCCACATCCATCTTTGCCCATCTTTCTTCCGGGGCCACGGACTCCGGCTGAGTGGCTGGCTGGAGTTGTGCGATGTCACTCCTGCGCATGCGCACGGGAGCCGCCGGTTCATGGCACACGCTTCTGAAGAAATGGCATGGGGTGACCGTTTCTTCAGAGCGAATGTGCCGATGACATCATCGGGCAGGATACAGTAAATATCTCCTAAACGGTGCAAGTTTAGGAAATATTTACAGTACCTATAGGTAAGCCTTAGTCTAGGCTTATGTATAGGTACAAATTATACAGGAAAGTATTATACTTCCTCTTTAAAGTGACTGTAAACGATCACTTTGTAAAACAACCCATCCAGTTTAAAATAGAAATGAAAGGTAAACATTTTTGTATTAAGAGATTATATATATATATATATATTAATACACATACATAGTATATATAGAAAAACACATTATACATACCTTTTTTCCCTTTTTTGTATAATTGATCACATTCCCTCTGTTCTCATCTGCAAAGGAGGGGGGGGGAGAAGCAAGCACACTGAGCTTCCCAGTGAATGGGGCGTGTCAGGACAAGTCTGATCATTGGAGGAGGAGAGCACACCGAGTTCCCAGCATAGCTAGAGAACTGACCAGGAGTGTGTTCTCCTGCTTAGTGTGGTCAGTTTTTAATAGGAAAGCAGAGGGTTTGGCAGGAACACCAGTGATTTCACATATAGAAAGTAATACAAAGAAAAAAGGATACTTTCCCATACAAGTACATGGTACAGCAGGCATCAGCAAAAATAAAGTGTTTTTATAACAAATGTTTGATTCTTACATGACCGCAGTACCCCCCCCCCCCTTGTCCTGTGCACAGCAAAAGGTACCCCCACATGCAGGGCGAGTTGGGGCTCACTGTGTGCACTGAATACAGCTCACATTATACCACTCATATCACTCAGTGGGTGGGTAAACAGACTGTGCACTTTGCAAATGCAGTTGCACTCATTTTCCCCAGGGCTCTGCTGATTTTCATCATTCAATCATATGCAAGCAAAAAAGCTGTTTAATATTTTCCTTACATCTAATTAGGCATTCTTTACAAAGGAAAACGTTACCACATTTGCTAAGCTCTGGAAAAAATTAGTGCAACTGCAAAACTGTCCACTTTCACTTTATAACATTCGCACTGTAATAGCAATACAATTAAATATTTGACAATCTAATATAAACTTACTTGAACAATCTCCTTTCATGCTGTGAATGCTGCCTGTCTGCTGGCCGTCTCTTTCCACAACTTCATAGATTCCCTGCATGCTTTGCTGCCTCCCCTCTGCTGTTTACTTTGAGTTTCTAAGGACTATATATCCCATGGTACTTTGCTGCCTGCAAGCAGTGATTCCTGTACTCAGAGATGGCAGAAGGAGAACGTGCCACAGGCACAATGTTGATATATGGAGGATTTGGTCTCTTTGTTCCTCTGCACCTCACTGACAAGGGTTAACTGCAGTGTCATTTCTCTCTTCAATAGATGCTGAAGGCAGGATTCTGCTCTCTACTCCCTCCAATAGCAGCCTGCTTTCAGTGAAAGTGAGAGGGCCCTCACCAAGAACACACCTCCATCTCTGTACAGCATGGTGAAGACAGACTGTCCTCCTTCCTGTCTCCCCTTGTCATGTGACATATCACGACCAGAACCAGGAAGTAGGAGAAGCTGTCTTCATTCCCATTGGGCACTGCGCTCGCTGAGAAGCTGAGTGACTTGAGGTGGGTGGGGGAACAACTCAGCCCTAGGTCTCCTCTCCTCCTCAGAACCCCCCTGGAGCCCCTTAGCCCCCTCCCAGCCTTAGAGCTCTTCAGGCCCCCTTCATCCACCGGATCTCTTTCCATGCACCCCACAGAGCCCAGCTCTCCTCTCCTTCATTTCACTGGCATAGCCGTTCTACTCAGACAGGGGGCCCTTTCACATTTTCCATTTTTGGCTGTAGTGAGCTGCTGTGAGGGGCGGTAAGTTGAGCATTTCAGGGCATGACACTGTTTATGATTTTATTTTATTTTTTTAAACTTTATTTGAAGTGCACAAAGTGAAACTTTTTTCATGTCTTCACACAGCATTGTGGTGACGTGTGGTTCTACGTGTGCATTGCGTTAAAATGCTGCATGCCCACATTTTACTGCACCGCACCACCGGCTGTGCGAACAGGGCACATGTGTTCTAGTGGTGAGTGGCATTTATCCAGTGCAGAAAACCAACATAAGGGCATTTTTCCTTCCAGTGACACCACTAATGCAGGGGCATTTTCTCCTTCCAGTGACACCACTGACACAAAGGCATTTTTACTTTCCGCTGACACAGGACCGTTTTTTCCATCCAGTGACACCACCAATCCATGGGCATTCTTCCTTCCAGTGACACCACTGATGCAGGGGCATTTTCTCCCTCCAGTGACACCACTGACACAGGGGCATTTTCTCCTTCCAGGGACACCACTGATGCAGGGACATTTTTCCTTCCAGTGACACCACTGATGCAGGGACATTTTTCCTTCCAGTGACACCACTGACACCGGGACATTTTTCCTTATAGTGACACCACTGATGCAGGGACATTTTTCCTTCCAGTGACACCACTGACACAGGGGCATTTTCTCCTTCCAGGGACACCACTGATGCAGGGACATTTTTCCTTCCAGTGACACCACTGATGCAGGGACATTTTTCCTTCCAGTGACACCACTGACACCGGGACATTTTTCCTTATAGTGACACCACTGATGCAGGGACATTTTTCCTTCCAGTGACACCACTGATGCAGGGACATTTTTCCTTCCAGTGACACCACTGTTGCAGGGACATTTTTCCTTCCAGTGACACCACTGTTGCAGGGACATTTTTCCTTCCAGTGACACCACTGTTGCAGGGACATTTTTCCTTCCAGTGACACCACTGATGCAAGGACATTTTTCCTTCCAGTGACACCACTGATGCAGGGAAATTTTTCCTTCCAGTGACACCACTGATGCAGGGACATTTTTCCTTCCAGTGACACCACTGATGCAGGGACATTTTTCCTTCCAGTGACACCACTGTTGCAGGGACATTTTTCCTTCCAGTGACACCACTGTTGCAGGGACATTTTTCCTTCCAGTGACACCACTGTTGCAGGGACATTTTTCCTTCCAGTGACACCACTGATGCAAGGACATTTTTCCTTCCAGTGACACCACTGATGCAGGGAAATTTTTCCTTCCAGTGACACCACTGATGCAGGGACATTTTTCCTTCCAGTGACACCACTGATGCAGGGACATTTTTTCCTTCCAGGGACACCACTGATGCAGGGACATTTTTGCTTCCAGTGACACCACTGACACAAAGGCATTTTTACTTTACACTGATACCGCTGACACAGGACCGTTTTTTTCATCCAGTGACACCACCAATCCATGGGCATTCTTCCTTCCAGTGACACCACTGATGCAGGGACATTTTTCCTTCCAGTGACACTACTGACGCAGGGGCATTTTCTCCTTCCAGTGACAGCACTGACACGGGCATTTTCTCCTTCCAGGGACACCACTGATGCAGGGACATTTTTCCTTCCAGTGACACCACTGATGCAGGGACATTTTTCCTTCCAGTGACACCACTGATGCAGGGACATTTTTCCTTCCAGTGACACCACTGATGCAGGGACATTTTTCCTTCCAGTGACACCACTGACACCGGGACATTTTTCCTTATAGTGACACCACTGATGCAGGGACATTTTTCCTTCCAGTGACACCACTGATGCAGGGACATTTTTCCTTCCAGTGACACCACTGTTGCAGGGACATTTTTCCTTCCAGTGACACCACTGTTGCAGGGACATTTTTCCTTCCAGTGACACCACTGTTGCAGGGACATTTTTCCTTCCAGTGACACCACTGATGCAAGGACATTTTTCCTTCCAGTGACACCACTGATGCAGGGAAATTTTTCCTTCCAGTGACACCACTGATGCAGGGACATTTTTCCTTCCAGTGACACCACTGATGCAGGGACATTTTTCCTTCCAGTGACACCACTGATGCAGGGAAATTTTTCCTTCCAGTGACACCACTGATGCAGGGACATTTTTCCTTCCAGTGACACCACTGATGCAGGGACATTTTTTCCTTCCAGGGACACCACTGATGCAGGGACATTTTTGCTTCCAGTGACACCACTGACACAAAGGCATTTTTACTTTACACTGATACCGCTGACACAGGACCGTTTTTTTCATCCAGTGACACCACCAATCCATGGGCATTCTTCCTTCCAGTGACACCACTGATGCAGGGACATTTTTCCTTCCAGTGACACTACTGACGCAGGGGCATTTTCTCCTTCCAGTGACAGCACTGACACGGGCATTTTCTCCTTCCAGGGACACCACTGATGCAGGGACATTTTTCCTTCCAGTGACACCACTGATGCAGGGACATTTTTCCTTCCAGTGACACCACTGATGCAGGGACATTTTTCTTTATAGTGACACCACTGATGCGGGGACATTTTTCCTTCCAGTGACACCACTGATGCAGGGACATTTTTCCTTCCAGTGACACCACTGATGCAGGGACATTTTTCCTTCCAGTGACACCACTGATGCAGGGACATTTTTTCCTTCCAGGGACACCACTGAGGCAGGGACATTTTTCCTTCCAGTGACACCACTGATGCAGGGACATTTTTCCTTCCAGTGACACCACTGATGCAGGGACATTTTTCCTTCCAGTGACACCACTGATGCAGGGACATTTTTCCTTCCAGTGACACCACTGATGCAGGGACATTTTTTCCTTCCAGGGACACCACTGATGCAGGGACATTTTTCCTTCCAGTGACACCACTGATGCAGGGACTTTTTTGCTTCCAGTGACACCACTGACACAAAGGCATTTTTACTTTCCACTGATACCGCTGACACAGGACCGTTTTTTCCATCCAGTGACACCACCAATCCATGGGCATTCTTCCTTCCAGTGACACCACTGATGCAGGGACATTTTCTCCTTCCAGGGACACCACTGATGCAGGGACATTTTTGCTTCCAGTGACACCACTGATGCAGGGGCATTTTCTCCTTCCAGTGACACCACTGATGCAGGAACATTTTTGCTTCCAGTGACACCACTGATGCATGGGCATTTTCTCCTTCCAGTGACACCACTGATGCAGGGACATTTTTGCTTCCAGTGACACCACTGATGCAGGGACATTTCTCCTTCCAGTAACACTACTGACGCAGGGGCATTTTCTCCTTCCAGTGACACCACTGACACCGGGGCATTTTCTCCTTCCAGTGACACTACTGACGCAGGGGCATTTTCTCCTTCCAGTGACACTACTGACGCAGGGGCATTTTCTCCTTCCAGTGACACCACTGACACCGGGGCATTTTCTCCTTCCAGTGACACCACTGACGCAGGGGCATTTTCTCCTTCCAGTGACACCACTGACACCGGGGCATTTTCTCCTTCCAGGGACACCACTGATGCAGGGATATTTTTCCTTCCAGGGAAACCACTGATGCAGGGACATTTTTCCTTCCAGTGACACCACTGATGCAGGGACATTTTTCCTTCCAGTGACACCACTGATGCAGGGACATTTTTCCTTCCAGTGACACCACTGATGCAGGGACATTTTTCCTTCCAATGACACCACTGACGCAGGGGCATTTTCTCCTTCCAGTGACACCACTGACGCAGGGGCATTTTCTCCTTCCAGTGACACCACTGACGCAGGGGCATTTTCTTCTTCCAGGGACATTTTTGCTTCCAGTGACACCACAGACACAGGAAAAACATTTCTCTACAGTTTCACCACTGCACATGGGCATTTTTTCGTTCTAGTGACACAAACCCAGGACCATATTTTCCTTTGCCACTGTTAGCACCATATTTGTGCACTAATTTTAACTCTTCTGTTTGGGGTAGTGTATCACACTCATTGGCACTGTTTCAGCACATGCCACAAACACACATTTTGGCGCAGCAGGTGCCACTATTGGCCCTATTTACTTCTCTTCCATCTTGGTGGGGAAGTTGGTGAGCTGGGTGCAGTTTCCGATCTACACCCTGGATTACTTTGTCCCAGTACTGACTCTGCCTCCTTAAAGGAGTAGTAAAGTTACATGTTTTTTCACCTTAATGCATCCTATGCATTAAGGTGAAAAAACATTCGACAATACCGCCCCCCCCCCCGAGCCCCCGTTTTTCTTACCTGGCCCCTCGAAAGTCCCATGCTCGTCCCCGTCATCCTCTTCGTTTTTCTGCCTGGCCGCCGATTGGCTACACTGGATAGATTGAAAGCAGCGCAGCCATTGGCTGGCGCTGCTGTCAATCACATCCAATGACGCGGCACGCCGGGGGGCGGGGCCGAGTGATACAGTCGGCGGCTATGGCCGCCGCTGTATCACGGGAGCGCGCCCGCAATCACTCCACACCATGCGAGCTCACTCGCATTAAGGTGTGGAGTCCTTGCGGGGAGGAGCCAAGACAGCCGCCGAGGGACCCCAGAAGACCAGGATCGGGGCCACTGTGTGCAAAACGAGCTGCACAGTGGAGGTAAGTATAACATGTTTGTTATTTTTAAGCAAAAAAAAAAAAAGGTATAGTGCTCCTTTAAACTTCTCCCCTCTGTACCTTTGTAGAACAGAAGACAGACTCTGTAAAATGTGTGACACAGCAGTGCCTACTCACAGGGCATAGTGAATACGTGCCATATAATTCAAATGTGTGGGGATCCTCATAAAAATAGTTTACAAAAGTCATAATCATTTAGATTAAAAGGAGTAGGCCAAAAATAACTGAACTTCGATGTAGAAATGATTATATATGTAGCGGTACACATGTAGGGACTGCTGGTAGATGTGGTCCTTCTCTCACCCTGCACAGCCTGGTGTCTTGTCGAGATGGTTCCCTTATCGGATAGGTTCCGACCTCGACTGCGCATGCGCAGTCGGAGGCTACGGAAGTCTCCGAGCCCGAACAGTTGTTTGTCAGCTGTAAACGGAGCATGCGCAATGAACACTGCGCTCGCTCCCGACCCGATGCTTGGGGCTGGTTATACACGCCCCCTCCGCTTGCTGCTTATACAAGCCCCCTCCGCTCACTCTATACAGTGAGGGGCAATAGTTATACACGCCCCCTTCCCTTCGATGGCCAGTGCTTTTCTCAAAGGGGCGGATGTCATATTGAGCAGTGTTTTTTGGGGCTATGGCTTTATCAATAAACTACACGTCTGCGGGCCAATATGACATCCGCCCCTTTGAGAAAAGCACTGGCCATCGAGCGGAGGGGGCATGTATAACCACTGCCCCTTGCTGTATAGAGCGAGCGGAGGGGGCATGTTTAACCAGCCCCAAGCATCGGGTCGGGAGCGAGCGCAGTGTTCATTGCACATGCTCCATTTACAGCTGACAAACAGCTCTTCGGGCTCGGAGATTTCCGTAGCCTCCGACTGCGCAAGCACGGTGCCTGCGCAGTTGAGGCCGGAACCTATCCGATAGAAGAACCATATTGTCAGAACACCGGCACACAAATCTTCAGACACTCAGTCGTCAAGAAGCAGTCCTTGTACTTTGTTTTGTAAGGTAAATATGGGATTCTCAGTTGATTGTAAAAGCAATAGGGACTGAGAACTATATACAGCTCCAGTATATACAAATTCTTCTCTTCTACCTCCAGCACAAACTTGCTTGTATAACTACAACTCCCAGGGGCGTGGTTTCGGCATGAAGCAGTGAGGACGCTTCTGTGAGCTCCGGTGCTGGCACTCGTTTTAACAGCTTTTTACACACTATATCACAACCTCTCTCGTATGGCTAGTATGGGTCAGAGAACGGGTAAGACCCTGCCTAAGAAGAACCCCTCTACGGGCTCTATCAAGCGCTTCCTAGCCACGGAACCGGAGGACTTCACTGATACGGATGGCCTAGGCCGCTTGCCGCGTGGTTCAGGTGCTGGCTCCGCCTCCCATCATAGGCCTAATTCCAGGTGCCGATTTACAGTATCCTCTGTCAGCTCAGACAGAGATAGGAGCTCTCCCAGACACTTGGGAGTTGCAGAACTAGTGAGCGGTCTCCCCACCAAGTCGGACCTGGCCTCCATGCTACTCGGCTTCGAGAGAGCCATTAAAAAGGAATTCTCTGCGGTCCGATCTCATCTAGCACAAGTGCTAGAACGAGGTGAGGAATCGGAGCAGCGCCTTGATCGCCACACGGCAGCCATTAGAGACCTGCAGTCTACCACCCACAACCTCTCCATCACCCACAGAATGACTCTCTACAAAACTGAGGACCAGGAGAACCGCAACAGGCTAAACAACATACGGATCAGAGGCCTGCCAGAGGTGACAAGAGATGATGACCTCCCCGCCTCGATCCGCGGCATCTTCAACAGTTTACTGGGCAACCCGGCAGATCACCCTTTGAAGCTGGACAGAGTTCACCGGGCCCTCCGACACTGCAACATGTCTTCAGACACCCCAAGAGATGTTATTTGCAGGGTCCATTACTTCGAAGAAAAGGAGCTCATCATGCGGAAGGCGAGGGAAGCTGCTACCCTTGAATTTGATGGAGTCACCCTGTCTTTCTTCCCTGACCTGGCTAGGGAAACCCTGGAACGCCGGAGGGCTCTCAAACCCCTAACAGATAAGCTGCGCTCTGCCTCTTATCAACTACCGATGGGGGTTCCCGGCTGCCCTCATAGCAAACAGAGATGGTGAAATGGCTATTCTTCGCTTCCCTGAGGACTTAGACAAGTTTTGCATGGATCTTAGCATCGACCCTCCGGAACTCCCTGGCTGGCAGTATGCCCTCCCTCCACTACCTAATACATCTGAAGTACACTGGCAAAAAGTGTCACGGAAACGCAGCTCTGCCACACCGGGCTCTTCACCACAAATGGGCTAACCCCCTGTACTGCAGATATGCTACCCCCGGAGCGGGGTTTTCGCCCCCAGAATACCGCAAGCAAGTATCACCCTGATTGCTATGTTTATTCTTTCTGGTTCTTCTGTTCGGTTCCACAATTTAATCACTGTTTGTCAGTGGCTTAGGTGTGACTTTCTATTGCTAATTATAAGATGCACGCGTTAGTTGATTTGCCTGCAACTGTAGGCAAATCAGTTATTGCAGAATTGTTTTATGCTTAGTGCCGGAGCACTCAGATGGTGCACACACCGGTTTTGCATGCACGGTCTGAGGCCCAGGGCTGCATTACCCCGCCCTCACTGGGCACCGTATGGCCCTATGCCCCTGTGTCGTTGCCCTCAGTTGGGCGATATGCCCGGGGGTGTCGGGCCCTGCGCCTGCCCTGTCTTTGCACCGCAAGGCTTTGCATGCATACTCTGGACATATATATATATATCTCTGTTAAAGTTTCTCAATTGACATTCTCTGTTCTTTTTCTGCCCTTTTCCCTTTCCTGTTTTCCTATCCCTCCTCTCCTCCCTGCCTCCACGCCAGACACCTTGGTCGCTTATTTGCCACGAGTCTCCCCGATGGTTCCAATAGCCACGATAAACCTGATTTCCCTCAATGTGAGGGGACTTTATGCCCCCCGGTAAGAGACATTTATAGAGAACTATATCGCTTGCAAGGGGACATTGTTTTCTTGCAAGAAACTCACTTTACTCACACTACCTCTGTTAAGCTATATTTACAACAGTACCCAATGTGGCTCTACAGCCTCTCGATTGTTAATAAGGCAAAGGGTGTGGCCATTGGATTCCGGAGGAGAACCTCCTTTACAATGGAAACAACACTGAGTAATCCCTCTGGAAGATATCTATTCTTGAAGGGCAGCCTGGGTAACATGCCTTGCACTTTACCAAATATTTACACCCCCCAACCATGCTCAAGAGGGTTTCTTAGCTGCCACTCTTGCCAAATTGAAAGACTTTGCTCACGGATGCATTCTCCTGGCTGGGGACTTTAATACTCACATGGAACCTACCGTGGACACCTCTCAGGGTAGATCTAGCATTCCTCACAAATGCCTGTCTTTCATCCGCAAAAGATTCCATGATGCTCAACTCATGGATATTTGGAGGGTGATGCATCCACAAGCAAAGGACTACACCCACTACTAACACCTCTATTGTTCCTATTCAAGGATAGATTATTTATTTATAGATCATCACCATTTAGCGTTGCCACCCCACTCTCACATTGAAACCTCAACGATCTCTAACCGTGCCCCGATTAGTCTTAAATTGAAAATCCGATCCTTACCCTTAAAATCCACAAACTGGAAACTGAATGATTCCCTTATCTCCAAAGACATTGACAAAAAGCAGATTGGAGATGAACTCTCTCTATTTCAAAGACAATACGACCCCCAATGTTTTACCTGGTGTACTCTGGGAAGCTCATAAGGCACATATATGTGGGAAGCTCATAGAACTCTGTTCTAGGAATAAGAGAGAGAGAACACATCTACAATCAGATCTAATCCAGGACATATGAGCTTTGGAGAAGAATCACAAAACCTTACACTCCCTGACACACTACCACCCTCTGACTTTGAAGAGAGAAGAACTAAAAGCCCTCTTCTATTCAGAACGAAAAACCCAACTCTGCATAGTTTCCCAACACTTATACGAATGGGGTAATAAGCCCAGCCGGCTCTTTGCTCGCTCCCTACAACAGAAAACATTTGCATCCTTTATAGCCAAAATCAAAACACCCTCAGATACCTTGCTGCATGAAACACCCCCCCCCCCCCCCTTTACCTAATTTTCTCGTATCTTTTTCCCGCTACCTTCTCCTACTCTTTCTTCCTGTCATGCACAGTTTTCCATTTTGTTACCTTCCTAGTGAGGTATGTTATACCCTTATATGGCAATTTTTTTTTTTTTGCTTTTGAATGAGTTGAGTTGCGCTGGTCTATGCTTAATAATCGGCCCTTAGTTCCCATTGGCTCCATGTTTAATCATACTGCTCCTATGAGTTATTCCTATTTCAGGTAGATCTCTGTGTTTATTGAATTTGCCAACTGGGGAAATGTACCCTTATTTCATTGTAAACTGTTTTATACTTTTCAATAAAAATGTATTGCCGGTATATAAAAAATAACTACAACTCCCAGGACCAGCTAGCACTGAATTGCAGGTCTGACACAGGCTCAGCCAGGCCCAAAGCAAAAAATGCCCTTTGCAGGTAGGGACCTTGAGCCCCTATAGTGTAGCAAAATTGGTAGTCCTAGTGCTAGCTGTCCCACGTGGCTACTGTACCTGTACCACCTCTTTAGGCCCTGCCAGCCCTCCTGGCTGCAGCTGCCTCTTTGCACTGCCCGTTCCACCACAGTTCTCTCCACTGGCTCTGCACTCATCCCCGACTGCTTGCACCTAGTTCTCTCAGGTGTGCCTCTCAGTCCTCCTGACTGTGTGTCACTCACTAGACCTCTTGGCTGCAACTATTTGTTCCTCCTGGAGACTTACCTGGCAGTATTCTTCTGCTGTCCTCACCTTGCTCCCGTGCCTCCTGTCCAGGACACCTTTGTTGGTTGTAGGAAGGTCTGCACCCAAGCCCTGGCCCAAGGTTACCCCCCCAGACTAGGGTGCTTCCTCCAAGGTCACCAACAGACTAACACTCCATCTCCAGCTTCCACACGAACAACTCCTCCTTAGCTGGGCTGACCCTAATTATTTGAGGAGGCCTGCCCCCTGCCATTCCAAGTTGGGGATTGGTCAGGGCCCTCAGAATACTCCTCTTATCTTTCCAGAAAGATCCAGCACATTCTGGAAATAAGCGAGAGGTCTCGGTGATGCTGCCTGTGAGTCATCCAGCTCTCCCTGGATTTCTGCCAATTCAGAAACAAAAACAAGCAGGCCTGGCTGCCAGCAAAACCTGCATAAATTTGCCTACACTGACAAAAAAACGATCTCTCACACCCAGCACACTAGAGGGTGCCACATATAATTTTGCATTGTTACCATACTTATGCTTTAATGAGAGTTTGATATTAAAAAAAAAATTTGCATCAGCGAGAACCAGGGCAGCCTCAGCAAATCACTGGCCAATTTCTTTCTCCTGGACAAAGAAGGCCTATTACTGTTGATGAAAACCATGTGTCCCTGCTAAAACTACTTGATAAGAGCTTTTTTAAAGCCCAACTCCGGGCAAAATTAAGTTAACCATACCTCTCAACTCTTGAACTTGAAAATGAGGAACATTTCAGGGAGATGGTAACCTGCGGCGTGATAACTTGAAATCCTGGGACGGTCCTGCCGAATCCGGGACGGTTGGAAGGTATGGTTAACTGCTCATTTTGTCTAGGGGTGAACACAGAACCTATACTCACAATATTCTTCCATGCAGAGAACTTTTACCTGGAAGGGACTTATTCCTAAGTTTCCCTGCAGCAAGTGTGTATCCTTTTTTCCACTTGAGCGTTGACGGTTTGTATATAAAAACACTAAGAAACGCTGCCCAAACGCCACCCCTGTTTTTCAGAGGAATGAAAGTAAACACTGGTAACACTTCAAAAATGCACACTGAACGCTTCAAAAATTCACCTATAGTGTTTATGGAACATTTGGCTGACATTTTTGAAGGGTTGCATTTGAATTCATTAGAGGTAGCAAGTTGCAGAAAAGCCTAAAATTCTGGACACGTTGCAAAGCGAAGAAACATTAACACGCAGGTGGTGTCTATTGATAAAACGGTGGGACCCATCTTAGGTATGGATTCCTCTAGGCTGGTCTTGTTCAGTTTAGACTGACCGGGTAGTGTAAGGTGGTAGGGGTCTGTGGTCAGTTAGGATAGTCACCAAGGTAGTGTTTGGCAGCTGGGAACAGAACCTAGCTTAAAGTGTAAGTTCAGCCAATGCTTAATGCAAAATCTGCTCTCTGCCACATTCTAAACCTAATCTATCTAACCCTGTAAAGCAAAAATCGCTGATCCGGTCTGGTCTTAACATCAGCTGTCAGTGGCGGCTTCAATGTGGAGGTGGGTGCAGGAGAGGCAGCCAACAATGGAAGCCCCATAGTAAGTCTATGGGTGATGTCACTATCCAGCCATTTCACAGCCATTGTTCTGCCCTCACAATGTGTTTGAAGTACAAGGCTTGGCAGACAACTAACAACTTTCCAATAAAGACTCAGGAGAAACATCTTTACTGAGAATACTTTTTTGTAAAACTGCAAAACACTAATTCTAAAAATATGCATTAGCATTTAACATTGCATTACAAAATGCAAATAGTGTCAGGCATGCTACATTACTTTTAAGGCACTAGCTAACAGAAATTGAGGCCTAGCTAATAGAACTCCCTGACAGAAATATACTACCAAACACACATAAAAATGTAGTTGAATTAGTAGAACATATACTAATTTATATACTAATTTATTGAAAACGAATGACAGCCTACTTACAGACTTTTGCTTCTGTAGCGGCCTCACTCTCTCTCTAGCTTTATCAGTTATACGGCTGTTGTCTAGGGGTACCTGGGAGAGAGGGTGCAGGAACGCCAAGCTCTCACCTCGTATGTGTATGAGGGTTGAGCAAAGTCACTTAAATTACCTTCGGGTCTGTTCTCTGCATACAGAGCCTCTGTTTCTTCCGTGGAGATGTGTCTACCAGTAATAGAGCCCCACACCATTAAAAGTCCAACACTCTTTTATCTCTCCATTTGCTAGGATGAACATAATCAGTTGAACTCTTGTAACAGACATACAGGGGTGTGGATGCGAGTAGGCCCAGGCACAAATGAACTCTCCTATTCCTTTTTCGTGCAAATAGGCTTAGCGCGCGGTCTCTGCCACCGACCGTGAAGTTGGTAGCTGCCACCTACCGAGTGAACTGTTGCAGCCCCTGCCACAGGCCTTAATGTAACAGTCTCTGCCACCGACCTTAGAACATGGACCACCATCCGTGTGAATACAGCCCGTGTTTGGAAAGGACATCCATCCCGACGGTCTCCGGAGGCCCTGTCCCGGCACTGGCAATATGCTGCACCGGATCTACGGGAAGGTCACCTGCACGGTCCGTTACGCCTGGATTCAGGTACCCGATACTGTGGGCACCTTAGGACGATTCCTCCCATGCGGGACCCAGTGGAAGAAGCTAGGCCCCAGGCCTGAATGATGTACCTCACCCCAGACTGAGGGTGTCTGGGGTGACTCCCGAACGCCGCCTGGACACCGACCACGAACAGCAGCCCTCAGGCTGAGGTTGCCTGGGGCTTGGACCCTGTGGCGAAGATGTCCGCCCCCTTTATACCCTCTCCCAGCAAGCATGGTGGGTTCCCCGCCATACAACTGTTGCGAGAGGTCACAAAGGGTACGGCACTGCAGTGATGGTTCAACCCTGGCCCAAAGTGACAGCGCCACCTGCTGGGTCGCAGGGAACTAGACATCACTGGTGTCTTCACCCGAATTAAACATTCTGAAAAGTACATACCCGCTACAGTCTCCCCCTGGTTATTTGACACTGGTCCCCAGTGTCTGGAGCAAACTATGCCCAAAAGAGGCTGACATAGCCTGATCCAGAAACCGACTAAAAATTTCAAAAATATGAAAAGTTTTGAAAAAAAACTCACTAAAACAGTTGTGCCTGAACCTGACATGAAAGGGGAGGGAAGGGAAACAAACAACACATAACAACAACAAAAATACATTTTTGCAAATCACACATTCACATTAACATTTTTCCCCACCCCATTCTAACTAAGACCCGCCCCATTCTCAGCGGTCTTGATGGGACGCTTTCCTGCAAAGGGGAAAAAAAACGTTAAACACACATATCCCTGACACAGATGTTCGCGTGAGAACGAAAAAACTTCTCCGCAGAGAAATCCTTTCCTTTTATAAGTGTGTGTGTGAACAGTAAATATCGGTGCGCAACACTGCCACCTGGTGACAGCGTCGTGGTAACTGCACTTGTTGAAGACTTTTCCCCCATCTTCTTCTGTGGCTCTAACTACCCCAAAGTCCATGATCACTTTGCGGGATGGAAGAATAAAGAACAAACAACGGCAACAGTCCTTCAATTCCTCCAAAGAGCACAAACACCCGTTAAACTCGGGTACAGTCACTGGGTTTCCGGAAAAAACAACACCGGAAAATTCAACAGCAGTAGAATAAAGCAAGAACGGAGTCTTTTTTTTTTTTTTTCTCCTACAGATAGAATTTTGGGTGCGGCAAGACAAGGGGTTTTAAGTGCTGGTCCATTATCTCTAAATGGTATTCGACATCCTCCCCTTCTTTGCGTCAAATTAATACCTTGTCTGCGTGGATGTGCCGACCCAGCATCCATTCTGCCTTGCAGTCCTTAAACCGTTGAGATGCTTTGGCGGAACACGCAAGGTACCTGCGAGCGTGTGGGACCTGAATGTGTGTCCACACGAAATCGTTGTACCAGCGTTCCCGGCAGACTTCCACTTCATATAAAAGTTCCTTGGGTAAGTACGGGTATTCCCACGCTTACTCATTGGCAACTTTTTGGCAGAAGAGGCATTGTAGTCTCGCCAGCGGAGGCATAGTAGTGCGGTCTCCCTCACCCGGTAGGACGATAGCGTCCGGGTGGTGAGGTGCCTTGATCACCTCCATTCTGGGCATAGGCGCCCGCAGCAACAGTCTCTTTTTCCCGGTGCTAGATGCAGGTGGCACCAGAGGTAGAAGGGCAGACTGGGGACGGGATCCCTCCTCAGGCGCTGGTGCCTCCACCCGGGGTGTACTATCCCCTGTAGACATGGGGGGATCCCTGACTCTGCGGGACGAGGAGAGAGGCATCTTATCCCAGCCCTTCTTAGCAAAAAGTTTGTCTATGATGACGTCGTCTCCCGGATCGGAGAGCGACTCCAGGTCGGAGGTGTCACACTCCTCCACGGGCAGGTAGTTTGTAGTGAAGACTGAATCGCTACCTCCCGCGGGCACACAGGGCCGTGAATCCCCGACACCTCCGCCCCAACACCAAGTCCCTCCGCCCGCCCTACCTCGGCCCAAAGTTGAGAAGGGATGTCCGGGACTCTTCCGACCGGATCCATCCAGGCCGGGCGTAGGCTGGCAAGATGATCCACCGCGACCGCTGGACGGGACTACCAGACCGGTCTTCCTCTTCGGCGGTGGACGCTGGGAAACAGTGGTGACCGAGTCAGCATCCTCGGATTTCTCCCGTACCTTAGTGATCGCGACCTCCCCTGCGGTCACTGCAGTGCGCACAGGGATGGCTGTCAAAGCAGTGATTCCTCCTTCCTGAGTGGAGTTGCCTGTCGTGCGGTTGAGGTGGATGGTTTTGGGTTTCTCGATAGGTGGTTCCACCTCAAATAAGAACTCTCCGCAGGCCTCGCAGCGCCCGAATGGCTTCAGCTGACACACCAGTCCCGAACAGCCAGGACAAATCAAACCCAGGGCCTCAACGTCCATGCATGAGTGCACGGGGCGAATCGTCCCCGGGGCTTTAGCCGGATCCCCATATCGGTTATCGTAGTAGCATTAGTCAAACTTGTGGTAGGAGGATAAAGTGGAATCCACGATGCATTACCGAACATGGTGACTCTCTGCTGATTCATTGCGCACTGCATGGTTGGCGCCAAAGTCCCCACGTGTAGTCCTTCACACGATTGGACTCCTCCCCTTTTTCGCCCCAGTTCGCGGGCTTTCTCCTTGCCTGGGTCACGCCCACGACCTGAGCAGGGAGGGTGTGCCTCGTGGCGCAGTGGCCAATATGGCCGACCTACTCGGAACTCTTCCGGGCAGACACGTTCAAACTCAAACAAATTCAGCTCCATCGTAGCACGAACACATCCCGGACCCGGAGCCCCCACGTGTAGCGGCCTCACTCTCTCTCTAGCTTTATCAGTTATATGGCTGTTGTCTAGGGGTACCTGGGAGAGAGAGAGTGCAGGAACACTACGCCAAGCTCTCACCTCGTATGTGTATGAGGGTTGAGCAAAGTCACTTAAATTACCTTTGGGTCTGTTCTCTGCATACGGAGCCTCTGTTTCTTCCGTGGAGATGTGTCTACCAGTAATAGAGCCCCACACCATTAAAAGTCCAGCACTCTTTTATTTCTCCATTTGCCAGGATGAACATAATCAGTTGAACTCTTGTAACAGACAGACAGGGGTGTGGATGCGAGTAGGCCCAGGCACAAATGAACTCTCCTATTCCTTTTTCGTGCGAATAGGCTTGGCGCACGGTCTCTGCCACCGACCGTGAAGTTGGTAGCTGCCACCTACCGAGTGAACTGTTGCAGCCCCTGCCACAGGCCTTAATGTAACGGTCTCTGCCACCGACGTTAGAACATGGACCACCTTCCGTGTGCTCCCTGGCTCCCCCCATGCTCTCCCCCCACTGTGCTGTCCAGTCCCCCCCCCACTGCTCTCCACCTCCCCCCAGTGCTCTGTGCTCCCTGGCTCCCCCTACACTGATACCCCCCCATAGTGCTCTCTTGTCCTCCCTGTCTCCCCCCATACTCTCCCCCACAGTGCTCTCCAACCCCTGTGCTCCCTGACTCCCCCTCCAACTGTGCTCTCAGGCCCCCCAGAGCTCTCTGCTCCCCCCGTGCTCCCTAACCCCTCCCAGTTCTACCTGCACCCCCAGTGCTCTCTGCCCCCTGTGCTGTCCAGTCCCCCCAGTGCTCTCTGCCCACCCATGCTCCCTGGCTCCCACTGTGCTTTCAACTTCCCCCGTGCTCTCCAGCTCCCCTCCTTGTGTTTTCCAGCCTCCACTTTTCTCCCTGGCTCCCCCCGATGCTCTCCACCACACTGTGCTATCCAGCTCCCCCAGTGCTCTCCACCCCCCACCCTCCCTATGCTCTTCTGCCCCTCCCCCAGTACTCTCTGGCCCCTATGCTTTCTGCCCCCCGCAAGGCTCTCCACTCCCGCCAGTGCACCCACCTAGTGCTCTCCAGCTCTCTCTGCCCCCCTGCTCTCCACTCCCCCATTCCTTATGCCCCCACACTCTCAACCCCCCCTCTGTTTCGCTCAGCCTCACTCCCATGCTCTCCGCCACCCCTGTTCTCGTTTCTGGCCCTCTCACCCCCGGCAGCTCTGCTAGGTTCCTCCCTCTTTTCCCTCCGGCTGCTGCGGGAGTCCCTCAGGCTGGGGAGCGGGGAAGGGACCGCTATCATGGGCTGCTCAGTCTATTTTTTGTCCCAGTCTGGGCCTTGCGGGCAAATTGAGCAACGAGACTTGCAAGGATTGATAGTCCTGGAGGGAGAAGAGCTCTAAAGACCTCCCAGGACTGGAGGACAGTCTGACTGGGGCCGGAAAACGAGGACGGGTGGAAGGTAAAGGTGACCAGGGACCACTCCATCTCACAGAGAACGGATCCTCTGGAAGAAGCAGGACACTGTCCCCCCCCAGAATGAGAACGGACCCTGCCTGCTGCTGGCCGTCATGAACATCCTGCTGGCATGGAAGGTACCGTACCAAGCATCACACACAACTTCCCACAGACAGGCACTGCAGACTGGGACATGGTACACAGGAGGGGCTGCAGACGGATGGGGCTAGAGATCTCCCCCTTCTCTTCTCCCCCTTCTCTTCTCCCCCTTCTCTTCTCTCCCTCCCCCTCTCCCTCCCCTCCACTCTCCTTCCTCTGTGGAATGATTCAGTGACACCCCCTTCCCATTCTCCCAAGGCACAGGGGAAAACCCTAGAGGGGTTGTCACCTTGCTGGGTCCCAGATGTTGTATTGGCTGCATATGTCTGATGGGTGAGGAGGGTGCTCTGGAAGTGGTGCTGATCGCCTGTGTGCTAGATCCACGCATTTTTCTGCAGCCATTTTTACTTGCTTGAATTTTTTTTTATCCAGTATGGGCGTGAGTGGGGCCTCGTGTCTAAATTTTGCCTAAGGCCTCACAAAGTCTAGAGCCGCCTCTGCTGCTGCATACTGTCGGTGGGGTCTTAGGGTCCTGTCCATGGCCCTCTGAAATGTCGCAGGGGCATTTTGCAACCCAAAAGGCATCTTTTTATATTGAAAAGAACCCTCCGGGGTCACAAATGCAGTCTTCTCTTTGGCGCTTCCAGTCAGGGGTATTTGCCAATAGCCTTTTGTCAAGTCCAAAGTGGTCAGATAGCGAGCCTTGCCAAGTCGGTCTATAAGTTCGTCTACCCTGGGCATTGGGTACGTGTGAAACTTTGTCACTGCATTAAGCTTCCTGAAGTCGTTACAGAATCTCTAAGTACCATCCGGTTTTGGGACTAACACGATGGGGCTAGACCAGTCACTATTGGACTCCTCAATGACATCTAGCTCCAACATTCTTTTAACTTCATCACTGATGTCCTTTCTCCTCGCTTCAGGAATTCGGTACGGTTTGAGCTTGACACGGACCTCAGGTTCAGTAACAATATCATGCTGAACTGCTGAAGTCGTGCCAGGTAACTCTGAAAATTTCTTTCTATTCCTTATCAGGAACTCTCTAGCTTCCTGTTTTTGGGAATATGACAGGGTGTCTGGAATCGTGACCTCAGGGACCAAAGGGGACCCAGTACCCTTAGGCGTTCCCGGGAGGGACCTCGCAGTTAACGCCAGTCTATGCTTCCAGGGCTTTAACAGGTTTATGTGGTAAATCTGTTCGGGCTTCCTTTTACCTGGTTGATAGACCTTGTAATTTACCTCCCCAACTCTTTCAATTACTTCAAAGGGACCCTGCCACTTAGCCAGGAACTTGCTCTCAACAGTGGGAACTAACACGAGGACCCTGTCACCAGGTGAGAAAACCCGGAGTTGGGCCCCCCTGTTGTATATTCTCTGTTGGGCTGCTTGGGCTTTCAATAAGTGTTCTTTTACCACCGGCATGATTGCTGCAATCCTGTCCTGCATTTGAGCGATATGCTCAATGACACTTTTGTGGGGTGTTTGCTCCCCCTCCCAAGTTTCCTTGGCTATGTCTAAGAGTCCCCGAGGGTGTCTCCCATAAAGCAGCTCAAATGGCGAGTACCCCGTAGAGGACTGGGGAACTTCCCTGATGGCGAACACCAAGTATGGTATCAGGTAGTCCCAGTTTTTCCCATCCTTGTCAACAACCTTTTTTAACATACTCTTTTAATGTCTTGTTGAAGCGTTCCACCAAGCCATCCATTTGAGGATGGTACACCGAGGTTCGCAACTGCGTCACCTTAAATAACTTGCACAGCTCCCTAGTTATTTGTGACATGAATGGGGTGCCCTGGTCTGTAAGGACTTCTTTAGGGACGCCAACCCGACTGAACACCATAAACAGCTCTTTGGCAATGTTTTTAGCAGACGCGGTGCGTAAGGGAACGGCCTCGGGGTAACGGGTAGCGTAATCCATGATCACGAGGATATGCTGATGACCGCTGGCAGATTTGGGAAGCGGACCCACAAGGTCCATGGCAATCCTCTCAAAGGGCACTTCAATAATGGGCAAGGGCACTAAAGGACTTCGGAAGTGGGGCTGTGGGGCTGACATCTGACACACAGGACAGGATTGACAATAATTCTCGATATTTTTCTGTAACCCAGGCCAGTAAAACCTGAGTAACACCCTTTCAGTGGTTTTCTCAACCCCTAAATGGCCTCCTAGCAAGTGCCCATGGGCAAGTTCCAACACCACCCGTGTGTATGGCTTAGGGACTACCAACTGTTCAACCACTTCATTAGTTTTACATACACGATACAGTAAATCCTCATTGTTGCAGAAATATGGAAAACAGGGCCTGTCCCCTGGTTCGACAGGTACATCATTAATCACCATTACATTTTCCCCAAGCCCTGGCAAGGGTAGGGTCTTTTCTCTGCTCAGTACCAAAATTTTGCTTGTGCACATTAAGATCAGCAAACGCCAACGTAGGCTCAGATTCAGCAGACAGCTATCCAGCTCTACTGGTTGTGGGGACTTCTTCAGGTTCCTCCAGCTCTCCTGCCATAACTGAGAAAGGATAACCCGGAGAGCCCTGAGAGGAGTCCCCTGAACCCACAATGTCAGTAGCGGCCAGGAGTTCTGGCTCTGCGACTGAGTCAGGTACTGCGACCGGGTCGGGACGATCCCACAGTTCCCAAAACGTAGAGAAGTCCCTACCAATGATAGCCTCGTGCACCAAATGGGGCACAAGTCCGACCGAATGGGTCACCGTACCTAAGCCCGTTTTAAACTGAACAGTGGTTATAGGATACTCCCGGGTATCCCCATGTATATAGATCACAGCAACTTTTTTAGCATGAAAATTCACAGTTTCAACCATCTCAGCTGTAACCAAAGTAACTAGACCTCCAGAGTCCAGCAAGGCCGTAATAGGCTTATTATTAACAGTCATTTGACACATGTGTTTTCCCACATTTGGCACTGCAGCAGCAAACATAGACTGCCTTATAATAGATAGATCACACTGCATTGGGTTATCTGTCAATGGACAGTTGGCTGCAACATGTCCCAGTTCTTGGCAACGAAAACACCTGATGTTTCCCCAGTTTAGTTTGCTGACAGGCAGTGGCTTCCCTTGTTTGGGACGCCAAACTTCAGTCCTGGCACCTAAAATCCTCCCCCCTATTTCCTTGCTATGCTTACCACCCACTTCCCCTGGAACAGTCTTACCGGTTGCCTGGGGAGACCGTGGCTTTGGGTGGAAAGTCTGTGCGGCTGTAGGGGTGGTGACCAGGTTCTCTGCAGCAAAGTACCTCTCAACGAGCTCCACCAGGTTGTCTGCCGACTTGGGGTCTCCTTGACTCACCCACCTGTGCAGGGGAATTGGCAGTGACCTCAGGAATTGGCCCATGACCACATGCTCCACTATTTGTGGCGCAGACAGGAACTCCGGCTGTAGCCATTTCCGCACCAGGTGGATTAGATCAAACATCTGCGATCTTGGGGGCCTCTGATCTTGGAAGAACCAGCTGTGGACCCACTGAGCTCGAACAGCCAAGGTGACACCGAGTCACGCCAGGATTTCCCGCTTGACCTTCTCATAGTCTCCCGCTTCTGCTGACTCCAGATCATAGTAGGCCTTCTGCGATTCTCCAGAAAGCAAGGGGGCGATCAGTCCTGCCCACTGAGTTTGAGGCCAACCTTCCCTCTCAGCAGTCCATTGAAACGTTAGTAGGAAGGCCTCTGGATCATCATCTGCAGTCATCTTAGAAAGAAAGCGACCCACATGGATGGCTGAGGGCTTGTCTCCAATATCATTCATTTTCGCAGGTGACCCCTGTGCTAGCGTCTCCACAACCTCAGTAAGTTTTCCTATCCGCTTTTGCAGCAGTGGCAAGCTGTTCAAACAGCCTCTGTGATTGCTCCTGTACAGCACAAATCTGTTGGCACAGCATCTTGGTTTGCTCCTGTGCGATAGCGTTTGCTTGCTGCAGTGCAGCGTTAGTTTGCTGTTGTGCAGCGTTTTGCTTGCTGTTGTGCAGCGTTTTGCTTGCTGTTGTGCAGCGTTGGATAACAGCATTTGTTTGAGGATTTCCTCCATGTTGTCACTTTAGGTACTGGCCTTTTAAATAGTAACTTACTACAGCTGGTTGCAGTCTCCACCATATGTAACCCGGGGGACAGGTAGCAGGTACAAAAGCTCCCTGGGATGAGCAGGCACAGATACCAATGCCATGGGATAAGTGAAAAAACAGTGTTGTTTATTGGTGCTATATACAAAGTCTATTGACAGGTGCTGTACAGTGTGCAGAAAAACAAACAGAACAAAAAATAGCTAAACAAAACCCTAGCCGTGTCTCGGCTCTAACTATACGGTATATACAAGCCCTCACTACCAGGCTGAACAAGCCTACCGCTTGCCAGCTTCCACATCAACTGATTAACAGTTTTCACCAACCTTCTTGCTCTCACAGACCAGCGGTGTCTGTGTTTCCCAGGCAGAGCAAAGGCTGTCTGCTCAGGTGAGCTTTTAATTGACCTGGGAGAGAGGACCAACACCTGAACTGGATACTAGATAAGAGATCCCTAAACATATAAGAGAGGAGCCTGGGAGCTGTATAAACCCCAAACAGGACTTTTCCTGTCTCTCTCAGGGACGCTCTGCTACAATATATATATATATATATATATATATATATATATATATATATATATATATATATATATATATACTAAACTGCCTGCATGCCACTAACCTGCCTAATCTAGGTCAAGTTCTCTTAATCTCTCTACGTTATCACACTACATACAGCTGCCGTGTAAGCAGCCTTATATAGTGTGGGGCGTGAATAGATTAGTACAGCGATTCTTGCTTTACAGGGTTAGATAGATTAGGTTTAGAATGTGGCAGAGAGCAGGTTTAGAGTTAGTTCGTTTTTGCCATGACTTACACTTTAATGGTACCACAGACTCCAAAGTTGTGGGAGATGGTGTCGTCAAGGATCCGCAACCATCCTTGGATCTGGATTGTTATGATTGTCTTATGTTTTCTGTTATTTTTGGCTTTTGTTTAATAAAAGGCCAAACCAGCCATTTAACTCCACTCATTTGTGGGAATGGGTGCGATTTTATAGAATACTGGTAACCAGGTGGGATCTGAAATACCCTAGTCAAGTACTTAGCATGTGTACACCCCCGTTCATCTGCCTATGCAGTTTAAGAGGGGTTGGTTGAGGCAATGCTGTATCCTGGCCTAGGCCAACAAGGCCCAGGCCTAGGGCAGCACTTTGCAAGGGGGCAGCATAGAAAGAGTCCCCGCCGGCTTGCGCTACACTGTTAGTGTAACACAAGCTGCTTCTAATTTTGACTGTCCTATCATCCTGGACCACAAACCTTCCTCACTGTGCTATATGTTTTCTGCTGCACCATTGGCATGTTTATATCTTCTTAGTCTTCTCCATAAAATTACCTGACATTTGTGCTTAACCACTTCAATACAGGGCTTTTTGTACCTATTCAATACCGGGCCTATTTTGGCACTTCTCTCCTACATGTACAAATCATCATTCTTTTGCTAGAAAATTACTCAGAACCCCCAAACATTATATATGTTTTTTTAGCAGACACCCTAGGGAATAAAATGACGGTCATTGCAACATTTTTTTTCTTGCACAATATTTGCGCAATAATTTTTCAAACGCCTTTTTAAAAAAAAAAAAATGGTTTCATGAATTAAAAAATAACAAAACAGTAAAGTTAGCCCAATTTTTTGGGAACATATGAAAGATAATGTTACGCCGAGTAAATAGATACCTAACATGTCACGCTTTAAAATTGCGCACACTCATGGAATGGCGCCAAACTTCGGTACTTAAAAATCTCCATAGGCGACGCTTTAATTTTTTTTACAGGTTACCAGGTTAGAATTACAGAGGAGGTCTAGTGCTAGAATTGTTGCACGCGCTCTAACGCACGCGGCGATACCTCACATGCGTGGTTTGAACGGCGTTTACATATGTGGGCGACTTACGTGTGCATTCGCTTCTGATCGCGAGCTACCGGGGACAGGGGCGTTTTAATTTTTTTTTATTATTATTTATTTATTTATTTTACTTATTTATTTATTTTTTTACAATGATTTTACATTTTTTTGTTTTTTGATCACTTTTATTCCTATTACAAGGAATGTAAACATCCCTTGTAATAGGAATGTGTGTGACAGGTTCTCTTTATTGAGAGATGCGGGGTCAATAAGACCCCACATCTCTCCTCCAGGCTGGAAAGCATGAGATCAGTGAAACATTTTTCACTGATTTCATACTTACAGCCGCAATGGCGGCTTTGTTTACATTTGAGACCCGGGCGTGACGTCATCACATCGCGCCCGGGCCTCCGACGATCATAGAGATGACTGGTGACCATCTGGTCACCAGTCATCTCTATGCTCATCACGTGACTCCACCAACGATGCCGGAAGATTCGCTCCGGGTCCCCGATCGCACGGGGAGCCCGGAGAAGCACCGGATGGCGGCGGGAGGGGGGGTGTCCCCTCCCGCCGCCTATAAGAACGATCAAGCGGCGGAACCGCCGCTATGATCGTTCTTATTGTGCACAGAATCGCCGGCACTTTAAAAGGATATCTGAATGATGCCTCTAGCTGCAGGCATCATTCAGATATCCCCCTACAAAGCCAAGGACGTCATATGATGTCCACCCAGGATGGGAGATCCCATCTGTGGACGTCATTTGTCTATGGCTGGGTAGGGAAGTGGTTAAAGCAGAACTATAAGCGACACTATTTTTCTTCATTTTGGATAGAGTAAGGGAGGGTTATAGCCCCTGTCAGTTTATTTTTTACCATCCCTGTCCCATTACAGAGATTTACCTTCACTACCTGCCCCATAGCCAAAAAGGAAGTGAGAGGCAATCTATGCAAATTAAAGGAATCCAATACCCCCTCCCCCAGGCCCTAGGAACTAGGGTAGGGTTGCCACCTCATCCCTTTAAACCCGAACACATGAATTACACAGGTTCTGAGGCTAATTTAATGCAGGTAAGGCACTGAGTTTAATTACCACCTTAACTACTTCAGGCCCACAGGACGTCATATGACGTCCTCGGGTTTGTGGGGGTATATCTGAATAATGCCTGCAGCTACAGGCATCATTCAGATATTGCCGGTTTCAGCCGGCGATTCCCTACACCATGAGAATGATCATAGCGGCTGTTCCGCCGCTTGATCGTTCTTACGGGCAGCGGAAGGGGACGTCCTTCCCTCCCGCCGCCCTCCGCTGCTTCTACCGACTCACCTGTGCGATCGGTGAGTCAGTGACAGGATCCGCCGGCCCCGGATGTTGATCAAAGAGATTTCCGGCGGACCAGATGGTCGCCGGAGTCTCTATGATCGTCGGAGGCCGGGCGCGATGTTATGACGTCACGCCCGGCCTCTGCATTCCAAAAAACGGCGCCGCTTCGGCTTTAAAGCGGTGATCGTTTTTTTTTTGTTTTTTTTTAAGCTTCCAAGCCTAGAGGTGAGATGTGGGGTCTTATTGACCCCATATCTCACTGTAAAGAGGACCTGTCATGTCATATTCCTATCACAAGGGATGTTTACATTCCTTGTAATAGGAATAAAAGTGATCAAAATATTTTTTTATTTTTTTTAAGTGTCAAAAAAAAAAAAAAAAAGTAAAATTAACAATAAAAAAAAATTCTTTTTTTTTTACAGTGCCCCTGTCCCCGTGTGCTCGCATGCAGAAGCGAATGCATACGCAAGTCCCGCCCACATATGAAAACGGTGTTCAAACCACACATGTGAGGTGTCGCCGCGAACGTTAGAGCGAGAGCAATAATTTTAGCCCTAGACCTCCTCTGTAACTCAAAACATGTAGCCAGTAAAAAAAATTAAATCGTCGCCTATGGAGATTTTTAAGTACCGAAGTTTGGCGCCATTCCACGAGCGTGTGCAAATTTGAAGCGTGACATGTTTGGTATCTATTTACTCGGCGTAACTTCATCTTTCACATTGTGCAAAAAAATTGGGCTAACTTTACTGTTTTTTTTTTTTTAAAGCATGAAACTGTTGTTTTCCCCAAAAAAAGCGTTTAAAAAATTGCTGCGCAAATACCGTGCGAGATAAAAAGTTGTAATGACCGCCATTGTATTATCTAGGGTCTTTGCTAAAAATATATATATATATATAGTGTTTGGGGGTTCTAAGTAATTTTCTAGCAAAAAAAATGATGATTTTTACATGTAGAAGCGAAGTGTCAGAATTGGCCCGGGCCTGAAGTGGTTAATCAGCCACAGAACCTGTGTAATTAATATGTGTTTGGGTTTAAAGGGATGAGGTGGCCACATCAGGAGAGTGTAAAACCGGCCTTAGGCTTCTTTCACACGGGACGGATCAGTCATGATCCGCCCCGTGAACCTCCGCTTGTTAAGCGGGGATCGCTCCGTTGATCCCCGCTGAGCCGGCTGATGACTGGGCGGTCCCCGCACACTGTGCAGGGACCGCCCTGTCAGATCTCCGCTCTCCCCTATGGGGGATCGGATGAACACGGACCGTCTGTCCGTGTTCATCCGATCCACTCTGCAGACGGATAGAAAAATAGAAATTTTTCTATCCTGAAAAACGGAGCGTAGCGGACACGGGTAAGATCGGGTGTCAGCGGATGTTCATCCGCTGACATCCGCTGTCCCATAGGGATACATGTATGTCCGTTTTTCATCCGAAAACGGATGGGTGAAAAACTGACATACGGTCCGCCCGTGTGAAAGGGGCCTTATAGTGTCAGTTATATTGTGCAGGGCATGTTGTGTTTCTGTGTTGTTTGGGTTTGTTCTTGGGAGCTGTTTATGTCTTCAGTGTTGTTATATAAACATAAACACTGACTCATTCGGCCAGTCATCTGTTTTTCTACAATATGACAGAACATCACTGTTCTACTGTCCATGTCTGTTTATATCCTCATCATAATCCATTAATTCTGTCCAAGGATTTGACCTCCAAGGTACAATAACCACTGAAAATCTAAAAATGTATTGATCACTTGGTCAGATATTTAAAAGAAGCGTGTGCTCAGAGAACATAGGGGATGCCATTGCTGACCTTTCTCTTGGAAAATACTCACCGGAAAACCGCTGGATTCAATGCTTTCTGATTCACTGATCTGGAATAAGTATGCAAATTAGGAATTCTGGTTACATTCTGATTTGCATGCTTGTTGGGGATTTAGGATTAAAAGCAGCTGAGAATTTCAGAAGAAGACCACTAATGTCAACATTCCTCTTGGTATAGGTTTCTTTTAAAGGGGAGCACCGATCTTCTCCTTTTTGCCTTTTTAATAGTCTAATCATAGGTGTGCGCACGGGGTGTGCCTGGGCACCCCCCAATCACCCCATGCAGCGCCGATTCCCAGCAGGTAGGTTGGTCCAAACATCTTGGAAAACTAACCACAGATCTTCCGTGGATGTAGGCTGCCTCAAATCCTTCTGTGTCTACATGTAATCCCAGACAGACTTGATGATGCAGAGATCGGGGCTCTGTGGGGGCCAAACCATCACTTCCAGGACTCCTTGTTTTTCCTTACGCTATAGACAATTCTTAATGGCATGCTGATCTTACAGTCACCCATATAAACATGAACTTTCTGCTATAAAAAAAATCTGTAACCCAGAAAAACTTCAGCCCATATGACCGACAGGTTTCGAGGCTTGCTCTTCTTCAGCGTAAATCAGATGGACAATACTGTTCAAAGTAAAAGAAATTCTGAACATACAAAAAATCTACTGAATATCTCATAGCATCCCATTATTGGGTCAATAGGTGATCTACTCACGCTGTGTTGAATTAAACCGGTAGATTATATTGAGTTCTAAAAGCATTCTTAATTTACAGCGTGTAATTTTTTTCACAACTGCCTGAAACTTTTGCACAGTACTGTGTGTATATATGGGGATATATATATATATATATATATATACACGGTGGGTATGGAAAGTATTCAGATCCCCTTACATTTTTCACTGTTTGTTATATAGCAGCCATTTGCTAAAATCATTTAAGTTCATTTTTTTTCCTCATTAATGTACACACAGCACCCCATATTGACAGAAAAACACAGAACTGTTGACATTTTTGCAGATTTATTAAAAAAGAAAAACTGAAATATCGCATGGTCCTAAGTATTCAGACCCTTTGCTCGGTATTTAGTAGAAGCACCCCTTTGATCTAATACAGCCATGAGTCTTTTTGGGAAAGATGCAACAAGTTTTTCACACCTGGATTTGGGGATCCTCTGCTATTCCTCCTTGCAGATCCTCTCCAGTTCTGTGAGGTTGGATGGTAAACGTTGGTGGACAGCCATTTTTAGGTCTCTCCAGAGATGCTCAATTGGGTTTAAGTCAGGGCTCTGGCTGGGCCATTCAAGAACAGTCACGGAGTTGTTGTGAAGCCACTCCTTCGTTATTTTAGTGTGCTTAGGGTCATTGTCTTGTTGGAAGGTAACCCTTCGGCCCAGTCTGAGGTCCTGAGCACTCTGGAGAAGGTTTTCGTCCAGGATATCCCTGTACTTGGCCGCATTCATCTTTTCCTCGATTGCAACCAGTCGTCCTGTCCCTGAAGCTGAAAAACACCCCCACAGCATGATGCTGCCACCATCATGGTTCAAAGTTGGGACTGTATTGGACAGGTGATGAGTTTTCTCCACACATATTGCTTAGAATTAAGGCCAAAAAGTTCTATCTTGGTCTCATCAGACCAGAGAATCTTATTTCTCATCATCTTGGAGTCCTTCAGGTGTTTTTTAGCAAACTCCATGTGGGCTTTCATGTGTCTTGCACTAAGGAGAGGTTTCCTTTGGGCCACTCTGCCATAAAGCCCCGACTGGTGGAGGGCTGCAGTTTTGGTTGACTTTCTACAACTTTCTCCCATCTCCCGACTGCATCTCTGGAGCTCAGCCACAGTGATCTTTGGGTTCTTCTTTACCTCTCTCACCAAGGCTCTTCTCCCCCGATAGCTCAGTTTGGCCAAACGGCCAGCACTAGGAAGGGTTTTGGTCATCCCAAACGTCTTCCATTTAAGGATTATGGAGGCCACTGTGCTCTTAGGAACCTTAAGTGCAGCAGAAATATTTTTGTAACCTTGGCCAGATCTGTGCCTTGCCACAATTCTGTCTCTGAGCTCTTCAGGCAGTTCCTTTGACCTCATGATTCTCATTTGCTCTGACATGCACTGTGAGCTGTAAGGTCTTATATAGACAGGTGTGTGGCTTTCCTAATCAAGTCCAATCAGTATAATCAAACACAGCTGGACTCAAATGAAGGTGTAGAACCATCTCAAGGATGATCAGAAGAAATGGACAGCACCTGAGTTAAATATATTAGTGTCACAGCAAAGGGTCTGAATACGTAGGACCATGTGATATTTCAGTTTTCTTTTTTAATAAATCTGCAAAGAAGTCAAAAATTCTGTGTTTTTCTGTCAATATGGGGTGCTGTGCGTACATTAATGAGGAAAAAAAATTAACTTAAATGATTTTAGCAAATGGCTGCAATATAACAAAGAGTGAAAAATTTAAGGGGGTCTGAATACTTTCCGTACCCACTGTATATATACACTATGATAGCAAACCTCCGGGCTTAAACATACAGCCCTGTGGTTCTGGTCTTACTCTTCAAGCCCTTGTCTGTTTCCTACCGATTGTCCTCTCACAGACACACACCTTGTCCACTTAACAGCCCCTTGTTGCTCTGACTCCCACCGCTCTTCTAGGTGAAGACCTCCTGTCTGCCGGGGTGGAGCCCAGAACCATGGTCAAGTCACTACTAAAAACCCAGCACACACTTGACCAGTTAGTGTGCTGGTGATTCCAAAAACCTGTACCCAGGATTGGACATTTCATCCTACCTGGATCTTTAAGATATCGCCAGGCTCCAGGCCCCAAAATGGACTTTACGAAACAATGAGGAAACTGAAAAGCCAGTTTCCTCTGAAATAAGCAAACCTACTGCAGACCCTCAACCTGTCTGGTTGAGAATCCTGGGTTATAACCTCTATTAAGACCCTGGCAGGGTACCACACTGCCACAATGTGTACACACACACACTCATGTGTGTTTGAGCTCTGGGGTGCGCAAAAGGTTGCGCACACCCATGATTCTAAGCAATGTGAAAATCCATTCTGGCCCCATCTGGTGCAGAATTATATATTACATACAGTTACATACAATAGTTAATGCCCAGCCTTCAGAGACCAATATGAAATACCCAGCCTACAGGGACCAGTATAAAATTCCCAGCCTCCAGCAACTAGAATACAATGCTAACCTAAAAAGACAGACAGATCTGACCAGCGCCCCCCCAATCGCTCCAGCCCGCCACCGTACACCATTGACAACACTGCCCACCCGGTTTCCGGCTCGCCCACCAGGCCCCTCTCAGCCCTGCACTTTCCCCGTGCAGGTCACGGCTGTGGTGGTGGCTTCCCCCCTCTGTCTCCTCCGTGTCCCGGCAGTCGCTTCTCCTCCCGGCCAATCAGGTCTTCGGACTCCAGGCCAATGGGGTCTTAGGACTCCCGGTCAATAGGGTCTCAGGAACCGCTTCCTGATTGCCCAGGAGGAGAAACAGAAAGACATTGGCGAATATTAATTTGCTAATGTCACACAACAGGGTGGGCTCAGGGTGCAGTGCACTGAGCCCACCCTTTTTGAAGCCAATTAAAGCATCAGGCTCTAATCATATGCTTCTAAATTAAAACAAAATCCATAGAAATCTATGCTTCCGGCACCCTGCATGTAGATTAGGGGGTCGGGCGCATGGATTGGGGGGGGTGACGCCCGTTCGCCACTAATGAGCCTCCAGAGATCAGTATAAAATACCCAGACTCCAGATACCACTATAAAATGCCTAGCCTCCAGAGACTGCTATAATATACCCAGCCTCCAGAGACCAGTATAAAATGCCAAGCCTCCAGAGACCACTTTAAAATGCAAATCATTCAGATATCATTATAAAATACCCAGCCTTCAGAGAGCACTATAAAATACCCAGCCTCCATAGACTACTGTAGCGCCCTGCTCCTGATGATCAGGCACTATATTTAAATCTAGTGGGTATCTGAGTCACTTACTGGCTCAGATCTGATTGTGAAGGCTAAATTGGCCTCTGTTCCGGCTGTGGCTGTGTTGGAGGGATTTCACGCTGTTCGCCGGTAGGTGGCGTTACCACCACAGGCCAGTGTTGGAACACAACCAAGCGGATTGGGTATATTTCCCCGGGAACAGCTCAGTGGGAGTGGTCTCCCCGCTGAGCATGCATGGAAGGGTACTTAAGGGGCAGGCGCCATTGTTCTGGGCTCATTTTGCCATGTGGCCCTCCTGGCCCAAGGCGTGTGTCGCTGCCTGTCTAGTTTTCCCGCCTCTGGGCCCGCTGGCCCGAGGCTGTGCACCTGCAAAGTAGGCTCAGATATCCTGTCTGGGGCCTACAGCTCGGGGGTGATCCTGTGCTGTCTGTCCTGAGGGAAAAAGCCACTAAATGGAGGAACCGGGGGAGGCTGGTATCTTGGGAGGAGGCCTGGTGACTCTATTGGAGGATGCACCCTAGCCGAATGCTACCCTGCAGTATCGCCGGTCCGGCTTAAAGGCTCTGATACTGCTCGGCTGAACACTTGCTAAGTCCTTTGGTGGAGGACCAAGTTTTAATTTGTCCACATCGCCCAATCCTGTGGCAGAGGATTGTCTACTGGTTCTACTTTCATCAAGTCTGTGGCAGAGACTTTGGGTCCGTGCTCCACCCCGGCTGCTAGGCCGGTGAGAGAGGTCTATCCGGGTGAGCAACTTGAAGGAAAGTGGTATGTGTACTTTGTTTAGTGTCGTTTTGAAACCTAAAGTTCCTCAGTGGTCTGCATCACGTGCCTGAACTTCCCCTAACCCTCCGTCCTTTTTCACTGCAAGTTGGTGTGAAATAAAAGCAAAGAAAAAGGATTTACAACTTGTGTGGTCATTGAAGTTTCTCCTGAAGTGCATAGACTCTCATCCCCTAGACAAAGAATGGTGGGGTAACGTGCATTGACCCAAATCTTAACCAGAAGCTCCTACGGGGTTAGTGCTACACTACTATAAAATGTCCAGCCGCCAGAGAACACTTTAAAATGCCCACCATCCAAATATAACTATTAAATGCCCAGCCTCCAGAGACCACTATAAAATGCCAAGCCTCCATAGACATATATGCATTATTTAGAGTCTAGAGACCACTAGACAGTGCCAAGCCTCCAGAGACGACTTTAAAAATACCCAACCTACACAGACCACTATACAATGCCCATTCTCCAGAGACCAACATAAAATGCCAGGCCTCCAGAGACTGCTTTAAAATGCCTATTATCAATGCCAAGCCTCCATAGACATATACTGTATGATAGCCTAGATTTTAGAGACCACTAGACAATGCCCAGCCTCCAGAGAAAACAATAAAATACCTAGCCTCCAGAGACCACTATAAAAATACCCAGCCTCCACAGACCACTATACAATGTCCATTCTCCATAGATCAGTATAAAATGCCAAGCCTCCAGAGACATATATGAATTATTTCGAGTCTAGAGCCCACTAGACAATGCCCAGCCTCCAGAGACCACTATAAAATCACCCAGCCTCCAGAGACCACTATACAATGTCCATTCTCCAGAGATCAGTATAAAATGCCAAGCCTCCAGAGACTGCTTTAAAATGCCCATTATCCACATATCACAATGAAATGCCCAGCCTTCAGAGACCACTATAAAATGACAAGCATCCATAGAAATATAATGTAGGATAGCCTAGATTTTAGAGACCACTAGACATTGCCCAGCCTCACTAGCGTTGCTAGCCAGGTGCGGGCCGCACCCGGGTGACACCCACCAGAGGGGTGACACCCGTGGGTAGCGCAGCGGCCACACTGACATCGCCCGCCCGCTGCCCTGTGCCTTAGGCTCACGCTGCGGCTGTGTCCCTCAGCGGAGCGGAAGGAAGCCGCCGCCCCCTCTGCCTCCTCTATGTTTACATCCACAGAGGAGGAGGAGGAGGAGCCCGCGCTCGAGAGACACACCGCTGTGTGTATCTGCCGCTCTGTTCTGAGGTCTGAAAGGTAAGGGGGGCATCTTTACTGATGGGGGGAGGGGGTGTCTGTACTGCTGGGGTCTGCACAAGAGGGAGTTTGCACCAGGGGGGGCTGTAACTGAGGGGGGTGTCTGTACTGAGGGGGGTCTGGTACTGAGGGGGGTGTCTGTACTGAGGGGGGTGTCTGGTACTGAGGGGGGTGTCTGTACTGAGGGGGGTGTCTATACTGAGGGGGTCTGGTACTGAGGGGTGTGTCTGTACTGAGGGGGGTATCTGTACTGAGGGGGTGTCTGTACTGAGGGGGGTCTGGTACTGAGGGGGGTGTCTGTACTGAGGGGGGGTCTGGTACTGAGGGGGGGGTCTGGTACTGAGGGGGGTGTCTGTACTGAGGGGGGGTCTGGTACTGAGGGGGGGTCTGGTACTGAGGGGGATCTGTAACTGAGGGGGTATCTGTTACTGAGGGGGGTCTGTTACTGAGGGAGGTGTCTGTACTGAGGGGGGTGTCTGTACTGAGGGGGGATTGGTACTGAGGGGGGTGTCTGTACTGAGGGGGGGTCTGGTACTGAGGGGGGGGTCTGTAACTGAGGGGGGGTCTGTAACTGAGGGGGATCTGTAACTGAGGGGGTGTCTGTTACTGAGGGGGGTCTGTTACTGAGGGGGGTGTCTGTACTGAGGGGGGTGTCTGTACGAGGGGGGTCTGTAACTGAGGGGGTGTCTGTAACTGAGGGGGTCTGCACTGAGGTGGGGGTGTCTGTACTGATGGAGCGGTCTGCACTGAGGTGGGGGTGTCTGTACTTATGGAGCAGTCTGCACTGAGGTGGGGGTGTCTGTACTGAGGGGGAGGTTCATACTGAGGGAGGCGGGTCTATATTGATGGCGGGGAGTCTGTACTTAGTGGAGCGGGTTTGTACTGAGGGAGGGGATCTATACTGTGGGAGGGGGGTCTGTAGTTAGTGGAGGGGGGTCTGTACTGAGGGGGGACTATAGTTGTTGGGGGGTGACACCATTTTTTTTTGCACCGGGTGACACCAACCCTAGTGACGCCACTGCCCAGCCTCCACAAGCCAATTTAAAATACCCAGCCTCCAGGGACCACTATAAATTACCCAGCCTCCAGAGACATATATGCAATGCCTAGACTTTAGAGATCACTAGGCAATGGCCTCCCCAAATGGACCACTGGAAAAATATCCAGCCTCCATAGACATATATGCATTACCTAGAGTTTAGAGACCACTATTAGATAATGCCCAGCCTCCATAGACCACTAAAAAATGCCCAGTCTCCAGCAACCACTTTAAAATGACCATCATCCAGATATCATTATAAAATGCCCAACCTCCAGAGACATCTCTGCATTGCCCAGCCTCTAGTGGAAGAAAATAAGGACATAAAATAAAAAGGAAAGTGAGAGTGGCAGACATTCTATGAAAAACGAAATATGAAGTGTATTATTGGCGTAAAAAAAGAAAACAAGTCACAAAGAAATCAAAAATGATTTAGGTGTTGGTTGGTGTGGGTTGTACCACACTTCAATTAGTGTCTGGCCCCTACTCCTGCCACATGTAGACATTAAAATCTGTGGGCTCAGGTCATGCTCAAATGTAAGAAGTCCATGATTTGTCTGGGAAACGGTGTCACTGCACTCTGCTTCCTAAGAAGTAATGATGTGATTGAGACACTCTGTACCTCACACCTCAACCACATCATTACTTCTTAGGGAGCAGAGGTTCAGCCTACAAAATGCCAGGTACACTTTAAAGGCAAAAGCAGGATTTCCACCTGGCATAAACAGGTTGTTCCCTCTGAGCAGTAAGCAGCCAGAATAACAATTTTTAAAGTGGAGGGTGTGGGGGGGAAATAGGTGAAAGAATCCACTCAGGAAAAAAAACAGCTAATGGTTTAAAAAGGGGCTCGCCGGAGACCGCCAGGAAGCAGGAGGGAGGGACCTGAACAGGCCGGCCGTGCACCTGCCATCTCTCCCTGGTGTTACTGAAGAAATTTATAGGTCTATTGAATACTAATAAAAAAGAAATTACTGGCAGCTTCATCCGAGGCCACGTATACTGCTAATCGCAGGCTACGAACTCCGAGTCCTGCCTGGCGTCCAGACGAGGATTCTCTGAAATGGTTTCCCGTAGCGCCAGGTAGAAGGGGAATGCAGGAGTGACTAGACGACCTTGCAAAACATCTGTGAAAAATTGTAAAGAGCCAAACACGGGCGAATGAAAACCTATGGATGCCAGGGAATGGTCACGTCTTGACAGGCTATGCTAGGCTTTGTAGTACCTCAAAAGTCAAAGGGATGCAGGTCAACCGACCCTGGACAGATTAAAAAGGAAAGCAACTGAGAAATAACCACAGCGTATTGAGGATGAACAAATTTAGGATATGGTCCTAGGGACAAGTTAAGGTGTGCAGTGTCTTCTTAGGAGCATTTCACTGCGCGGTGACTACACCATGACTTCAAGTAGATCCTTTTCCTTTTACATGGGAAGCATATGATATGTACCCTTCCTTATATGTAATCCGCAAAACAAAATCAGACACACCTACAAAGCAAATTTTATTTTTTACACGCAGGCTATATTTGGCTGTGCATAGTCATGGATACATTATGTGGTCCTGGTTGAAGGAAAGCATTTGTAAATGCAGGTATTAGTTTGCGGTGAATGCCTCACACTGTAATTGCACCACTGCAAGTGTTAGTGTCAGATAGCCTCTTTGTTTCATTATTTTTAGTGATACCATTTTTTTTTTCTTTACCGATCCTTCGGTTTTGGATATTTGCAAGCAAGATTAATCACATATACAGTATATCTTATAATGGTTCTGGTGGTCTCTTCCCAGCAGAATCCCCTGTTCTGACCAAAATGCCTCAGCCATTGCAAAGTCAAGTGATAGTTTCACCCTCCTCCATTGGAATCTCAATATTGAATTAACAAATAACTGTAAAATTTCGCTGAAAGAGAGCAACACCTTCATTATGTATATTCAGGTGGTCCCGAAGCAAAAAAAAAAAAAAGGGAAGAGCATGTATGACTAGGTGAAGTGGGGAGACAGGGAGGTAATTGGTTAAGGAATGGCAAGTATGGTTTATATACAACCTAATTGGTGGAAGCAAGGGGTCCAGGTGGGGCTTTGGGCAAGCAAAGGAAGAGGCAGAGAAACGGATTCTTCAGTCAGTGGTCATTGGACAGAGACAGAACTGCCCACTCGCACTCCCTGTGTTTTGGTTTGGTTTAAAGTCACAGCAGCCTGGTGGCTATGGTCTTTGGAGGCGGTAAAAAATCTGTGATAGTATTATGGTTGGGGACCCATCTGTGGTATTGCGTCCTTGGGTAATGGTTGGGGACCCATCTGTGGTATGGCGTCCTCGGGTGCATTCCAGTTAACGATGGGTTAACTAGGTACAAAGCGGTCCCTGCGGATACTTTGATTAATGTCTCCGAGTTGGTGTGTTACGGCTGGGGGCCTATTGTTCCGCAGATAAAAATTAACTAGTTTTGGGTGTAGTGCTTCCAAAGATCAGCTTCCTTAATACATGTATTTCTGTTTTAAAAGAATTGTTTTTTTTGGTACTATTGTTACATGTTAATAAAAGCCTGGCCAATTTGTATCCAAACTCTGGTGCGGTTTGGTTATTGGTGGTTAGGGATGAGCTCGATGTTCGAGTCGAAAGTAAGTACATTACAGCGAACATTATGGGGCGTTCGCGGAAAATTTGAGCGCCGCGGAACGCCCCATAATGCACTGCGAGATCGCAGTGCATTGCTGTATGATGATTGGCCAAAGCATGCACCTTGTCAGGTGCATGCTTTGGCCAATCACAACGTGCTCTGCTGAGGGAGCCATAATTGCCCAAAGGCAGGGTGCCTTTGACAAATCATGGCTCAGGAGTACTAAGTCCACTTGGCGTGGACAAAGAGATAGCTTGAGTTAGGTTAAGAAGACAGGTTATTTAGTTAGTGGCAGTGTATTTGATTAATATATATTTTACACACACATATACATATACACACATATTCACATACACACACACACACACACAGTCTAATATATAAATATATATATGCCAATCTGCCAGCAGTACACCACCAGTTGATTTCAGCAGGCAAATTTCCTTACCCCAGTTGCTGAACCGTAAAAATAAATTTGGTCCCAGCCATCTACATGCTCAGCGTCTAAATGCTAGCTTGGCCAAATTGCTAGCAATGCAACTGCTGCCTTTTTAGCTGGTAGACTCTGCCCCCTTTCATGAATTTGTAGAATGTGCTGTACCACAGTGGCAGGTTCCAAAATAGTATTCTTTTCACATAAGGACATTCCGGCACTCTAATATGATGTGGAAGGGAATGTTTTGGCCTCGTTAGACAGGGCAGTCAGCAGTAAGGTTCATATTACCACTGACTCATGGTCCAGCAGGCATGGACAGGGACGTTACCTTTCCTACATGGCGCACTGGGTAACTCTGCTGGCAGCTGGTAAGGCTGCAGGACAGGGTTCAGTGTTGTTGGAGCTTGTTCCGCCACAACGCCTCCAAAAAGGGAGTGGTGATGCTGGCACAGGTCTCTGCTCCACCCCCTCCTCTTCTTCCTCTATTTGCGTGCCCTGTAAACGCTCAAGGGGCTACACAAGCAGTCAGGCTAAAAGATGCCATGCAGTGCTTCAGTTGGTCTGCCTAGGGTACAGGAGCCACACTGGGGCAGAGAGTCTGTCAGCTCTGCATGGGCAGGCTCAGAGGTGGTTGACGCCACACCAGCTTCAGTCAGGAATGGTTGTATACGACAATGGCACCAACCTTCTCTCCGACAGGGACACTTGACCAATGTTCCATGTTTGGCACACGTCCTGAATTTAGTGGTGCAGCATTTCTTGACCAGGTACTCAGGCTTACAAGATCTCCTGAGGCAGGCCAGAAAAGTCTGTTTTCATTTCTGCCGGTCATACAATGCCAGTGCTCGGCTGGCTAACATTTAAAGGGAATGCAACCTGCCCACCAACTGCTTCATTTGTGACATGCCCACCAGGTGGAACTTAACGTTGGCAATGCTGCAGTGGCTGCACACACAGCAGAGGGCCATTAATGAGTACCTGTGCGAGTATGGCACCAGGAAAGGGTCAGGGGAGCTTTGGCTTATTTTTGACAAGCCAGTGGCTACTGATCAAGGATCCATGCACTGTCTTGTCACCATTTGAGGAGGCCACAAGGATGGTGAGCAGAAACAATGCATCAGTGACACTGTCCCTCTAGTCTTCCTGCTGGAGCACACGCTTCGTGGAATCATGGAAAGGGCATTTGAGGCAGAACAGCGGGAGAAAGAGGAGGGCTTCCTTTTCTCTCAAGGCCCCATTTATCCAGATAGCATTCCTGCGGGGCTGTCAAACACACAGAAAGAAGAGGAGGAGGATTGTGTCAGCATGCATGTAGAGGATAACATGCAGCAGTCTTCAAGGGATTTTTTCAGTCCCCAGAAACTCAAGGAGTTGTATGTGACTAGGAGGAAGTAGTTACGGATAATGTGATCCTTAGTGGCCCAGAGGACTCCGAATCGAATGCCTCTGCAAACTTACCCTGCATGGCCTCCCTGATTCTGCAAAGCCTGCGAAAGGACCATAGGCATGTGCACAGGGTGTGCCAGGTGTGCCCAGGCACACCCTAATCACCCTGTGCAGCATAGATTCCCCCTACTGCCCTAGTAACCTTTCCACCCGCACTGCTGCTGGCTTCCCTCCTCTCCCGGTGGCTGATGCTGCGGGGATGTTTTAGGATGAATGGGGGAAGGGGCCGGTAAATATGTAATTTACTGACCCCTTTCCTTTCTGAATGAACTCGGTGAGCGATCGGTAGTGTGTGTTTAAACTTTGGGGTGCACACCCTAATGCAATAGGCTGCGCACACCTATGGAAAGGACCCTAGGATTCGTGGTATCAAGGAGAGGGATCATTACTGGCTGGCAAGTCTTCTTGATCCACGTTACAAGGGTAAAGTTGCAGAACTCATTCTGCCTTCGCAGAGGGAGCAGAGGATGAAACATCTTCAGGAGGCCTTGAAGAAAAGTTTGTGTAACGCCTTTCCAGACCATGGGAGATTACAATTTCCTGGTGCTGGATAACGTATTTATGAGGCTTCCTTCGGTCAGAGGAAGAGCGGTGGAGAAGGTGGCCGGCTGACCGATAAACAATTTTTCAGTCCTCAGCGCCAAGGTCTGATAGGTTCAAGCAACCATTGCATACTTGGAAACCTTTCCAACAGAGCATCCACTGGGTTACTGGGTTTTGAGGATGGACCACTGGCCAGAACTTGCTCAATATGCAATCGAGCTACTGGCCTGTCCTGCATCCAGCATGCTTTCTGAACGCACATTTAGTGCTGCTGGAGGGTTTGTAATGGATAAATAGTGCGCCTGTCCACAGACTCCATTGATAGGCTCACATTTATAAAAAAACAAATCAGTCCTGGATCAGCAGCTATCAAGCACTTGATGCTGATGTAACTAATTGAAATTGCTATGGATCTGGGATCCCTTGAAGACTGCCTATGCTGCCTATCCTATTCCTCCTGAGTCTTGGTAATGCTAGCTTCCAACAATTTGGTTTAGGGTACCACCAACACCCAAGGCCCAATTTTTCTGCCCTTGTTTAACAGGGTCATGTAATTACAACTTTTGAAATAATATTTAACAGCAGGGCCTGTTCCTGCGCCCAACAAGAGTAACTGTGAGGGGTAACAGTGTTCTGGCACCACCAACACCTAAGGCCCAATTTTTCTGCAGAGTATATAGTGCAGTCCGAATAGTATATATACTGCAGTATATAGTGCAGTCAGTGAAGTATATAGAATACAGTGCAAGGTATAAAGTGCAGTGTACAATATATAATATAGTGTGTTGAAGTGGTTAAGGGAAACCCTATGACAGAATTTAAAAGAAAAACGGCATGGGCTCCCGCCCCAGTCCATACTAGACTCTTTAACAAGAGGGCCCCCAGATCCCGCCCCCCTTATGTGAATGGGTATGGGGTAAAAACCACAATACGCCGTTTTTGACAAGTTCTTTATTTAAAAAAATAAAATAAAAGTGTCCTGCGATGTCCATCCAAGCTCATGGCGCAGACGGACCCGAAAAATAGAAAAGAAAAGAAAAAAAAAACCTTTGCCTCGATGGGAGGCATTATATAGGCAAGGGCGGGGCCACGTGCGGCCTGCCAGGTTTTTTCAATTTTGGCGCGGGGTTCCCCTTAAAACCCATACCAGACCCAAAGAGCCTGGTATGGACTGGAGGGGGGGGGGGGAAACCCACGCTGTTATTTCAATGATTTCTTATGTATATTGTCATTATCCGGCAATACATTATACCCGCATGCAATTTTAAATGACATTTTTTCCTTTAGAAATGTAATTAGCTGCGGTACTGTTATAAACATGGAAAATATGCACTACTTTACAAGCAGACTAAGGGGACCCCCAGGCACGATATTTAAAAGAATATTTCATTTTTATTTCACTTTAAACATTATTAAAATCACTGCTCCTGAAAAAACAGATACATGTCCCTTTTGGCAGTACCCGGGTCCCCAAACACTTTTTATGGCAATAACTTGCATATAAGCTTTTAAAATTAACACTTTAGATTTTTCACGTTCATTTCCCATATACTTTAAAGGTGTTCTCATGTTCGTACAAATTTATTGTCTGTTCGCATGTTCTGGTACGAACTGACCTGGGGGGTGTTCGGCTCATCCCTATTGGTGGGTATCGGTACAGAATTGGTTTGGTCTGGCATAGCAGGTCATTTTATTAGGAATGGGGACATCTGTTCTACCTCAGTCAAGGTTTTCTAGTGGTTACAAACTTTTTTCCCTATTTTGAGGATTTGTTCATTACCTGCAGGGTTGCCAACCGTCAGTAAATTTACGAACAGTTTTAAAAAATCTGTGCTTTTTACAACTGCAAATATCAGGGGCTGATAATTTGTCATGCTGTGTTGACTTTTTAAGTGTAAACCAGGCAAATTGCTTGTTATGGTTATTGTCAGCATTTCCATATTGTGTTTATACTGTTTAAATATCAATTGTCTTCGTTTTAAGAGTTATGTCATTTTCCAGGTTGTCAGTAAATTTTTCTTGTTTTGTGTAAAAAATGCTGCAGTCGGTTGGCAACACTGCTTACTTGTGATACAAGGAGGGTTAAAGGAACTGCTTGCAATGCTGAAAAGCAGTGACCATTTTGGGAAGAACGTGAACAATGCTTGCCTATGAAGTGTCTTCAAACCTGGGGGTGGCCATTTTGGGTGAGCCAAATGCTGGATAGATTGTGATTGGCTGAGGGAGGACACAGAGGAAGGGAGTGCATCTTGGGAGTGGCAAGACCCTGCTGGGAGAAACTGAGACATATGGAAGATGTTGTCCCCAGACAGATTGAGCCTGTATTACAGTTTGGCTTTGGGACTTAATATTCCAGCATCACCAGAGATCTGTGGAGAGGAAAAAGGTGGTCAGTTGGTGATGACATTATGGGAGATAGACTGATCTGCAGGCTGTTAGCAGAACATCTTTACACCCCCCTGTGACGTTATCAACCGGGGCAGCAGCTGGGCCGAACAGGGGACATTTAATTTTTTTTTTTTTTTTTTAATAAAGGACTTGTCAAAAACTTGTGTTGTGTCTTTACTTACTTTTTTACACTTTTTAGGTGAATGGGTAGGAGTACTATGTATCCCATAATCATTCACATTGTTAAAAGGGGCTTGTTGAGGCGTGGCTTGTGCAAGGAGGAGTGAGTCAGCAGGACAACAGAGCTCCACACACACTGCAGCTTAAAAAGCTTTAAATCGTGAGACTCTGCAGCCTAATCGGGCGTCCCGCTCATGTCGTACCACAGGAGAGCTTCGTCCCAACCTCGCGGGGCCGCAACTTTATACCGGGGCGGCATAGATTCTTTTTTCCCCGAGGCCTGGCGTACACGTGGGAGGACCTCCAAGATGGCGCCGGAACAGGAGAAGGACAAGGCATCCGTGGCGGCATCCCAGCATCTCCCAAAAAAATTGCTGCATCTCTGATCCTCTTCCCCAGGATGGTAAATAAATTGGCACCCCCTGTGTCCCTCTCCAATGCATCCCAAGACCTGGGATCGGATATATCCGACATGATAGGTGATAGAGACCTGAAGCAGCACATGTGGTCTCTCCCTACTAAAGATGGGAACGCTTTGCCACCGGGGTGGAAAAGGCATTTAAGCAGGACATAGAACAGCTCAAGGCCAATACCTCCCAGCTGGGTAATAGGCTAGAATCCCCTGAGCAGAAATTTGAGGAAGCGCTCCCTGCCCTTTACACAAATGTATAATGCAAGATCAGAAGATTAAAACATTGCTATGTCAACTAGATAACTATGAGAACCGTAGTCGCCAGTCTAATACTCAGAGGGTTGCCAGTCTAATACTCAGAGGGTTGCCTGAGGCTACAGCGGCCAGGGATATTGTCCCAACCCTACAGGGCATTTTCCTGAGAAATTTTGGGACTCTACCCTATGGATTGGGTGGAAATTGATAGAGAACATTGGGCACCCTGCTCCCCCCATCGCAGGATCCGAATAACCACAGAGATATAATATGCAAACTACACAAATATACCCTTAAAGATCGTATTATGCAATAAATGAGAAAAAGGCAATTTTTTGACTTAGATGATTCTATTTCTATCAAGATTTCTCCAGGCGCCCATAATGCAACGCAGAGCACTTTGCTCATTACTGGAGGCATTAACCAATGCGGGGGCTACCTACACATGGGGGGTTCCCCTTTAGCCTCCAGACCAAGAAGGATGGACAGTTTGTCACTTTACGCACTAAGGATGACTTGCCACATTTTCTTTCCCAACTGGGCCTCGATCCGGTAGATTTTCCAGACTGGCACCTTTCCACAAACATCCAATTGCCCTCGGCTCTCCCAGCATGGCTGCCAGCTTGCTCTAAGAACTGCTCCAGGGGCCACGAGGGGCAGTCTTCTACCGCTACCCCACCGCCCCCCTCGGTGGGCAACTAGGTGACACTTCCAGCCACAGTTCCCTTGACTGCCCTGAGAGGCCCGTGTCAGTATCTTTGAATGGAGACACGCCCAGGTTAATATTTACTTCTGTTAATCACTAAGAAACTTGATCCCTGTGAGCCATATAACCCTACCTGCTTTGCTGCAGTTCCTGAAAAATCAGGGCTCTATGGGAGACTGAAAACCTCAACATGTCTAACCCCAGTGCTGCAGTGGGACACAGCAACTGCGCTCTTGATTTGTTTAATTTTATGCTATGCTGAATGCCTATGTGCAGTGTTGGAGTTCAGTCCTGACTTACATGTCAGACCGCGTTCCCCACATTGGTCTTTCCAACCAAGGAGAATGTCCCGATAGGGGCATTTTGCTTGCCTCGGGAGGACCCGCCCGTGTGAGCGGAACTCCTGGGTCGTGCTTGCAGTTTCACCACGACCTTTGGTTGACTACCCATATTGTTTGTTTATCAGTTGTTCCTTATATGTTTCTTTCAAATGTTCGTTACTCATTTTGGTTTTGTAATCCTAGGATGCGTCTTCTTTTCCCATTGCGCTCCTTCTGGAGGTCTCATTTTGGTCGTCTGGACAATCATTTCCTTTCTTCCCATGGCTACGGTTAAGGTAGTGACATACAACGTTCGTCGTCTTTGCTCTCCTAATAAACTTAATAGATTATGATTGGAACTGAAGCGGCTAGGGGTGCAGGTTCTATTTCTGCAGGAAACCCATTTCACACACTCACCTCTGTCCCTAAACTACCCACCCATCTTTATTCCCAATGGTTCCTTAGTAACTCCCCCTCCGCAAAATTTCGGGGCACCGCTATTGCACTACATAAAAACTGCCCTTTTCAACCTCTGGAACACTACGCAGACCGCCAGGGTAGATAAGTTTTTTTGAAAGGGACCATCCATGGCCAAAATTACACTTTAGCAACCCTTTACGCTCCAAACTCTCACCAACTCACTTTTCTGGACTCAACTCTGGAAAGCCTAGCGAACTTTCGGGAAGGTAAACTAATTTTAGGCGGCAACTTTAACGTTAGTCCCGACCCCTCACTAGATACCTCACAAGTGCCCCACGCATTCCTACACTTTTTTGAAACACTTTTGTAAGTCCATGCAAGTGGATTCTCTGGTAGACAGCTAGAGGGTCATTCATGCTTCCGAGAGGGGCTTTAGTTATTATTCGAAAGTACATGACACTTACACCAGAATTGACCTGCTGTTTGTGGACAACAACACCCTAGATGACTTGACTGACTCCACTATAGAACAGATCACCCTCTCTGACCATGCCCCAATCATGGTTTCTCTGCTGTTGCCAGGCTCGGCTATCGGAACTTGGTCCTGGAAACATAATGAGAATCTTTTAGATGACGCTTCAGTAGTGGCACAGGTGACGGAGACTCTTGCGCATTTCTTTCCTGAAAATGCTGCGGAGGGGGTCAGCGACAGTGTGTTCTGGGAAAGCCACAAGGCTTTTGCTCGTGGAGTATTTATCCCACTGGGTACTAAACTTTAAAGGGAGAGGCATGCGGATTTTAAATGGGTCTTGGCAGCATTACAGCAGGCAGAGTTGCGTCATAAACATCGGGCAACTCTTGAGGCATTGCAGAGGATCACGGAACTCAGTGAACTCTACCAAGCTCATTGATCGGCGAATTAACCAACAGATGTGATTTGTTGCTCAGAAAAATTACGAACACGGCAACAAATGTGGCAGGATGCTAGCGAGAACTCTCCGCAAACACCGTGCCTCCACTTGGGTACACAAACTCCAAACCCCAACGGGTGCAGCAGCGGTGTATACCACAAAAATTGCGTCTCTGTTTTGTGACTATTACGCTGACCTGTACGATCTGGACTCTGCCTGCTCTCGTGCAGAACTAGAATCAAAACTACCACATATTGATGCCTACCTTGCTCCCTCAGGGTTTCCTTCTATTTCTCCCGAACAGTAGGCCAAAGCTTATTATTTTACATTTTTCACCCACCTCCAACAGCACAAGTGTAACTACTTTAACTCTCTAGTTACTGGGGGTAGTATACCGCAAGAGGCCTTATTGGCACATATTACTGCCCTCCCAAAAAAGGGTAAGGATCATACCCTGCCCCAAAATTATCGCCCAATTTCTTTACTTAACACGGACCTGAAGATCTTTACCAAGATTCTCGCCAATCGGCTGAAGCACATACTCCCATCGATCATCCACCCTGACCAGTCAGGTTTTATACTAGGAAGGGAGGCAAGGGACAACTCAGAGCAATCCAGCTTGTTCATTGGGCTCGGAAACACCATCAAACTCCCCCCTACCTAAGGCCCTCCACTGGTGCTGAGAAGGCATTCGATCAGGTCGATTGGTGCTTTCTCATGGCAGTTTTGGAGAGGCTGGGTCTCACATGTTGAGCTGGATTGCTGCTCTATACTCATCGCCCACTGCCCAGGTTAAGGTGAATGGTAGTCTATCCTTCAGATTTCCCATCAAGGTTTCCCATCCGAAATGGCACTAGGCAGGGGTGCCCCTTGTCGCCCCTCCTATTTGCTCTCACCTTGGAACCCTTGCTCCGCATGGTGAGGGCTAACCCAGACATTGGAAGCATCAAGATGGGCTCATTGTAGCACAAGCTCTCTGCCTATACAGATAATATTCTGTTCCATGTTACGAACCCCCTTGTCTTGCTGCCCAACCTGATGGAGGAAGTGAAGGCTTTTGACAGGGTATCTCATTTTAAGATACACTACACAAAGTCGGAGATATTGCCGATCACTTAACCTCCAGCCTTGTCGGGGTCCTTACGTGGAGCTTTCCCCTTTACTGGACAAACACTTCCTTGACATACTTAGGGATACAGCTTTCTAGTCAATTTGAATCCCTTTATTCTCGAGCTCCAACACTTATTCATACATTTTTTGTGGATTAGCCAAAGACCGCAAGTAGCCATGACAATACTGAAAAAACCCAAATGGTTAGGGGTTCTTGTTGTTCATGACCTAAAACTTTGTTACAGAGCAGTTGCACTTCAGCAGATCCTGAACTGGCATTTCCACACCTCCTCTAAATTAAATTATACTATAATTATTACATTAGCTGGCTGTAATTTGTCTTATGCTCTATAGGTCAGCCCAGCAGACAGAGATCTTTCAGACTGGGTGTCGCCCTCAACTGCACATACCCGTAAGGTGTGGGACAAACTGAATAGCTCCCTCTCCCTAGCGCCGTCGTTGTCACCTTTGGCCCCAATTGGGGGTTTCCCCTGGTTCCCTCCTGGGGAGAGACTGTCCTGTCTTGGCACTTTGGCAGAGGATGGGACTGTTAGCTTGGGTAAATTTATAGAAGGCAGTGTCCTAGTACCCTTAGACTCTTTACGGGAGCGATAGGGTTCCTTCCCCCTAGACTACTGGAGATATTGTCATCTCCGTAACTTCCTCTTCACCCATGGGCACCCTTCACTGATTAAACAGCTTTTGAACGCCTTTGGGTTGCCAGTGAACCCACATCACATATGATTTCAGTCCTATATCAATTGCTCGTCTCAACCACTTCCCTATATAAGCTGGGCTATATTATGGAGTGAGAGCGGGACCTACAGAATAAGTTCACTAAAGAACAACTGCTTCATTTGTATCAATTGACCCACACCAGCTCGCTAGACACCAAAACACAAGAAAATAACTTAAAGCTACTGACCAGGTGGTATCGGGTGCTGGCAACCCTTGCCCGGATTTATCCCTCTGCCTCTGACTTTTGCTGGCAGGGCTGCGGCCAACGGGGCTCCCTACTGCATGTATGGTGGGAATGCCCCTTGATCGACCCTTTTGGAGTGAGGTTAGGGATTGTATAAATGATATTCTAGAGGTTGACCTTCCATTGTTGCTGGCCCACTTCTTGCTCCATGTCCCTACGGATCCCTTAACGAAGTACTGTACAAATGCAGTGCCCTTCCTCACTTGCTTAACGCAGCCAAGCAGCTTGTACTGATTCTTTGGAAGAGTGCACAAATTCCCAGTCGTGGAGACTGGATGAAGAAAGTGACTGAAATCATGGAAGCTGAAGATTGGATCGCTACCTGTAAAGGTAAAAGAGACCGCTTTGAATCCATCTAGGCACCGTGGAAGCAATATGTCGCTGAGACACATTTGGTTTCCTCTAGTTTAGATATCGCATTGCTAGCGCTAGCTGACCCATCATTTCTGCAACTTGTCCAGGCGAACCAACGAACCTAAAACACATGTTCCTTTGCCTTCTATTTCTTCTGATGGGTGAACCCTGTAGTTTGCGTGCCCTAGACTTGAGCATGATGGGAAAACTAAACTATATGATGTCCAATAATATTGGCGTCCTTTTCTTTTGGCCTCTTCCTCCTTTTTGGGAGCGATGAGTCTTTTTTTGATCCCACTACCCTTACAGAAAGGGGGGTTTAAACCTAAGTTACCTGATGTATCTTGGCCCTGGCCAATGAACAGCATTTCTCTCTCCTATGGTGACTTTGTGGGTGCATTTAGTGGCCAGTCACTATGGGGGGGGCCTCCAGCCCCGCTGCCACACCCACAGCTTGGCGGCAGAGCAGGTGGTGTACTCTTTTTATATGGGAAGGTACCACCTAATTGAGGGTACTTAAGAACCACACCTTTGATGTAATGCCCTGTACACACGATCGTTTTTTCCGATGGACTTTTTTTAATCGGAAAAAACGATCGTGTGTGGGCCCCATCAGACTTTTTTCCATCAGTGTAAAAAAAAAAAAACGATAGGAAATTCCGATCGTCTGTGTGGGACTCTATCGGATGCTCAGACTAAATAAGAATACGGGAGCGCTCGTTCTGGTAAAACTAGCATTCGTAATGGAGATAGCACAATCGTCATGCTGCAAATTATTGCAACGTTAAATGTAGCGCATTCTTTTCTGCTTTCTAATGCTCGAAAAAAAAATAGTTTTCGGTGCGGATATTCACACCGAGTTCTGTCAAAATTATTTTTTGTGATCTCATGAATCTTTGTATTTTATTTTAAAGGCAGGTCTCCAAAACCTTTTTCTTTTTTTTCTTTTTGTTGGTGATTTAATTTAAGAACTCCTTATTTTTTTCTGGCCTTTTAATATTTTCTTGTGAGCTCCATTTTTTTTTCTGGACAAGTTATCACAACAACATTATTATCTTGCATTTTTTTGCCCTCAAGGAGGTTGGTGTTGGTGTCCCTTGTTAATTACACATTGTATTTATGAAATGTACCTTCCTACTCACAAGAAAAACACATAGGCAAATATTTAAATTAAATCAAATATCCATTTATTATGGTAACAAAATAAAGAGGAAGGGCAACAATTGAGAAATTAGTTGAATTTATGCAGCCTTTGGACCCCAAAGGCAGACATGAAGTGTATGAAAAATAAAATAAATAACGTGAAGAGTCCCTCTAATTGGGATCACAATCTGGTCCCCGAATCTCAGAAATCAGGAGCAGCAGCAGATGTCATACATGTCCCCAAGCTGTGGTACTCCAACAAACTGCGTCTTCTGGCAGAGCAGCTTGAAGCCAGGGAACCACTTTCTGGTCTTCCTTGTAGCCTTCCCTCCACGCTTCCCTGAAGCGTTCCCTCCACGCTTCCCTGCAGCGTTCCTTCCACGGCTCCCTCCACGCCCCTTTGCAGGCTGTGGATCTGGTGGTGGGAATGTGGCAGGAGGAGGAGGAGAAGGATGGGCCAGATCACACAGATGTGTGGCCTCTGTAAGCTTGCCCCTCCCCGCCCTGTGAAGGACCCTAGAAAAAAAGCTCCTCACAGAGGGCACGTTGTCCCTCCTCCACTTTATGCAGCTTATCGGCCAGATAGCAGCTATAGGCCTCTACAGGGTTCAGAGGGGCCCTCATTATTTCAGCTGCTTCCCTTATGATCCTCAGGGATTCCTCCTCCACCTGGGTGATCTTCCTGGGCCTTTTTGGTCTGACCTGGAGGGGAAGCACCTCTGACTGGGTGCTGCCACTTGACCTGGGCACCTGCTGACTGCCACTTGGCCCTGCCTCCTCCTGGCTGCCACTCACCCCTGCCTCCTCCTGGCTGACCTCATCCTGTGTATAAAAAAGGACATAGATTTAGTTTTTGGTTCATCAATCACACACAATTTTCAGATCATGACTGTTGCAAATTTAATGTTAATAAATAGAAAAGACTCTAATTCTGACCCCAGCATTTTTCATTCTTGTCCCAATCAATTCTGGCCATTTTTTTTTATTTTTTTATTACCGTATTTATCAGGGGTATTTATCAGGGGAAAATCGTGGGTGCGTGTTATACGCCGATACTGACATCCCTGAGCTGTCTCCGCTGACTGTGAGCGGAGCGGAGCGAGATACACATAGCCGAATGTACTCGGCTATACTCGGCTTTTCTCGGCTCCGCTCACAGTCACGCCCAGTGTTATGTCCATCATAGGGCAGGACTCGGCGTGACTGTGAGCGGAGCCGAGAAAAGCAGAGTATAGCCGAGTACACTCGGCTATGTGTATCTCGGCGGCGGCTCCGCCCAGTCCCTGCGTCCCCGGCGTTCTCGGCGGCGTCCGCACAGTCTCGGCGCCAATTTTAAAATGATGCACGGCGACACTGGGGCAAGGCTGCACGGCGACTCTGGGGCAAGGCTGCACGGCGACTCTGGGGCAAGGCTGAAATGGACTCTGGGGCAAGGCTGCAATGGACACTGACAAGGCTGCACTGTGACAAGGCTGCAATGGACACTGACAAGGCTGCACTGTGACAAGGCTGCAATGGACACTGACAAGGCTGCACTGTGACAAGGCTGCAATGGACACTGACAAGGCTGCATTTAAATGTAAGTTATTTTTCCATAAACTTCCCTGCTAAAAGTTTTTTTCCCTAAAATTTCCTCCTAAACTTGGGGTGCGTGTTATACGCCGGTGCGTGTTATACGCCGATAAATACGGTATTTACTTTTGGAATAATAACATCTAGTTCCCAACAATAATTATCGGACAACAAATATGTTGTAAAATACTATACCTGACTATAGATGTGCAAATCCGTCTCTTCAAGGTCAGCTAGCTCCTCTGCACCCTCTGCAGGGCTGGAGGGAAGGCTGGAAATAGATTCCCTGGCTTTAATCTGGTCGTCCAGAAATTGCAGGTGTTGGTAGTACCACAGCTTGGGGACATGTACTTGGTCTGCTGATCTCCGGGATTCACGGACTTCTTTGTACTGTTTGTTTGTAGATATTCCTCATATTATTTATTTTATTGTTCACCATGTTATAGTCTGCCTCTGGGATCCAGGTCTTCATATATTCCGCAAATTTCTCAATTGTTGCCCTCCGTACCACACGATTATGGTATAAACTGTTTTTTACCTCCCACAAGTTTGTGAGCTCTCTATATTTATCGATAAATGCTCTTAAGACCACTGGATCCTTAAAACTCTGCATTTTTGCTGCAAGATAAAACACAAGACAAAAACACTAGGTCAGCCTAAAGTCCTAAACTGTCCTAATATTATCCCAATATAGCCCTTTCAAATCATGAATCAGTAAAGGCCACTGATGCCCCAACTTTCATTTTTACCTTCGTCAGTGACGTTTGGAACTTCTGCTCCTCCTTACTCCGCGCACACAACGTCGTTACTACACATGCGTGTTATCATTATATTCCCTGCGCTTGCGTGAAACTCCGCCCACGTCGGCCGCCCCTGACATTCCCGCCCCTGACGTTCTTCCTCGGATATTCCCCGCCCTTCTCGTTCGACGCACAGTGGGAGACGACATGGCGGTGACACAGCAGGTGTGGGTTGTTTTAATTTCCGACGAGGAAAGCCCGGAGCCGAAAATGTCCCGATCCAGGAGAAGATACAAGGCCAGTAATATGTCCTTTGCTGAGATGGCGGAGATGGTGGACATCTTGCAGAGGAGAGATTATGATGGGAAGCATAGGCTGTACAACACACCTAATCTCATGAAGGCCGAAATAATGGGAAAAGTGGGGTCCGGAGATCCAAAGAGCAGCTGAGAAAAAGGTGGTCTGACCTGAAGCTGAGGGAGCCGGAGCAGTACAAGAAGATAAAAAGAATGCTAGTAAAAAGTAAGTATTTCTCCTGTGTTGTTACTAATTTGATTATTATACTTGCATGTTGCTCCATGTGCTTTGATTGACTGGTTGGATAATGAAAATGGCAACTTTCAGGGTTGTGGCCAAAGTATAATCGTTCGTAGTAAACATCAATCGTCAACAAAATTCGATATTTTGCGCAGATACAGGTAAACCACATTTGGTCATGCCTATTTCTATTAAAGCAATGTTTATAAACATTGTTGTCTAGATGATGTGTTTTAAACTAGAATGTGAAATGCAAACTTGATTCAGTGTAAAGGAGAGGACACTCAGCAGCTGTTTCCACGGCTGTACTCTGGAGCACCTGTGTGGTACACCAGAACAATCTTTTTAGGGTGTCCCACACAGGTGCTACAGTGGATACTTTTGGGGTGTCTCCATGTGTGTAACTTGGACAAAAAAGGTCAGTATTCCAGCTTAGAAAAAAATTACAAAACATGTCTTCAGCTTGTAACTCTGCCAAAACAGACAATTGTACCCCACTTCCAAGCAATGTTTCCTATTCCTATTTCTGCCCTCAAATATCTTTGTGCTAAAGTATACCTTTTGTTTCATTCTCATAGGAGAGCAAAGACTTGGAGCACACCACTCTGAGGAGGCCAGGAACCCCACACCTCGGAAAGAACAGAGGGAACCCCAACCTCAGAAAGAAGGGGACCAAAGAGAACCCCAACCTCAGGATGTGGAGGAAGGAGATGTGGAGGAAGAAGAGGTGGAGGAAGTGTGCGAGATTGTCACCACAACAGGTCAGTGTCATACACCACAGATTCAGGGAATAGATGTATGCATGCATGCATATTTATGAGACATGCATTTTTTTTGTTATTTTAGATGATGTGCTGCTTGTGGAAGATCAATCTCCTCCTTTCTCCAGTGGGAGCGCACAAATCATAATCCAGGATCTCATGGTTATGAGTCGAGAAATCGACGTTATAACGCACAAACTCTATCGTTTTGACCAACAAATTAAAAACATGATTGATGTTTTGGGGAGAGTATAAAGATGTTTTTAATGCCATCATTTCACGTTTTTGTGGCCTACTTTTTGAAATTTTTGTGTAATTTAAGAAGCCAAATTTGGAAGATGCACACAGTGTGTCAACATGTGCTATCTCCCATCAATGTCAAATGAATGTACGTGTTTTGAGGGTGTAGCCCCTTCCTCGCAACTCAAGTAGGTGAGAGGAAGGGTTTGCACCGCCAAAACACGTCCATTGATCCCCCATGATGGGAGATAGCACATGTTGACATTAGGCATGGGATCAGGAGGGAAATCCCCATTTTGACGCACAATTTGTGTGCATCTTCCAAATTTGGCTTGTTCGGGGGTGACATCACCCCATCTCATGAAGGTAACAGCAAAACATTTTTGAAACACTATATAATGTCTGATATTGCCTTCAGTTTTTCAAAGGTTGAACTTTGTAAGTTCCATTGTTTTTATATGTTTTATTGTTTGAAACATGTGTGTTTATGCAAAACCAAAAAACTAAATATATTTTTGGTAAAACACTGTTTAGAATGTTCTAAAAAAAATTATAACGCACAAGTTGTGCACAGAGTAAAAATATTTTTCTACTCGACAATGTGTGGCTTCTTCTTTCTATGCTCAATACCATTTTGAAAAATACGTTTACCGTGACAATTGTGGTTATTTACTAAAGACAAATCCACTTGGCACTACAAGTGCACTAGGAGAACCTGGGAGACAGATTCAAGAAACACAAGCAATAATGACAAATCAAGTTTTTCACTGAAATTTTTATTTTATTTTTTATGGTAAAAAATCATAAATTGTCTGGCATAGCAATGGCCCCCCTACCTAAAAAAGTACTCCACATATTTATCCCGCACTTCACGGGCGCTTTGGGGGGCCAAGCCAATATGCCCAGTATCCAGGCCCGTCAGGGCATTGTCAGAAAGTCCGGCCTCAGGCCCAACAGTAGTCAAATAATTGGGTGCATTTCTGCGTAAATAGTTGTGCAGTATGCAGCAGGTGAAAACATTATGATTAAGTTTGTATTCCGCCATATGTATCGATGTAAGGTACAGGTGGAACCGGCAGGCCATTATCACGAAGGCATTCTCAACAACCCTTCGGGCTCTGGCCAGCCGGTAATTAAAAACCCTCCTCTCCGGGGTGAGGGTCCTCTGGGGGAATGGCCTCATCAGGTGTGGTCCCAGCCTGAAAGCTTCATCCGCAATAAAAAACAAAAGGAAGGCCCTCAACGTTCTCTTCATCATGTGGTAGTGCCAGGCCACCACTCTGGAGACGTCGAGCAAATTCCATCTGTGCGAACACACCGCCATCGGACACATACATAAATTCATAGTGTGCCGACACCACCGCCATTAACACAATACTATTAAACCCCTTGTAGTTGTAATAGTATGACCCCGAACGGGGTGGTGGCACTATGCAGACGTGCTTCCCATCTATCGCCCCTCCGCAGTTAGGAAAGTCCCACCGCTCGGCAAAATGGGATGCCACAGTCTGCCAATCCTGTGGCGATGAAGGAAACTGTGGAGTGAAACAAGAAAAAAAAACTTTTGCACATAACATTGCAAGCAGATTACACAAAAACATTCTTGGCCAACATCAGTATAACATTTTTTTTAGGAGTATTTATAGACAAAAATAGAAGGCACAATTATCACATTCCTCACCCCCTCTGATGGCTCATTGGACACATTTTGGGGGGGGGGGGGGTTCTAGCCGAGTTTGGGCCCTCAAAAAAAAACAACTACCACTCTGCCTGAATGTAATGAGAAGCAAAACATTTGGACACCTTTTAGGGGGGGGAGGGGTTCTAGCTGTGTTTGGGCCCTTAAAATAAAGCCTTTACCACTCTGCCTGAATTTAATGAGAAGCAACACATTTGGACACATTTGAGGGGGGGGGGGGGGGTAAAGCAATACAATGGAGCTGACAAAATAGATTAAGTGACTGGGCTAGGTGTGTTTGGGCCCAGGATAGCATGCTGGACAGGTTAGTGAAGGCAAATATGCATGTAGGCTAAAAAAAGCTTACAGCATGCATGAGGACAAAGGGGACATTCACAGCATATTACAATCATGTAATTAGGGAAAGATGAAAGAAATACAATACATTAGCATACATGAATTACATAGAATGTGATGTTAAAAGATAAAACTAACCTTAATATAGTCCTTCTGCATAACTTGTATGATAGCAGAACAGGTCTCTGGAATAATGACCCCCAGAGCCTAGGAGGAGATGCCTGTCGTGAACTTGAGGTCCTGCAGGCTTTTCCCAGTCGCCAAGTATCGCAACGTGGCGATGAGCCTCTGCTCGGCAGTGATGGCCTGGCGCATCACAGTGTCCTGCCTCGTGATATAGGGGGACACCAAATCCAACAGACGGTGAAAAACGGGGTCTGTCATCCGGAGATAATTCCTGTAGTCATCAGGATTATTCTCCTGGATTTCCCGCAGCAGAGGCATATGAGAGAATTGGTCCCGCTGGAGCAACCAATTCTTGGTCCATGAACTCCTCCTAACCCTGTTCATGGACTGAGCTTGGGTCAAAGTATTAAATGCAACACCAAGCGCATACGCAGCACGAGCTCTACGATCAGAACGTACTTCCAACATGGCTAGAAACCGGTCGGCTGGTCAGAATGAACTTAAACAGAACGCACTGAGGAACAGCAAGGCCTATGAAGAACGACCTGAAAACCAGTAAACGAGCAGACAAGAACGCACTAAAAAACAGATACGACCTGACTACACGCACTCAAAGACAGATACGAACCCACAAGCACAAACTGAACACCAGAAAATTATCTGAAAAGCACCGAGCCTGAAAAGCGCGAATCGGCTAACACCAAACTTTTACTAACACGCGGTAACACGAAATCAGCAAAAGCAGCCCAAAGGGTGGCGCCATTGGATTTGAACTTCCCATTTATAGTGCCGTCGTACGTGTTGTACGTCACAGCGTTTTGGACGGTCGGAATTTTGTCTGATGATGTGTATGCAAGACTGATGGAAGTCAGCTTCATCGGAATTCCGACGGAAAATTCCATCGGATTTTATTCCATCGGAAATCCGATCGTGTGTACAGGGCATTAGGGTTTCTGGAATACCAGTACACATCATTATGATTGCTCCTCTGGAGCTATTTTTCTTCTCCTTTTTGTTCTCTAAGTTTTCTTTATGCCATGTGGAGCATAACACTTCCTCTTATATTTCTTCTGTATACCAGATTTGTGAATGCATATACAAGGTTGTTGAGATATATGTGATCCCTGATCACGCAATATTGGCAATATTTTCCTGTAATGTGCTTTTCATGTTATTATTTTCTTTTTTAAAACTAAAATAAAGATTCTATAAAAAAAAAGGGGGGGCTTGTTAAAAAGGGCATCATGTGGTATGGTATGGTACTCGCTCGTCCCCCCCCCTTTCCTGGCCAGCTGGGCTGCATGCTCGGATAAGGGTCTGATATGGAAAACAAATGGAAATCACCCAATAAGGGACAGACCAAAAAACGTATGTTGTAAGCAATCCCTCCTCAAAATGGGATACAAAATATAAAGACAACTGGACCACGAATTGGCTCACTGGAACAACCAACATCGGGAATCCTATTCCCTCACCCGAATGTACTAGACGTGACTGAACCTCTGGCAGAGATGAATATTGGGTCATCGAGCACGATATCATAGCTAAATATCAATGAAACCAGTAGTGATAGGTTGAACATTATTAATCTATCGGATTACACATTATCGGATGACGAAAGATCTGTCTTATCTAGGGGGCTAAACTTTTGCCCAAACTCAGATTTGGATAAATTTGAGGTTATTAAGGACCTACAGTTATTTTCGAGAAAATTGTTATTAAAAAGCATGTATACAAAAACTGAAATTTCCAGTAAAGACACAAAAGAAACAGAGAAAGTTAACACTATGAGTCAACATGAAAAGGATGTACAGACTCTCGTGGATCTTTCTATGAATAAGCCCAATGTGGATCTTATTGATAGGATAGACTTGGATAGTTTGTTGATGGGCGATTCATTCCCATCGACTAGTACTTCAAAAATCATCCTACCAAAGATACAATCTTCCCTAAAAAAGAAATCCGACAAATTCCCTGCCATAGGTACTAATATCAACTTAGGAGCCTTTCTGACCATGACAACTAAAGATATTAAGAAGATCAATATCAATCGTAAGCGTCAGAATCCATCCAATTTAACGGAAGGTGAGAACAAGGCCCTTAAAAAATTGACCAAAAATGTCAAGTTGACAATAAAACCGGCAGATAAAGGGGGCAATATTGTGATCATGGGGAATCTCCAATATAAGGAGATGTGTTTAAAAATACTCAATAACAGTGATTGCTACAGTAAAATCTCTAGAAATAAGATAGGAAAATTCAATGAGGCTTTCTATCTGCTGATTGATGGTGCCTATACCAATAGGACAATCAGTCTGCAGATTTGGAACTTCATTAGAACCCCTTACCCCAAAATCCCGACTTTTTATAGTCTTCCTAAGGTACATAAAAATCATATTACACCACCGGGTCGTCCCATTGTATCGGGATGTGGCAGTATTACGGAAAACTTGAGCAAATTCATAGACGAACAGATTCGTCCATATGTGAACAATCTACCTTCATTTGTGAAAGACACAATGCACTTACTCAATCAACTGGATGAAATGTCTGTGCCCCCCAATGCCCTGCTGGTGGCTGTTGATGTAGAAGCACTATATAGCTCCATCCCCCACCAGCGGGGCATTGGGGTAATCAGACATATGCTATCCCAATCCCATCGAGATAATCGTCCCTTTGATCTGTTCTTGCTTTCCGCTCTTGAACATATTCTTACTTGTAATGCTTTTTCATTCGATGGGTCCCACTACCTCCAGATACAAGGCGTAGCAATGGGGACGTGTTGTGCCCCATCGTACGCAAACTTGTATCTGGGGGAGTGGGAACAGAATTTTCTATCAGAAGAGAGCTTAATGCCCCTGACTGAATGCATTACCAATTGGAGTCGCTATATCGACGACATTTTTATCGTATGGACAGGCACTCCAGAACTACTATTGTCCTGTATAGATGCTATGAATGCGAATTCATATAACCTTAGATTTACCATGACGTATAGTGAAACATCCATTAATTTTTTAGATATTACCATACTGAAGGATACAAATGGCAGATTAACAAGTGCACTATATCGCAAAGACACTGCATGTAATTCTATATTACATGCGGGAAGTGCACACCCCATATCATTAGTTAAATCAATCCCATACGGACAGTATTTACGACTACGTCGAAACTGCACGAATGATGTTACGTTTCAGAACGAAGCCAATGCCCTAAGAGATCGCCTCTTAATACGAGGCTACTCTCTTAGCAGCCTCAAAAAATCTTTTAAAAGGGCTACTCTTAAATCTAGGGACCAACTTCTGACAAAAAAACAACCGAGTATTAAACCCGATAATCCTGACTCCAATACTGTACGCATCATTACTAAATTCAACAGACAAAGTGAACAGGTCAGAAAAATTGTTTTTAGATACTGGCACCTTCTGCAGATCGATCCATCATTAGCCCCATTTGTATCGGCTCAACCGTTAATCACCTATCGGAAGGCCAAGTCAATCAAGGACAATTTGATACAAAGCGAATACACGGGTGAATTTCGTGTTGACCCGTGTAGGCGACCAGGTACTTATCGATGTGGAGGCTGCAATCTGTGCCAGTACATGAACATTGACCCTGCAGCATTATTACCTAATGGTAAAATATTTAAACCTACCCACTTTGCGAATTGCAAAACAGAAGGAGTTGTTTATTTACTCACGTGCCAGTGTGGATCATACTACATTGGCAAAACCAAACAGCCATTCTTTAAACGAGCGGCTAGACATATCAACTGCATGAAAAAATGTGATCCTGATCTTCCCCTTGGACGACATACAAAAGATGTCCACAATGGTAGAATTCCTAGAATAAAATTTCTGATCTTGGATAGGATACACCCCAGTAACAGGGGAGGAGATTGGAATAGGACACTCTTACAGAGAGAGACTCGATGGATTTTTTTCCTAAATGCCACCATGCCTCCAGGACTGAACGACCTTATTAGTTATCGTCCATTCCTGGAGGGCTTCTCTTCAGGTGGTTGGGAAGAGTGAATACACAAGGGACACGATATATCCTCTTTCATGTATAGATATTGTCTATTTATGTATAGTATGTAATCAGAAATTTGTATATGGAATTTTATAGAATGTTTTTCTTTTTCCCTTCCCCCTCCCCCTCCCCTTCTCCCCTCCCCCTTTTTTTTCCCCCACTTTGATGCACCGACGACCTGCATACACGTGCATTTTGGAGTTCCCCTTTGGGTCCTTTTTTGCCTCACACGGCGCACATAGGGAGTGAGCCATATCGCCCGGCTTTGTGCCGGGGCGGTCTGGTTATTTTTCTCCCTTTTATATGCAATTATTTGCATTTGTGCGTCGGCGTGCGTCATGTGCCGGCTGCTGTCACTTGGGGCGGCGGCCGGCAGGTGTCGCACGGGGGGTCCCCGAGTGGTGATTAAGTTTTGGATTCAAATCCTTCTTGTCCATCTGCCACAACAAATAATACAAATAACAGAAAACCCTTCCCCCTTTTTTCTTTTTTATACTTACTATACTTGAGGGAGGATTGTTCTTTGGGTTCTTTTGTTTGTTTTTGTTTTACTGTTTTGTTTTTGGAATGTGCGCCTATTTTTTATACAAATCCTCTGTTTCAGATGCTTGTTTAGAGCGTCATAGAGATGCGACGGACGACGTGATGATGTCATTGCTTTGATGCCCGTCGTGACGCTTTTTTGACGCATGCGCAGATGGTCTATATAGGCCCTCTAGCTATGAGTCTGTTTAGAGACAGCATGGATGTATAGCGGAGGACGTAGTGACGTCACCGCGTCGGCGCCATTTACGGCGTCTTTTGACGCATGTGCAGATGCCCTTTGAACGCCATTTAAAGCCTCCATGGTCTTACTACAGTCCACATGAGGCATCATACGCAGGGATCTCAGCAGCTCTCAATGTCCATACAGGTAATCTCCCTATAGGACACAATCTTTGGCAATCTGATATTCAAACTATTTGCCCTGGACTAATGTATGACCATCTTTTTTTCATCTATGTTTTACTTCTTAGAATTCAAACTAGAAGATTGGAACCACACATAGATTTGCTTCACGGCCATAATTAATGTACATTCAATGCAAATGGTTTGTTGAGGACACCCTCTCTATTTTTGAAGCAGTTCCTTTTGCCTATCTGATACCTTTTTGATTTGGAATATTTCGCTATACTGGTAGGTTGCCCTTGGATACATACATATATATATGATGGGTTAACTTATACTTATATATACGGGATTTTTATTTTGGGTATATAAAATGGGGGGTATTACTATACAATAGGGATTCATCAATATGATTTTCCCCCTCCCCCTTTTTTACCTCCCATTATCTATATACATTTTCTTGTGTTTGTCTTTAGAGAGCTGCCCTGGGGGACTCTTTTGAGCTTCTCCTGATTTCCCTGCGTGTTTCCACCTGGAGACCCTCGTTTGAGGTCTACTGGATCCCTTTCATCTTGGAACTCCCCACACAGGTGGGGTGCGACTCTGTGCCTCACCCTGTGTTCTCTGCCGTGCGTGTAGTTCCTTGGTGTATTGAATGCTGACCCTCTTTTGACAAATTACTGTAAGCACATTTTTATTATTTATTTTCTATATTTACTTTTATTTATGTACATATATGCACTGTGTAATTTGTAATTTATATCATATTGTATATTCAACAGAATCTGTTTGTCTATAATATCTGAAAATCTTTTGTCTGCAAATCCCCCGAGGAAGGGTATAACCGAAACAGCTGTCGGGTCTGACAAATAATAATACATGTTTCAATTTCTTCTTTTTGTATCATGTTAAATTCCAGTTTGGATTTGCATAATCCATGTGATCTACATCAAATTTGTCTTTTTGTAACTATTTATTAAAATCTATATATTTTTAACATACTCTGATGTGTGTTTTTCAGTCACTTTCAAAGTCCCACCTCCTAGGGGTTTTTTGTTTTATTTACTTATTTTTGGGATGTGGTGACTGTTAAACAAATACAATCTTGCAGATGTCGGTCCTCTTTGTCTTCTGATATGGATTATGGGGGGTACCCCACGCTATTTGTTTGTTTTTTTCATTACAGACATTCTTTTTGTTTACATTTCAGGTGTCATTGGGGAAGCCCACTGACAGCTGATGAGTCATTGGTTGTTAAGAACGTGGTGGCCAGCTTGCCAGTCCGCTCCTTAACAACCAACTATTCTTCACACGGAATCATTTTTCGGCCGATCTGAATCGTTTAAAAAGATTGGAATTCATTAGAAAACAAATATACAAAACAAAATTAAACTAATTTCAACCAAATTTATATTCGGACCGAAATTATTTGCAGATGTTTAGGGCTGGGAGCATGGCCACTACCTTCAATTATCATCCACTCACAGTTCACTCCAAAACTTGTTGGGTCAACTATCACCCTCCCTTTTTGACCTATATACTTTATGTGTTTTATTGATATCTTTGAAACATGACTGATTGGATGGGAGTGATATATCAGGAAAACTGAGCTGTTACTATTCTATGTATGTCTAAAGGGAATTATTTTCCCCCAAATAGATTTAATGATCAACTGTAATAAAATCCTTGATTTCAAAGCTATAACTTCTTGAAATTCACTCTCCGGGGGGGGGGGGGGGGGGTTCAACACCAATACCAATCTGCTTCTTTTTGTTGTTTTTTAAGTAGGGTATAACCACTTTACAGTGCACTCTTTATGAATGGCAGCGATGGACAAAAGACAAAGTTCTTGTGAAGCAGCCATCTGAGTAAGCAGTCTTTAGCCCTAGTTCTTCAGCCGGCTAGCATTGGGGCCAGGCCTCACGGTGGTGCACAAGAGTACAGTACCAGTAATGTCTGCATGCAATAATTAATGCTGTTAGTCAGATGGCAAGTCCCTATGTGCTCAGTCTGTGCAACCAGCAACAGGTTAATGGCAACAGTGTCCTCTCACCAGTTCCAACAATAAATCAACATGGGTCACTCTGTTCAGATGTCAGCTTACTTCTAGATCTGCCTGGAATGACTCCGGTTCTCAGCACATGGGAGTCTTGTAGCAAGTTGAAGTGCACACATGAGCAGAGATGTGCACACCTCGGTCTCCTTGCAGCAAAAAGAAATATTCAGTACATAAAAAATACAGCTCTCTCTCTTTTTACCTGACTTGCATTGGAAATTGTAGTTCTATAGTCCATTGACTGCCATAGCACGATTTTTCTCCTGCAATACATCTCCCATGATTCAAAGCTACCCACCATCAAGTCTCTTGAGCTCTTTTGGCTTGTCAGCTCCCCCTGTTGAATGGAGGCAAGGTAGTGTTAACCCATTCATCTGAAGTCCATCGGTAGCACAACAGCACAGTGTCCCAAACTTGAGACTCATACCCCTTACAGTGGCACTGCAAATTTACTTGAGCCCTCCAACACAGGACTCTTGTAGGCAGGTGCAGTTCAGCTCTGCTCAGTAGGTGGTGTGCTGTTCCAGCAACCGCTGAGCAGAGGGAATAGAAGTTAAGAGGAGCTTTTGTTCCTCTGAGGCCTCGGCAAACGTCATCAGGGGTACAGCCATCCAACTGGATGCTGCTGCACAGAATGACCTCCATGGCCATCTTTAGTGAGGACACTTCAAATAAAAAAACACTACCCCAATGCAGTTGGAGCACATTTGTGAAGTAGATAATGGATGGACCACCACTGCCCTACACTAAGGGTACACGGGCATTGCCCCCTTTGTCGCGCCACCCCCCTTTATGTAAAATGGATAGATTTATCCACCCAAGTGTGTTAGAAAAGCAAATTAATATTTGCTTTTCTAACACTGAACCGCCTCTTAGCCAATCAGGAGGTGCGGGTCTAATACCCGTCACCTGATTGGCTGAAGGCGGAACGGAAGAAGAGACGCACTGGAGGACAGAGAAGCATTGAGGATGCAGGAGCCACAAGAATTACATTATGAATTATGAATTATTTATTTTTTACTTTCTGCTATAAAAAAAAAATCTTCAATTTAGGCAAATATGTATTCTGCTACATATTTTTGGTAAAAAAAAAAATCCCAATAAGTGTATATCAGTGGTCTCAAACTGGCAGCCCTCCAGCTGTTGCGAAACTACAAGCCCCACGAGGCATTGCAAGGCTGACAGTTACAAGCATGACTCCCACAAGTAGAGGCATGATGGAGGGCCACCAGTTTGAGACCCCTGGTGTATATCGATTGGTTTGCACAAAAGTTATATCATCTACAAAATAGGAGACAGTCTTACAGCATTTTTATTTATTTTTTACTAGTACTAGCGGGACTGCGACATTGTAGGGGACAGATCGGACACCTGACACTTTTGACACTTTTTTGGGGAACCAGTGACAATAATACAGTGATCAGGGCTAAAAATATGCACTGTCACTGTACCAATGATACTGGCAGGAAAGGGGTTAACATCAGGGGCGATCAAAGGGTTAAGTGTGTCCCTAGGGGGTGCTTGCTAACTGTATGGGAGATGGATTCACTAGATGAGCAGAGTGATCCATGTTCCTGGTTAGCAGGAACACAAGATCACTCTGTTCATCTCTGTCAGAACGGCGGTCTGCCTTGTTTACATCGGCAGACCGCCATTCTATCTCTGTGTGGAGCGATCGCGGGTGGCCAGCAGACATTCCTTCCGCCGGACTCACTGATTGGCTCCCCCTCTGGCCAATCAGGACTGTCTGATAGGTTAAATACAGTTCTGCCTCGTTTCCACTGAGCTTAACGGTTCAGGTCGGTACAGTTTGGAACGGTTAGAATGGTCCGGTCTATTCTGGTGAGCGTTTCCACTGCAAGATGGACCGTCAGGGGCCATACAGGGTTTAGAAAAAATGCCTAGTATGTCCACCAATCAGTGGAATGTATTGTAGCTCCAACCTAACCGAACCGTTCCATTTTCTATGGTCTGACATCTGAAGCAGGACCCAGAATGGTGCGGTATGGTTCGGTTGTATGGGCCGCTTTCATAATGGAAACACCCAAAATAGTGTACCGTACCGAACCGATCTGCTCAGTGGAAACGAGGCAGTGCCTCTCCCGAGACTAGACTCTGGATCCGCCCCTGTGGTCTCTGTGTACCTTTACTCCATCTTGGGTACCAATCAACTGGCCCCACCTACACTCTGAGCCCCAATGTTTAGTACCACACTGGTCAGTGGAAGGGGTTTTGGAGAGACTCTATGACCTTTCAGCTTCTAGGTGAGTATTCAGGTCCCCGGAGGGGTCCACAAATACTCAGTCCTTGAACTGTCTTTGTTGCATCAAATACATTTATTTTAGTGTGTTACTGTTTCATGCTGTTGCCGATTTTTTATATTTTTTTATTGCCTCTTCCTCCAGCCTTGGTGTGTCAGAGGGTGTGGCATTGCCGAAAGGGACGTTGTCATTCGGAATCATGGGAACCATACATCAGCAGCTTCTTTGGAGGTAAGCACTAGATAAGCATGGTAACATCTTTTTAAATCTGCCAAAATCAAATACAACCAGCTGCTACCTTTGCTGTGGAACAACTCCTATTATGCAAACCAAGCACCCCAGACCCTACAGAATGTTGTGTCTGTATCACTTAGCATCTATATGGGAATGTTTTGTTATTCTTTGTTTAGACCTACTCAGTTACATTCTGTGGAAGAGGGATCATGCACAGGATCTTCTGCACGTACACTTTGCAGTTAGAGGCATAAAGTCACCCATTTTCACAGAAATAGTTGTATCATTTTAAATCATTGTTGAAGTTCTGAAAGATGACCTTATGGAGCAAAATACATGAGTGAGAAGTCTGGGTTGGTTCCCCTCTCCCCAGTCTTTGGTTTTACAAACATGTTCTAGCCTAGCAATATCACATGCAGATACTCTATATTACTAAAAGTATTGGGACGCCTGCCTTCTCACGCACATGAACTTTAATGGCATCCCAGCCTTAGTCTGTAGGGTTCAATATTGAGTTGGCCCACCCTTTGCAGCTATAACAGCTTCAACTGTTCTGGAAAGCCTGTCCACAAGGAGTGTGTCTATGGGAATGTTTGACCATTCTTCCAAAAGCGCATTTGTGAGGTCAGGCACTGATGTTGGATGAGAAGGCCTGGCTCGCAGTCTCCGCTCGAATTCATCTCAAAGGTGTTCTATCGGGTTGAGGTCAGGACTCTGTGCAGGCCAGTCAAGTTCCTCCACCCCAAACTCACTCATCCATGTCTTTATGGACCTTGTTCAGCCTTTCCAGAACAGTTGAAGCTGTTATAGCTGCAAAGGGTGGGCCAACTCAATATTGAACCCTACAGACTTAAGCCTTATACACACGATCGGATTATCCGACAGGAATTGTGTGATGACAGGCTGTTGTCGGAAAATCCGACTGCTCGTACGCTCCATCGGACAATTGTCAGATTTTCCACCAACAAATGTGGGATAGCATGCTTTAAAATTGTCTGCCAGCAAATGTGTGTTGTCAGATTATCCGATCGTGTGTACACAAGTCCATCGGACAAAACTCCAAAGTACAAACACGCATGCCCGGAAGCAATGCTCACCAAAACACAACATTAGCAGAAGTTGCCCAAAGGGTGGCGCTAAAGAGCTGAAAAACCACGTAGTTTTGTGTTTGTTGGCCGACAAATTTTTGCTGTTTGTATGCAATACAAGTTCCTGGCCAACGCCCTTCAGATAAAAGTCCTACACTTTGTCCGCAGAAAAACCAGGCTTAAAGTGATTGTAAACCCTCTCTGACCACTTGCACCTACAGGTAAGCCTAGATTAAGGCTTACCTGTAGGTGCAAGAAATATCTCCTTAACCTACACGGTTAAGGAGATATTTACAGAAAGGACTGCACCGATGTCTATGGCGCATGCGCGGCGTAGACAACGGCGCATGCGCACTGAGCGTGCCGGTTTTAACAATGGGATAATGCCAGAACCGCGCGCATGCACAGGGATCGTGCCGGTCCCGCACACATGCGCGGGAGTGATATCATCGCCGCTCCGGCCAGTCACAGCGGCGATACACGGAGCGCTTCGGGGGCTTCGATCTCAGGTAAGTCATTCATAATGAGCTAGTATGCTAGGCATACTAGCTCATTATGCCTTTCTCTTGCAGGGTTTTTTTTTTCAGAAAAAAAAGAGGGTTTACTTCCTTTTTAAGACTGGGATGCCATTAAAGTTCATGTGCGTGTATAGGCAGGCATCCTCATACTTTTGGTAATATAGTGTATACATCTTTATTATAAACAACAAACATACTTGTTTATCCATGTTATGCAATATTATTTTTTGGTGTAAACTCTCTTCTAGAGCCAAAACACAGCAAGTTCAATATGGAGTTTACTTGGGATAGCCTAACTCCTGAAACAGCTTGCGGAAAAGTAGCTCAGGTTATTTTTCCTCATCTGAGCACGCCGTGTTCTGCTATAAGAGCAGATGATCCCCTGAAAAGTACACAGCAGTCGGACTAATAACCATTTTCAGGAGAGCGGAGGAGACAATATAGTCTGTTGTAAGTCCAGTACCCCCCCACCCCTTTTTTTAATGCTGACGAACGCCATGCCTGCGGGGACATCGGAAAACCGTGCCAGAAATCTTGATGTTTTCAATAAAGTAGGTGTTTTCGTCTAAGTTATAGTCTGGAGCTCTGACCTTTGTCAAGTCTGCTACTGAAATTTCCTGCCTGTGTTATTTTCCTTTTCTGTAAGATGATCTGACATCCTATACCTTTATTGCTCCTGTTAAACGGTCTGTGTCGCTCTCCGCCTGCCTCGTACCGCGTCTTATTCGCTCCCTGTTATATCGCTTAGCGGATTTGCGGCTTAACCATTCCCCGTCCGAGCCGTCTACTGCGAGCAGCCTTTCCTAAGCGCGGCAGGTTGATGGCTCTCTGCCTGAGCCTTGACGATTGATTTTGCACATGTTGCGTTAGCACTCCGACTGTGGTTTTGCGGTCTTTTTTTTTTTTTCTTACATATAGGTAGCGAGACGTAGTAAAAATCTGAATATCGTATGTTCGCATTGTTTGGCAGTAATATTATAGTATTGCTTCAAACCTGTTGATTTTAAAATAGATATATATATATATATATATTTATACACACACATATATATTTATATATATATATTGAACCGATTGTTCAAGCATGTATAAAGCATTACATGATGTGAAAGTCCATGATTTCTGTTTCGGGCTCACAAGCTTACTCCCTTCATCAGATCAAAAACACATTTAAAATTCCAAATACACTCGTGTATTTAAACAACTTCACACAACACATTTGGAATCAATTATGCAATCGATCAATTAATGCAAATTACGTCCTTCTCTTATACGTCTTTATATCACAGGTACAGAAATGGCTAGCAGAATATATGACCTTCCCATTATTTCAGCAAAAGCCTCCAAACGTTAGTCTGTTAAAAGAAATATATACATAATATATTAGTACCTAGCAGTCACATAGAAAAGCATCAATCAGAACATTCTTTATTTTTATTTATAATAATCCTATATAGGATTAAAGTGATTGTAAAGCTTTGTTTTAAAAAAACAAAAAACAAACATGTCATACTTGCCTCCACTGTGCAGTTCGTTTTGCACAGAGTGGCCCTTCTCCTCAACTTCTAGGGTCCCCCGGCGGCTCTCACTGCTCCTCCCCGCATCAGATAACCCCCAAGGAGAAGTGCTCTTCCGGGGGTTACCTTGCGGGCGCGCTCCCGAGTCCAGCATTCGGCATAGGATGCATTAAGGTGAAAAAGCACAAGGGTTTTGCAACCCCTTTAAGCACATTTAAATAAATAAATATATGTCTAAATCTGTGTTTAAACCCTTAGGGGCAATAGTATCAAGAAAATCAATCCAGTGTACCTCAAGTTTTTTTTTAACAATTGGTTTAATAAAAAGATTTTAAGTGCAGCAATTCTGTGGACTCCTTATATATATATATATATGTACAGGGCTTTTTTCTCGGAAAATAGGTACAGGAACTCAATCACAACCCCCCCCCCCCACACACACACACACACCCACACCCTCCAAACTGCATCAAATAGTGGGTGTGGTCAAATTTCACTAACAGTGGGAGGGACAGAGTCATTAAATACCAGGAGTGCATTATGTACACAGTTCAGGGAGGGGGTTACACGCAGACCGCAGAGTTCAGGGGTGCTCTGCATACAGAGTGCAGAGTTTAGCGGTGCGCTACACACAGAGTGCAGAATTCAGTCTTCTTCCACAGCTGCTTACCTCTGCATCCCCCATCCACATATCATGTTTACCCCTCTTCAGCTCTGACCTCTGCATTCAACCCCCCTCTACTGCCACCATCTTCTCCCCATCTCCTTAAAAGCTCCACCATCTTCCACATGTCTTATTTTTGTTGCTATATTAACCACTTAACGACCGCCCACTGTATATATACGTCGGCAGAATGGCACGGACAGGCACAATCACGTACCTGCCTTCGTATGGGTGGGGGGTCCAATCAGACCCCCCTCCGGTACAGTGAGCGGCCGGGATTGCTTCGGGAGTGATCCGTGATGAGGGGGCCGCCATTCGATTCTGGCCACCCCCTCGCGATCGCTCCCGGCGAATCAAATGCTTCCTCTGCCTGTGTAGTGTTTACACAGGCAGGAGGAAGTGATGTCATCTCTCATGCGGCGCTCACATATACCGAGCGCCGCATGAGAGAAGACATCAGGTTAGTGCACTAAACTGCACACTGACACCAGGACACATAGGCACACGATCGCCCCCCCAGACACCCCCAGATCACCCCCCAGATCACCCCACAGCCCTCAGTCACAGTGTCACTGATTGCAGTGACCATTTATTTACTGATCACTGCAATCAGTGACATTTGTGACTGTAAAAGTGTCAGGTTTAGGTCCAGTGTAGCCCCCTAACCCCCCCTAATAAAGGTTTAACCCCTTGATCGCCCCCCAGGTAACCCTTTCACCGCTGTCACTAAGCGATCGTTTTTCTGATCGCTGTCTTGGTGTCGGTGATACCGATAGGTAGGCAGTTATTTTTTTTAGGTTCGCCGCAGGTTTTTATAGCGTCAGGTACCCCCATTTATTACCTAATAAAGGTTTAACCCCTTGATCGCCCCCCAGCTAACCCTTTCACCCCCTTTTGCCAGTGTCACTAAGCAATCGTTTTTCTGATCGCTGTCTTAGTGTCGGTGATGCCGATAGGTAGCCAGTTATTTTTTTTAGGTTCGCCGCAGGTTTTTATAGCGTCAGGTACCCCCATATATTACCTAATAAAGGTTTAACCCCTTGATCGCCCCCCAGCTAACCCTTTCACCCCCTTTTGCCAGTGTCACCAGGCGATCGTTTTTCTGATCGCTGTCTTAGTGTCGGTGATGCTGATAGGTAGCCAGTTATTTTTTTTAGGTTCGCCGCAGGTTTTTATAGCGTCAGGTACTCCCATATATTATCTAATAAAGGTTTTAACCCCCTAATTTCCCCTAGTTAACCCTTTCACCAGTGATCACTGTATAAGTGTTACTGGGGACACTGGTTAGCCAGTTAGTTATTTTGTTATTTAGGTTCCCCGTCAGGTATTTATATAGCGTCGGTTACCCCCATATGTTACCTAATAAAGGTTTAACCCCCTGATTGCCCCTAGTTAACCCTTTCACCAGTGATCACCATATAAGTGTTACGGGTGACGCTGGTTAGTTAGTTTGCTTTTTATAGTGTCAGGGCACCCGCCGTATATAACCCAATAAAGGTTTAACCCCCCTGATCGCCTGACGGGTGATATCAATTAGGTTTTAGTGTCAGAGAGGGTCTGCGTCGCCCCAGGCAGCGTCAGGTTAGTGCCAGTAATGCTAACACCCACGCGTGAAGCATACACCTCCCTTAGTGGTATAGTATCTGAACAGATCAATATCTGATCTGATCAGATCTATACTAGCGTCCCCAGCAGTTTAGGGTTCCCAAAAACGCAGTGTTAGCGGGATCAGCCCAGATACCTGCTAGCACCTGCGTTTTGCCCCTCCGTCCAGCCCAGGCCACCCAAGTGCAGTATCGATCGATCACTGTCACTTACAAAACACAACACACATAACTGCAGCGTTCGCAGAGACAGGCCTGATCCCTGCGACTCCAGTGCTGTAGGAGGTGATTTCACTACCACAGTTAAAAAAAAAAAGAGCATATATGCCGAAGCAGGGGGGCAGCAGGGGCGGAGGAGCGATTTTGTTCCTAATGCCGCGCGTACATACAGTCAAAATTCCGATGGAGGCTTGCCCGTGGAAAAGTCTGACCGTGTGTACACGGCATAAATTTTGCGGGAGGATGCCCCCATGCTTCGGCATATATAAATGGTGCATGTATGCCCATCATTAGAAGTGGGTGAATGAAGGGAGGTATTCTAATGGTGGGCATACCCACCGATCAATCTCTTTTTTTCGTTCAGCCAACAGGCTGCATGAAAAAAAAGATTACAATACATGTCCAACAAGGACCAGCAACGTACTGGTATGTTGCTGGACTTTGGTTATACCAGATTGATGCCTGCGGGTTTAGGTATCATCTTGGTATCATTCTTTTCAGCCAGCGGCCGACTTTCATGTAAAAGCAATCCTAGCAGCTAATTAGCCTCTGGACTGCTTTTACAAGCAGTGGGAGGGAATGTCCCCCCCCCCCCGGATATAAAAAGCACCATTGGGAAATTGGGAAAGCATTTTATCACACCGATCTTGGTGTGTTCAGATGCTTTGAGGGCAGAGGAAAGATCTAGGGTCCAATAGACCCCAGTTTTTTCAAAAAAAAGTACCTGTCACTACCTATTGCTATCATAGGGGATATTTACATTCCCTGAGATAACAATAAAAATGATAAAAAAAAAATATATATGGAAAGAACAGTTTAAAAATAAAATAAAAAAGCAAAATTAATAATAAAAAAAAAAAAAAAAAAAAAGCACCCCTGTCCCGCCCTGCTCTTGCGCAATGGCGAACGCAAGCGTCGGTCTGGCGTCATATGTAAACAGCAATTGCATCATGCATGTGAGGTATCACCGCGAAGGTCAGATCGAGGGCAGTCATTTTAGCAGTAGACCTCCTATGTAAATCTAGTGTGGTAACCTGTAAAGGCTTTTAAAGGCTTTTAAAAATGTATGTATTTTGTCGCCAATGCGCGTTTGTGCGAAATTTTAAAGCATGTCGTGTTTGGTATCTATGTACTCGGCCTAAGATCATCTTTTTTATTTCATCAAACATTTGGGCAATATAGTGTGTTTTAGTGCATTAAAATTTAAAAAAAGTGTATTTTTTCCCCAAAAAATGCGTTTGAAAAATCGCGGCGCAAATACTGTGTGTAAAAAAAAAAAATGCAACACCCACCATTTTAATCTGTAGGGCCTTTGCTTTAAAAAAATATATAATGTTTGGGGGTTCAACATAATTTTCTTGCAAAAAAATAAATATGTTTTCATGTAAACAAAAAGTGTCAGAAAGGGCTTTGTCTTCAAGTGGTTAGAGGAGTGGATGTAAGCTTCCTAATGTTGTGTATAAAATGCCAGGACAGTTCAAAACTCCCCCAAATGGCCCCATTTTGGAAAGCAGACACCCCAAGCTATATACTGAGAGGCATGTCGAGTCCATGGAATATTTTATATGTTGACACAAGTTGCGGAAAAAATTTAAAATTATTATTTTTTTTGCACAAAGTTGTCACTAAATGATATATTGCTCAAACATGCCATGGGCATATGTGGAATTACACCCCAAAATACATTCTGTTGCTTCTCCTGAGTACGGGGATACCACATGTGTGAGACTTTTTGGGAGCCTAGCCGTGTACGGGACCCCAAAATCCAAGCACCGCCTTCAGGCTTTCTAAAGCCCTGTACACACGATCGGATAACCTATGGATTTTCGTCCGATGGATTTGTCCATCGGAAATCCGATGAAACAGTTTTTCATCAGTCTTGCCCACACACCATCAGTCAAAAAACCGACTGTTCCAAACGCGGTGACGTAAAACACTCCGATGAGCCGAGAAAAATGAAGTTTAATGCTTCTGAGCATGCGTCGACTTGATTCTGAGCATGCGTGGGTTTTTGATCCAATGGACTTGCCCATAGACGATCAGAGTTTTCGATCGGTTTTTTATCCATCGGAAAAATTTAAAACATGTTCTATTTTTTAAAACCGATGGAAAAAAGACCGATGGGTCCCATACACGATCGGTTGGTCAAACCGATCGTGTGTACAGGGCTTCAGGGTATAAATTTTTGATTTCACTCCTCACTGCCTATCACAGTTTCGGAGGCCATGGAATGCCCAGATGGCACAAACCCCCCCCCCCCCCAAATGACCCCATTTTGGAAAGTAGACACCCCAAGCTATTTGCTGAGAGGTATGGTGAGTATTTTGCAAAATTTATTTTGGGGTGCAATTCCACATATAACCATGGCATGTGTGAGCAATATATCATTTAGTGACAATTTTTGTCATTATTCAATCACTTGGGACAAAAAAAAAATATTCAATGGGCTCAACATGCCTCTCAGCAATTTCCTTGGGGTGTCTACTTTCTGGGGTCATTTCGGGGGTTTTGTACTGCCCTGCCATTTTAGCACCTCAAGAAATGAGATAGGCAGTCATAAACTAAAAGCTGTGTAAATTCCAGAAAATGTACCCTAGTTTGTAGACGCTATAACTTTTGCGCAAACCAATAAATATACGCTTATTGACATTTTTTTTACTAAAGATATGTGGCTGACTACATTTTGGCCTAAATGTATGACTAAAATTTAGTTTATTCGATTTTTCTTATAACAAAAAGTAGAAAATATAAATTTTCAGTCTTTTTCCGTTTATATTGCAAAAAAAAAAATCGCAGTGGCAATCAAATACCATTAAAAGAAAGCTCTATTTGTGGGAAGAAAAGGACGCAAATTTTGTTTGGGTACAACATTGCATGTCCGCACAATTTCCAGTTAAAGCAGCACAGTGCCAAATTGTGAAATCACCTCTGGTCATTAAGCTGCGTAATGGTCCGGGGCTTAAGTGGTTAAGCTGAAGCACCCAGCGAGCTCTAGTACCTCCCTGCATACTATAGTTGGCTCCACCTCTCTCACTTGCGGTGAGATCATCCAGTGGTGATATTGACATTTGCACTGCACCCCGTGTACCTGCATCTCCCTATATATCTTTTTTTTAATAGGTAGAGCAATAACTTTCTTTTTATTATTAGTGCAGGGATGGTTATTTCTCTCCCCTGTCAGGTTATTATTGCTGACTTCTTCTCCCCCATTGGAAAGATTTATCTGCTTTCTTGTCTTGTCAACCATTATTATTGGAAGGAAAAGGAAGAAAATCTCAAAATTTGGAGTTGTCATCTGAACAGGAATGGAGAAGAAATCTCCCAATAGGGACACTTGTTGAGGTTAGCACAATGTAAGGGAGAGTTTTTTCACTTTGTTACTTTGTTGAGACTTCCACTGGCTTGGCTTCTTGTTGTGTCTACAGGAAAGGAAATAAAGTGAAAATCTAAAGTGGGGAACACACTATATATACAGTGGGTACGGAAAGTATTCAGACCCCCTTAAATTTTTCACTCTGTGTTATATTGCAGCCATTTGCTAAAATCATTTAAGTTCATTTTTTTTCCTCATTAATGTACACACAACACCCCATATTGACAGAAAAACACAGAATTGTTGACATTTTTGCAGATTTATTCAAAAAGAAAAACTTAAATATCACATGGTCCTACCCTACCCTGCCGTCCTGTTCGCCTGGGTATGAAGACCTAGGGGTTGCGGAGAAGGCCCGGGGGCCCAGCACCTTCGGCTGGGGTCCGCTAAGGATTGAGGAGTCCAGGGTGCTGCCTTGCGAGGGGACCCACACTCTCAAAGAAGGGAGGATCATTCCGAAAGACCGATGCGGGAGTCACGGTGAAGGAAGGGTCTGTTGACTCTCTAGGGGGACGTCTTCTCCTTGATAGGGGCCATGTTCTAAGACGGAGACTATTTCACCAGGTTAGTGCCAGTGGCCTTATTCACCAGGTCTGTGGCAGAGACTGTGCGCCTAGTATACTGCTTGAGAATCTGAGTAGTAAAGTAATGAGCTACGTTTGTGCCTGGACCTCCTCCACACCTTGGGCTGTCCTGTTTCCTTGCTCCAACCTTTTTCCTATCCAAGAGACTGTTCATTGCAAAGCGAGAATAAATCTTAAGTTGGAGTTTCAGCTGGTGTGGACATTCACGTTACTGGGGAAGTCAAGGACTTGTCTCTACTCACGGTAGAGGCGAGAATCATTCTTGGGAGGATTTTTGCTCTGGCTGCAGACAAGACCCAACAACAACACCGCTCAACCTTTTTACACAAGAAGAGGGTACGGGCTGGTAGTACGGTGTGATTTTCTCCACCCTGCGAGGAGCCAAGTTAAATGCAGGCTGGGGGAAAGGTGGGTGCACTAGATATATATATAAAGAAAATCGGGTGAACGATCATCTGATTTAACTCATTGTTTCACAGCAAGTCGGAACCGAAGAAGGAAATAATGTCCGAAAATTTGCGTACGTCAAAGGCTTTTTTTGTTGTTTAACGTTTCTGATCAGCCGCAGTCTTTTGTTTTCTGATTTTTCGACGCATTAAAATGAAAATTGTTTGTTCTGTTCTCATACGAGAACATTTTTGGAGATTGTCCCTTCAGAAATTTTAATTCGAAAGGTCAGCTGTCGAAAGTTGTGTCAGAAAATCTATCAGAAAATATCAGAAACTACAACAAAATCGTACGATTGTTCCTTGGCTGAAAATGTTTGCCCAATTTACTTATAGTGTGTACAAACCTTTCCTCTACCAAAAAATATTTACCTTAAAGAGACCCGGTCACAAGACCATTTTAAGAACAATCTTTCCTTAAGATTATATGTGCTTTTAAATGAACATATTTTAGGCATTTTTATTACTTATTAAAAACCTCCCTCTGGTGTAGACATCCAAAAGTTCTGTGACTGGTTTCACATCCATGCAAATTGGATGTGGGTTTCTCAGCATCCAATTTGCAAAGCAGGAGAATGTGACCGGCTCTCTATGGAGCCGGATCACATATCTCCGGGGCTGCTGCAGAGCGCACTGCAAAGAAAAGCTGTATGTCTTCAGCTCCGTTTCAGGGCCCAGTTCAGGCAAAGATTCAGCTCTGATTCGTTCCTGAACCGGAGAATGGGGATGCACAGCGTTCCTGTGCGATCCACAGCCAGTTCCAGTGTGAACCGAGCCTAAAGCCTCGTATACACCTGGTCGGACTTCCATCTGAATTTTTCGTGGATTTTTGTCCGAACGGAGTTGGTCGGGAACACCCATAGCATACACACCACAGGACTTTTCTGCAAACTTTCCCAAAACTTTTTCCAACATCACGTGGTTTTTCTGCTCTTTACCGCCACCCTTTGGTCAACTTCTGCTATTGTTGGTTAATTTTAACATTATTTGTTTTGTCCATCGGACAAAAGTCCGATGGTTTTCTGTACACACGGTCGGACTTTGCTCCATCTGACTTTTGTTGGCGAAAAGTTTGTCCGTTTGCAGACCGAACATTTGTCTGATGAAAACCAAAAAAGTTTGTCCGATGGAGCGTACACACGGTCGGATTTTTTGTCAAACTTGCTCAAAATGAAGTTTGTTGGCAAAAAGTCCGACCGTGTGTACGGGGCTTAAGACTGCTGCTGGGTGTCACCACCTCTCCCCCTAAGGCCTAGTACACACGATGAGAAAACTCAGATGGAAAATACCGATTTCGGAACGATTGTCCGATAATCTGATCATTAGTACACAGCTTTCGATAGCCAATCACAGCAGTTCCTGCTAAATTTTTCCAAGGGACAAGCAGGAAAATGTTTCTCGTATGATATAGAACAACTGATATAAAAGACAACTTCTGCAAGTAATCATTTAAAAAACTTGATTTTATTGTGGAGTCTCTTTTTATGTATGCTGCAGTCTAACATTTAAAGTGATCCGAAAGGCTCACTTTTATAAATTTTCATATTGAATGCGGCTTTGAAATTCTGCGACTTCCTGTCAGTGCGACTTCAGGTGCGACTTTGAAGACATCTGTGTGGCTTCATGCACAGATGTCTATTCAAATCGCACCCAGAATTGCCAAAAGTAGTGTATTTACTACCTTTTCAAATCGATTCGGCACCGCAAAGTCAGCATCGCACCGATTTGAACAATGCGATTGCAATAGGATGCGACTTGTCATGTGATTTGACCTGTCAAATCGCATGACAATTCGCTCCAATGTGAACGGAAGTAAAGGCTACATTCACACCTGCACACATGGTCAGTGTGCAGGGCCAATCACTCGCAGATGAATGCTTACATGTGTACCGCTACCACCGCAGGAGCCGCTGGTGAATAAGTGATTCCCCAGAAAACAGTCCTTGCAGCATTGTTTTGGGGTTTTTATTAAGGGTATTGAGCTTGGATGGGGATAGGGGTATTATGGGATGCCCACTTGAATTTAGCAGAACTTTCAAGGGGCAACTTCTTCTGTTCAGGCTATTTTGCACACTCCTCAGCTTCCTCCAGTACAATACTTGCTTGAGGCTGGGCTTACACTATTGCGAATTGGATGTGGATTTCCCCGCATCCAATTCGCATGACAGGAGATTGTGACCGGCTCTCAATGGAGCCTGTTCACACAGCTCTGGAGTGGCCGTGGAGCGCACAGCAGAAGGGTCCTGTGCGTCTTTTTTTGCTCCATTTTAGGTCCGAATTCTGGCAAAAAATCTGACCCGATTTGCCACTGAAACGGAGAACAGGGACGCAGCGGACTCCCTGCTGCGAGCCGCTCCACACAACAGTGTGAATCCAGCCTGAAGCGCTACAACTCCCAGAACCAGCTGGCACACTGTTAGGTGATCTGACAATAGGACTCAGTCAGATTAGTAGCAAATGCCCTTTAGGCTATGTTCACATTGATCCCACATGAAAGTTGTACGACTTCCGATTCGACCTTGCCCTGTGACTTCATGTCTGACTTCAATGCGACTTCAATGAACGGGATCCAACCATACCAGGTCTGGTATGAATCTTGAGGGGGGAACCCCATGCCAAAATAAAAATAAAAACACGTGGGGTCCCTGTCAGAGAACTCGTGCAGCAGGTGTTCATTCCCATTCAGCAGCTGCTAATTCCTGTTCAACAAGTGCTAATTCTAATGCGCATGTGCAGAGTCACAGACCAAAGATGAGCAAGGACTTGAATGCGCATGCGAATTGGCACATACAGTACGTGCGAGCGAGTGCGCGTACATGTTAGCCTGAGCGCGCATCCACAGATTCTGGCACCCAGCAGCCTATTTAAACTGAGAGTCTGGCTGACTTCAGTGCTGGATTGTCTTTAGATTTGGTTCCTGTGTTCCTGATTCTTAGCCATGTCTGCTGACCTTGTTCCTGACCCAGTTACGTCTGACAACTCTCTTGAATCACCCCTGCCTGCTATATCTGCTTCTTGCTTATATTACCAACCCCGGCTTGGATTTATGACTACAGCTCTGCCTCCTGATTATGTACCCCACCGCCAACATGTTACCGACTTCTGCCTGTTCCCAACATTGCAACTGATCCTGATTCTGCACCTGTCTGCCTGGTACCCGCTGAACAAGGCTTGTGACCAGACTCCACGCCACCACTGGAAGGACTCCTCTGACTTCAAGTTACAGCTCACTCCTACAGCTGCCAGGCACCTGCACGCTTCCACTACCCTAGCAGTCCCTGTCTCCACTACCAGGGGTGCTTAGACAGGAATTGTGCAATAGGCCACCTTCATCATCTCGGGCTCCACAGTCAGGTACGTGACAGTACAATCCAGCCATATGGAGCCAGAAAGGGGGGTTTAACCTTTGGAGGCACTGTGCCAGCAGATTGCCACCCTTACTCAAGCAGTCCAGGGCCTGTAAGATGGCTATCATTAACTGGAGCAAAGAGTGGAGTTTCTCTCTCTGTCCACCTCAACACACCAGACAGCCACATCACCCACAACCTCTGCTTAGGCAGCCACAACGCAAGTACTCACAGTAGTGGTTCTACCTCCGGATCCACGAGTCCCTACACCTGAGAGGTTTTCAGGAGATCGCAGCAAGTTCCGTGCTTTCAGAAATGCCTGCCAGTTATACATCCTGCTGCAACCACGCACCTTCTCGCTGGAAAGTGGGATTCATCGTCTCACTACTCCAGGGGGTTCCCCAAACCTGGGCCCACCGCTTGATGGAACAAGCCAGTCCTCTTCTGAACACCATGAACTAATTTCTTGATGAAATGGCTAAGCTGTTTGATGATCCACAATGCAGAGCAACAGCTGAATCCAGCTTACATGCTCTGCAGCAAGGTCGAAGACCAGTAGAGGATTATGCAACAAACTTTAAACGGTGGAGTTCTGATGCAGAATGGAACGATGCCGCACTTCGTCACCAGTTCCGCCTGGGACTTTCAGATGCACTAAAAGATGAACTGGCTCAAGTTGTGGTACCCAGCTTCTTGGAAGCTCTTATTCAATTATCTATTCGGATTGATCGTCGTCTGAGAGAGCGAAGACCGAGAGGACAAGTTAGTTCCGTCCCACGTGAATGTTGCCAAAGGTATCTGCTAATCCACCTGCTCCTTCATTATCTCCTGCCACCCCTGAAGTTCCTGAACCAATGTAACTGGGCCTTCTTCGGTCACCACTGTCACCAGAGGAAAAGATACGTTGTCGCCAGAATAACCTCTGTCTGTACTGTGGAGGAGCCGGTCACTATGCCAGCACTTACCATAACAAGACCCGGAAGTCTTGTTCTTCTCATGATTCCTGTCCCCTGACCATGACAAGATCTGCTCACATCGCTGTTCCCGTTTCACTATGACTGCCCTATTGAACTGTTACTAGGGGCAGAAATTCCATTTGGAAGGATTTTTTCGCTCTCTGAGCCTGAACTTGTGGCCCTTAAAGAGTACATTGATGATAATCTTAAGAAGGGGTTAATCCGACCCTCTATATTCTCAGTTTCCCTGGAATTACACCACATTCATGTGAAGCAGGTCCTCTACAGACTGAGGCAAAATGAACTATACGCAGAGGCTGAAAAATGTGAATTTGAACGTCAGACTATTCATTTTCTGCAGAGGGGGCTCTAGGCTTTGTGAGGCCTTAGGCAAAAACCTAGACGTAAGGCCCCACTCACGCCCATAATTGGAAAAATAATTCAGGTTATGGAGGCTGGGAAAAGGGGCTGGTAAATGTCATTTACCAGCCCCTAACTTTTCTAAAAGAACACAGTGAGTGATCGGTACTGATCACTCACTGTGTTCATTTATAACTGAAGCATAGTAAATTGTGTTTACTATGTTTTAGTTTAAGAATTAACAGGAGAGGGGTGCAGCGTGTATGGAGGTGGGTAGTATGCACATGAGAGGGGTGCGGAGTGTATGGAGGTGGGTAGTATGTACATGAGAGGGGTGTGGAGTGTATGGGGTGGGTGGTATGTACATAAAAGGGGTGTGGAGTGTATGGCATGGGTGGTATATACATGAGAGAGGTGCGGAGTGTATGGCGGTGGGTGGTATGTACATGAGAGGGGTGCGGAGTGCATGGAGGTGGGTGGTATGTACATGAGAGGGGTGCGGAGTGTATGGAGGTGGGTGGTATGTACATGAGAGGGGTGCGGAGTGTATTGGGGTGGGTGGTATACACATGAGAGGGTGTGGAGTGTATGTCGGTGGATGGTATGTACAGGAGAGGGGTGCAGAGTGTATGGGGGTGGGTGGTATGTACATGAGAGGGGTGCGGAGTGTATGGAGGTGGGTAGTATGTACATGAGAGGGGTGTGGAGTGTATGGGGGTGGGTGGTATGTACACGAGAGGGGTGCAAAATGTATGGACGTGGGTGGTATGTACATGAGAGGGGTGCGGAGTGTATGGACATGGGTGGTATGTACATGAGAGAGGTGCGGAGTATATGGAGGTGGGTGGTATGTACATGAGAGGGGTGCGGAGTGTATGGAGGTGGGTGGTATGTACATGAGAGGGGTGCGGAATGTATGGAGGTGGGTGGTATGTACATGAAAGGGGTGCGGAGTGTATGGGGTGGGTGGGTATGTACATGAGAGGGGTGCGGAGTGTATGCGGGTGGGTGGCAGGGCCGCCATCAGGAAGAATTTTGGGGCCCCTTACACAGCTTCAGGCATGGGCCCCCTGGAGCAGAGGAGAACCGGAAGGGTGCTGCCACCGCAAATTAAGAAGCGGAGGGAACTGCCGCAAATTGAGAAGCGGGGGGTGCCACGAATTGAGAAGCGGGGGGGTGCTGTCGCCGCGAATTGTTGAGGTCGGGGGGCTTTGGGGGCCCGCCTGACAGGGAAGTGACTGCATACCCGCACCGTGTAGCAGCGGCGGCCAGCGGGTGTCAGTCACGCCTGTCTGCAGCGGAGCAAGCGGCAATGCGGCATCTTTACGAGGCACCAGAGACCAGCTCCTTGCCCAGTCCGCCCCTACCTCCTGGCGCCGCGGGTTCAGCAGTAAGACGGCGATCCTTTACCAGTCCGGCCCGCGGCGCTCACCCTGCCAGCTTGTGGACACGGACTGGGGACATCCTTTCCCATTCTCCCACGCACATTAGGCAAATTAGGCGGCCGCAAGGCCCCTGGGAGCGCGAGGCCTTAGGCGGCCGCCTTTTTTGCCTAATTAGGGAGCCGTACACCGTTTTGTCGGTTTTGCTAATCTTTACATCAAATTTAATAAGGATTTCTTCGGCACCATAACACCCATTACCCAACTCACGAAGAAGCAAGGTCGCTTTCAATGGACTGAAGCAGCTCAGGTCATATTTGATAATCTAAATCTAAATGGATTGTTTATCTCTGCTCCAGTCCTGAAACATCCTGATCCTGCTCTACCATATGTTCTAGAGGTAGATGCATCAGAAAATGCTATAGGTGCCATCCTGTCCCAGTGTCAAGGACCAAAGTCTCTAATGCACCCCATGGCAGTCTTCTCAAAGAAACTGTGCCCATCAGAGAAGAATTATGATGTGAGGGATGGGGAACTCTTGGCAATAAAATCAGCATTGGAAGAAAGAATGGCATTACCTTTGGAAGGAGCAGCACATCAAATACTGATCTTCACAGATAACAAAAACCTAGAATCCCTCAGAGCTGCTAAACGTCTCGGACCTAGACAAGCAAGATGGGCTATTTTATTTTCACGCTTTAATTTCCACATTACTTACCGGCCAGGATCTAAGAACGTAACACCCAGGGCCGGCGCTGCCACTAGGCGGACTAGGCGATCCACCAGCGCCCTGACAAGCAGCGCCGGCAGCCCCCCCCCCCCCCAAAGCGCGGCTCGAGCTCTCCGCTCTGACAACAATGTCACATCATGTGTCCAGGCTGCAACCCCCCAGGGCGCTCTCCGCTCTCTGATTGTCACTGTCTCCCCGGGCTTGGGGACAGGTGGAGCCTGGCTGGAAGAGGTACCGACACAGAGGCAGCAGAGTTGATGCGAGCGAGGAACAGGCAGCAATCACAGGGTCACCGTTCATGTTGTTCACCGTTCACCTTTCCCCCATGTTGATGGGGATAAGGGCCTCTTCCCGACTACCCTGAGCAGTGGTTGTGGGGATCTGCGGGCGGGGAGCTTAACGGAATCTGGAAGTCCCCTTTAACAAGGGGGCCCCCAGATCCGCTCCCCCATGTGAATGAGTATAGGTTCCCCTAAAACAAATCAGTGTAGTGTAAAAAAAAACAAGAGACAGTTTTTAACAAGTACTTTATTAAAAGTGAAGACTGTCCCCCGTCGTATCTCCAAAGTGTCTTCTTTCTCCGGTTTTCACCCTCCACTGCTGCCTTCTCCCTCCGGTGATGTGTTCTTCCTCTGGTCTTCTCCCTCCTCTGCGGTCTTCTCCACCGCTGACCCAGGTTACCCACCGAAGCAGGCTCCCGCCATTGTGTCATCTGCGATGTCTGACAGTTCTTATAATGCCAAGAGGCGTGGCCATCCGGTGATGTCCCCATGAAACTCCACCGCTTGTGATGTCCCCTGCCCCAAAGCACTCACCACCCCCCATGTTGAGGGCATGTGGCCTGGTATGGTCCAGAAGGGGGGCGCTCGCTCCCCCCCCTTTCCTGACCTGTCGGACTGCATGCTCTGATAAGGGTCTGGTATGGATTTTGGTATGGACCCCACGCAGTTTTTTTTTTCTTCCAATTTTGGCATGGGATTCCCCCTCAAGATTCTCAGAGCACAAGTCACATGTCACAAGTCAGAACAGTTATGATGATGATCCTGACTTCCATTCAAATCAATGGGCTGAAATGATGCCCAACTCGGACTAAAGTAGTACAGGAAGCATTTTCACAGTCAGACCAGTTAATATGGCTCTCATTGGGAACCATGCGACATGTGCTCTGGAAGAACATGTCAATCCAGTGTGAACCGGCTCTTATAGGCAGGGACCGTGGGCCCCTTGGGTAGTGTAGCATAGTCTTAGTGCCCAGCTGTCCTTCTGTGGCTACTGATCCCAGCACCATCTCTTTAGGTACTGCCAGCCCACCCGGCTGGAGCTGCCACTTTTTCTAGCCCTCTTGGCTAAGCTTCCACAGTCCTCCCAAACTGAATCTCCATTAAGGTGACCAGATTTTTTAAATGAAATCCGGGGACCTATTTTTTTTTACTAGTAATGGCAGCAATCAGCGACTCATAGCAGGACTGCGATATTGCGGCAGGCAAATCGGACACTAAGTGACCTTTTTGACACTTTGTGGGAACCAGTGACGCTAATACAGTGATCAGTGCTAAAAATATGCACTGTCACTGTACTAATGACACCGGCTGGGAAGGGGATAACATCTAGGGCAATCAAAGGGCTAAATGTGTACCTAACAAGTGTTTTCTCACTGTGGGGGAGGTGCTTTTACTAAGGGAAGGCATAGATCCATGTACCTGCTTTGCAGGAACACAGGATCAATGTCTTCCATACTGACAGAATGGTGATCTGCCTTGTTTACATAGGCAGACCACTGTTCTGCCTGTGTACATAATGATCAGCGGGTACCGGTGAGCCCAGAAATGCAGGATAACGTATATGTACGTAATCCTTCGCAGAGTGACCGCCCTGTAGCAGTAAATCTGCGATCGGCAACTGGTTAAGATCATCAGCATTATGATAACTCACAGGTAGCAGGCACTCTATCATGGCTCTGGCTGGCAGTGTCACAGTGTGTGCTGATTTTGTTAACTTATGACCAATATGCCAGAAAGACAGACAAAGTGCAATCTCATCTATTCACAGACACCCCCAAAGCACACCTGAGTTGAATCCTTGAAGGTACTGGCAGCCCTCGGATCCGCTTCCCCTCTGTTCCTGCTGCTGGACACCATCAGCTGAGCTCAGCTGCCTCTCTCTGCCAATCGTCTCCGCTGCCTGCCTCACAGCCTCTCAAGTCTCAACTCTCTGGGCCCTGCTACTACTGGGTGGGGAGCAGAGGAAGGTCACTCCACCAGGGAAGGCAAGGAGGTAAGCAGGCAGGCGGCTGGCCGGACTTGAGCCAAGGCAGAAGAACATGCGCGCGGAGCTGAATGGGCATGCACCCGAAATTGAAGAAATATTCCCTCCACTCCGACCAGCACATGATCATCAGAAAGGGGCACAGATAATGGAAAAAACACACCCCCCTAGGCTAGTAGGAGCGGCGGAGCAGGGTTGTGTAATTCTGAATTTTCTTTTTTATTCTGCACTGACTGTCTTTGACATTGCTCCAGCCCCTGTTTTAATCCAATCCGGGGACAAAACCGGGGACAGACTTGGTCCGGGGACAGTGTCCTCAATCCGGGGACTGTCCCCGGAAACCGGGGATGTTTGATCACCCTACTCTCCATCCATCTCAGACTGCTCTCACCCAGTCCTCTTCCAGCTGCTTTTTAGTTCTTTCTGTCCTGGAGATACAGTCATTTAAAAAATCTGGTCACCTTAATGGAGAGTCAGGGGAAATCAGTAGTCGCCAGAATAGGTGTCCCCATTTGAAGATTTCTCCCCACCTCCTGTACTGGTGACAACAGAAACATTTTGAATTTTCCACCGGGGACACAGTTGGCAACAAAGACTTGACAAAGGTTCAAATCCTTTCCCCTCTATCTAATACTTAAAAAAAATAAAAAATAGATACAATTTAACAGAGCACTGAAAACATAAAATAGACAAATGTGGTTAATTATATAAATAAGAACCAGTTGTGACTGGGTTTATTGATTAAAACATATTTAAACCAAAAAATAAAAATATAATATATTTCATATAACGTCCTTAGATGAGGTGGCTGCATTCCATTTATTTTTTAGGCTTTTTTTTTATTTTCACCTGGTAATCCAGCTACTAACACACTTCCTTTCTTAGGGTAGCTAGCTACACTCTTGCCTCCACTGTATCTTCGGAGGAGCAGCGCAGCCACCCTTGCACAGTAGCATTGTCAGCCTGTGAAAATAGGTGGTGTTGGATAGACTAATAGATTTTTTTTCACATACATTTTCATATGCTATCTAAATAAAATGGGTTATAGAATCCCTTCTTAATCTCTGCCTTGTGTTAAGGCCGGTGACTGGAAGAAGGACTAAAGATGCTACAGTAAGAAGGAAATGATGAGAGAGCTTATTCCAAAATCACAAAAGCTTTTTTTTTTTCTTTTTTTTTTAAAATGCAGCGCTGATTCATTACTGTTAATCTGTTGCCGTTTCCCGGAGTCCAATTTTATTTCGATTAAGCTGGTATGCTGCCTCGCAATCCTCATCCCCTTCCAGAAGCTCCTTTTTAATTTAGAGTGAAAATGGCTATTACAGATGGATGCTGGGTGTCAGGAATGCAACCCGAACTGCATGTGACACAGGAGCCTGGGCATCGTTCCTGGCACACGTGCTAGCTGCGCTTCCCAAATTTAACCCTCTGTAGCAGGCCACTCCTTAATGTTTTATATGCCCTTTAGAGTTACTATTGAAACAATATGTTTTTGAGATGTCAGGAGTCTAGCCAAAACTGTTTTTTTTTATTATTTTTATTATAAGTTTGTAAAATAACGGGGAATGCTTTGACCCACTGTCTTGTTTTTTGCTTTGGTATCTGTTACATTGGGATAATTTCCCTTCACTTCCTTTTCTGGAAACACACCAGGAAGTGAGAGAGAAAAAAAAAAACTCATTTTTTTTTTACCTTGTCGCTTCTTTGCTGGCTGAACAGTGAGTGTCGCTCTCTTGCTGGAAACTGTTTTTAAACATTTAGGCCCCTTTCACACTGAGGCGTTGCAATAATGCGCTAAAATTGATTAGCGTTATTACCGCGTTTTTACTGCGTCAGCGCTAAAAATACCGCTAACGCCTATGCGTTTTTACCACGTTTTTAGCGCGTTTTTGCGGTAAAAAGGATTATTTGGTATCCCACAATCCTCCACCCTACTGCGGTCATGTGACCTTCCCACAGCTTCTGGGCGTTTTTACCGCGGTACTCATTCATTTCAATGGGGATAGACGTTTTTACAGCGCTATTTTATGCGCCCCAAAGATGCTCCAAAAAAGCTGTTTGCAGGATTTTTTCCACCGCACAGCCAGCACAACGCCTCAGTGTGAAAGCCCTCAGGGCTTTCACATTGGGAATGCTGGGGCAGTATTATTTCAGGCGTTTTAGCGCTGTAAAAAAATGCCTCAGTGTGAAAGGGGCCTTAGAGCCCTTTCACACTGAGGCGCCCATAGCGTCGGCGGTAAAACTCCGCTATTTTTACCGCCGACGCTATGGGCGGATTTGCGGCACATTTCGGCCACTAGTGGGGCGGTTTTATCCCCCGCTAGCGGCCACGAAAGGGTTAAAACCGCCCGCAATGCGCTGCTGAAGCAGCGCATTGCAGGCAGTATAGCCGTGCTGTCCCATTGATTTCAATGGGCAGCAGCGGAGGAGGAGCGGTAGACACACCACTCCTTCTCCGCTTTTTTTACCGTCCTGCTAGCGCACCGCTCCAGTGTGAAAGCCCCTCGGGCCTTCACACTGGAGTGAATGGAGACAGATTTTTAAGGGTGTATTTCAGTCGCTATTTTTAACGCTATAGCGCTTGCAATATGCTCCAGTGTGAAAGGGGTCTAAAAGGTAAAGTTCTGTCTGAACTGGTTTTATTTTGTTAGCAAAGACTCAACTTTAATGACTACTGGCTGGGCTAAGGCCATGCCCAGCTGTCAACCCACTGATTACAGGGCAATCTTATTGGACAGGGGGTTTGTGTAGGGTGGGGGTTAGGTCTGAGGGAGGGGCTCAAAGGAGAACTCTGAGCCAAATCAAAAATGACATAAATGATGCAGACTGTCACTCGCAGCAGGCTTTGTTTTGTAGAGTTCCCCTGCAATATACAGTAGTTTTATTACCTGTTGATACTTCCAGTAAGCAAATGTAATATATTGAATGAATGAATGACTTGTATAGCGCTACAAATGCGAACTGAATCGTCTCAAGGTGCTTTTTGCAGCCAGTGTCTTGGTGGCTGGTGCGGTAGGATCTCGACACGCTTGGGACACACATTTGACACTGGGCCAATTTGGACAGGATCTAATTAACCTACCAGCATGTCTTTGGAGTGTGGGAGGAAACCGGAGTACCCGGAGGAAACCCACGCAGACACAGGGAGAACATGCAAACTCCAGGCAGATGGTGTCGTGGTCGGGATTCGAACCAGCGACCTTTTTGCTGCTAGGTGAAAGTGCTAACCACTACACCACTGTACACCTTTCTTTGCACACAGGTACTGATTAGTCAGTGTTCCTCTTCTCCTTCAGATTCTCCCAACCCCCACCTAGCTAATGTGACCCCAGTGCTGACAGAGAGTAGCAGGAGAAGGGCAAACAAGTATGATATGCAGGTATCCAATGTCCTCCTTATTAGCCGATAACCTCATTAGCTGTTACTACACTGGCAAGTAGAAGGTTCTAATAGTGCACAATGAAAACCTGTGGGTTTGTGTAATTAAATGGCTGGAATGATCCACTCATTGGCTTGTATGCAATTTTTGGGCAATTTTTAGGCATTTTGCCAAGTTACCCCTGAAGAAACCTGATGGCACTTAAGGGTGCCTGGGCACCCTGGTTGAAAAACGCTTTCCTAAGGTCCTTCTCCTCTCTTGGCAACCCAAATGTGTGCACAGAAGTGGTGATTCTGTTTTTAATATCATTCAAGTATAAGACCCCTCCTCATTTGTTATGGGGTCGATTTCTAGCTAGCCTGGCCAGTGAGATGTAGCTGACTGGCTAGTGAGTGAACTTTTGCAGTATTTTGGGCCAAGAAGAGAGCAATACCGTTAGGGGAAATAGGAGCCTCTCTTTAGTAATTCTGCTTCTGTGTTTGACTCCAGCAGCAGGATCACCCATCATAAAATGAGGATGTTATGGGAACTATGCAAAAATATATTTTCTGTATGTTTGACAAATAAATGATTTCTTAGCCAAGGTCTGTGGAAATAGTTTTTGCTAAGACATAAGAATATATAGGAAAAGAGGCAGTTTGATGGAGACCCTCCATAAAATTTGCTACACTCTCCATTTAAGGCAAAATTATCCCAATTCTTAAGCAGCCTACAGTTTTCCTTACATGGTAATGCTGGGATATCAGTTATCGAGTCTCCATGTGTCCCTGTTGCTGCTCAGCTGCGTATGGAACTTGTCACCTCCGCTTTGAATGTTTTCAGAAAGTGAAAAAGCCTGCAGGTTTCTGACGTATGAGGATCATAATGACACGTGTAGGTGTGCAGCTCAAACAGACTGAAGAATGCACACACAGTCTGCATTACCCTCTGTAAAATCATCTTTGCTTTCTTATGCAAAGTGTATCTAAGAGCTCATCTGACATGTGGTGGCTCTTGTCGACCTTCACTTTACAGAAGACATATGAAAGGCAGTGAGGAGGCTATATGTCGCTTCCTTAAAGCTAGTTTTAAACCTAAAAGGCTAAATCACTGCATTTCACATGGTTTCAAGGTGGTTGTGGCGCGGCTGCGGCCACAGACACTAAAATGGGTCATGTGCAGGTGCTGTATTGCTAGACGAATGCAACATGTGGTTTAATTTTTTCTGCTACCACAAAGCAAGCCATCGTGGACATGGCATGTGTACAGCCCTGACAAAACTGCGATAAAACTGCTACACAACCATTTGTTTTTACTGTCCCCCTGGCCTTTCATGTGAGCAAGCCCTAAAGCCCACTTTTATCTAGTTTTCGATTAAGTGGAAAGGGGATAGAACCCCTTCCAGCTTCTGTTGCCGTCTGTAATATACTGTAATGAGGGCGTTTGTGCCTCTCTATTTGACTTGAAGACTATTGTCATTTGGATATGTAGCGATACCCTCAGTTAAGAGGGCTGCAGATTTAGTTTGGGCCCTGAAGACAGCTCTGCCAACCCCCGGCAATTTACTCGACCCCCTTCTGGCACAGTTAGTCTAGGGTAATATATATATCTTATGCTCTATGGTTAAATTCAGACACCAATGCAGTGATAAAAGAATAACGAATTTACTTTCTACTGGCAATAAAATCAACAGTTGTAACAGATCACATGAATCTATCTGCAGAGCCCTGCAGCAATAGTCACACTATAACTAGTAAGATATGGCGCACACGCACCACATGTAACAGTACTTCACTATGCGCCCTATGGCGCAGTAGCTAAATAAACTATCTAGATGGCCAGGCCTGACCATATAACTCAGTCTATTGGGGGTAAAATTCTTCGCATGCAAGTCTTTAAACGGTGGTGCACATTTCAGGAACACATTTGTAATCCGGGGGGGGGGTAAAATTGCCAACACAGTACACTCCACTAGAGATCCGTTTGACTCAGTTCTGCTATGGATCTTAAGTGGGGGAAAAGAACTGAAATAGGAACTGGTGGGCCACGGCAGTCTGTAGGCCTGACAATGGTATACAGTATTTGTGGATTGAGTATGTGCTCGCTCACCCCTCCGGATGCGATCCCAGTCTGGGAACTTCCACCTGCTGTGTCTCCACACACAGCCTCTGCAGCGGTCGGGTCTCCGGCTCAGCAGCAGTTGAACAAAACCCAGTCAGAGGCCACCCAGGCTCGAGATGGGGTGGAAGGCTCTTTGGTAACTGCGCAAGGCCCCAGACTTCAGGCCTTGCACAGCAGCAGGTCCGCACAGGAGGATCTCTCACTGAAGTCTTGTGTCCCAAAGAGGCCGAGCCTAGCCTCGTCTCCTCCTTATAAAGCTCCACCCATGAGTCTCTGCGGTGACAACATTGCACCCTGGGTGCCAAACGGGGTTCTGGGTAACATAGTCTCTCTCCTCTGCTTTCACTTCCAGTAAAGTCTCTTCTCTACTCCCTCCCGACTCACCTCTCACCCGGAAAGTCCTGTCTCTCTGTATTAAAGGGGAATACCCCGCTACACACTCCCCCCACTTGAACTCTTTGGTCCCCAAAGATAATTCTAGCATACATTGCGTACAACCCTAGACAACATTGCGTAAGATGTTGGCATAGGGAATTCCCACCAAAACTGAGGGGTTGAATTCCCTTGCCCATAGGTCACACTATCATGAGTGGCCTGCCTAACTGTGCCAGAGAGTGAGTGGGGGTTGCCCTCCACCAAATGAACAGTGGAGGGATCCGGATTCTCTGCATTCCTGGCAGTGACCACAGAATATTCTGAGCTCTTCCCCATTTGTGGGTAAGTCAACTTTTTGGGAGGCCTTATGACTCTTTGAGCCCTTTGCTCTCTTGGGGTTTCTGGCTCTGGTGCGCAGGCTCTTCTTCTGTAGCAGGTTCGGGCAACACGGTGGGCTCTGGAACATCTGCTTCAGGAGCCGAGGGATACGTAGAGTCTCTAGGGTCCTTTTCAGAGTAAGTATCACAGGCATCTTCCCAGTAATCTGATGAAGGACTAGATGGGATGAACTCAGTGGCTTCTGCGTTCAGTTGTCCATCTATAGTGTCTTCAGTGGTTGGAAGATCTATAGCAGAAGTTCCTGGAGTTGGGGAAGGCCACAGCCAGTCAAGTTCTCTTCCTTCATCTCCACTAAGTTCAGAGGCCTCTCCATCTTCAGCCCGAGAGGTCTGGGACCGAGTGTTTGGCCTGGGGGTATCCAGAATAGAGACTGGTTCAGGGGAGTCCCTTACTGGAGGTATCCTGACTGCTTCAGCAAGTGGGAGCAGGTGGTTTCGATGCCACGTCTTCAGTGGTCCTACCTTTCCTTCTGGCTTCAACTTGTAGACAGGTAGGCCCGGCAGCTTCCTACAGATGACATAGGGTTCAGATCTCCATCTGTCTGCAAGTTTGTGTTTTCCAGGGACCCCCAGATTGCGTAGCAGTACTCGGTCCCCGGGCTGCAGGTTTTGCACCCGGACCTTCAAGTCGAAGTTTCTTTTGTTCCGAGCTCCCCTTTGATCTGAGGCCGCTTGAGCTTGTTCATAGGCTACTTTCAGGCTGTGTCTGAGCCTGTCCACATATCCTTTGTGGGATGTGGCTGAGGAATGGTCTAAAGAGGTGCCAAAGGCCAGGTCCACAGGTAACCTTGCTTCTCTCTCAAACATGAGTCGATATGGGGAGTAGCCTGTAGCATCACTGGTGGTGCAGTTGTAAGCGTGTACTATAGCTGCTATGTGTTTGCTCCAATGTTGTTTCTTCTCACTATCAAGAGTTCCCAACATGTTGAGCAGGGTTCGGTTAAACCTCTCCGGCTGAGCATCTCCCTGTGGGTGGTAAGGTGTGGTTCGGGTTTTCTTGATTCCTAACGAATCCAGGAGTTTCCGGATCAGCCGACTCTCAAAGTCCCTTCCTTGATCTGAATGGAGTCGCTGTGGCAGCCCATAATGGACAAAATACTTCTCCATAAGTACCTTGGCTACTGTGGAAGCCTTCTGGTCTTTGGTTGGGAAAGCTTGGGCATACCGGGTGAAATGATCGGTTATCACCAGAACATTTCCTAGTCCACTCAGGTCGGGTTCGAGGCAGAGAAAATCAATGCATACCAGATCCATTGGGCCTTGACTTTGTAGATGGCCCATTGGGGCAGCTTGATGGGGTAAAGTCTTCCTCTGGATGCAGCGTGCACATGAATGGCAGTACTCTTCTACTTCTGCCCTCATGCAGGGCCAATAGAACCGATTTCTGACGAGTTGAAAGGTCCTTTCCGCCCCTAGGTGGCCATGATTGTCATGTAGGGCAATCAGAACAGTCTCTCGATGTTTTTCCGGAAGGAACAATTGCCATTTATCTTCCAGGTCATCAGAGGGGCCCCTTCGGTAGACCACTCCCTGATGCACCTGCAACCTGTCCCACTCTTTCCTCAACAGGCGAGCTTCCTTTGAGGAGTTGCGCAGGAGTCTATTTGGATCCTGATTCTCCAGGGATTCCCGAACCAATTTCCCCATGGGATCTTCTAATTGGTCGCATCTCAGTTCCTTCTTGGACAGTTTCGGCAGATTGTCTTCCTCCAGTTGGGTTACTCCACAGTATTGTTTGGGGACTCCTACCATGGTAACTCCTATCTGTTCCGCCCTTGAGCCTCCTCTGGCTTGTAATTCAGCCCCTTGACAAAGGGCCCACACCCCGTCAGGTGCCACTTGAGTCCAGTCTTCCGTGTCACTGGTGGGGCCATGAGATCTTCTGGACAGAGCGTCTGCATCTCGATTTCCAGCCCCTGGCCTGTACTTTAGGCTGAAATTGAATCCAGACAGTGCGGCTAGCCACCTGTGTCCAGTGGCGTCCAGCTTTGCTGTGGTGAAAAGGTAGGTAAGGGGGTTGTTGTCGGTCTTCACAGTGAACTCCGCCCCATTCAGGTAGTCTTTGAGCTTGTCTACTACCGCCCACTTAAGGGCCAGGAACTCCAGCTTGTGAGTGGGGTAGTTTTTCTCAGAGGGGGTCAGGCTCCTGCTCACGTAGGCAACAGGCCGCAGTTGTCCTTCGTGTTCTTGGTAAAGTACTTCTCCTAGACCGTCATGACTAGCATCTACGTGTAGTTCATAGGGTTTGGTTGGGTCTGCGTAGGCCAAGACTGAGGCAGTGGTTAGGCTCTTCTTCAATGCCTGGAAGGCCTCTTCACACTTCTGGTTCCACTGATCTCTGACTGACTCTCCCGGCTTCCTGGGCCCTTAGTCGTCCTCTTCCCCCTCGGTCTTGAGTAGTTCATTCAATGGTCTGGCAATTCGGGCGAATCCCTCCACAAACCTCCTGTAATAGAAGCAGAACCCCAAGAAGGATCTGAGTTCTGTTACTGTGGTGGGTCTTGGCCAGGAGGTAACTGCCTCCAATTTCTCAGGGTCTGTGGCCACCCCTTCTTCAGACACTATGTGCCCCAGATAGTTCACAGAAGACTGGTAGAACCGACACTTCTCAGGCGAAAGCTTGAGTCCCTCCTCACTGAGTCTTCTCAACACTTTTTCCAGCCTCTCTTCGTGTTCTTCCAGGGTTCTCCCAAAGACAATGACATCGTCCAGGTATACAAGGACTTCAATAAGGTTCATGTCTCCTACAGTCTTCTCCATGAGACGTTGGAAGATAGCAGGAGCTCCAGACAGTCCCTGAGGCATTCGATCAAATTCGAAGAACCCCACTGGGGTTATGAAGGCTGTCTTCTCCTTGTCTTCTGGATGCATAGGGATCTGGTAGTATCCACTCTTGAGATCCATAACGCTGAACCACTTGGCTCCAGACAAACTCTGTAAAGCGTCCTCTATCCTCGGAGTGGTGTACTGGTCGGGGATGGTTCTCCTGTTAAGAGTCCTGTAGTCTATACAGAGCCTCAACGACCCATTCTTCTTCCTGACCACCACTATCGGGGAGGCATAGGGGCTTCTAGACTCCCGGATCACACCAGTCCTCTTGAGTTCTGCGAGTTGTTCCCTTAGATCCTCCAGATCTGCTAGTGGGACCCGCCTGACCCTCTCTCTGAAGGGCTTGTCTTCTTGGAGGCGGATTCGATGGGTGGCACTCCTTGCACACCCCACATCGAACTCATCTTTGGAGAAGATCTTCTCCCATCTGGTCAACTGGGCCTTGGCTCTCTCTTTCCAAGCCCTGGGCAGATTCAGGTTTTCCATGGACAGCTTCTCCCAAACGTCTCCTCCTTCACCCGTCCCCTTGACCTCTGACAGGGTAACCAGGGCAGCAGGGCTCACCTGGCCCAGCAGCATCCTGGCTGGGATTTCCATGGGGCCACCTGTAGTATTCCTAACACTCACCGGAACTCTACAATGGGCCTTCTTCAGGGCCTTCAGCGGAATCACTTCCAGACCGGAGGACTCTTCCCTTGGGTCGGACTCCAGCATGACAAAGGGTCCAGTTTGCTCCCAAGTAAGCTTCACAGTGGCTCTGAGACAGGTTACTTCGCCGGGCTGCAACACTACCCCTTCTCTTCCAAGTCTCCACACCTTCCCTATCCCCTCCCCAGGGGTCTTCTGCTCTAGGACCAGCCGTTGGTAGGCCGTCTTCAGCATGGGGTGGATCTTGGTGGCCGCTGGCCCCTTCTCTTTTACTAGAGGGGTTAGGAGTCTTCGGACCAGGTCCGTATTCGTCCCTATTATAAGGGAACTCTTGTTGGCTCCTGGCGGCCGAGGGCACACAACTGCCAGGGTATCAAACACTTCGGCCTTCCCAGCCACAGATGGGTCAAAGGTCATCTTGACGGGCAGATAGGCATCGTAGGGGAAGCTCTGGGTTCCAATCCCCCATATTTCCAGTTCCTCTATCTTCTGGATGGGCAGATGACTCAAGTGCTTATCGTAGAAATCCCAGTATAATAGGGTCACCTGTGCCCCAGTGTCCAAGATGGCTCTGGTGTAGACTCCCTCCACTTGAATGGGTACTACAGGAGATGGGCCTACCAGCTTCTCCGGGTATGGCCTGGCAGGGGTCGCCTTCTTCTGGTCCTTTCCCTTCGGACTCTCTCTCGTCCAACTCCCTTTGGACTTTAGTCTTTCATGAGTTCGGTATGCATTGATTTCCCTCCTTTCTATGGGTGTACAGACCCGCTGAGGGATATTATTGTTTTTCTTAGGTGTGCATCCCCTTTGGGGAATGCTGTGCCTCTTCTGAGGGGTCTTGCCCCCTTTCTCTGGGGTGTATCTCTGTTGAGGAATGTTGTGTTTCCTCTGAGGGGTTTTGTCTCCTCTTTTCTTCTGCTTCACATTCAGCTTGGAGCTCACTGAGGATGATGGGCACCCGGTTGACTCCTTCACCGGGGCCCTCTGGAGTTTCCCGCCGGCTTGCGGTTATCTGTTTTCTTCTTCTTGGGACTGGAACATGTAGCTGCAATGTGGCCAACTCCCCCACAGTTAAAACAGATTATGTCCCCCCAGTCTTGCAGAGATGCGGGTGCCGAAGCAACTGGGAACAGTTCCTTTCTCGCTACTTCTTTCTCAGGACCCTCTGTGTCTTTTGCTATCAGAGAGGTCAGCATCCCCAACACTTGGGACATCTGTGACTTCAGGGTGTCCACCTCTGAGTCTCTCTCAGGAGTCATGGCCGACCTGACCATCACCACTGGAGGGTTGGGTGGCTCGACTGGTTGGCTCCTCTTTTTCTCTTCCAGCATAGCCTCTTCCTCTCTGATTGTTCGGATCAAATCGGGGTATTCCAGGCTATTCCCGTCCCGTCGGGTGCGTAGCGCCAATGCGATGGGGTCCAGGGGCTGAGCTCCCCTCAAGACCTGCTGGACACGGGCCTCATCTACCTTCCTTGGGTCAATCCCCTTCTTCAGTATGATCTTGTGCAGGATTTTATCCAAGCGTCTCATGAACTCTGACAGTTTCTCTCCTGTCTTCTGGTAGCAGTGTTCCAACTGGTACGTGAGTTCCGTGACTTTTTCTGTCCCGCCAAATACATTCTGCAGAATGTCCAGATAATCCTGCGCATCACAGTCTGTCTTGCTTATCTTTAAGGTTGCGTATGGCTTCTAACGCAGGCCCCTTCAAACTCTCAGAGATCCTCTGTTTCTTTCTATGTTCTGGGACTTCCCATTCCTCTAGGGCCTGAGTGGCGCCATCCAGCCACTCCTCAAATCCCTCTTCCCCCGAAGGTACAGGTTTTCTTCCAGAAAATATTCTAAGTTTTCTGTATCCCGACATCGGGTAGTCTGTGGGGTCCCTCTTGCACTGGGCTACAATCTCTCCTAGAACCGCGCACAGCTCTGCGCTGAGGGTGGTTGATGGTGACCCAGGACTCTCTCTAGCCTTCTGCTTTCCTGCTTTAGGGGATGGTGGAGGAGATATTTGTGGAGATAACGGTTTTTGTATCTGGAACCGATTTCCCTTATGTGGCAGCGCATGTATCAGATTGTAGGTCTGACCATCCATAGCTTGTATGCTCGGGCTTTTAAAATGCTCTGGAATTTCGTCTTTCCACTCTATTAATGCGTATGTACGCAAAGCATTTGGTCTCACATCCATCACCCATGATTTCTGGCATGGTGATAGAGACGGTATTAGCTGCTTTATCGCATTTCTTTGCCAGATCCCCGGAAGTTCAATAACTGCCTCCGCGGCCGGATCTGCGCCAGCCACTGTGTACCACTGTCCTACTTCTAGCGGGTCCATGCCGGTACTTTTGGCATGTTCGCTTGCTGTATCAGGATCCCAGACGAGCCCCCACATGTAGCGATACCCTCAGTTAAGAGGGCCGCAGATTTAGTTTGGGCCCTGAAGACAGCTCCGCCAACCCCCGGCAATTTACTCGACCCCCTTCTGGCACAGTTAGTCTAGGGTAATATATATATCTTATGCTCTATGGTTAAATTCAGACACCAATGCAGTGATAAAAGAATAACGAATTTACTTTCTACTGGCAATAAAATCAACAGTTGTAACAGATCACTTGAATCTATCTGCAGAGTAGGGATGAGCTCGGTGTTTGAGTCGAACATAAGTTCGACTCGAACATCGGCTGTTCGACCGTTCGGCGAACATCGAACGATTTGGGCCGTTCGCGCCAAATTCGAGTGACGCGAACGGCCCACAATACACTGCGCCATCGCAGTGCAATCCCGGCTCTGTGATTGGCCAAGCATGCACTGTGACCCTGCATGCTTGGCTAATCACAGCGCCGGCAGCTAGGAGAGCCATAATTGGCCACAGGCCAATGTGCCTCCTGATCATATTACACCTGAAGTTAGCCTGTATTGCTGCGTTTTCCTGGTGTGTTACACCAACAGGCATTTGCAGCACTTACAGCGGGCGGAGTGTGCCTCCTGATCATATTACACCTGAAGTTAGCCCGTATTGCTGCTTTTTCCTGGTGTGTTACACCAACGGGCATTTGCAGCACTTACAGCGGGCGGAGTGTGCCTCCTGATCATATTACACCTGAAGTTAGCCTGTATTGCTGCGTTTTCCTGGTGTGTTACACCAACAGGCATTTGCAGCACCTACAGCAGGCGTAGTGTGATTCCTGCAAAATATACTCCTGAAGCTAGGCCTTATTGCTGGTTTTCCCATTTTCCTGCAGGCCATTAGAATTTCTGGAAGGCAAACAAGGAGAGGCAGACAGTCAGGAGCCAATAAAAGAGGGCAAGCAGGCTCTGTGTCTAGAGACAACAGTGCTGGTCGTGGACGCGGTGCATCGCCATCAGCACGTGGCCATGGGACGCGCTTGTCCTTCTTTTCGGCAGCTGGACGTGTTGAGCCGCATCATGCCGAAGACTTGGTAGAGTGGATGACCAAGCCCTCCTCATCCTCCTCATCCTCTCTCACCCAGGCTCAGGGTACTGGCAAAGCAGCTGCCAAAGCGTCCTCTTCCCTGGTATCAATGTCATCATCAGTCACTCCTTCCCTAGACCAACCATGTCCTCCTGAGGAGTCCCCCGAACTGTTTGAGCACAGTGTTGGGTACATGCTCCAGGAGGATGCCCAGCGTTTCGAAGGGTCTGATGATGATACCCAGCTAGAGGAAGGCAGTAGCGTGAGAGCAGAGAGAGGGGATGCTCAAGAAGGACACCAATCTGGCAGTCATGTTCCAGCAGCTGCAGCATACTGCCAGATTGGCTCCAGTGATGTGGAGGGAGGGGATGATGAGGTCACTGACTCCACGTGGGTGCCTAATAGGAGAGAGGAGGAGGAGGAGGAGGATGAGGAGGAGGCACATCTCCAACGAGGCAGGATGCCCTCGGGGGGCCAGCGTAAGGGCAGCACACCGACGGAATCACACGGCAGAGCTCCGCCTGTGCAGGGCGCTGCCTCTGCCCGTTATTCAAAAAGTTCTTTGGTGTGGGCCTTTTTTGAGTCGAGTGCATCAGATCGCACAGCTGCTGTTTGCAACATATGTCTCAAGCGTATATCGCGTGACCAAAACATCACCCGCTTGGGCACCACATGCTTGACCAGACATATGTTGACCTGCCATGCAGCTCGTTGGCAAGCCTACCTTAAAGACCCACACCAAAGAACAAAGCGGACCTCTCCTTGCACCGCATCAGCTGGGATCTCCAACCCCACTATACCTTCAGTCCTCTCTGAAACCTGCACTGAGAGGAATGAAGGTGTAGAATTAGGTGTGTCACAGCCAAGTACTTGCGGGCACTCTGCTAGCAGTACACCGACGTCCGATTCTAGCAGGCAAATTTCCCTGCCCCAGCTGCTGGACCGTCGAAAGAAGTTCACTCCCAGCCATCCACATGCCCAGCGGTTGAATGCTAGCTTGGCTAAATTGCTAGCGCTTCAACTGCTGCCTTTTCAGTTGGTAGACTCGGCCCCCTTCCGTGAGTTTGTGCAATGTGCGGTTCCTCAGTGGCAGGTTCCCAAACGCCACTTTTTCTCACAGGAGGCGATTCCGGCTCTCTACCGGCATGTGGAAGGCAATGTCTTGGCCTCGCTGGGCGGTCAGCGGTAAGGTGCATATTACCGCTGACTCATGGTCCAGCAGGCATGGACAGGGACGTTACCTTTCTTTCACGGCCCATTGGGTCACTCTTTTGGCAGCTGGGAAGGATGCAGGACAAGGTGCAGTAGTGTTGGAGGTTGTTCCACCACCACGCCTCCAAAATGCTACTACTGGTTGTGACACACCTCTCTCCTCCACCCCCTCCTCTTCTTCTTCCTCCATGGCCTCTTCCTGTGCTTTGTCCTCTGAACCAGCGGTGCTCCGTAGGCGTTCAAGGGGCTACGCAAGTACACAGGCAAAAAGATGCCATGCCGTGCTTGCACTGGTGTGTTTGGGGGACAGGAGCCACACTGGGGCAGAGGTTCTGTCTGCTCTGCAGGGGCAGGCCGAGAGGTGGTTGACGCCACGCCAGCTTAAGCCAGGAATGGTAGTTTGCGACAATGGCACCAACCTCCTCTCCGCTCTCCGACAGGGACAACTGACCCATGTGCCCTGTGTGGCTCACGTCCTTAACCTGGTGGTGCAGCGGTTCTTGGGCAGGTACCCGGGCTTACAGGATGTCCTGAGGCAGGCCAGGAAAGTCTGTGTGCATTTCAGCAGATCTTATAATGCCAGTGCTTGCCTGGCTGAGCTGCAAAAGGAGTTGAACCTGCCCAAGAACCGCCTTATATGTGACATGCCCACCAGGTGGAACTCAACGTTGGCCATGCTGCAGCGGCTGCACGCGCAGCAGAGGGCCATCAATGAGTACCTGTGCGACTACGGCACCAGGACAGGGTCAGGGGAGCTCGGGTTTTTTTCACCACGCCAGTGGGGCATGATCAGGGATGCATGCACTGTCCTGGCACCATTTGAGGAGGCCATGAGGATGGTGAGCAGTGACAGTGCATGCATCAGTGACACTGTACCTCTTGTCCACCTGTTGGAATATACGCTGCGTGGAATAATGGACAGGGCACTTGAGGCAGAACAGAGGCAGGAAGAGGAGGACTTCCTTGCCTCTCAAGGCCCCCTTTACCCAGACAGTGTTCCTTCTGTCCCACCCATCGCACAGGAAGAGGAGGAGGAGGAGGATTGTGTCAGCATGGAGGTGGAGCCTGGCACTCAGCATCATCAGCAGCAGTCTTTTAGGGATGATTTACAGTCCCAAGAAACCAGTGGACTTGTACATGGCTGGGAGGAGGTGGCTGCGGATCATGTCGTCCTTAGTGACCCAGAGGACTCCGGACCGAATGCCTCAGCTAACCTACGCTGCATGGCCTCCCTGATCCTGCAAAGTCTGCGGAAGGATCCTCGTATTCTTCGGATCAAGGAGAGGGACCATTACTGGCTGGCCACTCTCCTTGATCCACGGTACAAGGGTAAGGTTGCGGACCTTATCTTACCGTCGCAGAGGGAGCAGAGAATGAGACAACTCCGGGAGGCCTTGCAGAAAGGTCTGTGCAACGCGTTACCAGAGAATGGGAGGTTACAAACTCCTGGTCCTGGACAACGAGTTGCTGAGGCTTCGGTCAGTCAAAGAAGGAGCGGTGGGGAAGGTGGCCGTCTGACTGATGCGTTCAGACAATTCTTTAGTCCGCAGCCCCAAGGTATGATCGGTTCCAGCAACCATCGCCAGCGTCTGATATACATGGTGCAGGAATACCTAGGGGCAAGGTCAGACTTGGACACCTTCCCCACCGAAAATCCTCTGGCTTACTGGGTCTTGAGGATGGATCACTGGCCAGAGCTTGCACAGTATGCAATTGAGCTACTGGCCTGTCCTGCATCCAGCGTTCTTTCAGAACGCACATTCAGTGTTGCTGGAGGATTTGTCACGGATCACAGGGTGCGCCTGTCCACCGACTCTGTTGATCGACTGACCTTCATAAAGATGAACCAGTCTTGGATCACCACCAGCTACCAAACACCTGAAGCTGATATAACAGACTAATTTATTTTCAAATGTCACATCCCTTCAAGACTGATGCTGATGCTGAGAGACTGTCCTGTTATGTTGACTGACTATCCTCCTCCTCCTCAATGATCCGATTGATGATGATAGCTTGGAAGAACATTTTTGTTTCTGGGTGCTGCCACCAGTGGCTAAGGCCCAATTTTTCAGCCCCTGTTTAACAGGGGCATGAAATTACAATTTTTTATGCAATGCTTTGCAGCAGGGCTCATTCCTGCACTCCAACTAGAGTATCTGGGAGAGGTTGCAGTGTCGTGGCACCAGCACCAGTGGCTAAGGCCCAATTTTTCAGCCCCTGTTTAACAGGGGCGTGTTATTACAATTTTTTATGCAATGCTTTGCAGCAGGGCTCATTCCTGCACTCCAAGTACAGTATCTGTGAGGGGTTGCAGTGTTGTGGCACCAGTGCCTAAGGCCCAATTTTTCTGCCCCTGTTTAACAGGGGCATGTAATTACAATTCTTGATCTAATAATTCACAGCAGGGCCCATTCCTGCGCCCACCAAGAGTAACTGTGAGGCCTTACAGTGTTGTGTCAACACCACCACCACCACCAAAGGCCAAATTTTTCAGCCCCTGTTCAACAGGGGCATGCAATTACAATTCTTGATCTAATAATTCACAGCAGGGCCCATTCCTGCGCCCACCAAGAGTAACTGTGAGGCCTTACAGTGTTGTGTCAACACCACCACCACCACCACCAAAGGCCCAATTTTTCAGCCCCTGTTCAACAGGGGCATGCAATTACAATTCTTGATCTAATAATTCACAGCAGGGCCCATTCATGCGCCCACCAAGAGTAACTGTGAGACCCTGTCTTGTATGCACCGCCTGTATACGGCTGTTCAGAGTATATAGGGCCTTTTTTATTTTGTGTGCGGGGTTCCCCTTAATATCCATACAAGACCCAAAGGGGCTGGTAATGGGCTGGGGTAGGGTGGGGGGGGGGCTGTGATGGGGTAGCTATGCCATTTTTCTTAAAGATTTTCATCCATATTACCGGGACCAGACATTACATTAAAGCCGCAAGCAGTTTTAAATGGCTTTTTTTCCTTTAGAAATGTAATTTTGTGCAGGGACAGTTCTAAACACGGGAAACACGTGGCACTTCACAGGCATACTTTAGACACCCCCCAGGTACGATATTTAAAGGAATATTTGACTTTTTTTTTTTCACTTTATGCATCATTAAAATGACTGCTCCCGAAAAACAGCCATTTTTAAAACTTTTTTTTGGATTGATACATGTCCCCTGGTGCAGAACCCGGGTTCCCAAACCCTTTTTAGGACAATAACATGCATAATAGTCGTTATAATTAGCACTTTAGATTTCGAACGTTCGCATCCATTGTATTTAATAGGGTTCTAAAGTTCATGCGAACTTTCGGTCCGTTCGCGGGTTCTGGTGCGAACCGAACCCGGGGGTGTTCGGCTCATCACTACTGCAGAGCCCTGCAGCAATAGTCACACTATAACTAGTAAGATATGGCGCACACGCACCACGTGTAACAGTACTTCACTATGCGCCCTATGGCACAGTAACTAAATAAACTATCTAGATGGCCAGGCCTGACCATATAACTCAGTCTATTGGGGGGTAAAATTCTTTGCATGCAAGTCTTTAAATGGTGGTGCACATTTCAGGAACACATTTGTAATCCAGGGGGGGGGGGGTAAATCTGCCAACACAGTACACTCCACTAGAGATCCGTTTGACTCAGTTCTACTATGGATCTTAAGTGGGGGGAAAGAACTGAAATAGGAACTGGTGGGCCACGGCAGTCTGTAGGCCTGACAATGGTATACAGTATTTGTGGATTGAGCATGTGCTCGCTCACCCCTCCAGACGCGATCCCAGTCTGGGAACTTCCACCTGCTGTGTCTCCACACACAGCCTCTGCAGCGGTCGGGTCTCCGGCTCAGCAGCAGTTGAAGAAAACCCAGTCAGAGGCCACCCAGGCTCGAGATGGGGTGGAAGGCTCTTTGGTAACTGTGCAAGGCCCCAGGCTTCAGGCCTTGCACAGCAGCAGGTCCGCACAGGAGGATCTCTCACTGAAGTCTCGTGTCCCAAAGAGGCCGAGCCTAGCCTCGCCTCCTCCTTATAAAGCTCCACCCATGAGTCTCTGCGGTGACAACATTGCACCCTGGGTGCCAAACGGGGTTCTGGGTAACGTGTTCTCTCTCCTCTGCTTTCACTTCCAGTGAAGTCTCTTCTCTACTCCCTCCCGACTCACCTCTCACCCGGAAAGTCCTGTCTCTCTGTATTAAAGGGGAATACCCCGCTACAGATAGAAATCGGAAATTTTACAATTATAGAACAGGAAGAGAGAGGAAATCTTCCCGTGGGGACATCTTTCCTGTGACAGCTGTCTAAAAGGGAATTCATCACTTTGGAGAGAATTTCTCTTATGTCCTTTCTCTGTGCCATACAGGTAGTCATGCATGGCTCAGTTTTCTCTAGTTCATCCCTTAGACTAAATGAGTGTCAGGTCACCTGAGGCCAGGTGACAGATGCACACCGTTGGGGTCAGGAGTGCACCGCTATGATAGTGGACCCTACGGCTGACTGCTGCGGATGGAACCCTGGGTGGTAGAGGAAGGCAGGTCCACTGGGGCACCAACACGGATCCCACAGGGAGCTAGAACATGAGATTCCCCAGGGCGCGGAGTCTAAGAGCCAGCAGGTGTTCACCAGAGCCTCTAGTGGTGAGGTTGGACTACGCTGCAGCTGAATCCAGGTCGCGGCCCCCAGGGTCTCTCAGCTCACGCTCACGGTAGGCTATAGGAGGAAGCTACAGGTAGGGGCGACTAGCAGACAAGGATAAACGGAGAACAAGCCAAAGGTCAAGGGTCACAAGCAGGCAGGGATAGTCGAGAACGCGCCAAAGGTCAGGGTCACAAGCAGGCGGGGATGGTCGGGAACACGCCAAGATCGGTAACAGAGACAAACGTAGAGCACACGGCAAGCAGGAAACAGGAAACCAAACACACAATATTGCACGGCAAGGCAGGCTTGGAGAACACAGTGTTAAATAGTGGTTCCTGTTGAGGCTAGGGTGGAGCCACACTGGGGGAAGATTACTTAACCATGCAGGTGTGAGAGAGCAAGCCCTAAGGCTGATACACAGACCAGGTAAGAGACAGACAGGTCATGAAAGTATTACTGCAAGGTCATGACAATGAGAGAAAAGCAACCGATTCCCTATCTACACTTATAGCGTGGATGGAGAAATCTCCCCTTTAGGCTATTGTATTTAGGCAGCCACTGCACCCTGAATACTATGGCATTGCCAGTAACTGCATCTGATAGGATGCAGTCGGTGTTTGGCAGATAATTTTACACCAAGCTCACGTGACTTTTGCTGAGCCGGATGGTGCTTATAGGGCCAGTGCTACCCATGGCTTAAATTTTATGCTAATTTAGTTGACATTGGCGAAAGCTTGAGCTGTCTATGGCCAGCTTAGGCCTGTTAAGTATTAAGCTTGTAGGTGTGGCCCAGGCTTGCTGCCGTCAGGAGCACGACACTGTCACAGAGACTGGCTGATTTAGCAAAGTATATTAACATAGTAAAATGTGGAGAGAGAACAACAAACTCTGGAGAACGGCCACACCAGACTGGAACACTTACAATGAACCATAGTACGTTACACACTGGAGACACCTGACAGCATCCGGCATGGGAGGCAGCTGGAAGGCAGACCAAAAATCAGATCCAACACAGGAAGACTACTGATGGTGCACAGCAACAGTCCCTGCTCAGTCCCTCATCCACAGAAACCTGACCCTATGCTACTCCGAGTATGCCTAGTCAGTGGGAGATCTGTCCCTAACCGGACCATATGCTAAATGCACGCCAACTTGAAGAGGACAGTGCCTTTTTATAAGCACTTCCCAACTCACAGATGGCCAATAGGTCAACCAGGGTAGCAGCATCCAATCGGACAGCTGTTTCCCTGAAGAGACCTGCGGAGGCCTTGGAGGGACCTGATTCCCATTTGTCCTCCGCCCTCTCTGACGGATAACGCCACCCTTGCAGGAAGGCTGCACCTGCCTACAAGCTGGCCATATAACATTGATTTCTGTAGTTTGGCTCAAATAAAAGTGCCACATCCAGATAAATCTAGTTACAAAAAGAATATGTACAAAGTGGAGGACTTTACAGGCACTTTATGAAAAACATTTTATATACAGATTTTATCAATTGGTGCAAAACGTAGACCAAATTTTAAAAAATATGTATTTTTAATTAGTAGCAGTACTGAAATATTGAAACATATGTGAAATATTAAAGCACTGCCCCCTTGAGGGCTGTTTTGAATTACCTGTTCATCCGTACCGTCCGTACCCTGTGAGCACTCCAACCCACCTGACACTCTGGGTTCAGACATCTTCTTACAGGCACCTTTAAATGACACTCCAACACAAGTCAAATAGATACAGTGGATATTAAAAGTCTAAACGCCCCTGTTAAAATGTCAGATTTCTGTGATGTAAAAAAATGAGACAAAGATAAATAATTTCTGAAAATGTTCCACCTTTAATGTGACCTATAAACTGTACAACTCAATTGAAAAACAAACTGAAAGCTTTTTTTTTTGGGGGGGGGGGGGTTTGAGTAAAAATAAAAAACAAAAATAATGTGGTTGCATAAGTGTGCACACCCTCTTATAACTGGGAAAGTAGCTGTGTTCAGAATTAAGCAATCACGTTCAAACTCATGTTAAATAGGAGTCAGTTCACACCTGCCATCATTTAGAGTGCCTCTGATTAACCCCAAATAAAGTTCAGCTGTTCTAGTAGGTCTTTCCTGACATTTTCTTAGTTGCATCCTACAGCAAAAGCCATGGTCCGCAGAGAGCTTCCAAAGCATCATAGGGATCTCATTGTTAAAAGGTATCAGTCAGGAGAAGGGTACAAAAGAATTTCCAAGGCATTAGATATACCATGGAACACAGTGAAGACAGTCATCATCAAGTGGAGAAAATATGGCACAATAGTTACATTAACAAGAATTGAACGTCCCTCCAAAATTTATGAAAAGACGAGAAGAAAATAGGGAGGCTGCCAAGAGGCCTACAGCAACATTAAAGGAGCTGCAGGAATATATGACAAGTACTGGCTGTGTGGTACATGTGACAAACGGAAGCCTTTTTTTACGAAGAAAAACATCCAAGCCCGTCTAAATTTTCCAAAAACACATCTGAAGTCTCCCAAAAGCATGTGGGAAAATGTGTTATGGTCTGATGAAACCAAGGTTGAACTTTTTGGCCATAATTCCAAAGGATATGTTTGGCACAAAACAACACTGCACATCACCAAAAGAACACCATACCCAGAGTGAAGCATGATGGTGGCAGCATCATGCTTTGGGGCTGTTTTTTTTCAGCTGGAACAGGGCCCCCCTGGTGCAATGTTCTACACCCTGACTTTACTACTACTTCAGGGAAGATTTGGGTCTACTCGGGCTCCGTTCCCCAGCGCCATGTGGTCTTCTATAGGGTGCATCTGCATCTCGGTTCCCAACCCCAGGGCAATATTTTACACTGAAGCGAACTCCGGAGAGGGCAGCCAGCACTGGTACCCAAGGGTGTCTAGCTTGGCTGTGGTGAGTATATACGTCAAGGTATTCTTGTCTGTCTTGACCACAAAATCCGCCCCTTACAGATAATCTCTTAACCTGTGCACTACAGCCCATTTCAGCACTAGTAACTCAAATTTATGTGCGGGGTAAATCTTCTCAGCTGGGGCTAGACTGCTCATGTCGTAGTTGTCCCCCATGCTCCTGATATAGTACACCACCAACCCTTCTCGGCTTAAGTACACATGTAGTTCATATGGCTTGGATGGATCACCAGGGCCTTGGTTAAATATTCCTTCAGATGTGTTTTTTTAAACACAGACGTGGAAAAGGCTTTTGATAGGGTGAGTTGGAGTTTCATGCTAGCGGTCCTACGACATGGAGGTTTTGGAAGTAGGATGCTACAATGGATCTCTTCCATCTACTCGTGCCCAAGGGCCCAGGTACGAGCAAATGGCATATTATCGGTGACCATTTGCATCTCAAATGGGACACGCCAGGGGTGTCCCCTGTCACCCCTCCTGTTTGCCCTGACACTGGAACCGTTTTTGTGTACGGTTCGCTTAAACCAGGACGTTACAGGAGTGCACATAGGGAACATTGAAAGTAAGATCTCGGCGTATGCTGATGATATGCTATTTTCTCTTACGAACCCCCTGATTGCGATTCCTAATCTGATGAAGGAATTCGAGAAATATGGCCGGGTCTCTAATCTTCGTATTAATTTTAGCAAGTCAGAGGCAATGGGGGTTAATTTACCACAAACACGGGTCGAGCAACTCAAACAAAACTTTAAGTTCAAGTGGACTAATAAAGCATTAACATATTTGGGTACTTTAATCCCGTCGAATATAGCTAAGATTTTTGAGTTAAACTTTCCCCCATTATTGTAAAAAATAAAGATACTATTAAATAAATGGAAGGCTGGCCTATATACTTGGTTAGGACGCTGTAACATCATTAAGATGAGCATTCTCCCTACATTTTTATATTTACTACAAGCATTACCAGTATATGTTCCGCCAATTTATTTTAAACAGAGCCACAAATTAATTTTTGATTTTATTTGGGCAAGCAAGCACCCTCGGGTGCAACGGAAACAATTAATGCTTCCTAAAAAAAATGGGGGACTAGCGGTCCCAGATATACGGAGATATCATCAAGCAATACATATGAGCAGGGTCATCGATTGGAATAGACATAGAGATAGGAAGCTCTGGGTGCAGATTGAACAGGGTCAAATAGCGGTACCCTTGGGTAGAGTGCCATGGTGTTTCCCCTCCCTACCTAAAGAGGTGACCAAACATCCGCTGGTAGGAAATACGGCTAGACTTTGCTCAAAGACACTCCCTATGGTCGGTATAATACCTACCACTTCCCCTCTGTACCCGATATTGGGGAACCCTCTATTCACGCCAGGGTATGAGGATGTGGCATTTAGATATCTGGTGAATAGAGGGTGTATACAAGCGCTAAATTATATAAAGGCGGGAGCATGGCTGACAATTGGGGAATTGACTGACCAAGGAGGTGACTTTGGATTAAAGTTTTGGAATGCCGTACAGATTACCCATTTCTTGAATACCCTTCCACCACCGAGACAATTTGATAGACCGCTCAATAGATTTGAGAAACTATGTGCAGAGGAGGTGACAACATCTCACTCTTTAGCGGCTAGCTATGAAATATTGACGATAGTGCCGGAGACTCAATCTTTGAAATGCGTCCAGGATTGGGAAAGGGAACTAGGGGAATCTTTTAGTTTGGAGCAGCGACAGCATATTTTCAGGTTTACACATGAATCCTCAATCTGTGTTAAAACACAACAAACTAATTTTAAGATCCTTACCAGGTGGTACAGAACACCAGTGAGATTAAAGAAAATTTACCCCGACACCTCAGACCTGTGTTGGAGATGCCAGGAAGATAAAGGCACTATGCTACACATTTTTTGGAGCTGCCCTAAACTGAGGAATTTTTGGAGAGAGGTTAGACGAATCCTTCAAATGTGTTCAGACCAAAGGATACCGGAGGATCCGGCATTCTTCCTTTTACATGCCAATCATATACCAGGGAAAGAATATAGGGAATCTAGCATAGGCCACCTGTTAGATGCGGCCAAGGCATGCATTCCTTTGAAATGGAAATCACTAGTACCACCGACGACCGGAATGTGGATACGTAAAGTTAAAGAAATAAGCAAACTAGAAGACCTAGTGCTCTCGGCACGGCATCAGCAGGAACGCTATTCCAGGACTTGGCGTTCCTGGACTGCCTTCCTAGCCTCATAAGAGGGGAGAACCCTCCTTGATGAGGATTAGAATAATTAAGGAGGTGGTCTGGAAGTTTAATATGCCCTTCTTGCATTGGTTGAGACACTGGGAGGTCTCTCTATGGGAACTTGTCCCATACTATATCCTACATCCCCCCCTCCCGCCCCTTTTTTTTTTTTTTTCCTTCTTTCCTATTTTCCCCCCTCTTTTTCCCTTTTTGTTTTTTTGTTTTGTTTTTTTCTTCTTGTTTGTTTGGTTTTGTTGTGGGTATGGTTGTTATTATTGCTGTTTTGTTTGCTGAACTGATAGGTGGTTAAGGTAATTGTAGAGATATAGATGGTTTTGGATTAGGAAGAGATGGGAGATGCCTGATTTATACGTCAATAGAAGAGAGGAGTATTTTATTTATATTTTTGTGAAGGTTAATTAAAGTGCAAGGATTGGTTCCATACGGATCTATGCATTTATGAAAACATGTTTTGGTTTATCCCTTAGTTGATTCGGAACATCTATTTGTTTATGTGATGTCAGAGATGTGATATGTTTAAATAATAATAAAAATAATTGATTTGAAAAAAAAAAAATATTCCTTCAGCCGAAAGGGAAAGCCTGTTCACACTGATCCATCAACTGCTCGCTGATGGGCTCATGAGGCTTCCCACCTTGTTCTTCAACAGTTCGGTAAGTGGGGCAGCTGTCCTGGCAAATCCTTCGACAAATCTTTGGTAGTAGGAGCAGGACCCTAGGAACAATCTTAGCTCAGTAATATTCTTAGGCCTGGGCCATGAGGTAACAGTCTCTATCTTGCTGGGATCAGTGGCAATCCCTTCAGCAGAAAAACACAAGAACAGGAAGCGCCTCTGGGTGCAGACTGTACAAAAAGTTTAATCAAATGGAAAGGTAAATAAAAACACTCACATTCAAGTGGTAAGTTTGTGCATGATAAGGTCCCAAACAATCAGGGTCATCCATGCTATCTGTCTCTATGGAGCCGATGGATGTGCTGTCTCTGCAGTCGTCTCTGCAACCACTAGATGGTATACGGCCGGCAGTAGTGGATGAACATCAGAACGAGGCTTGAGGAGCAGACTTGGATCCAGGCGAGGAGAGCGGATGTCACTGGAATGCGCAACGTTTCTTGAGCTGGCGTTCCGTGAATGATGTGACGGCCGCGCTCATTCTTCAGGCTAATTGACAGGAACCAGAGACAAAGGATATATGCAGGGGAGGGGGAGTGGCTGTAATGTACCCATTCTTGAAGTTAAGTACAGTGAACCATTTGGCCCCTGTCAGGCACTGTAGGGCATCCTCGATCCTGGGGGTTGTGTACTGGTCAGGGGTAGTCCTTTGATTCTGAGCCCTGTAGTCGATACACATATGTAAAGACTAATTCCTCTTTCTCACCACAACTTTGGGGGACACATAAGGACTTCTTGACTTTCTAATGATTCTGTTTTGGGTTTTTTGCAGCTCGGCCAGCTGGTCTCGGTCTTCCAAATCCAAATCCTTTGGGCTCACCTTGAACGGTTTGTCCTCACTGAGTTGAATATAATGATGAGCGCTCTTGGCAGAGCGCACATCGTAATCATTCTTTGAAAAGATCTTCTGCCACTTCAGGAGTCACTCTCAGACACTCTGCTTCCACTCAGCAGGTAGAGCAGCATCATGAAGGTAAAATCCATCTGTTGATTCTCCCTCCACTAAATTATGCTATGCTATGTTCACTTGCCCAAGCAGCATCCGGGGGCTTTAGTCGGATGGGAAGTTCTGTGTTGTTTTGAATACTTACAGGTACCTTGTCTAGACAACGTTGTAAAACCTTAGTAGAATTATTTCAGGGACTACTTCAATCTCAGTGGCTTTCTTCTGCGGGTTGGTCTCAAGAATGACGAAAGGCCTGGGCTGGTCCCAGGTCAACCTAACTGTGGCTTTCAGGTAAGCAATTTCACCTGGTTAGAGCACCTGCTCATCTGATCCATTCTTTCAGAATCTCCTTACTTCCTCTTCAGGGGCCCTATGTTCTCAATAGACCTGGTATAACTGAGGGTGAATAGTCTCTACAGATATAGTGTTCTTCGCAGCCAACTGGGTGAGAAGTCTTCCTACCAGGTCAGTGCTAGTCCCTATCAGTAAAGAGCTTTGCTTTGACCCCAAAGGGTGCAGACACATGACTGCCAGAGTATTAAAGGTCTCAGAGTTCCCTACTACCGAAGGGCTGAAAGTAAGCCTAATGGGAATATACCCATCCTACGGAAACTACTGGGTCCCGATTCTCCAAATCTCTAACTCCCCCAACTTCTGAAGTGGTATGTGCTTCTGGTACCTTTCATAGAAGTCTCAAGATAGTAGTGTCACTTGTGCTCTGGTGTCTAGCAACACCTTAGTCTAGACACCTTCCACTTGGATAAGGATGATGATTGAGGGACCCACTGGATCGTTAGGAAGGTTGTATGGGCAGTCCAGATATGAACACTTACAGTGGGGCAAAAAAGTATTTAGTCAGCCACCAATTGTGCAAGTTCTCCCACTTAAAAAGATGAGAGAGGCCTGTAATTGTCATCATAGGTATACCTCAACTATGAGAGACAAAATGTGGAAACAAATCCAGACAATCACATTGTCTGATTTGGAAATATTTTTTTTTGCAAATTATGGTGGAAAATAAGTATTTGGTCAATATCAAAAGTTCATCTCAATATTTTGTTATATATCCTTTGTTGGCAATGACAGAGGTCAAACGTTTTCTATAAGTCTTCACAAGGTTGTCACACACTGTTACTGGTATGTTGGCCCATTCCTCCATGCAGATCTCCTCTAGAGCATTGATGTTTTGGGGCTGTTGCTGGGCAACACAGACTTTCAACTCCCTCCAAAGGTTTTCTATGGGGTTGAGATCTGGAGACTGGCTAGGCCACTCCAGGACCTTGAAATGCTTCTTACGAAGCCACTCCTTTGTTGCCCGGGCGGTGTGTTTGGGATCATTGTCATGTTGAAAGACCCAGCCACGTTTCATCTTCAATGCCCTTGTTGATGGGAGGAGGTTTGCACTCAAAATCTTACGATACATGGCCCCATTCATTCTTTCATGTACACGGATCAGTCGTCCTGTTCCCTTTGCAGAGAAACAGCCCCAAAGCATGATGTTGCCACCCCCATGCTTCACAGTAGGTATGGTGTTCTTTGGTTGCAACTCAGCATTCTCTCTCCTCCAAACACGACGAGTTGTGTTTCTACCAAACAGTTCTACTTTGGTTTCATCTGACCATATGACATTCTCCCAATCCTCTTCTGGATCATTCAAATGCTCTCTAGCAAACCTCAGACGGGCCCGGACATGTACTGGCTTAAGCAGGGGGACACGTCTGGCACTGCAGGATCTGAGTCCCTGGCGTCGTAGTGGGTTACTGATGGTAGCCTTTGTTACGTTGGTCCCAGCTCTCTGCAGGTCATTCACTAGGTCCCCCCGTGTGGTCCTAGGATTTTTGCTCACCGTTCTTGTGATTATTTTGACCCCACGGGGTGAGATCTTGCGTGGAGCCCCAGATCGAGGGAGATTATCAGTGGTCTTGTATGTCTTCTATTTTCTAATTATTGCTCCGACAGTTGATTTCTTCACACCAAGCTGCTTGCCTATTGCAGATTCAGTCTTTCCAGCCTGGTGCAGGTCTAAAATTTTGTTTCTGGTGTCCTTCGACAGCTCTTTGGTCTTCACCATAGTGGAGTTTGGAGTGTGACTGTTTGAGGTTGTGGACTTTATGTGTCTTTGGTGTCTTTTATACTGATAACAAGTTCAAACAGGTGCCAATAATACAGGTAATGAGTGGAGGACAGAGGAGCCTCTTAAAGAAGAAGATACAGGTCTGTGAGAGCCAGAAATCTTGCTTGTTTGTAGGTGACCAAATACTTATTTTCCACCATAATTTGCAAAAAAAATTCTTTCCAAATCAGACAATGTGATTGTCTGGATTTGTTTCTACATTTCGTCTCTCATAGTTGAGGTATACCTATGATGACAATTACAGGCCTCTCTCATTTTTTTTAAGTGGGAGAACTTGCACAATTGGTGGCTGACTAAATACTTTTTTGCCCCACTGTATTTTCTTTGGTGCTGGTATTTCTGAGCAATCCTTTGTATGCCTAGGGGTAGAGTGTGCATGGACTTCCTGCACCCAGGGGCTAGTAAGCGTACTTTGCCGATTGACCTGCTCTGTGGTGGGATCACTGGGGATGGTTTGGGTTGTCCCTCATCCCTATGTTTGGGTTTCTTGAAATATGAAGCTCCTAACAATTTCTAAGTCCTAAGCTAGCTCCTTCGCTGAGATCCTTTGAAGTTTCTGCAATATATATACTACTATGTGCTTGCTCTGCTAAAAAATGCTTCTAATCAAATTGGTAATATAAATATACACAACAATGAATCATAATAATTTTTAAAACTTATAAAAAGCAATAAATATTAAATGAAATATACAAAATAAAGAATCAAGTCCAAGAAGACAATCTTGTGGAGCATCCAATACTATAGCCTTGCTCCTGTCAATCGTTTAATACATGACCGTCATTCATATGTTAATCATATGAGAAACAGATGGCTGACACTTTGTGATTAAAGTTCTGTTAGAAGGTAGTGGTCCTAGTCAATGTTGATAAGCGTGTACCAGACACCAAGATCCACACCACATGAGTTACACTCCCCTAGGAGTTCAAACTCACCATCACGAGGTATATCACAATCCCTGAATAATAAAAGCGGTGTCACCTGTTTTTATCAAGGGTAGCGAGAGCTGCAGGTCGCTCCGTGGGTAGTCGGCATCATTTTGGGTCCGTACCGCATTTACGCTGAGGAAGGAAGCAGAGCCCAAGAGAGAAAGTGATGACGTTCTAAGGATGAGGATCCTACTGCTCAGTCTTAACATAATCAAAGGATTTTGGATGGGGGCAAGGACCTCTCTCTCAGAAGACTGGAGGGGTTCCATATTCTATGGACGGTCACCCACCCTCTGCGGTGTCCTGCATCTCCCGGTACAGCTCTGTCTCCCGGGATCTCCAGCTTTGTCAGGGCCTTTACTATTACCTGGTGGAGAATTTTGTCTAGCCGCCAAAATAGTTTATTGTTCTCTCGCTGGTAGGCATGCTCAAAAAGGTAAATCAGCTTAGTGCAGTTCTTGACTCTCCAATACATCTCTTGGAGGGCCTCCAGGCATTCAGATACAGTGCACCTCAGGTCATCCTGTTTCAGGCTCCAGATCACGTCTGAAACTGGGGCCTGTAGGCTCTAAATCTCCCTGTCTTTTGATAGCGTCAGCTGCTTGATTATCTAGGTCGATCCAGGTGTCAAAGTCATCCTCCCCCTAAGGGGTGGGGACTTGCCAGAAGTTTGAGATATCTGTAGCTAGTTGGTGTGGCAGAATTTTTCTAGTTAACTCAGGAGGGAAGCTGAGAGTCCTTCAGAGGTCATGGCCGAAGTGGGGGGTTGCCATCCCTGGGTCAGGTGTGCTTCACTCAGAGCTTTCTGGATTTGGCCCTGGTCTGCCTGGTTGAATTAACTGGGCCTCAGCTGAATCAGTCAAGTGGAGAGTTTCCCCTTGTAACACAGCAGAAATACCTTTCTTCCATTTGGTGATATTGGTGGCTCATCCATTAGTGGTGGTTTGTGTCCACATAGATGAGTGTACCTGTATTACATTTCTTAGAGATAGATATTTTCATAGGATAGAAGACAGATAGCCCACATCTTCAGTAAGACAGTATTTACTAGTATACTTTCTCTTTTTCTTGTTCATCTCATTTTTATATGCGGTTAATAGATGGGAGGAAAGACAGATGTACCCCCATCTCTTCATACACATTGGTGTTGGTGAGTAGACCCTGAGTTTACATATTCTCTAAATAGCCTGGAGCGTTTATATTGGGTGTAAGAGGATATAATAGCCCTCATATTGTCTATATGTGTATATCAAGAGAAGTTTTACCAATTAACTTGGTAGATGTAAATATTACCACATAGAAATAGAGCTTTGGTTCATATATAGTGACATCAGGGGCGGGCTGGGCCGGGGGGCAGGGTGGCAATTTTCCCCTAGGCTGCCCTAACTTATATGCATAGCGGCCGGCGGCTGCCCGCTCATGATTTTTTTTTCCCGGAGGAAGTCGGGTCAGGGCAGGGGCCATGAGCTGAGGCAGAGGGAGGGGTGCTGAAGCTCAATCGGCACTCAGACTGAGTGCCAGCACTCACTCATGTAGCGGGGCCGCTCTGTCACCCGCGGCTCCGCTCCTCCCGTTGGTCGCGCTCACACTAATCCACCGACAGAGGAGTGAGAGCCAGCCTGTCAGCTCCTGCGGGGGATTTCCCCCCTCCCTCTTCTCCAAACACTGCAGCATGTGCGGGCTCCGCTCGCAGAGTCCAGCCGCCCACTCTGTTCCCTCCCCTTCTTCCTCATTGGTAGGTGGAGGGTACCCATCAGCCAGGCCTCCAGCAGCTGCAAAGACATATAGTCCCTATCGCCTGCTTGCCCAGTAGCAGTCCCTGGGGGCAGAAACTCCCCAGCCTCCCCACAGCAGGAGGACGGACGAGAGGCTGCGAGGAGCGGACTGTCACTCCATGAGGTGAGAGAGCAGAGCAGAGATAATGTAAGTTTTTTTGGTGAATGTGTTTTTTATTTTATTTATTTTTTATTTATTTTTATTGAAAAGAAAGATTTCTCTCTTCCTTCTCATTGTTTCATGCTGGGAGCTGATATTATAAACCCCTTCATGCCTAAACCTTTTTTTGACACTTGTCAAAAATCTGTATTTTTGTTAGAAAATTACTTAGAACCCCCAAACTTATATATATATGTATTTTTTTTTGCAGAAACCCTAGAGAATAAAATGGCGATTGTTGCAATATTTTATGTGACATAAAATATTGCATTTGAAAAACCGCACAGCGGTTTTTCAAATGCAATTTCTTTGGGAAAATACACTGTCATGAATAAAAAAAACAAAAAACACTAACATTAGCCCAATTTTTTTGTATAATGTGAAAGATGATATTATGCCGAGTAAATAGATACCTAACGCGTGGGGCGCACGTGGCATGCCCTGTGATCAGTGAGTCCATGAGACTCGGATGATCACAGATCGGAGTGAGGGGCAGATATCGGCCCCTTACCATGTGATCAGCTGTCAGCCAATGACAGCTGATCACGTGATGAAAACAGAAGCTGGTAATTGGCATTTTGTTCCCCTCATGCTGACAGCGTGAGGAGAAAAAAAGGTAGTTTATCGTCTTGTGTAAACGGGACATTAGTCCCGCACACTCCAGACCCACTGCTGCTAAGTAGTGCCCACCAGTGCCACCTACCAGTGCATATCAGCACTGCTAAGTAGTCCACGCGCTCTCAAGCTCCCAGTGAGTGGAGAACTGAGAGCAGCGCAGCCAGAATAAAATGACCTGTGTGTCCGGCTGGCCACTGACCTGTGGGTCCTGCTGGCCGCTGGCCTGTTAGTCCTGCTGGACCCTGGCCTCTGGGTCCTGCTTGGAGCTGACCATGGCCTGTTGGGTCTGCTGGCTACTAGCCTAGGGCGACCAGATGTCCCCGGTTTCCCGGGACTGTCCCCGGACTGAGGACACTGTCCCCGGACCAAATCCGTGCCCGATTCTGTCCCCACTTTGCAGGGCCAATCCTGGGAGGGTGCACCAAGAGCTGAGGCAGAGGGAGAGTGCCCAGGGCCGGCCCTACTATGGGTCCTGCTGGGCCTATTGGGCTGCCTCAGAAGGGAAGGGAGGGCAAGCGCCGCTGGATTACACAGAGCGGGGACCTCCCGCTTACTTAGCGGCTGCTGTGATACGAAGTCCTGCCTCCTGGACCGGCTCCTATGATAGACAGCACACTGGTGACGTCTATCATAGAAGCCGGTCCTGGAGGCGGGACTTCGTATGACAGCAGCCACACCGGGTAGGCAGTAGATCTCCACTCTGTGTAATCCGGCGGCTCTTCTCTCTCTAATCCCCATGCAATAAACAGACTGCATTGATGGACACTGGCGAGGCTTCATTGATGGGCACTGTTTAGGCTGCATGGATGGACACTGGTGAGGCTGATTTGGATGGGCACTGGTGAGGCTGCTTTGGATGGGCACTGGTGATAGTGAGCTGATGCGGTGGTTTAATGGGCCACTTGACTGGATTTGCCCCCCAGGCCTAAGGCTGCCAGCCATCCCCTGAGTGACATTGACCGCACCTTATAGGGATACCTATACCTATGGCTATATGGTAATTTACATACCTTTTATGATTTATAATAAAGTTTACGTTTTAGATAAGTGGCCTTTTGGTGCGTAGGGAAGCGCACCCTTGTCTAGTTCATTTTTCCCACAGTTAAGTTTCCCACCCCAATGCACCTTGCCCCCATGTTGATGGGGACAAGGGCCTCTTCCCGACAACCCTTGCCCGGTGGTCTGCGGGCGGGGGGCTTATCAGAATCTGGAAGCCCCCTTTAACAAGGGGGCTCCCAGATCCCGGCCCCCCTATGTGAATGAGTATGGGGTACATTGTACCCCTACCCATTCACCCAAAAAAAAGTAGTGTAGTGTTAAAAAATACAGTAGACAGTTTTTGACAAGTCTTGTATTAATAATATCTTCTCCTTCTCCCACTGCTTCTTCTTCCACTCTTCTTCTTTCTTCTGTCTTTTTTGTCCGGTGTTCTTCCTCTGCCGCCGCTCCCGCCACTGACCCTCCTCCGATGCTGCGTCCCGCTGATCTGCCCGCGCCGATGTCAAGCATTTCTTAAATAATGATGGGGACGTGGCAATCGGATTACGTTATCCGGAGGCCACGCCCCATCGTTATTTAGGAAATGCTTTACATTGGCGCAGGCAGATCAGTGGGACGCAGCATCAGAGGAGGGTCGTTGATGGGAGCGGCGGCAGAGGAAGTAGAACACCAGAGAAAGAAGATAGAAGAAAGAAGAGCGGAAGAAGAAGCAGGGGGAGAAGGAGAAGACCGGAGGATGAAGATGTGGGAGAAGATTAGGGAAGACCGGAGGAAGACCAGAGAAGCAGAGAAGAAGAAGAAGATATTTTTAATAAAAGACTTGTCAAAAACTGTCTACTGTATTTTTTAACACTACACTACTTCTTTTTTGGTGAATGGGTAGGGGTACAATGTACTCCATACTCATTCACATGGGGGGGGCAGGAACTGGGGGCCCCCTTTTTAAAGGGGGCTTCCAGATTCTGATAAGCCTCCCGCCCGCGGACCCCGACAACTACCGGGCAAGGGTTTTCGGGAAGAGGCCCTTGTCCCCATCAAGGTGCATTGGGGTGGGGGGGCGCAGAGCCCCCCATGCTCCAAAGCACCCACCCCCCCCATGTTGAGGGCATGCGGCCTGGTATGGTCAGGAGGGGGGGGGGGCTCGCTCGTCCCCTCCCTTTCCTGACCTGCTGGGCTGCATGCTCGGATTAGGGTCTGGTATGGATTTTGGGGGGAACCCCATGCCATTTTTTTTCAAAATTTTGGCATGGGGGGTGCCCTCTGAATCCATACTAGACCCAAGGGCCTGGTATGGACCGTGGGGGGGACCCCAAGCTGTTTCTTTTCTCAATTTTTTTTTTTTTTAGCCGGCAATCCTTTTTTTTTACATTCAGCGGGAAGCCCACTGACAGCTGATGACTCATTGGTTGTTAAGGAAGCGGCGGCCGGCTTCCCGGCCCCCTCCTTAGCAACCAGCTATATACAGTGTAAAAAAAAAACGCAAAATGCAAATTGCGGCAAAATCGCGGAAAAGCACTGCAGAAACGCTCAAAAGCAACATGCAAAGATTTGAATCGAGCCTTAGTGCTTCTTAAATTTCTTATTGTATTCCAGCAGAAGAGCTGTATGTAAATGCATTTTTTAGGTTCAGATTTGCTTAGCTGTTATATAGTGAATACAAGTTGTGGCCACACAAAAGTCCGAATTATTTGAATTCTTCCACATGTGCCTTACTGTTTGAGGCAAAAAAAATTTACTTTTTCATAGAAAGGATAATTTTTTTGAAGTTACATTGGGTTTTGTTATATTGAGAGGCTAGAAGAAAATGGTGCTTAGTGGTTGTTATAAAAAATAAATAAAAAAAACAGTCTCCCCCCACTGCTTTCTGGAAACTGTTCAGAGGGTGTTCATCAGTGCTTCATACCTGGCCACGTGGCATTAATTAATGAGATCAAAGCTTTTCTTTGCTGCCAACATTCTAAGCTAGATTTGGGAACTCAGCAGGAGTTTTGTAGCACAATTATAGTGATCAAAAAGCTGGGCAGGTCTCTCCTCAGCCTGTGTTATACCAGGACACACCAGCTACTTGCAGACACATCATTGCAGGCCTGGTATGGCCGTAGATTTCGTATAGAGTAGGGTGACCAGACATCCCTGGTTTCAGGGGACAGTCCCCGGATTGAGGACACTGTCCCCGGACCGAGTCTGTCCCCAGTTTTGTCCCCGGTTTGGATTTGAACAGGGGCTGGGGCAATTTCAAAGACAGTCAGTACAGAATAAAAAATAATTCTGAATTATACCCCCCCGCTCTGCCGCTCTTACCAGCTGAGGGGGTGTATTTTTTTCTATTATCTGTGCCCCTTTCTAATGATCATGTGCTGGTCCAAGCGGATATTTCTTCAGTTTCGGGTGCATGCCCATTCAGCTCCGCTCGCATTTTCTTCTGTCTTGGCTCCGGCCAGCCACCTGCCTGCTTATCTCTTTGCCTTCCCTGGTGGAGTGATCTTCCTCCGCTCCCCATCCAGTAGTAGCCGGGGCCCGGAGAGTTAAGCCTCGTACACACGACCGAGTTTCTCATCGAAAAACGACAAGAAACTTGCTGGCAGAGCTTTCTTGCCGAGTAAATCGGTCGTGTGTACGCGGCTATCAGGTTTCTCGTCAAGAAAACCGACAAGAATCTCGACGAGAAATATAGAGAACCTGCTCTCTATTTTCTTGTCGAGATTCTCGTCAGCCTGTTTCTCGACGAGAAAAGTGTGTGTGTGTGTACACTTACCTGTCCTCCAGGAAGCCCGCACATGCTCGAAATGACTTCAACGCATGCACGGTAGCTTCCTAGGCATAGTTAGGGTGAAGCAAGATGGCGGCGACGGCATCGAATGTGACGAGCGCACGCTCGTCGTAGTCGATGACGTCACCGCGTTCGCTCCATTCAAAGAACCGCGGGTTCTTTGAATCGAGCGTGTGTACACTCGGCCGGGACAAGTTTCTTGTCCAAAAATCTTGTCAAGAAAAACGTGTTTTTTCATGACGAGATTCTCGGTCGTGTGTACGAGGCTTAAGACTTGACAAGCTGTGAGGCGGGCAGCAGCGGCGATGGGCAGAGAGTCGCTGGTTGCCGCCATTACTAGTAAAGAAAAAAAATGTCCCTGGATTTCATTTTAAAAATCTGGTCACCTTAGTATAGAGGGTGTATTTTAGTCCAAATGGAAATAGTCTTGTTTTTTAATGCATGTTCATATGAACAAGAGTATGCTAAGAACATGTGTATGCAAAATCATACCCCCTCTTTTGGCCAAATGGACCAGAAATACAATAGTTGGCTCAGCTAAGTATGATCTTTTTGCAATGGGGACTTGGAGACAATGTATAGTTCCAGCAGTTACTGTCAGTCCAATTTGGTCGTGTTAGGATACTATAGACACACTAAAAATAAACAAATGTTGATGATGTCATGTCCTTGCACGCATCTCCTGACCCCATAAGGTGCCCACAGCTATAGAGAACTTATGCCTTATCTGGCCATTAGTAGTCAAATCCAGGTATATTTGTAATCCATGATTCTGGTTAATGCTCCCTGGCCAAGCATGATATAGGGAAAGTCAATTTCCTAGGATAGGTTTTTTCCATGCCAATCTTTCTTGTTTCTTCAAGACTCCCGAAACCGTTAGGCTGGGTTCACACCTCTGTGCGGAGTGGCTCACCAAGAGTCTGGTGCATCCCTGTTCACTGTTTCAGGTCCGATTTCGGTCCGAATTTTGGGCTGAATTCGGACCTGAAATGGACCAGAAGATGCACAGGACTCTGGAGCTGTGTGAACTGGCTCCTAACATGCAAATTGGATGTGGGGAAACCCACATCCAATTCGCAATAGCGTGAACCCAGCCTTAGAACTCCCCCTCTCCCTCCTCCACAGACACTGTGCAGAGTCATGGACATTGCCAAAGCCTTGCAACTGGAGATCTTTCGATAAGACAATCTTTCAACATCTTGTTTGTGCATTCATGGCCTGTTGTCATCTAACTGTAGCGATGGCCCCATGGGGTTGCTAAGCGTTACAGCATCCACACATTTCACCCTGCTGCCAGACATCCATTAGACACACTTTTCAGTCAATGAACAGTCTCTTGCTTGTTTGTGTTGTTTTTAATAGGGGATTGAACTTGGTTGGGGAAAAGGGACATGGGATGCCCATAGTATGAATATTGTTTAGCAGAACAAGATGGTTGACTCTAAACTTGACAGTCCTTTACCTCAGAACACTTCTTCCAGCACACTACTTAGGAGCTCTTACTTTACTGTCTAACTTTAGTACTCCTGTCACACCATCAGCACATGACTAGGCCTCAGTGTCTAAGTCCCAGTGTCTTTACTTGATAGCCCTTTGTAGGCCGGGGTCTGCAGTACCTCTTTGTGGTAGCAACCGATTTGATAGAGAAGAATAAATTTAAATGGACTACTGATCCCAGCAAGTCCGATTGCAAATCCTGCCCACTCTCCTAGCTGCAGCGACTTGACACAAAACTCTGACAGTCTCTCCCTCTGGCTCTACATCCAGGTCCCCTAGCATGTCTCTTCCAGAGCTTTCCACTGTGCTTTCCACTCACCGACACCTGTCCTGGATCCTTCCTGAATGATTTTACTCCGGACATGCTGACCAACTGTCCTTCCAGCTCCTGTTCCAGGACACCTCTCCATGACCATGTAATGAGAGGCTCCCTCCCAGCATCCTGAGCTCTAGAAAGGGGGTTCCCTCAGACACAAGAGTCTAACACTCCATCATCCAGTTCCCCCAGCCGACAACGCCTCTTCCAGCAGGCTGACAATGGGTATATATAGGAGGCCTGCCCCCTGCCAATCCTAGTTGGGGATTGGTCAGGGCTCCCACATGCACCCCATGTCTCTCCAGCTCTCTGCCCTACCCCTTTTCCAGAACCTTCTCCCTGGAAACAGTGGAGACGCCCAAGAGCTGAGGCACATGTCAGTCACCTACTGCTATACTAAACCACTCCCCTGCTCCCTGATCAAAACAAACAGGCCTAGCTCACAGCATAGGCCTGCCTAAATTTACCTGCTCTGGCAGCTTACACAAAAACCTACACTAGCACCTACCTTATAACAGCCTAAAAAAAAGTTGGAGCTTCCCTTTTAAGTACAGCCCATGGCTTAAAACTTGACACATTTTTTAAACAGATTTTTCATCCTTTCACATAAATGAAGCTGGCAGGAAGAATGACACATTTGTACAATTAATTAAGCCTGTCTCCTACCTCTCCTTCATCTAGTCCTGTTAATTTATGGCAGCACTGCGGCCTGACAATTTGCATATTGTTCATTTCAGCAGACAATGTGAGAAATATGGCTCCATTAATCGCCAGCTATTAGACTCTCGTTTATTACCCAGCTTTGATATCTTTTCATAAATATTAATTGATACAAACTCATTAAGAGATTGCCTGCTTGATTCTTTTTATCTCTTGATCTGTGACGGGCATAAGTAACAAGCTTCTTGCAACATGCAAACCAAACACATTTGTGAAATTCCTGATCTTGCAAAGTGTGTAAGCAATTACAATAATTTTAATTATACTTTCTTGGGTCCCTGTTGCGCCAAAGGAAAGTTCGGTTTAAAAAAGAACTCCAGTCTAATTAAAAAGTGAAACCTAGACCCCAGAAATGTACATATTAAAAAAAATTGCCCAGTAAAAGTGCATGTAGATTTGTTCTGTGAAAAAACCCAAAGCAGCAAAATAATGAATTAGCCAGTTTCCTGTACTTGGGGATGGAAGCACACAGCCAAACCAATATACCCTTATTACAATCTGTGACTCATTATCTGCCAACATGTTTCTTTCTCTTACATAGGGACCATCTCTGACAGTGGGGCTAGGCTTTGCCTCATCACCCCCGGGAGCTGCGTCACGCACCGCGGGCCTCCCCCTCCCCTCCCATTGTGGGGGGCGGGGCAAGCGCACGCTGCATGTCGACGCCACGCTCACATGCCAAGCGGGTGATGTCACTCTTGACGCTGTGCCACTGACATGATTGTCCTTCTCCCGTCCACCACGAGAGAGGTTTGAGCGCCATACGCCGAGCGCGTCTTGTTGCTCAGGCAGTGGCTCCGCCCCCTCTATGACGCTGCGTGGCATTGACGGCTGCCCTCGGTTTACGGCTGGGATATTTATATCCCCCACATGCACAACGCCAACACTGTAGTCTTTCTTACTTGGTTGATACGCTTGCACTTTGGACTATCTCCCATACATACCTTGCAGGTACTTATGATTTACCCTCAATACCATTTATTCTTACACCGCTCTCTTGGTTTCACTTTGTATTTTCCTTATTATGGTGTATTTTGGCTTTCCTATTCGCATGTTACTTTCTCACTTCTATCACTCGGACCCCTTTCAGTTTTTCAGCTGCTTAATTAGTTTATCTATGTCATGGATATGCAGTAGTGTTTGTCCTGTCAGCTTACCTTCCTTCCCATGTGTTCATCTTAGAGGCCTGAGCCCTTTCACCTGGCTTCCTTTATAATCTCCTCCCAGCCAGACTCCACCCCAGGCCCTATCACAGAACACTATATTAACCTGTGCACTGCAAGCCTGCTTTGCTGATCAACGTGTTTGTTAGGCATTGTGTGTTTGGGTTCCTGCCTGCCGTGTGCTACGTCTGTCTCTCTGTTACGTTATTGGCTTGTCCCCGACTATCCCTGTCTGCTCGTGACCCTTGACCTTCGGCTCGTTCTTTCGTTATCCTTGTCTGCTTGTGGCCCCTGACCTTCAGCTTGTTATTCGGTTCTCTCATATCTTGTGCTGCTGCTTCCCCTCTTTTCCCCTTATCCTACGGGGTGTGAGCTAGGAAACTCCAGGGGCCGCGACCTGGTCCCAGCCTGCAGCATAACATCCTCACCACTAGAGGCCCTGGAGAAGACCTGCTGGGTCTTAGACTCCGCGCCCTGGGGAATCTTGGCTCTAGCTTCCGTTAGGATCCCGGTTGTGCTCCTCTGGTCCCGCTTTCCACAACCACCCAGTTTCCTATCCGCAGAAGCCAGCCATAGGGTTCACTACCTCGCGGTGCACTCCTGTCCCCCTACGGTGTGCATCTGTCACCTGGCCACAGGTGACCCTGACAATCTATTAATTCCACAGATACCACTGGGAATATGTTCACAATTTGAACTATACCACTTACTACATTTACCCTAGCTGACAACTGGCTATCTCCTCTTTATATCTACTATTGGCTGCTGGTGCTACCGCCATGCCCTGGGTTTTACCGTCTCAGCTCCCGGGGATGATGTCTCCTATAGCTGCCCGCTATCATTGATACCATCCTATCAATGTACCCATCTAATACAGATAGGTGAGAATACTCGGGACCTTCCATGTCCCCCTCCCTTTTCTGTGCTTTTATATGTTTTTACTTCCCTCTTTGTACCATTATATCATTTATGGCATTTCTACTCTATTATAGATACCCCTTTACTGTGTATCTGCTCCTGACGAGTGGCATGTAACCACGAAACGCGTAGAGATCTCATATGATGACACGTCACAGTTTTTATGTTTAATATCTGTATTTTACTTTTCTATCTTAATGAACCAATCTGTCACTGTTACCTTGTTTACATGATACCATTACAATCTTGGTCTACATACCCAAGGTCTGCTACTATGTATATACGCTTAGACAATTGTGTACTATCATGTACTGTTTATGCCTTTTTACTATGACCTATTACTATAAAATGCTACTATTCTACATGTGTATGTATGCCTTTTTTGTACGAATAAAACAATGTAGACGTTGATCGGTTCTTTCAATTAGCAGTGTGCTTCATTTAAAGTCCCACCCTTTAGTTTTTTTGCTCAAACCTTATTGGGGATGGAGGTGTATATACCTATTGCCTCATTTAAATTACCAACCTTAGCTTTTGTCATAGTTTTCTCTTCCAGTTTCCTGTACTTGTCGAATGTTTTTCATTGATTTAAAACAGAAAATATATAATTTTGCCCCAAGTTGGCGCTAAGTTTCAAAGGAAATTCTACTTTCATTTTAAAAGTTCACAACACAGGCATTTAGATTCAAGCAGTCAGTCTGCCAGCCTCTAATGCATATAATTAGCAGGTGTTTCTAAGTTGTTAGAAAAGGATGACACAGACTTTAGAGTCTTTGTGATCTTTAAGGATCTTTAGCTGCTTATAACTTTATTTTTAGGGCCAAAGCTTTCATCCCCATATTATTCACCCATCATCATCATCCTCATCATTGTATATTACACTCATCATCGCTATCCTCATCATTGTATAATACACCCATTCTCATCATCCGCAACCTTGTGTAATACACCCATCCTCATCATTGTATAATATACCCATCATCGCTTTCCTCATCATTGTATAATACACCCGTCATCCTCATCATTCTATAATACATCCATCATCGCTTTCCTCATCATTGTATAATACACCCGTCATCCTCATCATTCTATAATACATCCATCATCGCTATCCTTATCATTGTATAATACACCCGTCATCATCTTCCTCATCATTGTATAATGCACCCATCATCCTCATCATTGTATAATACACCGGTCATCATTATCCTCATCATTGTCAAAACCCAGTCACCAAGGGGGATGTGCGCGTTGTACGTGGTTGTGTCATGAGCGTATAATCCAGTGTGGTTTGTCCAGGGTGAGGTGGTAGCAATGACAATTGGACTGGAATCTCAAAAGTTGTCTTTCAACCGTATGGAAGCGGTCACTGGACCTCTAGCAATCAATACGGCGGGAGGAGTATCTAGGAGGCCTAATTTACGCTCAAAGTCGCTCGGGCGAGATAATGTGGATTATTTGCTACCTACTCTAGAGGGGGTAATTGGAAGGGTTTTGTTTTGGGTGGGGGGGGGTAGTAAAGAGAATTGGTAGGTCTGGGGGAAGGGGGGGGGGAGTAGTATATGGTTGGGGAAGTGTTCTCTGAGGGATAGCGGCTATGTAGGGGGGGGGTTCTATCAGTGATAGAGAGATAGGGAAATCGAGAGGGAAGGAAGGAGAGAGATGGGGGGGGTTGTCCTTCCTCCTTTTCCGATCTGGTAACGTGTATGACCGATCTTTAATGGGTCAGTATTTGGGAGTACTCGTTAGTTGTTTTGAAGTGTTGCCAACAAGACCAAGTTTTCCTTGCTACAGCTTTTTACCCATACCTCTGTGCAGGCTGTTTAAAAGCTATAGGAAGTGTCAATGAACTACAGAGTGCTCATCAGCACCCTCGCAGTTCATTGAGAACTAAAACCTATCTGCCGCAGTGGAAGATGGTACTTGTAGTTCATTCATTCACAGACTCCTGGCTGGTCATTTATTGCTTGCTAAGAATATGTAAATCATTTAAAGGCTAACTCTACCTTTTGCACTATGTTAAAGGTTACAGAAGGATTTAGGGTCTAACATAGTGCAGATCGGAGCCCAAACTGCCTCCTTACTCCACCCCTTTCCCTGTGACAGTGTGCTGGGGTCCTTCTCCCCCACAGCAGCTGTCACTTTTGAAATTCGGGAGGTTGTGGCAGACAGACTTGTTCTCAATGGAACACAAATGCGATAACCAGTGCATTTGTAGTCCATTGCCACATCCTCCAATTCTCCAATTCAAATCCCATACAGAGCTGGAGGAAAAGCCTGTAAAAGCCTGGCATTGCACCCACAATCCACTGATTGTGCATGCAATGCTTTGCAGGTTCCTGTGCAAAAATATATAAATACACTTTTTCCTGCAAATATAGGTGCATTTACTTTTAATTTTGTAAAAAGTGGACTTAACTAGGCCATACATGGATCCCTGCTGAATCGGCTGAATTTCGAGACACATATGGGCAGGGAGGTTGTACAGAATTTGACCTACCAATCCACTTCTGTACAACTGCCTTGTCAGATTTTCCCCACTCAGTCAACGCTGCTGGCTATGGCCAGCAGCACTGATCAGTGTATTCTGACGGCGGGAAAGTCTCTCTGCTGTCAGAATACAATAACTCAGTGAGGAGGATTCCCTAGGGTTGCAAACTCATCCCTTTAAACCTGAACACATATGAATTACACAGGTTCTGAGGATAATTTATTGCAGATAAGGCACCAAATATGTTTAATTACCACCTTAATCAGCCACAGAACCTGTGTAATTAATATGGGTTCGGTTTTAAAGGGATGAGGTGGCAACCCTAGGATTCCCCCATTCACATTGAATGTGTGCTATGGGGAATTGAGTCAGTTTTTTTTGAACTAAAAAAAGCTGCATCATCTATGGGCTGCCTTAGTCTTTAAAGTGGATGTAAACCCAATTCCTGAAATGTGAGCTGGGCACATATATCTGCAGTGTTTTGTTATCTAACTTCAAAGAGCTAAGTCCCGTAGCTCTCTCCTTAACCATTCCTCTGTTATCAGCCTGATAACTCCTGACAAATTCTCTGACACATCAGATAAAAGCAGCCTGAAATTTCTGTCAGGGGAGGTTGCTAAAATAGATTAACAGGGAGCTGGCCCTATTACAAAACACCTCTGAGAGTCTCTGACTATGATGAGAGGGGGTGTGTACCTTTCCTCCAATCAACAATTTTAGCTATCTTGGCTGTATGCCCAGACATCACACTCTGTGTTAAACAGGAAGAGAAAATCTACTAACATGATCTGAACTTTCTAAACAGTATATAAATGTGAAGACAGCAGATATACATGTAAAACCTATGTAGGGAGATTTGGTTCATCCCTGTGTATCATCTGAGGTTGTTCACTTCACTGGGTGTATGGAGGGTTTACATTAAGGTGACCAAATTTTTAAAATTAAATCCGGGGACATATTTATTTATTTTTTTACTAGTAATGGCGGCAATCAGCGACTCTCTGCCCGTCGACGCCGCCGCCCGCCTCACAGCCTGTCAAGTCTTACTCTCCGGGCCCCGGCTACTACTGGGTGGGGAGAGGAGGAAGATCACTCCGCCAGGGAAGTCAAGGAGATAAGCAGGCAGGCGGCTGGCCGGGACTCAAGCCAAGGCAGAAGAACATGCGAGCGGAGCTGAATGGGCATGCGCCCGAAACGTAAGAAATATTCCCTCCGCTCCGACCAACACATGATCATCAGAAAGGGGCACAGATAATGGAAAAAAATACACCCCCCTAAGCTAGTAGGAGCGGCAGACCGGGGGTGTGTAATTCAGATTTTTTGTTTTTTTTAAATTCTGCACTGACTGTCTTTGAAATTGCCCCAGCCCCTGTTCAAATCCAATCCGGGGACAAAACCGGGGACAGATTTGGTCTGGGGACAGTGTCCTCAATCCGGGGACTGTCCCCTGAAACTGGGGATGTCTGGTCACCCTAGTTTACATCCAACTTTAATGCTCATAGTCTGGACATGGGTGCATTGTAACAGTGTCATTTTCTAGGAATCCTTAATGAATCCATTCCTTCATCTTTGGGAAATACTGATGAGGTATCTTCCATTCACCTTATATAAGTAGATCTTTTGTGCATGCTAAGGGTGTTGTCATGGAGGATTCCTGAAAAGTAAAAAAAAGTGGTAAGAATAATGCCATATTTTATGTAGAAGGCTGACATTTTTTTTTATACAATGGTGTGATCATGTTGTTTATTGTGCTCCAGTGCCTCCTACTGTTAAACATAGGTTCATTTTTTTAGATTTTTTTGCTCCTGTGTGTGGCCAATGTTTTCTTTTATGCATGCCTTGTTCATTAGGTCGGAGAACAAAGATTGGACAGGGACACATAATAGTCTATTTATAAATATTTGCACCCAAGATTTACACATATTTCACCCAGAATATACACATTTTTGCAGTGGAATCCAATAAACAAAATGTGTGAATCTTGGCTGAAAACATTGATGAACATACTCCCAGTCCGTAAGGACTCGTTTACACCTGCAGCAATCTTTAAAAGCATTCCATGGTGGATTGCTGATAGGTGTGCAGGAGGTGATAATGCTGCCTCCTGTATGTCTGTGCATTTTTTATTTTTTTTTGTAAAAGACGAATGGGGTTTTTGAAAGGAAATACTGCATATCAATCTCAAGCCTAGTATTTTGCTTGCATTTGCAGTGTAGCCCCATTCATATGAATGGGTAACGTTTGGCTGCCAATTTCGACTGGCCGCCAAATTTGAATTAGATAAAAATGTTGCCACTCTGCGAAGCAAAGCATCACAGCTAAAAATGGGTGTACTTACACGCATTATGTTGTGCTTATGAGATTTATAAGACTACAAAATGTACTAAGCAGATCGCTTACACCTACACACACTTCTAAATGTCAAAAACAGGTACCCGCTCCCCCTCCCCCCCCCCCGACAGGTGCCAAATGTGGCAGCGGAGCTGGGGAGGAAGCAAACAAGCGGAGCGTCCCCTTTTGGGTGTAGCTCTGCTTTAAATGAGCATCCCCGGATTAGTCCCTGGGAGCCAGGCACCTTATGGTAAATATTGCAGTGCTTAGGCACAAATTGAATGAACATACTGCTGAGCATCAATCCAAAATGGCTCCACTAGTGCAGCCTGAGCATGCACGGTAATTCATGATTCCACGCATTTGCAAGCTGCTCCAGCCACCTTATTGTGTGCAGTGTGACTTGGGTTGGATACTGCAATATTTGATGGATGGTGCCCTTCTCTCAGGGATGATGCTGGGGACCCAGCACGTGGGAATGACCATAGGTTGGATGCCAGGGTGATACTAGGTCGAGTCTTTGAGTTACTTACTTAATCCTGACCCCTGAGATCTGTTTTACTGAATTCTGAACCCTGGACTTAGTGCATTACTAAAGTATGACCCCTGAACTTTTCATTACTAAATCCTGGCCCCTGAACTCTATGCTATTGGATACTGACCCCTAAACGCTTAGCATTACTGAATTCTGATCCCTAAACTTTGCATTACTGAATCCTTATCACTAAACATTGTACGTTTCTAAATCCTGATCACTAAACTTTGTGCATTACTGAATCCTAAACTCTGAACTCTCTGCTTTACTTAATCCTGACCTCTGTGTATTACTTATTTCTGCACTCTGTTACTTAATTATGAGCCCTGCACTCTATGCTTTACACTCTTCGCAGGATAAGCTCAGGTTTTATTTTACCATTAAGCCCCACCCATTGCATAGCGCTCTACATCATTCCCTTCATTATGGTGCTTAAAGTATTTTGTCTTTATACTTTCAATTGTCCCATGTGCCCAACTGTTTCAGGGTGTGTTAATAATAGGGGTATGACTTTGTGGGTGTGGCTACAAATAAGGTTGTGTTTTTTTGGGCAAGTTCAGTAGGGTGTGCCTGGATTTTATTTTGAAAATCTGTTAATCTTAGTTTAAGTGGGGGTTGGGGTGCAGTAAAACGGAGGTTGTACTGCCTTTTTACTCTTTCGTCCATGGACCGACACAGCTTCTCTATTGACAAAGTGGGTATTATCCGTTAATTAGGAGTGACTAGGCAGAAAAACTTGTAAAAAGTGTTGCATCACACCTTCTACAGTACCGCCCAGGGGGCGGACCCTCTGGGTATACCCTCTCAGTCTTCATCTTCGCAGATCAGTTTTTTTCTGTCTAGCAAGGAGTAGGACATGGCTCCCTTCGGGCCCATTGGTCCGGGGGAAAAAAGGATATATATATATATATATATTATATATATTTTTGCTACATTTGTTGTTTCCTGCGATCTTCGATCAACTGCCGACTGGGTGACAGGCTGGATCCTCGATCCTTGTAGTCTCCCCAGTTTCGGCCATCGAGCGTGTGCCGACCCTAGCTAGGCGCTGGGTTTTCCACGACATGCCCGTAGCTCCACGGGTGGCCGGTGAGCCTACGCTCCAGGGCCTGCATCGGACTGCTCAGCTTCGGCTGACCTTACGGCCGAGTCGCAGCAGCCTGGCCGGTGAGCTTACGCTCCAAGGCTTGCATCGGACCGCTCAGCTTCGGCTGACCTTACGGCCGAGTCGCAGCAGCCTGTCCGGTGAGCGTCATGCTCCAGGGCATACATATGATCGTCCCTTCTGGGTCCAATCACAGCATGCCTGGCCAACAGTCACCTTCCGTGCGCGGACGATGATCTGTTTGGAATGTCTTCCAGCAGAATACATGCAGGATAGGTAAGTAAAACTCCCCTGCCTCGGCTGGGTGATTTAGCTGGACATTCCTGGAGAGATCAAGTAAGTGGTTGTGGCCCCTTTCTTCCCTCTCTCCCTGCCTTTCCCTCCTCCCTGGGCTTCTAGCTAAAGGTTGCTGGGTGCTGGGGGTCATCTAGGGGGTCCCACTGGAGCGGGGCTGGCTGTAACTAACATTTAAAAGAAATGTCATTTTTGCTTACCTGTGTTTGTGTCTCCATGCTGTCGGCGGCCATTTTGAGGTGGTCCATGCCAAGTTTGGCCTCTTGTAACTGCCTGGCGGCCATCTTCCTGTGGTTCGGCCACACCCACTGGCCCCTATCAGGTGATCGGCGGCCATGTTGGTCCACCCTGTATGCAGATATTGCCGTTCGGCGGCCATCTTTTTGTGGGCTATGGCTGCCTGACCTCTATCTTCTGTCGGCGGCCATTTTCTTAGAGCCCACATTATCTTCCATACAGACGTTTTTTGGCAACCATTTTGCGAGAGCCTCCGGCCTCTAGGGTGCATTACACTGGCGCGAAAATTCACACAGGAAGTGCTGATAAAAGAAGCAGACTGACACAGCAGCAAGGGGACAGCATCACAGGCGCAGCATAGTAGTACCTATCCAGGGTGGTGAGTCCTCTGGGTGACCCGGCATCTCTGCAGCGCAGGAGGGTGGCCTATTGATATCTTGCCTGGAGCCCTGTGAGTGTCAGCGTGTGGTCAGCATGGCATCTGAGCCAGATGTCTTCTCCCCTGAAACACCAGATTTAGCAGCTGGTGTCCCTGAGGTGTCTATGGACGCTATGTCGGCAATCCTAGAGGCGTTTGCTGCCAGGGTGGAAGCAGCACACGGGAATACAGGGGGTAATAAACGCCCCATCCCCTGCAAGCTTCTGGGGATATTTCTGATGCAGAACCAGGTCCAGCTACGGCTCATGGCCCAGATTCTGATGCATCAGAGACTGCAGACCGTGACCGATCGGACAGTGAGGAGGACTCCAAGTCCAGGTCAGTACGTGAGGCGGCTTTGGTATCTGACCTTATTACTGCAGTGCGGGATACGCTAAGGTTGGAAAGGACTGAAGAAGTAGCAGATACTCCAGTCCCCTTTGGGTTTCGTAAACCTGCCCGCACTGCTAAGGTGTTCCCTTGTGTGTCTTATTTTGACAAACTCTTATACAAGGAATGGGAGAACCCACTGAGGGTCTTTACAGCCCCAAAGAGGTTTGCAGTACGGTACCCCTTTGAGGAGAGTTTTCTGAAGATATGGACCTCTCCCCCTATAGTGGACCCTTCGGTGTCCAGACTTAATAGAGCCACCACTATTCCAGTAGAAGGGGCTCCTGTTTTCAAGGACCCTGTGGATAAGAAGGCTGAAGCACTTGCTCGCTACCTATACTCAGTGGTAGGCTCGGCAGTACGCCCGGCATTGGCGGGGGCCCTAGTGTCTCAGACACTTACTGAATGGGCAAAATTGCTACTCCAGGGGTTAAAGGAGCGAGATGCTCCTCCTAATGAGATAACTTTGGCCGACCAGTTGGTCCAGGGCCTTAAGTTTGTCTGCGAGTCAGACATGGATACTATTCCCCTGCTGTCAAGAGCTTCGGTTTATGCAGTAGCAATACGCCGCCTGATCTGGCTAAAGGGCTGGTCTGCGGACCAGACTTCCAAGAAAGCCCTATTGGATCTGCCTTTTAAGGGCGACAGACTTTTTGGGGCTTCTCTGGATGACATCATCAAGGATGCCACAGGAGGTAAAAGCACTTTGCTTCCCCAAACTAGCAAGGGTAGGGGACCACGCCAAGGGCAAGGGCCCTCCTTTACTGCACGTAAGCGTTTTTTTCGCCCCCTTAAGGCGACAGGGAAAAGACCCCAGGCCGATAAAGCGCCTGCCCAAGGACAAAAGCGTCCTTGGTCCCGCAGACCCAACAAGCCTGCGGACAAATCTGCGTCCGCATGAAGGTCCGCCCCCACCCAGCTCTCGGGTGGGGGGACGTCTTCGCAAAATTTGCGACTCAGTGGACTGCTCTAGTCTCCGACAGGTGGGTTTGCAAACTAATCTCCTCAGGCTACAAGATAGAATTTCTCTCTTGTCCACCAGACAGATTCATCACCTCCAATCTCCAGCTACTACCGACCCGTCTGGAGGCCCTGTATGGGGCGGTCCAGGGTCTACTGGAACGCGGGGTAGTTATTCCAGTTCCAGAACAGGAACGGGGTCAGGGTTTTTACTCAAATCTGTTCATTGTGCCAAAGAAGGAGGGGGTTCATCCAATCTTGGATCTCAGAGCCCTCAATTGCTTTGTGAAGGTACAAAGATTTCGGATGGAGTCGGTTCGATCCGTAGTCACGGCTCTCCATCCGGGGGACTTTCTGGCCTCCTTGGACATCAAGGACGCATACCTGCATGTCCCCATATACTCCAGACACCAGAGGTTTCTGCGATTTGCTATCGGGAAGAACCACTACCAGTTTGTGGCCCTCCCGTTTGGCCTTGCCTCAGCACCCAGGACGTTCACCAAGGTGCTCGCTCCGATTCTGGCACTTCTAAGACAGCGGGGTATCGCTATCACAGGTTACTTGGACGACCTTCTGCTGAAGGCCCCTTCAAGCTCAGAATTAGAGGTAAGCGTGTCCATTACCTGTCAGACTCTTCGAGACTGTGGTTGGATACTAAACACGCAGAAGTCAGTATTGGTGCCCACTCAACGCCTAGTGTACCTGGGGTTGATTCTGGATTCCTCAGAGGCAAAGGTATTCCTCCCTGTGGAGAAGTTGCAGACCCTCCGGGCTGCAGTACGGCAGCTGACTTCCAGGAATTGGTTGTCACTCCGTTTTTGCATGCGAGTGTTGGGCCTCATGGTAGCCTCCTTCGAGGCGGTCCCATATGCTCAATACCACACTCGAGTGTTACAGAAGGAAGTTCTGTCCAGATGGAACAGATGCCCTTCATCTCTGGATTATCAAATCCGAGTGAGCCACCTAGTCAGGAGATCCCTGGTATGGTGGCTGACAGCACCGGCTCTAATGGCCGGGAAGTCATTTCTTCTGGTTTACTGGATAGTGATCACGACGGACGCCAGCCTTACAGGTTGGGGGGGAGTCTGGGGTGTCCAGTCGGCGCAAGGTCGCTGGACCCCAGAGGAAGCCCTCCTGCCGATCAATGTCCTGGAGATCCGGGCGATCAAGCTGTGCCTCTTCAAATGGTCTCAGAGACTGCAAGGGCGTTCAGTCAGGATCCAGTCAGACAACGCCACAGCAGTGGCATATGTCAATCATCAAGGAGGAACAAGAAGCTCAGCTGCAGCATCGGAGATCGCTCGCATCCTGAAGTGGGCAGAGAGGAGCGTACCGGCACTGTCGGCCGTGTACATTCCGGGTGTGGAAAACTGGCAGGTGGACTACCTGAGCCGCCAGATGCTGGACCAGGGAGAATGGTCCTTACACCCGGAGGTGTTCCAACTCCTCTGCCAAAGATGGGGCACACCAGACGTAGATCTTCTGGCTTCCCGACTCAATCGGAAGGTATTGAGGTTTGTGGCCCGGTCAAGAGACCCATGGGCAGACGCAACGGACGCGTTGGTAGCATCGTGGGGTCAGTATCGGCTAATCTATGCCTTCCCTTCCTTAAGGCTTCTTCCTCTTCTGCTCCGCAGAGTGGAGGCAGAGGGAATTCCAATGATCCTAATCGCTCCAGATTGGCCTCAGCGTCCTTGGTACGCCGATCTAGTACGTCTGGTTCAGACGTCCCCTGGCGCCTACCACTACGGAAGGACCTGCTATCGCAAGGTCCCATATTCCATCCTGCTTTACAGTCATTGGCTTTAACGGCATGGCTGTTGAGAACCAGGTACTGAGAGATCGGGGCCTGTCAGACTCAGTAATCTCTACTATGAGAAGTGCTCGGAAACCGTCCTCTAGGAAGGTCTATCACCGCACTTGGAGGGCCTACATCTCCATGTGTGAGGAAATGAAATGGCATCCGCGTACCTATTTGGTTTCCAGAATCCTGCTGTTTTTACAGCATGGGGTAGACCAAAGGCTTGCCCTAAGTACGATTAAGGGACAGATATCTGCCCTGGCTGTCTTTTTTCAGCGACCCCTGGCGACTCACTCTCTCGTGAGTACATTTGTGCAGGGGGTTCGACGTGTGGCCCCTCCGGTCCGCCCCCGTTACCTCCGTGGGACTTGAACCTGCTCCTCTCGGTGCTTCAGACGGCACCGTTTGAGAATATTAGAGATATTCCCCTGTTGACACTTTCTCAGAAGGTGGTCTTTTTGGTGGCTGTTACGTCAGTTAGACGAGTCTCTGAGCTGGCAGCCCTGTCCTGCAAGGCTCCCTATTTGATTTTCCACAAGGATAAGGTGGTGCTGCGGCCGCAGCCTTCCTTTCTTCCGAAAGTCGTTTCGGCTTTTCATCTCAACGAAGACATTGTACTTCCATCCTTGTGTCCTCAGCCGTCGAATCCTAAGGAGTCGGCGTTGCATTCCTTGGACGTTGTCCGAGCTTTGAGAGTATACATATCTGCTACTTCCCTGTTCCGGAAGTCAGACTCACTGTTTGTTTCGGTGGCTGGTCCCAAGAAGGGCCAAGCAGTCTCATCGGCCACCATCTCTAGGTGGATCCGACAGATAGTAATCCAGGCTTACGCCTTAAGGGGTCAGGCGCCCCCCTTTCCTGTCACGGCGCATTCGACCAGGGCAATAGGTGCCTCTTGGGCTTTCCGACATCAAGCGTCTGTTTCCCAATTATGTAAAGCGGCGACTTGGTCGTCCGCTCACACTTTCACAAAATTCTACAAAATTGATGTAGGTGCATCTTCGGATGCCTCTTTCGGCCGCAAGGCTTTGCAAGCGGCTGTTTAGAGTTGCAACTCCTCCGTTGGAGGAGTGCTGTTTTGTGTTTGGGGTGAAGTTTATTTTTATGCTGTTACCACCCCTCGTTTTTTCTCTGACACTGCTTTGGGACGTCCCACTTTGTCAATAGAGAAGCTGTGTCGGTCCATGGACGAAAGAGTAAATAGGATTTTTTACTCACCGTAAAATCCTTTTCTCTGAGTCCATGGACCGACACAGCACCCACCCCTCCTTTTAAGTTTGTACTGCTTTTTGACGAACTGATCTGCGAAGATGCAGACTGAGAGGGTATACCCAGAGGGTCCGCCCCCTGGGCGGTACTGTAGAAGGTGTGATGCAACACTTTTTACAAGTTTTTCTGCCTAGTCACTCCTAATTAACGGATAATACCCACTTTGTCAATAGAGAAGCTGTGTCGGTCCATGGACTCAGAGAAAAGGATTTTACGGTGAGTAAAAAATCCTATTTTTTTCACCCCCAAACACAAGTGTAAATGAGGCCCACTGGTTCCAGGTATTGGTTTGGTATTATTAGTTGACTCTCAGTGCAAGCAAAGTAGGTAAAAGGAACAGGCCGTCTCCTGGTTTTTAGTTGAAGTGAGGATTTTCTGTTGACTTTTCACTATTCGCTCTCTGAAAAGTCCAGAGGCAAAATGACAGAACGACTTCTTTGCAGCAATCTGTTTCCGATATCCTGAACGCTGTGTTTGAGGTTCCTGTATTTAGGAATTCATGCGTCTTGTGCTGTAACAGGCGAATACAGCTGTAGATGCGATTTCATTCACCGCAAAACCTCAAGCTCAGAAGAGGCCAGAAAATAGTTAAGTCTGCAAAATGACCCGAAAATATATGAAAATAAACTGGCAGGTTTTAAACGTAAAAAAAAGTGATAGGATAATCAATCAGGACTTGGCATTTACATCCCCCAAAAGCGTTTTTCATGCGGGATCTTCCAAGCGCTGCACACAGACCCTGTCTGAGCTAATCCAGGCTGATATAAAACACACCCTGGGTGTCTTTCAGACACTAATTGGATTTGGATATGTATAGAGCCAAGCTCGGGTCTGTTCTGTCTCGGAATGAGAGCGTGATTGTTAGTGTTTGCCATCAGGACAATCGCAAACTCAGAATGGGGGGAAGGGGGTCTGGGCGCGCATCTGCAGCATGACTTTTCATATGCTGGCCCCGATTCACTGAATACAACTCCTACATGGGCCGGCCACTGGCAGCGGATACTAGCTTCTATAGTGAAGAACACTAACATTGCTGGCACAGAATAACACTTGCAGTGGTATGATGTGTTCCCTTTGTGAAGGAAACTAGATGCCATGACTTACGTTGTATAACAAGTCCTCTTGAAAAATTTGGCGCATGTTTTTCTTTTTCGTACATCACGGGACACAGAGCGACTTAGTCATTACTAATGGGTTATATAGATTACCTTCAGGTGTTGGCACTGGCCAATTCCAAACCGGAAGTACCCTCCCCTATATAAGCCCCTCCCACCCAGGAGCACCTCAGTTTTTTGCCAGTGTCTAAGGTGTTGGCCAAAGAGTAACATGTGTTTTCACTGGGCTTGCGTACAGGTTCTTTTGGGCCTTAGTAAGCTGTTCCGGATCCCACCAAAAAAGCTTCATAGCTAAACGGTCGGTACCCGGGCCTTGCAGCAGAAGAGCAAGGTTTTGCCTGTAATGCTTCTCTTAGGAGGGCTGGACCCTGGGATCCAGAGCTCTGGTCATACCCACGACCAAGATGTTGTCTGTGCAGGGTGCTATACAGGTCCAGGGGAGTGGAATCCTTGGGAACCCGGTCCCTGAAGGTTTAATTACAATGCCTGCCGTGATAGGTGAAGTTTGGACTTCTGTGGACCAAACAAAGTCCTGCGGCGGGGATCAGGTAAGTGGGGGCCCCCAGGAACTTGGTTCTATTGGGGGACCCCCAAGCCTAATTTGTCTTTCTGTCTGTTACCTAACGGTATTCCCGCTAAATATCTGTGTTTGCCTGTAACTACTGAAAATGTAAAATTTTAATAGTAGTCAAGAAAAAAAAAAAAAAAAGGGACCGCGGTACCTGTGTTAAACCACTAGAGGCCGCTGTAGTCCATTTTTCTTGTCATGTGGATCTTTGGTTTTCTCAAGTCAAAAGATCCAGGCAGCTGGTAAGTTTCTCTGTGGGAATCCACTTCCTCTGCCCTGTTGCTGCGCTCATCCACCGCACAGGCCCTCCGGCAAAAAGGGCCCTGGCTCCTAGTCCCCTGTTGATTTCGAAAAGGGCGCCAATGGCGCACGGGCGCGCACGTGGGCGCGTGCACGTGCCTCCTATGAAAAAAAAGGGGCGGGTGGATGACGCTCGATGCGCGCCGCGGCGCTTCTGCGCATGTGCGGGCGTCCCAGCATGGTTAAAAGTCACAGTACAAGTGTCAGCTGGATGCAAACAGAGCTAGCAACAAACAGTGGCACACAGAGGCGGTTGATGCAGGCATCCCCATAGAAAGGCACTTTAGTGGACACCAGCTGGTATATAGCAGCAACTTTGTTAGACTATTACCAGCAAAATTGGTGTATGACGACGGGAATACCTCAGCTTTGTGCTTAAAGGATATGTCGTCCAGACGCTCCGGAAATAGATCTTCCAGGAAGCCAAAGGGGTCTCCATCGGGCTCTGAGGATATTGGGCATGCTTGTACTGCACCAATCTCCCCTGAGAATTCAGAGGTCAGTAGCCGTAGAAACCCCGCAGGAATGCCTGGTGCTGCGGCTGTCCCCAGTCCACCTGCTCCTGTATATATAACAGAGGAGGTTTTATCCTCAACTCTGGGAGGATTGGAAGAGAGATTAACAGCATTGATCGCTGCTTCCCTGTCACAGGAAAAGCGCGTCCGATCTCCGTCTCCTCCTTCAGAGTGCCTGTTAGTGGAGGAACAGCCCCACACAGAGATCGACCTACCTGAAGGGGATCAGGATGAGGTTGATTCAGTTATGGAGGAATCAACAGTGGAAGAACCTTTCTCAGCATCTCAGGCTGAAAGATTATGGGTTCAGTCTCTGACTAATATGGTCCGATCAGCATTTAAAATGCCTCTGGCGGAACCACCATCCACTACGGTTTCCTCACTGGGGTCGCTAAAAGCTCCCCAGGCTGTCTGTTCCTTCCCAATCCACCCTTTATTAGAAGGGCTTATTTACCAGGATTGGGAGCATCCTGATAAAATATTTGCTCCCCCCAAGAGATTTCCGGTGATCTATCCCATGGAGGATAAGTTCATAAGAAAATGGAGGGTCCCTACAGTGGACGCAGCCATCTCTTCTGTTAACAAATCACTGACATGTCCAGTAGATAATGTTCCAATGTTCAAAGACCCAATAGATAAAAAATTGGAGTCTTTACTAAAATCTGCTTTCTCTACAGCAAGCATGGTGACACAACCTGCGGTAGCAGCGATTGGAGTCTGCCAAGCAGTGAAAGATCAGTTGAAACAAGTCTTAAGGGACTTACCAGATCAGCAGGCTCTTGCCCTAGCTGACCTGCCTAGAGCCTTGTGTTTTGCGGTGGACGCCATAAAGGATACAATCCAACAGGCCTCCCGCTTTACGCTGTCTATAGTACATATGCGTAGGCTGCTGTGGCTCAAAAACTGGTCTGCTGAAGCTCCCTGTAAAAAACTGCTGGTTAGCTTCCCATTTTATGGAGAACGCTTATTTGGAGAAGATCTGGACAAATATATCCAGAAAATTTCTGCCGGTAAAAGTTCACTCTTACCGGTTAAGAACAAGGGTAGAAGTCCTTCTTTTAAGAGGCCTACTTCTCCAGTCCCGGGCACATCGGCTGTGAAGCAGTTCCGACGGCCTCCGCGGTCAAATTCAGGGGGCAGAAATCAGGGACAATCACAGGGTAACAAGAAGCCCTGGATCAAGAGAGGTACAAAACCTCCCCCCAAGGCATGAAGCGTTGCCCCCACTCAATCGGGTGGGGGGAAGACTTCAGTTGTTCACAGAGACCTGGCGGGACACCATCAGAGACAGATGGGTGCTCTCCGCAGTAAGTCTGGGATACAAGCTGGAGTTAAAAGGCACTCCTCCTGCCCAATTTATGAGGTCAAACGTGCCAAGAGATCCCCAAAAGAGAGGATCCCTCCTTCTGGCACTAGAACAACTATTGCTCCAAGGTGTAATCATGAAGGTTCCCCTGGAAGAAAGCGGATTCGGGTTTTACTCGAACCTTTTCACAGTCCCCAAACCAAATGGGGACGTGAGGCCCATATTAAATCTAAAAGGGCTAAACAAGTTCCTAAATATCAGGACTTTTCGGATGGAGTCGATCCGATCGGTGGCCACCGCCCTACAAGGGCAGGAATGGTTAGCCTCGATCGACATAAAGGATGCTTATCTGCATATTCCCATCTTTCCGGCCCACCAGAAATTTCTACGCTTTGCAGTAGAAGGGCGCCATTTTCAGTTCAGAGCCTTACCTTTCGGTCTGGCCACAGCACCACGAGTGTTCACAAAAATTCTGGCCCCATTATTGGCCAATCTAAGAACACAGGGTGTAACGATAATGGCATATCTAGACGACCTGCTACTAATAGACCACTCAGTGGAAAAGCTGGAAGTAGCTATTCACAAGACAATCAAGTATCTGGAATATCACGGTTGGATTATCAACCGGGACAAGTCAGCTCTAAGACCAGTCAAAAGTCTGGAATACTTAGGGCTAAGGCTGGATTCAAATCAGAGAAAGATTTTCTTACCTCCAGAGAAGGTGTCGTCTTTAAAAGATTTGACCCACTTAGTGGGTACAAAAAGAAAACCATCCATACGCCTCTGCATGAGGCTGCTGGGAAAAATGGTGGCTTCATTCGAAGCGGTACCCTACGGTCAATTCCATTCAAGGAATTTGCAAAGGGCCATACTGTCAGCCTGGAACAAAAAAGTTCAGGCTTTAGACTTACCAATGTCCCTGTCCCCTTCCGTTCGCAAGAGCCTCCATTGGTGGTTGGTGCCCCAGAATCTGGAAAAAGGGAAACCCTTCAGTCCGGTTTCTTGGAAGGTAGTCACTACAGATGCCAGCCTCATAGGCTGGGGGGCAGTACTGGAGCAATGGTCTCTCCAGGGCAAGTGGTCAGAAGCAGAAAAGGCCCTGCCCATCAATCTCTTAGAGATACGAGCAGCCCGGTATGCCCTAGTAGCATGGACATCCAAACTCCAAGGGTCCCCTGTCAGAATTCAATCAGACAATGCCACAGCAGTGGCATATATCAATCACCAGGGTGGCACCAGGAGTCGTGCAGCCCAGAGGGAAGCAAATTGCATCCTGGAGTGGGCAGAAAAATATGTCCCAGCCATATCCGCGGTTTTTATCCCAGGAGTGGAAAATTGGAGAGCGGACTTTTTAAGTCGCCAACAATTATGCCCGGGGGAATGGTCTCTTCACCCCGAGGTTTTCCAGGCAATATGCCAGCGGTGGGGAACACCGGATGTAGATCTGCTAGCATCCAGATTCAACGCAAAGGTGGACAGATTTGTGTCTCGCACAAGGGATCCTCTAGCTTGCGGCTCGGATGCCCTAGTGTTCCCTTGGAATCAGTTCAAGCTGATATATGCATTCCCACCGCCACAATTGTTACCGCGATTACTCCGCAGAATCAGGGTAGAAAAGAAACCAGTGATTCTGGTGGCTCCAGCGTGGCCCCGAAGGGCATGGTACGCGGAGATTGTAAAAATGTCAGTGAGGAGTCCTTGGACCCTCCCACATCGTCCGGACCTGCTGTCGCAGGGACCGATATACCACCCTTCCTTACCAGCCCTAGGTTTGACGGCCTGGCTATTGAAGCCCACATTCTGAAAAAGAGAGGGCTCTCTAATTCTGTGGTATCTACCATGATCAATGCCAGGAAGCCGGTATCCAGGCAGATCTATTATAGGATCTGGAAAGCGTACATTAAGTGGTGTGAGGCCAAGAAATGGCATCCACGTAAGTACGTGATAGGGAGGATTTTGGACTTCCTACAGTGGGCTGTAGATAGGAAGCTGGCCTTGAGTACTATCAAGGGTCAGATTTCGGCCTTGTCAATATTTTTTCAAAGGCCCTTGGCTTCGCATTCACTAGTCAAAGCTTTCATACAAGGAGTGATGCGTATTAGCCCTCCGGTTAGTATTCCCATATGTCCTTGGGACTTAAACCTGGTTCTGTCAGTTCTACAGAAACAACCGTTTGAACCATTGCAACACATTTCCTTGGTTCTTCTCACCAGGAAATTGATTTTCTTAGTAGCCGTTTGTTCGGCTAAAAGAGTATCGGAATTAGCCGCCTTGTCCTGTAAGGAGCCATATCTGGTTGTCCATAAGGACAGAGTAGTATTACGTCCTCATCCAGCCTTTCTTCCTAAGGTGGTATCGAGGTTTCATTTGAACCAAGATGTGGTTCTTCCTTCTTTTTTCCCCAAACCTAGCTCGGTAGAGGAAAAGTTATTACATTCCTTGGATGTAGTAAGAGCAGTTAAAGCTTATCTAAAAGCCACTGCTCAGATTCGCAGAACGGATACTTTGTTTATTCTGCCGGAAGGCCCTAAAAAGGGTCAGGCAGCATCAAAATCCACTTTAGCCAAGTGAATTCGACAGGTCATAATACAAGCCTATGGCTTGAGAAAGAGACCGCCTCCGTTCAAAGTTAGGGCGCACTCCACAAGAGCAGTTGGAACTTCATGGGCAGTGCATCACCAGGCCTCCCTGGCTCAAGTATGTAAGGCCGCAACATGGTCTTCGGTACACACGTTTACTAGATTCTACCAGGTAGACGTTAGAAGTCAGGAGGATGTCGCCTTTGGGCGCAGTGTGTTGCAGGCCGCAAAAGATCCTCATGCCTGATGGCGCCCAGCTTATGTATCCCTCCCCTCATTTGGCATTGCTTTGGGACGTCCCATTAGTAATGACTAAGTCGCTCTGTGTCCCGTGATGTACGAAAAAGAAAAAGGGATTTTTATAACAGCTTACCTGTAAAATCCTTTTCTTGGAGTAAATCACGGGACACAGAGCTCCCACCCCTCTTTTTGGGACACTTATTGCTTGGCTACAAAACTGAGGTGCTCCCGGGTGGGAGGGGCTTATATAGGGGAGGGTACTTCCGGTTTGGAATTGGCCAGTGCCAACACCTGAAGGTAATCTATATAACCCATTAGTAATGACTAAGTCGCTCTGTGTCCCGTGATGTACTCCAAGAAAAGGATTTTACAGGTAAGCTGTTATAAAAATCCCTTTTTTTCAAGTAAGCAAAACCAACCAATTGACCAAATACATTATTCCCAAAATGAGGTGTCCATTTTTATTATTTTTAGGACTTAAACTAATATTTAGAAAAATGTATTTTGTTATGAAGTAAATATAAACCAACATATTAATAGCAATGTTCTTTTGAGCCAGTAGGTGGAGCTTTAGATCTATAGTTTAAGGTGCTCAGTAGCTAAAGCTGAAATTTACTCACACAAGTGAATGTTACAGCAGTGACTCCCCCCTCTCTGTGTCTCCCTCCTGCAGGACAGCTCCATCTTAATTCCAAAGACAGCATGCCTGAAAGGAGATGTCTGCTGTGCTTGATTATCTAACTCATAGTGCTATGAGAATCACTTGCCATATGTCATGTTTATTTGTAAATCAAAGATTAAAAAACAGAAAACAAATGTAAACTGACATATTAATAGCAATGTTCTTTTGAGCCAGTAGGTGGAGCTTTAGGTCTATAGTTTAGGGTGCTCAGTAGCTAAAGCTGAAATTTACTCACACAAGTGAATGTCACAGCAGTGACTCCTCAGTCTCCCTGTCTTTTTTCTGCAGGCAGCTCCATCTTTATTCCAAAGACAGCATGCCTGAAATGAGACATCTGCTGTGCTTGATTATCTAACTCATAGTGCTATGAAAATCACTTACCATATGTCATGATTATTTGTAAATCAAAGATTAAAAAACAGAGATAGAACAAATGTAAACGGACATATTAATAGCAATGTTCTTTTGACCCAGTAGGTGGAACTTTAGGTCTATAGTTTAGGGTGCTCAGTAGCTAAAGCTGAAATTGACTCACATAAGTAAATGTCACAGCAGTGACTCCTCAGTCTCGCTGTCTCTCCCTTGCAGGACAGCTCCATTTGAATCCCAAAGACAGCATGCCTGAAAGGAGACATCTGCCGTGTGTGATTATTTAACTCATTCCTGTGGCTTCTATCCTTCTGGACTGGCTTTTAAAAGTACAGGTTCCAAGGTCGTCTTTCTAATGTTGGTCTTATTTTTACTTTAGTAGGTATCGACCACTGAATTAAGAATTGCTAACCACGCTACTTGTTTAGGGTCAGTGACTCACTAAGGAGTGAGATTTCCCCACAGTAGTTTGTGCCTTTGCCCTTCTCACAGTTGTGAGATTTCCCTGTAGTAGATTGTGTCTCTGCCCCACCCACAATTCTATAATGAAGGTATTACAGTCTTACAGCTGGACTCTCCAGTTATTTGTTTATTTTACATTACGGAGAATGCATTGCAGGTGGGTGACACCATCACCTGGCTTTTGTAATGGCAGTGTTATTTGCGCAGAAATGGTTACTCTGGTGGGGAGATCTCTACAGGAGTGCTCCTGAGAGGTTTAGCCTAGCCAGTACCTGATTCTACTTGCCAACAACCACACAAATGTCAGTTTTGGGTGGGGTTGGCCTTTAAGTAAGCCAGAATTCTGTAATGTATGAAATCGGCAGGTTACACAAGACTCAGCATTTTGAACTCAGCTCCTGTTTCTGGATTAATGCATCCTCCAGTCTTACACGCTTCTTTTTTTTTTGCTGAGGCAATTTCCCGCAGGAGAAAGTGTTAAAGTCATTTGAAGAGGCGGCAAGGAAAAGACGGCCTGAGGAATGATTCCCTTCGGATAATTTAAAGTGTTTAATAGCACTTCTGCACTTTTATTGTTAACACGTGAATGGCTGTCTGGCAGCCACCCTCCTTCTCCTCCGCGCGTACCAGGCTGCCACTTGCAGGTGCTACGACACGCGGCACTCCAACTGGAATAATTACTTTCAAATTAATCGCCTTAACTCTCTCACTGCCAGACTCCACCCTTGCGTGGAATAACACCAAAGAGGACCCTGAGCAGTTTCTTTTTGTGAGGCAGCACAGTGACAAAGTGGTTTACTCTTTCTTGCACCACTGCGACCTCAGGTTTAATTGCCACCAAAGACACCATCTGCATGAAGTTTGTTTGTTTTTCCTGTGCTGAAGTTCAGTTCCTCCTATTTTTCCTATATCTTTTAGTACATTCAATGTTATGTGGCTACACCATTTTGTTGCTTGAGATCTACTCCTTCCATCTGCAGGATAGCAAAATTAGATGCAAAAAGATTGGCTGTACAACTGAAAAATTCCTGATCTGCATGCCTGTTCTGAAGGAATAGGAGGATCACCATGGCTTTTAAGAGCCCTAAGCTGACTAAAGGTGGGAAGATAATAAGACAAGCAAGGAGACATACAGTGGGGAAAATAATTATTTGATTTTGTAATTATTTTCCCCACTTACAAAGAAATTAAGGGTCAATAATTTTCATCATAGGTGTATTTTAAATGATAGAGACAGAATATCAACCAAGAATCCAGAAAAAAACACATGATACAAATGTTATAAATTGAGTTGCAGTTCAGTGAGTAAAATAAGTATTTGACCTCAAAGCAAAACATGACTTAGTACTTGGTCAGATGTTTCTTGTAGTTGGTGAACAGGTTTGCACACATCTCAGGAGGGATTTTGCTTCACTTTTCTTTACACATCTTCTCTATATCCTTAAAGCGGTTGTAAACCCCCCTGTTTTTTCACCTTAATGCATCCTATGTATTAAGGTGAAAAAACATCTGACAATTACCGCCTCCCCCAGCGCCCCCCCCCCCCCCGTTTTATTTACCTGAGCCCTGGAATGTCCCACGACGAGGACGCGCTGCATCTTTGCCCGGGGTTCTCGGCTCTTGATTGAATAGATTGATAACAGCACAGCCATTGACTCCCGCTGCTGTCAATCAAATCCAATGACGCGGGCGCCGGGGGCGGGGCAGAGTCCTGCATTCGGCGGCTATGGATGCCAAATGCTGGACTCGGGAGCGCTTCCCAGAGGGGGTTATCTGATGCGGGGAGGAGCAGAGAGAGCCACCGGGGGACCCCAGAAAAAGGCATTCGGGGTCACTCTGTGAAAAACGAGCTGCACAGTGGATGTAAGGATGACATGTTTGTTATTTTAAAAAAAAATTAACCTTTAGTGTCACTTTAAGGTTTCTTGGCTGTTGCTTGGCAACTCGAAGTTCCAGCTCCCTCCATAAATTTTCTATAGGATTAAGATCTGGAGACTGACTAGACCACTTCATGACCATAACGTGCTTCTTTTTGAGCCACTCCTTTGTTGCCTTGGTGGTATGTTTTGGGTCATTGTCATGCTGAAAGACCCATCTACGAGCCATCTTCCATGTTTTGGCTGAGGAAAGAAGGTTTTCATTCAAGATTTTACAATACATAGCCCTGTCTATTGGCCTCTCAATGAGGCAAAGTCAGTCTGTACCTTTAGCAGAGAAACGGCCCCAAAGCATAATGTTTCCACCTCCGTGCTTGACTGTAGGGATGGTGTTCTTAGGGTCATAGTCAACATTTTGCTCGCTCCAAACACGGCGAGTTGACTTAATGCCAAAGAGCTAAATTTTGGTCTCATATGACCATAGTACTTTCTCCCAATCCTTCTCTGAATCATTTATGTTCACTGGCATACTTCACATGGGCCTGTACATGTGCCTTCTTGAGGAGAGGGACCTTGCAAGTGCTGCAGGATTTTAATCCATGGCGGTGTATTGTTTTACCAATTGTTTGTTTGGTGACTGTGGTCCCAACTGCATTGAGATCATTCACAAGCTCCTCCTGTGTAGTTCTGGGCTGATCCCTCACTTTTCTCATGATCATCCTTACCTCATGAGGCAAAATCTTGCATGGAGCTCCAGACCGAGTGCGATTGATGGTTATTTTTAATTTCTTCCATTTGCGAATAATCACTCCAACAGTTGTCTCCCTCTCATCAAGCTTATTGCTGATGGTCTTGTAGTCCATTCCAGCCTTGTGCAGGTCCACAATCTTGTCCCCGACATTCTTTGACATTTCTTTGGTCTTGCCCATGATAGTGGGGTTTGAGTGGAAGAAAAAGATTCTGTGAACAGGTGTCTTTTATACATACCGTATAATGAGTTGTCGTTAGGAGCACCTTTTTTAAATTGACAGGACTAATCTGTGTACCACATGGGCACATACTGTAGCCAGTCTGTGGGAGCCAGAATTATTGTTAGTTGGTAGGGGATCAAATACTTATTTTACTCACTGAACTGCAACTCAATTTATAACATTTGTATCGTGTTTTTTCAGGATTTTTGGTTGATTTTCTGTCTCTATCATTTAAAATACACCTCTTATAATAATTATAGACCCTTTATTTCTTTGTAAGTGGGCAAACTTACGAAATCTGTAGGGGATCAAATAATTATATTAGCCACTGTATATCTTTCGTTCGTATCACCAAATTTTTTTTTAAATTCTCGCTTGACAGAAAGAAGCAATGCATGAACGCTTTAAAAGAAAAAGAGGATTGGCTGTGTCACCCAGAGATTTTCTGCATGTGATAATGAGCATTTGCCAAGTATTTCTAGTTTGCTCTGGGTGACAGTCCTATGCACATCCTCACTGCCCTTTTTATGGCCTGTATAAGCACAGGTTACACAGGGAGTTGAGTCTGTGTCAGGGTATTGGGAGCTCAGACAGTAGACGGTCCATAAAAAGACACACAGCTGAGAATTCCCATATATGGGGATATAGCAACTCTGCCTGCAGCCCCTAAACACACACTGGCTGCAGGCTGACTGGATGTATGGATGCAGCCTGAACACTGCCAGTTGCTGACATTACACACGTTAAAGCAGAACAACAGGCAACGAGTAAACCTGTAACCTGCAGTGCAAACTAATAATGGTGTTCTGTTAGGGTCAGAAAGCATCCACAGGTAACCTTAATCTGAATTTTGTATTCCTTTATCTTTTAAGGCTATATTAGCCAGGGCTTTTACAGTGCCTCTGGGAGTGTCTGAGACTTGGAATATAGAAAGATTTAAGCTGGTTTGAATCCCGGCCGGTTCAGCAGGGATTAGCCAAGATTCAAACTATGTATGGGCAGGCTGAATGTACCCAAGTTGATCGATACAACCAGCATGTCCGATTTTACATGCGATTAATGCTTGCGGCTATTATGGTTGCTAGCAGTAATCACTATGTTTTCCCGTTGGGGATGGCTCCCCCCCGCTCCTCCAACCGGGAGAACGCAATGGCTTCGCGGGGGGGGGGGAGATTCAGTCAGTGTTGATGGGGAATTTATTTTCTTTCCTGCAACCCGTGGTTGCAGGAAAGAAAATGGCTCCATCTATGGCCGGTTTTAGGCTGCTTTTCAAAATGATGGATTGGAATTTTGAGACTTTGTGACCTTTGTAATTCCAGGTATAAAAATAATTTTTTGGGACTTTAAATGAGGCAGGAACCAAAAGGGTCACTGCCTCCATCCCTAATCAATATTGACTATAAAGGAGAGAAGGTGAGGAGTGGGACTTTAAATGGAGCACACAGCAGTAAATTGAAAAGTCAAGCGAGTAGAAAAATTATATTTATTTTGCATTGTACAATTATTTTTAGCATATATTGGACATACAGCCTCTCAACCATGAATGTTTAGACGTTTACAAAACAAATACATGAAACCATGTAATTTGATGTACATTTACATAATGAATACAGAAATCGCATGATGCTGGTAACAAACAATTAAAAACATAGTTGCGGTCATAAAAATAAGAAGGGGTCCATGGTAAGAAATGATGGTAGTTAATAGTGGCTCTATGCGTTTCGCGACCTTGTAGTCGCTCATCAGGAGCATAAACCATGGCATTAAAATCTAAAAAATAAGAAATATATAGATCCAAATAATAATAATTTGGGCTGGGCATTAATGATGGTCAGGAAGAAAAATTGGGAGATTTTAGGGAGGGAGAAAGAAAGGGGGGTTCAATAGTTACAGAGAACTTACATCTGCACATCGTGCGAGCTTGACGTGCCAACGGAAATCGCAAATGCGACTCTGGGCTCCCTCTCGAGGCACTGTAGAGGTCTGGAAAGGCAGCAACAGCCAAACAAAAGCACATCCCAGGCAGGTGGTGTTTGTTGATACCCTGCATAAGGGTGGAAAAAGTGGCCCCATATGGGGAACCTGAAAGATGAATAAGTGTGAGTGGTGTGAGGTATAATAAATGCGTATAAAATTTAAATGTAAAAAATGGAAAGTGTAGGAAAGATGGGTGCAAGAAAGGTAAAGGGATGGATAAAGGGATTCCAGGGTTGTAATTCCAGGGTTCAGAACAGGGATTTGCAAGGTAGCTGATTAGCTGGTGGGCTGGCTTTAGAGATTTGTAAATGGGACATCACAGAATCAAAACAAGGAGCAATTTTGGGATACCAGTCTAATAGTAATCCCAAAGGATGCATCCTGATGCCATTGGTTTCTAGTGAATTTATAAGCAGCATTCTTATGATTTTGAAGTCTCAGTGTTGTCACTGGTCTCTAGTGAATTGATAGTCTGTGTTATACATAAATATGAAATGTCAGTGATGTCACTGATCTACAGAAAATGGGTAGTAGTCTATGTTTTAATAAATATGAAGTGTCACTGATTCCATTGGTCTCTAGTAAATTCATAGGCTGCCATATTTGCAAACATTTTGAAATGATTAGTAGAGACACTTTGGAGGACATGAGAAGAAAAATGCAGTGCACAGGTATGACCAATTATATGTGCCTGGCATCACAGCTTGTAATCTTGCACCTTCTCTCTATGCTTTGCTATGTTTAGATTAATTAGAACTTGGGGGTACAGTACACTCAAGAGCAAGTGGGAGTAAAATAAATCCTATCTTTGGTGCCGATCATTGGTTTTAGTGGGAAAGAATAGTGTGTAATGCAGAGGTCTGGAGTTTGTAATGCCCAGAGTACATAGACCAGGACAGTATAAAGTACTTAGTACAAGGGTCTGGAGCTTGTAACACACAGAATGCAGGTCTGGACTGTATAACCACTTCTCTACTGTGCACGAAAACCCCCTTCCTGCCCAAGCCATTTTTCAGCTTTCAGCGCTGTCACACTTTGAATGACAATTGCGCGGTCGTGCGACGTGGCTCCCAAACGAAATTTGTGTCCTTTTTTTCCCACAAATAGAGCTTTCTTTTGGTGGTATTTGATCACCTCTGTGGTTTTTATTTTTTGCGCTATAAACAAAAGAAGAGCGTCCAGTTTGGAAAAAAAACACTATTTTTTTACTTTTTGCTATAATAAATACCCATTTTTTTTTTTTAAATAAAATTTTCCTCAGTTTAGGCCGATACGTATTCTTCTACATATTTTTGGTAAAAAAAGAAAATCGCAATAAGCGTGTATTGATTGGTTTGCGCAAAAGTTATAGCGTGTACAAAATAGGGGATAGATTTATAGCATTTTTATTTTTTTATTTTTTTATTAGTAATGGCGGCGATCTGCGATTTTTTATTGTGACTGCGATATTGCGGCGGACACATCGGACACTTTTGACACATTTTTGGGACCATTAACGTTTATACAGCGATCCCTGCTATAAAAATGCATTAATTACTGTATAAATGTGATTGGCAGGAAAGGGGTTAACCACTAGGGGGCGGGAAGGGGTTAAATATGTTCCCTCAATGTGTTCTTACTGTGGGGGGAGGTGACTGACTGGGGGAGGTGACCGATGGTTGTCCCTATGTACAAGGGACACACCATCGGTCCCCTCTCCCTCACAGGACGTGGATCTCTGTGTTTACACACAGAGATCCACTTTCCTGCTCGTTTCCCGGGCAATCGCGGGTGCCCGGCGGCAATCGCGGCCGCCGGGCACTCGCACCGAGGCCTTGTGAACGCGGCGGGCGCGCGCCGCTGGCAGCGAGCGTGCGCCTCCTAGCTCGTTTTAAAGGGAGGACGTCATATGACGTCCTCCCAGAACGAGAGTATCCTCCGCCCGCCGTCAATTGACAGTGGGCGGGGGACAAGTGGTTAATGAACAAAGACCAGGAGTAGGAAGTATGTAATGTGCAGGGGTCAGCAGTATGTTATGTACAGAGTGCAGGGGTCAGCAGTACATTACATACGGAGTCTAAGGGGCAACAGAATATCTTGCAAGGAGTGAACAGGCATATTATGTTGGCCAAAAATAGGCATCAGTCATGTTTATTACTTGAATCACACTGCCGTTTAAAAATGTTACTACATGAATGCAAGATAAATTCACAATTCCAATAAAATGGTAACAAGCATAATACAAAGTATAACAAAGCAGTGCAACTACTGTAGTACAGGGCTGTCTAGGGATAGTTCCCACAAAAGCCACTAGGTGGCAGCACAATAAAGAAAAACCTTATCTAAAAGAACAGACTATTGTACTTTTTCCAGCAGCGCTGTCCAGTTCATTCAGCAGGAGATATGTTCACACATCCCCTGCTGACAATTATGTCTGTTCATCTTCTGCATTTTAAAACCTGAGCTTTCTGGACCTGCGTTGGATTTACAACGTATGAGCAGCCAGATGAAAACAAATTAGCATGCGTTTACATAAGGCTACCTCTGATCAGTCACTTTTTGGACCTAAAAAAACAGGCTAAGATCAATTTTTTCCTGCACCTATATTAACTTGGATGTAAGCAGCACCTGCCCATAGACTTATATGTTTTCAAAAAACCTGAGAGGCAGACGTGATCATACAGCCCGTGTGAAAGGGACTTAAAAGAAGAAATCACTATCAATAAATAGCACAGAACAGTTTAGTCTACTGTAAACACACTTACCTGTGGTTCCCTGGGGATCACATGGAGGCTAATTGTAGCTGGTACTCCATGTGGTCGGCCACAGGGATCCTGGGACAGGCTCCATAAAGGGAAAACAGAAGGAGTCTCTGGTCTGGATGCCCAGGCAGTGGCAGAAATCCCACGGCTGGGTGTAAAAGGAGGCAGCTGAAGCTACTGGGCCACCCCACTGGAAAGGCAATATTCCAGGGTCACCTAGCACAGTAACCACCACAGTGACTGAGGTTTAGGATACAGCAGCATGTTCTTGCATTTTTTTCAGGCACCCCGCACACTGGGAGCAATAAGGAGAACCTCTCGCCTGGTGACCACTAATGTTCCCAGTCATTGCTCTCCTATCAGAGGTGTTTTCTCTAAGCACCTGGGAGTGGAAATGATTTGCTCTGGACAGGTCCATGAGTCCTGAGGATTATGGGAGCTCAGTGTATTTGTCATGTACCTGGGTGTATTTGAACCGGGATCTTCCTGGTCCCAAAGCTGCAGCCTTACCTGTTGCGCTACTGAGCAGATCTGGACTTTTGGAAATGTCCTCTCAGTGTTAAACATTACCTTGGACTCACTAGCCCCACCTGCTGCCAGCTGTGGACAATTTTCAATCAAAGCAGCCCTTAAAAAGGAAGTGATGCTATCTCTCAGCGCCCGTTTGTGTGGAATAGCTCCCTGGGTGTTGTGACTGCTTTTTGATCCTGATTTTCGTGTTGAACTTCTGCCTGAATTCCTGACTACTCTCCAGCCTGCTGATTTTGTACTTCACTGCCAGCTCGTGTATGACCTTTGCCTGCCTGACCACTCTCTGGATTTCGATCGTGTACCATTTTGCCTGATCTGTTGCCAACCTAATCTGCCTGACTATGTTTTCGCCTGAATCCTCAGCACACAAGTTCCACTTCGGACACTACCTATCACAGGTACCTTACATTACAAACGGGCCACAATGACAGTGGACCCTGCTGAGATTGTTAAGGCGATTTCACGTCAGGGACAATTGATTGGAGCTCATGAACAGCATCTTTCTTCCCTGGACGCCAAGTTAGATGAACTTTGTACTATGCTTAAATCTTGTTTGTCTGCTTCCTCTGCAACGGTCCAGACTCTGGATCCTACTCCTGCTACGATCCAACCCACCTCTTCTGTACCACCCAAACTTCCTATGCCTGACAAATTTGGTGGTGATACTGAGGACTGCAGAGGCTTTTTAAATGTTTGCCGTTTGCATTTCCGCAACAACCCTGGGACCTTTAGCACTTCTTCTGCCAAAGTGACTTTTGTAATTTCCTTGTTAAAGGGGAAGGCCCTGGCCTGGGTCTCTCCTTATCTGGAACGCAATGATCCTGTGCTGCAAGACGCTGACAAATTTCTGGCTTCTCTCCAGACTGTATTTGACAAGCCAGATAGAGCTTCTGCAGCTGAGTACTCACTCTTGGACATGCAACAAGGCACCAGGTCTGTGGCACAATATGCTATTGAGTTTCGTACCCTTGCTGCTGAGACTACTTGGGACTCAAGGGCATTACGTGCAGTCTTCCGAAAAGGTCTTGCAGATCGCATTAAAGACGAATTAGTCTATAAGGATTCCCCAGAAGACCTAGAGAAATTCATAGAGCTCTGTGTTCGTCTGGATGTCCGGTATCATGAAAGGTGCCAAGAGAGACTTAGAACTCGCAAGTTTCCTCGGCCAGTCTACCGTTTGGCCCCTAACTTCCAAGCACCACCTCAGCCAGAACCTGAAATCTCAGTTGAACCCCAGACACCTGTGGAACCCATGGATGTAAGCCGTCTCCACCTAACTGAGTCTGAGAAACAAAGGAGGCGTGCATTGGGCCTATGCCTATACTGTGGACGTAAAGGACATTTATTATCTGTCTGCCCTTCCCGTCCAGTAAAAGGCAGGGTCTAACCAGTGTTGGAGGAGCTGGCTTAGACCTTACAGGTATATCCTCCAAGACCAAGATTACCATTCCTGCAATTATCCATTTACCCTCTAAACTTGTCTCCTGTGAGGCTTTTGTGGATTCTGGAGCTGCTGGCATATTCTTGGACTACACGTTTGCTAAAAAAAATAATATCCCATTTGTTCCAAAATCTAGACCCCTGAACATTACCACCGTGAATGGACAACCCTTGGGAGATGGCATTGTAAAATTTGAGACTATAACAATCACCCTTCAAGTAGGCGTACTCCACAAAGAGGAAGTTGTCTTGTCTCTTATTGATTCTCCACTTCTGCCTGTTATCCTTGGTTACCCATGGTTACAACAACATAACCCTTCTTTTGATTGGGAAAATGGAGAACTAACCTCTTGGGGGTCGTTCTGTCATTCAAACTGTTTGTCTCAACCCAAAAGACTTCCTGCTTGTATGTTGGCTTCCGTGGCCGTCCCACCTACCTTGCCTCATGAATACCATGCGTTTGCAGACGTATTTTGCAAGCAAAAGGCAGAGGTTTTACCTCCACATCGTTCTTTTGACTGTGCAATTAAATTGATTCCTGGAGCACCTCTTCCCAAAGGAAGGACCTATCCCCTGTCTTTGCCTGAACAAATATCCATGGAGGAATACGTAAAAGACAACTTGGAAAGAGGTTTTATCCGACCCTCTTCCTCTCCAGTAGGGGCAGGTTTTTTCTTTGTTGAAAAAAAAGATGGGGGTCTTCGACCATGCATAGACTATCGAGGGTTAAATCAAATCACTGTAAAAGACTCCTACCCTTTGCCTCTCATTCTTGAACTGTTTGATGTACTTAAGGGGGCTGTTATCTTCTCCAAGCTAGACCTACGAGGGGCTTATAATCTAATTCGAATTAAAGACGGGGACGAGTGGAAGACAGCATTCAACACTCGTAATGGACATTTTGAATATCTGGTTATGCCATTTGGGTTGTGTAACGCCCCTGCTGTCTTCCAACGTTTCATGAATGAAATTTTTCATGATTTCAGCAACAGTTTTGTGATCATCTACTTGGACGACATTTTAATCTTTTCCAAGACTCATCTAGAGCACATCTCGCATGTAAAGCAGGTATTGCAACGACTGAGAGAAAACCATCTTTACGCGAAGATTGAGAAATGCAGTTTCCATCAAAGCCGTATTCCTTTCCTTGGATACATTATAAGTTCTGCCGGTTTCCAAATGGACCCTCAAAAACTTTCTGCTGTCTTGCAATGGCCCCAACCGACCACTTTAAGAGGGCTCCAAAGCTTTCTAGGGTTCGCAAATTACTACAGACGCTTCATCAAAGGTTTTGCCTCCATTGCGGCCCCCCTTACTGCTATGACTAAGAAAGGTACAAATTGCAAGGTATGGTCCTCAGAAGCAGAACTGGCTTTCCAGCAATTAAAAGACATGTTCAGCAAAGCTCCAATTCTTCAGCATCCAAATCCCGATCTCCAGTACATAGTTGAGGTTGAAGCCTCTGAGGTAGGAGCAGGTGCCGTGCTCTCCCAGAGACAGCCTAAGTCTGGTAGAATCCATCCAGTAGCATTTTTTTCTAGAAAGTTTTCTCCAGCGGAGATGAATTACGATGTTGGGAATCGAGAACTACTGGCCATCAAATTGGCATTGTCTGAATGGCGACATCTTCTGGAAGGGGCTCCCAAACCTTTTTCTATCCTCACTGACCATAAAAACCTACTGTACCTTCAGACTGCAAGACGTTTGAACTCACGTCAGGCTCGATGGGCTCTGTTTTTCTCCCGTTTTTAATTTTGTTCTTTCTTATGTTCCTGGGCATAAAAACAAGAAAGCCGATGCTCTTTCCAGACAGTTTGCTACCTCTGAAGAAGACCAACCTACCGAGCAGTATATAATCCCACCTCACAAAATTGTCGCACAGATCTCTACGGCTCTTTCCCAACAGTTACAAGAAACCCAGAATTGTGTTCCCCAAGGCTTGAAGATACCACCAGGTTGCCTGTTCGTAGCCCCTAGCCTCAGAAAACCTGTACTCCTCTGGGCACATGATGGTGTTTTATCTGGTCATCCTGGTGTCACCATCACTCTTAAGACCTTGCAGCGTCATGTCTGGTGGCCTCATATGAAAAGGGATGTTACTGACTATGTGGCTGCCTGCCCAACTTGTGCTGCTAATAGAGTACCCCGTACATTGCCTACTGGACTGTTACAACCACTTTCAGCACCTCGTCAGCCTTGGACCCATTTGACTATGGACTTTATTACAGACTTACCCAAGTCCGAGGGCATGACTGCTATATGGGTCATAGTGGATCGCTTTTCAAAAATGTCTCATTTTGTGCCGCTCCCGGGATTACCTACAGCGGAAGCACTGTCTACTCTCTTCCTTTCCCATATTGTGAGATATCATGGCATACCTACCAATGTCGTCTCAGACCGCGGATCCCAGTTTGTTTCCCGATTCTGGAGAGCGTTCTGCAAGAAACTGGGAGTAACGCTTTCACTCTCTACCTCACATCACCCTCAAACAGATGGTCAAACCGAACGCATGAACCAGACCCTAGAAACCTATCTTCGACATTATGTCAATGCCTTACACTCCAACTGGTCTGAGTATTTGCCTTTAGCTGAGTTCGCCATTAATTCCCGTTGGCACAGTGCTCTTCATACCACACCATTCTACGCAGCCCTAGGCTATCACCCTCAGACTTTTCCCCTACTTCAGCCTTCTTTTGGTGTACCAGCAGCAGATCAGCGGGTTAAAAATATTCTGCTACATTGGAAAAAGATTTGCTTATTACTACGGAAGTCAGCAGGCAAGTATGCACTTTTTTCCAACAAACGAAGACGCCATATACCTCCATATGTGGTGGGGGACAGAGTTTGGCTATCAACCAAATATGTGAGACTGAAACAACCTTCTACCAAATTGGGCCCTCGATTCATTGGTCCTTACAGAATTATTGCTCGAGTCGGGCCAGTCTCCTATCGGTTGAAATTACCCTCCTCTCTCCGAATTCATCCTGTGTTCCACGTTTCCCTCCTCAAAAAAGCAATTTTCAATCGCTTCTCCAGAACGCAACAGCTACCTCCTCCTGTTCTTGTTGATGGACAAAATGAGTTTGAAGTCTCCAAGATTCTTGATTCTAGAAGACAGGGTCGTGGCCTTCGGTATCTGGTTCATTGGAAGGGATATCCTGTCACAGACCGTTCCTGGGTTCCAGCCAAAGATCTGCATGCCCCTTCTCTTATTCGAGACTTCCATGCCTCCTTTCCCACTAAGCCCCGCTAGGCCCCCGGAGGGGTCCACTGGGGAGGGGGCCCTGTCATGTACCTGGGTGTATTTGAACCGGGATCTTCCTGGTCCCAAAGCTGCAGCCTTACCTGTTGCGCTACTGAGCAGATCTGGACTTTTGGAAATGTCCTCTCAGTGTTAAACATTACCTTGGACTCACTAGCCCCACCTGCTGCCAGCTGTGGACAATTTTCAATCAAAGCAGCCCTTAAAAAGGAAGTGATGCTATCTCTCAGCGCCCGTTTGTGTGGAATAGCTCCCTGGGTGTTGTGACTGCTTTTTGATACTGATTTTCGTGTTGAACTTCTGCCTGAATTCCTGACTACTCTCCAGCCTGCTGATTTTGTACTTCACTGCCAGCTCGTGTATGACCTTTGCCTGCCTGACCACTCTCTGGATTTCGATCGTGTACCATTTTGCCTGATCTGTTGCCAACCTAATCTGCCTGACTACGTTTTCGCCTGAATCCTCAGCACACAAGTTCCACTTCGGACACTACCTATCACAGGTACCTTACAGTATTGTGGGAAAAGGAATTAAAGAGGCTTGTACCTACTGCAGGGAAAAGGGACTCTACTACAGTCAACCCTACTTGAACTTGCTGTCCTTATCAAGGTTGTAGACCATGCAAAATCATCTTGCTCAAAGTGTTCAGGTGGCTTTCCAAAGATAGACCTCTGGGAGTGTCTGAAGGGTTGAGTCTTGGATCAATTTACAAGGTTATGAGGTGATGCTTCCTCATCTTCAGGCATGTTGTAGATCAGGCATGTCCAAAGTCTGACCAATCGCGGTCTGGTTTTGAACGGCCCGGCAGGTTATCTAAACATATATATCTTTTGTGGCCCCCGACAATCTCCCAGTGCCGGGGGCCACAAAAGATATATAGGTATTAGGCTGGCTGCCTCGGAGGGAGGAGGCGGGACGAGTGCCGTGCACACAGGAGGATTATTTCCTGTTTACATTGCAGCCTCTGCTAATAGGAAGTCCCGTCTCCGGTGCTGCCATTGGACGACTGTTCTGTCTGTAGCGGGGTCTTCAGATTTAGTGGGATACACCTGGGGGTAGTGTGACCCAGGTGTGTAATTGTGACAGGGTTTAGACCCCTTTTTGTTATTCGTGGAGGATTGGGTGGTGCAATATTCTCCTTGGCCTGTGGGTGGCGGGGTACCTACAGGCTCCAGGCAGAATCACTACCGCAGTGCTACCCTTTTTGTCCCTTTCCGGAGATGGTACGGCTGGGGCGGGGAACCCGCCGTGGTGTCGATGGGAGGAGATAAAAGGGGGAGACACCCTCACCACGAGGTCTTCGAGGATCATCTCTTCACGCACCCAGGCACCTTAGGCCTGGGTGCGGGCGGTTCGGGGTTCCGGCCCAGGCCCCTAGGCTTGGCCGGAATGGAGTTGGAGTCCATCCCAGGCACCTTCAGCCTGGGGTGAGGTACTATGTTGTGGGCCTGGGACCTGGTGACTTCGACTGGGTCCCGCGAGGGTGAAGTGATTCCAGGGTGCCCCTTGCGAGGGGACCCGCATCTGAGGTGAGGAGGCCGGGGAGGTCACCCGTCTGAAGATTCCGGAGCAGCGTCAACCCGGTGACGGACGGGCCTCCGGTAACTCCCTTGGAGGGTCATCTTCCCCTGATAGGGGCCCCAGCGCAGCGAAGTTATTCTAATCAAGACTCCTGCAACCCTTGGTCATAGCACAGGGGGTGTAGGGACTACAATCAGGATAGTGCCTCGGCCTGCTCATCCCACCGTATCCTGCCATCACCCTGTTGTTGTGGAGCTACGAAATAAAACTGAGAGTTGGACTGTGATCGGTGTATGGACTCTGTTAATGGGAGCAAAGGGAGATTCCAGCATAGGAGGGCTAAGTTCCGCAACCTAATGCACGTTTGGCCCGAGGAAGATATTGAAATTGGCCTTCACCTCAACCACAGCCATGGGGAGGACATGGGCCGTGGCGCACCTCACTCTCGAAACCCAGGTACCCCTAGACGAGAGCCATCGGATGACCGATAAACATGTAGAGGGGGTGAGGCCGCTACACGTAGGGGCTCGTGAGTCCAGGATGAAATGTGTATTGACCCTAAGGTTTGGAACGGCTGTGTCTGGACTTTGCTGCCCGGAGGAGGTCCGAGCAGGTCGGCCATGTGATTGGCCAAAGTGCGTCCCTGTGCTCGAAGTCGTGAAAATTTCTCTGAAAAACCGGGAAAGGCCTATGCAGAAAGAGCGGGAAGAGGGAGGAGTCCAGCCGTGTGACGTACTACATGTGGGGACTTTTGCTGCACTGCGCCATGAGGCACCCCGTGACTGCGCAATTCGTGGGCGGAGGCTGGTGAAAGCCCGCGAAAACGTGCAAGTCGTGGGAGGAGTCTGGCCATGTGTGGAGATACACGTGGAGACTCCGGCGCGTGGTCAGTGCGTGATGGAACAGCAGGTGGTCGGGATGGCCTCAAGCTCCCCGTGGATGCCGGTACCTTACCCCACGAAAATGACTGCATTTGCTGCGCCCATTACAGACACGGGGATAAGGCTCAGGCCCCGAGGACAGTTTGCTCTGTATTCATGCAGAGACACGGAGGCCCTCGGTGTGATCTGTCCCGGATGCTCGGGACTGGTGGTCCAACTAAACCCGTTCGGTCGATGTGAAGCGTGCAAAGAGTTTCTTTTTGAGGTCGAATCATCCACAGTAAGGCCCCGGGCCCTTCGCCTCAACTGCATCACAGGAACCGCCACTCCGGAGGGAGAGATCCAGGCCTTTGCGGAGGTCCCCGTGCGCGCTGACCAGGGCGACGGGACTGCCCAACCAGAGACTGAGAGAGAAAAATCCGAGGACGCTGCTTCGGTCACCACAGACTCCCTGCTCCCACCCCCGAAGAGGAAAGTCGGCCTGGTACAGGCATCCTATGGTCGTGGTCGAGCTTCACCCCGCCGCTTGCCTGGCCTAGATGGCGCCGGTAGAGAAGAGAGTCCCAGACATCCCAGTTCTTCAGAAGGTCCAGGTGAGCCAGGGGCTGGGACTGTGGTGTTGGTTGGAGGTGTCGGGGGTCCACAGTCGGTGGAGCCCGCAAGGGAGGGTAGTTCTCCGTCTACTAAAGACTACCTTCCCGCTGAGATGTATGACACCTCCGACCTAGAGTCGCTGTCAGACTGTGGGGATGACGGAGAAATAGACGAACTGTTTCACCGGAAGGGCTGGGACAAACGCCCGCTACCTGTGCTATGTAAACCGCAGGATTCCCCTATGTCTATAGAGGACAGTACGCCCCGGGCGAAGGCCCCGGAGCTCAGGAGGGAGTCTAGCCCTCTGACCAACCTTCCACATTCTACCACATCACCCGCTCTGATAGTGGGGATGCAGCGCGCTTCATTGCGGGCACCAAAGGAGAAGCCATCCGAGACGGTGAAGGTACCTCGGCACCCGGAGGCCATCGTACAACCAGGAGAAGATGAGCGAAATGTTATGCCTCCTCTAGCCAGATTGCAACGACTTTTCTCCCAGAGAGTCGCCCGTGAATATGGGTGGGAGTATCCCTACTTGCCTCGGGACTTACTTTATGAAGTCGAGGTCCTGCGAAAAAGGTGGTACGACAAGTTTGTCTGGGAAAAGCTCAAAGTGCCTCATGCCCGGCGATACTTGTCATGTTCACCATCTGTGTCTAAGAAGTTCAGAGACTGCCGAGCTGATTGGAAGTGGGGGCGCCATATTCATGCTGATAAGGTGCTTATCTGCAGAAAAGAGGGAGAGGATGTCGAATATTCAGTTGAAGTGTTTGATAATCACTTAAAGCCTCTGTTTTTGCCAGATCCAAGATTCTACTTGTAGGAGAAGAGAACTCCTATTTGTTTGCTTGTCGAACTCTCTGGAAGGAACATTCCCAGATACTCAGAACAGTGCCCTACTTTTGTTTTGATTTGGGCTTTTCTTTTACTCACTGGAGACTTGGGAGCTGTTGTTTTTTTTTTTTTTCTCCCTTTTCTTCATGTACCAAAGGCAGAGACTTTGGGGGTAGAGTCAGTGTAGGGAAAGCGGGAAGAATGAAGATCTCACCAAGTGTCATTACCGCAGCGCTGTCACCAGGTGGCAGTGTTGGGCAAAGGTTGTTTGAAATTTTACACATGCATCACTTTACTTATTGGAGTGAGTGGGTCTCTCGGCTGACTGACCCACTCATGCCAAGTTAACACAGAGTGTTAGGATGTTGTTTTTTTGTTTCCCTTCTGCAGGAGATTCGTCGGTCAAGACTACTGAGTATGGGGTGGTTCTTAGACAGTGACGGGAGGGATTGTATATGTGTACATGACAGATGTTTTATACAAAAGTTTTATTGTTTTATAGTTCCCTTTCCCTTGAGCAGGTCTTGGCACACACAGTATCCAAAATTTGAGGGATAGCCTCTGGGGCCCACTTCATGTCACCACTCCTTGGGAGACATGGGTGTGCACCTGACGCTGGGGACCAGCGTCAAATCACAGGGGGGAGTGTGTAGCGGGGTCTTCAGATTTAGTGGGATACACCTGGGGGTAGTGTGACCCAGGTGTGTAATTGTGACAGGGTTTAGACCCCTTTTTGTTATTCGTGGAGGATTGGGTGGTGCAATATTCTCCTTGGCCTGTGGGTGGCGGGGTACCTACAGGCTCCAGGCAGAATCACTACCGCAGTACTACCCTTTTTGTCCCTTTCCGGAGATGGTACGGCTGGGGCGGGGAACCCGCCGTGGTGTCGATGGGAGGAGATAAAAGGGGAGACACCCTCACCACGAGGTCTTCGAGGATCATCTCTTCACGCACCCAGGCACCTTAGGCCTGGGTGCGGGCGGTTCGGGGTTCCGGCCCAGGCCCCTAGGCTTGGCCGGAATGGAGTTGGAGTCCATCCCAGGCACCTTCAGCCTGGGGTGAGGTACTATGTTGTGGGCCTGGGACCTGGTGACTTCGACTGGGTCCCGCGAGGGTGAAGTGATTCCAGGGTGCCCCTTGCGAGGGGACCCGCATCTGAGGTGAGGAGGCCGGGGAGGTCACCCGTCTGAAGATTCCGGAGCAGCGTCAACCCGGTGACGGACGGGCCTCCGGTAACTCCCTTGGAGGGTCATCTTCCCCTGATAGGGGCCCCAGCGCAGCGAAGTTATTCTAATCAAGACTCCTGCAACCCTTGGTCATAGCACAGGGGGTGTAGGGACTACAATCAGGATAGTGCCTCGGCCTGCTCATCCCACCGTATCCTGCCATCACCCTGTTGTTGTGGAGCTACGAAATAAAACTGAGAGTTGGACTGTGATCGGTGTATGGACTCTGTTAATGGGAGCAAAGGGAGATTCCAGCATAGCAGAGCTAAGTTCCGCAACCCAATGCACGTTTGGCCCGAGGAAGATATTGAAATTGGCCTTCACCTCAACCACAGCCATGGGGAGGACATGGGCCGTGGCGCACCTCACTCTCGAAACCCAGGTACCCCTAGACGAGAGCCATCGGATGACCGATAAACATGTAGAGGGGGTGAGGCCGCTACATGTCCATCAAAGGAGGCGGGACTTTCTCTTAAAGAGGCTGCTGTGTAAACAGGACATTCTCCTGGATATCTTTGGCGCTCGTCCTGCCTCTTCCATGTCCCCTCCAAGGCTGCACTGATGGCAATTGTGAGTGCTTTCCTGGCAATGGTGAGTGCTTTACTGGCAATGGTGAGTGCTTTCCTGACAATGGTGAGTGCTGCATTTCTGGCAATGATGGGTGCTGCATTTCTGGCAATGATGGGTGCTGCGTTCCTGGCAATGATGGGTGCTGCATTCCTGGTAATGATGGGTGAGTGCATTCCTGGCAATGATGGGTGCTGCATTCCTGGCAATGATGGGTGCTGCATTCCTGGCAATGATGGGTGCTGCATTCCTGGCAATGATGGGTGAGTGCATTCCTGGAAATGATGAGTGCTGCATTCCTGGAAATGATGGGTGCTGCCTTCCTGGCAATGATGGGTGCTGCATTCCTGGCAATGATGGGTGCTGCATTCCTGGCAATGGTGAGTGCCTTCCTGGCAATGATGGATGCTGCATTCCTGGCAATGATGGGTGCTGCATTCCTGGCAATGGTGAGTGCCTTCCTGGCAGTGGTGTGTGCCTCATTCCTGGCAATGATGGGTGCCTCATTCCTGGCAATGATGGGTGCTGCATTCCTGGCAATGGTGAGTGCATTCCTGGCAATGATGGGTGGTGCATTCCTAGCAATGGTGGGTGCTGCATTCATGGCAATTGGGGGTCTGCAGATGGGCACTGACCCTTATTTTGCTTCACAAATCTTTATTTAAATTTTTTATTTTTTTTTCCTGAAACTTCCCTCTTAATGTGAAGGTGCGTGTTATACGCCAATAAATACGGTATATCCAAATAATACGCCCAAGCTCATCTCTTTACTCACACACAGCCACAAAGGCAAGAGAATTCTTGGCAGTGTATTAGTGCTCGAACGAACACACTTAGACCGAATTTTAATGGTTCACAGAATGTCAGGCCAAATGGTCGGCCCTCATGCATGTTCACTTCATCAAATCTGGCCCTCTTTGAAAAAAGTTTGGACACCCCTTTTGTAGATGGTGCGTCAGAGGGCTCCACAGATGGATAAAGAATCTGAGCTGGGGACGACTGAGCTGAATGGTTTTGCCAGTGTCGGTAACTGCTCCTTTCAAGACTAAGGAAGTCAACAGTTATTACTTTGAGCAGGTTGATGCAAGCAAGGTATAGGTAGCACCTGGGCCATGGTCACTTTTCGACACTGAACAGACCACACAGTGTTGGCAAACTTGTCTAACTAATAGACTCACACACATGGCTTCTCCCTTGAACCAATTGAACCTCTTTTGGATACCCCAATGTCCCACTTCTTTGTAAATTCTTTCTGCCATGGAAAAAACTTGAGGCCATGACAAATCGACGTATTAGATCACCAATGAGTCATAGGGGAACACTATTCTTCAGTCATTATATTCAGTATTGTATGCCGTCACTCAAAAGAGCAAGGTCAGTCACTCAGCAATCTCCTGGTTTCTGGCAACAGCTTTGATCTCTTTCTGGAACCACCGAACCATACTGCCTTGTGTGGAGGGGCAAGCACTGGGTCTTCTCTCAGCGTCCCTGCACAGTTATATTTTTCTAGGACATAGAAGACTTTCACCTGAAAATTTCTGCTAGATCTTCTCCCAGTTAAGTCTGGGATTTTATATCTCAATAGGGCATGTTTAAAGGTTACTGGGACAGGGCATCTGCTGCCTGATTGTTCTTTCTGGGTAGATAGTGTAAGGAAAACTCAAACTTTGCCAGATGAGCCACCCATCATTGTTTTAGTGTTCCAAATGTAATTGTTTGGACGTCTACCAATGGATTGTCAAACTTGACCTCTGTTAAGTATGCTGCAAAGCATTCGGTGACTACTCATGCCAACAGCACTAGCTTAAGAGTCCCTAGGCCCTGGGTACTGGTGTTGGTTCTTAACAGGGAATAGATTGGAAAAGCCAGCAAAGGCCAGTACAGTACAGGAGCTGCTTCAAGTCCACATTCTACCTTTGTGTGGTCCCCTTTTGGCCTACCACACGTAGAAGCTTTTGAAATGGGTCCAAGTAGTTTGCCTAGTGCTTTAACTGTTTAAGCGCATGCTTGAATTTATAAACCTGTCAGTACAATGATTTTATTTTTCTTTATATATTAAAATAAAAAGATTGACCTGCGCTGGGGTCTGTACTTCCCTTCCTCCCTTTGTTTTTTCACCCAGTGTCAAAGAGGAACTCAATTTCATGGCCATTGAAGCGTACATGCATATCATGGTAATTGACCACCATATCTTCAGTACATGAGTGAGGGGTTGTTTCACATGAACACCCCATTGCCTGACTACTTGTGGCGGGGCATTCTAGTTTACTGTGTCCTCAGTGTTTGGCTAGGGCAATCCTTAAGGCAATGTCCCATTTCCTGACAGCCCTAGCACGGGGATAATGACTTTTCTTGTCTAGGTCATTTCTGAGGCATTGTTTGCTTTCTACATAAGGAGGCATTCTCTCTTCACCTTTTGGAATATTCCTGCCCATGTCTCAACATATATAGTTCTGTCTAGAGCTGGACCATCCCTTCCGTCAGTTTCCAGATGGTCTCCCATGGAGCTGTCTGTTTAATTTCCCAGATCCACTGGTTTTCTGCTTGTGGCAGTCATGGGTGTGCCCGAACTGTTGATTCCCTAACATTACAACCTTCTAGCCACCGGCGTCCTAACAACCAATGACGTCATTGGTTGGTAAGTAGGATGTCCGGTGCCTGCACAGCATCCTAGTTTGCCCCTCTGCATTAGCACTGGGATCACATTAGATGAGCGAGGGAGAGAAACTGAGGGGGAAGGGAAACGCTGTACCAGTTTGCAAAAGTGTATTTGCTTTGGAAGAATACATCACACAGGGAAACGTTGTACCAGTGTGCAAAGGTGTATTAATTTTGGTAGAATAAATCACACCCAATGTTGGTTGTCAGACATGTGTGGATGCCGCTGCTTTCTGTAAAAATATTTGTTCTGTTCTCGCTACACGTTTTCCCCTGGCGTGTATGTAGCTCAACATACAGCTTAAACCTTGCATCCTAAATAACCAGACTGTCTGTAACTTTGGTTCTTTATTACGATGAACAGGTGGTGGCCATATAAGATGCGTATGAATAATGGTGAAACTAGAGATAAACAAATAAATGAACATATAAGAATTATATGAACACAAACAAATGTCTACTAGGCATAAAGATAAACAGTCTTTATCATACCAGCGATGCTGCCTTAAGGAGATCAGGACTTAGGAAACATGTGGCGCAGGCTTAGCTGACTCCATGTGGACTGTTCAGTGGAAAAAGATAAAAGAGTTGTGATAGGAAGTGAAGACAGTTTTCAATAACATGACAGGAAATGTACATTACCATAGAACACTGCCCATCAACAGTCCTTTGTTTAGTGTGACATCTAGTGGACGATATTTGAATTACAAGTCCAGAAGATATTACTGTATTTCTTTGTAGGCCAAAGGCATGACAATGTTAGTTGGGTTTTTTACTTTTTAGAATAGGGTGCCTTGAGATTGTGCAGAATTTTAAAGGGTGCTTTGACTGAAAAAGGAGATCTCCGGACAGGTACCACTGAGAGAAGGCAGAAGGAGTCTCTAGTCTGAGTGTCCAGGTAGTAGCAAAATTTCCAGGGATCAGTGTACAAGGAGGTGGCTGTAGATACAGGGCCACCACACTGGAAAGGCAGTATTCTGGGGCTAGCTTTCACAGTGCCTACTACTGCCATTGTCAGGATGGCCTTGAGGGACTGATCAGGCCCTTCTGAAGACAAAATAGTTCTCAAAAGCCCTAGATGCTGTGGGACACTGTGCGGGATAGTGTCCAAAATTCCAGGAATGTCAGTGATGTCACTGGTCTGTATAGAATGAAGAGACTATGTGAAGTGTCAACGATTTCACTGGTCTCTAGTGAATGGATAGGTTGGGTTCTAACTCATTTGAAGCTCCTGTAATGTTACCGATTTGCAGTGAATGGATAGGTTTCCCTTTTTTTTAATATGTACTGTCGGCAAAGTTACTGATCTCTCTAATGGATAAGCTGCATTCTCATCAATACAAATGATCTTATAACTTTTTTTTTTTAATTTGAGGTGTATGTATAATTTTGTAGTTGATTATATTTGCCCCCTAATAGTAGTATAGTGTTGTTGTCATATTTTTCTTTGAATGTGCACTTCTGCAATTGTATCAATGTTATTATTACTCTCAACTTATTCTATATAGTACATACAGTAATTATCATTTTGATGGTCATTTTCAGTTATTTTCACCTCTTGCTGTGTGGCTTTAAGAGTCAAACCTATTGAGGTTGACTAAGAGAGACAGGGAGCCAAAATATACTTGGGACACGCAGAGAGAGGATGAAGGCTATAGAGCAGTGTATACTTCCTCTATGCAGGGCCTTTTTGTTGCAGCCAATTGGATGGTGGCTATAAAGATATATGGTGGTATGTAAAGTGTTAAATCAATAAAAAAGCACTCCAGTTAAAAAAAAAAAGGGTTTTAAATAGCTCTCAGTAACTCCTGGTTACTTGTGAATTTTTGTCTTTTTCTGTTCTTTATCAGTTCCTCTATATTCTGTGTAGCAGCTTTAAAATAAAGCGTCGTAAGGCTACTTGCACACTGAGGCGCTGGATGCGCTGGCGGTATAGCGGCGCTATTTTTAGCGCCGCTATACCGTTTTTTTGCCCGCGATTTGCGGGCGCTAGCGGGGGTATTTTAACCCCCGCTAGCGGCTGAAAAAGGGTTAAAAACGCCCGCAATAACGCCTCTTTGAGGCGTTTTGCGGGCGTATTAGAGGTGCTACCCCATTGATTTCAATGGGCAGGGGCGCTATAGAAGCGCTATTTTTAGCGCTCCTATTGCGCCTCAAAGATGCGGCTTGCAGGAGTTTTTTGAGCCTCCTGCAAGCGCAACGCTCCAGTGTGAAAGCCCTCGGGCTTTCACATTGGATAGTATTGAGAGGCTTTTTTGGGGCGCATTGCAGGCGCTATTTAGAGCGCAATAGCGCCTGCAAAGCGCCTCAGTGTGAAAGGGGCCTAAGACTTCAATTTTCTCTGCTTGCAAACATTTTCCAACAGTCTTAGCTCTTTTTTGTGATATATGCCTGAATTACATACCTCATGCAATAGCCATGGTTCTAACATTTTGGCTCTGTATAAAATGGTTTCCTTATATAGCAAAATAAATAAATAATTGTATAATAATAATGTTATGGCTGTCTCCAAATAAAGTGGATGCTGTTCCACGAAACGCGTAGAGACTCATGTCCATAAGTGCTTCAACCCGAATGTACACTGCATATATATTAGTGTATGTATATTGTGCCAGTTTTTATGACACATGTAGTGTCTATTTTGTTGGATTTTAAACTTTATGTGGAATAAAATGCATATTTTCTTAGTATTTGGTTAATCTCTTTACTTTGGCACAACTCATCAAAGTCCTAGGGGCAAAATAGTTTTCTTTTTTGTTCCTTGTATAACAGGCAGGTCCACATTAAAGCCTATCTTCTCTGAGTTAATAAAGATAACAAGGTATTCTAATAATTGCACCCGGAAGTACCCTTTTCATTTCCCAGATGTCCAGTCTACCAAAAAGTGAAATTTTAGTTGTATGTGGAGTTTTATGGGCTGAATTGCCTGCTAGCTTTTTGTAGCTATTGGGAGCTCACATTAGGTTATTCTAACTCCTGATGAACAGTACAACTATAATAACTATAATATAATTTAACTGATTGCCGACCACTCCATGTACTTTTACTGCGGCAGGGCGGCCGCTCTGAGCTGGATTATGTACCTAGTATGTGTTCTGGCACTTCTGGGTAGAAGGGAAGGCGCACGTCGCCGGCGCCACGGCTGTGCTGTGATTAGACACAGCACAAGCCAATCAGTGGGTGCCGGCCAATGAATGTTCGCCGGCACCTGCTGATCGGAGAGGAGAGACACAGAACAGAGCTCTGCCTATGTAAACAAGGCAGAGCTCTGTTCTGTGAGCAGGGATGTGATGGGTTTTCGTTCCCTGCAATGCAGGGAATTAAATCCATTAGATCCCTTAGTAAAAACAGCACACATAGTACACACAAAACACTGGCTAGGCACACATTTAACAATTTGATCGCCCTACATGGTTAACCCCTTCCCAGCCAGTGTCATTAGTATTAGTATAGTGCATATTTTTAGCACTGTTCACTGTATTAGTGTCACTGGTTCCCACAAAGTGTTAAAAGTGTCAGTTAGTGTCGCTATAAGTCTACTGTAACTACTACTGTAAAAAAAGAAAATCATAATTTCAGTATAATCATAAGAAAAATGTGCAGCGCTTTAATATCCAAAACATACATTATTATAATGTGCATAAGTGCTGTGAAAATAAATAATCCAATAAAATCATACAAATTAATATTGAATATATGTTTCCAAAAACCCAAATATACAGTATAAAGTCCAAAAGTGCAAAAGTAAAAGCGACTTAATCCAAAAGGACGGAGTATCCCACAATTGTGTATTTCACAGTGGTGCTTATGATCAATCCAAACTATTCAAACTAGTTCCTGGTGTCCCCTTCTGGGGAGGGGCACGAATGATTATGACACCAGGAACTAGCGTGGAGCTGGTTGCCTTTGCCTTTTGGATGGTCCGGGAGGTGGAGATAAGACTTCCTGGCCAATCAGATCACAGGGCCCGCTTCCTGATTGGCCGGGAGGTGAATCAGGAAGACAATATCGAATATTAATTCACTATTATCACACAACTGGGTGGGCTCAGGGCGCAGTGCTCTTCCCCCCCGAGCCCACCCTTTTTTAAAGCCAATTAGAGCCTCAGACTAGTGGGCACCCCTGACGGCCACTGACAGCCTCCTCAACACTGTATCTTCATCTTCCACCTGTCTGCCCTGCTGGCATGGCCCATGTCTATTTATGGAGTGGTCTCTTCCCCCTGCCAGTCTACCTCTGAGGATTTGCTGAGGCTCCTTAAATATTCAAGGCAGCTTCTGCATACCTCTTCCCACTAATTCTAGAACATTCTCCAACCTTCTAGACCAGGGGGAGGCACCAGGGAGCTGCCAGTCATCCAGGCTACAGCCCTGAACTTTTACTGAACCCTGAACCAGATTCCATGGCTTAGACTTGGCTCTGAGCCAAACTATATTTTACCTACTCTAAATTCTAAGACACCCTAGAGGGTGCTACATCAGTAAGGTGGGAACCTCTAAAATGGGAGCAAATAATAGGCAGTATGTGGGGGTGAGAGTTATCTGAGTAGCTGCTATTGAAGATGCAAACATTTTTAATTTACTCCAAACTGGAGCAATATGGTCACACTCCCAGTTTGGAGAAATGTGCCTGATACAGGACAACCTCTAATTGGGACTCGGGGGGGATACTTTAGGAAATATGGAATGTAATTTAACTGGGGTCAGATACCACCTATTGAAGAGTTTCATGGCCGTTTCCCTGATGGTGAGTGACGTGGTGCATTTCCTTAAGTTGTCCACTCATTCATCCTATTCCACGACAGTAAAGTCTAAGGAACATTCAGATTCCCATTTTGACAAGATTTTATCATGGGGATGGCCTGGCCTGGCATTAGTGGGGGTAAACATTCGGGTGAGAAATAGTGCTCCATTGGTGACAGTGGAAGGAATAGTGCCCCATCACAGGTGTCAGTGGGATAAATAGTGCCCCATCATTGGCGTCAGTGGAAGGAATAATGCCCCAAGAGCCAGATAAAGGCTGGGCCGAAGTTTGGAGACTCCTGCTCTAGAAGATTTGAGGCAAATCTGATCGTACAAGGTAGGGTTTGGAATGTCATCCACCTTATAGTGAGATGATTAAAAAAAAATTGGAAATTTGAAAATAGTGAAATATTTCTTTGTTTGGGATTTGATAGGTGTTCTGAAGGGACTGGAGTTTATGGAGGGAAAATATACCTGAATCAATCCACCAAGCAAAACTTGAAATACTGGTAAAGCCCAGGGGATATGCAGGGTGCCCCAAAAAAACTGCTTGAGGTGGAGCCTGGGAGGACAGTGAGAATGTGTCCTTATAACAATGCCTTAATTGAAAAGATTTGGCAAGTAAAGTATTTAGGGGCTTCAAATCTGTGCATGAGACTCCCTTGGACCACAGGAGGCCTGGAAGGAAATTTTGGGATATGGATCAGACTCAAACTATACCCAAGGCACCTTTGGTTTATAAATATGCCACTGCGCTAATTGGAAGAGTCTGAATGCTAGGTACTAATGCCACAGATTCAGCACTCCTAGACCTCCTTTGTAAGTTCAGTTATACAGGTGATACTCGAAAAAATTAGAATATCATGCAAAATATATTTATTACATGCATTCAATAAAACAAGGATTGTCCATAGAACAATATCGGACCTCTGAAAAGTATAAGCATGCATATGTACTCAGTACTTGGTTTGGGCCCCTTTTGCAGCAATTACTGCCTCAATGCGACGTGGCATGGAAGCTATCAGCCTGTGGCACTGCTGAGGTGTTATGGAAGACGCTTCAATAGCGACCCTCAGCTCTTCTGCATTGTTCAGTCTCATGTCTCTCATCTTTCCCTTGGCAATGCCCTATAGATTCTCTATGGGGTTCAGGTCAGGCGAGTTTGCTGGCCAATCAAGCACTGTAATCCCACGGTCATTGAACCAGGTTTTGGTGCTTTTGGCAGTGTGGGCAGGTGCCTAATCCTGCTGGAAAATGAAGTCAGCATCCCCATAGAGATTGTCTGCGGAAGGAAGCATGAAGTGCTCCAAAATCTCCCGGTAGACGGCTGCGTTGACCCTGGACTTAATGAAGCACAGTGGACCAACACCAGCAGATGACATGGCTCCCCAAATCAACACAGACTGTGCAAACTTCACACTGGACTTCAAGCATCTTGCAGTGTGTGTCTCTATTCTTCCTCCATACTCTGGCTCCAATGGTTTCCAAATGAGATGCAAAATTTGCTCTTATCAGAAAAGAGGACTTTGGACCACTGAGCAACAGACCAGGTCGGTTTTTCTTTAGACCAGGTAAGACGCTTCTGACGTTGTTTGTTGTTCAGGAGTGGCTTGACAAGAGGTATACAACATTTGAAGCCCATGTCCAGGATCCGTTTGTGTGTGGTGGCTCTTGATGCACTTACTCCAGCCTCAGTCCAATCCTTGTGAAAGTCCCCAACACTTTTGAATGGCCTTTTCCTGACAATCCTCTCCAGGCTGCGGTCATCCCTGCTGCTTGTGCACCCTTTTCTTCCACACTTTTCCCTTCCACATAACTTTCTATTAATGTGCTTTGATACAGCACTTTGGGAACATCCAACTTCTTTTGCAATTACCTTTTGAGGCTTTCCCTCCTTATGGAGGGTGTCAATGATGGTTTTCTGCACAACTGTCAGGTCAGCAGTCTTTCCCATGATTGTGATTCCTACTGAACCAGACTGAAAGACCATTTAAAGGCTCAGGAACCCTTTGCAGGTGTTATGGCTTAATTAGCTGATTAGAGTGGGACACTTTGAGCCTAGAATATTGCACCTTTTCACAATATTCTAATTTTCTGAGATTGTGGATTTGGGGTTTTCATGAGCTGTAAGCCATAATCATCACAATTATGACAAATCACGGCTTGAACTATATTGCTTTGTATGTATTGAGTCTATCCCATATATTAGTTTCACCTTTTAAATTGCATTAGTGAAATAAATGAACTTTTGCACGATATTCAAATTTTTCGAGTATCACCTGTGTTTTATAGAATATTGAGGGGGGGGAATCAGCCCAAATGTAATTGTACAAGACGACTAAAGGTTGGGACTTTATATGAAGCAGGCAGGTGTGAGAAATTTACATTTATTGGAGATCAATCATGAGTTACATGAGAGTAATCATAGGTACATATAGAGAACCAATAAATTCCATTCAGAGGATATCCATACAGCAATTACAATTTACCATTCAATAATAATGCAAATCACATGGTACAGGTGATCATTACATAGTTAAAACATATAGTACACGGCATATAGTAGCTCTATGCATTTCATGGATTTACCCACTCTTCAGGAGCATGCGCATGGAAATTGAATGCTGTAATATATTTAATAACACGTATATCTGCAAGGTCTGACCCTATCACGGAAAGAATGTTTAAAATAAGATATTAGGGAGGTAATATAGCCTAGGATAAACCCCCCACAACTACTCTCAATAATACTTACATTATCTGTGTCTATGCAATGTTTTTTTTTACCCCCCACCCCTTTACCAGGTAGTCTAATATCCCCGGCAGCTCATGTGATTGATGCACTGCTACTGCATAGACACAGATAATGTAAGTATTACTGAGAGTGGTTGTGGGGGGTTTATCCTAGGCTATATTACCTCCCTAATATCTTATTTTAAACATTTTTTCCGTGACAGGGTCAGACCTTGCAGATATACGTGTTATTAAATATATTACAGCATTCAATTTCCATGCGCATGCTCCTGAAGAGTGGATAAATCCACAAAATGCATAGAGCTACTATATGCCGTGTACTATATGTTTTAACTATGTAATGATCACCTGTACCATGTGATTTGCATTATTATTGAATGGTAAATTGTAATTGCTGTATGGATATCCTCTGAATGGAATTTATTGGTTCTCTATATGTACCCATGATTACTCTCATGTACCTCATGATTGATCTCCAATAAATGTAAATTTCTCACACCTGCCTGCTTCATATAAAGTCCCAACCTTAAGACCCCTTTCACACTGGGGCGGGCAGGTGTGGTGGCGGTATAGCAGCGCGCTTTTCAGCGCTGCTATACTGTCGTTCTTACCGCGGTATGCGGTCGCTAGGGGGGTTAATTTAACCCCCGCTAGCGGCCGAAAAAGGGTTAATACCGCCCGCAAACCGCGGCAGTATTACCGCGCTGTCCCATTGATTTCAATGGGAGACCGCGGTAAAGGAGCGGTGAACACACCGCTCCTTTACTGCTGTAAAGAAGCTGCTAGCAGGACTTTTGAAACGGTCCTGCTAGCGCACCGCTTCAGTGTGAAAGCCTTCGGGCTTTCACATTGAAGACACAGGGCAGGATTTTTTCATGCGGTATAACAGCGCTATTATTAGCGCTAAACCGCATGAAAAACGCCCCAGTGTGAAAGGGGCCTTAGTCGTCTTGTTCTGTGTCAATTTAATAGGGATGGAGGCAACTGACCTTATCAGGTCACCGCCTCATATAAAGTCCCAAAGTTCTCTTTCCTTTTCTCAAATGTAATTGTAAACATCCTGTTGAAATGAGGTGACAAATGATTTAGTGATCTTAATGGGGAGGGCCCTAAAAAGGTTCAACAATTTAGGAACGATAGTCATCTTTACTGCTGTAAGGCTAGGTTTGGGTCGGAGGTGGTGGCGGCGGGGGTCGTGATTGACAATGGATCTACCCCAGGGGACATTGTCTTTGTTTGTTTTTTAATAAAAGAATTGTCAAAAACTGTCTCTGAGCTTTTATTTATTTTTGACACTTTTTTGGGTGAATGAGTAGGGGTACAATCGCCCTACATGGTTAACCCCTTCCCAGCCAGTGTCATTAGTATTAGTATAGTGCATATTTTTAGCACTGTTCACTGTATTAGTGTCACTGGTTCCCACAAAGTGTTAAAAGTGTCCTTTCCAGACCTGCCATATGCTGCATTCTCAGATAAGGGTCTGGTATAGATTTGGGGGGGGGCCACGCCAATTTTTTTTTCTGAATTCATGTACACAACTGATTCAGATGAGTTCCCATAGAAGGCAATGAGCCTGGAATTTGCATCTGAATCGCACTGTAGTGCTCAGAAAATGCACAGGACTCTTACATACAGTATGAACCAGCTCCATAGAAAGCCAGTTTGGTTCACATGTCATGCAAAATGGATGCGGTTCAAAATGCATCCAATTCGCATATATGTGAAAGGAGCCTAACTCTGCCTAATGCTGCATACACACGATCGTTTTTAATGTCATTTTCAAAAACGAAGTTTTTCTCGACGTGATTTTTCTTGTTTCCTCTCAAGCCTGACTTGCATACACACGTTCATTAAAAAAAACGCTCGAGCAAAGCGCGGTGACGTACAACACATACGACGGCACTATAAAGGGGAAGTTCCGTTCGAATGGCGCCACCCTTCATGTTAGTAACTTTGTTGAGCGACGATTCGCGCTTTTCAGCCTTGTGCTTTTCAGTCCGTTAAAGCGTGACGAATGTGCTATCTCCATTACGAACGCTAGTTTTACCAGAACGAGCGCTCCCGTTTCATACTTGATTCTGAGCATGCGCGTTTTTTTTCCCCTTGTAAAAGCATACACACTACCGTTTTTCACGTCGTTAAAAAAAACGACGTGAAAAAATAGAGCAGGTTCTCATTTTTTTTAGACCATTTTTCATGTCGTTAAAAATGCTCTGGAGCCTACACACGATCGTTTTTAATGCCCAATTTAAAAAATGGCATTTTTAACGTCGTGAAAAACGATAGTGTGTATGCGGCATAAGAAGGAGATATTATATGATCTCCAAAGTTTAAGGGTTTGTCTGAGTTTATAAATCAAAGGTGTGTAATTTTTAGGAATAAAGAATGAAAATTAGGAGTAAAATGAATCCCAAGATATGAGAGTGATTTTTAGACCATTGAAAAGTAAAAGAGTGTCACAACAGTTGAAGGTATATTGGTATATTGATGGGCAACCCTATAGATTTGGCAATATTTACTGTAAGACCTGAAAGAGTAGAAAATTATTGTAAAGTCTGCAACCGGTCTGGGAGAGAAATAGAGGGTCGACTCGAGTGATATATTATTATTATTATATTTATAGTTCTGAGTATATGTCATATAATAATATTAACATACATAAACATTCTGAGCTTATATCCATTTAAAGTACAAGAGGTAGAGTTGAACCCGCTCACAATGGTTGTGGCAGATGTGCAGACTGAAGGGTCACCATACACATTACAATCTGACCATACAATCTTTGGATGGCTTTTCCCTCACTAAGTCATCTTGACAAGTTGATCCTTAAGACAGGATTACTTTATGTGTGACGCACAAGCTGCTGAGTCAGCTGGGCTGCCAGATCGATCTTGTCTCATGATGAGCATTCCATAACCACCTTAATATTATTCTCACCCCCCGTGCCAGTAGCTCACCCCTCCACCCTTGGCTGTAGACAGTGTATTTTTACGCTAATCCCTCTCAGCTGTTATTTTCCCCAACAAATTAATTGCCCTCCGTCCCGTTTCTCGCTTGCTCAGCCGTTCTGTAATAGTGCTGAGAGCCTTCCGATCGATACTGTAATCCTTTAACAATTTAGCTGCTTGAATGGGCTGAACAGTGCAGGCTCACCCAGAGGGCCAGGAGATCTGAGGCACTGCCAGATACTGAGCACCACACAGCATGGAAGGTCTTCCCTGCCAGCCATGGTAATAGTTAAAGGAGGGGTTAAAGGAGAACTCTGCTTGGTACAATTTGTTTCCAAACTGACTAAATAACATAACTCCTGTATCATTTTATAAAAGGAGAATGTTTTCCATGGGAAAAAAAAAAGTAGTGGCATGGCACTCAGCATGTCACAACTGAGAAAATCAGAACTAAGAAAGAAAGTTTGGCTCCCACAATGCAATACAACCCCCTCCGTCCAGTGTGGTAAATAAGACCAGCAGAGTCCCGGGCTTGTGTGCATGGGAGGATAAGATAAAGAAGCTGGTCACCCCAGCTCTGCCTCTCAGCAGTCAATGAGGCTTTCCCACTGTGTCCTGAATTTACCATTTCATCTGCCACGCAGGAGTGTTAGGAGCAAAAATTTGTATCTGTGCCCTTGCTGGGTACTTTCTCCCTCTTGGTAAATGTGTCAGTGTGCTTATGTTTCAGTGAAAATGGAAGGACATTGGATTAGATTGTTACCTAATCCATGTGAAAACAGATGGTTTAGACCAGTTCCTTTTATGGACATTCCTGAGGTGCCCCATTCTAAAATGTTAAAAACTATTCTGATAGTTTTACATAACGCATCAACATCAACGCACATAGGACACCCAACGTTAGAGGTGATTTATTCTTCCAAAGCAAATACCCTTTCGCAAACTGGTACTGACTAGTATTCCAATGTTTCTCTTCTCCCTCCGTTTTTCTCCATCACTTAGCTAATGATACCCCAAAGCCGATAGAGAGAGGCAAGGGAGGGACAAACAAGGATGATATGCAGACAACTGACATCCTCCTTATCAACTGATGTCATTAGAAGGTTGTAATGGTGTACAATGAAAACCCACCAGCTTGTGTACAATTTTGGGGCAGTTTATAGGCTTTTTGCCAAGGCACCCCTGGATAAACTTTGAGGCACCCTGGTTGAAAAAGGCAGGTTTAGACAGCTGTTATCTCATACATTAGGTAAACCTCATACAGTATAGGCAACACTCAGAAGAAGTGAAAGCATTTGAATGTTAAATCGGAGGCGGGAGGTGGGGGTTGGTCTCTGTTTAATATTTTCCTGTTTTGCCAGAGAATAGCACTGTAGTGACTTTATTACATAACATATATTTCTAAATGCAGAACTTCAGCCAAAAAAATTGATAAAAAGGAATAACCCAAAGATACAAGGCCATCTTCTGCTTCAAATTCACCTTCAAGACAGAGACCCGCAGTACCTTTTTCTGCCACTGGATGTCCTCAGTCTGATGGCCAGTATCATTTAACCCACGTCCTCTGAGCCCAGGTTGCCCTGGACCTGCCCCAGCCTGTAAATTCAGCCTCCAGTGAAGAAAAAAAAAACAGGTGCTGTAACTTTAATGTGAGCTCAAACAAAGTAAGTAGAGGACAAAAATGTTCGGAGTGCTCACTGGTTCAGGTTAGTCTGCTCACAACAGACAAGGCTACCCTCCAGTGGGTACCCAGCAGGTTACCAGAAAAAAGCATACACCAGTAGGAGCGCCAGACCAAAGGTTCAAAGAGCACAAGGTTATTTATTGGTTTAAAATAGTGGTCTCCAAACTAAGGCCCTTTGCTTTATTTATCCAGCCCATGAGGCATTATTTCTGACACTGACATCAACAATAGGGCACTAATCCTTCCACTGACACCGATGATGGGGCATAATTATTTCCACTGAAAACAAAAATGGGGCACTATTTCTCCCAACGACACCAACTATTTCTCTCCCTAATACCAAAGATCGGGCATTGTTTACTCCCACTTGGTACTGTCTGGCCCCCCGAAACTCTGATGTACAGTAAACTTATTTTTAGAAAGTTTGGAGATCCCTGTTTTAAACTAAAACAACAACCAGCAAGTTTTGGGGGTCAGAAAAACCTCCCCTTCATAAGGGTTTCAGTTAAAATAAGAACCTTGAATGGACTCCGAATAGGGCTTTCCTGTGCGATTCTACATAGGGAAGCTAATTGCTAGATTAGGAGTATTAGGCTAGCCATACATAAGTCATTTTCTTTCTTTCAACCCGCTGGTTGAACAAATGAAAATATACTTGATTCCCCCATCCACACACTCGATGAGGGAATCACTTCCGCTAAGCCTTTGTATTATGACAGTGGGGAGATTCCCCCCCCCCCCCCCCCCCCATCAGAATACACTCATCAGCACTGCCAGCTAAAGCCAGATTGAGAGAAAATGTTCCAACAGGCTAGTTGTACACAAGCTGATTGATAGATGGACTTTTGTACAAGTAGGCTGCCCATACATGGATTGAAATTTGTCCGGTTCAGCAGGAACCAGATGAATTTCAATCCATGTATGGCTGTCTTTACCGGCCTATCTTGTCTTTCTTATCTTGATTGCTCATGCAGATACTGCTGGTCAGTAAAACCAACCATACATGGATCAAAATTCAGCCAGTTCAGCAGGGACCTGCTGAATTTTGGTCCATCTATGGGCAGTTTGGTTGTACGAAAGTCCATCTATTGATTGACTTCTGCACAACCACCCTGTCAGATCTTTCCCAAATGATCAGTGCTGCTGGCTATAGCTGGCAACACTGATTATTGTGTTCTGACAGCAGGGACACAATAGCACAGCGGGAGTGATTTCTCCTCCACCTGTGTGGATGGGGGAATCGGATAATTTTTTTTTCATTCAACTCGCAGGTTGAATTAATTTTGACTCTTTTCTCCTTTGGTTTGGCACTCCTTTCATTGGTGTATGTTTCTTTCTTCTGCCAGCCTGTGAAGGGACAGTGAAAGGAAAAGCACACAGTAATTGGCTTATCTCTCTGTCACTCTGCTCTCTCCTCCTATCGGCATGCACATGAACAGACTGACTTGTGCTGCTTCTTTCCCTCACACTCCCTGCTGTACCGGGTGCTGCAAGAGGCTGGTACCAGGTCAGATCCATGTACTTACACTGCTTGTATTAAAAAATATATATATAATGAAATAATGACCACAGAGCTGCATTAATTGTGTGTATATTACAACATACAGTATATCTGCCTGGAGTTCAGCTTTAAATTAAAACTGTCATTAAACAAAATATGTAGACTGCCACTGCTAACCTCTTCTACTGAAAATTTTATTTGCTTGGCTGTCATGCTGACACTTTGGTTTCAGTGCTTTTTAAGTCAGTGACCTAGGTTATAGAGATAAGGACTTCCGACTTTCCTCCAACTTTAACTTGTATCATGCATGTCCTCAGCTTTTGGCTCTGAAACCAGATGCAGCCTATGCTAAGGTGACCAGATTTTTTAAATTAAATCCGGGGACATATTTTTTTTTTTTACTACCGTGTTTCCCCGAAAATAAGACCTAGCGTTTTTTTACAGGAGGGCTGCAATATAAGCCCTACCCCGAAAATAAGGCCTAGTTTAGAATGCTTGTAAAATCCTATAACCCACTCTATTACAGTAGTATATAATGTACAATGTGTGTGTTTCTGTAATATAATTGCGGGGTAGAGAGCTCCGGCGGGTTACAGAAGCGCAGATCAGCGCTATAACAAAGGTATTTGGCACAATTATATTACAGAAACACACACATTGTACATTATATACTACTGTAATAGAGTGGATTATAGGATTTTACAAGCATTTTAACTCAGTTCGCACTGGTGAATCCTGTCAAGCAAGGAGAGAGAGGGGGAGAGAAGACAGCACATTACATGGTAAGACCTACCCCGAAAATAAGCCCTACTGTGTCTTTTGTTGCCAAAATTATTATAAGACCCGGGCTTATTTTCGGGGAAACACGGTAGTAATGGCGGCAATCAGCGACTCTCTGCCCGTCGCCCCCCGCCTCACAGCCTATCAAGTCTTACTCTCCGGGCCCCGGCTACTACTGGGTGGGGTGTGGAGGAAGATCACTCCGCCAGGGAAGGCAAGGAGATTAACAGGAAGGCGGCTGACCAGTACTCGAGCCAAGGCAGAAGAACATGCGAGCGGAGCTGAATGGGCAGCACCCAAAAGTGAAGAAATATTCCCTCCGCTCCGACCAGCATATGATCATCAGAAAGGGGCACAGATAATGGGGAAAAAAAAACACCCCTAAGCTAGTAGGAGCGGCGGAGCGGGGGTGTGTAATTCAGAATTTTTTTTTTTTATTCTGCACTAAATGTCTTTGAAATTGCCCCAACCCCTGTTCAAATCCAATCCGGAGACAAAACCGGGGACAGACTTGGTCCAGGGACACTGTCCTCAATCCGGGGACTGTCCCCTGAAACCGGGGATGTCTGGTCACCCTAGCCTATGCTGACTCTAACTGTTGTAATAGTAATGTATCCCTTGCTTAGACCTCTATTCTTGGCCTGTATAAGCAGATACAATCACCGCGGACAGTCTATCATATAGCTGAATTTACCAAACACCTTTCTCATCCATGTGATCTTTATTGAATGCAGGAAATTAAAGCAGACAACAGGATGTGGCAGACGATTGAAAGGATGGTATTTGCAGGTCAAAACATGGTAATGTGTTCCAAAAACAGGATGATTACATAAGGCCTAGAGACAAGCGGCCATCTTTATCCCAAAAAGACAATGGGGGTTATTTACAAAAGGAAAATCCACTCTGCACTACAAGTGCAAAGTGCACTTAAAATTGCACTGAAAGTGCACTTGGAAGTGCAGTCGCTGTAAATCTGAGGGGTAGATCTGAAATGAGGGGAAGCTCTGCTGATTTTATTATCCAATCACGTGCAAGCTAAAATGCTGTTTTTTTATTTCCTTGCATGTCCCCCTCGGATCTACAGCGACTGCACTTCCAAGTGCACTTTGCACTAGTAGTTTGCACTTGTAGTGCAAAGTGGATTTGCCTTTAGTAAATAACCCCCTCTGTCTCTCTAATGATGTGAAACAGCCACAATGCTCCTGGCCAACAGAAACAATGGGGTTGATTTGCTAAATTTGGAGAGTGCAAACTCTGGTGCACTTTGCACTTGTAGTGCAAAGTGGATTTGCCTTTCGTAAATAACCCCCAATGTGAAGGAAAAGGAAATGCATCCCAAAAATTTGAGAAAAAGATGGTGCAATAACCAAGATAACCACAAAAGGGCAGTATATTATTGTAAATAATCTATTCACAGTAATATGAACGTTAACCACGACTATGCATTCCATTATATTTTTATGCAACAAGTGTAACAGCACACAGCACAGCCAGTCAACTATCCAAACAAAGAACTCGCTGCTCCAGGTAAGACAGGAAGCCTAATGATATCACGAGTGCCTGCCTCGGCTCGCCTCCGCATACGATCAATACTGAAGAAATGACAGCACTCCAAGATCCATCAAAATTCTTGTTTAACCACTTGCTTACTGGGCACATATACCCCCTTCCTGCCCAGGCGAAATTTCAGCTTTCAGCGCTGTCGCGCTTTGAATGACAATTGCGCGGTCGTGCGACGTGGCTCCCAAACAAAATTGACGTCATTTTTTTCCCACAAATAGAGCTTTCTTTTGGTGGTATTTGATCACCTCTGCGGTTTTTATTTTTTGCGCTATAAACAAAAAAATTGCGACAATTTTGAAAAAAAACACAATATTTTTTACTTTTTGCTATAATAAATATCCCATTTTTTTGTAAAAAAACATTTTTTTCTCAGTTTAGGTTGATATGTATTCTTCTACATATTTTTGGTAAAAAAAAAATCGCAATAAGCGTATAGTGATTGGTTTGCGCAAAAGTTATAGCGCCTACAAAATAGGGGATAGAATTATGATTTTTTTTTTTATTATTTTTTTTTTACTAGTAATGGCGGTTATCTGCGATTTTGTCAGGACTGCGATATTACGGCGGACACATCGGACACTTTTGACACTATTTTGGGACCATTCACATTTATACAGCGAACAGTGCTTTAAAACTGCACTGATTACTGTATAAATGTGACTGGCAGGGAAGGGGTTAACACTAGGGGCGATCAAGGGGTTAAATGTGTTCCCTGCTAGGTGATTCTTACTGTGGGGGGAGGGGACTGACTGGGGGAGGTGAGCGATGGGTGTCCCTATGTACAAGGGACACACCATCGGTCTCCTCTCCCTGACAGGACATGGATCTCTGTGTTTACCCACAGAGATCCACGTCCCTGGCTCTGTAACTGCCTAACGCGGGCACCTGGCGGACATCGCGGCCGCCAGGCACGCGCATCGGCACCTGAGTGATGCAACGGGCACGCGCCCCCCAGTGGCCGGGAAGAAAGCCGAAGACGTCAATAGACAGCCTCCCGGCATTGTGGAGCCACCTTGTGGCTGTCAAATTACAATGGCCCGGGTCTCAAGTAGTTAATAGACGAACATCCCAAGTGTTACAAACAGTTCAAATGGTAGACGCTTTTCACACACTAACAGGTGCGCTTATTCATTACAAAGATAAGTCAGCATTATTCTCCTTATATAAACCTGTCCAATCGAGGACAGGTTTATATAAGGAGAATAATGCTGACTTATCTTTGTAATGAATAAGTGCACCTGTTAGTGTGTGAAACGCGTCTACCATTTGAACTGTTTGTAACACTGTTCGTCTATTAAACAAGAATTTTGATCTTGGAGTGCTGCCATTTCTTCAGTGTTGACAGCCAGTCAACTACCATTTTAAAAATGAGGCCATCAGTGGCAGCCCCTATTTCATTTTTATACCAGGTGCACCACACTAGAACCTTCAACTGAGCTCAGAGAATACTGCACTAAATGTGGTAATTACTATACACGTGTCATTGCTGCCACTCCCATAGATCAAACTGGGGACACACTTTGAAGAGGCTTTGATAATTGAACAATGTTAGATCCAATGTTTCAGTACCTGGTGCTCAAAGCTGACCAGCTTTACCATACATTCTCTCCAGCCTTCATATTCCAGTAATGTTTTGCAACTATTTGCAATATTTGCATACCTCCCAACTTTGTAAAGTCCCATCGCGGGACATTCCGATGTCCCCTCTCCCCTGCCTGCAACCAGAGTTGTTGAGCGGGGGGGGGGGGGGCAGTGCGGGACATTACCAAAAAAAATCGGGAATTGCCACAAAAGTTGTTGAGCGGGGCGGGGGGGGGGTGGTGATGGTTGCCGCCGGAACATTTTGAAAAAAGGGGGCCGCCGAACGGGGGGGTGGGCCATACTAGTCCGCCGATCGCGGGGGGGGGGGGCTCTTACCTGCTGCTGCTACTCCTCTTCTTCTGTTCATGTTTCCTGCTGTGCGGGAAACATGATAGTCTCGCGGGAGTGCGGGAAGGAGGAGCCTCTGCGGGTAAAACCCGCACAATCCGTGCCAGTTGGGAGGTATGTATTTGACACTTAAATACCCTCAGCAAATGTCCCAAGAAATAATGCCCTCATTTTAAAGAATAGCCCCTGGTAGTGTTTGGTCTGTCTCTGCTTGTAGCACTCTGTCACAGGGTAAAGGCAGTTCTTTGTGTTATTTGGCACCAGCTCATTTGCAAAGTGTCCCTGGCAATGATTTTAAAATGGATGCTAAGTTTTTGTAGTACCAACAAAGTTACATTAACCCTGGCTGTGCTGAAATAAGCACACTTTTCTAGGTATTTTATGCTGTCTACCATAGCTCTGACAACAATTATCAAAAATTCAATTGCTGTGAGCTACTGTACTTTGCACTCTCCCTTTGTACTGCACTATTGCATAATCACACCTGCGCTGAATATTGAAGCCAGTTTGACACTGGCGGTTCTGCCAGCACTGCGATGGACAGACTGTGCTGACGCAATTCCTGGTTGGCAGTCGGTCAGAGCCAATATTTGGCCAATCTTATTATGGAGGCCCAGAAAAGTGTCCAATCCCAGGGATAGTAAGTTGATTTGCAGTTGGTGCTGATGTCTAGGTAGGCCTAGGGGACATATACTGCAAATTTTCCATCAGCCAGAGCTAATGGTAGGGACCCTATCCCCCTCCCCACCTCTCTATTATCCACTGCCTTCCCCCCACCTGGTACTTTGCGGTCACACTACACTTATACCGGCACCCGCTCAGCTGTCTGGATTTCTCTCCTCTACGTTGGTTTATTTTACTAAGGCCTTTCTTGGAAGCCCCGATGATGATGATGTTAACAGCACAAAGCCATAATTGGCCATAATAAATCGAGGAAGCGATATGTTTTCGTAAAACCGCAGCAAAGGTGCCGGGGGAGGCTGAGGAACAGATCGGCATACAGAGAAGCTTTTCCAGCACTGTTCCAATCTAAAACCTGGAGAGTCTCTACCATCCCCGGGAGAGCCTGGCGTCCAAATCTCTTTAGCAGCTGGCGAGAGCCGCGAGGCAGTAGGTGACAGGAGCTGGGTGGAGGCCTCCCCTTCCTAGTGGCACCTCCAGACTACCAGGCCTCCAGGGCTGGGCAGAAGTAAATTATTCTGTCCTTCACTTATTCTAAGTGGAAAAACAGAGCAGGTGGTAATGTTTTAACTTAGTTACCGTCAAATTATGCATCGCTGCAGAAAATCGAAGGATTGCATTTTTTTCCTGCTTCCCAAACACTGGCAACTTCACTGTTTCAAGTTTTTGTGGATAGCAGACTAAATGTAAAATAAAATCTCAGTACATATTTTGATGGTGGTGAAAAAGCCAGTCCACCCAAAATGTATATTTTATTTATTGGTGGATACTGGAGAGTTAGAGACCCAATGTAACAAATAGCCGGTAAATTCACATAAAAGTATTTTAAATGCTTACTAGCAGAGTTTTTCCTTTCCATAAATATTTTCTATTCATATGCACTGTGTCTCTGAACTTGCTATAAAATTATACTACTACTTTTTTTAAATAAAATTATACTACTTCAGTATTTCCTAGCACAGACCCCTCTCTTTATAGCCAATTCCCCTTCTGGAAGTTTGTAATTACTCCGAGTGCTGGTCCAGCTCCTCCACCTTTCCCCTCACATTTCTACATAAACTTTAATGTAGCTGGTGTGGAAATAGCAAAAGAGAACACTATATAGTGTCACTTGGGTGTGCTGGTGATGCTGACATCCCATGGAGGCACCCAGCACCAGTCTTAGGTCAAATTTACACCAGGTGTGGTGAGACTGTGTTGGGCAGCAATTCCAGTGCAGTCCTACCGCAAGACAAGATAAAATGTGGCCAATATTAGCAGGTTATTGAATCATGCGCTGGAAGCTTGTTGTATGCAGAGTATACCTTTACTTTCATGGAGAAATAGCTAAACATATCTTCTTACAGCATGTCTTTATCATGGAACAGGAAGAGAACACAAACGAGACAATACATTCTGTTATATCATAGAATACATACTATAACATTATAATACCACAGCGCCCCCTGCTGCATAGATAAGTATAATGCATACAGTATTTAGTTCACAGTACTTTACATTACATGCTATTGTACTTTCAACACCCCTTCTCAACAGCATGTGCTTTGTCAAATTATATTCAGCTTCTTCTGGATATAATTATGACAATCATTCAACAAAGGCTTGTGAGTGCATAATAAATATAATAGGTAGTCTTGGGAGCAACTAAAATACAATCTGAGTAATATATGCAAGCAGCAAGTAACACACTCCCAATATAAATGTGCAAATAAACTCAAAACAAATAATGGTGCGCTAGTGATGATAAATGTATCAAACTACTTTGTGTATCAATTCTCCTGTGCAAATATGAGTGCCAACATAATAACATGCGGATATACAATAATATGATACATTCGTGTGTATTTCTTCTTGTAATAATATAAATCCCGTGCTTGAGTGCAGTCAAATATTGAATTAATGAAAATGTCAGAAAAAAGTTGTATCTTGTTGAGTCTTCACAAATTCTCAAAAATCCGTGCTTTGTATCGATTCACCTCAGTGCTCCCTCATAAGAAATGCGCTCACCTCACAGAGTGTGACCTCACACCTAAGTTTGGTCAAATAAAGCTTTTTAGTCACCCCGGACTAACAGATCATGCTTTCCTCCTCGTTGCTCCATTAATGTGCCTCCATTATGACTCGATATACACTGCTCAAAAAAATAAAGGAACATTTTGAAAACACATCAGATCTCAACGGGCAAAAATCTCATGCTGGATATCTATACTGATATGGAATGGGTAATGTGTTTGGAATGAAATGATGGCACATCATTTGATGGAAATGAAAATTATCTACCTACAGAGGGCTGAATTCAAAGACACCCCGAAAATCAAAGAGAAAAAAATATGCAGCAAGCTAATCCATTTTGATGAAATTTCATTGCAACAACTCAAAATGGTCCTCAGTAGTTTGTATGGCCCCCAAGTGCTTGTATGCATGCCTGACAACATCAGGGCATGCTCATAATGAGATGACGGATGGTGTCCTAGGGTATTTCCTCCCAGATTTGGACCAGGGTATCACTGAGCTCCTGAACAGACTGAGGTGAAACCTGGCGGCACCGGATGGACCGAAACATAATGTCCCAGAGGTGTTCTTTTGGATTTAGGTCAGGTGAGCGTGGGGACCATTCAATGATATCAATTTCTTCATCCTCCACGAACTGGCTGTATGCTCTCGCCACATGAGGCCAAGCATTGTCGTGCACCAGGAGGAAGCCAGGACCCACTGCACCAGCGTAGGGTCTGACAATGGGTCCAATGATTTCATCCCAATACCTAATGGCAGTGAGGGTGCCATTGAGTAGCCTGTAGAGGTCTGTGCGTCCCTCCATGGATATGCCTCCCCAGACCATCACTGACCCACCACCAAACTGGTCATGCTGAACGATGTTACATGCAGCATAAAGTTCTCCACGGCTTCTCCAGACCCTTTCACGTCTGTCACATATGCTCAGGGTGAACCTGCTCTCATCTGTGAAAAGCATGGGGCACCAGTGGCGGACCTGCCAATTCTGGTGTTCAATGGAAAATGCCAATCGAGCTCCACAGTGTGCGGCAGTGAGTACAGAGCACACTAGAGGACGTCTGGCCCTCAGGCCACCCCCATGAAGTCTGTTTCTGATTGTTTGGTCCGAGACATTCACACCAGTGGCCTGCTGGAGGTCATTTTGTAGGTCTCTGGCAGTGCTCATCCTGTTCCTCCTTGCACAAAGGAGCAGATACTGGTCCTGCTGATGGGTTAAGGACCTTCTACGGCTCTGTCCAGCTCTCCTAGAGTAACTGCCTGTCTCCTGGAATCTCCTCCATGCCCTTAAGACTGTGCTGGGAGACACGGCAAACCTTCTGGCAATGACGCGTATTGATGTGCCATCCTGGAGGAGTTGGACTGCCTGTGCAACCTTTATAGGGTCCAAGTATCGCCTCGTGCTAATAGTAGTGACGCTGACCCTAGCCAAATGCAAAACTAGTGAAAAACATTCAGAAAAGATGAGTAGGGAAAAAAAATGTCAAACACCGCCACCTGAAAAAACATTCCTGTTTTGGAGGTCGTCTCATTGTTGCCCATCTAGTGCACCTGTTGTTAATTTAAATTAACAGCAAAGCAGCTGAAACTGATTAACAACCCCCTCTGTATACACCCCTCCCCCTCTGCTACTTAACTGACCAGATCAATATCCCAGTTCTGATTCAAAAGTGTTCCTTTAATTTTTTTGAGTAGTGTATATGAGAGAAAAAGAGGTTCAAATCGTGCTTATATAGTTTTTAAACAATATTCAATTTATTAAAAAATGTGCATAGAACTCATATTTAAAAGGTGCTTCAGTGCACCAACTGTATACAGCGTATGTCATATAAAACTACGAGTGCATTGAGCATAGATAGATAATACATCCTGTTATATCATAGAATGCTAGGGATGAGCCGAACATCCCCCGGTTCGGTTTGCAGCAGAACAAGCAGAAATTTGTGCGAACACCGTTAGTCTATGGGATGCGAACGTGAAAAATCAAAAGTGCTCATTTTAAAGACTTATAATAGTGTTTATATAGTTTTTAAACAATATTCAATTTATTAAAAAATGTGCATAGAACTCATATTTAAAAGGTGCTCCAGTGTATACAGTGTATGTCATATAAAACTACGATGCTGCAGCTACTTCGTGCCTCTCTGCGAGATATGCAAAAGCGTCTTGCCAAACCAGCCTGCCCCTCCCCTATGCATTACATCACAGGGTCTCGTGACTCATCTGCGTGACGAGACCCTGTGATGTAACACGTAGGGATAGGGCAGATTGGTTTTATATGACATACGCTGTATACAGGTGGTGCACTGGAGCCCCTTTTAAATGTGAGTTCTATGCACATTTTTTAATAAATTGAATATTGTTTAACTACCTCAATACAGGGGCACTTGCACCCCTTCCTGCCCAGGCCATTTTTCAGCTTTCAGCACTGTCACACTTTGAATGACAATTGCGCGGTCATGGTACACTGTAACCATATGACATTTTTATAATTTTCAATTTTCTTCACACAAATAGAGCTTTCTTTTGGTAGTATTTAATCACTTCTGGGTTATTCCCCCCCCCCCCAAAAAAAAGGACTGTAAATTTTGAAAAAAAAAACTTTTATTTTGTTTCTGTCAGTAAATTTTGTAAATAAGTAATTTGATTACATTTCTACATGTCCTCTGCGAGGAGATGCCGCTGATCGGCTCTCCTCTCCTCACGCTCTGTCAGTGTGAGGCGAGAAGCGCCAATTACCGGCATCTCCGTGTTTACATGTGACCCTCTGTGATTGGACACAGCCAATCACATGGTTAAAGAGCCGCGGCTCTTTACAGAGATCGGGGTCCCGCCGTGTCCTACCAACATGGTGCGGCCACGATCACCGCGCTGCGAGCCCCCGCGGGCGTGCGAGAGAGAGAGGCCGTTCTGGGAAGTCATCATATGACGTCTGCCCAGCCTTCATTTAATGGTGGGCAGGCGGCAGGTGGTTAAAAACGATATAAGCACTATTTGGAGCTTTTTTCTCTCATATATATCGGGTCATAATGCAGGCACATCAATGGAGCAACGACGAGGAAAGCATGATCTGTTAGTCTTGGGTGACTAAAAAGCTTTATTTGACCAAACCTAAGTGTGAGGTTACACTCTGTGAGGTGAGCGCATTTCTTATGGGGGAGCACTGAGGTGAATCGATACAAAGCACGGATTTTTGAGAATTTGTGAAAATTCAACCAGTTACAATTTTTTTCTGCCATTTTCATTATTGTATTTATCGGCATATAACACGCACAGGCGTATAACACACACCGTAACTTTAAGAGTTAAGTTTCAGGAAAAAAACTTTCCACAGCCCCCTGCGTATAACACGCAGGCACAGTTTACCTTTTATTTTCAGGGTAAAAAAGTGAGTGTTATACGTCAATAAATACAGTAATTAAATATTTGACTGCACTCAAGCACGGGATTTATATTTTTACAAGAAAAATTACACATGAATGTATCATATTATTGTAAATTCACATGTTATTATGTTGGCACTCATATTTGCACAGGAGAATGAATACACTAAGTGGTTGGATACATTTATTATCACTAGCGCAGCATTATTTGTTTTGATGAGTGTATCAGAAGTCATCTCCTCTGACGGCAGTAACTATTGAGTGTTAATATCACCTTGCTCTTGATTGTCCCTCAGTTGGTGATACTTGACATCGATGTGTTTGGTTCTAGGAATGACCCTTTCTGACTGCGTAAGTTTTATACATCCCTGGTTGTCTTCAAAAATGGGAATTGGTTTTGACATGTCTATCACAATGTCCACAAAAAGTTGACGTATCCATATCGCTTTTTGACATGCGCGTGCTGCTGCAATGTACTCTGCTTCAGTTGAAGATAGAGTGAAAATTGCTTGCTTTTGACTAGACCAACTTATGGTTCCTTCCCCATACTGAAATATAAATCCACTTGTGGATTTATGGTCTGTGCAGTCCCCGGCCCAATCAGCATCCACGTATCCGACCAGTGTTGGATCTGATGTTGCTGGTAACTGTAATTTCATCTTAATCGTTCCTTTCAGGTACTGAATCACTCTTTATACTGGGTTCCAGTCACGCTGACAAGGAGCTGAAACTTTCCTGCATAGTATGCCCACTGCTGCGGCTATGTCTGGTCTTGTCACATTGGCAACATACAGCAGCTTACCAATTGCTCTGCGATACATGTCATTGTTGGGTAGCAAGTTTTCTGCTTCATTGCACTTTTGATAGCCTGGTTCCATACCCTACCTTTTCATTTTGCATGTGACATTTTTCCGAGATTGGTTGAGACGATAACTTCCATCTTCTTCTCTCTCTATTTGAGCAGGATCTGGTGGGGAACTTGGTTTAGGCACTGTGAGTTACATACATATTTTCATAATTGGGGAGGTTAAAAAAAGACACAAGTCCATCAAGTCCAACCTGTGTGTGTGTGTTTTTATGTTAATAGTACATTGTATATCCCTGTATGTTGTGGTCGTTTAGGTCCCCATCTAATAGTTTTTTGAAATTATCAATGCTCCCCGCTGAAACCACTGCTTGTGGAAGAGAATTCCACATCCTTACCCTTCTTACAGTAAACCTCTTATTCTGACTCCTGCACAGATTCGCTTTGGTCGACCTTTTCTTCTGGTTTACTTGGCATATTCACTTCACAGCTTTCAGGGATCTGTGTTTCTGATAAAGGGCTCTCATCAAAATAAACACTACGACACTACGTCTTATTGTCACTCTGTCAGTCTTTGGATGTAGGATTCTGTAACCCTTAGTTTGCTCACTGTAGCCTACTATAATTCCCACTATGGCTCTGTTCTCCAGCTTGGGTTGCTTTTCACTTGGAATATAGGCATATGCCAGTGGCGGCTCATCCATAGGGGGCGCCTGGGCGCCGCCCCCCCCCCCCCCCCCACAGGCAGTCAAAAAATAATAATTAAAAAAAAAAAAATGTCCCTTAAAAAAAAAAAAAAGTTGAAAAAAAAGGTCCTTATGTGTCCTGGTGCCAGGCGCAGTGAAGTATGGGAAGCGCCACGTCTATGCAATCACGAGATTGCAGACGAGGCGCTTCATTTGCAGTCAAAAATCGCCTTTGTGGCGCGGTCGATCACGCCACAGCTTCTGGCGCGATAGACTGTATTATGGCCGTCGGGCGGTTGCATTTGCATAGACTTTTCACCGCCCTACCTGGGTGGTGCTTTCTGTTCCGACGTCACTTCTGGTATATACACTAGGCGATTACAGGAAGTGACGTCAGCACTCACAGCTCCGTGGAACGCACTGCCCGAGCGGTACATCAACAGGTAAGCTGAAGCTCCCGGCGCCATGCCTTCCTTAGATTCAGACCTCTCTGCTCTGGGAACGGAAGCCTGCAGTGCTCTGGCTTGACTTCAGTGACTTGTTATGTCATCTGACTTTTCTCAGCTCTGCCATCCTGTGTACTCCACGGAACTGACAGGTCGGCAGATTAGCGATCTCAAGAACGTGAGGAGAGAATGTGAGTCAGTGACAGCTTCAGCCTTAACCCCTGCCAGGTATATTTTTGGAGATGGTGGACAAGTGCAAGAACAAGAAGGCAATGTGTAGGGGGATGGGGGCCAATATGTACATGGAGGATGCAATACATGAGGGGACGTGTAAAAGGAAGGGGGGTAAATGTGGGCAAGAGGGGGTATTGTGTACAGGTAGGGTGTACTACATACAGAGAGGGGGGGTAATATGTATGGGGGGTAATATGTACAGTGAGGGGGTTAATATGTACAGGGGGAGTTAATATGTACAGGGGGAGTTAATATGTACAGGAGGGTGTAATATGTACAGGGGGGTTAATATGTACAGGAGGGTGTAATATGTACGGGGAGGGGGTTAATATGTACAGGGGGAGTTAATTTGTACAGGGGGAGTTAATTTGTACAGGAGGGTGTAATATGTACAGGAGGGTGTAATATGTACAGGGAAGGGGGTTAATATGTACAGGGGGGTAATATGTACAGGGGGGGTAATAGGTACAGGGGGGGTAATATGTACAGGAGGGTTAATATGTACAGGGGGGGTAATATGTACAGGGGGGGTAATATGTACAGGAGGGGTAATATGTACAGGAGAGGTAATATGTACAGGAGGGGGTTAATATGTACGGGGGGGTAATATGTACAGGAGGGGGTTAATATGTACAGGGGGGTAATATGTACAAGGAGGGGGTTAATATGTACAGGGGGGGTTAATATGTACAGGGGGGTAATATGTACAAGGAGGGGGTTAATATGTACAGGGGGTGTTAATATGTTCAGGAGGGTGTAATATGTACAGGGAAGGGGGGTAATATGTACAGGAGGGGGTAATATGTACAGGGAGGAGGGGGTAATATGTACAGGGAGGAGGGGGGTAATATGTACAGGGAGGAGGGGGTAATATGTACAGGGAGGAGAGGGGTAATATGTACAGGGAGGAGAGGGGTAATATGTACAGGGAGGAGAGGGGTAAAATGTACAGGGAGGAGAGGGGTAATATGTACAGGGAGGAGGGGGAGAATATGAACTGGAGGGTGTAATATGTACAGGGATGGGAGTTAATATGTACAGGTGGGTCTAATATGTACAGGGAGGAGGGTAATATGTACAGGTGGGTGTAATATGTACAGGGGGGGGGGTAATATGTACAGGAGGGTGTAATATATCTGTGACTGCACTATATACCCTGATCTGTGAGGCTGAGCTGTACACTCTGTCCTGTGATGCTGGGGCTGTAAAATTGGTCCTGTGATGCTGGGGCTGTATACTCTGTGCTGTGATGCTGGGGCTGTATACTCTGTGCAGTGATGCTGGGGCTGTATACTCCTGACACTATGGGTGGAAGCAAGTGGAATACAGGGGACGGAGTGTGTATTCTATAGGGGTGGGGCTTATGAGAAGTGGGAGGGGTCAAAAAGAAAGGGCGGGGTCTGGCGCCCCCCCATCCTAAAACTTCACCAGCCGCCACTGGCATATGCTCTACATCCAAACACTCTGATGTGCCCTATGCTAGGCTTTGATCAATGCCACATTTCGAATGGAGTAGTTTACATACCTTTGGTCATTTTCTCTGTTCTTATGTGGATAAGCTAGTCATCTTCCACTAGTAAGCTTATAATTGCTTTTGCTTATCTATCCTTCCTATCTCAGTCCTCTGTCTCTCCGTCTGTCTGTATTTAGCACTTGCCACAAGTCATCCATGCTAAAAAGCATTTCCAGTTTAAACTTCCACTGTTGGTAATTAGCATTGTTTAGCTTTGCAATTGCAAACTTCACATCTGAACTGCTTGCCATCTTTCAGCAGTTTGCATACAATACTCAAAGACTTGCAGAATAATTTTTCCAGTGCCTAGGTGCTGCTGGGTTTGCTGGCTGTGCCTGGGCCCATAACCTATTAGCAGGTTATTGAATCATGCGCTGGAAGCTTGTTGTATGCAGAGTATACCTTTACTTTCATGGAGGTTATCAAAGTATGTCTTTATCATGGAACAGGAAGAAGACATAAATGAGTGCATTGAGCATAGATAGACAATACATCCTGTTATATCATAGAATGCTAGGGATGAGCCAAACATCCCCCGGTTCGGTTCGCAGTAGAACAAGCAAAAAATTTGTGCGAACGCCGTTAGTCTATAGGATGCGAATGTGAAAAATCAAAAGTGCTAATTTTAAAGGCTTATATGCAAGTTATTGCCATAAAAGGTGTTTAGAGACATGGGTCCTGCCCAAGGGGACATGTATCAATGCAAAAAAAGTTTTCAAAACGTCAGTTTTTTCGGGAGCAGTGATTTTAATAATGCTTAAAGTGAAACAATAAAAATGAAATATTCCTTTAAATATCATGCCTGGGGGGTCTCCTTAGTCTTCCTGTAGAGTAGCGCAATGGATTTTATATAGATAAAAATCATTGAAAAAAACGGTGTGGGTCCCCCCCCCCAGTCCATTACCAGGTACTGGATCTGGTATGAATATAAGGGGAAATACAAAAAAAATGCTGTGGATGCCCCCCAAATCCATACCAGGCCCTTCAGGTCTGTTATGGATATTAAGGGAAACCCCGCACCAAAATAAGTAAACTGGCGTTGGGGGCCCCCTAGGCACAATATACTCTGAACAGCAGTATATATACTATACAGCCTGCTCTATATACTCTGCAGGAAAATTGGGCCTTTGGTTTTGGTGGCGCCAGAACACTGTAACCCCTCACAGTTACTCTTGTTGGGCGCAGGAAGGGCCCCGTGTTAAATATTATATAAAAAAATTATTACATGGCTCTGTTAAACAGGGGTAGAAAAATTGGGCGTTTGGTTTTGGTGGCACCAGGACACTGTAACCCCTCACAGTTACTCTTGTTGGGCGCAGGAATGGGCCCTGCTTAACTATTATTTAAAAAATTATTAATTACATTCCCCTGTTAAACAGGGACAGAAAAATTGGGCCTTTGGTTTTGGTGGCGCCAGAACACTGTAAGCCTACACAGTTACTCTTGTTGGGCGCAGGAATGGGCCCTGCTGTGAAATATTATATCAAAAACTGTAATTACATGCCCCTGTTAAACAGGGGCAGAAAAATTGGGCCTTGGGTGGTGTTGCCCTAAACCAAAAATATTGTTGGAAGCTAGCATCATCAAGATTGAGGAGGAATAGGATAGTCAGCATAGACAGTCTTCAAGGGATCCCAGATCCATAGAAATTCAGTCAGTTACATCAGCTTTAGGTGCTTGATAGCTGCTGATCCAAGACTGATTAATTTTTATGAATGTGAGCCTATCAATGGAGTCTGTGGACAGGCGCATTCTTTGATCTGTTACAAACCCTCCAGCAGCACTGAATGTGCATTCAGAAAGCACACTGGATGCAGGACAGGCCAGTAGCTCGATTGCATATTGAGCAAGTTCTGGCCAGTGGTCTATCCTTAAGACCCAGTAACCCAGTGGATGCTCTGTTGGAAAGGTCTCCAAGTCTGCTCTGGCCCCTAGATATTCCTGCACCATATAATGCAGACGCTGGCGATGGTTACTTGAACCGATCAGACTTTGGCACTGAGGACTGAAAAATAGTTTAAAGGCAGCCGGCCAACTTCTCCACCACTCTTCCTCTGACTGAACGAAGCCTCAGCAACACATTGTCCAGCACCAGGAAATGGTAACCTCCCAGGGTCTGGAAATGCGTTACACAAACCTTTCTTCAAGGCCTCCTGAAGATGTTTCATCCTCTACTCCCTCTGCAAAGGCAGGATGAGTTCTGCAACGTTACCCTTGTAACGTGGATCCAGAAGGGTTGCCAGCCAGTAATGATCCCTCTCCTTGATACCACAAATCCTAGGGTCCTTTCGTAGGCTTTGCAGAATCAGGGAGGCCATGCAGTGTAAGTGCGGAGGCATTTGATTCTGAGTCCTCTGGGTCACTAAGGATCACATTATCCATTACTACCCCCTCCCAGCGACGTACAGCTCCTTGGGTTTCTGGGGACTGAAAACCATCCCTTGAAGACTGCTGCTGAATGTTATCCCCCACATTTATACTGACACAATCCTCCTCCTCCTCTTCTTCCTGTTTGTTTGGCGGGCCAACAGGAATGCTACCTGGATAAAGGGTGCCTTGAGAGGTAAGGATGTCCTCCTCTTTCTCCCGCTGTTCTGCCTCAAATGCCCTGTCCATGATTCCACAAAGCATGTGCTCCAGCAGGAAGACTAGAGGGACAGTGTCATTGATGCATGCATTGTCGCTGTTCACCATCCTTGCATCCTTGTGGCCTGCTGAAATGGTGACAGCCCAGTGCATGCATCCTTGATCAGTAGCCACTGGAGTGGCAAAAAGAAGCCAAGCTCCCCTGACCCGTCCTGGTACCATACTCACACAGTAAGTATGTGTGCAGCCGCTGCAGCATTGCCAACGTTGAGTTCCACCTGGTGGGCATGTCACAAATGAGGCAGTTAGTGGGCAAGTTGCATTCCCTTTGAATATCAGCCAGCCGAGTACTGGCATTGTATGACCGGCGGAAATGACCACAGACTTTTCTGGCCTGCCTCAGGAGATCTGGGTACCTTTTCAAGAACCGCTGCACCACCAAAGTCAGGATGTGTGCCAAACATGGAACATGGGTCCAGTGTCCATGTCGGAGGGCGGAGAGAAGGTTGGTGCCATTGTCGCATACAATTCCTAGCTGAAGCTGGTGTGGCGTCAACCACCTCTGAGCCTACCCCTGCAGAGCTGACAGAATCTCTTCCCCAGTGTGGCTCATGTCCCCTAGGCAGGCCAACTCAAGCACCGCATGGCATCTTTTAGCCTGACTGCTTGCGTAGCCCCTTGAACGCTTATGGAGCACTGCTGGTTTAGAGGACAAATCTGCATAAGAGGCCATAGAAGATGAAGAAGAGGAGGGGGTGGAGGAGAGAGCTGTGGCAGAATCACCACTAGAATTTTGGAGGCGTGGTGGCAGAACAAGCTCCAACAACACTGAACCCTGTCGTGCATCCTTCCCAGCTGCCAGCAGAGTTACCTAGTGCGCTGGGAAGAAAAGGTAACGTTCCTGCTCATGCCTGCTGGATCATGAGTCACCGATAATATGAACCTTACTGCTGACAGCCCTGTCCAACAAGGCCAAAACATTGCCTTCCACATTTTGGCAGAGAGCCGGAATGGCCTTCCATGAAAAGAAATGGTGTTTTGGAGCCTGCCACTGAGGTACAGCACATTCCACAAATTCACGAAAGGGGGCAGAGTCTACCAGCTGAAAAGGCAGCAGTTGCAGTGCTAGCAATTTGGCAAAGCTAGCATTTAGACGCTGAGCATGTGGATGGCTGGGACCGAATTTATTTTTACGGTACAGCAACTGTGGTAGGGAAATTTGCATGCTAAAATCAATTGGTGGTGTACTGCTAGCAGATTGGCTGCAAGCACTTGGGACACCTATTGCTATACCTTCATTCCTCTCAGTGCAGGTTTTTGAGAGGGCTGGAGGTATAGTAGGGTTGGAGATCCCAGATGAGGAGCATGGAGAATCTGCCTTTTTCTATGATGTGGGTCTTTCAAGTGCTGTTGCCAAGGGACTGCATGGCAGGTCGTCATATGTTTGAAGTATATTAGAAACTATACACCACTGAATGCACTGTATATATAGGCAAAACGGAATGCAGAGTATATATATATATTGTGACAGCAAGAAGGTAAAGTCACCTGGTTGCATCCAGGGGGGTAGATATATTTCGCCCAGATTCAGGCTTTACGCCGACTTATACAACTAGGTGGAGAGTTGTATAAGGCTAGTGGGCTCATGGATGACTCATACCTCTAGGGAAAGTGTGGGGCGTCGTGCAGACAGGGAGTTGATGAGACCAGCTGAAGCTTGTCAGCTCATTTAGGCCTCTATAAGAACTCCCAGCTTCATTAGATGTTAGCTCATGCCTGGAACCAGACCTGTGTGGACTGTCTAGGGAGAGTGAACCCCTGTGCGGTGAGGCAAAGCCTGTGTGGCTATTTGCTTGGACATTTAAAACCAGGGACTTAGGGACTAGGACAGCACTAGGCTGATCCCAGTTGTTAGTTAGGAAACCTGTATGTTTAGTCAGAGGTCAAGTTGACCAGGATTTATTTTGTTTATGTTTCTTTTGCTTTGCTGTGTTTTGTCACTGTAAATAGAAAATAAACCGCACCTTTTTGATTTTGAAAACCACAACCTCCGTTTGCTGGGCCTGTTTTGTGTGGGGAGCCCATCCCGGGGGTCACACACACCCGCTGCTGAGCTAACCCCCTCACAGTTGGTGGAGAACCAGTGGCAGTTTTTTTTTAAGCCAGCATGGAGGAGATACTGAAGCAGCTGGCTCTAGCAAATGCCAATCAACAGCAGACAAATGCAGGTTTGCAAAAGAGCCTTGCAGCTCATCAACAGAGCCTTGCAGCTCAACAACAGAACTTCGCAGCCCAGCAGCAAGCTCACCAACAGAGCCTTGCAGCCCAGCAGCAGACAAACGCAACTTTGCAACAGAGTCTGGAGGCTCAGCAACGAGCCCAGCAGCAATCTGAGGCCCGCTTCATAGACCTGTTGCAGAAGCAAGAGCAGAGACTACAACAACAGATGGAAGCAGTAATGCAGCAACGTCCGCAGACCAGTGAGGAAAGCCGTCCCACTAATACCGCGTCCTTTGGGGTGAGTCGTTTATTGACAAAAATGACTGGAGAGGATGATCCAGAGGTATTTTTGACCACATTTGAAAGGACCGCTGAAAGAGAAAAGTGGCCTGAGGAGCAGTGGGCTGGACTGGTGGCTCCTCTGTTAACTGGTGAATCGCAGAAAGCTTACTATGACCTAGAGCCTAACCAAGCAAAAGACTATGTGATGCTAAAAGCTGAAATATTGGCAAGGCTGGGTGTCACCCAGGCTGTCCGGGCTCAGCGTGTGCATAACTGGACTTTCCAGCTTGGAAAACCCCCCAGGTCTCAAATGTATGATCTCATTCACCTGAGCAGAAAGTGGCTACAGCCAGAGACTTTGTCCGCACCAAAGATTGTGGAACGTGTTGTAATGGATCGGTTTTTGAGAGCTCTTCCTACTGCCATCCAAAAGTGGGTAAGCCATGGAGACCCAGAGACGGCCGATGGTCTTGTGGATCGTGTGGAGAAATACTTGGCTACAGAGAACCTGACGGCCTCTTCCAGAGACACTCGGACTTTCCACCCTAAGACCAGACCATCCCCAGGGGCGGATAAGAGGATTCCAAGGGGTGAGGGTGGAGAGAGTGAGAGGGTGGGAGCTCTACCCCAAGTTTGGCGAGAACAGCCTGGGAAATCAGCGGCTCAAGAGGCGGCAAGAAGGATCGTTTGCTACCGCTGCCGGCAAGCGGGACATGTTGCAGCCAATTGCCCGGTTGTGGAGGAACCCATGCAGTGTGACTTTCTGACGGGCAGACGTCAGTCGCTGTGTGCGACAGTCGCATGCACTGCCATTCGAGGAACTGAGAAACATTTATGCAAAATGTGTGTTAATGGTAGAAATGTTGTGGTATTGCTGGATTCAGGTAGCCTTGTGACCCTGATAAAGGCTGAGTTAGTTAAAACAGAGGTTTCTGGGAATAGCAAGGTAGCTGTTATTTGTGTGCATGGGGACACCCGAGAGTATCCAGTGACTACAGTGTGTTTCGAGACCCCCAAAGGTACCCTCTCTCATCCAGTGGGCTTAGTATCTCAGTTACCGCATGACGCCATTGTGGGAAGGGATTTTCCGAAGTTCTGGGAACTGTGGGATGATCCTGAGCCCCCCACTGGTGCCCCTATGTACCAGGAATGTGATAGCCAGAACTCCCCTGAGAGTGGTGAGGACTCTCCGGAATTTCCCTTATCAGTATTGGCAGGGGAGACTCAAGAAACTGGAGAGGAGCCCACCTCCTCAGACGAAAACCTACCGTCTGTGGAGTTTTCTGATCTTGAGGTTCACAGGGAAAACTTTGCCACAGAACAGTTGAAAGATCCCGCCCTAATAAAGGCACGGGAAAACGTAGTGAAAATAGATGGCGAGTTAGTGAACCCAGATAATACCTGCACTTACCCATACTTCAGCGTAGAGAAGGACCTACTGTATCGGGTGGCAAAAAGGGCAGAAGAAACCGTTGAGCAGCTTGTGGTGCCCAAACCTTACAGGAAGTTGGTGTTGGAGTTGGCCCATGGGCACATTCTTGGAGATCATCTGGGGACAGAGAAAACCCGAGAGAGGGTATTACAGAGATTCTATTGGCCGGGGGTGATGAAGGACGTAGAAAATTATTGTTCCTCCTGCCCTGTGTGTCAGAGGTCGGCCCCGATGCCACATTTCCGTAGCCCGCTGGTCCCTCTACCCATCATTGAGGTCCCGTTTGAGAGGATCGCCATGGATTTGGTAGGTCCTATAATCAAGTCCGCTAGGGGGCACCAGTACATATTAGTTATAATGGACTATGCCACCCGTTATCCAGAAGCGATCCCTCTCCGAAATACCTCGGCCAAAACCATAGCCAAAGAGCTATCTCTTGTGTTTAGCCGGGTGGGTATTTGTAAAGAACTGCTTACGGACCAAGGTACACCCTTTATGTCCCGGGTTATGAAGGAGCTGTGTAAATTATTCAAAGTGACGCAATTACGTACATCTGTGTATCACCCCCAAACCGATGGGCTGGTTGAAAGATTCAACAAAACCCTAAAACAAATGTTGAAGAAAGTGGTGGATAGAGATGGAAAGGATTGGGACTGTCTACTTCCTTATCTGATGTTTGCTATTAGGGAGGTGCCCCAATCCTCTACGGGATTCTCCCCCTTTGAGTTACTGTATGGGAGACACCCAAGAGGGCTGTTGGATATTGCCAAGGAAACTTGGGAAAGTGAGAGTTCTCCCCACAGGAGTGTGATTGAGCATGTCGCCCTGATGCAAGACCGAATTGCACAGGTAATGCCCATCGTGAAGGAACATTTGGCCCAAGCGCAGTTAGCACAGCAGAGAGTGTACAACCGTGGAGCCAAGACCCGTACCTTTTCCCCGGGGGATAGGATACTGGTACTTGTCCCTACGGTTGAAAGTAAATTCCTTGCCAAATGGCAAGGCCCCTACGAGATAATGGAAAAAGTGAGCGAAGTGAATTACAAGGTCAGACAACCAGGAAGGCGAAAGCCTGAACAGATCTATCACGTTAATCTGTTGAAAGCCTGGAGGGATAGAGAGTCCCTAGTCGCAGACACTTGGTCACCAGCTCAAACTGGTTGCATGATTCCTGAGGTTGGAATAGCAGCCACCTTGTCACAACCCCAACAACAGGAGGTTAAGGAGTTTGTGCTTCGCAACAAGGAGGTATTCTCTGAGCTGCCGGGACAAACATCTGGGGTAGAGCATGACATCATTACCCCGCCCGGTGAAAGGGTGAAGTTAAAACCCTATCGGATCCCAGAGGCCCGACGGGAGGCAATACGGGAGGAAGTACAGAAAATGCTGAACTTAGGGGTGATAGAGGAGTCCCAAAGTGATTGGTCTAGTCCCATCGTGTTGGTGCCTAAACCGGATGGGAGCTGGCGATTTTGTAACGATTTTCGTCAGTTGAACAAAGTTACAAAATTTGACACCTACCCCATGCCACGTATAGATGAGTTGATCGACCGGCTGGGAACAGCCCGATACATGACGACTCTTGACCTCACAAAAGGGTATTGGCAAATCCCCCTGGCCAAGTCGGCCAAAGAGAAAACCGCATTTGTAACCCCAGACGGGGCGTTCCAATATAAAAGAATGCCGTTCGGGTTACAGAATGCGCCGGCCACATTCCAGCGGAAAATGGACCAGATGCTGAGGCCCCATCGGAAGTATGCTGCGGCTTACCTGGATGACGTAATTGTCCATAGCACAGATTGGGCCTCACATCTGCCAAAAGTGCAAGCAGTCCTGGACTCTGTTCGGGAAGCGGGGTTTACGGCTAACCCCAAGAAGTGTACCATTGGGCAGGAGGAGGCCAAATATCTTGGGTACACCATTGGGAGGGGAGTAATAAAACCCCAACTCAACAAAGTCGAGGCCATCCAGAGTTGGCCACGTCCCAACAGCAAGAAGCAGGTACGAGCCTTTCTGGGAATCGCTGGGTATTATCGGCGATTCATTCCCCACTTTGCTTCTAAGGCTGTGCCCCTAACCAACCTGACAAAGGGGAAAGGGTCGGTCATGATTAAATGGACCCCCGAGGCTGAGGCAGCATTCCAATTCTTGAAACAAGCCTTATGTAGCCAGCCAGTGTTGTACTCACCCGACTTCTCTAAAGACTTTGTCGTACAAAGTGATGCGTCAGATGTGGGGTTAGGAGCAGTATTGTCCCAGGTCTGGAACGGGGAAGAGCACCCAGTCATTTACCTCAGCAGGAAGTTGAAGTCCCATGAGGTAAATTACGCCACCGTTGAAAAGGAGTGTTTAGCGGTGAAGTGGGCTCTAGATTCCCTTCGGTACTACCTGCTAGGTAGGCACTTTGACATGGTTACGGATCACGCTCCGTTAAAGTGGATGGCTCAAAACAAGGAAACAAATAGAAGAGTGAATAGGTGGTTCCTGGCCCTCCAGGAATTCAACTTCACAGTAAAGCATCGCCCTGGCGTTCAAATGGGGAATGTGGATGCTTTGTCTCGAGTACATGAATGCCTGATTGCTGGTGTTCCAACCCCGAGGTTAAAACAAGAGGGGGGGGTATGTGACAGCAGGAAGGTAAAGTCACCTGGTTGCATCCAGGGGGGTAGATATATTTCGCCCAGATTCAGGCTTTACGCCGACTTATACAACTAGGTGGAGAGTTGTATAAGGCTAGTGGGCTCATGGATGACTCATACCTCTAGGGAAAGTGTGGGGCGTCGTGCAGACAGGGAGTTGATGAGACCAGCTGAAGCTTGTCAGCTCATTTAGGCCTCTATAAGAACTCCCAGCTTCATTAGATGTTAGCTCATGCCTGGAACCAGACCTGTGTGGACTGTCTAGGGAGAGTGAACCCCTGTGCGGTGAGGCAAAGCCTGTGTGGCTATTTGCTTGGACATTTAAAACCAGGGACTTAGGGACTAGGACAGCACTAGGCTGATCCCAGTTGTTAGTTAGGAAACCTGTATGTTTAGTCAGAGGTCAAGTTGACCAGGATTTATTTTGTTTATGTTTCTTTTGCTTTGCTGTGTTTTGTCACTGTAAATAGAAAATAAACCGCACCTTTTTGATTTTGAAAACCACAACCTCCGTTTGCTGGGCCTGTTTTGTGTGGGGAGCCCATCCCGGGGGTCACACACACCCGCTGCCGAGCTAACCCCCTCACAATATATATATATATATATACATACATATATATATACACACAGGGCTTTTTTTCAGCAGGAACGCGGGGGAACGCAGTTCCGACACCTCCAGCTCTGAATGTATGTAATGGCAAGGGGTGCTGGGGTGTAGGGCTGGGCGATTTTCCCCCCCAAAAAAATCTGCGATTTTTTTATAAAAAACTCGATTTACGATTCGATTCGATTTTTTTTTTATTTTTTTATTATTATTATATTAATTAAAGTGCATCAACAAACAAAATTGCAAAGGCAAACCCTTTCTCTAACTGCAAAGTCAGTGTGCAACAAAGATTGTTAAACATCCAAATTATTAATACTGTATTTGGATTTAGCTAATAAAACAACAAAAAATCTTGAGGTTACTCTTAGTTGAATTGAACCGTGCCCGTGCCTCACTGTGCCCATTCTTCACTGTGCCCGTGTCTCACTGTGTCCATGCCTCACTGTGCCTGTGTCTTACTGTGTCCATGCCTCACTGTGCCCATGCTTCAATCACTATGCCCATACCTGATGCAGATTTTCATGGGATACGGATTTTACTGCTACACCGGCGGCCGTTCCAGTATTCAAAAGCCGCGCCTCCTCCTCGTCTGTGATAGGCGTAACACTCAATTTCCCTGCATTCAGTGTTCCGCCTATCATGGACATCCGCTCATCCTCATAACACAGACGAGGATGAGAGGATGTCCGTGATAGGCTGAACACTGCCTGCTGTGAAATTGAGTGTTCCGCCTATCACAGACGACGAGGACTCGGGAGGCACGGCGTTTGAACACTGCAATGGCCGCCATCTGTCTGTGAGAGGTTCCGGAGAAGTTCTGCTCGAGCTGGGTCGGACCTATGGAAGTCTCTCTAGCTGGCTGTATATTCAATGACACCAACACAAAGTATGGTTATGCATGAATATCATTTTTTATTACTTGTCCTGGGGTTTTATCACTGTGATTCGGGCGCCTTGCCAAAGGCAGGAAGCAACCCACTCTTAGCGAATACAGCACACTGCAGGTGCAACTGCAAGGTCACATTCCGTTCTTACAAAATACACTTAATCATCATAATAATATCAGTAGAAAAGCAAGCAGAAAAACATCCCCCGAAACATACAGTTTGAACTTATTAAAACAAAATAAAGTGGAACTCTTCATCAATGGTTCATTTGGTTATACATTAATCAATATATTGATCCATTCCTTACAATCCCTCCTTTGATCAAGGCTTCAGAACAGAAGCCCCTTGATCATCAGAATATTCATTGTACCACTTCTCCTCTGTATTTTTATCACATATACCCTTCATTTCACCCAGATCCTCCAGGTGATACATACAGTTAGTTATGATCCAAGTGGGGATAAACACCAATATCACAAGTCCTGCCAACAGAGCCCATAGCTTCCCTGAATCATTTGCTATGAACAGAGTCATTTTTAGGGTACAGTCTTCCTTTTAGTCTCTATTTTCGAGGACTTGTAACACCTGTTTCACCTCCTTTTTCTCTGGGGGTGTGCCTGGAAATGTCTTTAGTCTTGATGCATGGATCCACTGTGGGCCTTGATCTGTGAGAACGGCTGTTCTGGCAACCTTCAGGACTTCAAATGGTCCCTGGAAAATAGGACCTGGTTGTCTCCGGACAGCTAGTTGTTTTATCAGCATTTTGTCTCCTGGGATATACGGATGTGTAGGTTCTGTGGAGAGAGGAGGGAAAGTGACAGAAACTTTGTCCTCTGTTTCACTATGGCTACTTACCAAATGTTTCACGTACTCTTCCTGTAAAGAATAAAGATTAACCTCCTCTCCCTCATCAGGCTTTCTCTGTGCTGGCCTACCCATAAGTATTTCAAATGGTGACAACCCATTTCTGGAATGTAGGGCTGTTCTTATTTGAAATAGGACTGCAGGGAGATAATCAATCCAACCCTTCATAGTTCCTCCTGTGGCCTTTTTGAGTTTATCCTTTATATTTCTGTTCATTCTTTCTACTATTCCTGCACTTTGTGGGTGATATGGAATATGTAGTTTCCATTGAATGCCCAGAAGTTTTGCTAGGTCCTGGGTGAGGGCAGCTGTAAAAGCTGGACCCTGGTCTGACCAGATTATGGCTGGTAAACCATACCTCGAAATCCAGTGATTTATTAGTGCCCTTGATGCTATTTTGGCCGTTTCTCCTGTGGTTGGAATAGCCTCGACCCATGAGCTAAACTTGTCCACTATGACCAAAAGGTATTTTAAATTCCCTTTCTGTTTTGGCATGTGTGTAAAATCTATTTGTAGATCTTGGAGGGGGCCTTGGAGCACCGTTCCTTGATTCCACCCCCTACCCACCTCTCAGTAATGGATACAGAACCAAGTATTAATTTGTGGTGCTAAGTAATTTGTATATTATAGGAAGTAAAATAGAAATACACTGAGAGGTGGGTAGGGGGTGGAATCAAGGAACGGTGCTCGGAGGTGGGTAGGGAGTGGAACCAAGAAATGGTGCTCAGAGGTGGGTAGGGAGTGGAACCAAGAAATGGTGCTCAGAGGTGGGTAGGGAGTGGAACCAAAGAATGGTGCTCAGAGGTAGGTAGGGGGTGGAACCAACCAATGGTGCTCAGAGGTGGGTAGGGGGTGGAACCAAGGAATGGTGCTCGGAGGTGGGTAGGGGGTGGAACCAAGGAATGGTGCTCGGAGGTGTGTAGAGTGGAACCAAAGAATGGTGCTCGGAGGTAGTTAGGGGGTGGAACCAACGAATGGTGCTTGGAGGTTGGTAGGGGGTGGAATCAAGGAATGGTGCTCAGAGGTGTGTAGGGAATGGAACCAAAGAATGTTGCTCGGAGGTAGGTAGGGGGTGGAACCAAGGAATGGTGCTCGGAGGTGGGTAGGGGGTGGACACAACAGGTGACTCAGAAGTAGGGAGTTCCTGCACCTATTCTCTGAGAAAAAAAGCCCTGTGTGTATATATATATATATATATATATATATATATATATATATATATCAAATACACTGCCACTAACTGAATAACCTGCCTGCTTAATCTAACTTAAGCTATGTCCATGCCAACAACACTACACATAGCCGCTATCTAAGCAGCCTTATGTAGTGTGTGGCGTGGACTTAGTCGCCCTGAGCCATGATTGGCCAAAGGCACCTTGTCTTTGGCCAATTATGTCTCTCTCAGCAGAGCGCTGTGATTGGCCAAAGCATGCATGTTCACACCACCGCATTGCAGTGGTGTGTGGGTGGGGTGCGGCCATACTTTTTTCTTGTGTAGCGCAGTGTGAGGCAATCTTCCAGCTTACACCATGCCGTGGCCAATAGCACTTTGTGAATTGTCACTGTGTGCTTTTTCAATAATGTCAGTTAATGTAGCACACAGACCCCACTTTTCGCCGCCAATAGCGGGGCACACCTGCTACTTGCCCGGTATCCCCTCCCTGTGTCTAGAGAGAAGCGAGCAGTGTTATTGTTGGGTCTTGCAGCAATTACCTCTCTAGAGTGGATCCCTTCTCTCCGTTGTCTAGAGAAATCTTTCAGAATAAGGCCAATGTCCACACAGGAGTAAAACCCAATCAGCAAGGTATTATTCTTTATACTTGAGGTAAACTTGAAGAGAGAGAGTAGGAAGTTGAGAAAGTAGGGGACGGTTCAGGCATGCAACACTTAGAGCTCAGTGTCAGTCTTTTGTCGCCACTCAAGCCTGAGTGGGCGCTGCTCACCCGGATAGTCCCTTTAAGAGCGGTCCTAGCAGCCGGGATGGAACACGGATAATAGAGACGATGAATCCCTCTTTAGGCGAGTTTCCAGGCCTCTTCCAGAGACAGCAGTACTGTAGCTAATCTCCTCTGGGACTGGTCCTCCCCTGGACTCCTTTCCTAAAGGTGGGCTCCCTACAAGTGGGCAGCCTGGGATTATTCTCTGAGGTGTAGGCCCCTGCCAGCAGAGCCGGGCCTACATTGCAGCATCGAAACCTCGGGCTGAAGGTGCCCAAGGCCCAAACACACTCGCGCACCTCGTGCCATGCGGGCCACGAGGCACACTTACAGGACCGAAGGTCCCCTCGAATGCCCCCCGCCTAATGGCGTCTGCTCCTTATGTACCCTCTCCCAGCATGCACAGTGGGTTGACCACGCCCATTGCACGGCTGCCGAGAGAGGACACCCAAGGTGCTGTGATGCCCCCTGTAGTTCAACCTATGCCGGCGGTGACAGTGCCACCTACAGGCAACATAGAACAATACAGCCAGGCAGTATCACACCCAGAGCAGAAGCAATAATGAATCAGTGATTGGTCTGAGCCCAACCACCGGCTCAGACTACCCCTAAATTTTCACATAGCGCCCCCAAATATTGGGGGGGCGCTACACAAAGTTAACAGTGAGATGCAACGCGATTGGCCCATTGGTGTTGCAGTTATCCTGCTTTATCGGACCGCACACCAGCTGCTGCGCTGTAAAGCAGGGGCTGGTGTGAGTAGACCCTTAGGGCTTTTGGATGTCAAAGTTCTTACTGGTAAAACACATGCCTAAAATACTGTATGTTAAATGCAGAAACAATCTTATAGAAACACTTCTTTTGAAATGAATGGTGCAGTGACCAGGTCACTTTTGAACATCACATTTTTATATCTCCCAGGGACTCTGATGGTCTGATATCTGCACAATGCTCACATGTTTGATATACGAAATGTTAAACTTTTAAGGAAGAGGTGAAGAATGCGTTAACCTAGTTTGTGCAACTAAAGAGGAGGTGCAGATGTCTCACCCCACTTGTAATTCTTAGGATTTGTTGAGAATGGCTAAAATGATATTTTCCCTGAAGACTCTATCTATGAGATCTCTTTACTGAGTTTCAGGGTCTAAACCATTGCTATTCGATATTATGGTGAGCTTCAAGGAGTGCTTAAAGAGGAGTTCTGCCTGCCCCTTAAAAAATTAAAAGTCAGTAGCTACACATATTGTAGCTGCTGACTTTTAACATTAGGACACTTACCTGTCCTGGAGTCCAGCGATGTCGGCACTGCAGTCAATAATTACATCTGCTGGTCGGGTGCTGCCGCCACCATTGCTGGTAAGGGAACCTGACAGTGTAGCCTTTCGGCTTCAAGGCTGGGTCCCTGCTGCGCATGCGCAAAGCACGTTGCGCTCTCTCACTGGCCCGGCAGAAGGGGAGGGAGGAGGAGGGGGACCTGGTCTCCTGGAAGTGGAGAAGGGGACCTGTCAAAAACAGGTCCCCGTTCCCCCCTGAAAGGTGCAAAATGTGGCACTAGAGGGGGGAGGAGACAAATAAGTTCCACTTTTGTGTTTGTAGCCGACAGTGGACTACAGTTATCTGGCACTGCAGACTTACCCTCTCCTTTCTTAGACCGTCTCTGTATTCCTCTAGTGCTGAGCTTGAAATTGCTTGCATCATCTTCCTGAGTCCAGCAGAGAGCAGTGTGGGGACTTTAGTCTCCTGAACAGACATCCTGATTTTTTTCCCCCAAAAGCAGTAGTGGAATACAAAGAAAGTGGACTTACCTGCTGTATAGCAGGGGTTAATAGTAGTGTGTGAAGATCCTGATTTACAGTAAAGGAGGCTGGCGCCAGTCAAACTTAGGGCGGAACTGTGCTGCAGCTCTTGAAAAAGCCAGTACACCCTGCACATGTGTGAGAGTAGGATGATGGCGGCACACATAAGGTTTTTGGCTGCAGAGCAAGCATGGCTGTGGAGCAGGACTGTGTAACAGAGGGGTGTGAGCGGATGGTGGACACTGATGTCTGGTTGGTTCATCGAAGCAGACTTTCCGCTGTCTTGGATTTCCTTCTTTTGTGCACCATAGCAGATATTTTTAGGCATGGTCAAGGAGGTAGAGTGGCTGTGCCTGATATGTGCTGGTTGCAGGAAACCTACTGCCGTGGTAAAAGCATGGGCAAGGTGTGTGTGGGCACTGTGGAGAGCCTCTGAGGGAACTGACGCCAAGTCACCTTCCCCCAGTGACTTATACAGTCAATCCACTCACAGGATTCTGCATGGAAGCTGAAAAGTCATCACGGTTGGTCCAAGTGCAGCAATAGGGAGCCAGCTGGAGAGCGGGGGAGTTTAACCGTGGACAGGGTAGGAGACCCATAATAAAAAAACGTAGATAGCGCAAGGATAATTAGGGTATAATCTAAAATAAACTAAAAAATAGACTAAAGAATAGTCCAACAAATCGTCCAATGGATAGTCCAAATATAGATGTAATGAATCGTGGTCAAGCACTAGCGGCAGCTACCAATAAGCAGAAGCAGACTCTGGAATATAAGATAAAGAGAAGAAAAGGTGCGCCAATCTAAGTGCAGTAACACTGACATTTCTTATGGCATTAATAACACACTGCCTCATCCATCTGCAATACCGAGTGACACCGGACCATTCACAGCTATATATATGCCTTATACTTCTCATCCTTTGTGAGTAGCCATTTGGCTGTGTGTTATTAATGCCATAATATATTTCAGTGTTACTGCACTTAGATTGGCGCACCTTTTCTTCTCTTTTAGGGTAGGAGACCCATGACCATTCAAGGTGAGCAGGGAACTCTTGTCTGACCAATTGCAGTGCAGTCACATGGTGCTGACTAGCAGGACTGCAACACCAGAGCAGAGTGGAACTCCAGAGAAGCCAGCTGCTGCCATCTGTCCTGTCACCAGACATCAGGTGAGCCAGTGGGGAATGGCAGTGGTGGTGCAATAGCCCTGGGGTCCCCAAGGGTGAAAGCTAACTTCCAATCCCTGGAGGAGGCAGGAGTGGAGGACTGAGACTCTTCCAACTCATCCGGTACCAAGTGGAACTGGGGGCAACACCCTGGGAAAAAGAGATGAGAGACTGTCTGTAGAACACGAGAATGTCACCAGCACACCAAGGATCTTCAGAACAAGTCCAAAGCTTTATACAGTGATCACATCGATACAGCAGATTGCAACATTTTGGAGCCACGCATGACACCTTCATCAGGCAACTGCAGAGTTGCACGAGGGGTCTAGTAACCCTGACATGGCAGAAGGTAGCAGATCACCAAAGCATTTGTTGGAGAGTGCCTGGGAGCTACAACTGGAACAGGCATATGTGAAAAGCCAGATGAAGTCCGGACCGCCCACCTCCTGGACATGGGTGGTGGCACAGAACCTGATCTATAAAGAGTTGATCATCAAGTCATATAAGCCTTGCATCCTATCAGGCAGAGGCAGCATTTGGAAGCTACCAAGATTTTCCTGGTTTTAGAGAGAAGTACAACAGAGAAAAGCCTTGGAATATAGGTTTGAGTACTCATATGTAAGCCAGCAGATAATGGACGAGATGGAAGCTAAGTGTCCTAAATCTGAAGACGATCTCATTTGGGATTTCTTACACATCCCAAGGCCTTGTCAAGGGCCTCACTATCCTAGGTTCTGGGACCGTTTCCAGGACATTAAGCATTAAGAAGAAGTAAGGCTAGGGTGTTCTATCTATAGGGAAAGAGTAGTGGTGGTGAAGGCCGGAAAAGTAGACCTCTGCTACTCTATTAATATTTGGAGGCCTGATGGGCACATGGTCCAGGTTCTGGACCCAAGTTATTTCCATTGAGTTGGCTCTCCCTTTTTGTTAGCCCTCTGTGCTTTGTTTCTTTTTTTAAATACAATGGACTCGAACGTTCAAAATCAAAAGTGCTAATTATCAAGGCTAATATGCAAGTTATTGTCCTAAAAAGGGTTTGGGGACCCGGGTCCTGCCCCAGGGGACATGTATCAATGCAAAAAAAAAGTTTTAAAAAACGGCAGTTTTTTCGGGAGCAGTGATTTTAATGATGCTTAAAGTGAAAAAAGGGAAATATTCCTTTAAATATCGTACATGGGGGGGTGTCTAAAGTATGCCTGTGAAGTGGCACGTGTTTCCCGTGTTTAGAACTTTCCCTGCGCAAAATGACATTTCTAAAGGAAAAAAAGGCATTTAAAACTGCTTGCGGCTTTAATGTAATGTCTGGTCCCGGCAATATGGATGAAAATCATTGAGAAAAATGGCATGGGTACCCCCCCTCAGCCCACTACCAGCCCCTTTGGGTGTTGTATGGATATTAAGGGGAACCCCGCACCCAAATTTAAAAAAGGCCCTATATACTCTGAACAGCAGTATACAGGCGGTGCAAACAAGACATGGACTGTAGGTTTGTTCTTAAGTAGAATCTGTTTGTAATTTGGAACAGGTAATATTTTTAAGTGTAGCTCCAGCCCAAAAATCAATTTTTTCTGCAACCCCTCACAGATACTGTACTTGGAGCACAGCAATGAGCCCTGCTGCAAAGTATTGCATCAACAATTGTAAATACACGCCCCTGTTAAACAGGGGCTGAAAAATTGGGCCTTAGCCACTGGTGGCAGTGCCCAGAACCAAAAATGTTCTTACAAGCTATCAGCATGATCATTGAGGAAGAGGATAGTCACTCAGCATAACAGGATAGTCACTTAGCATCAGCATAGGCAGTCTTGAAGGGATCTGACATTTCAAAAAAAATTATTCGGTTACATCAGCATCAGGTGCTTGGTAGCTGGTGGTGATCCAAGACTGATTCATTTTTGTGAAGGTCAGTCGATCGACCGAGTCGGTGGACAGGCGCACCCTGTAAATGGTTACAAAGCCTCCAGCAGCACTGAATGTGCGTTCCGAAAGAACGCTGGATGCAGGACAGGCCAGAAGCTCAATTGCATACTGTGCAAGCTCTGGCCAGTGATCCATCCTCAAGACCCAGTAACCCAGGGGATTTTCGGTGGGAAAGGTGTCCAAGTCTGATCTTGCCCCTAGGTATTCCTGCACCATGTAAACCAGACGCTGGCGATGGTTCCTGGAACCGATCATACCTTGGGGCTGCGTACTAAAAAATTGTCTGAACGCATCGGTCAGACGGCCACCTTCTCCACCGCTCCTTCTTTGACTGACCGAAGCCCCAGAAACACGTTGTCCAGGACCAGGAATTTGTACCTTCCAGTCTCTGGGAACGCGTTGCACAGACCTTTCTGCAGGGCTTCCCGAAGATGCTTCATCCTCTGCTCCCTCTGCGACGGCAAGATAAGGTCCGCAACCTTACCCTTGTAACGTGGATCAAGGAGGGTTGCCAGCCTGTAATGATCCCTCTCCTTGATCACACGAATACAAGGATCCCTCCGAAGGCTTTGCAGGATCAGGGAGGCCATGCAGCGTAGGTTTGCTGAGGCATTCAGTCCTCTGGGTCACTCAGGACGACATGACCTGCAGCCACCTCGTCCCAGCCACGTACAAGTCTGTGGGTGTCTTGGGACTGTAATTGATCCCTTGAAGACTGCTGCTGATGCTGAGTGCTAGGCTCCACCTCCATGCTGACACAATCCTCCTCCTCCTCCTACTCGTCCTCTTCCTGTGTGATAGCCGGGCCAGCAGGAACACTGTCTGGATAAAGGGGGCCTTGGGAGGTAAGGAAGTCCTCCTGTTCCTGCCTCTGTTCTGCCTCAAGTGCCCTGTCCATTATTCCATGCAGCGTGTGCTCCAACAGATCTTGGCCCATGGTAAGCCTTCAAATGCTTTGTTTCTTGGGTAACATTCAAACCTTAGGTCGGAGGGAGCCATCATTTTGGATTCTCAGCTCCCTGTAAGCTTCTAAGGAAAAATAAGAAATACCTCTGTTGAGGAGGAGACTCTTCACTTTGTACATTGGACAGTTGCTGGATTGTTGCTCAACCCCCATCTGGAAGAAATTTTAGCTGCTAACAAGTTAAGGGGATTGGCCCTTATGCCTTGTTGATACTTAAAGGGGGAGTATGTTTATCTTTAGTGCCCCCCCTCAAGATTTATTTTTATTGCTATGTGTTTACCGGATTTGGGACTCTGGGCTTGCAGAGCCAATCATCTTTATCAAGGACGTGGAGAATTTGCTCTTGAGTACCCCTGGCAGCAGGAAAACACTGTTGTGTAGGGCATGTGTATATAATTTAGATAGGTTTGTAGAATAGATAGGAAGCATGTTTATGTTTATTTCCAGGGACCTTGAATGGGCTTTCCAATTGCGTTTAGATTGGCCAATCACTCAGTCACATGATCACTGCTGAATTAGAGGAAAGGTGAGTATGTTCTGTTGGGGAGGGGGATTATGTTAGTCTTTTTTTTTTTTTGTCCTTCATTGGTATTGCACAGAGCAGCCCCAAACTTCCTCTTCTGGGATCTCCTGCTGGAGCTCTGGGCTCCTCCTCCTCTCCAAGTGCCCTGATAGAAATCCGCTTGCTACGGGGGGGGCTCTTGCATAGGTGCGCTTCAGAGCTGGGCTCTGAGTGTCCATAGACAATGCAGCTTTGTCCCTGCCCCTTCTCCTTCCTCACAGGATTTGACTGACAGCAGCAAGAGCCAATGGCTCCCGCTGCTCTCAGTGAACCCTGAGAATGCAGAGGGAGAGCAGAGTGGGGATGCTGGCAGGCATCTGGGTCGAGAGTGGTGTCAGGTAAGGGTTTAGAGAGGAGGGTGGAGGCACAGTGGAAGTTTTTTTTTTTTTACCTTAATGCAGAGAATGTATTAAAGTATAACTAAAGGCAAAACTTTTTTTTTTTTTCGTTTTGGATAGAGCGGAGAAGGGTTAGAACACCTGTCAGTTTTTATTATGGTCTGTGTAACCTCTCTATTTGTCCTGTTTACCATTATCATTAAAAGTGAAATTAACCACTTGCCGCCCGCCCTATGGCGAAATGACGGAGGCAAAGTGGTTTCAACATCCTGACTGGATGTCATATGACGTCTTCAGGATATTGAGCCGCTGCGCACCCCCGGGGGCACGCATCGCGGCGATCGTTGTTGCGGGGTGTCAGTCTGACACCCCGCAACACGGATCTAGGTAAAGAGTCTCTGACGGAGACTCTTTACCACGTGATCAGCCGTGTCCAATCACGGCTGATCCCGATGTAAACAGGAAAAGCCGGTGATCGGCTTTTCCTCACTCACGTCTGTCAGACGCGAGTAGAGGAGAGCCGATCGGCTGCTCCTCTGACAGGGGGGGGTTTGTGCTGATCGATTATCAGCGCAGCCCCCCTGAGGATGCCCACACTGGACCACCAGGGATGCCACCAGACCACCAGGGATGCCCACCATAAGGTATGCCACCCTAGACCACCAGGGATGCCAATCAGAAATGCCTAATGGATGCCAATCAGTGCCCACAATGGATGCCAATCAGTGCCCACAATAGGCACCACTGATTGGCAGGCATTATTGTTTGGCACTGATTGGCATCCATTAGTACAACACATTACAGTACATCAGTGCCACCTATCAGTGCCCATCCGTGCCACCTATCAGTGCCCATCCATGCCCATCCGTGCCACCTATCAGTGCCCATCCATGCCGCCTATCAGTGCCCATCCATGCCGCCTATCTGTGCCCATCCGTGCTGCCTATCTGTGCCCATCCGTGCTGCCTATCTGTGCCCATCCGTGCTGCCTATCTGTGCCCATCCGTGCTGCCTATCTGTGCCCATCTGTGCTGCCTATCTGTGCCGCCTATCTGTGCCCATCCGTGCTGCATATCAGTGCCCATTAGTGCCCATCAGTGCCACCTCATCGGTGCACCTCATTAGTGCCGCCTTATCAGTGCCCGTCAGTGCAGCCCCATCAGTGCCCATCAGTGAAAGAGAAAACTTACTTATTTACAGTTTTGTAACTGAAACAAAAAAAAACTATTTTTTTTACAAAATTTTCGGTCTTTTTTTTAGCAGAAAATAAAAATCGCAGAGGTGATCAAATACCACCAAAAGAAAGCTCTATTTGTGGGAACAAAATGATAAAAATTTAGTTTGGGTTCAGTGTAGCATGACCGCGCAATTGTCATTCAAAGTGCAACAGCGCTGAAAGCTAAAAATTGGTCTGGGCAGGAAGGTGTATAAGTGCCCTGTATGGAAGTGGTTAAAGAATATCCCATATTTTGGGTTGTCATCAGAAAAGTAATAGAGGGGAGACACTAGTTCTGGTGACCTGGGGTCCACAAGAGTTTCCTTTAATATTTGCAGGGCTTTCCTCTCACTTCCCGTTTGCTATGGGACAGGAAGTGAAGGGAAACCTCTGCAATGGGACACAGATGGCGAAAAAAAATCTGGCAGGGGTTATTACCCTCCCCTTACTCTATCCAAAATGAAAAAAAAATTGCCTATAGTTCTACTTTAACCACTTGCCGACCAGCTCACGCCGATATACTTTGGCAGAGTGGCACCGCTGAGGAAATGGGTGAAATGTCCCTCTATAAAGGAATGATAGAAGGTGCGCGTGCCCGCCACAGGTGCATGCCCGTGGGTCCCACGGACTCGATGTCCACCGGGGGCCCACGATCGCGGTGAGGAGAGGCAGAACGGGGAACTGCCTATGTAAACAAGGCATTTCCCCGTTCTGCCTAGTGACATGACAGGGATCTTTTGCTCCCAGGGATCGGGAGCAGTAATCTCTGTCATGTTTCAGTAAGTCCATCCCCCATACAGTTAGAACACACCTAGGGAACACACTTAACCCCTTGATCCCCCCTAGTGTTAACGCCTTCCCTGCCAGTGTCATTTTTACATTGATCAGTGCATTTTTATAGCACTGATCAATGTGGACTTGGAGAATGGCCGCTCCCTGCCCCTCCACAGCTCAGTGCTCCAGTGAGCGTGGAGGAGCAGAGAGGAGAGATGCTGATGGACAGTCAGCAGCTCTCCTCTGGGGGATCTGTGAAAACCGAGTCATTGGCGATGTTCGGTGGCTCGGTTCTCAGTGTAGAGACGCCGGAGGACAGATGCAGCATTGGTCCAATGCTGCATCCACCTAGGTAAGTATAAAGGGGACCCCCCCCCCATACTACTCTTTTAAGTAAGTGAGAAAAAGTTTCAAACGTGTTGAAATCAGAGGGTCAGCATGACAGCCAGGCAACCAGTATTTTCAGGTGTACAGCTCAGCAATGACAACCTCCATATTTCTTAGTCAGATTCCCTTTAGGATAAAGCGTGATGAATGTAGTTTGGAGACCGGTGTGCACACGGGAGACAAGGGCACATGAGGGAAGTGTTCTGTGCCAATCGCGGCCCGTGGCACTGTTCGGGAGCCAAAGAAGGGAGAGAGCACAGATGGTGACAGAGCAAGGGGGCCAGGAAGGAGCGGCAGAGCAGATGAGCGGTTTCTGGCAGTGAAAAGCCATTTTCAATTCAAGAGGTTTTTTTTTACATTTTTTTTTCCTTTTCTCTAAACAACCTGCGACTAGCGATGACGCAGGTTGGGAACAGCCCTGGGGGCACAGCTCGCCCCCCTCCCACCCCGCTCTGCTCAGTGTACGACTCAGGAAGAGGCCATGAGGGCTCAGCCTGATTCAGACTGCTGTTTAGACTGGTAATTTTATCTCCATCACGGCTACGAGCGGGTGGAATGACAGGGAGCAGCCAAGAGGGACTGCATGGCAGATTACTATCTATCCTGTACTCTGTAACCATTTCATTCTTGGCTGCCCTGCCACAGACAAGTAGAGGCCATCCTTTACTTCAAAAGTGTCCTGCTTTTTTAGACAGAGTCTGTCACCATCACCAACAGAAAAAGAGCACTTAGTGCCCATTCACACCAGAAACTGCATATAATTGCTAGTGTTTGACTGCATGTTTGAAGCACGTTTGATGCACACTTGAATATGGTTTGCATGCATATTGTGCTGCGTTTAGCACTGCATTTCCTGTGCATTTTTCAATACGTTTTGGGGCTTGGCTTTCTTGGCTTAAAGGGGTGTGGTGCAGTGCATTTGAAGCATGTTTGTAGCGCGTTACCTGAATTTGCGGTGCACAGAAATGCAGCATGCAGTACTTTTTTTAACTGCGCTGAACTGCACTGCAACAATGTGAACTTTGCCCATAGGATTACCTTAAGGGTACTTTCACACTGAAGCGCTGGGTGCGTCGGCGGTAAAGTGGCGCTATTTTTAGCGGTGTTTTACCATTGTTTTTGCTGCAATTTTCGGCTGTTGGCGGGGCAGTTTTAACCTCCGCTAGCGGCTGAAAAAGGGTTAAACCCGCCCGCAAAAACGCCACTTTGCGGGCGGTTTGGAAGTGCTGCCCCATTGATTTCATTGGGCAGGGGCGCTGTAGGAGCAGTATATTCACCGCTCCAACAGCGCCTCAAGGATACGGCTGGCAGGACTTTTTTTTACTGTCCTGCCAGCGCAACGCTCCAGTATGAAAGCCTTCAGGCTTTCACACTGGATATAAAGGAGCGGCTCTTTCAGGGTGATTTGCAGACACTATTTTTAGCGCAATAGCGCCTGCAAAGTGCCTCAGTGTGAAAGCAGCCTAATTGTGGGCTATCTATGCAGTTGGAGTGCAGTTTAAAATGCATCCAACTGCATTCGGCATAGATTAGTATGTTCCCATTGTACACCATATACTGGACTCAACCTTGTCACTTAGGGTACTGTAACAAACATAGTACATCTAAATGATTAGATATGTCTTCAGCAAACTTTGAATCTTGCTAAAACTTCCAACATCTCTAAAAAGTTCAACCGCAGATCATATCATATATACAACATCTTGGGGGCTCGCAGGACCCCCTTATCAGGCATGTGTGGTAAGTACATACCTCCCAACTTTTTGAGATGGGAATGAGGGACAGCTATTAGCAAAAGGCATAGGACACACACCCCTGCCACGCCCACTTAAAGGAGAATTACACAAAAAATTATTAGTGCTTTTTTTTACCACTACTATTACTTTATATTGGCTTTTGAAACTTACACATGCAGCAATTTAGAAATTGGATTAAAGGTTTAGCAAAGGGAAACACTTTTTGAAAGATAAAAAGTGCATTTTATATACAACTATAGATCAGACCAAAATGAGGGACAAATGAGGAAGAAATCAGGGACAGTTGGGAGCTATGTAAGTGCAATAAAAGGTAAAAATTAAAAGGTAGCATCCATCAATAGAATGTCACCCTCCCAAATACCCTGATGTCATTATGACATCATAATCCAACTAAAAATGACCAAGCCTGCTGCACGAGGTGTCCTTTGAATAAGCTTGATTACAAACCTCAGGGCTATAATGAGTCTTATTTCCTTGGCTAGGTTTGAAGTGAAGTTTGGAAATACATTTCCGGGATTTATTTTTGTGCATGCTTAAGGCCGGGTTCACACATATACGAATTGGATGCCAGAAAATCTATCCCCTATTTTTTAGACGCTATAACTTTTGCGCAAACCAATCAATATACGCTTATTGTGATTTTTTTTTTACCAAAAATATGTAGAAGAATACATATCGGCCTGAAACTGATGAAAATTTGTATTTTTATTTTTTTGGGGGGGATATTTATTATAGCAAAAAGTACAAAATATTGTGTTTTTTTCAAAATTGTCAGTCTTTTTGTTTATAGCGCAAAAAATAAAAACCCCAGAGGTAATCAAATACCACCAAAAGTAAGCTCAATTTGTGGAGAAAAAAGAACACTCATTTTGTTTGGGTACAAAGTCGCACGATCGCGCAATTGTCAGTTAAAGCGATGCAGTGCCGTATCGCAAAAAATGGCCTGGTCAGGAAGGGGGCAAATCCTTCCAGGGCTGAAGTGTACAAACAGTAATGTATTTGTTTTTATAACATAGTACTGTATTTAATGTTCTGGGTGGTTTAAATTGACATATGACATGCATTTCACATTTTTAAAGGGACCAAATTGCTAAACAAATATTGGGATACTTGTTTTTTTGCACACTAGTACGTTACTTGGGGGGGGGGGGGGGTCATTTGCTAAATAAATATATATATATTTTTTTAGAAATTGTTTCTGCCTGTAGTTTAACAAGCTATTAGTCACAATTTTTTTTTATATAGATGACATGGAGGAAGAAAGTTACCAACGTTTAATATGAGACATCAAAAGTGCCAAATTTACTTCAGCATGACAAGGAACAATAATATTAGGAGTTTTTATTAGACCAACTTTCTTAAATAGTGAAATCGCAAAGTATATTGTCGCCGACAGGTGACTGTGTGCTGTTACGCGTGATTATTTCCCAGAAAAATTATGATTTATTGTATAACCCTTCCTTGTGGATATGTCACGCACAGCACGTACTGCACCTGGCTGACTCACATTGCAGATTGTGAGCCTTGCCTGCTGCTCAGCTCTTTATTAGTCTGGATCTGGAAATGGGCTTTGGATTTCAAATCTACACCAGCCTCATAAATTACCGGATAAATGGCACTAATGGGCAAGCAGACAGTCTGCTGGGTGGACTTACAGAGATCTTTAATTTACTACAGTCAAGCCTCTTCTATAGCATTCTAACCAACCTTTCCTTAGTGGGGCCACCTAGTGTTGAAGAAATTGTACTATCATGTTTTTAAAGCATATTTTACTTTTTTTAATGCATGTCAAGCTAAATAAGCAAAACAAAATAAAAAATCATATGCAGTGCATCTCTGCAAAAGATGCATGTAATAAAGAGAAAACAATATTAGTATTTGTTACACAAATACTAATTAAAGGCAGCGTGTAAATCAGTCAGCTACTCTACATGGATGATCAATGAATTGCTGTGCTGACACAGGAAGTCTGGGGATGGGTAAAATCCATGGTGGGGGAAGTCCAAATTGTGCAGGCTCAGTTGGCCACCTCAATATGGTGTTATTGGATTCTGTAGCCAACTGCAAATGTGCAGCAATCGCCACACTGTTAGTCTGCAGGCTGAAGACCGAGAGCTGAGCGATCAGCGATGTTTGATCACTCAGCTGCCCTTGTCAGGGGAGAGCTGCAACTGGAATTGGTGCTGCAGCCATTTAGGCTAGTATGGTTTTGTCTTTAGTGACGTGTGTTTACACTTCATACATGTATAATATAGTCCATCTGGATATTATTTCCCTATGTGGTTGATATTTCATACATTTGTGGTCAGGTATTTAATAGGCATGCATTTAACACAAAGATTACATGTGTTTGTGTTATATACATACTTGTCACTATTGTATGACATTTGGTTTATTTTCGTGTCTGTGTTTTTGTTATTTTTTTGCCCCTTGTTTTTATATATGTAACAATTTTACCTGTTTTTCTGAATCTTTTTTATAAATGATTATTCAAATGAGGGAATCACTAGCATCTGTGCCTCATAAGCTACATATGACTAATTTTGGATTGAAGGTTTTGATAGATCAAGGCCAGTATAACATGTATGTATGTATGTATGTATGCATGTATGTATGTATATATGGCTGTGTTATCGTATCATTTCAGCTATGATTAAGCACCGAGTATGGTGTAAAACGCTTTAGATGTATTGTATGCTGTATCTCCTTCCCTCGCTTGTTGTATGGGTTGTCATATGTTTTTGATTCAATAAAGGTGATTTTATTGGAGTGTGGCCATCCAGACATTTCTTCATACCAGATCATCTGCTAGGTGAGTATGATTGTCATTTTTTTTTAAAAAAAGCTTTTCTTTTAAAAGTAAATTCCAGGACAATATACAAGACTCTGTAATAAATCTAAAATGAATATACATTCATCTGTGCTTGTGATTAATTTCTGAAATAAACCAAATGGAAGTAAAAATGTTCTCCATTGTAAAGATATATTTCAGCGAAAGACAACAAAGTCTGCCTGTGATATAGCGTTGCATTTGTGAGTTGTAGAAACAAATGGTGTTTGGTCCCCTTCATCATCTATTGTACGTTGCGATTGTGAAGGTTTCAAGTCCTCACACATGACCCTGGATTTGCCTTTCAAGCTCATGACACCTACTGTAACTAAAATTATTTAGGCATCCCTCTAAGTGGTTGCATTCAGGTGTTTCCAGTGAAGGGTAATGTTAATGCTACACCATACAAAGACCAGCAATTCTCAATCAGGGTTCTGTGAAAACTTAAGCCCTGTACACACGATCGGATTTCCTATGGTTTTTAAACCAATGGATTTTTCCATCGGAAAACCGATGGAGCTGTCTTCCATCAGTCTTGTCTACACACCATCAGTCAAAAAAATGACCGTTTCAAACGCGGTGACGTAAAACTCTCTGATGAGCCGAGAAAAATTAAGTTCAATGCTTCTGAGCATGCGTCGACTTGATTCTGAGCATGCGTGGGTTTTTTATCCGATGGAGTTCCCCACAGACGATAGTAATTTGCTATCGGTTTTTTAACCATCAGATAAATTTAAAACATGTTCTATTTTTAAACACCGATGGAAAAAAGACCGATGGGGCCCATACACGATCGGTTTGTCCGATGAAAAAAGTCCATCGGAGTGTTTTCATTGGTAAAACCTATCGTGTGTACACGGCTTTAGGGTTCCTCCAGTAGTTGCTGTGGATTCTATTAGCTGTGGTTAGTTGACCTCCTATCTGATAGTGCTGGCATAATTCCAGTTCCAAATTCCTTTTGGTAAAGCCAACAGCATGACTCCAGTGATCTTTTTCATTGTAAGGGGGACATTCTTCCCACTAACCACCAATGTAAGGGGCATTTTCCCAATGACCACTACTGTAAGAGAGGCATTATTTCCACTAACCACCAATGTAAGGAACATTCTTCACACTGACCAACAATGTAAGAAGCATTCTTTCCACTGACCACCAATGTAAGGATTTTCCCAAACGATCCCCATTGGACTAACTTTAGAAGGGGTTCCTTGAGAAATTGGTTCAAGGGTTTCTTTAGGGAAAAAAGATTGAGGCCGTTTTAGGCAGTTGTGAGCTTCTAACCACGTGGCAACAGTTTAGGAAAGGCAATTGCCTGTTCCAGCATAAATTCCTGTCTATAAATCCAGCTCCATAAAGACATTGTTTGGTGTGGAGGAACTCAAATGTCCTGCACAGAGCAATGACCTCAACCCTACTGAACACCTTTGGGATGAGCGAAAGTTGGCTATGTGCAGGAAGCTGAATATCCTGCACAGAGCCCTGACTTCAACCCTACTGAGCATCTTTGGGATGAATTGGAATGACGATTGTGAGGCAGGTCTTCTCATCCAACATCAGTACCTTCCCTCACAAATGGGCACAAATTCCCCCAGACACACTCTAAAATCTTGTCAAAAGCCTTCCTAGAAGAGTGGAGGTTTTTAAAACTTTGCAACTCTATCTTAACCGCTTAAGCCCCGGACCATTTTGGTGGTTAAAGCCCGGGCCACTTTTTGCGATTCGGCACTGCGTCGCTTTAACTGACAATTGCGCGGCCGTGCGACGAGGCTCCCAAACAAAATTGACATCCTTTTTTCCCACAAATAAAGCTTTCTTTTGGTGGTATTTGATCACCTCTGCGATTTTTACTTTTTGCGCTATAAACAAAAAAAGAGCGACAATTTTGAAAAAAATGCTATATTTTTTACTTTTTGCTATAATAAATATCCCCCAAGAATCTATAAAAAAAAATTTTTTTTTCCACAGTTTAGGCCGATACGTAGTCTTCTACATATTTTTGGTAAAAAAAAAATCACAATAAGCGTTTGATTGGTTTGCGCAAAAGTTATAGCTTCTACAAAATAGGGGACTGTTTTACGGCATTTTTATTAATAATATTTTTTTTTACTAGTTATGGCGGTGATCAGCAATTTTTATCGTGACTGCGACATTATGGCGGACACATCGGACACTTTTGACACAATTTTTGGACCATTGTAATTTTTACAGCGATCAGTGCTATAAAAATGCACCGATTACTGTAAAAATGACACTGGCAGTGAAGCGGTTAACCACTAGGTGGCGCTGCAGGGGTTAAGTGTTCCCTAGGAAGTGATTCTTACTGTTAGGGGGGCGTGGCTACACGTGACACGTCACTGATGACCGTTCCCGATCACGGAGAACGGTCATCAGTGACAGTGTCCCTGGCAGAATAGGGGAATGCCTTGTTTACAAAGGCATTCCCCCGTTCTGCTCTTGCCGACCGCAATCGCGGGACTCCAGGGAACATCGAGCTCCCAGGACCCGCGGCCGCACTCGAGAGGCACGCGGCGGATTCAAATGGACGTACCTGTACGCCAATCTGCCTGCCCGTGCCATTCTGTCGACGTAAATAGTCGTGCTGTGGTCAGCAAGTGGTTAATGCCCATGATTGCGAAATCAAATGAGAAGCTCATATGGGTGTGATGGCCCACACATTTTTGGCAATATAGTGTAGCACTTACCCCCATTTAAGGGACCGGCTGGTTTTGTTTTGGGTCATGCAAACTACCTCCAAGGCTTCCGTTGTCAGGGTATAGAAAGTCTCTAGAAAAAGTCAATGTACACACAAATGTAAAACCTAAACAGGAAGGCTTTATTTTTCCTTTTGCTGTGGGAAATTATAGAGAAAGCAGGAAATGAGAGAAGTATAGGGGAAGGTTCAGGAACGCAACACTAAAGGCACAACGTCGCCACTCAAGCCTGAGCGGGTATTGCTCACCCGGATAGTCCCGTTCACTGGTCCTAGCAGCCGGGATGATGCACGGATCAACTTTATCTGAGAGTTTAAGGATGCGATCAGGAATCCTCTGCCACAGGATTATCAAAGTCCCGAACCTCCCAGCCAAGCAATAGAGAGAACCTTTATGCCAGATCGGCATATTGCAGGGCTTGTAGTAATGGATCCCTCCTTAGGTGAGTTTCCAGGCCTCCTCCCGAGACAGCAGTACTGTCGCCAGTCTCCTCCTCTGGAGCAGATTCTCCCCTGGCCTCCTTCCCTAAGAGTGGGCTTCCCACAGGTGGGTAGCTTGGGATCCTTTCCAAAGGCATAGGCCCCAACCAGCAGAGCTGGGCCTACCAGGCAGCGACGCAGCCTCAGGCTGAAGGTGCCCGGGGCTGGAACACAGGCATGCACCCCGTGCCATGCGGGCCACGAGGCGCGCACACAGGACCCCAATTAATGGCGTCTGCCCCTTATGTACCCTCTCCCAGCATGCACAGCAGGTTCACCACGCCCACTGCACAGCTGCCGAGAAAGGACACCCAATGTGCTGTGATACCCCTACAGGCGAACAGGGAATGTAACTGCCAGGCAGTATCACACCCAGAGCAGAAGCAAATTTCAACACAATCATTCAAGCCTGAGCCTAACTACTGGCTCAGACTACCCCTAAATTTAACATAGTGTCCCAATATTTGGGAGGGGCGCTACAATAGTATTTGCTGATTGTTTTGGAAAAAGTTAAACCATATGAATACAATCTGATCAGCAGCGTAATAAAGCAGAACTAAGCTGTATCTGAGCACCACAAACCAAACACACCATTTACTTAATTTTTAATATCCAAAGCAAACTCCCCCTTCTATCCATGTCTCTGTGCTTTATTTTGCTGAGAAATCACCCTTGAAAAACAACCTCTAGCATTTCCAGCCATGGCCATCTTGAGTAAGGGCAGATGATTCATGTAGCATTTACTTCCTGGAATCCATCTGCACTTAGCTCAGACATGCAGGCAGGAGGGCGTGCTTAGCTGGGAAAACAGTTCTTCCCATCCTGAAGACTCCTGGAACGTATGACATTATTTGTCTAGGCATTAAACTAGGAAGTGACTAAATAAATGTGTGTAGCAGACTCACCCCTCTCTCTCTTTTTATCGGTTATGCGGCTGTTGTCTAGGGGTACCTGGGAGAGAGAGATGAGACGCACCACGGCCCACGTCCTCCGTAACTAAGAGGTGAAGGCCAGAAGATTGGGCTTTTGTGTAGGTGTCCTAGAGTCAAGTCCAGTCCTTCGTCCCTGACTCCTTTGCTTTAGTAACCCAAGTTCCACACAGTGAATAGGTCCAACACAGTTTTAGTCTTCTTGCCAAGCAATAAAACAATCTCTTTTCTTTGGAAAATGGGGACAGATCAGGGCACAATCCTTTCCCTTCTTGCTGCTGCCCACTGTGCTGTCACCAGTGGTGAATAGTCACTGCCACTGACTAAGTGATATAGAACGTGAATTACCTTCGCTCACTTGGCCCCTGTCAGAGGAAGAAATCCGTCCAAGGGAGAAGTGGAGGCCTCTCCGTCACCAGCGATGCAGCGCCGGACTCTTCGAAGAAGTTACTGCGCACCAGTCCTCACAAACTCAGACACGGGCACCCAAGGAGTCAGGGCCCCCTTGGATTCCTCCACCCTCGCGGAACTCAGTCGAAGGTACTGAGCCCCAGGCATCCGCCATAGTACCTCACCCCAGGCTAAAGGTGCCTGAGATGGACTCCATCTCCGCTCCAGCTAGGCCAAGGGCACCTAGGCCTGGAGCACCGGAACGCCAGCACCCAAGCTGAAGGTGCCTGGTTGCGGCCGCGTCCTCCAACTCTGAACCCAAGGTCAGGGTGTCCGCCCCTTTTATGCCCTCTCCCTTCGCGTCACAGCGGGTTCCCCGCCCCGCTGTACCAGCTCCAGGGGAGGACAAAAAGGTACAGTCTTGCAGTGGGAGCCCAGCCCCGGTCCATGGCAACAACGCCACCTTTAGGCCGGCGAGAACTTCACACCACCAGAGTCCTCCAAGACTCACAAAGGGAACCTTGAATTTCCTAACAATCAAGGCACCTGGGTTACACTAGCACCCAGATGCTTCCCTAAATTCAAGTACCCGCTACATGTGAAAAACAGTTTACAACAAGTTGATTGAGAGAGTGAAGTTCCACTTAAGGTTCAGTGGCTAGTAGTGGATGCTTAGGCCTCGATCACACAGGCAATGATGTCTGTCTAGTGTGAACAAGCTATTTGTTGAGCTTTTGTAATGTCCTAATGCACACGTTGCAAACACAAGGCTCAAGGCTAAAGCTTGCCCTCCAGGCCATTTCATGTGACCCTCGCACCTGTCCTGCAGCTGCGGCACCCCCTTTGACTCCACCCTCACCTTGTCTCAGCAGTCGGCAGCAGAAAGGAGGACAGTCTGGGCCTCACATAAAGTCCCAAACCTCTTCTCTTTGTCATATTGTCGGGGATGGAAGTATGCGTTCTTGACAAATTTTTACTACTATTTTGGCATCGTCCACTAACAGCATTAATATAATTTACATTATCCCTTAATAGCTCCTTTTGGGGCTCTCATCAGGGACAGGCTTTTGGGGTATGGCAAGGGTTGCGATCACTTGCCTGGTACTTTGTTTATACATTACTTGCTGACAGGGCCCTGTGGTGTGGGTGTTGGTGTCCTTTGGGCCATGCCACTTGATGGGGATCGTAATCCCGGGAGCTGCGATGCGCACTGGGAGCCCTCCCCTTCCCCTCTTAGTCCTTTGTGATGTTGGGGTTTGGGCGGATGTTCCTAGCGCCGAGTGTATGATGTCGATTCAACGTCATCACGCCGACGCTGTGCGTCTTCCACCCAGGCATTGCTGCGGGGGAAGTTGGCGCCAACTGCCGGGCAGCGTGATCCGCTCAGGTGGCGGGCTCCTTTTTCCCCGTTGGCTGCCCACGTGATGTTGGCGATCACCCATTGGCGGCATTGGAGTACTTATACTCCTCCTAGCTGGGCACACACTCCCTGCTGGACGTTTTGAGCGGTGGTCAATGGGTGCTATTTTGGTCTCTATGGTATAACATTGGAATCCCAGGTAACACTATGGCAGTCTATCTGCCCTTGTTTGTGTCACCACACTGTTTTATTATATGGTTTTTACACCTGAGCATAACTATTCCCACCAAATGGTTGATATTATGTCACTTATCCTTTGTATACCCAAAAATCTCCCCCCCCCCCCACCCTTTACTTATCAGTCCTACCACTAATATACCACCCAATTATACCTTGTTGTTATTAGCATACCCCTACCCATGATGAATATTATGGGATATCCACGTATTATTTCACAGTCACTATTTCGTATTTTTATTGTTTCAGGATATGTTGATGTGGCTATATCATAAAACAAGTTATGTTGGAGCATTCCTCAGGGATATCCACTTCCCACTGGCGTCCCATCCTGCTGCCCTTGAGGTTGCTGCCTCAGCTCCCGGGATTGAGGATATGTTTTTACTCCCGGCTGGTTCTGGCCCTTGGTGTCCTTCACCTGCACACACAGGTCCTCTGTAAGTAACAATGGACGTTTTAAGGCTACTATCCTTAATCCAAGATCTATTTCCATTTCTAATTTCCCCCTGCCTGTCAGCTGGCTAGCCCCTAAAACATTCTACATATCTTTTATAGATAGCGATATTGCATCTGCACCTGAAGATTGGAAGTATCCATGAAACGCGTCAAGCTATATAAGATGCGTTTATGATCAACTGACACTAATTTTTTCTTACAATATGCTATGGCTTTGCTATACACATATATATATATATATATATATATATATGTGTGTATATGGATTCTTGAGTCTGGTGGCTCTAATATCATCATTGTGTCATTCTTATTAACCTACATGCTATTTATGCTATCACGCTATTATGTGATATTTATTCAATAAACCTGATTACAATTTTATATAATGTGTCTTTGTTATGCCATTGTATATACAAGATGACACAATGTTATTAGGTGTATTTTATGTGTGCCAGCCACTCCATGTTCACATTGCCAATTTGGCCGCAATCTTCATATAAAGTCCCAAATCTTTTCTCCATGCTATTAGAAAGGAGGACAGAACTCCTCCGCCAGATTCTACGCTTCTCTGTGCAGCCACGGAGAAGCTGGTCTCTGCCCCGTCTCAGCAGTCGGCAGCATAGAGGGGACAGAATTCCTCCTACAGCCGCAGCACCCCCTCATCCTCTGGTCCTCCTCCAGACCCTGCACTTTCTGCTTCCCAGTTCGGCCCCAAACTTTCCGGCAGCAGCACAAGAGGGGTGCACTGTGATGTAAGGGAGGGTGGGGGACTCTTGACTTTTGATGATGAGGGGCTCTTGACTTCTGATGTAAGGGGAGGGGGGGGGGTCTGGACATCTGCTAATAATTATTATGAGAATAATATAATTTTGTGCCAGTTCAAAGGAGTGTAGCGACCCTCTCTCCCTCTTGCTTTATCGGTTATGTGGCTGTTGTCTAGGGGTCTCTGGGAGGGAGAGATGAGATACACCATGGCCCATGTCCTCCATAGCTAAGAGGTGAAGGCCAGAAAATTGGGCCTTGTGCAGGTGTCCTAGAGTCAAGCCCAGTACTTCGTCCATGACTCCTTTGCTCCTAGTAACCAGAGTTCCACACAGCGAATAGGTCCAACTCAGTTTTATTCTTCTTGCCAAACAATAAACAGTTTCTTCTACTGAGTAATAATGGGGAATAGATCGAGGCACAATCCTTTCCTTCCGATGCTAACCACTGTGGTATCACCAGTGGCGGGTAGTCACTGCCACTGACTATGTTGAGTAGAAAGTGAATTACCTTCGCTAGCACGGCCCCTGTCAGGGGAAGGAGATCCGTCCAAGGGAGAAACAGGAGGCCTCTCTCTCACCAGCGATGCTGCGCCGGACTCTCCAGAGAAGTTCCGCACACCAGTCCTCACGAACTCAGACACGGGCACCCAAGGAATTAGGGCCCCCCCTCGGATTCCTCCACCCTCACGGAACTCAGTCGAAGGTACTGAGCCCCAGGCCTCTGCCATAATATCTCACCCCAGGGTAAAGGTGCCTGGGATGGACTCCATCCTCGCTCCGGCCAGGTCAAGGGCACCTAGGCCCGGAACACCGGAACGCCAGCACCCAGGCCGAAGGTGCCTGGGTGCGGCCGCGTCCTCCAACTCTGAACCCCGTGGGAAGGGCGTCCGCCCCTTTTATCCCTTCTCCCTTTGCGTCACAGCGGGTTCCCCGCCCCGCTGTACCAGCTCCAGGGGAGGACAAAAAGGTACAGTCTTGCGGTGTGAGCTCAGCCCCGGCCCAGGGCAACAGTGCCACCTGTGGGCCGCAAGGAACCTCACACCACCAGAGTCCTCCAAGAACCAGAAAAAGGTCTTGGATACCCTAGCAATCTGTGCATCTGGGTTACACTACCACCCAGATGCCTCCCTTAAATTCAAGTACCCGCTACAGGAGGATCACACAGCGCACGTATCATCCACAAGAAACTTTATTGGAGACTGCTCAGACAGAACATAATGGCAGAACCATATTCTGCCTAAAAAGTCTCCAATAAAGTTTCTTGTGGATGGTACACGCGCTGTGTGCCCCTCCTTTTCAGACTTGCATCATCTGCACCTGCCCTTCACAGCTTAGGTCTTAAAGTGATACTAAACACACACCGTTTAATTTACATTGTCCCTTCTATTTCTGTTATGTGGATGATGGAACTGTGATTATATTAACTAAAATAAAAAAAATTCAAAGTACCTTTTTCCAAATCGATATACAGCTGTCACATGGCCCAGCTTTTTCCCAGCCTGTCTGCAGGGAAACAAACAAGAGGAGCTTCTAGTCCTTTGCTGCTGGTCACATGTTAAAAAACAAAAACAGCCTTTGGAATACAGAGTAAAAATATATATTTAACTACTTCAGCCCCGGACGGTTTTACCCCCTTAATGACCAGGCCATTTTTTTGCGATACGGCACTGCGTTATGTTAACTGACAATTGCGCAGTCGTGCGACGCTGTACCCAGAAAAAATGTATGTCCTTTTTTCGCCACAAATAGAGCTTTCTTTTGGTGGCATTTGATCACCTCTGCAGTTTTAATTTTTTTGCGTTATAAAACAAAAAAGAGCGACAATTTAATAAAACAAAAAACAATATTTTTTTAATTTCTGCTATAAAACACATCCAATAAAAAAAATTTAAAAAATAGAATTTCTTCATCAATTTAGGTCAATATGTATTCTGCTACAGATTTTTTGTAAAAAAATCCCAATAAGCGTAAATTGATTAGTTTACAGGTACGTAGTTTTGCGCAATAGAGCTGACCTGCCACAGAAAATCTGCGGTAGGTGGTCGGCAAGTAGTTAATATCAATAAACTGTTTTACATTGTCATACAAATACATATTTGAAATCAAATCTTTATTATTTTTTTGCAATAACATGCCAGTCACATGCAGTGCCATGCGCCTCCAGCCTGTGTCTTATGCCGCGTACACACGATCATTATTCACGGCGGTTAAAAAACCGCCGTGAATAATGACAGGAAAAACGAGGGAACCGCTTGGTTCCCTACACACGGTCGTTTTTCCCGTCATTTTTTCTCTTGACGAGAAAAACGACCGTCTGTGGGCTCCGCGGCAGTGTTTCCCTATGGGAAAACTGCCGCGGAAAAAAATGCTGGAAAAAACGACGAGAAAATTTAGAACATGTTCTAATTTTTCTCGTCGTTTTTTATGCCGTTTTTCTCGACAAGAAAAACGACATAAAGCCCACAGACGATCGTTTTTCTCGGCGAAATGAAAAAATGCAGTTTTTCTCGTCGAGAAAAGCGGTCGTGTGTACGCGGCATTAGAGTAAGAGGTAAAAGGGAGATGAAGACTCCATCAATCTACATGTAATATCCCTTCTCCATTGTGTTTAGCTGGTTAGTGGGCATGGAGGAAGAAGGAGGGAGTGGGCTGTCATTTACCACTGTGTGTATACTCTATAGTCACATGGGCTACTCAGATGTGATAAGGTAGGAAATGCTCAGTATGGAAACACAATGTAGACATAGTGACTGAGCGAGTATGAACAGAATGTAATACAACATGTATTAATAGTTTTTATAATGTAGGCTTAGTGACACTAAGTTTTTACTAAAACCAGTAATAATTAAGTGCAGAGGCGATTATTTAATATGATAAGAGTAGATACATTTATATAGTCTTACAGATACAACCAGCCCTCTGAGGGCAACCATAATGTTGATGCGGGCAGCAATGAAATTGAAATTGACACCCCTGTCCTAAGGTGACAGGCATGTAGGTGGCAGCCGCAAACACAGTGTGCGTTTGATGCCACTCACATGCACCCGCACACCTGTCACATTAGGATGAGCGGCTGTGTCTTAGCAGCCACGCTTCCTATTAGATTTCAATGGGCTGCCTACATGCATCACTTGGAAGGCAAAGACACTGCAAGAAAGGGCCCTTTCACACTATACAGACGTCATCGCTCGTGTGAACGAGGCCTTATTTCTGAAATGCCTTTTATAAATGTCACTGTAGAACTCACCATTAGTGGGCTCCTGTGCCCATTAAGGGCAATTAAAGACACATGTGCAGAGCTAATTCAATCTGCTCTGTACCATGTAATTGCTATAATGACCAATCAGTATAGTATTCACATTGGCAAGTCCACCCATTCCTCTTACAACCCAGGAAGGAGAAAATAATGAATTAATCATTCAAGTAGTCCCTGTTGGGTGGCAGCAGCATCAGCTATGTCTGACAGGGATATGCAATTAGCGGACCTTCAGCTGTTGCCAAACTACAAGTCCCATGAGGCATAGCAAGACTCTGACAGCAGCAAGCATGACACCCAGAGGCAGAGGCATGATGGGACTTGTAGTTTTGCAACAGCTGGAGGTCCGCTAATTGCATATCCAGGAGCTATGAGTTTGTTTTTAACCCTTTCACCACTCTTCTCCTGTATATCTAATCTCTGTACTGTCTCTGCAGTGACCTGTATATTAACCTTCCTGGCCCCTTTTACACTGGGGCGGGAGGTGCGGTGGCGGTAAAGCGCTGCTATTTTAAGCGGCACTTTACCGTCAGAATTGCGGCGGTATTCGGCCGCTAGCGGTGCGGTTTTAACCCCAGCTAGCGGCCGAAAAAGGGTTAATACCGCCCGCAATGCACCTCTGCAGAGGCGCCATGCTGGCGGTATAGCCGCGGTGTCCCATTGCTTTCAATGGAAAGGAGTGGTGGAGGAGCGGTAAACACACTGCTCCTTCACCGCTCCAAAGATGCGGCTAGCAGGACTTTTGGAGCGGTCCTGCTAGTGCACCGCTCTGCCATCAGGACAAGACTCCTGTACTGTGCTGAGGGGATGCTCCTGGAAATGGTGTAGGACTGATTTCTGCCAATGACATCAGAGAGAGAGCAACAAGTATGCCCCACAGGCATGTTTACTTCTGGGGAGTGGTGGAAATGGAGCATTGCCGTCTCTCAACAATTGATGCACCCACAAATTGGGCTTTGATATGAGAAGGAGCCTAGGAGCTGGAAGGTAGAAACTACAGAAGGACATTTCTGTAGCATCAGTAGAGAATCATTGCAGAGAAAAATAGAGGTAATAATAGTTGAATGCACTGCAATGTACTTAGGTCAGGGGTCTGCAAACTACGGCCCCATAGCTAGACAACTACAGTACAGAATTTTATCTGGGCCGCAGCTGGGGTATTCTCATTGTCAGCCCACTGTGCTCTCACACAGGTCTCACTTCAGGTCGGGCCTGATGTAAAGGGGGGACACTGGTACAGGGAACTCTGATAGGGACCCGGATATAAGGGATGACTCGAATGGGGACCCTGATGTATAGGGAACACTGATGGGGACTGTTATGTAAGGGGGACTCTGATGGGGTAAGGGAAGACTCTGATGTAAGGAGGGACTCTGATGTGGTAAGAGAGGTCTCCGATGGGGCCCTGGATGTCAGGGGCACACTGATCAGACCGGTGCAGACTAAATTTATTTTTAGGTGTCCTTTAATGAATGAAGTTTATTTGGAATTTCTTTACTTCTTTTTACTGAAGTTCTTTATCATATCATGCTGAATACAAAAAAAAACAAAAAAAAAACGTATTTATTCATTTGAAATGTATCGATTTTTATTTTTTGCTTGCTATTTGTAAAGTATACTACTTGGCTCTCATACTGAAATATTTAAAGAAAAATTTGGACCATTATGCAAGTTTTTTTAAGATATGATCTAGAGAAGGTTCGGCATCAAGAAAATAACAGCAAATTGAGGGAGAGACCGCTATATGAAATGAGTCCTGATACATCTTATATGATGCTCCTAGATGAGATTATACGATTTTGTGGTGGTGAAGAATAACCGCAGGAGCATTGGAACACCTGGACATGTTTTCATTGGGAATAGTGAAATTAGGAATGTTAATTTCCCAGGGGTCAAAATGCATTGGAGTCAGGGGGACCTGGACCTGTTCTTGTGCAGACTATCTACAGTATATACTGTATATCTGAGTAATTCTACAGGTCCTCTGCCACTCATGTAGATTTGCTGCCATCTAGTGGATGTCTTTATTATTACTCCCAGAGTGCAGGCACAGGACAATGTCTGCTGGCCCTAATGTTATTTATGAGTACTATTAGGGACTACAGCTTTACAAACGCCACATCTCTGGTAAGGGTAAAATTCCTTTCAAATTCTCAAAAAAAGTTGTTCTCTCAGGGTGCTCCAACTCATTGGGAGCTATTATATATTTTAAAGATTAACGCTTCCTAAAAATAACAGAGGGGTTTTCAGGGAGACAAGGTCCAAGGATTTTATAATTTTTTTAAATGTTTATGAAAAACCTTTTTCATCACCCTGAATCAGTCTGAGTAGGAAGTGAGGAATGGTCAACCAAATCTATCATTCAATATATTTTATTATTCGCCTTCTGTACAGCAGGGACTCATGATTGACCTGTGAGACTCCCAAAATAGTCTATTCTAAAAAATAAAATAATATTCACCCGAATATCTTTAATTTATTGGGGATCGCCTCCAACCAGGTCGGATGGCGGTAACTCCCTATTGGTATAAATCCATTGTGAATGTTTTTTTTTTTAAAATATATTCTGATTAAAGCGGCTGGTTAGTCCCGCCCCTTCGTGTCCCCCCCGGTTGTGTTCTGGGAAACATTCGGCTCCCAGAACACAACAGGAACCAGTGAGGATGGCGCAGCGCAACTCGCGCATGCGCCGTAGGGAACCGGGCAGTGAAGCAGCAGCGCTTCACTTCCCGATTCCCTCACCGAGGATGGCGGCGGGGGAAGCCGAGAGCTGAGCGGTAGCTCGGCTTCGGCTGCCGACGTCGCGGGCGACCTGGACAGGTAAGTGTCCTTTTTTTTAAAAGTCAGCAGCTGCAGTATTTGTAGCTGCTGGCTTTTAAAAAAAAAAAATTCCGGTGGACCTCCGCTTTAAAAATGTTCATTACTTCTGTAGCCGGGTATCGTTTTAAATGAGTACAAAGACTGCTATACCCAGTGTGCAGCGGGACACCCACAGTGCTTTGCCCAGCGGAAGGTCTGCTGGGGAAGGACTATGTAAGGAGGGAGGAGCAACACGCGGGTCTCTTCGGACACCTCCCTCCTAGCAAGTGGAGCCTACGTTGGGGCCTATTGCTTTGGACTAGGCCAGAGAGCCTGGGCCTAGGGGATCCGGAGAGCTTGCTGATCGTCACTGTAGAACCCAGAGTCGTGTCATCCATCAATCTCCCTCGGATGGTCGAGAGGATCGGAGACTACGGGTATCGTGAGACTGTGTTCCGGAGCGCCAACTACTGAAGTCGGTTGTACAGACTGGTCCGGTCAGGTGAGAGAGCACTTGCTCAGTATACTTTGACTACCTTTTAGGCCCAGTATCCTTTGGTCAGGGCCCACCGTTACCGGAGCAGGGCCGGACTGGGAATAAAAACCAGCCCTGTAAATAATTTCATACCAGCGCCATAGCATTAATATACCAGTCCAACCGCATAACGTCATTGTGACAGAACCCACTGTCACTGTGTGTTTTGGAAGGGACTGAGGGCTGGCTTCCTACCCACAAATTATGGCCCAGAAGAGACTCTGAGACTTGGGGAGAAGCTGGCATTGAGATAAATTAATGTAATGCTACATCCCTTCTCCCCGATCCCCCCCTCTTGTTGCTGTGTTTAATTGTGTTGGTTCATGGCACATAGACAATGGTCTGGACTGCAGACATCTCTCCGCAGGGGATGTGTATTGAAGGGCTGCCTGCTTACCATAATCCCTTTATGTTTAACTGTAGTATCTGTTTCAATGTTCAGTTCCCATTGGGTCTTCCTTGTCCCCTACCCCCCCCCCCCTCTATGACAAGGCTAAGGGGAGTGTTCCTAACTGTGTGTAAAAGTGTATGTTTTGTATTTAATAAACAGTTGATGCTCTGCATGTTTAACCCTCAACACCTGTGTGTATTGTCTCGTGATTGAGGGGTTAAGGGCTGGTTATGGTGAATCTGCATGTGCGTTTGGAGGACAGGAGACACAGGTCTGGCGGATGTGCCCACCTGGGGTATCTGAGATCCTTCACAGTCATTATTTTCTTGTACATAAAAAGGAAAACCATGCATTTTAAAGCACATTTAAAGGGTGTATTATATAAAGATAAGAGAGACGTGGAATTTACAAACAGCACAAATTTTATCATTTACTGGCACAGACACATTTGTAAAACAAAAGTTGCCTAAAATGGTAGTTTTCAGTGCAAATATCAATATTTAAGTTATGAACATGTAGCTAAAGCTATTAGCAATGTGTTTAAGTTAAACAAAAGTCAAAAACCATATTTCTCCATTTACATGAAGGTCAGATTAATATAACCCGGCAACCAGCACAGAGTTCCCCCATATATCAGGAGTCTTCAGGATTCCCCTTTACAGTGCAAGGGAACTCTGACATAAAGGGGAACATTGCAGATCATGATCTAAGTGGAAAGGCCCCTTTCACACTGGCAGCGGTGGGTGCGTCGGCGATAAAGCGGTGCTAATTTTAACGGCGCTTTATCGTAAATTTTGCGCCGCTATTCGGCCACTAGCGGGGCGCTTTTAATTCCTGCTAATGGCCGAAAAAGGGTTAAAACCACCCGCAAAGCGCCGGCAAAATGCGCTTTTCCGGCGGTATAGCCGCGGTGCCCATTCATATCAAAAGGCAGGAGAGGCGAAGGAGCGGTATACACACCGCTCCTCCACTGCTCCAAAGATGCTGCTAGCAGGACATTTTTTAGCGTCCTGCCAGCGCAGCGCTCCAGTGTGAAGGCCCTCGGGCTTTCACACTGGATTGTGCGGAGCGGCTCTTATAGGGCGCTTTGCAGGCGCTATTTTTGGCGTTATAGCGCCTGCAAAGCGCTTCAGTGTGAAAGGGGTTGAACTCTGATATAAAGGGGGCACTGGTGACCAGAGACCCCACTTATATCAGAGTCCACTGCATTCCCCTTTACTTCATTCCCCTTTACATCAGAGTGCCCCCTTGCACTGAAGGGTGGAATCCTGCAGACTATGATGTAAAGGGGAACTCTGGGAATGTGGGGAGGACTCTTGTGACCAGAGACCACCTTCCGCAGAAAGAAAACACTAAGGTAAGGGGGTTTACTGATATAAGGGGGAAACCTTTATCAGTGCCCCCTTACATTATTGTATTGACTCCCCCCTCAGACTGGCCTGGCGGCGCTGTCACTGACCTCCTCTCAGGTGCACGATGCAGGGCTCAGTCAGTCGGCTCCAGCTTGGTGGCTCTGGATTTATCCCATAGTTTCCTCTCCACAGTTCATACATGTCTGACTTCTCCCATGACCCCCATCCTGGCGGCACTCCCACTCCTGACTCCTCTCCAGACGTGATATAAGACAAGAGATGGTCAGAGGCTGCGGATGGTACAGGGGGGGTCAGAGGCTGCGGATGGTACAGGGGGGGTCAGAGGCTGCGGATGGTACAGGGGGGGGTCAGAGGCTGCGAATGGTACAGGGGGGTCAGAGGCTGCGGATGGTACGGGGGGGTCAGAGGCTGCAGAGGGGGGGACAGGAGGTCAGAGGCTGCAGAGGGGGGAATAGGAGGTCAGAGGCTGCAGAGGGGGGTATAGGAGGTCAGAGGCTGCGGAGGGGGGACGGGAGGTCAGAGGCTGCGGAGGGGGGAGACGGGAGGTCAGAGGCTGCGGAGGGGGGGACGGGAGTTTAGAGGCTGCGGAGGGGGGGGGTAGGGAGGTCAGGGACTGCGGAGGGGGGATAGGAGGTCAGAGGCTGCGGAGGGGGGACAGGAGGTCAGAGGCTGCGGAGGGGGGGACAGGAGGTCAGAGGCTGCGGGGGGACAGGAGGTCAGAGGCTGCAGGGGTGAACAGGAGGTCAGAGGCTGCGGGGGGGCAGGCGTTCAGAGGCTGCGGGGGGACGTAGGAAGAGGCCGGCACGCTCTGGCCTAACTTTTTAAAATGGCGCCGCTCTGCGCCATTGTGTCACTGCGCATGCGCCCGCCTTTCCGGAAATTGCCGAGCGTGGACGGGCTTTCCCGAGCACGGCTAGTTTCGGAACTGCGCTGACGCATGCGCAGTTGCATGTCGGCCAGCCCCGCAGCCATTTTATTTTCAGGCACCGCTGCCCTCACAGTGGCCCCAGAAGCAGCCAGCCCACCGGGAGTTTTCCCGGTCACCCGGTGGGCCAGTCCGGCCCTGTACCGGAGTGTTACATTGCACCTCAGAGGAACAGTGTGTTGTGCAGCCGGAGTTAAGTTGTCTTATTGCTTGCTGAGTAACTAACAATTTAATACCTTTGGATTACAAATAACCTAAAAAGTGCACCACAATTGCTAGCGAAGATCCTTCTCAACGAATTAACTGTGTGTGAATTAGTCAGGCCTGACTGTTTAGCAGGGAGACATTGTTTGGGCGCCATATTGGCCACGAGGGGAAAGCTCGTGAGCGTAGTTTATTAAGAGACATTCAGTGCACATAAGACGGTTAGAACATAGTACTTGTTATTTGCTTGACTTTTGATATTGCAGGGCCCTGCATAGTTAAATGTACCATTGTCTAACCTTATATTTCTACTCAGTAAAAGTATTTGTGGTTAAGCAAACAAGTGTGTGGCGTACTGTTTATCCCAGCTAAAGCAGTCAGCTCAGGTAATTTGATATTAACTATAGTGTATGCAATATGCAAATAGTGGCGATTCCTATAGTGTAACGGGTTTCACACTTCCATTTGCGCTAGCTGTGCCAAGGGAGGTTAGAGCCAGTTCCTGGGCGTTGACAGCAGTGTGTTACAGGCCCAAAACTATACCTGCAGCCCTCTTAACTGGGGGTATTGCTACACTTCTAAAGATGATTAAACATCCAAAAAGTGGATAGAAGATGAATCAGACTCGTAAGACAATTGAATTCCCCAGTCATTATTATTCAATGTTACCATAAGCACAGCGGCAGCGGCGATGCATAGTCGCATTTAACCCTGTCTTCGACCGCTAGCGGAGATTTAAACCCCTCCTCTAGTAGCCGAATAGCGCCACTAAAACAATGATACACAGTGGTGTCCTGGCACCTGTATTCTGTATGTCCCTTGCTGTTTATGCTCATGACAATGTCAGGAATACAGTATACTGGGACTTTTCAGGTTCTACATAGAAGTATTCCACATTATCAAAAATAATAATTTTTAATAAGATATAGTGTGTGTGTGTGTGTGTGTGGAATGCATCCATGTGGAGCCTGAAAAGTACCAATATATTCCTGACATAGCCGAGATTTTTACTTTCTCTTTCAGTAAAGCTGCACTGCAAGATGCAGAACAGGATTATAGCACAGAAATATACAGCTTGGAAGGCAAAACAGGTTGGGACTCACGGGGGGGGGGGGGGGGGGGGGGAATATGCAGTGTGGCATCCATCCTCTTATCTTCAGTCTGCCCCAGGGTGAGCCTTGATGTCTGCTAGGCAGGAAGCAGTGATCGGGCTGCAGTCTGTGTAGGGTCGCTTGCTCCGCCCACCTGTAGAGGAGCTTTGTTACAGCCCGATCCAGCCTGAGAGGAGCCTGTGCCCAGGAGAAAGGGTGTGATGCTGCCATAGAAGGAAGCTGACAGTAGATATGGGCACATCCTCGTCCCTGCTTTTGGATTCTTGAGCTGCCACCCCCTTGTCTGGGTCCGCCCACCGGCTCCCTCCTGCATGCAATCAGCGGCAGGCAGCGCGAGCTCACTGAAGTTCTTCGGATCCCCCTGCACTCAGCATTAGTGCGGGGTGGACTGACACTATGCCGCTAGTCAGACGGCGGGGGAGGGGAGACACATCATCCACGGAGCAATCTCGGTGCAGACTGCAGTCTGGTCTGAATGATATGTACGGGTCTGGCCACGGCGGCCATTGCAACGCAGGGGGCCAGTGTGTCTTCACTCTGACTTCCGGGGGGGGCAATTGACCCCCCCTTGCCCTAATTAGTGTACAGTATATGAATGGTGGTAACGCACTCTGCTGAGCAGGGTGTATCTAAACACCTCTCAATCCAATATTGCAACACGTAGCGTTATGCCTTTAGGAACCCCCGTTCACTCAGTGCAAACCTACAATGACAATAGTAGTAGTCAGCAGTAGTGACCCCCTCAATAATGACACCCTCTGCCATGCAGGGTATGCCTAAACACCACTAAATCAATAATGCAACAAAGAATGTTATGCCTCTAGAAACACCTGTTATAAATACTCGTGCAATCTTAATGGCAACAGTATATGAACAATGGTGAAACCCCCAATGATAAGGATAAGGATTGCAACTGCTCTTAGAGACTATATTTATTTATTTATTTTCCTTGAATTCCTCACTGGTTTAAATTTTTGCTTAAGGTTTGAGTTTGCACCCTTATGGATTTTATTTATAGGTTGTCACACATTTTAAACTGTTTGATTTAGCTTTATAGACTCACCACACTGTTTATTATGTATTAGGCCCCCGGCCCTCTAGTATTGTTACCATCTGAAGGGACTGGGTTCACTCCTATCATGCTTATGAGCACTCCTGGGTTGGTTTAGTTTTTGGTGTATTTTTATGCAGAGCTTTCTGTTTTAGTTTTAAAGAGGTTGTAAAGGTTCGTTTTTTATTTTCTAAATAGGTTCCTTTAAGCTAGTGCATTGTTGGTTCACTTACCTTTTCCTTTGATTTACCTTCTAAATGTTTTTTTTCTTTGTCTGAATTTCTCACTTCCTGTTTCTCCTCACTAAACTTCACACCATCATCCGAGTGGTGTTGAGTCAGCCAGAACAGCTTACTGAGGAGGAACAGGAAGTGAGAAATTCAGACAAAGAAAAAAAATATTTAGAAGGGAAATCTAAGGAAAGGGTAAGTGAACCAACAATGCACTAGCTTAAAGGAACCTATTTAGAAAATAAAAAACAAACCTTTACAACCCCTTTAACTATAGGCTTTGGTGCTTCTCCCATTGGAGTTGCGAGACTTCCTACTAGCGTAGTGTTGATTGCCATCTTTTAGATATAACCAGGGTCGGACTGGCCTACCGGGATAACGGGACATTTCCCGGTAGGCAGCTTGCCCTGGGGCCGCTTTGGGCTAAGCTGTGGCTGCCTGCAGCGCTTCCCTCCCTCCTCCTCCACTACATGTCACACTCAGCGGTCGGAGCGGAGTGTGAAAAGTTTGCGCTGTGAGAAAGGTCCCGCCCTCCTCCTAGATCAGCTTGATAGATGCAGTGTTCTGTCTATTACACACACGAGCTGATCTAGGAGGAGGGCGGGACCTTTCTCACAGCGCGGCCGAACATTTTACAGTGCTCCGTGACACAGAGGGGGGTGCCTGCTGTGTGCAGGGTCGGTACAAGGGGTGAGCGGGACGGGCGACGTGTTAATCTGGGGGGGCGCTGTGAGAGCTTCAGTCGCTGCTCTTGTCTCACTGACAGGAGTGACTGTATTCACAGCCGACTCCTCCGCTCATCCAACTCTGCCTTATTTGCAGTTTATAATCACCCTCTCCGCCAGCAAACTACACTCCCGCCCTCAACTTGCTCTCCTTCTCGATCATCACAAAGTCAGCACCGATCCTCCTCCTTAATGTATTCCCTTCTCCTTCTCTTATCTGCTCTGCTGTCCCTCCATAAATCTTCACTACACCTATCCTGCAGCCTCTGATCTCAGCTCAGCATTCCACACACCGATCTTACACCCTTTCCATCCCAGTTTGCTTTTAGCTCTTGTAACTGTCCTGTTCCCATCATGCAGCCTTGCACAGTCTCTGCACTCCATCACTTTTTTTCATCTCCTAGCCCCTGTTCACATTGGAGCAATTTGTCATGCGATTTGACAAGTCACATCCTATTGCCAGTAATGGCAGTATTCAAATCGATGTGGTGCTGCATCAATTTGAAAAAGTAGTACATGCACTACTTTTGCGATTTCAGGTGCAGTTTCAATAGACATCCGTGCATGAAGCCACACAGATGTCTTCAAAGTTGCATTTGAAGTCACAGTGAGATGCAGCTTTGAAATTTTGCGATTTCAGGTAAAGTTGCATGATTTCAAAGCCACAGTAAATGTGAACGGGGGCTAATAGTTGTTTCAGACTACTGCACTGTGGTTTGATTGTATATGCATTTTACACACAGTTTTAGGTGCCCTCCCAATAAATTATATTATACTGTTTTCATGAATGCAAATTACAGTCTTACATGCTGCATCTTTGATGCACATTCAGAAAACACACAGTCCAATATAATTCATCAGGAGCACACCTAAAACTGCTGGTAAATCGCACATACAATCACACTGGCCAAACCACAGAACACGCTTGCATGTCAGAATCATGCACAAAATTGTGGTTTTCCTGACAAACACAGAAGCGCACAGTCCTTTGGTAGATCTGTAGCAGTGCCGTTGATTGTTAAAGTCACACTCACATCTGCCAACGCACACATTTTCACACACAACAAACCACACTGTGCTGCAAAACATTTTTAGAAAAGGGTCATGAACTTCTTTTCCACATTGACGCCACCAACCACTACCCCACATGTGCTGCACCGTAACACTAAGTACTATTATAGTGCATGCCACAAACATTACAGACCTTACACCACAGTGAGGCTGCAATGATGGGCACAGTGAGGCTGCATTGATGGGCACAGTGAAGCTGCAATGATGGGCACAGTGAAGCTGCAATGATGGGCACAGTGAGGCTGCAATGATGGGCACAGTGAGGCTGCATTGATGGGCACAGTGAGGCTGCAATGATGGGCACAGTGAGGCTGCAATGATGGGCACAGTGAGGCTGCATTGATGGGCACAGTGAGGCTGCATTGATGGGCACAGTGAGGCTGCATTGATGGGCACAGTGAGGCTGCATTGACGGGCACAGTGAGGCTGCATGGACAGGCACAGTGAGGCTGCATGGACAGGCACAGTGAGGCTGCATTGACGGGAACAGTGAGGCTGCATTTGATGGGCACTGGGGAGGCTGCATTGATCTCTTGTACCAATGTCTGCAGTCTCTGACCATCTCCTGTATCATGTGTACATATCTTACCATCTTTAGTATCATGTCCTCAGTCTCTAACCATCTCCTGTGCCATGCCCGCAGCCTCTGACATCTCCTGTGCCATGCCCGCAGCCTCTGACATCTCCTGTGCCATGCCCGCAGCCTCTGACATCTCCTGTGCCATGCCCGCAGCCTCTGACATCTCCTGTGCCATGCCCGCAGCCTCTGACATCTCCTGTACAATGCCCGCAGCCTCTGACCATCTCCTGTGCCATGCCCGCAGCCTCTGACCATCTCCTGTGCCATGCCCGCAGCCTCTGACATCTCCTGTACAATGCCCGCAGCCTCTGACCATCTCCTGTACCATGCCCGCAGCCTCTGACCATCTCTTGTATCATGTCCGCAAACTGACCATCTCTTGTCTTATATCATGTCTGCAGTCTCTGCTCTGAGGGAGTCTGGAGAGGAGTAAAAAATGGGAGCACCGCCGGGATGGGGGTCATGGGAGAAGTCAGACTTGTGTGGACTGCGGAGAGGAGACTATAGGAAAACCAGAGCCGCCAACCTGAAGCCGACTGACTGAGCCCTGCAAGGTGCACCCGAGAGGAGGTCAGTGACAGCACCGCCAGGCCAGTCTGAGGGAGGGGGGGTCACTGATGTAAGGGGGGAGTGAATACAATAATGTAAGGGGGCACTGATATAAAAAGGTTTCCCCATTTATATCAGTACCCCACCCCCCTTACCTTAGTGTATTCTTTCTGTGGAAGGTCGTCTCTGGTCATCAGAGTCCCCCCTCCCCCCCACATTCCCAGAGTCCCAGGTGTCCCCCTTGATGATTGCTCCACTTTTAACTGGACTTTACTGTTATATATATATATATTCCTAGCCCTATGTGCTTTCATATCTGTCTATCTATATATATATAATACGCTCTTCAAAATGTGCTTTATGAACAAGAAAATAATGACGTTTATGCTATTGGGCTGGTATAATAATGCTATGGGGCTGGTATGACATTTTTTCCAGGGCTGGTTTTTATTCCCAGTCCGGCCCAGGATATAACAATAGCCAACATGGCTCGGTGTGGACTTGGCCCTCCTGCTAAGACCATTTCACACTCAGTCCCCATTTTTAAGGACCCGCAGTCCTCATTTTTATTACCAGAGGACACTAAGTGTATCTCGTATACTAATGTGACTCCTCAGTTTGAGGCCAATGGTTTTAATTCGCACACTTAGTCTTATCATAGATCGTTCTCACGGGTCAATGATTCTAATACACTTCCTCATCCATTAAGAAACCGTCATGCATAGTCCTTAACAGGGGGTCTTCTAAATTGCAGGTCGGCAGTGGCTAATGCAGCTAATATCGCGGCCCTTATTATGGATGAGGATCTGTATTTTCTTTGTCTCACCGAGACTTGGCTTCAAGATTTTAAAGCCCCTATCTTGGACGAGCTGGTCCCTCCCCATTATAAAATATTTCAATGTAACCGCCCAACTGGCAGGGGGGGTGGGGTAGCCGTGATTTTTTAAAAACATTTTTTAGTATCAGTTTCAGAGAATTTTAACACCATTTACAAATCTTTTGAAAATTTTGTTTTTTCTTTTCAAGTAGCTAGCAAGCTCACTTACGGGTTTGCTTTGATTTATCGCCCCCCTGCGTTAAAACTTGATTTTGTTTTTGAATTTCTCAGTCTAGCCTCACAGATGTCCATTGTGTTCAAAGGCTCCTGCATCTTGGGTGATTTAAACTTTTGGGCGGAGGATCCAAGTGATTCCCCCACCCAATCCCTTAGCCAAGAACTGTTGCTTTTGGGGTATAGGCAACATGTGACAGCGGCCACCCACACTGCTGGTCATGTGTTGGATTGGCTCCTGTTCAGTGGATTGTCGGCAACCTGTGCGCTGCCTAGGGAGTTGACCTGGTCGGATCACAGGTTTATTTCCTTTAGCCTGGCCCTACCGGAAGGGAAACCTCCACATATCCCTGATCGCTCTGGCCCCAAGGTTTTCTCAAGAAACCTTTCAAAAGTCTGCCCAGACAGATTTGGAAACCTTGTGGCTACGGGTATTAACAAGCCAATCTTTTTTGAGCTGGGCGACCCGGTAGAGAAACTGAGTATTTTTCAGGAGTCGGTTGAAGTGGCCCTTGGTGTGTTAGCACCCCGTAGGATGAGATCTAATCCCCGTCCCCTGGGCAAGAGCCCGCAATGGTTTACCGAGGAGCTTAGGCTCCTCAAAAAGTGGGTTAGGTCCAGGGAGAGACGCTGGCGGAAGTTCCTTCTGGAAGCTGACAAAAAGCTGCATCTGGTGGCCCTCTATCTTTATAAGAGGGCTATTAGAGAGGCTAAAAAGACCTACTTCTGAGAGCGAATCAGAAAGGCAGCCAACAGCATGGCCGAACTTTTCAAGATCTCCTCAGAGTTAACCCATCCCGAAGCTACCAGCTCTGCTCCCAAGCAGTCACAGGACTGGTGCCAGGAGCTCGCTGACTTCTTTGTCTCTAAGGTTAAGGCCATTAGAGACAACATTCCCAGGCCAGAGACTGTGCAAGAGGACATCGGCCACACAGTGATAGCCCCTGGATTGCCCGGTTTCCAACAGGTGGTTGAGGTAATTTCATAAACGAGCTTTTGTTAGATCACTCAGATCTACCGGCAGAGTTCTCCTCCACATCTCGGTGCCCAAGAAGATCCGGCGTGGTGGTCGGGCCTTCTCCCACCAGGGTGCCGTTTTGTGGAATAGCCTCCCGGTCGACCTCCAGGAAGCCCCTACTATTCCGGTCTTCCGCAGGTTACTGAAGACTTGGCTTTTCACGCAAGCCTTCCCTGCGTAGCCTCTCTCTTTCACCCTTTCTGCCGCTCTGTGCTGCTTCTGGTTCCTGGGTCCTCTTTTCCCAGGAACTCTGCTATGTGCGTCGGGACCCTTCGGGGTAAGACCGCGCTATATTAAGATACCTCTCAAGTCAACTCAACTCAATGAAATTAAATGAAATTATGTCTGGTAATTGTGACACTATATATAAAAATAAGTAAATAAAATGTCCAGTCCACACACTCCCACGTGTGCTAAGTATTAAACAAAAGTCCACCAATATGTTATTCCACAATAAGCCGTGCTGTGCTTTTAAATAGTTCACCACGTGCAATCCTACACCAGCAGCACCACCTGCTCACCTTTATTATATGATATACTTCTAGTATAGAACAATAAATGCTTTATGCAAACAATGTCACTCCAGATTTTACTCCAGGTACATCAAGATAAGTATATGGCAGTCTTCCAGATTCTCCAAGAAATATGCTCAAAAAGATAAAAAAGACAAAATCTTCATTGTGCATATTGTTTAAACCAAGAACCCTTTCACACTGGGACCGCCCATGCGTTCACGGTAAAGCACCGCTCATTTAGCTGTGCTTTACTGCTGTTTAAGCTGCGCTTTTCGTCCACTAGCGGGGCACTTTTAACCCCAAAAAATGGGTTAAAAGCTCCCGTGTTGCGGCGCTTCGGAAGTGCTGCCCATTCATTGCAATGGGCAGGGCGTTTTGGGAGCACTGTATACAGTCCTATCTGTACCATGTGATCCCACTGATGACCAATCACAGCTAACAACACAATTGTACACAATAGACGGCATGAAAGGATTTGTCACATCGGTCACATGGTACTGGCAGCTAGCCGGTACACTGATCGGCTGTGTCCGATGGTCATCAGTGTGATCACATGGTACAGACAGGGCCAATCACAGCCCATCTGTACCATGTGATTAGCCCTGGCAAATCACAGCTAATCACAACAAAACAAACTTAATGAATCCCTTTCATTCACTAAAATGCTTGCTTATAGCAATGAAATTCGCTGCTATATGCAAAAAATTGTGTAAAAAAAAAAAAAAAAGTTTCTATGGTAACATTACATTGCTCTGGTCACAGAAAAAAAAAAAAAGAGAATTTTTTTTTCCGCATGTCACAGGTAGTGTCCCTGATAACCACCACACCAGTTATATAATTACGCTGTACTGCACTGTGACAGTATGTGTAAAAAAAATTAAAAATTATTTTTTTTTCCACATTTCTTTATTTTCCAAAAAATTACAACAAAAAAAAAATTACAACTTCAAAAAACTTGCTATGCCTCTTACTAAATACCCTGGACTGTCTACTTTCCAAAAAAGGGGGGTTATTTGTACTGTCCTGGCTTTTTTGGCATCAAGAAATAGAGGTCGACGATATATTAGGCCGATTATGAGTGCGGACTGGGTGAAAATTTCCCCCCCCAGGTCGCCTTCTCTCTCTCTCTCTCTCTCTCTCTCTCTCTCTCTCTATATATATATCTCCTATTCTAAATGGCCGCCATCACGGGCTGCTGACTTTTTTTCTTCTGTGGAGGAAGTCGGCCACCGATTGGCTGTTACCGGCCACGCTGCATTCTGGGAGTTGTAGTCCGGAGGCAGAGGCGGGGCGCGCAGCACATCAGGTAACAAATGGAGCTGTCTTCTGTCTGTGGCCAGGGGGAGGGGACGGAACAGAGTTGGGAGCGCTCCGCTGGTGGGCACTGATAAGGTGGCAGTGAAGGACATTGTTAGGCTGAACTGGTGGGCACTGATGGGGTGGAACTGATGGACATCGATAGACTGCACTGGTGGGCACTGATGGGCTGCACTGGTGGGCACTGATGAGGTGGAACTGGTTGACACTGTTGTGTTGGCACTGATGGGCTGCACTGGTGGGCACTGAGGTGGCACTAATGAAGTGGCACAGACAGGCTGCACTGGTGGGCACAGATGGACACCGATGGGCTTCACTGGTGGGCACTGATGAGGTTGCACTGACAGGGTGAACTGATGGGCAATAATGAGGTGGCACTGATCGACACCGATAGGCTGCACCCCACCTCTCCACCCTAAACAATAACCTCCTCCCGAACTCTCCACCCTAGATTTTCTAAGATAAAGGGAAAAAGGCCTAAAATCTTGGCCGCACAAATCGGCAACATATATCGGCCGCCCCGATTTCTAAATATCGGCATCGGCCAGAGAAAAACCCATATCGGTCGACCTCTATCAAGAAATCAGATTCAGGATTGATCAATTTTCAGATACTGTAAATACCATAGTTTGTGGACTCCTACTAAATAATATACACTGATTTTTGTTATTTTCACCAAAGAAATGTAACAAAATACATTTTGGCCTAAATTTATAAAGAACAATTATTTATTTGCAAAATTTTATAACAGAAACTAAAGAAAAACCTTTCAAAATGTTGTCTTTTTTTGTTTATTTAGAAAAAAATAAAAAACCCAGTGGTGATTAAATACCACCAAAAGAAAGCTCTATTTGTGGGAACAAAATTATACTTTAGTTTGGTACAGTGTTGCATGACAAAGTAAAAGTACCCGGTATTGAAGTGGTTAAACAGATTAAACAAAACCCTTCCAATGGTATATTTATCAGATCAAAGGGTAGCAAATAAGAGAACTTTGTGGTTGTTCTTTATGTGCATATTAAGTATTTGTAATTATTTTAGTCCTTTATTTTAGCGGCGACATATTCTGCAGTGCTGTACAAGGAACATTAACATTGGTCTCTGTCTGTTTTTAAGAAAAAATAAGATGTATACAATTCACCAAAACCAGATAGATAGCTGCTCTGACCTAAAAAAACAAACAATTTTTAAATTTGCATCTCATGCTAAATTTCTACGAACCAACTGGCTGAAAATAGACTCCAATATGGACAAGGCCTTGTTTTTACCCACTCCAGAGCAAAGGGTAATGTATGTATATGTCATAATGTTTTTTTCCCTTAGGTGGAAATTGTAACCTATCTGCTTTAATGCAGCAATTTTAGAATGGAGAGGGAGGCTTGATGTAATCACTAGATCTAGCCTTTAAAACAGTCAACTAAATAAGATAAAAATGAATAGTACATTTTTCTGCTGTTACATGTCTCCATCCTGATAACTGGCATCATTCAGCTTACATCCTTTAAGCCCAGGCAGTCCTGGACTGCCCCAACTTGGACTGGACAATGAAAGAAGAAGCAGCACAGTGATGAGCTCATCTCATTGACGCACTGCTCTTTCATCCCAGATTGTATGGCTAAAGTTGCATTGCATTCAGACCAAAGTCGTGCAGGACCCTTTTTTTGGTCCGCACCAGAATCGGATTGCATGGGTGTTCACACCCATACGATACGATTCCTGTCCAAATTGACAGTTTGCACTGCAATATGCAAACCGATCTGGGGGCGATATTAACTTTGTATTGACACTCCCAGCGGTTTGCATAAGGCAGTGTGAACTGCCTGCGTGTCAGGTGCGATGCAGGAACCTGCAGTGGATTCGCAGGATTTCCCGCATTGCACCAATGCGAACCCAGCCTGAAGCTGAATTGCAGGAGTTCAGCTCCTTTTGTAAAAAGTGAAGGCACACTATGAGTTAAGTCCAAGGAGCTGCATGACATCTCCTGGGCTTATCTCTATTCTTTACATCCGACAGTTTAATTGCACTCCCAGAAAGCGGCAACAGCTGTATTTTCAGGAGCCCGAAGCTGATGCTTCAGGTCTAAGCATCTTTAACATTAGAGTCAGTGCAGCTGCAATGCCTACCCTCCCCCTTCTCCTGCCCAATCAAAGAAGCCTTTGTATCAGTGACAGAACTACCAAAGTCGCAAAGGTTATACTTGCGACCGGGCCCTGGAGTTTGGGCACTGTGGGGGGCCCTGCGTGCCCGTTATGCCCCTTCTAGTTAGAGGTATTGCGTCGTGAGATACCAGACTGCCCGTCTATCCTCTCCGCCCGATCCAGCCAGATGCCACGTCGAGAGAAACTGGAGGAGAAAGTCAGCTGACGGCCAGTAAAGGGGGAGAAGTTCTCCGCTCTGCGAGACCCCATGTCAGTGGAGGCATCACTGGAGGAACGTGAAGGGAGGCAGATGCAGGCAGAGACATACTGAGCAAGAAAAAGGAGGGAGAATCGACTGACACTGGAGTGCAGGTAAGTATCAGTGTCACTGATCCCCATCCCCCCCAACCACCGCTGCCTCTGACTGATCCCACCCCCCATCAGGCAGTGGTGATGGAGGGGGATAGGGATGACAGTGGTGGTGGTGGTGAAAGGGATGACATCAGTGGCATTTGTGGTGGGGATAGGGATGACATCAGTGGCAGTGGTGGGATAGGGATGACATCAGTGGCACTGGACTGTTGTTGCTGCTGCTCCCGCCCCCCCCAATCACCTCCACCACTGATGTAATCCCTATCCCCAACACCACTGCCACCAAGGTCATCCCCATCCCACCACTGCCACTGATGTCATCCCCATCCCACCACCGCCACTGATGTCATCCCCATCCCACCACCGCCACTGATGTCATCCCCATCCCACCACCGCCACTGATGTCATCTCTATCCCACCACCACCAATGTCATCCCTATCCCACCACCACCACTGATGTCATCCCTATCCCACCACCACCACCACTGATGTCATCCCTATCCCACCACCACCACCACTGATGTCATCCCTATCCCACCACCACTGATGTCATCCCTATCCCACCACCACTGAGGTCATCCCTATCCCACCACCACCACCACTGAGGTCATCCCTATCCCACCTCCACCACTGAGGTCATCCCTATCCCACCTCCACCACTGAGGTCATCCCTATCCCACCTCCACTGAGGTCATCCCTATCCCACCTCCACTGAGGTCATCCCTATCCCACCTCTGCCACCGATGCCATCCCTATCCCACCACCACCACCACTGTCATCCCTATCCCACCACCGCCACCACTGAGGTCATCCCTATCCCACCACCGCCACCACTGAGGTCATCCCTATCCCACCTCCACTGAGGTCATCCCTATCCCACCTCCACCACTGAGGTCATCCCTATCCCACCTCCACTGAGGTTATCCCTATCCCACCTCCACTGAGGTCATCCCTATCCCACCTCCACTGAGGTCATCCCTATCCCACCTCCACTGAGGTCATCCCTATCCCACCTCCACTGAGGTCATCCCTATCCCACCTCCACTGAGGTCATCCCTATCCCACCTCCACTGAGGTCATCCCTATCCCACCTCCACTGAGGTCATCCCTATCCCACCTCTGCCACCGATGCCATCCCTATCCACACCACTGCCACTGATCCCATCTCCCCACCACCCTAAGTGAACTGAACCCATCCCCACCATCACCGCTGCCACTGATCCCATCCCCCCCCCACCACCACCGATCCCATCTCCGTCACCACTATCAGTAGACCGATCCCACCACCACCTCTGCCACTAATCCTACCCGCCACCATTGCCACTGTTCCAGAGAGAAAGGGGGGGCCCTTCATGGTTTCTTGCACCGGGGTCCTGAAGGTTCTAGTTGTGCCTCTGCTTTGTATTATGTAAACTCGTTCACAAAATACAAAGGCTTCTCTGACTATGCAGCAGAGGGGAGGGACAGGCATAGCTGCTCTGTGTGCCTTTCTTCTCCCTCACAGCCCTGAGTGTCAGTGTATGCCCTGGCAGAGCTATAAACTTGTCAGATATAAATAATAGCTACAAATACAGAAGATGCCATGCACCTCCTTGGGCTTACACTCATAGTGTGCCTACACTTTTTACAAAGTGGCTGCATTTTTGGAATTCAGCTTCAAACACCAAATCCACTTTAACTGTTGAGATAAGATATCAGCAACAAGAGAGTGCATTGCTTTCAGCTGACATATTTTGGGAGATTCTCTAAAACTGGTGCACTCAGAATCTGGTGCAACTATACATGGTAGCCAATTGGCTTACAACTTTAGCTTGTTCAATTAAGCTTTGACAATAAAACCTGAACAGACAAAAAGTCTGGCGCCAGGAAACTGGGACATCTATTGCACTAAGAACCTTGTGAATGTCCTGCAAGAGCCCAAAAGAGCAGCTGTGTGGATGAGCACACCAGGAGGGGTGTGAATACAAGTAAAAACATTCGGAAGCAACCACAGTCAGCGCTTTCAATTGTAGTTGCTCCTGAATGTTTTGACAGATTTTGCACTTTCCAGCTTTAGTAAATAACCCCCACTGGACTTGCATTGTGAGAAGGATCAGCAAAGCACAACCATTGTGTGGCACTGCACAGCAAGAAACAGGCCTGCATACATATTGAGCAAATATGGCTGCCATTATATATACATATAACTACAAGTTGAACTTGTTAAAGTAAAAATGTTACCTCCTCTTAATATTATTTTACATCAAGCTGACATGTAAAGAAACATTGATAAGCGTAGACAGTATATCCCCTTTTTTCTGCCAATGCACAGTAGACAAAATGATAACAATTCTTATTGGTTTACAGTTGAAGTGATTTTCTGACTCTTTTCAGACCATTATTGAAGATTCAACTAATGGAAACCTGGCATTAAATAAATATGAAGGCTGCCTGACAATTAGTTTTGTGGCTTTCTTGACAACTAGTTGCCTTCAATACTTTGAGTCACTTCCCCCTTACAGGTATGTAGATCAGGAGGTCTGACTTTACTGGCTGCATGCTTGCGCCAGATAATTGACTTAGAAGTCATAGAATCCATAGATGGCTAGGAAACCAGCATTGTGGGAAGGAGGTCAGCTCTTACTTTTCCATCATGAGAGGTTTCTTTGGCGGTCTCATGGTTGTAAATGGCCAACCCAACATGAGCGTGTAGAAGTAGTCTTTTTGGAGAACTAGTTTAAACTCTCCCCATAAACTCCATTCCCAACTTGGAGACTACCGCAGTTGTCCCATTTTGACCATGCTTGAAATAGCTTGTAAAACATCTTTGAGAAATAACAAAGGCTAACACACAAGCCCGCTTTCCAGGTAAGGATCTCCTTTAATTTTGATGACCCCCAACTGTTGTCGTGTAGAGTTTCTGACCTCAAAGGTGTCTGGGATTGGTTTGGATTCGTAGAGATGATGTAGTAGCTCAATGGCTATGTCCAAAGACTCTCCTAATACAGTTGTCCGCTCACCTGAAGCCTGAAGCTTTATCTCCATTACGTAAAGATTTCCTGTCACCAGGCTTGGAGGGCCCAAAATAACTCCATGGGAAATTTTCCCCTTTGTCCGAGTTATGACTGCTACAGAGAAGGCTTTTGGAATTCTGGCGAAGTGGTGATTCCTGATGGCTTTAGGAGGCTTGTGTTCCCCAACCTGTTTGATGAAAGGTTGAACTTGATTTGAAAGAATTGCCATGATGTTGATGGAAAAGCACTCCAGTGTCTTGGTAGCATCTTCAGCTGCTGCCAATACTGTTGTCCCCTCATCCCAATTTCTTACTAATCTTCCCACCATCAGTTGAGTCAACAGTGGCTGTCTGTAGAGCAGAGGATGGAATTGGATAGCTCTGCCATTAACATCTGAGAGTTTTTTTATGACGATGTAACCTGTGTTTCGCTGGAACAAAACTGAAAGGACAGAAATGAAAATGAGAAACAGAACCACAGCCAAGCCGACGGATGGGAAGAAGTCAGAGTTTTCTGCCCTCATCACATCTTCTGAAGTAGGACCAGACTGTCCAGTATGACCTACAATTCTACGAGAGGGGATACAAATAAACTGGCGGCTGTGTGCCATCTTGCCTGGGTCTAGAGAAAGAAAAAAAAAAAAAAAACAGGTTTATATAAAAGTTCTGTGTGAATATATTGTATGTGACAGCCTGGCAGTTAGCATTTACACAATAGAGCATAGACAGTCATTATAATGTTTACATCTCTTTTAAAGGCTTCTTGTCTGTTCAGATTTGATTAAGGTCACCATACATGTTACAATCAAACCATACAATCAACTTTAGATTTTCCAAAACTATGTGATGTGAAGACCTAACTATTCTATCCAATCAATTTGCATTCAATTTATGCACTACATAGAGGTTGATAGTTCTAAATGATATTGTACAATTACACTGTAACATGTATGGATAGCTTAAAGCAGATTAGTATTATGTTTAACATCCTTCTAGAAGTTGTTAAGGTTAGTACAGAGACAATAGTGGAGCTGTTTCCATGATGCAATCTTATACTTACCCTGTGGTTGATTCCTCTGTGGAGGACCGAAGTAGAATCCCATCTGTCTTTGCATTAGCAGTAACATATAGAGATGGATCAGTGGAGAACCTGACAAACAACTGCAGCACAAACTCTTAATGGCCTCGAGGAGAGGCAAATTGATCAACGCTCCACCCTGAGACGCTTCACTGTGCAGCCACTCGTACCCTGCAGCCTAAAATGTTCTTCAGAAAGAACTTCAGTCTAATTAAAAAACAGGATATTGATCTAGAATTAAGAAGTGGTAAAAAATGGGAGAGCACTGGAGCCAACTTAAAAGAAAGCTCTGAGTAACCATGTCTGTATTTACAAATATTAAAGTGGAACGACACTGTATCTGAGCACCACAAACCAGAAACGCCATATAATTAATTTTTAATATTCAAAGCAAACTCTCCCATCCATCCATGTCTCCATGCTTTATTTTGCTGAGAAATCACTTTGAAAAACACCCCTTAGCATTTCCGGCCGTGGCAATCTTGAGTAGAGGCAGATGATTTATGTAGGGTTTACTTCCTGAAATCCATCTGCCCTTAGCTCAGGCATGCAGGCAGGAGAGTGTGCTTAGCTAAGAAAAACCCCTCCTCCTCTCCTAAAGACCAGGACATAACTAAAGAAGTATAAAAATAGTCAATGTTGAATGAGAGAGTGAAGTTCTTTTGTAACTCAATTAATTATTCCATTACTCACTAAGATGCAGATTTAACAAGCTGCAAGAACAATGAAGGAGAGCTGGAAAAACACTTCATAATATAGAAGCCACTTTCATTTTGATACCCCCAAAGACATAAGGCGGTATCGGTTTTTTAAGACCCACTAAAATACCATGAGGCCGTGCACTTATCTAGACTTCGACTGGTGTGCCCAAGAAGATAAAAAACAGTGGGTACACTTACACGACCGTGGGTATAATGTTAGCTGGACACCCCTGGGATTTCAGATGAAGCCATCCCGATAGAGGTCACCCAACACCCCCTGGCTGGAGCTACTCTTATGCCGCGTACAGACAGACAATCGGATATTCCGACAACAAAACCGTGGATTTTTTTTTCCAATGGATGTTGGCTCAAACTTGTCTTGCATACACACGGTCACACAAACGTTGTTGGAAATTCCGAACGTCAAGAACGCGGGGACGTACAACACGTATGATGGCACTAGAAAATGGAAGTTCAATACCAGTCGTGTTAGTAGAAGTTTGGTGAGAGACGATTCGTGCTTTTCAGTCCGTTACAGCGTGACGAATGTGCCATCTCCATTACGAACGCTAGTTTTACCAGACCGAGCGCTTCCATCTTGTATTTGATTCATAGCAAGCATGGAATTTTGTGCGTCGGAATTGTCCACACACGATCGGAATTTACGAGAACGGATTTTGTTGTCGGAAAATTTGTGAACCAGCTCAAAAAATTTTGTGGTCGGAAATTCCGAGCGTGTGTACGCGGCATTAGAGTTGTTAGATCAGTTTTCAAAACATACAGATCTTTCACCTTTCCCTAGTCCACTAATCCCAATTCTTTCATCCTGGACTTAATGATCATCAATTTGATGAAGTTATTTGTCAGGGGTCCCATGGCTTGTTGCATTTTTGTTTTACAAAAGTTTATTATCAAACCAACAGTACAGGTTTACAATAAGATAATATAACATATGGTAAACATACTAATTCAGGACACAAAGACCTCCACCAACATAAAGGAAACATCCCCCCCCCCCCGTCCCCCCGGATATTACATCAATGCATTTTTTTTTCTTCCCTAGTTTGGCCCCTTTCCGGGCCACTGATGAAGGTTCTGAGCCCACTCCCTACAATTATATGACACAGGTGCTGAATGCATCTCTGGGCGTCCCTGAAATGCGTGTACAGATCATTTCTAAGTATAAGCTGTGCATTTAATGCTTGTTGTATACCCTGCTCCCCCCACCCCCCTTTCCCACTAGTTACTAGAAGGAAAAATGGATAACTCTGTACCATGTACCTTGTTCATTTTGCATGATGTATCTATGACTACTGCCTAATGTTTACGCTTGGTTTGTCTTTCTCTGTTATAAAAAAATAAAAAACTTTTTGTTAAAAACAAAAAGGAAACATAAGCAATAATTCCGTACAAGACTCAAATGCGAAGGTCCTTGGAACCGGGTAGCCATGTAGTAGTCCAGCAATAACCTTCCAAGGTGTCCTGGATTCCATGAAATGTTTACAATGACCGTATTGTGAAATTAACACTTCTAGGTGAGAGATCACGATCTCAAGTGACCATATTGGGGTAAAGTTTTATATATAGCTAAACTAAATAAGGCTCTAAAGTCAGTATAGCAGTTGAGGCGGGAGCATAACCTTAACCCAGGCCATGCCTGGCGTTCTGTAAACCTGCGAAATTAGTGTGGTATACACATCAGTAGAACATGAAGTTGAGCAACCTCAAAAAAAAAAAAAAAAAAGGAGTAGAAAAGAAGAAAGTAATAAAAAGGAGTGAAAGAGAACAGAAAAAAAAGGAGAGCAAAGTGTAGAGGGATAGAGGGTCCAGAAGGTGTGCGCGAGAGGAGCCTTACATTGAAAGTAATGCGGTATCAAATCTGGAAGGGTGAGAGTATGAAATCCAAGGATGCCAAACTTTGAGAAACTTGTCATGTGTGTGTAGCGATAACTCCAAGTCCTCCCAAGACTATATGGGCCGCAAATTATTTATTTTGGGTTCTGCAGCGAGTTACCTCCCTCCGTTGGTTCCCGACCCTAGGATATAGGGTCAAGTCTATTCTCTTCCCCAGTAAAGCCAATGTCCAAACTGTGTCACTCCAACAGAGGAGTTTATTTTATCTTCTGCTCAGGTAACAAGGGAAAAGTTGACGAGAGAAAAAAGGTAGCAAGATTAGGAGGTAGATTCAGGCACACAACACTTGACTCACTCGTCGCCACTCGATCCCGAGTGGGTATAGCTCACCCGGATAGATCCCTCTCACAGTTCTAGCAGCCGGAGTGGAGCTCGAACAATACTGTCACTTTATCCCCTCCAGGGACAGGTTCAGGAGATCCTCTAATAGCAGCAGAATCCTGTTATTCCTGAATCCAGAACTTTCCTCAAACCTCTGTAGGATTTAGAGAACAGATGATGCCAATGGGCACTCTACAGGGTTAGTTTTGTTGAGTAAGGAATCCTTCCCTCTGACAGGTCACCAGGCCTTTCCCGAGACAGCGACCTACTATCACTCGTCTCCTCTGTGGGACCAATCCTCCCCAGGCTTCCTCTCGGTCAGAGCGGAAACCCTCACCTGGGCACCCTGGGACTCCAATGTGCCGATTGTAGACCCAGTTAAAAAGGTACTGGGCCTACCTGGAACGTTGTAGCCTCGGGCTAAAAGGTGCCCGAGACTCTTCGGCCAGTCCACGCACCCCCATGGGGCTCACTCCCCGGCACTCCTGCCTAAAAATGGCGTCTGCCCCTTATATATCCTCTCCCGGCATGCAGAGCAGGCAAAGCCCCGCCCACCACACGGAAGCCGAGAGAGGACATCCAATCAAGCCACTGTGTCACCTGAAGTTCGACCCTAGGCCTGGGAAACAGTGCCACCCACAGGCCAAAGGGGAACCGTACACCAGACAACACCACAGCAGAGCAGAGTCCATTATCAAATTAGAAGGCCTGAGCCAAACTATAGCCCAGGCCGTCCCCTAAATTTAGGGGTCCGCTACATGTGTCAGAGAGGACAGCTGTCAACTTCTCATTAACCATGACGTCATTCAGGCGATTCTTGACCGCCTCAAAACTGAGCGTGGGGGTTGTCCGTGCACTCGCAATTGTCAACTTAGCTGCAGTAAAGAGATGCTGGGCTAGCTGCCGTTTCGGGCGTAGTAGTGCAACAATAGGCTCACCAAGGAAAGCTTTTTAGGGGTCCCTTTTGAGATTAGTCTGGAGCAGGTTGCGAAGAAGGGCGTATACCCTAACCCAAAGTCCCGCGGGCATGACCACCAAATATGTGCCATAGAACCCTCCTGGGAGCATCCCCGGAAACAGAGCGGAGAGTAAGCTGGGATAAAGCGGGCCAATCTAGCCGGCGTATAGTACCACCTGTACAGTACTTTATAGGCATTTTCCAAAATTAACACATTGCGTGAAGCTATGGTCATAATCTGCCAATCCTCAGGGTCCAACCGCTTCCCCAGTTCTGTCTCCCATTGAAGATGATAGGGTCTTAAAGGGGGTCTCTTTGTAGATATCACAGCCGAGTAAATCAAAGATATCAGGCCTGGGGAATGGGGCCTGGCCCTTCATAGGCTCTCAAAGGGAGTCAGAGTGTAAGGGGTAGGTTGGAATTTAATGAGGCTCTGGAGAAAGTGGTGAAGTTGTAAATAGCTGTAGTGCGCTCTCAAGGGGATACCATGGGAATTGCGCAAAGCGTCAAATGTCAAAATTCTGGTAGGCGTTAACAAAGAATTAAACATCTGTGAACCCGTTCGCGGTCCACCATGAGAATTTCATTCCCAAGGTATTTATGAGGTTTCTATTCGCTATGACCATTTGTCTGTTGAGCATATCTTAGATAAAATCCTTCTTTTTATGCTTGTTGTATGATGCTTGTATGTTTATGTATACATATGTTTTTTCATGGAATATGTTGTATTGCAGATAGTAAGGCGTGTTTTCTCTTGCTATCTCTGTTCGTCCTGAAGAAGCCTCGTGGCGAAATGCGTAGACGCACACAGGGACCACATCTGTACAAATCATCTTGTATACAGTGTTTTAATTTTTTCAACTACTGTAGTCACTGTCTTTTATAATACATTTTTATTTTTTTGTTTATCCAATGTGTCATTGCTTTTAAAGTCCGATCCTTGGGTATCTCTATTTTGAGTTATTCTTTCACGTTTTTCCAAATATAACTACGGATGTGGCATTGTGAGTGCTTCCCTTCCCCTCATTTATATACATACCTATTGGGTGGCAAACACCAAGTCTCCTTGTCCTGCACTCCGGGTATTGGAGTTGCTTTTTATAGCACTCTTTCCCTCCCTTTTTCTCTCTCCTTTTTCCTAGTGTCCCCCCCCCCCTTTTTTCTATATAGTTTTCTGTTTAAAAAAATTTGTAAGATAGAGGTTTACCAATGGCGGACTTTGCAGGCAATGACTGGGAGGGTTTCATGCTTGGTATAAAACAATCTTGCTCCTCTGGAACTAGCAATAATGTTGAATCGGAAATTGTATACCAGAAACTTGTGCATACTTTTGAACGTAAATCCAGCCTGTTTTGGCATATTAGGTATTTTGAACAATATTTAGGGGAGAACCTCAACCCTAAATATTAAGGGTTCAGGTGTTCCCCAATATTTGGGCCATTGATGAGGAGTTTCGGACCTGTTGGGAGCAGAACCTCTTATCTTGTTCCAAAAGCATGATGGAACTAATGGTGGGGTACTATATGAAAGAGCTCAAACTGGTGGACTGTGAAATTAAAAAGGATTTATGATGAGAACACAGCAGTATTAAACAATCCCAATTTCAAACCATTTGACTCACAACTTAAGGAATATATTCAAAAATTCACCAAGGACCTCCTTTTGAAAAAAGAAGAGAAATACTCTCTGGCCTTTGCGGCCAAATATGTCTACAATTGGCCAACTACCAATGGTCAACGAGGGGGACGTAGAATGATGGGCCAATACAATAATAGCAAAAAACACAATGAACAAGCGAACGATTCTGATTCTTCTGCAAACTCTTATACTTCACAGAATTCAAGAACTAATGCCCGAGGACGTCAAAGGGGGCGAGGCTCTAGAAAAAGACCGCAACATGGTGGTGGGTATGAAACTGGCACGGAAAGTAAAAACGTATAGTAGATGATCCTAATCGGATAACTGACAATCACGTGACTGATACACCAAGGAGAGACCCCAATCTTACTAACAACAGGGGGATCTCAATGTTCCCCAACCAGGCACTGGGTGTTTCTTCTGAACTTTCCTCTAATTTATCCAACCTTTCTCCTTCTAGTAAACCCGACCATGATGTTACCATTAGGCATCAAATCATTGAAACAGCCCAAACTTTCACAAGACTAAGTAGTACGTCACATAGCGGGACTGTTACCAAGGATCATAAAATGACTTATTGATCATTATTTTCCTCGTATTCCTCGTGCTTGCAATGATGATAAGGCTGTTCTGCCCACCCCCACCCTGCTCATACTAACCTACAGTTACCTTCTTGTTCACCGGATATGCCGAACATGGAGGTCTTTGTACCGCAGACTAATCCCTCACACTTTGAGGTGATTAACCTCTCTACATATATCCTCAGCAAAACAGAGTTAGAACTTCTAGGCTTTGGTTTGAGTTTCTGTCCCAATGCTTCATCCAACAAATTTACACTTATAAAAGATTTATATCTCTTTGCTAGAAAGCTCACATACAAATTTATGTTTGACAGCGAACGGCATAAGAAGCAGATAGAACTGTCGAACCAGGAAATATGGAAAGACTTTACAGTTGCTGACTTTAGAGCACTTAAAAATCTTATTGCTGGATGAAAGCGAAGGTAATGACCATCAGGAGGACACCCTAGAAACAGATGTTGAAATAGGCCTACGCAACCAGGCCATACAGTTTGAAAACGATATGAAGGCCCTCAGTACAGCGGTCAAAAAGAAATCTATCAAATTTCCATCCTTACACACGAACTCCAATATCTGGGCCTTTTTGACCCAGACGATTAGGGACCTTGAAGCCACACCCATATACCTGTCCAATAATCCTAATCTTAATTACCAACAGAGACAGGCCTTGAAAAGGATTGAGTGACAACTCCAGTCTGGTGATCAAGCTCTCGGACAAGGGCGGAAATGTGGTAGTCATGAACGACCTAGATTACCGTAATATGTGCTGGGATATCCTTAAGAACCGTGACTGGTAAAGACCAATATCTGATGATATTGTTACTAAATTTAACCAGCAGTATAATGACACCATACAGTCCGCCCTTGCCGATGGTTTAAACACTAAAGATATATTTGATGGAATCCAGGTCCCTTACCCCAGAACTCCGACTTTTTATTCCTTACCAAAGACCCACAAAAACCTACATCACCCGCCTGGACGTCTGATAGTGTCAGGGATAGGTTCTAAGACTGAAAGAGCAAGCATACTAGTGAATGAATACTTACAACCACATGTGATTACTTTACCCTCTTTTGTCCAGGACACTTCGGACCTTTTAAGAAGCCTAGATGGCCTCTGTGTACCCCCGGGATGCCTCCTTGTCTCTATTGACGTAGAGGCTTTATACTCGTCCATTCCACACACACATGGATTGGAAGTGGTAAACAAATTCCTTAGAGAGAGCGAGGCCCTAAGTCGTATAACCTTAACGGTTTCATACTCTGTCTGTTGAGTCATATTCTGACTAAAAATGTTTTCTCTTTCGACGGGTTCCACTTCCTCCAGGTATGGGGGGGTCGCTATGGGCACATGCTGTGCGCCCTCCTATGCGAACCTTTACCTGGGGGGGTGGGAACGAGATTTTTTTTTCAACGAGGAAGATTGTCCCCTCCTGGCCCATGTATTAAGATGATTTCGTTACATTGACGATATACTTCTTATATGGGCGGGATCAGAGGAAACACTACAGGAGTTCATGCACAAGCTCAGTCGTAACAAGTATAACCTCAAGTTTACCATGATATCCAGTCCTACCAGGATTGCATATCTAGACATTTTCATTTACATAACTGAGAATGGTATGCTCAATACTTCCCTTTACCGCAAACCAACAGCCGGCAGCACCATCTTGCAAGCTGCCAGTGCCCATCCTACAGCTCTGATCCAGAGCATCCCATTTGGACAATATCTCAGATTGAGGCGAAATTGCTCGGATGAGGTTACATTTAGAAAAGAGGCTAAGTTACTATATGAACGCCTCCAGACTCGAGGCTACAGTAAGAACTGCCTTAAGAAGGCTTTTAATAAAGCCATTGGCAGACCCCGAAATAGCATCTTGACCAGGGCCCCGAAAAAACCTATGTCCAAGACAGTGAGGTTTATCACTACCTACTCCGATCAACACTCAGTAATTCGCATGATTATGCAAAAACATTGGTCCATCCTATCCGCTGACCCCATTCTCAACAAGTATATAGGTACTAACCCTGAAATTACCTTTAGACGATCCCAATCCATTAGGGACCGTCTGGTCAAAAGCAATTATTGCAGAATGGAGGCGAAATCTCAGGAACCATGTGGCCTATTCAAATGTGGCCAGTGCGATTATTGTGACCTAGTGGTGGAAGGTCCTTCATTCTCTCTCCCCAACGGTCAAATCCACAAAGTTAGACACCATATCACCTGTCAAACACGTGGAATCATCTACATTATATTATGTGGATGTGGATCCTTCTATATTGGCAAAACAATACGACCGTTCTGGAAGAGAATGAAGGACCACGTCTACTACGTAACAAATGGCTTACTCGATACCACCATGAGCCACCACGTAGCGTTTAGACACAAATATGAGCCACTAGTGTTTAACCACTTCCCTACCCAGCCATAGACAAATGACGTCCACAGATGGGATCTCCCATCCTGGGTGGACGTCATATGACGTCCTCGGCTTTGTAGGGGGATATCTGAATGATGCCTGCAGCTAGAGGCATCATTCAGATATCCTTTTGAAGTGCCAGCGATTCTGTGCACCATAAGAATGATCATAGCGGCGGTTCCGCCGCTTGATCGTTCTTATAGGCGGCGGGAGGGGACACCCCCCCCTCCCGCTGCCATCCGGTGCTTCTCCGGGCTCCCCCGTGCGATCGGGGACCCGGAGCGAATCTTCCGGCATCGTTGGTGGAGTCACGTGATGAGCATAGAGATGACTGGTGACCAGATGGTCACCAGTCATCTCTATGATCGTCGGAGGCCCGGGCGCGATGTGATGACGTCACGCCCGGGTCTCAAAAATGTAAACAAAGCCGCCGTTGCGGCTGTAAGTATGAAATCAGTGAAAAAATTTTCACTGATCTCATGCTTTCCAGCCTGGAGGAGAGATGTGGAGTCTTATTGACCCCGCATCTCTCAATAAAGAGAACCTGTCACACACATTCCTATTACAAGGGATGTTTACATTCCTTGTAATAGGAATAAAAGTGATCAAAAAAAAAAAAAAGTAAAATCATTGTAAAAAAATAAATAAATAAGTTAAATAAATAAATAATAAAAAAAAAATATTAAAACGCCCCTGTCCCCGGTAGCTCGCGATCAGAAGCGAATGCACGCGTAAGTCGCCCACATATGTAAACGCCGTTCAAACCACGCATGTGAGGTATCGCCGCGTGCGTTAGAGCGCGTGCAACAATTCTAGCACTAGACCTCCTCTGTAATTCTAACCTGGTAACCTGTAAAAAAAATTTAAGCGTCGCCTATGGAGATTTTTAAGTACCGAAGTTTGGCGCCATTCCATGAGTGTGCGCAATTTTAAAGCGTGACATCTTAGGTATCTATTTACTCGGCGTAACATTATCTTTCATATGTTCCCAAAAAATTGGGCTAACTTTACTGTTTTGTTATTTTTTAATTCATGAAACCATTTTTTTTTTTTTTAAAAAAGGCGTTTGAAAAATTATTGCACAAATATTGTGCAAGAAAAAATGTTGCAATGACCGTCATTTTATTCCCTAGGGTGTCTGCTAAAAAAACATATATAATGTTTGGGGGTTCTGAGTAATTTTCTAGCAAAAGAATGATGATTTGTACATGTAGGAGAGAAGTGCCAAAATAGGCCCGGTATTGAATAGGTACAAAAAGCCCTGTATTGAAGTGGTTAAATTTGCCGCCCTTGACCGAGTGTATGAAGACCCTCGGGGTGGAAACTTTGACCAGCGGGTATTGCAATGTGAAACCAAATGGATTTACAACCTACGAGCCACTGTCTACCCTGGCATGAATGACATGCTCAGTTTTAAACCTTTCTTATAAATAACAATATGGAAAACAAGATTTCTGACAGCCTGCTGATTTATTTACAATGCCATAACCTCCCTCTTGTCTGTGCTTTGTTTTATTCCCTGGCACGATTTCTCCCTCTTTTTGTCATGCTTTGCCTTACCTGGTTCAGACATCATTGTCTCACCAGAACAATCTTTCTTACATTATACCCATTATAGGGATCAGTATGTAGCTTTATGACTAGCTATGTTCTGGGGGATAGTAAACCTAATATTTGTTATACTGTACTAACTCACTGTATAACATAATTTTATATACGATACTAGGATAATATCGAGTATGCTATGCATAAATCTATATACCTCAATACACACTGACTCCCTATCTGGAGCATCGATTAACAATTTGAATACCTATACGACTGTATAGACAGTTCTATTTGTTGTTATTGTTATTTTATATGTCAAGGAGGGTTTTTTTGTTTTGTTTGTTTATTGCTCCACAGACCTTTGGTCAATGCTTGCTTGCCTCATGGATCTCTCTCATTGCAATATGTCCGTTGATATTCTCAATATATATATTCTTGATGTCCCCCTATTTTTGTTAAACTACACTCCTTTATATATTTTTCTTTCCATAGTAATTCTGCTATTTGACCACTGGGGGGCGACCTCCATCTGTAGCCTCTTATTTTATTCTTGGTCTAAACTGGTTTTTATTCCTCTGACCACTCGAGGGCAACCTCCGGTATAAAACAACATTATAAGCTCTCTTTGGTGCTTTAGATGTATGGCCATTCGCTATGTCCTGTTATACATCATCAGCATTGATTCATATACATGCTGTTGATGGTGGTCCTGCAGCGCTAATGCGCGGATCACCCGGACCTCCATTTTTCTTTCTGGCAAACAACCCACAGACTTGTTTATGGCGCTTGCCGATGACGTCATGCACCCGGTGCCGCGATTTTATTTTCGCGGGCTTTTGAGGATATTTAAATGGCATTTTCTGTCCCAACGGATGTGCACAGCATACTGCTGTCTCCGGGGACATCTGCGTGTGATACCATCCGTGGCCATCGTAAGTACACATCCTGCATACTGCAGCCACAGCCTTTCATAATCTCCGACTATGTATGCTATAAAGTCACAATGTATATTTACTTTTTAGACTATTTGGCAATCATCTTGCTTATATCTTTGGCTGGATCTATGGATGTACCCGATTTCCCTATATGTTTGGCTGCATTATTTCGCTAGCCTTGATTTCACTCACTGATGTCCCCACGCAGTCTATCTCTGTATACAGAGTAAGTACCCTCAATAAACCCCAATGCACAATATTTTAGGGATAGTTGTTCACGCACTCCATTTCATGTTTCAGCTGCTAGGTTGTATTTCTGCTGGTATGCTGGGTCATGAGGTCCTCGTCTCTAGCTACCTTCTGCTCTAAGAAGCACCCGAAATCTTACCCTGGTACTCTCTGAGGTACTTATTATTGTTGTCCTTGTATCTAATCAAATATAGATCTGACCAAAGCTCTAGAGCTACATCCGTCACCATTTACTATCGTTCCCATGTTCATAACGGTTCTGTGCGTGTTTGCACTTTTTTGATTAAGGGATAATACACATTATGTCAAGGTCACCTGTGGCCAGGTGACAGATGCACACCGTAGGGGGACAGGAGTGCACCGCAAGGTAGTGAACCCTATGGCTGGCTTCTGCGGATAGGAAACTGGGTGGTTGTGGAAAGCGGGACCAGAGGAGCACAACCGGGATCCTAACGGAAGCTAGAGCCAAGATTCCCCAGGGCGCGGAGTCTAAGACCCAGCAGGTCTTCTCCAGAGCCTCTAGTGGTGAGGATGTTATGCTGCAGGCTGGGACCAGGTCGCGGCCCCTGGAGTTTCCTAGCTCACGCCCCGTAGGATAAGGGGAAAAGAGGGGAAGCAGCAGCACAAGATATGAGAGAAACGAATAACAAGCTGAAGGTCAGGGGCCACAAACAGACAAGGATAACGAAAGAACGAGCCGAAGGTCAAGGGTCACGAGCAGACAGGGATAGTCGGGGACAAGCCAAATATGTAACAGAGAGACAGACGTAGCACACGGCAGGCAGGAACCCAAACACACAATGCCTAACAAACACGTTGATCAGCCCAGCAGGCTTGCAATGCACAGGTTAATATAGTGTTCTGTGATGGGACCTGGGGTGGAGTCAGGCTGGGAGGAGATTATAAAGGAAGCCAGGTGAAAGGGTTCAGGCCTCTAAGATGAACACATGGGAAGGAAGGTAAGCTGACAGACAAACACTACTGCATATCCATGACACATTATACCCTTTCATTCCCAAGGTATTTATGAGGTTTCTATTAGCTATGACCATTTGTCTGTTGAGCATATCTTAGATAAAATCCTTCTTTTTATGCTTGTTATATGATGCTTGTATGTTTATGTATACATATGTTTTTTCATGGAATATGTTGTATTGCAGATAGTAAGTCGTGTTTTCTCTTGCTATCTCTGTTCGTCCTGAAGAAGCCTCGCGGCGAAACACATAGACGCACACAAGGACCACATCTGTACAAACCATCTTGTATACAGTGTTTTAATTTTTTCAACTACTGTAGTCACTGTCTTTTATAATACATTTTTATTTTTTTGTTTATCCAATGTGTCATTTCCTTTAAAGTCCGATCCTTGGGTATCTCTATTTTGAGTTATTCTTTCACGTTTTTCTGAGAATTGTATAGGGTTATAAACGGCCTGGAGGGAATAATGGGCAGTGTAGAAATCGCAGAAGTGGGAGATGGGGGGAGAATTATCCTGCTGAGTATTTTACCGAGTCCTATACTCGCAAGGAATGGGCTAAACAGGGCCCTATCACCGTCGGACCATGCGCAGGAGGGAGCTAGGGCAAAGAGGGAATAGGATCGGAGTCGACCAGGTCAATCGTAGCCCACAGTGGGAGCGGATTTGTCTCGTGAAGGTGTGAGAGTGGGGCTATATTAGCTGCTATATAGTAGGCCCGTAAATTAGGGACCGAGAGACCGCTGTTAATTCGTTTAGCGTACAGGATCTGTTTTCTGATACGGGGGGCAAGTTGGTCCCCAGATAAATTGTAAAATCTTACGTGTATACGTAGGATATGGGAAGGAACCAAAATGGGTAAGATCCGAAAAAAATAAAGTAATTTTGGAAGATAGGACATACGAATAGCTGTTATTCTGTCGAACCAAGACAGGGGCAAATGAGACCAGGACAGGATGACAGCATGTCAGATAGCTTTTTGAGTAAAGGTGGAAAGTTAGCATGGTACAATCCAGAATATGTGGGGGTAAGGCGGATTCCTAACCAAGGTAGCGAGGAGACCCACTGGAAGGGGAAAGCCGACTGTAAATCCGTCAACAACATGGTAGAGAGATTGACCGATAAAGCTTTAGATTTGGAAGAGTTAACGCGGAGCCCCGGAAGGGAAGCAAATGTATCCAAAAAGGATTGTAGGTTTGGTAAAGAGATTCTAGGGGAAGTTAAAGTTAAAAGAATGTCGTTGACAAACAAACAGACATTTTATGGGGACAGCCTGCAAGTTCAATATCCCTTATATCCGGATGTGAACGAATCACCTCTGCCAACGGCTCCAGAGCCAATATAAAAAGAAGTGGTGAGAGTGGACACCCCTGACGGGTGCCCCTCTTAATGTTGGAGAGGAGATTCAACTCCGTAATACTTAATTTTTGCCCGAGGGGAATCATATAGGACTGACATCCATTGCATGAAAGAAGACTCAAAGCCATAGTGATGAAGAACAGACATAAGGTAAGGCCAAGACAAAGTGTCAAAAGGCCTTATTTACATCCAGGGACAAGAGCATGGATTCCAGCGAGCGGGTATGGGCTATATGTTGCAGTTGTAATATTCGCCTAATAGCGTCTCCCACCTGTCTCTGTTGTGTAAAGCCTACTTGATCCTTCTTAATCAACCGAGGGAGGAAAGAATTTAGGCGATTTGCCAGAATTTTCAAGTCAACATTAATTAGGGAAATGGGCCTAAAATTGGCCCAGGAGGAGTGGTCGCGATCCGGTTTAGGGATCATCACAATATTTGTGGTTAAAAGGTCTGAGGTTAAGGAGTGACCGGTCTTAACAGAATTATACATGGCTGTTAGATGTGGAGCTACCACGGCAGCCAGTTTCCTGTAGTAAAGCGCTGTATAGCCATCTGGCCCCGGTCGCTTTCCCACTTTCAGATCCTTAATACATTGGAGGACCTCCGAAACTTGTATGTCCCGGTTCATAAGAGTAACGTGCGCCTCCGTCAGAGCTGGGAGCGAGAGATGACTAAGAAAGGTTAGTGCCCTGATCTTCAAACTGTTCCGGGGCCGAGTACAATTTAGTGAGACGGAAACGAAACTCCTCTAGTATGCTCATCGGGTTACTCGTGAGAACATTATGGCGGTTACGCAAGGTGATAGGGGTAAATTTAAGAGCGAAAGTCCGGAGCCTGTTAGCCAACATTCGATTTGGTTTGTTCGCCCTAGCATACCACCTCTGGCGGGACCAATGCAGAATGCGTTCAGCCCCCTCAGTAAGACAAAGATCCAGCTCTGAGCAAGCCTGCTGCAAGAGCTTGCGATTGCCAGGGGTAGGGGATTGCTTAAAGGCTGTAGATAATGCCTCCAGACGGGTCTCCAAGTCCCGCTGTTTCAGACCATGCTCCCGTTTATGCTTCGACGCCAGCCGGATAATGTGGCCTCTTAGTACCGCCTTATATGCCTCCCAAAGTGTTACAGGAGACACAACCGACCCTGATTATCACGAAAATAATCCTCAGAGGCTTTCAAAATATCCTGCTGAACCTCCTTGAATGATAAGAGTGAATCATTCATCACCCAGGGTGAGAGTTGGGGTCTATCCAGAATGGAGTGGCAGACCACCAGAACAGGATCGTGATCAGACCACGGGGCGGCCAGGATAGAGGCCGATACCACCAAGGGAAGATTTCTTCTCAGCATAAACATGTGGTCTATTCTGGAGTGAGAATGATGAGGGTGGGAATAATACGTGTAATCTCTACCCTGGGGATGAAGCTCCCTCCAGAGATCGACCAGGTCGTGTGACTGTAGAGAGTGAGCAAATTTCTTAGAGTCAGGTGAGGGAGCAATACGTTCCGAAGGATATCTGTCCAAGGAGGGGTTCAAGGCCAGGTTCGAGTCCCTGCGAGGAAAAAAAGAGTACCTTTGTGGTGGGACGCCAGCAGGCTACAGACGTGAGTCAAGAAGGGCCCCGGATTAGAATTGGGAGCATAGTAAGTCATAATGGTGACCTCCGTTTCTTGGATAGTACCTTGTAACAATAAATATCTGCCATCAGGATCTGCTATCTGTTTAGTGCAACTAAACGGAACCGATTTGTGAAAATCTATCAGAACCCCCTTTTGTTTAGTTGGAGAGTTGGCCAAAAATACCTTAAGATATTGAGCATAAAAATATTTAGGGCAGGAAGTAGCCGAAAAATGGGTTTTCTGCAAACATGCGATGTCAATCCGCTGCTTCCTAAGGTATTTAAAGACCTTCACCCTTTTATGGGGAGAATTCATGCCCTGAACATTCAGGGATAACCAAGTCAGCGACATAGTAAATTTGACAATCGTCTGAAGACCGTTCCCCCAAGCCCACACCCCATGGATCAATGGAAGAAAAAGAAGGATGAAAGGACAAGCGAGTCAGGAGAAGAGCAAATTAAAGGGATCAGATCTAGAAAAACAAAAATGGGCGAGTGAAACTCGGAGCAAAAACAATCCGAACATCAAAGTTGCGATTAATAGTGGGACGAAAAACCCACTGGCGGGTCGAAAGTTGGCCAGGACGGTTATCCGGGCCAAGTACCGGCACATATGGGGGAGCAGTGGTCCGTCGGGAATCACTCGGCATATTTCTACAGTAGACAAAACATTAATACAAAAAAAATTGCCACAAAGTACATAAGATTTTTTATCAGGCACCAGCATTATAGAGAAAGAAACAACCTTTAACCTGAATTAAATACTTGTCATTTTCAACTGTTAACCAAAGCCAGCCTCGCACTCAGGAGCACCCACTTAAAAACTGGGGGGTCCAGAGCAGAAGACCGACCTGCTGCAGAGATACCATAATAATGGCCCATTCAAACAAAGGCTGGTGCGATACAAAATAGAATGCTACTATGTAACCGACACCAGACCCTTGGGTCCATGGTGATCGGACTTCGGCTGAAAACATAAAGGCCTCAGACTGCAGCCTGTGGTGGGCAGGACATACCCAAGACATGTATAGGGATGTCCAGCACAGCAAATGGAGGGCCCTCTCGAGCCTTAATAACCAGTTGGGGCAGCCTAGGGCAAAAGGTCCATCGTGAGGCAAATTGTCCAGGAAGGGGGGGGGAGAAGAGGGACGGGGGGGCGACCAGCTACACAAACAAAAAGGAAAAAAGGGGGGTCAATCCTCAGTCAAATGGCTCGGAACAGAAATGTCCCTGTAATTCAGCTGGGCCCCTATTGAGTGAGACAAAAAAAAAATGAGATGTAGGACCATATACACAGTTAATGGTGAGAGATAACGATCAGGTTGGAGTAAGAAGCTTGGGGTAGAAGAGCCCCCCAGGGCCTCCAAAGTAAGTCAATGCTGTCATCCCTTAGGGACATCCTGAAAGTGCTGTGCTTGTAGTAATCAAAGAGCTTGGGATGCCTGTTGAGACATCTGTGAAGATCTGTGGGGCGGACGAGAAGATCTTGGGCGGTCAGAAGAGAGCTCTGATTGGGAGGGGGGGGGGGGAGGTCAAACTGCAGATCCTGGAAGTGTCGCCGGAGGTCAGGCAGGGAGGAGGCATGAAACTGGCGGCCAAGGTGATAGAAGTAAAGCTTAAAAGGGGAACCCCCACCAATAATCGGATGCCGCGAGCTTGCAGAATTTGCAAATAAGGCTTCAGGTTCCTCCTTTTAGCTATTGTGACCGGGGAGAGGTCCGCAAATAGTTGGAGAGGGTTACTCTGGAATGAGAGGTCTGGAAGATCCCTTGCAGCTTGCAGGAGTCTCTTTGGACCTGTAAAAGTGAAAATTAATAATAACGTCTCTGGGGGGACCCTCAGTAGGCTTAGGAGCAAGGGACCTGTGTATGCGGTCAAATTCCAGGCGCTCTGGGGGGATATCAGGTGCCAACTCTTGAAAGAAAGCTGTAGCTGTCCCTTGCAGGTCAGTAATGGCCTCCGGGAGCCCGCGGATGCTGAGGTTATCTCTATGGGCCCTATTTTCAGAGTCCTCCAACTTATCCTGCAAGCTTATTAGTTCAGCATTTAATCTATCCACTTCGTCCTCATGCCCCTCCAACACTGTAGTTGTTAAATCCATCCGCTGCTCCAATTGATTGGTGTGGTGTCCTAGCTCTTTAAGGCCCCTTACAAGTTCTGCTGAAAGCTTACGGGAGGCTGTTGTCATTTCATCCCGCACTATACTGCGGAACTTGTGAAACAGGGCTTCGGAGCTTCAGTGGGGCTTACCAGGTCAGAAGGGAACTGAAGCAGGCTGTCCTCCGAGTGCTGCGTGGTGTCATCTGGCTCAGGAGGCTCGGGCGCCATTTTGCCTTTCCCCTTCCCCCGCGGCGGGAGAGGTCTTCTGCTGGGAGCGATGTCGCTGCCGGCTCCGGGGTGTATTGTACATACCCGCCGAGAGCCTGATGTTATCCGCCGCTCCGGGTGCCTATATACTGGCGTCGGGAAGTAAGATGTGCCTTATTAGCTGGGTATTAGCGGTCCGACGGCGTGGAGCAGGAAGATTATGCTGCCATCTTCCTCGATCTTGCGCATGCTCCCCCTTGTTGCATTTCTTTCAAGAAAAGCAGCTTATGAGGAGTCATGAAATTTTAAAGAATTTCTTCCACACTTTAGACTTCCTTCACTGTTCCCAGTTGGGTGCATATCCTCGCACTTTGCCGGAGAAGTATTCCAATATAAGAGGCCTTTTCAAAGTTTGAGCAGTCCTGCCTTGCAGGGAAACTAGAGACATTTATTGTCCCATTTGTACTCAGTCCGGAATCTTTCACTTCAACAATGGGAAAGAGATTTACAAATTACCTTCATGTAAACTCAAAAGGATAGAATCTTGATATTTGCTCACAAGTCCTCAGTGGTGAGCAGATATCAAGAAGGATACAAACTCCTTACAACAGCGGTCCCCAACCTTTTTGGCACCAAGGACCGGTTTTGTGGAAGAATTTTTTTTGCCCAAGGCCCGGTAGGAGGGGGGGGGGGAGGAATCACGACGTGTGGGTCGGTTTACACTGCTGCGGTGCGGGAACCCTGCGAATCCACTGCAGGTTCCCGCATCGCAGGTTTTCCGGTGGCAGTTCACATTGCCCTATGCGAACTGCTGGGAGTGTCAGTTAAAAGTTAACGACACCCCCAAATCAGTTCGTATATCTCAGTGCGATCTGCAAACTCTGACAGGAATCGGATCGCATGGGTGTGAACACCCATGCGATCCGATTCTGCTGCGGACAAAAAAAAGGGTCCTGTGTGAGTTTGATGCGTGTGAGTTTGATGCAAATTCAGCCATACGATTTGTATGGCTGAAATCGCACAGAGATCGCATGTGATGTGCACTGCAGTGCGGTGTGGTGCGAATCACATCCGAACTCTGACATCGCTGCAGTGTGAACCGGCCCTAAATGTCCCAGTGTAAAAATATTATTAAAATGTCCCAGTGTAAAAATATTATTAAATGTCCCAGTATAAAATTATTATTACATGTCCCAGTATAAAAATATTATTAAATGTCCCAGTACACAAAAATCAATAAATGTCCCAGTACACAAAAATCATTAAATGTCCCAGTACACAAAAATCATTAAATGTCCCAGTACACAAAAATCATTAAATGTCCCAGTATAAAAAGTCCCTCTGCAGTGCCCACTGTACTTACAGTCTCAGCACGGGAAAGTCAGGGGGAGCCGTTGGAGATTGCGGGAATGTATTGAGCTGGTACATAGCGAGGGTGGGCGGAGAGATGACGTCATTCTCTCTCTCTCTCATTGGCCGGCCGCGCCTCTGTGTAGCGTAGCCTTGCAGCGCCGTATGTTAGGGCGGGACAGCGGCGCGCCTCTGCGTAGCGCAGAGAGATGGTGTCATCTCTCTGCTCGGGCAGCTGCATCGCTGATGGTCTCCTCTGTGGCCCGGCTATAGCGGCGGTACGGCACGGACAGTGTCATTCACGTTGCGGCCTGGCTAGAGAGGCGGTATGGCCCGGCTTTGGGCCGCGGACCGGGGGTTGATGACCTCTGCCTTACAAGATGGTGTCAAACGCCATCAATACTACATCATATGTCTCCCCAGACCTCGGCAAATGGGAATCGGAGTACCGGGTTTAAACTTTTTTGGGATTGTCCAAAACCGAAAGACTTCTGGGATATGGTTGAACATACGGTTAAAGAACTAACTGGTGTCTCTCTTGAGAAGAAGCCTGCAGAATTCTTACTTCATGACACACCCTTGTCCAATTAAAGCTAAAAAATTAATTGTTTACACCTTCTAATGGCTGCAAAAGCATGTATACCAGCATTTCGGAAAAGTCAAGTCGCTCCAACTAAATCTCACTGGCTGGCTAGAACTACAGAAAATTCAGGAAATGGAGGACCTCGCAATGGCAATGAAAGAACAGATTGAGAAATACTGGATAATATGGACGCTGTATCTCTTATTTAAAAGATCAGTTTCCTTTAGTATTATAGGATTAATTCTTAGGATTTTATGTCAGGTCTGCTAGGACCAGAGACGGATGCCAAGCGAGAAGGGGAGAGAGCCATTTTTATTTTTCCCTTCTGTTTTTTGTGTAGGTTGGGGCTTTACAGAAAGAAGAGACAGTAAGCAAAAAGCAAGTATTTTTATCCTATCAGGGTTTGGAAAAAATCTGGCGTAAAAAGACAATGGTCGACTCAAGACTAGCAGGTAGACAGTATGCTGTATAATGGAGGTATGCGCATCTTAAAATTTTAACATCTATACAAGTCTGATGTATATCAGCAGTATGTTTACATTTTTTTTTTCCTCCTCACTTTTGATCAAATGGTGTATTGTTACCTGCAAATTTTCTGGTTTGATAACCTTCCGGTTATATTCCAAGTTATCTTATATATAAATAAGGAGTTTGGAGAAAGGGAAGGAGAAAGGAAGGGAAAGAGAGAAAAGGTACATTTAAAACTAGGAGGGGATCAAAAAGGAAAAAAGAAGAAGAATAATAATATTATTCATTAGGTTTCCTTTTTTTTTTTTTTCTCCTTTTCTTCTTCTTCCCTCTCTCTGTTTTTTTCTCCTGGTGTCCTGGCTAGTAATACAGCTCCATTCCACAGGGAGGAGCAATAGAGACATCTTTGGTCAGCAGTAAGGATGTTCGCAACCGCACGTGCAGAGCCCACCAGGAAGTCGGCACTGCACAGCGCTAATCAAACGCAGTGAGACTCTGCTCGATCTGTGCAGCCACGGACCGGGAACATGTCTCACTGCCTGTGATTAGCCGTGTGCAGTGCCGACTTCCTGGTGGGTTCTGCATGTGCGGTTGCGAACACGCCCGAGCCCATCCTTAGTCAGCAGTATTGTCAATCCATGGTGTAATATTTTATACTGTACCTGTAATTCTTGTGTGTAGGTTTTTGTTTTATTATTCTAATTTCCTGCATTGCGGCTGTATTGTATTAAAAATGATAAATAAAGAATATAAAAGCTACTTGAGCTACCTTAACCATACCTCCCAACACGCACGGATTGTGCGGGTTTTTCCTGCATACACAATGTTTTCCCGCAGCCCCGCAATAGGACGTTTTTTCCCGCAAAAGAAGATAAGATCAGCGCAGGCAGAAGGTAGGAAGACATCACCCTGCGCCCCCCCGCTCCCGCGTATACTCTTTCTAATATACTCCCCCTGTACCTAGTAAAGTGTATTGTTTGCCCGCCGCGGTAGGACCCCCCCCCTGCTCAAGAACTCTGAAGGTAAAAGAGAAAATCGCTGTCCCGCGGTAGAGCCCCCGCCTCCCTGCTCAACAGCTTTGTAAGTAGGGTAAAAAATGTCCGTGCCACGCCAACACCACCCCCCCCTCCCCCGCTCAACAACTCTGATAAAAAAAAAACATGAGAATGAATGTCCTGCAGTGGGACTTTGAAAAGTTGGGAGGTAAAAGTTGCGATTCGGCACTGCGTGGCTTTAACTGACAATTGCGCAGTCGTACGATGTGGCTCCCAAACAAAATTTACGTCCTTTTTTTCCACAAATAGAGCTTTATTTTGGTGGTATTTGATCACCTCTACGGTTTTTCTTTTTTGCGCTATAAACAAAAATAGAGTGACAGTTTTGAAAAAAATTCAATATTTTTTATTTTTTGCTATAATAACTATCCCCCAAAAATATATAAAAAGAAACATTTTTTTTCCCCCTCAGTTTAGGCCGATACGTATTCTTCTACATATTTTTGGTAAAAAAAAAAAAAAACGCGTATATTGATTGGTTTGCGCAAAAGTTATAGCGTCTAAAAAATAGGGGATAGAATTATGGCATTATAATTTTTTTATTTTTTACTACTGATGGCGGCGATCTGCTATTTTTATCGTGACTGCGACGTTATGGCGGACACATCAGACACTTTTGACACATTTTTGGGACCATTGTCATTTTTACAGCGATCGGTGCTAGAAAAATGCACGGATTACTGTGAAAATGACACTGGCAGTGAAGGGGTTAACCACTAGGTGGTGCTGAAGGGGTTAAGTGTGCCCTAGGGAGTGCTAACTGTAGGGGGATGGGTTGTGCGTGACACGACAGTGATCACCGCTTCTGATTACAGAAAGCTGTGATCACTGTCCTGTCACTACAGGGGCGGATCCAGAGTCTTTTCTCGGGAGGGGCACTGCCAAAAAATATGTTTTTTTTGTGGGAAATTTATCGGGGAAATGGCTGGTGTCGGCGCTTCAATCATCCCGGCACCATGGTTGTTATGGTGTCAGGATGATTGAAGAGCATTATTTCTATTATTACATTGTAATATAAAACGAAATAGTTCAATGCAGAATCAGTGGGAGCCCCGAGTGTGTCACTTGCCACCGTCGCCTGCAATTAGTGGGAGCCCTGAGCGTGTCACTTGCCACACGTTGCGGATTGTCACTTGCCACATCATCTGCCACACCTTGCGGATTGTCAATAGCCACGTCACCTGCCACACCTTGCTGATTGTCACTTGCCTGCTACCAGATGCAGATTGCCATTTGCCACGTCACCTGACACCATTTGCGGATTGTCACTTGCCACACCTTGCGGATTGTCACTAACTTGCCTGCTAAGGTGTAGTTTTGGTTGTCTCTTGCTGTGTCCCAGACTCCCAGAGTCAGGCAGCAGAGAGTCTCTGCTGCCTGCACAGTGAGGGCGGAAGTCACTGCTGATTGGCCAGCTGCCACACTGAGCCTCTCACTCTCACCTGCGCTGCCAACACACTGAGCAGCACGGTCTGCCCACGAACAGCGCCGCCCACACACAAACCGCGCCGCAAGCGGAGCCGCCCGCTTTCTTACCCATCTGTGGAGACACACGCTATCGCACCTGCCCGCAGAGCGGCCCAACGTGACTCACTGACGTCACTCGTTGCTAGAAGCCGAGCGGCCCAAGCGTTAGCAACGAGTGCAGGCAAGAGGCTCCACCCACCTCCTCCCCTGCTCCTGGTATCGTGTCAGTGCACCGCGTAACTACATTAGACGAGTCTCTCCCTCGGGGGCCGCTGATCCACTGATGTGAGAAACAGAGAGAGACTCAGAGAGGCAGCCGCAGAACAAGTACTGTATATACTCGAGTATAAGCCGACCCGAATATAAGCCGAGGCACCTAATTATACCCCAAAAAACTAGAGTATAAGCCTAGGGTGTCCATCTGCATGCCTCACTTTGCCCATGACTAGACTGATGTTTAACATGGGAGTCTATGGAAGGCGTGCCTGGTTTGAAAAATCGGTTCTCCCCGGCCATAGGGCTCCCATACACCAAACGTTGCACACTTGTAGAGGAGACAGGGGGCTACATGTGTGCCAAGTTTGGGGTCCAGGGGACCTACGACCGGCCGGTACTGGGTCCACAAAGTCACCGGAGAAATGACCGTTTAACATTGGGGTCTATGGAAGGAGTGCCCGGGTTTAAAAAATCAGTGCTCCCCGGCTGTAGGTCCCCCAGACACCAAACTTTGTACACTTGTAGAGGAGACATGGGGCTACATGTGTGCCACGTTTGGTACCGGGTCCCCAAAGTCCGGGAGATCAGGCGCAAAAAAAAAAAAAACAGGAGCAAGCAAGTGAGTGTGACAGATGGTCTATGGGGGGGGGGGCAATTGCCCTGTTGCCCCCCCCCCTGGATCAGCCCCTGTGTCACTAGGAAGACTGGGGAAATGCTTTTCCTTGTCCTTCCTCACCGTGACACGATCGCGGGTATGCCCACGGACATAGAGTCCGCGGGATCCGTGGTCGAAGTCACGGAGCTCGCGTCCACAATGCCGCTTCTTAAAAGGGGATGTATATATACACGTCCTTTTGCCTGCCCGTGCCATGCTGCAGACGTATATCTGTGGGTGGCGGGCGGCAAGCTGTTAAAGAAAGCCTAACTAGAGAGGCATGAAGGCACCGGTGCTACTTTTCATTCTGCAAATGCGGTCATATTTACCCTTTTCAATATTTGTGAGCCTAACCTGGAACAAGCATGCAAATAGGAAGTCTGATTTGACACATACAGTATGTCTTATTGAACCCAGCTGGTCAATGTACTAGCCAGACAACAAGCCTATGCCTGTATAAGTGTATATATAAATAGAGAATGGTAACAGTAGGCTCAATGTTTCTACCAGGAAAGGTTTACTTTACTGTTATGAAAGATGAAAAGCCCAATACCACCAAATAAAGGCCCGTACACACAATAAGAAAATCGTAAGTAAAATTTCGCACAACGAATGATCGGCTGACTATCTGATCGGTAATATAGTGCTTTCGACAGTCGATTCCGACTTTTCGGGCAAAACCCAAGGGTGCACGCTATAAAATTCTTATTGTACGCAACATCCAATTTTCATCTAATTAGTACAGTTTTCGTCCGAAAAAAAATCGTAAGTGCAATACTACACATGCTCGGAAAAGAAAGAATACATTAGCAAACAATGCAACACATTACATCACTTCCAAAGTTGTATTCTGTCGTACGAGAATTTTCCTAAGTTGAGTAACCTCTTCACTTTCACGTTTGATATGAGACTAGCATGCAACAAAAAAACGGACGAATGTTCGTCTGATAAACAGATCCTGTGTACCAGTCTTTAGTCTATGAGGGTGTCAGGTACCAGGAAGATGCCAGTTGCATAGCAGCTACTTTTAAATTCTAATAAAAAAAGTGTGTCAGTGTTAAAGGCTACATTCATGCGGCTGCCAGCAAGAATCAGTGAATTTTTGCCAGAGGTTTTAAATTCTGCATGCACGTGCCGTTTGCATGCACAAATCAATGGCCAGCGCCACTGCAAATTACATGTAGGTGCGTATCTGAAAATTATTATTTTTGCACATATACCTGACAGTTCTCCATAAAAACTATAAACAGTTTGTTGATTAGTCCCTAAAATGATCACGTGGTAATCTAGCCAGTTACAATTTTTTCACAGTCTTGATGTAAAGTGCTGGTTGTAGCAAGTGATTGCATTTGCCCAAACAATTGGCATATGCCTGCAAAATAATTAGGTTAGAAAAGCAGGATTAGAGGTCCAAATTGAACTTGATAGCTTCTACACCCATTTGTAAAATATCTTTATCCTGGTGCTGGAAACTCACATCTTTGCAGAGCTGGATTAGGCACAGTTGACTTATGCCTAGAGGCAGCAGAGACAAAGAAATGGCTTTACCGCGTATAATTATTGACCACATATTTATCCCCACGATAAATAGAAATACATTTATCTCTTTATAAACCCTCACACCAGTCAAATAGGAAAACGGATAAGTCTAGTGCAGGGGGTTTTACACCAGAAGTGATGGGAATCTGGCTATGTCTTTATGCGTTTGAGATGTAGATGTTTGCTCCTGGTTGGTTACTATGAGGCACTATAGAGTAGACAGTTCTCTCCCAAAGAACTGTATGTATTTCCCTCACAGCTGCAAATCAGATTGAGATCTGCACTAGAAATTTATAGTATCTAAAATGATTATGACTCACCAGATTTTGGACATGACGCACACCCGGCACAGCACCCCGTGGATTTTCTATTGAGAAATGGGAACCAGTGGATGAATAGAATTTCACTTCTGTAACACTGATAAGTATAGATGGGCCCCTGATGATGGAGATCTAAATCAGATTTCAGTCAGTCTGTGTGGCAGGTGCTCAAGTCACAGTAGCCTGGAATGACAACCGACTTATTTGTCAGGTTACATTGTCAGCAACAGGCAGGAATGTGGATCAATAGAATACCAGTCGCTTGCTGGAACTGGCTCTCCCTATTGGCTCTCACAGTGAGATATTATAAAATGCAAGTTCACGTTATAAAGAAGATGAGAAAGAAGGTGTTAACCCTTTATGTACTGCTACAGAAGAGGTGCAGACAACGCCACCCCCCCCCCCCTTCTATAACTATATAGATAATATATTGCATGTCCTGTAGACAGCACAGAGATCTTCTCAGTGAAGAGTTCCCAGGTCTACACACCTGCTGTGCCTATTATGAGGGGATCTCACCATTCTTGCTGGATTATTTCATGTATATTATAGAATACCGTAGGAGAAGAGAGATCACCCCTAAATGTGAATTTTCAGTGGTTTGACTCTTTGACGAGGCAGATGAATAGTAACCTGTGGACAGCACTTTGATCCTGGGTTCAAATGTCACTTCAAATAAGCTCGTTGGATGTCAGGGGCTTATCTCTAAAGGGAACTGTTCAGAATTTGTATGTTCCTGGTGTGTTTCTCTGGCTTTCTCCTACAACAACCCAAAAGCGACACTGGTAGGTAAATTAGCCTCCACTCAAAGCCACCCATGTACGTGTGTGTATACCTGGGCCATTAGATTGCGAGCTTCAGGGTTCATGCACACTGGCGGAAAGAACGCTGCTTCTACAAGAGTTTTTCTATTGGCCTGCAGAAGTAGCTCAATGTTATCCCATGTGTCCATGCACATTAGAATGTTTAGAGGCATATTTTAAGCTCAGAGTTTAGGGGCAGGAAAAAAAAAATGATTGGAGCTTTCTGGCAGAAAAAAACGCTAAACACTCCTAAGCTCTCCTAAACTCCTGTACAAAAACGCGCTATATCAGCGGGAGTTTTTTTCTGCCAGGATGACTGGTGATTTAAGCCCAGTGTGCATGGAGCCTCATGGTGCAACTGATGTACACATTTAAACGTTCTTAGTAAAGATCTCTATAAAAAATGCCTCTGCTATGTTAAATGAGATAAAGATCAACCAATCAGAATTTAATTTCCAGGTGAAGCTTGCTTGATTCATGTTGTTGCAGACCATTGCTCTCAGTTGACTCTTTTCACCTAATTATAACCTGAGCCAATACCAACAGTCTTATCTGATATGATGTAGATTAGTATAATTAAAGCCAGTAATTCAGAAGGCCTGGGCACCAGGCCAGCATGCAGTTTATCATTTATGTTAATTGCTTCTGGAATAATCATGGGTAAATTCAAGTTTAACTCTTGTGTTTTACTCAGACTCAAATCCTTTTTTTTTTTCACAGGCTAGATTTCACAGACTTAAACTGGCCATACATAGATTGAAATTCAAATTAATTTGGTTCAGCAGGGACTGCCCAAATATCAATATATGTATGGGCAAGGAGATTGTACAGAAGTCTATTCACCAGTTGACCTCTGTACAACCTCCCTATTGGATTTTCCCTGCCATGCTGATCAGTGTATTCTGATGGTGGGGAAGTGTTCCCACTCTCAAAATACAGTTGTTCTGCGGAGTGATTTCCCCATCCACCTCAAATGTGTAGATCGGGTCTGTAACGGGAAGGCCCGGGGAACTCAGAATCACTTAGAAAGTATGAGATACCCTTGCTTCAGCTCCCCCAATGCCTCTTATGTGTCAACCACCCTGTGTCTCTATTAGGGGCACAGGGTGAATGCAAACCCCAATATGGTCTATGATAGCCATATTCAATCCTGCACAGACATTGTATCTAGATTGGATGTGTACTGTGAGGGGGGGGGGGGGGGGGTTGTGTAATCATTGCTGTGAGGAATTAAGGGGATTTACATGCTAATTGTTCCTTGTGGCTTGGCTTGCTTAAAATTGAAATAGTAATATTAGTCCACAATATTGTTTTATTCTGAACTTACTAGGTTAATTGAGAGATGTGTTACCTGCCAGTGTGATGTAAATGAATCTAGAAGGGCGTCTGAAGTCACTTTTAGTGTGAATAGGAATAATAGGATTTTTATAACAGCTTACCTGTAAAATCCTTTTCTTGGAGTACATCACGGGACACAGAGCGACATAGTCATTACTAATGGGTTATATAGATACCGTCAGGTGCTGGCACTGGCAACTTCCAAAACCGGAAGTACCCTCCCCTATATAAGCCCCTCCCATCCGGGAGCACCTCAGTTTTGTAGCAAAGCAATAAGTGTCCCCAAAGAGGGGCGGGAGCTCTGTGTCCCGTGATGTACTCCAAGAAAAGGATTTTACAGGTAAGCTGTTATAAAAATCCTATTTTCTTTCTCGTACATCACGGGACACAGAGCGACATAGTCATTACTAATGGGATGTCCTAAAGCAATGCCCAATGAGGGGGGGGATACACCATATATAAGCTGAGCGCTATCAGACATGAGGATCTTTTGCGGCCTGCAACACACTGCGCCCAAAGGCGACATCCTCCTGACTTCTAACGTCCACCTGGTAGAACCTAGTAAACGTGTGAACTGAAGACCATGTTGCGGCCTTACAGATTTGAGCCAGGGAGGCCTGGTGATGCACTGCCCATGAAGTTCCAACTGCTCTCGTGGAGTGCGCCCTAACTTTGAACGGAGGCGGTCTCCTTCTCAAGCCATAGGCTTGTATTATGACCTGTCGAATCCACTTGGCTAAAGTAGATTTTGACGCTGCCTGACCCTTTCTGGGGCCTTCCGGCAGAATAAACAAAGTATCCGTTCTGCGAATCTGAGCAGTGGCTTTTAGATAAGCTTTAACTGCTCTTACTACATCCAAAGAATGCAATAACTTTTCCTCTACCGAAGTAGGTTTGGGGAAAAAAGAAGGAAGAACCACATCTTGGTTCAAATGAAACCTCGATACCACCTTAGGAAGAAAGGCTGGATGAGGACGTAACACTACTCTGTCCTTATGGATAACCAGATATGGCTCCTTACAGGACATAGCTGCTAATTCCGACACTCTTTTAGCCGAACAAATGGCTACTAGAAAAATCAATTTCCTGGTGAGAAGCACCAAAGAAATATGATGTAATGGTTCAAATGGTTGTTTCTGTAGAACCGACAGAACCAAGTTTAGATCCCATGGACATATGGGAATATTAACCGGAGGACTAATACGCATCACTCCTTGTATAAAGGCTTTGACTAGTGAATGCGAAGCCAAGGGCCTTTGAAAAAATATTGACAAGGCCGAAATCTGACCCTTGATAGTACTCAAGGCAAGCTTCCTATCTACAGCCCATTGTAGGAAGTCCAGAATCCTACCTATTACGTATTTACGTGGATGCCATTTCTTGGCCTCACACCAGGCGATGTACGCCTTCCAGATTCTATAGTAGATCTGCCTGGATACCGGCTTCCTGGCATTGATCATGGTAGATACCACAGCATTAGAGAGCCCTCTCTTTTTTAGAATGTGGGCTTCAATAGCCAGGCCGTCAAACCTAGGGCTGGTAAGGAAGGGTGGTATATCGGTCCTTGCGAAAGCAGGTCCGGACGACGTGGGAGAGTCCAAGGACTCCCCACTGACATTTTACAATCTCCGCGTACCACGCTCTTCGGGGCCACGCTGGAGCCACCAGAATCACTGGTTTCTTTTCTACCCTGATTCTGCGGAGTAATCGAGGAAACCATTGTGGCGGTGTGAATGCATATATCAGCTTGAACTGATCCCAAGGGAACACTAGGGCATCCGAGCCGCAAGCTAGGGGATCCCTTGACCGAGAGACAAACCTGTCCACCTTTGCGTTGAATCTGGATGCTAGAAGATCTACATCCGATGTTCCCCACCGCTGACATATTGTCCAGAAAACCTCGGGGTGAAGGGACCCTTCCTCTGGGCATAATTGCTGGCGACTTAGAAAGTCCGCCTTCCAATTCTCCACTCCTGGAATGAATACCGCAGATATGGCTGGGACATATCTTTCTGCCCATTTCAGGATGTAATTTACTTCCCTCTGGGCTGCACGACTCCTGGTGCCCCCCTGATGATTGATATATGCCACTGCTGTGGCATTGTCTGATTGAATTCTGACAGGGGACCCTTGGAGTTTGGATGTCCATGCTACTAGGGCATACCGGGTTGCTCGTATCTCTAAGAGATAGATGGGCAGGGCCTTTTCTGCATCCGACCATCTGTCCTGGAGAGACTATTGCTCCAGTACAGCTCCCCAGCCTATAAGGCTGGCATCTGTAGTGACCACCTTCCAAGAAATCGGACTGAAGGATTTCCCTTTTTCCAGATTCTGGGGAACCAACCACCAACGGAGGCTCTTGCGAACGGAAGGGGACAAGGACATTGTAAGTCTAGGGCCTGAACTTTTTTGTTCCAGGCTGACAGTATGGCCCCTTGCAAATTCCTTGAATGGAATTGACCGTAGGGTACTGCTTCGAATGATGCCACCATTTTTCCCAGCAGCCTCATGCACAGGCGTATGGACGGCTGTCTTTTTTGTACCCACTAAGTGGATCAAATCTTTCAAAGACAACACCTTTCCTCGAGGCAAGAATATTTTTCTCTGGCCTGAATCCAACCTTCGCCCCAAGTATTCCAGACTTTTGACTGGTTTTTAGGGCTAACTTGTCTCGGTTGATAATCCAACCGTGAGATTCCAGATACTTGATTGTCTTGTGAACGACCACGTCTAGTTTTTTCACTGAGTGGTCTATCAGCAACAAGTCATCTAGATATGCCATTATCATTACACCTTGTGTTCTTAGATTGGCCAATAAAGGGCCAGAATTTTTGTAAACACTCGTGGTGCTGTGGCCAAACCGAAGGGTAAGGCTCTGAACTGAAAATGGCGCCCTTCTACTGCAAAGCGTAGAAATTTTTGGTGGACTGGAAAGATGGGAATGTGCAAATAAGCATCTTTGATGTCGATCGCGGCTAACCAATCCTCCCCTTGTAGGGCAGTGGCCACCGATCGGATCGACTCCATCGGAAAGTCCTGATATACAGGAATTTGTATAGCCCTTTTAGAATTAATATGGGCCTCCCGTCCGCGTTTGCTTCGGGACTGTAAAGAGGTTTGAGTAAAACCCGAACCCTCATTCTTCCAGGGGAACCTCCATAATTACTCCTTGGAGCAATAGTTGTTCTAGTGCCAACAGGAGGGACTCTCTCTTCCGGGGATCCCTTGGCACGTTTGACCTCAAAAATGGGAAGGAGGAGAGTCTTTTAACTCCAAATTGTATCCCAAACATACTGCGGAGAGCACCTATCTGTCTTGATCGTGTCCCGCCAGGTCTCTTGCGAACAACTGGAGTCCTCCCCCCACCCGACTGAGTGGGGGCTTCAATGAATTTAACTTTGGGGGAGGTTTTGTACCTCCCCTGACCCAGGGTTTCTCATTACCCTGCTATTGTCCCTGTTTTTTACCCCCGGGAATTGACCGAGGAGGCCGTCGGAACTGTTACACAGCCGATGCCCCAGGGACTGGAGAAGCAGGCCTCTTAAAGAGGGACCTCTAACTCTGTTTTTAACCAGCAAGAGCGTATTTTTACCGCTGGAAATTTTCTGGATATATTTGTCCAGGTTTTCCCTGAATAAGCGTTCACCATGAAATGGGACGCTAACCAGCCATTCTTTACAGGGAGCTTCAGCAGACCAGTTTTTGAGCCATAGGAGCCTACGTATATGTACTATAGACAGCGTAAGGCGGGAGGCCTGATGGACTGAATCCTTTATGGCGTCAACCGCAAAGCCTAAGGCTCTAGGTAGATCAGCTAGGGCAAAGCCTGCTGATCTGTCAAGTCCCTCAAGACCTGTTTCAACTGATCCTTCACTGCTTAGCAGACCCCAATAGCTGCTACTGCTGGTTGTGTCACCAAGCTTGCTGTAGAAAGAAGCAGATTTTCATAAGGACTCCAATCTTTTATCTATTGGGTTCTTGAACATTTGGACATTATCCACTGGACATGTGAGTGATTTATACATACAAGAGATGGCTGCGTCCACTGTAGGGACCTTCCATTTTTTTGATGAACTTATCCTCCATGGGATAGACCACCGGAAATCTCTTGGGGGAATAAATATTTTCTCAGGACGTTCCCAATCCTGGTAAATGAGCCCTTCCAGTAAAGGGTGAAGTGGAAAAGAACAGACAGTCTGGGGGCTTCTAGCGACCCCAACGAGGATACAGTAGTGGTTGATGGTTCCGCAAGGTGCATTTTTAAATGCTGATCGGACCATGTTAGTCAGAGACTGAACCCATAATCTTTCAGCTTGAGATGCTGAGAAAAGGTTCCCCCACTGTTGATTCCTCTATAACAGAATCAACCTCATCCTGATCCTTCAGGCAGGTCGATCCCTGTATGGGACTGTTGCTCTGCTAACAGGCACTCTGAAGGAGGAGACGGAGATCGGGCGTGCTTTCCCTGACAGGGAGGCAGCGATCAATGTTGACAATCTCTCTCTAATCCTCCCAGAGCTGAGGAAAAAACCTCCTCTGTTACATACACAGGAGCAGGTGAACTGAGGACAGCCACAGTACCAAGTACCCCTGCGGGGTCTCTACGGTCACTTACCTCTGAACTTCAGGGGAGACTGGTGCAGCAGAAGCATGCCCAAGATCCTCAGAGCCCGATGAGACCCCCTTCGCTTCCTGGAAGATTCAGTTCCGGAGCTTCTGGACGGCATATTCCTAAGCCTAAAGCTGAGGTATTCCAGCCGTAATACACCACTTTTACTGAGAATAGTCTAGCACAATTGCTGCTATATCACAGTTGGTGTCTACTAAAGTGCCTTTCTAGGGGATGCCTGCATCAACCGCCTCTGTGTGCCTTTATATTGTTGCTAGCTCTGTCTGTGCACTTCAACAGCCAGCTATAATGTGCTTTAAAACACGCTGGACGCCCGCACATGCGCAGTAGCGCCGCGGCGCACACCTGAGCGTCATCCACCCCGCTCCGCCCCTTTTTCCAGATCGCCTCTATGAATAGAGGCGCGTGCACGCGCACGCACGTGCGCCTTCGGCGCCTTTTTTGAAAACAACAAGGAGCTAGATGGGAGCCAGGGTCCCTTTGCCGCAGGGCCCGGGGATGGATGAGCGCAGCAACAGGGCAGAGGAGACAGCTTCCCAGGAGAGAACATACCAACTGCCTGGATTTGATTCTGGAAGAAAAAAATCCACATTACAAGAAAAAGAACCATAGCGGCCTCTAGTGTCTAACACAGGTACCGCGGTCTTACATTTTTTTATTTTTTTTTTCTTGCCTACTATTAAAATTTTTACATTTTCTCAGTAGTAACAGGCATACACAGAATATTAGCGGGAATACCTTAGGTAACAGGCAGAAAGACAAAATAGGCTTGGGGGTCCCTCAATAGAACCAAGTTCCCGAGGGCCCCCACTTACCTTTTCCTCGCCGCAGGACTCTGTTTGGTCCACAGAAGCCCAAACTTCACCTATCACGGCAGGCATTGTAATTAAACCTTCAGGGACCGGGTTCCCAAGGATTCCACTCCCCTGGACCTGTATAGCACCCTGCACAGAAAACATCTTGGTTGTGGGTATGACCAGAGCTCTGGATCCCAGGGTCCAGCTCTCCTAAGAGAAGCATTACAGGCAAAACCTTGCTCTTCTCTGCAAGGCCCGGGTACCGACCGTTTAGCTATGAAGCTTTTTTGGTCGGATCCGGAATAGCTTACTGAGGCCCAAAAGAACCTGTACGCAAGCTCAGTGAAAAACACATGTTTCTTCTTGGCCAACACCTTAGACACTGTCAAAAAACTGAGGTGCTCCCGGATGGGAGGGGCTTATATAGGGGAGGGTACTTCCGGTTTTGGAAGTTGCCAGTGCCAGCACCTGACGGTATCTATATAACCCATTAGTAATGACTATGTCGCTCTGTGTCCCGTGATGTACGAGAAAGAAAATTAAGTCTATACTTATGGGTAATTGTACTCAGGCAGACGGAGCGTCTGCCAACCCTTTCATGAGAAGATGTGTATTGAAGATCGTTATGTCTATTGTGCAAGGTCTGTGGTCTCCTAACAGTTGTCAAAAGAATGTGTTGAGTCTTGTAATGTGTGGGTGGAGCTGGGCCACTGTTCATGTTAAACTAATGTGTATTGGATGTATATAAAAGTTACAATGTTTTTCTCAATAAAATTCATTCGATCCTGGAAGAGAGAGTACATCTCGTTTCTTCTGGAAGGATCATATGGGAAAGGGTCGCCTGGCTGTGGAAGATTGGTAGCGAGTGGGTGTCCAGGAGAGGGAACATCTTATACGGCGTTAACCCCCTTCGTATTTGGGGGGCCGTTACAGGGTCAGTTTTTTTTTCATTCAACAATAATAAAGAAAAACTGACTCATGTATGGGCTGCCTTACGCTGGTCTTTTTTCGTGTAATTTGGGATAGGGCAGTGAAAGAATAAAATCCATGGTTTTAATGCGGATTGTGTTCCCACTCGGGAGATTTCTCTTGACTTCTTGTCCTGGAGACACAACAGGAAGTTAGCAGAAATCCTCTCTTAGACAGTTGTCGCTGGAACAGTTGTCCTAACTGTCCCCCCTCCCCTCCTGTTTCTGTAACAACTGTACATTTTGTGGACTTACCATCACTTTTTTCCTGGTAATAATGAGCAAATAGTGAGTGTGAATCTTCCAAGCAGACACAACTGATGTCTAATTCTCTACGACTCCATCTTTAGCAAAAAAAAATAAAAGTTAAAATTGGCTGACGTGTGAATAATCTTCTGCTCAAGGCGGTCCCGCTAACTAAATCAGTGTGACTGCAATTATCCTCCTCTTCTGAAGAGTCCTGGATCTGAGCCTGTTGAAAAGCAATATTCCTTGGTGCTACTTATGTGTTCTTTGGTTCCAGCCTTCTCTCTGAGCCCACCAACAAAAAGCTTACCAATCCTAAATTTGTGCTCTTATTTTTATGGACAGTGGCCCAAACAAAAATTTAGAGGCAGGTCAGATATTTTATTGTGCTGATACTATTATCTTACTTGACAATACTAAACTGGTAATATTTTAACAATATTATTGAATGAGAACACAAAAATGGCAGTTCCTGCTTGGTTGTGTCTAGATTTAATACTACTGATCCATGGACCCTGAGACACCCATGTTGTAATTAGGCTTCAGAGAAGTTTAGAATTCCTTATTTCTGTGCTTGTTCTGGAACAGACTCAGGTGTTTTAAGGCCGAAGCATGTGAACCAAGGATTAAGCATTCTTAAAATTGGCAATGCCAGTTTACAAATTTTCTCACGGGTGTGCTAGAGTAAATCTTTCCTTGAAGACAAAACAGGAGCCGCCATTGACAATCACCATCTGAAGATGCTAGTGGTTTGGCTGGTACACATGCCAACTGGATTCAATAAGGTTTCAGCCACTGACCCTAAGCAATTATGCATATAAAAAGCCTGTCATCCCTAACTTTATGCTTGTTCCAGACAAGTCACACCTTGTTGAAGCAAGAGAGTAAACATGACAGCCAGGAAACTACCATTTTCAGTATAAGAGTGTAGCGGGTATGTACTTTCCCGGGTGTAAATTTTAACCTGACAGAGACATTGGTGATGTGTAATTCCCTGCAGCCCAGCAGGTGGCGCTGTCGCCCTGGGCTGGGTTTGAATCATTGCTGTGTGCCGGGCTTCCTTTTTGTCCTCCCTCGGCAGCGGTATGGTGGGGCGGGGAACCTGCCGTGCTTGCTGGGAGAGGGTATAAAAGGGGCCGGCCATCTTTGTCAGGGATGGGAGTCCGAGGCACCTTCAGCCTGTGGGCGGTGGTTTGTGTCGGTTCTCTAGGCGGGCCTAGGCCTAGAGGACAGCCGGAGGTCGTGTTCCATCCCAGGCACCTTTAGCCTGGCGTGAGGTACTCAGATGGAGGTCTGGAGCTCAGTGCTCAAAACTTAGTTCCGCGAGGGAAGGAGATCCTAGGGAACCCCGGGAGTGGGTGCCCGAATCCGGAAGGCGTAATGGACCGGGGGGAGCTCCTCACTCGAAGACCTGGTGCAGCATATTGCCAGTGACGGGTGAGTCTCTCATCGGAGACCGCCTGGAAGGAAATCCCCCCCCCCCCGCTCGGAGACCGCAACTCACTTTTAGGGAGAAAAGTGGAGAACACATTGTGTCTGGGCCTGCTCGCATCCACACCTCCTTTTCTGTTCTGTTTCTACCAAGGGAGTTCAACTGATTGTGTTCATTCGAGAAGAATAAAGGAGTGAACTTTAATGGTGTGGGGCTCATTTCCTGACAGACATTGTTCAAGGTAACTCTTGGTGGAGGCTCCAGGTGCACAACACTGACCCGAAGGTAAAAGAACTTTGCTTGTATCACACTGACACTGGTGGTGAAAGCCAGGCGTGGTGTCCCCGCTCCCTTCCCCTCTGAAAAGGTACCCCTAGACAAGAGACAGACGAGCTGAAGAAAAAAGAGGGGAGTGAGGAGGGCGCTACAAGAGGTAGCATGGATAACAAGACTAGCTGAACAGCGTCAGAAAACTTTTGGTATGTTAGCTGCATGTCTGGAATTCAGCTTTGGCCAGTCTGCAGTTTTTATGGAGTGTCCAAACATTTCTGGAAAGGTGACAGTGTTGGTGTGCGTGTATTAGAAGGCAAATATACAGAACAGGATCCCGGGAGTCTAGTGAATCAATGTTTCTTGGTATTACATTCATTTTCTTTTTCTTTTTTTTCACATCCCCTATTTCTTCAGCAGTTGCAAACAGTGATAAACAAACTGTTGGCATCCAGAGTCTTTATGACCATACAACAGTTGAAGTAGAGGTTATAAACTACAAAAGGGCTGCCATATAGCTAAAGCTAGTGCATAGTCAATCAAAATCCTGCCAAGTCTTGCTGGGTGCGGCTTTTGGGGTAATATATCCAAAGGTGAAAATCACATTTAATTGGCGTAAATAATGTTTTATACACATAGACCTTCGCATCTGAGGTCTGACAGTAACTATATTGCCAACTGCCTCCCAGCTCATGAGCGTGCAAAAGAGCAATTTTTTTTTTTTTTGTGACTTTCAAAAAAGCTTGCTATATCCTATTTCCATCCCTGTATTTCATACATATTTTAGTAAGTTCACCCTCTAGTGACCCTCTGGTAAACAGTCTTGTGTTGAGTCTCCCTGATGAAAGACTGCACAGACAAGGATGAGCATCCTAGAAAGCTTGGGGTTAATTTACTAAAATAGCAGACTGTACACTTAAACCTAGTGCATACATGGACTGAATTTCGGTGGCATCGTCCGGTTCAATAGACACCGGCCAACATTGGGCCTGTATGTACAGCCGGCTTCTGTCGAAGGGTCATGACCAAAAAACGTCTGCAGACCAGCTCTCAGCCAGTGACAGAGTGCTGACCAGTGTTCTGGCTGATTGTTATTACAGCAGCTCTGACCTGCTGGGTTGAATGAAAAAAAAAACTAGTAGTGTGTATGAGGCTTTAGCACGCTGCAGGGGTGTCGCCTCAATGTCCATTTGTGTACATAGAAAATTCCTAGGTTTTTACATTTCCTTGGTTTGTGATGGATATTTGAAAAAAAGTGAGATTTTAGCAACAGATGTAGCCTGGAGGGCTGAGTCAACCCCTGGCTTCCTAAAGGTCTCAGATACCCCAACAATAAACTCAATTTTCCTGTCATCTGGATGTCCCTGCCTGCGTGTGCTCCAGATCTGCCACATTCTCCATTATATAGCATAAATAAAAATCCAGTTGAGAAGGCGAGGACCACTCAATCGCCACAGCAGGTGTGCAGAGTTCTCTAGCATCCACCAAGCACTGAAATTTCAGTTTTGGGTGGACTGGCCTTTTAGGCCTTATTCACACCTATGCATTTTTAGTGCTTTTTGCATTTTTTCAGATTTGCCCTACAGAACGTGTTCCATAAGAAACCATGTTAAATGGACTGTAGGGCAAATCTGCAAAATGCATAGGTGTGAATCAGGCCTTAAAGCAAGAATAGGATTTTTGTACTCACCGTAAAATCCGTTTCTCTGACGTCCATGGACTGACACAGCTGGATACTGTAAACGTGTGGGTATATGTCTCTGCTCGCAGGAGAAGATCTAGGCAGAATGTTAGAAACATACATTCTAGAACAAACCAGAGCTGAACAGCCCCGCCCAAGGGGGGCCGTCCCTTCGGACATTACCCTCCCACCTGCAGCTAGCAGCCTCAGTTCGTAACAAAGCAGTACAAACCTTAAAAGGAAGGGTGGGTGCGGTGTCAGCCCATGGACGTCAGAGAAACAAATTTTACGGTGAGTACAAAAATCCTATTTTCTCTTATCGTCCATGGACTGACACAGCTGGATACTGTAAACGTGTGGGACGTCCCAAAGCAGTATCAGAAGGGTGGGAGCAGTAGTAAAAAGGAACAACCAAAACTTCACTCCAAACAAGCAGAGCTCAACGGAGGAGTTGCAACATTAAACAGCGGCCTGCAATGCTTTGCGGCCGAAGATGCAGCCACATCAACCTTATAAAATTTTGAAAAGGTATGAACGGACGACCAGGTCGCCGCCTTGCACACTTGTGCAACCGACACTTGATGTCGGAAGGCCCAGGAAGCACCAATTGCCTTGGTGGAATGCACCGCAACCGGAAAGGGAGGAGCCCGCCCCTTAAGGGCATAGGCCTGTATGACAGTCTGCCTGATCCACCTAGAGACGGTGGCAGACGACACCGCTCGGCCCTGTTTTGGACCAGAGACAGACTTCCGAATGGAAACAGTAGCAGACAGGTACACCCGTAAGGCTTGTACCCATCTTATTGTATGAAGCGCAAACTCTCAGGGATGCGATGGGTGAGGACACAAGGACGGAAGAACAATGTCCTTCTTAAAGGTGAAAGGCCGAGACCATCTTTTGAAAAGGACGGTCGTGGGCGCAACACCGCCATATCCTTATGGAGGACCAAGTAAGGCAACTTGCAGGACAAGGCCGCCAACTCAGACACCCGTCTAACCGAAGCAATGGCCACTAAGAAGGCCACCTTTTGGGACAAGGTCAAGAGAGGGATCTCTCTGATATTCTCAAAGGGATGTTCTTGGAGAACCGAGATGCATCAAAAATTCAGATCCCAAGTAGGGAGAGGAGGCTTGACAGGGGGGATCACATGGCGAATCCCCTGCACAAAACGGTGCTAATCAAGGAATGGCCCGGTAGCGGTCGTTGAAAAAGACAGCCGGGGCCGAAATCCGACCCTCAAAAAAAAGGTATGCAAGGCCAGCTTTTGGGTCACACCACGCTGTAAGAACAGCAAAATCCTGGGAACGGAATACATCCAAGGACGCCACTCAAGTTCCTCGCACATAGCGATGTAAGCCTTCCAGGTACGGCGAGATATCTTTCTGGAGGAAGATTCCAGGAAGATTCAACATAGAAGAGATGACCGAATATGAGAGAACTCGGTCCTTCAGCACCTGGCTTTAAACAGCCATGCCATTAAAGCCAAGGACTGTAAAGCAGGATGAAGTATGGGATCATGAGACAGAAGGTACACCCTAATAGGCAGTCGCCAAGGAAAGTAGATCGGCGTACCAATGCCGCCGTTCCGGAGCAATGAGGATCACCAGAATGGCCTCAGCCCCTACTCTGCGAAGCAGGCGAGGCAACATCAGTAGCGGAGGGTAAGCATATATCAGGCGATACTGCCCCCACGGGCTTCCAACGCGTCCGCCCAGGGGTCCCTGGACCTGGCCACGTTCTTGCCACCTTGCGAGTGAGTCGAGAGGCCATAAAGTCCACTTCCGGTGCCCCACCTCCGGTAAAGGAGGTGGAAACACCTCCAGATGCAAGGACCCTTCCCCTGCAATGCACACGGCCGACAGGACCGTCTTGCAGCGAGATGTATGGAAATCCCAAAGAGACTCCGCAATGTATCGGAGAAGAGAGGCCCTGGTGTACAGGGTGCCTCAACTGTTGGCCAATAAAGGCAACTTGACAGAACTTCCCTAGAAACTCGGTCAGAGGACCAGTACCTCAGCCTCCACAGGTGGCGCAAACCCACCTCGGGCACAGAGACCCTAAAAGGCTAAAGCAGTTGCAGTGCACCTGCTAGTCGACTGATGGATGAAGCAGAGGCTTTTGCCCAGTCATTAAGCTACAAAAACGCCAGAGACGCAGCCACTAACAGGCGTAACACTAACCTCAGCCTGGCGAACACAGTCCAAGCCAGCGCTTCTGATCACCACTGAAAGCAGGTGGAAAGTGGTACCCCTGAAACCAGGGATCCTTGTGACAATGCTCCATCCAGCAGCTACCCATGGATAAGTGCTGATTGTACAAACACATAGTTTATACTATGTATTGCGTCAAACGCGCAAATAGAGTGTGGGAGGAAACCCACCCAGCCACAAAGAGCATAATACAAACCACATACGGCGTGTGTAGTTTGTGTGGATAAACCCATTTATACTGTGCCAGCGACAAAGGCGCGCACATCATCGGGGCTTGGACGTAAACCAGCCACGCAGATTGCGTACACAAACGTGTAGGTATGTTAGCCTGCGAATAAACAAATTGCACATGTTTATACTGTGCATAGCGCTGAAAATGCGCACACCATTGGAACGCAGGGGAGAAACCTGAGCACCCAGATGAAACCCATGCAGACTGCATACGCATACCGTGTAGGTATTATAGTATGTGTGCTAAACATTTTGCACAAGCCCACGTGTGCATAGCCCCGAAGGCGCGCACACCGTTGGCGCGTGGGAGGAACCGAAGTACCCCACGCATACCCAGAGAATGCAATACCTACAACTACTGTGAATGTATTTAGTGTTGTGTATAAACATAATGTGTATGTTTACTCTGTGTATTGCACCAAAGGCACGCATGTCATGTAGCGTGGGCGGAGACCCGGAGGAAACCCACGCAGACTGCACAGACATACCGGGTAGGTATGTTAGTATGTGGATATCCAATCGCACAAATTTAGGTTGTGCATAGCGCCGAATCGCCCATACCAATTGAGTGTGGGAGGGAACCGGAGCACCCGGAGGAAACCCACACAGACTGCATACACATACCGTGTAGGTATTATAGCATGCGTGATAAACATTGAACATGTTTAACTGTGCAGAAGGCCAAAGGCGCACATACCGTCAGCACGTGGGAGGAAACCGGAACACCCGGAAGAACCCCACGCAGACAGCACACAGATACCGTGTAGGAATGATAGCATGTGAATAAACATATTGCACATGTTTATGCTGTGCATTTCCATTGGAGCGTGGGGGGAAACCGGAGTACCCGGAGGAACCCCAAGCAAACAGTATACCCATACTGTAAACATGTATAGTATGTGCAACATACATATTGAACATGTCTATACTGTGCAGAGAGCCGAAGCGCACATACCATGAGAGCGCAGGAGGACACCGGAGCCCCCGGAGAAAACCCACGCCGACCCAGAGAGTATAATACATACATATACTGTGAATGTATCTGGAGTCGCGCATATTTTGTACGTTTATATAATGTATGGCACTGAAACACAGCATTGGAACGTGGGGGGACACCCACGCAGACACAGAGACCAATAACACATACATACACTGTGAATGTATGCAGTGTGGAGGTATAGGATGAGTTTAAATTATGGTGCAGAGACGCATAATCTTCTCTGTATCATTCCAATCTGCTTGACTTTGCTGCCGAAGCAGCATGCAGGTAACAGGTAACCTCTGATCCTCAGACCGTGTGTCCGTCAGAGCCCAGAGCGTTCCCCAGGAAATGGCGGGAAACCACAGGTGCAGAGACCCTGTTGTTGCATCAGGATATCACACAGAAGGCTCACAGGGACTAGAGACATAAATGAATAAAGTCCCCCCCCCCCCACCATGCTGCACCGACCAGGGGGAGGGAAACACTGTGTACCACTGTATCATCCATGCTGCTCTTGACGCAGCGTGTGAGGAAAACAGTGAGGAAACTGTGTAAAAGAAAAGCTTTAAAGGAACCAAGGAAAACAGCGTCCACCTGAGGTACCTCAGCCACAGCACCCAGCTTGAGTGTGTTCTTCACATCATCAATGAGTTCACTTACAAGCGCCCTGTCATTCACTGACACAGAACTGGAGTCTTCCTCACAAGGGAATGTCCTGTTCATAAACATTAAATATTCAGAGCTAGGGTCCTGAGCACAGTAGGCCCATATCTGAATCAGAGCACTCCTTCACTAAAGATTTTTGTGGGGAGAGGGGGCTTTATAGCTCCCTTACATTCGCACACTGCTTCCATTCGGACAAGGAATGATTCCAGGACTGCCGACAACTGGTCCATAAGGACCGCAGGTGCAGGAAACATATGAACATATTTACCTGTGCAGCACTGCCAGTTGCCCCAGGCAAGTGTGGAGAGCAGGTGTATCAGACTCCATAACACCACCCTCTGAGACCTTATACACTATACAGTGAATATACAGTCCACCCACTGGCTACGCTGAGGCTGAGGAGGGGATACCCGGAGGACTCACCAACCCTTAAGGACCGCTCAGTCCTGCTGAAGAAACCGCGCTGTGAGCCTGAGGAGAGTGAAGAATCTGTGAGGAGATTGTGAGGAGATTTGCGCCGCCGCTAGAGGCCGAAACCTAAAGTAAATGCGTGGCGGCTACAAGAAAATGGCCGCAGCTATAACTGCAACATTGAACCGCGCCAAAATGGCCGCCGAGCGCGAAATTCAAAGCTCTAATGCGCGCTAATGGCGCACACAATAACCACCTCAAACAGCACTAATGTGCTAATGGCGCACGCAATAATCACCTCACACACCAGAAAAACGGCCCCTCTCTCCAGAACCCAGTACAGACATGAGCGCCCAGCCAGGCCAGAGTGACCCCAAAGCACCCCCACAGCACAGTACCAGTACAGGGTGCAGAGAGCAGCATAACAGGTGGGGAGACAGGGAGAAACCCCACATATAAAAGAAACACAGCCTGCATGTACTCACCTGCAGTAGGAGAGACTACTTACCCGTCCCTTTCAGGGACCCACTGGCTTGTTTCAGACAGACCTATCACAGAGCAGTACTGCGTAGCTGTCGGCCCGGTCCACCACAAGAGATACAGTCAGTCAGGTACTGTTCAATCTTGAGAGGAGAGCATGAAAGCAACCCGGCTACCCCTGGAGTCATGGGGCATGTCGTGAACTGAGTCTCACGCACACAAGGCGAGGATCAGCACGCTCGATGGTCGGACAGGGAAGACTACGAGGATACCAGTGTACCCAACCTGTTGCCCAGCCGACAGTTGATTGAAGGTCTCAAAAATAAAATAAAATTCCCAAAGGAACAAAATCTAAAAGTAAAATCTTCCAGGAGACTGGCTCCTGAGAGAGCCACGTCTTCTCCTTCTGCTAGGCAGAAAAAAAAACGGAGACTGCTAGCTGCAGGTGGGAGGGTAATGTCCGGAGGGACCGCCCCCCTGGGCGGGGCTGTTCAGCTCTGGTTTGTTCTAGAATGTATGTTTCTAACAGTCTAACATTCTGCCTAGATCTTATCCTGCGAGCAGGGACATATACCCACACGTTTACAGTATCCAGCTGTGTCAGTCCATGGACGATAAGAGAAAAAGTTTTTTTTTTTTTATAGTTTTAGATTCCCTTGTCAAGTTTTTATTGCAGTCTGACTCCTCATTGGGAAGATTTACCACTCTGCTTGTTCTAGGGACCGTTGTCAACCAGAATTTTAGGAGAACTCCAAAATAATACGAACATTGAAATTATGTGAAAGATTTGCATGTAGTGGTTAGGGATGAGCATAAGGCTGTCCGGACATTTGGACATATGCCCCTACATTTACCTGCTTGGGGGAGCCAAATGTTATGTACGATAGCAGCTTCCTGCTGTCAATGTTTGTTAAGGACACTGACGGTACAAGAGGTACTTGTCCTCACTAACATGGGGAGTTGGGGGACTAGGTTTTTTGCCATTGAAGGCATGTGGCCTGGTAAGGTTCAGGGAACCACATGCTCACCCCCCCCAATATTAATAGAACTTTGGGGGACCTTACGTTTTTTTTTGTTTTGTTTTTTTGCATGAGGTCTCCCTCAAAATTCATAACAGACCTGATTTGCCTGGTATAAATTATGGGGGGAACCTCATGATGTTTTTTATGCATGGGGTCCCCCATTAACATGTATACCAGACCCTCCTCTAGAATAAAGGTGTAGCCTAGCCCCTTTAGGGGTTGCTAAATGTAGTGGTTCACCTGTCACCCTGCTAGGCCAGACATTCTGGTTCTGCACCCATCTCAAACTGCAATCTCCCAGTTCTTTCACCAGCCCCCCGGGCCGCGACCATTTGTCCTCCCTGGAGACTCCTTGGAAGTGTTTTTTCCCACTGTCCTCTCCTTGCTCTCTCATGTGCCTCTACCTCCAGTTTCTCGTCATTCCTCCTGGATGCATCCTGACCCCGGCCTAGGGTCACACCCCCCCCCCCCAACTGGGGAGCTACCCATGGGCTCCGACAACCTCCACACTCTCTCACTCCAGCTCTTCTACCCAACAACTCCTCCCCAGTTGGGCTGACCCCAGGTCTTTAGGGAGGCCTGCCCCCTCAATCCAAGTTGAGGATTGGTCAGGGCTCCCTAAAACACCCCAGGCAGCTCCACCTCTCCTAGATCTTTCTCACAAGCTCTTTAAAGAAGAGGGAGGTGTCAGTGATGCTGCATGTTAAGCCTTGTACACACGATCAGATTTTCAGATGAACAGTAGTCCGTTTTTTTTTACATGCTAGGCCCATGTCGAAAGTGAAGAGGTTACTCACCATGCGAAAATTCTTGTACGACAGAATACAACTTCAGAAGTGACGTAATGTGTTTAATAGTTTGTTTGTGTTTTGCCTCTGAGCATGCGTAGTCTAGCTCTTACGATTTTTTTTTTTTTGACGAAAACCTTACTAATCAAATGAAATCGAATGTTGTGTTCACATCCGACAAAAATGTTATACTCTGCACATCCAGCTTTACTCGTATGAATATTCGGGATCAGCTGTCGAAAGCACCATACCAACGATCCAAAAAAGCGGCACATCGGTCAGACGAATGTGGCACAGGGTTGCTACTAAAAGGTATTATGTTGAATAGCTCATCATTTCTTAAGTAAGGGTTTGGCTCCCTCTAGTGACTGCTGAAACTTTACCAGATTTATTTCCTTAATTTAAGAAACAAACAGTTATGCATTGTGGGATATATAGTTTGATGAGGAAGTGACTCATGTTGTTAAATCAGTCTAGGAACTGCTGGACCCACAATGCCAAGACATCGACCCACAATGCCAAGTCACAGAACAGCCTGCTGGGTAAATAGATAAAAGGACAGGCGTGGCATGCTTTCAGTCTCTCCGGACGCCATTGAACAGCCAGCAGGAGGTCTGTGTGTGACCAAGGCTGAGAGCCTACAGCGGGTCGCCCGCTCCAGAGGGATCCCTGTGAACAGCCCTGCTGATCGAGGAGGATCGGCCTGCGCTTCAGAGCATTTGAAGCCATCTGCCTTCTAATACACCAGGAGGAGCAGCACGGCGTGGCAGCGTCATCTACACTAACGGAGACACCTGCAGGAGGTTTCGGACGGAGTCTGCAGTCAGCTGGGATCCATAGTGGTGAGAATGGCCTATCCAAATAGTGACTGTAGTATTTTGAAGTGAATTCCTTTCATACAGACAGCCAGTGAGACCTGTAGTTCCACCATTGTGAATCTGTTGCACCTGAGCATCTTACAATCAGACTATAGGGGTTTTGTTTTTCTCCCTTGCACTGCAAGGCCAGTACTTTACTACTCATACATAAAAGGAAACACAAGTGGGAATAGTTTCTTCAGCTAAGGAATCCATAGCATCATATTCTACAGTTATTGCCATTACTCTGTTTCTTGTGGATTACAATTAATCACAACTCAACACTGCAGTATAAATCAAGCTAGCTGAAGACAAAACTGGAACATTCGCTGCCTTAATTCTCTACAAAGCTTTACTGCTCTACACTGGAACATTGCTCTGAACTGCAGCCTAGGGGGAGCCATTGAGTGAACTATAGTTAGAACTTGCATTGCATTATTGTATTCACTGTTTGTACAATTTCTGTGTGCATCGGTCTGTGTGCTGAGGCCTCAGTGGGAAGGTATTCAATACATGTGTTGAAAGTATTGAGGATCTATCTCCCTGTGTACCGGTTAGATATACCCCCATTGACTTATTACTGGGTACAAGTGTATGATATTTTTGCATTGAACAAATACTTCCTGCCAATCATAATCTGTGTTTATTCTTTCGTTTCTCATACCATTTTCCTACGTTATTCTTTACCATAGTAAACATTTACAAGTGGTGTATTGATATTGTGTGCGAGTCTCTATTTACTACCACCGCTGGGGATGTGACAGAACCCAGGGCCTCGGTAAATATACTTCATGGTTTATCATTACCGTGTTTTCTCTCTGTTGCTGGGTCCCACACTAATATTACCAAGCAGGTGTGCCAGAGGGGTTGAGACTATTCTTGGGGTTGAGAGGCAGAGTACAGAACCAAACATACATTAAGCGGCTCCTTCGGGGGTAGCGCTACACAAAATTTTACTTCCAAATCGTGTGTCTAATGCTCCCACTTCCAGCGAAACATTGCCGCAGTATCCGTAGCGATCTACACCATGTCCAGCCCCTCCTCCGTCCCCCCCGCTGTCTTCTGGGAGACAGTCAGGTCCCCGAAGACAGCAGGGTTCAGTCAGAACACGCAGAGCGACTCGCGCATGCGCAGTAGGGAAACAGGCTGTGTTTCACTTCCTAATTCCCTTACTTAAGATGCTGGCACCTCCACCCGGAGCCAAGGGACGAGTCGGCTTTAGACATCATGGGCCTGGTCCTGCATGCCATTTGTTAGACAATCCATTGCCTATTAGCCTAAATATGGCCAAGACTGTTTGACATTCAGCTCCCATTGTCTTAAATGGAGTTCAGATTCAGCACATGAACTTAAGTCATGGTAACCAAATCCTGCTTGTACTGAACCCAGGTGTGTTTGGCTCATCACTAGCTGTGATATGTTGCAAATCTGATTTCAGTGCAACATAAAGCTTTAGTAACCTACTGTAACCCATGTTACATGCACAATAGCCCACATTAAGCATGCATGCATTTCTGCAATGTACTGGTGACAACAAACCCTATCACACAGCCATAAGATTAAGCAGAGGTATGCAAAGGTAAAAAAGAAAAGAGATTAGATCCCATTTAAAAACATTGAAACTGAAGATTTGTCAGTTGCTGTTTTGACAGTTCTAGAGTCAGCACGCTGTCCCTATGTATTTATGTGTTGTATACACCGAACCTGCACTGCGCTCAGCCAGTAGGAGAGACTCACCCTCCCCAACTGTTAAACTCTAACTTATATCCACTGGTTGTAAAACTGGCCTGACAAGTTTATCCTCCCTGTTCATCTCACGTTTCCCCATGGATGACCCATAGTAACTCGCTGCCAGTGCCCGCTAAAACCACTTGGAGGAAGGAGGGGCAGACCCTGGAAGGGGCACTCCGAGAATGTGACTCTTTATAGTCACTGTTTGAGTACAGCATTGTGTCTCCACATCCTGTTGGAAAAAAAAAAAAAAAAAAAAACAGCAATTATGGACAACTAGTATGATCGTATCCTAACTGGGCATTCGCACTGGACAGTGGAATAGCAGTTGGCAAGTGATTTTAGGGGCCCATTCACACCACATGTGTTGTGTTGCCCAACACATTGATAAAGTCCTTTATGTCCTCTTGTTTTAAGCCTAGTAAACATGGGCCAAATGTTGGGTGGCATCGGCCGGTTCAATAGAAACCAGCAGACATTCAGCCCGTGTGTACGGCAGCCAGCCTGCCGAATGGACCTCATGACCAAAAAGCCCCCGGACAGCGCTCTCAGCCATAAGCCAGTAGTGTGTATGAAGCTTTAGGTTTACACCAATTTGTGGGCGAGGTACACACTGAAAAAAAAGTAAAGCCTCATACACACTACTAGTTTTTTTTTCGCTCAACCCAGCGGTTGGGTTGAAACTCAGGTCGGAGCCACTGTACTAACAATCCAATGTTTTGTACAGCAATCTCTCCTATTGTGTTCTGACATGGGGATTCCCCCCCCCCCCCAGAACACTGCGGTCCGCGTTTTAAGCTATTGGCTGAGATCGCTTATCGGGAGCCAGTTGGCAGACCTTTTTCGGTCACAACCCGTCGATGGAAGTCAGACGAACAGCCGGCTTCTGTCAGACCGGCTGCCGTACACATGGACCGAATGACGGGCAGCATCAGCCAGTTCAATAGAAACTGGCCAATGCTGCCCAATAGTCGGCCCGTGTGTTCTAGGTTTAAGATGGGCTGTAGTTTCCCAGGAGCACAGGTGCCGCAGGATATGACATACATCGCCGCCACTTTTCACTCTCCCACCTTCCTTCTCCCCACTTTCTTTTTATTTATCCCCGTGTGTGTCACTTTTTTGTATTTTTTGTTTGGTGTCCCACGTTTGTCACAGTGTGTTTAGTAGGGTGTAGGTCCTCGGGCCTGCCCTGAACGACTTGGGAGTAGGTGGACATGGTCTTCTGGCCTAGTTCGCCTGCTCTCATGGGGTCTCCCTTCGGGGGAGCCCTACCTAGTACTTGGGTGGGTCTGTTTCGGCAGACCCTCCAGAGAAAGGGGTCCGTCTGGTTTCGGCCAGTCGGACCACGTGATGTACCTCAGTCCCCGTCAGGAGCCTAACGCCCCGGGGGATCAGGGTAAGGTCCTTCCTAGTGGAGGACTAGTGTTACACCCGTTGCACGTTTTGTGTTTCACTCTTTATGTGTGTGCACTTTTTTTGGCACCGGGTGGAGTTTTTGGGTGTGTTTCACACGCCATGGGCTTTTCAAAAAAAAAAAAAACTAGTTTTTTTTTTCGCTCAACCCAGCGGTTGGGTTGAAACTCAGGTCGGAGCCACTGTACTAACAATCCAATGTTTTGTACAGCAAACTCTCCTATTGTGTTCTGACATGGGGATTCCCCCCCCCCCCCCAGAACACTGCGGTCCGCGTTTTAAGCTATTGGCTGAGATCGCTTATCGGGAGCCAGTTGGCAGACCTTTTTCGGTCACAACCCGTCGATGGAAGTCAGACGAACAGCCGGCTTCTGTCAGACCGGCTGCCGTACACATGGACTGAATGACGGGCAGCATCAGCCAGTTCAATAGAAACTGGCAAATTCTGCCCAATAGTCGGCCCGTGTGTTCTAGGTTTAAGATGGGCTGTAGTTTCCCAGGAGCACAGGTGCCGCAGGATATGACATACATCGCCGCGGCCCAGAAACGGCAGATTACAAGGGACCCCATGGCAACAAGACAGATACAGTACATAAAAAAATATATTTTTCCCCAAATGTTGTAATGCGAGCAGAAAGAAAAAGATTTATATATGGATGAAAATATGGGTGACACTCCGCGTTAATTGCATTCCCTACATTAACCGCATGCCGCCCGCCTGCCCACGGTCAAATGACGGTGGGGCGATGCGGCTCTTGTTCTGGGATGACGTCAAAAGACGTCATCCCAGAATGCCTGCGCCGTGTTGCTAGGACACGGCATGACCCTGATCTCTGTAAAGAGCCGCAGCTCTTTAACCATGTGATCGGCTGTGTCCACTCACAGCCGATCACATGTAAACACAGAAATGCCAGTAATCGGCACTCATCACCTCACATTGACAGAGTGTGTGGCGAGGAGAGCCAATCAGCGGCATCTCCTCACAGGGGACATCCAGACATGTAATCAGGGCACTGATCATCAGTGCCCAGATTACAATACAGCGCCACCAATCAGTGCTGCCTATCAGTGGCGCCCATCAGTGCAGTGCCTCCTAATAAGTGCCACCTCATCAGTGCAGCCTATCAGTGCCCATCAGTGAAGGAGAAAAAATACTTATTTACAAAATTAACTGACTTTTTATTTTTTGGGTAAAAAATAAAAAACCCAGCAGTGATTAAATGCCACCAAAAGAAAGCTCTATTTGTGTGAATAAAATGATAAAAAGTTCACATAGTTACAGTGTAGCATGACCACGCAATTGTCATTCAAAGTATGACAGCGCTGAAAGATGAAAACTGCCCTAGGCAGAAAGGAGGTGAAAGTGCCCTGTAGGCAAGTGGTTAAGGTAATAAACATTTTACCAATAGTTGTGCCTTCTTCCTACCCCCAAATACTTACCCGAGTCCTGCACCTTTTTTTATAAAACTGCAGCCACAAGGAAACCGCATGTGCCATCATACGGTGCTATGCGTTTCTGTGCACAGGAAAACATGCATCTGTGGGGGAGCCATTACGAGATGGAAGCTTTTGTGCCGACAGGAGGAGAGAGGGGCAAATGAGCAGAAAACAGAAAATCGAATTCAAATACTTACCGTAATTTTCCTTTCCTGACGAGCTCCATGGCAGCACAGCTGGGTATAGGCTCCGCCCCCTCCAGGACTTAACTCATATAAATTTGAGCCCACCTACAGCCTCTGTGTTCTGTAACTAGTCCTACCAAGCTGGGTGGGATCTGTGCTGCCATGGAGCTCGTCGGGAAAGGAAAATTACGGTAATTATTTGAATTCAATTTTCCGTTTTCCTGACGGGTCCATGTCAGCACAGCTGGGAACTAACTAGCCAAAACAGGGGAGGGATAATGCTACACACTCCTCAATTCTGAAAAAAAAAAACAGAAGCCAGGATGTCTCTGCCAAACTCAACTGTCATTAATCGACAAATATGAATATTTTGTTGCCCACATAGCTGCCTTGCAGATAGTTTCAGACACTCGGCCCACTGCCACTCTCAAGGTCGAGACCCTTCTAGTGAAGAGTGCTGTGATTCTCCCGGCACAGCAAACTCTTTCAACTTGCAGGCCAAGGAGATGAGCTTTAACAACCAAGAGGCAATGATTTTACTGCTTCCAGCAAGATTATTATGTGTTCCACCTAGAATGACAAACAGATGCTCCGACTTCCTGATGGCAGAAGTCGCCTTGATTAAACATTTTAAAGCTTGGCCCACATCCGATGGGCTAATTTCTTGAATACTCCCAAAAAGTAATATAGAAGGACAACATCTTGTGTAATATGGACTCTGAAGGTCAGTTCAGGCATAAAATTTGAGCATTGGCATGAGTACCACCCTGTCTGGGAAGTACGTGAATATGGGTTCTTTAAACCCCAAAGCCACCAATTCTTGCTCTCTTCTGGCTGATGTTATTGACACCAGTAAAGCAGTTTTCAGTGAGAGGCACCACAGGGTGATTGAAATCATCTGATGCAATAACATCCAACAGCAATGGGAGATCTAATTTCGGAAACAATTTGAGGTTTCAACCAAATTGCATCTTGAAAAACAGTATAATTAAAGTGTTTGATGCCCACTGTGAAGGCAGAGATAGACTAAATGTGTGCCTACAGCATACTTACGCATAAACCTAAATCAAGCCATGCCTGCAGGCATTTCAGAACAGGCTTCTGAAGAGTCCAGCGTAGAATCTTGATCAGCAATAATACTGGGAATTTATGCCATAGTCTACTATAGGCACGGTTAGGGCTGTCCTTTCTTGTTTTCGTAGGAGTATTCACAATCTTCACATAGCATTCAAAATCCATCAGCCTCTGCAGACCCAGGCCATCAGCCTGAGCCTGTCGGTTGCTGCATGAACGGGACTTTGGCGAAGATTTGATCTTACAGGCAGAGGGAGTCAACCCTTGACACTCATAAGGATGAGCAGAGGGTACCAAGGCTCCTTCTGCCAATCTGGGATCATCACCAGAACTGTCACCTTCCCTCGCCACAGCCTCAGCTGGAAGCTGAGAATCAGAGGGAGCAGCAGAAAAGGCATAAGCTGTCTTGGAGATCCACTCTGCGGTCAGCACCTCCACCCCGATTGCTTGCAGATTCTGGGCCCCGGAATGGAACTTCAGCAACTTGGTGTTGACTGGGGATGTAAGCGGTCTACCTCTGGAAGAAAAATAACAAGCTCTGTTAGTTCTCGAAAGACTTGCAGTAGTCTGCACCATTCATTGTCATCCAGACTTGCCCTGGACAAATAGTTTGCCTGAAGATTCTTCTGACCAGGCACATAGGCCGCAGAAGATTGACTTGGGCGGATTCTAGATTTAGAGACACCTCCTTAAGATGGGAGAGACTGAGCCGTTTCCAGATGTAGGCCAGTCGTTACGCTGGCCAACTTTAGCAGGACAGGCTTACCCCGGATGGGGTGACTGAAGGCTGAGATCCTAAAATGCTGCTCTCAACTCCAGACGTTGGATACCATCTTGGACCCTTGAAAAAGACCATTGGCCCTGAGCCCATTGCTCTTGAAGTAGAGCTCCCCTACTACTTTGCTGGTGTCTGACTTCACCACCAGCCACTAGGTCGTTAGAAGGGAATGACCACAAGTTTAGGCCACTGGTCCTTGCAGAAGATGAATTCAGCAATTTGTTTAGACTGTCTTGGCCATATGCTTAATTGTGACAACTTGGTCACCATCATCTTAATCACAGCCTGCCTGAACGAAGTAGGAATCACATGTTCATTCACCTGTACTTGGGAAGAACCTGACAAGGGTTAATTTGCCTGAGGAGATTCTGAGACTACTCATTGGCACCATATATGACCCCTTCACAGAGTGAGTGGAAAAACTCCTTTAGAGTGTATTGACCACATGCCTAATGAATGTGACAACCGGTTCGGTGTCATCGTCATCTTTATCCTAGGTTGCTTGAACAAGGCAACATTCTTGCAGTCATGTTCCGTCTGTTTTCTCTTTGGAAGAATCTGAATCAGATTGTTTGCCTGGGAAGGCTTGGAGACTGCTCAGTAGCCCTTTCACAGGGTGAGTGGAAACACTTCTTCAGAGTGTATTGACCACAGGCTTGATTAATGTGACAACCTGTTAGGTGTCCACTAGGCTTGTGCACAACGGAAAAATTCGTTCCGTTTCGGTTCGTTTCTTTCCAGTCCTGTTGATTCGTAATCATTCGTAATTTTGCTAGACGGGATTTTTCGTGTTCGGACTCATTCGTATTTTTGCAAGCGACATTTTTCGTTGAATTTTTTGTTGCTTTATAATTCGTACTTTCGGTAGAGTACGTTGTTTTTCGTTGATTCTGGACACAACTCCTACTTTCGTAACTTTTTTTGGGTTCGTTGATTCGTAATTTTCCGTGTCTCTCTCACAACTACGCTGCCTATTATGCCTAATGTGCTTCAAATGGATTTGTACTTTTCTAAATACATAGCGGTTATTTGTAACGATTCGAAATCTCGTATTTTACTTTCGTTTTTTACATGCGGCTATAGGCTCCGCCCCTGTACACCATTTTGAGAGGGTTCAGCACGGTGAGGGAGAAGCAGAGAGCAGAGCAGAGTGAGTGTTATTGTGCTTCGAATGGATTCGAAATCTCGTATTTTACTTTCGTTTTTTCATGCGGCTATAGCCTCCGCCCCCTGTACACCATTTTGAGAGGGAGTTCAGCATGGTGAGGGAGAAGCAGAGAGCAGAGTGAGTGTTATTGTGCTTCGAATGGATTCGTACATTCGTAACTTTTTTCATAACGAATTATGCCGAAGACCTTCGGGCATTCGCTATTTTGCGGTATAATTTATTTCGGATTCGGTTTTATTCGTAATTGCTCTGTTCGGAAATTCGAATGCTTCCGAATGTGCGAAAGTTGCTAAATTCGGACGAATTTCGATTCGTTACGAAACGAATTGCACAAGCCTAGTGTCCACATCTTTATCCTTGGTTGCTTTAACAAAGCAGAATTTATGCAGTCATGTCCATCCGGAAATTTGGAAAATGGTCTGTTTCACCTGGTATGGCTAGACAGCTTCTCATTGCCAGAGCAGATAACCCTTTCAAAGGGTGAGCAGAAACCACTCCTTTAGAGAGTGTATTGGCAATGTGTTTATTGAATGTGACATCCTATTATGTGTCATCCTTATCCCTGGCTGCTTGAGCCAGTGGGATACATACTGTCATGCCCATCCATGTATTCCTCTTATAGAGTCTGAAGAGGGATGTTTGCTTGGGAAAGCTATGAGACTGCTCCTTGCCAGAGAATTGAACCCCTTCACAGTGTAAGTGGGAATAACTCCTTTGACTGTATTGGCCACTTGTTTAATAAATGAGACAACCGATTAGGTATCATCATCCTCATCTCTGGTTACTTAATCAAAGCAAGATTCACACAGTCCTGTTCCTCCACATCTTCCCCTTTGGAGAGTCTGAAGAGGCCGATTTGCCTGGGAAGGCTATTAGACTGGTCATTGCCAGAACATATAACCATGTAAAAGCAAGACTCATACAGCCATGTTCATCCATGTCGTCTTTATTGACGAGCCTGAAGAGGGCTGTTTGCTCTGAGACTGGTAATTACCAATAGATAACCTTTCCACAGGGTTTTGCGTGCCAAATAGTTTGCTTAGTAATAAACCCTAAGGCTGCTTTCACACTGAGGCGCTTTGCAGGCACTATTGCACTAAAATTAGCGCCTGCAATGCGCCCTGAAAGAGCCGCTCCTTTGTATCCAGTGTGAAAGCCCGAGGGCTTTCACACTGGAGTGGTGCGCTGGCAGGAGGGTTAAAAATCACCCCGCTAGTGCCTGCAAATCGCGTCAAAAACAGTATAGTGCCGCTAAAGATAGCGGCGCTATACCGCCAGCGCATCCAGCGCTTCAGTGTGAACGTAGCCTTAGGGGGTTAACCACTGCTAGAGGGAGACTGACACCTCCATCTACATCCCTGATTTACCAGGTGGTTAATGAGCTAAACCTTGCCCTGCCAGGAATCAGGACATAATGAAAAGGTTTGTTCAGAACAGCAACAAAAAGGTAGGAATTTGCAACAGAATTACAATAATATTCTGCAATGTACACAAACCAAGGGAATTGTAGACATTATAAACCTGCTCCCCCCCCCTTTTTTGGGGTGAAAAACTGGAGAGCACATAGAAATATAAAAGGATATCCCATATCTCAACAGGCCATAGCTGGCCCCAGTAGTCATCCACATGTGACTCCTCTAACTTCTCTGGAAATGCTGGTCTTTTGAGGGGGGTTGGCACAATGGTAAAGCAAACATGAAAAGCTGCCAGCAGGTTATTGCCATGTGTGAACAGACAAAGTTTGTGTACCTGTTATGCAGAGTACTCCCTGTGGAGGGGCTGAGGCTATGCATAGTGGCTGCATGGAGCAAGGCACAACAATACCCAGCAATGCAGCATTCATTTGGGTACAAAGCATTTTTCAAATTAAGCTCACCTAACCTCCATCCATAAACACTGACACAGCGCGGGTGTGCGTGCATAGGGGAGATTCTGCCAACACTGCTGCCCACTTTACATAGACCCAGCGAACCCCAGACAAGGCTGTCAGCCATGATAAAAGCCACCCAGAGGACCAGCAGCAGGGCTCCCTGGATTATGGGTCATTTAGCCTAGACACCAGGGACTGCGTGCAGCCTAATCCACACGCATGGACGGACAGCCAGGTAGAGGAGCACACCTAGGTCCTGCACATAGGAGGAAAAAATAGGATTTTTATAACAGCTTACCTGTAAAATCCTTTTCTTGGAGTACATCACGGGACACAGAGCGACATAGTCATTACTAATGGGTTATATAGTTACCGTCAGGTGCTGGCACTGGCAACTTCCAAAACCGGAAGTACCCTCCCCTATATAAGCCCCTCCCATCCGGGAGCACCTCAGTTTTGTAGCAAAGCAATAAGTGTCCCCAAAGAGGGGCGGGAGCTCTGTGTCCCGTGATGTACTCCAAGAAAAGGATTTTACAGGTAAGCTGTTATAAAAATCCTATTTTCTTTCTCGTACATCACGGGACACAGAGCGACATAGTCATTACTAATGGGATGTCCTAAAGCAATGCCAAAATGAGGGGGGGGATACACCATATATAAGCTGAGCGCTATCAGACATGAGGATCTTTTGCGGCCTGCAACACACTGCGCCCAAAGGCGACATCCTCCTGACTTCTAACGTCCACCTGGTAGAACCTAGTAAACGTGTGTACTGAAGACCATGTTGCGGCCTTACAGACTTGAGCCAGGGAGGCCTGGTGATGCACTGCCCATGAAGTTCCAACTGCTCTCGTGGAGTGCGCCCTAACTTTGAACGGAGGCGGTCTACTTCTCAAGCTATAGGCTTGTATTATGACCTGTCGAATCCACTTGGCTAAAGTAGATTTTGACGCTGCCTGACCCTTTCTGGGGCCTTCCGGCAGAATAAACAAAGTATCCGTTCTGCGAATCTGAGCAGTGGCTTTTAGATAAGCTTTAACTGCTCTTACTACATCCAAAGAATGCAATAACTTTTCCTCTACCGAAGTAGGCTTGGGGAAAAAAGAAGGAAGAACCACATCTTGGTTCAAATGAAAACTCGATACCACCTTAGGAAGAAAGGCTGGATGAGGACGTAACACTACTCTGTCCTTATGGATAACCAGATATGGCTCCTTACAGGACATAGCTGCTAATTCCGATACTCTTTTAGCCGAACAAATGGCTACTAGAAAAAACAATTTCCTGGTGAGAAGCACTAAGGAAATATGCTGTAATGGTTCAAATGGTTGTTTCTGTAGAACCGACAGAACCAAGTTTAGATCCCATGGACATATGGGAATATTAACCGGAGGACTAATACGCATCACTCCTTGTATAAAGGCTTTGACTAGTGAATGCGAAGCCAAGGGCCTTTGAAAAAATATTGACAAGGCCGAAATCTGACCTTTGATAGTACTCAAGGCAAGCTTCCTATCTACAGCCCATTGTAGGAAGTCCAGAATTCTACCTATTACGTATTTACGTGGATGCCATTTCCTGGCCTCACACCAGGCGATGTACGCCTTCCAGATTCTATAGTAGATCTGCCTGGATACCGGTTTCCTGGCATTGATCATGGTAGACACCACAGCATTAGAGAGCCCTCTCCTTTTTAGAATGTGGGCTTCAATAGCCAGGCCGTCAAACCTAGGGCTGGTAAGGAAGGGTGGTATATCGGTCCCTGCGAAAGCAGGTCCGGACGATGTGGGAGGGTCCAAGGACTCCCCACAGACATTTTTACAATCTCCGCGTACCATGCTCTTCGGGGCCACGCTGGAGCCACCAGAATCACTGGTTTCTTTTCTACCCTGATTCTGCGGAGTAATCGAGGTAACAATTGTGGCGGTGGGAATGCATATATCAGCTTGAACTGATCCCAAGGGAACACTAGGGCATCCGAGCCGCACGCTAGGGGATCCCTTGTCCAAGAGACAAACCTGTCCACTTTCGTGTTGAACCTGGATGCTAGCAGATCTACATCCGGTGTTCCCCACCGCTGACATATTGTCCGGAAAACCTCGGGATGAAGGGACCATTCCCCTGGGCATAATTGTTGGCGACTTAGAAAGTCCGCCTTCCAATTCTTCACCCCTGGAATGAATACCGCAGATATGGCTGGGACATATCTTTCTGCCCATCTCAGGATGTAACTTACTTCCCTTTGGGCTGCACGACTCCTGGTGCCCCCCTGACGATTGATATATGCCACTGCTGTGGCATTGTCTGACTGAATTCTGACAGGGGACCCTTGGAGTTTGGATGTCCATGCTACTAGGGCATACCGGGCTGCTCGTATCTCTAAGAGATTGATGGGCAGGGCCTTTTCCGCATCCGACCATCTGCCCTGGAGAGACCATTGCTCCAGTACTGCTCCCCAGCCTAAAAGGCTGGCATCTGTAGTGACCACCTTCCAAGAAATCGGACTGAAGGATTTCCCTCTTTCCAGATTCCGGGGAACCAACCACCAACGGAGGCTTCTGCGAACGGAAGGGAACAAGGACATTGGTACGTCCAGAGCCTGAACTTTTTTGTTCCAGGCTGACAGTATGGCCCTTTGCAACTTCCTTGAATGGAATTGACCGTAGGGTACTGCTTCGAATGATGCCACCATTTTTCCCAGCAGCCTCATGCACAGGCGTATGGATGGCTGTCTTTTTGAACCCACTAAGTGGATCAAATCTCTCAAAGACGACCCCTTTTCTCGAGACAAGAAAATTTTTCTCTGGTCTGAATCCAGCCTTAGCCCCAAGTATTCCAGACTTTTGACTGGTTTTAGGGCTGACTTGTCTCGGTTGATAATCCAACCGTGATATTCCAGATACTTGATTGTCTCGTGAACAACCACTTCTAGTTTTTCCACTGAGTGGTCTATCAGCAACAAGTCGTCTAGATATGCCATTATCGTTACACCTCGTGTTCTTAGATTGGCCAATAATGGGGCCAGAATTTTTGTGAACACTCTTGGTGCTGTGGCCAGACCGAAGGGTAAGGCTCTGAACTGAAAATGGCGCCCTTCTACTGCAAAGCGTAGAAATTTTTGGTGGACTGGAAAGATGGGAATGTGCAAATAAGCATCTTTGATGTCGATCGTGGCTAACCAATCCTCCCCTTGTAGGGCAGTGGCCACCGATCGGATCGACTCCATCGGAAAGTCCTGATATACAGGAATTTGTATAGCCCTTTTTGAATTAATATGGGCCTCCCGTCCGCGTTTGCTTCGGGACTGTAAAGAGGTTTGAGTAAAACCCGAACCCTCATTCTTCCAGGGGAACTTCCATAATTACTCCTTGGAGCAATAGTTGTTCTAGTGCCAACAGGAGGGACTCTCTCTTCCGGGGATCCCTTGGCACGTTTGACCTTAAAAATGGGAAGGAGGAGAGTCTTTTAACTCCAAACTGTATCCCAAACCTACTGCGGAGAGCACCTATCTGTCTTGATCGTGTCCCGCCAGGTCTCTTTGCGAACAACTGGAGTCCTCCCCCCACCCGACTGAGTGGGGGCTTCAATGAATTTAACTTTGGGGGAGGTTTTGTACCTCCCCTGACCCAGGGTTTCTCATTACCCTGCTACTGTCCCTGTTTTTTACCCCCGGGATTTGACCGAGGAGGCCGTCGGAACTGTTACACAGCCGATGCCCCAGGGACTGGAGAAGCAGGCCCCTTAAAGAGGGACCTCTAACTCTGCTTTTAACCGGCAAGAGCGTATTTTTACCGCTGGAAATTTTCTGGATATATTTGTCCAGGTTTTCCCTGAATAAGCGTTCACCATGAAATGGGACGCTAACCAGCCATTCTTTACAGGGAGCTTCAGCAGACCAGTTTCTGAGCCATAGGAGCCTACGCATATGTCTATAGACAGCGTAAGGCGGGAGGCCTGATGGACTGAATCCTCTATGGCGTCAACCGCAAAGCCTAAGGCTCTAGGTAGATCAGCTAGGGCAAAGCCTGCTGATCTGTCAAGTCCCTCAAGACCTGTTTCAACTGATCCTTCACTGCTTAGCAGACCCCAATAGCTGCTACTGCTGGTTGTATCACCAAGCAGATTTTCATAAGGACTCCAATCTTTTATCTATTGGGTTCTTGAACATTTGGACATTATCCACTGGACATGTCAGTGATTTATACATACAAGAGATGGCTGCGTCCACTGTAGGGACCTTCCATTTTTTTTTTTTTGATGAACTTATCCTCCATGGGATAGACCACCGGAAATCTCTTGGGGGAATAAATATTTTCTCAGGACGTTCCCAATCCTGGTAAATGAGCCCTTTCAGTAAAGGGTGAAGTGGAAAAGAACAAATAGTCTGGGGGCTTCTAGCGACCCCAACGAGGATACAGTAGTGGTTGATGGTTCCGCAAGGTGCATTTTTAAATGCTGATCGGACCATGTTAGTCAGAGACTGAACCCATAATCTTTCAGCTTGAGATGCTGAGAAAAGGTTCCCCCACTGTTGATTCCTCTATAACAGAATCAACCTTATCCTGATCCCCTTCAGGCAGGTCGATCCCTGTATGGGACTGTTGCTCTGCTAACAGGCACTCTGAAGGAGGAGACGGAGATCGGGCGTGCTTTCCCTGACAGGGAGGCAGCGATAAATTTTGACAATCTCTCTCTAATCCTCCCAGAGCTGAGGAAAAAACCTCCTCTGTTACATACACAGGAGCAGGTGACTGAGGACAGCCACAGTACCAAGTACCCCTGCGGGGTCTCTACAGTCACTTACCTCTGAACTTCAGGGGAGACTGGTGCAGCAGGAGTATGCCCAAGATCCTCAGAGCCCGATGAGACCCCCTTCGCTTCCTGGAAGATTCAGTTCCGGAGCTACTGGACGGCATATTCCTAAGCCTAAAGCTGAGGTATTCCAGCCGTAATACACCACTTTTACTGAGAATAGTCTAGCACAATTGCTGCTATATCACAGTTGGTGTCTACTAATGTGCCTTTCTAGGGGATGCCTGTATCAACCGCTTGCTGTATGCCTTTAAATGTTGCCAGCTCTGTCTCTGTACTTCATAGCCAGCTTACTGCAATAATGTGGCTTTTTAAAAACCTGCTGGGACGCCCGCACATGCGCAGAAGCGCTGCGGCGCGCACAGAGCGTCATCCCCCAGGCCCCGCCCCTTTTTCCGGCCACCTCTATATATAGAGGCGCGTGCACGCGCGCGGCCACGTGCGCCTCGGCGCTAATTTTCAAACATGGAAACCAGGGACAGGAGCCAGGGCCCCCTTTGCCGCAGGCCGGGGGATAGACGAACACTGCAACATGGCAGAGGAAACAGTTTCCTGTAGAAGAACTTACCAGCTGCCTGGACTTTGCTCTCTGAGAAGAAACTAGTCCATATGACAAGAAAAACATTCCACAGCGGCCTCTAGTGGACAAACACAGGTACCGCAGTTTAATATACTAAACATATATAAAAAAACATTCTTTTTTTTTTTTTTTTTTTTTTTTTTCTTGACCACCATTAAAAATTATTACATTTTTTTTAGTAGTTACAGGCATGCACAGATATTAGCGGGAATACCGTTAGGTAACAGACAGAAAGACAAATTAGGCTTGGGGGTCCCCCAATAGAACCAAGTTCCTGGGGGCCCCCACTTACCTGTTCCCCGCCGCAGGACTTTGTTTGGTCCACAAAAGCCCAAACTTCACCTATCACGGCAGGCATTGTAATCAAACCTTCAGGGACCGGGTTCCCAAGGATTCCACTCCCCTGGACCTGTATAGCACCCTGCACAGAAAACATCTTGGTCGTGGGTATGACCAGAGCTCTGGATCCCAGGGTCCAGCTCTCCTAAGAGAAGCATTACAGGCAGAACCTTGCTCTTCTCTGCAAGGCCCGGGTACCGACCGTTTAGCTATGAAGCTTTTTTGGTCGGATCCGGAATAGCTTACTGAGGCCCAAAAGAACCTGTACGCAAGCTCAGTGAAAAACACATGTTTCTTCTTGGCCAACACCTTAGACACTGGCAAAAAACTGAGGTGCTCCCGGATGGGAGGGGCTTATATAGGGGAGGGTACTTCCGGTTTTGGAAGTTGCCAGTGCCAGCACCTGACGGTAACTATATAACCCATTAGTAATGACTATGTCGCTCTGTGTCCCGTGATGTACGAGAAAGAAAAGAACGCAGAGGCTATAGGTGGGCTCAACTTTCTATGAGTTAAGTCCTGGAGGCATGGGGGGGCGGAGCCTATACCCAGCTGTGCTGACATGGAACGGTCAGGAAATGGTGGTCTCTTGTGTTGCTGCTTCTTCACTGTATAATCAGTGGGCTTCAGCAGCAACAACAGAAGAAGCTTTTCTGGCTAATAAAAAGGTAACATCTTGTGGTGTGTCTTCTTTTAGGTCAGGACTTTTCTCATTAAAATGGTTTACAGGTTCACTTTATATTTTTTCCCGTAACAGAGGGTTACATGGTTCCCTGCTGCCACAAATAGATATCAATTATAATGGGATATACAGCATCTGGCCTACCACTTTGTTGAACACAGCTTAACATTGGGGACATTTTTCTTTTTCATGCAACAGTAAAAAAAAAAAACACGAACACAGAAAACAGGTTTGTTCAGTCTTGGAGAAAAAGCCACAGTTGCTAGTATTTTTCTAAGATACGGTCACTACGGTTTATAAAAAAAAGCAAAACAAACGGGGAGGCAGACATTTTCAATCTCCAATCTTTTTTGGTATAGTCTTTGGTAACCCATTATATTGTCTCCCGACTATGGGAAGTCTCTGTGTATCAAAGGATTTTATTCTGGTCTTTAGCTACAAAAATAATCCATAAAGGCACTCAAAATACACCACCTCATCTCAACTATAATACATTTTTGTTTTCCCTGATATGTAGCAGATTTAGTAGCTTTATTATCCAAGATTTGTTTTATTTCTTACATAATATTTACTAAAACTTTAAATTTGTTACTCTAAAATTGGTTTTAATTAATTTAATGATTTTTATTTTTTTTACATCACTTCCCAAAATAGAACAGTAGTTTCATTGCAATTCATAGGGGGTCATTTAAGAAAGGCAAATCCACTTTGCTCTACAAGTGCAGTCGCTGTAGATCCGAGGGGGGACATGCAAGGAAAAACAGCATTTTAGCTTGCACATAATTGGATAAAATCAGCAGAGCTTCCCCTCATTTCAGATCTACCCCTCAGATTTACAGCGACTGCACTTCCAAGTGCACTGTGCAAGTTTTCACTTGTAGTGCAAAGTGTATTTGCCTTTCGTAAATAACCCCCATAGTGTTTACATGCCCCAGTATGGTTTCATTTTTAAAATAATATTTACACATTTTTGTATTTTCCCTCTTATTCCTTCTGTATTGTAATTGTACTGTCCCCCTTTATATTGTATAGCGCTGCGTAAACTGTTGCCACTATGTAAATCCTGTATAAAAAATAATTGTATTTACACATTGTTTTTTTACATAGTATTTAACATTCCAAATTAGTTTTATTTCCCACAAAAAATTTACTAAACCTTTCATTTGTTACTCCAAATTGACTTTGATAAAACTAAAGAAATTCACTTCCTAAAACAGAACAGTAATTTCTTCATAATCCAGAAAGATTTTACATACCAGAGTTGTTTTATTTTTCACGCCATATATAGATGTTTTTGTGTTTTTATTTACACATCACATAATATTTTATATCCTAGATTTGTTTTATTTCACACATAATAATATTTACCAAAGCTTTCATTTTGTTATTCTGAATTCATCGTAATGGATAGAAATATCCTTTGAACTAAAGAGAATTACCCCAAGGGCAACACATAATGGTGGAACTGCAACAGAATTGAATCACCCTTTAGGCCTGGTTCACACCTATAGAGGTTGCAGTTTGCATATTCCGGGTCCCCTTTGCATTTTTTAATACACGTTTTCGATCCATTGAAGTCTATGGAACCAAAAAAAGTCTCTGGCCCTTTACATAAAATGCACAGATGTGAACTACATCCATAGGAATCCATGTTAAAATGGACTGTAGTGTTTCTGCAAAACTGAAAACGCACGGAAAAATGCATAGGTGGAAACCAGGCCTTAAGCCTCGTACATACGACCGAGTTTTGTCAAAGGGGCATGTGCCTGGATTTGTCTTGCATACTAATGGCACACAATTGTCAGCCAACAAACACGAACGTGCTGGGACCCCTGTCATTTGATACACAGTTAAAAAAAATAATTGATGAGCAGTTAAATGGGGGGCCCAAAAATGTTGTCTCTTTAGTGACTTTTTCCACCACGGGCAGACACCATATTTAACCACTTAAGCCCCGGACCATTTGGTAGCTAAAGGACCAGAGGTGAATTCAGAATTTTGCACTGCGCTGCTTTAACTGTAAATTGTGCGGACATGCAATGTTGTACCCAAACGAAATTTGCGTCCTTTTCTTCCCACAAATAGAGCTTTCTTTTAATGGTATTTGATTGCCTCTGCGATTTTTATTTTTTGCGATATAAACGGAAAAAGACCGAAAATTTTGAAAAAAAAAATGATATTTTCTACTTTTTGTTATAAGAAAAATCGAATAAACTCAATTGTAGTCATACATTTAGGCCAAAATGTATTCAGCCACATGTTTTTAGTAAAAAAAATGTCAATAAGCGTATATTTATTGGTTTGCGCAAAAGTTATAGAGTTTACAAACTAGGGTACATTTTCTGAAATTTACACAGCTTTAAATTTATGACTGCCTATCTCATTTCTTGAGGTGCTAAAATGACAGGGCAGTACAAAACCCCCCCAAATGACCCCATTTTGGAAAGTAGACACCCCAAGGAAATTGCTGAGAGGCATGTTGAGCCCATTGAATTTTTTATTTTTTTGTCCCAAGTGATTGAATAATGACAAAAAATAAATAAAATTAAAAAAAAAAAAATTACAAAAAGTTGTCACTAAATGATATATTGCTCACACATGCCATGGTTATATGTGGAATTACACCCCAAAATACATTTTTCTGCTTCTCCTGAGTATGGGGATACCACATGTGTGGGACTTTTTAGGAGCCTAGCCGCGTACGGGACCCCGAAAACCAAGCACCGCCTTCAGGATTTCTAGGCACAAATTTTTGATTTCACTCCTCACTACCTATCACAGTTTCGAAGGCCATAAAATGCCAAAATCGCACAAAACCCCCCCAAATGACCCAATTTTGGAATATAGACACCCCAAGCTATTTGCTGAGAGGAATGGCGAGTATTTTACAGCTCTCATTTGTTTTTGAAAATGAAGAAAGAAAATAAATATATATATATATATTTTTTTTTTTTTCAATTTTCAAAACTTTGTGACAAAAAGCAAGATCTGCAAAATACTCACAATACCTCTCAGCAAATAGCTTGGGGTGTCTACTTTCCAAAATGGGGTCATTTGGGGGGGTTTTGTGCTATCTGGGCATTCCATGGCCTCCGAAACTGTGATAGGCAGTGAGAAGTGAAATCAAAAATTTACACCCTTAGAAAGCCTGAAGGCGGTGCTTGGTTTTTGGGGTCCCGTACGCGGCTAGGCTCCCAAAAAGTCTCACACATGTGGTATCCCCGTACTCAGGAGAAGCAACAGAATGTATTTTGGGGTGTAATTCCACATATGCCCATGGCATGTTTGAGCAATATATCATTTAGTGACAACTTTGTGCAAAAAAAAAAAAAAAATTGTAGTTTTTCCGCAACTTGTGTCAACATATAAAATATTCCATGGACTCGACATGCCTCTCAGTATATAGCTTGGGGTGTCTACTTTCCAAAATGGGGTCATTTGGGGGGGGTTTTGAACTGTTCTGGCATTTTATACACAACATTAGGAAGCTTACATCCACTCTTCTAACCACTTGAAGACAAAGCCCTTTTTGACACTTTTTGTTTACATGAAAACGTTTTTTTTTTTACAAGAAAATTATGTTGAACCCCCAAACATTATATATATTTTTAAAGCAAAGGCCCTACAGATTAAAATGGTGGGTGTTGCATTTTTTTTTTCTACACAGTATTTGCGCAGCGATTTTTCAAACGCATTTTTTGGGTTAAAAAATACACTTTTTTTAATTTTAATGCACTAAAACACACTATATTGCCCAAATGTTTGATGAAATAAAAAAGATGATCTTAGGCCGAGTACATAGATACCAAACACGACATGCTTTAAAATTTCGCACAAACGCGCATTGGCGACAAACTACATACATTTTTAAAAGCCTTTACAGGTTACCCCAGTAGATTTACAGAGGAGGTCTACTGCTAAAATGATTGCCCTCGATCTGACCTTCGCGGTGATACCTCACATGCATGGTGAAATTGCTGTTTACATATGACGCCAGACCGACGCTTGCGTTCGCCATTGGGCAAGAGCAGGGCAGGACAGGGGTGCTTTTTTTTTTTTTTCTTTTTTTTTTATTATTATTAATTTTGCTTTTTTATTTTATTTTTAAATTGTTCCTTCAAGTATTTTTTTTTTTTTAGCATTTTTATTGTTATCTCAGGGAATGTAAATATCCCCTATGATAGCAATAGGTAGTGACAGGTACTCTTTTTTTGAAAAAACTGGGGTCTTCTAGACCCTAGATTTTTCCTCTGCCCTCAAAGCATCTGACCACACCAAGATCGGTGTGATAAAATGCTTTCCCAATTTCCCAATGGCGCTTTTTATATCCGGGGGGGGGGCATTCCCTCCCACTGCTTGTAAAAGCAGTCCAGAGGCTAATTAGCCGCTAGGATTGCTTTTACATAAAAGCCGGCCGCAGGCTGAAAAGAATGATACCAAGATGATACCTAAACCCGCAGGCATCATTCTGGTATAAACATTCAAAGTCCAGCAACATACCAGTACGTTGCTGGTCCTTGTTGGACATGTATTGTAATCTTTTTATTTCATGCAGCCAGTTGGCTGAACGAAAAAAGAGATTGATCGGTGGGTATGCCCACCATTAGAATACCGCCCTTCATCCACCCACTTCTAATGATGGGCATACATGCACCATTTATATATGCCGAAGCATGGGGGCATCCTCCCGCAAAAAAGTTATGCCGCACACACATGGTCGGACTTTTCCACGGGCAAGCCTCCGTCGGAATTTCGACCGTATGTACGCGGCATTAGGAGCAAAATCGCTCCTCCGCCCCTGCTGCCCCAATGCTTCGGCATATATGCTTTTTTTGTTTTTTTACTGTGGTGGTGAAATCACCTCCTACAGCACTGGAGTCGCAGGGATCAGGCCTGTCTCTGCGAACGCTGCAGTTATGTGTGTTTTTGTTTTGTAAGTGACAGTGATCGATCGATACTGCACTTGGGTGGCCTGGGCTGGACGGAGGGGCAAAACGCAGGTGCCAGCAGGTATCTGGGCTGATCCCGCTAACACTGCGTTTTTGGGAACCCTAAACTGCTGGGGACGCTAGTATAGATCTGATCAGATCAGATATTGATCTGTTCAGATACTATACCACTAAGGGGGGTGTATGCTTCACGCGTGGGTGTTAGCGTTACTGGCACTAACCTGACGCTGCCTGGGGTGTGACTCAGACCCTCTCTGACGCTAAAACCTAATTGATATCACCCGCCGGGCGATCAGGGGGTTAAACCTTTATTGGGTTATATACACGGCGGGTGCCCTGACACTATAAAAAGCAAACTAACTAACCAGCGTCACCCGTAACACTTATATGGTGATCACTGGTGAAAGGGTTAACTAGGGGCAATCAGGGGGTTAAAACCTTTATTAGATAATATATGGGGGTACCTGACGCTATAAAAACCTGCGGCGAACCTAAAAAAAATTACCGGCTACCGATCTGCATCACAGACACTAAGACAGCGTTTAGAAAAACAATTGCTTAGTGACAGTGGTGATAGGGGGTGAAAGGGTTACCTGGGGGGCGATCAAGGGGGTTAAACCTTTATTAGATAATATATTGGGGTACCTGACGCTATAAAAACATGCGGCGAACCTAAAAAAAATTACTGGCTACGATCTGCATCACCGACACTAAGACAGCGTTTAGAAAAACGATCGCTTAGTGACAGTGGTGATAGGGGGTGAAAGGGTTACCTGGGGGGCGATCAAGGGGGTTAAACCTTTATTAGATAATATATTGGGGTACCCGACGCTATAAAAACCTGCGGCGAACCTAAAAAAAATTACTGGCTGCCGATCGGCATCACTGACGCTAAGACAGCGATCAGAAAAATGATCGCTAAGCGACAGTGGTGATAGGCGGTGAAAGGGTTATCTGGGGGGGTGATCAGGGGGTTAAACCTTTATTAGGGGGGGTTAGGGGGCTACACTGGACCTAAGACTAAACTTTGGCGACACTTTTACAGTCACAAATGTCACTGATTGCAGTGATCACTAAATAAATGGTCACTGCAATCAGTGACACTGTGACTGGGGGATGGGGGGGTGATCTGGGGGGTGATCTGGGGTGTCTGGGGGGGCGATTTATGTCCCTATGTGTCCTGGTGTCAGTATAGTGTTGTGTGCACTGACCTGATGTCTTCTCTTGTACGGCGCTCGGTATATGTGAGCGCCACACCAGAGATGACATCACTTCCTCCTGCTCCCTCTGTCTGACACAGACAGAGGGGGCATTTCCATTCGCCGGGAGCGATCGCGAGGGGGTGGCCAGAAACGAATGGCTGCCCCCTCATCCCGGAACGCTCCCGGACACTTAGCCACCGCTCTCTGTACAGAAGGGGGGTCCGATTGGACCCCCCAACTATACAAAAGCAATCACGTACACTCTACGTGATTGTGCATGTCGGTGCCATTCTGCCGACGTATATATACAGTGAGCGGTCGTTAAGTGGTTAAAACAACATCTTATTCCTAAACAGTTTTTGAAAAAGATTTCAGGAGACTTCGAAAAGTGTGAAGACCTCATTTACACGACCGTACATTTTTTACTGATGTTATTACATGTGTTTTCTAGGAGAAAAGACCCTGCGTAATGATCTGTAAAATACATGCGTATAGATGCATTTACGGTAAATGCGCAAAGCAGCGTATGTGTACATAGCTTGTTTTTATGGGAATTCCTTTCCCCCCTTTGTTCAGACTTCAAGTGGGAGTAAACTCCCTTGGTTGATGTTTACCTATAGGCGAGCATATACAAAGGTTTACCAATAGGTACAGTAAATATCCCTTAAACGTGCGCTGTTTAGGCGATATTTACTTGTGAATGCGCCGGTGACACCACCGAAGCATGCGCTCTGTAGGAACGGCATACCTGCGCCATTCCTTCAGAGCCCTGTGCCATGAACAGTGATGTCATCGCGGCTCGTCCAATCAAAGGATCGGAGCCTGCCAACCCGGCAGGAAGAACGGGTGAAGATGGAAGCCCTGTCAGCAGTGACAGCGTGCTGCTGGAGGGCTTCGTTTTAAGGCAAGTTTTACAGAATGTGCTAGTATGCGATGCATACTAGCACATTAAAACATTGCCTTGCAGGATGAAAATTATTATTTTTTTCTTCACAGAGTTTACTACCGCTTTAAACTATGCGCTTACAAACACGTACATTTATATGCGTAAGCTATTAAAGCGCATGTACTTAGATGCAGATTTTTGAATTCTGTGTTACAGATCTGAAAGCAGTTCACGTTTACGCATCTTTGAATGACTTCCCTGAAAACAATGCAGCTGCATTCAGATTCTTAATTAAAAAACACCCCTATATTATATATACAGCCGTGAGAATGAAACCTAAAGCTTTCAGATCCGAAACACAGAATCCAAAAATCTGTGTCCAAGAACATGCGCTTTACGCATTTAAATGCATCTATACTCGAGTATTTTACTGGTCATTTATGCAGGAACTTTACTTTTCTCCTAGAAAACACAAGTGTAATACTGTCAGATTTTTTACCATCCTATAAATATGACAACAGTTACTCTGTGCCCAATTAGTCTTGGAGTATAGGAAAAGCAGCAGCATACAGAGCTGTACAATATACTTGAGGGGGGAGTTGTGGTTACCTTTATCGCTGTAAATGTGGAAGAGCTTTACTTAGACTCCATCCGCTCCTATGCAGTTTGCTTTTGGAGTGTTTCTGCTGTGCTTTTTGCAGTGTTTTTTTTTTTTTAACCACAATTTTGCCACGTTTTTTTTTCTTTTGGGCAAATTTGTTGTAGGGCAGATTAAAAAAAAAACGCAAATCATGGCAAAAAAAAAATGCAGTAAAATTGCACTGCATGCTTTTCTGCAGCTTCTCCATTGAAGTCTATTGAACCAAAAACAGCACTGTTTTGCATTTAAAGAAAGTTCCTTGCCCTTTCCAAAAACGCAGACACAAAAATGCATTGATGTGACCGTGTTCCATAGGAACCCATGTTAAAAATAAATAAAAAAGTCCTGCGTTTCTGCAAAAAGCATGGAAAAAAAAAAACAAACAAAAAAAAACGCACTGGTGTGAATGGAGCCTAACACAGCAGTGACTTTTAAAATAACTTTTGCATCAAAATATACAAGTCACACACACATATGTATCATCGCTTAGCAGAAAGTATGGCAAAACGTAATAAAACAAAAAGCAATTATCTTACTAAGAATCATCAGATTTCAACAGCAGAACCTCAGAGCTCTGCAGCAAAGGAGAAAGCTGACATCAGTAGGAGGCAATGTCCTCCCAAAATTAACTTTGCCTTTTATACTGTATATCATTATAGAATATCCTATTATGTTTCCATTGTAAGGTAAAGAATGATGCCCTCCTTCTGGCCAATGTCTGGAGACTGGCACTGGTATCCTAATATATGTGCAGACCCCTAGTTGTCAGGGCTTTACTAAATAATAAAAAGATTATAGAATAAAGTTTGTCTATATTTTCATACATTCTACATTTATATATTTCAGTCTTCCAGCTCTGATCTATGTTCAGAACTAGTAACAGAGAATTTTACAGGGAAGAGTGCAGCATAGGACTTACCCCAGCAACATCGGAGCTGACACTGAGCTGTCTCCTGTCACAGGTGCTAAAGGACACACCCACTCAGGTGAGTGCAGGCAGGTGACCCCGCCCACAGGTAATCAGAGTGCATGGTAACACCAGATCGTCTGTATACACGCAAGAAGCACATTTTTGTTGTTGTTCTGCAGTTTAGGTTAATTGAAGAGCCTGTGCAGAAAAAAAGTGAAAGTAGTAGCATCCATAGAGGACTGTCGGGCCCGAGAGGCCTAGTGTGCAGAGGTTCTCCACAGTTCATGCCGGGAACAATGGCTCTTAACAATTATGTATTAAAGTGGAAATAAAAGCAAAACCCTTTTTATTCATTTTGGATATAGTAAGGCTCCTAGCGTTTTTCATAAGCTCCAAAAAAGCTAGAAAAAATAAATCCCTGGATGAAAAATGCTGATAATAGCATTCTTGTGCCAGCTTCTAGTAGCATTTTAGTAGCTTTTAGAAGCTTTAAGGCCCCTTTCACACTTGTGCGACTTTTCCTGCGACTTTGGACATCAGAGTGGCATGACAAGTCGTACCCCATGATTCCCAATGATAAACATTCATATCTGTGCAACTTCAAGTTGCACCGACTTCAAAGTAGTCCCTGTACTACTTTGGTCCGACTTTGATGAGAGTTGAGGTCCATAGACCTCAATTTTACACAGGCATTCCCTGAAATCGCATTAAATCATGGGAAAGTGGCCTTAGGAGCATTTAGGGGCATTAACGTTTTTGCAGTACATGAAGAAAAAAAAAAAAGCTGTTACTGGCATTTTAGTAGCATTTATGTTAAATCTGTTTTATTGAGTTTCAAGCATTTGTAAAACATATTGACTAAACATAGGTCAGGAATAACATATGTCCATTGAGTGTACAAGTCTACATTAGGATCGGAAGGACACTAAAATAACTTTTTTTTTGAAAGCTCGTGGCGTGTGAAACACACTCGAAAACTCCACCCGGTGCCAAAAAAATGTGCACAACATTAAGAGGTGACACAAAAACGTGCAACGGGTGTACACAAGCCTTTTGAAATCAGAGGGCCTTGCCCTGAATCCCCCGGGGCGTTAGGCTTCAGACAGGGACAAGGGTACTTACACTTTGGTCTATCTGGCCGAAACCAGACGGACCCCTTTCTCTGGATGGTCTGCCGAAACAGACCCAACAAGTACTAGGTGGGGCTCCCCTGAAGGGAGACCCCATGAGGGAAGGCGAACTAAGCCAAAAGGCCATGTCCTCCTCGCCCCAAGACTTTCAGGGCAGGCCCGAGGACCTACACCCAACCAGTCACACAGTGCAACAAACCGTGTACAAACAAAAAAATACAAAAAGTGACAAACAAAGAAAATAAATAAAATAAAGTGGGGAAGGAATAAGTGAAGAGGAGAGTGAAAGGTGGCCATTGTGCAATACAATGGCCAGGCCCACCGGCCAGGAATAAAAAATTCCTCCGGTCCCAGCCAAAAGGCCCGGCCCAGGAGGCAGGTGCTAAAAAAGCGTGTTATGGTGCAGTGACCGTGGTGCCATAAATCAATGTGACCCTCACTCACAGTGATCTTCTGGCACCCCTGGACTGCCACTCCAGGGGCACATACACCATAGGCTTTCAAGTTCCTAATCCGACCCCCCGACCAGGTCAGTGCAGCCCTCCGTCCCCATCCGGTAGAGAGCCCTTCAAGGTTTTCTCAGGGAGAGCTTCCCCCTTGACACAGCCTCCACCGATACTAGCCCTTCCAGGCCCCCATCAATCCGGTGGATTTGCATGGACCAACCCCGTCTCCATTCCAGGGCAGCTCCAGCTCCTCCTACCAGATAGCCGACAGGTACAGCACTTACACCAACCGGCCAGAAGGCCGGAATAAGACTCTGCAAAAAGACCAGACCAAATGCAGCCACCCATCCTCACCAGGAGCACCCTTCCAGACGGCACAGACTCGACCATGGGCCAGCCCCCAGTTTACTGTCGGGCAGCCGGCGTAGTCACTACTGAAACCGTCCTTCCAGGTGCAATGACGTCATTGGATTTGCATCCGCCCTCCCCATGTAGGAGGTGCTTCAGCGCATCCTCTGGCAACTGATAAGAACAGATACTACACTTGATCTTAGCCAAAAGGCCAAAATGTTAAGGGCCTCAGTTTTATCGTAATTTACTTTAAAGTTACTAGCCAGTCCAAACTCTGTGAACGCCTCAATAATGGCTGGTATAGATGTGTGGGGTTTAGTAACACAGAGGTCGTCCGCATATAGGGACAATTTATATTGACGATGGCCAATAGAAAGACCCTAAATATCGTGCCAGATGGCCGTGGCAAGATGTTCCATTGTGAGTATGCATAACAATGGCGACAGGGGACATCCCTGGCGGGTTCCGTTACGAATCCATATTTGGTCAGATAGGAGGCCATTAGACCGGATCCGTGCCGTAGGGTTGTCATAGAGAGCCAGGATTTTGCATAGCATGTTGGGCCCAAGGCCCATTTGTTAAAGCGTTCTCTCTACAACTTGCCAATGAACCCGGTCGAATGCTTTTTCATTTTAGTAGCATTTAGAAGCAGTTTAAGAGCATTTGTTTTTTTGTGCTGGAAAAACACTCCAAGAAACGCTATGAAAAATATTTTTTTTCTGCTCCTAAATGCTAAAGCTCAAAAAATGATAGTAGCCTAAAGTAGTGTGCATGGACACATAGGATAACACTATTTAGCTTCTAGGAGCAGTAAAAAAAAAGCAAATACCTGCTTATAGGAGCTTAAAAAACACTAGTGTGCATGGAGCCTAAAGGAGGGTTGTAATCCCTGTCAGTTTTTTCAATCTGTGTCCCATTGGGGAGATTTCCCTTTACTTCCTGTCTCATAGCCAAAACAGGACGTGAGAGGAAATCCCTCCAAAGTGAGGGAATCCCCAGCTGTCACCAGGGTCACCAGAACTAGTGAACTTGTTGTGTCCCCAATGGAAGATTTCCCTTCTACCCCTGTTCTGGGGACAGTCCAAAATTTGGTATTCGAAGCATGTATGGGCAGGCTGAATGTATCCAAGTTGATCGATCGATCGATCAATTTTGGTACAGTCAGCCTGTCAGATTTTACATGCGATTATTTTTAGTGGCTGTTATACCCGCTAGCAATAATCACTGTGTTCTCCAGGTGGAGACAGCTTCCCCTGCCCCTCCCTGCCGGGAAAACACAATAGCTCCAGGGGAAGGATTCCCCCATCAACACTGACTGTGGTTGCTGGAAAGAAAATTGCTCTGTCTATGGCCAGACTTATGCAGAAATATCCTTCTCTTTCTGTTGTGGTAATGGGATTAATGAAGGCAGGGGATCTCTTAAGTGGGAAAACACACAGCAAATAAAGCTTAACAGAGGCTGTAAAAGTTTGGGCTGGAGTTCCACTTTAAAAGAGAAGTACCTGACTCACTTAAAAAACACCCTTTGATAGGACCAACATTATCTATAGGGGCAAAAATATGTCTGAACCCTAAATACTCATCAAGACATTCCCCATTATATCCAATATTGGGAAACCCAAGCTTTGATCCAGGGATGGAGACAAGAGCATTTCGGAGACTTCGAGAGAAGGGCTATACCCAGGTATCGCATTTTATGCAATCCGAAACTTGGCCCACAATGGTAGACCTGACGAAATCAGGAGGTCAATTTGAAGTAGAACACTGGCAGGCAATACAACTTCGATACTACCTGGAGACATTGGGCCCAATGAGTAATTTTAAACGGGAACTAACTAGGTTTGAAACATACTGTGAGGAGAAGGAACCCACCAACCGAATAATATCTAAAATATATACGATGTTAATGACCCCACCAGAGAATTTTGAGCTGCCAGTATTTAGAAAATGGGAAAGGGACCTAAATAAGACCTTTACACCAGCTCAATACCAGAAGATAATATATTTGGCATTAAACTCATCAATATGCACTAAAATGCAAGAATTAAATTATAAACTACTGATGAGGTGGTATTATACACCATCAAAATTAGGCAGGTTCTACCCTGATGCATCAGATCAGTGCTGGCGATGTAAGGGGGAGCGGGGAACTTTGTTTCATATATATTGGACATGCCCTCAGATCAGACAATACTGGCTAGAGGTAGGAAGGATCGCTCAAAAAATTGAGCCTTACCCGGTGCCGGACGATCCGGGTTTTTTCCTATTGCATATAACGCAAATACCCACACAGACCTATAAAAAGTCAGTATTATGTCACTTGGTCAATGAGGCTAAGGCGTGTATAGCGAGATGCTGGAAAAGCTCTAGCCCTCCAACAATCGCAGAATGGCTCAACAGGGTCAGACAAGTGGGGGCGATAGAGGAGTTGGTGGCCTCGGCCCAAGACAGAAAAGAGCAACATATTAAAATCTGGTCAACATGGGAAAAATTTACGCAGACAGAAGAAGGGAAAAGATTAATGGGGAAGTAAGTCCGTCCACCTAGCCAGAGAAGTATTGAGGAGGTTATGGTTTACCTAACGGGGGAGGAGGTTGGGGTGAGGAGGGGAGAGAGAGATTTATTTAGTTATCTACTTATCTATTTAATTTTTTTTTTTTTTTTTTTTTTTTTTTTTTTTTTGGGTTTGATTTGGGAGGGAGGTAGAGGGGGAATGGATAAAAATGTAAGGGAGAAGAAAACAAGGGCGTGAGAATCAAAGACGTTTAATAGAGGAAAGGAACTTTATGTGTCCCTCCTGTCACAGGGAGACACGTGAAGGCCAAAAGGGAAGGGAACCCATTGACATTGAGGTTTAGAGGTGAGAGGATCTAATTAATGGAATGGGATGAGGAAAATAATATGAATAGAAATGTAATGGAAAATGTATAAACGATGTATTGTATGTATCCCTTTTTGAAATATAAATAAAGAATATTTAAAAAAAAAATAAAAGAGAAGTATGGCTTGGAAAAAAAAATTAACATTTATACTCACCTAGGTAGATGCAGCATCGATCTGATGCTGCATCTGCCCCCCCCCCCCTTTGGTTCTGCAGTGAAAACTGAGCGATCAAACACCACTAAGGCTGGATTCACACCTATGAGAATTGAATGGGGGTTTCCCCCCATCCAATTCGCATGACAGAAAATGGTGACCGGCTCTCTATGGAGACGGTTCACATATCTCCGGGACGGCTGCGGAGCGGCTTGCACAGAAACGCTGTGCATCTTTGGGCAAAGATTCGGCCCCGATTCAGCCCTGAAACGGAGTCTCTGAGCCGAGAGCCGGGACTGCCAGTCAGCCGCCCTCTGCTCTCCCCTCCAGGGCTCATTGAAGCGCTAGGCTGTAGAGGAGGGGGGCTGGCTCTGGCATCACTGAGAGGCAGAGCTAGGTGCCGGTCCAAGCTTCTGGGTGGATCCCGACCATATGCTGTCGGCTTAAAATGGATCACAGGAGTGCAGAATTTTACTACTACATGGCGGCTCTCTTGTGCAGAATCACATATATACAGTATCTCACATAAGTAAGTACACCCCCCACATTTTTGTAAATATTTTATTATATCTTTTCATGTGAAATTACACTTTGCTACAATGTAAAGTAGTGAGTGTACAGCTTGTATAACAGTGTCAATATTTTGTGTGGCCACCATTATTTTCCAGCACTGCCTTAACCCTCCTGGGCATGGAGTTCACCAGAGCTTCACAGGTTGCCACTGGAGTCCTCTTCCACTCCTCAATGACATAGAGCTGACATAGAACACATAGAGCTGGTGGATGTTAGAGACCCTGCGCTCCTCCACCTTCCATTTGAAGATGCCCCACAGGTAATGAACAGGGTTTAGGCCTGGAGACATGCTTGGCCAGTCCATCACCTTTACCCTCAGCTTCTTTAGCAAGGCAGTGGTCGTCTTGGAGGTGTGTTTGGGGTCGTTATCATGTTGGAATATTGCCCTGCGGCCCAGTCTCCGAAGAGAGGGGATCATGCTCTGCTTCAGTATGTCACAGTACATATTGGTATTCATGGTTCCCTCAATGAACTGTAGCTCCCCAGTGCCGGCAGCACTCATGCAGCCCCAGACCATGACACTCCCACTACCATGCTTGACTGTAGGCAAGACACACTTGTCTTTGTACTCCTCACCTGGTTGCCACCACACACGCTTGACACCATCTCAACCCAATAAGTTCATCTTGGTCTCATCAGACCACAGGACATGGTTCCAGTAATCCATGTCTTTAGTCTGCTTGTCTTCAGCAAACTGTTTGCAGGCTTTCTGGTGCATCATCTTTAGAAGAGGCTTCCTTCTGGGACGACAGCCATGCAAACCAATTTGATGCAGTGTGCGGCGTATGGTCTGAGCACTGACAGGCTGGCCCCCCAGCCCTTCATCCTATGCAGCAATGCTGGTAGCACTCATACGTCTATTTCCCAAAGACAACCTCTGGATATGACGCTGAGCACGTGCACTCAATTTCTTTGGTTGACCATGACGAGGCCTGTTCTGAGTGTAACCTGTCCTGTCAACCAGCTGTATGGTCTTGGCCACCGTGCTGCAGCTCAGTTTCAAGGTCTTGGCAATCTTCTTATAGCCTAGGCCATCTTTATGTAGAGCAACAATTCTTTTTTACAGATTCTTTGCCATGAGGTGCCATGTTGAACTTTCAGTGACCAGTATGAGAGAGTGAGAGCGATAACACCAAATTTAACACATCTGCTCCCCATTCACACTTGAGACCTTGTAACACTAATGAGTCACATGACACCAGGGAGGGAAAATGGCTAATTGGGCCCAATTTGGACATTTTCACTTAGGGTTGTACTCACTTTTATTGCCAGCGGTTTAGACATTAATGGCTGTGTGTTGAGTTATTTTGAGGGGACAGCAAATTTACACTGTTATGCAAGCTGTACACTCACTACTTTACATTGTACTAAAGTGTAATTTCTTCTGGGTCCATGCACTTTTATTACTTACAGTTGAGCCATGCAGTTAGGGCCCAGGCGGGAAACAACCCGTGGATATTGTCTCCAGCCCCAATCTTTCACTCTATGATGGGGGTGCCCAGTTTTAAGGGTTTCATCTCTAGAACATACACCATGCTACTATCCTCTTTTTTGCCGGGCTTTCCTGCGGGGGTAATAGCCTTGTGGGAAAGGGATGTTGGTCTATTTGAGGAGGGTCAGTGGGAGGAGGCGTTGTTAGCAGTTCAGGGAAGTTCGCTTAACGTTGCCCAACGCCTGTCCCAATTGTACATATTGCTGAGAGTACACTTTACACCTGCGAGATTACACAGGATGGGTCTGGGAGAGGAGGACAGCTGCCCGAGATGTGCTAGGGATCACGGGGACCTCATCCATTTGCTGTGGCGATGCCCCAAGTTGCATCTCTACTGGAGGGGGGTTCTTAAAACCATAGGGGAGGTGTTCTCGGTGGAGATTCCGCAGGACCCCAGGATCTGTATCCTGGGGGTTGTGGATGGCCTGCCACTAGAGGACAATCCAAAAACAGCCATCGGTAGAGCCCTTTTTCAGGCCCGCAAACTCATTCTTCACCATTGGAAAGCGGAAGAACCTCCTAGACTGAGTGAATGGATAACTCAGATGGGATGTACCCTACGCCTAGAAAAATACATCTATCAGCACAGAGGTCGCCAGGGGAAATTTGAAAAGCTATGGGCTCCTTGGTTGAATACCCCGGGGCTCTCTCCGCTCGAGCTTGTACTGGACAGAATGCTTTTATAGGCTGTTTGGTGGGGGAACGGGGGTGGGGGTTTGCGGGTCCCATATGCAGTTTGCAGTTGGGGCCTGGTGGGGGTGACGGGGTCGAGTCTTGTTTGAGTATAATTTGGAGATATGGGGGTCTGGGGAGTGTGGGAGAGAATTATGGTATATTTACAGCTTTGTATTTGTGTTTTTGTTTATTATTTCAAAAGTTATCTAAATATTTAAATGTTCTATGGATATAATACTACACAATGTGCAATGGTTTGTAAACTTTTGCTTAATATATTTTTCAATAAACATCCTTTTGGAGAAAAAAATAAAACGTGTAATTTCTTCAGTGTTGTCACATGAAAAGATATAATAAAACAATTACAAAAATGTGAAGGGTGTTCTCACTTTTGTGAAATACTGTATACATGATTCTGCACTTCCTCCAGCAGGGAGCATGTGCACGCCACTGATGGGCCACTTCTGCTGTGATTGTTCACGGCAGAAGTAAAATCTGCAGGTACACAACCCTTTGATCACCCCAGATACTAACTGACACTTTGCCGGAACCAGTGACAGTGCATATTTTTAGCACTGATCACTGTATTAGTGTCACTGGTTCCCGCAAAGCGTCAGTTAGTATCTTATTGTTCGCCGCAATATCACAGTCACGCTATAAGTCGCTGATCGCCACCATTACTAGTAAAAACAATAAAAAGTACATAAACATATCCCATAGTTTGTAGATGCTATAACTTGTGCAAACCAATAAATATACGCTTATTGGGATTTTTTTTACCAATAAAATGTAGCAGAATACATATTGGCCTAAATTTATGAAGAAATTACGTTTTTTTTTTTTATATTGGATATGTTTTATTTGTTGAAAGCTCTATTTGTAGGGGAAAAATTACATTAATTTTATTTGAGTACAGTGTCGCACGACTGCGCAATTGTCATGAATGGGGGTAAATCTTTCAAGGGACAAGTGGTTAACTAAAAAGCAGAACCCTAGAAGAACAGTTAGAATAGATACACACTTGACATGTACAGTATATGTAGCCCCGGGCCTGTAGTGCTCCTGCTGCAAAGGTCAGGCTGTCATCCTAATGCTGCAATCACCCACACACAGGTCAGAGTGAGCTGGAGGATGAAAAAGATAGAGAGGATGCTTTGACAGGGCTGCATTTCCAGCCTGGGCTACTGGAGGAGAGCTTGCCCACTGTCCAGGATACAGAGGACACTGTGATTGGCTGCAGTGCAGCCTGAGGAGGAACGGCTACAACCCCATTACCTGAGGACTGTGGGGTAGTCCCCAGAGAGACTGGATTTAAGATAGCCATAGACAGATTGAAATTTGTCCGGTTCAGCAGGAATCGGATGAATTTCAATTCGTCTATAGGTAGGCTGGTTGTACTGAAGTCGATCCATGAATTGACTTCACCACAACCAGCCTGTCACATTTTTTTATCGCCTGATCACTGCCAGTGGCTATAGCCACCAGCAGTGATCATTTTATTCTGGCTCCCGTGCTCTCCGCTGGCAGAACACAATAGTGCTGTGGAAGGCTGTGGGGTAGGTAATCCATAGAGAGACTGGATTTAAGCCAGCCATAAGAAAAATTGACTGTTTCAGCAGGAATTGGAATCATTTCAATTTGACTATGGGCAGGCTGGTTGTACTAAAATCAATCCATCGATTGACTTCAGCACAATTAGCCTGTCGTTTTTTTATTTGTTTGATCGCTGCCAACGGCTATAATCACCAGTGATCATTTTATTCTGCTGGTGGGGAACGCTCTCCACTGGCAGAGCACAATAGTGCTGTGGAAGGCTGTGGGGTAGGTAGGTAGTCCCCACAGAGAGAATGGATTTAAGCCAGCCATAGACAGATTGAAATTTGGCTGGTTCAGCAGGGATCAGATGAATTTCAATTCGTCTATGGGCAGACTGGCTGTCATTGATTGACTTCAGCACAACCAGCCTGTCAGATTTATTTATTTTGCCTGATCATTGCTGGCAGCTAAAGCCGCCAACAGTGATCATTTTATTCTGCCGGTGGGGAAGGCTCCCAGTGCTTTCCACTGGCAGAACACAATAGCGCTGTGGATGGGATCCCCCCATCAACACAGTGGTTGAAGCAAAGAAAATGGTAAAGAAAGAAAATGTACTGCCTGCCTGCCTTAGTGTTGTAGATCTGTGTGGGACTAAAGACCCAGAAGCTGAGTGGTAGAAGGAGAAAGAATCAAAAGCCAGGGCTCAGGGTAGTCTCACGTGGGATGTGAGTGGTGACCAGAGACTGAGCTCCTGAGTTGGAGGGCAACCTGCTGAGAGTTTTCCCCCAAGTATCAGAGAGAGACTGGGCTGCCACCTCTGTGTGGGGGGCACAGCTGTCAGAGAGATACAGCGACCTATAGGAAAGAGGCGTCACCTGTTCTGTAAGAGAACGTCACTGCAGGGTCCTGAGTTGCTACCAACACATCGATTCCTGACACCAGAGAGTGGGAGGAGGGCTAGTAGTGACAGCAAAGTGGTGAGAGGCCGCGGGCCACGGGCCACAACTTCATTATCCAGTTCAGACTGCATGGTGGTGAGAGGTTGCTGGCCACAAGTTTCTTACCAACTTCCTAAAGGGAAGTAGGTAAGCCTTACCTTGAGATACCTTTGGTATTTACCATGGGATCCACTAAAACCTGAGTGCTCCAGTGCAGAAACTTTAGGCCCTAATGTTTAAAAGTAAACTGACCAGTGGGAGGAATTTTAAAAGACTGAAGGCCTTTTTAGTTTCCTTTTTTTAGGACCTCCCTAGATTCAGGGTTCAGGTAAAAAGACACAATAATGCCACGTACACACGATCGGATTTTCCGTCAGAAAACCTTGGATGGTTTTTCCGACGGAATTCCGCTCAAGCTTGGCTTGCATACACACGGTCACACAAAAGTTCTCTGAACTTTCGACCGTCAAGAACGTGGTGACGTACAACACTACGATGAGCTGAGAAAATTAAGTTCAATGCTTCTGAGCATGCGTCAAATTGTTTCCGAGCATGCGTCTGAATTTTGCGTGTCGGAATTGCTAAAGACGATCGGAATTTCCCATTAGAATTTTCGTCTGAAAATTTGAGAACCAGCTCTCAAATTTTTGTTGGCGGAAATTCCGACAGGAAAAGTCCGATGGAGCCTACACACGGTCGGAATTTCCGACCAAAAGCTCACATCGGACTTTTCTTGTCGGAAATTCCAACCGTGTGTACGCAGCATTAGAGGTCCTCTCAGTGTTTGTGGTATTGTATAAAATTGTTATGTGCCATTACTTATTTATTTTTCTTCTTTCTTTAGCCTTGGTGTGTCAGAAGGCGTGGCATTGCCAGAAGGTTCATTGTTCTCTGGAAACAAGGGACCCATACAGGGCTGGGACGAGGGGTGGGCAGGAGGGGCAGCTGCCATGGGGTCTGTGGTATCATGTGAGGTGGGGGGGGGCACCACAAGGAGATTGGGAGGAGGGGATTTGTTTTGAGAAGGGGAATTTTGGGGGCGGCAAAGGGTAAGAACTGTTCCAGGATGGCAAATTTGGGGAGGTGTGCTAGGAGTGGTGATTTGGGAGGATTTGTGTTGGTAGGGGGGATGGGGGGAAGAGGATTTGTACTGGGAGGGGGAGTTGGGGGGGTTTGTGCTAGGAGGGAAATTTGTGGGGGGACTTGTGATAGGATGGGGTATTGGGGGAGGGGAATTTGTGCTGGAAGGAGGATTTAGAGTGGGGAGAGAGGATTTGTTCTTGAAAGGAAAATCTGAGGGGTAGATGATTTGTGCTAGGAGGGGGATTTTTTTTCTTTTTTGGGAGGGATTTGAGCTGGGGGAGAAATAGGAGGTAAAGATTTGTACTGGGAGGGGGGACTTTAGAGAATTTCTTTGGGGGGGGGGGGGTTTAGCTGATTAAGCGCAATTTTGCATGTTCGCCCTGGGCTCTGGATAACCTTCTCCAGGCACTGGACTCATTATACATAAGCAGCTGCCAAAAGAGTCATAATTTGGTTCAGCCAGTCTGATGATCCAGACACTTGCCACATTGGGCAGACCAACATTCAGGCTGGGTTCACACTATCTTCGCATGCGGCTCACAGCAGGGGTCCGGTGCGCCCCGGTTCACCTTTTCAGGTCCGATTTAAGCACATATTTTTGGCTGATTCGGACCTAAAACGGACCAAAACATGCACAGGCTTCCTGTGTAAATTCGCACCGGAGCCGCAGCGGAGATATGTGAACCGACTCTATAGAGAGCCTGTCAAAATCTTCTGCTATTGCGAATTGGATGTGGTGTATCCGAATACAAATTTGCAATAGTGTGAACCCAGCCTCAGAGCTCCCAGCTCCAGACATCTGAGCAGAAGCTATGATGTATATGTAGCGGGCATTTAAATTTGGGGGGGGAGCATCTGAGTTATTCAACCCGGATGCACTAATTGTTAGGGAGTCTTAGAACCTCTTTTGTGGTTCTTGGAGGACTCTGGTGGTGCAAGGTTCCCTGCGGCCTGCAGGTGGCGTTGTCGCCCTGGGACGGAGTTGAACCCGCACCGCAAGACTGCTCCCTTTTTGTCCTTTCCTGGTGCTGGTACAGCGGGGCGGGGAACCCACTGTGACGCAGAGGGAGAGGGGATAAAAGGGGCGGACGCCCTTACCACGGGGTCGGTCGGTTGGTTGGTGGGTTGTCCGGAGTTGTTCGGAGTTGGAGGACGCGGCCGCACCCAGGCACCTTCAGCCTGGGTGCTGGCGTTCCGGAGTTCCGGGCCCAGGTGCCCTTGACCTGGCCGGAGCGAGAGATGGAGTCCATCCCAGGCACCTTAAGCCTGGGGTGAGGTACTATGGCCAAGGCCTGGGGCCCAGTAACTTCGACTGGGTTCCGCGAGGGTGGAGGAGTCCGAGGGGCCCTAAGGTGTTGGGACCCGTATCTGGAGGTGAGGAGGCCGGGGAGTGTAACCCTTCCGAATAGCCCGGTACAGCATTAATCCGGTGATGGCGGGGCCTCTGGTAACTCTCTTGGAGGGATGTCTTCCCCCTGACAGGGGCTGCAGCGTAGCAAAGGTAACTCCAGTTCCTGTTCATTAGAGTCGCTGGAAGAGACTCTGAAGCCAAAAAGTACGTTTTACAGCCACTGTGCTTAGCAACCGTTGGTGAAACCTCAATGTTTTAGTTTTCTTTGAGGATTGTGCCTTGACCTACTCCCCACCAATACTGAACTGTTCTATGGGTCTCAAACTGTCTGCTCGCAAAGGACTATTTGTTTGCCGTTATGGAATAAATAAGTGTTGGACCTTTTCAGTGTGTGGTACTCCAATTACTGGGAGCAAAGGGGGTTATCAGCAGAACAGACTTGGCTCTGAGCGTATACAAAGCCCGAAGGTAATCTGGTGCTGGCCTTCACCTCTACATGCTGTAATCTAGAGGACATGGGCCGTGGCGCACCTCACTCTCCCCTTCAAGGTACCCATAGACCGGAGCCAGAGTAACCGCTAAAGAAGAAGAGAGAGGGTGAGGCCGCTACATATATAATAACTGGGATGACAGCATTAACCACTTCAATACCTGGCATTTTCACCCCCTTCCTGCCCAGACCAATATTCAGCTTTCAGCACTGTCACGCTTTGAATGACAATTGCACGGTCGTGCGATGTGGCTCCCAAACAAAATTGACGTCCTTTTTTTCCCACAAATAGAGCTTTCTTTTGGTGGTATTTGATCATCTCTGCGGTTTTATTTTTTGCGCTATAAACAAAAAAAGACTTACAATTTTGAAAAAAAAACACTATTTTTTACTTTTTGCTATAATAAATATCCCAATTTTAAAAAAAAAGTTTTTTTTTTCTCAGTTTAGGCTGATATGTATTCTTCTACATATTTTTGGTAAAAAAAATCGCAATAAGTGTATAGTGATTGGTTTGTGCAAATGTTATAGCGCCTACAAAATAGGGGATAGATTTATGCCATTTTTTTTATAATTTTTTTTTTTTACTAGTAATGCCGGTTATCTGCAATTTTTGTCAGGACTGCGATATTGCGGCGGACAGTTTGGACACTTTTGACACTATTTTGGGACCATTCACATTCATACAGCGAACAGTGCTGTAAATATGCACTGATTACTGTATAAATGTGACTGGCAGGGAAGGGGTTAACACTAGGGGTGATCAAGGGGTTAAATATGTTCCCTAGGGAGTGATTCTATCTGCGGGGGGAGGGGACTGACTGGGGGAGGTGACCAATCGGTGTCCCTATGTACAAGGGACACACCATCGGTCTCCTCTCCCTGACATGATGTGGATCTGTGTGTTTACACACACAGATCCACATCCCTGGCTCTGTAACTGCCGATCGTAGGTACGTGTCGGACATCGCAGCCGCCAGGCACGTGCAGCGGCACCCGTGGGCGGGAGGCCCGAGGACGTCATATGACGTCCACCCAGGATGGCAGAGCCACCTTGTGGATGTCATATTACAATACGCCGGTATTGAAGTGGTTAAAGCAGAGTTCCACCCAGAATTTTTTTTTTTTAAAGTCAGCTACAAACACTGTAGCTGCTGACTTTTATTAAGGACACTTACCTGTCCAGGGAGCCCGCAATGTCAGCCCCCCCGAGGCCGATCCATCCATCGTTTTGGGTGCAGGCGACGCCATAGTAGCTAAGGGAAATTGGCAGTGGAACCTTTAGGCTTCACTGCCAGTTTCGCTAGTCGCGCGGCTCTTTCTGAATGGCCCATCATCTTCTGGGACACACACAAGTCCCAGAAGGCAGCGGAAGGAAGGATTAGGGGCAGACCCAGAAGAGGACATGACGTACCTCGCCGTGGCAAGGCTGGGACGGAAGTTCACCTGTTTACGACTAAGGTAAGTGAAAAAAAATCCAAAAACGAGCGGTGGAGGGATGGTCTTTCCTTTAAGAAGAAAAAGTTGGGTGGAACTCCGCTTTAAACACTCTAGTGCCTACCTCAGTGGACACAGATGATGGAGCCAGAAAGGATTACAATTACAACAATTTTTCCCATACTTACAATGACAGTTTCTTCATCTGTTTCAGATCCTCTCCAGAAGCTAAAAATGAGCATGATGTGTGCTTCTGCTTTCTTATGATTGGGGAAGGAAGGTGGGCTGTAAGGATCTACCTGCATCACATTAATGTAACATTTAAGGCCGGATCACCTCTTTTCTTTGCCTGCAGTGTAGATCATTTATTTTCTGGAGATAAAATTCAAACATAGTTGCTGTCTATGTGGGCCATTAGGCTGCATTCACACCGTTTTCTTTTTTTGCGCTTTTTTTGTGTGTTTTTATGCACGACCTGCACACGTTTTTGAGCTTTGGCGTTTTTTTATTCGCCAATAGAGAAAACTATCATCTGTTGCATCATTTGTTGCTAGGTATTTCAGCTTTTTTAGCTTTTCCCTTAGTTTTTTTTTTTTTTTTAATTATTATTATTCATTTATTATTATTTTTTAGCAAGGTCCATAAAGACATAGATGAGTGAGTCCTGACCTCAACCTGATAGAACACCTTTGGGATGAATTAGAGAGGAGACTGCAAACCAGGCCTTCTCATCCAACATCAGTTCCCGACCTCACAAATGCGCTGAAGGGTCTGACATGTACTGACGTGCGATTTCAAGTGAAGTTGCACGATTTCAAAGATGGATTTGGTGTGAACCAGGGTTTAGAAGTCATTTTGGTCTGGCAATGTTTTCTTGCTGCTATTTTAGTTTTCTAAGAATTCTTTTTATTTACAATGTTAGTAAACGCACACAAGGACAACTTCTCTATATCGGTATTGAATTTCTTCATCGTTGGTCCGCTGATTAGACACAACCTATAACAAGACATACAAGTGAAATAAAGAAGTAAACGTAGATATTTGATTGGGTCAATTCTGAATGTGGCCAAATGAGAAAGAGGAAGTGGAAACTTCCAAGAAATTTCACAATAAAATTTAGAACTTCCACAGCCATCACTTTATTTTAATTTTAAATAAGGGCTCTTTCACACGGGGCAGATCAGTCATGATCCGCCCGGTGAAGCTCCGCTTGCTCAGCGGGGATCGCTCCGTTGATCCCCGCTGAGCCGGCGGATGACTGGGCGGTCCCCGCACACTGTACAGGGAAAGCCCTGTCAGAGCGCCGCTCTCCCCTATGGGGGATCGGATGATGACGGACCGTAGAGTCCGTTGTCATCCGATCCGCTCCGCCGACGGAAGGAAAAAAAGGGTTTTCCTCCGTCACACTTTGGCGGAGCGGATGTCAGCGGACATGTCTCTGCTGACATCCGTGCCTCCATAGGGCTACATGGAGCGTCCGTGCAGGTCCGCCTAAAAAACTGACAGGCGGACCTGAACGGACCCTCCGTGTGAAAGGGGCCTAACTGTTTTTTTTATTCTTATTAATAATACATCCCCATCATACTGTAACTCTGTCAGTGTACACATTCTAATGGGCAGCAGTAATATAAATTGGATCTGCCATCACCTATATTTTTCATGGTTAGCACATGAATGCCAAGTAATGTGTAAGTGGAATTTGTTTGTACTGTTGTGACTTTCTTCCCTTATTTTATATAGACTGTAAAATTGTAAGCACCTTCATTTTCTGTTATATCATAGTAATCCTTGTGTGTTTATATGGTGATTTCCCATTGTAAATCATTGCAGAATATACAAAGACAATAAGGGGGACTGTACGTTCCTGGGATCCCCCTTCCATCAGGAACATGGTAAAAAAAAATGTTAAAGCTTATCTATCCTGGTCAAAATATAAAATCATATACTCATTTCCACATTGTCAGGGCCGGATTCCTGACAAGGCCACCAAGGATAGGCCTCGGGCGGCAGTGGGTGCAGGGGCGGCGCCGCAGCAACAGGGGGGTGAAAAAATCCTCCCCCAAGACCCGGCATCTCCCCCTGCACCTCTGGCTGGTCGTTTAGAGTGCAGTGGGGAGGGGTGGTAGGAGGTGGAAGGCGGCGATCAGCAGCTCTATGGTGCCTGTGTGTGCGACGGGACCTCCCTGGGGCTTGTAGTACTCTCTCGAGTGTCAGTGTATACAGTGGAGAGGAGAGGGGAGGGGCCTCTGACCCGGGCAGGTATCACTTTCACTTTCACTCTGCTTGTACACTGTTGCTGATGCCCGGGTCAGAGGCCCCTCCCCTCTCCTCTGTAGACATTCGGAGATAGAACTACTAGCCCCAGGGAGATCCCCCTGCCTGTGGACACCATAGAGCCTCCCACCTCCACCAGACAGATACAGGGGAACCTCTGCAGGGGGAGGAGTCAGCTGTTTGGGGACCCTGATGTAAGAGGGGGGGCTTTCTGGGGACACTAATGTAAGGAAGGGGCCCTCTGGGGACACTGATGTAAGAGGGGGGCCTCTGGGGACACTAATGTAAGAGGGGGCTCTCTGGGGACCCTGATGTAAGGAGGGGCTCTCTGGGGACACCAATGTAAGAGGGAAGGCTCTCTGGGGACACTAATGTTAGGGGGGCTCTCTGGGGACCCTGGTGTAAGGGGGGCTCTCTGGGGACCCTGGTGTAAGGGGGGCTCTCTGGGGACCCTGATGTAAGGAGGGGCTCTCTGGGGACCCTGATGTAAGGAGGGGCTCTCTGGGGACCCTGGTGTAAGGAGGGCTCTCTGGGGATCCTGGTGTAAGGGGAGGCTCTCTAGAGACCCTAATGTAAGGGGAGACTCTCTCGGGACCCTGATGTAGGGGGAGACTCTCTGGGGACCCTGATGTAAGTAGGGAGGCTCTCTGGGAACCCTGATGTAAGGAGGGGCTCTCTGGGGACCCTGGTGTAAGGAGGGGCTCTCTGGGGACCCTGGTGTAAGGGGAGGCTCTCTGGGGACCCTGATGTAAGTAGGGAGGCTCTCTGGGGACCCTGATGTAAGTAGGGAGGCTCTCTGGGGACCCTGATGTAAGGGGAGGCTCTCTGGGGACCCTAATGTTGGGGGGGGGCTCTCTGGGGACCCTGGTGTTATGGGGGGCTCTCTGGGGACCCTAATGTAGGGGGAGGCTCTTTAGGGACCCTGATGTAAGTAGGGAGGCTCTCTGGGGACTCTGATGTAAAGAGGGGGCTCTCTGGGGACCCTGATGTAAGGGGGGCTCTCTGGGGACCCTAATGTAAGGAGGGGATCTCTGGGGACCCTGATATAAGGGGGGCTCTCTGGGGACCCTGATGTAAGGAGGGGCTCTCTATGGACCCTGATGTAAGGAGGGGCCCTAAAGCGCCCCTGACCATTGAAATCAATGGGCAGCGCCGCCGAAGCACCTGCAAAACCCTTTATTCGGCTGCAAGCAGGGGTTAAAAGTTCCCCGCTAGCGCACAAAAAGTGCTGCAAAAACGACTGTAAAGCATCGCTAAAACTAGCAGCGCTTTACCGCCGACGCCCGGGTGCTGGCAGTGTGAAAGGGCTGTTACTAAAACTGGTGCACCCAGAATCTGATGCAGCTGTACATAGTAGCCAATCAGCGTACAGTATTCATTGTCAAAGCTGAAGTTAGAAGCTGATTGAATACTACACACAGCCTCACCAGATTCTAAGCGCTCTAGTTTTAGTAAATCTCCCCCAAGGTCACTATGTCCTGTGAATAGTGTCACACATTTTTGGGTGCACTCAACCTAGCATTGTGAAATGATCCCAGGTGTGGTTAAGCCTCTTGGGCCAGTTTGTTTGTGTAGTGTGAGTTCTCCAAACTGTGCCTGGGACCATTGGGTGGTCCTGGGAGCGGTTGACTTCTGATCTGATACGGTTTGATGCAGTGTGAGTGCAAACTGTCCCACAGTACAGTTCTCACCATAGAGAACTGTGTAATGAAACAGGGATTGCTGGTCTGGTTAGCAAGGGAGTTTGCCCAGAAACACTTGTGAAGCCTCGTACACACGAACGAGTTTCTCGGCAAAAACCAGCAAGAAACTTGCTGGCAGAGATTTTTTGCCGAGAAATTTGTTCGTGTGTATGGTTTCTCGTCAAGAAAAGCGTCAAGAATCTCGACGAGAAAATAGAGATCCTGCTCTCTATTTTCTCGTCGAGATTCTCGTCGGCATGTTTCTCGACGAGAAAAGTGAGTGTGTGTACACTTACCTGTCCTCCCGGAAGCCCGCGCATGTTCGAAATGAATTCGACGCATGCGCGGTAGCTTCCTAGGCATAGATAGGGTATACCAAGATGGCGGCGACGGCATCGAATGTGACGAGCGCATGCTCGTCGTAGTCGATGACGTCACCGCGTACGCTCCATTCAAAGAACCGCGGGTTCTTTGAATCAAGCGTGTGTACACTCGGCCGGGACAATTTTCTTGTCCAAGAATCTCGTCGAAAAAAACGACATGTTTTTTTCGACGAGAATCTCGGCCGTGTGTACGAGGCCTAAGTCTTCCTGGGACCACTTCCATACAATCCAATGTGAGCACAGCTCCCAACTGTCAATTATTTTGAGGGACTGTCCCTGATTTGGAACCCCCTCTGTCTCTCTTTCCTCCTCTTTTTTTCCCTCATTTTGGTCTGATCCATATAGTTGTACATAAAATGCACTTTGTATCTTTCAAATAGTGCTTCTCAGTGCTAAACCTTTCATCCAATTTATAAATTGCTGTATTTGTAAAAAAAAAAAATTGGTAAAAAAAATAAAAATAAAGGGTTTACTTAGAGCTGCACGATTCTGGATAAAATGTGAATCATGATTTTTTTGCTTAGAATAAAGATCATGATTCTCTCACGATTCTCAGCGTAACATCATCTTTTACATTATACAAAAAAATTGGGCTAACTTTACTGTTTCGTTTTTTTTTAAATTAAAGTGTATTTTTTCCCTAAAAAATGCTTTTGAAAGACCGCTGCGCAAATACAGTGTGACATAAAATATTGCAACGACCGTCATTTTATTCTCTAGGATCTCTGCTACAAAATTATATATATATATATATATATATATATTGTGACAGCAGGAAGGTAAAGTCACCTGGTTGCATCCAGGGGGGTAGATATATTTCGCCCAGATTCAGGCTTTACGCCGATTTGTACAACTAGGTGGAGAGTTGTATAAGGCTAGTGTGCTCATGGATGACTCATACCTCTAGGGAGAGGGCTGGGCGTCGTGCAGACAGGGAGTTGATGAGACCAGCTGAACCTTGTCAGCTCATTTAGGCCTCTATAAGAAACTCCCAGCTTCATTAGATGTTAGCTCATGCCTGGAACCAGACCTGTGTGGACTGTCTAGGGAGAGTGAACCCCTGTGCGGTGAGGCAAAGCCTGTGTGGCTATTTGTTTGGACTTTTACTAAACCAGGGACTTAGGGACTAGGACAGCACTAGGCTGATCCCAGTTGTTAGTTTAGGAAACCTGCATGTTTAGTCAGAGGTCAAACTGACCAGGATTTATTTTGTTTGTTTCTTTTTGGCTTTGCTGTGTTTTTGTCACTGTACATAGAGAAATAAACCGCACCTTTTGATTTTGAAAACCACAACCTCCGTCTGCTGGCCCTGTTTTTGTGTGGGGAGCCCAACCAGGGGGTCACACACACCCGCTACCGAGTTAACCCCCTCACAGTTGGTGGAGAACCAGTGGCAGTTTTTTTAAGCCAGCATGGAGGAGATACTGAAACAGCTGGCTCTAGCAAATGCCAATCAACAGCAGACAAATGCAGGTTTGCAAAGGAGCCTTGCAGCCCAGCAGCAAGCTCATCAACAAGCCCAGCAGCAATCTGAGGCCCGTTTCATAGACCTGTTACAGAAGCAAGAGCAGAGACTACAACAAATGGAAGCAGTAATGCAGCAACGTCCGCAGACCAGTGAGGAAAGCCGTCCCACTAATACCGCGTCCTTTGGGGTGAGTCGTTTATTGACAAAAATGACTGGAGAGGATGATCCAGAGGTATTTTTGACCACATTTGAAAGGACTGCTGAAAGAGAAAAGTGGCCTGAGGAGCAGTGGGCTGGACTGGTGGCTCCTCTGTTAACTGGTGAATCGCAGAAGGCTTACTATGACCTAGAGCCTGACCAAGCAAAAGACTATGTGATGCTAAAAGCTGAAATATTGGCAAGGCTGGGTGTCACCCTGGCTGTCCGGGCTCAGCGTGTGCATAACTGGACTTTCCAGCTTGGAAAACCCCCCAGGTCTCAAATGTATGATCTCATTCACCTGAGCAGGAAGTGGCTACAGCCAGAGACTTTGTCCGCACCGGAGATTGTGGAACGTGTTGTGATGGATCGTTTCTTGAGAGCTCTTCCTACCGCCATTCAAAAGTGGGTAAGCCACGGAGACCCAGAAACGGCCGGTAAACTTGTGGATCGTGTAGAGAGATACTTGGCTACAGAGAACCTGACGGCCTCTTCCAGAGACTCTCGGACTTTCCACCCTAAGACCAGACCATCCCCAGGGGCGGATAAGAGGATTCCAAGGGGTGAGGGTGGAGAGAGTGAGAGGGTGGGAGCTCTACCCCAAGTTTGGCGAGAACAGCCTGGGAAATCAGCGGCTCAAGAGGCCGCAAGAAGGATCGTTTGCTACCGCTGCCGGCAAGCGGGACATATTGCAGCCAATTGCCCGGTTGTGGAGGAACCCATGCAGTGTGACTTTCTGACGGGCAGACGTCAGTCGCTGTGTGCGACAGTCGCATGCACTGCCATTCGAGGAACTGAGAAACATTTATGCAAAATGTGTGTTAATGGTAGAAATGTTGTGGTATTGTTGGATTCAGGTAGCCTTGTGACCCTGATAAAGGCTGAGTTAGTTAAAACAGAGGTCTCTGGGAATAGCAAGGTAGCTGTTATTTGTGTGCATGGGGACACCCGAGAGTATCCAGTGACTACAGTGTGTTTCGAGACCCCCAAAGGTACCCTCTCTCATCCAGTGGGCTTAGTATCTCAGTTACCGCATGACGCCATTGTGGGAAGGGATTTTCCGAAGTTCTGGGAACTGTGGGATGATCCTGAGCCCCCCACTGGTGCCCCTATGTACCAGGAATGTGATAGCCAGAACTCCTCTGAGAGTGGTGAGGACTCTCCAGAATTTCCCTTGTCAGTATTGGCAGGGGAGACTCAAGAAACTGGAGAGGAGCCCACCTCCTCAGACGAAAACCTACCGTCTGTGGAGTTTTCTGATCTGGAGGTTCACAGGGAAAATTTTGCCACAGAACAGTTAAAAGACCCCGCCCTAATAAAGGCACGGGAAAACGTAGTGGAAATAGATGGCGAGTTAGTGAACCCAGATAATACCTGCACTTACCCATACTTCAGCGTAGAGAAGGACCTACTGTATCGGGTGGCAAAAAGGGCAGAAGAAACCGTTGAGCAGCTGGTGGTGCCCAAACCTTACAGGAAGTTGGTGTTGGAGTTGGCCCATGGGCACATTCTTGGAGGTCATCTGGGGACAGAGAAAACCCGAGAGAGGGTATTACAGAGATTCTATTGGCCTGGGGTGATGAAGGACATAGAAAATTATTGTTCCTCCTGCCCTGTGTGTCAGAGGTCGGCCCCGATGCCACATTTCCGTAGCCCGCTGGTCCCTCTACCCATCATTGAGGTCCCGTTTGAGAGAATCGCAATGGATTTGGTAGGTCCTATAATCAAGTCCGCTAGGGGGCACCAGTACATATTGGTTATAATGGACTATGCCACCCGTTATCCAGAAGCGATCCCTCTCAGAAATACCTCGGCCAAAACCATAGCCAAAGAGCTATCTCTTGTTTTTAGCCGGGTGGGTATTTGTAAAGAACTGCTTACGGACCAAGGTACACCCTTTATGTCCCGGGTTATGAAAGAGCTGTGTAAATTGTTCAAAGTGACGCAATTGCGTACATCTGTGTATCACCCCCAAACCGATGGGCTGGTTGAAAGATTCAACAAAACCCTAAAACAAATGTTGAAGAAAGTGGTGGATAGAGATGGAAAGGATTGGGACTGTCTACTTCCTTATTTGATGTTTGCTATTAGGGAGGTGCCCCAATCCTCTACGGGATTCTCCCCCTTTGAGTTACTGTATGGGAGACACCCAAGAGGGCTGTTGGATATTGCCAAGGAAACTTGGGAAAGTGAGAGTTCTCCCCACAGGAGTGTGATTGAGCATGTCGCCCTGATGCAAGATCGAATTGCACAGGTAATGCCCATCGTGAAGGAACATTTGGCCCAAGCGCAGTTGGCACAGCAGAGAGTGTACAACCGTGGAGCAAAGACCCGTACCTTTTCCCCGGGGGATAGGATATTGGTACTTGTCCCTACGGTTGAAAGTAAATTCCTTGCCAAATGGCAAGGCCCCTACGAGATAATGGAAAAAGTGAGCGAAGTGAATTACAAGGTCAGACAACCAGGAAGGCGAAAGCCCGAACAGATATATCACGTTAATCTGTTGAAAGCCTGGAGGGATAGAGAGTCCCTAGTCGCAGAAACTTGGTCACCAGCTCAAACTGGTTGCGTGATTCCGGAGGTTGGAATAGCAGCCACCTTGTCACAACCCCAACAACAGGAGGTTAAGGAGTTTGTGCTTCGCAACAAGGAGGTGTTCTCTGAGCTGCCGGGACAAACATCTGGGGTAGAGCATGATATTATTACCCCGCCCGGTGAAAGGGTGAAGTTAAAACCCTATCGGATCCCAGAGGCCCGACGGGAGGCAATACGGGAGGAAGTACAGAAAATGCTGAACTTAGGGGTGATAGAGGAGTCCCAAAGTGATTGGTCTAGTCCCATTGTGTTGGTGCCTAAACCGGATGGGAGCTGGCGATTTTGTAACGATTTTCGTCAGTTGAACAAAGTTACAAAATTTGACACCTACCCCATGCCACGTATAGATGAGTTGATCGACCGGCTGGGAACAGCCCGATACATGACGACTCTTGACCTCACAAAAGGGTATTGGCAAATTCCCCTGGCCAAGTCGGCCAAAGAGAAAACCGCATTTGTAACCCCAGACGGGGCGTTCCAATATAAGAGAATGCCGTTCGGGTTACAGAATGCGCCGGCCACATTCCAGCGGAAAATGGACCAGATGCTGAGGCCCCATCGGAAGTATGCTGCGGCTTACCTGGATGACGTAATTGTCCATAGCACAGATTGGGCCTCACATCTGCCAAAAGTGCAAGCAGTCCTGGACTCTGTTCGGGAAGCGGGGTTTACGGCTAACCCCAAGAAGTGTACCATTGGGCAGGAGGAGGCCAAATATCTTGGGTACACCATTGGCAGGGGAGTAATAAAACCCCAACTCAACAAAGTCGAGGCCATCCAGAGTTGGCCACGTCCCAACAGCAAGAAGCAGGTACGAGCCTTTCTGGGAATCGCGGGTTATTATCGGCGCTTCATTCCCCACTTTGCTTCTAAGGCTGTGCCCCTAACCAACCTGACGAAAGGGAAAGGGTCGGTCATGATTAAATGGACCCCCGAGGCTGAGGCAGCATTCCAATTCTTGAAACAAGCCTTATGTAGCCAGCCAGTGTTGTACTCACCCGACTTCTCTAGAGACTTTGTCGTACAAAGTGATGCGTCAGATGTGGGGTTAGGAGCAGTATTGTCCCAGGTCTGGAACGGGGAAGAGCACCCAGTCATTTACCTCAGCAGGAAGTTGAAGTCCCATGAGGTAAATTACGCCACGGTTGAAAAGGAGTGTTTAGCGGTGAAGTGGGCTCTAGATTCCCTTCGGTACTATCTGCTAGGTAGGCACTTTGACATGGTTACGGATCACGCTCCGTTAAAGTGGATGGCTCAAAACAAGGAAACAAATAGAAGAGTGAATAGGTGGTTCCTGGCCCTCCAGGAATTCAACTTCACAGTAAAGCATCGCCCTGGCGTTCAAATGGGGAATGTGGATGCTTTGTCTCGAGTACATGAATGCCTGATTGCTGGTGTTCCAACCCCGAGGTTAAAACAAGAGGGGGGGGTATGTGACAGCAGGAAGGTAAAGTCACCTGGTTGCATCCAGGGGGGTAGATATATTTCGCCCAGATTCAGGCTTTACGCCGATTTGTACAACTAGGTGGAGAGTTGTATAAGGCTAGTGTGCTCATGGATGACTCATACCTCTAGGGAGAGGGCTGGGCGTCGTGCAGACAGGGAGTTGATGAGACCAGCTGAACCTTGTCAGCTCATTTAGGCCTCTATAAGAAACTCCCAGCTTCATTAGATGTTAGCTCATGCCTGGAACCAGACCTGTGTGGACTGTCTAGGGAGAGTGAACCCCTGTGCGGTGAGGCAAAGCCTGTGTGGCTATTTGTTTGGACTTTTACTAAACCAGGGACTTAGGGACTAGGACAGCACTAGGCTGATCCCAGTTGTTAGTTTAGGAAACCTGCATGTTTAGTCAGAGGTCAAACTGACCAGGATTTATTTTGTTTGTTTCTTTTTGGCTTTGCTGTGTTTTTGTCACTGTACATAGAGAAATAAACCGCACCTTTTGATTTTGAAAACCACAACCTCCGTCTGCTGGCCCTGTTTTTGTGTGGGGAGCCCAACCAGGGGGTCACACACACCCGCTACCGAGTTAACCCCCTCACAATATATATATATATATAATATTTGGGGGTTCTAAGTAATTTTCTAGCAAAAAATACTGATTCTAACTTGTAAGCAACAAGTGTCAGAAAAAGGCTAAAGCCTCGTACACACGATCGGATTTTCCACAGTCAAAACGTCTGACTTTTGTCCGAAGGGCGTGTGCCTTGATTTTGTCTTGCATACAAACGGCACACAAACATGAACGTAGTGACGTACTAGACATACTATGTGGTTTTTCAGCTCTTTAGCGCCACTCTTTGGGCGGCTTCTGCTAATGTTGTGTTTGGTGAGCATTGCTTCTGAGCATGCATGTTTGTACTTTGAACTTTTGTCTGGCGAACTTGTGTACACGCGACCGGAAAATCTGACAACAGACCGTTGTCCGCGGAAAATTTTAAAGCCTGCCATCCAACATTTGTCCATGGAAAATCCGACAACAATTGTCCGATGGAGCATACAAACGGTCAGATTTTTAGCCAACAGTCTGTCAACACACAATTCCCGTCGGAAAATCCGATCGTGTGTGTACGAGGCTTAAAGTGGATGTAAACCCACTCTCATCCTTTCCAAACTGCTGCCATAGTGCTGATCTATAAGGATATAGATGCCTCCTGCATGTATCCTTACCTGTCAAATGTCTCCCCTCTGTCTGTTATGAGACCTGACAAACTGCAGATTCTGTGGGTGGATCTGTTGTCTGGAGATCGGTGGGTGGAGTCGTCATGTCAGTAGACTCCCCGCCCACCTCTACACTCCCCTTGTCAACATCCATTTTCTCATGTGTATTCCTTACACTGAACTTCTGCTATGATCACTAACATCCAGTCAAAATCCAGAAAAGTAACCACATGACTTCAGAAAAGGAGTGGGGGTGGGAATTAAAAAATAATGCCTGTCTCAGGCTTAGTGCATGAGATATGTAAATAACCTGTCATTCACAGCAAGGGGGCGGAACGGACAAAAGTTCTCCTGTTTGTCCGTTTATCTCACTGAACAATAAAAGAGAATTGCTCAGAGCTGGATTAACTCTTTGTGGCAAGACCTGGCACATATGATAGCAAATCTTGTACACTACATTGTGACAGCAAAAAATAAATAAAAAAAATTGAGTTTACATCCACTTTAAGTCTTTAAGTGGTTAAACTGACCTAATTTGCAGACCAAAGTTCATCCCTTTGATATAAAAGCACTGAGCTTTTTATATCTCAGTGCTGAGCAATGTTGTGATAAACTTTGCCGGCTGCCTTTTTGTTTTTATTTTTTTGACAGCTCTAAGCAGAGAAGGGCTTTGCACTTGTTACATGAATTGTGGAAATGCCGGATTGAGATCGTGAGGGGGGTTGAATCGAGATCCCGATATTTGAACGATTATTCAGGCAGCTGTAGTTTAACTAATATTTTTTTTTATAGAATTCTTAGGGGGGCATGACAGGGGGTGTGTCCTATGCCTACATGATTTTGCTAATGGGTGTCCTTCGTTCCCATCTCAAAAAGCTGTGAGGTATGAGTGTGAGTGTAAACCAGCAGAGGAGAGGGGGGGACAGATGGACCCTGGCACAGTTCACTTAAAACAGTCCCAGGGTGAGCGCACCCTTAGAGAACCTGCCTTTTGAACTACAGAGGAGCTGAGAAGAGGAGTTGCAGAAGAGTCAGCACAGGAATCATTGCTTTCAGGCAGCAAGGTACCATGGGATATATAGTCCTTAGAAATTCAGAGTAAACGGCAGAGGAGAAGCTGCAAAGCATGCAGGGAATCCAGGAAGTTGTGGAAAGAGATGGCCAGCAGACAGGCAGAAAACGGAAAATTGAATTCAAATACTTACCGTAATTTTCCTTTCCTGACGAGCTCCATGTCGGCACAGCTGGGGTGAGGCTCCGCCCACCCCTATGTGATCAGGACTTAACTATAAATTTTTCACTCACCTCAGCCTCAGTGTTTCGTAACTATTACTACTTAACTGGGCGGGTTCTGTGCCGACATGGAGCTCGTCAGGAAAGGAAAATTACGGTAAGTATTTGAATTCAATTTTCCGTTTTCCTGACGGCTCCATGTCAGCACAGCTGGGAATTAACTAGCCAAAACAGGAGAGGGATAATGCTACACACTCCAATTCTGACTAAAACGGTAACAGAAAACATAATGCCTCTGACAAACTCAATTGTCATGAATATGAATATTTTGGTGTCCACATAGTTGTATTGCGGATAGTTTGAGACACCCGGCCTGCTGTCACCCTCAAGGTCTGGACCCTTCTAGTGAGAGTGCCGTGATTCTCCTGGCACAGCCAGCCCTACAACCTGCAGGCCAAGGAGATGAGGTTATCAACCAAGAGATAATGATTTTACAGCTCTCAGCAAGATTATTATGTGTTCCACCTGAAAAGGACAAACAGATGTACAGAGCTCCTGGCATATGATTAAAATATTAAAATAGCCTTGATTAAATATTTTAGCGCTTAGCCCACATCCGATGGGCTAACTTCTTGAGTACTCCCCAAAGGGAACGTAGGAGGGAAACCTCTTGTGTGATATGAACTATGAAGGTCAGTTCAGGCACATATTAGAGCATTGGCATGAGCACCATCCTGCCTGGGAAGTACGCGAGTATGGGTTCTTTAAACCCAAGGACACCAATGCTGATGTAATTGCCACCAGTATATCAGTTTCAGCGAGAAAGTACCACAGGGTGATTGAAGGCATCCGATGAAATAACATCCATCAGCATTGGTATATTTCATTCCGGAAACAAGTTTGAGGTTTCCACCAAATTGAATCTTGAAAAACTGTATAATTAAGCGTTGGAAGCTTGCTGAATGCCGGTGAAGACAGCGATAGCCAAAATGCATGCCTATAGCATGCTTACGCATAGACTTAAGTCAAGCCATGCCTGTAGGCATTCGAAGCAGGCTTCTGAAGAGTCCAGCGTAAAATCTTGATCAGCGAATATACTGGGCATATATGTCCTGTTCTACTATAGGCATGCTTAGCGTTGACCTTTCTCGTTTCGTAGAACTGTTCAAATCTTCACCGAGCATTCGACATCCATTAGGCTCTGCCTCTCTCGACCCAGGCCATCAGCCTGAGCCTGTCGGATGCTGAATGAATGGGACTGGAGAAGATTTGATCTACCAGGCAGAGGGCGTCACTCCTTGACACTCATCAGGATGAGTAGCGGGTACCAAAACTGTCACCTTCCCTTGCCCCAGCCTTAGCTGGAAGCTGAGAATCAGAGGGAGCAGCTGAAAAAAAGGCATAAGCAGTCTTGGCGATCCATTCTGCGGTCAGCACCTCCACTCCGAGAGCTTGCGGCTCCTGGGCCCTGGAATGGAACTTCAGCAACTTAGTGCCGACTGGGAATGTAAGCGGCCTACCACTGGCAGACAAAACACCAAGCTCTGTTAGTTCTCGAAAGACTCGCAGTAGTCTGGATCATCCATTGTCGTCAGACTTGACCTGGACAAATAGATTGTCTTAAGATTCTTCCGACCAGGCACATAGGTCGCAGATTGTTGGGAGGATTGACTTTCCCAGGACAGGCTTACTCTGGATGAGATGACTGAAGGCTAAGAGCCTTAAAAGGCTGCCCTCAACTCTAAGATGGAGTTTTGGATCCTTGACAAAAGACCATTGGTCCTGAGCTCATTGTTCCTGAAGTAGGGCTCCCCTAAACTGGCTGGTATCTGCCTGTACCACCAGGTCGTTTGAGCTGCTGGGGCAAGGCGATTTCTATGGCTCAATCTGAGACGTGAAGGATGAAAGATCTCCAAATATGGCCCAAAATGCTTTCCTTAGGGGACCACGTGTCCATCCACAAGCCACAGAGGAACCACATAGTGCCCCTAGGGCATGTATGGGTGGCACAATCCCAAAATAACAGAGAGCATCCTGACATGGAAGTTCTTATTGACTTCTTGGACTAAGCATTTGCTTCCTTGTCTTTCCTGGACTCCCATCCAGAAAAGCACAGGAGCTACGCTCTCTGGCGTGAGCGTGAGCAATAACTCTTGAATTTTCGGTCTTAAACTCCGTAGACCTTCATCTTGAGGCAGGAAGCCAAACTGGCCACTATTTAATTTAGGCTTGCCCTTCTGCGATTATGAAAAAAAAATGCAGTGACCGCGTTTGTCCTTGAGGGTCCTTGAGGGTCGCACCTTCTGATGGTAAGGTCATGTGAATGGCCGATCCCACAATGGACACATACTAACCAGCGGGGTGGTCCCAACCCCTGGACCTCTATTCGTTACAAAGGGCATAACTTTGACATCCTGCTGTGACGATATCCTCCAATCTTGACGAACAAGCACTTGATCCATTCAACATCCAGCCGTCTTCTGGAGGTATTTAACCGCTTTAGATCCGGGCCATAGACTATTGACGGCCTCAATGTGGATCTAAAAATCCGGGAGGACGTCAATAGACGTCCTCGGCTATTTCGGCCACTGGGGGGCGCGCACATCACTGAGATGCCGATGCGCGTGCCTGGCAGCCGCGATGTCCGCCAGGCACCCACGATTGGCCGGTACACAGAGCAGGGACGTGGATCTCTGTGTGTAAACACAGAGATCCACGTCCTGTCAGGGAGAGGGACCGATGCTGTGTCCCTTGTACATAGGGACACAGATCGGTCACCTCCCCCAGTCAGTCCCCTCCCCCACACAGTAGTAATCACTCCCAGGGCACACATTTAACCCCTTCCCCGCCCCCTAGTGTTAACCCCTTCCCTGCCAGTGTCATTTTTACAGTAACCAGTGCATTTTTATAGCACTGATCGTTGTATCAATGACAATGGTCCCAAAATGGTGTCAAAAGTGTTTGATGTGTCCGCCATGATGTCGCAGTCACAATAAAAATCGCTGATCGCCGCCATTACTAGTAAAAAAAATAATAATAATAAAAATGCAATAAAACTATGCCCTATTTTGTAGACGCTATAACTTTTGTGCAAACCAATCAATAAACGCTTTTTGCGATTTTTTTTACCAAAAATATGTAGAAGAATACGTATCGGACCAAACTAAGGAAAAAAATATTTAAAAAAAAAAATGGGATATTTATTATAGCAAAAAATAAAAAATATTGTGTTTTTTTCAAAATCGTCACTCTTTTTTTGTTTATAGCGCAAAAAATAAAAACCGCAGAGGTGATCAAATACCACCAAAAGAAAGCTCTATTTGTGGGAAAAAAAGGACGTCAATTTTGTTTGGGAGCCACGTCGCACGACTGCGCAATTGTCATTCAAATCGTGACCGCGCTGAAAGCTGAAAATTGGCCTGGGCAGGAAGGGGGTTTAAGTGCCCAGTAAGCAAGTGGTTAAAATACTTCCAAAGTTTCACCTCTATACACAGGCATTTCACAAACCTTGGCAATCTGGACACAGGTTGTCCTCTTTCTTCTGTTCAGAAGAGACTGGAGAGAATTGATTGGACCAAGAAGGCCCTGAAAGAAGGCTGGACATTGCCAAACAGACGGTCCCCATACGAGAAGAATCTAGCCATTCCTTTAGAGTTTCTTGACCATCTGCTTAATTGTGACAACTAGTTAGGTGTCGTCATCTTTATCCTAGGTTGCTTGAACTAGGTAACATCCTTACCGTCTGTTTCTCTATGGAAGGATCTGAAGCGGATTGTTTGCTTGGGAAGGCTTGGAGAATTCACAGGGTGATTGGAAACACTCTTTTAGAGCGTATTGACCACGTTTCATGAGTGCGACCACCTGTTAGGCGCCGTCATCCATATCCTTGGTTGCTTGACAAAGCAGACTGTGTGCAGTCATGTCCATCCGGAAGTTTGGAGAATGGGCTGCTTCACCTGGTATGGACAGGCGGTTTCTCATTATCAGAGCAGATAACCCTTTCACAGGGTGAGCCGAAACCCCCCCCCCCTTTAGAGTGTATTGGCAATTTGTTTATTGGGTGTAACACCCTTTAGGTGTCACCCTCCTCCCTGACTGTTTAAGCCAGTGGGATAAATACTGTCATGCCCATCTGGAAATTCTGAAAATTGGCTGCTTCACCTGGTGTGGACAGGCAACTTCTCATTGTCAGAGCAGATGACCCCTTTTACAGGGTGAGCCGAAAACACCCCTTTAGAGTGTATTGGCAATTTGTTTATTGGGTGTAACACCTTTTAGGTGTCACCCTCCTCCCTGGCTGCTTAAGCCAGTGGGATACATACTGTCATGCTCATCCGGAATTTCAGAAAATTGGCTGCTTCAACTGGCGTAGACAGGCAGCTTCTCACTGTCAGAGCAGGCGACCCTTTCACAGGGTGAGCCAGAAACACCCCTTTAGAGTGTATTGGCGATTTGTTTATTGGGTGTAACACCTTTTAGGTGTCACCCTCCTCCCTGGCTGTTTAAGCCAGTGGGATACATACTGTCATGCCCATTCGTGTATTCCTCTTATAGAGCTTGAGGAGGGATGTTTGCTGGCTTGGGAAAGCCATGAGACTGCTCCTTCATGTTCATCCATGTCTTCTTATTGAAGGGCCTGAAGCATGTTCGTTCTGAGATTGGTAAACACTAATAGATAACCTCACCACAGGGCCTGTGCACCATTCAGCAAACCAACCCATAGCTCCGGATCACACTGGTGCGTTTTTGACATGCGACCCAACCAGTCAAATCGCATGAAAATAATATGCGGCAATTGCACTGCCCTAATCGGTGCAGCGCTGCATCAGCGGCGCTACACACCAACTTCAAAAAGGCAGTTTTGTACTACCTTGCGATTTTGGGTTGCATCCTATATTGACATCTGCACAGAGACTTGCACAGATGTCTCTAAAAATTGCGACCGGAACCGGAACTGACCAGCGGGAGACAAAGCTGAATAGCACAGCCTCATTCCCGCAACCCAGTGAGACCCTGGACTAGGGAAAAAAACGGTTAAATGCAGTAAATAGATTGTTTAGTAACAAACCCTGAGGGGTTAAACACAGCTAGAGGGAGGCAGAAGCTTCCATCTACAGCCCTGTTAACCAGATGGAGGTTAATTTGGCTAGAATCTAATCCTGGGAGGAATCAGGTTATGAGGAAAAAGTTTGTTTCAGAACATCAAACAAAAAGGTAGGAATTTGTAACAAAATTACAACCATCTGCAGTGTACACAAACCAAGGGAATTGTAGACATCATAAACATGCTTCTCCATACACTTTTTTTCTTCTTTTTAATTTTTTTAAGGAAGACCAAAGATCACATGGAAAAATACAAGGATATCCCATCCAAAGGCCATGGCTGGATTCAATAGACATCTTCCAGGTGGTTCCATCTACCTTCTCTGCAAAATGCTGGTCTTTGGAGGGGTTTGGCATAATGGCATGACAGTAAGCAAACACGAGCAGCCTCCAACAGATTATATCCATGTGTGAACAGACAAAGTGTTACTTTGTGTATCTGATATGCAGAGTACTCCCTGTCCAGTAATGCAGAACATTGGATACAAAGCATTTAGCTCACCCAACCTCCGTCATCTGACTGTCGACGTTGGCACAGCGCGGGTGCGCGTGCATAGGGGAATACTCTGCCACAACCGCTGTCCATCTTGTTTGGACTAAGCGGACCCCAGACACGGCTGTTAGCCATGATAAAGCCGCCCCGAGGACCAGCAGCGGGGCTCCCTGGATTATGGTAATTTAGACTAGACACCAGGGACTTCGTCCAGCTTCATCCACACATATGGACGGTCCACCAGCCATTTAGACCAGCTAGGTAGAGGAGCACACCTCCGTCCTGCACGTAGGAGGAAAAGAGAAGAACGCTGATGCTGAGATGAGTGAAAAATTAATAGTTAAGTCCTGATCACGTAGGGGTGGGCGGAGCCTCACCCCAGCTGTGCCGACATGGAGCCGTCGGGAAAATAGATTTTTCAGGTAAGCTTACCTTTAAGTGCAAATTGAATTTATTTAATTATTAGTTAACATTTTTTAGGCTTGTGAATTTGCACTATATATTCATGTTGTTTATATAGTATGTAAGATTATTTTGTAACACATACATATATTAATTCTGTGGTATTATCTTGTTGAACTATTTTACAAAGCAAAACTATTTAACCACGTCTGCCCCTGTCTGAAACCACATACTTCCCAACTTTCTGAAATGGGAATGAGGGACACATTCTAGCAGAAGTTTGTAGGCATAGGACACACCCTCCTTAACCACTTAAGCCCCGGACCATTTGGTAGCTAAAGGACCAGAGGTGAATTCAGAATTTTGTACTGCGCTGCTTTAACTGTAAATTGTGCGGACATGCAATGTTGTACCCAAACAAAATTTGCGTCCTTTTCTTCCCACAAATAGAGCTTTCTTTTAATGGTATTTGATTGCCTCTGCGATTTTTATTTTTTGCGATATAAACGGAAAAAGACCGAAAATTTTGAAAAAAAATGATATTTTCTACTTTTTGTTATAAGAAAATCGAATAAACTCAATTTTAGTCATACATTTAGGCCAAAATGTATTCAGCCACATGTCTTTAGTAAAAAAAACGTCAATAAGTGTATATTTATTGGTTTGCGCAAAAGTTATAGCGTTTACAAACTAGGGTACATTTTCTGGAATTTACACAGCTTTAAATTTATGACTGCCTATCTCATTTCTTGAGGTGCTAAAATGGCAGGGCAGTACAAAACCCCCCCAAATGACCCCATTTTGGAAAGTAGACACCCCAAGGAAATTGCTGAGAGGCATGTTGAGCCCATTGAATATTTTTTTTTTTTTGTCCCAAGTGATTGAATAATGACAAAAAAAAAATAAATTACAAAAAGTTTTCACTAAATGATATATTGCTCACACATGCCATGGTTATATGTGGAATTGCACCCCAAAATACATTCTGCTGCTTCTCCTGAGTACGGGGATACCACATGTGTGGGACTTTTTAGGAGCCTAGCCACGTACGGGACCCCGGAAACCAAGCACCGCCTTCAGGATTTCTAAGGGCGCAAATTTTTGATTTCACTCCTCACTACCTATCACAGTTTTGAAGGCCATAAAATGCCAAAATAGCACAAAACCCCCCCCAAATGACCCCATTTTAGAAAGTAGACACCCCAAGGAAATTGCTGAGAGGCCTGTTGAGCCCATTGAATATTTTTTTTTTGTCCCAAGTGACTGAATAATGACAAAAAAAAAAAAAAAAATTACAAAAAGTTGTCACTAAATGATATATTGCTCACACATGCCATGGTTATATGTGGAATTGCACCCCAAAATACATTTTGCTGCTTCTCCTGAGTACGGGGATACCACATGTGTGGGACTTTTTAGGAGCCTAGCCGCGTACGGGACCCCGAAAACCAATCACCGCCTTCAGGATTTCTAGGCACAAATTTTTGATTTCACTCCTCACTACCTATCACAGTTTCGAAGGCCATAAAATGCCAAAATAGCACAAACCCCCCCCAAATGACCCCATTTTGGAAAGTAGACACCCCAAGCTGTTTGCTGAGAGGCATGGTGAGTATTTTACAGCTCTCATTTGTTTTTGAAAATGAGGAAAGACATTTTTTTTTTTCTTTTTTTTTTTCAATTTTCAAAACTTTGTGACAAAAAGCGAGATCTGCAAAATACTCACAATACCTCTCAGCAAATAGCTTGGGGTGTCTACTTTCCAAAATGGGGTCATTTGGGGGGGTTTTGTGCCATCTGGGCATTCCATGGCCTCCGAAACTGTGATAGGCAGTGAGAAGTGAAATCAAAAATTTACACCCTTAGAAAGCCTGAAGGCAGTGATTGGTTTTTGGGGTCCCATACGCGGCTAGGCTCCCAAAAAGTCTCACACATGTGGTATCCCCGTACTCAGGAGAAGCAGCAAAATGTATTTTGGGGTGTAATTCCACATATGCCCATGGCATGTTTGAGCAATATATCATTTAGTGACAACTTTGTGCAAAAAAAAAATAAAAAAAAAATAAATTGTCTTTTTTCCGCAACTTGTGTCAACATATAAAATATTCCATGGACTCGACATGCCTCTCAGTATATAGCTTGGGGTGTCTACTTTCCAAAATGGGGTCATTTGGGGGGGGTTTTGAACTGTTCTGGCATTTTATACACAACATTAGGAAGCTTACATCCACTCTTCTAACCACTTGAAGACAAAGCCCTTTTTGACACTTTTTGTTTACATGAAAACATATTTTTTTTTGCAGGAAAATTATGTTGAACCCCCAAACATTATATATATTTTTAAAGCAAAGGCCCTACAGAATAAAATGGTGGGTGTTGCATTTTTTTTTCCACACAGTATTTGCGCAGCGATTTTTCAAACGAATTTTTTGGGGAAAAAATACACTTTTTTTAATTTTAATGCACTAAAACACACTATATTGCCCAAATGTTTGATGAAATAAAAAAGATGATCTTAGGCCGAGTACATAGATACCAAACACGACATGCTTTAAAATTTCGCACAAACGCGCATTGGCGACAAACTACATACATTTTTAAAAGCCTTTAAAAGCCTTTACAGGTTACCCCGTTAGATTTACAGAGGAGGTCTACTGCTAAAATTACTGCCCTCGATCTGACCTTCGCGGTGATACCTCACATGCATGGTGCAATTGCTGTTTACATATGACGCCAGACCGACGCTTGCGTTCGCCATTGGGCAAGAGCAGGGCAGGACAGGGGTGCTTTTTTTTTTTTTTTTTTTTTTATTAATTTTGCTTTTTTATTTTATTTTTAAATTGTTCCTTCCATATTTTTATTTTTTTTTATCATTTTTATTGTTATCTCAGGGAATGTAAATATCCCCTATGATAGTAATAGGTAGTGACAGGTACTCTTTTTTTGAAAAAACTGGGGTCTAGACCCTAGATCTTTCCTCTGCCCTCAAAACATCTGACCACACCAAGATCGGTGTGATAAAATGCTTTCCCAATGGCACTTTTTATAACCGGGGGGGGGGGACATTCCCTCCCACTGCTTGTAAAAGCAGTCCAGAGGCTAATTAGCCACTAGGATTGCTTTTACATTAAAGCCGGCCGCTGGCTGAAAAGAATGATACCAAGATGATACCTAAACCCGCAGGCATCAATCTGGTATAACCATTCAAAGTCCAGCAACATACCAGTACGTTGCTGGTCCTTGTTGGACATGTATTGTAATCTTTTTTTTTTCATGCAGCCAGGTGGCTGAACGAAAAAAGAGATTGATCGGTGGGTATGCCCACCATTAGAATACCGCCCTTCATCCACCCACTTCTAATGATGGGCATACATGCACCATTTATATATACCGAAGCATGGGGGCATCCTCCCGCAAAAAAGTTATGCCGCACACACATGGTCGGACTTTTCCACGGGCAAGCCTCCGTCGGAATTTCGACCGTATGTAGCAAAATCGCTCCTCCGCCCCTGCTGCCCCCATGCTTCGGCATATTTGCTTTTTTTTTTTAACTGTGGTGGTGAAATCACCTCCTACAGCACTGGAGTCGCAGGGATCAGGCCTGTCTCTGCGAACGCTGCAGTTATGTGTGTTGTGTTTTGTAAGTGACAGTGATCGATCGATACTGCACTTGGGTGGCCTGGGCTGGACGGAGGGGCAAAACGCAGGTGCTAGCAGGTATCTGGGCTGATCCCGCTAACACTGCGTTTTTGGGAACCCTAAACTGCTGGGGACGCTAGTATAGATCTGATCAGATCAGATATTGATCTGTTCAGATACTATACCACTAAGGGAGGTGTATGCTTCACGCGTGGGTGTTAGCGTTACTGGCACTAACCTGACGCTGCCTGGGGTGTGACGCAGACCCTCTCTGACGCTAAAACCTAATTGATATCACCCGCCGGGCGATCAGGGGGTTAAACCTTTATTGGGTTATATACGGCGGGTGCCCTGACACTATAAAAAGCAAACTAACTAACCAGCGTCACCCGTAACACTTATATGATGATTACTGGTGAAAGGGTTAACTAGGGGCAATTAGGGGGTTAAAACCTTTATTAGATAATATATGGGGGTACCTGACGCTATAAAAACCTGCGGCGAACCTAAAAAAATTTACTGGCTACCGATCTGCATCACCGACGCTAAGACAGCGATCAGAAAAACGTTCGCTTAGCGACAGTGGTGATAGGGGGTGAAAGGGTTACCTGGGGGGCGATCAAGGGGGTTAAACCTTTATTAGATATTTTATGGGGGTACCCGACGCTATAAAAACCTGCGGCGAACCTAAAAAAAATTACTGGCTACCAATCTGCATCACCGACGCTAAGACATCGATCAGAAAAATGATCGCTTAGTGACAGTGGTGATAGGGGGTGAAAGGGTTACCTGGGGGGCGATCAAGGGGGTTAAACCTTTATTAGATAATTTATGGGGGTACCCGACGCTATAAAAACCTGCGGCGAACCTAAAAAAAAAATACTGGCTACCGATCTGCATCACCGACGCTAAGACATCGATCAGAAAAATGATCGCTTAGCGACAGTGGTGATAGGGGGTGAAAGGGTTACCTGGGGGGCGATCAAGGGGGTTAAACCTTTATTAGATAATTTATGGGGGGTACCCGACGCTATAAAAACCTGCAGCGAACCTAAAAAAAATTACTGGGTACCGATCTGCATCACCGACGCCAAGACAGCGATCAGAAAAATGATCGCTTAGTGACAGTGGTGATAGGGGGTGAAAGGGTTACCTGGGGGGCGATCAAGGGGGTTAAACCTTTATTAGATAATTTATGGGGGTACCCGACGCTATAAAAACCTGCGGCGAACCTAAAAAAAAAATACTGGCTACCGATCTGCATCACCGACGCTAAGACATCGATCAGAAAAATGATCGCTTAGCGACAGTGGTGATAGGGGGTGAAAGGGTTACCTGGGGGGCGATCAAGGGGGTTAAACCTTTATTAGATAATATATGGGGGTACCTGACGCTATAAAAACCTCCGGCGAACCTAAAAAAAATTACTGGGTACCGATCTGCATCACCGACGCCAAGACAGCGATCAGAAAAATGATTGCCAAGCGACGGCGGTGCTAGGGGGTGAAAGGGTTATTTGGGGGGTGATCAAGGGGTTAAACCTTTATTAGGGGGGGGTTAGGGGGCTACACTGGACCTAAAACTAAATGTAGTGACACTTTTACAGTCACAAATGTCACTGATTGCAGTGATCAGTAAATAAATGGTCACTGCAATTAGTGACACTGTGACTGGGGGCCTGGGGGGGCGATTTATGTGCCTATGTGTGCTGGTGTTAGTGTAGTGTTAGTGCACTGACCTGTGTGTCTTCTCTTGTACGACGCTCGGTATATGTGAGCGCCGCACAGGAGATGACATCACTTCCTCCTGCTTTCTCTGTCTGTGTAAACATTACACAGACAGAGGGGGCATTTCTATTCGCCGGGAGCGATCGCGGGGGGGGGTGGCCGGAATCGAACGGCCGCCCCCCCGTCTCGGAACGCTCCCAGACGAATTCCGACCGCTCACTGTACAGAAGGGGGGTCCGATTGGACCCCCCAACTGTACAAAGGCAATCACGTATGCTCTACGTGATTGTGCCTGTCGGTGCCATTGTGCCGACGTATATATACAGTGAGCGGTCGTTAAGTGGTTAAAGAAGAATTGTACAAAAATAAAGATTGGTTAAACCAACAAATGTTTTTTTTTTTTTTTTACCACTACTATTCCTTTATATTGGCTCTTGGAATTTACAAATGAAGCAATTTAGAAATGGGATGAAAGGTTTAGTACTGGGGAACACTGATTTTGATAGATAAATTGTGCATTTTATATACAACTATATAGATTAGACCAAAATGAGGAACAAATGAGGAGGAAAGAGGGACAGAGGGACTTTGTTCCACATCTGGGACAGTCCCTCAAAATCAGGGACAGTTGGGAACTATGAAAACCAAAACTTGTGTCAAGCGCATCTATCAGCTGTCACAGTGACGGGTCACATGACAACAGGTGATGCCCCACCAGAGCCAGCCAATCAGAGGCTTTCCATCTCACTGAAGGTCAGCAAAAATAAAGAACAGCGCAAAATATTTTGTCAATCAGGCAAATCAGGGTGATCTGGATCCTGCGCTGCTCTGTGTGAATCCATGTGTACGGCACTAATAACTAAACGTATTGCAGGACAAATAGCTCTTCTTCTAACAGACCCTACTTTTAGGGACAGTCTTTCTTTTGGAGCCACCCCTCTTCTGATTTAATCTGAAGTCTGATATATACATCTGTATAATAAAATGTACTATTTACCTACCAGATTTCAAAACTGCTCTTAATTTCCGACTCCTCCATGTAATGACCACATTCTTTATAAAATCAGTGGTGAACCAGCCCATAGATTGTTGATGGAGTCTGGATGCTGTGGACAGCACAACTATTAAACACTATTGTGTATGTTACCAATTTGTGATTTTTTTTTTATTCACTTATCCTTAGTTTTCTTATGTTGGTTGTTGTAGATGTCTGTAAATCCAGGAACTTTTGATGTAAGGGCGCATCATTGGGGGTAAAAATGTTGGCAGTAAAAGTGATCTCTTTTTCCTATAGCAGAAAGTCTGGAGGTGTAAAGTTGGTACTGGTGGTTGCCCAGTTTCTGATGAGTTGTTCTGTATTAACAGTGAGAACACAGAGTTGGGGTTTTCAACATTCTTAACTGAGCTATTTATATACATACAGTTCTTCCCTTTTTTCGCAATGCTCCTCTTGTCCCTCCCCAGTGATAGGAATTTACCTTCGGCATGCAGAACTGATACTCTGTCCCTTCCATCTCCATCTGATGAGATCAGAAGAGAGCAGAGCATGAGCTAACACTATACATATACTGACCTCACTACATCGGACAAACTGACCCTTCCACACCGCCATCGCCATGGACACAAGACCGCTGCTCAGCACCCCCAGAACTTCTGATTACCAGTCTGTGGGCAAGACTTTGAGAGAAGCAGAGAAGAGATATGTCAAGTAAGTGAGGAATTATAATATTATCTATACATATGTATATATTTGTATCTGTCTATGTATTCCACGCTGCATTTACAAAATTCAAAAATCATGTACATAAGTTTATGCCCCATAGGAGCTTACAGTATAATATCCTTTTTAACAGTCTAGACACATATTTGGGGATATTATGATTAACGTTTAGTCCACTGGGAATGAATCCAAACAAACACTGGAGAGCACAGTAACAAGTGATTCCTGTTGGCAACTAAATCCTTAACCCCAGTGCTGCAAGGCAAAAGTGTCAGCAAAAAAGCACGTATGTGCTTCATGTGCAGTTCATCTAAAAGCATTTGATATGAGAAAATGCCAACAGGCAATGTAGTTTTCAACTATAAATGTGCCGAATGTATCATAAATAAATGTATGCGCTGCGCAAGATGGCATTCTGATAGATGTGATGCTTGACAGCACAGGAGGACCAGACAGAAAGACAGTACATTAAATCAATCTATTTTGAATATAAAATGGTTTGAACCCATTCAAGTGGGGAGGTTATAATGACCCTACACCCCAGAGAAGTACACAATTCTACAATTGATGAATAAATCTGACAACCCCACCCTAAAATGTCATTACTAACACCCAGCCAGCAACTCTGCTAAAATCTTTCATCGTGTCATTACAACCTACGGGACAATTCTGTGAAACTCTGCTGTTGTGACATTGTTATAAATCTCACAGACCAGTAGAATTTTTGTCGAATAAAATTCAATTTCGGAACATTCATTTGTTTTTCTCATACTTTATGAGATCAAACTCATGATCAGTTTTGACCATAGTGACAAGTAAAATCAAAGGAGAAGAATGGGCATTTTTTCTCTAATTAATTAAATTCTGAAAATTTGGTTTTCGTTCGGATAAAATCTTACGTATTGGAATGCACTTGTGCATCATGAAATCAAATGCCGCGTACACACGGCCGTTTTTCCCGTCGAAAAAAACGCCATTTTTCCCATTCGACGAGAAAAACGATAGTCTGTGGGCTTTCTGTCGTTTTTTTCGACGAGAAAAAACGGCATTAAAAACGACGAGAAAAATTAGAACATGTTCTAATTTTTCTCGTCGTTTTTTTCGACATGTTTTCCGCGGCAGTGTTTCCCATAGGGAAACACTGCCGCGGAGCCCACACACGGTCGTTTTTTTCGACCAAAAAAAAAATGACATTTAAAACGGCCGTGTGTGAGGGGAACAAGCTGTTCCTCGTTTTTAACGTCGATTTTTTCGACGGTGTTTTCACCGTTGAAAAAAACGATCGTGTGTACGCGGCATAACACAGTATTTAAAACACTGACGTGGCAATCGAAATGTTCAGGGTTTTCATATGAAATTTGTTGAGTCCCCTAATGGTACCATGGAAAGGTCTGACGAACCTTTTTCTGAATTTCTGTACAAACATTTGAAAGAAATTTTGCAGGCGTATAGCCAGCTTTATAAGGTTGTATTGATCCCTTGCTAACTACACTTAGCGCCCCAAACCCGCTCGTAACAACAGAAGTCTATGGCTCGCTGCACCTGTGGATCAGCCCAGTAACCACTGCAGAACAGATAAGTTTAATACTAAAATCACAGTGTATATTGACATATCTTTAAAGCGGTTGTATACCCTCCCTGACATGTTTTACCTACAGGTAAGCCTAGATTAAGGCTTACCTGTAGGTGTTTGCAATATCACCTAAACCTACATGGTTTAGGAGATATTTGCCACAAAGAATGCACCGATGTCTACGGTGCATGCTCGCCGTAGACAACGGCACAGGCGCACTGAGAATAGGCATTCATAAAACCTGGCAATGCCGGCTTTGACATCACAGCGCCGGAGCGGCGATACCCAGAAGTAACCTTCCGGAGAGATGTCTGCGGCGGGAGGGGGAGACGAGGATGGCTTTGGGGGCTTTGATCTAAGGTAAGTAATTCATAATGAGCTAGTATGCTAATCATACTAGCTCATTATGCCTTTGTCTTGCATGTTTTTATTTTAATTTTTTTTAATTTTTTGGGTATACAACCGCTTTAATAACAGTCTTCCATTAGGGTATCGCCGGCTGTTCCTGTCCCAGGCAGGGTGCGTTTGGTATAATTCCGCCTATGACAGGAGGCGGCGCTATACAGGAAGCATCGTCTTGCTTCCTCTACTGCTGGCTTCATTCACAGCACTGATGCTCTGGCATGGTGGGTCGGCAACCCAAGATCTGGGCTTGCCAACCAGCTATCCCAGAGCAGGAGGTCGCGGGCCACATCAGAGGGCTACTGGTTGGGAACCCCTGCATTAAGCCATGCCATTAATTTTAAGAGGTGTTCCATTGCAACATATGAAAAATAACATACATGGTTTCAATTTATGTTTTGCAGTGCACTGTAACATATACAGTGCCTTGAAAAAGTATTCACACCCCTTGAAATTTTCCACATTGTGTCATGTTACAACCAAAAACATAAATGCATTTTATTGGGATTTTATGTGATAGACCAGATCAAAGTGGCACATAATAGGGAAGTGGAAGAAAAATTATAAATGGTTTCCAACATTTTTTACAAATAAATATGTGAAAAGTGTGCATTTGTATTCAGCCCCCCTTACTCTGATACCTCTAACTAAAATCTAGTGCAGCCAATTTAATCTCTGTATAAATACAGCTGTTCTGTGAAGCCCTCAGAGGTTTGTTAGAGAACCTTAGTGAACATACAGCATCATGAAGGCCAAGGAGCACACCAGACAGGTCAGGGATAAAGTTGTGGAGAAGTTTAAAGCAGGGTTACTGTAGGTTATAACAAAAATATCTTAAGCTTTGAACATCTCACGGAGCACTGTTCAATCCATCATCCGAAAATGGAAAGAGTATGGCACAACTGCAAACCTACCAAAACCAGATGCACTTAAACTGACAGGCTGGGCAAGCATAGCATTAATCAGAATAGCAGCCAAGAGGCTCATGGTAACTCTGGAGGAGCTGCAGAGATCCACAGCTCAGGTGGGAGAATCTGTCCACAGGACAACTATTAGTTGTGCACTCCACAAATCTGGCCTTTATGGAAGAGTGGCAAGAACAAAGCCATTGTTGAAAGAAAGCCATAAGAAGTCCATTTTGCAGTTTGCAAGAAGCCATGTGGGGGGGGACAGCAAACATGTGGAAGAAGGTGCTCTGGTCAGATGAGACCAAACGTTAACTTTTCGGCTTAAAAACAAATTGCTATGTGTGGCGGAAAACTAACACTGCACATCACTCTGAACACACCATCCCCGCCGTGAAACATGGTGGTGGCAGCATCATGTTGTGGGGATGCTTTTCTTCAGCAGGGACAGGGAAGCTGGTCAGAGTTGATGGGAAGATGGATGGAGCCAAATACAGGGCAATCTTAGAAGAAAACCTGTTAGAGTCTGTAAAAGACTTGAGACTGGGGAGGAAGTTCACCTTTCAGCAGGACAACGGCCCTAAATATACAGCCAGAGCTACAATGGAATGGTTTAGATCAAATAATATTCATGTGTGAGAATGGCCCAGTCAAAGTCCAGACAAAGTCCAATTGAGAATCTGTGGCAAGATTTGAAAATTGCTATTCACAGACACTCCCCATCCAATCTGACAGAGTTTGAGGTATTTTGCAAAGTAGAATGGGAAAAAATGTCACTCTCTAGATGTGCAAAGCTGGTGGAGACATCCCCAACAAGACTTGCAGCTGTAATTGCAGTGAAAGGTGGTTCTACAAAGTATTGACTCAGGGGGCTGAATACAAACGCACGCCACACTTTTCACATATTTATTTGTAAACAATTTGGAAAACCATTTATCATTTTCCTTCCACTTCACAATTATGTGCCACTTTATGTTGGTCTATCACATAAATCCCAATAAAAATAAATTTTACGTTTTTGGTTGAAACATGACAAAATTTGGAAAATTTCAAGGGGTATGAATACTTTTTAAAGGCACTGTATGCATTGGGGTACATTTGTGGGGAGAATTGGGCATCATTCAATAGAACCGCAACGCTGATCGTTTGTTACCTTCCGTTGTGGTATTGCAAACAGATGAAGGCAGCCCTAAAATATTACAAACCCTGAGTGCTAACGGCCCATTCAAACTACTGTATGTGCTGCATCATTGCACATTTGTGCGCATCAAGGTGGACTACGTTAGGACGCAGACTGTGTTACAGCACATGCATCTACATGGGTTAGCCATTTTTTTAAATGGCTCAAGTCCACAAAATGTGGATGTGCCTTGTCTGTTTTTTGACACACGTTATATAACCTATTAAAGTGGAACTTCACTCTCTCAGTCAACATTGATTATTTTTAATCCTTATGCTGCTAGCATTAGTAAATAGATAGAAAATTATATCTTATTTACGTGTTTTAAACTTTTCTTTTTCATTCCTTTAGTAACTTTCTGGTTTCTTGCCTAGGAATATAATGTCAAACATCCCAAGAGTATTCATGAGGGGAGGAGAGGAGTTTTCTCAGCTAAGCACACTCTCCTGCAGGCATGCTTGAGCTAAGCGCAGATGGATTCCAGGAAGAATCATCCGCCCTTACTCAAGATGGCCACGGCTAGAAATGATAAGAGGAGGGGGGGGGTTTCAATGTGATTTCTCAACAAAATAAAGCATAGAGACATGAATAGATGGGGGAATTTGCTTTGAAAATTAATAATGAATCAAATTGTGTTTTTTGTTTTTGGTGCTCCAGCAGCGGTTTGTGGGCGGTATAGCCACGGTGTCCCATTGATTTCAATGGGCAGAAGCGGTGAAGGAGTGGTATACACACCGCTCCTTCACCGCTCCAAAGATGCGGCTAGCAGGACTTTTGGAGCGGTCCTGCTAGCGCACCGCTCCAGTGTGAAAGCCCTCAGGCTTTCACACTGGAGACACAGCAGCCGCTGTGAGTAAGCTATGAGTAAGCATCTTACAATGATGTGAAACGCGTTAGCCACTTGCCCCTGCATGTCTACTCTTTGTCATTGACTGTATTTTGGATTGCTTTTGGACTGTATTTTGGATTTCATCCTTTGATTTTTGAAATAAAGACGCCTTAACAGAGTGCGGCAGTCCAGGATGTTTTCCTTTCTTCATGCAGCCGCTGTTTAGGGTCGGTTTGCAGGCGCTATTTTGAGCGAAACAGCACCTGCAAACTGCTCCAGTGTGAAAGGGGTCTTAATGAAATTGTGTTTTGCTGCACTGTATATGTGTGCTGAATGGCATTGCAGAGCAACACAAATATAGCCATCCATTAACATGGAGTAGAAACGCCAAGCCTTACTACAAAGCATATGTGTGAATAGGCCCTGGAGGATTTAAAATAGAGATAGGCTGGACAGCTGCTAATTGATCTGATGAGATCCAGCAAGTGGTGAGCTTAAGCCCTCTGGCTGTTGAGGAACTAGAAGTCACAGCATATCATCTGCCAACGTGTGCTGAAGCTTGAAGTTTCTCATTAGCATGCTACTGTCTGATTATACAATATCCTTTAAATGTACCAGCTAGAGGAGGGTATCTGTTAAATGAACAACTAAATATGTTGTTTAGATCTGCTTTTGCCCTTTGTTGGCAAAAAAACCAAAACAGATATCACAGAAATTTTAAAATTAAATTGTATAGTGTGTGCCAGCTTTATACTGGTTGGTGTACCCATTGTTGTCAGTCATTAGTGAATATCCATCACCATACCAGCAACTTTAACATTGCCACCCAGAGAACAGATGAAAAAACTGCAGTCATTTGAAATTGCTCTCCTAAAACACCACGTGCTTCATGATAATACATATGAAAGGCCAATATTGAAAGCTGGGTTAATTGTAATTTTACAAAAAAGTCTAACTGAATCACTTGTAGGAAAACATGTCCATTGCCTAATTCTCCTGACATGAGTCACAAAGCAAAGCATTTCCACTTCTGCTTTCTTCATCAGTTTCAACATCTCCAAAGTTACTGGTGGGAGAAGTGACTATTCACAAGTGTAAGTCATAGGGGTGATTTGACTTGCCAGAAGCAAAATTAAACTGGTATCACTGTTTTTTAAGGAGATGGCCTTTAGGAATTGCACTCCAAAGTTTAAAATAAACCTGGTCTTATTTGGACCAGCTTTAACAATTTGAATGAAGTCTACCCTCTGAGTACAGAGACCATGAGCAGCTTGCCTTGTTAACTTGCATCTTTTTCCCCATAGAACACTAAATAACAGGAAGATGTTCCTCGCTGCGTTTTCTGCTGTCTTGGGCAACTTCACATTTGGTTACGCACTGGTTTACCCCTCACCAGTCATTCCAGCTCTGGAAGACGATACCGATCCCACTTTGCACATTACAGAAGCGGAGAAGTCTTGGTTTGGGGTAACGAGATTAAAGTTTTGTATAAAGTTTAAAGGCTTAAAGCAGAAATCTAGATTGGCATATTGCTGAGATGATGAAACCAGCCATTTATTCTGTATACTGCTTTGGCTTAAATAGTTTACATCAAAATTGCTAAATAATTCCAAAATATTTTTCACTGCTGGAAGACTGCTTCATCAATTAACGTTTCCTGAAATAGTCTGGGCAGTTGAATGACTCTTCTTCCACTATCTAACTCCTCTTCTGATATACTCTGGGCAGTTGGATGACTCTTCACCTTCCACTATCTAACTCCTCTTCTGATATACTCTGGGCAGTTGGATGACTCTTCTTCCACTATCTAACTCCTCTTCTGATATACTCTGGGCAGTTGGATGACTCTTCACCTTCCACTATCTAACTCCTCATCTGATATACTGTGGGCTGTTGGAAAACTCTTCTCCTTCCACTAACTCCTCTTCTGATATACTCTGGGCAGTTGGATGACTCTTCACCTTCCACTATCTAACTCCTCATCTGATATACTGTGGGCTGTTGGAAAACTCTTCTCCTTCCACTAACTCCTCTTCTGATATACTCTGGGCAGTTGAATGAATCTTCTTCTTCCACTATCTAACTCCTCTTCTGATATACTCTGGGCAGATGAATGACTTTTCTTCTTCCACTGTCCAACTCCTCTGCTGATATACTCTGGGCTTTTGGAGGACTCTTTTCCTACCACTATCTGACTCCTCATCTGATGCACTCTGGGCTTTTGGAGGACTCTTCTCCTTCCATTATCTAAATTCTCTTTTGCTATAATTTGGGCTGTTAGATGGCTGTGCTTCTTCCACTGTCCAACTCCTCTGCTGATATACTCTGGGCTGTTGGGGGACTCTTCTCCTTCCACAATCTAGCTCCTCTGCTGATATACTCTGGGCTACTGGGGGATTTTTCTTCTTCCACTATTTATATTCTCTTCTGATATACTTTGTAAATCACTCTAATGACTCCTTCATTGCATTTTCCTTGCAGTCAGTGTTTGCACTGGGGACCTGTGTCGGTGGATTAAGCTCAATGTTCCTGAATGATTGGCTCGGACGTAAACTAAGCATCATGTTCTCCGCACTTCCTGCAGCAATTGGCTTCCTGCTAATGGGGAGCGCTCAGCACATTTCCATGCTTCTCCTGGGAAGAATCCTCACAGGTCTAGCCGGGGGTTTGACATCATCCTCAATACCAGTGAGTGGGTCACTTTCTAGAACATTCCTATTCCAGTATGGCTTATATAGTTAAAAAGTACCAGTGGAAAGAGCTGGATTCTCAAATATTTCATTAGGAGCCTGTGATCACAGTCAATTAAGTATGTAAAGCCAGAAATCACTTTGACTCCCATTTCTTCAGAAATGATGCCACTGACCGTCAACAAGGAGTTACTGTTGATAAAGTAACCTGTTTGCCGGACCCTTGGCGTTTGTGGCGGTAAGTGGCCTTTTTACTCAGCGTTCTGTCAGCGATAGCCCAGACTTAATTTTGTGCTGTCATGTGTTGAAATTCATGTGTGTCCCCATACAACACAATGGCTGCTTTGTCCCGTTCCATCATCAAAAGCTCTTTAGATAATAAAATTAATGTTTTTGGTCATGGCATCTCCTGTAGGAAAAGATCACCAAGTAAGTAGCTGAACACAGTTAAAAACAAAAAAAATAAACTAAATATATACAGTATCTCACAAAAGAGAGTACACCCCTTACATTGTTGTAAATATTTTATTACCGGTATATCTTTTCATGTGACAACACTGAAGAAATGACACTTTGCTACAATGTAAAGTAGTAAGTGTACAGCTTGTATAACAGTGTCAATTTGCTGTCCCCTCAAAATAACTCAACACACAGCCATTAATGTCTAAACAGCTGGAAACAAAAGTGAGTACAACCCTAAGTGAAAATGTCCAAATTGGGCCCAATTAGCCATTTTTTCCTCCCCGGTGTAATATGACTTGTTAGTGTTACAAAGTCTCAGGTGTGAATGGGGAGCAGGTGTGTTAAATTTGGTGTTAACACTCTCACTCTCTCATACTGGGTCATTGGAAATTCAACATGGCACGTCATGGCAAAGAACTCTCTGAGGACAAGAAAAAAAATAGTTGCTCTACATAAAGATGGCCTAGGCTATAAGAAGATTGCCAAGACCCCGAAACTGAGCTGCAGCACGGTGGCCAAGACCATACAGCGGTTTAACAGGACAGGTTCCACTCAGAACAGGCCTCGCCATGGTTGACCAAAGAAGTTGAGTGCACGTGCACAGCGTCATATCCAGAGGCTGTCTTTGGAAAATAGACGTATGAGTGCTGCCAGCATTGCTGCAGAGCTTGAAGGGGTGGGGGGGGGTCAGCCTGTCAGTGGTCAGACCATACGCTGCACACTGCATCAAATTGGTCTGCATAACTGTTATCCCAGAAGGAAGCCTCTTCTAATGATGATGCAAAAGAAAGCCCGCAAACAGTTTGCTGAAGACAAGCAGACTAAGGACATGGATTACTGGAACCATGTCCTGTGGTCTGATGAGACCAAGATAAACTTATTTGGTTCAGATGGTGTCAAGCATGTGTGATGGCAACCAGGTGAGGAGTACAAAGACAAGTGTGTCTTGCCTACAGTCAAGCATGGTGGTAGGGGTGTCATGGTCTGGGGCTGCATGAGTGCTGCCAGCAATGGGGAGCTACAGTTCATTGAGGGAACCATGAATGCCAACATGTACTGTGACACACTGAAGCAGAGCATGACCCTCTCCCTTCAGAGACTGGGCCACAGGGCAGTATTCCAACATGATAACGACCCCAAACACACCTCCAAGACGACCACTGCCTTCTAAAGAAGCTAAGTGTAAAGGGGATGGACGTGCCAAGCATGTCTCCAAACCTAAACCCTATTGAGCATCTGAGGGGCATCCTCAAACAGAAGGTGGAGGAGCTCAAGGTCCCTCACATCCACCAGCTCTGTGATGTCATCATAGAAGAGTGGAAGAGGACTCCAGTGGCAACCTGTGAAGCTCTGGTGAGCTCCATGCCCAAGAGGGTTAAGGCAGTGCTGGAAAATGATGGTGGCCACACAAAATATTGACACATTGGGCCCAATATGGACTTTTTAACTTAGGGGTGTACCCACTTTTGTTGCCAGCGGTTTAGACATTGATGGCTGTGTTGAGTTATTTTGAGGGGACAGTAAATCTACACTGTTATACAAGCTGTACACTCACTACTTTACTACTACCACTTTGTAGCAAAGTGTAATTTCTTCAGTGTCGTCACATGAAAAGATCTAATAAAATATTTACAAAATTGTCAGGGGTATACTCACTTTTGTGAGATACTGTGTGTGTGTGTGTGTGTATATATATATGTAGCACCCTGGAGTTTAGGCAGGGTTGCTCCTCACAAATTTACATGCCAGGAGTAGTTATCCTGGTTGATTGGTAGAGATCTATTGATTCTCCCTAAGTTTGACCTTGTTGCACTTTTCTCTTCTACCACTAGGTGGCCGGGTACTTGGTGGTACTAGATATGAGAAGGGCAACCCAAGGTCAGGTTATGGGTATGTGGAGTGTCTCAGCCAATGGACAGGGGTTTTCTAGGATCCCTGGGCCTTTTGGGAGAGCCTATATATTCGGGTGGAGTCAGGTGATCTATGTTCTGTGCCACCTGGGCGGCTGTCTGGGTGGACGTGTGTTGTATTGCCCGGGCTGCTAGGCAGGAGATTGGGCCTATCCCAGGCACATCTGGCTGCTAGGCTGTCTGAGGGCCTATCCAGAAGCAGGAGAGCAGCGCAGGGTTGGGACTGCGGCTTGCAGTCCAACCTAAAGTGACGGTTCTGCTGGCCAGAGAACCTGTCATGGTCGGAGGTAGAAAGGAAGCTGTCACCACTAAGAGACCAACCACCTTTTACCAGGGACCACAGTGAGTAACAGAAGCAAGTACCGCAGTAGTATTCTCACCACCGGGGGGACGGTGAAGAATCGGGAAGCTTCAGTGGGTATCAAGCCAGGGACACAGCAAGCGGAGGTGATGCTTGCAGAGCAGCCTTGTGTATCAAGCCAGGGACTGAGCAGGCCAGTGGGGTTAAGCTTGAGAGGTATCTGGAGTGCAAGCTAGGGACCCAGCAGAGAGGCGGGGGTGACGCTTGAGGAAGATACCACCGTGAAGATTGGAGGAGCTCAAGGGATTCAGTGGCAGTGAATCAGCGGATATAGTGAGAGACCGAGAGCTCAGTGGGCTGAAGAACTACAAGGAGAGATTGTAGTAGAAGTGAAAGGAACTGTTACGTTTTGCATTAGGAACTGTTAAAGACTGTTGCCATAGGAGACAGCATTCCTGCACATGCAGATGTTGCGTCTTGCTTGATGCCTTTCCCTGCATGGCTGTCCTCCTATTGAAGTCTTGGAGTCTGCCAATTAAATTTGCAACTACCTAAGGGTGTCCTGGCCCTAACCCTCTTTCCCCCAAAAGTTCGTTAAGAGAAAAAAAAAATCTCTTTTGCATTCAAGAAGTGGCTGGCGCCCAATAACTTTATCCACCTTGCACCCACTGCCTCACAACTCACCATATACAGAAGGATGTCAGCTATCTCTGGCCCTGGAGGTTCTCATTAGACCAAAGGAGGTCTGGGACCTTTCTACATATATATATATATATATAGTGTAATTCTGTTCAGACTGTCTTGAGATTCACTCAAGCGTGCCACATTTGGAAACCATTTTTGAGTGCTTTCTTACAAGTGTGAACAGACCAAAAGTGTTTCTAAGTAAAAGATTAGCTTTTCATTATACAGAACAAGATGTGAAAGCAAATATTTCAATAATTTTTTAAGATTTGATAAAACATACAACCTGCACATTTGTGCACTGTATGTGTTGTGAAGAAGGGATGTTCAGCGCAGTCAGAAGGTTTCGATTAGAATATTCTTGGAATAGAGACACGTGGCTCATACATAAAGAAATGTGCGGAATGCTGTCACTGTCATCTCTGTATGATTGGGGACATTGCGGCTTTTGTACTTTGTGGTGACACGGATAAATTCACAATTACTTGCCATAAAATTTACACTGATGTGTGACTGCCAGGAAATCTATATTTGCTGAAATTTGGGATGCCAGGATCTGCAGAATTTCCTGCTAAAAGCCCTAAAGGAAACATACATTCTAAAGCCCCATACACACGGTCGGACTTTTTGCCAACAAACTTCAAAATGAGCAAGTATTCCCAAAAATCCGACCGTGTGTACGCTCCATCGGACAAACTTTTTCGGTTTTCATCAGACAAAAGTTCGCTCTGCAAACGGACAAACTTTTCGGCAACAAAAGTCAGATGGTGCAAAGTCCGACCGTGTGTACAGAAATTTGTCCGAAGTACAAATACGCATGCCCAGAACCAATGTTAAAATCAACCAACAATAGCAGAAGTTGACCAAAGGGTGACGGTAAAGAGCAGAAAAGAGCAGAAAAACCACATGATGTTGGGAAAGTTTTGGGAAAGTTTGCAGAAAAGTCCTGCCGTGTGTATGCTATGGGTGTGCCCGGCCAACTCCCTTCGGACAAAAATCCATGGAAAAGTTTGTTTGAAGTCCGATTGTGTGTATGAGGCTTTATATTGTTCATTGACTGTGTTCTATTTATTTATTCGAGATAAAACGGTAAAAATGGACTAAAATTGCTACTTATAAAATAAAAAAAATTTTGTTCATCCCTCCTTTTCTATCTTTGATAAACTGCCCCATTTGCTCCCTTTTTGTTGATGAAAATTGCTTACTGACGGCCGGGGAACTGTTAAAATGCTTTTTCAAGTCCAGCTTTACTTTTACTGTGGTCTGTATAGCTGCATTCACACCTGAGTGAGTGATTTTCAGGCATTTTTATTTCAGCGTTTTTGCACACTTATACGAGCATTTTAGAAGCAAATTTACATGTTTATTCAAGCTTCAAGTGTTTTTGTTTTAGCCAATTGAAAGCACTAGTTTTTCTATGTATTGTAAAAACCGCCTGTAATGCCGCGTACACGCGATCAGAAATTCCGACAAGAAAAGTTCAATGTGAGCTTTTGGTCGGAAATTTCAACTGTGTGTAGTCTCCATCGGACATTTTCTGTCTGAATTTCCGACCACAAAAATTTGAGAGCTGGTTCTCAATTTTTTCGACAAAAGTTCTTGTCGGAAATTCCGATCGTCTGTATGCAATTCCAACGCAGAAAAAAACACACATGCTCAGAATCAAGCAGAAGAGCCGAACTACCTATTGAACTTCATTGATCTCGGCTCGTCGTACGTCTTGTACGTCACCGCGTTCTTGACGGTCGGAATTTCCGACAACATTTGCGTGACCGTGTGTATGCAACACAAGTTTGAGCCAACATTCCGTCGGGAAAAAATCCACGGTTTTCTTGTCAGAATTTCCGATCGTGTGTACGCGGCATTAGTTGCTTGCACATTGTCATGATTTTCTATTCATTGCCAAATATTATCGCAATAGTTCATCTGTAGTGTGTGTATTGTCAGGTTTGCTATTTTTAAGCCTATGAATTTTCAAGTCAGTGCAGTTTGTTTAGAAGACCATTTTACAATAATTGTAAGAATTGCTCCCTTACTATCTCTTTAAACCAGAGAACTATTACACACATTTCACCCACCTAGTACACAGCTATTAAGCCCTTTAATTTTCTGCGCTGTTATCTCCCATATTTTACCTTGTCTGGCAGGGATGGCTTGTTGAAAGGGCATGCTGGGTTAAGTAGTCATTTAATTAATTTAACATCTGGTGCTAGTTTATGTCTGACATAGAATAGGACACGTACTGGTCTTAAAAGAGAAGTGTGGGTTTTAAAAAATAAATAAAACATTTATAGTCACCTAGATGGCTGCAGCATTGATCCGATGCTGCATCTGTCCCCCATCAGCTCTACATTGAGAACTGAGCGATCAAACACTGCTGATCACTCAGTTCTCGGGTCCACTCTGAACACAGAGCTGTGACTGTCAATCACTGCTTTCTTTGGCCCTACTTCTCCTTTAACAAACTAATTCTTGTTTTACAGATTCACTCATGTAATACATTTTTGCTCATTAATTCAAAAAACATATCTTGTACTTATTTTGTCATTTACTTTGCCTTATATACTGAACAATATATCTGTTTATATTGCAGGTTTATATCTCAGAAATCTCTCACGCGGGAGTGAGGGGCGCACTGGGGGCATGTCCTCAGCTTATGGCAGTGTGTGGTGCCTTGGTCCTGTACGCGCTCAGTACGTATAACCCTGATAAAGATTACTTTTTATAATAACAAAAAAGTTTTGGTTGCAGTTTTACTTTAACCTAAAAATATATACTTTCGAAAGGCCCGTACACACGATCGGATTTTCCGACGGGAATTGTGTGATGGCAGGCTGTTGTCGGAAAATCTGACTGTTTGTATGCTCCATCGGACAATTGTCGGATTTTTCGCCAACAAATGTGGGATAGCATGCTTTAAAATTTTCCGACAACAAATGTGTGTTGTCGGATTATCCGATCGTGTGTACAGAAGGTCCTTCTGAAAAAAATCCAAAATACAAACACGCATGCTCAGAAGCAATGCTAACCATAACACAACATTAACAGAAGTTGTCCAAAGGGTGGCGCTAAAGAGCTAAAAAAAACACGTAGTTGCGTGTTTGTTGGCTGACAATTCTTTGCCGTTTGTATGCAAGTTCATGGCCAACGCCCTTCGGACAAAAGTCCAACGCTTTGTCTGCGGAAAATCCGATCGTGTGTACCAGGCTTAAGGCAGCGATACTGTAGTTTAAAATACCAAGGTGCAGAGCCATGCTAATGAACTGTGTTTTAGTTTATGTTATGGAGTCCCAAATAAATAAAAGTCAGATAACTTAGTCCCACCTTTATTTAATGCATAACTCCAGTTTTGTTGAGAAAACATTCTCTTTCAGCCAAATAGGCACACAATTTTAATATTTCAACTTAAAGGGGTTGTAAACCCTCCTGTTATTTCACCTTAATGCATCCTATGGGTTAAGGTGAAAAAACACCTGGCAGTCACCGGCCCTCAGCCCTCCCGTTTTACTTACCTAATCCCTGGAATGTCCCACCGCGAGGACGCGCTGTCTCTCTGCCCGGGGTTCTTGGCTCTTGATTGGATGGATTGATAGCAGCGCAGCCATTGGTTCCTGCTGCTGTCAATCAAATCCAATGACACAGGCGCCGGGGCCGAGTCCTGCATTCGACGACTATGGATGCCAAATAATGGACACGGGAGCGCGCCCGTAAGGTAACCTCCCGGGAGAGCGTTTCTCCTAGGGGGTTATCTGATGCGGGGAGGATCCGCGAGAGCCGCCGGGGGAACCCAGAAGACGGCGTTCAGGGCCACTTTGTGCAAAATGAACTGCACAGTGGAGGTAAGTATGACATGTTTGTTATTTAAAAAAAAAAAAATCTAACTTTACAATCACTTTAAAGTGTTACTAAACCCAGTAATATGACAATAGTTCATCCGCCCCCCACAGTGCCCACAGCTTATAAATCTTCTTTTTACATTAAAATACTGCCACTATATACCTTTTTGGATGATCTGTATACCACGGTCAGTGAAAAACTGCACAGTTTGTCCAGTGCTGAAAGTTCAGGTAGGAGGAGAGATCTCCACTTCAGCCCGTATACACGCCCACATGTGTGATGTCAATATCATGTGACCTGGCTAGCTCTGAGAACAAGTAAATGTTCTCGCCAGCATAAAGCTGGCCTTCCCCAGATAGACAGTGCAGGAGGAGTGGATCTGTGCATACAGGATCAAACAGCCTTTTTACACAATTCAGAGGATTAACCCCTTAAGTTCCACAGTAAGTATAACAAGCAGGCTATTCTGCATATACAGACTGATTTTAGTGATGTGGGTATAGTAACATTTTAAACCTAAACTCATTGGCAGGGATCCCATATTCCCCCCATGTAGCCCTCTTTAAGGGGGGTATGAGAACCCCCCTCCCCCAAACAGGATATTGCGTTAACCATGTAGGTAAATAATAGAACCAGAACGTTTCCTAAGTAGAAAAGTGGGTTTGATAATACAGTTGGCAGTGCCTTCACCCAGGACAGGGCCTCTGTGAACAGAGGGTATTCCCTTCCTGGGAAATTAAGTAGTAATATTATCAAAGTAATTGGAAGCAGAAGAACTACTGCAACCAGTATTATTATCAACAAAGGGCCTGATAAAGGGATTTGCGTACATATACTTGGGTATATATAGTTTTTTATAGAGATCTAGCAACTGTTGTCCAACTAGCCTGGAATGGGACTTCTCACTGGCAGGAACTTTGGTGTGGCTCTGAAACTCAGAATCTGCCTATCTACTCTGCACTTTAGTCTCCCCTTAGAAGTGTATAATAGTTTCTACTGGTCCAAGATTTAGTAGCATGCAAAGGAAATGCAGAGGAAATGTGGCTGAGTCCTTTCTCTTTCCCCACTTCCTCCTTCTAGGGCAGTGATGGCAAACCTTGGCACCCCAGATGTTTTTTTAACTGCATTTCCCATGATGCTCATGCACTCTGCAGTGTAGATGAGCATCATAGGAAATGTAGTTCCAAAACATCTGGGGTGCCAAGGTTCACCGTCACTGTTCTGGGGTTTCAAAACCAACGAACCAGGGGCAGGAAGTGCATACATAATGTATTTACAAATTCAGACAGTAGAGGGCAGTAGATATCTACATATGCAACAGGTTGAACGTGACTTGACCTCAGTGTACACTTCTAAGAGATGCTATTAAACAATTTCAGTAAGCAGGAGGATGCCAGGAAATCCTTCCATAATGTCAGAGTCCCCCCATCACATCGGAGGCCCCCCTTTGCATCAGAGTCCTCCCTGTATGTCAAATAACCACGTTTACATCAGAGTCCCCATCACCAGATGTTCCCATCACATCAGAGCCCCCCCCCATCACAGAGCCACCCAGTCACACATTACTGTCTTCACATCGGAGACCAATTTCTTAGCTCCAGCAATGACCACATAGGGCAGGAGGTCTGGAGGAGTCAGACTTCTGTCCTTTACTGAATGCTAGGGGTGGTCCTGCATGCCTCCTGCCCTGGACCAGTGTTAAGTGTTGCTGTGGTGTAGGAGTGTGGCAGACTGGCCCACAACACCATAGTAATAAATTATGCCATGCTTACTGCCCTAGAACGTCATTGGCTGTTATCAGGGCCGCCATCAGGAATTTTGGGGCCCCTTACACAGCTTCAGGCATGGGCCCCCTGGAGCAGAGAACCGGGGGGGCACGAATTGAGAACCAGGGGGGTGCTGCCGCTGCAAATTATTGAGGTCAGGGGGTTGCCATCTGGGCCCTTGGGGACCTCCGGGCCTCTGGGGACCTCTGGGCCCCTTACAAAAAAAGAAATAAAACAAACAAAAAAAAAAGAAATAAAATATAAAAAAAATTGTATAAAAAAAAAGGGGGGTTGCCATCCGGGCCCCTGGGGACCTCCGGGATTCTGGGCCCCTTACAAAAATTTTTTTTAATAAAAAGGGTTGTTGGCATCTGGGCCCCTGGGGACCTCCGGGCCTCTGGGGACCTCTGGGCCCCTTACAAAAAATAAAAATAAAAAAATAAATAAATAAATAATTAAATAAAACAGAAATAAAATTTAAAAAAAAATGTAAAAAAATGTTAAATTTTTTTTTTTAATAAAAAAAAATAAAAAAAAAGGGGGGTTGCCATCCGGGGCCCTGGGAACCTCCGGGCCCCTTACAAAAAAACAAAATAAAAAAAGGGGGTTGCCATCCAGGCCCCTTACAGGTGTACTGCCTGTACCCCCCTGATTGTGGCCCCGGTTGTTATGGTGCTGGGTCCAGCCCACCTGCACCATGGAAACCCATGACTCTGGTCCAGGGAAAACTGGGTCCCATTCTCATGGTGACCAGGGGAACCCAAACGGCACCCCTGTTGAACTACTGGTGTAGACTACTAATCTCCCAACATCCCCTTGTAATGGAGATGAACAAAGGTAGAGGAGTTTGAAGTCCAGCCTGTGTGACCATGGCTCCCTCCATTCATGAATTGCAGAAATTAGTGTAGACATGAAGGGACGTGAAGAGTGTTACTCACAGGATTACCAGAGGAAAATTAAGAAAACAAAAGCAGCCACCTCATCCAAAGGCCGGTAAGCTGCAATATATTAAATTTTTAATTTGCGGTTTGGATATGGTTTGTAGCTTACGGCATTTTTGCAAGGAAAAACAGGTCTTTTCTTTTCCCCTCACTTCTTGTTATGGTGACAGTCAGTGGTGGCCAGTCCCCATAAGGGGTGCAGGGACACAGCCCCGCCCCCCCCCCAAAGTTCCCAAAGTTAGTTTGCATAATCATAGAATGATTTATTTTTAAATAACTGATAATATGACTAAAAAATGTTAACATCTTTTAAAGTTAAAAAATGTTAGTCATATTATAATTTATTTAAAAATCAATTGTGTACTCACTGCACTGTGTGGGGAGCCGGACTAATGGGTTTCTATTAGGTCCATAATTTTTGTACAAATATTGTGATTAGAGCCAGAGCCTCTAATTGACTTGTTTTAGGATGTCCTCGGGGTGCAGAGCACTGCACCCTGAACCCACCCAATTGTGATTTTAGCAAATAGCGAATCATAATTCGCCATTGTGTCACTTGCCGGTTTTCGGCTTCTCGTCCTGGCCAATCAGGAGGCTGAAGATTTGGAACCTGGAAAGACCGGGTTAACATGGAAGCCACTGAGGGGAGCCATATCAGGGGAGCCGTGACCGTGGTGAGTGCGGACCTGGAGGGGTTTGTTTGCGCCCAACAAAAAAAAATTATAGCACCAGCCGCCACTGATGACAATCAACATTTTGGATTTCCTGCTACTTTATGTTCCTGTGACAGTAGTCACTGATTAGGAGGGTAAAAGTTAGCTGTAAGCAGAAGTCGGAATATGCAGACTATACTTTGTTACACAAATATGTTATTTTCAAATGTATTCAAAAAACAAATATCTATCCATCAATGTTATTCACATTTCTTTTACATAAGCTTTCCCATCATCTAATTATTTTTCTTCTTAACTCTAAATAAAATATACAAATTTTGCAGTTCAGATGAGTATTGACTTTTGTCTTCTCAGGTATTGTTGTGCCATGGCGCTGGCTGGCGATAGTGGGTGAAATACCTGTAATTACCATGCTCATCCTCCTGTGCTTCATGCCAGACTCCCCACGATTCCTCATTGCTAAAGGGAAAACAGATAGAGCCCTTAAGGCTCTAGAGTGGCTCCGAGGGCCAAATACAGCATACAGAGATGAGTTCAAGAGAATTGAGGACAGCCTCATGAATAAGGTATTGCAGGCCAAAAGGCAGCACAATGACACTTGGGGAACATAGAGCAAAATCATTTAGACACTTGCTGGCCCCGCAACAGTGATACCCCGACAACTGGGATCCAAGAATAGTGACATACTGACACTTAGGAGGCCCAAACCTATGACACACGGACACTTATGCATCCAAGAACAATGATACACTGACACATGGGAGTTCCAAAACCATGTCATACTGACATTTGGGAGCCTAGAACAATGGCACACTGACATGTAGACATCCAGAACAATAACACACTGGTGAAAGGGATCCAGAACAATGACACAATAGGGAAGGGGTGTCCCAGAACTATACCAAACTGATTCTTGGGGACCAACATGACTACTATACATTGACATACTGACAAATCAGTCTCCAGAATAATGATAGTCTGACACTAGGTATGCCAAAGCAATGACACGCTTACAATTTGGGATCCCAGAACTTTGACAGTGACACATGGGGTTCCCGGAAATATAACACAGTAACCCTTTGAGGGGTCCCCAGGACAATGACACATTCACATTTGGGATCTTCAGAACAGTGCCACTTAGGGTCTCAAAACAGTGTTACACTGACACATGGGGGTCCTGGGACAACAACAATCTGCCACTAGGGACCCAAAACAATGACACAACGGTTTGGGAGGGGAGGGGTTCCAGAAAATTACAAATGGATTTTTTGGCAGAAGGTTAATCAGCGTTAATGGTGTCACATCTTGTTTCAGAACAGTTCATTAACGTTCAGCGAGCTGTCTGAGCGGCACTACTACAAACCTATCCTTATTGCTGTCCTCATGAGATTCTTACAACAAATGTCTGGAATCAACCCAATATTGACATACCTGGAGCCCATCTTCAAGAAGACCGCAGTCATTCTGGTGAGGAACGATAGGGCTGTGGTATCTTCACAGAGAGAATGTATTGTATAATGCATTGGAACTGGAGCCCAGGGTTGGGCTTTAAGTAAGTTTGTACAGAGAGATAAACTGGCCACAATTGCTGGCCTCTTTTGGAGAATGCTAGTTGTGGTGTTGTCTCATAATTTTTTAGACACCACCAGGGGCGTAACTAGAAATCACAGGGCCCCATAGCAAAATGTTTTATGGGCCCCCCCCTCCAAAAAAATGGCGGACTTAAATTAAATAGTGGGCGTGGTTTAAAGGGCAATGCAGCCTCACTGTGCCCATCAATGCAGCCTTTCTGTGCCCACCATTGCAGCCTCACTGTGCCCATAAATGCAGCCTCACTGTGCTCATCAAATGCAGCCTCACTGTGCCCACCATTGCAGCCTCACTGTGCCCATCATTGCAGCCTCACTGTGCCCATCAATGCAGCATCACTGTGCCCATCAAATGCAGCTTTACTGTGCCCATGAATGCAGTCTCACTTTACCCACAAATTCAGCCTCACTGTGCCCATCATTGCAGCCCCTCCTATGCCCCATGTCCCAGTCTGCAGTCCCTGTCTGTGGGTAGGTGTGTTGTTGATGCTCGGTACAGTAACTTCTCTGCCAGCAGGATATCCATGATCGCCATCAGCAGGCAGGGTCTGTTCTAGTTTTGGATGGGGACAGTGCTCCTTCCAGAGGATCTGTTTGCTGTGAGATGGAGTGGTCCCTGGCCACCTGCACCTTCATTTGTCCTCATTTTCTGTCACCAGACAGCCTGTCCTCTGGTCCTGGGGAAGTGAGAGCACTGGGTGGGAGCTGAAGAGAAGGGGGAGCAGAGAGCACTGGCGGGGTTGGAGAGCACATGGGTGGGGGCAAAGAGCAGGGGAAGTGGAGATCACAGGGGTGGGGAGCGGAGATCGCTGGGGGGCTTGAGAGCACTGGGGGGGAGCCAAAAAGAACAGGGGTGGAGAGCATGGGAGGCTGAGAGAGGGGGCTGGAGAGCACTGAAGGGGCTAAGAGTGTGGGGGGTAAAGATCACTGGGGGGGATCTTGAGAGCACTGGGGGGGGCAGAAACAACAGGGGTGGAGAGCACGGGGGCTGGAGAGCACTGGGGGGTACAAAGAGCAGGGGGAGTGGAAAGCACTGGGGGGGGAGTGGAGAGCAATGGGGGGAGCTTGAGAGCACCAGTGGGGGCCAGAAAAAAAAGGGGTGGAAAGTACGGGGGGCTGGAGAGCACTATGGTGGGCGGAGAGCACTGGCGGGGTTGGAGAGCACATGGGTGGGGCAAAATGCAGGGGGGAGCGGAGAGAGCACTGGCGGGGGTTGGAGAGCATGTGGGTGGGGGCAAAATGCAGGGGGGAGTGGAGAGTAGTACAGGAGTGGGGAGCGGAGAGTACTGGGGGGAGCTTGAGAGCAATGGAGGGGGAGCCAAAAAGAACGGGGGTGGAGAGCAGGGGGGGCTGGAGAGGGAAGGGTGGAGCTTGAGAGCACTGGGGGGGAGAACAGGGGTGGAGAGCACTGGGGGAGGGGAAGAACAGGGGTGGAGAGCACTGGGGGGGGACAGGGGTGGAGAGCACTGGGGGGGGGGACAGGGGTGGAGAGCACTGGGGGGGAGAGCACAGTCTGGGGGGAGTGGAGAGCACTGGGATGGTGGCTGGAGAAGGATGGGGAGAGCTTGAGAGCAGGGGGGGCAGCAAGAACAGGGGTGGAGAGAACTGTGGGGGGGGGGCTGGAGAGTGTGGTGGGGGGGCAGCAAAAGAAGTTGGATAGGAGGAGAAGCAGGGCGGCTACATATAGAGGAATTGAGCTTTCTATTGTCCTCCATACAGCCGCGGAATGCTTGATTCTCCTCCTCTCCCTCCTGCAAGCATTCAGCGGCTGCATGGAGGACAGTAGAAAGCTCAATTCCTCTATATGCGGCCCCCCTGCCGAATCCGATCCTCCTATCCAGGCAGTGCAGGCACATAGGGCGGGCTGTACGGTGGGCATCTCCTCAGAGCTGGCTGAGTCTGTGTGTGTTCGGCGGCGGGCGGCACTGTAACGCAGTCCCGCCCCCCCTAGACCGGCTTGTGTGATAGGCTGAACACTCATTCCATCTACTATCACACGAGCCAGTCTAGGGGGGGCGGGACCACGTTACAGTGCCGCCCGCCGCCGAACACACACAGACCCAGCCAGCTCCGTAATGCACAGGAGCAGGAGAGAGGGGACAGGCAGGGAGCACTGCAGCAACTGAAACCGGCCCCAGCCCACGGGCCCCTCTCGGTTGCGGGCCCCATAGCGGCCGCGTGTGTCGCTATGGCGGTAGTTCCGCCACTGGACACCACCCCAGAACAATTATGCAGACCAGGAAAGTCAAGAGTAAAGACAGGACTCCGCATCATTCACCATCACAGGAGCGATCTCTCAAATGCTGAGCTCAGAGCTCAGATAGAAAGTGCATGTGAGGAGCTTTAAATCGCTCCTGGGATGGTGGAAAACAGTAACAGGTGGGCGTATCATAGCAACGTCCTAGCAACATGACGGGGAGATGCAATCTCTGGGAGTTTTCCAGTAGGCTTTATGAGGTACGCAAATAGCCTACACCTATAGAAAAAGCATTATTCAACTTTGGTGAAAGCTGCACAGTTTATTTCCATCTACAGATGCCCCTTATCTGCATAGGCAGTTTTTTGGTAAAGGTGAACTAATCCTCAAAGTATTTATTTCAGGCACAGACCTGCTAATGTACATTTCATGGATGAAGATGTTCATACACAGGAGATAAGATTAACTTTTCTCTGTATTTAACTGGCAATTAGAGGGGTGAAACATGAAAGAAAAAGCTCTTTTGGCAGAAAGGATTGGGAACCTTTTCACCTGCCCTATATTGACCCAGAGTTACCGGGTTATTATTGTTAGCAAAATTAGGCTGTACGCAGAGCATACAGCCAAATATCGTGTCTCTAACAGTAACACATTTTCTTTTTCGTACATCACGGGACACAGAGCGACTTAGTCATTACTAATGGGTTATATAGATTACCTTCAGGTGTTGGCACTGGCCAATTCCAAACCGGAAGTACCCTCCCCTATATAAGCCCCTCCCATCCGGGAGCACCTCAGTTTTTTGCCAGTGTCTATGGTGTTGGCCAAAGAGTAACATGTGTTTTCACTGGGCTTGCGTACAGGTTCTTTTGGGCCTTAGTAAGCTGTTCCGGATCCCACCAAAAAAGCTTCATAGCTAAACGGTCGGTACCCGGGCCTTGCAGCAGAAGAGCAAGGTTTTGCCTGTAATGCTTCTCTTAGGAGGGCTGGACCCTGGGATCCAGAGCTCTGGTCATACCCACGACCAAGATGTTGTCTGTGCAGGGTGCTATACAGGTCCAGGGGAGTGGAATCCTTGGGAACCCGGTCCCTGAAGGTTTAATTACAATGCCTGCCGTGATAGGTGAAGTTTGGACTTCTGTGGACCAAACAAAGTCCTGCGGCGGGGATCAGGTAAGTGGGGGCCCCCAGGAACTTGGTTCTATTGGGGGACCCCCAAGCCTAATTTGTCTTTCTGTCTGTTACCTAACGGTATTCCCGCTAAATATCTGTGTTTGCCTGTAACTACTGAAAATGTAAAATTTTAATAGTAGTCAAGAAAAAAAAAAAAAAAAGGGACCGCGGTACCTGTGTTAAACCACTAGAGGCCGCTGTAGTCCATTTTTCTTGTCATGTGGATCTTTGGTTTTCTCAAGTCAAAAGATCCAGGCAGTTGGTAAGTTTCTATGTGGGAATCCACTTCCTCTGCCCTGTTGCTGCGCTCATCCACCGCACAGGCTCTCCGGCAAAAAGGGCCCTGGCTCCTAGTCCCTGTTTGATTTCGAAAAGGGCGCCAATGGCGCACGGGCGTGCACGCGCCTCCTATGGAAAAAAAGGGGCGGGTGGATGACGCTCGATGCGCGCCGTGGCGCTTCTGCGCATGTGCAGGCGTCCCAGCATGGTTAAAAGACACAGTACAAGTGTCAGCTGGATGCAAACAGAGCTAGCAACAAACAGTGGCACACAGAGGCGGTTGATGCAGGCATCCCCATAGAAAGGCACTTTAGTGGACACCAGCTGGTATATAGCAGCAACTTTGTTAGACTATTACCAGCAAAATTGGTGTATGACGACGGGAATACCTCAGCTTTGTGCTTAAAGGATATGTCGTCCAGACGCTCCGGAAATAGATCTTCCAGGAAGCCAAAGGGGTCTCCATCGGGCTCTGAGGATATTGGGCATGCTTGTACTGCACCAATCTCCCCTGAGAATTCAGAGGTCAGTAGCCGTAGAAACCCCGCAGGAATGCCTGGTGCTGCGGCTGTCCCCAGTCCACCTGCTCCTGTATATATAACAGAGGAGGTTTTATCCTCAACTCTGGGAGGATTGGAAGAGAGATTAACAGCATTGATCGCTGCTTCCCCGTCACAGGAAAAGCGCGTCCGATCTCCGTCTCCTCCTTCAGAGTGCCTGTTAGTGGAGGAACAGCCCCACACAGAGATCGACCTACCTGAAGGGGATCAGGATGAGGTTGATTCAGTTATGGAGGAATCAACAGTGGAAGAACCTTTCTCAGCATCTCAGGCTGAAAGATTATGGGTTCAGTCTCTGACTAATATGGTCCGATCAGCATTTAAAATGCCTCTGGCGGAACCACCATCCACTACGGTTTCCTCGCTGGGGTCGCTAAAAGCTCCCCAGGCTGTCTGTTCCTTCCCAATCCACCCTTTATTAGAAGGGCTTATTTACCAGGATTGGGAGCATCCTGATAAAATATTTGCTCCCCCCAAGAGATTTCCGGTGATCTATCCCATGGAGGATAAGTTCATAAAAAAATGGAGGGTCCCTACAGTGGACACAGCCATCTCTTCTGTTAACAAATCACTGACATGTCCAGTAGATAATGTTCCAATGTTCAAAGACCCAATAGATAAAAAATTGGAGTCTTTACTAAAATCTGCTTTCTCTACAGCAAGCATGGTGACACAACCTGCGGTAGCAGCGATTGGAGTCTGTCAAGCAGTGAAAGATCAGTTGAAACAAGTCTTAAGGGACTTACCAGATCAGCAGGCTCTTGCCCTAGCTGACCTGCCTAGAGCCTTGTGTTTTGCGGTGGACGCCATAAAGGATACAATCCAACAGGCCTCCCGCTTTACGCTGTCTATAGTACATATGCGTAGGCTTCTGTGGCTCAAAAACTGGTCTGCTGAAGCTCCCTGTAAAAAACTGCTGGTTAGCTTCCCATTTCATGGAGAACGCTTATTTGGAGAAGATCTGGACAAATATATCCAGAAAATTTCTGCCGGTAAAAGTTCACTCTTACCGGTTAAGAACAAGGGTAGAAGTCCTTCTTTTAGGAGGCCTACTTCTCCAGTCCCTGGCACATCGGCTGTGAAACAGTTCCGACGGCCTCCGCGGTCAAATCCAGGGGGCAGAAATCAGGGACAATCACAGGGTAACAAGAAACCCTGGGTCAAGAGAGGTAAAAAACCTCCCCCTAAGTCATGAAGGGTTGCCCCCACTCAATCGGGTGAGGGGAAGACTTCAGTTGTTCACAGAGACCTGGCGGGACACCATCAGAGATGGGTGATCTCCGCAGTAAGTCTGGGATACAGGCTGGAGTTAAAAGACATTCCTCCTGCCCATTTTATAAGGTCAAACGTGCCAAGCGATCCCCAGAAGAGTGGATCCCTCCTTCTGGCACTAGAGCAACTATTGCCCCAAGGGTAATCATAAAGGTTCCCTTGGAAGAAAACGGGTTCGGGTTTTACTCGAACCTTGTCACAGTCCCCAAACCAAATGGGGACATGAGGCCCATATTAAATATAAAAGGGCTAAACAAGTTCCTACATATCAGGACTTTTTCGGATGGAGTCGATCCGATCGGTGGCCACCGCCCTACAAGGGCAGGAATGGTTAGCCTCGATCGACATAAGGGATGCTTATTTACATATTCCCATCTGTCCGGCCCACCAGAAATTTCTACGCCTTGCAGTAGAAGGGCGCCATTTTCAGTTCAGAGCCTTACCTTTCGGTCTGGCCACGGCACCACGAGTGTTCACAAAAAATTTTTGGCCCTACGATTGGCCAAACTAGGAACACAAGGTGTAACGATAATGGCATATCTATACGACTTGTTGCTGATAGACCACTCAGTGAAAAAAACTAGAAGTGGTCGTTCACAAGACAATCAAGTATCTGGAATCTCACGGTTGCATTATCAACCGAGACAAGTCAGCCCTAAAACCAGTCAAAAGCCTGGAATACTTGGGGGCTACGACTGGATTCAAATCAGAGAAAGATTTTCTTACCTCCAGAGAAGGTGTCGTCTTTGAAAGATTTGACCCACTTAGTGGGTACATAAAAGAAAAACCATCCATACGCCTGTGTATAAGGCTGCTGGGAAAAATGGTGGCTTCATTCGAAGCGGTACCCTACGGTCAATTCCATTCAAGGAACTTGCAGAGGGCCATACTGTCAGCCTGGAACAAAAAAGTTCAGGCTTTAGACTTACCAATGTCCCTGTCCCCTTCCGTTCGCAAGAGCCTCCATTGGTGGTTGGTACCAGAATCTGGAAAAAGGGAAACCCTTCAGTCCGGTTTCTTGGAAGGTGGTCTCTACAGATGCCAGCCTCATAGGCTGGGGGGGCAGTACTGGAGCAATGGTCTCTCCAGGGCAAGTGGTCAGAAGCAGAGAAGGCCCTGCCCACCAATCTCTTAGAGATACGAGCAGCCCGGTATGCCCTAGTAGCATGGACATCCAAACTCCAAGGGTCACCTGTCAGAATTCAATCAGACAATGCCACAGCAGTGGCATATATCAATCACCAGGGTGGCACCAGGAGTCGTGCAGCCCAGAGGGAAGCGAATTGCATCCTGGAATGGGCAGAAAGGTATGTCACAGCCATATCCGCGGTTTTCATCCCAGGAGTGGAAAATTGGAGAGCGGACTTTTTAAGTCGCCAGCAATTATGCCCGGGGAATGGTCTCTTCACCCCAAGGTTTTCCAGGCAATATGCCAGCGGTGGGGAACACCGGATGTAGATCTGCTAGCATCCAGATTCAACGCAAAGGTGGACAGATTTGTGTCTCGCACAAAGGATCCCCTAGCTTGCGGTTCGGATGCCCTAGTGTTCCCTTGGGATCAGTTCAAGCTGATATATGCATTCCCACCGCGATTAATCCGCAGAATCAGGGTAGAAAAGAAACCAGTGATTCTGGTGGCTCCAGCGTGGCCCCGAGGGGCATGGTACGCAGAGATTGTAAAAATGTCAGTGGGAAGTCCTCGGACCCTCCCACATCGTCCGGACCTGCTTTCGCAAGGACCGATATACTACCCTTCCTTACCAGCCCTAGGTTTGACGGCCTGGCTATTGAAGCCCACATTCTAAAAAAGAGAGGGCTCTCTAATCCTGTGGTATCTACCATGATCAATGCCAGGAAGCCGGTATCCAGGCAGATCTATTATAGGATCTAGAAGGCGTACATCACGTGGTGTGAGGCCAGGAAATGGCATCCACGTAAGTACGTAATAGGTAGGATTCTGGACTTCCTACAGTGGGCTGTAGATAGGAAGCTTGCCTTGAGTACTATCAAGGGTCAGACGGCCTTGTCAATATTTTTTTCAAAGGCCCTTGGCTTTGCATTCATTAGTCAAAGCTTTCATACAAGGAGTGATGCGTATTAGCCCTCCGGTTAGTATTCCCATATGTCCATGGGACTTAAACCTGGTTCTGTCGGTTCTACAGAAACAACCATTTGAACCATTGCGGCACGTTTCCTTGGTTCTTTTCACCAGGAAATTGATTTTCTTAGTAGCCATTTGTTCGGCTAAAAGAGTATCGGAATTAACCGCCTTGTCCTGTAAGGAGCCATATCTGGTTATCCATAAGGACAGAGTAGTATTACGTCCTCATCCAGCCTTTCTTCCTAAGGTGGTATCGAGGTTCTATTTGAACCAAGATGTGGTTCTTCCTTCCTTTTTCCCCAAACCTAGTTCGGTAGAGGAAAAGTTATTGCATTCTTTGGATGTAGTAAGAGCAGTTAAAGCTTATCTAAAAGCCACTGCTCAGATTCGCAGAACGGATACTTTGTTTGTTCTGCCGGAAGGCCCCAGAAAGGGTCAGGCAGCATCAAAAATCTACTTTAGCCAAGTGGATTTGACAGGTCATAATACAAGCCTATGGTTTGAAAAGGAGACCGCCTCCGTTCAAAGTTAGGGCGCACTCCACAAGAGCAGTTGGAACTTCATGGGCAGTGCATCACCAAGCCTCCCTGGCTCAAGTCTGTAAGGCCACAACATGGTCCTTAGTACACACGTCTACTAGGTTCTACCAGGTAGACGTCAGAAGTCAGGAGGATGTCGCCTTTGGGCGCAGTGTGTTGCAGGCCGCAAAAGAGCCTCATGCCTGATGGCGCCCAGCTTATGTATCCCTCCCCTCATTTGGCATTGCTTTGGGACGTCCCATTAGTAATGACTAAGTCGCTCTGTGTCCCGTGATGTACGAAAAAGAAAAAGGGATTTTTATAACAGCTTACCTGTAAAATCCTTTTCTTGGAGTACATCACGGGACACAGAGCTCCCACCCCTCTTTTTGGGACACTTATTGCTTGGCTACAAAACTGAGGTGCTCCCGGATGGGAGGGGCTTATATAGGGGAGGGTACTTCCGGTTTGGAATTGGCCAGTGCCAACACCTGAAGGTAATCTATATAACCCATTAGTAATGACTAAGTCGCTCTGTGTCCCGTGATGTACTCCAAGAAAAGGATTTTACAGGTAAGCTGTTATAAAAATCCCTTTTTCGTCTCAGTGATATAATGCATGTTAATCTAAGTTTCACTCACCATTCATCCGTCCCATTCATTCCAAGAAGGAAGCATCACCAGCCAGGTCTCATTATCAAGGCATCCCAGAGCAGTGTCCTCTCTAGGATAGCCAGCTCCCTTTATTTATAGTGTCAACATGAATAACAAAAGAAGGTGGTGGCTTCACAAAACAATCAGACATTTTGTATACTTTCAAAAGAACCAATGACAGACATGTAACAGTGGGGATCGAAAGTTTGGGCACCCCAGGTAAAAATGTGTATTAATGTGCATAACGAAGCCAAGGAAAGATGGAAAAATCTCCAAATGGCATCAAATTACAGATTAGACATTCTCATTATTTGTCAAAAAAAGTTAGATTTTATTTGCATCATTTACACTTTCAAAATTACAGAAAACAAAAAAATGGCGTCTGCAAAAGTTTGGGCACCCCGCAGAATTTATAGCATGCACTGCCCCCTTTGCAAAGCTGAGACCTGCCAGTGTCATGGATTGTTCTCAATCATCGTCTGGGAAGACCAGGTGATGTCAATCTCAAGGTTTTAAATGGCCAGACTCATCTGACCTTGCCCCAACAATCAGCACCATGGGTTCTTCTAAGCAGTTGTCTAGAAAACTGAAACTGAAAATAGTTGACGCTCACAAAGCTGGAGAAGGCTATAAGAAGATAGCAAAGCGTTTTCAGATGTCAATATCCTCTGTTCGGAATGTAATTAAGAAATGGCAGTCATCAGGAACAGTGGAAGTTAAAGCAAGATCTGGAAGACCAAGAAAAATATCAGACAGAACAACTCGCAGGATTGTGAGAAAAGCAATTCAAAACCCACGTTTGACTGCACGATCCCTCCAGAAAGGTCTGGCAGACACTGGAGTTGTGGTACACTATAAAGAGATACTTGTACAAATATGGTCTTCATGGAAGAGTCATCAGAAGAAAACCTCTTCTACGTCCTCACCACAAAAATCAGCGTATGAACTTTGCAAATGAACATATAGACAAGCCTGAGGCATTTTGGAAACAAGTTCTGTGGACCGATGAGGTTAAAATATAACTTTTTGGACAGAATGAGCAAAGGTACGTTTGGAGAAGAAAGGGCACAGAATTTAATGAAAAGAACCTCTGTCCAACTGTTAAGCATGGGGGTGGATCAATCATGCTTTGGGGTAGTATTGCAGCCAGTGGCACAGGGAACATTTTACGAGTAGAAGGAAAAATGGATTCAATAAAATTTCAGCAAATTTTGGATGGTAACTTGATGCCATCTGTGAAAAAGCTGAAGTTAAAGAGAGGATGGCTTCTACAAATGGATAATGATCCTAAACACACCTCAAAATCCACAGGGGATTACATCAAGAGGCGTAAACTGAAGGTTTTGCTATGGCCTTCACAATCTCCTGACCTCAACATTATTGAAAACCTATGGATAGACCTTAAAAGAGCAGTGCGTGACAGACAGCCCAGAAATCTCAAAGAACTGGAAGACTTTTGTAAGGCAGAATGGACAAAGATACCTCAAACAAGAATTGAAAGACTTTTGGCTGGCTACAAAAAGCATTTACAAGCTGTGATACTTGCCAAAGGGGGCAGTACAAGATATTAACTCTGCAGGGTGCCCAAACTTTTGCAGACGCCATTTTTTTGTTTTCTGTAATTTTGAAAGTGTAAATGATGGAAATAAAATCTAACTTTTTTTGACATATTATAAGAATGTCTAATCTGTAATTTGATGCCATTTGGAGATTTTTCCATCTTTCTTTGGCTTCGCTATGCACATTAATACACATTTTTACCTGGGGTGCCCAAACTTTCGATCCCCACTGTATATATTCAAATAGAATGCTAGCAGTGATGTGTGCAAACGTCTGTATGTGCGAATACACTCACATGAGCGCATTACAGCAAAACTGACGCTGGGGGACATCTGACAACATACATTAATAACATTTTCCACAACATTATCTCCAGCCCCTAAACATTGTGCATTATCAGTGAATTAGTGATAAGACTGTCACCTACTGTGTGACAGCACAATAATAAACCATATCTACAGAGATAATGCTGTCAGTTCCATAGTTACTTAGTTACAAATTCGAAAAAAACAATCTTGACTACCAACTTCAACCATGTAGAGCCTCCAGTAGTTTTAGGGCAAAGGGAAAGAAAAACAAAACTTTGGGCAATATTATCAGGTGGGAATGAGGGGGGCCATTCTGACTCTAAAAAGTAGGTTTTATTCCCTGGATTAAAATTTTAGATTAATTCAGGGTTATAAAAAAAAAAGGATATTCCTGTAGTGCAAGAAAGAAGGTAGGTAATTTAGTGTTATTAAACATTTTACAAACCAAACAAGTCAGCATTTTTTTACTTCTTTATCCATTCCCAAATCATTATTTAGTCATGACTTTATTCAAGCCAGGTTTCTGTTATGCCCACTGCATCAAATCTTTGTCATCAGGAATTTCAATAAATGTATTTATATTCTCCCAACAAAAATTCTAATAACCTCCTTTTTGTTCCTTTCTACTGCTCCCTTACTATAGTCCCAGTATAAGTTGTTCAATCATTTTACACTGAAGCCTCATAGACACGCATGGTTTTCTCGGCAAGAAAGCTGCTGAGAGAGCTTTTTGCCGTGAAAACCATGTGTATGTATGCTTTCTCGGCGAGAAAACTGCTGGGAATCCCGACGAGAAAAATAGAGAACCTGCTCTCTATTTTCTCGTCGGCATATTTGGCAGAGTGTTTCCTGCCGAGAAAACCATAAGTGTGTATGCTTACCTGTCCCCAGATAAACCCGCGCATGCTCGAAAAGACTTAGACGTATGCGCGGTAGCATACAAGGGTAGTGTAGGGTGGAGCAAGATGGTGGCGACGGCATCGAATGTGACGAGCGCAGGCTCGTCGTAGTCCATGACGTAACCGCGTTCTTGCCATTCAAAAGAACGCCAGTTCTTTTGAATGGCCATCTGTATACACGGCTTGGCAAGGAAAGCTTGCCAGGAACCCCGTCAGGAAAACCAAAGTTTTTTTCCTGATGGGATTCCCGGCCGTGTGTACGAAGCTTAAAAGTATTGTTAATGAGGAGTACTTAAAGATCACATTTTTACACTAAAAACTTTTTTCAAGATCTTGTATATTTTCCAGTTCAGCTATTCTGTGATCTTTATATTACCCAGATATCTTGTCATGTAGTATTTGGGGTGGCTTGACTGATACGTTTCTCTTTTCCTCCTCTTTAGCCAGGAAAGTATGATGCTGCGCTTGTTGGACTGGTAAGACTGGTGTCAGTCCTGGTTTCTGCCATTGTTATGGATAAAGCTGGAAGGAAAATTCTGCTCTTCATCTCTGGTAAGTGTTTAATTGGGGATACAGAAGGTGTAGCAAATCAGGGGGGGGGGGCCTTGATTATTTCAGTGTGCAATTCACTTTCTGTAGTACTTCACTACAGGTTACCTCAGTCATTATTACCAAAACATAGGCCCCATTCACACGAACATTCTAATCGGGTCCGATCGGAACCTCCATCCTCATCTATGGAGCTGCAGGTGTACATGGACATGTGTCTGTTTACAACCGCCTACATCCAATTGGATTTGCTAAAAACCGATGGATGGGGATCCGGTCACCTTCTGTCCAGTGGATCTTATGGCAGCCGGTTGTAAATGGACAGGTGGTTTGTTTACATCCGACCACCCTTAGAGGAGAGCGGGATGTGTCCACACTGCATAAGCAAAGCAGGCATGGACTTGCGGATCGCAGACAGAGTCCGTCCCATGTGAAAGAACCCTAATACATACTAAAGAAGAAAAAAAGACTTGGAGCGCAATAAAGATATTCATAGATCAATCGAAATTCAGCCAGTTCAGTAGGGACTGGACAAATTTCAATCCATGTATGGGCACTGTAGCTTTACAGAAGTCTATCTACTGATCGACTTCTGTACAACTGTCCTGCTGGAAAATTTCCTCTTGACCAGCACTGGAGGTTATAGCCCACAGCACTAATCGGTATATTCAGATGGTGGGAAAGTCTCCCTGTTAGAATACAATGACACAGCAGGGAGGATTTTTCCATCCAGCTCAAATGTGTGGATGGGGGAATCTGGTCAGTTTTTTCATTCAGCCCGCTGGTTGAAAAAAGAAAAAAAAAAGACTCATCTATGCCTAGCCTTGATTTACGTCAGACTACAGACTTAAGAGATGATAATTGTCTGTTTTGACAATACAGTCAGTTCAGGATAAAAATGTACTGTATGCCTGTATACACAGGATGACTATTCAGTGTCCTCTGGCCAGCTGAATATTGAATATACAAAAATAGAGAAAAATGGGAATCCCACTAGTAGAAAAATGTAGTACCCACCCTATAGATAAGGGGGGTGTTGTCCAAATATAATATCTACAAACAAACGAAAAAAAAACAACCAGACGCTACACACCAACCTGAGTTAACTACAAATTTCTTGAGCAATAATGCTCCTGAAAAAATATACGCATATAGAACCCCTAATAACCCTGTGGCCTCCTAAAATTCCCACCTAAAAACCCCATATGACCCCGCTCTGCCTGGGACCAAAAGACCACCCTCTCAATACAAATGGAAGAACGAGGGATGTGGAATGCAGTCCCCGTAGGGAGCTGAGCCTATCCTCCCCTAAGCAGCGCCTCCTCCTAAAACATAGATGTAAGGGCCCTAAACCACCCAACCTAGAATCATGAGTTGCCCTCGTTCCTACTGGGTGCGGTACTCCACCTTAAAGCCACAATGGGCGAATAAAAGCACTGCACCCAGTGGAGCAAGGGACAATCCCAGCCAATTTGGCTGCTAAACTGATCCTTGGTTGGGTGGATTAGGGCCCTTACATCTGTGTTTTGGGGGGGCGCTGCTTAGGGGAGGGTGGGCTCGGCTCCCTACGGGGACTGCATTCCTCAACCCCCGTTCTTCCATTTTTATTGCGAGGGTGGTCTTTTGGTCCCAGTCAGGGCGGGGTCATATGTTTTTTTTTTTAGGTGGGAATTTTAGGAGGTCAGGGGGTTATTAGGGGTTCTATATGCTTGAATTTTTTCAGGAGCATTATTGCTCATGCACAATATATTTGTAGTTAACTCAGGTTGGTGTGTAGCATCTTGTTGTTTTTTTGTTTTTTTAATTTGTCAGCTGAATATTCAGTTGGAAGAAATACATTTTCTCTGCAGCTTTTATTCATCAGTGATAATATTGAGCACAGGCAATCAACGTGCATTCTTGACTGGAGCAATATCAATATCATTCCACAGCATGTGCGATTCTGATCTTCTGACCTCAAGCTAATGTTTCTTGTGTCTGGCACAATCATTTGCACGCAATGTGACAGATTGTGCTGGACAAGCACTAGTGATAAGTGAACTGGCTCACCAAATATATAGTGAATGTTTGCTACAAATTTCCAATTCACTCTAACAGTATAACCCCTTACCAGTTTCTTTGGCAGCTAGATTATGCCAGATTGTGCCAGCAAGTCTGCTACTCACCACTCTCGAGTGTCTTCTTTGGATAGGGCAATAAGAGAGCTTGTCTCAGTAATCGCTATAAATGCTACTTGTCATGTCATTTATCAAAGCCACGCTTACTTAGGCTCCATGCACACTGGGCTTAAAAAACTCCAGTTCCCTTGGCAGAAAAAAAGGCTCATATAGAGTGGTTTTTGTACAGAGTTTAGGAGAGTTTTGCGTTTTTTCTCCCAGAAAGCGCAAACCAGAAGGTTTTTTTTTTCCTGCCTCTAAACGTTGAGCTCAAAAAATGCCTCCAATCGTCATAATGTGCATGGACACATAGGACAACGTTAGCTGCTTCTACAGGCAGAACACAAAACTCCTGTAGAAGCAGCGATTTTTAAGCCAGTGTGCATTATGGAGCAATGTTATCTGGAAGTGGATTGGTAATAGGTACAAAGTTTATTAGGTCACCAAATGCTGAAAATCCATAGCAGATAGTCTGTCATGCAGAGCAAATTGCAGGTTCACATTTACCAGTGGGTGCCATTGTCAGTGATAAGCGCCAAAAGTGCCAGTTCTCCTACAGTTTTCCAATAAATGTGAGCAAAAGCAAAAAAACTTTCACTTCTTAGAGAAAAAGAAAAAGAGATTGTCACCATATGTAACAGCTGAATACTCTCAAACAACAGTTGTAACCACAGAAATAAACATATCAAGTCATGTAAATGTAATACAGTTACAAATGTTTTCCACATAAAAGATGACCTTCATCCCTCTCCTTTTATATCCTTTAGGCTCTTTGATGATGGTCGCCTCCCTGGCAATGGGCCTCTATGTTCATTTCACAGTCGGCGCAAAACACAATTCCACAATCTTCAATACGACACTGATTGGGCCTGGGCCTCATGTAGAGCCAGACTATCTAACTGTTATCCCCCTTCTATGCATCATGTTGTATATTTTAGGTAGGTGTAAATACAGTATCCTTCATTATGTCATGTGCGTTGCATAAAAAGCATTCATAGTCTGTGTTTGTGATGATTTAATCTTCACTATACTGTGATATGAATCCATTTACTGCTGCACAGTACCACTTCTCTTGTTCTGTATGCCGGGTGAAATTCTTATTCTGTATGTATGAACAACAACACTATTCATGTTTTGTATGCTGGTTTTATTTTTATTTTTAATTATTATTCTGTATGTATGAATTCCGCTAGGTACTATTTCTCTTGTTCTGTAGGCAAGGTAGAGTTTTCTGCATCGGTTCTTATTTAGAATGTGTGGACGCAGCACAGTAGCTCTTCTCTTGTTCAGTATGCCAGACATAATTCTTAGTATCTGTGCTGGTTCTGTTATAGTAAAGAACTGAGTGCACTCTGTCTCCTCTTCAGGTTATGCCTTTGGCTGGGGTCCAATCACCTGGCTCCTGATGTCTGAGATTCTGCCACTAAAAGCTCGCGGAATGGCATCTGGTCTATGTGTGGTGGTCAGCTGGATCACCGGCTTTGTTCTTACTGAGGCTTTCCTCCCAGTCGTGGTAAGCACTTAATCATTGTCTTTCTATATTGTTATATGATAAAGCTGCTATTATTTACATACAGATTGTTACCATTCTTCTAAACCAGTGGTCTCCAAACTGTGGCCCGGGGGCCAGATGCAGCCCTTTGCTTGCTTCTATCCGGCTCTTGGGACACTATTCCTCCAACTGACATCAAGGATAAGGCACCATTCCTCCCACCGACACAATTATTGGATCACTCTTCTCCCACGGCCATCATTGGTGGGGCACTATGCCTCCTACAAAGACCAATGATGGGTGACCATTCCTCCCACTGACACCATTAATGGGGCACTCTTCTCCCACTTACATCATCGATGGGGCACTATTCCTCCTGCTAAAACCAACAAAGAGGCACTATTCCTCCTATTAAAACCAATTATGGGAATCCATTTGCTCCCAATGATGCCAGGACATTTTCTGCTTACACTGGCTACAGTCCAGCCCCCCTAAAGCCTGAAGGACAATAAAATGGCTCTTTGTTTAATAAGTTGAAAGACCCCAATTTAAAAGATGGTGGATTTCCTCTCATCTGACATATAAAAGTTGAACACATTTCCTTATCTTTTCAGAGTGCCTTCCAGCTGGAGACCCCTTTCTTCTTCTTCACCTTCATCTGTATTTGCTGCCTCATCTTCACCTACTTTGCTGTGCCGGAAACCAAAGGGCGGACACTGGAGCAGATCGAATGCTACTTCCAATCAGGTCGACGTTCTTTTATGAGATAGTCAAGGGGGGCCTTCTAATGCTGAGGTGGAAAGACTGTTGTGAAATTTAACCAGTAGCTTGGAGCTTCCAAAACTGGATGTGTGCCAAAGAGACAGGTTCAAAAACACAATTCTAGGTCTTCAATGAGTCTGAACATACACTAAGGCACCTCTGAAACTAAAACATCGATCCACCACTGTGGACTATATTTCAGGTGCAAAGGTCCATGCACTGGAGATTAAATTCAGATTCCACCACTGTGTTGCTTTGCGGTCATAGTATGTGGGACAGTCTGATGTGTTTGTGGTACACAGGCACTGGATTGAGCGCAAGATTCAAAAAACAGAATGGATAAATACCTATTTACTGTAAACAATGTATACATTGTAAATTACTTACAAGACTTGTGTTTTCCTAAATGTATTATTCACTTACATTTAAGTAATTAAAATAATTGAGATGTCAAATACATCTCCTTTTTTTAATCCTCTAGTCTAAACTCTTTCCTCCTGCAGTAAAAGTCGCATGACCAAACACCAAAGGGTCCTGCCAAAGGAGTAGAGTTGCTGCTGAATGGCCAGGTCTGCATCTGCCTTGAACTCTCTTCTTCCTATTAGCAGAGATCACGTCACATACACTGACTAAAGTGTGCATTAAGCACTAGGCATTTTTTAGTCAAGTCAGAAGTTGACAGGTTCACTTTAACTCAAAGTAAAACTTCAGGACAGTGTGGCTATTACTGGCAGCGTTGGTGTGCTCACCTCTTATGCCATTTGTTTGTGGGAAGCCTGCACTGACCTACGACACTACGTGTACAGGACGTTAGCAAACACACATTTCCTTGGCTCTCCATCCAGACTTGTTCTGCTTTACTTGTTATAGTCAAAGAAATAGGTAAGAAGCAATAAGAATTGAGAAATGTAATACCATTCCCCAGCAAACGCCTTCTCTGTGGAACAATGCTTAAACCAGCACTCCAAGGGTTTTTTCTTAGTTTTGGATGGAATGGCGGAAGGATTAGATGACTGTTCTTGTAGTCTGTGGGGAGATTTGCTTTTATGTCTTTTTGTGTCAAGGGACCTGGCTGTGCTGTCTGGCAGGGAAGCCTTCCCCACAAGACTGGCTGAACAGAATTAGAAATCATATGGCAAGTGAAACATTTCCATTATATGCACGTAGCCATTTGTCTGAAGTCTAGTTTTATTAGCTATTTAAAGATTAACGGTATGGTGCAAAGTACATTACATGTATTTAATACCTACAAGAGAAGCGGTTGGGGAGGCCAAAATGATATAAAGTCAGATTGGATCCATAATAATTGCATTTGTAGTTGTTTTTACAACCCTGCAGACCTAGGGCTCATTTCCATATAAATGGAAAAGAGGATCTTGGCCAAAACAATCGTAAAGTTGCCTTTATTCATAATAACAGCAGCAAACATATGGCAGCTTGTATGCTGGCTCTTCTTAATACCACTTAAACCATGGGTGCTCAACCTGTGGCCCTCCAGCTGTTGCAAAACTACAACTCCCATCATGCCTCTGTCTTTGGGAGTCATGCTTGTTATTGTCTGCAGCAATGCCTCATGGGACACAAGTTGAGCTCCCATGACTTAAACAGTCCATCCATTGAAAAAAATGCAAGTTAGACTTACCGGTAACTTGTTTTCCAATAGGCTTTCAGGACAGCACCCGAGAGATCATGGCTCCTCCTCCTACAGGAAACACCTCATCAATTAAGTCTTTAATTGGAGGCCTCCACGTTGCTTCCATCAGTTGTTTGTAGAGAACCTCCAGCCCCAGCTGCAACACATAAGCGACAGTTATTACATAGTATTACAGCCACAGCATAAAAAAAGGGCGGGATCCTGCTGTCCTGAAAGCCTATTGGAAAACAAGTTACCGGTAAGTCTAACTTGCATTTTTCCAAAACGTCTTTCAGGACAGCACCCGAGAGGATAATCGAGACTTACCCCATTTAGGGTGGGACAACAGCCTATAAGACTTTCCTTCCGAAAGCCTGATCCCCAGCCGTCATGAGATCTAATCTATAATGACGGGCAAAGGTAGTCAGACTTGTCCATGTAGCTGCCTTACAGATTTGTTCGGGGGTGGCACCAGCTTTTTCTGCCCAACTCACCACCGAAGCTATAGTAGAATGAGCCCGGATACTTACTGGACTCTCCTGGCCTGTAAGGGAATAGGCGTCTGAGATAGCCATTCTCAACCATCTGGCAATGGTTCCTCTAGAAGCTTGTCTTCCTTTTTTATTTCCGGAAAATAGAATGAATAGTGCGTCTGAATGCCTAAAGTCTTTAGTAGCTTCCAGGTAACTTAAGACTGCTCTTTTAACATCCAGGGTATGGAATTCTTCTTCCTTCTTACCCGACGGATTAGAACAAAACGTAGGAAGTATTATCTCCTGGGTTCTATTTTGAACTGAAGCAACCTTTGGTAAAAAATTAGGATCCGTCTTCAGCACAATTCTGTCTGAAAAAATAGAAAAAAATGGTTCCCTGATAGATAAAGCTTGCAGCTCACTGATTCTTCGAGCTGTTGTAATAGCTACTAGAAAAATTGTTTTTAAAGTAATTAGCTTCAGGGAGGTTAAATTAAGAGGTTCGAAAGGTTCCCTGGTCAGGGCCTGTAGAACGACTGATAAGTCCCATGACGGACAGTTTTTGATCACTATCGGTCTAGCCCGAGTGAGGGCTTTAAAGAATCTGTTTACTAGGGGTTCTGATGAAATAGACTTCTCTAAATATACCCCCAGTGCGGCAACCTGAACTTTTAGGGTACTGATCGCTAGGCCCTTGTCTGCTCCTTCTTGCAGAAATTCCAAGATAGAAGAAATCTGCTTTAATGGTCTGCCGGATGTAGTGCACCAGGAGTTAAAGACTTTCCAGACTTTGTGATATATTGCTCTGGTAACATTCTTTCTGCTAGATAGGAGGGTAGCCACCAACCTATCCGAGAATCCTTTTCTCCTTAAGAGCTGCTCCTCAGAAGCCAGGCTGTGAGTTTTAGCTTTTCTACTTCTTGGTGAAACAGAGGACCTTGTAACAGAAGGTCTTGTCTCAAGGGAAGGTGCCAGTATGGTTTGATCTGCATCTGTAGAAGAGCCGAAAACCAAGGCCTTTTGGGCCAGAAGGGAGTGATGAGGATTACTGTCATATCCTCTTTCCGGATTTTTGTTATGACCTGCGGAATCAGCTGAAATGGAGGGAAGGCGTAGCCGAGGTGAAAATTCCAACTGTGCGCCAGAGCATCTACCCCCAGAGATGACTCGTTCCTGTTCAGGGAAAAAAAGAGGGATATTTGTGTATTTTCCTGAGTCGCAAAGAGATCCACTCTTGGCTGTCCCCATTAGTGATGAGCCGAACACCCCCGGGTTCGGTTCGCACCAGAACCCACGAACGGACCGAAAGTTCGCACGAACTTTAGAACCCTATTAAATACAATGGATGCGAACGTTCGAAATCTAAAGTGCTAATTATAACGACTATTATGCATGTTATTGTCCTAAAAAGGGTTTGGGAACCCGGGTTCTGCACCAGGGGACATGTATCAATGCAAAAAGAAGTTTTAAAAACGTTTGCAAGGAGGAGTCGTTTGTAAGTTGGATGTTTGAAAGTAGGGGCCTGCCGTATATACTCAGCTGAAATTTGCCCCTTACATGTTGGTGTTGCCACAACACTGTGAGCCCTCACAGTTACTCTTGGTGGGCGCATGAATGGGCCCTGCTGTGAATTATTAGATCAAGAATTGTAATTGCATGCCCCTGTTGAACAGGGGCTGAAAAATTGGGCCTTTGGTGGTGGTGGTGGTGTTGACACAACACTGTAAGGCCTCACAGTTAGTCTTGGTGGGTGCAGGAATGGGCCCTGCTGTGAATTATTAGATCAAGAATTGTAATTACATGCCCCTGTTAAACAGGGGCATAAAAATTGGGCCTTAGGCACTGGTGCCACAACACTGCAACCCCTCACAGATACTGTACTTGGAGCACAGCAATGAGCCCTGTTGCAAAGTATTGCATCAAAAATTGTAATTACACGCCCCTGTTAAACAGGGGCTTGAAAATTGGGCCTTAGCCACTGGTGCTGGTGCCACGACACTGCAACCACTCCCAGATACTCTAGTTGGAGTGCAGGAATGAGCCCTGCTGCAAAGCATTGCATAAAAAATTGTAATAACACACCCCTGTTAAACAGGGGCTGAAAAATTGGGCCTTAGCCACTGGTGGCGGCACCCAGAAACAAAAATGTTCTTCCAAGCTATCATCGTCAATCGGATCATTGAGGAGGAGGAGGATAGACAGTCAACATAACAGGACAGTCTCTCAGCATCAGTCTTGAAGGGATGTGACATTTATAAATAAATTAGTCTGTTATATCAGCTTCAGGTGTTTGGTAGCTGGTGGTGATCCAAGACTGGTTCATCTTTATGAAGGTCAGTCGATCAACAGAGTCGTTGGACAGGCGCACCCTGTGATCCATGACAAATCCTCCAGCAGCACTGAATGTGTGTTCTGAAAGAACGCTGGATGCAGGACAGGCCAGTAGCTCAATTGCATACTGTGCAAGCTCTGGCCAGTGATCCATCCTCAAGACCCAGTAGGCCAGAGGATTTTCGGTGGGGAAGGTGTCCAAGTCTGACCTTGCCCCTAGGTATTCCTGCACCATGTATATCAGACGCTGGCGATGGTTGCTGGAACCGATCATACCTTGGGGCTGTGGACTAAAGAATTGTCTGAACGGTTCGGTCAGACGGCCACCTTCCCCTCCGCTCCTTCTTTGACTGACCGAAGCCTCAGCAACTCGTTGTCCAGGACCAGGAGTTTGTAACCTCCCAGTCTCTGGGAACGCGTTGCACAGACCTTTCTGCAAGGCCTCCCGGAGTTGTCTCATCCTCTGCTCCCTCTGCGACTGTAAGATAAGGTCCGCAACCTTACCCTTGTACCGTGGATCAAGGAGAGTGGCCAGCCAGTAATGGTCCCGCTCCTTGATCCGAAGAATACGAGGATCCTTCCGCAGACTTTGCAGGATCAGGGAGGCCATGCAGCGTAGGTTAGCTGAGGCATTCGGTCCGGAGTCCTCTGGGTCACTAAGGACGACATGATCCGCAGCCACCTCCTCTCAGCCACGTACAAGTCCACTGGTTTCTTGGGACTGTAAATCATCCCTAAAAAACAGCTGCTGATAATGCTGAGTGCCAGGCTCCACCTCCATGCTGACACAATCCTCCTCCTCCTCCTCCTCCTCTTCTTCCTGTGCGATGGGTGGGACAGAAGGAACACTGTCTGGGTAAAGGGGACCTTGAGAGGCAAGGAAGTCCTCCTCTTCCTGCCTCTGTTCTGCCTCAAGTGCCCTGTCCATTATTCCACGCAGCGTATGTTCCACGCAGCAGGTGGACAAGAGGTACAGTGTCACTGATGCATGCACTGTCACTGCTCACCATCCTCGTGGCCTCCTCAAATGGTGCCAGGACAGTGCATGCATCCCTGATCATGCCCCACTGGCGTGGTGAAAAAAAACCGAGCTCCCCTGACCCTGTCCTGGTGCCGTAGTCGCACAGGTACTCATTGATGGCCCTCTGCTGCGTGTGCAGCCGCTGCAGCATGGCCAACGTTGAGTTCCACCTGGTGGGCATGTCACATATAAGGCGGTTCTTGGGCAGGTTCAACTCCTTTTGCAGCTCAGCCAGGCAAGCACTGGCATTATAAGATCTGCGGAAATGCACACAGACTTTCCTGGCCTGCCTCAGGACATCCTGTAAGCCCGGGTACCTGCCCAAGAACCGCTGCACCACCAGGTTAAGGACGTGAGCCACACAGGGCACATGGGTCAGTTGTCCCTGTCGGAGAGCGGAGAGGAGGTTGGTGCCATTGTCGCAAACTACCATTCCTGGCTTAAGCTGGCGTGGCGTCAACCACCTCTCGGCCTGCCCCTGCAGAGCAGACAGAACCTCTGCCCCAGTGTGGCTCCTGTCCCCCAAACACACCAGCGCAAGCACGGCATGGCATCTTTTTGCCTGCGTACTTGCGTAGCCCCTTGAACGCCTACGGAGCGCCGCTGGTTCCGAGGACAAAGCACAGGAAGAGGCCACGGAGGAAGAAGAAGAGGAGGGGGTGGAGGACAGAGGTGTGTCACAACCAGTAGTAGCATTTTGGAGGCGTGGCGGTGGAACAACCTCCAACACTACTGCACCTTGTCCTGCATCCTTCCCAGCTGCCAAAAGAGTGACCCAATGGGCCGTGAAAGAAAGGTAACGTCCCTGTCCATGCCTGCTGGACCATGAGTCAGCGGTAATATGCACCTTACCGCTGACCGCCCTGTCCAGCGAGGCCAAGACATTGCCTTCCACATGCCGGTAGAGAGCCGGAATCGCCTTCCGTGAGAAAAAGTGGCGTTTGGGAACCTGCCACTGAGGAACCGCACATTGCACAAACTCACGGAAGGGGGCCGAGTCTACCAACTGAAAAGGCAGCAGTTGAAGCGCTAGCAATTTAGCCAAGCTAGCATTCAACCGCTGGGCATGTGGATGGCTGGGAGTGAACTTCTTTCGACGGTCCAGCAGCTGTGGCAGGGAAATTTGCCTGCTAGAATCGGACGTCGGTGTACTGCTAGCAGAGTGCCCGCAAGTACTTGGCTGTGACACACCTAATTCTACACCTTCATTCCTCTCAGAGCAGGTTTCAGAGAGGACTGAAGGTATAGTGGGGTTGGAGATCCCAGCTGATGCGGTGCAAGAAGAGGTCAGCTTTGTTCTTTGGTGTGGGTCTTTAAGGTAGGCTTGCCAACGAACTGCATGGCAGGTCAACATATGTCTGGTCAAGCATGTGGTGCCCAAGCGGGTGATGTTTTGGCCACGCGATATACGCTTGAGACATATGTTGCAAACAGCAGCTGTGCGATCTGATGCACTCGACTCAAAAAAGGCCCACACCAAAGAACTTTTTGAATAACGGGCAGAGGCAGCGCCCTGCACAGGCGGAGCTCTGCGGTGTGATTCCGTCGGTGTGCTGCCCTTACGCTGGCCCCCCGAGGGCATCCTGCCTCGTTGGAGATGTGCCTCCTCCTCATCCTCCTCCTCTCTCCTATTAGGCACCCACGTGGAGTCAGTGACCTCATCATCCCCTCCCTCCTCATCACTGGAGCCAATCTGGCAGTATGCTGCAGCTGCTGGAACATGACTGCCAGATTGGTGTCCTTCTTGAGCATCCCCTCTCTCTGCTCTCACGCTACTGCCTTCCTCTAGCTGGGTATCATCATCAGACCCTTCGAAACGCTGGGCATCCTCCTGGAGCATGTACCCAACACTGTGCTCAAACAGTTCGGGGGACTCCTCAGGAGGACATGGTTGGTCTAGGGAAGGAGTGACTGATGATGACATTGATACCAGGGAAGAGGACGCTTTGGCAGCTGCTTTGCCAGTACCCTGAGCCTGGGTGAGAGAGGATGAGGAGGATGAGGAGGGCTTGGTCATCCACTCTACCAAGTCTTCGGCATGATGCGGCTCAACACGTCCAGCTGCCGAAAAGAAGGACAAGCGTGTCCCATGGCCACGTGCTGATGGCGATGCACCGCGTCCACGACCAGCACTGTTGTCTCTAGACACAGAGCCTGCTTGCCCTCTTTTATTGGCTCCTGACTGTCTGCCTCTCCTTGTTTGCCTTCCAGACATTCTAATGGCCTGCAGGGAAATGGGAAAAGCAGCAATACAGGCTAAGTTAAGGTGTAATATGGTCAGGAGGCACACTCCGCCCGCTGTAAGTGCCGCAAAATCCTGTTGGTGTAACACACCAGGAAAAAGCAGCAATACAGGCTAAGTTAAGGTGTAATATGGTCAGGAGGCACACTCCGCCCGCTGTAAGTGCCGCAAAATCCTGTTGGTGTAACACACCAGGAAAAAGCAGCAATACAGGCTAAGTTAAGGTGTAATATGGTCAGGAGGTGCACTCCGCCCGCTGTAAGTGCCGCAAAATCCTGTTGGTGTAACACACCAGGAAAAAGCAGCAATACAGGCTAAGTTGAGGTGTAATATGGTCAGGAGGTACACTCCGCCCGCTGTAAGTGCCGCAAAATCCTGTTGGTGTAACACACCAGGAAAAAGCAGCAATACAGGCTAAGTTAAGGTGTAATATGGTCAGGAGGCACACTCCGCCCGCTGTAAGTGCCGCAAAATCCTGTTGGTGTAACACACCAGGAAAAAGCAGCAATACAGGCTAAGATAAGGTGTAAAATGGTCAGGAGGCACACTCCGCCCGCTGTAAGTGCCGCAAGATCCTGTTGGTGTAACACACCAGGAAAAAGCAGCAATACAGGCTAAGTTAAGGTGTAATATGGTCAGGAGGTACACTCCGCCCGCTGTAAGTGCCGCAAAATCCTGTTGGTGTAACACACCAGGAAAAAGCAGCAATACAGGCTAAGTTAAGGTGTATAATGTGCAGGAGGCTTAGCAACAATGACACTGACACTGTCCCCTGCCTATCCTTCTCTCTCCCTACACACAAGGTTTAGCAAAGAATATGACACTGACACTCTCCCTGCCTATCCTTCTCTGTCCCTACACACAAGGTTTAGCAAAGAATAGATTTGACAAGATTTGACACTGTCCCTGCCTATCCTTCACTTTCCCTGCTCCGGAACACACTACACAAGGCCGCCGCGCTGGCGGCCTTTTATAGTGTGGGGCGTGTACTAAACCCCCTCAGCTATAATTGGCCACAGGCATCCTGCCTGTGGCCAATCATTGCTCTCCTCGCTGCCGGCGCTGTGATTGGCCAAGCATGCAGGGTCACAGTGCATGCTTGGCCAATCACAGCGCCGGGATTACACTGCGATGGCGCAGTGTATTGTGGGCCGTTCGTGTCACTCGAATTTGGCGCGAACGGCCCAAATCGTTCGTTGTTCGCCGAACGCGCGAACAGCCGATGTTCGAGTCGAACCTATGTTCGACTCGAACACCGAGCTCATCCCTAGTCCCCATTTCTTCACTATTAGATTGAAGACATCTGGATTCAATTGCCACTCCGCTTTGTACACCTGGTTCCTGCTGAGGAAATCCGCTATCCTGTTTAGGGTCTCTTTTAGATGGACCGCGGACAAGGATTGAGTATGGAGCTCTGCCCAATTTAGAATGCTCTCTGCTAGGCCTTGAAGTATTCTGCTTCTGGTGCCCCCTTGTCGGTTTATGTAAGCCACCGCCGTGGCGTTGTCCGACAGGATTTGTGTATGTCGCCCTTGGACTTCTTCTGCAAAGAACAATAAGGCCATTTCTATCGCCTTTAGTTCCCTCCAGTTTGAAGATCTCAGTGCTTCCCTTGTGGACCAAGATCCCTGAGCCCAACGACCGCTCATGTGAGCCCCCCAACCCCAGGAGCTGGCATCGGTTGTTAGCCTTACCTAGGTTGGAAAGGACCAAAACAGGCCTGCTGAGAGTCTTGCCTGGTTCTCCCACCACCAGAGACTCCTCTTTACTTTGGTGGGGATCTTCACCAGTGTATCCAGTGAATTCTGCTGGCGATCCCAGATTTTTAACAGAAACGTTTGCAGCGGTCTGAAATGGAGCTTTGCCCATTGTACTGCCGGTATGGAAGAGGTCAGTGTTCCTAATGCTGACATGACCCTCCTGATGGACAGAAGCTGACTGGATTGTAAGAGAGACACAACCTCTAACAGCTTTTCCCGTTTTTCTTATGGGAGAAAAATCTTTTGCTCCACAGAGTTGATACGGAAACCCAGGAATAACACCTCCTGAGAGGGAATCAGATTGGACTTTTGGAGGTTTAGTATCCATCCGATGGATTCTAGGTGAGCGCGTGCTCTGTCCAAGTTTCTCTGAAGTCCATCTCTGGTTTGGGCAAACAGTAGCAGGTCGTCTAGATAAGGAATCACTGAAATTCCCTCTAGACGCAAGGGTGCTAGAGCTTCGGCCATTACCTTCGTGAACACCCTTGGAGAAGACGACAGGCCGAATGGAAGAGCTCTGAATTGCAGGTGTACCACCTTCTTCCCTTCTCTCAGTGCTAACCTCAGATATCTCTGAGATCTGGCAGCAATTGGAATGTGGAGGTATGCGTCCTGCAAATCTATTGACGCCATGAAGCATCCTTGACTCAGGAGGCTTCTTACTGAGAAAATGGAATCCATCCGAAATCTTTTGTATTCTTACGACAAATTCAGCATTTTTATATTTAGGATGAGGTGGTACTTTCCTGAAGGTTTCTGTACAAGGAAAACGTGAGAATAGAACCCCTGGAAGAACTCCTTTGTTGGAACCGGAACAATGACTCTGGGATATCAGTTCCTGAATTAGGGACTTCATGGCGAGTGCCTTGACCGGATCCCTCGGGACGTTTGTCACTAGGAATCTCTTTGGGGGTTCTTCCGTGAATTCCACCACATATCCTTGGGAGAGCATGTTTACAATATACTGATTTGTAGTGATGTCTCTCCACTGGGGAATGAACTCCTGGAGTCTTCCCCCTACTTGGGGTGGATCGTCACTGCGGCTTTCCGGGGGTCGCAGGAGGATGGAAGAGCACTCCACTCCTACCTTTTGGTTTCTGGGAAGACCACTGCTTCCTTTTGGTTTGCGTTTTTCCTTCCTGTTGTCCTTTTTGGGGACGAAAAAAACGCTTACGGGTCTGTACCTGTTGTTTTTTGATCGGAAACGCCTTCTTTTTGTCAGCCGTACGGTCAAGAATGGACTCCAGCTCAGAACCAAATAGCAAATCCCCTGCAAAGGGAATGCTACACAGTCTATTTTTAGATGCAGCATCTCCTGGCCAAGTTTTAAGCCACAAGGCTCTCCTAGCAGAATTGGTCAAAGCCGCTGACCTGGCTGACATACGAATGGATTCTGCTAAAGCATCCGCAATATATGATACTGCTGCAGAAAGCGTTGTAAATGAGTCCAGAATCTCCTGTTTTGGAGAATCCGCCGTACATGGGCCTACATCTGGTTAATCCAGTGTTCTAAATTCCTAGCGACACAGGTTGTTGCCATTGCTGGTTTTAGATTGTTCATCACGGACTGCCAAGCCCTTTTAAGAAGCAAATCCATTCGTTTGTCCATGGGCTCCTTTAACCACTTAAGCCCCAGGCCATTTGGTAGCTAGAGGACCAGAGGTGATTTCAGAATTTTGCACTGCGCTGCTTTAACTGTAAATTGTGCAGACATGCAATGTTGTACCCAAACGAAATTTGCGGCCTTTTCTTCCCACAAATAGAGCTTTCTTTTTTTTTTTTTTTTTAAATTCTTTATTTAAAGATGTGTCACAGGTACAATAAAAAGGCAACTTCTCAGAACAAGCAATCAATGCAGAGCTTTTTCAGTACTACCATTACTACGTACTATATTATGAAATATCAAAACAAATAATGGCAATAAGAAATACAAAACAGTCTTATCTTCATGTAGGAAACCCCTCAGGCAGGTCATACCAAAGGCAAGCCCTCCTGAGGGGGGGATTCTTCTAGATTGCTATGGAAATCTGTCACATCATAGAGGGAAGTCTAAAATGGGGTAGAGAATGCTGTCCTGCACACACCATATTTTCATCTACTTATTTGAAAAGAATTAGAAAAGAAACAGGAGAGAAAGAAAAGTGAAGAAGAAGTAAAAAAAAAAAAAAAAAAAAAAAAAGGGGGGGGGGGGTTGCCTCCCAGGAGAAGGCACCAGTAGCGTCAGTCAGGCAGCAGAAACCTCTGATAAAGGGTCTTAATCAAGTATATTGGAGGAATTCATCCGAGAAGCGGAAAAGGTCCCAATGTATCCATCTGGACTTGTGTTCCTCAGATTTCTCCTGCAATGCCGCTGTCAGATCTTCCATCTGCCCTATGTCTTTCACTCTCGCGAACCACTGAGCTACCGTTGGTGCCGACTGTTGTTTCCACAAAGGCGGAATACAAGCCCATGCAGCATTTAGGAGGTGTTTGAGAAGGGATTTGTGGTATCGTTTCCTTGACAATGGGGTGAGGTTAAGCAGGACCGCAGCTGGGTTATCTTGCAGTGAGATGTCTGTGAGCTTATGTATAAGCTTAAGCACTGGTTGCCAGAAAGTAGCAAGTGTAGGACACTCCCAGAAAATATGTAGAAGGGTACCCGAATGGAGGCCACAACGCCAGCAACGGTCTGTCTGCAGAGGGAATATTTTTGCCAAAACTGAAGGGGTTCTGTACCAACGTGTCAGAATTTTGTACGTGGTTTCCTGGTACCTACTGCAAAGGGAGTAGAGCTTTCTTTTAATGGTATTTGATTGCCTCTGCGATTTTTATTTTTTGCGATATAAACGGAAAAAGACCGAAAATTTTGAAAAAAAATGATATTTTCTACTTTTTGTTATAAGAAAAATCGAATAAAAACTCTATTTTAGTCATACATTTAGGCCAAAATGTATTCAGCCACATGTCTTTAGTAAAAAAAATGTCAATAAGCGTATATTTATTGGTTTGCGCAAAAGTTATAGCGTTTACAAACTAGGGTACATTTTCTGGAATTTACACAGCTTTAAATTTATGACTGCCTATCTCATTTCTTGAGGTGCTAAAATGTCAGGGCAGTACAAAACCCCCCCAAATGACCCCATTTTGGAAAGTAGACACCCCAAGGAAATTGCTGAGAGGCATGTTGAGCCCATTGAATATTTTTTTTTTGTCCCAAGTGATTGAATAATGACAAAAAAAAAATTACAAAAAGTTGTCACTAAATGATATATTGCTCAAACATGCCATGGTTATATGTGGAATTGCATCCCAAAATACATTCTGCTGCTTCTCCTGAGTACGGCGATACCACATGTGTGGGACTTTTTGGGAGCCTAGCTGCGTACGGGACCCCAAAAACCAAGCACCGCCTTCAAGGTTTCTAAGGGCATACATTTTTGATTTCACTCCTCACTACCTATCACTACCTATCACAGTTTTGAAGGCCATAGAATGCCAAGATGGCACAAAACCCCCCCCAAATGACCCCATTTTGGAAAGTAGACACCCCAAGCTATTTGCTGAGAGGCATGTTGAGCCCATTGAATATTTTTTTTTTTGTCCCAAATGATTGAATAATGACAAAAAGAAAAAAAAATGTACAAAAAGTTGTCACTAAATGATATATTGCTCAAACATGCCATGGTTATATGTGGAATTGCACCCCAAAATACATTCTGCTGCTTCTCCTGAGTACGGCGATACCACATGTGTGGGACTTTTTGGGAGCCTAGCCGCATACGGGGCCCCAAAAACCAAGCACCGCCTTCAGGATTTCTAAGGGCGTAAATTTTTGATTTCACTCCTCACTACCCATCACAGTTTTGAAGGCCATAAAATGCCAAAATAGCACAAAACCCCCCCAAATGACCCTATTTTGGAAAGTAGACACCCCAAGCTATTTACTGAGAGGCATGTTCAGTCCATGGAATATTTTATATTTTGCCACAAGTTGCAGGAATATGACAAACTTTTTTTTTTTTGCACAAAGTTGTCACTAAATGATATATTGCTCACACATGCCATGGGCATATGTGAAATTACACCCCAAAATACATTCTGCTGCTTCTCCTGAGTACGGGGATACCACATGTGTGGGACTTTTTGGGAGCCTAGCCGCGTACGGGACCCCAAAAACCAAGCACCGCCTTCAAGGTTTCTAAGGGCATAAATTTTTGATTTCACTCCTCACTACCTATCACTACCTATCACAGTTTTGAAGGCCATAGAATGCCAAGATGGCACAAACCCCCCCAAATGACCCCATTTTGGAAAGTAGACACCCCAAGCTATTTGCTGAGAGGCATGTTGAGCCCATTGAATATTTTTTTCTTTTGTCCCAAATGATTGAATAATGACAAAAAGAAAAAAAAAAATGTACAAAAAGTTGTTACTAAATGATATATTGCTCACACATGCCATGGTTATATGTGGAATTGCACCCCAAAATACATTTTGCTGCTTCTCCTGAGTACGGGGATACCACATGTGTGGGACTTTTTGAGAGCCTAGCCGCGTACAGGGCCCTGAAAACCAAGCACCGCCTTCAGGATTTCTAAGGGCACAAATTTTTGATTTCACTCCTCACTACCTATCACAGTTTTGAAGGCCATAAAATGCCAAGATAGCCCAAAACCCCCACAAATGACCCCATTTTGGAAAGTAGACACCCCAAGCTATTTGCTGAGAGGCATGGTGAGTATTTTACAGCTCTCATTTGTTTTTGAAAATGAAGAAAGACATTTTTTTTTTTTTTTCAATTTTCAAAACTTTGTGACAAAAAGCGAGATCTGCAAAATACTCAACATACCTCTCAGCAAATAGCTTGGGGTGTCTACTTTCCAAAATGGGGTCATTTGGGGGGGTTTGTGCCATCTGAGCATTCCATGGCCTCCGAAACTGTGATAGGCAGTGAGGAGTGAAATCAAAAATTTACACCCATAGAAATCCTGAAGGCGGTGCTTGGTTTTCGGGGTCCTGTACGGGGCTAGGCTCCCAAAAAGTCTCACACATGTGGTATCCCCGTACTCAGGAGAAGAAACAATGTATTTTAGGGGTGCAATTCCACATATAACCATGGCATGTTTGAGCAATATATCATTTAGTGACAACTTTTTGTACATTTTTTTTTTTTTTTGTCATTATTCAGTCACTTGGGACAAAAAAATAAATATTCAATGGGCTCAACATGCCTCTCAGCAAATAGCTTGAGGTGTCTACTTTCCAAAATGTGGTCATTTGGGGGGGTTTTGAACTGTCCTGGCATTTTATACACAACATTAGGAAGCTTATGTCACACATCATCCACTCTTCTAACCACTTGAAGACAAAGCCCTTTCTGACACTTTTTGTTTACATGAAAACATTTTTTTTTTTGCAAGAAAATTATGTTGAACCCCCAAACATTATATATTTTTTAAAGCAAAGGCCCTACAGATTAAGATAGTGGGCGTTGGATTTTTTTTTTCCACACAGTATTTGCGCAGCGATTTTTCAAACGCATTTTTTGGGGGAAAAACACACTTTTTTTATTTTTAATGCACTAAAAAACACTATATTGCCCAAATGTTTGATGAAATAAAAAAGATGATCTTAGGCCGAGTACATGGATACCAAACACGACATGCTTTAAAATTGCGCACAAACGCGCAGCGGCGACAAACTACATTCATTTTTAAAAGCCTTTAAAAGCCTTTACAGGTTACCACGTTAGATTTACAGAGGAGGTCTACTGCTAAAATTACTGCCCTCGATCTGACCTTCGCGGTGATACCTCACATGCATGATGCAATTGCTGTTTACATATGACGCTAGACCGACGCTTGCGTTCGCCTTTGCGCAAGAGCAGGGGGGACAGCGGTGCTTTTTTTTTTTTTTTTTTTATTTTGCTTTTTTATTTTATTTTTAAACTGTTCCTTCCATATTTTTTTTTTTTTTACCATTTTTATTGTTATCTCAGGGAATGTAAATATCCCCTATGATAGCAATAAGTAGTGACAGGTACTCTTTTTTTGAAAAAAATTGGGGGGTTAGACCCTAGATCTTTCCTCTGCCCTCAAAGCATCTGACCACACCAAGATCGGTGTGATAAAATGCTTTCCCAATTTCCCAATGGCGCTGTTTATATCCGGGGGGAGGGGCATTCCCTCTCACTGCTTGTAAAAGCAGTCTAGAGGCTAATTATCTGCTAGAATTGCTTTTACATGAAAGCCGGCCACTGGCTGAAAAGAATGATACGAAGATGATACCTAAACCCGCAGGCATCATTCTGGTATAAACATTCAAAGTCCAGCAACATACCAGTACGTTGCTGGTCCTTGTTGGACATGTATTGTAATCTTTTTTTTTCATGCAGCCTGTTGGCTGAACGAAAAAAAGAGATTGATCGGTGGGTATGCCCACCATTAGAATACCTCCCTTACCCACCCACTTCTAATGATGGGCATATATGCCGAAGCATGGGGGCATCCTCCCGCAAAAAAGTTATGCCGCGTACACACGGTCGGACTTTTCCACGGGCAAGCCTCCGTCGGAATTTCGACCGTATGTACGCGGCATAAAAGGTTATGCCGCGTACACACGGTCGGACTTTTCCACGGGCAAGCCTCCGTCGGAATTTCGACCGTATATACGCGGCATTAGGAGCAAAATCGCTCCTCCGCCCCTGCTGCCCCCATGCTTCGGCATATATGCTCTTTTTTTTAACTGTGGTGGTGAAATCACCTCCTACAGCGTTGGAGTCACGGCTTTATGTATCGTGGGAGCAAACGCTGTTGCTGTCAAGATAAATAGATCCACGCTGCAACTGAATGGCGTACCTGAAAACAAAAAATTACATACCTGAAAAGCAAGCATGATAAAACATTGCAGAATAGAATACAGTAAAAAAGAGCAGAACAATAGAGGAGAAAATAGAGAGAGAACAATAAAACGACAACTTTTGGTTTTTTATTTTATATTTTTTTTGTGTTTTGTTTTTTACGTTTTTTTTTCTTTTTTACACTTTTTTTTGTAACCGTAACTGTAACTTTTTGTAACTGTAATGGTTCGGGTCTCTCAAAATGTAATGGCATCTTGGGAGACCCTGTGTAAGTGTGTCCTAGTCTGTGAAATGCTGTACCCTACGCTAAAACTTCACTTTTGAGTGGTAGCGTTCAAAACATTCACCAAGGCAAAGACCAGGTTCGTCAGGACAGAGTGGACAAAAAACACGGGTGTCACGCCTAAATCCGCGCTTGCTACAGACACGACATCTTTTTTGGGGGGTTTGTTGGGTAGGGGTACTCGGGAGGGCATACGGATAATGCCTCTCATGCAGCCGGCTTACTGCATTTGGTTGGGAATGGTGAGGTGCAGAACCGCCTGGATACAGGAGTTCTGTGACTATCTCATTCTGGAATTTTAGAAGAGATAACGTCCCGCCTGAAGCTCTGTATAGCACATGAGCGTTCAGCAAAGCCAATTGGAATAAGGATAGAGACACTTTTTTGTACCAGCATCTCGCCTTACGGTCAATTAGATACGGCGCCAACAACTGGTCGTTGAGGTCCACCCCTCCCATATTTTTGTTATATTCGTGGACACAGAGGGGTTTCTCCACAACACCAGTCGCCGTAGGAATTTGGACTGTCGTGTCTGCATGAAGGGGGGTAAGAAGGAAAACATTCTTATTGTCCCTCCACTTCATAGCGAGCAAATTATTACACTTTACGCAGGCTCTCTCCCCCAGCCTAAGACGGGCACCTACAAGCCGCTGGGGAAAGCCCCGGCGATTAGGTCGCACGGTGCCACATGCTCCAATCTGATGATCAAACAAGTGACTAAACAGTGGCACACTCGTGTAATAATTGTCCACATACAAGTGGTACCCCTTTCCGAATAAGGGTGACACCAAGTTCCACACTATCTTGCCAGCGCTCCTTATGTAATCCGGGCAGTTGACCGGCTCAACCTGACTATCTTTTCCCTCATAAACCATAAAGCTCCATACATAGCCTGTTGCCCTGTCACAGAACTTATAGAGCTTGACCCCGTATCTGGCACGCTTGCTGGGAAGGTACTGCTTGAAAGACAAGCGGCCAGAAAATTTAATCAGGGACTCATCAACGCAGACAACTTGATCGGGAATAAAAAAGGCTGCAAAACGTTCGTTGAAGTGGTTTATGAGGGGCCGAATTTTATAGAGCCGGTCGTATTCAGGGTCCCCACGTGGACGACAAAGTTCATTGTCGTTGAAGTGCATGAACCGCAAAATCTGCTTGTATCGTGTCCTGGGCATGGAGGCAGAGAACACGGGCATGTGGTCAATTGGGTGCGTGGACCAATAAGCACGCAATGACGGGAATTTATGTGTGCCCATGTTGAGAGAAAGGCCCAGAAAGGTCTTAAAGTCGGAAACCGTAATTGGTTTCCAATCTTTGGCAATTTTAGGCAACTGGGGGTTAGCGGCGATGAATTGACCAGCATACAAATTACTCTGGTCCACAATAGATCTATAGAGATCTTCCGTGAAAAACAGCGAATAAAAATCGATTGCCATAAAATCAGCTGTTTCCACCTGAATACCGGGTTGGGCAGTGAATGGGGGAAGTACGGGTTCTGCAGAAGTGGTGGGGACCCAATCAGGATAGGCGAATTCTGCAGGAAGGGCACTATGGGCACGACGGGCCTGCCTTTGTCTTCTTGGTGGCAGCGGGACACTACTTGTGCTTGCCACCTCGCCAGCTTGAACTGCACTTATGGGACTCGCCACGTCACCACGTGATACTGCAGTGCTGGATGTACGCCCAGGCTGTACTAGGCCGCTGGTGCTTGCCAATTCACCAGAAGGAATAGCGGCGCTAGTACTACTCTGCTCCATGATACGAGAGCCCTGCGGTTCTTGCTCCTCAACAACCTCAGAAGATCGGGATCGGGTACGCCTGACCTTAGCAGGGACCTCAACTTCGTCGTCAGAGCTATCTGACGTGGGGCCGCTGACGTCACTGTCTTCTACGGGAAGATATTCTGAGCCTGAATCTGACAGATGCGTGACCTCCTCTTTACTATCTGTCATGCTCAGAATCTCGTAGACCTCTTTACTAGTGTACCTTCGTCTTGCCATTTTGGGCTCTAAATTTAGGGGTACACTAGTAAGATTCACAGGTAAAAAAAAGCACCTGACTGTCACCAAATGTATCAAACGCTACCAAAACAACTGTTAGCGATCGCAGGGATCAGGACTGTCTCTGCGAACGCTGCAGTTATGCGTGTTGTGTTTGGTAAGTGACAGTGATCGATCGATACTGCACTTGGGTGGGCTGGGCGGAGGGGCTAAACGCAGGTGCTAGCAGGTATCTGGGCTGATCCCGCTAACACTGCATTTTTGGGAACCCTAAACCGCTGGGGACGCTAGTATAGATCTGATCAGATCAGATATTGATCTGTTCAAATACTATACCACTAAGGGAGGTGTATGCTTTGCGCGTGGGTGTTAGCGTTACTGGCACTAACCTGACGCTGCCTGGGGCGACGCAGACCCTCTCTGGCGCTAAAACCTAATTGATATCAGCCGCCGGGCGATCAGGGGGTTAAACCTTTATTGGGTTATATACGGCGGGTGCCCTGATGCTATAAAAAGCAAACTAACCAACCAGCGTCACCTGTAACCTTTATATGGTGATCACTGGTGAAAGGGTTAACTAGGGGCAATCAGGGGGTTAAAACCTTTATTAGGTTAAATATGGGGGTACCTGACGCTATATAAAAACCTGACGGGTTACCTAAATAACTAACTGGGTAACCAGTGTCACCAGTGACGCTTATACAGTGATCACTGGTGAAAGGGTTAACTCTAGGGGCAATCAGGGGGTTAAAATAATGTATGGGGGTACCTGACGCTAATAAAAACCTGCGGCGAACCTAAAAATAATTAACTGGCTATCTAGGACACCAGCGACAAGAAAAAAGCGATTGGAAAAACGATCGCTTAGTGACGCTGGCGTTAGGGGGTGAAAGGGTTACCTAGGGGGCGATCAAGGGGTTAAACCTTTATTAGGGGGGTTAGGGGGGCTACCCTGGACCTAAAGGGGCCTAATCCTAACTGCCCTGCAACTTTTTACAGTCACAAATGACACTGATTGCAGTGATCAGTAAAAAAAATGATCACTGCAAACGGTGCACTGTGACTGGGGGTGATCTGGGGGGTGATCTGGGGGTGACTGGGGGGTGTAAGTGTGCCTACGTGTACTGGTGTCAGTGGGCTGTTGGTGCACTTACTATGTGATGTCTTCTCTCCTCGCGCCGGATCGAAAAGACCACCACGAGGAGAGATGACATCACTTCCTCTGCCTGTGTTTACATTACACAGGCAGGGGAAGCTCTCTCATTCGCCGGGAGCGATCGCGAGGGGGTGGCCGGAATCGAACGGCCGTCCCCTCATGCCGGATCGCTCCCGAACACTTAACCACCGCTCACTGTACAGAAGGGGGGTCCGATCGGACCCCCCCAACTATACAAAGGCGATCACGTAGATCTACGTGATTCTGCCTGTCGGTGCCATTCTGCCGACGTATAATTACAGTGGGCGGTCGTTAAATGGTTAACATGCCCATGTCCTCAAAGGCAAGGTCAGTTGATTTTGAGACCTGTGAAAAAGCAGAGTCCAGTTTTGGAACCTTGTTCCAGATGGAATCCGGGTTGTCCTCAAATGGAAATCTTCTCTTATGAGACCGGGAAAAAAAAAAAATGGCTTTTTCTCAGGTTCCAACCACTCTTTTTTAATCATGTCCGAGATTATTGAATGGACTGGAAAAACACGGCTTTTTGGATCACCCAAACCTGCATACATGCGGTCATGTAGGGAGAGCTCCTTCTTTTCCTCTTCAATCCCCAAAGTCGCATGGATTACTTTTAAAAGTCCTGCGACTTCTTCAAGCGACATCTTGTACTTAGAAGCGCTCTCTGCTTCATTTTCTTCCTCCTCAGAGTCTGTTCCATCTGGAGCAAGGGAAGCAGATTCTTGGGAAGCGTCTATCGGACCTCCCAATAATATTTGAGAGCCGTCTTGGGGTTTTGAAGAAGGCTGCGGAGCCCTAGGTTCCCTTGAAGGGTCTGGTTCTTCTCTTAGGTTTGACCTAAAAGCTTGAAAGGTGGCACGGAGTTCATCCTTAATTGTAGATACTAGATCGCCACAAAAGGATGGAGACTCTTCCCTGACTACATTTGCAGTGCAATCTGCACAAAGCGACTTGGTCCAAGCCTCGCTTAACTTTTCCTTGCAGACAGGGCACCTTCTCTTCACTGGTTGAGCAGAACTTTTAGCCTGCACAAACAGAAAAGAAAAAACCAGGGACCACGCTAAGAAAAACTGTTACACAGTACAAATCAATACACCCAGGTGCACATAGGAAAAAAACACTTTCACTTCCTTGTGCCCCGCAAGCCATGCACCACCACCACCTTTTACAAAAGACCCCTAGATATTATACAGACATGCTAAATCACCAGCCACTGCACCACCAGGGAGATGGGGGGTGGGGGAGATGGAGGTGGGAGAAGGGTGAATACCCCCCCCCACAGGAGAAAACGGCCCAGTGTAAATAGGACACAGTCCCTTACCTTAGCCTTGCTGGTGCCTTGGCTTGCCCCCTTATCCGCTGCATCGCTATCCATAGCTGTCTGCGGACGCGTGGTGAAGAAAAACGCCGGTTCCAGATTCGAAAACGCCGCCGCCCTGACCTGGAACCGGAACTTTAAAAAGACACCAGGTGACCCTGCCCTCTCCCCTCTGCGCTTTGCGGCCGGAAATGACGCGCGCGCCGACCCGGAAGTGCTGCCTCTTCCCATACAGAACGCGGCCGAGGCTCTCCTCGGCCACCAGAACAATGGCGGCCGCTGTAAAGCTCCACGCCGCTATTCGCAAGCGGTCGGCGAGAACACAGCAAACCACCGCTCTGAAGACAAAAAGGAGGCAGCACTCCCGGGCTGTACAGGCTCTCCCCGAACACAGAAGAGGGAGCCCACGGGACCATCCATGCTAGGAGGTAAGTGGGAGGATCACTCTCCTAAGAAAAAAAGACTGACTGAGAACCTTTGTCTCCCAGGAAAGCCCTGAGAGATCATGGCTCTCACCAGAGGTGTTCCTCCGGCTGGAGGAAACACAAAAAACTGATGGAAGCAACGTGGAGGCCTCCAATTAAAGACTTAATTGATGAGGTGTTTCCTGTAGGAGGAGGAGCCTTGATCTCTCGGGTGCTGTCCTGAAAGACGTTTTGGAAAGTGAGATTTTAGTTTTAGGTTAAACCTGGGGGGGGGGTCTGACTCAGCCCCAGTTTCATATAGGTCTTGAATATTGCAACATGATGCTTAAATCATCCTTCTGTTCATTCCACATAATATAAACAAAAAATCCCACTTAATGGTCACAGTCAGGATATAGACTCAGAAACTCAGTGCAGAGATCTCACAAACTGAGCTCCCAACAGATACAGTGCCTTGAAAAAGTATTCATACCCCTTGCAATTTTCCACATTTTGTCATGTTACAGCCAAAAACGTAAATGTATTTTATCGGGATTTTATGCAAACACAAAGTGGCACATAATTGGTAAAGTGGAAGGAAAATGATAAATGGTTTTAATTTTTTTTTACAAGTATGTGAAAAGTGTGGCGTGCATTTGTATTCAGCCCCCGAGTCAATACTTTGTAGAACCACCTTTTACTGCAATTACAGCTGCAAGACTTTTTGGGGATGTCTCTACCAGCTTTGCATTCCATTGTAGCTCTGGCTGTATGTTTAGGGTCGTTGTCCTGCTGGAAGGTGAACCTCCGCCCCAGTCTCAAGTCTTTTGCAGACTAACAGATTTTCTTCTAAGATTGTTCTGTATTTGGCTCCATCCATCTTCCCATCAACTCTGATCAGCCTCCCTGTCCCTGCTGAAGAAAAGCATCCCCACAACATGATGCTGCCACCACCATGTTTCACGGTGAGGATGGTGTGTTCAGGGTGATGTGCAGTATTAGTTTTTCACCACACAGCATTTTGCATTTAGGTCAAAAAGTTCAGTTTTGGTCTCATCTGACCAGAGCACCTTCTTTCACATGTTTGCTGTGTCCCCCACATTGGCTTCTCGCAAACTGAAAACAGGACTTCTTTTGGCTTTCAACAATGGCTTTCTTTTTGCCACTCTACCATAAAGGCCAGATTTGTAGAGTGCACGAATAATAGTTTTCCTGTGGACAGATTCTCCCACCTGAGCTGTGGATCTCTGCAGCTCCTCCAGAGTTACCATGGGCCTCTTGGCTGCTTCTCTGATTAATGCTCTCCTTGCCCATTCTGTCAATTTAGGTGGATGGCCATGTCTTGGTAGGTTTGTAGTCATGCCATAAATGTTTCCATTTTTGGATGATGGATTGAGCAGTGCTCTGTGAGATGGTCAAAGCTTGGATTATTTTTTTTATTTTTTATTTTTATAACCTAACCCTGCTTTACACTTCTCCACAACTTAATCCTGACCTGTCTGGTGTGTTCCTTGGTCTTCATGATACTGAATGTTCACTAAGGTTCTCTAACCAACCTCTGAGGGCTTCACAGAACAGCTGTATTTATACTGAGATTAAAATACACAGGTGGACTCTATTTAATAATTAGGTGACTTCTGAAGGCAATTCGTTCCACTAGATTTTAGTTAGGGGTATCAGAGTAAAGGGGGACTGAATACAAATGCACGCTACACTTTTTAGATATTTATTTGTAAAAAAAAAAATTGAAAACCATTTATAATTTTCCTTCCACTTTACAATTATGTGCCACTTTGCGTTGGTCTATCACATAAAATCCCAATAAAATACATTTTTCAAGGCACTGTATATGAAATGGTCAAGTGGTTTAAAGTTGATCTTCATGCTCAATGTTCCTTTAAGACTGGATTCACACTTATGCAAAGTGGATGTGAATTTTCCGCATCCACTTCGCATGTTAGGAGATTATGACCGTCTCTCTATGGAGCCAGTTCACATCTCTTCGGAGTGGCTGTGCCTCTTTGGCTCCTTTTCAGGGCCATAATTCAAGCAAAGATATTGCCCTGAGTCATCCCTGAAATGAAGAACAGAACAGAGGCACACACAGTGTTCCTGTACGATCCACGGCCGTCTTAGGTGTGAACCAAGCCTAAAGCCTGCAAATGCTTGCCCAAACTATTTACTGCACTAACAGGTATGCTTGCTGGGCGCACTGTATCAACTGTATGCAGCCTCAGCTACATATGGTACACAGTGCTGTGTTCTGGCAGTAAGACAAGGACTTCCTGTCCCACTCCCAGAGTCAGTCTGAGCACTGTTCAGTCATTCACAGGAAGCTTTGTATTCTATGAATGAATACAAAGCTTCCTCTGATTGGCTGAAAAATTGTGATGTCATCTGTCCGTCTTTCCGCTTCAGCCAATCAGGAGAAAGCAGTGTATTTATTCTTAAGATACAAAGTTTCCTGTGAATGGCTGAGAGGAGCACGGACCAACTCACTGTAGAAACATAGCATTGTATACTGTATGTAGCTGAGGCTACACACAGTTTATACATGTGTGCCCAGCAAGTGCACCTGTTAGAGAAAATAGTTAAATTGGACCAAGCTGGCCCAAACAAACTATTTACAGGGACATTGGAGAACAGCCTAAATAAAACCTCTGCACAAACAACTGAAATTGTGGAGCAAACAAATGCTAATGCAACGTCCACATGAGTTAGACTCTACCCCTGCTTGTGTAGCATAGGTAGTTCATATAATGTTCATAATAATTTTATAAAAATCCCAGTAGGCAGCTCCACCTGAGACTGAGCCAAATTTTTGATGTTACAAAAAAAAGGAACACAAGGGGGCACCAGCTAAATGCAGCATCAATGGGTTTATTATGATTAAAAAGCCAAATGCAAACTCACAGAACTTATCTGCAGCCATGCCACATTGGATGGAAGCTGTTCACCGGGAGAGCTGCTTGCGATAGAAAACAACGTGTAGTTAGTAAGGAAACCAAGTCCAATGTTCCAAGAGGCGAGCCATTGGTTTGAGAAAATAACCAATAGGAGTTCCGAAACGCATCACCATAGCAACCAGCCCACCCTAGGTCTGACATTGAATCCTGCCTTGTGTCCCACAGTGGCTCTCCTCACCTCCTGGAACATTGGGCTTGGCTTCCCTTACTGACTACACGCTGTTTGCTTTTTAATTGTAATAAACTAATTGATGCTGCACTTAGCTGGTGCTCCCCTTGCGTTCCTTTTTTCTAAATAAAACCTCAGCATCCATTAATCACAAAAATATCAGTTATTTTTCTTGGGGGGGCTGCCCCTCTAAAATACAGACAAATAGACCGTGACATTTGGAGGTAGAAAGGTATCATCTTTATTCACTGCATAGACAGGAAGTCAATAAATCTGAAAGTTAAGTAACTATTAAGAGGACTACTGCAGTACCTAAAATTACTACATTATTAAAATTACAGCAATTTTAAAAAGTATCAACATAGTGTATTTATTAATGCGATTAGTAAATCTCCTCTTATCTCTGCTAGAAATTACCAAGAGAACAAAAATTGTGCTGGTAAGATGCTACATAAATAAATATACAATTCCAGTTCACAGTATAACACGTTAGTGTTCACAAAATTGTTACAATTTGCATCAAATAATTATAAAAGACAATACATCGGGCTGGTTTAGAGAGGGCAATGCAAAGTGCTGCAAGCCAGAGAATTCAATGAGGATTCAGAGATGGTTTTGGTTGCTGTGGGTTACTTCCCATTGCACACATTCCCTGCACCGCCTTATTAAACAAATTGGGAAGAGTATCAACCATCGCTGCAAATATTTTAACAGAAAATAACAAGCCTGTACTAGCAGGATCGAGAGTTGCTTGTTTTACAACCAGCCACAATGGAGGCTACCATGTAGGGTGGTCATAGGCGTGTGCCTGGGCACACCCTAATCCCTCTGTGTGGTGCCCATTTCCCCTACTGCCGGGTTTCCCCGCAGTGCTGCTGGCTAACCTCCTCCCCCCCTGGCTGCTGCAGAGAATGTTTCAGGATGGAGAGTAGGGGGAAAGGGCTAGTCAATATGTAATTTACCAGCATCTTACTTTTCTAAATAAAGACACTCACTGTGTCCAATCAGAACAGAAGCATAGTTACTATGCTTCAGTTTGTGAATGAACAGGAAGCCGCTCAGCACAAAGCCCATTCCATTCATTCACTGTCCCGTGCAGCTGAGGCTGCAAAGAAAGGCATTTACGTTTGAGCTTTGGTATTCCTAATGGAATAGGCTGGGCACACCTATGAGTGTAGTCATATGGTCCACCAGCCAATAAAAAGTTAGAGAGCTGCAGCCATCTTGACTGATACACAAGCTATTTACAGTTTTTTTTCCTGGTACAACAAAGACTGGAGCTGTTTGCAGTAATCTGGTAAGACGTAACAAATGGCTGATTACAAGCGTTCCTAGCGGGGTGATAGCCTGCGATAGGAGGCTCGGAATTCCTGTACTTTGCTCAAATATTTCTGTTGCTTAAGTGTAAAAATGACAGAGGGGGAAAAAAAAAGTAGAGAAGGAAGCAATCCTACCATTGAGCATATCTATAGTCATAAAAAAATGAAGACCACAGATACTAAAAAGGTGCAGCAACTACTGGCAGAACAGTATTGAGAACGCCTATTGTCAATGGCAAGACTGGACGCCTCCACCCACTTTGAGCAAGAGAGGGTTTCAACTGGTCAGGTTTTGATTTTGTGAAGTTTGGAAACAACCAAGAGCCCAAACATGTACATTAGATCATAAACAGGATAAAAACAGCCCATGCCTTTTGAGGGGCTTGCACAATGCCCCCCCCCCCCTCTTTAGGGATGAAAATGCTGGCCGGAAAAGATTGCAGCTAGTTGGGTTTGACTGGTGCCAGTGTCCTTTGCAGTGGAATTTGTTTGTTTTTTATTTCTATATAAAAGAGGAATACGACCAAATCGATAAATATGTTTGTTTTTTAAATTATTTGATACACTGAAAGCTCACAATATTTCCTTGCCTCTGAGCATTTCTATGTAAATCCACCAGAAGGCACAGTAAATGCTATTCTTGTGCCCAGCACCCTCTAGTGGATTTAACATGGTAATGGGGAGAACGTTCTGACTGGTTCAAGTGGAAATTTACCCATAAGAACTTGATAAAAATGTCATCAAAATGTCATCATTAATAGTTATGCTACAAAAATCAGTGTGTGCTGTAAATTGCGTCCAGCATGGTTACTGGTTCTGCTTGCTGGAGGCTGCCATTTTGCTGAAGCCCAGAGCCTAAAAATAGAGAGCAACTGAGCATGTGCAGAGCAGGGTAAAACAGTGTATTACTGGATTCTAAATAGTATAGGCACTTATTTTTAATGTTTTACATGGCTGTACCTACAAAAGGGGCCAACCTGAAGTGATCTAGCAGAGCTTTATTTTCGGACTAATGTTCCACTTTTAAGTGGTAGTAAACTGTTACACCACTTGTACCTACAGGTAAGCCTTATTATAGGTACTGTGAATATCTTCATTCAGAGCCCATGCCGTAAACGGCGGCTCTTGCGGGAGTGACGTCTTTGTGCCCACGAACACTCATGTAACCAAAGGCCGCCAACCCGGGAGGAAGACCAGGGGAAGATGTCAGTGACATTGCGGAGCTGGAGGGCTTTGTTCTAAGGCAAGTCTATCGTAATGTGCCACTTTGCAATGTATACTAGCACATTATGACATTGCCTTGCAGGGAATTTTTTCTTTTTTTTACCACCTGCGGTTTACTACCGCTTTAACAACTAGCTCTTCTGGCAGGATAAAAGGACCTTCCTATTGGTTCCCCACTGTGCCAAGAGTACCAGTGCCACAAAGAAATAAAGATTTGACAAAGGTTAGCACCATGCGAAGTTCCACTCAAAGAGACAGCTATAAAATTAGTTTGAAGTTGCCATTAGGGATCCCCATTAACAAGAAAATATTTCTGCCAAGGCAAAAAAAAAAAATTCAAGAACTGAATTGGGCACCATGGTCTGTTCCTGTAGCAGCCAAACATTGCCCTATAGAAGATTACTTTTTAAAAGGACAGCAGCTTGCAAGTTTGATGTTCCCATTTTCCAAACCCTCCTAATCACTTCTTTTATGACCAGATTACTACAAAGGGAAGCTCGGTTCTTTGGTACCACCTGTGAAAATCATGAGAAAACTTGTAGTTCCACAGGGTGCCCAGTTTTAAGCCTCATTCACACGATCGGACTTCCATCGGACAAATCTGTGAATTTTTGTCTGAAGGGCGTTGTCCGTGAACTTGTTCTGCATACAGAGACGGCAGAACATTTTTCAGCCAACATACACCAAACCACGTGGTTTTTCAGCTCTTTATCGCCACCCTTTGGGCAACTTCTGCTATTGTTGTCTGATGGTTAGCATTGGTTCGGAGTATGCGTGTTTGTACTTTGGATTTTAGTCCGACGGATTTGTGTACACACGATTGGATAATCCGACGGAACACATTTGTTGTCGGACAATTTGAAAACATGCACAGCCAACATTTGTTGTCGGAAATTCCGACAATTGTCCGATGGAGCGTACAGACGGTTGGATTATCCATGTCCGTCAGACAATTGTTGTCGGAATATCCGATCGTGTGTACGGGCCTTTAGACTTCAGCTTTGATTTGTACAGAATTCATTAAGGCTTAGTGTACATGGGGCGTTTTGAAACCTCTCCTGAATGATTTAACTTGACCGATACTAACAGACGTTTAAAAACATCTATTTTGTCGCGTTTAGGAGTGTGTTTTTTTTCCCGTCAGTCAAAAATGTATCTCCACTAAAAACGCATGTAAACGAAATGCGGCTAAACGAGGGTAACCACGTTTACAAGCTGGTACAGGCATTTGGCGCTTAAAATGCCTCTAAACATAGAAACCTAGAAACGACTATAAACGACCCTGTGTACATGTACTGATAAGATAACAGAGGAGAGTTCAGGGGCAGCTGAAAAAAAACGCCCAACTGCTCCTAAATGTCCGTTTACCAGCAGCAGTGTACATGAGGCCTTAGTCACACGTTCCTTTGTGTATGGCTTAAACTAGTTTTCAGAATCATTCAATGAGACATCCATGAATGAAATGACTGACTTATCAAAGTTTAATTAAGAATGGACAGAGCAACTAGGATGCGACAAGTGTGGCAACCAGACATATCGCACGGATGTACGGGAAACGGCTGTCTGGTTGGATGGATGGGCTACTAAAAATTTGAGATGTGATCACTGATGAACTTGTTACATCACTCAGTTGCAAGCTTTGATCCTAGTAAATATTAGTTTAGGTCATCCTGTTTAAGTTATAAATACACAAAACAGTTCGCTCAGAAAAACCAGACACAAATTAAGAAAGTTCTCCTAAAACATATCTCACTATTACTCCTAGGAAAAATTCAATATTTAAATGCATCAGGGAGACTGGTTGCTGCCTCTTATTCATGTTGGATGTACATGTGCTTTATGCCCATCTGTGATCCTGGATATACGGCCACAATAATTATGCAAACATCTGCAACAACACTTATTTTCCATACGTATGATATTGTAAAAGGATAGTTTCACTTTTAAAATTAAGAAAAATCTACACCCAACATTCCTGGACTGTCAAAAATATATCAACATACCTTTATTTTTAAGAAAACCCATCTGCCATTGGTCAGGGCATTATTTTATAGCTTGCTACATTTAAAGTGGTTGTAAACCCTCCCAGTGAAGTGACTGACCTCAGGTGATACACAGAGCTGATTGTAGGGAGGGGTCACCCCCCCCCCTCCCATCCACAGAGCTCACAGGAACAGAGCTGAGGCTGTCAATCTGCTAGAGATCCCTCACCTGTCACCATTTTTCTCTTGGTGTCAGGAAAACTTGTCAGAAGCGACTCATGCTGATAGCAGAGGAACAAAAAGCAGCAGACAGATATGACACTTGGTGCTCAGGATTGAGACAAGTACACCTTATAGAGGGATATGCTTTGTTCATATTTCACGTCTGAGGTTAACAACCACTTTAAACACAAAGTTTGGGGGGGAGGTGGGTCAAGTATGACACAGATTCCACTACTCCTGACCCCAGCTTATTACAGCCTGGCCAACGGTAGCATTTTGTCTTGAATTAAACTACAGTTTCATTAGCTTTTTTTTAGTGATGCTTAAAGGGGTTGTAAACCCTTGTTTTGTTTTTAACAAAAACAAAAACACGTCTTTACTTACCTGCTCTATGCAAATGTATTGCACAGAACAGCCCCGATCCTCTTCTTCTGGGGTGCCCTGCTGGCGCTCCAGGCCCCTCCTCTTAATCGGGTGCCCCCACGGAAAGCCGTTTTCCATGGGGGCAGCCATGCGGGCTCGCTACAGAGCCCCACTGCTGAATCCATTGACACAGACCCTGCGTCACTGGATTTGATTGACAGCAGCAGGAGCCAATGGCTCTTGCTGCTATTAATCTGTCCAACGAGGAGACAGACAGCGGCTGCACCTGTGCACATTGCTGGATCAGGTTGGGCTCAGGTAAGAAAAAGGAGGGGGGGGGTGTCTCGGAGGAGCTGCAGTACAGAAGGTTTATCACCTTAATGCATAGAATGCATTAAGGTGAAAAACCTTGAGGCTTTACAACCACTTTTTTTTTTCTTTTGAAAGTTAAAAACACAAATATCCTTGAAAACAGACAGCTGTAAGAATTGGTCTGGCCAGGTTTTATATTGGACCACTGTTATTCCTGAGCTTCTGAGAGGCAGCTTTGGAGACAAGGTGTGAGCCTATAGCGAATCTGGATAATAAAACACAATTCTGCACCTACTTCGCACTGTCTTGCTAAACCGCAAAGATGATAAATCTCCCCCAAAATGTCCCTTATATCCTAGTAATTTAACCAGTTAAACTATGTAAACAATATAAGTGACCTACAATAAAATGAGTTTTTCAGCATTTGTTAACATTCTAATTATGCACAAGTGTCCATTCTGCTGTGGATATCCCAGTAGTCTCTGTTTTTAAAGCGTTTGATGACGACCGCACAGTTTTACAGAAAGTAGCCCAATTTTCTTTCACCATCTTGTAGCTTAAAATCCAAAGAGTGTAGAAGCAAGATGTAAAAGCTGCAGGAACAGCAGCTATGTAGAACAGAGGACCCACCAAGTCCTTGAGGAATACAAGAAAGGTGGTTGAACCCTCCAACATCCATTAAAAAAAAAGAGAATTTTCTGTGTTTGCCCTGCTACCTCTCATGTCTGTTTATGCAATTCTGAGGACAGAAAATAAGTAATAATATCTTCCTCCATCCGGGTTACTGCCCTCCTCTGCCCTGCAGTTGTTCAAAGAGGCTGAGAGATGGGGACTGCTCATATGCTGAGCTCCTATAGAGACCCTGCTTGTAGGGAACTGCACCTAAAATAGCCAGATCCTGTCCCAATCCACAGTTAGGGTTACCGGCCTAAATAGAACTACCCTAAAAAAATTAAATAAAAATTAGCCCTTTTAATGGCCCAGCCATCATAAAGAATTTTCAACTTGCCGGAAAATCCATGTGTGAAAAGAACCAATCCGTCACTCACTCTCAATGGCAAGAGAAAAGGGACATGCTAACCACTTTCGCCCTGGAAGGTTTACCCCCTTTCATGACCAGGCAATTTTTTGCAATACGGCACTGCGTTATTTTAACTGACAATTGCGTGAACGTGCAACACTATACCCAGGTAAAACTGATGTCCTTTTTTCCCCACAAATAGAGCTTTTTTTGGGTGGTATTTGATCATCTCTGTGGTTTTTATTTTGTTGTGCTATAAACAAAAAAAAAAAAAAAAAAAAGCGACACTATTTAAAAAAAAAAAAAAAAAAAAAACTATATTTTTTACTTTCCGCTATAAAAAATGTTTTTTAAATCTACATTTCTTCATCAGTTTAGGCCTATATGTATTCTGCTACATATTTTTGGTTAAAAAAAATCCCAATAAGTGTATATTGATTGTAAATGTTATAACTTTTATGCAAACCAAACGATGGGATATTTTTATGGCGGGACTGCAACATTTTAGCAGACAAATCGGACATCTGACACTTTGAGGACCAGTGACACTAATACAGAGATTAGTGCTAAAAATATACACGGACACTGTACTAAGGACACTGTCAGGGAAGGGGTTAACACCAGGGGCGATCAAAGGGTTAAGTGTGTCCCCTAGCTGGTGCCTGCTAACTGTGTGGGGAATGCTCTGACTGGGGAAACACAGAGATCCGTGTTCCTGCTTAGCATTAACACAATATCTTTTTGTCCCGTCAGAACAATGATCTGCCTTGTTTACATAGGCAGATCGCGTTCTGTCTCTCTGGGAAACGATCGCAGGTGGCTAGCGGACATCACGTCCGCTAGACCCGCTGATTGGACAGAGGGGGAGCCAATCAGCGCACGCACGCCACCGGAGGCTACTGCACGAAGCGACGTACAGGCACATTGTTTCATGCAGCCAGTAAATGTGCAAACAGTGGTCCGGAAGCGGTTCAAGGACACCAGACACCTGCACGTTAATTAAAAAAAAAAAAAAAAAAAAAAAGTGCTGCTCACACACACACCTTCCTCATGAAATTGGTGATGACACACTGACCTCAAAAGGCATAGGTTTGTTTTTTGACATGTCACCCTTCCATGTGCGCCTTGCTGCAAAGGCCAGTTATAGGTTGGGGTGGTTGCCATTTGTTTGTACTGTTGGTGAATTAGTGAGGGGACACTGTGTTCTGTGGTGCGTCCCTATACCTTTAAGGAGGAGTGGGCTCCAACGCAGGAGACTCTCATATTTATAGGAGTTAGGACTGCAGTACACTGGGGTGCCGTGATGTGGCCGCTGCGGCTTACGCATGCATTTGAAAATGAGTGCAAACTAAACCCCTTTTTTTTTAATGAAAACTGTTAGACAGGGGTCAGTTCGGTTAGTTGCAGGCCGACAAGTGAGCTGGGAATTTTTGTTTGTTGTTTTTTTACATCACCCTTCCATGTTCTCCTTGCTGCAAAGGCCAGTTATAGGTTGGGGTGGTTGTCATTTGTTTGTCTAGCTGGGAAATTGGTGAGGGGACGCGCTGGATACCTTTGGTGCCATTGTGTTATTGCTTGGTGTCCAGTGCATTCCTATAACTTTGAGGGGTTGGCTCCCTCCAAGCATACTTGTCCTTAATCTTTCCATTATTATCTATGTGCTCCAACTCAGGACACACTCATATTTATAGAGTTAGGACTGCAGTACACTGGGGAGCTGTAACGTGGCTGCTGTGGCTTACGCATGTATTTGCAAATGTGTGCCAACTAATCCCCCTTGGTTGTAGAGATTAACTGTTTGACAGGACAATTCGGTTTGTTGCAGGCTGGCAAGTGAGCTGGAAATTTTTGTTTGTTGTTTTTTGACCTCGTAGGCAGACTTCAGCATAAACACTGAACTTGTATTTGAGATTATCAATGTTGCTCATTTTTAAGACGCAATCACTGTGTTTTAATGCAAAAGCGACATTTCCTCATTGCAAATATTCCAGGTTGGGGTCCTCCGCTGAATGTTGGAGCAATATTTGGACAAAGAGCTTTGTGAAGTGTCAGTCCAAGCACTGGGCACTTTCTGCCAACTGAAGAGTTTCCAGCCTGCTGGAGGAACTCTATATTCAAATATTTATTTCATCTCTGAGAGCAAAAGGGTGATGGTATCCCTGCATGTAGATTTTCCTGAGTCAAGAAGAGTCCTGGCAGTGCTGGGGAGCACTGAAACAAGAAGTCACAACCTCCTGCAAAATCCAAGTCAGCACCGACTTACGGGCCTACTAAAAAACACTCAAATAATTGCATTTTATTTTGCTGAATATCACCCTACTTCACCTCTTCATTTTTCTCCTATTTGTAAAAGTTTGGAGCAGCAAGCTACAAAAAACGGAGCTGCTCATCTCTACTAAAAATACCGGGTTTTGTCTAGTTTAGGGCAGAGCAAATCATCAGCGACATCCTCACCCTACCAGCAGAACGTCTCTAAAAACAATATTATCCCAGAGTGGCTTCGAAACAGTCAGGGGTGAGATCTCCAATAAAAACGGTGCTCAAAAACCTTCCATCTTAGTAGCAATGGTTCTCAGAAAAATCTTCCCGAATGACTTGTGTTAAAGGTTTTTCTGCTTCCAGGAACATAGACACAATCACAATGTCTTCACATCGGATGAGGTTTGATACTCTTGTACTTCACTGCACTCAAAACAGTTTCCAAACAATATCATGCATGAACCTTTAGATGACTAAATAAATCATTACCGATAGCAAAGCCACCCCGAGGACGATCATGCGCAGACTCACAAAACTCCCAGACTCATATCATCTGCTAAAAGTTTTCAGATGCTCAATAAGTGAAGATAGTGAAACTAAATTCAGATCACCCTACTGGCATTCCACTAAACGCTAAATCCAAAACGTGAAATTCAGCTCAGTTAGAACGTTTAAAAAAAAAAAAAAAAAAAGACAAAAAAATGCTGGGTCTGCAACCACTGGAACGTCTGATTCCTTGTTTAAATGTGGACATTGCAGATTTACCATCGGAATCTGAAAAGGACACAAAATTTCCCTTTTTTGTGTTTGCCAAAACTTGTAATGTTTGCCAGAAAGAGTTCCAACAGCTAAAGCTTATTCTAAAATTAGATCGTCAGTTTAAAAAAAAATAAAAAAATCACGAATTCCCTTCTTAGATGCAAAACAGTCCAAAAGTCTTTTTAAGATCACATCAGAAAAAAAAAAGAAAAATAGAATTGGTTAAAAGCTAGATGGCTAGGTGTGAGGCTCTAAATTATTTATGTCCCGGCCTGTTTCTCTTCATCTGTCTGCTTCTTCTGTTGTTGAAGCTGGGCGTAAGCAATAGCATCACCCCTGTAAAGAAGAAAGACAATTAGTTACAGTGTTGTGTCACCTTATCACCACACCAATGTGATTGGCAGCACAAATAATGCATGAGCAGAGCTGGGGGCAAGAGTTTCTGGTTCTTCAGCGCTGGGATCCTTCCGCATAGGAAGGGTTGGTCTTCCACACAAAAGATCCCACCAACCACACAGTGGGGGAAATTATTATTTGATCCCCTGCAGAGTTTGTAAATTTGCTCACTTATAAAGAAACAAAAAGGGTCTATAATTTTTATCATAGGTGTATTTTAAATGATAGAGACAGAAAATCAACCAAAAATCCAGAAAAAAACTAAAAAAATAACAACACACACGCGATACAAATGTTATAAATGGAGTTGCAGTTCAGTGAGTAAAATAAGTATTTGATCCCCAAGCAAAACATGACTTGGTACTTGGTGGGGAAACCCTTGTTGGCAAGCACAGAGGTCAGACGTTCCTTGTAGTTGGTTACCAGGTTTGCAAACATCTCAGGAAGGATTTTGGTTCACTCTTCTTTACAGATCTTCTCTAAATTCTTAAGGTTTCTTAGCGTTTCACTTGGCAACTCGAAGTTTCAACTCCCTCCATACATTCTCTACAGTGCATCTGGAAAGTATTCACAGCGCTTCACTTTTTCCACATTGTTATGTTACAGCCTTATTCCAAAATGGAAAAAAAAAAATCATACATTTTCCTCAAAATTCTACAAACAATATCACATAACAAGAAGAAGAAGAAGAAGAAGAAGAAGAAGAAGAAGAAGAAGAAGAAGAAGAAGAAGAAGGAGAAGGAGAAGGAGGAGAAGGAGAAGGAGAAGAAGAAGAAAGTATTCACAGCTTTGCTCAATACTTTGTTGAAGCACCTTTGGCACCAATTACAGCCTCAAGTCTGTTTGAGTATGATGGTACAAGCTTGGCACACCTATTTTCGGGCAGTTTCTCCCATTCTTCTTTGCAGGATCTCTCAAGCTCCATCAAGTAGGATGGGGAGTGTCGATGCACAGCCATTTTCAGAGATGTTCAATCGGGTTCAAGTCTGGCCTCTGGCTGAGTCACCTATGGACATTCACAGAGTTGTCCCATAGCCACTCCTTTGTTATCTTGGCTGTGTGCTTAGGGTGGTTGTCCTGTTGGAAGATGAACCTTCACCCCAGTCTGAGGTCCAGAGCGCTCTGGAGACAGTTTTCATCAAGGATGTCTCTGTACATTGCTGCATTCATCTTTCCCTCGATCCTGACTAGTCTCCCAGTTCCTGCCACTGAAAAACATCTCCAAAGCATGATGCTGCCACCACCATGCTTCACTGTAGGGATGGTATTGGCCAGGTGAGGAGCGGTGCCTCGTTTCCTTCAGACATGACACTTGCCAATTTATGCCAAAGAGTTCAAGCTTTGTTTCATCAGACTAGAAAATTTGGTTTGCTGTCATGAGCTTTTTACTAAGGAGTGGTTTTAGTCTGGCCACTCTACCATACAGGCCTGATCGGTGAAGTGCTGCAGAGAAGGTTGTTCTTCTGGGAGGTTCTCCTCTCTCCACAGAGAAACGCTGGAGCTCTATCAGAGTGTCCATCGGGTTCTTGGTCACCTCCCTAACTAAGGCCCTTCTCCCCTTATCACTCAGTTTGGCCGGGTGGCCCACTCTAGGAAGAGTGCTGGTGGTTCCAAATTTTATCCATTTACGGATGATGGGATCATTGGGACCTTCAATGCTGCAGACATTTTTCTGTACCCTTCCCCAGATCTGAGCCTCAATACAATTCTGTCTCAGAGGTCTACAGACAATTCCTTGGAAAAACAGCAAATGCTAGCGCTCAGGATGCCCGCATAGTAAATCACAAGTACTATTAAAAGCAATATAAAAGTCTATGAACAAAGTCCAAATAACAAGGCAGATGTCCAATCAAATAAAATAAAATAAATTGAATAGTTCAATGATAATCAATCTTCAAGAGAGATAATATTGGATGTCTGGTCTATTTGGGATGAACAGACACTCAGGGCAGCTCTTCTCAGGAGTAAAGCCAGCTCAGGAAACCATGGAGAAAAAACAAGTAGAAAAGCGCCTCTGAGTAAACTGTTTACTCAGAGGCGCTTTTCTATTTGTTTTTTCTACAGACAATTCCTTGGACTTCATAGCTTGGTTTGTGCTCTGACATGCACCGTTAACCATGGGCCACTGTATAGACAGGTGTGTGCCTTTCCAAATCATGTCCAACCAACTGAATTTACCACAGGTGGACTCCAATCAAGTTGTAGAAACATCTCATGGATGATCAGTGAAAACAGGATGCACCTGAGCTCAATTGTGAGTGTTATGGCAAAGGCTGTGAATACTTATGTACATGTGATTTTTTTTCCTTTTAATACAATTTGCAAACATTTCAAACGTATTTCACATAGTCATTATGGGGTAATTTTTTTTTACTTTTGAGGAAAAATAGGATTTTTGTACTCACCGTAAAATCCGTTTCTCTGACGTCCATGGACTGACACAGCCTCTTCATACTTGACAAGTGGGTTTATGTCCCTGCTCATAGGAGAAGACTAGGCAGAATGTTAAATGTTACAACATACATTCCAATACCAGAGCTGAACAGCCCCGCCCAGGGGGCGGTTCCTCCGGACATAACCCTCCTACCTGCAGCCAGCAGCCTCAGTTTTTTCTGCCTAGCAGAGGAGAGGACGTGGCTCTCTTAGGAGCCAGTCTCCTGAAGATATTTTTTATTCCTTTTGGAATTTTATTATTTTATTTTTGAGATCTTCTATCAACTGTCGGCTGGGCAACAGGTTGGGTACACTGGTATCCTCGTAGTATCCCTGTCCGACCATCGAGTGTGCTGATCCTCGATTTGCGTGAGACTCGGTTCACGACATGCCCCACGACTCCAGGGGTGGCCGATGCTTTTTTGGTCCGCACAAGATTGAGCAGTTCTGCTGTATCTTTTGCGGTGGACCGGGCTGACAGCTACTCAGTACCGCACTGTGATAGGTCTGTCAGGAACACACCAGTGGGTCCTTCTAGGACGGGTAAGTAGTCTCTCCTGCCTCCGCATGTGAGTACATGCTGTGTGTTCCTCTGTTATGAGGGTTTTTCCCTGTCTCCCCCTTGTTGTTTGTTGCTCTCTGTCTCCTTACTCTGGCGCTGTGCTTTCTGGGGGTGCCTGGGGTCACTCTGTCCCGGGGGGGGGGGGGCCTAATGGTGTCTGCATTGAGCGGGGGAATGTTTTCAGTGTTTTGGGGCCTGGTGCGCCGTCCGGCGCCATGTTTTTTTCTCATACTGTATGTTTTAACTTGCCGTGGATCGCTATGGCGCAGTTACATTGCGGCGGCCATTTTCTTGGAGCCGCGCGCGTTTTTTGTGCTGTTTGGCCTCCATCGCTGCTGACACAGCGCGATTCACCTCACACTCTCCTCACTGCTCACTCACGCTGTAAGCACAGCACAGGCTGCGGACCTCATAAGGTATTGGAATGTATGTTGTAACATTTAACATTCTGCCTAGTCTTGTCCAATGAGCAGGGACATAAACCCACTTGTCAAGTATGAAGAGGCTGTGTCAGTCCATGGACGGTAAGCGAAATAATGACTTGAATCCATGTTGAAATAAGGCTGCAACATAACAAAATGTGGAAAAAGCGAAGTACTGTGAATACTTTCTAGATGCAGTGTATAGGATTAAGGTCTGGACACTGACTAGGCCACTCCATGACCATAATGTGCTTCTTTTTGAGCCACTTCTTTGTTACCTTGGTGGTATGTTTTGGGTCATTGTCATGCTGGAAGACCCATCCACGACCCATCTTCAGTGTTCTGACTGATGGAAGAAGATTCTCATCCAAGATTTTACAATACATGGCCTCGTCCATTGACCCCTCAATGCAGCAAAGTTGGCCTGTACCTTTAGCAGAGAAACAGCCCCAAAGCATAAGGTTTTCACCTCCGTGCTTGACTGTAGGGATGGTGTTCTTAGGGTCATAGTCAGCATTTTTCTTCCTCCAAACACGGCGAGTTGACTTGATGCCAAAGAGCTAAATTTTGGTCTCATCTGACCACAGCACTTTCTCTCAATCCTTTTCGGAGTCATTTAGATGTTCATTGGCAAACTTTAGATGGGCCTGTACATGTGCATTCTTGAGGAGGGGGACCTTGCAGGCGCTGTAGAATTTCAATCCCTGGCGGCGTACTGTGTTAGCAATGGTTTGGTGACTGTGGTCCCAACTGCCTTGAGATCATTCACAAGCTCTTTCTGTGTAGTTCTGGGCTGATCCCTCACTTTTCTTATGATCATCCTTACCTCATGAGGCAAAATCTTGCATGGAGCTCCAGACCGAGGGCGATTGATAGTTACTTTGTATTTTTTCCATTTGCAAATAATCGCTCCAACAGTTGCCTCACCAAGCTTCTTGCTGATGGTCTTGTAGCCCATTTCAGCCTTGTGCAGGTCTACAATCTTGTCCCTGATGTCCTTTGACAGCTCTCTGGTCTTGCCATGATGGGGAGTGTGAAATAGAAGAAAGATTCTCTGGACAAGTGTCTTTTATACACATAAGTTGCCGTTAGGAGCAACTTCCTAAATCGACAGGACTAATCTGTGTACCACATACTGTAGCCAGTCTGTGGGAGCCAGAATTATTGTAGGTTGGTAGGGGGTCAAATACTTATTTTACTCAATTTATAACATTGGTATGCGTTTTTTCTGGATTTTTGGTTGATATTCTGTCTCTGTCATTTAAAATACACCTATGATAACAATTATACATATTTCTTTGTAAGCTGGCAAACTTACAAAATCTGCAGGTGATCAAATGATCATTTTCCACGCTGTATATACAGTGGTCTGTGCATGTGTGATGGGGCTGGTTTGTATCAGAGTTGGGGGGAGGGTGTTAGTGAAAGGGTTACAGGGAGGGTTAGGGTTATGGGGTTCATAGGGTTGAGATCTGTGCCAATAACTACCAGCATTGATTTTCCAGTAGTGAAAGCTAACATACCAGGGAAAAGAGATCATTACATCAAGAGAGCGAAGTTCAATCCATTTGGATAAATAGACAATACAGTAACAGTAGTATGAGGTTAACTAAACGGTGTTATTTTATGTTTACAAAAAAGGTATTATGTGGCTGATGGGCATAAAAATACCACTTACGTAGGCAGTACCCATTGGGGACTTGTGCAATCATTATTTGGATTTGTAACAGCTGTGACAGTTGGAAAAATATTAGGAATTCTGTTAGAGATTTCTCATCATTGGAGCCTCCAGAGATATAAAGAAGCTGGCAAGTGACTGAACTTAAAAGCAGCCACATAAAGCTGAAATATGCATCTAAAGAAAAATATATGACTTTTATCCATAACAACTTACTTCTTCCCCAGAGCAGACAGTCCATATAAGACTCCAGTTGCAAAGGCGATAGCGTTACCAAAGAGGGTAGTAATTGTGAAGCTGAGGAAAATGGGAAACAGCGCCATCCTGTGGTAAACAGGGACAAAAGGTGAATAAGTATGTGAATGGCTGCACAGTGATGACATAAGCAGAAGCCTGCACTACCGATTACTAGTAGTTGACAGTAAGCTGTTGATGACCATTCTGGAGGCGTCCTCCCCAGAACAATACAGTGAAATATAGCAGAAGGGTGCCAACAGCGATAGGCTGCTGCATATATGACTTATGCTGTCACCAAGGAGTTAAACTATGACCAGTTAGGGGGCTCTGGGATATCATTTGTGTACCATAGAATCCATCTCTACTAAGACAGTCGTGGCAGAGCTGCCATAAATTACAATTTGAGAATGGATCACCAGAAACACTTATTTCAACATCAGTGCTTTGTAAAATGTAACACAACCATTGATACATTGTATTAGCTGAGCCATTTATCCACTACTTCCCTACTGGGCCAATTCGGACATTTCCGCCTAAAAATCATCATTTTTTTTTTTGCCAGAAAACTACTTCTTAGAACCCCAAAACACACACGCACACATTATTAAAACAGAGAACCTGGAGAATAAAATGGTGGCTGTTGCTTATTTTTATGTCACACAATATTTTCGCAGCAGTTTTTCAAACGTAATTTTTTATTTTTTTTAAAGAATACAAAATTTAACCACTTCCATACCAGGCCAATTCTGGCATTTCTCTCCTACATGTAAAAAATCATCATTTTTTTGCTAGAAAATTACTCCGAACCCCCAAACATTAATATATATATATATATATATATATATATATATATATATATATATACACATATACATACACACATACAGTAAAACCTTAGTTTGAGAGTAACTTGGTTTGAGAGCGTTTTGCAAGACAAGCAAAATTTATAAAAAATTTAATTGATATACAGGTGATGTCTTGATATAAGAGTAGCGTCATGTCACAACTGAGCATAAAATAGAAGAGAGGCGCCTCTAAGTGTAGTAATATGGTTACATTTAATGAAGGTGCAACATTTGGCAACTCACATGGTTGATGATTAAAACAGGCACATCTAAGTATGCAGGTATCCGAGGTAAAGCTGTCCACATAGACCATCCTCCGCACCACCATTGATGTCGTCCCTTCTACGAGCGGTTCAAGCCTCACCTTTCAGATCGCTCTACTGCAGGGTAGTCTTTCCGGTCATGATTGCAGACTGATAGCGGTGAGAGCCGGCAATGAGGAGGACGGTCTATGTGGATCACTTTACCCCGGATGCCTGCATACTTAGATGTGCCTCTTTTAATCATCAACCATGTGAGTTGCTAAATGTTGTACCTTCATGAAATGTAACCATATTGCTACACTTAAGCCTTGTTTCCACTGAGCGGATCGGTTCGGTTCGCTATTTTGGGTGTTTCCATTATGAAAGCGTGCCATAAAACCGAACCGTACCGCACCATTCTGGGTCCTGCTTCAGATGTGGGGCCATAGAAAATGGAACGGTTCGGTTAGGGCGGAGCTACAATAAATTCCACTGATTGGCAGACACGCTAGGCATTTTTTCTAAACCCTGACGGTCCGACTTGCAGTGGAAACGCTCACCAGAATAGACCGGACCATTCAAACCGTTCCAAACTGTACCGACCCGAACCGTTCAGTGGAAACAAGGCATTAGAGGCTCCTCTCTCCTCTTTTATACTCTGTAGTTCCTGCTGGATTTTGCTTCTAATCCCCTTGTGGATGAACATTTTATGGTTGCACAACCGATCACATTGCTGTAATCTTTTTATATAGACTTTATAGTCTACGGAAGGACTTATGAATAAATGGTTGTGGAACGAATCATTTGAGCTTCCATTATGGGAAAATTAGCTTTGATATACAAGTGCTTTGGATTACAAGCATGTTTCTGGAACAAATTATGCTCGCAATCCAAGGTTTTAATTATATATATATATATATATATATATATATATATATATATATATATATATAGAGAGAGAGAGAAAGAAAAGGTGCAAATAAACAGGCCCAAAATTTGCACTTCTCGGCGCCTATGTATTGGTATGCAATTCCTGTGGCTCAATAATTTGCCTATTTAGATGGGTAAATAATGGGAAAATAGACAATATACTCAGCTCGGAAATAAATATATCAGAGTAATTAAACTATGGTATAAATTATATAAAAGAGAAGCAGCTGTTTAAATTTATATAAAATGAGAACCTCATAAATATAAAACAGAATAAATAAAATAAATATCATATATAAAAACTTAAATTCGTAAAGTCCATATGATAAAACAGCGCTAAATAAGGATAAATGTCCAAAAACATGTAAAAAGCACTTGAGTGATGACTTTGCAACAGTCAAACTAGTAGTGGTATATCTTCTCTGGATACGATATGTAGTGCACCCTACACCAATCCCAAATCTTCACCACAAGTGAGGCACGCTCCCCCTCTGGGGTACAAACTCACCACAAAGATGAAAAAGATAGGCCTTTTTTTTTAGTCTGTAGGTAGTCTCACTCCAACATCCGTCATCACCACCAGGGTAGTATGGGTTAAAATCCTCAAGCAAACATATAAGGACATAAAGGCACTAATAGTGTAATATTGCTTTAACCACTTCCCGACCGCGCCATGTACAAAAGACGTCCACAGCGCGGTCGAGTTATCCTGAGTGGACGTCCCAGGGACGTCCTCACAGAATCTTGCTCCTGCGCGCCCCCTGGGGCGCGCTCCAGGATATGACCGTGACCGCCGGGTCCGGAAGACCCGGCGCATCACGGATCACGGTAGATGGCCGCTAATCGCGGCCGTTTACCACGTGATCGCTCCGTCAAATGACGGAGCGATCACTTGTAAACAGACCGGCGTCATGTGATGACGCCGGTTTCCTCTCTCCCCTCTCTGTACCGATCGGTACAGTGTGAGAGGAGAGGGGAGGGAGCGGATCATGTCCGCTCCCTCCCCCATGTCAGCTGTGGGCTGGATCTGTGACAATTGCAGTCACAGATCCAGCAATCCATCCATCCCTGCTCAGCCATCCCTGTGCAATACTCTGCCAATACTCTGCAATACACCCTGTGCAATACTCTGCAATACACCCTGTGCAATACTCTGCAATACACCCTGTGCAATACTCTGCAATACACCCTGTGCAATACTCTGCAATACACCCTGTGCAATACTCTGCAATACACCCTGTGCAATACTCTGCAATACACCCTGTGCAATACTCTGCAATACACCCTGTGCAATACTCTGCAATACACCCTGTGCAATACTCTGCAATACACCCTGTGCAATACTCTGCAATACCCTGTGCAATACTCTGCAATACCCTGTGCAATACTCTGCAATACCCTGTGCAATACTCTGCAATACCCTGTGCAATACTCTGCAATACCCTGCCCATACTCTGCAATACCCTGTGCAATACCCTGCCCATACTCTGCCCATACTGTGCAATACTCTGCCATATTCCGCAATACCCTGCCATACTCTGCAATACTCCTCAATACCCTGCAATACTCCACAATACCCTGCAATACTCCACAATACCCTGCAATACTCCACAATACCCTGCAATACTCCACAAAACCCTGCAATACTCCTCAATACCCGGCAATACTCCTCAATACCCGGCAATACTCCTCAATACCCGGCAATACTCCTCAATACCCGGCAATACTCCTCAATTACTCCTCAATACCCGGCAATACTCCTCAATACCCGGCAATACTCCTCAATACCCGGCAATACTCCTCAATACCCGGCAATACTCCTCAATACCCGGCAATACCCGGCAAAACTCTGCAATAACCACTTTCCGCCCGCCGGCCGTCATATGACGTCCTTGACTTTGTGCGGAGATATCTGAATGATGGGAGCAGCTACAGGCATCATTCAGATATTCGCTTTTTCAGCTGGCGATTCCCTGCACCATAAGAACGATCATAGTGGCTGTTCCACCGTTTGATCGCTCTTACGGAAGGTGAGAGGGGATGCCCCCCCCCCCTCCCGCTGCCCTCCGGTGCTTCTACCGACTCACCGCTACGATCAAAGCCAGGATTGTTTTTTTTTTCAGGCTTCCCAGCCTAGAGGTGAGATGTGGGGTCTTATTGACCCCATATCTCACTGTAAAGAGGACCTGTCATGCCATATTCCTATTACAAGGGATGTTTACATTCCTTGTAATAGGAATAAAAGTGATCAAAAAAAAATTTGGGGCGGAAAAACATGTCAAACTAAAATAAATTAAGTAAAATGAACAATAAAATATATATATATTTTTTTTAAAGCGCCCCTGCCCCCGCGAGCTCGCATGCAGAAGTGAACGCATACGTAAGCCCCGCCCACATATGAAAACGGTGTTCAAACCACACATGTGAGGTATCGTTGCGAACGTTAGAGCGAGAGCAATAATTTTGGCCCTAGACCTCCTCTGTAACTCAAAACATGTAGCCAGTAAAAATATTTAAAGCGTTGCCTATGGGGATTTTTAAGTAGCGAAGTTTGGCGCCATTCCACAAGCGTGTGCAATTTTGAAGGGTGACATGTTAGGTATCTATTTACTCGGCGTAACTTCATCTTTCACATTATGCAAAAACATTGGGCTAACTTTACTGTTTTTTTTTCTTTTAGGCACAAAACAGTTTTTTTCCGTAAAAAACGCGTTAGAAAAATTTCTGCGCAAATACCGTGCAAGATAAAAAGTTGCAATGACCACCATTATATTCTTTAAGGTCTTTGCTAAAAAAACATATATAATGTTTTGGGGTTCTATGTAATTTTCTAGCAAACAAATTATGATTTTTACATGTAGGAGAGAAATGTCAGAATTGGCCTGGGTTCTCCAGAACGCCTGATGGTGCTCCCTGCATGTTGGGCCTCTGTATGTGGCCACGCTGTGTAAAAGTCTCACACATGTGGTATCGCCATACTCGGGAGGAATAGCAGAATGTGTTTTGGGGTGTAATTTGTGGTATGCATATGCTGTGTGTGAGAAATAACCTGCTAATATGACAATTTTGTGGACAAAAAAAAAAAAAGAAAAAAAAATCTTGATTTTTGCAAAGAATTGTGGGAAAAAATGACAACTTCAAAAAACTCACAATGCCTCTTTCTGAATACCTTGGAATGTCTTCTTTCCAAAAAGGGGTCATTTGGGGGGTATTTGTACTTTTCTGGCATGTTAGGGTCTCAAGAAATGAGATAGGCTGTCAGTACTTCAGGTGTGATCAATTTTCAGGTATTGGCACCATAGCTTGTGGACTCTATAACTTTCACAAAGACCAAAAAATATGCACCAATTTGTACTTATTTTTACCAAAGATATGTAGCAGTATAAATTTTGGCCAAAATATATGAAGAAAAAAATACTAATTTGCAAAATTTTATAACGGAAACAAAGAAAAATTCATTTTTTTACAAAATTTTCAGTTTTTTTTCTCTTATAGCGCAAAAAATAAAAAACCCAACAGTGATTAAATACCACCAAAAGAAAGCTCTATTTGTGTGAAAAAAAGGACAAAAATTTCATATGGGTACAGTGTTGTATGACTGAGTAATTGTCATTCAAAATGTGAGAGCACCGAAAGCTGAAAATTCGTCTGGTTAGGAAGGGGGTTTAAGTGCCCAGTTGTCAAGTGGTTAATTAAGAAATCCCCAATACTAAAACCCTGTTTCAAATGCACGTACAATTCAATCACTTGTAAAACAGCACATAAAGTATAGAGTGTAATCACCGCTATCCTGTCCCAAGAGGGCGCCTGTGTTGCATTCGTAACGCGGCGGTCTTTTGTTCCGGATTTGCGACAGCTGCCGTGATGTTCGCTCTGTACTTCCTAATTACAGAGACGCTGCGGTATCTGGGCCCTGACCGGTTTCGTCACAGATTGACTTCAACTGAGGGCGTAGCTACGCCCTCAGTTGAAGTCAATCTGTGACGAAACCGGTCAGGGCCCAGATACCGCAGCGTCTCTGTAATTAGGAAGTACAGAGCGAACATCACGGCAGCTGTCGCAAATCCGGAACAAAAGACCGCCGCGTTACGAATGCAACACAGGCGCCCTCTTGGGACAGGATAGCGGTGATTACACTCTATACTTTATGTGCTGTTTTACAAGTGATTGAATTGTACGTGCATTTGAAACAGGGTTTTAGTATTGGGGATTTCTTAATTAAAGCAATATTACACTATTAGTGCCTTTATGTCCTTATATGTTTGCTTGAGGATTTTAACCCATACTATCCTGGTGGTGATGACGGATGTTGGAGTGAGACTACCTACAGCCTAAAAAAAAGGCCTATCTTTTTCATCTTTGTGGTGAGTTTGTACCCCAGAGGGGGAGCGTGCCTCACTTGTGGTGAAGATTTGGGATTGGTGTAGGGTGCACTACATATCGTATCCAGAGAAGATATACCACTACTAGTTTGACTGTTGCAAAGTCATCACTCAAGTGCTTTTTACATGTTTTTGGACATTTATCCTTATTTAGCGCTGTTTTATCATATGGACTTTACGAATTTAAGTTTTTATATATGATATTTATTATATATATATATAAAAAAAAAATTTTACCAGATACCCTAGGGAATAAAATAGTGGTTGTTGCGATTTTTTGTCACACAATTTTTTTGGGGAAAAAAAAAACACATTCATTAAATAAACAAAACCAAAACACAATATTTACCCCAATTTTTTCGTATAATGTGAAAGATGATGTTACGCCAAGTAAATAGATACCCAACTTGTCACACTTTAAAATTGCACACACTCGTGGAATGGTGCCAAACTTCAGTACTTAGAAATCTCCATAGGCTACGCTTTAAACATTTTTTCCGGTTACCAGTTTAGAGTTACAGAGAAGGACTTGTGCTAGAATTATTGCTCTTGCTCTAAAATTACCGGCAATACCTCACATGTAGTTTAGACACCGTCTACGTAGGCGGGCGCGAAGGCATGTAGGTATGTGGGTATTTTAAATGTTTTTTTTTTACACTTTCCCCTTCAATTTTTTGATCACCTTTATTATTATTACTACAAGGAATGTAAACATCCCTCATAATAGGAATAGGGCATGACAGGTCCTCTTTACGGAGAGATCTGGGGTCTAGAAGTCCTTACATCAAGCCTCTATGCTAGAAAGCCTGAGATTAAAAAAAAAAAAAAAAAAAAAAAAAAAGGGGGAAGGAAGGAGGTCCTGGTCCACGGCCAGCTCTATGTATCCACACCAAACTTCATAGGCAACAACGGTTAGCATATATGATTTACGGTACAAATAATTATGCTTTTTATTAGAACTATTGAATTACTTTTCAATTGTACTGTATATACATAAAATAGACGATGCTCTTATTACGCAACTCTCTTGCTTTGTTCTATGTCTACAAACTACAGACCACAACACCTATCACCACTAGCCCCTGAAGAAGAGGCGCTATATAAACCCATAGCCTCAAAACGCGTCGGGCACCCTGGGCCCTCCCACAGGAATCAGGACCCTCACAGTGGTTTATGGTCTTTTGTGACGTTGTTACTTTGTTGCTCTATAGTTTGAGTTGTGTACATCCAAATTGTATATGTATTTTTTATCTCTTTGATATATTGTATTACAACAATAAATATATATTTTTTGATAAAATTTGAAACTTGTAGACTTCACCCTAAAAAGTCCCATAGAGGACTACACACACAACCTATATTGAATAGGGATTGGGTGTTTTGTCTACTAATCAAGTCAGTCCCTGCTACACTCCTAAACGGGCAGCTCTATGGTAAACCGCTGCCGGCAGATTCATTCTCCGGCTCCCCGATCGCACGGGAGAGACTCAAGAAGCACCGCAGGACATCTCTTTCTACCCCCTCCAGACCTCATAACTAGAATAGGAAAATGTTGTTTGTATTTTTGTTCGTTTGAAAAAAAATGTTTGTAGCAAAATTGTTACAAATTTAAATTAAAATACCTTTTTTGTGAAACTGGCAATTTTGTCCTATCAATGTACCGTATTTGTCAGCGTATAACATGCACCTTCATTGTAAGAGGGAAGTTTCAGGAAAAAAAAAAAACAAAACGTACATTTTAAATAAATGACTTTGAAGCAAAATAAGGGTCAGTGCCCATCAATGCAGCCTCATCAGTGCCCATCTGTAGACTCACCATTGCAGCCTGATCAGTACACATCTGCAGCCTCGCCTTTGCCCATCAATTCAGCCTCACCAGTGCTGGATTACACAAAGCCGGGATCTCCTGTGTACTCTGCACTCGCAGTCACACACAGTCTCACCTCCTATGATAGACAGAACACTGGTCCAATGCCAGGACATGCGACGTTAATGCCGGGAGGCGGGACTGTGTATGACTGCGAGCGCCAAGAACACAGGAGATCCCTGCTCTGTGTAATCCAGCGGCGCTCGCCCGCTCCTGCCCCTCCGAAAGCAGCCAGGTATCGGCGTATAACACGCACACATGATTTGCCCCCTATTTTCAGGGGGGGGGGGGGGAGTGTGTGTTTTACACCAATACGGTACTTATGTGGAATGTTATTTCTTGTGGCAGAAAATTTTGTTTCTGCGTTTTTGCAATGTATTAAAATCTTACATAAAAGAAAAATTAAAAAATAAAACCCACACACATCGATTCCACCATATTTAAAAATGATCGCTGGTCAAACTGGTAAAAAATGTGCATTATTTCTATTTTTTTCCCCTTAGCGTTTCTGGAACTACACAGTTTTGAGTAAATCTAGGTAATATTGTACGCATAACACATTTCCTCATCTATGATTTCTTACCCGCAGTAAAACAGGGCCTTCTGCCAAGGCCGCAATCGGTCAGCTTTGTTGGAGACAGTATTTGCAAATTCGATGAATTGGCAGCAAAATGGAGCCTCGCAGAGAAAAAGAACAAGTGCATTCACCCTGCAGGGGTCAATAAAACAAATGACAGTCAGAGGAATATAAAATTGTGATTATAGTACAGATTTAAAAATTCACAAGAATGTACAAATTTCACAAACGTATGTATAGGTGTATTTTTTGGGGGAAGATATTCTCCACACACAGCCCACTTCCTGTGCAGTATTCTCATTTCCTGTTCAGTATTCTGCAAACTGCTACCAGGTAGGCTCCCTTTGGTCTAAAAATAATGGCAGACAAAGCCTGCACAGTAAAGCGCTTTAAAGTTTAACTTTTTTTAGTTTTGAATAGAGTGGAGAGGGATTAGAACGCAGTTTGTATTGCTGTCTGTCCTCTCATTGAGTAGAATTCACCCTCTCTATTTGTCCCGTTTACCATTATCATTGAAAGTGAAAGTAAAAGGTTGTCCCCAGAAAATAGAGGGGAAATCTTCCAATGGGGACACTAGTTGTAGTGACCTAGGGGTCCCCAATGAATTCCCTTATTTTGCAGGGATTTCATCTCACTTCCTGTTTGGCTATGGGACAGGAAGTGAAGGGAAATCTCTGCAATGGGAAACAGATGGAGAAAAAAAACCTGACAGGATTTATAACCCTCCTTTACTCTATCCAAAATGAAAATAAAGTTTTGCCTATAGTTCTACTTTAAATGGGTTGTAAACCCTCGTGTTTTTTTCACCTTAATGCATCCAGGGCTGCTGCAACAGTAACATGTTACACCCTGAATACAGATGTAACATTTAACATGTTACAAAAGATGAACTTATCCTTTAAAGTAATTTGTTTGTAACTATTTGGATTACTTGTACTTACAATCAAGGGGTGTCCTTGACGTTATTGAGAAACTACAAGTGTCAGTAGACTTTGCACCAGAGCAAAATGATTCACAGATTGTTTTTGCTCAGGTACAATGATGGTTATTTGAGCTCCGGGGGTTTCATGAGCAACAGATGTGAAACTTTTTTTTCAGTCATGCACATGACTTCATAAAAGCTTCTAAAACCAAAACTTTTTTTTTTTTGCTGTGCTCCCAGTGGGAGATTACCCTTCACTTCCTGTCCCTGGGACACAACAGGCAGTAAGAGGAAATGTTTTCAAAGTGAAATGCCCTTTTAATTGTCACAACTGGTAGATCTCCCCTTACCTCCTGATCTTATGACAACTATAACATTTTGGATTTCCTGTCACTTTTTGTTCTGCAAACAGCGGTTACCCGGACAAACAGAAAGGGTGAATCTTCCCAGCAGGGATACAGACAGAAATAAACAAATTAATTTCTCCAAAAAACATGAAATGTGGGTTGAATAGCTGCTCTGTTGGCAGATGGGTGGGAAGTTCTTATGCCGCGTACACACGACCGCTTTTCACGACGAGAAAACTCCCATTTTTTAGATTGGCCGTGAAAACCAGTCGTGTGTATGCTCCATAGCAGTTTTCTCGACGAGAAGACTGCCCGCAAAAAAAAATTAGAACCTGCTCTATTTTTTCTCGTCGTTTTTCCCCGTCGTTCTTTTTCTCGTCGCGAAAACCGCTCGTGTGTATGCTTTTCCGAGGGGAAGAAAAAACGTGCATGCTCAGAATCAAGTATGAGACGGGAGCGCACGTTCTGGTAAAACTAGCGTTTGTAATGGAGATAACACATTCGTCACGCTGTAACGGACTGAAAAGCACGAGGCTGAAAAGCGTGAATCGTCTCTCACCAAACTTTACTAACACGAGATCAGCAAAAGCAGCCCAAAGGGTGGCGCCATTCCAATGGAACTTCCCCTTTATAGTGCCGTCATACGTGTTGTACGACACCGTGCTTTGCTTGAGCGTTTTTTTTTTCCTTAAACGTGTTTATGCAAGGCAGGCTTGAGAGGAATCACAACGAATTACATTGAGAAAAACGTTTTTTTTTTTTTGCATGACAGGAAAAACGGTCGTGTGTACGTGGCATTAGGTGGACAGGAGGAAGAAGAATGCTCAGGGTGGGGGTTACCAGTGTGGTGATGGTGCTGGTTATCCTTAGGGCAGATGGGGGGGGGGGGTGGTGGGCGGTGGCAAGGAGCCAATATCAAGCCAATAGAGTGTACTGGCATATAGATAATAAAAATAATATCCACAGTTAGCATGTAGACTGAGGCCATCTGTAACCATGAATGGCCACCAAGACCACCCACATGACTATTCAGCTGGAATGAAGCTGGCAGTCTAGTGCTCCAGCCTCTTGCTTCCTCCCCTTGGTGATTGCCTCTTATCCCTGTGCAAATTCAGGACTCTGTTGTGTGAAATGTGTTTCAGGGATGCCTATCATCTTCATCAGCCCAAAAACAGCCAAATCTCAATGGGTGTTAGTTTTTCAACTCTGAATGGCAAGATGTCTGCATAACTTCAGATTTTGGATAGTGCTATACCCTCCCTTATGCTATACACCCATACAGCACAAGTAGGGTGCAGCAGCTTACAGGCAGATGCAAAGGCATGAGACCTATAGGTCAGTTCCCACACATACTCACATCATAAAGACGCCAGCTGCAATATTCAATGGACTGACGGTGATGCAGTTCCATAGGCCTGCCACAGCACAGGCTGCAAAATAAGAAGACAGACAAAACACAGTTATTACCCAAACTGCCAGTCACTAATCCTTCCAATTGTAATTCTAAGCAGCATGTCAACTATTGATTATATTCAGAACACCCCCATAGACATAACATCCTTTGTGTCTATCCCTACCCAACACAACAAGCTGAATTTCATTACTACCCCAGGACTTATAGATACTTCAGAAGCCTGAACAAGCCATCAAAAGTTTTTCCAGACTGATGATCTCACTGCCATACCTTACCATATCACATGGACTACCTCTTCAACAGAAAGCTGAAACACCTTAAATTTTCTTTGCACAAGACTGCCTTGATTAACCCTTTCCTGATAGGTTCATGCATACATGTGACAGCATGGCAGTGAGCTTTAACACCAGGGTTCCACATATACGAGTATTGATGGTGCTGCTGCCTTGTGCTGGGAGTGCACTCACTCTGCGCCCCCCCCCCTGACTCAGGCAGCATTGTGCCCAAGCTGGTCAATGCTTTGAATCATGAGCAGGTAGGATGGGCTCCCTACCATGTGATCGCTGTGACGGCTAATCACAGTGATCACATGATCGAGAGCCTGCCTACCAGACTTCAGTGTTAAGACCCCCTTAAAGGGCAGGGTTCCACCAGCAAGAAAGATGTCAAGAAGAAGCTAAACTAAATCCATGTAATAAATGATAAAACCTCAATATTTGGTAAACCACCTTTGCCTTTAATCAGTCAGTAATTTGTGGACAGGACAAAAAAAAAAAAAACTCCACCTCATCATGACATAACTGAATAGATCTGAACCAACTCTATGGTCATTGGTGATGTCCCACATCTACTTACAAACAGGATTCTGTTGGATTTTTTTTAAAGAAAACATATCAAGGGAGAATTGTCTGCAAGTGAATGAAAATATCTTTCTTTCTTGCTTTGATGAAGGCTTCTTAGCCGAAACGTGTTAGCGTATAGCCTGTTCCCGTGTACCCATGTACTCAAGAGCATCCGAGTTGCCAGCCCATTTTGATTCAAGTATTGTATTTATGGGGCCTGAACGTCCTGGCTAGAGGACCGGATCACAGATCGTGGACTTCTATATTGGCAGTGGAGCTGAGGTAACATTTTGTTTCTCTTGAATGAAAATATCTATAGATCCTGCCTGAGCAATCAGCTTCCTGTGCACTTTATTTTCACTGTATAATTTCACCAAACACAGTTATCAGCCCTGTCCAGGTTCTTCCCTGCTGGACTACAGAACATATCACTGTAATGTTCTAGAGATAAGGAGAGGGGGCAGTGTTCTGTAGTCCAAATCTGTGCATGGGCAGGCTAGGGTGACAACAATGCTCCTTCATAGTGCCGTCACTCTTAAGCATGAAGTGTGTTACTGGCAGGATCAGCAGGTGAAAAGAAATAAAGGTCTGGAAAGCTGCAATATAATACATATTTGCGCTAGTGTTTAAATACACTTCAATTATTTACTTACCATCTGCACAATAAAACAACAGTCCCCACACTTGGCCTATAGCTACAAGTAGGGTTGCACCGATACCACTGATAGGCGGCATTGATGGGCACCGATGAGGCGTGGACTGCGTCAGTAGTTTATTTTAATTTTACAATTTTATTTGGGGGAAGTGGACGGTGTTTTTTTTTTTTTAATCAACCCTGTTGGGGGGAGGGGTTGGTGAGATATCAGGGGTCTAAACAGATCACTGACATCCCCCCTTTGAGACAGGGAAAGGGACTGAGGACACATTCCCCAGTCCCTTTCTCTGCAGCCTCAGCTGCACTAAGGATGAATAGAGAGGAGACACAGGAGGCTCCTCTCCATTCATAAAACAGAGGCATCGTAAGCACAGTTTACTATGCTCAGTTATGAATGGACAGAGTCCATTCAGAAACGTAAGGAGCCGGTAAATGACATATTTACCTGCCCCTTCCTCCGCTCTCCATCCTGAAAGATCTGGGATGGGGGGGGGGGGGAGCACCAGAGAGGGACACGGGGGTGGGTGTGATCACTGCGGCAGTGGGGGGGAGTTACAATCGCTGATCGCCCTGTGTGGCTTTCAATAAAGCAGCTGAAAACCTCGCGGGGGGGGGGGGGGGGGAAGAAGCTGCTGTTAGATGCTTTATTGAAAGCCGCACAGGGAGATCAGTGATTTTAACTGCCCCCACCACCACACCGATCATCCCTGACTGTCCAGATATCGGCACCGATACTATCGGTGCAACCCTAGCTATAAGGAACAGGCAGATATAACATGGCACACATCCCTATAGTTATAACGGTTGTGTCGCCATGATGCAACTGATATAACCGGCCTATCCTGAGTGTATTTTCCTATGGCAGCAAATTGGCCTGATCTAGCATCCTGGCTGGTAAAATTATCCAGCTCCTTAAAAGCTTTTATTTTGGTTTTAGGTGCACATTCCTTCATGTTTACCAGTCCCCAACTACAGATGTAACAATTTTGCAGCTTTTGATTGCTCGGTATGCGTGTCCCTTTAATCGAAGAGTGCAGCAGAAAACAAAGGCTTGAGCAGGGAGGGGAGAATCTTTCGGAACTGAAAACCAGCATTGTGTGATGGCGGGTGCTCATTAATTCTGCATGGCACATACGATACACCCACTCATCTCAGCTGACAGGGCACAGCAGGGGGACACAGCTCCAAGTCCTCTCTGCTGGTGGAACATGGGTGACAAACAGGGACGCAGCACGGCGTGGGAACAGAGAGGCTCAGGAGCGTATAATTATTGCAGGGTGTCAGCTGAGAGCTCGCAAACATTTATGTCTTATGCAACCAGGTTAGGTTAAATAAAGAAACTTCCATCTAACTGTGATGCAGGCAAAAAAAATAGGAATAACCCAATTATAAATCAGCGTATTACTTTACAGCTGATCTCGGGTAAACAAAAATAAATAAATACATACAATTAAAAAAAAATACGAACAACAAACAAACAAACGCTCTACCCTTGCAGTTGGGCTTTTCCCATGCTTGTTTTTGTCTAAGGTACCATTAAAAAGCATAAAACTTTTGCTTACCTTATTTCTTGCTCCCCCAGCAGCCAGTTACCTCCTTCTCCCTCTAATGCTTTAGGATTTGGGGTCAAGCTCTTGACTTCCTCATTTACAATGTAGGACTGCTGCTCCTGCATTGTACGTGATGATGTCAGAGTGCTACTGATGTCCAGTGTCAGACTTCGGAGGAGCAAGTGATGAGGCCAGAAAGAATGTGCTTTTTAATGGTAGCCTAGACAAAAACAAGCACTTAACCCTTGCAGTGCAAGGAGGAGACCCACCGCAAAGGTATTTTTTTTGTTCCCTAAAAGTCAGTTCAAAAAGGGGGAAAAAAAAAAAAAAAAAAAAAAAAAGTATATATTAATATAAATATATTTTATATAAATGTAAATTGATTCTAAATATTAGAAATATATTGATATTAATAAAAATAGGGAAAACATTTATATATATATATATATATATTTTTTTTTTCTCTCCAAAATACTGTTTTTGGGGTTATTGATTTTTTTTTAAATGATGATATATTTTTAAGATATATTAAAGTTGAACCATGGCCAAAAATAACATGACATGTATGCTGGAGTTTGACAATAGCAGACACTGTGGTTTTGTTTTTTCGAATTCCTTGCCGTAATAAAGTTTCTTTACCTCCTGATTCCGTCAATAACTCAAATTATTCTTTGATTTTGACCATAGTTCCACTTTAAGCTGCAGCCATATTTACATAGAGAGACGGGAGAGATCAGGTGTGCTTACATTGCGCAACTGTGCAATAAATGTCACCCAAATGACTTGACTAAACTATTTTTGGATGGATACGGGTCTAGAAGAGGGGGTGGGGAGAGGGCTGAAGGATCATTACTGGAAACCAAAGACATATCCTGGCTATTGCTACCGAGCAGCTGAGGAACTACAAGTTCCAGCACATCCCGCAAGAGTCAGTGTCCAGCAGTGCTTGCTAAAAATTCTGCTTCCCATGGTTGCGTAAATCCTTTAAAAAAATATTTTTTTGAAGCAGTCTTGTGACCTTGCCCATTCCATTTTTTTTTTAATACTGACCCTATGAATCCCTGCACACCACATATGAACACTTTAAAGCCCAACTCCATAAACATCATAAAAGCCACTATTGCAGTGAGCACCCCCCCCGCACTGTAAGGGTTGAATGCTAGTTATGTCTAGGGGGTGAAGGGATAAGAAGAAATACTTATTCCTTCATCAGGGCCCTCCAGTGCTGTGACTGGTCCAATGTAGTGGATTCTGTATGCTGGGGCCGGCCACAGTCGCACTCCATTCTCTTCAATATACAATACAGGATTAATGTCCTTGCACTATATGGGACACAGCCAAGGCTCTGTCCACAAACCGGAGCTTCAGGCAGAAGACGAGAGCATTGTATTTGGCTGGAGTGGGAAACAGGTAAGTAATATAGCCAGTACTGCAACCCAGAAAGATCACGGTGACTTTGTGACGGCACCTTATATAGACACTTTTAAAGCATTTGAGTTGATGTGTAGAATTGTATACTTACATATACCGCCCAGGACGCCAGCGAGGCGGCATAGCAAACGGTACCACCAAGTCATGCCATCATCCTGAGTGGTTGTGGTGTTTTCCTGTGCTGCAGCGTTTGGTTCCACCGCGCTCATATTGGCGTCTTTAAGTCCCAGAGTGGATTCACAGGACACGCTTGGTATATTTTGTGCACCTTGGTGCTCAGTGCCCCACAGCTTCACCCGTCCTTGGTTGCGAGTCGCTTATTCTTCTTTTATGGGAATGTCCACATACTGTCTGTGTATAAAAAGAATTGTTCTGTTATTAAAGAGGACCTAACTGAAGGTTAGTTTAAAATGTGTAAAAAAGTTTAAGTCTAGAGATATTTGGAAAAAGAATACTCTAGCGACATGTTGTTACCTGGAATTTATTCATGCAGACTTGTTAAAGTGGACCTCCACTTTAGACCCCTTTCACACTGGAGCGGTGCGGGCGTTACCGGTAAAGCGCTGCTAGTTTTGGCGGCGATTTACCGATGTTATAGCGGTGCTTTTCAGGCCACTAACGGGGCACTTTTAACCCCGCTAGCGGCAGAGGAAAGGGTTAAGAGCGCCAGTGTTGCGGCGCTTTGGCAGTGCTGCCCATTCATTTCAATGGGTAGAGGGGCTGAAGAGCAGAGTATACACCACTCCCGCACCGCCCCAAAGATGCTGCTTGCGGGACTTATTCCCCGTCCTGCAAGCACACCACCCCAGTGTGAAAGCACTCTGGCTTTCACACTAGGGTGGCCTGTGAGGTGCTTTTCAGGCGCTATTTTTTTGCGTTAAAACGCCTGAAAAGCGCCCCAGTGTGAAATGGGTCTTAAATTGCCCCTTTCCATCATCCTTCTCTAACCTAAAATAGCTGACAGAATTTGCTTACCCTTATTTTTGGTAGTGATGCACTGAAATTTCGGTCACCAAGAATTATTGGCCACAAACAGGGTTTTTGCCGGTTTGCCGATAAAATGTACTGAAAACGTACACGATTTTGCTACAATTTTACCAGGATTATGCATTTCAATAGGGAGGTGCGGTTTTGGTCAGTTTTTTTTTTAACTGACCAAAAATGCACGGCTGCATTGCCAGCAGATTTGCCGCAATTCTGCCCACGATTTAAGATCGGACTTGGGTGTAGTGCTGGCCCCTGCCTTAGAAGATCCGGCCTGTTTGGGAGCTTGAACGGCTCTGCCACCGGCATGGATCTTATGCTTGTGAACCAAACTCTCATTGGCCACCAGGGCGCCATCAGGTGGAGCTGGTCTGGGGACAGGTTGAGCTTTTGAAAGACCTGCGGAATCAGTGCTAGGGATGGGAAGGTACAGTGGGTACGTAAAGTTTTCAGACCCCCTTAAATTTTTCACTCTTTGTTATAAAATCATTTAAGTTCATTTTTTTTCCTAATTTTTTCATCATTTCCTCATAAACACAGCACCCCATATTGACAGAAAAACACAGAATTGTTGACATTTTGCTTAGGGCCATTGTCTTGTTGGAAGGTAAACCTTCGGCCCAGTCTGAGGTCCTGAGCACTCTGGAGAAGGTTTTCCTCCAGGATATCCCTGTACTTGGCCGCATTCATTTCCCTCGATTGCAACCAGTCGTCCTGTCCCTGCAGCTGAAAAACACCCCCACAGCATGATGCCACCACCATGCTTCACTGTTGGGACTGTATTGGACAGGTAATGAGCAGTGCCTGGTTTCTCCACATATACCGCTTAGAATTAAGGCCAAAAAGTTCTATCTTGGTCTCATCAGACCAGAGAATCTTATTTCTCACCATCTTGGAGTCCTTCGGGTGTTTTTTAGCAAACTCCATGCAGGCTTTCATGTGTCTTGCACTGAGGAGAGGCTTCCGTCGGGCCACTCTGCCATTAAGCCCCGAATGGTGGAGGGCTGCAGTGATGGTTGACTCTACAACTTTCTCCCGACTGCATCTTTGGAGCTCAGCCACAGTGATCTTTGGGTTCTTCTTTACCTCTCTCACCAAGGCTTTTCTCCCCCGATAGCTCAGTTTGGTTAGACGGCCAGCTCTAGGAAGGGTTCTGGTCGTCCCAAACGTCTGCCATTTAAAGGATTATGGAGGCCACTGTGCTCTTAGGAACCTTAAGTACAGCAGAAATTGCCACAATTATGTCTCTGAGCTCTTCAGGCAGTACCTTTGACCTCATGATTCTCATTTGCTCTGACATGCACTGTGAGCTGTAAGGTCTTATATAGACAGGTGTGTGGCTTTCCTAATCAAGTCCAATCAGTATAATCAAACACAGCTGGACTCAAATGAAAGTGTAGAACCATCTTAGGCTGGGTTCACACTTGTGCGACACGACAGCCGTCCTACTCTGGATCCGACTTTGCCCTGTGACATGAAGCCGACATGTGTCCGACTTTCAATGAACGGGGATCCGACTTGGATCCCCGCCAATACCAGGCACTGTGTTTGGTATGAATCTTGAGGGGGAACTCCACGCCAAATTTTAAATAAAAAACCGGCATGGGTTCCCCCTCCAGGAGCATACCAGGCCCTTCGGTCTGGTATGGATTTTAAGGGGAACCCCAAGCCAAAAAAACAGCGTGGGGGTCCCCCAAAATCCAAACCAGACCCTTATCCGAGCATGCAACCTGGCAGGCCGCAGGAGAAGGGCAGACGAGAGAGCGCCCCCGCCCCTCCTGAACCGTACCAGGCCGCATGCCCTCAACATGGGAGGTTTGGGGCAGGGGGGCGACCTGCGGCCCCCCCCACCCCAAAGCACCCTGCCCCCATGTTGATGAGGACAGGACCTCTTCCCGACAACCCTGGCCATTGGTTGTCGGGGTCTGCGGGCGGGGGCTTATTTTTTTTATTTAAAATTTGGCGTGGAGTTTCCCCTCAAGATCAGCAGAGCACAAGTCGCATGCCAAAGTCGGATCATGCAAGACTGCGGTCCGACTTCAATGATAGTCAATGGGCTGAAGTAGGATCAAAGTCGGACCAAAGTAGTACAGGGAGCTTTTTCAAAGTCGGACCGACATGTGTCGGACCAGTTAAGACGGCTCTCATAGGGAAACATTGATTTTCGCACGTCATGCAACATGAGCTCCCAATGTCAGAGCGTTTGTCGGACCAGTGTGAACCCAGCCTCAAGGATAATCAGAAGAAATGGACAGCACCTGAGTTAAATATATGAGTGTCACAGCAAAGGGTCTGAATACTTAGGACAATGTGATATTTCAGTTTTTCTTTTTTAATAAATCTGCAAATATGTCAACAATTCTGTGTTTTTCTGTCAACTTGGGGGTGCTGTGTGTACATTAATGAGGAAAAAAAATGAACTTAAAATGATTTAGCAAATGGCTGCAATATAACAAAGAGTGAAAAATTAAAGGGGGTCTGAATACTTTACGTTCCCACTGTATATGCCAGCCTGCAATGCCAGGTCTGAGTCAGGGCGTATAAGCCTTCCGACTCCCTCTCTTGGGAAATAGAGAAATATCTCTTCACCTTTCTGTTCTGTCAATTGGCGAACAGATCTATTTCCGGATTTCCGAAGCGCTGCACCAGGTTTTGGCTAACGGCTGAGGAAGTCCGCCTCTGTGTTGCTTGTCCCTTTTATGTGGACAGCTGATATGGAGAGAACTTTCCCTTCGGCACAGTCTAAGATCTCCTTGGATAATTCCAGGAGGGGTCTGGACCTGGTGTCTCCCTGGTGATTCAGGTAAGCTACAACGATGGTGTTGTCGGAGCTGACCTGAACCTCCTTGTTTATGATGTTTTCAGGGCCTCTCCCACCGCTTTTGAGCTCCTTGTAGTTGGATGACATCTGACCGAGTGAGCTGTTCCATTGGGCTTTCTCCTTTCCTTGGTAGGCCCCCCACCCCCAGGTGCTGGCATCAGTGGTAACCTTTACCAGATCCCACTGAGCCCGTCTGCTCCCCTTTAGTTTGTGGAGCACTGTCCACCACTCTAGGGAGGATATGACCTGAGGGATGAACACTATTTCCTGGTCCAGGGACTCCCTCTCTTCTTGTCCCAGGTGGACAGAAGGAAGAAGTGAAGGATTCTTTGAGTGAAGTTGTGCCCAAACGATGGCAGGTATATTTTCCGACATCAGGCCCAGGGTTCTTAGCACCTCCCTTCTGGAGCGCAACAGGGATTTTATCAGGTCCCCCACTGATGAAGCTAGATTTGTCACCTTGTCCTTTGGCAAGAAGGGCTTCTGTAGTTTGTCGTCTACTAGGTAGCCTAAGAAAGTCTTGACCTGTTCTGGTTTGAGGGAGGATTTTTCCGTGCCGATTATCCAGCCCAGGGTTTCCAGGACCGACATTACCTTGTTGGTACAAAATAGATTACAGCGCACACATACAAAAATGATCATTTAAATCCTGCAAGGCTATTTAAAAAGACCTGAACATATATAAAAAAATAAAAATAAAAAAATAAAATGTTTTATAATATATATATATATATATATATATATATATATATATATATATATATATATATATATATATATATATCCTTCTCAAAAAATTTGCATATTGTGATAAAGTTCAATATTTTCTGTAATGTACTGATAAACATTAGACTTTCATATATTTTAGATTCATTACACACAACTGAAGTAGTTCAAGCCTTTTCTTGTTTTAATATTGATGATTTTGGCATACAGCTCATGAAAACCCCAAAATCCTATCTCAAAAAATTAGCATATTTCATCCGACCAATAAAAGAAAAGTGTTTTTAATACAAAAAAAGTCAACCTTCAAATAATTATGTTCAGTTATGCACTCAATACTTGGTCGGGAATCCTTTTGCAGAAATGACTGCTTCAATGCGGCGTGGCATGGAGGCAACCAGCCTGTGGCACTGCTGAGGTGTTATGGAGGCCCAGGATGCTTCGATAGCGGCCTTAAGCTCATCCAGAGTGTTGGGTCTTGCGTCTCTCAACTTTCTCTTCCCAATATCCCACAGATTCTCTATGGGGTTCAGGTCAGGAGAGTTGGCAGGCCAATTGAGCACAGTAATACCATGGTCAGTAAACCATTTACCAGTGGTTTTGGCACTACGTGCAGGTGCCAGGTCGTGCTGAAAAATAAAATCTTCATCTCCATAAAGCTTTTCAGCAGATGGAAGCATGAAGTGCTCCAAAATCTCCTGATAGCTAGCTGCATTGACCCTGCCCTTGATAAAACACAGTGGACCAACACCAGCAGCTGACATGGCACCCCAGACCATCACTGACTGTGGGTACTGGACTTCAGGCATTTTGGCATTTCCCTCTCCCCAGTCTTCCTCCAGACTCTGGCACCTTGATTTCCAAATGACATGCAAAATTTGCTTTCATCCGAAAAAAGTACTTTGGACCACTGAGCAACAGTCCAGTGCTGCTTCTCTGTAGCCCAGGTCAGGCGCTTCTGCCGCTGTTTCTGGTTCAAAAGTGGCTTGACCTGGGGAATGCGGCACCTGTAGCCCATTTCCTGCACACGCCTGTTCACGGTGGCTCTGGATATTTCTACTCCAGACTCAGTCCACTGCTTCCGCAGGTCCTCCAAGGTCTGGAATCGGTCCTTCTCCACAATCTTCTTCAGGGTCCCGTCACCTCTTCTCGTTGTGCAGCGTTTTCTGCCACACTTTTTCCTTCCCACAGACTTCCCACTGAGGTGCCTTGATACAGAACTCTGGGAACAGCCTATTCGTTCAGAAATTTCTTTCTGTGTCTTACCCTCTTGCTTGAGGGTGTCAATGATGGCCTTCTGGACAGCAGTCAGGTCGGCAGTCTTACCCATGATTGCGGTTTTGAGTAATGAACCAGGCTGGGAGTTTTTAAAAGCCTCAGGAATCTTTTGCAGGTGTTTAGAGTTAATTAGTTGATTCAGATGATTAGGTTAATAGCTCGTTTAGAGAACCTTTTCATGATATGCAAATTTTTTGAGATAGGAATTTTGGGTTGTCATGAGCTGTATGCCAAAATCATCAATATTAAACCAAGAAAAGGCTTGAACTACTTCAGTTGTGTGTAATGAATCTAAAATATATGAAAGTCTAATGTTTATCAGTACATTACAGAAAATAATGAACTTTATCACAATATGCTAATTTTGTGAGAAGGACCTGTGATTATATATATACATATACATATATATATATATATATATATAAGGATTTGATCACACTATATGGTCATATAGTGCCAAGCCCACTTACTGCATCAAAGTACCCCATTATCAGTGGGTCCTACACTATTCATGGAATGAAAGAACCAGCAGGTTGAGACGCAGGATCTTTCATATGACCATATAGTGTGACCAAATCCCCATATTTTTTTGAATATGTTGAGGTGTTTAATAGCCTTGCAGGATTTTAATGTAATTTTGTATGTGTGTGCTGTAATCAATTTTGTACCGTTTGTTGGTCTTATAGCAGCACCATTTTGAATGTAAACGTCCGTATGATTTAGTATTACCGTATATACTCGAGTATAAACCGAGTTTTTCAGCACATTTTTTTATGCTGAAAATGCCCCCCTCGACTTATACTCGAGTCACCCTTTTGCGCCTGATCACCCGGACTTTGGGGACCCCAAACCTGGCACACATGTAGCCCCACTCTTCATCTACAAGTGTGCAAAGTTTGTTGTCCGGGGGACCTACGACCGGGGAGCACCGAGTTTTCAAAGCCAGGCACCCCTTCCATAGACTCCCATGTTAAACTGTAATTTCTCCGGTGATTTTGGGGACCCAGTACTGGCCGGTCGTAGTACCCCTGGACCCAAAACTTGACACACATGTAGCCCCATTTCTTCTCTATAAGTGTGCAAAGTTTTTTGTCTAGAGGACCTACGGCCAGGGAGCATCGATTTTTCAAAGCTGGGCACCCCTTCCATAGACATGTTAAATGTCAGTCTAGTCATGGGCACAGTGAGGCATGGGCACAGTGAGGCATGGTCACAGTGAGGCACAGTGAGGCATGCAGATGGACACCCTAGGCTTATACTCGAGTCAATAAGTTTTCCCAGTTTTTTGTGGTAAAATTATGTGCCTCGGCTTATATTTGGGTCGGCTTATACTCGAGTATATAGGTACCTTGTCGGGGTCTGATCTGACTTGGGCAACTGATGGTCCAGAGACCAGGAGGTCCTCCAGGTAGGGAATCAGAGTTCTACCCTGGAGATGTAGAAAGGCTACTGCTAGGATTTTGGTAACCCGAATGGGAGGGCTCTGAACAGCCAGTGAAAAATCTCCCCTCGGACGACTACTGCGAATCTCGAGAATGCCTGATGATCCAAGTGAATTGGAACATGCAGGTAGGCATCCTTGAGGTCCAGTGTCGTCATGAAGGCCTCCTTCATGAGGTTTTTGTGTACGGGGAGTAGACACTCTCCATCGTAAATTTTTGTATTCGAAGAACTTGTTCAGGTTTCTTAGGAAAGTATCGGCTTATAGTACACCTAACGGCTTACAAACAACGAATACATAGAAGTAGAATCCTTGGTATTGTTATTTTGGTCTCTGGAATCTCCTCTGTGGCATATCGTCTGTAGGAGCCCATCCAGATCCTCCAGGGTGAAGAGGTGTCTCCTTAGCCTGACATCCTCCTGTGCCTCGCTTAGCTGGTCGGGATCCACCTCCCCATCTGAGTTGTGATGTGATTTGACCTGCCTTTTCATTTGTCCCCCATCCTCCTCTTCTGAAGACTGAGGGCGGGAGGCGAGTACTAGGTCCCCCTCCGGAGAGACTTTCTTGGGAGGATGGGTCTTCTCTAGGGGCAAACTCCTCTGGGTCAGGGCCCTGGGCAGTTGATTGCCCGGTAGCTTCACGGAAAGATTTGACTGTTGCCAGCATTTCCGTCTGCATAGATGAAAGGAACTTCTTCATTAAGGTTGAAGCCTCTTTCCCTGCCAATTTATGGCTTGGAATGGGATTTTGGAAGCCTATCCTTACAGCACCCAAAATGTTTTACTTTTTTTTCTGGAACTGACTGCACTGCTGTGAACTATGCATTGGAAACCGTATAACCTACTTTCCATGCGTTTTTGATGAAGAAAAATAAATTAAAAAAAATTAAAAAAAATGCACTGGGCTGCATGTGGCATGAACTGTCCATTAGGCATCTAGACGTTGTGAAGACGACTTTCTGAAGTTCTAACCGAGCATTAGAATGGGGGGAAAAGGGGGATTTAAGCGACTGAACGTGGCATGACTGTTGGTACCAGATGGGCTGGACGGAGCATTTCAAAAACTGCTGATTTATCGGGATTTTCAGAATTTGGCATAAACATAAAAGCATTTGTATCAATGGTTTGATACAAGTGCCTTGTATCAATGGTTCAGGCTGGTGGTGGTGGTGTAATGGTGTGGGAGGATATTTTCTTGGCACACTTTGTTTAAAAGAGAAGTATGGGTTTTGGTTTTTCTTTTGCCCATTTATACTACAGATGAGGATCAATGCAACCAATCCCCATATAAATTATGGACATTCAGTGGCCCCTTACCATCCGGGTTTTCACAGGGCTCCACTGGGATACCCAGAAAATCAGGGAAGAAGAGAGGCACCAGAGGGGGTTGGAGGGTCCAGGGCAAAAAAGGAAAAGCGTGTAGTTGGCTCTGGGGTTTTAAATTTGCGCTCTACTAGTCTATCAGATGAGAAGTTGGTACTCGATAAGGGTCTGAAATATGTCCCTCCGAGACCTTTGAATAGGTTCTCCACATTTATAGACGTGCAGAAATTCATTAGAAAGCAGAGTATCCAGAGGCATTTTCTGACCTTCCCCTCCAACAATACCTACATAGTGAATGATGGACATGTACATACTGGACTGTCCAATCCTTCACTATTTAATCCCCCAGGGACTATGGCACCTTCGATCAGTGTTTTCCGTAGCCTTGTATTGCAGGATTTGGACAAATTACCGTCCAAAAAAATCCATACTAATCCGAAATTAAGAGTAGGTCTGAAGCTTCTTTGTGAACGAAAAAATCTCATCATCCGTCCAGCCGACAAGGGGGGTGCCATTGTCGTGCTGGACAAGGATGTTTACATTAAAAAGGAGATGGATAGGATACTGGGAGACTCTAGTACGTACAGTCGGATCCAGTCAGACCCCACTGTGCAATATAAGAGAGCCCTGACCGTGTTGGTCGACGAAGGCTTCTCTTTGGGTATATTTGACAAAAAAAGAGAAAAGCCATCTTATCCCTGTAGCACCTCGCATTCCAGCGATCTATTATCCCTCGAAGGTGCACAAAGACCCAGTCAATCCCCCAGGCCGGCCCATAGTCAGTGGGATCGACTCGGTCACGGCGCGCATCGGAAAATATGTAGATTTCCATCTCCAACCTTTAGTGAGACAGATGCCTTCCTACTTGGACACTGGTGATACTATTAGACTTTGAGTCTATTGTGTATGAGGACGGCATGATTCTAGTAACAGCAGATGTTGCCGCCCTGTACACATGCATTCCACATGATTTGGGCTTTAAGGGAGTGGAATATTACTTATCTCAGAGTACCACCCTTTCTTTTATCCAACGTAATTTTATCATGGACCTCCTCAGGTTTGCTGCACAGCACAACTATTTCTGGTTTCAGAACCAGTTCTATGTGCAGACCAGGGGAGTTGCCATGGGGGCCAAGTTTGCCCCGAGCTTGGCCAATCTTTTTATGGCCAAGTGGGAGGAGGATGTCGTCTATGCCAATAAGAGACCTGAATTGGTCCTTTGGGCTTGTTACATAGACGATATCCTCCTATGGAAGGGCGACCAGCGATCCCTGGAGGATTTCATGTCTTCACTTAATTCCAACACTAGAGGCATACGTCTGACTCATGAAGCAAGTTTGACCTCGGTGCGCTTCCTGGATCTGGAAATTAAAAGTAGTCGAGCAACGATTGGAGTTCTCTACTTTTTTCAAACCCACCGACTGGAATGGTTACATTCCGGTCGATAGCTGCCACCATCCCCAATGGTTAAAATCTGTACCACATAGTCAGTTTCTCAGTTTACTGAGAAACTGTACTAGAGTGAAGGACTATATTGTGCAGTCTTCAATCCTTAAGGGGAGATTTTTGCAAAAGGGATACTTGCCTACTGAACTTGATGGTGAAATCGATCGAATCCTGCGGATTGATCGAGATTCACTATTACAAGTGAAACCTAAAAAGATAATGGATACCAAGTTTAGGTGGTCTTTTTTCACTACCTACTCGGTGCAATCCATAGAGGTAAAAGAGATTTTGAAGAAGCATTGGGGTGTCCTTCAAAATGATAGACTTTTGGGACTTATACTTCCTATGAGGGCGGGTGTGATTTTCAGAGGAGCGAGATCTATCCAGGGACAGATAGCCCCCAATGTGATGGATCCACCCAAAAAGCCCTCGTTCTTTCCGGAATGTAAAGGTTTCTTCCCTTGCCGCAAATGTAAGGTATGTCTACACAATACCAGTGGGAAACGCAAGAGTGTCACTTTTCAATCATCTGTCACCTTACGTATCTACCAGATGAAGCGTTTAACCACCTGTGCTAGTCAATATATTGTGTATCTTTTAACATGTCCTTGCAAACAACAATATGTAGGACGCACGATTAGAACTTTCTCCATTCATGTGAACGAACACATTGCTAAGATTAGGAAAGGAAAAATTTATCATAGTGTCCCTAGACATTATTTGCAATGTCACAACCCTGATCCTACAGGGACACAATTCCTGGTTATAGATCAGTTTGTTCCACACTGGAGAGGAGAATCCCGGCTACTGGGTGTCTCTCCTTTGGAGACCTACGGGATTTTTGAGTTGCGTACTTACACGCCGTTCAGAATGAACGTCGAGTGGGACGTCAACTCTTTTATTAATTCAGCCTAAATGTTTCTGTCTCCTTTTTTAATATCCCCCTTTTTTCATTGCTTCACCCCTGCTCTATTTTCTGTTTTTAGAAGATAAATTACAATAATAAATTGCACTGTGTAATGTAATAGTTGTGTTTTTCACAATTTCTCCTTCTGGGGATTGTATTGCTGGCTTTTCATAAGATTTACTGCAATTTACATTGTCATCGCTAGGTGGCAGTGTGCATTTCAGGTCTTGTGTTTATACATGCCTTTTATATATTTTTAGTTTATTCATTGGATTTAATGAGACCTTGCTCCCACGGTCCTTGGGATGTCCCCTCGCAGTGCTTCACGGCTGGGGGTGACTTCCGGACTGTCTGCGAGCATAGGCGTCTCCTCCCCGTTCGCCGTGAGGGTGACGCTGGTGCGGCCTTCTTCCATGTCATTCCGACATGATGGGCGTGGGCGTGACACTAGGTCACATGATCGCCGTGCTGGCAGCGTAGCTCTCACTTCACGATCCTACACACCACAGGCTGCGGGTTGTCTGTTTACATGTAGCCTTGATGACGCGCCGCGGTGTGTATCCAATTAGACACCTTCATTGGTTCACATGACCCCCCGGGTCACATGATTGTCTGGAAGAGATTCCTATTGGGCGCTTCCTCGGCACGTTCCCGGTCACGTGACCCCAGCACAGCTCGCTATTTCCTGGTCTGTGATCTTGGTTTGTTTGTGCCATTGGCTGCTTTCAGTCGTCTTGCGACATAGTGCATGTGGATTGGGTATTGTTTTGACGTACTCTCTGGTCCAATCATGTGCCCCGTGTCACTTTTATGGGCTCAATATGGATCTTAATGAGTCTATGTTGAGGTGTCGATTGGACTGATATTGTCACATGATTGATTGGTTGCAATTTGGCGGGCTTTTTGATGGTATGTTTGCCATGTGTTATTGCCTGCCACTTCCTGGTCTTATTAGATTTGAACCAGGAAGGGCTTGTTCCTTTTGTGGGGATTGGCTCTCCATGAGGAAACACTACTATGTTTCGGTCATGTGACCGCTGTTTGTCCATTCACAATGCCCTTTTCATGAAATGTTGTCCTATTGGTTGGCCACTGATTATGACCTTCCTAATATATATATATATATATACACATACATACATACACACACACATATATATAGCAATTTAGGGGAGCAGGTTAAAGTGGAGCTCCACCCTAAATAGCAACTTTTGCTATTTGGAACCCTCCCCCCCTCCGGTGTCACAATTGACACCTTTCAGGGGGGAGGGGGGTGAAGATACCTGTCTAAGACAGGTATTTTCACCCACATCCGGGAGTCCTGTCTCCGGGAATCTGCGGGAGTTACGTCACTTCCCGCAGACTTCCCTTGGTGTTCTGGGAGACACTCGGCTCCCAGAACACAGGAGCACCAATCAGAACGGCGCAGCGCGACTCGCGCATGCGCCGTAGGGAACCGGGCATGAAGCCGCAGGGCTTCACTTCCTGGTTCCCTCAGCGAGGATGGCGGAGGGAGCAGCAGAGCGACGAGCGGTCGCTTGCCCTCTGCTGCGGACGTCGCTGGACTCCAGGACAGGTAAGTGTCCAAATATTAAAAGCCAGCAGCTGCTGTAGCTGTAGCTGCTGGCTTTTAATTTTTTTTTTCCGGCGGAGCAACCCCTTTAATGTCCCTGTAGATGTCCTGTTAGGAACGAAACGCGTCGAGCTATGCATTTTGCTTCCCATGTTGCCTTTTAATATATGAACTGTGATCACTTTTTATTTCTGTATGTTGGTGTTTTTTGGATTAAAAACCCATTTATGACCTACACCATTGGAGCCCCCTATTTTTTTTCTTCTCTTTGCATGAATTCGGTGAAGAAACGTTTTTTCAGTTTTCTCCAGTTGGTCCTTTTGCAATACCCTTGTCGGGGTACTCTTTTGTTCAAGCTTGATGGTATCCCATTGTCCGGTGGAGTACCAGGATCCAGAATACCAACCTTTCGGTAAGACCCTCAGCCTTGAGGGTATTGGAGGCTGACGAAGTATTGGATCCTTCGGTTTCATTCAGGATTGAGGACATCCGACTGCCCAGCTGGCACATCTCATCACTCGTCAGAGATTCGGTGACGTTCCTGTGGAGCAGTTGTTGGGGATACTCGTAAGCTCGATTGATCCGCTGTCGTACAACATTCGTGTCCAACGTTTCTGGTAAGCGCACGTCATCATTCACGTGAAGAATTGTGCCAGGATTCCTTTATCCATACCATGTTATTTACTCACGTTTTTGGACACTTATTACTTTTAGTGGTTTATATATTGGACATTTTGTGTATTAGGTTGGGCGTTTTAGCCTGCCCCTTTTTTTGTGTTACCATTTATGGTCACATTTGAGATATAGTCCAGTTTTTACTGGTCTACACGTAGCGCTGCATTATTATCTTTTATACTTACCTAGGTGGATGCAGCATTGGTCTGATGCTGCATCTGTCCCCCGCCGCCTCTGCACTGAGAACCGAGCGACTGAACATCCCCGATGGCTCGGTTATCACAGACCACCGAGCAGAGAGCTGCAGACTGTCAATTAGCAGCTCTTCTCTCTGCTCCTCTGCGCTCACTGGAGCGCTGAGCTGTGGAGGGGTGGGGTGCGGCTATCTCAGGCTCTCATCGGTTTGCAGAGAGGCCGAGACAGGTGTCAGTCCAGGCACCTGGCGGTTCCTGAGTTCATTGTCGGGATGACGCGGTGCCTGGACTGATTCCAGTGACGTCAGCAGAGAGCGGACTTCACACCACTCTCTGCTGAAAATGGGTCACAGGAGTTCAAAATGGATTGCACTCATGTGATCCATAAGAGAAGCCCAGCCAAACGAGCTCAGGCTGGACTTCTCTTTAAACACCACGGCCTACCTGAGTATTGTTGCTGACCATATCCATCCCTTTATGACTAGTGTGTACCCATCTTCCGATGGCTCCTTCCAGCAGGATAATGCACCATGTCACAAAGCTCCAATCATCTCACCACTGGTTACTTGAACATGACAATGAGGTCAGTGTACTCCAATGGCCTCCACAGTCATCAGATCTCATTCAATAGAGCATCTTTGGGATGTGGTGGAACGAGAGATTCACATGGATGTGCAGCCGACAAATCTGCAGCAAACGGGGTGATGGTATCATGTCAATATGGACCAAAATCTCTGAGGAATGTTTTCAACACCTTGTTGAATCTATGCCACCAAGAATTAGGGGAGTTCTGAAGGCAAAAAGGGGGTCAAACCGTGCTAGCAAGGTGTACTTAAATGAAAAAATAGGATTTTTGTACTCACCGTAAAATCAGTTTCTCTGACGTCCATGGACTAACACAGCTGAATACTGTAAACGTGTGGGTATATGTCCCTGCTTGCAGGAGAAGATCTAGGCAGAATGTTAGATGCTAGAAACATACATTCTAGAACAAACCAGAGCTGAACAGCCCCGCCCAGGGGGGGGGGGCGGTCCCTCCGGACATTACCCTCCCACCCGCAGCCAGCAGCCTCAGTTCGTAACAAAGCAGTACAAACCTTAAAAGAAGGGTGGGTGCCGTGTCGGTCCATGGACGTCAGAGAAACTGATTTTACGGTGAGTACAAAAATCCTACTTTCTCTTATCGTCCATGGACTGACACAGCTGGATACTGTAAACGTGTAGGACGTCCCAAAGCTGTATCAGAAGGGTGGGAGCAGTAGTAAAGGAACAACCAAAACTTCACTCCAAACCAGCAGAGCTCCTCAACGGAAGAGTTGCAACATTAAACAGCGGCCTGCAAGACTTTGCGGCCATAGGAAGCATCCGAAGATGCAGCCACATCAACCTTATAGAACTTAGAAAAGGCATGAACGGACGACCAGGTCGCCGCCTTGCAGACTTGTGCAACCGACGCTTGATGTCGGAAAGCCCAGGAAGCACCAATTGCCCTAAGGGAATGTGCCGTAACCGGAAAGTGAGGCGCCCGCCCTTTAAATGGCATAGGCCCGTATAACGGTCTGTCTGATCCACCTAGAAATGGTGGCAGATGAAACCGCTTGGCCCTGTTTTGGACCAGAGACAGACACAAACAAACAGTGAGTCAGACTTCCGAATGGAAGCAGTAGCAGACAGGTACACCCGTAAGGCTCGTACCACATCCAAATTGTGAAGCGCAAACTCTCTAGGATGCAATTGGATGAGGGCACAAAGACGGAAGGACAATGTCCTCATTAAGGTGAAAGGCCGAAACCACCTTTGGAAGGAAAGACGGTCGCGGAAGGAAAGACGGTCACAGGCGCAAGACCGCCTTATCCCTATGGAGGACCAGGTAAGGCGACTTGCATGACAGAGCCGCCAACTCAGACACCTGTCTAACAGAAGTGATGGCCACTAAGAAAGCCACCTTCTGAGACAAGGTTAAAAGAGGAATATATCTGATATTTTCAAAAAGGAGGTTCCTGAAGAACCGAGAGCACCAAGTTCAGATCCCAAGGAGGGAGCGGAGGCTTGGCAGGGGGAACCACATGGCGAACCCCCTGCACAAAAGTGCTAACTAAAAGAATGACCTGCTAGGGGTTGTTGAATGGAAACGGCCAAGGCCGAAATCTGACCCTTAATAGTGCTCAAAGCCAGACTTTGGGCTACACCACGCTGCAAGAACCGCAGGATTCTGGGGACAGAGTACGTCCGTGGATGCCAGTCTAGCTCTTCGCACATAGCGATGTAAGCTCTCCAGGTACGGTGATAGATCTTTCTAGAAGAAGACTTCCGTGCCCTTCAGCACCTGGCTCTCAATAGCCATGCCATTAAAACCAGAGACTGTAAAGCAGGATGAAAGATAGGAACCTTGAGACAGAAGGTCCTCCCTCATGGGCAGTCGCCAAGGGACGTCCGCGATGAGACATACCAGATCGGCGTACCAATGACGCCAAGGCCAATCCGGGGCAATGAGTATCACTGGAATGCCCTCGGCCGCTACCCTGCGCAGCAGACGAGGAATCAACTGCAGTGGGGGGTAAGCATATATCAAGCGATACTGACCCCACGGGGCCACCAACGCGACCGAGGCATGCGCCCAGGGGTCCCTGGACCTGGCCACAAACCTTGACACCTTGCGATTGAGTCGAGATGCCATCAGGTCCACATCCGGTGTGCCCCACCGCCGACAAAAGGAGTTGAAACACCTCCGGATGCAAGGACCACTCCCCCTGGTTCAAGGACTGGCGACTCAGATAGAAAACTGGCAGACGGACCAAGCCGGGAATGTAGACGACCGACACGCTTCTTTCCGCCCACTTTAGGATGTGGGCAACCTCGGATGCCGCAGCCGAGCTCCGAGTGCCCCCCTGATGGTTGACATACGCCACGCCGTGGCGTTGTCTGACTGAATTCTGATTGAGCGGCCCTGTAGTCTCTTCGACCACACGGAGAGAGACAGTCGGATCGCTCACAATTCCAGAACGTTGATTGGGAGACGAGATTCGTCCGGAGTCCAGAGGCCTTGCGCTGACAGGACTCCCCAAACTCCTCCCCAGCCCGTCAGGCTGGCGTCCGTCGTGACCACTGTCCACTGGATGGGGAGGAACGACCTCCCCGCCCAAAGAGCTGGGGATCTCAGCCACCACGTCTGGGATGCCTTGACTGAGTGACTCACTCAGATCTGAAGATCCAATGACAACGGGGACTTGTCCCAAATAGACAAAATTCCCTTTTGCAATGCCCGAGTGTGTGATTGGGCATACGGGACCGCCTCGAAGGAGGCCACCATTAGTCCCAGGACTCTCATGCAGAAACAAATTGACGACCATTTTCGGGACGTCAGGACCCGCACTGCCGACTGAAGTGTCAGTAACTTCTCCGCGGGTAGAAACACCTTTGCTGCCGAAGTGTCCAGGATCAGACCCAGATACTCGAAACGTTGAGTCGGGACTAGAACCGACTTCTTCATGTTCAGAAGCCACCCGAAGTCCCGGAGGGTCTGGCTGACTATTGTCACATTTTCCTCCAATTCTGAGCCAGTTCCTGCTCTTAGAAGGAGGTTGTCCAGATAGCCCACGATAACAATTCCTCGCTGTCTCAGCAAAGCTAGAACCGGGGCAAGCACTTTGGTGAAAACCCGTGGTGCCGATGCTAGGCCGAAGGGAAGAGCCACGAACTGATAGTGGACTTCGCCTATGGCAAAGCGCAGAAACCTCTGGGGACTTGCGCAGATTGGGACGTGCAAGTAAGCATCCTTGATATCCAAGGACGCCAGGAAATCCCCTTGGTGGAGGGTCGCAATCACCGTGCGAATGGATTCCATCCGGAATTTTTGTACCTTCACACAGGATTGGCCGTACCCCGTCCTTCTTCAGGACAACAAACAGGTTTGAGTAAAACCCCTGAAACCTCTCCTGTAACGGAACTGGCACAATCACTCCACACCCGAGCAAATCCTGTACGGCCCCCAAGAGAGCCGCCCGGCGGGCAGGAAGGAGAGGGAGGTTTGAGGGGAAGAACCTGTTTGGGGGCCATGAGCGGAACTCTATCCTGTATCCGGAGGTGACCACCTCGCGCACCCACCGGTCGGAGATCCGGGAGGTCCACCGAACCGTGAACCTGAAAAGACGTCCCCCCATCCCAGAGTGGGGCAGGGGCAAGACTTCATTCGGTGGCGGGCTTGGGAGCTTGCTTGGTAAACTTACGCACCCAGGGATGCTTGTGTCCCCCCGCCGCACTTTTTTCAGTCTGGGCGGGCTTACCCGTGGATTCCGACGAAAAAAAAAAAAACTTCTTCTTCGCCGGAAAGGAAGGGCCCGAACTGCGGAGGGGCTCCTTTCCCTTAACAGACTGAGGGAGGAAGGTGCTCTTACCCCCTGTGACATCCTTAATAAATGTCATCCAGGGCGGCCCCAAACAGTCTACCGCCCTTAAAGGGCAAGTCAGCCAGGAGCTTTTTGGAAGCTAGGTCGGCCGACCAGCATTTTAGCCAGATAAGGCGACGCAGCAGCACAGCAGAGATAGAGGCCCCAGATATTAAAGGGGCCGCATCCAAAGTGGCATCGCACACATAGACCAGACCCTGCACAAGTTGATGAGCCAGGGCAATGGTCTCAGGAGGGAGATTATGCTCCTGTACCGTCTGGTGCAAAATCTTTGCCCATCCTTTGAGTGTCTGAGACACAAGTGTCGCCGCCACTATAGGGCGTAAGGCAGACCCCAATAAGGTAAACATAGTTCTACTCACCACTTCTGAGCTCCTGTCAGTGGGATCCTTAAATGCAGGAGTCCCTCTCATTGGGAGCGTGGTAGCCTTATTCAAACGGGCGACCGGGGGGGTCGAGCACTGGGGGGAGAGTCCACTTCTTAACCAGGTCCTCCTCAAAAAAGGGGTACCTTACGGCTAGACGCCGCGGGACCGTCAAAGTCTTCTGCGGCTTATCCCAGACTTGGTCAATGAATGTATTAAAAAAAGGCACATTATGGAAAGACCTTTTTTGAAGAGACGGCTTTAAAAGGAACCAAAAAGGAGACAGTTTCCACCTGGGGGTCTCAACATTCAGCTTGAGACTGTCCCTCACAGCATCAATGAGTTCACTTACAAGCACCCTGTCAGTTACTGGTTCAGAACTAGGGTCTTCCTCACAAGGAATGTCCTGTCCAAAAACATCAAAATCCTCAGTAGCTAGGCCCATATCTGAGACAGAGCACTCCCCTACAGGATTATGTGTGGGGAGGGGGCGCTTTACAGCTCCCTTGTGCTCACACACCGCTTCCATTCTGACAAGGAATGATTCCAGGACTGCCGACAACTGGTCCATAGGGACCGCAGCTGCAGGAGCACTGCCAGTTGCCTCAGGCAAGTGTGGAGAAGCAGGTGTACCAGACTCCATATCGCCACCCTCTGAGAATTTATACACTATTACAGTGAATATACAGTCCACCCACTGGCTACGCTGAGGCTAAGGAGGGGATACCCGGGAGGACTCACCCACCCTTAAGGACCGCTCAGTTCTGCTGAAGAAACCGCGCTGTGAAGCCTGAGGAGAGTGAAGAATCTGTGAGGAGATTGTGAGGAGCTGCAGCTTCAAGAAAATGGCCGCCAGCCACAGATATAACTGCGCCATTGAACCACGGCAAGATGGCTGCCGAGCGCATTATTCAAAAAAACATCCAGCGCTAATGGTGCACGCAATAAGTCCCCACCTCACACACCATAACACTGCTCCACTTCCCAGAGTCCACTAACAGCCAGGCCAGAATGACCCCCAAGCACCAGCACAGGGTACAGAGAGCAGCATAACAGGGGGGAGACAGGGAGCAACCCACCATATAAAGAAACACAGCCAGCATGTACTCAGCTGCAGCATGGGAGACTACTTACCCATCCCAGAGGGACCCACTGGCTTGTTTCAGACAGATCTATCACAGAGCAGTACTGCGTAGCTGTCGGCCCGGTCCACTGCGAAAGATACAGTCAGTCAAGTACTGTTCTGTCTTGAGAGAACCGCAGGAGCATAAAAGCAACCCGGCCACCCCTGGAGTCATGGGGTATGTCGTGAACTGAGTCTCACGCACGCAAGGCGAGGATCAGCACGCTCGATGGTCGGACAGGGAAGACTACGAGGATACTAGTGTACCCAACCTGTTGCCCAGCCGACAGTTGATTGAAGGTCTCAAAAAATAAAATAAAATTCACAAAGGAATAAATTGTAAAAGTAAAATCTTCCAGGAGACTGGCTCCTGAGAGAGCCACGTCTTCTGCTAGGCAGAAAAAAACTGAGGCTGCTAGCTGCAGGTGGGAGGGTAATGTCCAGAGGGACCGCCCCCCCTTGGCAGGGCTGTTCAGCTCTGGTTTGTTCTAGAATGTATGTTTCTAACATCTAACATTCTGCCTAGATCTTCTCCTACGAGCAGGGACATATACCCACACGTTTACAGTATCCAGCTGTGTCAGTCCATGGACGATAAGAGAGGAAAAAAAAAAGGCCAGTGAGTGTATAACAGCTGTGTGTGTGTGTGTGTGTGTGTGTGTGTGTGTGTGTGTGTGTGTGTGTGTATATATATACACACACACACACAAATTATATATATATATATATATATATATATATATATATATATATATATATATATAGATAGCGGGGTCCCAACTTAGGGGGTGATGCGAGTGGTAATTGGCTCGGATCTTTCAATTTATTGGGCTCTGCTTTGCTACTGTTTCACCTGGCATGTAGTTCCCCTTGAAAGTATGGGTGGCGCTGTCACTCGTACTCGGGGTTGAACCACAGGTGATGGAGTGGCGATTGGGTGTCCTCTCTCGGCAGCCGTGCAGTGGGCGTGGTCTACCCGCTGTGCATGCCGGGAGAGGGTACAAAAGGGGCAGACGCCATTAGAGAGGGAGCAATTCCCGGGGCCCATGCCCGGAGGGAGAACCTACTGTCTAAGTTCAAGTGCATGGCCCTCCAGGCCATGGGGCCACGTGCGCCTCAGTCCCAGGCACCTTTAGTCCTGGGACTGCAACTTCAGCCCTGGGCCCAGAACCTTTAGCTGGAGCCTACTTCGGGGAGGAAGAATCTCAGGGTGCCGCCTTGCGAGGGGAACCGCATCTGGAAGAGGAAGCTGGGGGAGGACCGTCCTGAAGGACTGGTCAGAGATCACAGTGAAGGAATGGGCCCAGTAACTCTCTGGAGTGATGTCATCCATCCGAAAAGGGATCTAACAACGTAACCATTAGGAGGTTCGGGACACTATAGATTCTGTGGCAGGGGATCTCCCGATCGCATCTATTAAGGGAATCTGATTGACTGTTCGAGCTACATACCGGCTGCTGGTGCCATTGGGTGACTATCCGGGTGAGCTGTACCCACTCGGGATCAAGTGGTGAAGAAGCCAGGAGTGTCTGAATCTGATCTATCCTTGCTAACACCTTTCTCTCTTCTCAACTTTGTGGTTATTCATGCATAAGGAAAAATAAACTCTACGTTGGAGTTGCTACTGGTGTGGACCATGGAGTTACTTGGGGTATAGAGACTTGTCCTTTACATTCTAGAGGACGAGAACCAACTTTGAGGAGAACCTTGCTGCAAGACCCGTAAGTTATAAGTGTGCCTAACCTCTGCAAACCAGAGGGTACGGGCATGGTGGCATTGGGCGCCTTTTCCTCCTGTGAGTGAGCCAAAGAGACGGGAGAGAAAGTGGGCCGTATGTTACATTTGTTTTCACTTCCTGTCCTGCAGACACAACGGGGAGATTTGTTTTCACTTCCTGTCCTGCAGACACAACGGGGAGATTTGTTTTAACTTTCTGTCCTGCAGACACAACGGGGAGATTTGTTTTCACTTCCTGTCCTGCAGACACAACGGGGAGATTTGTTTTCACTTCCTGTCCTGCAGACACAACGGGGAGATTTGTTTTCACTTCCTGTCCTGCAGACACAACGGGGAGATTTGTGTAGCCGGGGTCCCAAGTTAGGGATTGCTATACTAAATTTAGGGGTGATGCGAGTGGTAATTGGCTCGTATCTTCCAATTTGTAGGACTCTGCTTTGCTGCTGTTTTCACCTGGCGTGCAGTTCCCCTTAGAAGTATGGGTGGCGCTGTCACTTGTACTTGTACTTGGAGTTGAACCACAGGTGATGAAGTGGCGATTGGGTGTCCTCTCTCGGCAGCCGTGCAGTGGGCGTGGTCCACCCGCTGTGCAAGCCGGGAGAGGGTACAAAAGGGGCAGACGCCATTGGTCAGGGTGAACTTACTGCCCCGGGGACCTGTACCCGGTGGTGGTAACCTGCAGTTCTGGAGTCCAAGTTCCAGTGCATGGCCCTCCAGGCCATGGGGCCACGTGCGCCTCAGTCCCAGGCACCTTTAGTCCTGGGACTGCAACTTCAGCCCTGGGCCCAGAACCTTTAGCTGGAGCCTACTTCGGGGAGGAAGAATCTCAGGGTGCCGCCTTGCGAGGGGAACCGCATCTGGAAGAGGAAGCTGGGGGAGGACCGTCCTGAAGGACTGGTCAGAGATCACAGTGAAGGAATGGGCCCAGTAACTCTCTGGAGTGATGTCATCCATCCGAAAAGGGATCTAACAACGTAACCATTAGGAGGTTCGGGACACTATAGATTCTGTGGCAGGGGATCTCCCGATCGCATCTATTAAGGGAATCTGATTGACTGTTCGAGCTACATACCGGCTGCTGGTGCCATTGGGTGACTATCCGGGTGAGCTGTACCCACTCGGGATCAAGTGGTGAAGAAGCCAGGAGTGTCTGAATCTGATCTATCCTTGCTAACACCTTTCTCTCTTCTCAACTTTGTGGTTATTCATGCATAAGGAAAAATAAACTCTACGTTGGAGTTGCTACTGGTGTGGACCATGGAGTTACTTGGGGTATAGAGACTTGTCCTTTACATTCTAGAGGACGAGAACCAACTTTGAGGAGAACCTTGCTGCAAGACCCGTAAGTTATAAGTGTGCCTAACCTCTGCAAAACAGAGGGTACGGGCATGGTGGCATTGGGCGCCTTTTCCTCCTGTGAGTGAGCCAAAGAGACGGGAGGAGGAGAAGGGCGGGTGTGAGATTAGATAAATACATAGACTTATAGTGAGCGCACACACACATAAAATTATATCTATCAGATTGGAATATATAGAAGAGCTGGATGTGCAATACATATGAACCCATAATATAGATATACACTGACAATGATAGTGTGTAGAAGGTGCACAATATTATACACACATATACTGTATACGAAGACTTATAGTGAGCGCACACATTATATATATATATATATATATATATCAGATTGGAATATATAGAAGAGCTGTATATGTAATACATATGAACCCACAATCTAGATATATAACAGATATACAATGATGGTGTAGAAGGAATATAATAAAGTAGTCTCTCTAGCAGTAGCCGGGTGTCCTCCATCTATTGGGATGTGTACACTGAGGAGAATCTAATAGAGGAGTGCACTCATATAGAAGGATATAGAGGGAGAGGATGGGGAGGACACATACCGCTCCTTTCTTCTCTCCTCCTCGGATCGGGATGACAATAGTTCCCCCAGAACACGTCACTGTCCGCCGCACTGCATGCTGGAAGGGATCCCTCTGTCTGGGGGCGTGGACGCCGGGGACGTCAGGCCAGACACGCTGTTCTGGAATAGTGCCCGGGACGAACTGCGCATGCGTCGTACGTAATAGCAAAACAGCTGAGTTTACGATCAGCTGTTGTGTCGGTTGTACGGCGCCTGCGCACAATAGGCGAGCGAAGAAACTTTTGAGTCAGGTTGTGCCTCGCGCCGACGAGGCACGTTCATGTAGGTGAGGGGCGGATTTTTACATGAAGGGAGGCGGATTTTTTAATGATGGGCAGTGCTTCTCGACAGAACAACGGCTCAGGTGAGAGTGGGCGTGATCAGCGCATGGGACGGGCGTGACCAGAGGATGGGGTGGGCGCGGCCTGAGCCCAGGAAAGGAAATATCCAATCGGGAAGAGGGAAGAGTGAACGTCTTTTCACGCTGACCTCACGTGGACATGACACGTGACTTTGTTCTAACTGACGCGCAATAGCCGGAGCCGTTAGGCAGTGACGTCAGGAGTGGGCATGGCTTGAGCTTATAAATAGCCGAGCGGGCATCTTTAGTACAGAGCTCCGGAGGGCGGAGCCATTGCCCGGACTACAGGCGGGGCACAGCGTGGCTGTGTCCGGGGCTCTGCCGCCTCTGCTCAGCCTCTGAGAAACTACACTTCCCAGCAAGCTCTGTCTGAATGACGAACTACAACTCCCAGCATGCACTGTGTATGTAATGGGGTTCAGCTCTCAGCCTGGAATAAGATGTTACAAGTCTTACATATCCCAGCATGGTTTTTTTTCTATAGATGTACTACAGATCCCAGCAATCTCTACATACCCTAGCCTGCTCCCCTCCCCCTCCTCAGGAGTAATTGCACCCCACACTCTTCTCCCACGGGTGGTGGGTCCCCTCCCCCCAGGATAAGGGTGGGCCGGTTGGGCCTGCGGAGGAGGGGTAAAGGGCAGTGGGAGATGAGTGGGGTGGCGGGACTGGGGGGGTGCAATTCCCCCTGAGGAGGGGGAGGGGAGCAGGCTGGGATATGTAGAGATCACTGGGGCCTGTAATGTCACCGTAGAAAAAATCATGCTGGGATATGTAGTCCCACAGCATCTTATACCAGGCTGGGAGCTGAACCCCCATTACTTTGCATGCTGGGAGTTGTAGATCCTCATGCGGACAGAGATTGCTGGGAGTTGTAGTTCCTCAGAGCCTGAGCAAAGGCAGCAGATTACACAGACACTCCGTGACCCGGCTGTAGTCCAGGCAATGACTCCTTCCTCCAGAGCTCTGTGTGGGGGATGGTCCCTCCTCCCCCGCTCTCCACACACTGACACCGAGGGTGGGGCTCCAATTGCCCGCCCTCCACCACACACAGGGCTGATCCAGGAAATATTCGATTGCCTCTCGGGGGATCAGGAAGGAATTTTTTCCCCAGCTGGCGCACATTGGATCATGCTCTGCTGGGGTGTTTCGCCTTCCTCTGGATCAACTGCCTCACAACCCAATACACCCACTCATCTACCACCAAGAGGGGATGCTACCACCTTGGATATGGGGTGAGTGTAACCAGTGGAACTTCCCCCCCAAGTTTCATCTGCCCTCACTTCGCCACGCCCAGCATACTGGTAATACCCCCTGCCCCCACCTACATGCACTCATCTACCACCAAGAGGGGATGCTACCACCCTGGGTATAGGGTGAGTGTGGCCAGTGGAACTTCCTCCAAAGTTTCATCTGCCCTCACTCCGCCACGTCCAACGTACTGCCCCCACCGACATGCACTCTACCACCAAGAGGGGACGCTACCACCCTGGGTATGGGGATGGTCCCTCTTCCCCCGCTGTGAGGGGATGGTCCCTCCTCTCCTGCTCTCCACACACTGACACCCACATCTGCACTCACCTACCACTGAGGGTGGGGCTCCAATTGCCCGCCCTCCCCCCCACACACAGGGCTGATCCAGGAAATATTCGATTGCCTCTCGGGGGATCAGGAAGGGATTTTTTCCCCAGCTGGAGCACATTGGATCATGCTCTGCTGGGGTGTTTCGCCTTCCTCTGGATCAACTGCCTCACAACCCAATACACCCAATCATCTACCACCAAGAGGGGACACTACCACCCTGGGTATAGGGTGAGTGTGGCCAGTGGAACTTCCCCCCAAGTTTCATCTGCTCTCACCCACGCCCAGCATACTGGTAATACCCCCTGCCCCCACCTACATGCACTCATCTACCACCAAGAGTGTCCACAGAAAACGGGGTGCCTTGCCGTGGCTCTGTGGCTTACGCATGTATTTGTAAATGTATGCAACTAAACCCCTGTCTTTGACCTGCCCCTCATCTACATGAACGTGCCTCGTCAGCGCGAGGCACAACCTGACTCAAAAATGTCTTTAGTCGCCTATTGTGTGCAGGCGCCGTCTATCCGACACAACAGCTGATCGTAAACTCAGCTGTTGTGCTGTTACGTACGGCGCATGCGCAGTTCATCCCGGGCACTATTTGATAGAGGGTACTTCTCGACAGAATAACAGCTGATACTATGTAACCAGCTCACTTCGGCCCACGCCTTCACACCCCATGTCAGAGTTACTATCCAGAAAATATTTTTCCAGCTCCTCTAATGTTGTTGGTCAGAAATAAAAATAATTGTAATTTTCTGTATGAAAATAAGGATCTTTATCCCAGGATTGTAGGTGTGTGAATTCACTCCAATGTGTTATATGGCATGACAACTCTCCAAATATACTGTACAGGAGTTTCCTTTTATATATGTACCACACGGATCTTTTTCCCCCTCTTACCTTCTCAAGCAGGGGGATAAGACACACCATGCCACATACCCGTGTCCTCTAAATTATAAAGGTCAGGCGGTGTTACATACTTGGGTCCTGCAGCGAGTTGCGTCCTGCTCTTGGTTCTCCCCTCTATGTTTATAGAGGCGAGTCTTTATCTTTCCCAAAATGAGGTCAATGTCCACACAACATATCAACTCTAATGTGAGTTTATTTTATCTTGCTTTCAGGAACCAGGGAGTTGAAGTGAGAAAAAGGGTTAGCAGATAGAAGTGGATTCAGGCACACTCTTGGCTTCGTCGCCACTCGGTCGGGGGCGCACGGGCTCCAACTGTGGCAAAGGCGGCCTTAATGAGGAACGGGCCTTTGCCACAGTTGGAGCCCGTGCGCCCCCGACCGAGTGGCGACGAAGCCAAGAGTGTGCCTGAATCCACTTCTATCTGGAGCATGCAAGGTAGACACAGGAACAACCTCTCCAGCAAGAACAGGGGTTTCCACCCGGGGTGCAGTGTCCCCAGAGTCCATGGGCGATCCCTTTACACTACAGGGAGAGGTTAGCAAAATTTTGTCCTATCCCTTCTTTGCAAACAGTTCATCTATTTCGACATCATCGCCAACTTCAGAGGAAGAGTCTATATCTGAGGTATCGTACTCTTCCGCTGGCATATAGTTCCTGGTCAACACTGACTCTTTTACTTTTAAAAGTTCCCGCGGGTCAAGTACCCAAGCATCTATAATGGAACGAACAATGAGCTTCTTCCCTTTCCCCGGCAAACTTGACACGGTTCTCCCAGCCTCCTTACCTTCCCCCTCCGTGGATCGCTTGGAGATCCCTCCAGCTACACGATCCGGTTCAGGTAGGCGCTGGGTTAGGCCTTTACCACGGCCGCGGGAAGCCTTCACATATCCCACCTTCCTTTTAGCAGGTGGAAGGGAGGACTCCGTTGCAACCGAGGCAGCATCCGCTGTGTTCGCGGCCTCAAGCTCCTTAATGGCTGGAGCTTCAATCTTTAGTTCCGCTATCTCCGCGGTAGTGCGCGTGGGCATGGCTGTGGGAGCACACATTTCCTCCTCAGGAGCAACAGTACATGAGATACAGTCCAGGCGGTAGACTTTCGGCACCTCGGTTGGCTGTTCTACCTCAAAAAGGAACTCCCCACAGCGGGTACATCTCCCGAAAGGGCGAAGCTGTACGACCAGTCCCTGGCATCTTGCACAAATCATGCCCAAGGTCTCTGCATCTCTGCACGTGTAGAGGGCAAAGCGACCTCGGGGCTTCAGCCGGATCCCTGTATCTGTCAGGGAGGCCACAACAGAGGCAACGTTCATGGTTGAACCGGGCAAAGGAACACGAGATCCCGGTGAAGTAGTCATCCATGGAGCAGAAAACATGTCGCCTCGTCAATGGTTCAGTTGCACTGTCCCTTTGGCACCAACCGCACCACGTAGAACACACACTTTAGCTGGGGCTCCTCCCCTTTTTCTTCCTTGCTGCACGCAACTCGCAGGCTTTTACGGACTTTGAGACACGCCCACGAACTACGCAGCTGGAAACTTTCAGCCAGGCCTGTACTTTCTCTCACTCTTTTTTTGGTGTAGAGAGACGGATTTTGCGAAGGTGTCTCTCATGTCTTCTAAATGTGCCGCAGCATGACTCAAATTCAAGTGCAAGTTCTAGACAGGAACATGAATTTGGCGCACACTGCACCACTTTTAGAACGCATGTAATTCTGTGACAGTCTTTATGAATTTCAGGGGATGTAACGTACAGGGAGGACACAGCTACTCTCTCATCTCTTGTATTGTACAGGAGTATCATATCCACTCTCTGAATTTATTACATAGAATTGTGCTCTCCACATTTGTGGTATTTTTTTATTAAACCTTGTAAACATTGTAACATGACAATGATGATCAGTCAGCCGGTACAGTTAGGAAAGCATGATGGTATGTAGAGATGACATCATAGGTCATGTGCCTGGAAAGACGGCTCATAGATGACTCAGGCTCACTCGGTACAAGTCTTGGTTCACTGTTCAAACAAGAAAACAAAAGAAAATACACTCCCTGTTCTGTGCAGTCTTTGTCCCCAGCAATCTCAGCTCCAAATATGGGATTTTTGCTAAATGCACAATTTCACATATTCATACTACAGTAAAATACTGTAAAGACATTGTACAAAGAAAACTACAAACAATGTAAAAGATAAGCTTCGTAAAATAAATTGTAATGCCTCGTACACACGACCGTTTTTTCAGATGGGAAAACTGCTATGAGAGCTTTTCGTCGGGAATCCCAGCCGTGTGTATGCTCCATCGCAGTTTTTCCGACAGGAAAACTGCCGGACCAAAAAAGAGAGCAGGATCTCTTTTTTACCGTTAGGAAAAAATCCTGGCGGGAAAACCAATCGTCTGTATGGTTTTCTGATGGGCAAAAAAACACGCATGCTCAGAATAAAGTATGAGATGGGAGCGCTCTTTCTGGTAAAAGTAGCGTTCATAATGGAGATATCACATTCGTCACGCTGTAACGGACTGAAAAGCACGAGGCTGAAAATCGTCTCTCACCAAACTTTTACTAACACGAGGATCAGCAAAAGCAGCCCAAAGGGTGGCGCCATTGGAATGGAACTTCCCCTTTATAGTGCCATCATACGTGTTGTACGTCACCGCGCTTTGGACAGGCGGACTTTTGTCTGAGCGTGTGTATGCAAGGCAGGCTGAGAGGAATTCTGTCGGGAAAACCGTTGGTTTATTATCCGACGGAAAAAACGGTCGTGTGTACTAGGCATAAGAGATATGCATGTATGACATGACCAAGAAGATATTGATAAGAACTTTATAATGTCCATTCATTAAGGACCATTGCATTCAGATTATCTGACTACAAACAAGGGACCTTCAACACCCAGGTGGGCAGCAGTATAGAGCAGGAGGAACAAATTTTGGATTTGCTTAAATATTGGCACACAAATCTGACTGATACATTTTCAGATAAAATATGCAACATACCATTTAGAACAGGGGTTGTCAACTCATAAGCTAAAGGGAGCCTCAAACGCAGCCCCTGACATCACCAAAGGGCCACACATAATGTTCAATATATGTAATACTTGGGAGAAACATCTGAAACTGCAGAACTAATAGAGTAAATGAGGGTCAGAGAGTGTGGAAAAGCTACATTTTTGTCTAAAGCCTCATACACATTCCCGCCAGAAAAACTGCCATGAGAGCTTTTCTTCGGGAATCCCGGCCATGTGTATGCTCTCTCGCAGTTTTTCTGATGGGAAAACTGCCGGGAAAAAAAAAGAGAGGGATTTTTTTTTTTCCCGTCAGGAAAAAATCCTAGCAGGAAAACCGTTCGTCTGCTTTTCCGATAGGGAAAAAAAAACACGCATGCTCGGAAACAAATCGACGCATGCTCAGAAGCATAGAACTTAATTTTCTTGGCTCGTCGTAGTCTTTTACATCACCGCGTTCTTGGCAGTCAAATGTTCACTGGACTTTTGTGTGACTGTGTGTATGCAAGGCAGGCTTGACGGGACTTCTGTAAGGAAAACCCTTGGGTTTTTTATCTAACGGGAAAACCGGTCGTGTGTACAGGGCATATGGATATACTGCAGAAGACAATATGAAACTGGGTACATGATACATGAGACTAGTAGTGATCAATGTAATTACCCTAATCAGTGTTCCCACTACAATCTGCTGGGTTCCAAAGGGCCGCACATCATATACCAAAGGACCACAGGTTGGGCATTAGTGATTTAGACAATTTGCTTAACATGTCTTTCCAGCCAATGTTGCAGAGGGTAAATGTAGGTAAATGAAACCGAGATCCCAGGAGAGTTTTTAACAAATCATATGAATGTTTTAGTTCTTAACCGCTTTAAGACCAGCCGCCGCAGTTGTACTACAGCAGGTTGGTTCTCCTGGGCGAATCGCCATCATTGTATGTCAGCCGCTTTAAGAGTTCTAGGGGGCGCACGCCCGCAACACAACCCCACAGAGAGCCAGAATGGGGATCTGTCAATGTAAACAGACAGATCCCCGTTCTGACAGGGGAGGAGAGACAGATCTGCTGTTCCTAGTGATTAGGAACAGTGATCTGTCTCCTCCTCCAGTCAGTCCCATCCCTCCACAGTTAGAAACCCCTTCCAGGGAACACATTTAACCCCTTGATCGCCCCCCAGTGTTAACCCCTTCCCTGCCAGTGACGTTTACACAGTAATCAGTGCATTTTTATATCAATGTGTCAAAAGTGTCTGATCTGTCCGCTGCAATGTTGCAGTCCCGCCAAAAATCGCAGATCGCCGCCATTACTAGTAAAAAATAATAATAAAAATGCCATAAATCTATCCCCTATTTTGTAGACGCTATCAATCTATATATGCTTATCATGATTTTTTTTACCAAAAATATGTAGAAGAATACATATTGGCCTAAACTGAAATTTATTATAGCAAAAAGTAAAAAATATTGTTTTATTTTTATTTATTTTTTCAAAATTGTCGCTCTTTTGTTTATAGCGCAAAAAATAAAAACGGCAAAGCTGATCAAATATCACCAAAAGAAAGCTCTATTTGTGGGCACAACTGCGCAACTTTCAGTTAAAGCGATGAAGTGCCGTGTCACAAAAAATGGCCTGGTCATTAAGGGGACAAATCCTTCCGGTCCTTAAGTGGTTAAAGAAAACTTCAAAGCTACTCAGGAAAGGAAAACTTTTGAAGTTAAGCCCCGTACACACGGTCGGACTTCCACCGGACTTTTACGTGTTTTTTTGTCCGAACGGAGTTGGTCGGGAACACCCATAGCATACACACGCTCGGACTTTTGTGCAAACTTTCCCAAAACTTTATCCAACATCATGTGGTTTTTCTGCTCTTTACCGCCACCCTTTGGTCAACTTCTGCTATTGTTGGTTGATTGTAACATTATTTGTTTTGTCAAAAGTCCGATGGTTTTCTGTACACACGGTCGGACTTTGCTCCATCGGACTTTTGTTGGGCAAAAGTTTGTCCGTTTGCAGACCCAACATTTGTCCGATGAAAAAAAAAAAAAAAGTTTGTCCGATGGAGCGTACAGACGGTCGTGTGTACGGGGCTTAAGAATGACAATTCTTTTTTTAAGAGGTATATATTTAGGTTTTAGATTGTACAAAACAAGAATAAAGAAAACTGGTCATACAGTATGCACGACAACACCATGAACTGAGCAGTAGAAGACATTCAAATGTTATAAACCATTTGGGCTTTGTAGAGCCCATATCACAGAGAATATCATTGACAATAACATCAACTAAGGATGCATGGGAGAAAAAGAAACCCTGGACTGCCGCACTCTGTATAGACAGTTATTTATTCCAAAATTTCAGGTAAAAAATCCAAATTCAAAATAAATCCATAAATCCAAAACAACAAATGCAGATGGTGTGCATGCAGGGAAGGGTGGCTAACGCGTTTCACGTCACGAATTGACGCTTACTCATAGCTAGGGTGTGTGGGAATCAATAGAGGTATAAATGAAAAATAAAGTAACTTTACACCAATCAGTACTGAAAGAACACAGCTGACTGGGATAACCTTGTGTTTGATTCCGGCACTCCCAAGAAAGGGAGAGGGGGGAAGGGAATAGCACTCTTTTGAAGACCATTCACAAAAATACAAAATTACAAAATGTGTATAAATTATAAACTAAACACTTAATGCTTAAACATAGACACACCAAAGTGTGTCTATATATTATTTAAAGTGAATGAATATGACAGTGATAAGTATGAATGTCAATTAATTAAGTTCAAAAAATGAACGGAAAAATCTTTTTAAATGAAAAAATAAATGAAAAGTGAAAATGTGAAAATGTTTTTTGGAGATGGTGAGCCATAGATGTAAATATATTCATGTATGTGAAATAATTATTATGTGATATTCGTGTGAATTGAAATAATAATAATAGTAATTTACAAATACTCCAAAAAACCATAATGATGAATTAATTAATAAATAATAAAATTTAAATGCACAAAATGTGCACAATGCGTGCTACTGCCAAACAGACTGTGTGACAATTACATAGGGAAATGTGAAGAATGATAAATGTGAATAAATAAATGATAAGTGATCATGAAGGAGATATATATGTGTGTATAAAGTGTAAAGAAATGTCCATGTATGAATGTCTATAAATGTGCTATATAACATAATATAATCCACCTTGTAATGGGTCAATGGATATAATACAATATGCCATAGAACAAAATAAACATGGATAAATCAATAAAATGTAAATAAAAATCATGTGTGAATATATGCATTTACCGGAGACACATGTCTCTCCTGTATGCACACATGAACCTTGGACTTTCAACTTTAAACATAAACATAAATAAGAAATGTATAATAAATGAGTATAAGAATGTACAAAGATATGCACGATAATATACAATAAAATCATGCAAGGGGGTACATGAAAATGTGTGTAAGGAAATTCGGATGTTCAGATCCATATAGGGAAATGGTATTGAACCACACACAATACTATCTTACAGGATGACAATGCATCTTTGCATAGATGTACCCTCATCTCTGCGGTTTAAGATGTAAACCCAATATTCAAATAATGATAAAATCATGATATTAACCTTAATTGTCAAGGGAATCTGTTAAAATAGTGTGTATGCACATGTCAATCACCGCACTTATCCAAAATCAAAAATTAAATAATATATGAACATATAAAAGTGTGCATGGTGGCCGGGCTCGTGCATAGACACTATGGTACCTAAGTACTGGAAGCCGATGCTCATAATCACGGAATTTCAAATATGTATTAAGAACGGAATGACTATTAGTCCGAGGGCTAGTAGTTAATAATAGCTCGAAAATTGTCGTCGTGGTGTATGGGCATTTATAAAGAAACAAAAATGTAAAAAATATAAAAAAATATAATATCAAAAATTGAAAAAAATCAAAAGGATATTTTTATCCTATGTAGATATATTACATTAGAGTTACGTCCATACAAACACGGCGACAAATGATTGGAGTAATTGGCCATCATTGATTTGAAAAAAATCAAAATAAAAAAGGTTTACAAATATGTGTTTACAAATATGTATACAAAGGTAGATGTAAACAGAGGTAGAACAGATACAATGATGCTTGGCCTCACAATGATTGATCTCCAAAAATCCTCTGGAGGACAAGAAACACCAATGATACTCATTAGAAAAAAGGGACAGGACACTGTGCAGACAGGCTCATGTTTCAAGTCTAATGCACCAAAGGACAGGATATGTACTAAATTTGCAAAATTCCAATGCAATAAAGCACATCCTTGCAAATTATGCTATAAATCTCAAAAAAAGGGGTCCTCTGTGCGAAAGTCTTGAAAACAAGTTATGGGAAGAAAAGAAAAAAAAAAAAAAAAAAAAAAAAAACACAACACTGGTACTCATTACAAAAAAGGGGGACAGGACACTGTGCAGACAGGCTCATGTTTCGAGTTGGAGAGAAAAAAAAAAAAAAAAAAAAACACAACACTGGTACTCATTACAAAAAAAGGTGCTATTCCCTTCCCCCCTCTCCCTTTCTTGGGAGTGCCGGAATCAAACATAAGGTTATCCCAGTCAGCTGTGTTCTTTCAGTACTGATTGGTGTAAAGTTACTTTATTTTTCATTTATACCTCTATTGATTCCCACACACCCTAGCTATGAGTAAGCGTCAATTCGTGACGTGAAACGCGTTAGCCACCCTTCCCTGCATGCACACCATCTGCATTTGTTGTTTTGGATTTATGGATTTATTTTGAATTTGGATTTTTTACCTGAAATTTTGGAATAAATAACTGTCTATACAGAGTGCGGCAGTCCAGGGTTTCTTTTTCTCCCATGCATCAGTGCAGAGCCAGCACCTGTGTGAGTGACCGGGCGGAAGCAGCTATTTGGTGAATTCTCAAGCTTTTGAGCGGTACGTTTTTCCTTTCCTCCATCAACTAAGGATGATAATTCTAATTGACACAAAAGATAATAGACCAAATGTGGACCTCAGTTTTCTAGATCACTATCCAACAGTTTTATAACCAGTATCACCTCTGTGACTTCCCCCCTCCCAGTACATACTGTATGTAGCCTTCTCCCTGCCTTATCTCACTAGCTACCAAGTTTAATTAGCATTGCTGTGTATGCATGTGTTTTGTTTTCCCTCAGGAAATGTCTTCTTAAAGCGGAGCTCCACCCTAAAGTGGAACTTCCGCTCATGGGAACCCTCCCCCCCTCCGGTGTCACATTTGGCACCTTTCAGGGGGGAGGGGGGTGCAGATTAGAGGTCGACCGATATGGGTTTTTCTCTGGCCGATGCCGATATTTAGAAATTGGGGCGGCCGATGGCCGATTTTTGTGGCCGATATTTTAGGCCGATTTAAAAAAAAATAAAAAAAACTCACCCACTCCACTCCTTGCTTACTCCTGTCACTCTAGCACACACTTGATGTCCTCAGTACAGATGGCACTAGTTGGACCTGGCAGGTGGCACTGGCTGCCACTGGTTGGCATTGGCAGGTGGCACTGGTTTGGAACTGACAGATGGCACTATTGGCACTGTCAGGTGGCACTGGTTTGGAACTGTCAGATGGCACTGGTTTGGAACTGTCAGATGGCATTGGCACTAGCAGGTGGCACTGGTTTGGAACTGACAGATGGCACTAGTTTGGGACAGATGGCACTGATTGGCAGTGGCACTGGCAATTGGAACTGGCTGGCAGGGGCGGGTGGCACTGGCTGGCAGGGGCGGGTGGCACTGGCTGGCAGGGGCGGGTGGCACTGGCTGGTGGAACTAAGTGGCAGTGGCGGGTGGCACTGATTTGCGGTGGCACTGACAGATGGCACTGAGAGATGGCACTGATTGGCGGTGACACTGGCAGGTTTCACACTAAGCCGAGTGTAACTGTAACCAGTGCTGGGACAAGGTCATCCAGCGCCCAGGGCAAAGTGCGCCCCCTCGGGTTCGGACTTGGGCCCCTTTCACACAGGCTTTCCAATCAGGTCTGTCTGTCAGTTTTTCAGGCGGACCTGATCGGAACCTCCATTCACTCCTATGGAGTGGCGGATGTCAGCTGTGACATGTCCGCTGACACCCGATCCTGTCAGTGAAATCCAGACAGATGGAAAGCCTATCGATCCGTTTTCATCCGATCTCCCCATAGAGGAGAGCGGGTCTCTGACAGGTCCATCTCAGCACAGTGAGCGGAGACGGACCTGTCATTCGCCTGCTTAGCGGGGATCAGAGGAACGATCCCCCACTGAGTAATGTTTGTGACATGCACTATAATAGTACTTAAAGTGTTGCGCTGCAGCAACCTGAGAGTAATGGGTGCACACATATCGGGTAGTGGTCAGTGGTGCCAATTTGGAAATGTGGACAGGAAGTCCAAGACCCTTTTCTAAAAATGTCCTGTACCAAACCACATGTGTGATGAGAGGGGGTGCCTTTAACAATCAATGGCACTACTGTGTATCTACTAAAGGACAGTGCGCTTCTGTGTTTGTCAAGAAAACCACAATTTTGTGCGTGATCCTGACTGCGCGTGATCCTGACTGCGCATGATCCTGACTGCGCGTGAACCTAGCTGTATAGCGGTTTCACACTGGTGCGCTTTGGTTTGACCACAGTGCGATTGTATGTGTGATTTACTTGCAGTTGTAGGTGTGCTCCTGATGAATTCTAGTGGACTGTGTGTTTTCTGATTGTGCATCAAAGATGCAGCACACAAGACTGTAATTTGCTTTTGTGAAAACAGACAGTCTAATAGAATTGAATGGGAGCGCACCTAAAACTCTGGGTAAACTGAATATACAAATCGCACTGTGGCCAGACCACAGCACGCCAGTGTGAACCTACTATTAGCCCCCCGTTCACATTGACTGTGGCTTTGAAATTGTGCGACTTAACCTGAAATCGCACAATTTCAGAGCTGCATCTCAGTGCGACTTTGGGTTGTGACATTGAAGACATCTGTGTGGCTATTGAAGTCACACCCTAAATCGCAAAAGTAGTGCATGTACTACTTTTTCAAATTTATGCGGCAACTCAAAGTCAGTGTCGCATTGATTTCAACAGTGCCTTGCCGGCAATAGGATGCGACTTGTCAAATTGCTACAATGTGAAGGGGGGGGGGGGTAAGATATTATAAAAGAGAGAATGGTGAGGAGGTTGGGGTGGTAAATGTAAGTGCTAATGTCTTTATTAGTGACAGAATGCAGGGAATGTGCTAGGCTGCATGGTGGGGACAGGACAACTATGAGAGCTAAAAGCAAACTGGGATGGAAAGGGTGTAAGATCTGTGTGTGGAATGCAAAGCTGAGACAGGACAGGAGGCAGCATAATACTTGCAGTGAAGATTATTGGAGAGGACAGCAGATAAGATACGGGAAAATGAACTAGGCAGGGGAGCAAGGATGGTGCTGACTTACTGTGTGATCATGCAGCAAGGCAGAGAGATAAGTGCAGACGGGAGGAGCTACCTGGACTGACCATAGTAACAAGGAAGTGAAGTGATCTGCTACACCGCCCCGCCCCCTCCTGCCCCGCCCCCTCCTACCCCGACATCAAGCTGACAGCTTCTCTCTCCCTCTCTCCCTCCTCTCTGTTCACACACTCAGCGCGGCACTTGATGCTGCCAGAGCTGCTGAGTGTGGAGAAGGAAGGACAGGAGGGACGGCCAGTGTAAAATATCGGCCTAATTTTGATAATAATCGGCCTGATGCCGATTTATCAAAAATGGCCAAATATCGGCCGATATATCGGTCGACCTCTAGTACAGATACATGTCTAATACAGGTATTTGCACCCACTTCCGGGAGTCCTCTCTGCGGGTATTCTGTGGGTAGTACGTCACTTCCCGCAGAATACCCGTTGTGTTCTGGGAAACACTCGGCTCACAGAACACAACAGGGACCAGTGAGAACGGCGCAGCGCGACTCGCGCATGCGCCGAAGGGAACTGGGCAGTGAAGCCGCAAGGCTTCACTTCCTGGTTCCCTCAGCGAGGATGGCGGTGGGGGCAGCAGAGTGATGAGCAATTGCTCGTCTTCTGCTGCTGACGTCACTGGACTCCAGGACAGGTAAGTGTCCATATAATAAAAGTCAGCAGCTGCAGTATTTGTAGCTGCTGGCTTGTAATATTTATTTTTCAGTGGAGCTCCGCTTTAACATTTCACTAAAAACTGTGCATTAGTACTGCCTGGACCTTGAAGGTGTTAGACCCCCAAAGCGTGTCATAAAAATTTGGCTGTTAGTGCAAATAAAAAAAAAAGTATCATGGACAATACATAATTGTTTATGTAACAAACGACAAAATTGTCAGATCTAAGTGCGGTTAAGAAAACTCCTTGTAGCAATGGTAACATTTGTTCTATATACATATATCGTTTTTTTTAGAAGGCAGTATTTCAAGAATTCCTATAGTGGTTAAAGGGTTAGTTCACTCTTACCAAAAAACGACCTATGCAGGTAAGGGGTGACTGTAGATGTGATCAAACTGTGCAGGTTTGACAAAAGTTTAATAATGCCCTTGCTATAGGTGTAGGACATTTACATACCTTGAAACCTGTCTGAAAAACTTGCATCCTGCCTTGTTGCTAGGATGTTGCTAAGACACTCCCAGGCCGATTCAAACCCCCTTGCATGTGCTCTCTATCCTTTCACTGTAGTTCTGAGCTCAGCGATGCTGGGACAGAGGAAACAGTGGACCACATGTGTAGGGGATGGAGAGCTCCCTCCTGTGATGGTGGGGGTGAGCAATAATGGCTGGGAGTGTCTTAGCAATGTCCTAGTAACAAGGCAAGGCAGGATGATGCAGTGTCTGAGAGTTTTTCAGTCAGTCTTCAGGAGGTACATAAATGGCCTACACCTATAGCAAGGGCATTATTCAACTTTAGTCAAAGCTACACAGTTTATTTTTTGTCTAAGGCCTCTTTCATACTGTTTCATAGTTGTGCAGGTTGCAATTTGCATATTGCATTTTTCAAGACACATCTTTAAACCATTGAAGTCTATGGTACCAAAAAACAGAAAAAAATCCCTGGCCCTTTCCATAAAATGCACACATGTGAACTACATTCATAGGAAACCATGTTAAATGGACTGTAGTGTGTTTCTGAAAAACTGAAAATGCACTAAAAAATGCATCGGTGTGAACCCGGCATAAAGGTGCCCCTTACCTGCACAGGCAGTTTTTAGGTAAAGGTTAACTACGGTAATCCTTTAAGTATTCTTCTGCTGGAAATGCTAATGTCTGGCTGTCACCTTGATCCTGTGATTTTAGTACATTGAGTCATTGGCTTCACAGTCTACATGCTTGTTCTCTAGTGTAGTGACGCACGGAATAACCAGGCACTTAGCATTTTCCAAAATGAGGTCAATGGTAATAGAACACTTTGTATTTCTCTCAGTACAGCTTTTATTTAGCATAAAAATAAAACCCAGACACCCAACTATTTCTTTTATTGGATTGAATGCCTTCAAATAATGATGGTACTTTATACCTTCAATGTCAAATATTTCACCTGTCGTCACTCCAGATGGGATCAGGTTCCACAATCACATTCAAGGTGCTGACTCGGCTCATCTCCACCACAGCAACCAACCATACCAGCAAACCTGTTCACCAAGATGCAAAACAAAGTACCTCCTCCTTCATAATAGTCATAGCAAGCGCTGTGCATGGTGCAAAAATGTAGAATAGAACCTGTTCCCGCTGGATAGTTTGATGGAGGAAGAATGTTTTTTAGACGTGTCGGTGAGGCTTTCCTGTTGCTGGTATGGTTGAGTGCTTTACATCTCATAGTCCAGTATGTGACATAGAAGAGAAAGGAATGCCGCTCTCAAAGCACGGTTTCCATGTAATACACACACTTGATGAGGCACGCAGGTGCAGGCTCTGCATAGGATCAGAGAACAAATGGGTAAACCTGGATGGCCGCACTCCGATGCAACACCTTTATTGTATTAAAATCCAATACATGACAGTCAGTCCATGCAGTACAGAAGAGGGGCGACACAAGCAGCTTAAGCGTTTCACACCTCGATTTGGTGCTTAGTCATAGGTGTTGCATCGGAGTGTGGCTGTCCAGGTTTACCCATTTGTGCTTTACATCTCATGTTAATAGTGCATCAAATATGGTGATTTCTTGGTGAATCTTCATACAACCATTTATAACTAAGCCCATGGTTGTAATGTTACACACAGACTGCCCTCAGTACTCCCACCTACCATGAAGTTACAGTTTGAAGTGTAAATCTCAATAAAAAAAATTTGTGTACATGTGCGAAATGTAACCCATAACTGTGCCCATACCTCCAACAAAGCTCTTCTTATGCGAGTCGGGACCCTTCGGGGTAAGACCGCGCTATATTAAGATACCTCTCAACTCAACTCATAGGAGCATTTTTAGACAATTTGCTGGATTCCTGACACAATGGCCTGGATCTGACCACATTAACCCTCCAAATAATGATGGATATGCATACACACAGATGGGAATGGATATTTCAGCCTGCAATCTACATCTGCAGTGTGGCATATATGGGTCAGACTCAGACAATCTGGCCACATCTCTCTAGGCAATAGCTGATAGGCCAACAATCACCGAAGGAGAATTGAACATCGGCTGTGATGTAAGTGTTGTGAATGTTACCACGTTGTGGTTTTTCTGATGAACAGCAAGAAAATCTGGGTGTTGGGAAATGTCAGTGCATGTTTCTGGATCAGGGGAACAGATTCTTTTTTATGAATTGAAGGAATTAAATCACAACAGGAACCTGAAAAAATTGCATTGAATGAGCGACAAATTGATCAGTCACAGCTTTACATGTAGAGTATGCACTACAGGTGAGTAACCAGGGTATGAGAGGGCAGCAGATCTGCTCCTATTTTGAAGGTAATCATGAACACGCTCCACCATCTCAACCATGGCCTGGTCAGACAACAGACTCTCCATTCTGAGTTGGCTTCCCCCTCTCCTTCGCCCAGTACTGCGCTTGGAAACTGACTCTGTCCTGTGAGAAGTCGCCATTAAATTCAACCTCTGCCCGGCTCCCTGTGGACTCCCAGTAGAACAAGTTGTTTCCATGGAATGCGGTGGATTTCATCGACTTCATGTCCCGGATCTGGAGATGAGAACACACATAGATCAACACTTCAGTGGTGGCCCGTCCATATGGGGCCCAAGGGGGTGCCGCCCCCCTAATCCATGCACCCGGACCCTAATCTACATATAACCATTTATAACTAAGCCCATGGTTGTAATGTTACACACAGACTGCCCTCAGTACTTCCACCTACTATGAAATTACAGTTTTAAGTGCATGCTGAAATGGAAATACTACTCATAGATTACAATGTTTTTTTCGAAGCACGTGATTCTTTCAGGAGGCTCTAGTTGGCTTCAAAAAGTGTGGGCTCAGGGCGCAGAACGGGGTGGCAGGAGCTTTGTTTGCCCCCCCAATGGAACACCAGCCACCACTGACCCAAATTAAAGGTAGAGAACATTGTGAAAGTGATACTTTAAAAATCAAGATGTTAGTCTATAAAGCCTGTTCCTCAGGTATTATGAGAGCTAAAATGCTAAAAAGGTCAATATACTATATATACACTACTGTATATTACCAAAGGTATTGGCACACCTGCATTAACACGAAAAATGAACTATAATGGCATCCCAGTCTAAAGCCCCGTACACACGGTCGGACTTTTGGCCAACAAACTTCATTTTCAGCAAGTTGGACCAACAATCCGACCGTGTGTACGCCCCATCGGACAAACTTTTTTTGCTTTTTTCTTGTTTTCATCAGACAAATGTTGGGTCTGCAAACGGACAAACTTTTGCACAACAAAAGTCCGATGGAGCAAAGTCCGACAGTGTGTACAGAAAACCATCGGACTTTTGTCCGATGGACAAAACAACTAATGTTAAAATCAACCAACAATAGCAGAAGTTGACCAAAGGGTGGCGGTAAAGAGCAGAAAAGAGCAGAAAAACCACGTGATGTTGCAAAAAGTTTTGGGAAAGTTTGCAGAAAAGTCCTGTGGTGTGTATGCTATGGGTGTTCCCGACCAACTCCGTTCGGACAAAAAAACACGGAAAAGTCCGATGGAAGTCCGACCGTGTGTACGAGGCTTTAGTCTGTAGGGTTTAATATTGACTTGGCCCACCCTTTGCAGCTATAACGGCTTCAACTCTTCTGGGAAGTCTGTCCACAAATGCACTTCTGGAAGAATGGTCAAACGTTCCCATAGACACACTCCTAAACCTTGTGGACAGCCTTCCCAGAAGAGTTGAAGCCGTTATAGCCGCAAAGGGTGGGCCAACTTAATATTGAACCCTACAGACTAAGACTAGGGTGCCATTAAAGTTCATGTGCGTGTAGAGTAGACTGTAGAGGCAGGCATCCCAATACTTTTGGTAATATAATGTATGTCATGTGATTGCACTTTCCAACAACAATGAAAAGGTTACATATCTGTTTTTTGATGGCCCTGCATAGGCAATGTGACCACTTACTTACCAGGATGTAATCTGACTGCGTCTTATTGGTCCCATTTTCAAGGTCCATATACAAAGCATGGACTGCAATGGTATACTTAGGAGGCACATCAATAAAGATACGGCAGGCAGGGGAGTCCAGCTCCAACCGCGGCTGTACAGGATTTCGTATGTCCCCTCGCATCCCGAACAGCTGCACATCACAGTCTATGGGAAGTAAGGAGAGGGCCGTCATATTGCTGCTACATCAGAGGCCTAACGTTGTCTATACATCATCCGATGTGTACATACAATAGTGAGGGGAAATCTGCTGTGCATGGCAACCAATCAGCTTCCAACCTCATCTGGTTCAGTTAAAGCTGTAGTATTAAACCCAAAAGCAAACTTTTAATGTATTGCACCTTACCAATTCTTAGATGTGATGGCTGCATTCGTTTTCTATTTTTGGCGTCTGTTCCTTTATTTTTGTCTAGTGATCTAGGCATTAAGTCTGGTGTTTTTCAAAAGAACAAATTCTACAAAATGTAGCAGTTACACGGATCAGATAAACCATTTATTACTGACAGGGGTGCTTACAATGATCAGTTTTCTTTTATTTATGTAAAACCTTTATCCCAAAAAGGGAAAAAACTGTTGCCTCTAACTGCTTATAAAGTGTGAGCTGAAGTTTGGCTTCAATTTGTTAGTGTATTTAAATCTGCTAGTACATCTAATACTCCCATCCAGACTGACAATGCTGCAGTCCAAAGGTGCCCCCTGTATTTTTTCATCCAGAGTGGGGGCGTTCAAATACAGGAGGTGTGTTACTGGCCAGATCACCGGGTATAAACAAAAGGAAAAAAGCCCAAAAAAGAAAACAAATGCAGCCACCACATCTTGGTAAACTGGAATATATTACAGTTTTGCTTTTAGGTTTAATACTGCTTTAGGCCTGGTTCACACCTATGCAGGTTGCAGTTTGCATACTCCAGGTGCATTTTGCGTTTTTCAATACATGTTTTTGATCCATTGAAGTCTATGGAACCAAAAACCAGAAAAAAGTCCCTTTCCATAAAATGCACAGATGTGAACGTGACCCATAGGAAACCATGTTAAATGGACTGTAGTGTGTTTCTGCAAAACTGAAAATGTTCTAAAAAATGCATAGGTGTGAACCAGGCCTTAGAGCAGGGGTCTCAACCTGGCGGCCTTCCAGCTGTTGCGAAACTACAAGTCCCATCATGCCTCTGCCTGTGGGAGTCATACTTGTAACTGTCAGCCTTGCAATGCCTCATGGGAATTGTAGTTTCACAAGAGCTGGAGGACTGCCAGTTTGAGACCCCTGCCTTAAAGGGAAACTCCACCCTAACACTAAAATTGCTACATCCACGATCTAACACTAACCTATCTATCCCTGTAAAGAAGATATCGCTATACATACCTTTTCTGAGTCCGGTCTTCAGCGGCAGAAGCTCTGCAGAGGAGACAGCTGACAACAGCTGTGAAATGCTTGGGAAGTGACGTCACCAATAGACTTCCTATGGGGCTTCCGTTGTCTGCTGCCTCCTCTACACCCGCCTCTACAGAGAAGCTGACAGCTCAGCGTGGGACCCGGCCGGAGCGTCTTTAGAAAAGGTATCTATAGCGATTTTTTTCTTTACAGGGCTAGATAGGTTAGTCTAAAGCCTGGTACACACGATCGGATTTTCCGCGGACAAAGCGTAGGACTTTTGTCCAAAGGGCGTTGGCCATGAACTTGTCTTGCATACAAACAGCAAAGAATTGTCGGCCAACAAACACAAAACTACGTGTTTTTTCAGCTCTTTAGCGCCACCCTTTGGGCAACTTCTGCTAATGCTGTGTTATGGTTAGCATTGCTTCCGAGCATGCGTGTTTTGTTACTTTGGATTTTTGTCCGAAGGACTTGTGTACACACGATCGGATAATCCGACAACACACATTTGCTGTCGGAAAATTTTAAAGCATGCTATCCCACATTTGTTGGTGGAAAATCCGACGATGGAGCATACAAACGGTTGGAATTTCCGACAACAGCCTGTCATCACACAATTCCCTTTGGAAAATCTGATCGTGTGTACGAGGCTTTAGATTGTGGATGCAAGTAGATTTAGAGATTTTAAAGGGTTGAGTTCCCCTTTAAGCTAGAAGCCGATTGGTTTCCATTCACAGCTGCTTCAGTTTTTGAAAATTCCCCTCATTATATGCAGCTGAAATGACTCAGTGATCGCTGCAACTGTGGCAAAGCCAAGCTCTCCACCTTGTTTCATCTTGCAGTGAGATTAAGTAGACTTTTCACAGTGCTTCCTAATAAGACTGTAACGTCCTGGTATATAATACTCTACAATGACTTGTGTAGTCACAATGATTACATGTTGATTGCAGAGAATTACAGCTCAGTCCAACACTGCAGAGTGATTTCTAGACACAAGTTGGTGTGTTATTTTGTGGAACAAGCGATCATAGCCGTGTGCATTGTCTGCTACTTATAAAGCAATACATGTGAGTAGAGGAAATTTTTCATGGCCATCATAGGCGACTTTTAATTCAGCAAAAGCTTGTTGCCGGTCTTTCATACCATTAGAAACATTACAGAAGTGAGCGGACCAGGACCTCTCCCCCTGACCATCAATGGAAGGGAACACCAGGCACATTTAGTTTAAATTGCATTATGTTCCAGTAAATGATGTGGGCGTACCTTGGTGATAGGTTTTAGAGGCCGGTCTAGTTGAGTACTCCAGGGCTATTCCATTACCGGGGTGAACTTGGCGCTGTCTCACCGTCACTGTGTTTGATCGTGTTTGCACTGCGACCCCTGAGATACGGGTACAAGCCTTTCTCCACATAGCTCTGCCATAGAACAATACAAGCTCCCCTACAAAGGAAGTAAATCAACCAGTGAAAAACGAATCCCAGAGTTTGTAGAAGTCCCTAGACATTATCGACATTTTGAAAGTCACTATTTGTATTGACTTGGGCCCCGCCCCTCCCCTCACTTTATAGTGCCGCAGAGAGGTCTCCCTGAAGTGGGAATAAATAGCTGTCAAAAACAGTTACCCGCTCCCCTCTCCCGCCCCGAAAGGTGACAAATGTGGCAGTGGAGGGAGGGAGGAAGCAAACAAACGGAGCTTCCCTATTTGGGTGGAGCTCGGCCTTAAGCCTCATACACACAATGAGAGTATCGGACGAACAATCGTCCTTTTGTTTTTGCATGCTAGTCTCATATTGAAAATGAAGAGGTTACTTAACCACTTGCCTACTGGGCACTTTTACCCCCTTCCTGCCCAGGCCAATTTTTAGCTTTCAGTGCTGTCGCATTTTAAATGACAATTGCGTGGTCAAACACTGTACCCAAATTAAATTTTTATCATTTTTTTTGAGACATATAGAGATTTCTTTTGGTGGTATTTAATCACCACTGGGGTTTTTTATTTTCTGCTAAAAAGACGAAAAATTACTGGAAAAAAAAGGGTTTCTTTGTTTCTGTTAGAAAATTGTGTAAATAAGTAATTTTTCTCCTTCGCTGATGTGTGCTAATGAGGCAGCACTGATGAGATGGCACTGATAGGCAGCACTGATAGGCGGCACTGGTTTGCGGCACTGAAGGGCATCAATTGACGGCACTGATGAGCAGGCACTGATGGACACTCTAAGGCAGCACTGACTGGCATCACTGATGGGTACTAATTGCATCACTGATGGGTACTAATTGCATCACTGCTGGGCCCTGTTCGGGCTGCACTGATGATCAGTGCCCTGATTATCTGTACAGATCTCCCCTGTGAGAAAAGCTGCTGATCAGCTCTCCTCTCCTCACACGCTGTCAGTGTGAGGAGAGAGATGCCGATAACCGGCTTTACATGTGATCAGCTGTGATTGGACACTGCTGATCACATGGGTAAAGAGCCTCGTCATCGGCTCCTTACGAAGAACGGTGACGCGTCGTGTCCCAGGGACAGAGTGCACCACCGATCACTGCGTGTCTCCGTAGGCGCATAGATGTAACGAGAGTGGGATGATGTCTCATGACGTCATCCCAGAATGAGAGAGACACCTTGCCCCCGTCATTTTACAATACAGTGGGCGGGAGGTGGTCAAGTTACAAAAATTCACATACGCCAGACTACAACTTTGGAAGTGATGTAATGTTTTGTATTGTAATGTAATCTTTCATCTCCCAGCATGCACGCTCTTGTTCTGTATTGATTAAATAAAAATTGTTCGTCCTGGTATCGTACGATAAAACATTTTTTCATGAGTGTCCCTTTGAATAATTTTGTATGAACTGTTGTGACCGTCTCTCAAAAGCTGTGTACTAACAATCAGATTATCGTATGATTGCTTTGAGAGCGGTATTTCTCATTGTGTACTTGGCATAACATTGTGGCCTGTGTACATAGCATGAATGGTATAGTTGATACTCCAACACTAAAACGTTGAGGACAGTGGCATCCAACTATGCTCACTGAGGATAGCATTGGTGTAGTACACCGTTTATGTCATTGGTTGGCGCTAATAGACCTTTGATTAGACTAAGACAATTAGATGTACAGAAGATTCAGGACCAAAAACACCCACCGGCCGAGCAGTTCAGAGAGCTGGACAGAATCTTGATGACAATAATCTCTCCTAGCGGCCGTCCGATCGAGAATATACAATCGTTTTCCAGAATCCCGGTGGTGTTGATTATTCCAGAGGCGTTCAGGAAAAGCTGCCCGCATACACCTGGAGGAGTTTAGAAGAACATAAGTGGCAGTTAACTTTATATCCCTCTACCAGTATTCTCACTAACACTGGCCATACACTAGTAAATTCCGCATTAACATTTGTACGGAAAGTCTCGGTACATTCAATGACTTGACGAACGTCATTCAAAAGTACTTCAAAATATAATTTGCTTTTAACATTCGATTTAGGAATGAAACAACTTTACCAAACGAAAACTACATTTCAGAAATTTTTTCCCTCTTGCTTCTTTCATTTTCTCATCAATGCGATCAAAAACGAATAGAGATTTGAACTAACAATTAGAAAATTGAATGATCTTTCTTAAAACAAAAAACATCTAACTGAATTCCACAAGTGTATGGCCAGTTTAAAGCATGTAAAGGGACTGAACGAGAGAAATCTATAGATTCCCCCATCCACACTAAACAACATGGAAAAATCTTCTGCTGCCGGCTATCATATCCTGACAGCCGGCACCCGCAACTGTCAGAATACCTGAACAGTGAATACAGCTGGTTGGCTGCAGTTGCTGTTTGGCCAACTTTTTTCACCCAACTCCTTCAATTTCTCAATCTCAAGCCCTGTACACACGGCCGAGAATCTCGTCAGGAAAAAACTTGTTTTCCCGGCCGTTCTTTTGAATGGCACGAACGCGGTGACGTCATCGACGACGAGGGTGCGCTTGTCACATTCGATGCCGTCGTCGCCATCTTGCTACACCCTACCTATGCCTAGGAAGCTACCGCACATGCGTCAAAGTCATTTAGAGCATGCGCGGGTTTCCACGAGAATCCCGACAAGAACAGGCCGACGAGAATCCAGACGAGAAAAAAGAAAGCAGGTCTTCTTTTTTTCTCGTCGAGATTCTGGGCAGTTTTCTTGACGAGAAACCAGAAAGCCTCGTACACACGGCCAGTTTTCTCAGCAAGAAAGCTCTGCAAGCAGTTTTCTTGCCAGTTCTTGCCGAGAAAATCGACCGTGTGTACGAGACTTAAGTGTGGCAGACCATATGGTGTGTGTTGGCAAGGCTAACCACAGCTAGACGTATGGCCAGCTTTTCCTGAAAGGAACACATGAAGTGCACAGCTATATGTGGCAGCAGGTCCCCCCAGGTCTCGGACTGGTATTTATCAAGTTTAGCCTTTCACATTTCCTGCAGCTGCGGTTTAGACCAGGGGTCCTCAAACTTTCTAAACAAAGGGCCAGTTTACTATATTTCGGACTTCAGGCGGGCCGGACTGTGGTCAGTGGGAGTAGAAAATGTCCCAGTAAAAAAATGATATTGCGCCTTTGGTAATTAAGGGGAGGAATAGTGCCCCATTGTTGGTGTCAGTAGGAGAAATAGTGCCTCGTATCAAGAGGGGGGGGGGGTTATAGCACCCCAGTGGCCAGATAAATGCAAGCAAAGGGCTGCATCCAACGCTGTATTCTGGCCTAGGCCAACAAGGCCCAGGCCTAGGGCAGCACTTTGCAGGGGGCAGCACGGAAAGAGTCCCAGCCGGCTTGCGCTACACTATTAGTGTAGCGCCAGTCTTATGGGGCGGACTGGGCTGAGAGGCAAATTAGTTTAGCGCCCCCATAAAGCGGCCACGCTGCTTCCGGTATGCAGGCGGCCATCATTCCACAACTGTGGGGGGGGGGCGCAGCTTCTAATTTTGACTGTCCTATCATGCTGGACCACAAACCTTCCTCACTATGCTATATGTTTTCTGCTGCACCTTTGGCATGTTTATATCTTCTTAGTCCTCTCCACAAAATTATCAGAAATTTGTGCTTAAAGTAGAACTATAGGCAACAGGGAGGGTTATAGCCCCTGTCAGTTTATTTTTTACTATCCCTGTCCCATTGCCGAGTTTACCCTTCACTTCCTGCCCCATAGCCAAACAGGAAGTGAGAGGAAATCTATGCAAATTAAGGGAATTAATCCCCCCCCCCCAGGCCCTCCAGAACTAGTGTCCCCACTCAAAAATTTCAGGGCGGGTCTTAAACAGCAAGGGGCGTGGCCTTGACAGGAAGGGGTGGGTAATATTTAAATTAGGGGTGCACGAGTTTAGTCAGGCCTAGGGCAGCACAAAACCTAAATACACTACTGTCTGCATCCAACCTATGGGCCGCAGTTTGGAAACCACTGGTTAAGTGTAAGGTAGACCTTCCAAAGGTCCCAACTTTTCTAAATCTTTACCCCAAATCATATTTTCCTCTCTTTTAATTAATTTAGTTGTTGGCCTCTCCAAAACCTCTTTTACAACGTGGCACTTGATGCCATATTGTACATGTGGCCTTAGAAGTGATTCCTACAGAGGTAATACTATATTAGTGTCTTATCTCCTTTTTATACAAGCTCCCCTTTGGCATTGAGTGATGGATGCTTAGGTCCATGCTAACCGGGTGGGGATGAGGGTGAGGTTTCTAGATCTACCTTTTTCATCTCCTGCACCATCGGCTGAGTCTGCTCCGCCGGGCCTCTCTGGTGCGTGATTACTGTCAGGGGGTGAGGCTCTATATTGAGGTCTCTGGTGATCCTGGGCAACAGAGGTCTGCGGTGTTCCCATCAACGTATGGGCTGCATCCGGCCGGGCCGTCTGTGTGTCCTGCTGGCATGGCCTTTCAGAGCAGCCACGTAGTGTGATGGGTTTTGGCGTGTGGCCACATAACCCGGGGGTGACATGCTGGTGGGTCTTTGAGTTGATGCAGAATTCTTCTCGCTGCTGAATCCCATTACCACAGGTAGCTGAACACTAGAGAGAGAGAGAGAGAGACATTTCAGTCACATACATATTTCTTCTGCCTTGCCAGCAGACATGTCACTATCTGCTTTTTGAGATGGGAAAGAGGGAAACCTTAACAAGAAAAATATTCATGCAAAATACACACCCTTGATAAATGGAGGCTGGAAAGAATTAGGACAGGTGTATAGGTGTGCGCAGCCTATTGCATTAGGGTGTGCACCCCAAAGCTCAAGCACATATGTGGACATGCTCGAAAAAAAAAAAAAAAAGCTAGTTTCCGCTATGCTCAGGTGTGAATCCAGCCTTATGGCCCGTACACACAATCTGAAAATCGCACGAAAAATACAGCTTTTGACGCAATCGTACGATAATCAAATCGTTAGTACAGAGTTTTCGAGAGCCGATCACGACAGTTCATCTGATATTAGAAAAGGAAGGAGCAGGTAAAATGACATAATTTCTGGCCCCTGCCCTGCTCTCCATTCTGAAACAATCCCCCACAGCAGCCAGCAGGAGAGGAGGGTAAGCTGGCAGCGCTGGGTAGAAAAGGGGGGACCAGGGGAGCACACGAGGGGGCCCAGGCAGCAAAAAGAAAAGGAACAGGACCAGGAGGGGCAGCAGGGGGAGGGAGAATACGCTGGTACTGATCTCACGTATTTTTCTTCTGCGGCAGCTGAATGCCGGTGTTTTGTCGAAAAGGACCCCCCCATCGAATAGTGCCCGGGACGAACAGCGCATGCGCCATACATCATAGCACAACAGCTGATATGCCGATCAGCTGGGCTGACGTAACCATGGTGCATGCACACATCGTAGGAGGTATCTCTCGATGGGAGATACCATTTCACAGGCACAATTTAAACCTATACAAACAGCGGGGAAACCGGACCATCAGCAAACTGTAAAGCCGCCCCGCAACAGCGAGGCACAATGTGAGAATTACGGTCTCCCCCCCGCTGTTTGTATAGGTTTCAATTGTGCCTGTGAAATGGTATCTCCCATCGAGAGATACCTACTACGATGTGCGCTTGCGCCCTGGTCACGTCACTCCAGCTGATCGCCAACTCAGCTGAAGTGTGGCTCTGTCCTGCGCATGCGTGGATTCGATGGGGGGCACTTGGACAGAACACAGACAGGAGGGAGAGGAGGAGAATCCTACATTCAGCTGCTTATGGAGTAAAATACAAATCAGTTCCAGTAAATGCCACCCCTCTTGTCTAGGCTCCGGGGTCGGCAAGAAAGGATTGCAGTCTACCCATCACCTGTCCGCAATCGATGAGTAGATCGCAATCAACGGGTTGCTGATTCCCAGATTAGGGTGTGCCCAGGCATACCTGGTACAACTGATGCGCACACCTATGCTTTTAATGCATATTTTCCCTGCAAAACTTTTTTCTACCACTACATGTCCTCAGTCTGATGGCTAGCATCATTCAACCCATTTATCCCGAGTCCAGGTCATCCTGGATCCTCCCTAGTCTATAAGGGCTCTTTTTTACACCGACAGCCAGGTGGCTGAGTTGTAGTTTTACCCCCCCCCCCTCCATATTTCTAACATTACAGCCTGATGTTGTGTAACAGATGTTGTGGACGCAATGCTTTGCCGCAGCAATTTTGACTCGGGTTGCAGAGTTTGATAGGCACCACCACCTGTAAAACTCACACATTGAGATCAATGAGGTTACACCACAACCATGAGCCAATTGCTTGGCTTGCAGTTGCTGCGCGGTCCTGCCAGCTGCTTTTCCAATTAAAAAACGATCCATCGCTTGTCTGAAAGAGCTCTAACTGGACAGTGAAAGCAGAGGCAGCACAGGGAGTGATGAGCTCATCTCTCTGTCCCTCTGCTTTCAGGTACTTAATCTCCTTGCTTTTTTAAAATGCATATACTGTATTGATCTAATAATGTTGCATTAGTTTGTGTCATTTATATTTGCCCAGAGTTCACCCTAAAAGACCATCTGAGCCTTGTCTGCTTCAAGCTGCATTTCTCGTATTTCTGAGTGCAAATCAGAGACAGCCAGGCAACTGCCATCAGAAGAAAGGGGCAGCCGCATAATTCACACATGACAGCTTTCCTTTAATGACAGGTTTCCTTTAAGGTCAACACATCTTTGCAGTTGGAAGTACAAACTAGGTCAGTTGACTTGAAAAATAGGTTTGAAACATTTCAATGATTTGAATAAAGGAACTAAATACTGTATATGGCCTGTGCACTTTACCTGTGTCCAGGGCCCCAGGTCCCAAGTGTAGAAGCACTGGGTGATAAAGCAGGGAACAGCAGACAAGGGTTTCTCATGGGATGGACAAGATTTGGGCTCCACCTCTGTATCCGTCCCTGCCACTGTCTGCATACACACCACCTTCTGCCTGGATATGCCATAGCCACAGGCAGCAGAGCATGGACCGCTTTCCACCACTCGCCACCTAGAGGACGAAAAGAAGAAGGCAGCTTATTAGAAATATTTGTTTCAACTTGAACACTATTACCAGCAGTGCTAAGATGTGAAACTAAATGCTACACGACTCTACTTTTTTCCTTAAAACTCTTTTCAGGACACCAAGAATAATGCATGAACATGTATCAGTGGTGTACTATTTACATTTAAAGCAGTATTAAATCCAGAACCAAATATGTAATATATTGCAGCTTACCAATCCTTAGCTGTGATGGCTGCATTTGTTTTCCTTTTGTAAGGCTTGTTCCCTTCCTTTTCACCTGGTGATCTGGCCAGTAACACACCTCCTGTATTAGAGTGCTTACACTCTGGATGAAGGAACAACAGAGACACCTTTGGACAGCAGCATTAAATTTGTCGTGAAAAACGGTCGTGTGTAGGCGCCAGAGCATTTTTCTCGACGAGAAAAAATAGGATTTTTATAACAGCTTACCTGTAAAATCCTTTTCTTGGAGTACATCACGGGACACAGAGCGACATAGTCATTACTAATGGGTTATATAGATACCGTCAGGTGCTGGCACTGGCAACTTCCAAAACCGGAAGTACCCTCCCCTATATAAGCCCCTCCCATCCGGGAGCACCTCAGTTTTGTAGCAAAGCAATAAGTGTCCCCAAAGAGGGGCGGGAGCTCTGTGTCCCGTGATGTACTCCAAGAAAAGGATTTTACAGGTAAGCTGTTATAAAAATCCTATTTTCTTTTTCGTACATCACGGGACACAGAGCGACATAGTCATTACTAATGGGATGTCCTAAAGCAATGCCAAATGAGGGGGGGGATACACCATATATAAGCTGAGCGCTATCAGACATGAGGATCTTTTGCGGCCTGCAACACACTGCGCCCAAAGGCGACATCCTCCTGACTTCTAACGTCCACCTGGTAGAACCTAGTAAACGTGTGTACTGAAGACCATGTTGCGGCCTTACAGATCTGAGCCAGGGAGGCCTGGTGATGCACTGCCCATGAAGTTCCAACTGCTCTCGTGGAGTGCGCCCTAACTTTGAACGGAGGCGGTCTATTTCTCAAGCCATAGGCTTGTATTATGACCTGTCGAATCCACTTGGCTAAAGTAGATTTTGACGCTGCCTGACCCCTTCTGGGGCCTTCCGGCAGAATAAACAAAGTATCCGTTCTGCGAATCTGAGCAGTGGCTTTTAGATAAGCTTTAACTGCTCTTACTACATCCAAAGAATGCAATAACTTTTCCTCTACCGAAGTAGGTTTGGGGAAAAAAGAAGGAAGAACCACATCTTGGTTCAAATGAAACCTCGATACCACCTTAGGAAGAAAGGCTGGATGAGGACGTAACACTACTCTGTCCTTATGGATAACCAGATATGGCTCCTTACAGGACATAGCTGCTAATTCCGATACTCTCTTAGCCGAACAAATGGCTACTAGAAAAATCAATTTCCTGGTGAGAAGCACCAAGGAAATATGCTGTAATGGTTCAAATGGTTGTTTCTGTAGAACCGACAGAACCAAGTTTAGATACCATGGACATATGGGAATATTAACCGGAGGACTAATACGCATCACTCCTTGTATAAAGGCTTTGACTAGTGAATGCGAAGCCAAGGGCCTTTGAAAAAATATTGACAAGGCCGAAATCTGACCCTTGATAGTACTCAAGGCAAGCTTCCTATCTACAGCCCATTGTAGGGAGTCCAGACTCCTACCTATTACGTACTTACGTGGATGCCATTTCTTGGCTTCACACCAGGCGATGTACGCCTTCCAGATTCTATAGTAGATCTGCCTGGATACCGGCTTCCTGGCATTGATCATGGTAGATACCACAGAATTAGAGAGCCCTCTCTTTTTTAGAATGTGGGCTTCAATAGCCAGGCCGTCAAACCTAGGGCTGGTAAGGAAGGGTGGTATATCGGTCCTTGCGAAAGCAGGTCCGGACGATGTGGGAGAGTCCAAGGACTCCCCACTGACATTTTACAATCTCCACGTACCACGCTCTTCGGGGCCACGCTGGAGCCACCAGAATCACTGGTTTCTTTTCTACCCTGATTCTACGGAGTAATCGAGGTAACCATTGTGGCGGTGTGAATGCATATATCAGCTTGAACTGATCCCAAGGGAACACTAGGGCATCCGAGCCGCAAGCTAGGGGATCCCTTGTCCGAGAGACAAACCTGTCCCCCTTTGCGTTGAATCTGGATGCTAGAAGATCTACATCCGATGTTCCCCACCGCTGACATATTGTCCAGAAAACCTCGGGGTGAAGGGACCCTTCCTCTGGGCCTAATTGCTGGCGACTTAGAAAGTCCGCCTTCCAATTCTCCACTCCTGGAATGAATACCGCAGATATGGCTGGGACATATTTTTTCTGCCCATTTCAGGATGTAATTTACTTCCCTCTGGGCTGCACGACTCCTGGTGCCCCCCTGATGATTGATATATGCCACTGCTGTGGCATTGTCTGATTGAATTCTGACAGGGGACCCTTGGAGTTTGGATGTCCATGCTACTAGGGCATACCGGGCTGCTCGTATCTCTAAGAGATTGATGGGCAGGGCCTTTTCTGCATCCGACCATCTGCCCTGGAGAGACTATTGCTCCAGTACTGCTCCCCAGCCTATAAGGCTGGCATCTGTAGTGACCACCTTCCAAGAAATCGGACTGAAGGATTTCCTTTTTTCCAGATTCTGGGAAACCAACCACCAACGGAGGCTCTTGCGAACGGAAGGGGACAAGGACATTGTAAGTCTAGGCCTGAATTTTTTTGTTCCAGGCTGACAGTATGGCCCCTTGCAAATTCCTTGAATGGAATTGACCGTAGGGTACTGCTTCGAATGATGCCACCATTTTTCCCAGCAGCCTCATATACAGGCGTATGGACGGCTGTCTTTTTTGTACCCACTAAGTGGATCAAATCTTTCAAAGACAACACCTTTCCTCGAGGCAAGAATATTTTTCTCTGGCCTGAATCCAACCTTAGCCCCAAGTATTCCAGACTTTTGACTGGTTTTTAGGGCTGACTTGTCTCGGTTGATAATCCAACCGTGAGATTCCAGATACTTGATCGTCTTGTGAACGACCACGTCTAGTTTTTTCACTGAGTGGTCTATCAGCAACAAGTCATCCAGATATGCCATTATCATTACACCTTGTGTTCTTAGATTGGCCAATAAAGGGCCAGAATTTTTGTAAACACTCGTGGTGCTGTGGCCAAACCGAAGGGTAAGGCTCTGAACTGAAAATGGCGCCCTTCTACTGCAAAGCGTAGAAATTTTTGGTGGACTGGAAAGATGGGAATGTGCAAATAAGCATCTTTGATGTCGATCGTGGCTAACCAATCCTCCCCTTGTAGGGCAGTGGCCACCGATCGGATCGACTCCATCGGAAAGACCTGATATACAGGAATTTGTATAGCCCTTTTAGAATTAATATGGGCCTCCCGTCCGCGTTTGCTTCGGGACTGTAAAGAGGTTTGAGTAAAACCCGAACCCTCATTCTTCCAGGGGAACCTCCATAATTACTCCTTGGAGCAATAGTTGTTCTAGTGCCAACAGGAGGGACTCTCTCTTCCGGGGATCCCTTGGCACGTTTGACCTCAAAAATGGGAAGGAGGAGAGCCTTTTAACTCCAAACTGTATCCCAAACCTACTGCGGAGAGCACCTATCTGTCTTGATCGTGTCCCGCCAGGTCTCTTGCGAACAACTGGAGTCCTCCCCCCACCCGACTGAGTGGGGGCTTCAATGAATTTAACTTTGGGGGAGGTTTTGTACCTCCCCTGACCCAGGGTTTCTCATTACCCTGCTACTGTCCCTGTTTTTTACCCCCGGGATTTGACCGAGGAGGCCGTCGGAACTGTTACACAGCCGATGCCTCAGGGACTGGAGAAGCAGGCCTCTTAAAGAGGGACCTCTAACTCTGCTTTTAACCGGCAAGAGCGTATTTTTACCGCTGGAAATTTTCTGGATATATTTGTCCAGGTTTTCCCTGAATAAGCGTTCACCATGAAATGGGACGCTAACCAGCCATTCTTTACAGGGAGCTTCAGCAGACCAGTTTTTGAGCCATAGGAGCCTACGCGTATGTACTATAGACAGCGTAAGGCGGGAGGCCTGATGGACTGAATCCTCTATGGCGTCAACCGCAAAGCCTAAGGCTCTAGGTAGATCAGCTAGGGCAAAGCCTGCTGATCTGTCAAGTCCCTCAAGACCTGTTTCAACTGATCCTTCACTGCTTAGCAGACCCCAATAGCTGCTACTGCTGGTTGTATCACCAAGCAGATTTTCATAAGGACTCCAATCTTTTATTTATTGGGTTCTTGAACATTTGGACATTATCCACTGGACATGCCAGTGATTTATACATACAAGAGATGGCTGCGTCCACTGTAGGGACCTTCCATTTTTTTTTTTTTTTGATGAACTTATCCTCCATGGGATAGACCACCGGAAATCTCTTGGGGGAATAAATATTTTCTCAGGACGTTCCCAATCCTGGTAAATGAGCCCTTTCAGTAAAGGGTGAAGTGGAAAAGAACAAACAGTCTGGGGGCTTCTAGCGACCCCAACGAGGATACAGTAGTGGTTGATGGTTCCGCAAGGTGCATTTTTAAATGCTGATCGGACCATGTTAGTCAGAGACTGAACCCATAATCTTTCAGCTTGAGATGCTGAGAAAAGGTTCCCCCACTGTTGATTCCTCTATAACAGAATCAACCTCATCCTGATCCCCTTCAGGCAGGTCGATCCCTGTATGGGACTGTTGCTCTGCTAACAGGCACTCTGAAGGAGGAGACGGAGATCGGGCGTGCTTTCCCTGACAGGGAGGCAGCGATAAATGTTGACAATCTCTCTCTAATCCTCCCAGAGCTGAGGAAAAAACCTCCTCTGTTACATACACAGGAGCAGGTGACTGAGGACAGCCACAGTACCAAGTACCCCTGCGGGGTCTCTACGGTCACTTACCTCTGAACTTCAGGGGAGACTGGTGCAGCAGAAGTATGCCCAAGATCCTCAGAGCCCGATGAGACCCCCTTCGCTTCCTGGAAGATTCAGTTCCGGAGCTTCTGGACGGCATATTCCTAAGCCTAAAGCTGAGGTATTCCAGCCGTAATACACCACTTTTACTGAGAATAGTCTAGCACAATTGCTGCTATATCACAGTTGGTGTCTACTAATGTGCCTTTCTAGGGGATGCCTGTATCAACCGCTTGCTGTATGCCTTTAAATGTTGCCAGCTCTGTCTCTGTACTTCATAGCCAGCTCACTACAATATTGTGTTTTTTTTAAAACTGCTGGGACGCCCGCACATGCGCAGAAGCGCTGCGGCGTGCACAGAGCGTCATCCCCCAGGCTCCGCCCCCTTTCCCGGCTCACCTCTATATATAGAGGCGCGTGCACGCGCACGCGCGCGGGCACGTGCGCCTTCGGCGCTAATTTCAAATATGGTAACAAGGGACAGGAGCCAGGGCCCCTCTTTGCCGCAGGCCGGGGGATGGACAAACACTGCAACATGGCAGAGGAAGCAGTTTCCTATAAGAGAACTCACCATCTGCCTGGACTTTGCTCTGCTGAGAAGAAGCTAGTCCACATGACAAGAAAACATTCCACAGCGGCCTCTAGTGGACAAACACAGGTACCGCAGTCTAATATATTAAATATATATAAAAATTTTTTTTTTTTTTTTTTCTTGACCACCATTAAAAATTATTACATTTTTTTAGTAGTTACAGGCATGCACAGAATTTTGCGGGAATACCATTAGGTAACAGACAGAAAGACAAATTAGGCTTGGGGGTCCCCCAATAGAACCAAGTTCCTGGGGGCCCCCACTTACCTGTTCCCCGCCGCAGGACTTTGTTTGGTCCACAAAAGCCCAAACTTCACCTATCACGGCAGGCATTGTAATCAAACCTTCAGGGACCGGGTTCCCAAGGATTCCACTCCCCTGGACCTGTATAGCACCCTGCACAGAAAACATCTTGGTCGTGGGTATGACCAGAGCTCTGGATCCCAGGGTCCAGCTCTCCTAAGAGAAGCATTACAGGCAAAACCTTGCTCTTCTCTGCAAGGCCCGGGTACCGACCGTTTAGCTATGAAGCTTTTTTGGTCGGATCCGGAATAGCTTACTGAGGCCCAAAAGAACCTGTACGCAAGCTCAGTGAAAAACACATGTTTCTTCTTGGCCAACACCTTAGACACTGGCAAAAAACTGAGGTGCTCCCGGATGGGAGGGGCTTATATAGGGGAGGGTACTTCCGGTTTTGGAAGTTGCCAGTGCCAGCACCTGACAGTATCTATATAACCCATTAGTAATGACTATGTCGCTCTGTGTCCCGTGATGTACGAAAAAGAAATGGGCATTAAAAATTTAGAACCTGCTCTATTTTTTCTCATCATTTTTCACATCGTCGTTTTTCTCGTCATGAAAAACGGTCGTGTGTACGCTTTAACGACGGGAAAAAATGCGCATGCTCAGAAGCAAGTTATGAGACAGGAGCGCTCATTCTGGTAAAACTAAAACCAAACTTTACTAACACGCGGTAACACAAAATCAGCAAAAGCAAAATCAGCAAAATCGGCAAAAGCAGCCCAAAGGGTGGCGCCATCCGAATGGAACTTCCCCTTTATAGTGCCGTTGTACGTGTTGTCGTACGTGTTGTACGTCACTGTGCTTTGCTTGAGCATTTTTTTTCACGATAGTGTGTATCCAAGGCAGGCTTGAGAAGAATCACGTTGAGAAAAACGTAGTTTTTTTTCCATGACATTAAAAACGGTTGTGTGTACGCGGCATTAGTATAACAGTTTTGTTCATTTTTGGAAGAAAGGATTTACATAAAAAAGCTGATCATTGTAAGCACCCCTGTCAGCAATAAATGTTTTTTTTCTCAACCCTCTAGCTGCTACATCTGCAGGACAGTTTGCTCTGTTGAAAAGAAAAAAAAAGATTTACTGGCCAGATCACCAGGTGCAAATAAAAGAAAAAAGGCCTAAAAAAGAAAACTAGTGCAGCCTTCATATCATATAAGAATTGGTAAGCTGCAATATAATAAATGTGTGATTTTGGGTTTAATATCGGTTCAATTTCTTTTTTTATTAGTCTGTATGATGTATTGTATTTTATAAAATAGCACTGTACAAAAAACATGAACAATATACAGTATATAATATTCCACAATGTCAAAAACCATAGGTAGATTCAATAAAGCAATGATATCTGTCAAGAACAACTTTGCAGGATTATCCTTATATTACTTTGTGCAGTTATAACCTTATGTATTATCTTATACCCATAAAAAAATGCAAGACAACTGTGACATTCTTATTACTGTTAGTGGTTGTATATAAACTGTTATCAACACTTTTAAGACAGGTTAGCAGTGGGATATCATTAGTCATATTCTTGGTCTCAGAATATGGTATATGGGTAGAGAGATTTGATCATTTATGATTGTTATAGGATCCCAGAAGAGAAGTAATTACAGATAAGGGAGAGAGAGGGGGGCAAGGTAGAAGAGGAAGATATATGGAAGGAGAACAAAAAGGGGAGGGGGGTAGACAGAGTGCTGCACAAAATTTAAGTATAACAGAATTCTATGTTTCAGTGGTCTAAAAGGAGTCTAAATTTTGTCTTTAAAGATGTGATAAACATTTTGCAGAAGACCTACAGTCCACGCATGTTGATCATGTCACATATAGAAATTCTGCAGTGATTTTTTTCCTGGAAATCATTCTTCTATCTGGAAGTGTACTAATTAGACAAAGTGACTTGTTCTCTTAGAGACTCTTCCTATAGCTCTGACATATTCCACAGTCCTGTGCAGAGAACACGACAGGACTAATTGTCTAATTAGTTGTCTAATTAGTACACTTCCAGATAGAAGAATGATTTCCAGGAAAAAAATCACTGCAGAAATTCTATCAGTCTCCGCACCAGAGGAGATTACACTCTGAAGCATCGCTCTGCGGAGAAACGTGGTTGTCCAAGAGTGGAGTGGGGTGGAGGAGACAATGGACCATTTCTTGCTTCAGTGCCCCTTCAATGTGGAAGTCTATAAGCGGGTGGGTGGGGCTCTAAGTATCCCTTTCCTTTCCCGCTTGAGTTATGCAGAGTGGTCATATGGGGCCCTTGAGACACATCGGGATTTTGATTTTGAGACACTTTTTCTAGTTAGCTTAGTAGTCCATTTCTTCACATGTCACGTTTCCATTCGGAAAAAAGTCCTTCCTGTCAAGGTGGTGGTGCATGACATTCTGGTTGAGGTTGGGAAAATTGGGGGTCTTGAGAAGGACAGGTGGTGGCCGGAGGCCTGGACAAAGGCGTAGAGGAATGTCAGGTCCCCGTAGCTGCTGTCTGTCAGTCTCTGGGTGTGTGACTTTTCTTTCTGTCCTTTCACATCTCCTAGATTTTTATAAAAGATTGGATTTTTGAAAAAAGGCTGCATGCATGGGATCAATGTGTAATGGTTTCTTAGCCTTATAAGGTGTGTTTAGGTGGAGGTTAGGGCTTTGTTTAGCTGAATCGTGATGATAATAATAATATGAAAATGTGTCTTAGTTGGTATATTTAGTTTTCTTTATGTTTTTTCTGAAGAAAAAAAAAAAGCTATTTTCTGTTTCTATGCTGATGTAAGCTATTTTTGTTTATATATTTTTATTTTGTATATATGTAAATATGTTTTTATTATGTTTGTAAGATTATTAATCAACAAAAAATGACACTCTAAAGCATTCACACTACAGTAGTAGTAAACCACAGCAAGTCATAATATGCTAGTATGCACCCCAAACTAGCACGTTATGACAGACTTACCTGAAAATGAAGCCCTGCAGCGGCGCGCTGTCACCACTGTAGGCGCTTCCATCTCCACTCGGTTTTCCGTCTGGGTTCGCAGGCTTCAACTGCATGCGTGTGGGAGTTACGACACGCAGTTCTGAATGGATGGCACGGTCCATTCAGAGCGCAGTGTGCATGTGCTGATAACGCTGGCAGCTTCTAAAGTAAATATCTATATACAGGTATAACAGTGCACATTTCGGAGATATTTACTGTACATACAGTATAAGTAAGCCTTTTTATAGACTTACCTATACTGTAGGTAAAAATCAACAAAGAGAGTTTACACCCAATTTAAAGGAAATCTATTTTTTTATTATTGTTGTAGCACACGGACCCTTTTCTCCTGCCTACCTTCACTTTGCAGAGATAAAGGCACACCGTGCCACATGCCCGTATCCTCCTGGTTTAAGAGGTTTAGAGGTGTTCTTACAGTTTTGGGTCCTGCAGCGAGTTACCTCCCCTCCATTGGTTCTTGTCCCTAGAATGTAGGGAAAAGTCTGTTCTTTTCCCCGAAAGAAGGCCAATGTCCAGACAGTGTTTAAACTCCATACAGACGAGTTTATTTTATCTTGCTTGAAATAGATTTGGGAATAGGTTGACGTTAGTGACAAAAGTAGGTAGGGAGGTTCAGGCAGGCGGCACCCAGTTACCCTATTCTTCACTCAAGCCTGAGTGTGAATTTCTCACCCGGATAGATCCCTCTCACAGTTCTAGCAGCCGGAGTAAAGCACGAACAGTTTCTTTAAGTTAGTCCCCTTCACGGACAAGTCTAAGAGATCTTAGACTGCCACAGAATCCTTTAGTTACTGAATTAGAACTTTGAAAACTCCCATAGATTAATAGAGACCATAGGTGCCTATGGGACACACTACAGGAGCTATACTGCAACTCACGAATCCTTCCCTCTGATAGGTAACCAGACCTCTCCGAGACCGTGACTTCCTTCACCGATCCATCGGACAGGTCCTCCCCCGGTTTCCTCTCCTTCATAGCGGGCCACCCTCACACTGGTTCCCTGGGACTCCAGTGAGTTGATTGTAGACCCTGTTGCCTGAGACTCCTCGACCAGTTCACATACCCCAGGCCAGCAAGGCCAACGGGCACGACTTCACCACCAGGGGTCCTCCCCTGCACTCTCCTCCTCCACTCCCCTTTCCTCTGGCGTCTGCCCTTTATGTATCCTCTCCCGGCATGCACAGCAGGCCGAACTCCGCCCACCACACAGTAGCCGAGAGAGGACACCCAACAACACCACAATGTCACCAGTGGTTCAACCTGAGACCTGGGCAACAGTGCCACCACAGACCCAGGGGAACCATACACCAGACAACAACATGGTGGAGCAGAGTCCTTAATAACCAGAATTGTAGAGTCTGAGCCATACTATGGCTCAGACTACCCCTAAATTTGCAACATAGCGACCCCATTTTTGGGGGTCCCGCTACATTGTCTTTTGCCTATCATCAAGCCCAGCAACAATAGTGCATATTTTGCTTTTTTAATTCTGCCTAAAACACACCGACACTGGCACTAACTGACTCTGATACTAATTTAAAAAAAAAATCTTGTCCAAAAAAAATACTTATCCTGACTTTTGGCCTTGACCTTTGACCCAAACACTAACACTGGGGCTGACCTAGATTTTCTATACTATTTTGTTATTTTTTATTCTATTCTAATCTATTATTTTCTATTCTATTCAAATTGATTCTTTTTGAATTTCGGGAAATGGTTATATTCTGTCTAATCTATTGTTTTTTTGTTTGTTTTTTCTTTCCTTTTCTATTCTCTTTTTTTTTTTTCTATTCTATTATTTTCTTATGTATTTAAATTCAAATTTATTCTATTTGAAATTCTAATTTAAGAAGATGGTTATATTCTTTCTTTGTTATTAAATTATATTTTTTTGTATTCTATTTCATTCTCTTTGGAAATTCGAAAACTATTTTTAAACTATTTGAATTCAAAAACTATTTGAATTTGAAAAGTATTCGAAAACCATTCGAATTCGAATTTCGTTCAATTTTTTTTCCTTTATTTCGGATTCGTTTTAAATTCGGTACTATTGTATTTGGGAAAATCGGATGCATCCGCATTTCCGAAAAACAAAACGAACCGCACATGTCTAGTCAAAAGACTATAACTAAAATTAAATCGAAAGTGTTCATTTTGACATCAAAGGATTAAAAGTCCACATGCAGCGCTAATGTTATGGTATTGCACATAGCGACCCTGAACCTCCTCCTCTGGAGTGAACCTTCTCTTCTCTGTGTGCACCTTCATAGCAAGCCGTGTGCTTCCAATCTGGGCTGTGTGCGTCCATAGAAACAGACAACGTGGCTCGGTCACGCCCCGCTCCCTCCTCACAGGATTTGATTGACAGCACCAGAAGCCAATGGCTCCCGCTGCTCTCAGACTCTACTGTCAATGCAGGAAGAGAGGAGCAGTGCTGCTGCAGGCGGGACAACGCTGGACTGAGAGAGGACTCAGGTAAGTGTTTAAGGGTGACCTTTTGGGGGGGACTGGTATTGGAAGGTTTTTTACCTTAAAGGGGTTGTAAAGGTTAGTTTTTTATTTTCTAAATAGGTTCCTTTAAGCTAGTGCATTGTTGGTTCACTTACATTTTCCTTGATTTCCATTCTAAATATTTTTTTTCTTTGTCTGAATTTCTCACTTCCTGTAAGCTTGCCGCCATCATCCGAGCCGTTCTGGCTGGGGGTTAGTCAGCGTGTTCGCCCCCTCCCTTGGGACTACATCCTGTGAACGTTCACAGTGTCTCCCCGCAGGGATGTAGTCCAAAGGGAGGGGGCGAACACGCTGACTAACCCCCAGCCAGAACGGCTGGGATGATGGTGGCAAGCTTACTGAGGAGGAACAGGAAGTGAGAAATTCAGACAAAGAAAAAAAAACATTTAAAAGGGAAATCGAAGGAAAATGTAAGTGAACCAACAATGCACTAGCTTAAAGGAACCAATTTAGAAAATAAAAAACAAACCTTTACAACCCCTTTAATGCAGAGAATGCATTAAGGTAAAAAAATATTTTGCCTTTAGAACCACTTTAAATAAAGTTTGAAGAACCCGCTTTGAACCAAACCCAGGCATGTTTGTCTCCTCTCTACTAACCATATATAATGAAATGTTAATGAAGATAAAAATTGGATGAGTTTACCTTGGTGGGCAAGGCTGTTGGTTGCAAGGCTCCTGTTCTTGAGGATGAGGCAGGTGCTGGCATTCCATATCTGCCACAATTTGTTCCTCAATACTGCCTTGCTGGGTATCCCGAGTACAATAGAGAACACGTTGTAAAATTCCTCCTCCACAGGTCACAGTACAAGATCCAGTCTTGTAGCGCCACCTAAAAAAGCAAAGCAATGTATTAACTGTTTGCTCGCAGCGCTCTTTAGGTAACTGATATTTCTTTTTAGGAGATAAAGTTCTTTGATGGTAAATATGTGTTAATAATATGTTATCGATCTTACCGGACTGGGCAGGGCTCATTGGCGCATGGTTTCATGAAGCCTGGATGAGGTAAGTGGCTGCACCTGGAGGGGACCAGTCGGTATGAGATATCATTTTCTTTTTGGACACATGTGACAGAAAGCAGGATTATTCCTCCTCCGCAGGTTAACGGACACGGTGACAACTCCTGAACCTCCCAGCTGTGCAGACAAGTACACAATATATTTACCAGTGTAAAAACACCTAATCACATATGTGCAGAGTTATCTGAAAAATTATTTGAATCAATGATGGGGTTGATTTAATAAAGGCAAATGGACTGTGCACTTTGCAAGTGCAGTTCTACTCTGCAAGGGAATTTGCTCCAGAGCTTCGTAAATGAGGGGAAGCTCTGACAACTTCCATCATCCAATCATGTGCATGCAAAAATGCTGTTTTTTCTATTTATTTTTCCATTTTCCTTGCATGTGATGGGAATTCTTTGCACATTGAAGCTTCATCTCATTTACTAAGCTCTGGAGCAAATTCCCTTTCAGAGTGCAACTACACAGTACACAGTCTATTTGTCTTTAGTAAATCAACCCCAAACTATCTATACTATATTAGCGTATCTCTTATGCCGTGTACACACTATCGGTTTTACAGATAAAAACAGTGCGATGGACTTTTCTCATCGGACAAACCGATCGTGTATGGGCCCCATCGATCTTTTTTCCAATCGGTGAGAAAAAATAGAACATGTTTTAAATTTATCCGATGGGAAAAAAAACGATAGCAAATTCCGATCATCTGTGTGGAACTCCATCGGAGAAAAAACCCACGCATGCTCAGAATCAAGTCGAAGCATGCTCAGCAGCATCAAACTTATTTTTCTCAGCTCGTCGGAGTGTTTTACGTCACAGCGTTTAGGACGGTCGGATTTTTGACTGATGGTGTGTAGGCAAGACTGATGGAAGTCAGCTTCATCGGATTTCTGATGGAAAAATCCATCGGATTGGAATCCATAGGAAATCCGATCGTGTGTACAGGGCTTTAGATTACATTATGCGGTTGGTTCATGCACAGAAGTTTACAGTGCTAAATAAAGCATTTTGATGGAAGAGATTTCATGCACATTCTTTGCTCATCCCTGAAGAAAATTAACCTTATGAGTATCTAGAAGCATGGGTGTCTGCAGAATTTTTTCAGAGGAGGGGCATCATTTTAAGGTCACCCATGCTCCGCCCCTTTTGACAATGTCATGAAAGAGAGGGGCTTAGTCATCATATTAAGCGCAGACATGCAAAGGTTTGAGAAACCCGATGCAAAAGCATAATAGAACGATCAAGCTGCCATTGTCAGATTAGCAATTTCTAATCTGTTTTTTAACCCCTACCCTGCCCCTAAACACGCCCCCATAAATTATTTAATGAAATTACTCTTAAAAGTTTTATGCAGAATTAAGTTTCAGCCTATTAGTGCATTAGTGTGGCCTCATCAGTGCCCATCAGTGTAGCCAGACAGTGCCCAACAGTACAGTCCCATCAGCGCCCATCAATGCAGCTCATCAGTTCCGCCTCATCAGTGGCCATCAGTGCAGCATATCAGAGGCCATCAGTGCAGCGTATCGTTACCCATCAGTGCAGCGTATCATTGCCCATCAGTGCAGCATATCAGTGCCCATCAGTTTAGCCTATAAGTGGCCATCAGTGCAGCGTATCATTGCCCATAAGTGCAGCGTATCATTGCCCATAAGTGCCGCGTATCATTGCCCATCAGTACAGCGTATTATTGCCCATCAGTGCAGCGTATCAGTGCCCACCAGTGCAGCGTATCATTGCCCATTAGTGCACTGTATCATTGCCCATCAGTGCAGTGTATCATTGCCTATCAGTGCAGCTTATCATTGCCCATCAGTGCAGCGTAACATTACGCACACGTGCAGCATATCATAGCCTATCAGTGCAGGATATCGGTATCCATCAATGCAGCCTATCATTGCCAATACGTGCAGCCTCATCAGTGCCCAGCAATGCATCAGGGAGGAATCAGAAGGATCTGCTGGCTGGATGACACAGAGCAGGGATCTCCCGCTGAGACGCGGCTTGTATTTGAATAGCCGCCACTGTCAAACAAAGTCCCACCTCCTAGACTGGCTACTCTAATAGAGAGCACACTGGTCCAAAGCCAGTCCAGGAGGCGGGATTTTGTTTGACAGCAGCTGGCTATTCATATACAAACCGCGTCTCAGAGGGAGATTCCCGCTCTATGTCATCTAGCTGCCCGATCCTTCTGACAGTTTCCTGGCTGATCGCTTCTGGCAGAAGCAGTGCGGCCTTTTGTACAGGACATCAGAGTTGCCCGGGGGCAGGGAGCACTTGCCCCCCCCCCCCCCATGTGGACGCCCATGTCTAGAAGAATGCCAGATCTTCAAAAAAACTCAATATGCAAAGTCCTAGGTTTTAAAAACATTGGCAGGTGGCTTTATCAGACAACAGTCAGAACTGTTGAGGAATTTGGGAGAAATCCTAGGGGACAGCACCATCAAGCAAATTAGCATAAACTTAGATTTGCAAACTTGTATAATCTGCCCTTATAGGCAAGGAGCTAAGGTGAATAAACCTGCAGTTATTATTTAACAAAATCACTGGGCAATGGTTATATGTAAATATATTGCCATCATATTTTGCCCTTTGGCAGGTAGCAGCAGTCAGATCAATAAAAAAAAATCTTGCTGATTGGTTGTGATGGGTTAATGCACTTTTAACATAGGTTTTTACGAAAGTGGATTTATGGAAATCTCACAGAGGGGTCTTCCCAGTCCAACTGGTTTTACAGAAGGTAGAAGCTACAGTTATGGGATTTCTTTGCAGAGCTCCCTCCTGGTATAAACTAGTACTGCAGCATAAGTATACAAATATAAATGTATAATATTATTACAAGTGTCAGAGGCAGGGTAAACTGAGACCTGTAGTGCCTAAACAGGTGCGAATATAGGCAGTGCTTTATATTTGCACTCAGTTGCAGTAAGACAATAAATTAAGACACATATTGAGACATTTCGTTGAATGAAGCTCATTACAGAGGGGGACAGCTCTGCGGTTGGCATGGTTGGTGCTGTGCGTCTGGTTTCAGTGTTTGGTTGCAATTATTTTCAGGCACTTCTTCTTTGGAGTAAAACTGGACACAAACATAATGTAGTTCCAAAGTTCCTAAAAAGAGAAAGAGTATGATTAGCACAATCAAGAGCTTCTCGAGTTAATACAGTGCATAGCAGTGTAGGCAAACGGGCCCTAAAATATTGTCTGGGCAACCCAAACCTTCATTCTCTTTAAGCTTGCACTCTTCTATTCTGAACTGGCAAAAAATGTTATAGAACATAAGAGCAAGAAGAAGGTGAAACAAAAGTACAGTTACTGTATTACATTGAAACATAATATTTAACCCTTTCACAGAGTTGCTTTATGAGATTACATATATGCAAAAATGTGTTGCGCTAAAACAAACAATTATATTAAGAAAAGTTCAGTGAGTCCATGAGTCACTAGCGTGACACTCTAAGACCCGGTTCACACAGAGGAGACTCTGGACAGACTTCTGGTCGCCCCGAGTTGCCCCAAGTCGCGCTATTTTTAAAACTAATTGAAGTGAATGGAGATGTTTTAATGTACACGACTGCTCCAACTTCAAAAAAGGTTCCTGTACTACTTCAATCAGACTTCTAGGCGACCTGTAGGCAACTTGTACCATTGATTTCAATGGAAGTCACTTAGAAGTCTGATCAGTGTTCATTTTGAAGGCAACTTTACAGGAAGATAACATACATTTCTCAGGCAAACCCCTCCCTCCATCAGAGCTGATTCTTGTTTTATTGGCCACTGGAATGTCACCTGTCCTGGAGGCAACTTCAGTTGTGTTGTAAATCACCACTTAGTCGCTCTGTGATTCATGCTCAAGTCGTGTCTGAGTCGTGTTGAAGTCTGAAGTCGTGTTGAAGTCGTGTTGCCCCTGTGTGAACCGGCTCTAACGATATGAACGTGGGCAGGTGTCGTGAACAATGCAGCCACCAACAAAGTCCTCCACCTTGTGAATACCACCACCCATCAATGGATGTGCTCTTACCAGAGAGCGTTGACCACCTATTACGGGGCGGGGGTCAAAGAAGGCTCATGTATCTCAGAAACTCCATCACCATACGATATTCAGCATACAGGAGACGAAGGAGATCACTCCAATGACCAAGCAAAGGTACAGAGCAGGTTAGGGAGGGAGAGGCAAGGGAGTTTTATCCAGACTTACTGACTTATGAAGATTTCAGTAAGGAGAGTCAATTTGTAGTTATTCATTTTGCCTGTGGGTCCTGTTGAAACGATTGAGTGACTTCTTTCTCACTTTTTGTGTTTGTTTTAAGCTTTTAATATCCTGCTCTCAAGGGTCCCATCTCTTTGTTGGATTATGCCATCTGATACCATGGTTTGGGACAAGAGGATTGTCGATTGACCCATTGGCTATTTGGAGTGATCTCCTTCGTCTCCTGTACGGTGAAGGAATGAGCCTTCTTTGACCCACCGTAATAGGTGGTCAACACTCTCTGGTAAGAGCACATCCATTGATTGGTGGTGGTATTCACAATGTGGAGGACTTTGTTGGTGGCTGCATTGGTCAAGACACCTGCACACGTTTATATCGTTATAGTGTCATGCTAGTGACTCATGGACTCACTGAACTTTTCTTAATATAACTTTTTGTTTAACCACTTAAGCCCCGGACCATTTGGTAGCTAAAGGACCAGAGGTGAATTCAGAATTTTGCACTGCGCTACTTTAACTGTAAATTGTGCGGACATGCAATGTTGTACCCAAACAAAATTTGCGTCCTTTTCTTCCCACAAATAGAGCTTTCTTTTAATGGTATTTGATTGCCTCTGCGATTTTTCTTTTTTGCGATATAAATGGAAAAAGACCGAAAATTTTGAAAAAAAATGATATTTTCTACTTTTTGTTATAAAAAAAATCGAATAAACTCAATTTTAGTCATACATTTAGGCCAAAATGTATTCAGCCACATGTCTTTAGTAAAAAAAATGTCAATAAGCGTATATTTATTGGTTTGCGCAAAAGTTATAGCGTTTACAAACTAGGGTACATTTTCTTTAAATTTATGACTGCCTATCTCATTTCTTGAGGTGTTAAAATGGCAGGGCAGTACAAAACCCCCCCAAATGACCCCATTTTAGAAAGTAGACACCCCGAGGAAATTGCTGAGAGGCATGTTGAGCCCATTGAATATTTTTTTTTTGTCCCAAGTGATTGAATAATGACAAAAATAAATAAATAAAAAAAATTACAAAAAGTTGTCACTAAATGATATATTGCTCACACATGCCATGGTTATATGTGGAATTGCACCCCAAAATACATTCTTCTGCTTCTCCTGAGTACGGGGATACCACATGTGTGGGACTTTTTAGGAGCCTAGCCACGTACGGGACCCCGGAAACCAAGCACCGCCTTCAGGATTTCTAAGGGCGCAAATTTTTGATTTCACTCCTCACTACCTATCACAGTTTTGAAGGCCATAAAATGCCAAAATAGCACAAAACTCCCCCAAATGACCCCATTTTAGAAAGTAGACACCCCAAGGAAATTGCTGAGAGGCCTGTTGAGCCCATTGAATATTTTTTTTTTGTCCCAAGTGATTGAATAATGACAAAAAAAAAAAAAAATTACAAAAAGTTGTCACTAAATGATATATTGCTCACACATGCCATGGTTATATGTGGAATTGCACCCCAAAATACATTCTGCTGCTTCTCCTGAGTACGGGGATACCACATGTGTGGGACTTTTTAGGAGCCTAGCCACGTACGGGACCCCAAAAACCAAGCACCGCCTTCAAGGTTTCTAAGGGCATAAATTTTTGATTACACTCCTCACTACCTATCACAGTTTTGAAGGCCATAAAATGCCAAAATAGCACAAAACCCCCCCAAATGACCCCATTTTGGAAAGTAGACACCCCAAGCTGTTTGCTGAGAGGCATGGTGAGTATTTTACAGCTCTCATTTGTTTTTGAAAATGAAGAAAGAACATTTTTTTTTTTTCTTTTTTTTTTCAATTTTCAAAACTTTGTGACAAAAAGCGAGATCTGCAAAATACTCACAATACCTCTCAGCAAATAGCTTGGGGTGTCTACTTTCCAAAATGGGGTCATTTGGGGGGGTTTTGTGCCATCTGGGCATTCCATGGCCTCCGAAACTGTGATAGGCAGTGAGAAGTGAAATCAAAAATTGACACCCTTAGAAAGCCTGAAGGCGGTGCTTGGTTTTTGGGGTCCCGTACGCGGCTAGGCTCCCAAAAAGTCTCACACATGTGGTATCCCCGTACTCAGGAGAAGCAACAGAATGTATTTTGGGGTGTAATTCCACATATGCCCATGGCATGTTTGAGCAATATATCATTTAGTGACTACTTTGTGCAAAAAAAAAAAAAAAAAATTGTATTTTTTCCGCAACTTGTGTCAACATATAAAATATTCCATGGACTCGACATGCCTCTCAGTATATAGCTTGGGGTGTCTACTTTCCAAAATTGGGTCATTTGGGGGGGTTTTGAACTGTTCTGGCATTTTATACACAACATTAGGAAGCTTACATCCACTCTTCTAACCACTTGAAGACAAAGCCCTTTTTGACACTTTTTGTTTACATGAAAACATATTTTTTTTTGCAAGAAAATTATGTTGAACCCCCAAACATTATATATATTTTTAAAGCAAAGGCCCTACAGAATAAAATGGTGGGTGTTGCATTTTTTTTTTCTACACAGTATTTGCGCAGCGATTTTTCAAACGCATTTTTTGGGGAAAAAATACACTTTTTTTAATTTTAATGCACTAAAACACACTATATTGCCCAAATGTTTGATAAAATAAAAAAGATGATCTTAGGCCGAGTACATAGATACCAAACACGACATGCTTTAAAATTTCGCACAAACGCGCATTGGCGACAAACTACATACATTTTTAAAAGCCTTTAAAAGCATTTACAGGTTACCCCGTTAGATTTACAGAGGAGGTCTACTGCTAAAATTACTGCCCTCGATCTGACCTTCGCGGTGATACCTCACATGCATGGTGCAATTGCTGTTTACATATGACGCCAGACCGACGCTTGCGTTCGCCATTGGGCAAGAGCAGGGCAGGACAGGGGTGCTTTTTTTTTTTTATTATTAATTTTGCTTTTTTATTTTATTTTTAAACTGTTGCTTCCATATTTTTTTTTTTTTTTATAACTTTTATTGTTATCTTAGGGAATGTAAATATCCCCTATGATAGCAATAGGTAATGACAGGTACTCTTTTTTGAAAAAACTGGGGTCTATTGGACCCTAGATCTTTCCTCTGCCCTCAAAGCATCTGACCACACCAAGATCGGTGTGATAAAATGCTTTGCCAATTTCCCAATGGCGCTTTTTATATCCGGGGGGGGGGGGACATTCCCTCCCACTGCTTGTAAAAGCAGTCCAGAGGCTAATTAGCCATTGCTTTTACATGAAAGCCGGCCGCTGGCTGAAAAGAATGATACCAAGATGATACCTAAACCTGCAGGCATCATTCTGGTATAAACATTCAAAGTCCAGCAACATACCAGTACGTTGCTGGTCCTTGTTGGACATGTATTGTAATCTTTTTTTTCATGCAGCCTGTTGGCTGAACGAAAAAAAAGATTGATCGGTGGGTATGCCCACCATTAGAATACCGCCCTTCATCCACCCACTTCTAATGATGGGCATACATGCACCATTTATATATGCCGAAGCATGGGGGCATCTTCTCGCAAAAGTTATGCCGCGTACACATGGTCAGACTTTTCCACGGACAAGCCTCTGTCGGAATTTCGACCGTATGTACGCGGCATTAGGAGCAAAATCACTCCTCCGCCCCTGCTGCCCCAATGCTTCGGCATATATGCTTTTTTTTTTTTTAACTGTGGTGGTGAAATCACCTCCTACAGCACTGGAGTCGCAGGGATCAGGCCTGTCTCTGCGAACGCTGCAGTTATGTGTGTTATGTTTTGCAAGTGACAGTGATCGATCGATACTGCACTTCGGTGGCCTGGGCTGGACGGAGGGGCAAAACGCAGGTGCTAGCAGGTATCTGGGCTGATCCCGCTAACACTGCGTTTTTGGGAACCCTAAACTGCTGGGGACGCTAGTATAGATCTGATCAGATCAGATATTGATCTGATCAGATACTATACCACTAAGGGGGGTGTATGCTTCACGCGTGGGTGTTAGCGTTACTGGCACTAACCTGGCGCTGCCTGGGGTGTGACGCAGACCCTCTCTGACGCTAAAACCTAATTGATATCACCCGCCAGGCGATCAGGGGGTTAAACCTTTATTGGGTTATATACACGGCGGGTGCCCTGACACTATAAAAAGCAAACTAACTAACCAGCGTCACCCGTAACACTTATATGATGATCACTGGTGAAAGGGTTAACTAGGGGCAATTAGGGGGTTAAAACCTTTATTAGGTAATATATGGGGGTACCTGACGCTATAAAAACCTGACGGCGAACCTAAAAAAAAATTACTGGCTACCTATCGGCATCACCGACACTAAGACAACGATCATAAAAACGATCGCTTAGCGACAGTGGTGATAGGGGGTGAAAGGGTTACCTGGGGGGCGATCAGGGGGTTAAACCTTTATTAGATAATATATGGGGGTACCTGACGCTATAAAAACCTGCGGCGAACCTAAAAAAAATTACTGGCTACCGATCAGCATCACCGACGCTAAGACATCGATCAGAAAAATGATCGCATAGCGACGGCGGTGCTAGGGGGTGAAAGGGTTACCTGGGGGGTGATCAAGGGGGTTAAACCTTTATTAGGTAATATATGGGGGTACCCGACGCTATAAAAACCTGCGGCGAACCTAAAAAAAATTACTGGCTACCGATCAGCATCGCCGACGCTAAGACATCGATCAGAAAAATTATCGCCTAGTGACAGTGGTGATAGGGGGTGAAAGGGTTACCTGGGGGGCGATCAAGGGGGTTAAACCTTTATTAGGTAATATATGGGGGTACCCGACGCTATAAAAACCTGCGGCGAACCTAAAAAAAATTACTGGCTACCGATCAGCATCACCGACGCTAAGACATCGATCAGAAAAATTATCGCATAGCGACGGCGGTGCTAGGGGGTGAAAGGGTTACCTGGGGGGTGATCAAGGGGGTTAAACCTTTATTAGGTAATATATGGGGGTACCCGACGCTATAAAAACCTGCGGCGAACCTAAAAAAAATTACTGGCTACCGATCAGTATCGCCGACGCTAAGACATCGATCAGAAAAATTATCGCTTAGTGACAGTGGTGATAGGGGGTGAAAGGGTTACCTGGGGGGCGATCAAGGGGGTTAAACCTTTATTAGGTAATATATGGGGGTACCCGACGCTATAAAAACCTGCGGCGAACCTAAAAAAAATTACTGGCTACCGATCAGCATCACCGACGCTAAGACATCGATCAGAAAAATGATCGTATAGCGACGGCGGTGCTAGGGGGTGAAAGGGTTATCTGGGGGGTGATCAGGGGGTTAAACCTTTATTAGGGGGGGTTAGGGGGCTACACTGGACCTAAAACTAAATGTAGTGACACTTTTACAGTCACAAATGTCACTGATTGCAGTGATCACTAAATAAATGGTCACTGCAATCAGTGACACTGTGACTGGGGGCTGGGGGGGGGCTGGGGGGTGATCTGGGGGGGGCGATTTATGTGCCTATGTGTCCCGGTGTCAGTGTGCTGTTTTGTGTACTAACCTGCATCTTCTCCTGTACGGCGCTCGGTATATGTGAGCGCCGCAGGAGAGATGACATCACTTCCTCCTTCCTGGCAGGCAGGGGAAGCTCTCTCATTCGCCGGGAGCGATCGAGAGGGGGTGGCCGGAATCGAACGGCTGTCCCCTCATGCCGGATCGCTCCCGAAGGTAAAACGACCACCCACTGTAAAGAAGGGGGGTCCGATCGGACCCCCCAACTATACAAAGGCAATCACGTATATGTACGTGATTCTGCCTGTCGGTGCCATTCTGCTGACGTATATTTACAGTGGGCGGTCGTTAAGTGGTTAAGCGCAACACATTTTTATATATATATATACTGTGATAATATCTTACGTTAGTGGTGCAGCTGTTCATTTGATGATTTATATCACACAAGCACAGTTTATTATTATATTTGTCACTTATAAGATTAGATGGCTAGGTTTACGACTTACAAGTTAAAGGCAGTTTTTCTGCGGGAACCAATAATAGAGTGCATCACCTGATTGGACACATCTGACAGATGTGCCTGATTAACCACTTGACAACTGGGCACTTAAACCCCCTTCCTAACCAGACGAATTTTCAGCTTTCGGTGCTCTCACATTTTGAATGACAATTACTCAGTCATACAACACTGTACCCATATGAAATTCTTGTCCTTTTTTTCACACAAATAGAGCTTTCTTTTGGTGGTATTTAATCACTGTTGGGTTTTTTATTTTTTGCGCTATAAGAGAAAAAAGACTGAAAATTTTGTAAAAAAATGAATTTTTCTTTGTTTCCGTTATAAAATTTTGCAAATTAGTATTTTTTCTTCATATATTTTGGCCAAAATTTATACTGCTACATATCTTTGGTAAAAATAAGTACAAATTGTTGTATATTATTTAGTCTTTGTGAAAGTTATAGAGTCCACAAGCTATGGTGCCAATACCTGAAAATTGATCACACCTGAAGTACTGACAGCCTATCTCATTTCTTGAGACCCTAACATGCCAGAAAAGTACAAATACCCCCCAAATGACCCCTTTTTGGAAAGAAGACATTCCAAGGTATTCAGAAAGAGGCATTGTGAGTTTTTTGAAGTTGTCATTTTTTCCCACAATTCTTTGCAAAAATCAAGATTTTTTTTTCTTGTCCACAAAATTGTCATATTAGCAGGTTATTTCTCACACACAGCATATGCATACCACAAATTACACCCCAAAACACATTCTGCTATTCCTCCCGAGTATGGCGATACCACATGTGTGAGACTTTTACACAGCGTGGCCACATACAGAGGCCCAACATGCAGGGAGCACCATCAGGCGTTCTGGAGAACCCAGGCCAATTCTGACATTTCTCTCCTACATGTAAAAATCATAATTTGTTTGCTAGAAAATTACATAGAACCCCAAAACATTATATATGTTTTTTTAGCAAAGACCTTAAAGAATATAATGGTGGTCATTGCAACTTTTTATCTTGCACGGTATTTGCGCAGAAATTTTTCTAACGCGTTTTTTACGGAAAAAAACTGTTTTGTGCCTAAAAGAAAAAAAAACAGTAAAGTTAGCCCAATGTTTTTGCATAATGTGAAAGATGAAGTTACGCCGAGTAAATAGATACCTAACATGTCACCCTTCAAAATTGCACACGCTCGTGGAATGGCGCCAAACTTCGCTACTTAAAAATCCCCATAGGCAACGCTTTAAATATTTTTACTGGTTACATGTTTTGAGTTACAGAGGAGGTCTAGGGCCAAAATTATTGCTCTCGCTCTAACGTTCGCAACGATACCTCACATGTGTGGTTTGAACACCGTTTTCATATGTGGGCGGGGCTTACGTATGCGTTCACTTCTGCATGCGAGCTCGCGGGGGCAGGGGCGCTTTAAAAAAAATATATATATTTTATTGTTCATTTTACTTAATTTATTTTAGTTTGACATGTTTTTCCGCCCCAAATTTTTTTTTGATCACTTTTATTCCTATTACAAGGAATGTAAACATCCCTTGTAATAGGAATATGGCATGACAGGTCCTCTTTACAGTGAGATATGGGGGGGGGGGTGTCAATAAGACCCCACATCTCACCTCTAGGCTGGGAAGCCTGAAAAAAAAAACAAAAAAAAAACAATCCTGGCTTTGATCGTAGCGGTGAGTCGGTAGAAGCACCGGAGGGCAGCGGGAGGGGGGGGGGGCATCCCCTCTCACCTTCCGTAAGAGCGATCAAACGGTGGAACAGCCGCTATGATCGTTCTTATGGTGTAGGGAATCGCCAGCTGAAAAAGCGAATATCTGAATGATGCCTGTAGCTGCTCCCATCATTCAGATATCTCCGCACAAAGTCAAGGACGTCATATGACGGCCGGCGGGCGGAAAGTGGTTATTGCAGAGTTTTGCCGGGTATTGCGGAGTATTGCCGGGTATTGCGGAGTATTGACGGGTATTGCGGAGTATTGCCGGGTATTGCGGAGTATTGCAGGGTATTGCGGAGTATTGCAGGGTATTGAGGAGTATTGCAGGGTATTGTGGAGTATTGCCGGGTATTGTGGAGTATTGCCGGGTATTGTGGAGTATTGCCGGGTATTGAGGAGTATTGCCGGGTATTGAGGAGTATTGCCGGGTATTGTGGAGTATTGCCGGGTATTGTGGAGTATTGCCGGGTATTGTGGAGTATTGCAGGGTATTGAGGAGTATTGCAGGGTATTGAGGAGTATTGCCGGGTATTGTGGAGTATTGCCGGGTATTGAGGAGTATTGCCGGGTATTGAGGAGTATTGCCGGGTATTGTGGAGTATTGCAGGGTATTGTGGAGTATTGCAGGGTATTGAGGAGTATTGCCGGGTATTGTGGAGTATTGCCGGGTATTGTGGAGTATTGCCGGGTATTGTGGAGTATTGCCGGGTATTGAGGAGTATTGCAGGGTATTGTGGAGTATTGCAGGGTATTGTGGAGTATTGCAGGGTATTGAGGAGTATTGCAGAGTATGGCAGGGTATTGCGGAATATGGCAGAGTATTGCACAGTATGGGCAGAGTATGGGCAGGGTATTGCACAGGGTATTGCAGAGTATGGGCAGGGTATTGCAGAGTATTGCACAGGGTATTGCAGAGTATTGCACAGGGTATTGCAGAGTATTGGCAGGGTGTATTGCAGAGTATTGGCAGGGTGTATTGCAGAGTATTGGCAGGGTGTATTGCAGAGTATTGGCAGGGTGTATTGCAGAGTATTGCACAGGGTATTGCAGAGTATTGGCAGGGTGTATTGCAGAGTATTGGCAGGGTGTATTGCAGAGTATTGCACAGGGTATTGCAGAGTATTGCACAGGGTATTGCAGAGTATTGCACAGGGTGTATTGCAGAGTATTGCACAGGGTGTATTGCAGAGTATTGCACAGGGTGTATTGCAGAGTATTGGCAGAGTATTGCACAGGGATGGCTGAGCAGGGATGGATGGATTGCTGGATCTGTGACTGCAATTGTCACAGATCCAGCCCACAGCTGACATGGGGGAGGGAGAGGACATGATCCGCTCCCTCCCCTCTCCTCTCACACTGTACCGATCGGTACAGAGAGGGGAGAGAGGAAACCGGCGTCATCACATGACGCCGGTCTGTTTACAAGTGATCGCTCCGTCATTTGACGGAGCGATCACGTGGTAAACGGCCGCGATTAGCGGCCATCTACCGTGATCCGTGATGCGCCGGGTCTTCCGGACCCGGCGGTCACGGTCATATCCTGGAGCGCGCCCCAGGGGGCGCGCAGGAGCAAGATTCTGTGAGGACGTCCCTGGGACGTCCACTCAGGATAACTCGACCGCGCTGTGGACGTCTTTTGTACATGGCGCGGTCGGGAAGTGATTAAGGAAGCGCGATCCAGGGGTCCAATGTCACAGTTGCCAGCCAACGGGATCGCTCACTAATCCCTGCACATACCTTGCCAGCCACACCTGCACACTGCCGCCAGCTGTGCTATGCAGACAAGAGACACTGGATGTTTAAGGGCTAGGGACGTTTCATTTTAAGAGTTAGGGTAAAGCATTATAAGCTGAGTGTTAACAGGTGATTGAAAAACATCAACTAAGCTTTTTTTCTTTCAATCTAAGTTGTAGATAGAGTATGGAAAGGCTACTACTACTGTCAACATTTTATTTCTGTCTAAGGAAATTTCCCTTCATTTCTTGAAAAGAAAATGAGGTGAAATCACCTCCAATGGGGGCAAAGGCAGAGTTTAAATCCTGAAATACCAACCCTTACCACTCAATTTAAAACTAAAAAAGGAAGTTTTGACTTTATTTTTGATGGTTAGATTTCCTGGTGAGTGTTACAGTGGAGTGATATGCTAAAGCCGGGTTACATATTATGAATGTTCTTTCTCACACTTTAATTTGTACTTGAATACCTAAGCTCTGAGAACCAATTACACCCTAATACCATTGCATCTATCTTTGCATAAAGCTTAACTCCAGGCAGATAGAAAAACAAAAATGAATGCATCTCTGTATTCATGAATGCATCCTTGGGCGTCATTCACAAGTTTATATTTATTTATGCAGGATTTAGCTGGTAGCAAGATCCAGCATTAAAAGTTGTCTGTAGGCTATACTCATCATGTAATATTTGGGCAAATGTTTACATGCGTACAATATACAGTGTAAATGAACCCTATTGGTTGCTACAGCTACTCAGGGCCTGACATACTGTATAAATATTACCAAAGTGGAGACGCCAGTACCACCACTGCCAGTTACGTGCTATTGATATTTATATGTCGGCCTTGAGTACGTCATTCATAAAGCTATGGCGCATGCACACAATAATCTTAGCCAATTATGAGTATGATAATTGTAGGCCAAGGTCAATTCTGCACATGTGCTACTACAAAATGATGAATGACTTTTTCAGGGTCAACATGCAAACATTAATATTCTTCAATAAGTGCTGTAAGAGCCGCTAGCTACAAATTTGTAATATTTACATGTCAGCCCTAAGCAGCAGCTGCAGCCATTATGTGCTGTATAGTGTAAGCATGTAAATGCTAGCACGATTGTTTACATGTGTACAGTGTAAAATATAGTCCCAATTATGGCCCTGAACGCAGCTTTTTATTTTTTTGCTGCTGAATGCAACGTAACCGCACCTGTGTGAATGGGCCCATAGACTTCTATACCGCTGTGCACAGATGCGTAAATAGCTACTGTATTTGCATCAGTACTCAGCATTTTTGACGCCTATTTGAATGAACCCTAATGCATTTTTTTAAATGCAAGCAGTGTAAATACCTGAATTTGATCTGGTATCAGCCTCTTGCACTCATTGTACAATGGAGTTCAGACTAAAGGAGGGATAAGCAGCACAAGGCACCAATCAGTTGTGCTGCAGTGCAAGGAACATGCTGATGGGAGGGATAAGTAGAGAGACTGAGAAATTAGCTCATCAGCCTGCTACTTCTCCCTTCACTGTCCAGTCACAGGGAGAGAACGAGACCTGTAAGTGTTATTAAACTATAGTAGAAAAAAATCAGGTGCCCTGATCTAAAGTGAAAGGGCAGCACAGTAGCTAAGTGGTTAGCGCATCCGCCTAGCAGCACTAGGGTCATCCATTCAAATCCCAACCACAGTCTAAATTGCTCCATGTATGAATGTGAATTAGGGACTTTAGATTGTAAGCTCCTTGAGGGCAGGGACTAATGTAAATGTACAATGTATACAGTACGTAGCACTACCCCCGTAGGAGCTGCTGGTTATTTTTGGTCCTGCCGTTACCCCACAGTTCAACGTATCAAAACTTGCTTGGCTCTAAATTGGGCAATGTGCCCACAGATGCATGCATCAGTCACTTAGTCTTTTTCCAATGCTTTTTTATTAAACACAGCTTGCAGCAGTAGAGGGATGGAGGGTTAGGGGAATTCAGATACCTTGTGCATATCACTGAGAAACTTGAGAGCCTGGAGACAAGTACACTTTCTGTCAACGGATCTTGCTCACCCGGATAGGCCTCTCTCACTGGCCTAGCAGCCGGAATGATGCACGGACAAAAGTCTCTGCCACAGACTTGGTGATAGTAATAACTGTTGAACAATCCTCTGCCACAGGATTTGGAAATCAGTAATTGCTTGAGCGAACACAGCTACACAGTACCAAAGTCCTTTAAGCCATCCGGCAGTACTGTGAGGTAGATTGGTTAGGATGCATCCTCCAATTGAGTCACCAGGCTCTTTTTGAGATATCAGCCTTTTGCTCGGTCCTCTCCAAGAAGAGTCCTCCCCTGGATCTTCCAATTGCTCGGCTTCTTCCCGCAGGCAAGACAGCACAGGACCATCCCCGGACCAGTAGGCCCCAGACAGACTTCTGGGCCTACTTAAAGTAACGTAGCCTAGGGCCAGCAGGGCCCCCGAGGCAGAAGAGGAGTTGTCACATACCTTAGGCCAGGCGGGCCATGAGGTCAGAGAGAAAGAAAAATGGCATCTGCCCCTTAAGTATCCTCTCCCAGAATGCACAGCGGTAAACCACTCCCACTGGGCTGTTTCTGGGGAAGGGACACCCAATACACTCCAGCCTGTTGTATTTCCAACACTGGCCGGTGGTGACAGCGACACCTACCGGCGACAGTGGGAAATGCTCTCAACACAGCCAACGCTGGAACAGAGGCTAATTTAGCCATAAACATTACGTTCTGAACTATGTACAATTCAGACGACCCACTAAATTTACACAATAGCGCCTGGTTAACAGGAGCAGGGCGCTACAAGTATTTTTGTTAAGCACTGCGTCAATTGACGGCACTTTATAAGTACCTGTAAATAATAAATAAAGAAAACATTGTGCTGTGTGACAGGGCTGTGTAATCCCAGAACTGGATGAACAGAAATACAAATCCTTTTGCAGGTAAAGCAGCTCCCTTATTTCATCTGCAAATATAGCCGTTTGCCTGGAGTTGAGTTTGAAGTATAGTGATTGCTGTCAGATTGAATGCATATGACATTTGCATGGATGACAGCAAAGCAACTTAATTTGTTAGTGGATAATCCAGACTCACCAGTGCCACAGGTCACAGAACATTCACCCTGTATTGGGCTCCACACAAAAACCTGCGTATCATTCCAGAAGGGAAAGACGCTGAGAGGCAAATCTCCTTTTACTGAAGAAATGATCTGATGGCAGAGAAAATAAATCAGAATGAATATTAATCTAAACATGTACTGTAGGTCCAGATTTTTACCTGGAAAAGGAGATAACAGAAAAGTTATGATGAAGTTTAGTGACTTGGCAAAAATGGGGTGTTAATAAAGATGAAGTTGTCCTTAAGGCCGGGTTCACACTAGCTGCGGCTCGCAGTAGGGGGTCCGGGGTGTTCCTGTTCTCCATTTCAGGTACGAATCAGGTCCAATTTTTTTCCTGAATTCGGACCTGAAACTAAACCAAAGACACACAGGACCCTTTTCCAGTGCGGACTGCGGCCAACTGGGAGATGTGTGAACCGGGTCCATTGAAAGCCGGTCACAGTCTCCTGTCATGTACATTGGATGCGGAGAAATCTACATCCAATTCGCATAAGTGTTAACCCAGCCTTAAAGTGATGCTGTCATTAAAATGTAAAATAGGCATACCTGCTCATGTTGACAGAACAACACTGCTCAGGAGACAATCTCTGCTGGAGTCAGCTGCAAAACAGGCACTTCCAAGAATATTAATCTTCTTGGTCCCTCACAACTCACTGGTTCCTACCACCAAATTTCTAGGGCTGTGGAAATTAACTATTAATTCCTCGATTAATCGTTTAGGTTTTTTGATCGATCAAAATTACGGGTCTTCAGGGAGTTCTGTCGGAGATCCGGTGACGCCACAGACACCAACGGGGCTTCCCGTGTCCATCTGAAGGACTCCTTTGCTGTGCCTTCATATCTGCATGCCGGCGGGACCTTACTATCTGGCACACGCAAGGGCTGTTACACTTCCCTCTATCAACCTGGGATTCTACAACCATCCACTGGGAGTTGTGATAGTTCCCTTCACGGGACATCTACATGCCGACGGACTGATGTTAACCCCTCCTCATCTGGATTCAGCAGTGGTATCGTTGTACACATTTTTATACCAGTATCATACTTAGCTACATGTTTTTTTTTACTGCTTTTGCTACCGTTTGATATTACTCGCACCATTTTTACAGTTTATGTAGCTACATCGATTTTATCTCCAGTGCAATATTTATTTTGTTACCTACTTGAAGACTATAAAAGTTTTAATGCTATTCCCATCGAGCGCTGCCTTTGTGTGTTTTTTGTATCCTGCTAATCATTTTTCCAGTGGTTGGTAGCTGCACTGGGAATCGGCCTGCAAGGAGATCAGCTAAAAGTAGTTGGATCTATGTGCGTTATAATTAATCTAAATTCGTCGATTAATCGATTAAAAAAAAAAAAAACGATTAATCGAACACGAAAATTTTAATCAGTAACAGGCCTACAAATTTAACATCAATACTGTGTCCCGTAGTGATGCTGAGGTCGGCAGGAGAAATCAGTGATCACTTTAGCAAATGCAATAAATGGACACTCCTGAAAATGTTGGTTTACCTGAATTTAGAGAATTTTACCTGAACGGAGCAGTATTCTGACAGCACAGGCAATGAAATTATCTCATCAGGCAATTGTTGCTCCTTCACTGTCCATCCACAGTCCAGAAGTGGGGAAGAGACCTACCTGTGTTGCTTGACTGCAGCAGAGAAAAGTAGGAACACCAGGCTGGCTGAGCGGACTGTGTAATTCTCAGGACTTATTAGATTAGGGTGACCAGACATCCCCGGTTTCCAGGGACAGTCCCCGGATTGAGGACACTGTCCCCGGACCAAATCTGTCCCCGGTTTTGTCCCCGGATTGGATTTGAAGAGGGGCTGGGAAAATTTCAAAGGCAGTCAGTGCAGAATTAAAAAAAATAATTCTGAATTACACTCCGCCGCTCAGACTAGCTTAGGGGGGTGTATTTTTTCCATTATCTGTGCCCCTTTCTGATGATCATGTGCTGGTCGGAGCGGAGGGAATATTTCTTTAATTTTGGGCACATGCCCATTCAGCTCCGCTCGCATGTTCTTCTGCCTTGGCTCAAGTCCCGGCCAGCCGCCTGCTTGCTTATCTCCTTGCCTTCCCTGGAGGAGTGATCTTGCTCCGCTCCCCACCCAGTAGTAGCCGGGGCCCGGAGAGTAAGACTTGACAGACTGTGAGGCGGGCAGCGGCGGCGACGGGCAGAGAGTCGCTGATTGCCGCCATTACTAGTAAAAAAATAAAAAAAAATATGTCCCCGGATTTTATTTTAAGAATCTGGTCACCTTATATTAGATATACAGTAAATACAAATCCCTTGGCAATACACAACAGGTGAATTAGATCTGTTATCCTGGAGTTCAGCTTTAAGTTTGTTTAGTGTTTAAGGTGCTATAGTCCTTAAAATAAACAACTTTATTTTATTCTAATCTCGAAAGGAAACCATGTTAAACTCCCCTGTGAATTTCTATTTCTTTCTAGATTGTATATGAAGACAAAGCATACTCACCCTTTCCCAGCCAACAGGGCACACACTGATCACACATGGAACATGTTCTGATGGCTTCTCCTGCCTTGAGCATTTAGAGGCATCCACCACAGCGTCCAAGCCAGACTGAGATTGTACACAGGAGACTTGGCGCCTTGCTGTCCCCGAGCCGCAGATTGTTAAGCAAGGACCGGTCTCTGACACCTCCCACCTGAACAGAAGGAAAACATTTATGTCAGCATTCAGAAACAAGTTGGACAAATTCTACACAGTTTCTCGTTGCTTCCAGTGGTTTCTGTATATCCAGTAAGGAAAAAAGAGAAAATGGCAAACAGTTCAATCATTTTATGGCCTACTGGTGTTACCATTTTCCCTCTTTCCCATCTATGAAGGATAAGAGGGAAGTTACATATTAGAATGTTTTTGAATATCTACTACTGCTTTCCACATCATGGGGATACCTTGCTGGGCACGGCTCTGTGTTACAGGAAACAAAGGCTTCTGGCCTAGAGGTGTGGGCACATTGCCATTCCAGCACAACGGTCTCAGCGTCACGCAGCTTTTGGACACACTGGATTGTCCTGCTCATTAGCCCCCCTCCACAGGAGGCGGTACATGCAGAGGACTCTATTACGTCCCACCTGGGGAAAAAAAAAAGACATACTGAATGAGATAGATGTAATAGAGGTAGTAATGTAGCACCGAGAGAATTGTAAAAAGAAAATCTTTGAACTTCCAGAGCTCTCACAAGTCATAGGCAAACTTTCATTTGCTAAATATGTATTCCAGGTCTGTGCTTTGGAAATAACAACACTGTGAACTATAAATATACATATACCGCGCTGTCAAAAAATAATATATATATATATAGCAGCCAGCACAGCAGTAGATCAAATTGCAAAAAGTGACAAATAGGTAGGAAAGTGCAGCGCTAACAAGTGATCAATTGATAAACCACTCCAAATAATATAAATAAACTAATATATACTCAAAAGGGGGGCGAGTTTGGGACTTTGAAGGAAGCACATAGGTGGAACAATGAATTTTTTGAAAAAAAAGTACCATTTATTAAAACCACATAAGTTATACATATATCTTGGCCATAAGGCTCCATATAAAGACATAAGTTAACAAGAATAATACAAGACAATTGGATCACAACATGTTGTAGAAACATATTACATCTAGGAGAACCAAAGGTACTAAAAGGCTCGTGGGCTCGACGCGTTTCGGCGATTAATCGCCTCATCAGGAGCAGATGCGTTTAGTCTAAAAAAGTTGAAAGAAAAATAGGGGACCGGTGATTGAATTCTAGGGACACTGGGATAAAAAACATTGCTTATATAAAAAGTGACAGTGGCCTCATCATTGCATTGGGAAGCAATGCTGAGGCCACTGTCACTTTTTATACAAGCGCTTTTTTACTTCTTACAAACGTGAGTGTATTTCCTTCATCTGCCTGTCCGTGCCATTCTGCCGACATATATCGTTGTGCGATGGTCAGCAAGCGGTTAAAGAAGCTGCATACTGTTATGCCTTGTACACACAATAGGAATTTCCAATGGAAAAAGTCAGATGGACTTTTTCCATCGGAAATTCCTACCGTGTGTAGCCCCATCTGAGTTTTTTCATGGGAAATTCTGTCGGAGTTTAGATATAGAACATGTTCTATTTTTCTCCGATGGAATTCTGATGTAATTTGGCCAGGCAAAAGCCCGATCGTGTGTACAAGGCATTAGGCTCCAGTCCAACTGCTCAAACGCTGGTTCTGACAGTGGAAGTTTTTTTACTTGGCTGCAAATCACTGGCCAGCTGCCTCTGCCTCATCAGGTGTGGCCTTTTTTGAGCAGTTGATGGAGGAAAGAAAATAAATGGATTTTCTCTGGGCATCACGTGAGGCCAGTCACTTCACTGGGTATATGTAAGGGTTTACAACCACTTTAAGCATTTTGTTTCTAATATGATTATAATGCAATGTCCTCTATAATACTCCATCCAAATATTGACCAAATAAAACTAACACACCTCGGAGGGCAGGGGTCATCTCCACAAGGTTCCTGTGCTGGGCCAAGAATCTCAGAATAATTACAAAACTTGGATTCAGCTGGCATTTGAAGAATGTGGTCGAAGCATTCATAGACAACATTTCGAAATCCTAGAGGATGACATTACCAGGACAGAATATTAATGATGATGATATTTATGCTAAGGTACAATGCATGGGTGTAACCATACCTCCCAACTGGCATGGATTGTGCGGGTTTTACCCGCAGAGGCTCCTCCTTCCCGCACTCCCGTGAGACTATCATGTTTCCCGCACAGCAGGAAACATGAACAGAAGGAGAGGAGCAGCAGCAGCAGGTAAGAGCCCCCCCCCCCCGCGATCGGCGCACTAGTATGCCCCAAAAAGTTCCCGGCGGCAACCCCCCCCCCCGCTCAACAACTTCTGTGCCTCTTAAAATGCCTTTTCTTATTTTGTCTGAGTCAATGGTCAACGGTCACTTACAGCCTGACAGCTGCTGCCCTGTCAACTTCCTGACCGCATTTCCTGTCTCCTGACTTCCAAAAACGCCTAACAGTGTTGAATATCAGAGCCATGGAGTTGTTCACATTCTTGCCTACTTAACTGTTGTGCAAATCCAGGACAGTGTAAGGGCTCATGTACACACAGACTATGTTAACCGTCAGCTGCAGGAAACCGCAATTTTGTGGCGTTTTGTGGCCAAAACGTTCCTATCCTGAATGCGATTTTTCCGCATTCAGGAGAGGGAAGTTGAGGAAGGTTGAACCTTCCCTAACTGCAGCAGCTGCTAAACTCTTATAAAAGCCTATGGGTGTTATTTACAAAAGGCAAATCCACTTTGCACTACAAGTGCAAGCTACCAGTGCAAAGTGCACTTAAAATTGCACTGAAAGTGCACTTGGAAGTGCAGTCGCTGTAAATCTGAGGGGTAGATCTGAAAGGAGGGGGAGCTCTGCTGATTTTATTATCCAATCATGTGCAAGCTAAAATGCTGTTTTTTATTTTCCTTGCATGTCCCCCTTGCATCTACAGCGACTGCACTTCCAGTGCAATTTCAAGTGCACTTTGCACTTGTAGTGCAAAGTGGATTTGCCTTTCTTAAATGACCCCCTATGTGTACATGGACACATAGGCTTTTATAGAGTCGCGTTTAAGAGCATTGGCAAAACAAAGCCATAAGCTCCTTGACTCAAGTTTAGAAGCTGTAGTGTGTACATGAGCTCTTAAAGGTTAGGCAGTTGACAAGACAGCAATTGTCAAAACTCAGGTGACCACTAATTTCTGGCTCTCAAGCTGAAGTGTCAGGCTTAGACAAAGTATACAAAGCTAAATAGGGAGGTTAATAAATAGAGCTAAATTCATGTTTACATGTGTTTTTACATATGTATGCAGTCAATAGTTAATACTTACCTTAAAAAAATATATATATATGTAGCGCCCTGCTCCTGTTGACCAGGGGCTATCATGTAAATTTAGTGGGTCATTTGAATTGTACATAGTTCAAAATGTAATGTTTATGGCTAAATTAGCCTCTGTTCCAGCTTTGGCTGTGTTGGGAGCATTTCCCACTGTCGCCGGTAGGTGTCGTTGTCACCACCAGCCAGTGTTGGAAATACAACAGGCTGAAGTGTATTGGCTGTCCCTTGCCCAGAAACAGCCCAGTGGGAGTGTTTTACCGCTGTGCATTCTGGGAGAGGATACTTAAGGGGCAGACGCCATTTTTCTCGCCCTCTGCCCTCCTGGCCCGCCTGGCCTAAGGTATGTGACAACTCCTCTTCTGCCTCGGGGCCTGCTGGCCCGAGGCTACGTTACTGCAAGTAGGCCCGGAAGTTGTCTGGGGCCTACTGGTCCGGGGATGGTCCTGTGCTGTCTTGCCTGCGGGAAGAAGCCGAGCAATTGGAAGATCCAGGGGAAGACTCTTCTTGGAGAGGACCGAGCAGAAGGCTGGTATCTCAAGAAGAGCCTGGTGACTCAATTGGAGGATGCATCCTAACCTATCTACCTCACAGTACTGCCAGATGGCTTAAAGGCTTTGGTACTGTGTAGCTCTTTGTTCGCTCAGTCAATTACTTATTACCAAATCCTGTGGCAGAGGATTGTACAACAGTTGATTACTATCATCAAGTCTGTGGCAGAGACTTATGTCCGTGCATCATTCCGGCTGCTAGGTCGGTGAGAGAAGCCTATCCGGGTGAGCAAGATTCATTGACAGCAAGTGTACTTGTCTCCAGGATCTTAATTTCCTCAGTGATCTGCACAAGGTATCTGAATTCCCCTAACCCTCCATCCCTCTACTGCTGCAAGCTGTGTTTAATAAAAAAACATTGCCCAATTTAGACTCAAAGTTCTGGGACCGGTGAAGTTTGGGGTAACGGCAGGACCAAAAATAAACAGCATCTCCTACAGGGGTAGTGCTACATATATATATATATTATATATATATATATATATATATATATATATATATAAAATTATATATATAATTATATATATATATATATATATATTTTTTATATTAGTGTAGCGGGGGTCTAAATTTAGGGGGTACACCTGGGTGGTAGTATGATCCAGGATGTGCTAATTGTGAAGGGATTTACACCATTCATAATTGTGGAGGACTTGGTGGTGTGCTATTCTCCTTGACCTGTGGGTGGCGATGTTCCCACGGGTTGGGGTAGAATCATTGCCACAGTGCTGTCTCCTTTTTGTCCCTTTCCGGCGGTGGTACGGCGGGGCGGGGAACCTGCTGTGGCATCACGGGAGGAGATAAAGGGGGATAGATGCCCTCGCCACGAGGTCTTCTTCATCTGGATTCCGCGCCCAGGCACCTTAGGCCTGGGTGCTGGCGGTTCAGAGTTCCGGCCTAGGTGCCCATGGCCTGGCCGGAGCGGTGTTGGAGTCCATCCCAGGCACCTTAAGCCTGGGGTGAGGTACTACATCGGAGGCCTGGGGCTCAGTGACTTCGACTGGGTCCCGCAAGGGCGGATTTGTCCGAGGGTCCCTGAGGTGGATGGGGCTCGTATCTGAGGCGAGGAGGCCGGAGAGGTCACCCTTCTGAAGAAACGGAGCAGCATCAACCCGGTGACAGAGGGGCCTCTGGTAACTCTTGGAGGGACATCTTCCCCCAGATAGGGGCCACAACGCAGCGAAGGTACTCCTGTTTCTGTTTTCTGGGGTCGCTGGTAGAGACCCTGAAGGTTTAAGTTCTTTCACAAGCTATGGGCTTTAGCAACCGCTGGTGAATCCACAGTGGTTTAGTTTACTTATCAGGACAGTGCCTCGACCTGCTCACCCCACCGTATTGAACTGTTTATTGGGTCTCAACCAGTCGGCTGGTAAAGGACTGTTTATTGGAGTGTGTTAATAAACAAGAGTTGGACCCTCTATCGGTGTGTGGAACTCTGGTTAATGGGAGCAAAGGGGAGTGTCAGTACAGCAGGACTTGGTTCTTAAAGAGACACACAGGCCCGAGGAGAATAACAGGTACTGGCCTTCACCTCACCCGCAGCAATGGGGAGGACATGGGCCGTAGCACATCTCACCCTCACGTACAATATACCCCTAGACCAGAAAGAGGGGGTGAGGCCGCTACACGTGGGGGCTCGTAAGTCCGGGATAATGTGTGTTTTGACTATGGAACTGAGAACGTCTGTGTTTGAACTTTTGCTGCCCGGAGGAGTTCCGAGTGGGTCAGCCAGATTACTGGCCAAAGTGCATCCCTGCTCGAAGTCGTGGACATGACCCTAAGACGGGAAAGGCCCATGCAGAAGAGCGAGAAGAGGGAGAAGACCAGCCGTGTGACGTACTACATGTGGGGGCTTTTACTACACTGCGCCATGAGGCACCCCATAGCTGCGCAGTTCGTGGGCGGAGACTGGTGGAAGCCCGTGAAAACGTGCAAGTTGTGGGAGGAGTCTGGCCATGTGAGGAGATACACGTGGAGACTCCGGCGCGTGGTCAATGCGTGATGGAGCAGCAGATAGTTGGGATGACCTCAAGTTCCCCGTGGATTCCGGTTCCCTACCCAACGAAGATGACTGCTTTTGCTTCTCCCCTCACAGACACGGGGATAAGACTTAGACCCCGAGGGCAGTTGGCTCTGTATTCCTGCAGAGACATGGAGGCCCTCGGCGTGATCTGTCCCGGATGCTCGGAACTGGTGGTCAACCTGAAGCCATTCGGGCGTTGCGAGGCATGCAAGGAGTTTCTATTCGAGGTGGAGCCATCCACAGCAGGGCCCCAGGCCCTTCGCCTCAACTGCCTCACAGGTACCGCTACTCCGGAAGGGGAGATCCAGGCCTTTTGCGGAGATTCCCGTACGCACTGACCAGGGCGACGTGACTGCCCAACCAGAGACTGAGAGAGAAAAATCCGAGGATGCTGCTTCGGTCGCCACAAGCTTCCTGCTCCCACCTCCGAAGAGGAAAGTCGGCCTGGTACAGGCCTCCTGTGGTCGTGGTCGAGCTTCACCCCGCCGCTTGCCTGACCTGGATGGCGCTGGTAGAGAGAAAAGTCCTGGACATCCTGCTTCTTCAAAAGGTCCAGGTGAGCCAGGGGCTGGGACTGTGGTGGTGGTTGGAGGTGTCGGGAGTCCACAGTCGGTGGAGCCCGTAAAGGAGGGTGATTCCGTGTCAACCGGGAATTACCTACCCGCAGAGATGTATGACACTTCCGACCTAGAGAGCCTGTCGGACTGTGGAGATGATGGTGACATTGATGAACTCTTTCACCACAAGGGCTGGGACAAAAAGCCATTGCCCGTGCTACGTGCACCATGGGATCTGCCTATGTCCACAGGAGACAGTACGCCCCGGGCGGAAGCCCCGGAGCTCACGAGGAAGCCTAGTCCTCCGCTTGTTCTTCCACCTCCCGCAGCATCACCCATTCTGGTAGCGGGAACACAGCGCGCATCACTGCGGGCACCGAGTTTCAACCCATCAGAGGTAGTTAAAGTACCTCGGCATCCAGAAGCCATCGTGCCACCCGGAGAGGGAGAGCGGGCCATGATGTCACCTTTGGCCCGACTGCAGAGGCTCTTCAGTCAGAGGGTTGCCCGTGAGTATGGATGGGAGTATCCTTACTTGCCTCGGGACTTACTTTTTGAGGTTAAAGTCCTGCGGCAGCGATGGTATGACGAGTTCGTCTGGGAGAAGCTTAAAGTGCCCCATGCCCGCCGGTACTTGTCCTGTTCACCATCAGTGTCTAAACAATTCAAGGACTGCAGAGCGGAATGGATGTTGGGCCGTCATATCCATGCAGACAATGTGCTTATCTACCGGAAGGATGGAGAGGCCGTTGACTATACTGTTGAAACCTTTGATAAGCATCTGAAGCTCCTGTTCTTACCGCATCCTAAGTTCTATTTGTAGGAGAAAAGACTCCTGTATGTTCTCTTGTTGCTGGACTTTCTGGAAGTGTTTTCCCAGAATACAAGAACTGTGCCCTGTTTTTTTATTTTATTTGGGCTTTTCCACTCTTTGGAGAAATGGGAGCTGTTTGTTTTGTTCTCCCTTTTTCTTCATGCATTAAAGGCAAAGACATTGGGGTAGAATCAGAGTAGGGACACAGTCAGAAGAAGGAGGGTTGTCTGGAAGATTCGACCAAGTGTCATCACCGCGACACTGTCACCAGGTGGCAGTGTTGTGCAACGACTGTTTTTTTTTTTTTACACTTGCACCACCTTACTCATTGGAGCGAATGGGTCTCTCGGCTGATAGACCCATTCATTCCAAGTTACACCGATGTGTTAGGATGTTGTGTTTTCTTTTTTTTCCCTCTTCTTTCCCCCTCTGCAGGAGATACATCTGTCAAGGCTACTGAGTTTGGGGTGGTTCTTAGACAGTGATGGGGGGAGGGATTGTAATTATATACATGTTCAAATGGTTTTATTGCAAAGTTGTATTATTTTATGTTCCCCTTCCCTTGAGCAGGTCTTGGCACAAATTGGGATTTCAAATTTGAGGGATGGCCTCTGGGGTCAGGCCCATGTTACCACTCCTTGGGAGACATGGGTTTGCACCAGATGCTGGGGACCAGCGTCAAATCACTAGGGGGAGAGTGTAGCGGGGGTCTAAATTTAGGGGGTACACCTGGGTGGTAGTATGATCCAGGATGTGCTAATTGTGAAGGGATTTACACCATTCATAATTGTGGAGGACTTGGTGGTGTGCTATTCTCCTTGATCTGTGGGTGGCGATGTTCCCACGGGTCGAGGTAGAATCATTGCCACAGTGCTGTCTCCTTTTTGTCCCTTTCCGGCGGTGGTATGGCGGGGCGGGGAACCTGCTGTGGCGTCACGGGAGGAGATAAAGGGGGAAAGACGCCCTCGCCACGAGGTCTTCTTCTTCTGGATTCCGCGCCCAGGCACCTTAGGCCTGGGTGCTGGCGGTTCGGAGTTCCGGCCTAGGTGCCCATGGCCTGGCCGGAGCGGTGTTGGAGTCCATCCCAGGCACCTTAAGCCTGGGGTGAGGTACTACATCGGAGGCCTGGGGCTCAGTGACTTCGACTGGGTCCCGCAAGGGCGGATTTGTCCGAGGGTCCCTGAGGTGAATGGGGCTCGTATCTGAGGCGAGGAGGCCGGAGAGGTCACCCTTCTGAAGAAACGGAGCAGCATCAACCCGGTGACAGAGGGGCCTCTGGTAACTCTCTTGGAGGGACATCTTCCCCCTGATAGGGGCCACAACGCAGCGAAGGTACTCCTGTTTCTGTTCTCTGGGGTCGCTGGTAGAGACCCTGAAGGTTTAAGTTCTCTCACAAGCTATGGGCTTTAGCAACCGCTGGTGAATCCACAGTGGTTTAGTTTACTTATCAGGACAGTGCCTCGACCTGCTCACCCCACCGTATTGAACTGTTTATTGGGTCTCAACCAGTCGGCTGGTAAAGGACTGTTTATTGGAGTGTGTTAATAAACAAGAGTTGGACCCTCTATCGGTGTGTGGAACTCTGGTTAATGGGAGCAAAGGGGAGTGTCAGTACAGCAGGACTTGGTTCTTAAAGAGACATACAGGCCCGAGGAGAATAACAGGTACTGGCCTTCACCTCACCCGCAGCAATGAGGAGGACATGGGCCGTAGCGCATCTCACCCTCACGTACAATATATACCCCTAGACCAGAAAGAGGGGGTGAGGCCGCTACATTATATATACTATATGCCACCATACCACCATATAGTCTCATTAAGAACTGAAGCCTTTGCTGGTAAATTTCATTGTGTGCCTCCAGTTTTCCATGTTCTTATTATATGGTAGTATCACAAGCTAAACCTCACACATTCTACTTTCTATCAGGAAAAATAAAATATACAATTTGTTTTATAGTATGAAGAGAAAGGTTTTAGTAGTCTCACCTCCTCCACAGCTGGCTGAACACGGTGCGAGGACCTGTAACCAGGCGTACGAATGATTCTTTTTGGCAACATAATAGCTGTAGGTGATGTCCGGATTGGTGACCTCTCCATATTCTGGCCCATATCTTCTGTAGACCTTTCAAGACAGTAGCCTTAATAATTCCAAAATTGAACAACAAAAAAAAAGTAAAAAATCAGCATGCTTCACATCATTTACCTGGACCTCAATGTCGGAGGAGGTGGGTCCACTGACAAGGACTTCTTCCAGACTGGGTAGCTTGTTATCAGTTAAAATCAATCTGTACTCCATCTGCTTGTCCTCCACGACAGAGGGATGAGTGATGTTTAAGGAGATACTCTGCTTTCCAGCTACAATGTAGTCAGCGTTTTCTTTAATAGCTGGATGACAACAGAAGAATGCAGATATCTGTGAAAGTTTCTAACTGTGCCATCACAGCTTCTTTTTTGTGGCATGATACAAATGTAAAAATACATAAATGCAAAATACATTTCTCAAATAAGGTCTACCGCCCTCCCTACCCCCATGATATGACTATATTTACAAGGGATTGTGGGATAGTTTGTTATTTCTTACCTAAATGAGTAAAGAGCGGCTTTTTATTGGTCACTCTAAGTGTCATGGCTCCAACCGGGATGGTCAGGAATGTGAAATATTCTGCAGCATAAGAAAATAAAAAAAGTACAGATAGATAGATGTATAGATAGATAGATGTATAGATAGATAGATGTATAGATAGATGGATAGATGGATAGATAGACAGCAGATTTTGCATTTTAGCAACTTTGGATTTAGATTTCACTATCCAAAGGATTGTAACTTACCCCCAGCTATTCCTTCTGTAAAAGAGCCACTAACTTTGTTACATGTACTGTTGTCCCCACCACAGACTCCACAGTGATCCGCCACCATCGCAGAATCCATCACTCCATTGCATCCAAAGACCTGAGCGAGACACCTGCATTACACACAGGCAGATTTAAAGCCCAACCTTTTTTCATTTTGGATAGGCTTGGAAAAAGTAAATACTTCTGTCAAAAATGTATTGCTGCCCATGACCCTGTTGAGGAGATTTCACCTCACTTCCTGTTTTTCAGTCAACTTGTGGCAGCAGGTCAAGAATTGAGGGGTGAATTAGGGGGCGCTATTTAGATAGAGCACACCTGCATGACACATACAATAAAATAATTATAATGAATAATAAACCCGTGCATATGACTGAATCCATAGTAATTTTTATATAGCTTGAAAATACGTGAGCATAAGGCCCCATGCACACGAGACGCCGGTGCAAACTCTGCTGAACACACGTTTTTAAAGGCTAAAACCGGCGTTTAAAAACGCCCGTTTTGCCGCGATTTTAGCGGCGTTTTACCGCGTTTGCGTCTATAGGCGTTTAGTTAAGAAACATCATAAGACCCTCCCTAAGCTCAAAAAACATTATTATTTAACCATTTCAGCCATTTTGGGAGACCAGCAGCTGAGAGAGCAGCAGTGTACTTGTATTTAGCGTATCACTTGCCACATCATCTGCCACAAGCTGTGGATTGTCCACTTGCCACGTCACCTGGCCACGTCACCTGCCACAAGTTGTGAATTGTCCACTTGCCACGTCACCTGCCACGTCACCTGGCCACAAGTTGTGGATTGTCCACTGGCCACATCACCTGCCACAAGTTGTGGAATGTTCACTTGCCACGTCACCTGCCACGTCACCTGGCCACGTCACCTGCCACAAGTTGTGCATTGTCCACTTGCCACGTCACCTGGCCACGTCACCTGGCCACGTCACCTGGCCACGTCACCTGCCACAAGTTGTGGATTGTCCACTGGCCACATCACCTGCCACAGGTTGTGGAATGTTCACTTGCCACGTCACCTGCCACGTCACCTGCCACAAGTTGTGCATTGTCCACTTGCCACGTCACCTGGCCACGTCACCTGCCACAAGTTGTGAATTGTCCACTTGCCACGTCACCTGCCACGTCACCTGGCCACGTCACCTGGCCACGTCACCTGCCACAAGTTGTGCATTGTCCACTTGCCACGTCACCTGGCCACATCACCTGCCACAAGTTGTGCATTGTCCACTTGCCACGTCACCTGCCACGTCACCTGGCCACGTCACCTGCCACAAGTTGTGAATTGTCCACTTGCCACGTCACCTGCCACGTCACCTGGCCACGTCACCTGCCACAAGTTGTGCATTGTACACTTGCCACGTCACCTGGCCACGTCACCTGGCCACGTCACCTGCCACAAGTTGTGCATTGTCCACTTGCCACGTCACCTGCCACGTCACCTGGCCACGTCACCTGCCACAAGTTGTGAATTGTCCACTTGCCACGTCACCTGCCACGTCACCTGGCCACGTCACCTGGCCACGTCACCTGCCACAAGTTGTGCATTGTCCACTTGCCACGTCACCTGGCCACGTCACCTGGCCACGTCACCTGCCACAAGTTGTGCATTGTCCACTTGCCACGTCACCTGGCCACATCACCTGCCACGTCACCTGGCCACGTCACCTGCCACAATTTGTGGATTTCCACCTGCCACGTCACCTGGCCACAAGTTGTGGATTGTCCACTTGCCACGTCACCTGCCACATCACCTGCCATGTCACCTGGCCACGTCACATGCCACGTCACCTGGCCACGTCACCTGCCACAAGTTGTGGATTGTCCACTTGCCACGTCACATGCCACGTCACCTGCCATGTCACCTGGCCACGTCACATGCCACGTCACCTGCCACAATTTGTGGCTTTCCACCTGCCACGTCACCTGGCCACGTCACCTGCCACAAGTTGTGCATTGTCCACTTGCCACGTCACCTGCCACGTCACCTGGCCACGTCACCTGCCACAAGTTGTGAATTGTCCACTTGCCACGTCACCTGCCACGTCACCTGGCCACGTCACCTGGCCACGTCACCTGCCACAAGTTGTGCATTGTCCACTTGCCACGTCACCTGGCCACGTCACCTGGCCACGTCACCTGCCACAAGTTGTGCATTGTCCACTTGCCACGTCACCTGGCCACATCACCTGCCACGTCACCTGGCCACGTCACCTGCCACAATTTGTGGATTTCCACCTGCCACGTCACCTGGCCACAAGTTGTGGATTGTCCACTTGCCACGTCACCTGCCACATCACCTGCAATGTCACCTGGCCACGTCACATGCCACGTCACCTGGCCACGTCACCTGCCACAAGTTGTGGATTGTCCACTTGCCACGTCACCTGCCACGTCACCTGCCATGTCACCTGGCCACGTCACATGCCACGTCACCTGCCACAATTTGTGGCTTTCCACCTGCCACGTCACCTGGCCATGTCACCTGGCACAAGTTGTGGATTGTCCACTTGCCACGTCACCTGCCACATCACCTGCCATGTCACCTGGCCACGTCACATGCCGCGTCACCTGACCACGTCACCTGCCACAAGTTTTGGATTGTCCACTTGCCACGTCACCTGCCACGTCACCTGCCACAATTTGTGGATTGTCCACCTGCCACGTCACCTGCCATGTCACCTGGCCACGTCACCTGGCCACGTTACCTGCCACAAGTTGTGGATTGTCTACTTGCCACGTCACCTGGCCACGTCACCTGCCACAATTTGTGGATTTCCACCTGCCACGTCACCTGGCAACATCACCTGCCACAAGTTGTGGATTGTCCACTTGCCACGTCACCTGCCACAAGTTGTGGATTGTCTACAGTGCAATGCAAGCAATTACAGTTTTTTTTCATATTTTTTTGATGGTTTTTCATCATTTGCCATCATTTTTGAGATTTCTAATGTAAAAAAATAGGTCACCTTTAAAAACGCTAATAAACGAAATCGCGGCAAAACGCCGGTACCCGCGTTTTGCCGCGTTTAGCCGCGTTTTGCGTCTGAAACGTGGAAAACTTTTGCGTCTGAACCCATTTTTTTGCTTCTGGAAAAACGAGGTTAAACGCAACTGCCTAAAAACGGCAATAAACGAGACTGTGTGCATGGACACATAGAATAACATTGAATGTGTTCAGGAGCAGTTGAAAAAAGTGTCCAACTGCCTCTGAACGCGCGTTTAACAGCAAATAACAGCGTCTCGTGTGCATGGGGCCTAATAACTGTGCTGAACCGATGTATAGAATAGTCCCAACAATCACAAAAATGATAAATTAGCATCACAGTCCAATCACATGATGATTGTTGCAAGGTGATCTATATTCCACACTCGACAGTGAAAAAATCCTTCACCAACATTAGCGACACCCAAAGTGACGGATAGTAAAACTTGCTTACCAGATGGATTTGACTTCTTTAATGAAAAAGAAAGTCAAAAAACGCTTTGGCAGGATAATGCCTCCTCGCATATAGTATGACCTGGAGATGTACAACGAAACTCCCTCCTCACAGTAAAAGGCAGGATATGTAAAGAAACAATTGAACATCCATAGCGTGATAACGTTTATTAAAAAGTATAAAAAAGGAAATTAGCCAAATGGCTGCTTACATTAAAAAGTGCCTTAACCCGGCACTGAGGCTGCTGGCTTGTCTCGGATGTGTGTGCTGGATCTGTCTCGTGTTCACCTCTGTGAACAGCGTGCGTTCCACCACCCGCAGAGGAACAACCACAGGACCGGAAATGCCTTGGTACCTCGTCACATTGCCCTACGCTGTTTTCCGGTCCTGTGGTTGTTATTATTTAGGTACTTATATAGCGCCGTCAATTTACGCAGCGCTTTATACATTGGTTCAGCATAGTTATTATGCTCACGTATTTTCAAGCTATATAAAAATGACTACAGTATGTGTTCACATTGCTAGTCATATGCACGGGTATATTATTCACTATAATTATTTTATTGTATGTGTCATGCAGGTGTGCTATATCTAAATAGCGCCCCCTAATTCACCCATTATAACAATAGAAGTTTACCACTTTTTAAGGGGAGCAGCTTAGTTTAATTTATATTCATTTATTTATATTTTGGTTGGCGCGGAGTTCACCCTCACAATTAACAAGAATTGAGGGGAGGGAGAAGTTGTCACTGGGGCAGAAAGACTAGAACAGTAATTTTACCCTGACAGAGGTTCCAACCCTTCCCTAATTTATTGAAAAAATGTGTTTTGTTTCTATATTCCTGCTGGAGATATTTACCATCACTTCCTGTATTGACAGGACATGAGGGAAACTATTCCCAATAGGGTCAGGGCCCACAACAACAACAAAAAAAAGGTGTTTATGCTTTCCCCAAGTTGGGCCAAAATTAAAAAACAAAACAAAAGTTTAGAGTTGGGCTTTACGGAGACTCATTCTGCACCTTCTTTCTTCCCTTCTACTCTTTCAAGAGAAATTCCCACCTTGACCTATGTAATTCTAGAACTGTCAAGGCTCTCCTGCATTTACAAATCTTTCCTATACTGTAAAGGTGAGATCAGCATATTTTATAGGACCAAACCACCCCCTCTATATGTTAGCTGTACTGTACAAATATCAAATATTACATAGGATGATCATCAAATAAAGTTTCCAACCTCTAAATATATTACACGTTGCAAAGCAGAAATGTCACTTCTGAAAATTATGTTAGATTTTTATAGCAGTGACATCACCCTTCAAATGTGTTTTACAGAAGTGACATCATTGCAAATAAAATGTATACATTCTGGACTCACATTGCTGCTTTCCAGTGATAAGTTTTACTTTACATTAGTGATGCTACTATTTTCCAATTACAATTTTTTTCCAATGATATTATTGTCCTTATTGGATAACATTCAGTGGTTACTATATAAAAAAAAAAGAAACTCAATTTTTAGTAACTTTTTTACTGGTCTCACCTTGCATCGTCCGGCAACGCAGATGTTAAACATCCCATTCCCCTCCGTGCTTTGCTGACATCGGGTGCCATCTATGAAGCTCTCCCCTCGTCGCACCATGAAACTCATCCCCTGTGCCTGACACATATGCTGACAAAGCTCATCACCTGGTTTTCAAACAGAAGAATAACAACACACTGACACCATCTGGGATTTAATGGCCACACTAGCCACTTTAATTACCAAAATTACCATATAAATAAATACCAAATATACATAACAAACAACAAGCAAAAGACTGAATGTATACTGGAGTCTCAAGGCCCCTTGTAGGCTACCAATACCTATGACCCAATAAAGTAGACCTCGAGCCACATGCCACTGACTCGAAGACAGGGTTAGGTACACCATTTACTGCCATAAAGGTACTAACTTAGGGGAAGCCGTAACCATGACAGGTCCCCAACTTACTGACCTTCACTACTGCCTAACTTCTCGAGCCTTGAACTCCGCCATCCTCTGTGACAGATCCCCAATCTACCAGCAACTCACCCAGGACAGAATCTAAAATTCCAACATTACAGGGGAGGGAGGGCAGGAAGATATCTTGATGTCTGCTGTCTTCCTACTGAAACTTTCTTGGGACCAGGCATCCTACCGTACCTACAACCCCGTATGGACCCCTCTCGTCTCGTCCACTTCACCAATCAGGTCAGTACCCCTCCTTCTTTGCCTCCTTCATACTTTCAATACTCTCCACCCCTGTCCTCCACTCCCCTTTAACCCAGTCATGCTGTTCCTCTGTCCCTCTATCTATTCCTTCTGGATTTTTTCTCTGGGCCTGACTTTTTCTTGTTTTGAACGGAGTGTGGAAAGGTTAGAACGTGTGACCACTGCAGAGATTCACCGTTCCAATCTGTCTTGGTGATCACTGTCACCAAGACAGAAAGTGATGGGAAACCCAAAATTTTACAGTTGTCACCAATACAGTAATGGAGAGGAAATCCTCCAATGGGGACACCTGTTTCAGTGATAATTAAAAGGGGATTTCCCCTACTTTAAAAAAATCCTCCTGTTGTGGCATGAAATGAGGGAGTTCTATCTTGACACGATTACACCTTGGAACTATCCCATGAATGCATCAGCATTCCATGGTCATGTTACAATGCATTAGCAATGTTTTTGCAATGCAGGATCTCATATAAAGTTAGTACATTTTAACCCAAAGGGGTTGATTTACTAAAGTCAAATAGGCTGTTCACTCTGCAAGGGAATTTTCCCCATAGCTTAGTGAATGAGGTGAAGCTCTACTGACTTCCATCTTTAATTCATGTGCAAGCAAAACTGCTGCTTTTTTATTTTCCCTGCAAGCGATTGGGTGTTCTTTACAAAGTGAAACTTCACCTCATTCACTAAGCTAAGAGAAAATGACCTTGCAAAGGCCTATTTGCCTTTACTAAATCAACCCCAATGTGTAATGGTCGTATTGCCATTTCTTGCAAATATTTTTGGGTTAGATAGACACACTTACCATAGGCAAAGGCAGCAGCCGATGTCCAGCTGTATTTTGAAATGACCCCAGGGGACAAGATGAGGGGTTTGTGGTCTGTAGCCGCGCATTGTTCTGTCATAAAATCTAGTTGTGTCTTTCCACAATCCTTGAAGACAAACGCACCAAAAATTGTATTTTTTTTACATAAAAGTAAGCCTGGCTTTAGACTAGTAGGCAATTTTTATCATTGCCACTTATCTGAATGTGACAAGTTAAAGATAAAAACACCATCAGGTACAATGAAAGCATTAACCACTTCAATCAGGGCCATCTTTAATATTGATTGGACACTGGGCAAACACCCCCCCCTCCCCCTCCATGCAATTTTGCTCTCCATCTGCTCTGAGTCATACAATAAATAGCAGCTAGACTCAAAATCAGTTTACTGAATCAGATCAGGCAGCAATTGTGATTGGTTGCCAGATGTTACAGTATGTCATTACTGACTGGCTTCTAGAGGTTACAGCACACATTATGGCTCACTTATTATTTGCTAGAGGTTACAGCACATGACTTCTAGACATGTGCACAACATAAAAATTTGTTTAGTTTGGTTTAGTTTCTGTTAGTTTCCATTGATTCGTAACGATTCGTAATTTCGCAAGACGTGGGTTATCGTATTCGGACTCTTTCGTATTTCCGTAAGGGTTATTTTTCCGTTGATTCGTTTGTCCGTTAGTCTAGTTTTCGTTGATTTGAAATTCGTTTTTTTTCGTTATATTTTATATTCGGCCGCGTTCGTATTTTCGTAAGAACTATATTTTCGTTGATATGCAATGATTCGTATTTCCGTGTCTAATTTCTGTTGATTGGAAAATTGTACTTTTGTAGATTTAATTACATTCGTTCTTTCGTTAGAATACATTTTCCGTTTATTTGAAACACTACTTGTCGTAATTTTGTAATTCGTACTTTCGTGAGATTGACCGGCTCATTTATTCGTACTTTCGTATCATTGTTTTTGTAGATTCGTAATCGGGGCCTAATTCATAATATAGAAACTAGATTCTAGACAGAGTATGCTTAAGAAACAAAGAATTTCTCTCTCACAAGTCACAACTTAACTCACAAATCCACCAAAACAGTGCAACCTACCCAACCACACGCTATCTGGACTGTGGATGGAATGCACTGCAGTCTAACACAGAAAAACACACAAGGGAATAAGAAACAAGCTCATTGGGGGAAGGGACAACCTCTTCAGGGGAAGGGACAAGCTTATTGGCCACCGTCCAGAAATATTTCAGAACAAATTAGTTGTTTTGATTTCCGTTATCCGAATATTCGTAATTTTTTTTTTTTTTCGTTCATTTTGATTTTCGTTATTTTGAATCATTGTTCGGTATTTTCGTTGTTTCTATGTTTTCGTTTTTTCACTCTTTTGTATTTTCGCTGTTTCTAATTTAATAATTTCGTATTTTTGTTGTTTTCCATATTCGTTCTTTTCGATAATTAGTTTTTCGTTGGTAATTTTAGTAAACTGTTCATTCATTCGTATGTTTTGACGAATAACGAATTCGTAACTAAACGAATTGCACATGTCTAATGACTTCTGCTTGTTCATTGGTTGCTAGAGATTACTGTACATCAACACTGCTCACTGATTGGTTGCTAGAGGTTACTGGACATCCTTACCACTCACCAATTGGTTGCTCGAAGTTATTGCACATTATTACTGCTCACTGATTGGTTGCTAGAGGTTACTGCATATCCCTACTGCTCAATGATTGGTTGCAACAGGTTAGTGCGCATCATTATTGCCCACTGATTGGTTGCTAAAGGTTACAGCACATTATCTCCTCACTGTCTGCACACCATAGACTGGGAAGGTTAGGGGACCCATCAATAGACAGAAAACTCTTAGGGATCGTAGGACTCATGGGATCAGTGGCAATGCTGGGGAGGGGGGTGTGTGACGAGTGACAATGCTGTGGGGTTGATGGCATCAGTGGCAGTGGTGGGGGGATAGGATTAGTTAGGAGGCAGTACAGTACACTGTGGCAAATTCTGAATCATGTAGAGCAAAGCTGGAAATCTTTGGCAAATATATAGTGGGGGATTCTACACTGACCACCAATGTAATGGGAAATTTACAATCACCACCAATGTGAGGGGGGATTTACACTGACCACCAAAGTGAGGGGAAATTTACACTGACCACCATGTAACGGGGGATTTTACGTCACCAACCAATATAAAGAGGGATTTCTACACTGACACCAATGTAATAGGAGCATTTACAACAACCACCAATGTAAGGGGGAATATACAATGACCTCCATGTAAGGGGGAATTTACACTGACAACCATTGTCGAGGAAATTTGTACTGACCAACAATGTAAGTTGACACTTCTACACCGACCACCAATGTTAGGGGGGATTTACACTGACCACCAATGTTAGGGGGATTTACACTGACCACCAATGTAAAGGGGATTTACACTGACCACCAGTGTAAGGGCAATTCTGCACTTAACACCAATATAAAGGGAAATGTACACTGATCGCCAATGTAATAAAGAATTTACACTGACAACCAATGTAATGGGGGATTTTACATCAACAACCAATAATTTCTACACTGTAATGGGGATTTACAGTGACCACTAATGTAATAGGAGCATTCACAGTAACCACCAATGTAAGGAGGGATTTACTGTACATTGACCAACAATGTAAGGGGGGCCTTCACACTGGCCACTAGTGTGAATAAAAGGATTATACACCAATCCCCAATGTAATGAGAAGCTTTACACTGACCACCAATGTAACTGAGACATTTAGCCTGCGTTCACATTTGTGTGTGTCGGGAACACATGCAAAATCAACTTCCTGACACCACAGGAATGTGCTTCCCTTTAGCAGATACACAGCAGTGCCATTAATTGTTAAGGACACCCTCACGCATCTACTGAGATGTTTGTATTTACATGCACCAAAATTCACGGTGCTGTGGCACCATGTTATTTTGAAAAAGGGTTCTACCTCCAATTTGCTTACCTTTGCAGAACAGGCTGATGGTAGGCCTAATGACCACAGTTGAAGGCATGACTTTCAAGCATGCCCCTTTACCTCCCCAGTGGGCAGCATTCAGCAGAAGGGATGTTGGATATGACCTCAGGGGGACATTATATACATACGAATCCCGCCTCTATTTACATATCCATGCCGCTGGTCCGCAGCTATTTACATAATAATGCTGCTGCTCGTTACATATTAATGCAGGTTATTTACATGTAAACACAGAGTCTGCAGGTGAGTCATCTGTATATGGCAAAAGGGCAGAGCTGGGCAGCATTAGTAACAGAACTTCACACTGAGATATCGGGACACAGCACGGGACTAAAACTTATTTTGGTATTTATTTTTTATTTTTACATACTGTCACCACTGCAGTACAGCATCATCATATAACTGGTTTGTCGGTGATCAGGGACAGTATGAAAAAAAAAATTGCTGCCACTGTGCCATCAAACGCCGTCACTGTGCCCATCAAACGCAGCCACTGTGCCCATCAAATGCTGCCACTGTGCCCATCAATTGCCGCCACTGTTCCCATCAAATGCAACCAGTGTTCCCATCAATTGCAGCCCGCTCGCCTGCCACTTACCCTGTCTCATTAGGGCAGCGGGTGACATTCATCACGGTGGTCACATTGTACAGGCAGCAAACCAGTGCACTGATCAGTCATTGGCCGTGCCCTGTGGACACGGCCGGTGACAGATCGTGAGTGTGCGCAATCTTGGAGGCCACTCCCGATGTCATTCGGCCATCGGGAACAAGTTAAGAATTAGCATAGCCATTTGCCCAGTGAAAGTGCATGTACATTCTTTCCACGCGAATGGGGTAAAAACTATTGTAAATAGGCTATATCCTGTGCTGTTTGAATGCAAACCATTGATTTAAAACGAACATACTACATTTGGCCACTAGATGAAGCTAAGAAACATAGGAATTTTCTATAGTACTTAGTTCCATCTAGTGGCAAAATGCTCCATTTTCCCATATAAATCAATGATTTACATTTGAACAACACAGGCTATAGCTACTATTTACATTCATTATTTTTCCCTATTTGCACAGAATGAATGTACATGCATTTTTACCGGGTGAATGGCTATGTGAATTCTTTATAAATCAATCCCTTTGTGTAGAGACATCCCAACATGTTTGTGTGATACTATTCAGCCAGCCATTGGGAGGAAAGCCATTTACGCTTGAACCAGTTGCCCCAGCAAATGCAGCAACAATGAATGGGCCAACAATAGCTAGCACAAAATTCAGAAGCAGAGACCTACCTCCAAATTACACATTTTAGCCTGGAGACTGGATCCTTTGCAGTCCCGACCACCAAATGCCGGCCTGTGGAGGAAAGGAGGCCAAATATACTGGGCTTATTTCATACTGCAATGATGTTTAGTAGCAGATAGGTATCAACTTTCAGCAGTTCCTTTGGATAACTATTCCCCATTTTCAGAGCTCTTGCAGTAACGAACCCATTTTGCATACAGAGATTAACCTCCCTGGCGGTATGATTCTGTCAGATTTTAGGTGCTGAAAGCGGTACCATTATTTTGCATGGAAATTTGCCGTTTTATATTGTAGGCCTGTAATTCTTAGGAATAACTCACTTAAATCTGTCCAAACCAGAGTCTAGTAGACATCCCGGGTATGATAAAGTTTGAAACACAAAATCATAAATTATAATATAATAAATAACTATAAATAATTATAACAAATAATAATATAATAATAATAAAAATTATTCAATAATGTAATCAAATCAAAAACACAGAAATTTGCTCAGCTGCAGAAGTGTCTCTGTCATTACTTTTAGTGTTTGATGACGAATTTCCCCACAAATCGCTATCGCTCAATTCTGCGAGTGATTCTAATTTATTGTTGCTGTTTTCTAGCTGGTCTAAAACAACTTTTGACATAAAGAAACACTTTTTGGTTGCTATGGACAATCTCCAGTTTCCAGGCAGAAAGAACAGTTTTTATAATATAAAAGTGCATGCAGGACACTGGACAGACCACTAGGGACAAAGGGTGTGTGTAATTATTTTATACAGTACTGTAATCTGTAAGATTACAGTGTACTGTATGTTTACTGTGTTTTAACTTTTTTTAATTTGGTGCTGGTCTCTGTCCCTGTGCGTCGTAACGTCGCAGGGAATGGAGCTCGGCGGCACTCGGCACTGTGTGAATCAAGAGAGGAGACAGCTCGATCACACAGTGGGGAGGCATCGCAGGATCCAGGGGACAAGGTAAGTAACTCTGCCTGGATTACTGCGATGCAATCCCGAGTCTGGCTCGGGGTTACCGCTTTTGGTGCTGAAATTTCACCCCGAGCCAGACTCGGGAATACCGCCAGGGGGTTAAAAGTCTTCCAATAAGCCTCCTATCTATAAAGAGTTTGCAAGATTCTTTAAATTTAAGAATTTCAAATGTGCAGTGGAGAAGGTGCACTCTGGAGCTTTATAAACTGAAAAATCTGTCAGTTATGAGAATTCCTCCTTCTGAAAATGCTAGCTTCCTTGCTGTACTGGCAATACTATGTGTCAGGATACAATGCTTGAGTCACAGCCTCCAAGCATCTGTTTTACCTGGGATTGTTGCATTGCCTTTTCCGCACAATCACTCCACCTCCACAGCTCCGAGAACAGGCTGAGAAGGTGCTCCAGCTGGACCAGACGCCATGCACTGCCGCAACTGGATTGAGCTCTTCAAGGGACCTGCAGTGACTTTTGTGACACCACTGTGGAAAAGAACAGTCCTCTTATTACTTGTTATTAGAACTAAGAAAAATGCCATTCATCCAGACTATTTCATAACTTGCAAATCTGAAAACTTTTCATGTGAAAGGTTATAATTTAGCTACAATAGATTAAAGCGGAGTGTCACCCAAAATAACATCTATATACGAGCACACTCCTTACACTACTAACATGTCCAGTAGCCACATCTTTTTTTTTTTTCTGTTGTACATACCGTATTATGGCTATGTCAATTTCGGCTTCCGGGTACTCACTCCCGCGGGAGTAGGCGTTTCTATTCTCCCGCAATGTAATCTGGGAGTTCGCATGTCCTGCAGAAAAAGTTCCCCGGCGGATAAGGTTCCCCCCCCCCCTGTACTGCGCATGCGCGGCACGAACCTCAACGGAGTTTCCGAAAGTAGCCGAACATGTAGAGCTGTGAGTCGGCTCTACACGGCGCCTGCGCAGTCAGCTCTACACGGCTCTTAGTCATTGCGCAGGCGCCGTGTAGAGCTAACTCGCAGCTCTACATGTTCGGCTACTTTCGGAAACTCCTTTGAGGTTTGTGCCGCGCCTGCGCAGTACAGGGGGGTCCTTTTCCGCCGGGGGGACCTTCTTCGGCAGAACACCGTCCACCGCTTCCAGGAAGTCAGTGCTTGTGGGCTTCACAATGCCCACAAGCAAAATGGAAAATTTCTATAGCTGATTTTAAAAGTTCATCTTTTGCCCGAAAACAGACAGGAGAGGTTTGAAGTCACCAAACACGTGAGTACTAATTGGTGATCTAAAAATACATTGAATGCAACCAAAAACAAAAAAATTATTTGCCGCGGAACCTCCGCTTTAAAGTGGTTGTAAACCCACTTATGTAACTTGCACCTACAGGTAAGCCTAGATTAAGGCTTACCTGTAGGTGCAAGAAATATCTCCTAAACCTACACGGTTTAGGAGATATTTTACAAAAAAGAATGCACTGTTGTCTACGGCGCATGTGCGCCGTAGACAACGGCGCATTCATAGAGTTAATCCCTTTCACAAATCGGGCTTAGCTGAATTTGACGGCTCCTGCACGCATGCGCGGAGTCACGTCTTCGCCGTTCCGGCCAATCATAGCCCTGGAGCGACGCTGTGATTGGCTGGAGCGGCGATACCCGGAAGTAACATTCCAGCTATCGCCGCAGCGATGGCTGCGGCTGGAGAGGGAGACGAGGATGGCTTTGGGGGCCCCGATCTAAGGTAAGTGATACATAATGAGCTAGTATGCTAGTCATACTAGCTCATTATGCCTTTGTCTTGCAGGTGGGTTTAAAAAAAAAAAAAGTACTACAGGGTTTACAACCACTTTAACAGGAAGACCTACTAGTTCCCATATACAGAGAGACATGTCTCAAAGGCCTGACTTTATAATAATAGATCCAAGCTGCTGCAATGTTTTTAAAGTAATAAGAATAAAATATTTGGGAGGGGGAGAAGAGGACTGGGCTGGGAAGGCTAGTGTGGTATATGACCCTGGGAGAGTACTAAGATATGCTGGGCTGGTAAATAAATTGTATGTTTTGTCCAGACAGTAACCTCATGTTAAAAGTAATGTAAAATAGTACCTAAAATTCTATATATCATTTAAATATATAGAATAAGATGAATGTATATGTAATCAGTGCCATAGAATTGGATTGTCAGTAATATGCTCCCTAACCCTCTGAAGAGATCGTGTTTGTTACCGCCTGGCCCAGCTGACAGCCTGAGCCATGGCCCAAAGCTGGCCTGTGTTAAGGCCTGGAGAATCATAAAGATGGGTGTCTTCTGGAATATCTTCAGAGGAGTCTGCATTTGTGAACTTATTTATGTCCATAAGCGCTTAGGGGAAGCTGCTGCCAGATGGACAAGGCATAGAACGTAATTACTCAGCTGTTGAGAAACCTGCAACTACTCTCCTAGAGTAGTAGCAGCATCTTGGCCACCATTAGTGGTACTTAAAGGATCCAATGTCAATGGAAGCCTTCTACTGAAGGTTCCAGGGCCACAAATGAGTTATCTTCAATAGATTTGTAACTGGGAGGCTGTCATTGAAACATCACAGCCACCATCCATTTTGGTATTAGCAGGAGGCTGTTGCTCAAGAAATTAAAGCCACCATCAATTTTTGTTGCTCACATAATAAGGCCTGGGAAATTTTGCTGTTCTGGGGCATCCTATACCCCTGGCCCTCTCTCCATAACCTATTGAGCAAATAAAGTACAGAAAACACTAAAGTGACTGAAGCCTAAATGTTGTGATTGTAATTTTAGTGTTTCCAGGCAGAGCTACAGGGTGGGTCACCATTAGTAAAGTTGGGCGAGCCTGTTCAATTCCAGCAACTACTTTGGTGGTGAGTCTTACATGATCAAATGAAGTTAACAAGACCCATTATACATCACCTTGTTCTGGCCGCACTCAGTGCCGTCTAGAAGTGGGACGAGGAGTCGGTTGCAACTAGTCATATCTTCACGACTGACGTGACAGGAGAGGACGCTGCACATATCCTGTATGGGGCACCATAATTGTTCAACAAAAGGTATAATGTAACTCCACCACAAATGATACAATGTGAATTTAGATGGGGCCCTGTGGATTAAAGTCCATACCCAAATACCCCTGAAAATGTCCACCCCAAAAAAAACAAAAAAAACAGTTTCTTCGGTACAAATGAATTTTAGACTGGACTTTACAAAGGTTGACTAACATGAGTTTTTTTTTTTACAACCTCACCATCAAGTAAATTAAAGGGGATTTTTCAATTACTTTTAAGTTATTTGGTACAAACAAATTGGTCATGGAAAAAAGAATGAAGAGAAGATTTCCCCTCTTTCAAGCCACAGCCAAATAAGGCTTTATGTACACCCTGCCTTCAGTTACCTGGGCCGGTTTTGACGTATTTTGTGTTTTCCCTCGGTCAAAACATACTTAATCCTGAACAATTTTTCTGCGTTCAGAAGAGGAAGGTTGAACCTCACCTAAATGCAGCAGCTCCTAAACTTTGCTAATGTACATTGACACATAGGGGTTGATTTACTAAAAGCAAATAGACTTTGCACTTTGCAAAGTGCAGTTGCCCTCTGCAAGTGCAGCTGCTCCAGAGCTTAGTAAATGAGCAGAAGCTCTGATGACTTCCATCATCCAATCATGTGCCAGCAAAAATGCTTTTTTTTATTTTTGATTGGGTATCCTTTGCAAAGTGAAGCCTTACCTCATTTACTAAGCTCTGGAGCAACTGCACTTGCAGAGTGCAGCTGCACTTTGCAAAGTGCAAAGTCTATTTGCCTTTAGTAAATCAACCCCAGAGGATTTTATGGAGTTGAGTTTAGGAGCTATGGCAAGTTAGGAGCTGCTAGTGTACATGAAGCCTAATTAAGTCTTTCTTTGTAGACCTTTGAGTTATACACCCCTTGACAGTTTCCTTTATCTCTTGGCCATTATAAGGGACTACCACCATCACTGCTGGATATTTTATTTATTTTATATTATAAAAAAATATAATAGGTAGGGCTGAAAAACACAAAGGTAGATGGGAACACCCAAATCTTTCAGGTGGACATAAGCAGAGTCATAGGATATGGCATGCAGATTTTGCTGCTGGAGCACCAAAGAAATATCAGAAGTCATCATATGATTCTGCTAACCAAGCTCAATTATATCAAAAGTATACCATTTAGACAAAGTAGCCCATTAAATCCTGGTATATATTATTGCCTATTCCTGTATAAAAAGGGCCAAGAGGAGACAAAGTAAAACTCTCCATTTTCCTTAACACCCAGATCTGGCATTAAGAAACAAATCCCATTCTTAAGCCTCGTACACACGGTTAGACTTTTGCCCAACAAACTTCGTTTTAAGCAAGTTGGACCAACAATCCGACCGTGTGTACGTTCCATCGGACAAACTTTTTTCGTTTGGTTTTGGATTTCATCGGACAAAAGTTGGGTCTGCAAACGGACAAACTTTTGCCCAACAAAAGTCCGATGGAGCAAAGTCCGACCGTGTGTACAGATAACCATCGGACTTTAGTCCGATGGACAAAACAACTAATGTTAAAATCAACCAACAATAGCAGAAGTTGACCAAAGGGTGGCAGTAAAGATCAGAAAAGAGCAGAAAAAACCCGCGATGTTGTAAGAAGTTTTAAGAAAGTTTGCAGAAAAGTCCTGTGGTGTGTATGTTATGGGTGTTCCCAACCAACTCCGTTCGGACAAAAATCCACGGAAAAGTCAGATGGAAGTCTGACCGTGTGTACGAGGCTTAAGCTGATTGCTGGTGGCTTAGTGGGTTGCAAATAGTCTGTATTGGAGTATTAGATAAGTATGGAAATGGAACAAACTCCTACCAAATCATTCCTGGAGAAGGTACAGGCCAGCGCTGAGTTTCCAAATGCGATTTGGCACTGCTCATTGGCTCCATAATACAGACCAGGCTTCAGGTTCGGTATATTGTCCTCTAGTGCTGGTAAGTCATTGACGCAGCTTGCAGCGCTACTGCTGTAGAGGGAGTAGAGAGAAATCTTTCATGTCACTGTACATCATTTACTCACATGTACAGGCTTACAAAGGATCAATGATGGTATGCAAAATGCAGCAACGTATACCAAGCAGATCTCAATCCATTACAGTCAGTGATTATTTGGCTGCAGTGAGTCACTGTGAGTGATGGCAGTTTGGGATATGTACACAGGTAGGATTGTTTAACTTTAGTCAGATTTTTTTCTAATTTGCATTCTTGTTCTGGTTAAGTGACTTAGCCAGGAAACTAGCATTTTGTGAAAGAAAAGCTGAGGCTTCCTCCTTGTTTAATTTCACAATGCAAAGGAAATATTTGCATTTGTCTGGTATGCAAGTGACCAAGATAAGGGTGTACTTCATTTTAGGATATAAAAATATCATAAAAATATGAAACAAGGAGTAAAAACGTGAACCCTGTATTGAAATCCCCGTCAAGTAAACTTTGTAATAATAACTGAAATGTACCCTCCTTGAACAGGTAGTTTCCCTTTAAAATAAGTAAATCAAAGTTACTTTGGAACTCCAGCCAGAATAGGGAAGGGTTAGAAACTGCTGGGTCTCTATTGTTGGTTCTAGACATGTGCAAAAGGAAAAACATTGTTTTGTTTCGTTTTAATTCGTTAATTAATTAATTTCGTTTTAGTTGGATTCGTTAAATTTGTTTTCGGAATTCGTTTTGTTTTTGACCGAATTCGAAAAATCGGTCGCATTCGAAAATATTTCAACCAAATTCGAAAATAATTCTACCGGATTCGATAATATTTCATCCGCATTCCTTAATATTTCTTTTTTTATATATTCTTTATTTATATTTCAGAGGGGGTACAGAAACTGCAATACTCTTCCATTTACTTTATACATATTTCACATTTATCACATTTCACTTCTTCTCTTTCCCACATTTTCATTTACCTAGTCTTATACAAGAAAGAAGAGAGAGAAAAAGAGAAACAGAACAAAAAAAAAGAAAAATAAAAAAACAGAAACAAAAACAAAAAAGAGACGGAAAAGAGGAGATACTAAGCAAGAAAAAAACAGTCACTCCAGTCCTCAAAATCTGTGGGACACATCTTACATAGTCAAATTATCTCATAATCTCTTTCCGATTCATCTCGGTTAAAATTTCGTAGTATAACCAATTCAATCCCCCAGATATTTCTATAATTACTTCTAGTACCCAACACCCTTTTATTATCTCTACTCTGATCCGTCCATACGCACTCCCACCTCCCTCTTTTATTTCTTATTACCCCCCTCACCCCCACCCTGTAACCCAGAAAAAAAAAACATGGAATTTTTCCCTTTCCAAATCAACCCCGTTCGAAATTATTTCAAATTATTTCAACCGAATAGAAAAGATTAGAATAGAATTGAAAAACAGAGAATAGACTAGAAAAATAATAGAACAGAATAGAATATATTATATTTTATTCTATTCTATTCTTTTATATTCTATTCAAATCGAAATCATTATATACTAAATTCGAATTTCGGAAGATGGTTATATATATATATATTTTTTTTTTTCAGACATTCGAATTTCGTATAGAATGAATTCGAATTTGAATAGAAAAGATTAGAATAGAAATAGAAAATAGACTAGAAAAACAATAGAACAGAATAGAATATAGATACTATCTATTACATTTTTTATTTTTTTTGCAGGTTATTATTTGTTTCCATAAGATCTCCTGCAGACTATTAGCATCTATTTCATTTTTTTTTGCAGATCTCCTGCAGACTATTAGTATCTATTTTGTGTTCTTACCAGATCTCCTGCAGACTGTTAGCATCTATTCCTTTTTTTTAGCAGATCTCCTGTAGACTATTAACAGCCATTTCACTTCTGTTTTTTTTTGCAGATCTCCTACAGACTATTAGCATCTATTTCATTTTTTTTGCAGATTACTATTTATTTCCATCAGATCTCCTGCAGTATATTAACATCTATTTCATTTTTTTTTGCAGATCTCCTGCAAACTATTAGCATCTATTTCATTTTTCTTTTCTTTTTCTTTTTTTTGCATTAGAGCAGCCATTTCCTTTATTTCAACCGATCTCCTGCAGACTATTAGCATCTATTTCATTTTTTTTTTGCAGATTACTATTTATTTCCATCAGATCTCCTGCAGACTATTAGCATTTATATAAATTTTTTTGCAGATCTCCTGCAGACTATTAGTATCTAACATGGTTTGGTTATATATATATATATATGTATATATTTTTTTCTGATTTGTTCTATTGTTTTTTTTATGATATTTTTTTCTATTAGTTTTGAATATTTTCTATTCAAATTCGATTTAATTCTATATGAAATTCGAATTTCGGAAAATGGTCATATATATATATATATATATATATATATATATATATATATGTATATATATATACATATATATATATATATATTTATATATAAACACCATCTTCTGAAATTCGAAATTCATATAGAATGAACTCAAATTCGAATAGAAAAATCTTAGAATAATGGTAATATATAAAAAAAAATATACATATATATATATATATATATATATATATATATAACCATCTTCTGAAATTCACATTTAGTATAAAAATTTGGATCAAATTCGAATAGAAAATATTAGAATATAAAATAATAGAAAAGAATAGACTTTAGCCTCATACACACGACCGGTGTACGTGCGTGTGTACGAGGCTTTCAGGTTTCTCGTCAAGAAAACTGCCCAGAATCTCGACGAGAAAAAAAGAAGACCTGCTTTCTTTTTTCTCGTCGTGATTCTTGTCAGACTGTATTTGGACGAGAAAACCGTTCGTGTGTATGCTTTTCCAAGTCTTCAAAAACCGCGCATGGTCAGAATCAAGTATGGGACGGGAGCGCACCTTCTTGTAAAACTAGCGTTCGTAATGGAGATAGCACATTCGTCACGCTGTAACGAACTGAAAGCACGAAGAATGAAAAGCGCAAATCATCTCTCACTAAACTTTTACTAACACGCGGTAACACGAGATCAGCAAAAGCAGCCCAAGGGGTGGCGCCATGAGAATGGAACTTCCCCTTTATACTGCCGTTGTACGTGTTGTACGTCACCGCGCTTTAGACCGATGAGATTTTGGATTGACAGTGTGTATGTAAGGAAAGCTTGACAAGAATCTCGTCAAGCTTGACAAGAAACCCGTCGAGAAAAACACATTTTTTTTTGCGACGAGATTCTCGGCCGTGTGTACAAGGCTTTTGAGTAGACTATAATAAAATATAATATATATTATTTTAGTTTCCATTGTTTTGAGTTATTTTCCAATCTATTCTCGAATTCGAATTTATACTATTCAAAATTAGAATTAGGTCATATTCTTCTATTGTATTTTATTACATTCCATTAAATTCTATTCTGTTCTTTACTATTCTTTTATTTTCATTCTATTGTGTTAATATTTTATATTCTATTTTATTGTATTCTTTTTTAGAAATCGATTTATATTTTTTCGATTTCTATTCGAATTTGTTTTCGATTTCGTTTCGAATTGTTTTCAAATTCGATAAGAATAGAATTTGTTTTCAAATTCGATTCGAATTTCGTCCGTGGTTTTTCAAATTCGAAACGTTATTTCGGATTCGGATAAAATTCTATAGTATTGTAATTCGGTAATTCGGATGTATCCGAACGTCCGAATAATGAAAAATTTGTCAGAATTTTGATTCGGAACGAAACGAAATGCACATGTCTAGTTGGTTCCCAAATGGAGACATTTTACTTCCCTTCCTGTCCCAGTGACAACCATAACCAACACAGGAAGTGAGGTTCAGTCTCCTGGCATAGTTCTCTACTGCAGGTGGCTCAGCTTCATGTCTTTCTCTGTCAATTACCTGAGAAAGTAAAGGAGTTGCTCACGACTGCACTCCGACCATGTCAGATGGATGTTGTTTTGATTCCCTTCGCCTGCCATGACATAGCCACTTCCTCTGCAACTGTTTTCTGTCCCATCGTGATTTATTCCAAAACTGCAGGAAAAAGGGAATAAAATCAGCTATGCCCCAAAAAAGTGAAACCTTTGGTGAATCAATGAAAAAAATATGCGATAATGTTGATGAAATGATAAAAGTTCTGAATTCAGGCCACTGACATTGCTTGCCTTATCCCACATGGAGATAATCATGTGATAACATCATAGAATGGAGATGGTTACAAGGACCAACCCTGAAATTTTATTGTAGTGTAGCAAGGCCCCGGGGCCCCTGAAGCCCAATGGTGACCTCCAGAGTTAGGGACAGCTGACATCCTTCTGTGAAGTGTGGGTTACAAGGCATAGTGGGTGTAATGCAAGGTAGATTGATGGGTGCCAGACACTTCTTGAATGCAAAGAGATTTATTGTCTCTTAAACAGAACTGGGGGAGAGAGGGTTAAGGCCAGGACACCCTTTAGTAGATGCAATGTTAATTGGCAGACTCCGAGACTTCTATAGACAGACAGACATGCAGGGAAAGGCATCCAGCTAGACACCTCGTCTGCATGTGTAGGGCTGCTGTCTTCTATGGCAACAATCTTGTAACAGTTTCTAACAAAGGTTGCAATGAACTCCTTCATTTCTTCTACAATCTCCTCTTGTAGAACTTCACTCCGCTGAGCTCCAAGTCTTTCCCTAGACTAGACTCGCCATTGGATCTCCTGAACTCTTCCAATCTTCTCACTCAGTATCTTCCTCAAGCGTCACCCCCCACGTCCCTGCTGGGTCCCTAGCTTGGCACTCACAGATACTCCTCCAGCATCACCCTGCTGGCCTGCTTGGTCCCTGGCTTGGCACACAATAATGCTCTGCAAGCGTCACCTTCACTGGCTGGGTCCCTGGCTTGGCACCTGCTGAAGTTTCCCAATTCTTCACCGTCCCTGGCTGGTGAGAATACTGCTCAGGTACTTGCTTCAGCTACTCACAGTGGTCTCCAGTAGCAAGGTGGAAGGTCCCTTAGTGGTGACAGCTTCCCCTTTACCTCCAACCACAGCTTTTTCTGGTTGGACTGCAAGTCGCAGTGCCAAACCTACACTACTCTCCTGCTTCTGGATAGGCTCTCAGACAGCCTAGCAGCCAGATGTCCCCGGGATAGGCCCAAGGCTTTATGGCCTAGCAAACCAGGGCATTACAACACACATCCACCCAGACAGCTGTCCAGGTGGCACCGAACCCCGATCACCTGACTCCACCCAAATAAATAGGCTCTTCCAGCAGGCCAAGGGACCCAACAAAATCCCTGCCTATTGGCTGAGATACCCCATTCATTCCTAACCTGTCCTTGCAATGTCCTTGTCTCATCTAATGCCATCAGATACCCGGCCATCTACTGACAGAAGAGAGAAGTGCAGCAATTCCAGAATTAGGGAAAAATCAATTGACCTCCTATCAGTTGGCCAAGGCAACTATCACTTGGCAGATAAATTTGATAGCAACCCTGCCTAAACATCAGGGTGCTACAGTAGTATGGCTCCACTGTGACCAGTTGTGATCGTAGAGGATGTTTCATCTATCCTATCACACAGTCAAACCCAAGACTGGTATTATTTGACAGACCTGTAGGCAGGTGTAGCATATGCGTTGTGCTGTAGGTGGTGCTGGTGCTGTGCCACTGTGCAGGGGGAAGTGGAGACTAAGTGGAACATTGTTCCTCTGCGGCCTCCGTAGGTGTCATCATGGAAGCTGTGATACAATTGGACACAGCAGCCCTGAGTGATCTCAGCCACCATCTTTAGCATGGGCAGGCCTAATAAACAGTAGTGCACTGCTGAGGTTGGTGTGCATTTTGTTAGTGGCTAGAGTCACGCTGGTGAGGGACAAAGAGTTAGCTCTAAGGAAAGGTTCCTGCTCAAGGAGGGATAGATTAGGGGCCACTGCCTGCTTCCTTTCCGGGTTGCTGTGTTTGTGGATACCATATTGTTTGGTAATGCTATCTCAAGTGTGTGCCGCAGTTTCAATAGCCATTAAACAAGTGTTAGTGATTACAGATTACTGATGTTCTGTTGACTATTCACCTACAACCCTACAATACAAGAACCGCTGAACTCTGTGTGTTGTTCCTTCTTTTTGGGTACCCAATTCCTGGCCCCGTCCATATTCCAGTTCATTGCAAATGGACAAAGAGTTTCAGCCTAGTCTGTAGTACTTACAAAACCACTGGAGAATACTTACCTTTGAACTAAAAAGAAAAACTTTTAGAAGTCAGAATTAAGAAGGAAATCATAACGTACTCTCTGTGAGTGCATATTTTGAGTTATTATTGTATGTGATATTCCTTTCACATTTTTACAAGCCTGCTCTTTTTTTTTTTTTATTAATAAATGTAGTGATTTTTAGATTAGCCACTAGAGGGAGGGTAGATTTGCTACTGATTCTGCCTAACTACTTTTCTTAACCACTTGCCTACTGGTCACTAGTATACCCCCTTCCTGCCCAGGCCAATTTTCAGCTTTCAGCGCTGTCACACTTTGAATGACAATTGTGCGGTCATGCAACACTGTAACCATATTAACATTTTCACACAAATAGAGGTTTCTTTTGGTGGTATTTAATCACCACTGGGTTATTTGTTTTTTGCTAAACAAACGAAAAAAAGAACAAAAAAACAAACAAAAAAAAACAAAAACAAAATCTTTCACAGTTTGTTATCAAATTTTGCAAACAGGTAATTTTTCTCCTTCACTGAAGTTGCACTGATGGTCACTGATAGGTGGCACCGATGGGCACTGATGAGGCGGCACTGGTGGGCACTGATAGGCAGCACTGATGGGCACTGATAGATGGCATTGATAGGTGGCACTGGCGGGGAAATGATAGGCAGCACGGATAGGTGGCACTGATGGGCACTAATAGGTGCCACTGATGGGCAGCACTGATAGGTGACACTGATAAGGAGGCACTGATGCCCTGATATCCCTTTAACACAAGCCAGTTATCAGCTTTCTTCTGCTCTCCTGAAGCTGATAGCGTGAGGAAAGAAAAGCTGATAACCGGCTTGTGTTTTCTTTCGTGATCAGCTGTCATTGGACACAGCTAATCACGTGGTAAAGGGCCACTGTGATTGACTCTTTACCCCGATCTGTGATCAGCTGAGTCTGAAGCGAAGCGGCGCGAGGGCGACATGCTCTATGATCACGGAGTCCTTCGGACACTGTTGATCACAGATCAGGGTAAAGAACCAATCAAATTTGCCCTTTACCACATGATCAGCTATGTCCAATGACAGCTGATCATGGAAGAAAACACAACTGTGCGTTCACGGGATGGACGTCAATAGACGCCCTCCCGACAAAGTAAACCCACGCTGAAGCCATCATTTGGCTATAGCGCGGGCGGGAAGTGGTTAAAAAATAAGTCTGTCCCCCCGCCGGCTCTGCAGTGAGAGCTGGTCGATCAAACGCCACCAATCACTCAGTTCTCCCTTCCGCTCTGCGCAGACAGCTGCAACTGTCAGTCACCAGCTCTCTGCTCTGCCCCTTCAGCACTTGCTGTGGAGGGGGTGGGAGGGGCTGGTTCAGGCTCTCACTAGGTCGCAAAGAGGCTAAGCCAGGTGGCGGCTGAGTGATGTCAGCCAACAGTGGGCTTTAGCAGAACTAAGTGTACTCCTGTGATCCAAAAAAGCTTTGGCCATACTTCTCCTTTAACAACTGTTGACATACAATATCAGCCACACAGGGAGAGCATTGTTTTTAGTGTGTCCGCTGACTCACAGCACTGTGAGAAGGAGCAGTAAAGCACAAACATTGTATAGGGCTGAAAAGCAGAACTTGCATACTGTATGTAATGAGCAAATATGGCTCCTACAATTAACTGTGCATATGTAATTAGAAACTATACATATTAACAAGGTTTTAAAAAAAAAAAAAGGACACATTGGGGTTAATTTAGTAAAACTGAAAAGTCCCCAGCTGTCAAATTGGGATCAGCAGCTATTTTCCTTCAGCGGCAGTATCCCAATAGACATAAATGGGACTGCTTGCACACAGGTACACAGAACACCTGTGCATCCCATGCGGGCAAACACGGACCTTTGCACAGATGTGGGTTTTAATACGCCTTTACGAATGAGGCCTAAGGCTGGGTTCACACTAGTGCGACACGACACTTGTCCTACTTTGGATCTGACTTTGCCCTGCGACTTGAAGCCGACATATGTCCGACTTTCAATGAACTAGGATCCGACTTGGATCTCCGCCAATACCAGGCACTTTGTTTGGTATGAATCTTGAGGGGGAACTCCACGCCAAATTTTAAATAAAAAAACGGCATGGGTTCCCCCTCCAGGAGCATACCAGGCCCTTCGGTCATGTATGGATTTAAATGGGAACCCCCTATGCTGAAAAAAACGGCGTGGGGATCCCCCAAAAATCCATACCAGACCCTTATCCGAGCACGCAGCCCGGCTGGTCAGGAAAGGGGGTGGGGACGAGCGGCCCCCCCACCCCAAAGCACCCTGTCCCCATGTTGATAAGGACAAGGGCCTCTTCCCGACAACCCTGGCTGTTGGTTGTCGGGGTCTGCAGGCGGGGGGCTTATCGGAATCCGGGAGCCCCCCTTAATAAGTGAATGAGTATGGGGTACATCGTACCCATACCTATTCACCTGGGGGGGGGAAATGTCAAGAAAAAAAAAACACTTGACAGGTTTTTAAAGTCATCTATTAGGCAGCTCCGGTGGTCTTCTTCCGACTTCAGGGGTCTCTTCCGACTCTCTGGCCTCTTCTCCGATGCCTTCTCCAGCTCTCCGGTGCTTTCTGCCTTCTGCCGGGCTCCTCCACTATCTTCTGCAAGCTCTTTTACTAGCGGTGGCCCGGTCTTCTACGTCGTCTTCTTCCCCCCTCTCTTGTCCCGATGCTGACACGACTCTCTCTCCCGCTGTAATGCCGTGTGCGCGGTGCGCAATGATTTATATTGGCATGGGGCGTGGTCACCGGGTAATGTCATCCGGTCACCCCGCCTCTTATGACGTCACAGTCCCATCATGCCCGGGACTGTGACGTCATACCACCACTAGTAAAAGAAGGGAAATCAAATTTGAAAGATAGCAGACAGCTAATCGATGAACTAAGAAACCTGAAGGTAGCATAAAATGACATTCTGGTTACAATAGACGTCAATGCATTGTACACAAATATAGTACAAGCAGACGGTATACAGAGTGTAAATTGGGCACTATACAACCAAAAAAATCTGAAAGAAGGACAAATCAGATACATAGACGAAGGCCTAACGTTGGCTATGAGCCATAATTACTTTTGGCACAAGGGAGAATATTTTTTCCAAACAAAGTGCGTAGCGATGGGGGCAAAATATGCCCCCAGTGTAGCAAACGTTTTTCTTAACCATTGGGAAGAAGAGCAGATATACAGTGTGCAGAGTAGTGATGAGCCGAACACCCCCGGGTTCGGTTCGCACCAGAACCCGCGAACGGACCGAAAGTTCGTACGAACATTAGAACCCTATTAAATACAATGGATGCGAACGTTCGAATTCTAAAGTGCTAATTATAACAACTATTATGCATGTTATTGTCCTAAAAAGGGTTTGGGAACCCGGGTTCTGCACCAGGGGACATGTATCAATGCAAAAAGAAGTTTTAAAAACGGTCGTTTTTCGGGAGCAGTCATTTTAATGATGCATAAAGTGAAAAAAAAAAGTCAAATATTCCTTTAAATATCGTACCTGGGGGGTGTCTAAAGTATGCCTGTGAAGTGCCACGTGTTTCCCGTGTTTAGAACTGTCCCTGCACAAAATGACACTTCTAAAGGAAAAAAAAGCCATTTAAAACTTCTTGCGGCTTTAATGTAATGTCTGGTCCCGGTAATATGGATGAAAATCTTTAAGAAAAATGGCATAGCTACCCCATGACCCCCCCCCCTACCCCAGCCCATTACCAGCCCCTTTGGGTCTTGTATGGATATTAAGGGGAACCCCGCACATAAAATAAAAAAGGCCCTATATACTCTGAACAGCCGTATACAGGCGGTGCATACAAGACAGGGACTGTAGGTTTGTTCTTATGTAGAATGTGTTTGTAATTTTGAACAGGTACATTGTTGAACTGTAGCTCCAGCCCAAAAATCTATTTTTAAACTTTTTGGGAAACATAGGTAAGGGTTATCACCCCTGTAACATTTGTTTTGCTGTCTGTGCCCCTGTTCAGAACATTTCACCTCACTTTCCGTCCCAATGACAACTGTTTTTGAAATGTGGTGTTTTTCTTGAAACAAGGATTGCTGATAAAGCATCAGTACAGAGGAGACACCTTTCTCCCATATTTATTCTTACAGGAGAGAATTTTCCTTCCTAGGGGTAGATTTCCTCTCACTTCCTGTTGTCTTCTTTCGTTTGCAAGTAGGAGTCGTTTGTAAGTTGGATGTTTGAAAGTAGGGACCTGCCGTATATACTCTGCAGAAATAGGCCCCTTAGTTGTTGGTGTTGGCACAACACTGTAAGCACTCACAGTTACTCTTGGTTGGTGCTGGAACGCCCTGCTGTCAACTATTATATCAGGAATTTTAATTACATATAATTGTTGAACAGTGGTAGTAAAAATTGGGGCTTTGATGGTGGTGCTGGTGCCACAACACTGTAAGCCCTGACAGTTACTCTTGGTGGGTGCAGCAATGGGCCCTGCTGTGAATTATTAGATCAAGAATTGTAATTGCATGCCCCTGTTGAACAGGGGCTGAAAAATTGGGCTTTTCGTGGTGGTGGTGGTGGTGGTGGTGTTGCCACAACACTGTAAGCCCTCAGAGTTACTCTTGGTGGGTGCAGGAATGGGCCCTGCTGTGAATTATTAGATCAAGAATTGTAATTACATGCCCCTTTTGAACAGTGGCTGAAAAATTGGGCCTTTCGTGGTGGTGGTGGTGGTGGCGTTGCCACAACACTGTAAGCCCTCAGACTTACTCTTGGTGGGTGCAGGAATGGGCCCTGCTGTGAATTATTACATCAAGAATTGTAATTGCATGCCCCTGTTGAACAGGGGCTGAAAAATTGGGCCTTAGGCACTGGTGGCACAACACTACAACCCCTCACAGATACTGTACTTGGAGCACAGCAATGAGCCCTGTTGCAAAGTATTGCTTCAAAAATTGTAATGACACGCCCCTGTTAAACAGGGGCTGAAAAATTGGGCCTTAGGCACTGGTGGCACAACACTACAACCCCTCACAGATACTGTACTTGGAGCACAGCAATGAGCCCTATGGCAAATTATTGCTAAAAAAATTGTAAGTACACGCCCCTGTAAAACAGGGGCTGAAAAATTGGGCCTTAGCCACTGGTGGCGGCACCCATAAACAAAAATGATCTTCCAAGCTATCATCATCAATCGTATCATTGAGGACTCGGAGGAGGAGGATAGCCAGTCAACATAACAGCACAGGCACTCAGCATCAGCATCAGTCTTGAAGGGACGTGACATGTTAAAATCAATTCGTCTGTTATATCAGCATCAGGTGTGTGGTAGCTGGTGGTGATCCAAGACTGGTTCATCTTGATGAAAGTCAGTCGATCAACCGAGTCGGTGGACAGGCGCACCCTGTGATCCGTGACAAATCCTCCAGCAGCACTGAATGTGCGTTCCGAAAGAACGCTGGATGCAGGACAGGCCAGTAGCTCAATTGCATACTGTGCAAGCTCTGGCCAGTGATCCATCCTCAAGACCCAGTAAGCCAGAGGATTTTCGGTGGGGAAGGTGTCCAAGTCTGACCTTGCCCCTAGATATTCCTGCACCATGTTTATCAGACGCTGGCGATGGTTGCTGGAACCAATCATACTTTGGGGCTGCGGACTAAAGAATTGTCTGAACGCATCGGTCAGACGGCCACCTTCCCCACCGCTCCTTCTTTGACTGGCCGAAGCCTCAGCAACTCGTTGTCCTGGACCAGGAGTTTGTAACCTCCCAGTCTCTGGGAACGCGTTGCACAGACCTTTCTGCAAGGCCTCCCGGAGTTGTCTCATCCTCTGCTCCCTCTGCGACGGTAACATAAGGTCCGCAACCTTACCCTTGTACCGTGGATCAAGGAGAGTGGCCAGCCAGTAATGGTCCCTCTCCTTGATCTGAAGAATACGAGGATCCTTCCGCAGACTTTGCAGGATCAGGGAGGCCATGCAGCGTAGGTTTGCTGAGGCATTCGCTCCGGAGTCCTCTGGGTCACTAAGGACGACATGATCCGCAGTCACCTCCTCCCAGCCACGTACAAGTCCACTGGTTTCTTGGGACTGTAAATCATCCCTAAAAGACTGCTGCTGATGATGCTGAGTGCCAGCCTCCACCTCCATGCTGACACAATCCTCCTCCTCCTCCTCCTCCTCCTCCTCCTCTTCCTCTTCCTGTGCGATGGGTGGGACAGAAGGAACACTGTCTGGGTAAAGGGGGCCTTGAGAGGCAAGGAAGTCCTCCTCTTCCTGCCTCTGTTCTGCCTCAAGTGCCCTGTCCATTATTCCACGCAGCGTGTGCTCCAACAGGTGGACAAGAGGTACAGTGTCACTGATGCATGCACTGTCACTGCTCACCATCCTCGTGGCCTCCTCAAATGGTGCCAGGACAGTGCATGCATCCCTGATCATGCCCCACTGGCGTGGAGAAAAAAAACCAAGCTCCCCTGACCCTGTCCTGGTGCCGTAGTCGCACAGGTACTCATTGATGGCCCTCTGCTGCGTGTGCAGCCGCTGCAGCATGGCCAACGTTGAGTTCCACCTGGTGGGCATGTCACATATAAAAGGCGGTTCTTGGGCAGGTTCAACTCCTTTTGCAGCTCAGCCAGGCGAGCACTGGCATTATAAGATCTGCGGAAATGCACACAGACTTTCCTGGCCTGCCTCAGGACATCCTGTAAGCCCGGGTACCTGCCCAAGAACCGCTGCACCACCAGGTTAAGGACGTGAGCCACACAGGGCACATGGGTCAGTTGTCCCTGTCGGAGGGCGGAGAGGAGGTTGGTGCCATTGTCGCAAACCACCATTCCTGGCTTAAGCTGGCGTGGCGTCAACCACCTCTCGGCCTGGCCCTGCAGAGCAGACAGGACCTCTGCCCCAGTGTGGCTTCTGTCCCCCAAACACACCAGCGCAAGCACGGCATGGCATCTTTTTGCCTGCGTACTTGCGTAGCCCCGTGAACGGCTACGGAGCACCGCTGGTTCAGAGGACAAAGCACAGGAAGAGGCCATGGAGGAAGAAGAAGAGGAGGGGGTGGAGGAGAGAGGTGTGTCACAACCAGTAGTAGCATTTTGGAGGCGTGGCGGTGGGACAACCTCCAACACTACTGCACCTTGTCCTGCATCCTTCCCAGCTGCCAAAAGAGTGACCCAATGGGCCGTGAAAGAAAGGTAACGTCCCTGTCCATGCCTGCTGGACCATGAGTCAGCGGTAATATGCACCTTACCGCTGACCGCCCTGTCCAGCGAGGCCAAGACATTGCCTTCCACATGCCGGTAGAGAGCCGGAATAGCCTTCCGTGAGAAAAAGTGGCGTTTGGGAACCTGCCACTGAGGAACCGCACATTGCACAAACTCACGGAAGGGGGCCGAGTCTACCAACTGAAAAGGCAGCAGTTGAAGCGCTAGCAATTTAGCCAAGCTAGCATTCAACCGCTGGGCATGTGGATGGCTGGGAGTGAACTTCTTTCGACGGTCCAGCAGCTGGGGCAGGGAAATTTGCCTGCTAGAATCGGACGTCGGTGTACTGCTAGCAGAGTGGCCGCAAGTACTTGGCTGTGACACACCTAATTCTACACCTTCATTCCTCTCAGTGCATGTTTCAGAGAGGACTGAAGTTATAGTGGGGTTGGAAATCCCAGCTGATGCGGTGCAAGGAGAGGTCCGCTTTGTTCTTTGGTGTGGGTCTTTGAGGTAGGCTTGCCAACGAGCTGCATGGCAGGTCAACATATGTCTGGTCAGGCATGTGGTACCCAAGCGGCTGATGTTTTGGCCACGCGATATACGCTTGAGACATATGTTGCAAACAGCAGCTGTGCGATCTGATGCACTAGCCTCAAAAAAGGCCCACACCAAGGAACTTTTTGAATGACGGGCAGAGGCAGCGCCCTGCACAGGCGGAGCTCTGCGGTGTGATTCCGTCGGTGTACTGCCCTTACGCTGGCCACCAAAGGGCATCCTGTCTCGTTGGAGATGTGCCTCCTCCTCATTCTCCTCCTCCTCTCTCCTATTAGGCACCCACGTGGAGTCAGTGACCTCATCATCCCCTCCCTCCTCATCACTGGAGCCAATCTGGCAGTATGCTGCAGCTGCTGGAACATGACTGCCAGATTGGTGTCCTTCTTGAGCATCCCCTCTGTCTGCTCTCACCCTACTGCCTTCCTGTAGCTGGGTTTCATCATCAGACCCTTCGAAACGCTGGGCATCCTCCTGGAGCATGTACCCAACACTGTGCTCAAACAGTTCAGGGGACTCCTCAGGAGGAGGACATGGTGGGTCTAGGGAAGGAGTGACTGATGATGAGTCTGACATTGATACCAGGGAAGAGGACGCTTTGGCAGCTACTTTGCCAGTACCCTGAGCCTGGGTGAGAGAGGATGAGGAGGAGGAGGAGGGCTTGGTCATCCACTCTACCAAGTCTTCGGCATGATGTGGCTCAACATGTCCAGCTGCGGAAAAGAAGGACAAGCGTGTCCCATGGCCATGTGCTGATGACAATGCACCGCGTCCACGACCAGCACTGTTGCCCCCAGACACAGAGCCTGCTTGCCCTCTTTTATTGCCTCCTGACTGTCTGCCTCTCCTTGTTTGCCTTCCAGACATTCTAATAGATGGCCTGCAGGGAGATGGGAAAAAAGCAATAAGGGCTACCTTCAGGTGTCCTTCTCTGTCCCTTGAAACAAGGACTTGCACAGTGAAAGAAACTGACACTCTCCCTACCTACAGTTTTCTGTCCCTAGAAAAAATGTTTTTTTTAAGCACAATATAGCACAAGGAGAATTCACTCACTGTCCTTCCAGGTCCCTAGAAACAAGGACTTGCACAGTGAAAGAAACTGACACTCTCCCTACCTACAGTTTTCTGTCCCTAGAAAAAATGTTTTTTTTAAGCACAATATAGCACAAGGAGAATTCACTCACTGTCCTTCCAGGTCCCTAGAAACAAGGACTTGCACAGTGAAAGAAACTGACACTCTCCCTACCTACAGTTTTCTGTCCCTAGAAAAAATGTTTTTTTTAAGCACAATATAGCACAAGGAGAATTCACTCACTGTCCTTCCAGGTCCCTAGAAACAAGGACTTGCACAGTGAAAGAAACTGACACTCTCCCTACCTACAGTTTTCTGTCCCTAGAAAAAATGTTTTTTTTAAGCACAATATAGCACAAGGAGAATTCACTCACTGTCCTTCCAGGTCCCTAGAAACAAGGACTTGCACAGTGAAAGAAACTGACACTCTCCCTACCTACAGTTTTCTGTCCCTAGAAAAAATGTTTTTTTTAAGCACAATATAGCACAAGGAGAATTCACTCACTGTCCTTCCAGGTCCCTAGAAACAAGGACTTGCACAGTGAAAGAAACTGACACTCTCCCTACCTACAGTTTTCTGTCCCTAGAAAAAATGTTTTTTTTAAGCACAATATAGCACAAGGAGAATTCACTCACTGTCCTTCCAGGTCCCTAGAAACAAGGACTTGCACAGTGAAAGAAACTGACACTCTCCCTACCTACAGTTTTCTGTCCCTAGAAAAAATGTTTTTTTTAAGCACAATATAGCACAAGGAGAATTCACTCACTGTCCTTCCAGGTCCCTAGAAACAAGGACTTGCACAGTGAAAGAAACTGACACTCTCCCTACCTACAGTTTTCTGTCCCTAGAAAAAATGTTTTTTTTAAGCACAATATAGCACAAGGAGAATTCACTCACTGTCCTTCCAGGTCCCTAGAAACAAGGACTTGCACAGTGAAAGAAACTGACACTCTCCCTACCTACAGTTTTCTGTCCCTAGAAAAAATGTTTTTTTTAAGCACAATATAGCACAAGGAGAATTCACTCACTGTCCTTCCAGGTCCCTAGAAACAAGGACTTGCACAGTGAAAGAAACTGACACTCTCCCTACCTACAGTTTTCTGTCCCTAGAAAAAATGTTTTTTTTAAGCACAATATAGCACAAGGAGAATTCACTCACTGTCCTTCCAGGTCCCTAGAAACAAGGACTTGCACAGTGAAAGAAACTGACACTCTCCCTACCTACAGTTTTCTGTCCCTAGAAAAAATGTTTTTTTAAGCACAATATAGCACAAGGAGAATTCACTCACTGTCCTTCCAGGTCCCTAGAAACAAGGACTTGCACAGTGAAAGAAACTGACACTCTCCCTACCTACAGTTTTCTGTCCCTAGAAAAAATGTTTTTTTTAAGCACAATATAGCACAAGGAGAATTCACTCACTGTCCTTCCAGGTCCCTAGAAACAAGGACTTGCACAGTGAAAGAAACTGACACTCTCCCTACCTACAGTTTTCTGTCCCTAGAAAAAATGTTTTTTTTAAGCACAATATAGCACAAGGAGAATTCACTCACTGTCCTTCCAGGTCCCTGGAAACAAGGACTTGCACAGTGAAAGAAACTGACACTCTCCCTACCTACAGTTTTCTGTCCCTAGAAAAAATGTTTTTTTTAAGCACACTATAGCACAAGGAGAATTCACTCACTGTCCTTCCAGGTCCCTGGAAACAAGGACTTGCACAGTGAAAGAAACTGACACTCTCCCTACCTACAGTTTTCTGTCCCTAGAAAAAATGTTTTTTTTAAGCACAATATAGCACAAGGAGAATTCACTCACTGTCCTTCCAGGTCCCTAGAAACAAGGACTTGCACAGTGAAAGAAACTGACACTCTCCCTACCTACAGTTTTCTGTCCCTAGAAAATTTTTTTTTTTTAAGCACAATATAGCACAAGGAGAATTCACTCACTGTCCTTCCAGGTCCCTGGAAACAAGGACTTGCACAGTGAAAGAAACTGACACTCTCCCTACCTACAGTTTTCTGTCCCTAGAAAAAATGTTTTTTTTAAGCACAATATAGCACAAGGAGAATTCACTCACTGTCCTTCCAGGTCCCTAGAAACAAGGACTTGCACAGTGAAAGAAACTGACACTCTCCCTACCTACAGTTTTCTGTCCCTAGAAAAAATGTTTTTTTTAAGCACAATATAGCACAAGGAGAATTCACTCACTGTCCTTCCAGGTCCCTAGAAACAAGGACTTGCACAGTGAAAGAAACTGACACTCTCCCTACCTACAGTTTTCTGTCCCTAGAAAAAATGTTTTTTTTAAGCACAATATAGCACAAGGAGAATTCACTCACTGTCCTTCCAGGTCCCTAGAAACAAGGACTTGCACAGTGAAAGAAACTGACACTCTCCCTACCTACAGTTTTCTGTCCCTAGAAAAAATGTTTTTTTTAAGCACACTATAGCACAAGGAGAATTCACTCACTGTCCTTCCCAGTCCCTAGAAACAAGGACTTGCACAGTGAAAGAAACTGACACTCTCCCTACCTACAGTTTTCTGTCCCTAGAAAAAATGTTTTTTTTAAGCACAATATAGCACAAGGAGAATTCACTCACTGTCCTTCCAGGTCCCTGAAAACAAGGACTTGCACAGTGAAAGAAACTGACACTCTCCCTACCTACAGTTTTCTGTCCCTAGAAAAAATGTTTTTTTTAAGCACACTATAGCACAAGGAGAATTCACTCACTGTCCTTCCAGGTCCCTGGAAACAAGGACTTGCACAGTGAAAGAAACTGACACTCTCCCTACCTACAGTTTTCTGTCCCTAGAAAAAATGTTTTTTTTAAGCACAATATAGCACAAGGAGAATTCACTCACTGTCCTTCCAGGTCCCTAGAAACAAGGACTTGCACAGTGAAAGAAACTGACACTCTCCCTACCTACAGTTTTCTGTCCCTAGAAAAAATGTTTTTTTTAAGCACAATATAGCACAAGGAGAATTCACTCACTGTCCTTCCAGGTCCCTAGAAACAAGGACTTACACAGTGAAAGAAACTGACACTCTCCCTACCTACAGTTTTCTGTCCCTAGAAAAAATGTTTTTTTAAGCACACTATAGCACAAGCACAAAACACACTGACACTCTCCCTACCTATCCTTCTCTTTCCCTAAACTAAAGGAATCCAGGTTAAGCAAGAAAGAAATAAAAGTCACTGTCCCTGCCTATGCTGCTCTATCCCTGCTCCGGAACACACTACACTAGGCCGCCGTGCTGGCGGCCTTTTATAGTGTGGGGCGTGTACTAAACACCCTCAGCAATAATTGGCCACAGGCATCCTGCCTGTGGCCAATCATTGCTCTCCTCGCTGCCGGCGCTGTGATTGGCCAAGCATGCGGGGTCACAGTGCATGCTTGGCCAATCACAGCGCCTGGATGACACTGCGATGGCGTAGTGCATTGTGGGCCGTTCGCGTCACTCGAATTTGGCGCGAACGGCCCAAATCGTTCGATCTTCGTCGAACGATCGAACAGCCGATGTTCGAGTCGAACGTATGTTCGACTCAAACACGAAGCTCATCCCTAGTGCAGAGGAAGAACCTAAAAATTTACTGCAGGTATATCGATGATATTGTCATCGTATGGAGTGGAACAGAAGAGGAACTGCAGATTTTCTTTGATGAAATTAATTAAAATATTTATGGAATAACTTTTTCTGGCACTTGGAATAAGAAAACCATCGATTACCTGGATTTACAACTTTATAAGAACAACGAATACATTAACACAAGAACTTTTTTTAAACTCACGGACAGGAACGGGTATATACCAACTAACAGCTGCCATCACAGGCAGTGGATAGATAATATACCGAAAAGTCACTTGATGAGACTACATAGGAATTGCAGTAATATAAATGATTATGACACCCAAGCTGATACCATCATCAACAAGTTCGTGGAAAAGGGTTCCAAGAAAAAAGAAATGGTAACATTAAAAGAAAAAGTGAGGAAAATGGATAGAAATCAGATGATAGAAGGCATTCCAAACAACAAGAAAAATAAAAAGAAGCACACTGATATGGCCTTTCTAACAGGGTATAATATACAACAACAAGAAAAATAAAAAGAAGCACACTGATATGGCCTTTCTAACAGGGTATAATATAGAAATGGTTATTAAGAAACACTGGCCAATTCTACAATCAGATAAAATACTAAAGACCACAATTCCAGCAAGGCCCACTTTTATTTATAGGAGGGCGCCAAACCTCAGAAATCGACTTGTACATAATGCCCTTGACCCACCATAACACATTAAAATATTCAAACATCTTAAAGACTTATTTAAATGCGGCAAATGTCTCCCGTGCAGGGTGAGCAAAAAAAACAACAAGAAAAGAGAGAATTTTACTTCCATGGCTAACGGAACCGAATACAAAATCAATGAACTAATAACATGTAATAGTACCTATGTGACGTATGTAATCGAGTGCCCTTGCCTCAAGCAATATGTGGGAAGGACAATGAGAGAACTGCATGTAAGAATATGGGAACATATAACCTACATAAAAAACAGGTTTAACAAACATAGTGTCTCAAGGCATTTTAGAGACCACCACAACAGAAGCCCGAAATGCATAACGTTCTATGGCATTGATAAAATCAAGGGACACTGGAGAGGCGACAACAGGAAAATTAAAGTCTCCCAGAACGAAACAAAATGGATATTCCAGTTAGACACCCTCCAGTCTATGGGAATGAACATAGACCTATATTTTAATTGTTTTTTAACCAATTTTTAGTTCAGCTTTAAGCAACATAAGTCTCTATATCAGAAGTTGATTCTAAATGATTGTTCCCCACTATTAATTATTTTAAAAGATTTTTTAATAAATTTTTTAAAATTTCTGTATAATAATTTTTAACATCTCCTACCTCCATTATATGCACAACATCTGTATTATAGTCAGCAATGCATATATTCACCTATCCACTCTCCTTTCCCAATTAGGTAGTTTAATATAGGAATATTCACATTTTCCCCTTTTTGTGAATAGGATTACACTTCTCCCCACACTCCTCTATTAACACTTATATTATTCTATTAGTACATTAACCCATTCTATATCTTTTTATATTTAATACTTTTTCATTTTAAGAATATATCATAATGTCGCCAGATGTCTAGGAGTTTACAAGGTTTTACATATCTCAAAGTTTTTATATAAATAATTATTATTAAATCTGTTTTTAAATATCTGCTATATTTGCAGCACACCGCGATACACAGGCAATCAGTGCGGTTGTCTAAATACATTGAGGACGTTCTTCTGTTTTCATACACAGAATATTCCCCCCAGAGACACTGCAATTTTTTCAGATAAGTGGACTCCGGTCCTCAATATATCACCAAACATGGCGGCGGTAAAATTTCCATGTAGTAGGGTTCTGTTTACAAAAATCGTATCAAACATGGCAGCTGTAATTCAACTAATATGGGCTTCGGTCTGCAAATCTTACCCAAAATAGCAGCCTTTGGAATTTAGCCATCCGTGGACTTCGGTCTGCAAATCTCACCCAAAATGACCGCCGTATACAGGTGATCGCGGTCTGCTATAAATAGGAAGTGTGGCGAGGGCTGTGCACACTCGAGATGACGTCAGTACGACGAAACCGGTAGAACGGAGGCAGTACAGGCTCGCATCACTTCCGATTGTCAGCACTATATACACTTTTATCTTGTATGAAATGTGAGTACCTTTTCACACTTTTTAACCAATAAAGTTTGTGTTTAAACGGTAATACACTATTGGGCATCCCCCTTTGTCTCCCTTCATATGAGTTACCATTGGAGGTCCACCACCAGTGCAACAGGGATAGGCGAATCACCAGAGTGCCCCACAGTGGCAGACAATGTGAATGTCTCATACCCCTAGTGGGTAAGAAATATCTGGTGAGTGCAGCTTATATAAGAGCACGGATAGCCACATTTGCTGTGACCACTTACAAAGATACAACAACGTTTTCTCCACAAGGCACACTTCACAAACTTTCATCAAACACTTTAATTTAATTTTAACGTTTGGCATATATTTCGTTATGATGAACTTTTAAGTATTCAAGTTACACTACTATTATAAATTTCTGGATTTTTCAGCACTGTTTTTCTTGATGATTTTTATCAAATGCGTTTTTTCATAATAGTTTTGCATATCAATACACATGTTTATTTATTAATGTTTATATTTTTTAACTTTTACGATATATCACTAGTATTTATTGAAGCAGTAGCATTTATTTGCTCGCACATCAATTGCACTTTATTAACCCAATGAGATAACATAGAACAGCGCCACACCTACTTTCCCAATTCTCTCAATCATTTACTACACTTAGGTGGCAGTAATTAGTAGAGGCAGCAGTTCTCTTGTTTTCTCCATAAGCACTTTCTTTCTGCCCGTACTTTCTGCATTGCGCAGATTCATATACACCCAAACAATCTTTAAAGTAAACCTATTCTGGAAGAAACACGGAACAGCTACTGCTGATCGCTTCTTTACAATGTTAATTGCCTGTTTCTGGCAGTAACACTTTCGAAGTTACTGACCCAAAAGCATAAACTTTAGAAAGCCATAATGAAGCCAGAAAACTTGGTCCACGTTCTTGTTTCAGGTTAGTGACTAAAGCCATTAGATGAACATGACAGCCAGGCAACTAGCATTTTAAGGATATGTCAGCCATGGCAGGCTTTCTATTTTCTCTCTACAGGTTTCCTGTCAGACATTGATCTTGATACCATGACAATGAATTGTTACCTGTGCCCGATCTCATGGGCCATAGTGATCCCCAGGTCAAAGCCGGTGTCCTCAGTGATAACGCAGCTCCAGGAGGATGAACAGGCCCCACCCAGCTGGGTCACTCCTCGAACTTGCTTATTTCCATCCGGTAACACTAGGTCAAACCTTCAGTAAAGAAACACAACAGAATGGTTGAATAACGGCTCATTCACATGGGTAGAAAAAAAAAGCTGCGTTTAGATGCGCACTGCACATAGTTTTGTCCGTATCTAAAAGCAGCACTATAGTAATCAATGCATCCGTACTCACAGCTGCATGTACATGCGAAAATGTGTAATGCATTTAGCTGCATTCAGAGCCACACAGATCTGCAGAATTTATGCACGTGTGGCGCACGCTCCTAAACACGCCTAAACAATAAACGCATACATGTGTAACCATGCATTTTAATGAAAGAAGAATTGTGCACATCTAAACGATGTACGCATCTAAACACAAGTACTTTTGATGCATTTTTTCTTCAGGATATTCTGCCAGCAAGAACCTGCGTTCATGCAGAAAACACGCATTGAATGGGTCCTAATAGTGAGTAAAGTCCATCTATCCTATGTAATGAATAGAAACCTGTCCAGAAAGAATTATAAAAGGGGTTGTATTTGACCTCTTTTTCTAAACATACAGTATCTCACAAAAGTGAGTACACCCCTCATATTTTTGTAAATACTTAATTATATCTTTTCATGTGACAACACTGAAGAAATTACACTTTGTTACAATGTAAAGTAGTGAGTGTACAGCTTGTATAACAGTGTAAATTTGCTGTCCCCTCAAAATAACTCAACGGAGCCAAAGTTACTGCAGCTTGTGATTAAAATATCTTGATATTACATTATCCTCATCTCATACCTGGTGATGTAGAGCACAAGATCAGCGTGCTGGGGGTCAGAGTCCCTCTGAGGATTGATTTTCCTGCTCCATTCACACATACTCATCAGAGAGGACGTGAGGTTGTTGCTGATCTGAATCCCGGCCTGCTGGCATAATGGTAAAGACAAATATGATGATGTGCCTGCTCTGCTTTAATTCCACCCTCTGTACTTAGTGATAATCTGTTTTACACACAGGATTGAAAATCCTGCTAAAATATGTAAATTTAAATAAGTGCCAATTTTTTTTATTACTGGCTGTAGGAGGTTATGCAATTTATCATATTTATCTCTCTCCTCTCTTTTACTGCCTTTCTGCTCTCTGAATGCCAGTCAAAGCTCCTGTCACTAAATAAAATGGTTACAGTCCTGTTTACACCTGCATTTGCTTTGCTTCGGCTTCGCTTTAAAAATTATACCCCATGTAGCTTTAGGGCTAGTTAACACTTGTTTCAAAACAAGGCTTCGGACACGCTTTGTTAAAGCTCTCTGAACGCCAGTCAAAGCTCCTGTCACTAAATAAAATGGTTAACTTACAGTCCTGTTTGCACCTGCTTTTGTTTGGGGCTTCGATGAGGCTTTGATGAGGCTTTGTTGGGCTTTAGTGGAGCTTCAGTGGGGCTTTGGTGGGGCTTCAACCAGGGGTTTTGCCATAGACTTCTATAGAGGCTTTGAAGACGCTTTGAAGCACCACTGAAGCTACATGGGGTAAAATTTTTGAAGCAAAGGCGAAGCAAAGCAAAGAAAAAGCAGGTGTAAACAGGACTGTAAGCTAACGATTTTATATAATGACAGGAGCTTTGACTAGCGTTCAGAGAGCTTTAACAAAGACTGTCCGAAGCCCTGTTGAAGCCTTGTTGAAGCAAGTGTAAATGAGCCCTTAGTGGTGCTTCAAAGCGTCTTAAAAGCCTCCATAGAACTTTATGACAAAGCTCGCTTGAAGCACCTGTGGCTTTTGAGAGGCTTAAATTCAGCTTTGGCTTCACTTTGTTTTGGAGAAATTGCAGGTATGAGATATCCACACACACACACAAGGGGCATTTGTCAAGCTTCAACAAAGCTTCAACAGAGCATTACGGAAGCATCACCGACGCTTCACCGAAGCATCACCAAAGCTTCATTGAAGCACCACTGAAGCATCAAAAACACATAAAAGCATGTTGAAGCGGTAGGCGCTGTAATGTGTGTTGAAGCCAAAGCAAGTGTAAATGAGCCCTTACTCACCCCCTCCCTCTTTCTCTATTCCTCCTTCGCGCTTGCTTGTTTGTTCTATTCATCCTTGATCACATCTTTCTTTTTCTGATTTGCAGATTAGCAGCAATCTTGCACTTTGACAAATGTAGTGTCTTTTTTACTCCTTCCATGGGCCAGAAAGATTTAGGACAGAAGTTGCTGAGAGTGCTGGGTATGGGTAAATTTGGCATCCCTAGGATCCTGCCTGTGAACATAACACATCCCCTAATACCTGATTGAATTTGAGTTGCCAAATGCTAAATCATGTAAAATATTGGATAACAAAGATACTGGATATTGGAAGTTTGAACAAGTCCCATAAAAGTTTTCTCCATCAAGACAGGTAAACAGTAATCCAATCGCGTTTCGGGGCTTGAGAACTGCCCCTTCATAAAGGCTTGTATGCAGGCACTGAATTTGAGTTTGTACTGAATAACTATTATGGTATATAAATACTAGTACCAACCTGGTGCTATTTTTCTATGCATTGGCTTTCTGTTTACATGTCCTGACAAATAAGATACTTACTGGACTTGTTCAAACCTTTATGGCACTCCCATTCTTCCAGTATTTCTTAGACTACTCCAGAGAATCTTTGTGATACCCCAGTTAATGGAGAGTTGCATCTCATAAGCTAGATTCTGACTTCTGCTTCTCATCCACTACTACAGTGATTGCACCTGTATTCAGGGTACTGTGCTGGGCAGCTATCCTTCTGCCTAGTAACCACAGTGGGTTGTTTACATGGCACAACCAGTATTTACAGAATGCCTTTTGACTTTTTGCATGAGTACAAGGTGTTCTTTGATTGAAAGTACTGAAGAGGCGAAGTGGTGATGTCGCTGGCGGTAACCGACAAACATGTTACATAGATTTCCCCATGTCAGCTACAGTGTCCCTCTATGATGAAACCATTACCTCTGGCTCAGTGAGAATGATCATCTTGACAAGGTGCACGCGAATCGCAGCTCCAAGTGAGACATCTCTCAGCAGCTCTGCCCCCTACAATAGAAAATGGCCAAGTTTAATATTAGTTTATTGAATTACTCGGGTTCATTAAGAATTTGTTTATTTAAGAAATAATATCCCTATCAGTATATATATTGAGTCATTCAGCTTGAGCTATTGTGCTCTATAAACAACTGCCATTGTTTTAAGAAAGCAATTAAAGCGTAGCTCTATCTAAATCTTTTTTTTATTGCTTTTACTTTGGATATAGCAGGGAAAATTTTATACTAAACCATTATGTTTTTCTTTCAATAAAGCTCCTTTGCTTTAAGTTATTGAAAACATTCAGAGGCTTTATGAGAACCCTATCAAATTCCAGATGTCACTTCTGCAGAACTGGTTAAATAAATAGGCCTAGAGCTCATTGGCTGTTGAGGTTGGTAAGGGGTGAGTTGCTCTATGTACATACAATGTTTAGGTTGGTAAGGATATATCTCTCTGTGTCCTCCTGATGAAACTGATAGACATCATGGCCAACGACTACCAGAAGTTCCAGGTGTCTAACCCCGACAGCTGCTCTTTTTGTCAGTTGATGAGCTTCATGGTGCTTCAGTGAATCTAAAAGGCCGGCAAAGGTCAAGTCACTTTATATAATTAAGGTACAAGACATAAATGCAATTCCATGTGTGCTTTAAGCCTCTCTAAGTCATACTATGCAGTGTAGATATACCAAGACACTTTTCACTCCAAAAATGTATATAGCAGATGCTACATCGTATCCAGTCTCTGTACCTGTGTGTGCAATTTTTGCTCGGGACATTATATGAAGGCCCCCAAGTCCATGTCTCTGCAAAGAATGCCTCTTCTTCAGCGGCTGGATAAAGAAATTGTACACATCCGTCGTAATAAACCCACGCTGGGAAAATACATAAATTAAAAAAATTATTAGCCAGAAAAAAACACTATAATTTTTTTCATGTAAAAAGAATGCTACTAAGAACTATGAAAAACTGTCCCATTGACCCAACTAAATAAAATGCAAGCCCACTTTAGTCACTATTAAATGGATGTAAGCATGCTAGAGTGGTTTCTCAGTCAATAGCTTATTTTAGCATACCTAAAAAAAAAAATCCTTGATGCCAAAATGGCAGCATACATGTGATATAGCTCTGCCCCTATATCCCCCCACAAAATCTCCCCCATTCTCTGATTACACCAAGGTCATCCAGAAAACTTACAGTGCGGCCAGGCAAGAGCCTCCAGAAGTGATAGAGGCTTGTTTAGGTAGGTCCACTTTTTAGGTCTTTAAGTTCGGGCAGTGCAAGCAAAATGCCTATGGAGACATCTGCAAAGCAGCAGGCCGGTTAGTGCAGTGCACCTGCCTCAGACGCTACGGGGAAGATCCAGGGGCTCGTACATCAATGGACTTCAACGGAATGACGGTCCATCTTTCCATGTCCATTGTAATAAAGTTTGATTATACATTTTAGCCCTCCCTGTTTAGCTCATTATTTATCACATATATGCTGCCCTGTTGGCGTCAGGAAAATGTAAAATTGTATCAAATACTTACCGTAATTTTCCTTTCCTGATGCTAATCCGTGGCAGCATATGAACCCTCCCTTTTTTGATCTTGTTATTTTTACAGAGAATAGGGGAGGTTGCTCTAGCTTTCCCTTTATAGATTTAAACAGGTCCTGTAAGTGAATATAGGGGCAGAGCTATATCACATATATGCTGCCATGGATTGGCATCAGAAAAGAAAAATACGGTAAATATTTGATACAATTTTCCATTTTGATATCCCCACGTCCCTTAAGCTGCCAGGTACACAAATTTGTATTTTAGTTCCCTTTAGTGGTCACTTATCCCCCTAGCTGAGCAGACATTCCAAGAAGAAAGTTCAGCTATCCCCCAATAGTTTGTGAGAATCTCAGGTATTTATTATCTCTTTTTTTGCAAGGAAGATAGGCAGGGTTGATTTATTAAAACTGGAGAGAGCAAAATCTGGTTCAACTGTGCATGGTAGCCAATCAGCTTCTAACTTCAGCTTGTTCAATTAAGCTTTGACAAAAAACAAAACAAAAACAACAACCTAGAAGCTGATTGGGTTCCTTGCAGAACTGCAATAGATTTTTCACTCTCCATTTGTAGTAATTCCAGTTGTAGTTGTGTTGGCTTAGTATGACTGTTTGGAGACCAGATGTGTACAACCAACCAGTTAGTATTGACAGGCACCTCTATACTCTTCTATCACTAAGACTCACCAGCTGTCCATCACAGAAAGTGACCAGAGATTTCACCCCAGAGGGGTGCAGAGTGGTGCCTATTGACCTGCAGGACTTTGGAAATTGCATGAGGTGGTGCAGAGAAGCATTTAAAACTCGCTGTGCATTGACGGGCCAATACCCATCCTGGAATGTAAATATAAATTTCCCCAGGTGTGAGTGAAGGATGCAGAGGGTGGCAGAGCACAGAGGTGTCCTCCCTGTGTCCTCACAGGTACATGTCAGGTTTGTCAATGCCACATCGGAGGCTGTGGAAGAAGGAAAATAGTGTTATGTTTCTGTAAAAATGTAAAAAAAATGTAAAACAAACATGATTTTTCTGGAGCTGACTTCACTCCCTCTAGTTGCTGGTATTTGTGAATAGCTCTATGCCCATCACAAACCAAATTGGTATTAAAATGTGCCTAAAACTGAAACTTTGTTCACTTTTTTCCACAAAATGCATTTTTTTTTTAATATTGGTATATGAGATCTGAGTATACAGTCTCCTTGGAAGAGTAGACTGTGTATTCACTTTGTTATTTTGCCAATACTCAAAAGGGGACTTCATTGATGAATATGTCTGTAACGCCCTATTTTGTATTGTAAAGATTGAACCTGTCATCATTATGTATGCGGTTCTTTTTCCAATGTAGCACCCTCTAGCTAGTGTACTAGTGTACATAGTTTAGTTGTTAGTGTAAGTAAATTGGCTTGGCACCAGGCCTGGGCTGAATCTGGGTCAGGGGTTTGTGACTCAAGGTGGCTGGATGACTTATCTGGCAGCTGTCACTTCCTCCTTATCTGGAAATTTCTACCAATTTCCAGAACTGGAGGGTGTGAGTAAGGAGGGGCTGCCATGCATATTTATGAGGGCCCTGGCTAATCCCCAGAAAATGGGCTGGCAGGGGGCAGACTCGCCTCATAAATGGACATGAGTCTTGCCAGCAAGGGCAGTCAGGTGGAAGATGAAGATGGAGTGCCGAGGAGGCTGTCGATGCCCTTGCAGGGTGCCCCCTAGTCTGGGGGGTGTCCTTAGGTCTGGGGCTCGGGTGCTGGAAGGATCCCCCACAACACATGGAGGAAACCCTTCCTGGAGGCACGAGAGCAAGTGAGATGACAGCAGGAACAGGTCAGCACGTCCGGGAGATATCCTGAGAGTCAGCCGGGTAGGCTGGTGAGTGTTCAGTCTGGGAGGACTGTGGAGAAAGTGTCAGTCTGGGAGAACTGTGGGAGAAGTTAGCCCTGTGGGCTAGTGAAATGGTCAGCTGCAATTTCCTTCTTCCTAATAGAAGTGAAGAGGGGAGGTGTTTGTATACCAAATTAGGAGAGCCACCTAGTGTGACAAAACTGCTCCTCCATAGATACAGTACAGGGAGTAAGTGTTGTGATCCTTGGACAAGAAATGTGTTACTGACAGGATCACCAGGTGAAAATTAAGGACAAAAAGCCTGAAAAAGTTAACTCATGCTGCCACCTCTAAAGACTGGTAAGCTACAAATAAATTCTTAATGTTTCAGTTTAGATCAGGTAGGTCGTTTTTAGATTAGTAGTTAATGAAACAATGAGCATCTTCCACATTCACAAAAGGTTCTTGAAGACAGAATCCTCAAGTAGAAAACTACCAGCACCAGACGCCTGGAGCCGAGAACAAACATATCATATTATTAATGTCTCCACAGTCAGCAGCGCCGCTGTATATACAGTACAGTACAAGCAATTAGAAATCATCAAATTTCACAGTAGAATAACTAAGTGCAAAAAGATCCATTGTTATGTCGTTACTTGAGCTTACCCGAGACATTTTCTGTGCCAAAATACGAAAGTTGCGCCTCAGAATCAAGCGTCTTCAAGAACATCTAAAAACATGCAAGGCTGTTAAATATGGGAATAAAGAATAAGAAGAAACTGCGCTAAATAATCCACATTCCCTATAAACAGCAACTCTGCTGTGAGATACACACAGTCATAAAAAACACAATTGTAAATAGAGCTGCGCTAAACACAAACCTAAATTGTAAAAAAGCAACACGTGAATCAAAAATGATAATAAAATAAGTCCCAACAATGAAAAATAAAAAAATAGAATATTGAATAATAATAGTGCCCTTAATAGGTAGCAATGGATAGGTGTCACACCACCTGTGTAGGAAAAAAGTGGGAGAGAAGTTTCTCACAGACACACCCAAATTCAAACCTGCCGTTGGAGACGTAAAAGTGGGAGAGGTGTATATCACTTTAAGAGAGTCCTCCTCGTGATGATAATATCTCACACCACGACAAAAAGTGTGACCTCCACCACATAAAATGCACGCTTACCAGCTTGCAAGAGCTTTGACACTTGTGACCAATACCCATCCTGGGCCTTTATCCTTAAGATAACAGATGAGAGCTCACACCAAATGGGACATTCCAACACAGAGCACAGCAGAGCAAGTGATCTTGACCTTCAACGAGACTCAAGAAAACCAGGATCCTCCCTCAGATGGTATACTCAAAGGATATCCCAGAAAGAGAAATGCTTGCCATAGTGTAAAACCAAATATGACTTTAATATAACAAACAGTATTGCACTTACATCAAAGATGCATAAAATAAGCTTGAGTTCAAAAAGCCGGGCCGACTTGCAGAAAACGCCGGTCCTTCTGGGATCGTCAACAGCGCGGTGACGGGCATTTTATGCAAGCCGTCCGATGTTGTAAGGAATATAAGTTCTGGGTTTTGTACATATTCTGTTGCATTCCAAATGGTCAGTTAAGCTGAGGCTTGTCGTGCCTGGAGGACAGTATCCCCCCCCTAAGGAATGTAATCTGTCAGACCCGACTCCGCAATGTCTGAAGATCCTGTTAATTAGCACCTTCCGAAGACAAAAGGGAAGTGCATCTGTCAATACAAGTACCATGATTAAAGAGGCCAGCAAGCTATTGGAGAGTATATTGGCAACATTGCCCCCAGAGGCCAGGTATGGCAGAACAATCAGTAACAAGACGAGGGACATGGAAGTGCAACGATTGGTCGAGAGGCAGACGGGCGGGCAAGGGGAGGGTTTGAATGAGGTATGAATGAGGTCCTTTAAAACAGGACATTTGGGAATGAGAGAGCCTTCTATTACATCTGGGAGCTCAGCAAGCAGGACTTTTGCCTCGAAGAGAGAATAAATATCATTTTCATTAGTACTGTTGATATAGGCTGTATAGATATCGGTTGTTTAGTATGTAACATTCCTACTTTTAGGAAATAAATTTAATTTCTTTTACTAAGCAACTGTGTCTGTCTTCATAAGTAACATTGTATAATCAGGCCTAGCATTCTCTGATACGTTAGACTAGCAAACAAGGGACAAATAGAATTAATACATAGTTGCGATATATATGTATTATAGATCACAATAGTATATATATATATATATATATTGTGAGGGGGTTAGCTCGGCAGCGGGTGTGTGTGACCCCCGGGATGGGCTCCCCACACAAAAACAGGCCCAGCAGACGGAGGTTGTGGTTTTCAAAAAATCAAAAAGGTGCGGTTTATTTTCTATTTACAGTGACAAAAACACAGCAAGGCAAAAGAAACATAACCAAAATAAATCCTGGTCAAGTTGACCTCTGACTAAACATACAGGTTTCCTAACTAACAACTGGGATCAGCCTAGTGCTGTCCTAGTCCCTAAGTCCCTGGTTTTAAATGTCTAAGCAAATAGCCACACAGGCTTTTTCTCACCGCACAGGGGTTCACTCTCCCAAGACAGTCCACACAGGTCTGGTTCCAGGCATGAGCTAACATCTAATGAAGCTGGGAGTTCTTATAGAGGCCTAAATGAGCTGACAAGTTTCAGCTGGTCTCATCAACTCCCTGTCTGTACGACGCCCCACACTCTCCCTAGAGGTATGAGTCATCCATGAGCCCACTAGCCTTAGCTGGGCTTATACAACTCTCCACCTAGTTGTATAAGTCGGCGTAAAGCCTGAATCTGGGCGAAATATATCTACCCCCCTGGATGCAACCAGGTGACTTTACCTTCCTGCTGTCACATACCCCCCCCTCTTGTTTTAACCTCGGGGTTGGAACACCAGCAATCAGGCATTCATGTACTCGAGACAAAGCATCCACATTCCCCATTTGAACGCCAGGGCGATGCTTTACTGTGAAGTTGAATTCCTGTAGGGCCAGGAACCACCTATTCACTCTTCTAATTGTCTCCTTGTTTTGAGCCATCCACTTTAACGGAGCGTGATCCGTAACCATGTCAAAGTGCCTACCTAGCAGATAGTACCGAAGGGAATCTAGAGCCCACTTCACCGCTAAACACTCCTTTTCAACGGTGGCGTAATTTACCTCATGGGACTTCAACTTCCTGCTGAGGTAAATGACTGGGTGCTCTTCCCCGTTCCAGACCTGGGACAATACTGCTCCTAACCCCACATCTGACGCATCACTTTGTACGACAAAGTCTTTAGAGAAGTCGGGTGAGTACAACACTGGCTGGCTACATAAGGCTTGTTTCAAGAATTGGAATGCTGCCTCAGCCTCGGGGGTCCATTTAATCATGACCGACCCTTTCCCTTTCGTCAGGTTGGTTAGGGGCACAGCCTTAGAAGCAAAGTGGGGAATGAATCGCCGATAATACCCAGCGATTCCCAGAAAGGCTCGTACCTGCTTCTTGCTGTTGGGACGTGGCCAACTCTGGATGGCCTCGACTTTGTTGAGTTGGGGTTTTATTACTCCCCTCCCAATGGTGTACCCAAGATATTTGGCCTCCTCCTGCCCAATGGTACACTTCTTGGGGTTAGCCGTAAACCCCGCTTCCCGAACAGAGTCCAGGACTGCTTGCACTTTTGGCAGATGTGAGGCCCAATCTGTGCTATGGACAATTACGTCATCCAGGTAAGCCGCAGCATACTTCCGATGGGGCCTCAGCATCTGGTCCATTTTCCGCTGGAATGTGGCCGGCGCATTCTGTAACCCGAACGGCATTCTTTTATATTGGAACGCCCCGTCTGGGGTTACAAATGCGGTTTTCTCTTTGGCCGACTTGGCCAGGGGGATTTGCCAATACCCTTTTGTGAGGTCAAGAGTCGTCATGTATCGGGCTGTTCCCAGCCGGTCGATCAACTCATCTATACGTGGCATGGGGTAGGTGTCAAATTTTGTAACTTTGTTCAACTGACGAAAATCGTTACAAAATCGCCAGCTCCCATCCGGTTTAGGCACCAACACAATGGGACTAGACCAATCACTTTGGGACTCCTCTATCACCCCTAAGTTCAGCATTTTCTGTACTTCCTCCCGTATTGCCTCCCGTCGGGCCTCTGGGATCCGATAGGGTTTTAACTTCACCCTTTCACCGGGCGGGGTAATAATGTCATGCTCTACCCCAGATGTTTGTCCCGGCAGCTCAGAGAATACCTCCTTGTTACGAAGCACAAACTCCTTAACCTCCTGTTGTTGGGGTTGTGACAAGGTGGCTGCGATTCCAACCTCAGGAATCACGCAACCAGTTTGAGCTGGTGACCAAGTGTCTGCGACTAGGGACTCTCTATCCCTCCAGGCTTTCAACAGATTAACATGATAGATCTGTTCGGGCTTTCGCCTTCCTGGTTGTCTGACCTTGTAATTCACTTCGCTCACTTTTTCCATTATCTCGTAGGGGCCTTGCCATTTGGCAAGGAATTTACTTTCAACCGTAGGGACAAGTACCAGTATCCTATCCCCCTAGCGGACTTGATTATAGGACCTACCAAATCCATGGCGATCCTCTCAAACGGGACCTCAATGATGGGTAGAGGGACCAGCGGGCTACGGAAATGTGGCATCGGGGCCGACCTCTGACACACAGGGCAGGAGGAACAATAATTTTCTATGTCCTTCATCACCCCCGGCCAATAGAATCTCTGTAATACCCTCTCTCGGGTTTTCTCTGTCCCCAGATGACCTCCAAGAATGTGCCCATGGGCCAACTCCAACACCAACTTCCTGTAAGGTTTGGGCACCACAAGTTGCTCAACGGTTTCTTCTGCCCTTGTTGCCACCCGATACAGTAGGTCCTTCTCTACGCTGAAGTATGGGTAAGTGCAGGTATTATCTGGGTTCACTAACTCGCCATCTATTTTCACTACGTTTTCCCGTGCCTTTATTAGGGCGGGGTCTTTCAACTGTTCTGTGGCAAAGTTTTCCCTGTGAACCTCAAGATCAGAAAACTCCACAGACGGTAGGTTTTCGTCTGAGGAGGTGGGCTCCTCTCCAGTTTCTTGAGTCTCCCCTGCCAATACTGACAAGGGAAATTCCGGAGAGTCCTCACCACTCTCAGGGGAGTTCTGGCTATCACATTCCTGGTACATAGGGGCACCAGTGGGGGGCTCAGGATCATCCCACAGTTCCCAGAACTTCGGAAAATCCCTTCCGACAATGGCGTCATGCGGTAACTGAGATACTAAGCCCACTGGATGAGAGAGGGTACCTTTGGGGGTCTCGAAACACACTGTAGTCACTGGATATTCTCGGGTGTCCCCATGCACACAAATAACAGCTACCTTGCTATTCCCAGAGACCTCTGTTTTAACTAACTCAGCCTTTATCAGGGTCACAAGGCTACCTGAATCCAGCAATACCACAACATTTCTACCATTAACACACATTTTGCATAAATGTTTCTCAGTTCCTCGAATGGCAGTGCATGCGACTGTCACACACAGCGACTGACGTCTGCCCGTCAGAAAGTCACACTGCATGGGTTCCTCCACAACCGGGCAATTTGCTGCAATATGTCCCGCTTGCCGGCAGCGGTAGCAAACGATCCTTCTTGCCGCCTCTTGAGCTGCTGATTTCCCAGGCTGTTCTCGCCAAACTTGGGGTAGAGCTCCCACCCTCTCACTCTCTCCACCCTTACCCCTTGGAATCATCTTATCCGCCCCTGGGGATGGTCTGGTCTTAGGGTGGAAAGTCCGAGTGTCTCTGGAAGAGGCCGTCAGGTTCTCTGTAGCCAAGTATTTCTCCACACGATCCACAAGACCATCGGCCGTCTCTGGGTCTCCATGGCTTACCCACTTTTGGATGGCAGTAGGAAGAGCTCTCAAAAACCGATCCATTACAACACGTTCCACAATCTTTGGTGCGGACAAAGTCTCTGGCTGTAGCCACTTTCTGCTCAGGTGAATGAGATCATACATTTGAGACCTGGGGGGTTTTCCAAGCTGGAAAGTCCAGTTATGCACACGCTGAGCCCGGACAGCCTGGGTGACACCCAGCCTTGCCAATATCTCAGCTTTTAGCATCACATAGTCTTTTGCTTGGTCAGGCTCTAGGTCATAGTAAGCCTTCTGCGATTCACCAGTTAACAGAGGAGCCACCAGTCCAGCCCACTGCTCCTCAGGCCACTTTTCTCTTTCAGCAGTCCTTTCAAATGTGGTCAAAAATACCTCTGGATCATCCTCTCCAGTCATTTTTGTCAATAAACGACTCACCCCAAAGGACGCGGTATTAGTGGGACGGCTTTCCTCACTGGTCTGCGGACGTTGCTGCATTACTGCTTCCATCTGTTGTTGTAGTCTCTGCTCTTGCCTCTGCAATAGGTCTATGAAGCGGGCCTCAGATTGCTGCTGGGCTTGTTGCTGAGCCTCCAGACTCCGTTGCAAAGTTGCGTTTGTCTGCTGCTGGGCTGCAAGGCTCTGTTGTTGAGCTGCAAGGCTCTTTTGCAAACCTGCATTTGTCTGCTGTTGATTGGCATTTGCTAGAGCCAGCTGTTTCAGTATCTCCTCCATGCTGGCCTAAAAAAACTGCCACTGGTTCTCCACCAACTGTGAGGGGGTTAGCTCGGCAGCGGGTGTGTGTGACCCCCGGGATGGGCTCCCCACACAAAAACAGGCCCAGCAGACGGAGGTTGTGGTTTTCAAAAAATCAAAAAGGTGCGGTTTATTTTCTATTTACAGTGACAAAAACACAGCAAGGCAAAAGAAACATAACCAAAATAAATCCTGGTCAAGTTGACCTCTGACTAAACATACAGGTTTCCTAACTAACAACTGGGATCAGCCTAGTGCTGTCCTAGTCCCTAAGTCCCTGGTTTTAAATGTCTAAGCAAATAGCCACACAGGCTTTTTCTCACCGCACAGGGGTTCACTCTCCCAAGACAGTCCACACAGGTCTGGTTCCAGGCATGAGCTAACATCTAATGAAGCTGGGAGTTCTTATAGAGGCCTAAATGAGCTGACAAGTTTCAGCTGGTCTCATCAACTCCCTGTCTGTACGACGCCCCACACTCTCCCTAGAGGTATGAGTCATCCATGAGCCCACTAGCCTTAGCTGGGCTTATACAACTCTCCACCTAGTTGTATAAGTCGGCGTAAAGCCTGAATCTGGGCGAAATATATCTACCCCCCTGGATGCAACCAGGTGACTTTACCTTCCTGCTGTCACAATATATATTAATACATTGCGGTTATAATATTTGGCACCCCAGATGGGACTCAAACCCACAATCCCTGGCTTCCGACTTTTTGAATTTAAACTTATTTTATGCGCCTTGATGTACCGGTAAGTGCAATTCTGTTTAGAAACCCTCATAGATCCCCATATCCATGCAAGCGATGTTGATGCAGGTATCTCTCCCGCTGCTCAATTGACCCCCCTTCTGTTAGAATACACAGAGGCCGATCGATTGCTGGTTTTCTAGCAGGACTGTTCCACAGAAGCTGGTTATGGAACCGGCTTCTGTTGAACAGACAGGGCTATACATGGACAAAAATCTGTCCAGTTCCTACTGAACTGGCCAAATTTCGATAAGTGTATACCCTGCTTTAGCACGGTGGCTTAGTGATTAGGACTTCTGCATTACAGAATAGGAGAGTCCTTGGTTTTAATTTCGGCCAGGACAATATCTGCATGGTGTTTGCTTGTTCTCCTTATGTTTGCATGGGTTAGTTTCAAGTACCGTATATACTCGAGTATAAGCCGACCCGAATATAAGCCGAGGTACCTAATGTTGCCACAAAAAACTGGGAAAACTTACTGACTCGAGTATAAGCCGAGGGTCAACAATGCCTTACTGTTCCCATCCTTACTGTTCCTATCCTCACTGTTTCCTATCCTCACTGTTTCCTATCCTCACTGTTTCCTATCCTCACTGTTCCCTAGCTCACTGTTCCTATCCTCACTGTTTAAATTTTACATTTTGCATTTTACAATTTGACGTCTGCTGGGAAACTGAGGATGAGAGAACATTCGTGATAGGCGGAGAGTGTCTGATGAGAATCGCCTATCACGGAAGGGACCAGGAAGAGACCGTGGGATTTAAACGATGGACGCCGCAGCCGCAACTTTTTTTCAGGTACTATTTCCAATGTAAAATTTCGCTGACTCGAGTATAAGCCGAGGGGGGGACTTTCAGCCCCCCAAAAAAAGGGCTGAAAATCTTGGCTTATACTCGAGTATATACGGTAATCTCCCACACTTCATAGACAGGCAGGTTAATTATCTCATGTGGGCATGTGAGATAGGGACCTTAGATTGTAAGCTCCTTGAGGGCAGGGACTGATGTGAATGCATAGCATGGAAAGCGATGTGTAAATCTTTGGAACCACACAACTATGCATAGTTATATTCCTTCATGTGCATTTGATATGCAGATGCATCAAACTACACTCACTCTCACCATATCAGCATTTCATTATTTATTTATCATTTAACAGCCTCTTTTCACTTGTTTCACGCATTTACATAGCCCTTTACCACACTTCATTATATCTCCACATTGACGCACTTTTCACACCTAATTTTTTCAATTTTCATCCAGATTCATCCAATCATTATACAAGCACCCTTCCTGGCATGGTGGCTTGCGGCGAGCGATGGGTCTGCCCCCCACAACCCCCTGCATACCCTGGCTAGCGGTTCTCCCGCCTCAACCCCGGGTGAGACTTCATACGCGGCATCACCTTCCAGGCCTTTCCTCAATTAAGGTCTCAGTACACGGGCTGTCTGGCAAGGTATAATATTGCTACATTTTTTCATTCCCTTTTTCTTACTTTTTCTCACTACATTGGGTTTGTCTATGGGGACTAGTGGATCCCCAGAAACTACCACAACAAACTTTTCTATTTATCCCATTCTAGATTACTTTCATGCATCCAAACTCCTGATGAGTGGTAGGCGACCATGAAACGCGTAGAGTTTACATCCTCGGATGCTCTACATCAGCCCATATCATTTTTTATTATTTATCAATTACATACGTGTTGATCATGTTGTTATTACCTACATATTTATTATTCATTGATTTATTTATTACTATGTTTGTATGTCATTAATCATGTTCCCCAATTAATCATGTGTTATTAAATTAATGATGATTATGAATTGTTCCTTTGTGATTACATTTCTGTATCATAAATGTATTGTGATTACTGGTTTACTTATCCCGTATCATGTCAATTTAGAGGGAACCATAACATCCAAGTTATTTATCTTTTTCCATTTATTATACCCTTATACCTCAATAAAGTCCCAACTCCACTACCTTCCTGCATTTTTTCACACTGATGTGCTGCGGTTTACCCACACCACGGGTTCAGTACCGTGTACCTGCAGCTATCCCGCAGGTTTGCTGCGCTTAGCAATAGACTTCTATTATATCCTGCAAGTTTGGTGCACTTTCTAAATGCAGGAGTTTTTGTGCACTTTCAGAACGTGAAGTCTATGGCAAAGAGCAGCTAACCCAGGAAAGTCGCAGATGCACTGCACTGCTACCGTGGTGCAGGTAAACTGCAGCACATCAGTGTGAAAGCAGCCTTATGGGGGCTCAGAACAGTAAGGGTTCATTTACATATGGAGTTTGGGGGTGGTAAAACCCCATAGTTAACACATGTTTTTATCACCCCTGCCCCAACTGCACCCCCTTTAGCTGCAGTGGCCAGGGGTGTACTCACGTCACAGCAGGAGTTATACATCCTGTTATGGTTGGTGGGTGTAGCACCTGCCAAGCATGACCCCTTCAAGTGAATGAGGGTGCTCTGCAAGTGCCCTGCAACCCTGTGCAGTACAGCAAACAAGGGGTTAAAGCAGGCAGCGTTGTGTTGCTTTCTCACCACCCCTGGACCCCGCAGTAGCATGCAGTTGCGGGGTGCTTCCAGAGTGGCCCCATGTACTTGAATGGGTTCCCGGGTTGACAGGCGGCATCATCCACCAAAAGCAACAGGGGGTTTAATTCCTGCTGCGGCATGTATATACCTTTAGCTGCTACTTCAGCAGCTAAAGGAGGTAGAAATTGGGGATGGTAAAACCACAACTCAACCTCAGGGTTTTACCACCCGCCAACATTACGTGTGAACGAGGCCTAAGGGTGCTGCTGCCGAGTGCAACTAAGGGCTCATTCACAAGCTGCAGCAGGCACTTCTGCTCCTCTGAAAAGTGATCCCAGTGAGTTTGACAGGTGGCGAAGAGGTGATATGTTGCCTCCTCACCACCTGATTTAAACCAATGATTGCCATGCAATGTATGCGATTGCAGCACGGCAGTATGGCAATTAGAGGTTTAAATCAGGTGTGAGGAGGTGACACTGGCCAACACTGTGCCCGGTGATCTTTGACTTCTCCCATGTTGTTCAGGCAGATCTCCACCTCTTTAAAGTGGTTGTAAACCCACTTTTTCAACTTGCACCTACAGGTAAGCCTAGATTAAGGCTTACCTGTAGGTGCAAGAAATATCTCCTAAACCTACACGGTTTAGGAGATATTTATTAAAAATGACAGGCGGTGCATGCGCGCCGTAGACAACGGCGCATTCATGGGGTTAATCCCATTCACACAATCGGCTACTTCCCAGCAATCGCTGGGCGTAGCCGAATGTGACGTCTCCCGCGCGCATGCGCAGAGTGACGTCTCCGCCGCTCCGGCCAATCACAGCGCCGGAGCGGCGCTGTGATTGGCTGGTGCGGCGATACCCGGAAGTAACCTTCTGGCTATCGCCGCAGCGATGGATGCGGCTGAAGAGGGAGACGAGGATGGCTTCGGTGGCCCCGACCTAAGGTAAGTGATGCATAATGAGCTATTATGCTAGTCATATTAGCTCATTATGCCTTTCTCTTACAGGTTGTTATGAAAAAAAAAAAATGTATCGGGTTTACAACCACTTTAACCTCCCTGGCCGTAATCCCGAGTCGGGCTCGGGGTGAGTTTTTCATGCTAAGAGCGGTAACCCCGAGCCAGACTCGGGATTGCATTGCAGGATACAGGGAAGTTACTTACCTTGTTCCCTGGATCCTGCGATGTCCTCCCGCAGTGTGTGTGAGCTGTCTCCTTGCTCGATCCACACTGCCGAGTGCTGAGCTCCAGTCCCTGCGACGTTCCGGCTCACGGGGGGACGGAGTTTGGCGCCAAATTCAAAAAGTGAAACACACAGTATAGATACAGTATACTGTAATCTTACAGATTACAGTACTGTATCAAATAATTACACATCCCCCTTTGTCCCTAGTGGTCTGTCCAGTGTCCTGCATGCACTTTTATATTATAAAAACTGTTCTTTCTGCCTGGAAACTGGAGATTGTCCATAGCAACCAAAAAGTGTCCCTTTATGTCAAAAGTGGTTTTAGACCGGCTAGAAAACAGCAATAATAGATTAGAATCACTTGCAGAATTGAGCGATAGCGATTTGTGGGGAAATTCATCATCAAACACTAAAAGTAATGACAGCGACAATTCTGCAACTGAGCAAATTTCAGTGTTTTTGATTTGATTACATTATTGAATAATTTTTATTATAATTACATTACTATTTGTTATAATTATTTACAGTTATTTATTATATTATAATTTATGATTTTGTGTTTCAAACTTGATCATACCCAGGATGTCTACTAGACTCTTGTTTGGTCAGGTTTATGTAAGTAATTACTAAGAATCGCAGGCCTACAATACATAACACCAAATTTCCATGCAAAATAATTGTACCGCTTTTGGTACATAATTCCAGACAGAATCATACCGCCAGGGAGGTTAAAGTTACCTACCCCTGTACTACAGCAATGCCTGGATAACAAAAACTGAACTATTACTATGCTCCTTGTATGCATCCAAAAGTTCTATTATCAATTTGGAATGAAGTGCTAAAGGACAGCTGAGATAAGAAATGATTGTTTTCAAGAAATCTAAGTAAAGTTGCATTAAAAAAGGCATAACAAAAGTAGGCATCTATCCTGCTCAAATAGCAACAACTGTAATCTGTACAAAAAAAAAAAATATTACACAGATGAACTGCATCCAAATTAAACACCACTTTGCTGTTTAGGTAATACATTCACTTTTCGGGCATCTTTAAAATGTAATAAACTGCTTTACATTAAAATAATCCAGAATAATAAAATTAAAGGTTTCAAAGGCACATAAAGCACTAAAATGCTATTTAAAGTAAACTAAAATCATTTTTAAACTAACTGGTATATCATCCATGTGCTATAACAAAAATGTATTTTAAAATAGTATGCATGTTTGACATGTAATTGGCATTTAAATTATGTATATTTTTAAAGTAACTGTTCTTAGCTCAATTCTTAATTTTAGCTTGTGATTCCCTTCTCAAATAGTAATCCACTTAAGGTCAAAGTTTAAAAGACAAATTTGAAAGCAGGGGTCATATTCCAATACCCTGCTGTACAGCGTGGAATGTAAACCTACGCCAGCAAATACCCTTATTTAAATAATACAAAGTTGTACCTCGGTGGTGTCCCACGGTACGCAGCCCCCAGGGGAGAGCACGGTAAATGCTAGCAGTACCAGTACAGACGGGATCATTATTTCCAGGAGGGATGATGGTTCGTAGATTGTTGATGTGAAGTTTCCAAGCGATGGATATTACAGAGGCCCAGTAAAATAAAGTGCATGTTCGGTGGTTGATTAATGACAGAGCTAGAGGGAGGAGATACATAGAGTAAGCAACATGTGGACAGAGGGCTGGACACAGCTATCAATACCATAGAAAAGCAACTTGCACAACAGTCTGGAACTTTGCAGAACAAAGGAACCAAAGGAACATGTAATAAAAGTAGAAAAAAAAGTATATATATATATATATATATATATATATATATATATATATACACACACGTATATATATTTTCTTCTACTTTTATTACATGTTCCTTTGGTTCCTTTGTTCTGCAAAGTTCCAGACTGTTGTGCAAGCTGCTTTTCTATATATATATTGTGTATATAAAAATCGCTTATTGCCGTTATTACTAGTAAAAAAAAAACTAATAATAAAAATGCCATAAAACTATCCCCTATTTTGTAGACGCTATAACTTTTGCGCAAACCGATCAATAAACGCTTATTGCCATTTTTTTTACCAAAAATATGTAGAAGAATACGTATCGGCCTAAACTGAGGAAAAAAAAATTTTTTTATATATTTTTTGGGGATATTTATTATAGCAAAAAGTAAAAAATATTGATTTTTTTTCCAAATTGTCGCTCTATTTTTGTTTATAGCACAAAAAATAAAAAACGCAGAGGTAACCAAATACCACCAAAAGAAAGCTCTATTTGTGGGAAAAAAAGGACGCAAATTTTTTTGGGTACAACATTGCATGACCGCGCAATTAACAGTTAAAGCAGCGCAGTGCCAAATTGTAAAAAGACCTCCGGTCCTTAAGCTGACAAATGGTCCGGGGCTGAAGTGGTTAACCTCCCTGGCAGTATGATTATTTCTGATTTTAGGTGCTGAAAGTGGTTCCAATTTTTTGCATGGAAATTTGGCGTTTTATATTGTAGGCCTGTAATTCTTAGGGATAACTCACTTAAATCTGTCCAAACAAGAGTCTAGTAGACATCACGTGTATGATAAAGTTTAAAACACAAAATCATAAATTATAATATAATAAATAACTATAAAATAATTATAACAAATAATATATATAACATATAATAATAATAAATGTGTTTTTCAGTGTTTGATGACGAATTTCCCTACAAATCGCTATCGCTCATTTCTGCAAGTGATTCTAATTTATTATCGCTGTTTTCTAGCTGGTCTAAAACCACTTTTGATGTAAAGGGACACTTTTTGGTTGCTATGGACAATCTCCAGTTTCCAGGCAGAAAGAAAAGTATTTGTAATGTAAAAGCGCATGCAGGACACTGGACAGACCACTAGAGACTAGGGATGAGCTTCGTGTTCGAGTCAAACATACGTTCGACTCGAACATCGGCTGTTCGATCGTTCGACGAAGATCGAACGATTTGGGCCGTTCGCGCCAAATTCGAGTGACGCGAACGGCCCACAATGCACTACGCCATCGCAGTGTCATCCAGGCGCTGTGATTGGCCAAGCATGCACTGTGACCCCGCATGCTTGGCCAATCACAGCGCCGGCAGCGAGGAGAGCAATGATTGGCCACAGGCAGGATGCCTGTGGCCAATTATTGCTGAGGGGGTTTAGTACACGCCCCACACTATAAAAGGCCGCCAGCGCGGCGGCCTTGTGTAGTGTGTTCCGGAGCAGGGAAAGAGAAGCATAGGCAGGGACAGTGTCATTATTTTTCCTTTACTAATCCTGGATTCCTTGTGTTTAGGGACAAATAAGGATAGGTAGGGAGAGTGTCAGTGACAGTGTGCTATTCTGTGCTAATCCTTGTTTGTAGGGACAGAGAGGTACAGTGAGGGAAAGTGTCAGTGTGCTATTCTGTTCTAAACCAATCTTGCTGAACCATATTTTCAATCCTTGAGTTTAGGGACAGAGAGGTACAGTGAGGGAAAGTGTCAGTGTGCTATTCTGTTCTAAAACTATTTTGCTGAACCATATTTTCAGTCCTTGAGTTTAGGGACAGAGAGGTACAGTGAGTGAAACTGACAGTGTGCTATTCTGTTCTAAACCAATTTTGCTGTTCCATATTTTCAATCCTTGAGTTTAGGGACAGAGAAGGACACTCGTAGAAATTATCAGTGTGCTATTCTGTGCTAAATCTTGTTTGTAGGGAGGGACAGAGTAGGACAGTGAGGGAAAGTGTCAGTGTGCTATTCTGTTCTAAAACTATTTTGCTGAACCATATTTTCAATCCTTGTGTTTAGGGACAGAGAAGGATAGGCAGGGGACAGTGTCAGTGTCATTGTTGCTAAGCCTCCTGCACAGTATACACCTGAAGGTAGCCCTTATTGCTCTTTTTCCCATCTCCCTGCAGGCCATCCATTAAAATGTCTGGAAGGCAACCAAGGAGAGGCAGACAGTCAGGAGGCAAAAAAAGAGGGCAAGCAGGCTCTGTGTCTGGGGGCAACAGTGCTGGTCGTGGACGCGGTGCATTGTCATCAGCACATGGCCATGGGACACGCTTGTCCTTCTTTTCGGCAGCTGGACATGTTGAGCCACATCATGCCGAAGACTCGGTAGAGTGGATGACCAAGCCCACCTCATCCTCCTCATCCTCTCTCACCCAGGCTCAGGGTACTGGCAAAGCAGCTGCCAAAGCGTCCTCTTCTCTGGTATCATTATCTTCATTAGTCAATCCTTCCCTAGACCCACCATGTCCTCCTCCTGAGGAGTCCCCCGAACTCTTTGAGCACAGTGTTGGGTACATGCTCCAGGAGGATGCCCAGCGTTTGGAAGGATCTGATGATGATACCCAGCTAGAGGAAGGCAGCAGCGTGAGAGCAGAGAGAGGGGATGCTCAAGAAGGACACCAATCTGGCAGTCATGCTCCAGCAGCTGCAGCATACTGCCAGATTGGCTCCAGTGATGAGGAGGGAGGGGATGATGAGGTCACTGACTCCACGTGGGTGCCTAATAGGAGAGAGGAGGAGGAGGAGGATGAGGAGGAGGCACATCTCTAACGAGGCAGGATGCCCTTGAGTGGCCAGCGTATGGGCAGCACACTGACGGAATCACACCGCAGAGCTCCGCCTGTGCAGGGCGCTGCCTCTGCCCGTCATTCAAAAAGTTCTTTGGTGTGGGCCTTTTTTGAGGCGAGTGCATCAGATCGCACAGCTGCTGTTTGCAACATATGTCTGAAGCGTATATCGCGTGGCCAAAACATCAGCCGCTTGGGCACCACATGCTTGATCAGACATATGTTGACCTGCCATGCAGCTCGTTGGCAAGCCTACCTTAAAGACCCACACCAAAGAACAAAGCTGAGTATACAAAAATAGTGTAGCGCTGGAAAGAACTGTATATATCTATACAGTTAAAATTAAATACGTGAAAAAAGTATCAAAAACACTAATAAAACAATGCAAATAAACCAATCAAGTTCATAAGTGCCCGTGAAGAAAGAAGATTATCAAATAAATGTGTAGAGGATTTCCTCTATATTGATGATAAGAGTTCCACAGAGAAGATATCCGATGAAGCTGGTAAGTGCTATTCCAACAATAAGTGAAGATCCCGCCACCAAAGTGAGAAATGAAGGCTTACCAAACAGCCTGCGACCGCCCTTCTCAGGGGGGTCAAAACAAGCTTAGTAGAGCGATGTTCACTCCATGGAAGGCAGAGAAATTCCAGTGAAGACACTTCATCCACAATAGGCGAGTCTCCAGAGACGTGTCTGCACAGCTGATCCAAATCGGAGATGAAAAACACTCTTGATTGATCAGAGTGAATAATCCTCAGCAGTTAAAACGATGTCCAAAGAGAAGAAAGAAAAACTTTCCATAGTGTAGCATTCATCAGGGAAGTTTTATTAGAAATGAACAGGAGAGAAAACAGCTCTCACATAGGTATAAAAATAATGATAAAACGAGAAAATCCTTGCAAGGAAATAAAAAAGCTCAGAGTTTCTATCAAAGGCTGATTCGCGCGTGCGCAATGCATTGCGCACGCGCGAATCAGCCTTTGACAGAAACTCTGAGCTTTTTTATTTCCTTGCAAGGATTTTCTCGTTTTATCATTATTTTTATACCTATGTGAGAGCTGTTTTCTCTCCTGTTCATTTCTAATAAAACTTCCCTGATGAATGCTACACTATGGAAAGTTTTTCTTTCTTCTCTTTGGACATCGTTTTAACTGCTGAGGATTATTCACTCTGATCAATCAAGTGTTTTTCATCTCCGATTTGGATCAGCTGTGCAGACACGTCTCTGGAGACTCGCCTATTGTGGATGAAGTGTCTTCACTGGAATTTCTCTGCCTTCCATGGAGTGAACATCGCTCTACTAAGCTTGTTTTGACCCCCCTGAGAAGGGCGGTCGCAGGCTGTTTGGTAAGCCTTCATTTCTCACTTTGGTGGCGGGATCTTCACTTATTGTTGGAATAGCACTTACCAGCTTCATTGGATATCTTCTCTGTGGAACTCTTATCATCAATATAGAGACTCTGATATTGGTTTCCTTACCCATTATACTAAGGTTTTATGACCCCCTCTGTGACTAGCATCTCCCCCCTCAAGTCTATAGCTCTCCCTCTGTCTTATCTCACTAACTCTGTCTTATCTCACTAACTCTGCTGCTATCTTTATTACCATTGATTTGTATGTGTTTTTTTTTCCTTTCCCTCTGAGATTTTTTTCTTGTTTTGTTTCAACATTCTGCTAAAAAAATTGTGAATCAGTACTGCTTGGACCTTGAAGAAGGGGACATACCCCGAAAGCTTGTCCTGAAAAATTCTATGTTAGTGCAAATAAAAAAAGTATCACGGACAGTACTTAATTTTCTCCATCAATATAGAGGAAATCCTCTACACATTTATTTGATAATCTTCTTTCTTCACGGGCACTTATGAACTTGATTGGTTTATTTGCATTGTTTTATTAGTGTTTTTGATACTTTTTTCACGTATTTAATTTTAACTGTATAGATATATACAGTTCTTTCCAGCGCTACACTATTTTTGTATACTCATTTTGTTTGTACCTTATATCAAAGGATTTTTTGGTGTTTAGCAGCAGGTTTCCTTAAGGGACATATTCATTTATATATTTTTTTAAATCATTTTTTTAAATCACTTTGCACCTAGCGCGAATTTTTACTTTTTATAACCAAAGAACAAAGCTGACCTCTTCTTGCACCGCATCAGCTGGGATCTCCAACCCCACTATACCTTCACTCCTCTCTGAAACCTACTCTGAGAGGAATGAAGGTGTAGAATTAGGTGTGTCACAGGCAAGTACTTGCGGGCACTCTGCTAGCAGTACACCAACGTCCGATTCTAGCAGGCAAATTTCCCTGCCCCAGCTGCTGGACCGTCGAAAGAAGTTCACTCCCAGCCATCCACATGCCCAACGGTTGAATGCTAGCTTGGCTAAATTGCTAGCGCTTCAACTGCTGCCTTTTCAGTTGGTAGACTCGGCCCCCTTCCGTGAGTTTGTGCAATGTGCGGTTCCTCAGTGGCAGGTTCCCAAACGCCACTTTTTCGCACGGAAGGCAATTCCGGCTCTCTACAGGCATGTGGAAGGCAATGTCTTGGCCTCGCTGGACAGGGCGGTCAGCGGTAAGGTGCATATTACCGCTGACTCATGGTCCAGCAGGCATGGACAGGGACGTTACCTTTCTTTCACGGCCCATTGGGTCACTCTTTTGGCAGCTGGGAAGGATGCAGGACAAGGTGCAGTAGTGTTGGAGGTTGTTCCACCGCCACGCCTCCAAAATGCTACTACTGGTTGTGACACACCTCTCTCCTCCACCCCCTCCTCTTCTTCTTCCTCCATGGCCTCTTCCTGTGGTTTGTCCTCGGAACCAGCGGTGCTCCGTAGGCGTTCAAGGGGCTACGCAAGTACGCAAGCAAAAAGATGCCATGCCGTGCTTGCGCTGGTGTGTTTGGGGGACAGGAGCCACACTGGGGCAGAGGTCCTGTCTGCTCTGCAGGGGCAGGCCGAGAGGTGGTTGACGCCACGCCAGCTTAAGCCAGGAATGGTGGTTTGCGACAATGGCACCAACCTCCTCTCCGCCCTCCGACAGGGACAACTGACCCATGTGCCCTGTATGGCTCACGTCCTTAACCTGGTGGTGCAGCGGTTCTTGGGCAGGTACCCGGGCTTACAGGATGTCCTGAGGCAGGCCAGGAAAGTCTGTGTGCATTTCCGCAGATCTTATAATGCCAGTGCTCGCCTGGCTGAGCTTCAAAAGGAGTTGAACCTGCCCAAGAACCGCCTTATATGTGACATGCCCACCAGGTGGAACTCAACGTTGGCCATGCTGCAGCAGCTGCACACGCAGCAGAGGGCCATCAATGAGTACCTGTGCGACTACGGCACCAGGACAGGGTCAGGGGAGCTCGGGTTTTTTTCACCACGCCAGTGGGGCATGATCAGGGATGCATGCACTGTCCTGGCACCATTTGAGGAGGCCACGAGGATGGTGAGCAGTGACAGTGCATGCATCAGTGACACTGTACCTCTTGTCCACCTGTTGGAGCACACGCTGCGTGGAATAATGGACAGGGCACTTGAGGCAGAACAGAGGCAGGAAGAGGAGGACTTCCTTGCCTCTCAAGGCCCCCTTTACCCAGACAGTGTTCCTTCTGTCCCACCCATCGCACAGGAAGAGGAGGAGGAGGAGGAGGAGGATTGTGTCAGCATGGAGGTGGAGGCTGGCACTCAGCATCATCAGCAGCAGTCTTTTAGGGATGATTTACAGTCCCAAGAAACCAGTGGACTTGTACGTGGCTGGGAGGAGGTGGCTGCGGATCATGTCGTCCTTAGTGACCCAGAGGACTCCGGACTGAATGCCTCAGCTAACCTACGCTGCATGGCCTCCCTGATCCTGCAAAGTCTGCGGAAGGATCCTCGTATTCTTCGGATCAAGGAGAGGGACCATTACTGGCTGGCCACTCTCCTTGATCCACGGTACAAGGGTAAGGTTGCGGACCTTATCGTACCGTCGCAGAGGGAGCAGAGGATGAGACAACTCCGGGAGGCCTTGCAGAAAGGTCTGTGCAACGCGTTCCCAGAGACTGGGAGGTTACAAACTCCTGGTCCTGGACAACGAGTTGCTGAGGCTTCGGGCAGTCAAAGAAGGAGCGGTGGGGAAGGTGGCCGTCTGACCGAAGCGTTCAGACAATTCTTTAGTCCGCAGCCCCAAAGTATGATCGGTTCCAGCAACCATCGCCAGCGTCTGATATACATGGTCCAGGAATACCTAGGGGCAAGGTCAGACTTGGACACCTTCCCCACCGAAAATCCTCTGGCTTACTGGGTCTTGAGGATGGATCACTGGCCAGAGCTTGCACAGTATGCAATTGAGCTACTGGCCTGTCCTGCATCCAGCGTTCTTTCAGAACGCACATTCAGTGCTGCTGGAGGATTTGTCACGGATCACAGGGTGCGCCTGTCCACCGACTCGGTTGATCGACTGACTTTCATCAAGATGAACCAGTCTTGGATCACCACCAGCTACCACACACCAGATGCTGATATAACAGACTAATTGATTTTAAAATGTCACATCTCTTCAAGACTGATGCTGATGCTGAGTGCCTGTGCTGTTATGTTGACTGGCTATCCTCCTCCTCCTCCTCAATGATACGATTAACGATGATAGCTTGGAAGATCATTTTGGTTTATGGGTGACGCCACCAGTGGCTAAGGCCCAATTTTTCAGCCCCTGTTTGACAGGGGCGTGTAATTAAAATTTTTGATGCAATACTTTGCAACAGGCCTCATTGCTGTGCTCCAAGTACAGTATCTGTGAGGGGTTGCAGTGTTGTGCCACCAGTGCCTAAGGCCCAATTTTTCAGCCCCTGTTCAACAGGGGCATGCAATTATAATTATTGATCTAATAATTCACAGCAGGGCCCATTGCTGAGCCCACCAAGAGTAACTGTCAGGCCTTACAGTGTTGTGGCACCAGCACCACCATCACCACCACCACCACCACCAAAGGCCCAATTTTTAAGCCCCTGTTCAACAGGGGCATGCAATTATAATTATTGATCTAATAATTCACAGCAGGGCCCATTGCTGCGCCCACCAAGAGTAACTGTCAGGCCTTACAGTGTTGTGGCACCAGCACCACCATCACCACCACCACCACCACCAAAGGCCCAATTTTTCTGCCCCTGTTCAACAGGGGCATGCAATTATAATTATTGATCTAATAATTCACAGCAGGGCCCATTGCTGCGCCCACCAAGAGTAACTGTCAGGCCTTACAGTGTTGTGGCACCAGCACCACCATCACCACCACCACCACCACCAAAGGCCCAATTTTTCAGCCCCTGTTCAACAGGGGCATGCAATTATAATTATTGATCTAATAATTCACAGCAGGGAGCATTGCTGCGCCCACCAAGAGTAACTGTCAGGCCTTACAGTGTTGTGGCACCAGCACCACCATCACCACCACCACCACCACCAAAGGCCCAATTTTTCAGCCCCTGTTCAACAGGGGCATGCAATTATAATTATTGATCTAATAATTCACAGCAGGGACCATTGCTGCGCCCACCAAGAGTAACTGTCAGGCCTTACAGTGTTGTGGCACCAGCACCACCATCAAAGGCCCAATTTTTACTACCACTGATCAACAATTATATGTTATTACAATTCCTGATATTATAGTTGACAGCAGGGCGTTCCAGCACCCACCAAGAATAACTGTGAGTGCTTTCAGTGTTGTGCCAACACCAACACCTAAGGGGCCAATTTCTGCAGAGTATATACGGAAGGTCCCTACTTTCAAACATCCAACTTACAAACTACTACTACTTGCAAACGGAAGAAGACAACAGGAAGTGAGAGGAAATCTACCCCTTGGAAGGAAAATTCTCTCCTGTAAGAATTAATATGGGAGAAAGGTGTCTCCTCTCTACTGATGCTTTATCACCAATCCTTGTTTCAATAAAAACACCACATTTCAAAAACAGTTGTCATTGGGACGCAAAGTGAGGTGAAATGTTCTGAACAGGGGCACAGACAGCAAAAAAAATGTGACAGGGGTGATAACCGTTCCCTATGTTTTACAAAAAGCTAAAAAAAAGGAATTTGGCATGGAGCTCCACTTAAACAATGCAGCTGTTCAAAATTACAAACAGATTCTACATAAGAACAAACCTACAGTCCCTGTCTTGTATGCACCGCCTGTATACGGCTGTTCAGAGTATATAGGTCCTTTTTTATTTTGTGTGCGGGGTTCCCCTTAATATCCATACAAGACCCAAAGGGGCTGGTAATGGGCTGGGGTGGGGGGGGGGGGGGGGGGGGTTGATGGGGTAGCTATGCCATTTTTCCTAAAGATTTTCATCCATATTACCGGGACCAGACATTGCATTAAAGCCGCAAGCAGTTTTAAATGGCTTTTTTCCCTTTAGAAATGTTATTTTGTGCAGGGACAGTTCTAAACACGGGAAACACGTGGCACTTCACAGGCATACTTTAGACACCCCCCAGGTACAATATTTAAAGGAATATTTGACTTTTTTTTTTTCACTTTATGCATCATTAAAATGACTGCTCCCGGAAAACGTCCGTTTTTAAAACTTCTTTTTGCATTGATACATGTCCCCTGGTGCAGAAGCCGGGTTCCCAAACTCTGTTTCGGACAATAACATGGATAATAGTCGTTATAATTAGCACTTTAGAATCTGAACGTTCGCATCCATTGTATTTAATAGGGTTCTAATGTTCGTGCAAACTTTCGGTCCGTTCGCGGGTTCTGGTGCGAAACGAACCCGGGGGTGTTCGGCTCATCACTACTAGAGACTAAGGGGGGTTGTAATTATTTGATACAGTACTGTAATCTGTACAGTGTACTATGTATTTTGTGTTTTTTACTTTTTGAATTTGGCGCCAAACTCCGTCCCCGTGCGTCGCAACGCTCACAGGGAACGGAGCTCAGCACTGTGAATTGAGCGAGACACAGCGGCGCGCAGATCACAGCGGGGAGACATCGCAGGATCCTGGGGACAAGGTAAGTAACCTCTACATGGATCCTGCGAGGCAATCCCAAGTGTGGCTCGGGGTTACCGCTTTTGGTACTGAAAATTCACCCCCCGAGCCAGACTCTGGAATTCCGCCAGGCAGGTTAAAGATCATTCACGAAGCGCAGCCCGACTCGCGCATGCGCTGTAGGAAACCGGCAGTGAAGCCAAAAGGCATCCCTGCCACTTTCCCTTAGTAAAGATGCCGGCGCCTGCACCCAAAGCCAATTGAAGAATCGACTTGGGTGCCGACATCGCTGGATCCCTTGTATTAAAAGTCAGCAGCTACAGTATTTGTAGCTGCTGATTTTTTTTTTGCCCAAACTGGAGCCCCTCTTTGAGTCCTGCAACAAAAATACACAAAATACAGGCAGTCCCTGAGTTACATACATCCAACTTACATGCAACTCGTACTAACAAACGGATGGTGACAACAGTGAGAGGAAATCTACCCCTGGGAAGGGAAATTCACTTCTGTAAAGCCTCGTACACACGACCGAGTTTCTCGGCAAGAACCAGCAAGAAACTTGCTGGCAGAGCTTTCTTGCCGAGTAAATCGGTCGTGTGTACGCGGCTATCAGGTTTCTCGTCAAGAAAACCGACAAGAATCTCGAGGAGAAAAATAGAGAACCTGCTCTCTATTTTCTCGTCGAGATTCTTGTCAGCATGTTTCTCGACGAGAAAAGTGTGTGTGTGTACACTTACCTTTCGCCGTGGAAACCCGCGCATGCTCAAAATGACTTTGACGCATGCGCGGTAGCTTCCTAGGCATAGGTAGGGTGTAGCAAGATGGCGGCGATGGCATCGAATGTGACGAGCGCACGCTCGTCATAGTCGATGACGTCACCGCGTTCGCTCCATTCAAAGAACCGCGGGCTCTTTGAATGGAGCGTCTGTACACTCGGCCGGGACAAGTTTCTTGTCCAAGAATCTTGTCAAGAAAAACAACGTGTTTTTTCTTGACGAGATTCTCGGTTGTGTGTACGAGGCTTAAGGGTTATCATGGGAAAAAGGTGTCTCCACTGAAGCTTTATCACCAATCCTTGTTCCTACAACAACCAAACATTCTAAACAGGGGCACAGACAGCAAAACAAATATTACAGGGGTGAAAACCCTTCCCTATGCTATGTATCCAAAACAAAAAAAATAACTTTTTGACTGGAGTTTCACCTAAAAGATTTACCTGTTCCAACATACATACAAGTTCAATTTAATAACAAACCTACAGAACCTACCGGTATCTTGTTTTGTAACACGGGGACTGCCTGTACATGGAAAAAAAAGAATACTTCTAATGGTGTTTTGGGTGAAGAAGGGATTACCGGTAGTCACTTTTCTTTGGTCTCACTGCTGGAGTTTAATTTTAGTTATCCTCTTCTATGTCACTTGTTTATTCTTCCATTTCAGTTTGTCACCTCATCCCTTTAAACCCGAACACATAATAATTACACAGGTTCTGAGGCTAATTTAATGCAGAGAAGGCACAAAGTGACTTTAATTATCACCTTAATCAGCCACAGAACCTGTATAATTCATATGTGTTCGGGTTTAAAGGGATGAGGTGGCAACCCCAGTCTCTATTGCTTATTAACTTTTCTGTCTTCCTGACTTTTTACTCCCCATAGGAATTCGCCTATTCTGGCCCTGGAGTGCTATGTGTACGTCTGTGCCTGTTGCGTCCACCTTGATCAAATTTATGCAGATCAGCATGTTAGTGGCAGAAGATATATCTGTACCATAGTTGGATATGGATTTAATTTTTTTCATAAACAGACAGTTCACCTGTCTGTGTCTGCAATGTGAGTTTATTTATGTGGTTTCTGGATATTTGTTTTCCTGATTTAAGAAAAAAATAAATAAGAAAATTGATAATTTGAAAGCACGAAAAGGGCACCCAAAAATACTCCTAGATATCTAACGCAAACTTACATTTTTCCAACACTTCTTTCAAAGAAAACATGTTTAAAACCAATTAAACAAAAGTACCTATTTACAGTGCCTTGGAAAAAGTGTTCACACCCCTTACAATTGTCCACATTTTGTCATGTTACAACCAAAAACGTACATGTATTTTATTGGGATTTTATGTAATAGACCAACACAAAGTGACACATCATGGTGAAGTGGAAGGAAAATGATAAATGGTTTTCAAAATATTTTACAAATAAATATGTGAAAAGTGTGGCGTGCATTTGTATTCAGCCCCCGAGTCAATACTTTGTAGAACCACCTTTCACTGAAATTACAGCTGCAAGTCTTTTTGGGGATGTCTCTACCAATTAAGAAAATATTAAAAACTGCGCTATTAAATAACCTCATAAACAAATTTAAGCAGCAAATCTCCTGTGAGACATAAACCACATAAAACATAATATATAGAAATGCGCTAAATAATCAATCCAAATTAATTATATTAACAAAAAGTCCTCAAGTGTTGTGATAATAAGTTTCAAATGCTTCTGGTGTTGATCTCCACCATCCGCCACCTTAAAGTGATCTTAGGCGTCAATTCCTCCACCAATAGCCGAAAAACACACTCACCAGCTCCTAGGACCCCTCATTACAAGGTGTCGTTTGCGCTTGTGACTCAAACCCAGCTAATGTCTTTCTCCAGGTCCTGGAAGTCTGCTACAATGAATTACCTCAATTATGGTGCCCCGCTGGCACGCAGATGATTTGGCGATTACTGTAAAGGATCTGCCGCTGCTCCAATCAGTCTAGGAGCCAATGTGCGTTCCAACTGGCGGAAGTTGCGATAACTGGAATTCCCCGCCCCAAAAGGACTTTGTTGTTGATTGTGGAGTTAGCAAAAGACTGCAAACAGAATACAGTGAGGACCCGTGCTCGTAACACAGAGTAAGAATGAGCTATATAAATCAAGCAAGATAAAGTGAAAACGTCTGTGTGCTAGGCGGCCCGACTTCTGTACGAGGACGCCCCTTTACAGATATTTAATTGTAAAAAAATTGAAAACCATTTATTCTTTTTCTTTCCACTTCACAATTTTTTGCCACTTTATGTTGGTCTATGACATAAAATGCCAATAAAATACATTTACATTTTTGGTTGTAACATGACTAAATGTGGAAAATTTCAAGGGGTCTGAATACTTTTTCAAGGCACTCTATGAAGGTGTGTTTCTTTTCATGTTGCAATAGCTATGTTTTGGTGCTCTCACGAACATACTTGTGGGCCAATTAACCCAAAATTTAATGGGGACATTTGGATCACCTCTGGAAGGTTGATACAAGTCATCTATGTACTATGAAAATCATTGTAGAATTTGTAGCATATAACTTATGTACTATGAAAATCATTGTAGAATTTGTAGCATATAACTACAAATAAACCAAATAACATAAAAAGTTAGCAACTGGTTTATCTTTTCCACACTTAATTTTTTGAACAACTGGAAAGTCTATTCAAGTAGAAATAAACATGTAAAAAAAAAAAAAAAAAAAAATCAACAATATGAAATCTTAATAAACAAATTTGTCTGGAATAATTTTAGTGTTATCAAATAGGATTGAAAATGTGAACCAATTACACAGTACACTTTATAATGAAATAAAAAAAAAAAAAAAAGAAAAGTAAAACGTAGAAATTAATTTGTTATAAATAGGCATCCTAATATATTTTTTAATAACTGCAGATACTGTATTAACATTATATATATATATATATATATATATATGTATATATATATATTTACAATGTAGTTAGCAGTTAAATTTTTGTACATTTACTCTTCCTTTTATATTAGTGGAATTTCTTCTTTGCTGGAGTCATTCTGAAATGTTGCAATAGCTGGAGGATATGTTCAAAATGTTCAGTATGTTGCAATGGATTCTAAGAGTAAACAATACTTCCGGTGGAGTAAAACCAGGCAAGCTCTAAAATGTGGACAACATCAATAACAGGACAGAGTCCTATCAGTTTTCATTATCTTGATAAAAATATACAAACTTACATAATATCAGGTCATGTGTACTAATTGTTGTATTTTTGAGTGTGAATTGCTTTGAATGTTGCCAATCCCTTTGCACCAGTTAAAAAATACTTTTCTATTCAACGAGAATGGGTAGTGTAAGAGCCAGTGTTTGGTCATACTGCATTCTGTACAATGTCTATTATGTCACTGACTGTTACCAATTATTGTTCCCAAATCTCTCTGTGAGCTATAGAACACCTTTCCACTATCTTTATTGAGGGGCAAAATCCAAAATATACAAAAGACAGAAATTGCCGCTCTAGGTAGGTATGGCTTGGTAAGATCCTTCTCTCAGAGACCGAGGGTGCTGGCAATGCACATAGCAATAGGAACAAAAATGATGAGGACAGCCGCACTCCAATCCAACGTAGTTTATTCAAAAGGAAACAGGCACTACAAATAACAGCATGAACCCAGGATAGCTGACGCGTTTCACACTCTATTCATCATTTTTGTTCCTATCTTTATTGAGGGGAGCAGAGGTGGAGGTGTTCTGCTGTCTTGTCCTAGGGTGACGATGACAACTTTGCTCCTCCATAGATACAATTACAGTGAGGGATCATTGCCATCCTGGGACAGGAATTATGCTGCTGGTAGGATAAACCTGTAGAAATAAACAAAAAAGCCTAAAAAAACAAATGCAGTCACCATATCTAAGGACTTGGGGGTTGTTATATTTTAAATGTTTGGTTTTCGGCTCAGATACACTTTAATATCCTTCCTCTCTGCTTCCTGCATCATGAATTGCATTTTTGTTTCCAAGTTAGGAGCGAATCTGATTGGTGGCTAAGTGAAGCACCTCACTACCGGATTTTTTTGCCAGGCCTTTTATATGTGGGAGGCAGCAGGGAGCATGTTCCAGTACCACATTCAGGTGTTTTCCAGGATCACCAGATTACCGAAAAATTATTGCGGGATAGACAGAGGCATCTGGATGAAAAGAGGGGGTGAAATGGCGCTTACTCAAAATGATCTATTAATAAATAATAATAATAAATAACATATGGCAAAGGTTCCTGTGCAAATAAATACTGTTCCTGTGCAAATAAATTCCTGTGCAAAAAAATCTGATAAATCTTAAATAAATAAATATTACATTTCCTTGGTACATAAAAGCAAATGCGGATGAGTGCAAAGTAATAAAAGTACTAGTAAGTATTTCTTCAGTGCAAAATGCAAAATAAAGTGCAAAATCAGGCACAAAAAGTGCAGCAATAATGTGCAAAGTGAAAGTAAATAAAAATTGAAAATCAGAAAATAAGAAATTGATTATTTCTGTGCAGTGTCAAACCAGTCTTAAGTGCAAACAAGCAATTTTCAATAAAAAAGGTGCCAAAAAAAGTGCAAAATTGCAACAAATCAACTTTTGAAAGGAAGTATTCTCCAACTGCCAAGAAAACATGCAAAGTGCTTCAATCCTGTGCAGGTGCCCTCGTTTCCCCCAGCCTCTCACCTCATCTGGCTTAAAATTAAGCCTTTTTGCTAGTCTCCAATAGCTGAGTTCTCTCTTTTCTTGTTCAATCGCCCACGATCAGGTTTCCCATTTTAGGTACTCAGATAACAAAGAGAGGGAAGAGGGGGACTCCATAGTGTAGTAATTCAGATATACGTTAATTAATAAAGGTTAAAAAAACTTACAATTCAGATGATTAAAAACAGCATGACACAGTGTGTATTCCAGCTTCCGGACTCGGCCGCGACCAGAAGTGATGTCACCACAGCTCTGTACTCTGACGCGTTGCGTGACTGCTCAACGTCACTTTCTCAAAGGGGATGAAAAACCTAGACCACAAGCAGAAGTATTTATCTCAAAATGTAATACGGTATTTAGTTTTGGCTCGAGTTTACCATTAACCATTCTTTTTGCTTTTTTTAACTTTATTATTCACCTAATTGTGTTTTACATGTATATTTTATAGCATGTAATATAAAGCTGCTTCATTGTTATTTACTCCTCCTTCATTTGATTTTATTTGTCATAGAGCTAACTTTTTATGATCATACATTGTTGATAAAAGACTATGCTGCATCATATATCATATAAATTTCATATAAATTTACATAAATCACAGCGGGGATCATTTTAATCTCCATTTATTACAAGTATGTTATGAATGCTAATATCCTGTGTCTTGCATAACTGATGCTTTGTGTTGTTTCCTGTCACTGAGTGACTAGATATTATTTTATATGTCTCACCCATCTGCTGGGCTGTGCTGACAGTATTTGACCTCTTTACTTAACTGGCTTAAAAAAAAACAAAAAAACAAAAAAAAACAAGCTGGTTAATTTAAAAAACAGAGGTGTGGATTTGAGAAAATTGCGATATTAATTGGCAGAACTGGAGAACAGCAGTCATGTAAAGGCAAAATGGGCCAAATTCGAAATGTAGAATAAATGTAGAGCAAATCCATTTACATTTTACAGAGGAAAAGACCTGGTGTACAAAGCACCACTCCCTACAGTCATTTGAAGAATTGTTTGCCTTTTTTTGGGCTAAATCCTCTTTTCCCACACTTTATAAATGTGGCAAGGAAATTTGTATTTTTCAAGGTAATTTTCCCATAGTTTAATCACTTCCATCACTTTGTGCAAGCAAAAAGAATTTTTTTGCTTACATTTAATTAGGAAATCTTTGTAAAGTGCTGTTTCACCACAGGCACTAAGGTACAGGAAAATTCCTGGCTTTGTAAATATTTCAGTTTTCAATTAGTTTGCATCTACTGTGTAATGAAAAAAATCGCAGAATAGTATGGCAGCCACTAGATGGTGATAGCATACAAGAGTTTACTGTCCTCAAGTCATTCACAGCTTAGTCACAAGTGCAAACTATATTTCTTTAACTCCCTTTTCTTCCATCCTTTCTATTTTCCTTTTGTTACTTCTTGCCCTTTCTCTTTTTCAGATCCTTCATCTCTTCATTTTTTTCACTTCTTCACTTCCATGCCCTTTTCTTCTCTCCTACACTTTCTTTTTCTTCTTTGCTCCTTCATTTCTATCCTTCCTTACTCTCTCCCATCTTACCTTTTCCACTTTCATCCTTCCTCCCTCTCTCCCACCCTTAATTCCTCCTCTATTTTCATCCTTCCTCTCTCTCTCCCATCCTTCCTTCCGCTTCCATTTTCGTTGTTGCTCCTTTTCTTCCTCTCTTTTCCAACTTTCCTCCTTACTTTCATCCTTCCTCCCTCTCTTCCATTCTTCGTTCCTCCTCCACTTTTATCCTCCCTCTCTCTCTCTCCCAACTTTCCTCCTTAGGCCTCGTACACACGACCGATTTTCTCGGCAAGAACCAGCAAGAAACTTGCTGGCAGAGAGGTCTTGCCGAGTAAATCGGTCGTGTGTACGCTGCTAGCGTGTTTCTCGTCGAGAAAACCGACAAGAAACCTCGACGAGAAAATAGAGAACCTGCTCTCTATTTTCTCGTCGAGATTCTCCTCGGCGTGTTTCTCGACGAGAAAAGTGAGTGTGTGTACACTTACCTGTCCGCCCGGAAGCCCGCGCATGTTCGAAATGAATTTGACGCATGCGCGGTAGCTTCCTAGGCATACGTAGGGTGTACCAAGATGGCGGCGACGGCATCGAATGTGACGAGCGCATGCTCGACGTAGTCGATGACGTCACTGCGTACACTCCTTTCAAAGAACCGCGGGTTCTTTGAAACGAGCGTGTGTACACTCGGCCGGGACAAGTTTCTTGTCCAAGAATCTCGTCGAAAAAAACGACATGTTTTTCTCAACGAGAATCTCGGCCGTGTGTACGAGGCCTTACTTTCATCCTTCCTCCCTCTCTTCCATTCTTCGTTCCTCCTCCACTGTTATCCTCCCTCCTTCTCTTCCTCTCTCTCTCCCAACTTTCCTCATTACTTTCAACCTTCCTCCCTCTCTCCCATCCTTCCTTCCTTCTCCACTTTCATCCTCCCTCCTTTCATCCTTACTCCCTCTCTCCCATTCTTCCTTCCTCCTCCACTTATATCCTTCCTCCTTCTCTTCCACCACCACTTTAATCCTTCCTTCCTCTATCCAATCCTTCCTTCCTCCTCCTCTTACATCCTTCCTCCTTCTCTTCCCCCTCCACTATTATCCTTCCTCCCTCTCTCATATTCTTCCTTCCTCCTCCTTTTCCTCCTCCACTTTCATCCTTCCTTTCTCTCTTTCATTCTTCCTTCCTTCTCCAATTTCATCCTCCCCCTCTCCCATCCTTTCATCCTTCTTCCCTCTCTCCCATCCTTCTCTTCCTCCTCCACTTGCATCCTTCCTCCTTCTCTCCTATCCTTACTTCCTGCTCCACTTACACCCTTCCTCCTTCTCTTCCTCCTCCACTTTCACCCTTCCTCCCTCTCTCCAATCCTTACTTCCTTCTACACTTACAAACTTCCTCCTTCTCTTCCTCCTCCACTTTCATCCTTCCTCCCTCTCTCCCTTCCTCCTCCACTTTCATCCTCCCTCTCTCCCATCCTTTCTTCTCCCTCCACTTTCATCCTTCCTTCCTCTCTCCCATCCTTCTCTTCCTCCTCCACTTTCATCCTCCCTCTCTCCCATTCTTTCTTCTCCCTCCACTTTCATCCTTCCTTCCTCTCTCCCATCCTTCTCTTCCTCCTCCACTTTTATCCGTCCCTCTCTCCCATCATTCTCTTCCTCCTCCACTTACATCCTTCCTCCTTCTCTTCCTTTTCCACTTTCATCCTTCATCCCTCTCTCCTATTCTTCCTTCCTTCTTCCTCCTCCACTTTCATTCTCCCTCTCTTCCATCCTTCTCTTCCTCCTCCACTTTCATCCTCCCTCTCTCCCATCCTTCTGTCCTCCACTTTCATCCTTCCTCCCTCTCTCCCATCCTTCCTTCCTCCTCCACTTACATCCTTCCTCCTCTTTCTTCTCCACTTTCATCTTTCATCCCTCTCTCCCATTCTTCCTTCCTCCTCCACTTTCATCCTCCCTCTCTCCCATCCTTTCTTCTCCCTCCACTTTCATCCTTCCTTCCTCTCTCCCTGCCTTCTCTTCCTCCTCCACTTACATCCTTCCTCTTTCTTTTCCTTCTCCACTTTCATCCTTCATCCCTCTCTCCCATTCTTCCTTTCTCCTCCACTTTCATCATCCCTCTCTCCCATCCTTGCACCCAACCTTGTTCCTTCTCTTCCTTTCTCTTTCCCATCCTTTCTTCCTCCTCCTCCACTTCCATAGTTGCTTCTTCTTTTCCTCTCTTCCATTCCTTTTTGGAATAAACTCTAATGCCGCGTACACACGATCATTTTTCCCGTCGGGAAAAATTACATTTTTTCCTTTGGACGAGAAAAACGATCGTCTGTGGGCTTTTTTGTCATTTTTCCCCCGACGGGAAAAACGGCATTATTCACGACGAGAAAAATTAGAACATGTTCTAATTTTTCTCGTTGTGATTCCCGTCATTTTTTTCCGCGGCAGTTTTCCCATAGGGAAACACTGCCGGGGAGCCCACACACGGTCGTTTTTTTTCGACCAAAAAAAAAATGTAATTTAAAACGGCCGTGTGTGGGGGGGGAACAAGCTGTTCCTCGTTTTTCACGTCGCTTTTCTCGACGGTGTTTTCACCGGCGAAAAAATCGATCGTGTGTACGCGGCATAACATATAGCATGTGCTGCAAAAATTGTGGTATAACGAGAAGTAGCATTTGTGGTGTATAACCTGATTCAACTATAAAAACATCAGAGAATTGAGGACATCAATAATATAAAAAAAATGTTTAATAGGTCTGTGGTGGTGATATGAGTTATCTTATAGTGACATTTGCCTCCTCTTGTTGCTCCTGATGTCTGCATCCTCTACTAGCAGCAGGGCATTCTGTGTCTCGTAGTTCCTTGACATCTCGGTGGGGTTACATTGGTGAAAATTGGGTTATAGAAGCATTATGTGAGGGAGATTTATATAGTGGTATAGGGTGAGGATGGAGTCAGATTCCTTCTGCAGACTGGGTGAGGATAAAAGAAGGTTAATTGCTTTTACTTAGCAGGTCCTCTGTCTGCTCATTATCCACAAGGACGTTTGTTCCTGCTTTTTCTATGCATTCGGCTTTGGAGCACAGAGGTTCCTTTGGTAACACAATGACAGCAATTTAGCCCCGGCAGCTTCCTTGAAGGCCTATTGATCTAACCTGAACATCTGACTAACTCTGTTTAATTTGTTTTTTGAAATGGCTAGCTCATGGGTTAATATGGAAGCTCAGTAATAGCCACTGTTGCCTTACAACACTGGGGTCCTGAAATGACCCACCATAATAAAGGAGCACACATGACAATGTAATGTGTAATATCCAGTAATGTGATGGTAAGGTATTACATTATACACAGTTTAATAAAATTATACATTTATTAAAAATTATTACATTGAGTTTTATATGAAGCTAGTGCGAGTACCTGAAATGTCTTTATATCAGCCTCCTGGCATATCCTACACAGCAGCACTAAGACTGGGAGAGGGAGGGGCAACACTAGCAGCCAATCAGGGTCTGCTGGATGCATATGTGCTGACAAGGAACAGCCTGATATGTGAGATGATGCGACCTAATTGTGCTGCTTCTCCTTCATTGTCCATATAGCAGACTGGGGGTTTGTTCTTGACCAATCTGTGCTGTTAAATTGTTATAAATCCCCAGGACTCTGCATTCACTATATCTGGTCTTCCACAGTACACAGACCATGGAATGCAATTATTTTAGTAAATATAAGCTGCTGAATACCTTTCTCATCAGCAGTATATAGGAGTCATGTGACTTCTATCAATGTCCAGCCCAGCACTGGTTAAAGCTTGTAGGAGGAGTTTTCATTCTCCTCTGACTGTCCTATGAGGCTGCATGACCCCTGACCCTCTGTCTGGACAGTGCTGATTGGCCCTGTGCTGATCACATGCACCCTCCCAAAAAACAAAAACAAAACGCCTCTCTAGCAATACATATCAAACTGCGAATGTGCAGAGTGACTCCAAAGGCTCTGTACAATCAAGATATGGATTGGGGACAGTAAAAGAAGGGGGGGGGGATCAGAGGGGACAGGATCAAACAGCCTTTTTACACAATGCAGAGGATTAACCCCTTAGGTTCCACAGTGAGTATAACAAGCAAGCATGCTTTACTGCATATACAGACTGTTTTTTGTTGTTGTGGGTTTAGCAACACTTTAATGCAATTTAAAATTAAAGTGGTTGTAAAGGCAGAAGTTTTTTTTTTATCTTAATGCATTCTATGCATTAAGATGAAAAACCTTCTGTGTGCAGCAGCCCCCCTAATACTTACCTGAGCCCATCACTATCCAGTGATGTTGCACTAGAGACTTGGCTGCCCAGGACTCTCCTCCTCACTGGCTGAGACAGAAGCGGAGCGCCATTGGCTATTGGCTCCTGCTACTGTCAATTAAAATCAGTGAGCCAATAAGGAGAAGGGGGGCTGTGGCCTAGCCGGGGCTCCATGTCTGAATGGACACACGGAGCTGTGGCTCGTCAGGAGGGAGGGACCAGGAGAGCCAAAGAGGGACCCAAGAAGAGGAGGATCAGGGCTGCTCTATGCAAAACCACTCCAAAGAGCAGGTAAACGAGACTTTACAATCATTTTAATAAAGAAAATGTATTGAGACCCACAAGCTTGTTCCAATGTTCATACGCCACCAGCTAGTAATAAAGGATAAGGGTCATCTTAATTCATATACCTAAAGATCTGATTCTGATCCCTGATCTAACACCTAAGCCTAACTTTTAGATGGAATATGTCATTTTTTCTATGCTTTTTTTTTCAGATAAACAAGATCAGCTTTAGGTGGCCAACACTACGTATATTTTAAATACCTTGTTTCTATAAATAGACAGTAATTATATCAGTACATGAGAGAATAAAGTCTGAATGATAATCGAAAAAATGTAAACATGTTTAAAAATATAAAAATTTAAAAAAAGTTTACATTTCACCTACCAAAAAGACATAAGGTGTATGATCATGCTGCACAGACCTCCTTTCTCAACTTGTACGACAATTTTTTTTATTCATCTTTGTGAGTCAAATAACTCATTGGGTTTATTTAGGCTGGGTTCACACTATTGCGAATTGGATGAGGGTTTCTCCGCATCCAATTCGCATAGCAGGAGATTGTGAGCGGCTCTCTATGGAGCCAGTTAACACATCTCCAGAGCGACTCCAGTGCGAATTGGTCTGTTTCAGGTCCGAATTCAGCCAGAAATTCAGGCTGAAATCGGACCTGAACGGGTGAATGGAGACGCACAGGACCCCCTGCTGTGAGGTGCTCCGTGCTCTAGTGTGAACCCAGCCTTAAGGTAAATCTGGGCCCAGACTATGAACATAAAAGTGTTTACAGATTCTTAACAAGCAGTAAAAGAACTTTGACACAAACCCTCACAAGCCTCTTTAGCTGCAGGCAGTGTGGAAAAATTATTCTTCAAAATTAACCACATTCTGCCTGGCCTATAGCAAAATGACAGCCGGGTGGTGGTTTTATTATCCTGACTGGGCATAATATGATGTCCAGCAGGATAAGCTGCTTGCGTGCGCCCCCAAGGGCGCGCAGCACAGCCATCGGTAGTGCGGTGTGTCACTCTAACACAGGGCATCTCAGATCTCGGTAAAGAGCCTATGACATAGGTTCTTTACCATGTGATCAGCTGTGTCCAATTACAGCTGATCACATCGTAACCAAGAAGTGCCAGTTATCGGCTTTTCCTCTGTTCGTGCTGACAAAGATGCACCTTCTGATGGACATAGGGTGCGCTGCCAACAATGGTTCATGTGTCCATTGGAAGGTGCTTTGATTGAATGGCACCACATCACACCCATGCATTTATTGCATGTTGATATGTGTTGCGTTATTATGCACGGTAATGAGCACATTACCGCATTGCATTAGGGTGAATATGTCACAAAAGCCAACCTAAACCTAACTTGAGTCTTTGTTGTGATCATTGAGAGTGAATTCTCTCTATTACCTGCAACTACACAGGTAATTGAGGGATTGTTTTAAAGCTCTTTTGCTGCTTGTTAAAAAAGCACAGTCAGTTTTCCATTTTCATTTAATTTCCCTAGCCTCCCTTTTCTTCCAGCACAGCAGCTTTAGAAAACCTTAGCAACATTAGGATCTTACTGGAGTGTTGAATACCTGTATCTTCTGCCATAGGCTGGTTTCTTCTCCAAACCCCAACGTCACTACTGAGTCCTGCATCAGGGGAAGGGGGTCAGAGGAAGGAATCAAAATTTGGTTTGGGGACACAGGCCTCCAACACTCCAGGAAGTGCCAAATGCCAAAATTCTTCCTGAAGCTGCAGCAATGATGCAGAGCAGAGGCTGGACAAATGGGCCAACAGAGAGGTGAGTATATACTGTCTTCTGTTTCAACAAAGGAACATTTTTAACATTTTTAAAACTGTAGAGATCTGACCCAATATGAATATACTTTAATGTAAATAACCTGGACATTGGGGAACTTTGATAAAGGAGTATGGGGGAGATTTACTATAACTGGTGCAGCTGTGCATAGTAACCAATCAGCTTCTAACTTCAACTTGTTCAATTAAGCCGTGATAATAAAACCTGGAAGCTGAATGGTTTCTATGTAGAGCTGCGCCAGATTCTGACACCTCCCCTCCAACCACCTTCCGCGGCTCTCCCAGCCTACTGGAAGACCTGAGAGTCCAGCTGGTGCGTCCAAATTCTAACCCAGAGGACTCAAGACACACCAAACCAGAACCAGAGGCCGACACCTCAATGTCAACCACATCCTCTGAAAGTTTCTCTCCTCCTCTAATGCCCTGTACACACGGTTGGAATTTCCGACGAGAAAAGTCAGATGTGAGCTTTTGGTCGGAAATTCTGACCGTTTGTAGGCTCCATCGGACTTTTCCTGTCGGAATTTCCGCCATAAAAAAATTTGAAAGCTGGTTCTCAAATTTTCCGACTAAAAAATTCCAATTGTAAATTCCAACGTGCAAAATTCCGACGCATGCTCGGAAACAATTTGACGCATGCTCGGAAGCATTTAACTTAATTTTCTCGGCTCGTCGTAGTGTTGTACGTCACGCATTCTTGATGGTCGAAAGTTCCGACGGAAAATCTGATCGTGTGTACGCGGCATAATAGCCAAGTTCGGGAAACTATTCGGAGGGCTCCTTAAGAAGCCAGCAATGTCGACCGATTACGGTTATCGCAAGCTACAGTTCTTTTTGGCAGTGGTGACCCGTCAATAGGGGGCGCAGGGGCGTCACCCCTCAAAGCTAATTGTTCCTTTAAGTGTGTGCGGGACACCGGACACACAGGTGCTATGGGAAGCATGACGTGTTTGCAATCACGTGATTGTGGCTAAGAAGCTCTATTGGCTTCCTGTAGCATTATGTTTCCTGTGGTGTTTATTGATTGGAGCGGTCAGTAGAACATAGGGCGGTGCTTTTGTCGGACCCGCAGCATCACTTCTGTTTTTTTCAAGTGACTCATCCCGGAGCAGAGGAGTGAGTCAGCCAGTGAGCAGGCCACAGTGAGGCTGCATTTTATGGGCACAGTGAGGCTGCAATTGATGTGCACAGTAAGGCTGCATTTGATGTGCACAGCGAGGCTGCATTTGATGGGCACAGTGAGGCTGCATATGATGGGCACAGTGAGGCTACATTTGATGGGCACAGTGAGGCTGTAATTGATGGGCACAGTGAGGCTGTAATTGATGGGCACAGTGAGGCTGCAATTGATGGGTACAGTGAGGCTGCATTTGATGGGCACAGTGAGGTTGAAATTGATTGGCATAGTGAGGCTGCATTTGATGGCCACAATGAGGCTGCATTTGATGGGCACAGTGAGGCTGCAATTGATGTGCACAGTAAGGCTGCATTTGATGTGCACAGTGATGCTGCATCCAATCTGACAGAGCTTGAGCTATTTTGCAAACAAGAATAGGCAAAAATGTCACTCTTTAGATGTGCAAAGCTGGTAGAGACATCCCCAAAAAGACTTGCAGCTGTAATTGCAGCAAACTATTGACTCAGGGGGTGAATACAAATGCATGCCAACTTTTTCACATATTTATTTGTAAAAAAAAAATTAAAACCACTTATCATTTTCTTTCCACTTTACAATTATGTGCCACTTTGTATTGGCCTATCACATACATTTCCAATAAAATATATTTAAGTTTTTGGTTGTAACATGTCAAAATGTGGAAAATTTCAAGGGGTATGAATAATTTTTCAAGGCACTGTATGTGACTACGGTGGGGACATTAGAGTGTAAGTTCCTTTGGTGCTAAAATTGATGTGAATGGCTTGGTGTTCGCTGTACAGCATTGCACAGCACAGAATATGTAAGTGCTATATAAATATATAATAATAATAATAATAATAATAAAAAGAATAGCTTGTGACTGTGGTGGAACATTAGAGTGTAGGCTTCTTTGGTGCATACACTAATGGCTCATTGTTCTATGTACAGCACTGCAGAAAGTGTTAGAGCTATAGAAAGGTCTGATAATAATCTTGTGTGACTGTGATATGGACATTAAGCGTGAGACCCACTGCTGCAGAGAATGTTGTGAATAGTACTGTAACTCTGTTCTCTGTACAGCATTGTGGAAAATGTAATAAATGTATAATAATAGTATGTGACTGTGGTGGGGATATAAGAGTGTGAGCTCCTTCTGTGCAGAGACTGATGTGAATGTCTCTACTCTCTGTACATTGCTGCATGTCAGAGATCTATAAATGCATTATAACAAAACTGTGTGGCAATGCTAGAGTGTAAGCTCCTATGGTGTAGAGACTAAAGTGAATGGCTTAAGCTCTGTACACACGATCGGATATCCTATGGATTCTAATCGGATGGATTTTTCCATCGGAAATCCGATGAAACTGTCTTCCATCAATCTTGCCTACACACCATCAGTCAAAAAACCGACCGCATCAAAACGACGTGACGTACACCACGTACGACGGCACTATAAAGGTGAAGTTCAAATCTAATGGCGCCACCCTTTGGGCTGCTTTTGCTGATTTCGTGTTACCGCGTGTTAGTAAAAGTTTGGTGAGAGCCAATTCTTGCTTTTCAGTCTCCGTGCTTTTCAGTCCGTTACAGCATGACGAATGTGCTATCTCCATTAGGAACGCTAGTTTTACCAGAACGAGCGCTCCCGTCTCATAATTCAGTTTGAGCATGCGTGGGTTTTTTAACCGATGGACTTGCCCATAGACGATCGGAATTTGCTATCGGTTTTTTATCCATCGGAAAAATTTAAAACATGTTCTATATTTTGACACCGATGGAAAAAAGACCGATGGGGCCCACACACGATCGGTTTGTCCGATGAAAAAAATCCATAGGACTGTTTTCATCGGTAAATCCGATTGTGTGTACGCGGCTTTAGTGTTTTCTATACAGTGCTGCAGAATATATCAGTGCTATATAAATGAATACAATTAAAGAAATAAACCATCCCACCAGGCAGAAACCAGTATATGCAATTCCAGACTGGCCAGGAGGTGGTGCAACAGGACTGGTGAAAATATTATGACCCCGGTGAGAAGTGGGCAATCAATTCTCAGCGAGAGAGAAAAAAAAAAGAGAAAGCAAGAAATAGCATAGAACGTAACAAAAGAAGAAAAAGTGTAATTCCGAAAGCATCGTCAATGGATAAATGAAACATTGAAGAAGGAAGGGAAAACCTTGATGTCTTTTGAAGGGTCTTCCACTTAATGTTACATTAAGTCCCCAGACCTCCTTGCTGGATATATGTAGACATATCAGCTGTACATGTCAGGCAGGTGATGCTGGAAGGCTGATTGTGGGCTTCTCTTCCATTTTCTGGAGCCTGGAATTATCAAAGTGAAGCAGATCGCCTCAGTCCATTTGCAGGACATGAGAGGAGGGGACACTCTACTCAGCAGAATCAGGGGGGACAAGTTAGAGCCAAGAATCAAACATTTTCTAATTTTGCAATAGGAAACTTGATGCTGTATCCCTATCTGCGAGCTGGAAGTCTCTGCTGGGATGCCATTTGCGGATAAAGAAAGAAGCCTTCAGGGGATTTACAAGTCTACCGTCCACCATCAGCACCAGCATCACCCAGGGGACAAGAGGATGTGCAGCGAGTGCTATACCAACCAGACCTTTGTCTATGATGATGGCAGCACCCAGAAATACACTTCCAGGTAAATTGTCTCTGTTTTTGCCCTCAGCGGAAAAGAGGATAAAGGTTGGGTTTTCACATTCATTTTTATCTGCTTACGAAATAGACCAAAAAGACAAGCTTTTGAAATGCGCTTTTTTCAATTACTGTATTTAGTGGCGTATAACACTCACTTTTTTACCCTGAAAATAGAGGGTAAACTGTGCCTGCGTGTTATACGCAGGGGACTGTGGAAAGTTTTTTTCCTGAAACTTCCCTCTTAAAGTTAGGGTGCGTGTTATACGCCTGTGCGTGTTATACGCCGATAAATACGGTAATTTGTTACATAAGACAAACAAACCTGTTTGGAAAGCCTGCGGTTTTAGGTGTTGTTTTTGCCTATAAATGGTGTCGCTTTAATTCCAAATTTACAGTAATTCCAGATGGTTTTCTTTTCTGAAGGCAAAATCATACCAGCACAAAGTTTGGGTTGATCCATCAAGTGGATAAAAAAAAAAAAAATTGAATGCTTTTTTTTTAGGTTAAACAGAAAACTGTTAGAAAAGAAATATAAAACCTGTCATTGTTGACCTCCCCTGAAAATGCTAGTTGAATGGCTGTCTTGTAGACCCCTACATTTCAGTATTTTGAGTCAAGTATGCAAGATCAGGACTTTCCTGTTCTGAGAACTTGTTCCAGGTTAGTAACTCAGGAAAAGCTGAGAATAACAGCCAGTCAACTAGAATATTCAGGGAGCTGACCTGACATTGGTCATTGATCTGAAAGGCCATTGACCTGACATTGGCAACCTCAATATGTTTTTCATGACAGGTTTTCTTGTAATCTCAGAACTATCTTTAAAGATGGTAATTCTGGAAGTAAAACAGACTAAAGCCCTGTATATACGATCGGATTTCCTATAGATTTTTCCATCGGAAATCCGATGAAGCTGACTTTCATCAGTCTTGCCTACACACCATCAGTCAAAAATCCGACCGTCCAAAATGCCGTGACGTAAAACACTCCGACAAGCCGAGAAAAATGAAGTTCAATGCTTCTGAGCATGCATCGACTTGATTCTGAGCATGCGTGTGTTTTTTTTGTTCGATGGAGTTCCACGCAGACGATCGGAATTTGCTATCGTTTTTTTTGCCCATCTGATAAATTTAAAACATGTTATATTTTTTCTCACCGATGGAAAAAAGACTGATGGGGCCCATACACGATCGGTTTGTCTGATGAGAAAAGTCCATCAGACTGTTTTCATCGGTAAAACCAATCGTGTGTGCACAGCTTAATATTGTAAAAATAAAATGGTGAAATGTCATTTCAAATTTTGTGCACAGAAACATTGAAAGTATTCCCTGTCCTTAAAGAATTTATATTTGTTTTCCTCTGAAGTTGGAACCTCCACATGTTATGCAGGTAATTAGGTTGTATAACGTTCCAGGTTCATCAGGTCCAGCCAATAACATTTCTGGTCCGGAGGAGACAAAACATTCGTCACTTGAGTGATTGTGGACACTTTTACCTCACAAGGAAAAAAGCATAAATCTGGACTGTAAAATGCTATTACCTGGATCAAAATATTATTTTATTCTTTTTTCAGTAATTATACTCAATGATATCAATTGTCATAAGCAAATATTCCAGCCCTTTGTCGTTCATTAGCACTTTTCCATTAGTACTTCCTGTTCTTGCTGTGAAGAACCTCTTCCTTTATATGTAATGGATGTTCCCTACTTTCTCACACAATAATACAAATTATTAATTGTGACATTTGTAAAAAAAAAGGTCTAATATGTTCTCCAACCAACCACTTCCCACACAACAAGAATTGTGCTTTCAGCTTGAAAATAATATTACAGTTCTGCATAGAAAGTCAAATTCAACATGTTACTGTAATTTATCACAACTAAACAAGGTAGATGTTTTAAGCCTTCACTACAGTGAAAGGATGAGCTCTGCTTAGGGGAAAAAGCAGATACTTAGCACTATATTGACACTGGGTTCCCCAAAAAAACAAGTATGCAACTTTAGTGTTACGTATGACAAAACTGAAGCCACATATATTAAATGAACATTGAAACCACCATGAATGGGACATTGTAAAAAATAGGTTTATGACAAATTGTTTTGTTAATAGGGTGCAGATAAATGAAAATGTAAAATACCTGTTTCTAACACAAGAGTAGTAGTGCCAAAAGATAACAGCTCCAAGCCAAAAACTAAAAGTGCTGATATCCTAGAGCTAAAGATGAAAAATCTGCAGCAGATGGGGTCTACAACAGTACAATCTGTTTTCAACATTTTTGACCTGCAAGCTGTTCTTCACTGACATAAAATCATGTTTCTTAGAGTAAATTCATTTGGAAATTTAGACAACCCACCCATTTAATGGGAATGATGAGTCCTCTGACACCATGATGTCACATTGAAGGTGTGTCCTTGTTCCATCCAAAAAGCAGATACCGATGTGTGGTGTGTGCCATAACAGCCATCTACATCAGTCCAGATTGTCATTTCTGTGCACTGTTAGAAAAAAAAACGTTCAATGAACACAATGTTCCTTGTCAGGTAAAAACATATACTAGCATGTTACATTTGCTTTACTGTTGTTGGCCAGCAGCACTGTGGAATATGAATGTAAGCTCCCTGGTGCAGAAACAGATTTAAATGGATGAGTGTTCTCTATACAGAACTGCAAAATATAACAGAGCTAAATAATGTACATCCCATCCACCCATGGTGGTGACATCAGAGTGTAAGCTCCTCTGGTGCAGAGAATTATGTGAATGAGTCAGTGTTCTCTGTACAGCACTGTGGAATATGTCAGAGCTATATATAGTTACATAGTTAGTCAGGTTGAAAAAAAAGACACAAGTCCATCCAGTTCAACCATAAAAAAATAAATAATAATAATATCATACAATCCCATATACCTAATTCTATACCCACAGTTGATCCAGAGGAAGGCGAAAAACCCCAGCAGAGCATGATCCAATTTGCTACAGCAGGGGAAAAAAATTCCTTCCTGATCCCCCGAGAGGCAATCGGATATTCCTTGGATCAACTTTATCTATAAATGTCAGTATCCAATTATATTATGTACGTTTAAGAAAGAATCCAGGTCTTTCTTAAAGCAATATACTGAGCTGGCCAGAACCACCTCTGCAGGGAGTCTATTCCACATTTTCACAGCTCTTACTGTGAAGAAACCTTTGCGTATTTGGAGGTGAAATCTCTTTTCTTCTAGACGTAAAGAGTGCCCCCTTGTCCTTTGTGTTGACCGTAAAGTGAATAACTCAACACCATGTTCACTATATGGACCCCTTATATATTTGTACATGTTGATCATATCTCCCCTTAATCTCCTCTTCTCAAGAGGGAATAAATTCAGTTTCTCTGAAAGAATGGGAAGGACACGTATACTGGGAGTGAAAGGCGCTGCGCACCCCAAAAATTAACAGAAGAATAGGAAGTTTCCCCAAGGGTTTTTTTGCAGCAAAATTCCGAAAATGATTTACAATAATTCAGTTCCTCTCTTTACTCATAGCTGAGCTCCTCCATGCCTCTTATCAATTTGGATGCCCTTCTCTGCACTTTCTCCAGTTCCCCAATGTCCTTTTTGAGAACTGGGGCCCAAAACTGAACTGCATATTCCAGATGAGGTCTTACTAATGATTTGTACAGGGGCAAAATGATATCTCTCTCTCTGGAGACCATACCTCTCTTAATACAAGAAAGGACTTTGCTCGCTTTGGAAACCGCAGCTTGGCATTGCATGCCATTATTGAGCTTATGATCTAGCAAAACCCCCAGATCCTTCTCCACTACGGATCCCCCCAGTTGTACTCCCCCTAGTATGTATGATGCATTCATATTCTTAGCCCCCCAAGTGCATAACTTTACATTTATCAACATTAAACCTCATCTGCCATATAGTCGCCCAATTAGACAGAGCATTGAGGCTGGCTTGTAAATTGGCGACATCCTGTAAGGACGTTATTCCACTGCATAGCTTAGTGTCATCTGCAAAGACAGAAATGTTACTTTTGATCTCAGACCCAATATCATTTATAAAGATATTAAAAAGTAAGGGTCCCAGCACTGAACCTTGGGGTACACCACTGATAACCTTAGACCATTCAGAGTAAGAATCATTAACCACGACTCTCTGAATTCTGTCTTTTAGCCAGTTTTCTATCCATTTACAAACTGATATTTCCAATCCTGTGGACTTTACCTTACACATGAGCCGTGTGTGCGGAACTGTATCGAACGCTTTTGCAAAATCCAAGTGTAGCGGGGTGTTACATTACACAGGGGGCAGGTGTCTGAGTGTAATCAGGCTCAGATGCACTATTGCTAGGGTCTATGGACTATATTTTCCTGTGGAGGAGATCAATGGTGCCTAGTTCCCTGCAGTCTATAGGTGGCGCTGTCGCCATAGACTGGGGTTGAACCATTGTTGTAAGGTTGTGCCTTTTTGTGTCCCCTCTCGGCGATGGTACGGCGGGGCGGGGAACCCGCTGTGTCTGCTGGGAGGGGGTATAAAAGGGGCGGCCATCTTCCACACGGGGTCCCAGTCCCAGGCACCTTCAGCCTGGGGCTGCTGTTCCGGTTCGCCCACGCCCAGGTGCCCTTGGCCTGGGTGTAGGGGATTGAATGCCATCCATGACACCTTCGGCCTGGGGTGAGGTACTGCTTGAGAAGGCCTGGGGCCCAGTACCTTCGACTGGGTCCCGCAAGGGATCAAGGAATCCTAGGGGTCCACCGAGTGAGGTAACCCGAATCTAGGACGAGGGGGACCAGAGAGGTTACCCTTCCGAAGACCCATTGCAGCAATTTGGTGACGGTGGGGCCTCTGGTGACCGTCCGGATGGATGTCCTCTCCCTGACAGGGGTCGCAACTTTTTGAAGGTAGTCCACATTTTCATGGTCTGTGGCAGGGACCCAATGTGAATCAGGTTGGTGGCAGAGACCCAACAATCTTGGTCTGTGGCAGGGACCTTATTTCACCTGGTCCGTGGCAGGGACCAACCTCACAGTCGGTGGCAGCGACTGTGCGCCATAACTGTTGTGAAACCCTAACAGTTTAGTTTCATTGATAGGATTGTGCCTGGACCTCCTTCCCACTTTGTTCTGAACTGTTCTGTGTCTGACCAGTCGCTCTCAAAGGACTATTTATTGCTCTGAAGAATAAATAAGTGTTGGACTTTCAGTGGTGTGGAACTTGACTTCCTGAGAGCTAAAGGGTCCTACCTCCACCTGCGTGGAGGGTGGGAGTCATCCTCGAGGGAAGTTTTGGCTCTGGACGGGGACACAGGCCTAAAGGTAAAAAGTTATATCTCACACCTCTGCACACACGAGGATATGAGCTGGTGGTGCGCCACACTCTCCTCCCTGGTCCCCTAGACGAGAGCCATTAGCCGAGAAGAGAAGGAGGGAGTGAGAGGTGAGGTCGCTACACAAGTATACCACGTCCACAGCCACCCCTCTGTCCAAGGTTTTACTTACCTCTTCATAAAAAGAAATCAGGTTTGTCTGACAACTTCTGTCTGTCATGAATCCATGCTGTCTGTTGCTTAAAATATTTGTTTCCAGCAAGAACTCATCTATGTGGTCTTTTATTAATCTCTCCAGTATCTTCCCAACTATTGAAGTTAAACTAACAGGTCTATAGTTACTTGGTAAAGACTTAGTTCCCTTTTTAAATATGGGCACCACATTGGCCCTGCGCCAATCCAGTGGTACTATTCCACTCATCAACGAGTCCCTAAAAATTAAATACAATGGCTTTGAAATTACAGAGATCAATTCTTTTAGGATCCGTGGGTGTATGCCATCTGGTCCAGGTGCTTTATCCACCTTTATTCTGTCTAAATATTTCTGGACCATATCACTTTTGAGCCATTGTGGATTTGGGGCTGTGTCACTACCACCCCCATTTTGGACATGAGCTCCCCCATGCTCCTTTGTATACACAGAGCTGAAGAAAGTATTTAATAAATAAGCCTTCTCTTTGTCCCCAGTCACCCACTCTAGATTATTTTGTAAAGGGCCTACATGCTCAGACTTGACCTTTTTGCTATTAATATATTTGAAGAATTTTTTGGGGTTTGTCCTACTATCTTTTGCAATCTGTCGTTCGTTTTGAATTTTTGCATCCTTGATTTCCTTTTTACATATCCTGTTATATTCTTTGTAACATTTAAATGACACTAGTGTTCCCTCGTTTTTATATTTTTTAAAAGCTCTTTTCTTGTAGTTTATAGTTTTTTTTAACTTTGGCCATGAGCCACATAGGTTTTATTTTTAGCCTTTTAAACGTATTACCCATGGGAATATACTTTGCAGTGAGGTCCCATACAGTCTTTTTGAAGACTTCCTATTTCTGTTCTGTGCCCATTGATGCCAATATTCCCTCCCAGTCTAAGTCCTGGAGAGCAGCGCTCATCCTTGGAAAATTTACTCTCTTGAAATTAAGTCTTTTTATTTTTCCCATATGTGATTTTTGCTTACAGCTAACATCAAATGAAATCATGTTATGGTCACTGCTACCCAGGTGTTCCTTTATCTGAACATTAGTAATACGCTCTGCATGGTTTGAGATTACCAGGTCCAACAGAGCATCATTCCTAGTTGGGGCCTCAGTAAACTGGACCATAAAATTGTCCTGCAATAGGTTTATACATGTTTGCCCTTTAACTGTCCCAGCAGTGCCATTACTCCAGTCAATTTCTGGGTAGTTAAAATCCCCCATTATTATCACCGTCCCAGCCCTTTCCATCTGTACAAGGAGCTGAGTCTCCACCTCCTCATTAACATTAGGTGGTCTATAACAAACTCCAAAGGTATAATATTAGTGTGTGACTGTGGTGGGACATTAGAATCAGAGGCATTGCTAGACCATGGCATTTTGGGCACTAGCCCCAGGTCTCTAGTCAAGTGTCCCGGGTCTCGGATGTGCAGCCTACTTCCTAAGGTGGATAGGTGCACTTACGGCTCTTGTCTAGATGAGAATACATTAGCTGAAAATGGAGAAATTTTGTGTAAAAGACATATAGGGGGTTATTTACTAAAGGGAAATCCCCTTTGCACTACAAGTGCAAACTACAAGTAACTTCCCGTTTGACACTTAACGCCAAACAGTAGAGAATGAAGAAGATGGGATACTGTATAAAAAAACAAGAAAGAGTAAAGAGAAGGAAAATAGAAGAGATAGGGTGAAATAAAAAAATATGTATGAGCCCTGTTCCCAGTGAACAGGGCTCATACATATTTTTTTATTTCACCCTATCTCTTCTATTTTCCTTCTCTTTAGGTATGTTTAGGTATGCTCCATTGTGCCCTATTTTTTTTTTTTTTTTAACTCTAGCAATGCATCTGATCAGAATGTAAGCTCCTCAGGTGCAACGACTGATGTAATTTGTTTAGTGTTTTCTGTACAGTTCTTTGGAATATTCAGAGCTTTATAAATGAATATTCATAAAAATGTTTGACTGTGGTGGAGAGGAGACAAATTAGATTTTTAATCAGCTCTAATGCAGAGGTCTTATAAATATAATATGTAGCACACATCATCCGTAGCTCTGCTTACCTCCGCTAGCAGAATGGGACACACCATGCTACATGCCCAGTATCCTCCATCTTGTAGAGGGTGAGCGGTGTTAATTGATTTGGGTCCTGCAGCAAGTTACCTCTTTCCGTTGGTTCTTCACCCTAGAGTGTAGGGAAAGTCTATTCTCTTTGAAAGTACAAGAAGGCCATTGTCCACACAGTATTAAACCCAATAAAGAAAGGTTTATTTTGCTTGCGTAGAACTTGATAGGAAAGTTGGAGGGTCAAGCACACGACACATAACTATCACTCGTCGCCACTCAAGCCTGAGTGGGTTTTGCTCACCCAGGTAGTCACCTCTCACGGTCCTAGCAGCCGGTGTGGAGCATGAACATTCATTTATAATTTTCCTAAGGATACGATCAGGATATTAGCCTCTAAGTCCCGAACTTCCCAGCACTTGTAACACTTGAGACCTTAGGTGCCAATGGGGCACGTTACAAGGCTTGTGGCAGATTGTGGAGGCCTTCCCTCTGACAGGTAACCAGGCCTCTCCCGAGACAGTGACTTCCCTCACCGATCCCCTTGGATAGGTCCTCCCCTGGTTTCCTCTCCTTCAGAGTGGGTTACCCCCACTTGGGTACCCTGGGACTCCTCTTCTGGTGTAGGCCTCAGCTAAAGGTGCTGGGCCTACCTGGAACGATGCAGCCTCGGGCTAAAGGTGCCCGGGACTGAACACACACACGCACGCACCCCTGGCCTGGAGGGCCGGGAGGCACGAACTGCTCCCCGAATAATGGCGTCTGCCCATTATGTATCCTCTCCCAGCATGCACAGCGGGTAGATCACGCCCACTGCTTGGCTGCCGAGAGGGGACACCCAATATCGCTGCAATGCCACCTGTGGTTCGACCTGAGACCTGGGCGACAGCGCCACCTACAGGTCACAGGGAACTGTACTGCCAGGCAACATCACAACAGAGCAGAGACCAATTTAGAGAATTCCAACAGCCTGAGCCGAACTATTTGCTCAGGCTACCCCCTAAATTTAGGCATAGCAACCCCAATTATGGGGGGTCCGCTACAAATATAAATAGTAATAATGGCAGAGATAACCCAGCAGTCACTCTGGAGGCTGTCCTCTTACATTATGTTAGGTAACCTGTTCTTTAGGGCCCCTAGATCGAACTTGTCAGACCGGCCCAATGAGGACTACTCTTGTGGTGTGGCATAATGCCAGGGCTAAATGCCATTCTCCTCTGACCATTTCTCCACATACACCCTGGTGGGGTAATCCCACCCTATCTCATCTACGTAGTATCTCTCATCTGAGTCTGTGGGCGGCCCGAGGAGTAGTTCGCCTGAAGTACATTATGTCAGACGGGAGACTAATGGGATTTTCCAACCTCAAAGCTAAATATAACCTTTCAAATTTGCCTTTCTATAATTTTGTATCTCATCATATGTTTGGAATACACGCTGAACTTCTTGAGTCTCTCTAAACTCTAAAAAGGTTTTGTTTAAGTGCTAAGATGGTCTTATACCTGTATCTTCTATGTTGTGTATCTTATGCTGCATTGCTTGTATCTGATTGATCTTTCCCTCAATAAACAATTTCTACTTGTAAACAAAAGAATAATAATGGTAATAGCAACAACATTATTTTTATCTATAACTTTTATAATATCCTTTAAAAGATTTGTTACTATAAAATGTTCCAATGGATAGAGTGCCAGCCAACATGGGGCAAATAGACACACGCTGTATGTAGCACTTGCCCCCTGGGGGGGGGGGGGGTTGCTTAGCATTGCATGTTCATCTGCGCCACTTTGACCCTGTGAACTTTCCAGCCCTCCTGACACTTTACGTTCAGACATGTTGTATATACCTTTAACCACTTAAGCCCCGGACCATTTTGTAGCTAAAGGACCAGGCCACTTTTTGCGATTCGGCACGGCGTCGCTTTAACTGACAATTGCACGGTCGTGCGACTTGGCTCCCAAACAAAATTGGCGTCCTTTTTTTACCACAAATAGAGCTTTCTTTTGGTGGTATTTGATCACCTCTGCTGTTTTTATTTTTTGCACTATAAACAAAAATAGAGCGACAATTTTGAAAAAAAAATCAATATTTTTTACTTTTTGCTATAATAAATATCCCCAAAAAATATATAAAAAAACATTTTTTTTCCTCAGTTTAGGCCGATACGTATTCTTCTACATATTTTTGGTAAAAAAAAAAATCGCAATAAGCGTTTATTGATTGGTGTGCGCAAAAATTATAGCGTCTACAAAATAGGGGATAGTTTTATGGCATTTTCATTAATATTTTTTTTTTACTAGTAATGGTGGCGATCAGCGATTTTTATCGTGATTGCGACATTATGGCAGACACATCGGACACTTTTGACACTATTTTGGGACCACTGTCATTTTTACAGCAATCAGTGCTATAAAAATGCACTGATTACTGTGAAAATGACACTGGCAGTGAAGGGGTTAACCTGTAGGGGGTGCTAAAGGGGTTAAGAGTGACCTAACGTGTGATTCTTACTGTAGGGGGCGTAACTTGGCGTGTGACGTCACTGATCGTCGTTCCCAATGACAGGGAACAGACGATCAGTGACAGTCTCACAAGGAAGCACGGGGAGAGGTTTGTTTACACTTACCTCTCCCCGTTCTTCAGCTCTGTGACCTGATCGCGGGACACCGGCGGCGATCGGGTCCGCGGTTCCCGATTAAGTGGTTAAATAACACACCGACACAATGCAGATTAATTAGCTCTCTCTGGTTTTACTTGTTTAAAGGGAGAATCGTGTAACAGAGTATTAGTCAGCTAAGTCCTGGGTAAACAATCAAAACTCAGTTGAAAAGGTCCCGTGACGTAATTAAATAACAACTTGGAACAGACAATAAATTAATGAATATCTAAGGAAAGCTACTAATTGCTGTCTGTCTATACTATCACTGCAAATTGGGGAATCCCAGGCTGGCCTATTATACCTTTAATCCTAATGAGAGACTGGGTATTCTAGATCTTAGGGGTGTGTCCCTTTAACCACTTAAGCCCCGGACCCGGACCAACACGCAGCATAAAGACCAGAGGTGATTTTACAATTTGGCACTGCGCTGCTTTAACTGGAAATTGTGCGGACATGTAATGTTGTACCCAAACAAAATTTGCGTCCTTTTCTTCCCACAAATAGAGCTTTCTTTTAATGGTATTTGATTGCCTCTGCGATTTTTTTTTTTTTGCGATATAAACGGAAAAAGACAGAAAATTTTGAAAAAAAATGATATTTTCTAATTTTTGTTATAAGAAAAATCGAATAAACTCAATTTTAGTCATACATTTAGGCCAAAATGTATTCAGCCACATGTCTTTAGTAAAAAAAATGTTAATAAGCGTATATTTATTGGTTTGCGCAAAAGTTATAGCATCTACAAACTAGGGTACATTTTCTGGAATTTACACAGCTTTTAATTTATGACTGCCTATCTCATTTCTTGAGGTGCTAAAATAGCAGGGAAGTACAAAACCCCCCCAAATGACCCCATTTTGGAAAGTAGACACCCCAAGGAAATTGCTGAGAGGCATGTTGAGCCCATTGAAATTTTATTTATTTTTTGGCCCAAGTGATTGAATAATGACAAAAAAAAATAAAAAATACAAAAAGTTGTCACTAAATGATATATTGCTCACACATGCCATGGTTATATGTGTAATTGCACCCCAAAATAAAATTTTCTGCTTCTCCTGAGTATGGGGATACCACATGTGTGGGACTTTTTAGGAGCCTAGCCGCGTACGGGACCCCGAAAACCAAGCACCGCCTTCAGGATTTCTAAGGGCGCAAATTTTTGATTTCACTCCTCACTACGTATCACAGTTTCGAAGGCCATAAAATGCCAAAATAGCACAAAACCCCCCCAAATGACCCCATTTTGGAAAGTAGACACCCCAAGGAAATTGCTGAGAGGCACGTTGAGCCCATTGAATATTTTTTTTTTGTCCCAAGTGATTGAATAATGACAAAAAAGAAAAAAAAATTACAAAAAGTTGTCACTAAATGATATATTGCTCACACATGCCATGGTTATATAAGGAATTACACCCCAAAATACATTTTGCTGCTTCTCCTGAGTACGGGGGTACGTAGACACCCCAAGCTATTTGCTGAGAGGCATGGTGAGTATTTTACAGCTCTCATTTGTTTTTGAAAATGAAGAAAGAAATATTTTTTTATTTTTTTTTAATTTTCAAAACTTTGTGACAAAAAGCGAGATCTGCAAAATATTCACCATACCTCTCAGCAAATAGCTTGGGGTGTCTACTTTCCAAAATGGGGTCATTTGGGGGGGTTTGTGCCATCTGGGCATTCCATGGCCTCCGAAACTGTGATAGGCAGTGAGAAGTGAAATCAAAAATTTACACCCTTAGAAAGCCTGAAGGCGGTGCTTGGTTTTTGGGGCCCCGTACGCGGCTAGGCTCCCAAAAAGTCTCACCCATGTGGTATCCCCATACTCAGGAGAAGCAACAGAATGTATTTTGGGGTGTAATTCCACATATGCCCATGGTATGTTTGAGCAATATATCATTTAGTGACAACTTTGTGCAATAAAATATAAAAAATTGTCTTTTTTTCGCAACTTGTGTCAACATATAAAATATTCCATGGACTCGACATGCCTCTCAGCAAATAGCTTGGGGAGTCTACTTTCCAAAATGGGGTCATTTGGGGGGGTTTTGAACTGTCCTGGCATTTTATACACAACATTAGGAAGCTTATGTCACACATCATCCACTCTTCTAACCACTTGAAGACAAAGCCCTTTCTGACACTTTTTGTTTACATGAAAACATATTTATTTTTTTTGCAAGAAAATTACGTTGAACCCCCAAACATTATATATTTGTTTAAAGCAAAGGCCCTACAGATTAAAATGGTGGGTGTTGCATTTTTTTTTCCACACAGTATTTGCGCAGCGATTTTTCAAACGCATTTTTTTTGGGAAAAAATACACTTTTTTTTCATTTTAATGCACTAAAACACACTATATTGCCCAAATGTTTGATGAAATAAAAAAGATGATCTTAGGCCGAGTACATGGATACCAAACACGACATGCTTTAAAATTTCGCACAAACGCGCAGTGGCGACAAACTACATACATTTTTAAAAGCCTTTAAAACCCTTTACAGGTTACCACATTAGATTTACAGAGGAGGTCTACTGCTAAAATTACTGCCCTCGATCTGACCTTGGCGGTGATACCTCATATGCATGATGCAAATGCTGTTTACATATGACGCCAGACCGACGCTTGCGTTCGCCTTTGCGCAAGAGCAGGGCGGGACAGGGGTGCTTTTTTTTTTTTTTTAATTATTAATTTTGCTTTTTTATTTTATTTTTAAACTGTTCCTTCCATATTTTTTTTTTTTTATCATTTTTATTGTTATCTCAGGGAATGTAAATATCCCCTATGATAGCAATAGGTAGTGACAGGTACTCTTTTTTTGAAAAAAATGGGGTCTAGACCCTAGATCTTTCCTCTGCCCTCAAAGCATCTGACCACACCAAGATCGGTGTGATAAAATGCTTTCCCAATTTCCCAATGGCGCTTTTTATATCCGGGGGGGGGGGACATTCCCTCCCACTGCTTGTAAAAGCAGTCCAGAGGCTAATTAGCCACTAGGATTGCTTTTACATGAAAGCCGGCTGCTGGCTGAAAAGAATGATACCAAGATGATACCTAAACCCACAGGCATCATTCTGGTATAACCATTCAAAGTCCAGCAACATACCAGTACGTTGCTGGTCCTTGTTGGACATGTATTGTAATCTTTTTTTTCATGCAGCCTGTTGGATGAACAAAAAAAAGAGATTAGTCGGTGGGTATGCCCACCATTAGAATACCTCCCTTCATTCACCCACTTCTAATGATGGGCATACATGCACCATTTATATATGCCAAAGCATGGGGGCATCCTCCCGCAAAAGTTATGCCGCGTACACACGGTCGGACTTTTCCACAGGCAAGCCTCCGTCGGAATTTCGACCGTATGTACGCGGCATTAGGAGCAAAATCGCTCCTCCGCCCCTGCTGCCCCCATGCTTCGACATATATGCTCTTTTTTTAAACTGTGGTGGTGAAATCACCTCCTACAGCACTGGAGTCGCAGGGATCAGGCATGTCTCTGCGAACGCTTCAGTTATGTGTGTTGTATTTTGTAAGTGACAGTGATCGATCGATACTGTACTTGGGTGGCCTGGGCTGGACGGAGGGGCAAAACGCAGGTGCTAGCAGGTATCTGGGCTGATCCCGCTAACACTGCACTTTTGGGAAACCTAAACTGCTGGGGACGCTAGTATAGATCTGATCAGATCAGATATTGATCTGTTCAGATACTATACCACTAAGGGAGGTGTATGCTTCACGTGTGGGTGTTAGCGTTACTGGCACTAACCTGACGCTGCCTGGGGCGACGCAGACCCTCTGTGACGCTAAAACCTAATTGATTTCACCCGCCGGGCGATAAGGGGGTTAAACCTTTATTGGGTTGTATACGGCGGGTGCCCTGACACTATAAAAAGCAAACTAACCAGCGTCACCCGTAACACTTATACGGTGATCACTGGTGAAAGGGTTAACTAGGGGCAATCAGGGGGTTAAAGCCTTTATTAGGTTGTATATGGGGGTACCTGATGCTATAAAAACCTGGCGCCGAACCTAAAAAATATCTGACTACCTAGCGACACCAGCATAACTAATACAGCGATCAGAAAAACGATCGCTTAGTGACACTGGCAAAAGGGGGTGAAAGGGTTACCTGGGGGGCGATCAAGGGGTTAAACCTTTATTAGGTAATATATGGGGGTACCTGACGCTATAAAAACCTGGCGGCGAACCTAAAAAAATAACTGACTACCTAGCGTCACCAGCATAACTAATACAGCGATCAGAAAAACGATCGCTTAGTGACACTGGCAAAAGGGGGTGAAAGGGTTACCTGGGGGGCGATCAAGAGGTTAAACCTTTATTAGGTAATATATGGGGGTACCTGACGCTATAAAAACCTGGTGGCGAACCTAAAAAAATAACTGACTACCTAGAGGCACCACCGACACTAATACAGCGATCAGAAAAATGATCGCTTAGTGACACTGGCAAAAGGGGGTGAAAGGGTTACCTGGGGGGCGATTAAGGGGTTAAACCTTTATTAGGGGGGTTTAGGGGGCTACCCTGGACCTAACACTAACTGCCCTGACACTTTTACAGTTACAAAATGTCACTGCAGTGATCAGTAAATAAATGATCACTACAATCGGTGACACTGTGACTGGGGCTGGGGGGTGACTGGGGGGGGGGGGCGATCGTGTGCCTATGTGTCCTGGTGTCAGTGTACTGTTTGTGCACTTACTTGATGTCTTCTCTCCACGGCGCTCCGGGACGAACTGAGCGCCGCAGGAGAGATGACATCACTTCCTCTGCCTGTATTTACATTACACAGGCAGAGGGAGCATTTGATTCGCCGGGAGCAATCGCGAGGGGGTGGCCAGAAACCAATGGCCGCCCCCTCATCACGGATCTCTCCCGGAGCGATACCGATTGCTCACTGTACCGGAGGGGGGTCCGATCGTACCCCCCACCCATAGGAAGGCAGGCACGTACAGGTACGTGATTGTGCCTGTCCGTGCCATTTTGCCGACGTATATATACAGTGAGCAGTCGTTAAGTAGTTAAATAGCAATAGAATAACAATGTCCAGGATGAAAGGACTCAAAATGATCTTCACCGGCAAGTTGGAGCTCATAGAACAAGAATCCTGAGAGTGGCACGGTGATATGTAATCAAAGCAAAACAGCTGTGCCTGGCTAGTAGTAATCCTTAGAGTAATTCCAGGTGCAAGGTGTCTGTATACAGTGTTTTGTGATATAGGATAAGGCAATTCCAGGTGTGAGATGTCTGTATACAGTGTTCTGTGAGATAGGATAAGACAGAGATTGTATTGGCGGGTGGATTCCCTCTCACCAAACTGAAGAACAGCGTAGGAACCTCCTGAAGAGGGATCCAAGTCGATGCCGCCTGGGTCAGAGCTGGGATTGCAGTGTTGCCGCGTGATAGGCCGCAGCCCTCTCACACAGCAGCAAGGGGGTGTTTACTTGATGGACCCCGGGAAGCAAGAGAGCTTGGGCCTAGTCTGCTGATACTTTTAAAGCCTCTCCCAGAGTTCCTTCTTTGGAGCAGATGACATGCTGGGATGTGTAGTCCAGGGATAGTTCTGCAGAACTATCTGTTCAGGAGACTACAGTCCCCACACTGCTCTCTGCTGGACTCAGGAAGATGATGCAAGTAATTTCAAGCCCAGCACTAGAGGAACACCGAGACGATCTAAGAAGGTAGAGGGTAAGTCTGCAGTGCCAGATAACTGTAGTCCGCTGTCAGCTACATGTAGAAGATCTACAGGTTCAGATACGGTCACAGAACTGCACTATGCAATAAGTGCATATATATATATATATATATATATTGTGACAGCAGGAAGGTAAAGTCACCTGGTTGCATCCAGGGGGGTAGATATATTTCGCCCAGATTCAGGCTTTACGCCGACTTATACAACTAGGTGGAGAGTTGTATAAGCCCAGCTGAGGCTAGTGGGCTCATGGATGATTCATACCTCTAGGGAGAGTGCTGGGCGTCGTGCAGGCAGGGAGTTGAGGAGACCAGCTGAAGCTTGTCAGCTCATTTAGGCCTCTATAAGAACTCCCAGATTCATTAGGTGTTAGCTCATGCCTGGAACCAGACCTGTGTGGACTGTCTAGGGAGAGTGAACCCCTGTGCGGTGAGACAAAGCCTGTGTGGCTATTTGCTTGGACATTTAAAACCAGGGACTTAGGGACTAGGACAGCACTAGGCTGATCCCAGTTGTTAGTTAGGAAACCTGTATGTTTAGTCAGAGGTCAAGTTGACCAGGATTTATTTTGTTTATGTTTCTTTTGCTTTGCTGTGTTTTGTCACTGTAAATAGAAAATAAACCGCACCTTTTTGATTTTGAAAACCACAACCTCCGTTTGCTGGGCCTGTTTTTGTGTGGGGAGCCCATCCCGGGGGTCACACACACCCGCTGCCGAGCTAACCCCCTCACAGTTGGTGGAGAATGCAGGCAGTTTTTTTTTAAGCCAGCATGGAGGAGATACTGAAGCAGCTGGCTCTAGCAAATGCCAATCAACAGCAGACAAATGCAGGTTTACAAAAGAGCCTTGCAGCTCATCAACAGAGCTTCGCAGCCCAGCAGCAAGCTCATCAACAGAGCCTTGCAGCTCAACAACAGAACTTCGCAGCCCAGCAGCAAGCTCATCAACAGAGCCTTGCAGCCCAGCAGCAGACAAACGCAACTTTGCAACAGAGGCTGGAGGCTCAGCAACAAGCCCAGCAGCAATCTGAGGCCCGCTTCATAGACCTGTTGCAGAAGCAAGAGCAGAGACTACAACAACAGATGGAAGCAGTAATGCAGCAACGTCCGCAGACCAGTGAGGAAAGCCGTCCCACTAATACCGCGTCCTTTGGGGTGAGTCGTTTATTGACAAAAATGACTGGAGAGGATGATCCAGAGGTATTTTTGACCACATTTGAAAGGACCGCTGAAAGAGAAAAGTGGCCTGAGGAGCAGTGGGCTGGACTGGTGGCTCCTCTGTTAACTGGTGAATCGCAGAAAGCTTACTATGACCTAGAGCCTAACCAAGCAAAAGACTATGTGATGCTAAAAGCTGAAATATTGGCAAGGCTGGGTGTCACCCAGGCTGTCCGGGCTCAGCGTGTGCATAACTGGACTTTCCAGCTTGGAAAACCCCCCAGGTCTCAAATGTATGATCTCATTCACCTGAGCAGAAAGTGGCTACAGCCAGAGACTTTGTCCGCACCAAAGATTGTGGAACGTGTTGTAATGGATCGATTTTTGAGAGCTCTTCCTACTGCCATCCAAAAGTGGGTAAGCCATGGAGACCCAGAGATGGCCAATGGTCTTGTGGATCGTGTGGAGAAATACTTGGCTACAGAGAACCTGACGGCCTCTTCCAGAGACTCTCAGACTTTCCACCCTAAGACCAGACCATCCCCAGGGGCGGATAAGAGGATTCCAAGGGGTGAGGGTGGAGAGAGTGAGAGGGTGGGAGCTCTACCCCAAGTTTGGCGAGAACAGCCTGGGAAATCAGCGGCTCAAGAGGCGGCAAGAAGGATCGTTTGCTACCGCTGCCGGCAAGCGGGACATATTGCAGCCAATTGCCCGGTTGTGGAGGAACCTATGCAGTGTGACTTTCTGACGGGCAGACGTCAGTCGCTGTGTGCGACAGTCGCATGCACTGCCATTCGAGGAACTGAGAAACATTTATGCAAAATGTGTGTTAATGGTAGAAATGTTGTGGTATTGCTGGATTCAGGTAGCCTTGTGACCCTGATAAAGGCTGAGTTAGTTAAAACAGAGGTCTCTGGGAATAGCAAGGTAGCTGTTATTTGTGTGCATGGGGACACCCGAGAGTATCCAGTGACTACAGTGTGTTTTGAGACCCCCAAAGGTACCCTCTCTCATCCAGTGGGCTTAGTATCTCAGTTACCGCATGACGCCATTGTGGGAAGGGATTTTCCGAAGTTCTGGGAACTGTGGGATGATCCTGAGCCCCCCACTGGTGCCCCTATGTACCAGGAATGTGATAGCCAGAACTCCCCTGAGAGTGGTGAGGACTCTCCGGAATTTCCCTTATCAGTATTGGCAGGGGAGACTCAAGAAACTGGAGAGGAGCCCACCTCCTCAGACGAAAACCTACCGTCTGTGGAGTTTTCTGATCTTGAGGTTCACAGGGAAAACTTTGCCACAGAACAGTTGAGAGACCCCGCCCTAATAAAGGCACGGGAAAACGTAGTGAAAATAGATGGCGAGTTAGTGAACCCAGATAATACCTGCACTTACCCATACTTCAGCGTAGAGAAGGACCTACTGTATCGGGTGGCAAAAAGGGCAGAAGAAACCGTTGAGCAGCTTGTGGTGCCCAAACCTTACAGGAAGTTGGTGTTGGAGTTGGCCCATGGGCACATTCTTGGAGGTCATCTGGGGACAGAGAAAACCCGAGAGAGGGTATTACAGAGATTCTATTGGCCGGGGGTGATGAAGGACATAGAAAATTATTGTTCCTCCTGCCCTGTGTGTCAGAGGTTGGCCCCGATGCCACATTTCCGTAGCCCGCTGGTCCCTCTACCCATCATTGAGGTCCCGTTTGAGAGGATCGCCATGGATTTGGTAGGTCCTATAATCAAGTCCGCTAGGGGGCACCAGTACATATTAGTTATAATGGACTATGCCACCCGTTATCCAGAAGCGATCCCTCTCCGAAATACCTCGGCCAAAACCATAGCCAAAGAGCTATCTCTTGTGTTTAGCCGGGTGGGTATTTGTAAAGAACTGCTTACGGACCAAGGTACACCCTTTATGTCCCGGGTTATGAAGGAGCTGTGTAAATTGTTCAAAGTGACGCAATTACGTACATCTGTGTATCACCCCCAAACCGATGGGCTGGTTGAAAGATTCAACAAAACCCTAAAACAAATGTTGAAGAAAGTGGTGGATAGAGATGGAAAGGATTGGGACTGTCTACTTCCTTATCTGATGTTTGCTATTAGGGAGGTGCCCCAATCCTCTACGGGATTCTCCCCCTTTGAGTTACTGTATGGGAGACACCCAAGAGGGCTGTTGGATATTGCCAAGGAAACTTGGGAAAGTGAGAGTTCTCCCCACAGGAGTGTGATTGAGCATGTCGCCCTGATGCAAGACCGAATTGCACAGGTAATGCCCATCGTGAAGGAACATTTGGCCCAAGCGCAGTTAGCACAGCAGAGAGTGTACAACCGTGGAGCCAAGACCCGCACCTTTTCCCCGGGGGATAGGATACTGGTACTTGTCCCTACGGTTGAAAGTAAATTCCTTGCCAAATGGCAAGGCCCCTATGAGATAATGGAAAAAGTGAGCGAAGTGAATTACAAGGTCAGACAACCAGGAAGGCGAAAGCCCGAACAGATCTATCACGTTAATCTGTTGAAAGCCTGGAGGGATAGAGAGTCCCTAGTCGCAGACACTTGGTCACCAGCTCAAACTGGTTGCGTGATTCCTGAGGTTGGAATAGCAGCCACCTTGTCACAACCCCAACAACAGGAGGTTAAGGAGTTTGTGCTTCGCAACAAGGAGGTATTCTCTGAGCTGCCGGGACAAACATCTGGGGTAGAGCATGACATCATTACCCCACCCGGTGAAAGGGTGAAGTTAAAACCCTATCGGATCCCAGAGGCCCGACGGGAGGCAATACGGGAGGAAGTACAGAAAATGCTGAACTTAGGGGTGATAGAGGAGTCCCAAAGTGATTGGTCTAGTCCCATTGTGTTGGTGCCTAAACCGGATGGGAGCTGGCGATTTTGTAACGATTTTCGTCAGTTGAACAAAGTTACAAAATTTGACACCTACCCCATGCCACGTATTGATGAGTTGATCGACCGGCTGGGAACAGCCCGATACATGACGACTCTTGACCTCACAAAAGGGTATTGGCAAATCCCCCTGGCCAAGTCGGCCAAAGAGAAAACCGCATTTGTAACCCCAGACGGGGCGTTCCAATATAAAAGAATGCCGTTCGGGTTACAGAATGCGCCGGCCACATTCCAGCGGAAAATGGACCAGATGCTGAGGCCCCATCGGAAGTATGCTGCGGCTTACCTGGATGACGTAATTGTCCATAGCACAGATTGGGCCTCACATCTGCCAAAAGTGCAAGCAGTCCTGGACTCTGTTCGGGAAGCGGGGTTTACGGCTAACCCCAAGAAGTGTACCATTGGGCAGGAGGAGGCCAAATATCTTGGGTACACCATTGGGAGGGGAGTAATAAAACCCCAACTCAACAAAATCGAGGCCATCCAGAGTTGGCCACGTCCCAACAGCAAGAAGCAGGTACGAGCCTTTCTGGGAATCGCTGGTTATTATCGGCGATTCATTCCCCACTTTGCTTCTAAGGCTGTGCCCCTAACCAACCTGACGAAGGGGAAAGGGTCGGTCATGATTAAATGGACCCCCGAGGCTGAGGCAGCATTCCAATTCTTGAAACAAGCCTTATGTAGCCAGCCAGTGTTGTACTCACCCGACTTCTCTAAAGACTTTGTCGTACAAAGTGATGCGTCAGATGTGGGGTTAGGAGCAGTATTGTCCCAGGTCTGGAACGGGGAAGAGCACCCAGTCATTTACCTCAGCAGGAAGTTGAAGTCCCATGAGGTAAATTACGCCACCGTTGAAAAGGAGTGTTTAGCGGTGAAGTGGGCTCTAGATTCCCTTCGGTACTACCTGCTAGGTAGGCACTTTGACATGGTTACGGATCACGCTCCGTTAAAGTGGATGGCTCAAAACAAGGAAACAAATAGAAGAGTGAATAGGTGGTTCCTGGCCCTCCAGGAATTCAACTTCACAGTAAAGCATCGCCCTGGCGTTCAAATGGGGAATGTGGATGCTTTGTCTCGAGTACATGAATGCCTGATTGCTGGTGTTCCAACCCCGAGGTTAAAACAAGAGGGGGGGGGTATGTGACAGCAGGAAGGTAAAGTCACCTGGTTGCATCCAGGGGGGTAGATATATTTCGCCCAGATTCAGGCTTTACGCCGACTTATACAACTAGGTGGAGAGTTGTATAAGCCCAGCTGAGGCTAGTGGGCTCATGGATGATTCATACCTCTAGGGAGAGTGCTGGGCGTCGTGCAGGCAGGGAGTTGAGGAGACCAGCTGAAGCTTGTCAGCTCATTTAGGCCTCTATAAGAACTTCCAGATTCATTAGGTGTTAGCTCATGCCTGGAACCAGACCTGTGTGGGCTGTCTAGGGAGAGTGAACCCCTGTGCGGTGAGACAAAGCCTGTGTGGCTATTTGCTTGGACATTTAAAACCAGGGACTTAGGGACTAGGACAGCACTAGGCTGATCCCAGTTGTTAGTTAGGAAACCTGTATGTTTAGTCAGAGGTCAAGTTGACCAGGATTTATTTTGTTTATGTTTCTTTTGCTTTGCTGTGTTTTGTCACTGTAAATAGAAAATAAACCGCACCTTTTTGATTTTGAAAACCACAACCTCCGTTTGCTGGGCCTGTTTTTGTGTGGGGAGCCCATCCCGGGGGTCACACACACCCGCTGCCGAGCTAACCCCCTCACAATATATATATATATATATATATATATATATATATATATATATATATAGCGAGTCACCCTCAGTTTAAGAGGGTGGCTTGTTTGTTTTGGGCCTTGTAATGCACCGCTGTCAACCCCTGGCAATCGGCTCTAACCTCTCATGGCACAGTTAGGAAAGGGGGAGGATGGTATAACTGTACTATATCTATACTGTTATATGGCACAACCCCTTTATCCCCAGCGCAGTAATTGACACTGACAACCAAATTACTTAACTATAACTTTTTACTATTGGTAAAAGTATAAAAGGTAATTTGTATACAATATCTCATGCAGATCCCTGCAATATAGGTGTACACATTAAAAGGGTATAACAATCAGCAATGCAATGGTAATATAATAACCCCGCTGCAGCTATCCTCCCTCGTGAGCAAAAAATGGCGCTCAGCAATGTCCTATACTACCCAGTCAGGCCTGACTATAACTTGGGGTATAGTTTATGGAAGGATCTTCGCTAGCAACTCTCGGTGGTGCACATAAAGAACAAACTGTAATCCAAAGGGGTAGTGAAGATCACTAACTTGGTAAAGCTGGAGAGACTAACAAACTCAGTTCAGCAGACAGTCTCTCTAGAATATAACTGCAATCACTGATGGGCCTAGGCAAAGTTAGTAGGCAACAAAGTTAATCAGATGCGATTCTGAGCTGGCGCTCTCTCACCAGACCGGACCGACTCCTGTCCGGTACCTCCGCTACTGTGAGTCGCTTCACAGTGGCCACGATGCACCGGGTCTTCAGTCCTCCAGAAGATGATGGCACCTTAGGTGGATCGGATGCTCCGCAGGCTCCTCGGTGGAGCGGAAGGGCTCTCTGGAACAACTGCAAGGCCCAGGCTTCAGGCCTTGCACGCGCAGCAGGTGAGTGCAGGGATCCTCTTGCAGGGAGGGTGGCGTCCAGAGAGAGAGAGGCTCCTCCTTCCCTTTTTAAAGTCCACCCCAGCAGTCCTTGCGCGGGGAATTGCACCCTGGGTGCCGCAAAGCGTGCTGGGAACTGTAGTCTGTGGAAACGATACCCCGCTACATATATATATATATATGTATATATATATATATATATATATATATATATATACACACACATACACAAATATATATATCTATATACAGCATATAGATATATATGAGGGTTCTGCAAAACAAGGGTTCCCCTCATATATACAGTATATATAAAAGTGACCCTCCCTCCATCATCTTTTGATCTTAAAATTGAAGGAGTTAAGCAGGGAATTCTCTGCCAAACAGCAGCTGCATAGCTAGAGAGAGAAATCTTTCCGTGTATAGCCAGCTTAACTGTTTCTTTCTTTAAGGTGCGATAACCCCAAGGGGTTCTCGCTGCTGAGAGCTAATGCAGCACAAAACAAGTATACAGCAAGTAAAACCAGGACATCTGATTAGCACACATTCTAGATCAGTGAATCTGAAAGACTTGAATCCAGAGTATTAGCATAACAGCTTGGTAACTAGCATTTTCAGAAGCAGAGATTAGGAATAACAAGTCTCCTCTAACAATTGGTAGAAAACAGAATAAAGAAAGTGCAGATAATCGCAGGTAATTATGAATTAGATGTCCCAGCATACCCCTAATAGGACCTCTTGTGACTTGCAGGATTGCCCCAAGTCCCTAGACTGCGTATAAAGTACTCTTTTATAGCAAGCATCACTAAATCGTGGACCACAGCCGGACAGCCATGGTCCCACCATTTAGCTGATGGTTCTTCCCCCAGCCTCCACCACTGTCATTATCACAGCAGAGCGGAGAGCTGAAGGCAGAACAGTTCTGGACAAAGAGCGGAAGTTAACAAGCCTTTAATTGGTTGCTAGGATGCAGGGCAGTCCTAGCAACCAATCATCAGCTTGTTAATTGGAAAAGTTCCCGCTCCCACCCTCCGTCAAAAAACTGTTCTGCCACCTGCTCTCTGCTCTGCTTTACACCTGTGTAAAAGGTAGGAGAGTGAAGAGGCAGGGCTGTGGGGTCTGTGATGTAAAGTGGGGAGGCAGTGCTGCAGGGGCTGCAATGTGAATGGGGGGGTGGGCAGAGCTGCAGGGGCTGTGATGTGAAGTGGAGAGCAGAGCTGCAGGGGGCTGTGATGTGAAGTGGGAGCAGAGGAAACCACTGTGGGGGCATATCTGTGAATAGGGTTAGAGGACACCGCTGTGGGGGGTGAAGTGAAGGGGGGCAGAGGACACTATTGCGGGGGGGGGGGGGTGATGTGAGGGGGCAAAGGATACCACTGTGAGGGGATGATGTGAATGGCAGCAGAGTTCACTGCTGTGGGGGGGGGGGGGTTAGAGCTGTGAAGGGGGGCAGAGGACATTGCTGTGGGGAGGGGGGGATAATGTAAAGAGGGGGCAGAGGACACTAGTGTGGGGGAAGATATGAAGGGGGGCAGGGGACACCATGTGAGGGGGTGATGTGAAGGGGGTAAGAGAACATCACTGGGGGAGATGTGAAGGGGAGCAGAGAATACTACTGCGGAGGGGGTGTGATGTAATGGGAGGGAGAGGACACCACGTGAGGGGGTGATGTGAAAGGGGGGTAGATAACACTACTGTGAAGGGGTGATGTGAAGGGGGGCAGAGAACATCACTGGTGGGTGATGTGAAGGGGAGCAGAGAACACTACTGTGGGGGATGATGTATAGGAATGGAGAGGACATTGCTGTGGGGGGATGATAGAAAGAGGGGGCAGAGGACACTACTGTCGGGGGGAGATATGAAGGGGGGCAGATGACACCACCATGAGAGGGTGATGTGAAGGAGGGGAGAGAATACTACTATGAAGGGGTGATGTGAAGGGGATCAGTCAGGGCTGGCCCAAGACATTGTGCTGCCTGGGTCCAAGAATGAAATGCTGCCCCACCTCATCAGTGACCACCAGTGCAGCCTCATCAGTGTCCATCAGTGCCACCAGTGCATAGGGCTGGCCCTGGGGGCAGTGAACATCACTGGGGGGGTGATGTGAAGGGGAGCAGAGAACACTACTGTGGAGGGTGATGTAAAGGGAGGGAGAGGACACTGCTATGGGGGGATGATGTAAAGGAGGTGATGGAGGAAAAAAAAGGGAGATTGTGATATGCAGGGGAGCTGAGAATTTTAGAAAGGGATTGCGATATAAGAGGAGGGGGGCTGTGATATGAAGGACCTGAGTCATTGCACAAGCATGCAATTTGAACCTCTGGTAGAAGGAAATTTTTGTGACCGGACCTCCATGAATAATTCAATACCCATGCCTTATAGCAACAAACTCCTGTGCTCCTCCAGCCTGGCAATTTAGACTCTCAACAGCTGTAGATCAGCAGTAATTCTGTTGCAGGTCATGTGGCCACTGTCAAGCGCATCAAACAACATTCTCGTTGCCCCCAGTTGTCTTGCATAATGCAGTGTAAGGAGGCCCGGCAGGATGCATTTCAACGTGCCCTCGAGGGGATCACAAAATACATAGAAAACAAAAACAGTTAATGATAAGCAGAACTAGCTGCTCTACTCCTGGAGGGAAGGGAATCAGTGTGTTGATAAAAATCATATCGTCAGCACAATAAAAAATCATCTCTTTAGTGACACTTTGCCAGGTCCTCAAAGAGGATTGAAAATAATGAGTTGGCAGCTGAGTGGGGGGGACAAGGGTGTAGTGATGTCGGAAAGGTTGGCTGGTGCTAAACATTGCACCGACAGAAGAGTTTTTTTAGAACCTTGATCTGTACTTGTTAATTCGATTTATAAATGTAGCGCCCTGCTCCTGTTGGGTAGGTGCTATGTGTTAAAATTAGTTGTCTGAGCTGTAGTTCAGCTCAGAAAGAATTATGCTAAATTGTTGGCTCTGTTTCAGTCTAGCTGGGTTGCACGTTTTCCACTTGACAGTAGGTGTCACTGTCACCACAGGTCAAGGTTGGAAATGCCGCAAGCTCCGTGACTGTGCCCGGTGTCACGGAGCTGCAGAATGGGGGGATGCCTGTGTAAACAAGGCATCTCCCTGTTCTGCCTAGTGACAGGATACTGATCGTCTGCTCCCTCTCATCAGGAGCAGCGATCAGTGTCGTGTCACAGTAAGTCCCGCCCCCACACAGTTAGAACACATCCCTAGGGCACACTTAACCCCTTCCTAGCCCCCTAGTGGTTAAACCCTTCCCTGCCAGTCACATTTACACAGTAATCAGTTCATTTTTATAGCACTGATCGCTGTATAAGTGTGAATGGTCCTAAAATAGCGTCAAAAGTGCCCGATGTGTCCGCCATAATGTCACAGTCACGATAAAAATCGCTGATTGCCGTCGTTACTAGTGTAGCGGGTGGTTACATTTAGGGGGAGGCATCTGAGTGGTAACTAGGCTCAGATGTACCAATTGTTAGGTCTCATTGACCATTTCTATCCCTGCGAGATAGTACTGGTGGTTAAGTTCACCGGGGCCTATAGGTGGCACTGTTGCCGTGGGTCCCGGGTTGAACTGCAGTACGAGGTTGTGTCCTTTTTGTCCCCTCTCGGCAGCGGTACGGCAGGGCGGGGAACCTGCTGTGCCTGTCGGGAGAGGATATAAAAGAGGGCGGCCATCTTCCAGAGGGGTCATCGTTCCGCGCTCAGGCACCTTAAGCCTGGGTGCGGGTGTGTCGCCTCCGGGTGCCCTAGGCCCGGAGGCCTGTCGGGAGGTCTCTGGGTACTCTAGGCCCAGAGACGGAGCTGCTGTTCCATCTCAGACACCTTCAGTCTGCGGTGAGGTACTTCGAGAGAGGCCCAGGGCCCAGTACCTTCGACTGGGTCCCACAAGGGATCGAGGGCTCCTAGGGTGCCCCCTGGAAGTGGGTGCCCGAATCTAGGACGAGGAGGCCAGGGAGGTGACCCTTCCAGAAGACCCGCATTGCTGGTGACGGTGGGGCCTCTGGTAACTCTCCGGATGGATGTCCTTTCCCTGACAGGGGTCAATACTTTCAGAAGGTAATCCATGTTCTCATGGTCTGTGGCAAAGGCCCATCGTGAATCTGGTCGGTGGCAGAGACCCAACAACCGGGCCTGTGGCAGAGGCCCTATTCACCTGGTCTGTGGCAGAGACCCCTTCATGGTCGGTGGCAGCGACCGTGCGCCAAGCCTGTTGGTGCTATTCAGAACAGGAGAAAACCCAAATTTAAAGTTTGTGCCTGGACCTCCTCCCACCTTATCTGACCAGTGTTTGTCTCAACCCGTCTGCTCTAAAAGAGACTGTTTATTGTGCAAGAAGGAATAAACAAGTGTTGGACCTTTCAGTTGGTGTGGACAGTTGCTTACTGGGGAAAGTTAAAGACTTGTTCTGATTACTGCAGAGACAAGGTCAGCACTGGAGGCCTTTTTTACACCAGTCGCAAGCAGGCCCAAGAAACTAACACCGCTCAACCTCCCTATACAGGAGGATACGGGCTTGTGGTGCGGTGTACCTCATTCTTTTCCTGCAGAGGAGCCAAGCAGAAGAAAAGCAGGTAAAGTCTGGGGTTGGTGCGCTACACTAGTAAAACATAAATAAATAATAAAAATGCCATAAAACTATCCCCTATCTACAGTGTGCCTTAATCTAGGCTTACCTGTAGGTGCAAGTTGTCTAAGTGGGTTTACAACCACTTTAAACAAGCTTCAACATGCTTTTTCTTCAGCAATGGAGTTTTGTGTCATGAGCGTGCATACAGGCCATAGCGGCATGGAGTGAATTACTTATTGTTGTCTTTGAAACAAATGAAACAATGAAATTATGTACTTTCCACTTCCGAATTATGGCCCCAACAATACTCACTAGAACATTCAGAAGTTTAAAAATTATTCTGTAACCAATGGCATCAGTATGTTTTGCAACAATAAGGTTGCGAAGGTCTTGAAAGAGCTCTTTGCTTTTACCCATCGTGAGATGTTTCTTGTGTGACACCTTGGTAATGAGACACTTTTTTATAGGCCATCAGTTGATACTGAACCAGCTGATATTAATTTGCACTGGCAAGGGGCAGGATTGCTTTCTAATTACTGATAGATTTCAGCTGGTGTCTTGGCTTTCCATGCCTTTTTGCACCTCCCTTTCTTCTTGTGTTCAACACTTTTTCCCTGTGTCATTCCATTTATTTTTATTTTTTAATCAGATCCTTTTTTTATTTTTATATGGAAACAACATTAAGACAATACAGACAAATTATACAAACAAAATCACATTAAACAAAACACAACCCAAAAAAAAAAAACAGCTGTGGTCGGTGGCAATGCATTTTCTTTAAACCCACCCTAGTATGGCGGCAGCCAAATTGAACCTCACCTCTTCACTTGCTCCCATGTAGATCTCTGTACCCTCTATCTGGCGAGGACTATATGTGTAGTGCCAGGCAGAAATCACACTGTGATGGAAAATCTCAGCAGAGGGAAAAAAAGGTTATAATCCTTCTCTACTTAATCCAAAACAACAAAAAGGTTTTGGCTCCGGATAGATTTTAAGATGTCAGCTCTGATTGTGCATACATTTCCTTTCTAAATACCGGTACTCACAGACAGAAGTCTGGAACTATTTGTGTCTGCCAGGTTTCTCTTCTGGACAACTTTTTTATTTCAAATTTTCAAATCAGTGTCATCTCTATGTAGTGTTCCCCGCAGGAGCCATTGGTAATTGGAATGATTTCTCCCCTCACCGCATGCACAGCCAGGCACATGGCATTCTTCCACTGGCTCTAGAATCAGTCTATAGGTTTCTTGTTAGGTTTTTATTGAACAGGAACTTGGATAGACATGGGGAGCATGGGATACTCCGAACTGTAGAACTTGAGGACTGCTAGGCTTCTAGCTTCTTTATACAAAATGCTGGCTGTATTGCACAACTTTAGGCTGCACTGTACTGTCTTTGCTGACTTGCACAACTTTTGTCTGTACTTTTGTCTGTATTGCACAGCTCCTGGCTGCACTAAAGATACGTAGGCTGTAATGCACAACTCCTGGTTGTATTGCACAGCTCCTGGCTGCACTGCACAGCTTTCAAGGGAAAGCTCCCCACAGTCACTTCTCCTCTATGTAGCAAGAATAAGTACTCACTCAGGTCCTAGTTTATTGGAGTTTCCCCACCCCTGTTCTGTTGGCTCTATTCAGGCTCTGATCCAGGCTCTGTCTCTTTAGTAGGCACCTCTGGCTAAGCCTAGCTGAGACCTTCCGGAGAGAGAGAATATGTTGTATCAGCCACAGAGTGGTAACTGTGGATATCAACAAAAAAAAGTACCTGGCGTGCCACGTCCTAACATTTGAATATAGAAGAAGCTAGATGGAGGGACTTGGACTTTTTAGGCACCATACACAAATTATATAAAAAGAATATTTTTATTGTATAATAAACTAACATATCAATATTTCTGTATAAAAATTGTTCACAAGTTCTAAAAGAGACGATACAACAATACCGATATAGTACAACACCATAGCTCTAATGCAGATCATATAGGGCCAGTGTTCATCCATAGGCCAGTTAGATGCATTCCCAAAAAGTTGAGGTATGGTTGAAACGGCATAAGTCGTAGGAAAAGATGTAATAATTTCACTCTCGCTCGACAAGTTCCGCGTCCAGTGACGCTTCTTCAGGAGCGTGTCATGTGAACTAAACAGGAAATATATTTAAACACATAACATATATCATGAGTTTGTAATTTGTCATCATGCATTCAATAATGCTATAATACATTTAGAAACCCTTATAGAAAAAGGGAAGATATGTTTACACTTTTGTAAAGGAACTCGGAGAAGACCTAAATTATATATACTGACCTTGGAGACAGGGAAAAAGGTATAGAACGAACCCGACGGTCACTGTGCAGGCGTGCACCTATTATTCAATTGATAACATTGGATTAGTGAAAAATGCTTACTGTTAAGAACATCTGGTTACTCAAAACCAGGATGTCTAATGTTGTATAAATAATTTGGCTTCATATGAAAAAGACAATTTCCAAATTACTATCGAGCAGAAATAGAGTCCCTTGGAGATGGCAGGAGGAGGGGGAAAAAACAAAAAAACGAAACGGAAGCCCCATAAAGTAATATGTTGGAAGTATGCTGGAAAATAGTTGTAGAAAAACTCTCCAACAGTCTGGGAATCAAACAAATGGATCCCAGAGTGTATATGCAGGTAGAGTGCATAGTGACCACAGCCATATTTATATAAAGGAGAAAGTAGAAACAGAGGTAAATAAGACAATAGTTCTAATTGATTGATGTCCATAACTTTAGCTTGTTGCTAAGGGGTATAGCTTACCCGCTAATGCAGTTTAAGATCTAGGGAATTAATCAGCTATATTATAGAAGATTCGCCAGGGGATCAAGTCGAAGTTGCCCATGTGTAGAAAGACAGTGAAGGCAAAAAGCGTCAAGTACATCCACTTGTTGCCATTAGCCTCACGATACGTTTTCAGTCAGGATACAATGTAACAGTTAATCTAGACAATGGGTCTAGAATGAAAGAAGAATCACAATTGGTAATTACTTCATATGATCCAATAGTTTGACTAATTGAGGGTAACACTCACAAGAATAGTATTACCTGACAATAGATTCCCATCTGGTAAATTTGTAGCCAGGATGCCGTCCTGGGCGTCCTTAACAAGAACAGCTGAATTAAATAATATAATAATTGCTATTAGGACATCTGATTAGTCAAAACAGGTAATGTCTATAATTATATTGGATGAACATGACTATAAAAAACATATATGCTCCAACTTACTTTAAAGCATAGATAATTCCCTTAGAAACGACAGGAGGAAGGCCCCCAGGGGAGGGAGAGGGAAGGATCGAATCTCCAAGGCTCTATACAAAAATGGTGAAACCTAAAATATGTATATAAAAAAATATATATATAAAAATATATAATAGCCAAAACATTCGTATAAGTCATAGTGTTTAAATAAGTAATACTGGTGCTAAAGTGCCTCAGTCATTTATCTTAATACAGAGGGGTAAAAAACGTACCCACTACTAAACTTTGAATGTAAATAGATGGTCAACTGAATCATGCAGGATTCACCAGACAGCAAAGCACGCTGTCTGTGTAGCAGAGTGGAAACAATAACCCACAGGTGCATCCACTTGTTCACATCAACCCTGGGGTGTTACGATATATTTCCAATGAACTGAGCCTGGATAATAGAAACCACAAATAGAATTTAACTAAATGCGGTTCAAGAGGGTCAACTAATTAAATTGGACTCAGAGGATATGTGTCCATACCTGGCATACTGTTCCCATTTGATCGCCAACCAAAAGCAGCGCCGTATCAGAGATGTCAGCTCGATGTAAAACACGCTATAATAGCGTGATTTTGAAGGTGCGCGCCTCTTCCGTAGTCTCCGCCTGAGCCAATGAGGAGGCTCGGCGTGACGTCATTCGGAACGGCCAGAGGATCAGCGTAGCCGCGTGTAACACTGAGGCACGCCCACGTATCGGAAAGAATTTCCGAACGTGATGCGTGATTGGTTGCAGCGGCGTGAAGCTGAGCCAAGCCATCTCAAAGGGAGACAGGAATTTCGTCACCCGGAGACGGCTAATGCGCTGCCTGGCGATTGCCTGACAGCGCTCGGGTGGCCACACAGTGGCCATACATGGTCCTGTCCATTAACCCAAACCCTGCCAGATGTGAGGCCGGCATAAAAAGGTCCTGGATTCTCCGAGTTGCAAAACAAAAGTAGAAAACCATAAAAGTATACATTAAGTTTGTATATCAAAAAACAATAATAGAAGAACAAGTTATTAGTATTCAATTTTACAATGTAAAACCAAAAGTAATTCCCATTTGATCTAATGTAGGGATATAAATCACTTTCAATTTTAGCTCAAAGTGTATTTTTAAAAATATATAAGACATGAATAAATGGTTCTATGAGTAGCCTATGTTTACATAGCTCTTGATTCATTAACTGGGAAGGGGGAAAAATAAAGATGAAAGGAGCCCCCCATGGACATTTTATTCAGTTAATTAGTACAGTATTCTATTGTTATTTATGCTTAATAAGCACTAAGTTTCTACACAACGATTTACCCTACGAATTGTTTTGTCTAAAGAAATGCTTTATAGGAGTGAGCTTCATTGATGCCAGGTGCAAGGGTGGCATCAAGACGCTCAATCCAGTAGGTTTCTTGACGAAGTATTTGCTTGTCCCAGTCGCCGCCTCGTGGGTCTCGTGGTACCACAGCGAGGGCTATAAATGTTACCAGCGAGGTGTTAAATTTATGATATAGATCCAAGTGTCTACTTACTGCAGTAATCATTTTTCCACTTCCTGATTAGTATACATGGTCTTTAATGCGGGATCGGAAATGTCTTATAGTTTTTCCCACGTAAAACGCGCCGCATCGACAGGTCATTAAGTAGATTACTCCCTGTGTGTTACAGTCAGCATGGAAATTCAAGTTGTAAATGGTGCCATTGGGAAGTGTGAATCTGGTGCCTATGGAGATCCACGGGCAAAAAGCGTGTCATGTGAACTAAACAGGAAATATATTTAAACACATAACATATATCATGAGTTTGTAATTTGTCATCATGCATTCAATAATGCTATAATACATTTAGAAACCCTTATAGAAAAAGGGAAGATATGTTTACACTTTTGTAAAGGAACTCGGAGAAGACCTAAATTATATATACTGACCTTGGAGACAGGGAAAAAGGTATAGAACGAACCCGACGGTCACTGTGCAGGCGTGCACCTATTATTCAATTGATAACATTGGATTAGTGAAAAATGCTTACTGTTAAGAACATCTGGTTACTCAAAACCAGGATGTCTAATGTTGTATAAATAATTTGGCTTCATATGAAAAAGACAATTTCCAAATTACTATCGAGCAGAAATAGAGTCCCTTGGAGATGGCAGGAGGAGGGGGAAAAAACAAAAAAACGAAACGGAAGCCCCATAAAGTAATATGTTGGAAGTATGCTGGAAAATAGTTGTAGAAAAACTCTCCAACAGTCTGGGAATCAAACAAATGGATCCCAGAGTGTATATGCAGGTAGAGTGCATAGTGCATTAGAACTATTGTCTTATTTACCTCTGTTTCTACTTTCTCCTTTATATAAATATGGCTGTGGTCACTATGCACTCTACCTGCATATACACTCTGGGATCCATTTGTTTGATTCCCAGACTGTTGGAGAGTTTTTCTACAACTATTTTCCAGCATACTTCCAACATATTACTTTATGGGGCTTCCGTTTCGTTTTTTTGTTTTTTCCCCCTCCTCTCCTGCCATCTCCAAGGGACTCTATTTCTGCTCGATAGTAATTTGGAAATTGTCTTTTTCATATGAAGCCAAATTATTTATACAACATTAGACATCCTGGTTTTGAGTAACCAGATGTTCTTAACAGTAAGCATTTTTCACTAATCCAATGTTATCAATTGAATAATAGGTGCACGCCTCCACAGTGACCGTCGGGTTCGTTCTATACCTTTTTCCCTGTCTCCAAGGTCAGTATATATAATTTAGGTCTTCTCCGAGTTCCTTTACAAAAGTGTAAACATATCTTCCCTTTTTCTATAAGGGTTTCTAAATGTATTATAGCATTATTGAATGCATGATGACAAATTACAAACTCATGATATATGTTATGTGTTTAAATATATTTCCTGTTTAGTTCACATGACACGCTCCTGAAGAAGCGTCACTGGACGCGGAACTTGTCGAGCGAGAGTGAAATTATTACATCTTTTCCTACGACTTATGCCGTTTCAACCATACCTCAACTTTTTGGGAATGCATCTAACTGGCCTATGGATGAACACTGGCCCTATATGATCTGCATTAGAGCTATGGTGTTGTACTATATCGGTATTGTTGTATCGTCTCTTTTAGAACTTGTGAACAATTTTTATACAGAAATATTGATATGTTAGTTTATTATACAATAAAAATATTATTTTTATATAATTTGTGTATGGTGCCTAAAAAGTCCAAGTCCCTCCATCTAGCTTCTTCTAGCTGAGACCTTGATGTCCTCAAAAGGGACTCCCCAGACTTCTCCACTGTCTCTCTGCCCCAGGGGCAGAGCCCCCAGCACAGGGGTCTCCTCCAGAAGGCTGGACCCTAGAAGTCTGCACACTGCTGCCAGGCCTCAAAACAATTATAGGCTCTATGGTCACCTACTGAGCACACCTTTCCAGGGATTGGCTGTTCCATAATTATTCACAATGCCTGTATCTGCTTGCCCTACCACTATACTTCTAGAAATCTCCAAAAGACAGGGGAAAGTAGCCGAACAGCAGCCTTTGAGACATTGAACAGCCTAAAGCAATCAAACCCTGCTCCACTGATTACAGAAGTAAATAAATTTACCTAGCAGCCAACTCTAAACTAGGAGGGTGCTACATTAATGTTTTATGCTTTTCCCTAAAAGTAGATCTAAAGCCAAAAGTTTTTTAGTTATGGATGAAGATGGTAAATTCTGAAACCCTGTCAGGGTTATATTATTGTTTATGTTCCAGCTGGGGAAGATTTGCCCTCTCTATTAGCCCTGGTGACCACAGTTACTGGAGTAGAAAGTAATCGAAAATCCAAAACTTTACAGTAATCAACGAAAGAGGAAATCTTCTAATGGGGACACATGTTCCAGGGACAACAATCTAACAGGGAAATCTCCTTTGGGGAAATTCTCTCTTGCTTCCTGTTGTGTCTTCAGAACAATAAAAAGATTAGGGAAAACTTACTGATGGCTCACAGACAGCAAAACAAAGCCGTCTGAAGTTTTAACCATTTCCTACCGTGAGTTATACTTTAGCCCATACATAGACCAATTGCCTTTACTGATGGATATGATAATCACATGAGCCTATCCAACATTCTGTATCAAGAAATAAAAATTTGTATTGTTTTGGACATCTTTTCAGTATACTAGATAGTCAGTCTGTGCCAAAGACCCGTTAGTTATTCAATGCCAGCGTTGGCTGGTGACTTGTTTACGAACGTCCAGCTCTCCTCCGAGGAACTCAATCCAATTCACTGTCCTTGCAGGAGGCAGGAAGATATTCCTGACAGTTGCACATTCTCGCAGCTTGGCAGGTTCTCTTCAGTAAACAGACCTCCCTCGTTGGCCGGTCACCATGCTGTGCTGGAGCTTTTAACGCAGATGGACAAACCAGTCGAAGAACAGAGGACTTTTCAATTCCCGAGCACAGCACCAAGCTTTGATCCTTAACAAAACAGCATGTGACAAGCCCACGTTCCAGATCTTGAAAAAATATTGACTCTTGCAAGAGTGTCTTGTGTGTGATAGATATATATATATATATATATATATATATATATATGTGTGTATTTTTTAAATTTTTAATTCTTGGAAACCAGAACACCAGAACTATTATTTACAAAAATATTATTGCAGAACAACAGCATAAAATAGGCACCGCTTTGGAAATTTCCAGGGGATCTTTTTTTGTTTACTTTTGCTACATCATGCTTTTTTCCCCATGTCACTTAAAGCAGGAATAAACCCAAAATCAAACAAACATTTATTATATTGCGTTTATCAAGTGTCGATGTGATAGCTGCATTCAGCTTTTTTTTTTTTTTTTTTTTATGTTTCCTTTCTTCTATTTTCACCTGGTGTGTGATCTGGCCAGTAAGTCTGTTGTTTTTCAAAAGAACATGTAAGGGGGTGCGGCAGCAATAACACACAGTCCGGGTGCAATCAAAAGAAAAGTAAAGCAAAGACAGTTCACAGCAAACCCTATGGGAAGACAGCCCAACTGGGAACACTAACGAATTCCAACAGCTTGTAGAGAAGCAGTTTTCAGCCAAGCTTTACGGGGGACAAAATGCGGCCTGGCAGTCTAATGCCCAAGCAGGAAGAAGTCCGGACCCTACACTTTCCCTCCTCATCAGGAACTTTCCCCTGCCACTAGTACTGTCCCTGACAGATGGGGCATCTGTCCCTACACTACCCACTTGCAAATGCACGCCAACACCTGGGGAGCAGGGACTCAAAAAGACTCTGCTGACCCAAGATGGCTGCCAAGGGTCAACCAAAACACTGACTTCAAGAACCAGGAAACCATAGAGAAATCAAATTTCCTCTGACTTCCTCTCCAGGCTGTGATGCCGCTCTGATCGGGCACCACCTACAGTGGAGGAAGCAGACTGCACCTGCCTACAAACAATCTTGCAGATTTACCTATTTTAGCCCCGGACCATTTTGCTGGCCAAAGACCAGGCCACTTTTTGCAAAACGGCACTGCGTCGATTTAACTGACAATTGCGCGGTCGTGCGACATGGCTCCCAAACAAAATTTACATCCTTTTTTTCCCACAAATATAGCTTTCTTTTGGTGGTATTTGATCACCTCTGCGTTTTTTATTTTTTGCGCTATAAACAAAAATACAGCGACAATTTTGAAAAAAATTCTATATTTTTTACATTTTGCTATAATAAATATCCCCAAAAATATATAAAAAAACATATTTTTTCCTCAGTTTAGGCCGATACGTATTCTACCACATATTTTTGGTAAAAAAAAAAATCACAATAAGCGTTTATTGATTGCTTTGGGCTAAAGATATAGCGTCTACAAAATAGGGGATAGTTTTATGGCATTTTTATTAATAATTTTTTTCACTAGTAATGGCGGCGATCAGCGATTTTTATCATGACTGTGACATTATGGCGGACACATCGGACTCTTTTGACACCATTTTGGAACCATTGTCATTTTTACAGCGATCAGTACTATAAAAATGCACCAATTACTGTAAAAATTACACTGGCAGTGAAGGGGTTAACCTGTAGGGGGCACTGAAGGGGTTAAGTGTGACCTAGGGAGTGCTTCTAACTGTTAGGGGGCGTGGCTTGCCGTGACACGTCACTGATCGCTATTCCTGGTGACAGGGGACAGACGATCAGTGACAGTGTCAGGGGAAGGACGGGGAGATGTTGTGTTTACACTAACATCTCCCCGTTCTTCAGCTCTGTGACCTGATCGCGGGACACCGGTCACGGAGCTCGCGAGAGGGTCGCGAGCGCGCCGACGCTCGCACGACCACATGGCTCACATCTTAAAGGGGACATATATATACGCCCATATGCACAACCGTGCCATTCTGACAACGTAAAAGTGCGTGCGGCGGTCGGGAAGCGGTTAATCAGATACAGGATTTAAACAAACCATTTAACACTGACAGGGGTGCTGACAATGATTCATTTATCTAATCATGTAAACCCTTTATCCCAAAAGAAAAAAAAAGGTTTGCTGTAACTGATTATATAGTATTAGCTGGAGACTGGCTTCAATTTGTAAGTTTATCTGAATCTACTAGACCATATAACACTCCCCTCCTTCCAGACTGACAAAGTTGCTTTCCAAATGTGCCCCCTGTACTCCTTCATCCAGAGTAGGGGCACTCTAATACAGGAGGAAAAAAAGGCTAAGAAAATTTAAATGAATGCAGCTGGGTTTTGTTTGTCTGATAATCCCCCCCCCCCCCCAACACACACACACTAGCCACCTCCCCCCACCTATGGGGGCGAGCAGCATTGTAGCGCATTGTGAGCGCCACATCAAAAGGTGGGTGTGACAAAATTGCACAGTGGGGAAAATTATTATTGTACAGAGTTCCGCGTTCAGAAGTGTGCTACATACAGTGCCTTGCAAAAGTATTCACCCCCTTGGCTTTTTACCTATTTTCTTACATTAGTTTAGTTCAATGTTTTTTTAATCTGATTTATATGTGATGGATCAGAACACAATAGTCTAAGTTGGTGAAGTAAAACTAGAAAAATATATGTAGCAATACCCCCAGCTAAGAGGGCTGCTGATATAGTTTTGGGCCTGTAACACACTGCTGTCAACCCCCAGGAACTGGCCCTAACCTCCCTTGGCACAGCTAGCGCAAATGGAAGTATGAAACCCGTTACGCTATAGAAATCACCACTCCGCAATAAAATACACACAATCGGTTAACATCAAGTTACCTGAGCTGACTGCTTCAGCTGGAATAGACAGTACACCACACAACGTGTTTGCTTAACCACAAATACTTTTACTGAGTAGAAGATATAAGGTTAGACAATGGTACATTTACCTATGCAGAACCCTGCAATATTAAATGTCAAGCAAATAAACAAAGACTATGTTCTAACAGTCTTATACACACTGAATGTCTTTTAGTAATCTACGCTCTTGTGGCCAATATGGCGCCCAAACAATATCTCCCTGCTGAACAGTCAGGCCTGACTATTTCACACAGTTATTCCGTTGAGAAGGATCTTCGCTAGCAATGGTGGTGCACTTTATAGGTTATTTGTAATCCAAAAGGTATTAAGTGGTTAGTTACTCGGCATGCAGTAAGAAACTTAACTCCGGCTGCACAACACATTGTTCCTCTGGCGTACAATGTAATACTCTGGTAACGGTGGGCCCTGACCAAGGGATACTGGGCCTAGAAGATAGTCAATAAATCCTGAGCAAGTGCTCTCTCACCCGACCGGACCAGTCCGTACAACCGACTTCCGTAGCTGGGTCTCCAGCACACAGTCTCACGACACCCATAGTCTCCGATCCTCCCGACCATCCGAGGGAGATTGATGGATGACTCGACTCTGGGTTCTCCCGTGAAGATCAGCAAGCTCTTCGGATTCACTAGGCCCAGGCTCTCCGGCCTAGTCCAGAGCAACAGGCCCCAACGTAGGCTCCACTTGCTAGGAGGGCGGTGTCCAAAGAGACCCGCGTGTTGCTCCTCCCTGCTTAAATAGTCCTTCCCCAGCAGGCCTTGCACCGGGAAATGCACTGTGGGTGTCCCGCTGCATACTGGGTATAGTAGTCTTTGTACTCATTAAAGTGACACCCCGCTACACACTCCCCCCACTTAGAATCTTTGGTCCCCAAAGATAAACAGTCAAAGAACTTTGTTAGCATATGCACACGTAATACAATTCACGGCTACAAAGGAGCCTGGCAGAGGAACCTCCCACCAAGCTTTGGGAGAGAGGTTGGCCTGCTCACAGGTCACATTAGTGGAAGTGGCCTGTCTAACTGTGCCAGGGAGTTAGCTAGGGTTGCCCTCTACTAAATTCACAGTAGAGGGACCAGGCTTATCTACTGTCCTTCTTGCAGTAACAACAGTCTCTTTCGAGCACTCCCTTATTTGAGTATAAGTTAGTCTTCTTGGGGGGTGGATGGTTCTTTTCTCTCTTTGTTCCCTAGGAGCCGGGGTCTCAACCGCAGTGGGTCCTTCCAATTCTCCCTCTGCCAAGTCAGGTGTATTGGGTTTCACTGGTCCAGGGGCATCTAAATCAGGTGCAGAGAGGTACAAGGACTCCCTGGGGTCTTCTACTGGAAAGGAGTCTATAGCATCCTCCCATTCCTCAGTAAGCGTAGCAAGTGGTATGAACTCAGCAGCCTCAGCATTTAAAGTGTCCCCAGTGATAACTTCAGATGATGGAGAGGCCATGGTCATGGGTTCAGGTATTCGAGATGACCATAACCAATCAAGTTCCAAATCCTCATCTTCACTCTTGTCTTGGGCATCCATCTCTCCTGAAAGAGTTGCTTGAGATCTGGTGACAGGTCTAGGGGTATTGGAGGCTGAAAGGGGCTCAGAAGGATCCGAGGTAGGAGGCAAACGAACTGCTTCGGAGAGGGGCAGTAAGTGATTCCTGTGCCATGTCTTCAATGCCCCCACACTTCCTTCTGGTTTGAGTTGATACACTGGCAAACCTGGCAATTGTTTACAGATTACATATGGTTGTGACCTCCACCGGTCGGCCAGCTTATGCTTCCCTGGAATGCCTAAGTTCCGCAACAGCACCCTGTCTCCTGGCTGTAGGTCATGAATCTGGACCTTGAGATCATAACTCCGCTTATTCCTGGCTCCTCTTTGATTGGAAGTCGCCTGGGCCTTCTCATACGCCAGTCTTAAACTCTGTCGCAACCGATCCACGTACCCCTTGTGGGAAGCTGCTGATGTATGATCTATTGAAGTGCCAAAGGCCAAATCTACAGGTAGTCTTGCTTCCCTGCCGAACATCAGTCTGTATGGGGAGTACCCAGTAGCATCACTAGTCGTACTATTGTATGCATGCACAATGGCGGCCAGATGTTTGCCCCAATGCTGTTTCTTCTCACTACTCAATGTCCCCAGCATATTCAACAATGTTCGATTAAATCGTTCAGGTTGGGCATCCCCTTGTGGGTGGTAGTGGGTGGTTCGGGTTTTCTTTATACCCAGTGAATCTAACAGTTTCCGTATCAGTCTGCTTTAAAAATCCCTTCCCTGGTCTGAGTGGAGGCGTTGAGATAGTCCGTAATGTACAAATAACTTTTCAAAAAGCAACTTAGCCACTGTGGAGGCCTTCTGGTCTTTGGTTGGGAATGCCTGAGCATATCTAGTGAAATGATCGGTTATCACCAGAACATTCCCATGTCCACTCAAATCAGGTTCTAGACAAAGAAAATCAATGCATACCAGATCCAAGGGCCCTTGACTTTGTAGGTGGCCCATTGGGGCAGCTTGATGAGGCAGAGTCTTTCTTTGTATGCATCTTGCACATGAGTGACAATATTCATCCACTTCAACCCGCATACAGGGCCAGTAAAATCTGTTTCTTACGAGCTGAAAAGTTCTTTCCGACCCCAGGTGACCATGATCATCATGCAAAGCAGTCAGAACAGTCTACCGGTGTTTCTCTGGCAGAAACAGTTGCCACTTATCCTCCAAATCATCAGAGGGGCCCCTTCGGTAGACCACCCCTTGATGCATCTGTAACCGGTCCCATTCTCTTCTTAATAGGCGGACTTGCGATATGTGCTTTGGGATCTCTTCGGGCTGGGACACACCCACCTGTAATGTCCAAGCCCTCCACAGTTAAAACAAACTTCTTCTGCTCTGTCCTGCTGGAAGACTGGTGTTGAGGCATTCTGAAACACTTCCTTCTTAACGTCTTTTTTGTAGCTCCTGAATTTTTAGCCATTAAAGAAGTCAGCATTTCCAACACTTGGGTCATCTGCGACTTTAAGACAGCCACCTCAGAGTCCCGTTCTGTGGCCATAACAGATCCAACCCCAGCTGAGGGAGAAGGAGTGGGTTTCTCAGTTGCCTGTTGGTCATTGAGCCAAGCCTCTTCATCTCTCACTACTCGCACAAGGTCTGGATAGCTTAAGGACATTACTCCTCCGGTAGTCTTCAGATGGAGCCAGACTGGATCAGAGCGCAGTGCTCTCCTCATGACCTGCCGCATCCTGGCTGCATCTATGGCCTGTGGTACCATCCCTTTCTTCAGGACTATCTGGCAGAGCATTTTATTCAACCTTCGGACATATTCAGAAAATCGTTCTCCTGGCTGTTGAAGAGTATGCTCAAACTGGTAAATTAAGTCAGTTACTTTCTCCAACTGGCCAAACTCCTCCTGCAGCATAGTTAAATAATCATAGGCAGTACAAAAGGTATTGCTGAATATAAGATTCTTCACAGCTTCTGCAGCGGCCCCCTTTAAGCTTTCGTTTATGCGCTGTTTCTTTTGGGCTTCCGTCACTTCCCATCCTTCCACAGCCTGCATTGCTTGCTCCATCCACGTAAAAGTCCTCTTCCCCGAGTGGTACAGGTTGTTTACCCGAAAAAATTCTCAGCTTCCGGTACCCAGTCTCCACACACATTGTCCTACTCTTCTGGCACTTTGTGACAAGCTCCACTAAAGCGTTGAAGAGTTCAGGGCCTATAGTGGTCAGGGGCGCCGCGGAGATCATTGTCTCTTTTGGCTGATTTTCCCTAGGGGCCGGTTCGGGGGGTTCTTTCTTTATAGACTTTGCATGTGCTAAGCGGTATGTCTTCTGGTCTATGGACTGTACACTCCTGGCCTCTGAAACTCTCAGGTATCTCATCCTTCCATTCCACCAATGCGTAGGTACGGGAGGTCCCTTTGTCTGGCCTGAGGTCAATTAACCATGCCTTCTGGCTCGGGGACAGTAACTCCATGAGCCTGTCTACATCGCTCCCTGACCAGTCTTCCCCGGGGAGTTCAACGACTACAGCCATGTCTGGAAAAGCGCTGACTGATGCGCACCACTGGGTCACCGTTAAAGGATCCATGTCGGTACTTCTGGCAGGCTTGATTGCAGTGTACAGGATCCCGGACTCGAGCTCCCACGTGTAGCAATACTCCCAGCTAAGAGGGCTGCTGATATAGTTTTTGGGCCTGTAACACACTGCTGTCAACCCCCAGGAACTGGCCCTAACCTCCCTTGGCACAGCTAACGCAAATGGAAGTGTGAAACCCGTTACGCTAGAGGAATATCACCACTCCGCAATAAAATACACACAATCAGTTAACATCAAGTTACCTGAGCTGACTGCTTCAGCTGGAATAGACAGTACACCACACAACGTGTTTGCTTAACCACAAATACTTTTACTGAGTAGAAGATATAAGGTTAGACAATGGTACATTTACCTATGCAGAGCCCTGCAATATTAAATGTCAAGCAAATAAACAAGGACTATGTTCTAACAGTCTTATACACACTGAATGTCTTTTAGTAAACTACGCTCGCGAGCTTCCCCCTCGTGGCCAATATGGCGCCCAAACAATATCTCCCTGCTGAACAGTCAGGCCTGACTATTTCACACATAGTTATTCCATTGAGAAGGATCTTCGCTAGCAATGATGGTGCACTTTATAGGTTATTTGTAATCCAAAGGTATTAAGTGGTTAGTTACTCGGCATGTAGTAAGAAACTTAACTCCGGCTGCACAACACACTGTTCCTCTGGCGTGCAATGTAATACTCTGGTAACGGTGGGCCCTGACCAAGGGATACTGGGCCTAGAAGATAGTCAATAAATCCTGAGCAAGTGCTCTCTCACCCGACCGGACCAGTCCGTACAACCGACTTCCGTAGCTGGGGCTCCAGCACACAGTATCACGACACCCGTAGTCTCCGATCCTCCCGACCATCCGAGGGAGATTGTTGGATGACTCGACTCTGGGTTCTCCCGTGAAGATCAGCAAGCTCTTCGGATTCACTAGGCCCAGGCTCTCCGGCCTAGGCCAGAGCAACAGGCCCCAACGTAGGCTCCACTTGCTAGGAGGGCGGTGTCCAAAGAGATCCGCGTGTTGCTCCTCCCTGCTTAAATAGTCCTTCCCCAGCAGACCTTGCGCTGGGCAATGCACTGTGGGTGTCCCGCTGCATACTGGGTATAGTAGTCTTTGTACTCATTAAAGTGACACCCCGCTACACATATACATAAAACTATTTTTCAGAAATAAAAAAATGATAATTGGCATGTGCGTATGTATTCACCCCCTTTGTTATGAAGCCCATAAACAGCTCTGGTGCAACTAATTACCTTCAGAAGTCACATAATTATTGAAATGATGTCCACCTGTGTGCAATCTAAGTGTCACATGATCTGTCATTACATATACACACCTTTTTGAAAGGCCCCAGAGGCTGCAACACCTAAGTAAGGGGCACCACTAACCAAACACTGCCATGAAGACCAAGGAACTCTCCAAACAAGTAAGGGACAATGTTGTTGAGAAGTACAAGTAAGGGTTAGGTCAAGCATGTCCAAAGTCCGGCCCGCGGGCCAATCGCGGCCCGCGGGCCGATTTTGAACGGCCCGCCTGGTTCTCAGGTGTGCTGCGGGATGAGGGGAGATAAGGGCTGTCAGATGAGCCTGATCTCCCAATCCCCTGCCGAACTGTACATCGGCACTGTGAGAAGCTCCGTCAGCTTCAAAAGTGAAAGTGCAGGGGAGTGTGCTGTGCTCTCTGCTTCCCCCTAGAGTGCAGTACCCGGCTGAATGAGTAAACTGCAAAGGTACTTAGAAGCTAGATTCGTTTTAAAAGGGCTTTATACACGTGAGTGTCTGTCTGTATGTGTTTGTGTGCCTGTGTCTGTGTGTGTGTGTGTGTGCGCATGTGTGTGTGTGTGTGCGCGTGCATGTGTCTTCATGTGTGTGTATGTTACTTTTAATGCCTGTACCATCAGAACTGCTTTTGTAGGGCTTGTTTGTGAGGACTGCTGCTCCTCTGAAAAGCAATCCATGCACAGATCGCTTTTCAAAGGCATTTAACAGGCAGTAAAGCCTATACCGCAACAGTGCAATGCACACCGTTGCGGGGTAGTTTCAGTGCAGCACCATTCAGCCTGGGTATACCTCCAGCTGCAGCCACAGCATGTGTACACCCCCAGCTGCTGCCTCTGCAGCTAAAGGGGGAGAGGTTGGGGGTGGTAAAAACAGCTCAACCATGTGGTTTTACTGCCCCTCCAACCTGACATGTAAACAAGCCCTTGGTTCACATCTGTGTGGCTGCGTGCTGCGTGTAGGGCAGCCCATTAATTTCAATGGGCTTCCCTACCCACAAAAATGCAGGGAAACAAGTCCCCAACCTTTTTTTTTTTAATTGCACTGCACCAAAAGCACCCCACATTTTCCAATGTGTGGGGTACCATTAAGAATTAATGGTACCCCTAAAGAGCAGAGCATTCATCTGTGTGTCGGGAACGAGCGCGACAAAGGCAAGAGAATTCTTGTTGGGCAGTGTATTAGTGCTCGAACAAACACACTTGGACCGAATTTTAATTGTTCAAAGAATGAAAGGAAAAATGGTCGGCCCTCATGCATGTTCACTTCATCAAATCTGGCACCCTTTGAAAAAAGTTTGGACACCACTGGGTTAGGTTATAAAAAAATATCCAAATCTTTGATGATCCCTAGGAGCACCATCAAATCTATCATAATCAAATGGAAAGAACATGGCACAACAGCAAACCTGCCAAGAGACAAACGCACACCAAAATTCAAGGACCGGGCAAGGAGGGCATTAATCAGAGAGGCAGCACAGAGACCTAAAGTAACCCTGGGAGGAGCTGCAGAGTTCCACAGCAGAGACTGGAGTATCTGTACATAGGACGACAATAAGCCGTACACTCCATAGAGTTGGGCTTTATGCCAGAGTGGCCAGAAGAAAGCCATTACTTTCAGCAAAAAACAAAATGGCACGTTTTGAGTTTGCAAAAAGGCATGTGGGAGACTCCCAAAATGTATGGAGGGAGGTGCTCTGGTCTAATGAGACTAAAATTGAACTTTTTGGCCATCAAATAAAATGCTATGTCTGGCGCAAACCCAACACATCACCCAAAGAACACCATCCCCACAGTGAAACATGGTGGTGGCAGCAGTCTTGACTGGAAAACTGGTCAGAGTTGAGGGAAAGATGGATGGTGCTAAATACAGGGTTATTCTTGAGCAAAACCTGTACCACTCTGTGTGTGATTTGAGACTAGGACAGAGGTTCACCTTCCAGTAGGACAATGACCCCAAACACTTGATTGGTTTAAGGGGAAACATGTAAATGTGTTGGAATGGCCTAGTCATAGCCCAGACTTCAATCCAATTGAAAATCTGTGGTCAGATTTAAAGATTGTTGTTCACAAGCGCAGACCATCCAACTTGAAGGAGCTGGAGTAGTTTTGCAAGGAGGAATGGGCAAAAATCCCAGTGGTAAGATTTGGCAAGCTCATAGAGACTTATCCAAAGCGACTTGGAGCTGTGATAGCCGCAAAAGGTGGCTCTACAAAGTATTGACTTTAGGGGGGTTAAAAAAAAAAACATCTTCAAAGTTGTGGGCATGTTCTGTAAATGAAATGATGCAAATCCTCAAACAATCCATGTTAATTCCAGGTTGTGAGGTTGTGAGGCAACAAAACACGAAAAATGCCAAGGGGGTGAATACTTTTGCAAGGCACTGTACATAGTGCAGGGTTCAGGAGTATGCTACACACAGAGTGCGGGGTTCAGGAGTGTGCTACATACAGAGTGTAGGGTTCAGGAGTGTGCTACGCACAGAGTGCGGGGTTGAAGAGTGTGCTGCATACAGAGTGCAGGGTTCAGGAGTGTGCTACATACAGAGTGCAGGGTTCAGGGGTGTGCTACGCACAGAGTGCAGGGTTCAGGAGTGTGCTACGCACAGAGTGCAGGGTTCAGGAGTGTGCTACGCACAGAGTGCAGGGTTCAGGAGTGTGCTATCTCACAGGCCAGTTTACAGTGAGAAACGTAGTCTAATCTACATGCGGGGTGCCGGATGCATGGATTCCAATTTTTATTTTTTTAAGCATGTGACTAGAGCCAGAGGCTCTAATAGGCTTTAAAAAAGGGTGGGCTCGGGGTGCAGAACACTGTGCTCTGAACCTACCCAGTTGTGTGAAAATAGCGAATTTATATTTTCTATTGCCACACTGATCCTCCATCCAGCAAATCAGGAAGTGGGTCTTGAGACCCGTCACCCAATTAGCTGAAAGGACAGGCGATCCTATTGGGTGCCTAGCAGGAGAAGGGAGGAGACGCACGGCGGAAGACGCCCTGATGCAGAGGAGGAGGAGACATAATGTAAGCCACCGCCCATAGGAGCGCTACCTGCCCGTGACCTACATGGGGTGCGGGGCTGAATGACCGACCACCTGTGGGGGGGGGGGGCGGTGTGTGTGCGGGTGACCCGACCGGCTGACAGCATAAAAAAAAAAAAAAACACTAGCCGCCACTGTCTGCAACACTTATTCACAGCTCACCTCTGCAATCCTCATCCTGGGTTCTGTGGGAGCTGCGGGGAAAGGTGCAAAACACAGAGGCTGGGCTTCTGTGTTCACAAGTGACAGGTGATAGTAGATAGTGGTGAGCTCAGGGTCAGTGCTGGAGGTGACAGAACTTTGTTCCACCACCTTTTGGCTGAAAAAAGGCCTGTATGTGTGGATGATCAGTTTAACACTTCCATGTATTAATACCTCTCCACCGGACAATGCCCTCTCTTCCTCTCTTTACACTTTTCCCCTCCTGAAGGACAGCGCCATCATTATTGTGGATTATCCAGGGATGGTGTCTACTTCCTGAAATATCGGCTTAGAGATGACCCACTCCTGTAAATTCTGGTGCCCCTGCAATTCTTGGCAGTTTTTTATAAATATCTGACACAGATCAGCCCTTTCTTCAGCCTCTTACTTAGTGACTTGCTGCAAAGTTACAATATAAAGTTAAAAACAAGTTTTTTTGCTAGAAAATTACTTAGAACCCTCAAACATTATATATTTTTTTCTAACACCCTAGAGAAAAAAAATGGCGGTCATTGCAATACTTTTTGTCACACCGTATTTGCGCAGCGGTCTTACAAAGCGCACTTTTTTTGAAAAAAATACACTTTTTTGAAATAAAAAATAAGACAGCAGTAAAGTTAGCCCTATTTTTTTTATATTTTGAAAGATAATGTTACGCCGAGTAAATTGATACCCAACATGTCAGGCTTCAAAATTGCGCCCGCTCGTGGAATGGCGGCAGACTTTTACCCTTAAAAATCTCCATAGGCGATGTTTAAAAAATTCTACAGGTTGCATGTTTTGAGTTACAGAGAAGGTCTAGGGCTAGAATTATTGCTCTCACTCTAACGAGCGCAAAGATAACTCACATGTGTGGTTTGAACACTGTTTTCATATGCGGGCTCTGCTCACGTATGCGTTCGCCTCTGCGCGTGAGCTCGTCGGAACGGGGCGCTTTAATGTTTTTCTATTACAAAGGAATGTAAACATACCATGTAATAGAAAAAAGCATGACAGGTCCTCTTAAATATGAGATCTGGGGTCAAAAAGACCTCAGATCTCATATTTAGACTTAAATGCAATAAAAAATAAAAAAATGTTTGTCATTTGAAAAAATTACAAAATAAAATGGCCCTTTAAGAGCTATGGGCGGAAGTGACGTCGCTTCCGCCTGCTATGGTATGGATACGGGTGGGGGCCATTTTGCCCTCACTCATATCCATACCCAGCACAAGAGAGGACCCGATCGCCTAACGACGGCTCCGGTAATCGGCGGAGGGCACGGGAGAGCGGCGGGAGGGGGGCCCTTTCACCCCGCCGATAACGGAGATCTCACGGTGAATCCGCTGCAGAGACCACCATTATTGTAAACCTTACCGCCACCTGAAGACGAGGATATCTGGGTTATGGCAGCTAGCTGCTGCCATAACAGAGATATCCCGCTTCAATATGCTGACGTATATAGTCGTGCGGCGGTCCGGAAGTGGTTAAGCGATCAGTGGGGGAGAGGAGACTGAGGAAATGCTTTCTCCAGCCTGCAACAGAGTGGGGAGTACTTCAAAGTCTAGGCAAAGTCACTGAATGAAGCTCAATAAGGCTTCATGTACACTACTGCTGGTAAACGGACATTTTTCCGCTGCCCCTGAACTCTCCTCAATGTTATCTTATCAGTACATGTACACAGGGTCGTTTATAGTCATTTCTAGGCAGTTGAGTTTAGAAGCATTTTTTGGAAAGCAAAAAAATGCATTCAGGACAGATGTTCAGAGGCGTTTGAAACGCCAAATGCCTGTAACCACTTGTAAACGTGGTAACTCGTGTTTAGTCACGTCTCGTTTACAGGCGTTTTTAAATTATGACTATTTGAAGAAAAAAACGCTTCTAAACGCGGCATGTAAAGGAGGCAAAATGGACGTTTTTCAACATCGGTTACTATCTGTCAAGTTGAATCGTTCAGGAGAGGTTGTAAAACGTCCCATGTAAATTAAGCCTAAGGTCCCTTGCACACGGTCAGATAGAATTCACCTTTTAGCTGTGGATAGATGAAGTTATATACTGCAGCTAAACCCACATAATGCTTTCCTATGGCCCCATTCACACACTGCGTTTAGCAATGTTTTTGTTACATGGGGTTTGGTGCGGTTAGAAAAAATAAATTTGACTGCGTCCAGGACTGATTTAGCACAGTTATCTATCTATACATAACAGCAGGTAATCGCAGTGTACTATTTCTCCTGCGAATAGAAGCCTACACAAGGAAAGAAAAACAACAGGAAGCACATCAGAAATGGCAAGAATGTTCCACCACAGCTAAACACAGCCACATGTAAACGCACATAATCGCTGCTAATCGCAGTGTACAACTGCAAGTGACCGCTGTGCCTGGAGTCTTGGAATTTCAAAATAACAAAACATGCTTTTAACAGCAGCAGGACACCCACCCATGTGAAAGAGGCCTTAAGCCCTGTACACACGATTGGTTTTACCGCTGAAAACAGTCCGACATCGGACAAATTGATCGTGTGTGGGCCCCATCGGTCTTTTTTCCATCAGTGAATAAAAATAGAACATGTTTTAAATTTATCCAATGAAAAAAAAAACTATAGCAAATTCCGATCGTCTGTGTGGAGCTCCATCGGAGAAAAAACCCACGCATGCTCAGAATCAAGTCGACGCATGCTCAGAAGCATTGAACTTCATTTTTCTTGGCTCGTCGGAGTGTTTTACGTCACGGCGTTTGGGACGGTCCGATTTTCGACTGATGGTGTGTAGGCAAGACTGATGGAAGTCAGCTTCATCAGAAATCCGATGGAAAAATCCATCGGATTTTATTCCATCAGAAATCCGATCGTGTGTACAGGGCTGAACAGGTTTTTGTTTTATGAAACAATACAAAACTTTTTTAAAAAAAGATGCTGTTTCTGTATATTGGGAGAGGTCAGAAATGTATTCATGCAGATTTGTAAAGTAACATTTTACCCAGTGACAAAGCACCTGTTTACACCAGAATCACACAGGAATGGGCTCCGCATTCCTGTGCCTTCCCCTGCAGTGCATTTTGGCAGTCTAATTATTTGAATAGGCTGCAAATTGCTCCAGAACACATAAAAAGTAGTACAAGCATCGCTTATTAAAATTGCGCCACACCAAATCACATGGTGCTGCAAACGCACTGTGTTTGTAATCTGCATTTGGAGTGTCCCTAACAATGTATTGAAACCCGCAGCAGATCACAAAGGCAATGCGTTTTGAAAGTGGTGCAGGAACAGGGGAGGGCTGGTGGCCTTAGGCCTGGGGGGTAGGTCCAGTCAAGTGGCCCATTGAACCGCCGAATCAGCTCACCAACCATGGTCCACCTGGTTTTTCAATGCAGCCTCACCAGTGCCCATCAGTGCAGCCTGATCACTGGGGCAGGTTACATGGGGTGTATGGTGGGGGAGATGGGGGGTCAGCTAGGGGTGTCAGGGTCTCTCACCTCAGCGATCTCAGCTCAGCAGGTCCTTGCACGCAACGGTCTCCTGGGGGGGGGGGGGGTAACGCTCCTGATCCTGGGGTCAAGTTGCAGCCAGCGCCCAGCTCTGCAGCCCTGCGTCCTGACTCCCTGGCACGCCCTGCCTCTGCCTGCCTCCAAGAATCCGGTCCCAGGGAGTTGTAGTTTCCTCTGCGCTGCTGTGTTTTACACCCACCAGAAGCTTGAGTGCGGACTACAACTCCCGGAATGCAACAGCTAGTGGTCGGCCACCATGGCCATGCCTCCGGCCCGACTTCCTAGACCAGAATAAAAAAGAAAATGGTAGCTGGTAGCGGCTGCCGGCCATTTTGAACATAAGTTAGGGCGGCCTGGGAGGGAATTGCCACCCTGCCCCCTGGCCCAGCCCTCCCCTGTGCAGGAAGCACGCACAGAATGTGTCTTTCCAGCACCGAAGGCCAAAAGCAAAATGTAACTGTAAATGTAATGTAAGGATTTGCATGTAACTTCAGCTGCCTATATCTTTAAGGACTGCGTTGTCACAGAAGGTAACTTCTGCTTTTTATCATGATATGCTCATTTTGAAGTGCCGTGACAGGTTTCCTTTAATCTGAATAATGTATGATATCATACAACCAGCGTCTGCAGGCTTTGGCATTACTTCTGGGGGGAATAACAGCCTCTGACCACATGATTAAGTGCTGTACAGTCCATCCATTCATTTGCTAAAGTAGATGGACAATGTTTCTCAGACATATTTAATGATTTTGGGGATTCTTTACTTTTAAAATATAAACCGCGTCCTTGTAATTAGACCAGGGATATTTATTATTTCAGCAGAGCTTGCTTGCACTGAGACAGAATAAAATCACGAATGGCCAGCAGAGCATGTATATAAAATGAGCAAGTAGGATCGGCCCTGCATACAAATGAACACATCAATGTTAATGAGGAATTAGGATTAGATCCCCTGTCAGTTTTTATTGCTGTCTGTATCCTAGTTAACGAGATCCCCCTCTCGAATTGTCCTGTTTACCACTTCATTGAAAGTTAAAGAAAATCCCAAATTTTGAGTTGTCCCCAAAAAGTAATAGAGGGGAAACACTAGTACTGGTGACCTGCGAGTCCCCCAGATATTCTCTTAATTTGCAAGGATTTCTTCTCACTTCCTGTTTGGCTATGGGACAGGAAGTGATGGTAAATCTCCCCATTGGGACAAATAGGGCAAAAATAAACCTTACAGGGTACTCTATCCAAAATGAAAATAAAAAGAATTGCCTAAAATTATACTTTAACCACTTGTCTCCCGATGCGCAGGGCCAGTGGCTGCGATGTCCCCCGGCCTTGCGCGATCGTGAGAAAGAGAGCCAGAATGGGGATCTGTCAATGTAAACAGATAGATCCCCGTTCTGACAGGGGGGGAGAGAGAGATGGTCTGTTCCTAGTGATTAGGAACAGCGATCTCTCTCCTCCTCCAGTCAATCCCAACCCCCCATAGTTAGAAACACCACCCAGGGAACACATTTAACCCCTTCCCTGCCAGTGACATTTACACAGTAATCAGTGCATTTTTATAGCACTAATCGCTGTATAAATGTCAATGGTCCCAAAAAAGTGTCAAGTATCCGATCTGTCCGCCACAATGTCGCAGTCCTGCAAAAAAATAGCAGATCGCCGCCATTACTAGTTTACCAAAAATATGTAGAAGAATACATATTACTTACTTACGTTAGATCAAAGGGGATTTTCTTTAACTTTCAATGAAATGGTAAACAGGACAATTCGCTTGGGTGGATCTCGTTAACTGGGATACAGACAGCAATAAAAACTGACAGGGGATCTGATCCTAATTCCTCAATCCAAAACAACATTTTTTTTTGTCTTTAGTTATATCTTAAGGAGGAGTTCCACCCACTTATGCAACTTTATCTTAAAGTGGTTGTAAACTAGCTCATTATGAATTACTTACCTTAGATCGAAGCCCCCACAGCGGTCCTCTTCCCCCCTCTGGCGGCGACATCTCTACCAGGGGTTACTTTCAGGTATCGCAGCTCCGATGCTGTGATTGGCCGGAGCTGCGATGAAGTCACTCCAGCGCATGCGCGCGGGAGCCATCCGGTAATGGCACATGGACTGAAGCAACGGCACATAGATGCCATTGCTTCAGTTTGCTTTAGTGCGCATGTGCTGATGACATCGACACACATCGGCACATGCAGGGGACAGGGGATACCTCCCAAACCGTACAGGTTTAGGAGATATCCTGGGTAGCTACAGGTAAGCCTTAATATAGGCTTACCTGTAGCATAAAGTGGTTGTACAGGGTTTACAACCACTTTAAAGTGGTTGTATACCCTGTACAACCACTTTTCCCTACAGGTAAGCCTATAATAAGGCTTACCTGTAGGTACTGAGAATATCTTCTAAGCCTCTACGGTTTAGGAGATATTCGCCATATACTTTACACGATAAGTGCCGTTTCTATAGTGCTTGTGCCGTGACCATCGGCTCTTGCGCGCATGCCGCGACGTCACGCGGCTCCGGCCAACAGCAGATCCGGAGTGCACGGCCCCGGAAGGAAGAGGGGTTGAAGATGGACGCTATTTACACAGCAGGGACAGCGGTGACATTTCAGGCTTCTTCTGCAGATAAGTGGCACATAATGGGCTAGTATGCAATGCATACTAGCCTATTATGCTTTTATGCTTTTACTTTGTAGGGAACAAAGAGGAAATAAAACCCTCTTTAAAGAAAAGACCACCCCTCCACCACTCGTTTTTGGATAACTATTTATTTTTTTGTTTCTTACCTTTTCTGAAGTACTGAGTGTACTTCTGTCCAACCTTGGACGTGGCCCAGGGCATCATTTCCTCCTGCTCCCCCACTGCCACCTGGGACCTGTGTTTGTCCCAGAAGATGACCGGGCTATTCAGAAAGCGCCACACGATTCGCGCATGCGCAGTAGGAAACCGGCCGTGAAGCCTGAACGCTGGTTTTCCTTAGTTACATTGGTGGCGCCTGCACCCGAGCTGATGGTGTAGTGCAGTGTTTATAGCTGCTGATTTAAAAAAAAAAAATTCGGCTGGATCCCGAAACACTAACCTGTGCCTGTCTATCACTGTCCTAGCTGCAGGTCTTCTCTCCCCTCTCTTCTCCTCACAGGAACTGAGGTAGCAGTGAGAGTCATTCACTCCTGCTGCAGTCAAGCAAATCTAGTGAGGAGGAAGTAGGGGACGGGACTTAGCTAGGCTGTGTGTGTCAATAGACACACACAGCCTGGCTCAGCCTCGAGCCCTCATAAGTGCCCCCATAGCAAGTGGATTGATATGGTGCAGACAGAAAAGAGAAGGAGCCTGGAGTGCCGGCAGGAGACCCCAGAAGAGGAGATGTGGGGCTGCTTTGTGCAAAACTATTGCACAGAGCAGGTAATTATAAAAAATGTATTTTTATTTTTTTAACAGACAAAAAATGTTTGTTATTTTAATTATTAAAATCCAGCCTTTACAATCACTGCGGTAAGTCTGCCCTTTGAAAAGTTGAACTAACTCCAAATATCCTGGGCACTCCTCTGGATCCTGCTGCACATAATGGTCATGCTGCCGGTGTAGTGGTCCATACACCGTACACTATAATAAACAGCCCTGAAGGGAGTATCAATCATAATGTTTGCAATGGCAAGCGCTTATTGCTCAGTGCATCCATGTGATCACATACCTTGTTGCAGGCTACACAACAGGTGCACTTTGGATGTGGGAATATCTGCATTTCTGCATGATTTTTGTTCTTTGTAATTAAAAGGTGTCAAACCCTGTTGTATTTTGTGTTTATAAATCACCAGTATATTTGGCAGCGCAGGATTATCCAGTATAAATCGGCCTGCTCTCCCTGGTATAATTAATGGAGAAATATTTTCCATTCAGCGTCTGCCAATTACAGTCTGATCCAGGAGACTGACTCACATTTACAAACAATCTATGGCATGATAAATAGAATATCACTGGGGGCCGAGGTGGTATTGGATTGCTATGATTGTACAGTATAAAGTGATATTAAAGTCTTGTTTTTTTTATGGTTTAAAAATAACAAACATGTTATACTTACCTGCTCCTGCCCTGTGTAGTGGATTTGTGCAACATTGATATATAGATATATATATACACACACACACACACACACACGTATACAGTATGTAGCAGATGGTATCATCCACCATGTCACCCTGCTACCAGACCTCTATACATCACTCTCAGACCCCATTCACACAGGGGCGACTCGCGTCCCGTTCTGTACAATGGAACCGTTCTAATAGGAGCGACTGAAGTCGCTCTGACTTAGAAAAAGGTTCCTGTACTACTTCAGGGAGACTTCCATTGACTTCAATACAGAAGTCATTTTTGAAGTCACCTTTGAAGTCGTCTTCAGATCGCCCGGCACAGTCGCGGGACAAGCCGTGCCGCCCCTGTGTGAATGGGCTCTCAGAGACAATGAACAGTCATTTGCTTTTGTTCTGTTTTTGTTTATTTTGGGGATATAACTTGGTTGGGGGAGGGGTATGGGATGCCCATAGAACAGGTTGCTTTTGCCATAGTTACTTGATGAATTGCTATAATATTTGCGCTCTGCAGATTTCAGATAGAGCACTTAGAAAAGAAATGATGGACTCCAACATTTACAGTCTCCTCTGCACCAACTCCTGCAGACCATTACTCCTCTTCTGCACAACTCCTGCAGACTGTTACTCCCAGGACTCTTCTCATCCTGCACAAACTTCCCTGTACAATGTTAGTCTCTCCACCCCTTCATCTTGAACTGCGCACCAGGGATCACTCTGAATAATCCCTGATGGTTGTTGAACTTAGCTGAATTTTGATAGGTCAGGGGCCTGCAGTACCCCTTCTTGGCGGCCTAGTTGTTTAACAGCATTGGATAGTTGGTGGACTACTGATCCCTGTGCCCAGGGCTGCCATCAGGAATTTTGGGGCCCCTTACACAGCTTCAAGCATGGGCCCCCTGGAGAACCGGGCACGTTGAGAAGCGGGGGGGGGCTGCCGCAAATTGGGAAGCGGGGGGGGTGCCACCACGAATTGAGAAGCGGGGGGGTTTGGGTGCTGACGAACACAAAAAAAAACAAAAAAAAAGGGGGGGTTGCCATCCGCATGCGGGGCCCTGGGGACCTCCGGCCTCTGGGCCCCTTACAAAAAAATTATAAAAAAAAAAAATTATAAAAAAAGGAGAGGTTGCCATCTGGGGACCTCTGGGCCCCTTACAAAAAAACAAATAAATAAATAAAAGGGGGTTGACATTCGGGGCCCTGGGGAACTCTGGGCCCCTTACAAAAAAAAAGGGGGGCCATCCGGGCCCCTTACAGGTGTACTGCCTGTACCCCCCTGATGGCGGCCCTGCCTGTGCCCACAGGCCACATCGATTTGACACAAAAACCCACAGTCTCTCCTCTGGCCTCGCACCCAGCTCCCCTGGCATGCCTCTTCAAGATATCCATTGTGCCTCATTTACCAACATTCTCCTGCCCTGAGTCCTTGGTGAAGAATTTACTAGGACATGCATACCGACTGCTTCTCTGGCTCCTCTGTTCCGTAACACCTCCTCCATGACCGTGTAGGGAGAGAGGCTTCCTCCCAGCTCCCGAGCCCCTCCCCCCCAGATGGGGATGGGCCTCCTGCTGCAGTCTAACACTCCATTCTTCACTTCACCCAGCCGAAAACTCCCCTCCAGTGGGCTGGACCTGAGCTTAAGAAGGAGGCCTGCCCCCTGCCAATTCCAATTGGAGATTGGTTAGGGCTCCTCACATGAGCTTCCTGTCACTCCCATTCCCAGCCCTACCCCTCTTCTAAAACATTCTCCCTGAAAACAGGGGAGGCACCCAAGAACTGAAGTACAGGTGGTCACACCCACTGCTACACTAACCACTCCCTGCCCCCAGATCAAAAACAAGCAGGCCTAACATGCAGCATAGGCCTGCCTAAATTTACCTGCCTGGTAGCTATCACAAAAAATCCTCACCTCTAACACCTACCTATGGTAGAGGGCGCTACAAGTATATATAGATCTGTTTGCTCATTACATATGCTAGTGTTTATTCCTTGGCAATCCTGCACAGTCAGGGTCGCTGATAAGGGGGTACCACCAGTCCTCCTGTAGGGGGCCCAGGCACACAGGGGGGCCTCTACAGCAGGGGGAATCTGTGCAGCGGGGAAGGTAAAAAAGAAAAAGTGCCCTGTGTCTGTGTTTCTCTCTGCAGCAGCTGAAATTCTATTTCTCCCCTCTCTCTCCCACTGGCTTTCAGCTTCTGTAGGGAGAGACATAGACACAGGGCATCTTTTTGTAATTGCCCTACCCCCCTCCTCCCCCCGCTGCACTGATTTCCCTACCTGTCCTGCCCACACCTGATCTCCCTCTGTATTCCTGGGCCCCCCTCCAGCAGTTCTGCTGGCTTCCCTCTGCCACCAGCTGCTGCAAGTACACAGGGGGATATGTCAAAATGGAGAGCAGTAGAAGGGGCCAGTAAATATGTAATTTACTAGCCCCTTCCTATAGAGAATGAATCTGTGTCCTCAATTAATTTCCCTGTCTTAAAAGGTAAGATGTCAGGGGTCTGTTTAGACCTATGATATTTCATTAAGGCCCCATCAACAATGTTGTAAAAAAATTATTTTTTTTTAAATAAATTGTAAAAAATAATAACAAATTCTAAAACAAAATGTAAAAAACCAAGGATAAGTTCACCTTTTGGAATGTTACATGTTCCATCTGGACATCCGCGGTCACTGTTTGAAAATAACGTGGGCGTGCGGAGCTCCGTGAATGGCAGACTACAAGTACTGACAGCCTTTGCGGCTCTCGGCTTGTAGTTTCAATGAACTGCCATAGCGTTGTTGAGCGCTTTGGTAATTCATTCTCTCTCTTCTCTTCAGTGTGTATCTGGCCACCCATACAAGGTACAATCAGACAGATACACAGAAAGGAGTCCTGCATGGCACCTGCGATCTTCTGATCACAGGTGCCACGCTTTACAGGCTCCAGGTAAAAAAATAAATGCACATTTTTTACCTCTGGCCCATACCGTGTGAATGAGAGGTTTGCTGGAACCACCTGTTGCTTTATGAGGATGCAATGGATATATAAATACAACCGCAGGCCAGAACTTGATAGGTGTGCAGGTAGGGGTAAGTGGCCCCGACTACACACTGTCAATGTTTGGAGGCCATACACCTACATCCCTATAGCCAGTGGCGGCTGCTCCATTAGGGCCGCCGCCCCTCTAATCCATGCGCCCAGCCCCTAATCTACATGCAGGGTGCCGGACGCATGAATTTCAGTGTTTATTGTTGTTTTTTTTAAGCACGTTTAGAGACTGAAGCTCCAATTGGCTTCAAAAAAGTTTGGGCGCAGAGCACTGCGCCCTGAGCCCACCCAGTTGTGTGACAATAACAAATTAATATTTGCTATTGTCTTCCGGGTTCTCCTCCCAGCCAGTCAGGAAGCGGGTCCTGAGACCTGTTTCCCTTTTGGCCGAGCAGAGAAACTACCATATTGACCACCGAGGAGGAGACGCAGGGGGAAACTGCCGAAGGAGGAGACACCGAAGAGGAGACACAGGCCCACCACCTAGATTGGGTAATTGCGGGGTTTGCTGATCAACCGAGCGATGGTGGGGGGGGGTCGGGTTTTACTGATGGACCGACCAGGGGGAAGTGGCGCGCACGGTTTGTTTGCTGCCCCCCCAAAAAATGGGGCACCAGCCGCCAATGCCCATAGCATATCACAAACTTCCTGCACACAACTCCAGCTACATTAAAAAAAAAAAAAAAAACACGGATTCACAATGTAAAGGACACAGCACCCATGTGAATGAGGGCCAAGGCCTAATTTGCACATGGAGCTTTATTTATTAACTTAATACAGTTTTATCTTTTAGATTTAGCACAAATTTAGTAAGTTATGAAGAGACAGCCCAGCCACCACACACCTCACCCGGCCCAAGTAGTCAACAGGTAAAAAGCAGCCTCAGCTCGATTCATCCAGGCCACGTCCCTACGTCCCCAACACCATCTGGGATAATGAGACACAGAAACAGTGCACAGTTTTCTATAAGTCAGACTTAAAGCAGACCTTCAGTAATTTTTTCAACTTTTCATCTATTAAATCTTCTTCCCTTGTTGTTTTAACTGATGGAAGGAACAAAAATAGGTCAGATATAAAAGACAAGGATGGAAACTCCTTGAAAAATGGGTGGCCCCAACTTGAATACTTGTAGCCTATAGGTATTCAAGTATATCTGACCTATTTTTGTTCCTTCCATCAGTTTATATTGGCGCCTTGATTCTCACTTGATTTCATTCTCACTGTGGCCATCTTGTGGCCATGGAAAAGATTGCATCCAGTTGCGGAGATTCATTTTCATCGCCTAGAAGTTTCTCAGCGTCATTTCCGGTGCGCGGCAACGTGTCATTTCCGGTCACCTTTACATCCACCTTGTTCCTTTTTAAATAGCACGGATTGGCTCCCTGAGACATGGAACTGAATTGCCCGCCCCGCCTATATTTTTGGCGCCAATTTGGCGTCCTATAGGCGCGGGAGGAGGTGGCTATATAAGCTTTGGCATTTTGTTTGGGTGTTATAGCTGCCGCTATCGGAGGAAGTTTGTTTGTCCAAGACCACATGACGTAGGTACCCTTAGAGGAAACATATCATCTCCCTTTCTCCTTTTGATTGACTTATTGATATATACATTTTTGATCATGAAATGTATTTTTTGTTAGATGGATTGTCGGTCATATAATTATTGACCGGCGCCCTCCTTGTTTTGACTTTTTATCCACCTTCGGAAATCAAATTTTGAAGTGGATGAACCAGGTATTTGTTTTTCTATATATATTTTTTACATAAATTCTTTTCACTATATATTTTTATGCATATGATAAGTCCTTTGGATTCAACATATTCTATTTTCTATAGATATGTTCCATCTGAGTACCTCCCTGCTTCTCTCTGGAATCTCAAACTTGTTCTGAGACCCAGGTATTCTTATAAAATTAGGATTTTTCATTTGTTTGGCTTTGCTATAGCACATGCTTTATCTTATACAATTATTCCTTTTCCTTCCTCCAGGTGACTATTCACCTTCCATTGTCTTTATCAGCACATTATTCATTCATGTGATCTTTAGGAGCTAGCACCTCCTCTAAGGTTCACCAAAAGACTCCATTTTGAGAACACTCCTCTGATTCAATACCAGCTATTCTTTTCAATTTCATTAACAATGCACAGGTAATGATGGCTTATGCGGGGGTTTTGAATATGTCCTTGTATCGCTCCTCTGTTGAATATTTAAATATTATGTTGTATAGTAATATATTGGTGTATTTTTCTGTATATTCATTGTGTATATCTTGTGTTTCAGTAATACATGACAAAAAACAATACTCCTGAAGAAGCCAGTTTAATTGGCGAAACGTCGAGATTATTTGTCTGTATAAACCTCATTGTTTCCAATTGTAATTGAGATGAATTTTATTTTATGTGAATGTATTTTTCTATTAAATAAAACTATATATATTTTTTATCAATATTGTGTTTGAGTGCACCTTAAAAGTCCCATTTCTCCTTATCTATGCCTCCATGCTCAGAATCAAGTCGACGCATGCTCAGAAGCATTGAACTTCATTTTGCTCGGCTCGTCTGAGTGTTTTACATCACAGCATTTGGGACGGTCGGATTTTTGACTGATGGTGTGTAGGCAAGACTGATGGAAGTCAGCTTCATTGGAAATCCGATGGAAAAATCCATCGGATTTTATTCCATCGGAAATCCGATCGTGTGTACAGGGCTTTAGAGTATTTATCCTAAAAACAAAAAGACTATAGTTCCTATTTAAATATTATAGACATTATTACATGTACCAAGTAACTGTTCAAAAGACAACACAGACACAGCACAGTCTCCTAACTGCCTCTTATAAATCACATTATTTTATAAATCTTGAGAAACTGGGTCAGCATTTAAGAATGTCATTCTGAATGGAGGTGATGATTGATTACACAGCTCAGTTTTGTTTTCCAGCCCTCATCAGTGTAAGAGCTGTTGGGTTATCCTGACATACCACACACATCACCCACTAAATGCAGGCATACCCTAATGTAGCGACACCAACCCTCTCTTTACCTGCCTTGTTCGGCTCCTCACAGGAAGAGAGGGCACACCACGCCACAAGCCCATACCCTCCTATGTGAAGGGGTTGAGCGGTGTTGTTGGTGGGTCTCCACAGCCAGAAAGCCAGAATCCTCCAGAGAATGGTTCTCACCTCTATAGTTAATAAAGATAAGTCTCTATTTCCCCCAATGACTTCAATGTCCACACCAGCCGTAACTCCAACGTAGAGTTTATTTCTGTTAGATAACAGTCTCTGATAGAAAAGGTTGGAGAAAGAACAGGACAGCATAAGGTGTGGAAGAGGTCCAGGCACAAACGTAAATACACTTCACTGCTTGGCTTCTCAAGCAGACTCAGCCCATTTGGATAGTCTCCCTAGATAGGGACTAGCAGCCAGAATGGTGCTCTCACTCAACCGCAGTCTCTGCCACATACTTGGTGAACTCGGTCTCTGCCACAGACCTGGTGAACTTGGTCTCTTTTTAAAGCTTGGCCTCTGTTAAGGAGAAGACATCCCTCCAGAGAGTTACAGGGCCCCTTCCTTCACTGTGACTTCTCACCAGTCCCTCGGAACGGTTCCTCCCCCGGCCTCCTCGTCTAAGATGCGGGTCCCCTCGCAAGGCGGCACCTTGAGATTCCTCGATCCCTGATGGGCCCCAGCCGAAGGTGCTGGGCCCAAGGCCTTTGCTGCAGCCCCAGGGCTAAAGGTGCTTGGGACTGATTCACCGACCTTCGCCCCTGGGCCAAAAGGTGCCCAGGGCGGACAGGAACACACTCCCTGGGGTAGGACCCCCGACCACGACAGAACCCCGAACAGGCAGCGTCTGCCTCTTAAATCCTCTCCCAGCATGCACAGCAGGCCTACCACACCCACTGTATGGCTGCTGAGAGGGGACACACAAGGCACAGCACTGTATCAGCGGTTCAACCCTGGCCTACCATGGCAGCGCCACCTGCAGGGCACAGGGAACTGTACACTGATACTCTCCCTGCGGACAAAAATGGTTGATAGAATCCTGACAATTGGGGTGTGTCAGACTTACACGTATCTGGTCGACGAGCCCAACGGAGCAGAGGAAGGTCTCCCGTACGGATCCGACTCGCGGCCCCTGGTAGTGCAGACAGGAGGCACAGGAGTACGGAAGGGTAAGAGAGCCTGGTGGATATTTGCTGGAAGACGACTCAGGATCCGGATGCAGAAGGGAAGATGAGCCTCACAGGCTGCAGACAGGCAGGCAGGGATGCTGGAGGGTGAAGCTGAGCAGGAGCAACACAGAATGGTCAAATAACTGGCAGGGTTTGGCAACGGTCAGGCAAAGTGGTACAGAGGAGCAGACAGGTTCAGGGTCAAAGGCAAGCCGTGGTCAGATGCAGACGGAAGGCAGGAGAAGTCCAAGTAACAAGCCGAGTGGTCAGAGGGTCAGATTTCAGGCAAACAGCAGGGGCAGGATACACATGGAGCTGCAGATCAGACAGCACTGGGCTGAAGTGTTCCAGGGAATTAAATAGGCTGTTTGGCGCGCATCTGCGCATGCACGCGCACAAGCACCTGCGCGCACCGGAGAACGCACAGGAGAACGCACAACAGCAGCTCGCGTCGGCTCGCGCGCCCCAAGGCGATGAACAGCACGTCCAGCAAGGTGAGTTCTCTGACAGTGTGTTTGAGCATAACTACCACTCAAACACTACCCCTAAATTTAGGACCCCGCTACACTAAAATTCCAGGTAATTAGTTAACACCTTTTATTTAGATGGTTGGTTGGAACTGCTTCATCCTTCAGTATTTGTAGCTGGTGAACACAGCTACATAGTCTGTGAGAGTGTCAGACCCCATAAACACTATACAACTTTTTGTTGTTTGATTTCCTTTAGATTTACCAAAACCATGTAGTGCAAGGGCCTGCCTGATTGCATACAAATTGGAACTCTTATGCTGCGTACAGACGATTGGACATTCCGACAACAAAACCGTGGATTTATTTTCAACGGATGTTGGCTCAAACTTGTCTTGCATACACACAGTCACACAAATGTTGTCGGAAATTCCGAACGTCAAGAACGCGGTGACGTACAACGCGTACGACGAGCCGAGAAAAATTACGTTTAATAGCCAGTGCGGCTCTTGTGCTTGATTTCGAGCATGCGTGGAATTTTGTGCGTTGGAATTGTGTACACACGGTCAGAATTTCCGACAACAAATTTTGTTGTCGGAAAATTTGAGAACCAACTCTCAAATTTTTGTTGTCGGAAATTCCAACAGCAAATGTCCAATGGAGCCTACACACGGTCGGAATTTCCGAAAACAAGCTCCCATTGAACATTTGTTGTCGGAAATTCCGACCGTGTGTATGCGGCATTAAGGTTTAACCTCATATTATATGGTTTTGGTAAAACTGAAGGAAAAAATCTATAGAAAATGTTATAGTGTGTATCTAGCTTTAGGCACTAGGAGTGCTCTTCAAATGTAAGAAGAGAAGGAAAAAAGCGTGTGCTGACTGAATTTAGCAATTTCAATATTTCTCAATTTGAAAGGGAAATTACAATGGCTTTTGGTCGATTATATTTTCTTTTTTGTGTGTGTGTTTTTTATATGCAAGGTTTATGTAGCCAGGTACTGCAGACAAAGACATTGCTCTGTATTTACTTCCCTCGTCTGAGTTGGTAATGGAGAGCTGCAAAATTCTCCTCCGGCCAGCAGGGGGAGAGCCAATTGAATGTGACCCATGGACTTCTGCAAGACATCTGGAATCTTGGAAGGTGTAGTTCGAGGCATCTGCCATGTAATGGAACAGCCGACTTTCCGAACTACAGGTCCCATCAGACTGTGGGGCACAGGAGCAGCCGGGGGCCAATATATTCTTTTGCTTGGGAAATGGCTGCTCTCTTGCTGCTGCGGGAGTCAGCAGAATGACACCCGTCTGTGGGAGCTGGTGACAGTCAGCCCTAAAATGCCCGGGTAAGGAAGGTTGTCGCCAAGGGACCAGCCGCATTCATCAGCCTCACTGACCTGACAGAATTACCAAAGAGAGTTTGCCAGCCTCCTCCTCCTGTCGTGTGGATTGCAGATGCATCAGAACTGTACCGAAGGGGCCCTTTCCACCATCAAATGCCTGTTGCCATGTCGGGTAGTCTGCGAGAGGGCCACTGGCCTAAATATATTCGGGGAAGTGCTAAAGTGCATATAAATAAATGAAAAGTGCAATGTGCATCAGTTCACAACTGATAGGTTCATGTGAAAAAGTCCATCAAATCTTCAGGATGTGGAATGGATCAATACTGTGGACCATCAATTCCAATTGTCACCGCAGTGTATCACCGCCGCCAGAAGAAATGGCTGTTTACTGCATCATATTAACCTCCAGATTATAAGGGGTTAAGCTAAAAGAGAAGTTTAGGTTTAAAAACATTTTTTTATACTCACCTAGGTGGATGCAGCATCAAATTGATGCTGCAACTGATCAAACACCACTGATCACTGAGTTCTCCCCTCTGCTCTGAGCAGAGAGCAGTGACTGTCACTGGAACGCTGGGCTGTGCAGTGAGCAAGAGCTGCTGGCTCAGTCTCCCAGTGGCTCGATGAGAGCCTAAGCCAGCTGCCTGTTTAGGCTTCTGGGTGAATCCAGACTGTAATGTTGGGATTTATCCAGCTTGAACCAGCTGACTGACATCACCCAACAATGAACTTGTCGACGAGTCTGCAGTTGACTGAAAACGGGTCACAGGAGTGCAGAACAAACTGCACTCCTGTGATCCATAGGAGAAACAGGGCCATTCTTCTCTTTTAAACTTCTCTCAACACCACAGCAAGTGTCCACTACTTAAATGCAGGACTCCTCCTCCATCCAGCAAGTCACCACCATGGGCCAGGTATAAACACTGTCTAATTGCGCAACTATGTGGCAAATGAGGTTTAATGTTGATAAATGTAAAGTTATGCACTTGGGGGCTAAGAATATGAATGCATCATACATACTAGGGGGAGTACAACTGGGAGAATCTATAGTGAAGAAGGATCTGGAGGTTTTGGTAGATTATAAACTCAATAATAGCATGCAATGCCAAGCTGCGGTTTCCAAAGCGAGGAAAGTTCTTTCTTGTATTAGGAGAGGTATGGACTCCAGAGAGTGAGATATCATTATGCCCCTGTACAAATGATTAGTAAGACCTCATCTAGAATATGCAGTTCAGTTTTGGGCACCAGTTGTCAAAAAGGATATCAGGGAACTGGAGAAAGTGCAGAGAAGGGCAACCAAATTGATAAGAGGCATGGAGGAGCTCAGCTATGAGGCAAGATTAGAGGAACTGAATTTATTCTCTCTTGAAAAGAGAAGATTAAGCAGGGATTATATGTTCAACATGTACAAATACATAAGTGGTCCATATAGTGAACTTGGTGTTGAGTTATTCACTTTAAGGTCATCACAAGGGGGCATGCTTTATGTCTAGAGGAAAAGATTTCTTCACAGTAAGAGCTATGAAAATGTGGAATAGACTCTCTCCAGAGGTGGTTCTGGCAAGCTCAGTAGATTGCTTTAACCACATTCCACCCGGTCACTGCATATATACGGCGGGGTGGGAGCTTCCTCCTTCTGAGTGGACGTTCCGGAACGTCCCTCAGAAGGAGGGGGATCAGCAGCGCGATCCCAATGCGCTCGTGTCACCCGGACACGGTGCATCTCAGATCGGCAGGAGGCCCTCCTGATTGGCCCTCCTGATCACATGACGGCCATGTCCAATCACAGCCATCATGTGATGTAAATAGAGAGCCGGTTGCCAGGCGATCGGCTCTCCTCTCCGCACACAGAAGTTGTCAGTGAGGAGAGAAGAGCGGATCACTGCCGCCGGCTGGTGATCAGTGAGTACGAGTTGTTTTTTACAGCTTTTTACGCACTGATCACCAGCCTAGTGTCCACACAAACACATAATGTCTCCAAAACACATGTCCCCACAGACATGTCCCCACACAGTAAAAACACCTGTCCCCCACATAGGTAACAGTAAAATCACAAGTCCCAATTATCATCTGCACACATATGTCCGTGATCACCTGCACATATCTGTACATGATCATCTGTGTACATCTGTCCGTGATCACACAAACCAATTAATTTACACTTACCGGGATTTTTTTTACCAAAAACATGTAGCAGAATACATTTTGGCCTAAATTTATGACAAAAATCGATTTTATTGGATTTCTTTTAAAATAGAAAGAATAAAATATTGTTTTTTTTTCCAAATTTCCATAATTTTTTTGCTTATATCGCAAAAAATAAAAAAACGAGTCGTGAATAAATACCACCAAAAGAAAGTTCTATTTGTGTGAACAAAATGATAAAAATTTCATTAGGGTACAGTGTTGCATAACCGCGCAATTGTCATTGAAATTGCGAGAGTACTGAAAGCTGAAAATTGGTCAGGGAAGGAAGGGGACGAAAGTGCCCAGTATTAATGTGGTTAAAAAAGTCCTGGATTCTTTCCTAAATGTACATAATATAACTGAGTACTAACATTTATAGGTAAAGTTGATCCGGGGAATATCCGATTGCCTCTCGGGGGATCGGGAAGGAATTTTTTCCCCTGCTGTAGCAAATTGGATGAAGCTTTGCTGGGGTTTTTCGCATTCCTCTGGATCAACTGTGGGTGAATGATTGTGTATATGGAATGGTAAGATTATTATTATTTTTTTTTGATTGAACTAGATGGACTTGTGTCTTTTTTCAACCTGACTAACTATGTAACTATGAAACTTGCATTTCTCAAAGGACATAAACCACAAAAACCATGACCCAATATCTCATAAAACAGCAGGGTTTATTTGTAAAAATAAGATCGTCACAAACCTCAATGTAAAAACAGCGTGAACTGCATCGCTGCCCAGTCCGCGGCGTACGTGCTGACGTCACAAACTAGCTCTGCCTACAACGGTTGCGAATCGATGCACATTGTAAGCTTTGTTTATTTATATGCACTTTAACACTTTTCTTATTATATTTACACAGGAGAACTTTGTGATACTTTATGTATTAATTCATTTTGAATATGTTTATGCATTTATTTGAATATTTACATGTACAGTGCCTTGAAACAGTATTCATATCACTTGAAATTTTCCATATTTTGTCATGTTACAACCAAACACATAAATGTATTTTATTGGGATTTTATGTGATAGACCAATACAAAGTGACACATAATTGTGAAGTGGAAGGAAAATGATAAATGGTTTTCCAAATTTTTTCCAAATAAATATCTGACAAGTGTTGCCTGCATTTGTATTCAGCCAACTTTAGGCTCGATTCACACCTATGCATGTTGCTTTTGAGCGTTTCTGCAGTGCTTTTTGCGGTAGTTGCTGCATTTTTGACACGCTTTTTTACAGCGATTTGCCGCGATTTGTGTTTTGCGGTTTAAAAAAAAAGTGTTTTAACACTATATATAGCTGGTTGCCAAGGAGGGGGCCGCCGCGTCCTTAACAACCGATGAGTCATCAGTTGTCAGGGGGCTTCCCGCTGAATGTAAAAAAAAAAAAGGTTTGCCGGCTAAAAAAAAAAAAACGAGGAAAAAAACAGCGTGGGGTCCCCCCCAGGACCATACCAGGCCCTTGGGTCTAGTATGGATTCGGAGGGGAACCCCCAACACAAAATAAAAAAAAATGACGTGGGGGTCCCCCCAAAATTCATACCAGACCCTTACCTGAGCATGCAGCCCGGCAGGTCAGGAAAGGGAGGGGACGAGCCATACGAACCATACCAGGCCGCATGCCCTCAACATGGGGGGATGGGTGCTTGGGGGCAGGGGGGGCTCTGCCACCCCCCCACCCCAAAAGCACCTTGCCCCCATGTTGATGGGGACAAGGGCCCTCAGATCCCGCCCCCCCATGTGAATGAGTATGGGGTACATTGTACCCCTACCCATTCACTAAAAAAAAAGTAGCGTACAGTTGTGTTAATAAATACAGTAAACAGTTTTTGACAAATCTTTTATTAAAAAGTTTCTTCTCCGCTTCATTCTCCATCTTCTCCCGCATCTTCATCCTCCGGAACCGCCGCTATGATCGTTCTTATGGTGCGCAGAATCGCCGGCACAAAAAATGGATATCTGAATGATGCCTCTAGCTGCAGGCATCATTCAGATATCCCCCCTCAAAGCAGAGGACGTCATATGACGTCCACCCAGGATGGGAGATCCCATCTGTGGACGTCATATGACTATGGGCGGTAAGGAAGTGGTTAAGGACGCGGCGGCCGGCTTCCCGGCCCCCACCTTAGCAACCAGCTATATACAGTGTAAAAAAAAAGAAATAACAAAAAACGCAAAATGCAAATCGCGGCAAAATTGCGGCAAAATCGCGGTACTTGCGTTTTGGATGCAGGTCTATTGAATTCTATAACATGCAAAACGCTGCTTTTTGCAGGAACAAAAGTCCCCGACCCTTTCCAAAAGCGCAGATGCACAAAAAAAGCATCGATTTCCCTGCATTTCTGCAAAATGCAAAATGCATAAAAAAAAACGCATTAGTGTGAATCGAGCCTTACTCTGACTAACTAAAATCTAGTGGAACCAATTGCCTTTAGAAGTCACCTAATTAGTAAATAGAGTCCACCTGTGTGTAATTTAATCTCAGTAAAAATACAACTGTTCTGTGAAGCCCTCTGAGGTTTGTTAGAGAACAATCAGCATCATGAAGGCAAAGGAACACACCAGACAGGTCAGGTATAAAGTTGTGGAGAAGTTTAAAGCATTGTTAGGTTATAAAAAAAATATCTCAAGCTTTGAACATCTCACGGAGCACTGTTCAATCCATTATCCGAAAATAGAAAGAGAATGGCACAACTGCAAACCTACCAAGACATGGCCGTCCACCTAAACTGACAGGCCGAGTAAGGAGAGCATTAATCAAAGAAGCAGCCAACAGGCCCATGGTAACTCTGGAGGAGCTGCAGAGATCCACAGCTCAGGTGGGAGAATCTATTAGTTGTGCACTCCACAAATCTGGCCTTTATGGAAGAGTGGCAAGAAGAAAGCCATTGCTGAAAGAAAGCCATAAGAAGTCTGTTTGCAGTTTGTGAGAAGCCATGTGGGGGACACAGCAAACATGTGGAAGAAGGTGCTCTGGTCAGATGAGACCAAAATTTTACTTTTTGGCCTAAAAGCAAAACGCTATGTGTGGTGGAATAGTAACACTGCACATCACCCGGAACACACCATCCTCACTGTGAAACATTGTGGTCGCAGCATCATGTTACGCAGGAGAAAGAGGGCGCGTGGCCTAATGCATGAATCAAAATATTAAATAAAGTTTATTCTAAACAAATCGATGAGTACAAAGAAAATTACTACGTGTTCATAAATAGATAAGTTACAATATTCTCATTTAGTAATATAGTAAATATTAGAACCCATGCAAGGGTATAGGCTGAATAAATGGCTAACGCATTTCGAGGGGATTCCTCTTCATCAGAGCCTTGGAAGACAGAAAATGGTCCATATAGTGTGGTAGGTTTATATAGAGAGCGAAGACTGTATGGGAGATGTATCAAATGATAGATGATGTATTTCTTTATGTGGATTCTCCTTTGTTTTAGTGGTATTCCCATCTACATCACAACGCTCTCGGCTCCGTACGGTGTGTACAGAGGTTGTAGTTCATTAGTTCTTAATGTTAGTCATCTGGACCAGCTGGTTAAGGAGTTGCAGCTTGTGTATAGTGGTTATGAATCTAAAACGATCGTTGGTTGACCCTGCGATCCTCCTGCCAGAGTTCTGTAATGTGCTGAATAAGACCCTGTGATAGTCAGCAGCCATCATGTGGGGATGCTTTTCTTCAGCAGGGACAGGGAAGCTGGTCGGAGTTAATGGGAAGATGGATGGAGCCAAATACAGGGAAATCTTAGAAGAAAACCTGTTAGTCTGCAAAAGACTTGAGACTGGGGCGGAGGTTCACCTTCCAGCAGGACAATGACCCTAAAAATATAGCCAGAGCTACAATGGAATGGTTTAGATCAAAGCATATTCACGTGTTAGAATGGCCCAAAGTCCAGACCTAAATCCAATTGAGAATCTGTGGCAAGACATGAAAATTGCTGTTCACAGATGCCCTCCATTTAATCTGACAGAGCTTGAGCTATTTTGTAAAGAAGAATGGGCAAAAATCTCACTTTCTAGATGTGCAAAGCTGGTAGAGACATACCCAAAAGACTTGCAGCTGTAATTGCAACAAAAGGTGGTTCTACAAAGTATTGAGGGTCTGAACGCAAATGCATGTCACACTTTTCAGATATTTACTTGTAATAAAAATTGAAAACCATTTATAATTTTCCTTCCCCATCACAATTATTTGCCACTTTGTGTTGGTCTATCACAAAAAACCCCCAATAAAATACATTTACGTTTTTGACAAAATGTGGAAAATTTCAAGGGGTATGAATTCTTTTTCAAGGCACTGTATGAAGGCGTGTTTCTTTTCATGTTGCATTAGCTGTGTTTTGGTGCTCTCACGAACATATTTAAACGTATTTAAAGAGACATTGCACCTTTACCAATACTAATTTGCACTCATGCCACTTAACTGAATGCAGATCTAAGGACTACCCTAAGTGCACAAACACTCATATAAAGGGTCATCAAAAGACTAACCTTGGAGACTGCCCCTATCATCCAAGTTTTCCTCATTCTCTACACTGTTTATGTTGTTTAATGCTGACTGTGTTTGCCCAGTTGGTCTAGACGTGCATACCGCCAGTATTGCCCTTTTATTGTTAGTTCAAAGTCTATTGCTGCCTGTTCTTGCATCCTGGGGTGGCCTTGCTACTGTTTATACTTACCTGAATGTCCTATGTTTTTCATGCCTAGCTCTCACTGTTAGCCATTCTGTGTGCTGACTGGGCTATCACTATTATTACTTTGCTTGCAATAGCGTAGTTATCAACTTCTTGAAGAATAATACATTAAAGCGGAGGTTCTGCGGCAATTTTTTTTTTTTTTTTTTGGTGCATTCAATTGGGTTTCACAATACAAGGTTAAACTCACTTGTTTGGTGTCTTCAAATATCCCCTGTCTGTTTTCATGGCAAATAAGAACTTTTAAAATCGCTTCCTGACAGTTCCCATTTTGCTTGTGGGCATTGTGAAGCCCACAAGCAATCATTTCCTGGAAGCGCCTGCAGTGTTTACGGCGAGTAGCTGTATCGATAGAACACCGCCCCTATGAGAAAAGCATTGGCTGTATAGACCGAACGAGCGGTGTGTTTATCCAATGAGCGACGAGCAGCATCCCCAGCTGACGAACTGTTCAGACTCGGGGATTTCCGTCTGATTCAATTGCTCCTGCGCAGACCATCCCGGAACCTATCTGATAGCAGAACCAGCACGATAGAACAGCAGCGTTCTGTATTGTCTCCTGGGAAACATGACTCTGTGCTCCCAGGAGACATCGCGGCGCCGGGGAAAGGAGTAGGAACGCCTACTCCCGCGGGAGGGAAAGCCCGGAAGTGACAGCTAAAAACTAAAATCTAAGGTATTTAAACTATAATGATTTTTTTTGATGTGGCTATTTAACTTGGTGATAGTGTTCTGCTTGTGCCGGGATGTAGTTGTTTTTCTGGGTGGAACTCCACTTTAAGTTTACTTTCATCAACTGTTTCATGCCTGATTTTTAGGATAACTCTAGGATTGGTTAACATTAATCATTTGCTGTGTTTCATTGTGTTTGCTTGTATTCTCTCAACCTGGGGTGTTAGTGGGGCTGGCACTCATGAGGAGGTCGAGGCTAAGAACAGATGACCCATCTTAAAGCGAAATTCCACCCAAAAGTGGAACTTCCGCTTATACCACTCCTCGCCCCCTTACAAGCCACATTTGGCATGTATTTATTTTTTTGGTGGGGGGGGGGGGGGGGAGTGGGGGCTTCAGTAGGAGTGCGACTTCCTGCCCCACTTCCTCCTTCCACCCAGGGACCGCTTAGGTGACTCGTCATATCGTCTAAGGCGGCCCCTCCCTGTAGGCCCCAGACAATCGCCTGTCCACTCAGATTGCGCAGCGCCGCTCGCGCATGCGCAGTGAGTGCCCAGCCGTGAAGCCGAAAGCTGTCACGACCGGGTGCCCACAGATAGAATGGAGGCACCAGCGGAGAGAGAGGGGAGAGGAGCGAAGCTCCGTTCGGCTGCGTCGTTGGACAGTGGAACAGGTAAGTGTATGTTTATTAAAAGCCAGCAGCTACACTTTTTGTAGCTGCTGACTTTTAATAAACCTAAAAAAGGCTGGAACTCCCCTTTAACTAGCGGCTCCTGCAGGGGTGGTGCTACATTTACATTAAGGGTTTATATCATTAATATATTTTCACACGTTCTTGCTTGGCTTGTATCTTTTTTGCATTAAGGCAATGAAATAAAAAAACTGCATTTTATTGTGCTTTTCTAAAACAAGAATTTTGCACATACAGTACACATTGCTTACAATTGTAGAAAAATAATAAAGGCCATAAGGAGTGACAAAGACATGCATACACATACTACCTAGCCTTTCATAGCAAATGAATATTGACAATAGTATGTACTGTATGCAGTAAGGTACAGTAGATATCACTTAGCTTCTGTTATAGCTGGTACACAATTCCCTCCTTGAACAGGATTTCAGGTATTAAAAGCTGAGCTCCAGGTTTACTATAACATTAAATAGTTTGTTTGGACAAAGTTGATGCAAACAAACAATTTCCTTGACTAACAGATGCACCCATGTGGAGTGCTATATAAACTGTATGCATCATCAGCTATATACAGTACACAGCGTTGTGTTTTTCTGGCAGTGGTATGGGAACTTCTGTCCATTTCCCTGAGTGCGCTGCTCGCTGTTCATTCAAAACCTTTCATTTTATGAATTAATACAAGGCTATCTCTAATTTACTGAGGTGGAAAGGTGGGTGATGTCACAATATCCCCCTCAGCCAATCAAAGGAAGCCTCATTCTTCATTCAAAGTGTATTTAAAGCCAGAATGGAAGATTTGCAACCTCTGTCAGGTTTTAATTGCTGTCTGTGTTCCTTCTGAGGAAATTTGCTTTAGGGCCTGTGTCAATAAGTTTTGATGGTAAAAGTTTGACCTCAAATTGAAATACTTCCGAGATCAATCTTAACCACTTGCCGTCCAGCCGCCGCAGTTTTACTGCGGCAGATAGGCACGGCTGGGCGAAGCGATATTACCTTACGTCGCTTCACCTTTTGGCCGCTAGGGATGCGCGTGCACCCGCAGCGTGTACACTGAGCCGATGCTCGTGCCCAGCGGGCGCAATGACCACCGAGCATGCCGCGCTCATGACAGACCGAGAACCGTGATCTGCGTGTGTAAACACACAGATCACGGTTCTCTCAGGGAAGGAGGAGACTGATCGTGCGTTCATACAGTGTATGAACACCGATCTGTCATCTCTTCCAGTCACTCCCATCCCCCCCACAGTTAGAACACCTCCCAGGGAACACAGTTAACCCCTTGATCACCCCCTAGTGTTAACCCCTTCCCTGCCAGTGACATGTATACAGTAATAAGTGCATTTTTATAGCACTAATCGCTCTATAATTGTCAATGGTCCCAAAAATGTGTCAAAAAAGTTTCCGATCTGTCTGCCGCAAAATCGCAGATCACCGTCATTAGTAGTAAAAAAAATCATAATAATAAAAATGCCATAAATCTATCCCCTATTTTGTAGACGCTATAACTTTTGCATAAATCAATCAATATATGCTTATTGCGATTTTTTTTTTACCAAAAATATGTAGAAGAATACATATCGGGTTAAACTGAGGAAAAAAATGTTTTTTTTAAAAAAAAATGTGGGATATTTATTATAGCAAAAAGTAAAAGATATTGTGTTTTTTTCAAAATTGTCGCTCTTATTTTGTTTATAGCGCAAAATATAAAAACCGCAGAGGTGATCAAATACCACCAAAAGAAAGCAATATTTGGGGGGAAAAAAGGACCGCAATTTTGTTTGGGTACAACGTCGCACGCGCAATTGTCAGCTAAAGCAACACAGTGCCGAATCGCAAAAAATGCTCTGGTCAGGAAGGGGGTAAATCTTCTGGGGCTGAAGTGGTTAAATTATTAAAAAGTGCACTTGGCCTGCAGTGGACCACCTTCTGATCTGTATTTTACCTGCTGCAAGCAGGCTTTGCATTCCCATAGACTTGTGCTGAAATGCAAAAACCTGCTTGAAGTGAGTAAAAGCCCTTCGACACTGAAGTTCCCCTTAAAAAAAATTGCTTGCATGTAGAGTTTTTTTTTTAGACTTGTATTTCTCTTCTGCCTCTTTCACTTGTCTGCTGGCAATTTTGTTTGTTCACAGTCTGTGATGCATGCAGAGTGTAGTGTACTCTACGAGCATCTGAAAAGTGCTGGGACAGTGTAATTCTACTGTATTTGCATGGGTACTTTGTTTAATGAGTCTAAGGCCACTTTCACACTAGCGGACCGATTGGGTCTGCTTCTCAGTTTTTTTAGGCGGACCTGTTCGGACCCTCCAGCCCCCTCTATGGAGCGGCGGTTGCCAATGGACATGTGTCTGTTGACACTTGCCGACATCTGATCCAATCCTATCCACTAAAAACAGACAAATGGGGATCCATTCCCCATCCATCTGGCTCAATCTATCAGATGGCAGTCGGGTGTAAACGGACAAGCGTTCCGTTTACATCTGACCGCCCATAGAGGAAGGTGGGCTGTGTCTGCGTCCACTCTGCATAAGCTGAGTAGACATGGACCAGCCATCCACCTGCGGATCCGGGGATCTGCAGACAGATTCCTCTCTGAGCAGGCGGACTCCAACGGAACCCGGCCCATGTAGAAGGGACCTAATTGGTGCTACATATGTAGGTAATATCACAGAAAGCCATGTGTTCCATCTGTTTAGCAATCAATCACCAACGTCCCCAATGTGCTCCTTCACAGTAATTGATCCTCCAGTCTCTGCTATGAGTGGGGAAGGGTCCCTCCTCTGATCACATACAGTGGAACCTCGGATTGCGAGTAACGCGGTTAACGAGCGTTTCACAATACGAGCAATTTTTTTTTTTAAATCCTGACTTGGTTTGTGAGTGTTATCTCGCGAAACGAGCAGGATTCAAGCCTCTGCGGTGTGCAGTACCCTATTTGGCCATAGGTGCGGGGGCGCCGGAGCCATTCGTAGCCTTTGCGGAAATACTCGGAAACAATCGAAAATACTCCGTTCCCGAGTGTTTCCAAGGGTTTCCGAATGCAGCCGAATTGTCTCAGAGTATTTCCGAGTCTCTCCGGCGCCCCCCCCACCTCTGGCCACGTGGTATTGCATGCCATAGAAGTCAATGTGGAACAAATTATTTTCGTTTCCATTGACTTCTATGGGGAAACTCGCTCTGATATGCGAGTGCTTTGGATTCTCCTGGAACGGATTATGCTCATAATCCAAGGTTCCACTGTAGTTATTTTAGCATAGCAGCTGTAAGAGTCTGAAGAACTTGCAGAAAGGTTGCAAGTGGTAAATAAGTCATATTTAAATACAATATTTCATATTTACCTAATTCAAAAGGAAATTAAAAAAAACATTTAATTACCTAATGTAATAAATTAAAAAACTTAAATGAATGCTTAGATATGTTTATTTTAAGCACCACCCTGCTTTAATTAACTCTGGTGGTTTAATAAAAGGAAAATGCTGGATGATAAAATTATCATTTCTGATTTTTTTTCCGGGCAATGGGAAGATCTAAGCAGACGGAGCAGAATAGTAACGAGGAGTTTAATGGCCAGACTGCCAAATGGTGGCCTTCATGGTGGTGGGGGCTACATATGGATCCCCCGCATTAAGAATTAAAGACTTCCAGATGGATTAATAAACTGCCACTTTCTAGCGGTTTAGCTCCAATAAGGATTATACTTCTCGCAAATCAAATCATTTCATGGTACTCTGCGCACTAGAAAAGAGTTACATATATTATGAAGAGAAGTCGTATACTGAGAGTGAGGGTCTGTTGGATGCAGGAAAAAGGGCACAATCCAATTTGATCCACTTTAATTTACTAAGGGACAACGAGTATCAGAATGCCTCAACATCCACTGGTTTATACACAATCTATTTACATTAACTTTTGATGTTTGATGAAATGTGAGGCAATATCTGTGTGGCTAAAATATCATCTCAGCAGTTGTTGTCCAGGGAGACTTAGTGACTGCAGTGAAAAAAAAAAAAATTGTGATTAAAGGGAGAATCTAGAAATTCTGTATCAAAGCATAGTAATGGAAATTTGTAAAAATATATTAACCACTTGACAACTGGGCACTTAAACCCCCTTCCTAACCAGACGAATTTTCAGCTTTCGGTGCTCTCACATTTTGAATGACAATTACTCAGTCATACAACACTGTACCCATATGAAATTTTTGTCCTTTTTTTCACACAAATAGAGCTTTCTTTTGGTGGTATTTAATCACTGTTGGGTTTTTTTTTTTTGCGCTATAAGAGAAAAAAGACTGAAAATTTTGTAAAAAAATTAATTTTTCTTTGTTTCCGTTATAAAATTTTGCAAATTAGTATTTTTTCGTCATAAATTTTGGCCAAAATTTATACTGCTACATATCTTTGGTAAAAATAAGTACAAATTGGTGGATATTATTTGGTCTTTGTGAAAGTTATAGATTCCACAAGCTATGGTGCCAATATCTGAAAATTGATCACACCTGAAGTACTGACGGCCGATCTCATTTCTTGAGACCCTAACATGCCAGAAAAGTACAAATACCCCCCAAATGACCCCTTTTTGGAAAGAAGACATTCCAAGGTATTCAGAAAGAGTCATTGTGAGTTTTTTGAAGTTCCCACAAAAATCAAGATTTTTTTTTCTTTTTTTTTTTTTTAACAAAATTGTCATATTAGCAGGTTATTTCTCACACACAGCATATGCATTCCACAAATTACACCCCAAAACCCATTCTGCTATTACTCCCGAGTATGGCGATACCACATGTGTGAGACTTTTACACAGCGTGGCCACATACAGAGGCCCAACATGCAGGGAGCACCTTCAGGCGTTCTGGAGCACCCAGGCCAATTCTGACATTTCTCTCCTACATGTAAAAATCATCATTTGTTTGCTAGAAAATTACATAGAACCCCAAAACATTATATATATATATATTTTTTTAGCAAAGACCTTAGAGAATATAATGGTGGTTGTTGCAACTTTTTATCTCACACGGTATTTGCGCAGAAATTTTTCTAACGCGTTTTTTACGGAAAAAAACAGTTTTGTGCTTAAAAAAAAACAGTAAAGTTAGCCCAATGTTTTTGCATAATGTAAAAGATGAAGTTACGCCGAGGAAATAGATACCTAACATGTCACCCTTAAAAATTGCACACGCTCGTGGAATGGCGCCAAACTTCGCTACTTAAAAATCCCCATAGGCAACGCTTTAAATATTTTTACTGGTTACATGTTTTGAGTTACAGAGGAGGTCTAGGGCCAAAATTATTGCTCTTGCTCTAACGTTCGCAACGATACCTCACATGTGTGGTTTGAACACCGTTTTCATATGTGGGCGGGGCTTACGTATGCGTTCACTTCTGCATGCGAGTTTGCGGGGGCAGGGGCACTTTAAAAAAAATATATATATTTTATTGTTCATTTTACTTTATTTATTTTAGTTTGACATGTTTTTCCGCCCCAAATTTTTTTTGATCACTTTTATTCCTATTACAAGGAATGTAAACATCCCTTGTAATAGGAATATGGCATGACAGGTCCTCTTTACAGTGAGATATGGGGGGGGGGGGGTGTCAATAAGACCCCACATCTCACCTCTAGGCTGGGAAGCCTGAAAAAAAAACAATCTTGGCTTTGATCGTAGCGGTGAGTTGGTAGAAACACCGGAGGGCAGCGGGAGGGGGGGCATCCCCTCTCACCTTCCGTAAGAGCGATCAAGCGGTGGAACAGCCGCTATGATTGTTCTTATGGTGTAGGGAATCGCCAGCTGAAAAAGCGAATATCTGAATGATGCCTGTAGCTGCTCCCATCATTCAGATATCCCCGCACAAAGTCAAGGACGTCATATGACGGCCGGCGGGCGGGAAGTGGTTATTGCGGAGTATTGCCGGGTATTGAGGAGTATTGCCGGGTATTGCGGAGTATTGCAGGGTATTGTGGAGTATTGCCGGGTATTGCGGAGTATTGCAGGGTATTGCCGGGTATTGTGGAGTATTGCCGGGTATTGTGGAGTATTGCCGGGTATTGAGTGGTATTGCAGGGTATTGAGGGGTATTGCAGGGTATTGAGGAGTATTGCAGGGTATTGAGGAGTATTGCGGAGTATGGCAGGGTATTGCGGAATATGGCAGAGTATTGCACAGTATGGCAGGGTATTGCACAGTATGGGCAGAGTATGGGCAGGGTATTGCAGAGTATTGCACAGGGTATTGCAGAGTATTGCACAGGGTATTGCAGAGTATTGCACAGGGTATTGCAGAGTATTGCACAGGGTATTGCAGAGTATTGCACAGGGTATTGCACAGGGTATTGCACAGGGTATTGCAGAGTATTGCACAGGGTATTGCAGAGTATTGCACAGGGTATTGCACAGGGTATTGCAGAGTATTGCACAGGGTATTGCAGAGTATTGCACAGGGTATTGCACAGGGTATTGCAGAGTATTGGCAGGGTGTATTGCAGAGTATTGCACAGGGTATTGCAGAGTATTGGCAGGGTGTATTGCAGAGTATTGGCAGAGTATTGCACAGGGATGGCTGAGCAGGGAGGGATGGATGGATGGATGGATCTGTGACTGCAATTGTCACAGATCCAGCCCACAGTGCTGCTGCCTTGATCTGCTCCCTCCCCTCTCCTCTCACCCAGGGGGCGCGCGGGAGCAAGATTCTGTGAGGACGTCCCTGGGACGTCCACTCAGGATAACTCGACCGCGCTGTGGACGTCTTTTGTACATGGCGCGGTCGGCAAGTGGTTAAAGCAAAACTCCATTTAATAAATAGAAACATAGAAGAGTGACGTCAGAAAAAGACCATCAAGTCTGCACCATTTGTTTAATTTATATATACATATATATATATATATATATATATATATATATATATATATATTGCGGGTGGTCATATTAAGGGGAGGCATCTGAGTGGTATCAGGCTCAGATGCAACAATTGTTAGGATTCCCGGACCAATTTATGCCAGTGGAGGATATCTATGGTGTCCAGTTCCCTGCGGCCTATAGGTGGCGCTGTTGCCATAGGCCGTGGTTGAACTGCCATTGGAGGGCTGCGCCCTTTGTTTCCTCTCGCGGCAGTAGTACAGCGGGGCGGGGAACCTGCTGTGCATGCTGGGAGAGGGTATAAAGGGGGCAGACATCTTCCGCTCGGGGTCCACTCCCAGGCACCTTCAGCCTGGGAGTGAGTGATGGTGGTCTCAGGGTGCCCTAGGCCCGGGGACGGAGTTGCGGTTCCACCCCAGACACCTTCGGTCTGGGGTGAGGTACTCTCTGGAGGCCTGGGGCCCAGTACCTTCGACTGGGTCCCGCAAGGGATCGAGGGCTCCTAGGGTGTCCCCCGGTGTGGATGCCCAAATCTGGGAGGAGGAGGCCAGGAAGGTGACCCTTCCGAAGACCCAATGCAGCATTTGCCGGTGACGGCGGGGCCTCTGGTAACTGTCCGGATGGATGTCCTCTCTCTGACAAGGGCCATTGCTCATAGAAGGTAGTACACATTCTCATGGTCTGTGGCAGGGACCCATCGTGAATCAGGTCGGTGGCAGAGACCCAACAACCAGGTCTGTGGCAGAGGCCTTATTCATCTGGTCTGTGGCAGAGAACCCCTCACGGTCGGTGCAGCGACTGTGCGCCAAGCCTGTTTGCGCTATAACGGAACAGAAGAAAACCCAAGTTCAAGTTTGTGCCTGGACCTCCTCCCCACTTTGTTCTGAACTGTTCTGTGTCTGACCAGTCGCTCTCAAAGGACTAGTTATTGCTCTGAAAAATAAATAAGTGTTGGGCTTTCAGTGGTGTGGAACTTGACTTTCTGGGAGACCCATCCTCCACCTGCGTGGAGGGTGGGAATCATCCTCAAGGGAAGTTTTGGCTCTGGACGGGGACACAGGCCCGAAGGTAAAAGGTTATAGCTCACACCTCTGCACACACGAGGATACGAGCTGGTGGTGCGCCGCACTCTCCTCCCTGGTCCCCTAGACGAGAGCCATTGACCGAGAAGAGAAAGAGGGAGTGAGAGGTGAGGTCGCTACATATATATATATATATATATATATATATATATATATATATATATATATATATATATATATATATATTTTTTTTTTTTTACTTTTTTGTCTTGAGTATAGATCTTTGCTTGTCCCATGCATATTTGAATTCACTTACTGACTTATGTTGACTAACTCAGTAAGTAGATTCAAACATGCTTGAGACAATCATGGATTTATATACTCAGACAGAAAAGTTAACAAAAAACAAAACAAAAAAACATATCAATTTAAAAAAAAACACGAACCACTTGTTCTTTTTTCCCGCTATTACTTCTCTATATTTCTATTCATTATCTGCAGTTCTGCTTTCAGTACTTGCTTTAACATGTTTACATTACTATGCTTTTGTACAGCATGTCTAGATTCTCTCTTTTAGGCTGGGTTCACACCATTGTGAATTGGATGTGGGTTCTCCGCATCCAATTCGCAATAGCAGGAGATTTGACCGGCTCTCAATGAAGCCGGTTCACATATCTCCGTTGCGGCTCTGATGCGAATTTGCACAGGAGCCCTGTGCATCTTTTGATCCGTTTCAGGTCTGAATGTAGCCAAAAATTTGGGGTGAAATCAGACCTGAAGCAGTGAACCAGGACGCACAGGACCCCTGCTGGGAGCCGCAGGCGGGGATAATGTGAACCCAGCCTCACACTACTTTTCATTTCACTGCAGTCACTATGCTTCCCTGGACAGCAACTGCTGAGACAATATTTACGTATACCTGGAAGTATTACAATTATACATGCCTTCTTTTAAAGCTGATGTAAATACCTGGTGATCCCACCATGAAGCTTGTGTTGTAAGGTAACAACCTCTGTCCCTATTTCACAACTGCTCTAGCCTTGTCACTCTGTTAGCTTTATAGTACTTTTTTTTTCACAATCAGAAATTGTTATTGAAAGTAAACATAGCATACATTATAGTACTTGTCCACCCCTTTGACCACTGTGGTTCCTCCTGCTGGCTCATATGTTACTACAGGACATACATTATATTACCAAAAGTATTGGGATGAGGTCAGGACTGCAGGCCAGTCAAGTTCCTGCACCCCCAAACTCGCTCATCCATATCTTTACAAACCTTGCTTTGTGCACTGGTGTGCAGTCATGTTGGAACAGGAAGGGGCCATCCCCAAAACTGTTACCACAAAGTTTGGAGGATGAAATGGTCCAAAATGTCTTGGTATGCTGACGCCTTAAGAGTTCCCTTCACTGGAACTAATGGGCCAAGCCCAACCCCTGAAAAACAAACCCACATCATAATCCCCCCTCCACCAAATGATTTGGACCAGTGCACAAAGCAAGGTAAATAAAGACATAGATGATTACGTTTGGGGTGGAGGAACTTGACTGGCCTCAACCCGATAGAACATCTTTGGGATGAATTAGAGCGGAGACTGCGAGCCAGACCTTCTCATCCAACATCAGTGCCTGACCTCACATATGCGCTTCTGGAAGATCGGTCAAACATTCCCATAGACACACTCCTAAACCTTGTGGACAGCCTTCCCAGAAGAGTTGAAGCCGTTATAGCTGTAAAGGGTGGGCCAACTCAATATTGAACCCCACAGACTAAAGCCCTGTACACACGGCCGAGATTCTCGTCAGGAAAAAAACATAGTTTTTCCTGACGAGAATCTTGACAAGAAACTTGTCCCGGCCGAGTGTACACACGTACGATTCAAAAGAACCGCCGTTCTTTTGAATGGCACGAACGCTGTGACGTCATCGACTACGAGGAGCATGCGCTCGTCACATTCGATGCCGTCGCCGCCATCTTGCTACACCCTATGCCTAGGAAGCTACCGCGCATGCGTCAAAGGTCATTTTGAGCATGCACGGGTTTCCACGGCGACAGGTAAGTGTACACACGCTCGGGTTTCTCGTCGAGAAACAGGCCGACGAGATTCTCAACGAGAATCGTCTTTTTTCTCGTCGGGGAATCTGGGCAGTTTTCTTGACGAGAAAACTGAAACTCGCGTACACACAGCCGGTTTTCTCTGCAAGAAAGCTCTCCCGGCAGTTTTCTTGTCGTTTTCTGCCGAGAAAACCGGTCGTGTGTACGCGGCCTAAGACTGGAATGCTATTAAAGTTCATGTGCGTCTAAAGGCAGGGGTCCCAATGCTTTTGATAATATAGTGTATATGCTGGTGGAAGGAACTGGTTACATAGTTACATAGTTGGTAAGGTTGAATAAAGACAGCAGTCAATCCAGTTCAACCCCTGTAGGTGTAGGTGTGTGTGTGTGTGTAGAAAATAATTTCCCATATCCCTGTTTATTGTGTTCGCTAAGATGCACGTCCAAGAGTCTTTTAAAACTATCCATACTTCCTGCTGACACTACTGATTGTGGAAGAGAGTTCAACATCCTTACCGCCCTGACAGTAAAAAAAATGCTATGCAGCTTAAAGGGGTTGTAATGGTTCAGATATATATATATTTTTTAAAACAAACATGTCATACTTACCTCCACTGTGCAGGTTGTTTTGCACAGAGTGGCCCCGATCCTCCTGTTCTGGTGTCCCACAGCGGCTCTCTCGGCTCCTCCCCGCAATAACTAACCCCCTCGGGAAGCTCTCTCCCGAGGGGGTTACCTTGCGGGTGCACTCCTGTCTCATACACTCTCCGCGTCATTGGATTTGATTGACAGCAGCGGGAGCCAATGGCTGCGCTGCTATCAATCTATCCAATCAATGCCGAGACTCCCTGGTTGAAGAGGATGCCAGGGACAAGCCGAGCAGGTGAACGGGCTCAGGTAAGTAAAACAGGGGGGCCCGTCATTGCCAGGTGTTTTTTCACCTTAAGGCATAGGATGCATTAAAGCGGAGCTCCACCCTAAAGTGGAACTTCCGCTCATCGGATTCCTCCCCCCCTCCGGTGCCACAATTGGCACCTTTCGGGGGGGAGGGGGGGGGCAGGATACCTGTCAAAGACAGGTATCCTTACCCACTTACTGGAGTCCGGCCACGGCGGTGAAGTCGCGCGAGGCTCCCTCCTCCTCCTCCCCTGGCCGCTGGGCTAATAGGAGAGAGGAGCGGGGCCTCGCGCATGCGCAGTAGGGTTCCAGGCGTGAAGCCGAAAGTCTTCACTGCCGGGTTCCCTTACCCGCAATGGCGACGGAAGCACCGACAGCTGATGTGAAACATCAGCTGCTGTGCCGACATCGAGGGACACCAGGACAGGTAAATCTCCATTTATTAAAAGCCAGCAGCTGCAGTATGTGTAGCTGCTGGCTTTTAATTATTTTTTGCCCGGGGTTGCCTGGAACACCCCTTTAATGTGAAAAAACACAAACATTTATAACTGCTTCTCTTCCAGTCTCCTCGTGTGGCCCCGTGTCTTCTTACACTGCCTGGGATTGAAAAGTTTAATACTTACACTGGGATTACCATTGAGATATTTGTATATCTCTATAATATCTCCTCTCAAGCATCTCTTCTCCAGGGAGAATAAAATTTAGCGCTTGTAGTGGTTCCTCATAATTGAGGTCCTATATAAATATAAATATAAATTTGTATGCCCTTTTCTGGACTCCAGCTCCAACACATCCTTTCTGAGGACTGGTGACCAGAAATACTCCAGATGTGGTCGAACCAGAGTTTTATAAAGTGGTAGGAATATCGTTTTATCTCTGGAGTAAATCCCTTTTTAACCACTTGCCGACCGGCTCACGCACATTTACGTTGGCAAAGAGGTTTGTTACCGCAAGATGACATACCGGTACGTCAGCCCCTTTAGGAGCCATAGCAGGCGCGCGCTGCATGGGGTTCTAAAAGAAGACAGACTTAGAAATAGCATGCAATGCCAAGCTGCAGCAAGCAAAGCCAGCAGAATATTAGCATGTATTAACCACTAACAGACCAAAAGATTTGCCCCCTTACCTCTTACGGTCCGCCCGCCGTCATATGGCGGCATTTTGAAGTGGAATATCGTTGTTATGGCAGCAGCTAGCTAGATAATTCTTCAGCGGGCGGTCCACTTTCAGATAAAAGTGGTCTCAGCGGTGGATTCGCCACAAGATTACTTTTATTGGCCGCGGGAGAGGGCCCCCCCGCCGCTCTCCGGTGCCCTCCGCAGCCGGCAGTGGCGGAGGCGACCGTGTCCTCTCCCCTGCTTGGCATGGAGCTGAGTGAAAGGAAGATAGCCCCGTCAAAACTCCACTTCCGCCCATAGCTCTTAAAAGGGACAACATTTTTTTTTCATTGCATTTTAGTGTAAATATGAGATCTGAGGTCTTTTTGACCCCAGATCTCATATTTAACCACTTGACCACCGCCGCGCGACAATATACGTCGACAGAATGGCACGGCTGGGCATAAGGACGTACAGGTACGTCCCCTGTAAGATCCCAGCCGGAAGCTCCGTGACCACGCCCGTGGGACCCGATAGCCGCCGGTGTCCCGCGATCAGGTCACAGAGCTGAAGAACGGGGAGAGGTAAGTGTAAACAAAACTTTCCCCGTTCTTCCTAGTGACACTGTCAGTGATCGTCTGTTCCCTGTCATCGGGAACAGCGATCAATGATGTGTCATGCAAAGCCACGCCCCCTAACAGTTACAATCACTCCCTAGGTCACACTTAACCCCTTCAGCGCCCCCTACAGGTTAACCCCTTCACTGCCAGTGTCATTTTTACAGTAATCAGTGCATTTTTATAGCACTGATCTTTTTAAAAATCACAATGGTCCCAAAATGGTGTCAAAAGTGTCCGATGTGTCCGCCATAATGTCGCAGTCACAATAAAAATCGCTGATCGCCGCCATTACTAGTAAAAAAACATTTTTTTAATAAAAATGCCATAAAACTATCCCCTATTTTGTAGACGCTATAACTTTTGCGCAAACCAATCAATATACGCTTATTGCATTTTTTTTACCAAAAATATGTAGAAGAATACGTATCGGCTTAAACTGAGGAAAAAATATGTTTTTTATTTATTTTTTGGGGATATTTATTATAGCAAAAGGGAAAAAATTTATTTTTTTTCAAAATTGTCGCTTTATTTTTGTTTATAGCGCAAAAAATAAAAAACCTGCAGAGGGTATCAAATACCACCAAAAGAAATCTCTGTTTGTGGGAAAAAAAGGATGTCAATTTTGTTTGGGAGCCACGTCGCACGACCGCGCAATTGTCAGTTAAAGCGACACAGTGCCGAATCGCAAAAAGTGGCCTGGTCTTTGACCAGCGAAATGGTCCAGGGTTGAAGTGGTTAAGAGGTCCTGTCATGCTTTTTTTTCTATTACAAGGGATTTCTAAAAGTGTAAAAAAAATTTAATAAAAAGTAAAATAAATAAGAAAAAAAATTTAAAAAATGTTTTAACGCGTCCTGTCCTGCGAGCTCGCTGCAGAATACGTGAGTAGTGCCTGCATATGAAAACGGTGTTTAAATCACACATGTGAGGTATCACCGCGATCGTTAGAGTGAGAGAAATAATTCTAGCCCTAGAACTCCTCTGCAACTCAAAACATGCAACCTGTAGAATTTTTTAAACGTTGCATATGGAGATTTTTAAGGATAAAAGTTTGTCGTCATTCCACGAGCGGGCGCAGTTTTGAAGCATGACATGTTGGGTATCAATTTACTCGGCATAACATCATCTTTCACAATATAAAAAAAAACTGGGCTAACTTTACTTGTGTATTTTTTCCAAAAAAAGTGCTAGTAAGACCACTGTGTAAATACGGTGTGACAGAAAGTATTGCAACAACCGTCATTTTATTCTCTAGGGTGTTAGAAAAAATATATTTATAATGTTTGGGGGTTCTAAGTGATTTTCTAGCAAAAAAAAGTCTGAAAAATAGGCACGGTCTTAAAGTGGTTAAGTTAATGACCAGGCCATTTTTTTGCGATAAGGCACTGCGTCGCTTTAACTGACAATTGCACGGTGGTGCGATGTTGTACCCAAACAAAATTTACGTCCTTTTTTCCCAACAAATAGAGGTGGTATTTGATCACCCCTGCGGTTTATTTTCTTGTGCTATAAACAAAAAAAGACCAACAATTTTGAAAAAAAAAAACAATAGTTTTTACTTTTTGCTATAATAAATATCCCCAAAAAAACGTCTTTATCAGTTTAGGCCAATATGTATTCTTCTACATATTTTTGTAATAAAAATAAAAAATCGCAATAAGTGTATATTGATTGGTTTGTGCACAAGTTATAGTGTCAACAAAATAGGGGATAGATTTATGGCATTTTTATTATTTATTTATTTAGTAATGGCGGCGATCTGCGATTTTTAGCGGGACTGCGCTCACAGATTGGCCACTTTTGACACTTTTTTGGGACCAGTGACATTTATACAGCGATCAGAGCTAAAAATAGCCACTGATTACTGTATAAATGTCACTGTCAGGGAAGGGGGCGATCAAGGGGTTAAGTGTTCCCTCACTGTGTGTTCTAACTGTGGGGGGAGTGTACTGACTAGAGGAGGAGAGAGATCGCTGTTCCTGATTACTAGGAACAGCATATCTCTCTCTACTCCCCTGTCAGAAAGGGGATCTGTTTGTTTACATTGACAGATCCCCATTCTGGCTCTCTGTGGAGCGATCGTAGGTGGCCGGTGGACACCATGGCCACCGGCCACACGCAACAGCGTGCGCGTGCGCCCCTATCGCTCTTAAAGCGGGCGGCATACACCTACGGTGATTCGCGCAGCCGTGCCAACCTGCCGCAGTATAATGCCGGCGGCTGGTCGGCAAATGGTTAAAAACCATACCATTCAAATTTCTATATTTACCTAAAAACCTGCCACAAGTAAAATGCTATTCCTGACCACTGTACAATGCTAGTCACCTGGCTTTCTCTGTCTTCAGAGTCTTCAGCAATAAAGTTAGATCTCCTGACTTGCTTACTTGTTCCAGCTCAAAATGTACAGAAGACAAAGGATTAGTGTGACAACCAGACAACTCGGATTTTTTGGCAATGACCTGGGTAAATCTTTTACAAAAAGTTTCCTCTTACAACAACCAGATATTTTCTGCAAATGCTAATATTTCTCAGTCTTCGAAAAACCTGGCAATTAACGGCCATGTCCATGGGACCTGTCTGTCTCTAGCAGTTACAAAGGCAATATTTAATTACACAGCTTTAAGTGTGAAAACGTGGCTGATGGAGCGATGAACGAACAGATAAGGACTGTTCGGCGGTAGCATTGATGAATAATTGAAACCGCTATTGCTGAACGGTTAGGAAAGAGATATGTCGGCTCAATGTGCGCTGTTGAAAATCTGCCCGTCGGGGGAAGTTAGGGAGAAGCTTTTCAAGCTGAAAATTGCTGAAAGAGTCAGACAGCAAAAAAGTAAAATGTAGTGTAACCCTTTATTTCTAAATATATGTAAAGTCGAATAGAAGACTTGCCCATGATCCACCATTTACGCTCAACAAATCATCCACCTGATATATAAAGCACATTTCCCTCACTTGCTGACACAATTACTTTTTCTAAACACATCTGCCAACATCAGCGACCTTAAAATGTATTATTCTGATAACGTTTTGAAGTCAATTTTATTTAACTTTTTTATATTTATAACTGATGTTTCATATCTTTATTAACTATTTATATTTAAAATCAGTTTTTACTTAAAATCTTTAGTCATTAAACCTAATGACAGATCAGGCAGCAAGTAATGTAATATGCCGCAGTACACTAAACAGGTCTAAGGCCCCGTTCACACCTATGCGAATTGGTTGCAGCTTAAACCGTATCCAATTCGCGTAACATTATAAAATACATTGATTTTAATGAGGCTGGTTCACATATGTGCGATGCATTCGCACTGCGCATTGCCCAAAAAACGTGTGCGTTTTCTAGGCATTGCGGTACGGCTCAGGTGCGAATTCAGGACCATTATCTTCTATGGGCATGCATCTGATTTGCAGATGTGTTCAGTTCTCAACAGGATTTTTCTCCTTCACCTCACTACACTTCCCCCCTCCCCCTCCCCTCTCCCAGGTCACCAAATTTGCAGCTAAAACGGAGATGATCTGCTGAACAGTTCTGTTATCTTTTTGCAGAGATAAGTGAGCTGGAATTCGCACTGCACAAGTGTGAACCCAGCCTTAAATTAGAAGCAATACTGCAAATTATATTTAGGGTGGCGAAAAACATGAATACCCTGCAGAATAATGTAAAACAGGCTGATGATATCAAAGAGCATGCATGCACTGCAGAATTATGAAAGCGGCACAAACATGGGCCCTTCACAGCACTGTCTCTGCGATTTGGCCTTTATAGATTTTAAACTCACCCTGCCTTAAGCGAAGTGTCTCATCAAATGTAGTACTGCCTGGCTGTATCCAGCTGGTGCTTAGCTGATGGTGCCGATTTCCTTCAGTTTCAATAACTACAGCCTGATCACTTACTCCCGCCTACTGTCATGTAGTATCTCTGGTCATAGAGAGGAGAGAGGCAATAGGACTGAAGCGTGAATATTTGTGTCCTTCTCTGGTCAACAATAAGGAGTTTTGTTACCAGTGGTACATGCTGGGTAAGCATATAAATATTTGGGTTAGCTTTGAGTAGAAGGCCTTTCTCCCCAGGCTAAGGTCTGGAGAGGAGTGCTGTCAGTGTGGAAATACTCCTAGGCCTGCTGCCCAGAGATCTGGAGCTGTCCTTGGAATGGATGAAACTCTACTCAAGCTGGAGTACCAAGGGAAAGAATCTCTGCCAAAAGATTTGTCCTGGATAGCTTTGAACAGCTGGAGCCAGAGGAATGGTAACTCACTTAGAGAATGGATTGAGCCCTCTACTCACCAACCAAAGTACTGCTAAGTTACAGAAATGCTGAACTTGGTTGACCTAAAGTGGACCTAAATTCTCCTACCATTTACAACCAAGGAAGCTACCATCTTAGACTCTGTTTGATCTGCAGTCCTCATGGTGCTATACACGGGATCAGTTATGACACCATCCATTTGATAGATTGACAGTTCGATTGAGAGCACAAGCAACTATGACAATTATCATCCACTGCATGCCTTGAATGGAGAGAGAGATAGATGTTCCTGGAGCTGCACATAAAGTCAAAGCCTGCTGTGTGATAGTGAATGACAATCTCAGCCTAGATCTCCACCAGGCCACGCCCCCAACACGTTTCACTCCGCCCACTGGAGCTTACTCATGGGGATGCCTTGAATGTAACCATTATGTGATACAGTTAAATGTTGTAATATGCTTAGAACCACGTTAAAGGGTCTTATTCTGTAAGAGGGGAGTGAAGACTGGAGTTTGAGAATTTGTGCTTTGGGCTTCTTCTTTCTGATAAAATGCTGCTAAATAAATTCAGCTTAGTTGACTGACGCCCAATGTCTTTCATCCCCCACCATTCACTATAGACTCTGGGAGCCCAAGGTCAAATGCTAGCCCCCGCCCTGTCTCTGGGAGTCCTTCATTTGCCTCTGGTGGTCAGGGGGGTGCTACAAACTTTTTACAACAGTCTCTGAACAGATTCATAAGGAGTCCTGTAGACACTTTTCAGAAGTGTGTCTCATCTCTCAAATGTCAGTGTGTGTGACAAATTCATGTTGGAAACATGTACACGATTTGACACATGGATGCATCAGAATCTGCACAAAATTACTCCAACATGTCCTACAGTTTTCCCAACCCGGAGATGGCAGTATTTCTTAATGATTTTGTTGTAGCCAAAGAGACACATCAGAAAAGTGTTGCAATTTAATGAATTTGTTGCAGTTGTCGGAAGAAATTATAGGACTGTCGCACACCTTTGGCACAAAAGTACCATTTACAGCCATAAACTCAAGAACTGTTTCGTAAAGCCTTTATTAAAGCGTCTTAGAGAGTCTAACTGAGAATCGCTACTTCAGTAAAACAGTACAAAACAACTTGTGCTTGGCCTCATAAACAGCATTCCTCTTATTGAAGTCCGGGATAGTTCTGGTAACACAGGCACACAGCTGGAGGGAACCAAGGACCAAGGATTCAGGGCCATCAAAGATGAACTGCAGTACACTTGTAACAATTGGGAAGGGGCTCTCACATTAGCTGGGTCTTCCAGAGAAGCTGCATCCCATTAGATTCCAGCTCGGCTGTCTGCACCCTGGTTTTGACAGTGGAGAGCCTCTCCCAGGCTACAGACCACTTGTCCAGCTTCCTCTCCCTCATTAGGTGTGGCCTCTCTGAGTTACTGAGGGAGTGAAGCAAAGAAATTGATCTTCCCTGGACATGTCCAAGAACCTATAGAGCTCTGGTAAAAGCATAGCTCCTAACTGTGCCTGATTTCGAGGGACTGTCCCTGATTTGGAGCAATGTTCCTCTGTTCCTCTTTTCCCCTCATTTGTCCCTCATTTTGGTCTGATCTATATAGATGTATATAAAATGCACTTTTTATCTTTCAAAAAGTGTATTCCAGTGCTAAACCTTTCATCCAATTTCTAAATTGCTGCATTTGTACCTTTTAAAAGCCAATATAAACTAAAAGTAGTGATAAAAAAAGCCATTGTGGATTTAATTCACCTTTTTTTGGAGTTAATTCTCCTTTAAGGGGGTGTAGCAGGGGGCGTGTCCTATGCCTACTTACATTTGCTAGTAGGCGTCCCTTATTCCCATCTTAAAATGTTGGGAGGTATGGTAAAAGTAGTTAAAGAGGCATGTGCCTGTATTTGAGTATAGTAAATAAATGGTCACTGTGCTACAGTTACATATGATAATTTAAAGTGTATTTTCTTTAGTTTTAGATAAAGTGGTAAGGATACATACAGTACCCCAGTATGGTGTTAACTGATATCCACTGCACCCTATCCTACTGACAACACGTTTACTATGCAACATACACAGAAATAAAAAGTATGTTTTTAGTAGCGATAGGAAATGCTAGGGCCCCAGTCATCTTTTTACTGCTTTAGGTAGTTTCCCACACTATTTTTTGATGAAACTGTTGTCATCTTGAGGAAAATATAAATAACAGAGCTCCAGATATCAATAAAAACCTGACAGGGGTTCCAATCTTTCCTCACTCTATCCAAAATGAAAAAAAAAGAAAAAATTGGATTGGATATACACTTTAATACAGGGTGGGGCTATGACAGATCACAAATGTAGGAGTGCTGATGTGATGAAAACACATCACTTTCAGAAAGGAGAGTTTTCTATTAATTGATCTTCCTGTGTGTCTGTGTCAGATTACTGTTTAGCTCTCACCTGCAGAACACTAGACTGGGACCAAGGGATTGTGGGATATGCAGTTTATTTACAGGAAGTGTTAGTTCTTAGACTACAGAGGTGATGCATTAAGCTGTGCAGTGTTACGCCACATGCCTCATGTTTTAAACAAACAGAAATTTCTGGCGCTTTAATGTGATGATTTACTTTATTACAGGCTGTGCAGACAGGGCAACAAATAACACCATGAAACTTCATGATCAATGCACATCTTATGCAGGTGTAGCAATACCCTCTTCAGGGCCACTCATTTGTTTTGGGTTTTGCACGTTACCTCTTCAGCTGCGTTGTCCGGGTAGGAAAGTCTGTAATAATGCAATGTCCACACCAATGTAAAACCTCAAACAGTTAGGCTTTATTTTTCCATATGCAGTAAACGTTGAGAAGTAGAAGGTATAGAAGAGTAGGGGAAGGTTCAGGCACTCGCCACTAAAAGTTGACAAAGGTAGAAATTCAAAGTCACTCACCACTCTCAATGTTAGAGTGTGTATTGGTCACCCGGATAGTCCCCTCTCACATGGCCTAGCAGCCAGGATGACTCACAAATCAGCAATAGGGCAGTCTCTGCCACAGACTGCCCAAGATGAGTTGGGTCTCTGCCACAGACCTGTGTTAAAGTAATTAACTGGATAGTCCAGGAACCCTCTGCCACAGGATTTCAAAGTCCCAAACTTCCAGCCGTACAGTTTTAAGAACCTTTAAGCCGATCCGGGAACTGTAGGGCTTGTAGCATAATGGATCCCTCCTTACTGAAGTTGCCAGGCCTCTCCCGAGACAGCAGTATTGTGCTGGTCTCCTCTGGGGCAGATCCTCCCCTGGACTTCTCCACTAAGATTTTTCCTCTCCATTTTAATGGAAAGCTTTGGATCCCTTCTCTGCATATAGGCCCCAGCCAGACAAGCGGGGCCTACTAAGTAGCGATGCAGCCTCGGGCCAACGTGGCCCAGAGACCAGGACCACACACACACACACCTCGCGCCCAGAGGGCTGCTGGGCGCGCGCTAACGACCCCAATCAATGGCGTCTGCCCCTTAAGTATCCCCTCCCAGCAGGCACAGCGGGTTCACCACTCCCACTATACCACTGCCGAGAAGGGCCACTCAATGCAGCATGATCTGCCTATGTTCCAACAGGTGCCTGAGGTGGTAAAAAGGGAAATCACTACCAGGCAAAGCATAACTGAGACAGAGGCGAATTTAAATGTAATTATCAACCATCTGAGCCCAACTGCTGGCTCAGACATCCCTCTAGATTTGAATAGCGTCCCAACCATTTGGGATGGGCGCTACACAGGTAAAAAACACAAGATGAAGGTAGGAAGGATTAGAATGCCTTTAAATGCTTCCCTCTTTAACTGCTAGTACCTGGAACATGTCACACGGACAGCACTGTGCAATATAGTCCAATTCGTTTTCAGAACCTCTCCCCTGCAGCATGATTTCTACCATGCAAGGGACTGTGGAATTGTAATGCAAAGGTAGATTTAAGGCAGTTTTACTAGCAATATGTTAAACTGTATTTATTTTTTTCCAATTAACACATATGTGGACTTATTTTTGTTTGCCCAGAATTCCCCTTTCAGCATCATGCTTCCTATACAGTATATTATGGGAATATTTTTTCTGAAACCTAACTGTGCCTTGTATGGATGTTCCCGTGGGAAAGTAAGGATACGATTCCTGGCATGAATGTGGCATTAGGTGGTCCCTATACAGATGTTTACAATTTTCTTCCTGCTCTCGCTGCTTCCAAGAGGCAAACACTCTCTGTTGCTGGGAAGTTTTATAAAAACCTGGAAGTCATCCCTCTGCAGTCGTTATGAAATATATGAACTTATATTTAGCTGCTAGAAGACATGTTATAACGGAGGCACAACAGAACACGAACAGATCTTTTGTCTCAGAAAACTTGTGAAGAAGAATGAGGGGTGTAGACGTTGGCTCTTACACATACCAGCGACTGTGGCCATGGAAGAAATCCAGGTATAATACGGTTTAAAGTTCTAATATTTTCTAATACATTGAGTGATGAATGGGTTTTAAGTCTAGTCTTAAAGAGGGATATTTATGTAGGAGGAGATTGCAATAATTAAGGGTGCAAATAGGGATAAAAATAATAACCAATAAAATAGCAGCATGTACTTCAGTCTCATCATTTGAGCCGTTGCCCGATTGTTATTCTTAAGCCCCATATACACGGTCGGACTTCCATCTGACTTTTCCGTGGTTTTTTGTCCGAACGGAGTTGGCCGGGAACACCCATAGCATACACACCACAGGACTTTTCTGCAAACTTTCCCAAAACTTTTTGCAACATCACGTGGTTTTTCTGCTCTTTACCGCCACCCTTTGGTCAACTTCTGCTATTGTTGGTTGATTTTAACATTAGTTGTTTTGTCCATCGGACAAAAGTCCAATGGTTTTCTGTACACACAGTCGGACTTTGCTCCATCGGACTTTTGTTGGGCAAAAGTTTGTCCGTTTGCAGACCCAACTTTTGTCCGATGAAAACAAAACCAAACGAAAAAAAGTTTGTCCGATGGAGCGTACACACGGTCGGATTGTTGGTCCAACTTGCTTAAAATTAAGTTTGTTGGGCAAAAGTCAGACAGTGTGTATTAACAATAAAGTTGTTTGTTGTTCCGGTCTTGTCTACAAAAGTCCACAATTTTTAATCAATTTGCTTGAGGTTGAACAGAAAAGAAAGTGATCAGACAGGCTGAAATTTTTGATCAATTCATTTGTAATATTTATGGGATACCGAACAAATCATTTATTGTTTTTTAATTCGATCTTTTGCCCAATTTTTTTTTTTAAATACAACTTTTTAAAAATTATCATGATTTGATACATTCAAAAACTGTTAGAGAAAATTGATAAAAAAAATTCATGTATCCGTGTGTAGTTTTACTTAAAGCGTTTGTTAACCCAAAAAAAAAAAAAGGATCCTGCTCCTTTAACCACTTAAGCCCAGAACCATTTCTCTGGCCAAAGACCAGAACACTTCTTGCAATTCGGCACTGTGTCGTTTTAACTGACAATTGCGCGGTCGTGCGACATGGCTCCCAAACAAAATTGACATCCTTTTTTTCCCACAAATAGAGCTTTCTTTTGGTGGTATTTGATCACCTCTGCAGGTTTTTATTTTTTGCGCTATAAACAAAGATAGAGCGACAATTTTGAAAAAAATGAAATATTTTTTACTTTTTGCTATAATAAATATCCCCAAAAAATCTATAAAAATTTTCCACAGTTTAGGCCGATATGTATTCTTCTACATATTTTTGGTAAAAAAAATTGCAATAAACGTATATTGATTGGTTTGCGCAAAAGTTATAGCGTCTACAAAATAGGGGATAGTTTTATGGCATTTTTAGTATTCATTTTTTTTTTTACTAGTAATGGCGCCGATTTGCGATTTTTATCGTGACTGCGACTTTATGGCGGACACATCGGACACTTTTGGGATCATTCTCATTTTTACAGCGATCAGTGCTATAAAATAGCACCGATTACTGTGAAAATTACACTGGCAGTGAAGGGGTTAACCACTAGGTGGCGCTGAAGGGGTTAAGTGTGTCCTAGGGAGTGATTCTAACTGTTAGGGGGCATGGCTACAAGTGACACGTCACTGATCGCTGCTCCCGATGAGAGGGAGCTGACGATCAGTGACAGTGTCACTAGGCAGAACGGGGAGATGCTTGGTTACACTTTCCTCTCCCCGTTCTACAGCTCTGTGACCCGATCGCGGGACACCGGCGGACATCGAGTCTGCAGGTCCCGCGGGCACGGTCAAGGTGCTCGCGGCAGGGGCGCGCGGCCCGCACGGCAGGAATTTAAAAGTGACATAAATATACGTTACTTTGCCCAGCTGTGCCATTCTGCCAACGTTAATGTACAGGAGCCGGTCGTTAACCGGTTAAAGCATGTTATACAGCACAGTACTTGTGCTGTGTCATTTGGCCCCTTCTATCACTTGTAAAAACTGGCCAATCCTGCCAGTTTCTACCCTCCCCTATGTAAACTGACCACGGTGTATCATGGCTGCTGACCCTGACACTGTGGTCAGTTTACATGCCTCTGTCATCCACAGCCCTGCTCTCTGTCTCCTCTGTGCTCCTGTGTCCTCCTCCTCCTCCCCCTCCCCTCCCTGCCTGTCAGCTAGTGATAGTGCCCGCCCCCCCCTCCTGCTGCTTGAATAACTCTAACATTTAGACTCCTTTCACACTGGGGCGGTGTGGGTGTTAGTGGTAAAGCACTGCTAGTTTTAGCGGAGCTTTACCGCTGTTATAGCAGCGCTATTTGGCCGCTAGCAGGGCACTTTTAACCCCCACTAGCAGCCGAGGAAAGGATTAATAGCGCCCGTTTTGCCCCACCACCCCAAAGATGCTGCTTTGGCTTGCTCTCTCCTCCCGACGGACGTCAGTAGGGGAATCCGGGCCCCTCCCACTGCAACTGTCAGAGGAGGAAAGGGGAGAGCCGGCTGGTCATGTGATCGTGAATCGCCGCTCTGAAATTAGGTATTTACAGCATTTTTTTTTATAAATACCACACAGAGGGGGACACTGCAATAGGAGACAGCACTGGTGGTGTATAAATGTTAGTGTGACGTAACAACCACTTTAAAGTGTTACTAAACCCACAACAGTAAAATCTGTCTGTATATGCAGTAAAGCATGCTTGTTATACTCACTGTGGAACCTAAGGGGTTAATCCAATGCATTGTGTAAAAAGGCTGTTTCATCCTGTCTTCTCTCATTCTCCCCTTCTTCCAGAGTCCCCAAACCATCTCTGGATAGTACAGAGGCTAGGGGACAAGCTGCACATGCTCAGTTTGGTGTGTATTGCTAAAGAGTTTTTTTGTTTCTTGGAAGAGTTCATGTGATCAGCACAGGGCCAATCAGCACTGTCCAGACAGAGGGTCGGGGTCCTGCAGTCTCATAGGACAATCATGAGAGAATAAAAAACTCCTTCTACAAGCTTTACCCAGACACTGATAGAAGTGACAAGCCTGCTCTAACTGCTGATGAGAAAAGGTATTTAGCAGTTTATATATGCTAAAACGTTTGCATTCCCATGTTCTGTGTACTGTAGGAGACCAGATATAGTGAATGCAGGGTCCTGGGTTTAGTAACACTTAAAAATTGTGTTGCCCTACAACTACGCCCTTGACACCAGTTCCCCCTTTGTTGCTGTGATGGCATGTAGGACCTTTGCCTCTTCCACCTCTGGAGGGTTACCCTCCTCTTATTACTGGCTGTTCCCCCAAAACCATATCTTGGGGATCAGAAACCATTTCTACTGTTCTGTTCCACCAATTAAACGACTTCAGGTTACAATTGTTCGATGTATTCTGACATCTAGGGGCAGCTTTGGATCCCTACAACTGGTGTGATTTAATATCTCACTTTGTCCTCCCCTCCTGCTTAGTGCTAGTTAGTTTAGTCCTAGCTAGACCCTCCCAGATTCTTCCATGTTCCCTCAGTTAGTATTAGTACTTTTCAGAGATCGGAAAGTCATTGTCTTCCTATACTTCAAAAGAAAAACATCCTCTGTACTGAGATTATTTGAAGTACAATTGGAGTGGATTAAAATGTTGTGTCTTTTTGAAGTCAGCAGGTGAACATACTGTCCAGATAGACGAAGGAGGTACTAGAAAAAGGGAAAAGGTGAGCGCCACTGTATCGGCTTAAAAATGCATGTATCTTTATTTAATACAGGTGAAAAATAGCCAAAACCGCCAACGCGTTTCAGCCATTAGGCCTTAGGCCTCTAGCCATGACTAAGGCCTAATGGCTGAAACGCATTGGAGTTTTTGGCTATTTTCACCTGTATTATAAAAAGATACATGCATTTTTAAGCCGATACAGTGGCGCTCACCTTTTCCCTGCTCCTGGTTGCTTATGGAGGCTACGGAGACCTTTCCAGGCTGAGTGCCCTGTATTTGAAATGGTTGACTTCTATCAGGAAGTAGCAGCTCGGTCACACCTGTTACAGAGTAAGGAGGTACTGTATGTCAATGCATAAAGTGGCATTTAAAAACTCCGGCATTCACAAAATCCACCCTTTCTTCTCCGCATGGGTGGTTGAAAATCCATATAAAAGTTTTTTTGTTTGTTTTTTTAACAGAAAAAAAATTAACAATAGTAATATACAAATTTAAAAGGGAAAGTATACAAACAGAAAGCTTTCATAAAAGGTCGTTTTCTTTATCGTACACCACGGGACACAGAGCTAGTCATTACATAATGGGTTAAGGGTCACCAGCGGTGATTGGACACTGGCACAACCAATGGAAGACAGTTCCCCTCCATATAACCCCTCCCATCAGGGAAGTACCTCAGTTTTTTCGCCAGTGTCGAAAGGTGTTGGACGCGTTAGGAGGTGCTAAAGGAAAGCTCTACCAAAGAGACCCTCTGGGGGTAAAAGAGCTATGCTTTCGGATCCATCCAAGACGCCTACAAATGAGCTGAATCTGGATGGGATCCGGGCCTCATCCATGAGGCGTCGCCTGTAATGTCTCTCTTCGGAGGACTGGGCTCTAAGATCCAGCACTTTCGCTATTTCGCTATAAAGTCCTGGTAAGAGTCTTGTACAAGGCCCAGGGGAGAGGTATCCTTTAAATAGGAACCCATATCCCTGAAGGTTGGCACACATAGCCCACCGTGAAGGGTGAAGTTTGGTATCTGTCTGAAATCTTTCAGCAGAAAAACCTGCGGCGTGGATAAGGTGAGATTAGAAGGTCCATAACTAGGTTGGGACCTTTTTCAAAAAATGGATGTCTTCTTTTTTTCCACCACTGGGGGGAGTAAAGAGCTGAATATACTCACCTCACTCTGTTCAGTGTCGGCTTCGGCGAAGTACACTGCTCGTCACCTCCGCTGCTGAGCTTGCTGGGGCACCCCGATCCTCCTTTCGGTGGCCGACCAGACACCTGCAGATGCAGGTAAGTGGGAACAAGGGCTGATGAGAGTCCTCTCTCACTATGGCCACCGCCATAGCGCTAAGGGCCGCGCGCGTGCGGGAGCGCGCTTTATCGGAGGGGGGGGCGAAGGCGTGCGCGGGCACGTGGCGCGCGCAGGCACAGAAACGGCGCCAAATTTAAAAGACTGTCAGTGTGAGAAGCACTGCAGCAGCAAGCAAGCTCGTTAGTTCTCTTGTTCCTGGCAGAGAAACACAGCAGTAGTGATGAGCCGAACACCCCCGGGTTCGGTTCGCACCAGAACCCGCGAACGGACCGAAAGTTCGAACGAACATTAGAACCCTATTAAATACAATGGATGCGAACGTTCGAATTCTAAAGTGCTAATTATAACAACTATTATGCATGTTATTGTCATAAATAGGGTTTGGGAACCCGGGTTCTGCACCAGGGGACATGTATCAATGCAAAAAGAAGTTTTAAAAACGGTCGTTTTTCGGGAGCAGTCATTTTAATGATGCATAAAGTGAAAAAAAAAAAGTCAAATATTCCTTTAAATATCGTACCTGGGGGGTGTCTAAAGTATGCCTGTGAAGTGCCACGTGTTTCCCGTGTTTAGAACTGTCCCTGCACAAAATGACACTTCTAAAGGAAAAAAAAGCCATTTAAAACTGCTTGCGGCTTTAATGTAATGTCTGGTCCCGGTAATATGGATGAAATTCTTTAAGAAAAATGGCATAGCTACCCCATGACCCCCCCCCCTACCCCAGCCCATTACCAGCCCCTTTGGGTCTTGTATGGATATTAAGGGGAACCCCGCACATAAAATAAAAAAGGCCCTATATACTCTGAACAGCCGTATACAGGCGGTGCATACAAGACAGGGACTGTAGGTTTGTTCTTATGTAGAATCTGTTTGTAATTTTGAACAGGTACATTGTTGAAGTGTAGCTCCAGCCCAAAAATCTATTTTTAAACTTTTTGGGAAACATAGGTAAGGGTTATCACCCCTGTAACATTTGTTTTGCTGTCTGTGCCCCTGTTCAGAACATTTCACCTCACTTTCCGTCCCAATGACAACTGTTTTTGAAATGTGGAGTTTTTCTTGAAACAAGGATTGCTGATAAAGCATCAGTACAGATGAGACCCCTTTCTCCCATATTTATTCTTACAGGAGAGAATTTTCCTTTCTAGGGGTAGATTTCCTCTCACTTCCTGTTGTCTTCTTTCGTTTGCAAGTAGGAGTCGTTTGTAAGTTGGATGTTTGAAAGTAGGGACCTGCCGTATATACTCTGCAGAAATAGGCCCCTTAGTTGTTGGTGTTGGCACAACACTGTAAGCACTCAGTTACTCTTGGTTGGTGCTGGAACGCCCTGCTGTCAACTATTATATCAGGAATTTTAATTACATATAATTGTTGAACAGTGGTAGTAAAAATTGGGGCTTTGATGGTGGTGCTGGTGCCACAACACTGTAAGCCCTGACAGTTACTCTTGGTGGGTGCAGCAATGGGCCCTGCTGTGAATTATTAGATCAAGAATTGTAATTACATGCCCCTTTTGAACAGGGGCTGAAAAATTGGGCCTTTCGTGGTGGTGGTGGTGGTGGCGTTGCCACAAGACTGTAAGCCCTCAGAGTTACTCTTGGTGGGTGCAGCAATGGACCCTGCTGTGAATTATTAGATCAAGAATTGTAATTGCATGCCCCTGTTGAACAGGGGCTGAAAAATTGGGCCTTAGGCACTGGTGGCACAACACTACAACCCCTCACAGATACTGTACTTGGAGCACAGCAATGAGCCCTGTTGCAAAGTATTGCTTCAAAAATTGTAATGACACGCCCCTGTTAAACAGGGGCTGAAAAATTGGGCCTTAGGCACTGGTGCCACAACACTCCAACCCCTCACAGATACTGTACTTGGAGCACAGCAATGAGCCCTATGGCAAATTATTGCTAAAAAAAATGTAATTACACGCCCCTGTAAAACAGGGGCTGAAAAATTGGGCCTTAGCCACTGGTGGCGGCACCCATAAACAAAAATGATCTTCCAAGCTATCATCATCAATCGTATCATTGAGGACTCGGAGGAGGAGGATAGCCAGTCAACATAACAGCACAGGCACTCAGCATCAGCATCAGTCTTGAAGGGATGTGACATGTTAAAATCAATTAGTCTGTTATATCAGCATCAGGTGTGTGGTAGCTGGTGGTGATCCAAGACTGGTTCATCTTGATGAAAGTCAGTCGATCAACCGAGTCGGTGGACAGGCGCACCCTGTGATCCGTGACAAATCCTCCAGCAGCACTGAATGTGCGTTCCGAAAGAACGCTGGATGCAGGACAGGCCAGTAGCTCAATTGCATACTGTGCAAGCTCTGGCCAGTGATCCATCCTCAAGATCCAGTAAGCCAGAGGATTTTCGGTGGGGAAGGTGTCCAAGTCTGACCTTGCCCCTAGATATTCCTGCACCATGTTTATCAGACGCTGGCGATGGTTGCTGGAACCGATCATACTTTGGGGCTGCGGACTAAAGAATTGTCTGAACGCATCGGTCAGACGGCCACCTTCCCCACCGCTCCTTCTTTGACTGGCCGAAGCCTCAGCAACTCGTTGTCCAGGACCAGGAGTTTGTAACCTCCCAGTCTCTGGGAACGCGTTGCACAGACCTTTCTGCAAGGCCTCCCGGAGTTGTCTCATCCTCTGCGACGGTAACATAAGGTCCGCAACCTTACCCTTGTACCGTGGATCAAGGAGAGTGGCCAGCCAGTAATGGTCCCTCTCCTTGATCCGAAGAATACGAGGATCCTTCCGCAGACTTTGCAGGATCAGGGAGGCCATGCAGCGTAGGTTTGCTGAGGCATTCGCTCCGGAGTCCTCTGGGTCACTAAGGACGACATGATCCGCAGCCACCTCCTCCCAGCCACGTACAAGTCCACTGGTTTCTTGGGACTGTAAATCATCCCTAAAAGACTGCTGCTGATGATGCTGAGTGCCAGCCTCCACCTCCATGCTGACACAATCCTCCTCCTCCTCCTCCTCCTCCTCCTCCTCCTCTTCCTGTGCGATGGGTGGGACAGAAGGAACACTGTCTGGGTAAAGGGGGCCTTGAGAGGCAAGGAAGTCCTCCTCTTCCTGCCTCTGTTCTGCCTCAAGTGCCCTGTCCATTATTCCACGCAGCGTGTGCTCCAACAGGTGGACAAGAGGTACAGTGTCACTGATGCATGCACTGTCACTGCTCACCATCCTCGTGGCCTCCTCAAATGGTGCCAGGACAGTGCATGCATCCCTGATCATGCCCCACTGGCGTGGAGAAAAAAAACCAAGCTCCCCTGACCCTGTCCTGGTGCCGTAGTCGCACAGGTACTCATTGATGGCCCTCTGCTGCGTGTGCAGCCGCTGCAGCATGGCCAACGTTGAGTTCCACCTGGTGGGCATGTCACATATAAGGCGGTTCTTGGGCAGGTTCAACTCCTTTTGCAGCTCAGCCAGGCGAGCACTGGCATTATAAGATCTGCGGAAATGCACACAGACTTTCCTGGCCTGCCTCAGGACATCCTGTAAGCCCGGGTACCTGCCCAAGAACCGCTGCACCACCAGGTTAAGGACGTGAGCCACACAGGGCACATGGGTCAGTTGTCCCTGTCGGAGGGCGGAGAGGAGGTTGGTGCCATTGTCGCAAACCACCATTCCTGGCTTAAGCTGGCGTGGCGTCAACCACCTCTCGGCCTGGCCCTGCAGAGCAGACAGGACCTCTGCCCCAGTGTGGCTTCTGTCCCCCAAACACACCAGCGCAAGCACGGCATGGCATCTTTTTGCCTGCGTACTTGCGTAGCCCCGTGAACGGCTACGGAGCACCGCTGGTTCATAGGACAAACCACAGGAAGAGGCCATGGAGGAAGAAGAAGAGGAGGGGGTGGAGGAGAGAGGTGTGTCACAACCAGTAGTAGCATTTTGGAGGCGTGGCGGTGGGACAACCTCCAACACTACTGCACCTTGTCCTGGATCCTTCCCAGCTGCCAAAAGAGTGACCCAATGGGCCGTGAAAGAAAGGTAACGTCCCTGTCCATGCCTGCTGGACCATGAGTCAGCGGTAATATGCACCTTACCGCTGACCGCCCTGTCCAGCGAGGCCAAGACATTGCCTTCCACATGCCGGTAGAGAGCCGGAATAGCCTTCCGTGAGAAAAAGTGGCGTTTGGGAACCTGCCACTGAGGAACCGCACATTGCACAAACTCACGGAAGGGGGCCGAGTCTACCAACTGAAAAGGCAGCAGTTGAAGCGCTAGCAATTTAGCCAAGCTAGCATTCAACCGCTGGGCATGTGGATGGCTGGGAGTGAACTTCTTTCGACGGTCCAGCAGCTGGGGCAGGGAAATTTGCCTGCTAGAATCGGACGTCGGTGTACTGCTAGCAGAGTGGCCGCAAGTACTTGGCTGTGACACACCTAATTCTACACCTTCATTCCTCTCAGTGCATGTTTCAGAGAGGACTGAAGTTATAGTGGGGTTGGAGATCCCAGCTGATGCGGTGCAAGGAGAGGTCCGCTTTGTTCTTTGGTGTGGGTCTTTGAGGTAGGCTTGCCAACGAGCTGCATGGCAGGTCAACATATGTCTGGTCAGGCATGTGGTACCCAAGCGGCTGATGTTTTGGCCACGCGATATACGCTTGAGACATATGTTGCAAACAGCAGCTGTGCGATCTGATGCACTAGCCTCAAAAAAGGCCCACACCAAAGAACTTTTTGAATGACGGGCAGAGGCAGCGCCCTGCACAGGCGGAGCTCTGCGGTGTGATTCCGTCGGTGTACTGCCCTTACGCTGGCCACCAAAGGGCATCCTGCCTCGTTGGAGATGTGCCTCCTCCTCATCCTCCTCCTCTCTCCTATTAGGCACCCACGTGGAGTCAGTGACCTCATCATCACCTCCCTCCTCATCACTGGAGCCAATCTGGCAGTATGCTGCAGCTGCTGGAACATGACTGCCAGATTGGTGTCCTTCTTGAGCATCCCCTCTGTCTGCTCTCACGCTACTGCCTTCCTCTAGCTGGGTTTCATCATCAGACCCTTCGAAACGCTGGGCATCCTCCTGGAGCATGTACCCAACACTGTGCTGAAACAGTTCGGGGGACTCCTCAGGAGGAGGACATGGTGGGTCTAGGGAAGGAGTGACTGATGATGAGTCTGACATTGATACCAGGGAAGAGGACGCTTTGGCAGCTGCTTTTCCAGTACCCTGAGCCTGGGTGAGAGAGGATGAGGAGGAGGAGGAGGGCTTGGTCATCCACTCTACCAAGTCTTCGGCATGATGTGGCTCAACATGTCCAGCTGCCGAAAAGAAGGACAAGCGTGTCCCATGGCCATGTGCTGATGACAATGCACCGCGTCCACGACCAGCACTGTTGCCCCCAGACACAGAGCCTGCTTGCCCTCTTTTATTGCCTCCTGACTGTCTGCCTCTCCTTGTTTGCCTTCCAGACATTCTAATAGATGGCCTGCAGGGAGATGGGAAAAAAGCAATAAGGGCTACCTTCAGGTGTCCTTCTCTGTCCCTGGAAACAAGGACTTTGACAGTGAAAGAAACTGACACACTCTCCCTACCTACAGTTTTCTGTCCCTAGAAAAAATGTTTTTTTTAAGCACAATTTAGCACAAGGAGAATTCACTCACTGTCCTTCCAGGTCCCTGGAAACAAGGACTTTGACAGTGAAAGAAACTGACACACTCTCCCTACCTACAGTTTTCTGTCCCTAGAAAAAATGTTTTTTTTAAGCACAATTTAGCACAAGGAGAATTCACTCACTGTCCTTCCAGGTCCCTGGAAACAAGGACTTTGACAGTGAAAGAAACTGACACACTCTCCCTACCTACAGTTTTCTGTCCCTAGAAAAAATGTTTTTTTTAAGCACAATTTAGCACAAGGAGAATTCACTCACTGTCCTTCCAGGTCCCTGGAAACAAGGACTTTGACAGTGAAAGAAACTGACACACTCTCCCTACCTACAGTTTTCTGTCCCTAGAAAAAATGTTTTTTTTAAGCACAATTTAGCACAAGGAGAATTCACTCACTGTCCTTCCAGGTCCCTGGAAACAAGGACTTTGACAGTGAAAGAAACTGACACACTCTCCCTACCTACAGTTTTCTGTCCCTAGAAAAAAATGTTTTTTTTAAGCACAATTTAGCACAAGGAGAATTCACTCACTGTCCTTCCAGGTCCCTGGAAACAAGGACTTTGACAGTGAAAGAAACTGACACACTCTCCCTACCTACAGTTTTCTGTCCCTAGAAAAAATGTTTTTTTTAAGCACAATTTAGCACAAGGAGAATTCACTCACTGTCCTTCCAGGTCCCTGGAAACAAGGACTTTGACAGTGAAAGAAACTGACACACTCTCCCTACCTACAGTTTTCTGTCCCTAGAAAAAATGTTTTTTTTAAGCACAATTTAGCACAAGGAGAATTCACTCACTGTCCTTCCAGGTCCCTGGAAACAAGGACTTTGACAGTGAAAGAAACTGACACACTCTCCCTACCTACAGTTTTCTGTCCCTAGAAAAAATGTTTTTTTTTAAGCACAATTTAGCACAAGGAGAATTCACTCACTGTCCTTCCAGGTCCCTGGAAACAAGGACTTTGACAGTGAAAGAAACTGACACACTCTCCCTACCTACAGTTTTCTGTCCCTAGAAAAAATGTTTTTTTTAAGCACAATTTAGCACAAGGAGAATTCACTCACTGTCCTTCCAGGTCCCTGGAAACAAGGACTTTGACAGTGAAAGAAACTGACACACTCTCCCTACCTACAGTTTTCTGTCCCTAGAAAAAATTTTTTTTTTAAGCACAATTTAGCACAAGGAGAATTCACTCACTGTCCTTCCAGGTCCCTGGAAACAAGGACTTTGACAGTGAAAGAAACTGACACACTCTCCCTACCTACAGTTTTCTGTCCCTAGAAAAAATGTTTTTTTTAAGCACAATTTAGCACAAGGAGAATTCACTCACTGTCCTTCCAGGTCCCTGGAAACAAGGACTTTGACAGTGAAAGAAACTGACACACTCTCCCTACCTACAGTTTTCTGTCCCTAGAAAAAATGTTTTTTTTAAGCACAATTTAGCACAAGGAGAATTCACTCACTGTCCTTCCAGGTCCCTGGAAACAAGGACTTTGACAGTGAAAGAAACTGACACACTCTCCCTACCTACAGTTTTCTGTCCCTAGAAAAAATGTTTTTTTTAAGCACAATTTAGCACAAGGAGAATTCACTCACTGTCCTTCCAGGTCCCTGGAAACAAGGACTTTGACAGTGAAAGAAACGGACACACTCTCCCTACCTACAGTTTTCTGTCCCTAGAAAAAATGTTTTTTTTAAGCACAATTTAGCACAAGGAGAATTCACTCACTGTCCTTCCAGGTCCCTGGAAACAAGGACTTTGACAGTGAAAGAAACTGACACACTCTCCCTACCTACAGTTTTCTGTCCCTAGAAAAAATGTTTTTTTTAAGCACAATTTAGCACAAGGAGAATTCACTCACTGTCCTTCCAGGTCCCTGGAAACAAGGACTTTGACAGTGAAAGAAACTGACACACTCTCCCTACCTACAGTTTTCTGTCCCTAGAAAAAATGTTTTTTTTAAGCACAATTTAGCACAAGGAGAATTCACTCACTGTCCTTCCAGGTCCCTGGAAACAAGGACTTTGACAGTGAAAGAAACTGACACACTCTCCCTACCTACAGTTTTCTGTCCCTAGAAAAAATGTTTTTTTTAAGCACAATTTAGCACAAGGAGAATTCACTCACTGTCCTTCCAGGTCCCTGGAAACAAGGACTTTGACAGTGAAAGAAACTGACACACTCTCCCTACCTACAGTTTTCTGTCCCTAGAAAAAATGTTTTTTTTAAGCACAATTTAGCACAAGCACAAAACACACTGACACTCTCCCTACCTATCCTTCTCTTTCCCTAAACTAAAGGAATCCAGGTTAAGCAAGAAAGAAATAAAAGTCACTGTCCCTGCCTATGCTTCTCTTTCCCTGCTCCGGAACACACTACACTAGGCCGCCGTGCTGGCGGCCTTTTATAGTGTGGGGCGTGTACTAAACACCCTCAGCAATAATTGGCCACAGGCATCCTGCCTGTGGCCAATCATTGCTCTCCTCGCTGCCGGTGCTGTGATTGGCCAAGCATGCGGGGTCACAGTGCATGCTTGGCCAATCACAGCGCCTGGATGACACTGCGATGGCGTAGTGCATTGTGGGCCGTTCGCGTCACTCGAATTTGGCGCGAACGGCCCAAATCGTTCGATCTTCGTCGAACGATCGAACAGCCGATGTTCGAGTCGAACGTATGTTCGACTCGAACACGAAGCTCATCCCTACACAGCAGCTATACAGGGACGTAAGACTCCATGTGGTTGGATTGGGTACTTCCTAGAAGACATCCATGTTATGCATAGTTATGTGTTAAAAGTTGCATACTTAATGTATTTGCTAAACTGAACACGGTAGTATATGCATTTAGGTACCTTGTATTTTGTCTAAACAGTAAGCCTTCCAGGGGAAGTAATACGGACAAAAAGAGATAAGAAAGCACCACCGCCTGAGAGGAGGCTCTAGCTGTGCTGACTCGGTACCTTCCTCTCCTGTGTTGCCAAATGCACCTGTACAGGATGAGCCATTACCTCTGTCAGGTATGGCGGCTTCCCCAGTGAAGCCTGGGCCTGTATATGTCACTGAGGACACTTTATCAGCTGCCCTAAATAATCTGGAGGAAAAAATTGCTACCTTAATCGCTAAGTCCTCTAAAAAGGACAATAAGCGAAGCAGGTCTCTTCCAGTATTGGACCTCCCTTCAGAAGTACCTGAGGGAGGAGGATGAGGAGGAGGAGGCTACATCAGCAGAGGATGAGGAGCCAGATTTTAAGGTCACAGGTACAATGCTATAGCAGTGCATTTAAGTTAACCTCTGCGGAGGTAACGGAATTACCTGTCTCCTCCCTAGGGTCATTAAGATCCCTGCAAGGTGCATGCTCCTTCCCGGTTCATCCGTTACTAGAGGATCTAATATACGCAAACTGGCAACATCCAGATAAGCGTTTCTCGCCTCCAAAAAGGTTTAACATTCTTTATCCTATGGGGGAATTTTTTTTAAAGAAATGGAGCCTGCCTGCGGTAGTTGCGGCTATTTCTTGTGTAAATAAAAACCTGACATGTCCGGTGGATAATGTACAAGGGTTTAAAAGATCCTTCTGAGAGGAAGTTGAAATCCTCCTTCCTTTTGGCCGGCTCAATTACCCAACCTGCAGTAGCAGCAGTCGGTATGTGTCAGGTCATCAGCCAACAGGTAAAGCAGGGGCTGAAGGAACTGCCTTCAGAGCAGGCTAGAAATTGGGAAAATTTGCCTAAAGCCTTATGCTTCACAGTGGATGCCATGAGAGATTCTATCATACAGGCATCACGCCTTACACTCCAGCTGGTACAGATGCGCAGAGTACTTTGGCTTAAGCATTGGTCAGCGGAAACCCCATGCAAAAAGCTGTTGGCAAGTTCCCGTACCATGGCAAACGCCTATTTGGGGAAGATTTAGAAAAATATATACAGAAGATATCAAGTGGTAAAACGACTTTTACCTGAGAGAAAGAAAAACAAGAGATCTTGTTTTAAACGCTCTCTCTCCCCAGCTCCCGGGAAATCTGACTCCAACCAGTGGCGGCGGCCTGTTTTAGCCGCCCACAAAAGCCAAGGGGCAAGCTCAGAAGAACAAGAAGCCGTGGGGTGCAAGAGCTAATAAGCAAGCCCCCAAAGCCTCTCAGTGAAGGGGCGCCCCCGCTCGGCCGAGTGGGAGGAAGGCTTTATCAGTTCTGAGCGACTTGGGGGTCAGAAATCCAGGACAATTGGGTAGTATCCACAATATCCTCAGGGTACAAACTGGAATTTCGAGAGATCCCACCTTCTCAATTCCGAGGTTCAAGACTCTCCAAGGATCCACAAAAAAGAGAATCCTTCTTCAAAGGTTTGAATCACTTAATGGCTCAAGGGGTAGTTACAGACGTACCCCAAAAAGAGCGAGGTGCAGGTTTTTACTCAAACCTCTTTGTGATTCCAAAGCCAAATGGAGATGTCAGACCCATCCTGGATCTAAAATCCCTAAATCGGTTCCTGAACGATCGCCATTTTCGAATGGAAACGATCCGATCCGTGGCCGCCACTTTAAAGGGCGGAAAATTCATGGCGCCCATAGATATCAAGGACGCACATTTACACATACCCATCCTCCCCGCTCACCAAAGATTCCTAAGGTTTGCGGTAGAAGATCGCCACTTTCAATTTGTGGCTCTGCCGTTTGGTGTAGCCACCGCGCCCATAGTATTCACAAAGGTGCTAGCTCCTCTGTTAGCAAACCTAAGAACACGGGGCATTGCGGTAACAGCCTATCTGGACGATCTACTAGTAATAGATCAGTCAAAGGAGGGATTGGGTCACGCTGTACACACTACAGTAGGATACCTGGAGCATTTAGGATGGATTATGTGACAGCAGGAAGGTTAAGTCACCTGGTTGCATCCAGGGGGGTAGATATATTTCTCCCAGATTCAGGCTTTATGCCGACTTATACAACTAGGGAGTTGATGAAGCCCAGCTGAGGCTAGTGGGCTCATGAATGACTCATACCTCTAGGGAGAGTGCTGGGCGTCGTGAGGCAGGGAGTTGATGAGACCAGCTGAAGCCTGTCAGTTCGTTTAAGGCCTCTATAAAAACTCCCAGATTCATTAGGTGTTTGCTCATGCCTGGAACCAGACCTGTGTGGACTGTCTAGGGAGAGTGAACCCCTGTGCGGTGAGGCAAAGCCTGTGTGGCTATTTGTTTGGACTTTTACTAAACCAGGGACTTAGGGACTAGGACAGCACCAGGCTGATCCCAGTTGTTAGTTTAGGAAACCTGCATGTTTAGTCAGAGGTCAAACTGACCAGGATTTATTTTGTTTATGTTTCTTTTTGGCTTTGCTGTGTTTTTGTCACTGTACATAGAGAAATAAACCGCACCTTTTGATTTTGAAAACCACAACCTCCGTCTGCTGGCCCTGTTTTTGTGTGGGGAGCCCAACCAGGGGGTCACACACACCCGCTACCGAGTTAACCCCCTCACAGTTGGTGGAGAACCAGTGGCAGTTTTTTTTAAGCCAGCATGGAGGAGATACTGAAACAGCTGGCTCTAGCAAATGCCAATCAACAGCAGACAAATGCAGGTTTGCAAAGGAGCCTTGCAGCCCAGCAGCAAGCTCATCAACAAGCCCAGCAGCAATCTGAGGCCCGCTTCATAGACCGGTTACAGAAGCAAGAGCAGAGACTACAACAAATGGAAGCAGTAATGCAGCAACGTCCGCAGACCAGTGAGGAAAGCCGTCCCACTAATACCGCGTCCTTTGGGGTGAGTCGTTTATTGACAAAAATGACTGGAGAGGATGATCCAGAGGTATTTTTGACCACATTTGAAAGGACTGCTGAAAGAGAAAAGTGGCCTGAGGAGCAGTGGGCTGGACTGGTGGCTCCTCTGTTAACTGGTGAATCGCAGAAGGCTTACTATGACCTAGAGCCTGACCAAGCAAAAGACTATGTGATGCTAAAAGCTGAAATATTGGCAAGGCTGGGTGTCACCCTGGCTGTCCGGGCTCAGCGTGTGCATAACTGGACTTTCCAGCTTGGAAAACCCCCCAGGTCTCAAATGTATGATCTCATTCACCTGAGCAGGAAGTGGCTACAGCCAGAGACTTTGTCCGCACCAGAGATTGTGGAACGTGTTGTAATGGATCGGTTTTTGAGAGCTCTTCCTACTGCCATCCAAAAGTGGGTAAGCCATGGAGACCCAGAGACGGCCGGTGGTCTTGTGGATCGTGTAGAGAAATACTTGGCTACAGAGAACCTGACGGCCTCTTCCAGAGACTCTCGGACTTTCCACCCTAAGACCAGACCATCCCCAGGGGCGGATAAGAGGATTCCAAGGGGTGAGGGTGGAGAGAGTGAGAGGGTGGGAGCTCTACCCAAAGTTTGGCGAGAACAGCCTGGGAAGTCAGGGGCTCAAGAGGCAGCCAAATGGATTGTTTGCTACCGCTGCCGGCAAGCGGGACATATTGCAGCAAATTGCCCGGTTGTGGAGGAACCCATGCAATGTGACTTTCTGATGGACAGACGTCAGTCGCTGTGTGCGACAGTCGCATGCACTGCCATTCGGGGAACTGAGAAACATTTATGCAAAATGTGTATTAATGGTAGAAATGTTGTGGTATTACTGGATTCAGGTAGCCTTGTGACCCTGATAAAGGTTGAATTAGTTAAAACAGAGGTCTCTGGGAATAGCAAGGTAGCTGTTATTTGTGTGCATGGGGACACCCGAGAGTATCCAGTGACTACAGTGTGTTTCGAGACCCCCAAAGGTACCCTCTCTCATCCAGTGGGGTTAGTATCTCAATTACCGCATGATGCCATTGTGGGAAGGGATTTTCCGAAGTTCTGGGAACTGTGGGATGATCCTGAGGCCCCCACTGGTGCCCCTATGTACCAGGAATGTGATAGCCAGAACTCCTCTGAGAGTGGTGAGGACTCTCCAGAATTTCCCTTGTCAGTATTTGCAGGGGAGACTCAAGAAACTGGAGAGGAGCCCACCTCCTCAGACGAAAACCTACCGTCTGTGGAGTTTTCTGATCTGGAGGTTCACAGGGAAAATTTTGCCACAGAACAGTTAAAAGACCCCGCCCTAATAAAGGCACGGGAAAACGTAGTGGAAATAGATGGCGAGTTAGTGAACCCAGATAATACCTGCACTTACCCATACTTCAGTGTAGAGAAGGACCTACTGTATCGGGTGGCAAAAAGGGCAGAAGAAACCGTTGAGCAGCTTGTGGTGCCCAAACCTTACAGGAAGTTGGTGTTGGAGTTGGCCCATGGGCACATTCTTGGAGGTCATCTGGGGACAGAGAAAACCCGAGAGAGGGTATTACAGAGATTCTATTGGCCTGGGGTGATGAAGGACATAGAAAATTATTGTTCCTCCTGCCCTGTGTGTCAGAGGTCGGCCCCGATGCCACATTTCCGTAGCCCGCTGGTCCCTCTACCCATCATTGAGGTCCCGTTTGAGAGAATCGCAATGGATTTGGTAGGTCCTATAATCAAGTCCGCTAGGGGGCACCAGTACATATTGGTTATAATGGACTATGCCACCCGTTATCCAGAAGCGATCCCTCTCAGAAATACCTCGGCCAAAACCATAGCCAAAGAGCTATCTCTTGTTTTTAGCCGGGTGGGTATTTGTAAAGAACTGCTTACGGACCAAGGTACACCCTTTATGTCCCGGGTTATGAAAGAGCTGTGTAAATTGCTCAAAGTGACGCAATTGCGTACATCTGTGTATCACCCCCAAACCGATGGGCTGGTTGAAAGATTCAACAAAACCCTAAAACAAATGTTGAAGAAAGTGGTGGATAGAGATGGAAAGGATTGGGACTGTCTACTTCCTTATTTGATGTTTGCTATTAGGGAGGTGCCCCAATCCTCTACGGGATTCTCCCCCTTTGAGTTACTGTATGGGAGACACCCAAGAGGGCTGTTGGATATTGCCAAGGAAACTTGGGAAAGTGAGAGTTCTCCCCACAGGAGTGTGATTGAGCATGTCGCCCTGATGCAAGATCGAATTGCACAGGTAATGCCCATCGTGAAGGAACATTTGGCCCAAGCGCAGTTGGCACAGCAGAGAGTGTACAACCGTGGAGCAAAGACCCGTACCTTTTCCCCGGGGGATAGGATATTGGTACTTGTCCCTACGGTTGAAAGTAAATTCCTTGCCAAATGGCAAGGCCCCTACGAGATAATGGAAAAAGTGAGCGAAGTGAATTACAAGGTCAGACAACCAGGAAGGCGAAAGCCCGAACAGATATATCACGTTAATCTGTTGAAAGCCTGGAGGGATAGAGAGTCCCTAGTCGCAGAAACTTGGTCACCAGCTCAAACTGGTTGCGTGATTCCGGAGGTTGGAATAGCAGCCACCTTGTCACAACCCCAACAACAGGAGGTTAAGGAGTTTGTGCTTCGCAACAAGGAGGTGTTCTCTGAGCTGCCGGGACAAACATCTGGGGTAGAGCATGATATTATTACCCCGCCCGGTGAAAGGGTGAAGTTAAAACCCTATCGGATCCCAGAGGCCCGACGGGAGGCAATACGGGAGGAAGTACAGAAAATGCTGAACTTAGGGGTGATAGAGGAGTCCCAAAGTGATTGGTCTAGTCCCATTGTGTTGGTGCCTAAACCGGATGGGAGCTGGCGATTTTGTAACGATTTTCGTCAGTTGAACAAAGTTACAAAATTTGACACCTACCCCATGCCACGTATAGATGAGTTGATCGACCGGCTGGGAACAGCCCGATACATGACGACTCTTGACCTCACAAAAGGGTATTGGCAAATTCCCCTGGCCAAGTCGGCCAAAGAGAAAACCGCATTTGTAACCCCAGACGGGGCGTTCCAATATAAGAGAATGCCGTTCGGGTTACAGAATGCGCCGGCCACATTCCAGCGGAAAATGGACCAGATACTGAGGCCCCATCGGAAGTATGCTGCGGCTTACCTGGATGACGTAATTGTCCATAGCACAGATTGGGCCTCACATCTGCCAAAAGTGCAAGCAGTCCTAGACTCTATCCGGGAAGCGGGGTTTACGGCTAACCCCAAGAAGTGTACCATTGGGCAGGAGGAGGCCAAATATCTTGGGTACACCATTGGCAGGGGAGTAATAAAACCCCAACTCAACAAAGTCGAGGCCATCCAGAGTTGGCCACGTCCCAACAGCAAGAAGCAGGTACGAGCCTTTCTGGGAATCGCGGGTTATTATCGGCGCTTCATTCCCCACTTTGCTTCTAAGGCTGTGCCCCTAACCAACCTGACGAAAGGGAAAGGGTCGGTCATGATTAAATGGACCCCCGAGGCTGAGGCAGCATTCCAATTCTTGAAACAAGCCTTATGTAGCCAGCCAGTGTTGTACTCACCCGACTTCTCTAAAGACTTTGTCGTACAAAGTGATGCGTCAGATGTGGGGTTAGGAGCAGTATTGTCCCAGGTCTGGAACGGGGAAGAGCACCCAGTCATTTACCTCAGCAGGAAGTTGAAGTCCCATGAGGTAAATTACGCCACGGTTGAAAAGGAGTGTTTAGCGGTGAAGTGGGCTCTAGATTCCCTTCGGTACTATCTGCTAGGTAGGCACTTTGACATGGTTACGGATCACGCTCCGTTAAAGTGGATGGCTCAAAACAAGGAGACAAATAGAAGAGTGAATAGGTGGTTCCTGGCCCTACAGGAATTCAACTTCACAGTAAAGCATCGCCCTGGCGTTCAAATGGGGAATGTGGATGCTTTGTCTCGAGTACATGAATGCCTGATTGCTGGTGTTCCAACCCCAAGGTTAAAACAAGAGGGGGGGGTATGTGACAGCAGGAAGGTTAAGTCACCTGGTTGCATCCAGGGGGGTAGATATATTTCTCCCAGATTCAGGCTTTATGCCGACTTATACAACTAGGGAGTTGATGAAGCCCAGCTGAGGCTAGTGGGCTCATGAATGACTCATACCTCTAGGGAGAGTGCTGGGCGTCGTGAGGCAGGGAGTTGATGAGACCAGCTGAAGCCTGTCAGTTCGTTTAAGGCCTCTATAAAAACTCCCAGATTCATTAGGTGTTTGCTCATGCCTGGAACCAGACCTGTGTGGACTGTCTAGGGAGAGTGAACCCCTGTGCGGTGAGGCAAAGCCTGTGTGGCTATTTGTTTGGACTTTTACTAAACCAGGGACTTAGGGACTAGGACAGCACCAGGCTGATCCCAGTTGTTAGTTTAGGAAACCTGCATGTTTAGTCAGAGGTCAAACTGACCAGGATTTATTTTGTTTATGTTTCTTTTTGGCTTTGCTGTGTTTTTGTCACTGTACATAGAGAAATAAACCGCACCTTTTGATTTTGAAAACCACAACCTCCGTCTGCTGGCCCTGTTTTTGTGTGGGGAGCCCAACCAGGGGGTCACACACACCCGCTACCGAGTTAACCCCCTCACAATTATAAATTTACAAAAATCCTCTCTCCAGGCCCAAAGAAGGATAGTGTACCTGGGCATGATCATAGATACAGCCCAAAACGGGGTATACCTGCCAGAACCGAAGATACAGTCTCTGAAAGACCTGATCCACAAGGTCAAAGCAAACAAGAGGCCGTCTATTCGCCTTTGCATGAGACTATTGGGAAAGATGGTAGCCTCCTTCGAGGCGGTCCCTTACGCCCAGTTTCATTCGAGACTACTTCAAGGCAATATTTTAGCTTCCTGGAACAGGAAGAGCCAAGCTCTGGATATACCCATGCGCCTGTCCTCACAAGTACGCCACAGCTTCGATTGGTGGCTAGAAGCCAGGAATTTACGGAAGGGAAAGTCCTTCCTCCCAGTGGCCTGGAAGGTGGTATCTAGGGATGCCAGCCTATCGGGCTGGGGTGCAGTATTCGAGGAGGCTTCTACCCAGGGAACCTGGGCCAAGACTCAGGGGATCCTGCCCATCAATGTGCTAGAGATCCGGGCGGTATATCTAGCCCTCAAAACCTGGACATACAGGTTACAGGGCTACCCAGTTCGGGTTCAATCCGACAATGCTACTGCAGTAGCTTACATCAATCACCAAGGAGGCACCCGCAGTCGGGCAGCCCAAAGAGAGGTGAACCGGATCCTGGCATGGGCAGAAGAGCATGTACCTTGCCTTTCTGCAATCTTCATTCCAGGGATAGAAAATTGGCAAGCAGACTACCTGAGTCGTCAGCAGCTGCTACCAGGAGAGTGGTCTCTTCACCCCGAGATCTTTCAGGCCATATGTCTGAGATGGGGAAACCCAGATGTAGACCTGCTAGCTGCCAGGTTCAACAAGAAATTGGACAACTTTGTGTCCAGAACGAGAGATCCTCTAGCCTACGGGACAGACGCTCTAATAATACAGACGCTCTAATAACTCCATGGAATCAGTTCTCACTGATCTATGCATTCCCTCCGATCCCTCTTCTACAAAGACTGCTTTGCAGGATCAAGGAGGAGGGAATACCAGTAATCCTAGTGGCCCCAAACTGGCCCAGGAGGCCTTGGTACGCCGAGATTGTAAAAATGGCGATAGGAAGGCCCTGGAAGTTTCCACTTCGACACGACCTGCTGTCACAGGGTCCAGTATTCCACCCTTCCTTACAAAGGCTAAAGTTGACGGCCTGGCTGCTGAGACCCACATTTTGAAAAAGAGAGGGGTCTCTGGTCCGGCTCTTTCTACGCTCATTAATGCTAGAAAGCCAGCCTCCAGACTCATCTATCAGAGAGTCTGGAGAGCATACGTTTCCTGGTGTGAATCCAGATGTTGGAATCCTCAGAAATATGAAATAAGTAGGATTCTTGCTTTTTGCCAGTTAGGAGTGGATATGAATTTAGCCCTTAGCACCATCAAAGGGCAAATATCGGCTCTATCAGTCTTCTTTCAGAGACCATTGGCATCTCACTCCCTAGTTCAGACATTCATTAAGGGGGTACTGAGGATAAATCCTCCAGTTAGGACTCCCTTGTGTCCATGGGATTTGAATTTGGTATTGTCAGTGTTGCAAAAGCAACCTTTTGAACCTATTCGCCATATTCCTTTAATTATATTGAGTAGGAAGTTGGCCTTTCTGATTGCTATAGCTTCTGCTAGGAGAGTATCAGAGCTAGCAGCTCTTTCTTGTAAAGAGCCTTATCTAATTTGTCACAAGGACAAAATCGTACTACGACCCCATCCGGCTTTTCTACCTAAGGTGGTGTCGGCTTTTCACTTGAATCAAGACATTGTTCTGCCTTCCTTTTTTCCAAACCCGCGGACGGCGGGGGAAAAATTATTACACTCTCTAGATCTAGTGAGAGCGGTAAGGGTGTATCTGCAAGCAACCGCTCAGATACGTAAAACAGATGTTTTGTTTATTTTACCAGATGGGCCCAAGAAGGGCCAAGCGGTATCAAAATCCACCATTTCCAGGTGGATTAGACAAGTAATTGTTCAAGCTTATGGTTTAAAGAACAGGACTCCTCCTTTTCCTGTTAAGGTGCACTCTACCAGGGCGATAAGTGCTTCATGGGCAGTGCACCACCAGGCTTCGATGGCTCAGATCTGTAAAGCTGCAACTTGGTCTTCAGTCCATACATTTTCCAAATTCTATCAAATAGATGTGAAAGGACATGAGGATTCCGCCTTTGGGCGAAGTGTGCTGCAGGCAGCAGTATAGGGCTTCTGGTCCGCAAGCGGCCTGTTTTGATCTGTGTCTCCCCCCCTTCATATGAGCATTGCTCTGGGACGTCCCATTATGTAATGACTAGCTCTGTGTCCCGTGGTGTACGATAAAGAAAATAGGATTTTTATAACAGCTTACCTGTAAAATCCTTTTCTTGGAGTACACCACGGGACACAGAGGTCCCCCCCTTCTTATGGGAACCTTACTGCTTTGCTACAAAACTGAGGTACTTCCCTGATGGGAGGGGTTATATGGAGGGGAACTGTCTTCCATTGGTTGTGCCAGTGTCCAATCACCGCTGGTGACCCTTAACCCATTATGTAATGACTAGCTCTGTGTCCCGTGGTGTACTCCAAGAAAAGGATTTTACAGGTAAGCTGTTATAAAAATCCTATTTTTTCAAGCAAATTTCACCTAAGCAGTACTGTTGGCAAGATAAGAAGTGAATTTTGCTGAAATTTAAAGTATTTGTGAACAGACTGCAAAAGACCATTGTAATACAGTACATGATATGGAATTACATTACAATGCACCTTTATTTCTCTTAAAATGTTTTCCTTTTTTTGGAATTTTGGATTTGGCAAATGATGTCACAGCTTCATCAGTTACTCTTAACTATAGCAGGGGGTGGGATGTTTAGTAAGAGGCGGGCTTAATTATACACACAGTGGAGAGGTTCCACTGGAGCCATTCTTGTCAAAACTCAAACTGGTCCTGGACCAATCTGTCTGCCCGCTGTGTCAGTAATGCCGCCCGCTGTCTAATTTAAGACCACCCTCTGCCCACCTACGACTGTGCTGTTTGAATCTACTGTGCCCAAATATGGAATGGCAAAATATTAAAATACCCTATATTACCAAAAGTATTGGGACACCTGCCTTTGCACACACATGAACTTTAATGGCATCCCAGTCTTAGTTCGTAAGGTTAAATATTGAGTTGGCCCAGCCTTTGCAGCTATAACAGCTTCAACTCTTCTGGGAAGGCTGTCCACAAGGTTTAGGATTGTATCTATGGGAATGTTTGACCATTCTTCCAGAAGCACATTTATGAGGTCAGGCACTGATTTTGGACGAGATGTCTTGGTATGCTGACAACTTAAGAGTTCCCTTCACTGGAACTAAGGGGCCAAGCCAACCCCTGAAAAACAACCCCACACCATAATCCCCCCCTTCATCAAATGTTTTAGACCGGTGCACAAAGCAAGGTCCATAAAGGTCCCCCATACTTAAAAAACCCTCACTAAACCCCACCTGTTTCAATAACTTAAGACCCATCTCCCTGCTCCTGTTTGCCTCCAAGCTCATCGAACTCCTTGTCCATGACCTAATAAGTCGCTACCTCACGGACAACAACCTTCTTGACCCCCTACAGTCCGCCTTCTGTCCACAACATTCCACTGAAACTGCCCTACTAAAACTCACCAATGACCTACTAACTGCTAAAACCAATGGCCATTACTCCATACTCATACTCTTAGACCTCTGTGCTGCCTTCGACACATTAGACCATCTGCTCCTCCCTCAGCAAACTACACTCCCTTGGCCTCCGTGATTCTGCTTTATCCTGGTTCTCCTCCTACCTATCTCAGCGCACTTTCAGTGTTACTTACAACTCCATTTCCTCCGCTCCTCTTCCTCTTTCTGTTGGGGTACCCCAAGGCTCCGTCCTTGGGCCCCTCCTATTCTCGCTCTATACCTCTTCCCCGGGCCAGTTGATAACCTCCCATGGCTTCCAATATCACCTCTACGCCGATGACACCCAGATCTAACTCTCCACTCCCCCCCCCCTCGATCTCCTCACAGAGCTCAAACTTACTGAATGACATATCGGTATGGATGTCACACCACTTTCTCACACTCAATCTTTCTAAAACTGAGCTTGTTATATTTCCTCCTTCCCGACCCCCCCCATCCCATTACTTTACCTTTAAGATCAACAGCACAACCATTGGTCCCATTCTTCAGTCATCCACCACAGTTGTTTTCCGTGGTCTTCCAGGTCTTTTGGTATTGCTGAGCTCACCGGTGCGTTTTTTCTTTTTAAGGATGTTCCAGTTGATTTGGCCACACCTAATGTTTTTTCTATTTCTCTGATGGGTTTGTTTTGTTTTTTCAGCCTAATGATGGCTTGCTTCACTGATAGTGACAGCTCTTTGGATTTCATATTGAGAGTTGACAGCAACAGATTCCAAATGCAAATAGCACACTTCAAATGAACTCTGGACCTTTTATCTGCTCCTTGTAAATGGCATAATGAGGGAATAACACTCCTGGCCATGGAACAGCTGAGCAGCCAATTGTCCCATTACTTTTGGTCCCTTAAAAAGTGGGAGGCACATATACAAACTGTTGTAATTCCTACACCGTTCACCTGATTTGGATGTAAATACCCTCAAATTAAAGCTGAAAGTCTGCAGTTAAAGCACATCTTGTTCGTTTCATTTCAAATCCATTGTGGTGGTGTATAGAGCCAAAAAGATTAGAATTGTGTCGATGTCCCAATATTTATGGACCTGACTGTATCTCCTAAACAGTGCACGTTTAGAAAATATTTACTGTATCTATGAGCAAGCCTTACTATGGGATTACCTATAGGTGAAAGTCAACCATGGTATTTTACTCTCACTTTAACTCTTCACTATAACACAGAAGTTGAATCAAACTCAATTTTACTTCAGCTAATTGCAGTACAGATGATGTTTTTACAGTCTTTTGAAGTGTAAGAAGGCAATTGCTTTCTCACGCTCTGCCTCTGCAAAGTGCTAACACTGACCGAGGGAACATAGAAATAAATAGGGACTAGATAGAAATGAACTAACTGGCACTAAACAGAAGGGGAGGACAGAGGGAGATACAAAAATTACATAGTAAACAAGTTGTAGTGATGCAAAACCGCCACTAGATGTCAGCATACTACAAAACAATAAGAATAACCTGATGCAGTTCAATAAAACACAGAAAAATGACATGAAAGCGGGATAAAACAAGGGGTATCTTTGCTCGTGCATCAGATTGGAGTGTGATGAGATTGTTTACAGCCAAACACAATCTGATCAATGCAGGTGACAAAACTCACGTAGAAAAACAGCATGGCAATGTAGCATTATACAGTACAGACCAAAGCCCAAGTAGGTTCATTTTAGTTTACTTTTCTCTGTAGATGCAGTTCCACTATTTGGATCACCAGAGGCGAGTATAAATCTCTGCTTTTGTAGCGCAGTTTGTACCGCTGAACTTTTTAACCTTTAATGTAAATTTTCAAATGTCAACCCTTTTAACTGCGACGGTGATTCACCAGAGCCAGGAAAACACGATTAGTCTTGGCCTTTGTGTGACATCTTTTTTTGTACATTCTCCATGCTAGTCCACAGATGATTACAGCTTCTGAAGAGGGGCAAACTCAGGGGTTTATCCTATCAGGCCGCAGCCGTTAAATTCTTTCTGAGAAACAAATTGTTACGACAAACCAGCCAACAGCGAAACGGCAAGAGAGGCTGTTCTCTAACCCTTTAATGTTGTAAGACAAAAAGAAATGCCATTTAAAAAGGTCAGTCAACCTGGTTTCATCTCGTAGGAGGAGTGGTGAAATATCTGCATCTGAGTTCTCAGCTCCACCCACCTGCTGTGACCGTTATGTCCAGTCTATCTATTGAATTTCCCATGCAGCAGGAGGAGTGAGACTCATTGAGCTGGAAATTCACTGGAGTGAGTGCATCGCTGGAGTCCCAAATCAATATAAGAAGCCAGAGGATTTCCCTTCACCTCGTCCTGACCTACTTGTAGGCTATAATGCAGTTGCCAATACAGCCTGGCCCAAGACCCAGCGCTGGATTTATAAGGGGGCAAAAGGGACAATTACCATGGGCCCCCCTGACAGAAGGGGCCCTCCTCTATACAAAAATATGTATAAAAACAATATTAAAAAAATTATATTTAAAATCCTAAACAATTAACAATAATAAAATGTATAATAAAAAACGTATTTGTTTAAAGTAAATGTATCTTGGGAAGTAATATTGTGCCGGCCATCTGTAAAACTCTGCTCTGGTATGTTGTATCGTTTTTCAAAAATGAATTTTGGTGGCTCAAGGAAACCACACGTAGAGCACTGTGTGTGTGGGCAAGTGTGACCTCAGAATCATGTTGTGTTCTGCATTTTAAAAATGTGTGAATGTCATTGAGAATGTAAACCAACTCTGTGTATAAAGGGCCCCCCGAACCTGAAGTGCCCTGGGCCTCCCAAGGTCTAAATCTGGCTCTGCTAGGACCTTCCCAGCTTATGAATGGACAACAAGGGAGCAACAGTATACTAAAGAGGTCATTACTCTGCTCTCATCTCCTGTGAGCAAGCTTTCAGTTCAAGATATACAACTCTATGCCCTGAAATAGAACATGATAGGTTCCATAGCTCCCAACTGTCCCTGATTTTGATTGACTGTCCCCGATTTGGAGCAATGTCCCTCTGTCCTCCTGATGTGTCCCTCATTTTGGTCTGATCTATATAGTTGTATATAAAATGCACTTTTTAGCTATCAAAAAGTGTTGCCCAGTGCTAAACCTCTCATCTGATTTCTAAATTGCTGCATTTGTAAATTCCAGAAAGCCAATATAAAGGAATAGTAGTGGTAAAAAAAAAAGCACTTGTGGGTTTAACCAATCTTGTTTTTTTGTACAATTCCCCTTTAAGGGGGCGTGACAAGGGGTGTGTCCTATGCCAGCATACTTTTGCTGATAGGTGTCCCTCATTCCCATCTCAGAAAGTTGGGAGGTATGTTGGTTCCTAGTGTTACCCCTCCCTTTATTTGTCTTAGTTGTGCTGTGCAAGAGATTACAGGAGGATGAAAGATACTTTTGCCAGCTCTTTGTAAAAACTCATTTTAACCACTTAACCCCCGGACCATTTTGTTGCTAAAGGACCAAGCCCCTTTTTGCGATTCTGCACTGTGTCGCTTTAACTGACAATTGCGCGGTCGTGCGACGTGGCTCCCAAACAAAATTAACCTCCTTTTTTCCCCACAAATAGAGCTTTCTTTTGGTGGTATTTGATCACCTCTGCGGTTTTTATTCTTTGCGCTATAAACAAAAATAGATTTTGAAAAAAATGCAATATTTTTTACTTTTTTGCTATAATAAATATCCCCCAAAAATATATAAAAAACCTTTTTTTTCCTCAGTTTAGGCCGATACGTATTCTTCTACATATTTTTGGTAAAAAAAAACAAAACGCATTAGGCGTTTATTGATTGGTTTGCGCAAAAGTTATAGCGTCTACAAAATAGGGGATAGTTTTATGGCATTTTTATTAATATTTTTTTTTTTACTAGTAATGGCAGCGATCAGCGATTTTTATCGTGACTGCGACATTATGGCCGACACATCGGACACTTTTGACACCATTTTGGGACCATTGTCATTTTTACAGCGATCAGTGCTATAAAAATGCACTGATTACTATAAAAATGACACTGGCAGTGAAGGGGTTAACCTGTAGGGGGCGCTGAAGGGGTTAAGTGTGACCTAATGTGTGATTCTTACTGTAGGGGGGCGTGGCTTGGCGTGTGACGTCACTGATCGTCGTTCCTTATGACAGGAAACAGACGATCAGTGACACTCTCACTAGGAAGAATGGGGAAAGGTTTGTTTACACTTACCTCTCCCCGTTCTTCAGCTCTGTGACCTGATCGCGGGACACCGATGGTGATCGGGTCCGCAGGTCCCACGGGCGCGGTCACGGAGCTCACGACCGGGTCACAAATGCGCCGCCGGCTGCGCGCAACCCACGGCTGGGCTCTTAAAGGGGAAGTACCTGTACGTGCTTATGCCCAGCCGTGTCATTCTGCTGACGTATATGGGCGTTAGGCGGTCCTTAAGTGGTTAATGAATCTATAGCTAGATTCTTTTATAATATCAGCAAAAAGTTAAACTAAAAGCAGCACAATTTACTTCAGGATCAGTGGTGGTGCGTCCATAAAGGGTGCACGGGCGCCGCCCCCTCTCTTCTGCCTCCCCTCTATCACCATAGATAGATTCATGCAATGCATAAATCTATCTATCTATGGTCGCCGCTGCCACCCCCTATTCAGGTACCTGGCCCCTTTTCGGGGCGAAGGGCACCTGAATGACAGCAGCGGGGTATTTTTTGGAAGCACCTGATTAGAGCCATAGGCTCAAATAGGCATCCAAAAAGGTGAACAGCGGGCGCCTTGTGTTAGGAAAGCAAATGAATATTCGCTTTCCTAACACTGAACCGCCTCTCAGCCAATCAGGTGCTCGGGTCTGTTACCTGTCACCTGATTGGCTGAAACGACAGGTGCTGTGATTGGACGCCGCCTATCAGGCGTCCAATCATAGCAGAGGACAGGAAGAGAGGACTGGAGAAGACATTGAGGAGCGTGGAGGACATCGCCGTGACCCGCTGCCCCATTGAGACAAGGTAAGTGCCGGGCGGGCGGGGGGGTGCACACTGGCAGCAATTGGTGGGCACAGTAGCGGCAATTGATGGGCACACTTGCAGCAGTTGATGGGCATACACTGTCATTGTTTATATAGTTTGGCACATTGGTGGCTTTGTGGAAGCTGGTAAGTGTGACTAAGGCTCAAGGCGGATCGCATCAGTTTTGCTTTTTAATGCTGAAATGTAGCCAATACATTTTTGATCAAGGACTTCTTTCTTATATAAGTGTGACTTATTGTCTTGTTTCATTGATATCAAGAAGAATGATAGCATGACTGGCACTGTGGATATTGAACATCCTTCCACTTTGTACACAGGGGCACCAGGGGTTCTGAGTATGTTTGTAACTGAAGAGTTCATGGGCATTGATGAACATCTGGGATGCTGATGGGTAGGTTTACTGTATACTGGAGAGTACTGTAAATGGGGAAACCAAGGCTAGTGGCCATACCCAATACTAGTACTGGCACTGTGTTGTATTTTTGCATTGGGGCATCCTGCGTGATGGCATTAGGACATAAAGTAATGACAGTGGAGCATATAAAGGCTGCTGATATCAAATATTAGCACTGGAAGAGTGGAGACTGCTATATGTCACTCACCATTGTGGAAGCTAAAACAGGAGGTTATATCGTTCATTGGCATACATATATGTAGGAATTTCATTTAAAATCAATGTATTGCAAAGGTGAAAATACAGATCTGGGGCAACCTCAGCCAATCCCCCGAAATTTACTGGCAGGACGCCAAAATTTCAAACTGCACCAATTTTTTACTGACAAAAACCCATGAAATTTACTGACAGAGCCGCATTTTTTACTTACACTGCACAAAAGTACCTACAATTCCATTTTCAGTGCTTAACAGTGCAAATATCACTATTTAAACTATAAACATAAGGCTAGCGCTATTAGCAATGTGTTTAAGTTAAACAAAAGTCAAAAAACATATTTCACCATTTACATGAAGGTCAGGGTAAGCCAGCCAGCACAGAGTTCTCCCTTACATCAGTCTGCAGGATTCCCCCTTAAAGTGAAAGGGAACTCTTATGTAAAGGGGAACGCTGCAGATCATGACCTAAAGGGGAAATCTGATGTAAGGGGGGCTTTGATCATCAGAGACCACCTTATATCAGAGTCCACTGTGTTCCCTTTACATCAGAGTTCCCACTTACATCAGGGTCTGCAGCATTGCCCTTGCATTGTAAGGGGGAATCCTGCAGAATATGATGTAAAGGGGAATGCCAGAAACTCTGATGTGTGGGGCACTATGGTGACAAGAGACCACCTTCCGCAGAGTGAATACACTAAGGTAAAGGGGGGCGGTTACTAATATAGGGTGAAACTTTGAAATCAGTGCCCCCTTACATTATTGTATTCGCTCCCCCCTTACATTAGCAACCCTCCCAGACTGGCCTGGCAGCACTGTCACTGACCTCCTCTCAGGTGCACTGTGCAGGGCTCAGTCAGATGGCTCCAGCTTGGCAGCTCTGGTTTTATCTTATAGTCTTCTCTCCACAGTCCACACACATCTGACATCTCCCATTACCCCATCCTGTAATCACTCCCACTCTTGACTGCTCTCCAGACTTCCCCTCAGAGACTGCAGACATGATAAAAGACAAGCGATGGTCAGAGACTGGGGGCATGATACAAGAGATGATTAGAGGCTGCGGACATGATACAGGAAGTGGACAGAGACTGCGGACATGATACAGGAGGTAGACCCTCACTGCCATTAAAGGTGGTGTAGACCTGCGTATGTAGCACCGTACAGTGTGAGATTGTATGTACAGTACTGAGCAATGTGTGAACATATACTGTAAAATGCAGCACACTGTGAGCTTATATATGTAATGCACTGCAATCTAAACCATGATGTGCAGTGTGAGCCTGCATATATACAGTATCTCCCAAAAGTGAGTACACCCCCTCACATTTTTTAAAATATTTTATATCTTTTCATGAGACAACACTGAAGAAATTACACTTTACTACAATGTAAAGTAGTGAGTGTACAGCTTGTATAACAGTGTAAATTCGCTGTCCCCTCAAAATAACTCAACACACAGCCATTAATGTCTAAGCCGCTGGAAATAAAAGTGAGTACACCCCTAAGTGAAAATGTCCAAATTGGGCCCAAAATGTCAATATTTTGTGTGGCCACCATTATTTTCCAGCACTACCTTAACCCTCTTGGATGCAGTTTTTCTATAATCATGCATTTGTATTCAGATCATATATATGAATTTTATGAAATATGTGCAATCATGAACTTATCTATTTAATGCATATCAGCTTTTTATTATCTGTAATGTTCTATGTTTTTCTATGAACCTCAATGAATAAAAACGTATATGTGTCACTGTGCACCAATTTATCATCTGTGTGTCACACGTCTCATTTAAAAGTCCAAACCCTTTTCTTTTTTTTTTCCCCCAATTAACCAAGAATGGAGACGCATGTTGTCCCACCATGTGCCTCATTTAAAGTCCCAACCAAATACCCCATCCCCAATTCCCCTTCTATATACAGTCCCTGTTTTAGCCCACTGGTCAGTGATTGATGAAAAAAAAAAGAAAATCATTGGCTGGCAAAGTTGGGGCTCTTGAAGAAATCACAGTTCCCAGCAGACAACATATTAACTTGTGCAAAATGAGTCTCTTACCAGACCCAGGGCCCCCTTCTCTGGGTCTAATGCTGTGATTCAGTTCAAGTCCTCAATCAGGGATAGTATTTATTGTGATTCCTCTTTGAATCCTGCTGAGACAGTCCCTCCTTTCCCAACCCACAAGCAGTAGAAGTGCTCTCCTGATCTCTGAGGCAAGGGGCATGGTCTCTGCTTCTCCTTATTGTGGTCAGCTGTGGCAGGGTTCTGTTCAGCCAGTAGCAGCAGCCCAGACCTTTTCCCACACACATTCTTGCTTCAAGACAGTCCTCTCCTTTTCTCCCCCCCCCCCCCCAGTAGCCTGCAGATACACCTCTCCTTGCTTTGTTGCATCAGTCAACCACCGTCCTCCAGGACTGAATCAGACCCAGCCATGTTGGCTGCCCCCTACACTGGAGATACTCTATAGAAGAACATAGTAAAGTGGGCCCTTTCAAGATGGCTGCTGCACTTCTGCATTAATGAATATTCAGTTTAACCCTGTCCACACTGCAGAAGGATAATACAGCAGTACAAAAGTAACAAAGGAAGACGTTACACAGCAGTTATCAGCTACAGTCCTGCTTACACTAAAATGATAATATAGGGATACTTAGATATACAGTGGTGAAAATAATTATTTAATCTCCTAAAGATTTTGTAATTTTTCCAATAAAAAAAAAATGTAGGGTTTATAATTGTTTATCATTTAAAATACACACATGAGACAGAATACCAACCAAAAATCCAGCAAAAAACACCGTGCTGCAGCTCAGTTTTTAGGGTCTAGCAAATTTCTTATAGCCTAGGCCAGGGATATGCAATTAGTGGACCTCCAGCTGTTGCAGAACTACAAGTTCCATTAGGCATAGCAAGAGTCTGACAGCCGCAAGCAGGACACCCAGAGGCAGAGGCATGATGGGACTTGTAGTTTTGCAACAGCTGGAGGTCCGCTAATTGCTTATCCCTGGCCTAGGCCATGGGTGCAGAACTACAAGTCCCATGAGGCATTGTAAAGCTGATAGTTACAAGCATGACTCCCAAAGGAAGAGGCATGATGGGAATTGTAATTCAACAACAGCTGGAGGGCCACAGGTTAAGCACCCATGGCCTAAGCCATCTTTATTTAGATGTAGAGAAAGTTCTTTGCCATGAGGGGCCATGTTAAACTTCCAGTGACCAGTATGAGTCACTACATATTTTTGGTAAAAAATTATTAATTGGTTTGCGCAAAAGTTATAGCGTCTACAAAATAGGGGATAGTTTATTATTAATTTTAATCTGCAATTTTTATCATGACTGCGACATTATGGTGGACATATCGGACACTTTTGACACTATTTTGCAACCATTGTCATTTATACAGCGATCAGTGCTATAAAAATGCACTGATTACTGTGTAAATGACACTGGCAGGGAAGGGGATAACCACTAGGGGACGAGGAAGGGGTTAAGTGTGTCCTAGGGAGTGATTCTAACCGTGTGGGGGCTGGGCTTACTGTGACACGACACTGATCGCTGCTCCCGATGACAGGGAGCAGACGATCAGTGTCCTGTCACTAGGCAGAACAGGGAGATGCCTTGTTCTCACAGGCATCCCCCCGTTCTGCAGCTCCGTGACACGATCGTGGGACACCAGCGGACATCGAGTCCGCGGGTACCGCAGACACGGTCACGGAGCTCGCGGCAGGGGCGCCCACACGACGACAAATTTAAAGGGACGTACCTGTACGCCCATTTGCCTGTCCGTGTCATTCTGCCGACGTAAAAGTGCGTGCGGCGGTCGGCAAGTGGTTAAATAACAAAAATTTGATCTCTGAGTCTACTGATATTTACCAGATTCAACCTCTAAACGTATATACAGTATATCTCTTCTGTCTTTTATTCTCAGAGTGGATTAGAGATTTTGCTCCCGAACCATATAGTTGGTTATTTATATTTACCACTACATATAGATATTTAAGAATAAATTGCCTTTTATTTTAAACTTTAAATATTAACTAAATTATACACCACACTTTAAGGTTATCCGATTAATCAAAACAATAATTGGCCAACTAATCGATTATGAAAATAATAGTTGCAGTCCTACTCACTACTTTACATTGTAGCAAAGTGTAATTTCTAGGGCTGTTACTGATTCAAATTTTTGTGTTTGATTAATCGATTTTTTTTTTAATCGATTAATCGACTAATTTCGATTAATTATAACGCACATACAGATCCAACCATGGGCGTCCGCTGAAATTTTTTCAGGGGGGGGGGCGATTCGGCAGCGGCGATACACAGTCGCATTTAACCCTTTCTTCGACCGCTAGCGGGGGGGTTAAAAGAGACCCCCCCCACGTAAAAATGTAAAAACACCCCACTGTGCCCCCTGGATCTTTCAATATCTCTTTGCCACTACTACCCCCTCTGCACAACTGCACCTCTGATCCCCTTTACATTACACAGCACCCCACAGCTCTGGACCACTTTACATTACACAGCACCCTGCGCCTCTGGACCCCTTCACACAGCACCCTGCACCTCTGGACTCCTTTACACAGCATCCTGCACCCCCTGCATGTTACATAGACTGTGACAGCCCCCTTCCTACCTTAATCATGCAGCAAGAGGGAGAGACACAGCAGCGCGGGAACTGCTGAAGTTATTTTTCATATTACCTAGAGACAGAACATGATACAAGAGATGGTCAGAGGCTACAGACATGATACAAGAGATGATCAGAGGCTACAGGCATGATACAGGAGGTGTCAGAGGCTGCGGGCATGATTCAGGAGATGGTTAGAGACTGAGGACATCATACTAAAGATGACCAGAGACTGCAGACATAATACAAGAGATCAATGCAGCCTCATCTGTGCCCATCAAATGCCGCCTCACTGTGCCCATCATTGAAGCCTCACTGTGCCCATCATTGCAGCCTCCCTGTGCCCATCATTGCAGCCTCACTGTGCCCATCAATGCAGCCTCACTGTGCCCATTTATGTAGCTTCATGGTGCCCATCAATGCAGCCTCTGTGCCCATCATTGCAGCCTCACTGTGCCCATCAATGCAGCCTCACTGTGACCACCAATGCAGCCTCCCTGTGCCCATCAATGCAGCTTCACTTCATTGCAGCCTTGCTGTGCCCACCAATGCAGCCTTGCTGTGCCCACCAATGCAGCTTTGCTGTGCCCACTAATGCAGCTTCTCTGTGCCCATGAATGCAGCCTCACTGTGCCCACCACTGCAGCTTCTGTGCCCACCAATTGCAGCCTCTCTGTGCCCACCAATTGCAGCATTTGTGTGCCCACCAATTACAGCCTCTGTGCCCACCAATTGCATCCTCTGTGCCCACCAATGGCAGCCCCTGTGCCCACCAATTGCAGCCCCTGTGTGCCCAATTGAAGTCTGTGCCCAATTGCCGCCCCTGTGTGCCCACCAATTGCTGCCCCTGTGTGCCCACCAATTGCTGCCCCTGTGTGCCCACCAATTGCCGCCTCTGTGCTCACCAATTGCAGCCTGTGCCCACCAATTGCCACCCCTCTGTGCCCACCAATTGCCACCCCTCTGTGCCCACCAATTGCAGCCTCACTATTTCCTGGATAGGCGCTCCCCTCCCTCTGTCCTCCGGCACTCGAATCGTATGTCACGAAACTGGGTCTGTGTGCAAGGTCCCGCCCCCCTAGGCTCGTGTGATAGGCGGAACACTAGAAGACTATCGAGCCGAACTAGGGGGGGCGGGACCTTACACACAGACCCAGCTCCGTGACATACGATACGAGCGCTGGAGGACAGAGGGAGGGGGGGCTCTGCAGTCGCCGCTTAAAGCATATTTTTTTGCCGATTTTTGGGGCAGGGGCGTATGAAATCAGCGGGCCCATGTGCAAGATTTTGGTGGGACCTTCCTGAGATACAAATTAAATCCTGTGTATCTGGACTAAAGGTCTGTTTATACCAAAATGCTGTGAGGGAATCCTGCATTTTGTGTGCATTTCAAAATGCACTCCCATAGCGATCTGTAGTGGGTGTCAACTTAACCTCTTTACACTTTGCCTCTTGGCACATGCGATCCAAAAACTCCTCATCCCTTGCAGTGATCGCAAGCTTTCGGTTAGACGCTGGTAACTGTGAAGGGGGTGCTCAGGGCGTGCGCTCTCGGCACAGCGCTACTGATCGCAATTCATGCAAATATGTGACCTCTCTGTGCCAAGGCCCAGGCACCGAGAAGCCGCATATTTGTGTGTGGTGGGTGCCAAGGGGTTAATGACTACCCTAATGCAGGTACCAAATGCAGTGTTTGCCTGCACCATAATGTATGATCAGCAGTACCATGCGATCCAGTTGCTGTGCGTTTTGTAAAATAGCGCATGCACAGCCCTTGGTGCAGAGCGACATGGTTTCAGCCCATTCAAATGAAAAGGCTGAAATTGCTCAGCACCTGGAAGGCATGTGAATGCAAAGGAACGCACAGCATTGTCCTGTGATATTTGTGGTGTGAACCGGCCCTGAGTCTTGGAGCCCATTGCTGAAAAAAAGGTCAGGCACTTGGCTTCACTAACTTGCCTGACAGGGGGGCACTGGCACCTGGAGCAATTGCCCTGAATCTCTAGTAAAGTTCCCAGGATTCCAGACGGTACAATTGTCCCCTTAATAGCAGCCAGTTTGTCTTTGAAGATGGGGAAGGGGGCAAGTTGTCAAAGAAGAATACTTGCAGTGATTATGGGGGGATAAGAGCATATTGTATGTGCTAGGGGGGGCACACTTTGGGAGGGGAGAGAAATTGTGCTAGAAGGGGGGTTGAATAAAAAACAATTTCTCTCCCCTTCTAAAGTGTGCCCCCCCCCCCCCAGCACATACAATATGCTCTTATCCCCCCAAATCACTGCAAGTATTCTTTTTTGACAACTTTCCCCCTGTCTCTGTGTCTCCTTCTCCTGCAAGTGCCAAACATTAATATTGTGTACTGACCTCAGATCAGCATGTCCCATCCTGTTGAGTGCTGTGTGTCCATTCTCCTCCCCCTCCTTCTCCTGTCTGTGACATCTGAGCCAAGGAAAAGGGGGAGGGGACTTCAGTCCGTGTGTTAGTGTGAGGTGGGCAGGAGGGGGGAGGAAGGGAGAGGGAGAGATGCCTCGCAGGCAGCAGGCTCAGCGTGTGGGAACAGAAACACCCCACAGAAGCAGCAAGCCAGTCACTGGAGGAGCCAAGTGCGGAAGTGAAAGAAAAGAACCAGCAGTGACTCCCCAGCAGCACTAGCGCGGAGGAGGAGGAAGTGAAATCCTCCTCCGCTTTCAATGCTGGGCAGTGACGTCACTGGTTGCCAGACGCCCCAAGCGGCAATAGCAACCAGTAGGTGGAGGAGGCGGAGGCGGAGCTGGAGCCAGAGCTATGGGGCTTGGTCCGCCCCTGTTCCTAGACTGTCAGTGTCATTGCAGGACGCTGTATGCGTGGTCACCCTACCCCGCAGTGTGTGGCACACCTCCAAGGGGGGGGGGGGGCGAGCGACCCCCCTTGCCCTATGGAGCGGACGCCCATGGATCCAACTACTTTTAGCTGATCTCCTTGCAGGCCGATTCCCAGTGCAGCTACCAACCACTGGAAAAATGGATAGCAGGATACAAAAAACACACAAAGGCAGCGCTCGATGGGAATAGCATTAAAACTTTTATAGTCTTCAAGTAGGTAACAAAATAAATATTGCACTGGAGATAAAATCAATGTAGCTACATAAACTGTAAAAATGGCGCGAGTAATACCAAACGGTAGCAAAAGCAGTCATAAAAACATGTAGCTAAGTATGATACTGGTATAAAAATGTGTACAACGATACCACTGCTGAATCCAGTTGAGGAGGGGTTAACATCAGTCCGTCGGCATGTAGATGTCCCGTGAAGGGAACGATCACAACTCCCAGTGAATGGCTGTAGAATCCCAGGTTGATAGAGGGAAGTGATAGAGGGAAGTGATAGAGGGAAGTGTAACAGCCCTTGCGTGTGGCAGATATTAAGGTCCCACCGACATGCAGATATGAAGGCACAGCAAAGGAGCCCTTCAGATGGACACGGCAAGCTCCGCCGGTGTCTGTGGCGTCACCGGATCTCCCTGAAGACCCGGAAGCCGGCGGAGAGGTGAGTACTGATCAAAAGAATTTTGATCGATCAAAACAATTAATCGATTAATCGAGGAATTAATAGTTAATTTCCACAGCCCTAGTAATTTCTTCAGTGTTGTCACATGAAAAGATATAATAAAATATTTAGAAAAGTGTGAGGGGTGTACTGACTTTTGTGACATACTGTATACCTAACTATCCATTTAGAGGAAATTCCCATCTCGGCATTCTTTGGTGTGTCTTTCCTTTACAAAGCGCTTTAGTAAAGTTTTCGCAAAGCAGTGCCATCTGCAAGCAATCCTCTGTCCACACCATTCATTTATAAAGAAGAATGGGAAATGTCTTGTGTTATGACATCCGTTAGATCTAACCAACATATTTGTTATAGGAAATGGGCACAATTTAATAAAAAGGCAGTTTTTTTTAATGGTCCAATTAGAATGGCAGTACGCTGTGTTCCTCATTAGCGTGTCAGCTGAGTGTTTTATACAAGCAGCACAAAGCGTTTTAAAACCCCCATAGTGCTTTTTAGTGTAAAAAGGAAAAAAAACAATTGTTTTCCCCAGTAGCCATTGCTGGGGGTTACCATGGAAACGCTGCCTGCGCCACAATCCTGGGTACCTGAACATATAAGGCAGTTATTTAATTATTCCAGTGCTGTTCCAATCACACAGTCACTTAAGATTTGGCATGAAAACAAAACCTCATTTTGGGGGATTTCCTTTCAGCTTCTGATCGAGGAAAAAAAAAATCTTTTAAAATAACCTCCAGCGAATGGACAGATCGTTTAATGCCATTCTGCTTTACACAGACGACGTTTGCTAAAACTCCAAATCTGAATTCTAGGCTAGATTAGAAGGCATGGAGATTAACAGGCAGTTAGATCATTAGAACATTCAAAGGAAATGTCCAAAATGATGCCAGTTATAGCATGAATGTTATCTAGGTGGAGAAATGACACGAGTGCAAGGTAAGCTTCCATATAAACCACCGTTTTATTGGTCCAGAGGAGGACATTTGGTAATTGTGACCAGTTTATATAATGGGGGGCCAACAAATCCTGGTCCTGCAAAGACAACTGAAATATCACCTGTTTTACCACCCCTCAGCCACCCACCTGAACTGTAAAAATACAGCCGGACAGGGTTGTAAACATGCTGTGGTGGCAGTGCTTTGCTTCACAGCCGCTGCATTTTTAACTCAGGGTGGCACTGCTGTCAAACTCATCATTAAAATGTAGCACCCTCCTAGGTAGGTGCTGGAAGAGAGTATAGTCTTTGATCTTTCTGCTTACCAGGAAGATGGTCAGGTAAAACTAAAGCCCCGAAAACACGGTCGGACTTTTTGCCAACAAACTTCATTTTGAGCAAGTTTGCCAAAAAATCCGACCGTGTGTACGCTCCATGGGACAAACTTTTTTTGGTTTTCATCGGACAAAAGTTGGGTCTGCAAACGGACAAACTTTTGGCCAACAAAAGTCAGATGGAGCAAAGTCCAACCGTGTGTACAGAAAACTATCGGACTTTTGTCCGATGGACAAAACAAATAATGTTACAATCAACCAACAATAGCAGAAGTTGATCAAAGGGTGGCGGTAAAGAGCAGAAAAACCACGTGATGTTGCAAAAAGTTTTGGGAAAGTTTGCAGAAAAGTCCTGTGGTGTGTATGCTATGCGTGTGCCTGGCCAACTCCGTTCGGACAAAAATCCACGGAAAAGTCCGATGGAAGTCCGACCGTGTGTACGGGGCTTTAGAGTGCTCTTTGCCTACCAGGGAGAACAATCTATTGGTTAGGTCTGCTCATTGTACTCAGGTGCAGCTCGGTTTGTTTTGACTGTCCCTCACTGGTCCAATAGGGAGGCATATTGGACAGTGGAAGGGGATCTGACAAGTGAGGAGAGCGAGAGAGAGACAGAGAGAGAGAGAGAGAGAGAGACAGAGAGAGAGAGAGACACAGAGACAGAGACACAGAGAGACAGACAGAGAGAGAGAGAATACAAAAACACAAATACTTGTCTCCGGGTCACGGCACGGCTGCTGAAGAAACGGCACGAGCGGGCCGTTTCTTCAGTGCGCATGTGCCAATGACGTCGGCACATGCAGATACAGTAAATATCTCCTAAACGGTGCAAGTTTAAGAGATATTGAAGGCACCTACAGGTTAGCATTATTATAGCCTTATGCCGCATACACACGGTCGAAATTTCAGATGGAAAAAGTACGATGGGAGTTTTTCATCGGATATTTTTTGACCGTGTGTATGCCCCATATGACTTTTTCTGGGAAATTCCGTTCGTCTGTATGCAATTCCGACGTACTAAAAACCATGCATCCTCAGAATCAAGTCAACGCATGCTCGGAAGCATTGAACTTCATTTTTCTCGGCTCGTCATAGTGTTGTACGTCACCGCGTTCTTGACGGTCAGAATTTGGTATGACCGTGTGTATGCTAGACAGCTTGAGCGGAATTCCGTCGGAAAAACTATCCGAGTTTATTCCGACGGGAAAACCGGTCGTGTGTACAGGGCATAACTTGTAGGTAAAAGTGGTGTAACAGGGTTTACAACCACTTTAAAGCGTCACTTATGGAAAATATAGGGTATTGAAGTTTGTTGCCGTTTCACAGGCGCACACAAATTTAAGGTTTGACTAGTGATCTGGAAATAAGGCTGTATGCAGAGCACACAGCCAAATCTCCTTGTGCTAAATAATAATTTGTTTCGTCTTAATGATATAATGCATCTCAGCTCTCATTCCACTCACCAACCATTCAATTTCCCATTAATTTAACCACTTCCATACTGGGCACTTATACACCTTCCTGCCCAGACCAATTTTTAGCTTTCTGCGCTGTTGCACTTTGAATGACAATTGCGCGGTCATGCTACACTGTACCCAAACGAAATTTTTATAATTTTGTTCCCACAAATAGAGCTTTCTTTTGGTGGTATTTGTTTGATCACCTCTGGGATTTTTATTTTCTGCTAAAAAATAAAAAAAGACCGATTTTTTTTAAAAAAAACAAGTTTTTTTTTGTTTCAGTTACAAAACTTTGTAAATAAGTTAGTTTTCTCCTTCACTGATGGGCACTGATGGGGCTGCACTGACGGGCACGGATAAGGCGGCACGGATGGGCACCGATGAGGCGGCACGGATGGGCAACGATCGGCGGCACGGATGGGCAACGATCGGCGGCACGGGTGGGCAACGATCGGTGGCACGGGTGGGTAACGATCGGCGGCACGGGTGGGCAACGATCGGCGGCACGGGTGGGCAACGATAGGCGGCACGGATGGGCACAGATGGGCATGGATAGGCGGCATGGATGGGCACTGATAGGTGGCACGGATAGGTGGCATGGATGGGCACTGATAGGTGGCACTGTACTGTACTAATGGATGCCAATCAGTGCCAAACAATAACGCCTGCCAATCAGTGGTGCCCATTTTGGGCACTGATTGGCATCCATTGTGGGCACTGATTGGCATCCATTTAGTATATAATTAGCATCCCTGGTGGTCTAGTGTGCAATACCTATAGGTGGGCTTCCCTGGTGGTCTAGTGGCATCCCTGGTGGTCCAGTGGGCATCCTCGGGGGGGGCTGCGCTGATAATGGATCAGCACAAACCCCCCCTGTCAGAGGAGCAGCCGATCGGCTCTCCTCTACTCGCGTCTGACAGACGCGAGTCAGGAAAAGCCGATGACCAGCTTTTCCTGTTTACATTGTGATCAGCCGTGATTGGACACGGCTGATCACGTGGTAAAGAGTCTCTGTCGGAGACTCTTTACCTAGATCGGTGTTGCGCGGTGTCAGACTGACATCCCGCAGCAACGATCGCCGCGATGCGCGCCCCCGGGGGCGTGCAGCGGCTCAAAATCCTGAGGACGTCATATGACGTCCAGTCAGGATTTTGAAACCACTTTGCCGCCGTCAATCTGTTATAGGGCGGGCGGCAAGTGGTTAATAACCAAACATCATCGCACTGCTATGTTCTCCGTCCCGTCAGCATCTCTGCTCCAGACTACTCAGCTTGGGTTTTTATTATCATCCCCACAGAAAATGATGTCGCCATCACTAAAGAAGTTACCAACAGGAAGTGATGTCACAGCATGTGATCTTCACACAGGAAGATGACCATATAAGGATCTGACCATACAACAACATGAATACAACAAAAGAAGGTGGTGTCTTCACAGACAGTCAGTCAGACATTTGTATTCTTTCAAAAGAACCAATCACAGACATGTATACATTCAAATAGACTAGCAGTGTCGTGAACTGCTTCCAATGACGGGAACCATACGAAAACTATGGCTCAATGGGCCATAATTGTGGTATAGTTATGCTATAGTTCTCATGAACGCAGATCTGTCCGCTCGGAGTCATTTAATGCAATCGCCAAGAAGTGGCCAGTCCCTTGGTGAGGCATAAAACAAACATCCCTAAAAGAGCAAACATCGCTGTCCACAGGGCTTTTACACTGGAGCGGTGTGCTAGCAGGATGGTAAAAAAAAGTCCTGCTAGCAGCATTTTTGTAGTGGTGAAGGTGTATACCGCTCCTCCACCACTCCTGCACATTGAAATTAATGGGCACCGCGGCTATACCGCTGGCAAAGCACTGCTGCGACAGTGCTTTGCGGTGGTTTTAACCCTTTCTCGGCCGCTAGCGGGGGGTTAAAAGCAGCCGAATACCCCCGCAAATACGACGGTGAGACCCCTTTCACACTGGGGCGTCTACGGTAAATCGCCGCTATTTTTAGCAGCGATTTACCTTCGTATTTGCTGGGGTATTCGTCCGCTAGCAGGGCGCTTTTAACCCCCCGCTAGCGGTCGAGAAAGGGTTAAAACCACGCAAAGCGCTTGGCCGGCCGTATAGCTGCGGCGCCCACTCATTTCAATGGGAAGGAGCGGTGGAGGAGCGGTATATACACACCGCTCCTCTCACCAGTGGGAAAGGGGTCTTACTCTTTAATTGTCCAATATTTATGGGTGTGTTCTTGAGAAGCCTGTACTGGCAGCGGAGGTTGAGAATCTGGTTGTGCTGTCTGGCAGAGAGGCCTGAATAACAAGACTGGTTGAACAGAATTGCAAATGTTTATGTGTTTAGCTGTTCACCTAGAGTTCAGCTTTAAGCTCTAAGAACTAAACCATCCATTTGTTACATCACACGTTCCTGGTTTTCAGTGGTTTCGGAATAGTCTGGGAGCCAACTGCTCTGTCATTTTTATAGCCACAGTCACATCTCTGGTCCTGTTAGAGACAGGATAAGCAGCCATATTACAGGAGTGTCACTGTCCCCAGAACCGACTCTGTTTATGGCTTTCATTGTTTCTCTGTTCCTAGCCGTTATCTGTCCTCTTAGACCTTGTCACAGTAAATTAAGAATGGTTTCAAGAAGGTTACAGTACTTTCTCAGAAGCCATATTGCCTGCCTACCCCAAATCATGACATGTACATTTACATTACAGGCTGTCACAGAGGTAGAGTTTTGGGCGCTGTGATTTCTGTTTGAAATGGCAAAGGAGCAGTATGATTCACACTGGATGAGGGGGTATTGGCACAATAATTTAAAGAGGAAGTAAACCCAGGCTGATTTTTTCTGTTTTTGAATTTTTATGTTACACATGTGTATCGCAATGCATACTACATAGATCATTTTCCAAAACGAGTCCCGCAAATACCTTTTTTTTCACCCGTCTTTGTTTGCTCTATTTCCGGCTACTGAAATCGCCATTCTTTATCCTGTTTGTTGAATCCATATCTGACGTCACTTCCGCCCTTACTAAGTCCCTCGTCAAAATCTCGCTCATGCGCCGTTGCGCAGTAACCAAGCCTGGATCTCGATAGCCGTTCCCGCGGCAACCAATGATGCACGGCAATGAATCTGGTCTGTGTATTCCGCTGCTGTGTTCTTTCACTCGCCCTTGTGACGTCTTGTTCAGTCACATGGGGGAGTATCAGGAAGAGAAGAAGGAGTATAGCAACGCAAGACTTCTCCTCTGTGCCCGACAGAGGGGAAGTTTGCTTACAGTCAGTGACGGAAACCATGAAAATGAAAACCCGGCAAACTTTAGATGCCGGTTTTCAGGGTGAATACTGCGCAAGCGCGGTGACGTCATCATAAAGAAAAAGACGATTTTACAGCTAATTACAGGGGTGAGTACACTTTCACAGGCAGCGATCAGCTGCCTGTATTATGGGCTAATTTTTAAAATAATGTTGTGTCCGAGGGTTTACAACCACTTTAAGTTGAAGTCAAGGGTAGCACACAGAAATACTGTACCTATACATATCATAAACCTGATCAGCTCTGTGAAAAACCATTGTTAAAGTAATAAAAAAAATTCTGTATAAAAAAAGGAAGTGTCCATGTTACTCCTTCTGGATTCAGGGCCGGATTTACATCTCAGGAGCCTATAGGCAGAGAATTCTGAAGATAGTAAGACCACCTTTTTTATCTTGACAAATTACCGCACGGGTCTAGGAAATGCGAAATGTCAGTACAAAACACACTAAAGTGAATTTTGGGGCAAACAAATGCAAAAAACTACCTACATATAAAAGACGAGGTTGCACCGAGTAAATAGATATCCAACATGTCAAACCTTAAATTCGAGTGCGCCTGCGAAATAGCGACATGCTTAAGTACCCTATATTTTCTATAGGCGACGCTTCAAAAGCCCCCTTTAGGTCATCAGTTTAGTGTTACAGCTGAGGTCTTGTGCTATAATTATTGCTCTCACTCCAGCATGCGCGGCGATATGTAACATGTGTATCGAAAGCAAGGTTTTCATGCGTAGGCGTTTATGTTCATATGTGCATGTATGTGGGGGTGGGGGGCCCACGCTGTTTACTTTTCAAATTTTTCGAGTAATTTAAATGTAATTTTTTTTTTTGCTTTATAAATGTCAGTTTTGCTGCAGCAGGTTCTATACATGGTACAGATGCCACTTTACAGGCAGACTAAATGGGACCCCCAAGCACTATATTTAAAGGAATTTTTAATGTTTTACTTTAAGCATCATTAAAATCACTGCTACTTTAAAAACAATATTTTTTTTAATTTATTTTTTGCATTGGTACATGTCCCCCAGGGCATTACCCGGGCCCCTATTCCATTTATATGGCCAGTAACTTGCATATAAGCCTTCAAAATGGAGACTTTTGATTTTTTCTGTTTGGGTCCCATAGACTTCAATAGGTTTCAGAGTTTGGGTCCAAACTTTTGCCATGTCCTGGGGGTGTTCGGCCCATCTCTACTTAGTACTAAGTTTGCTCACAGGTGGGTAAGAAGGTTTTATTGCAGAAGAGACAAGGCCTAATTCACAGTGCTATCACACCAGGATAAGTATTCATTCTTATTTTTAAAAAGTGACAGTTACATTTTCAGCTAAGACCAACGAGGTTTGAAATTTACAGCTGTAGAGTTAAATTAGAGAGCCCTATCCTTGTGTTCAAACTTTGGGAGTTAAACCTAAATTATGTATTTTCTGAAATAAAAGCCAGCCCAATTGCAGTTTTTTTTAGACCTATATTAAAGTTCTACTTTAGGGACCCAATGTAAAGCAGAACCCATTCATATGCTTCCCAAAATAGATACATTAGGGCATGCCATGAATGAGAACAATCACTGTTGCTTGTGCTCTCAACTGAACGGTCAAGACATCAAATGTCTTGTGTCCTAACTAATCACAATGACAGCAACATGGCAACTGCAGATTAAAACAAAGGCTAAAACCCAAGCTTCCTTTAATGTAAAGGATAGGAGGGTTTAGTTCCATTTTAAGGATTTTATTGGGTGCTAGGAAGTCTTCCATTTGACCCTTTCAGGGTCCACCTCTGACCCACCTATCCTCACCTTGCTAGCTCTTCCTGTCCTCTTCTACTCCTTTCTCCATGGCAGCCACAGCAAAATAGTTTGTGTCAGAGTGTTCCCCCATATCCATAAGCAAAGGGTACTTTGCGGCAAGGGAATGCTGTGTGGGTTGCTATGGGTTTTAAGGAATCTGTCACTTTGCCCTAAGTAGGACAAAATATCTTTACTGTTTAGCATGGAAATAATAAAGTTTATTATTTACTGCGGTAAGCATTATCTAAGGATCAATTAAAGTGGAATTCTAGACAAACAGCTAATGACACAGGTGGCTTACATAAAAATTATTTTATGTGCCAGAAGATGTATAAATTCGGTTCAGACAGTCTTGTGATGTACACATCTTTGCGCGGCCAGGAAAATAACTCTACCTGCCTGCATTGCAGGGCACATCTTCACCCCAGGAGTTGGACAGAGGATGCTTCTGTCATAAGCTTCTTAAGCTACTTTCACACTGAGGCATTGAAAAAACGCAAAAAAATTATGAAATTTTTTACCGCGATTTTACAGCGTTTTTACCACGTTCGCGGTAAAAATATCTTTAACACATATGCGTTTTTACCGCGTTCGCGGTAAAAATAGCGCTAACGCCTATGTGTTTTATTGCGTTTTACTGTGTTTTTACCGCGTTACTCATTCATTTCAATGGAGATAGGCGTTTTTACAGCGTTATTTTTAGCGCCCTAAAGATGCTCCAAAGAAGCTGTTTGCAGGATTTTTTCCAACGCACAGCCAGCAAACGCCTCAGTGTGAAAGCCCTCAGGGCTTTCACATTGAGAATGATGGGGCAGGATTATTTCAGGCATTTTTACAGCATTATTTTTACCGCGAAAACGCGGTAAAAACGCCTCAGTGTGAAAGGGGCCTAAGTCAGACCTTTTTCTCCTTTAAGCGCTAAAACAACTTACTTTATTAGTTAGAAATGTATCGTTTTAAAGTGGTTGTAAACCCTCATAATTTTTTTTTTTTTTTTTTAACTAGCTGTAAGAGAAAGGCAAAATGAGCTAATATGACTAGCATAATAGCTCATTATGCATCACTTACCTTAGATCGGGGCCCCCGAAGCCGTCCTCGTCTCCCTCTTCAGCCGCATCCATCGCTGCGGCGATAGCCGGAAGGTTACTTCCGGGTATCGCTGCTCCAGCCAATCACAGCGCTGCTCCGGGGGTGTAATTGGCCGGAGCGGTGAAGACGTGACTCCGCGCATGCGCGCATGAGCCGTCGAATTCGGCTACGTCGTCGAATGCTGCGACCTAGCCGAATTTGTGAATGGGGTTAACCCCATGCGCATGCGCGTGACGTCAGCGTCGCCGCTTTTAAATGCAAATATCTCCTTAACCGTGTAGGTTAAGGAGATATTTCATGCACCTACAGGTAAGCCTTAATGTAGGCTTACCTGTAGGTCTTTGTTTATAAAGTGGGTTTACAACCACTTTAACAGAGACCAAAAGAGAACGATTGCATTGTTCAATGTAAGAACCCCTGACATGAAGAGGTGTTTTATGTCTATGACCACCTGGTGGCGCTGCTGGCTTAAAAGGCTACGAGAAAGGTCAGAAGAAAAAAATATATATATATATATATATATATATATATATATATATATATATATATATATATATATATATATATTTTTGCTTTGTTTTGTGAAGCTCCGGTATTTCAATCCAAAATTGTCATCATTTGAAGAGGTTTATTGCTAATTTTCAGGATTTTGCCCTTATGGGAAAGGCTTTTTGACCCTACTGTTGAGGTGAGCGGCATAGAGTGTCTTATGGTGGAGGATACACTTTTGGCATGGAATTTCAGTCTTCATTGATAAACATTGTCACTTTATTTGGAATCCTGATTTAATCTTTTCATGAACTTCTTATGAACCTTTTTATAATGTTTTTTCCCAATGAATATATCCTTGATGTATTGATTTTATCGGATAAGGAGATGAACCATTTGTGATATTTAGCGCGGCACTATTATTTGTACTTGAATTACTTGGGATATTTTTGTAAATTTGCCTGGGGTGTTCAGCAGCTGTTAGATTTTATTTATATTATTATTTTGCACTTGTATAATTTTATTCTATCATTTTGTATAAAAGACTAAGGACTACACCATTGCAGAACTCTCTGACCCCACAGGCCCGTTTCGTTTAGACTTCTTGAGGTCCCGTCAGCTAGGCCACTTTCTCCACTCTTTGAAACCCCCCCGTCGCCAACGACCAACCTCTCACAACACTGGAGAAACTCTGTAACACCTCAGGAACTATAATGCACACGCTCTCCCTAACCTACAATCTCTTAAATACACCACAGGCAGACTTTCTACCCCCAGGATTACTTAAATGGGAACTAGAACTAAATTGCCACTTCAAAGCGACCAAACGACAGCGCATCCTTAGATTTACACACAAGTCCTCCATTTGTGTCAAAACCCAGGAGACCAATTACAAACTCCTGTCAAGGTGGTACAGGACCCCTGCACTGCTCCACAAATTCTTCCCGGCAACGTCTGATCTTTGTTGGCGCTGCCGAGCAGACAAGGGAACATCTTCTGGTCCTGCCCCAGCCTGAACCACTTCTGGTGAGTGATAAGAGAAGTAGCTCAGAAGTTCACGGAACGCACCATACCAGATGACCCTGCATTCTTTCTCCTGCATGCGTCTAACATCCCGGAGAAAGCGTACAAAAAGTCTGTGATTAGACACCTGCTAGACGCAGCCAAAGCCTGCATTCCGCTCCTTTGGAAAGCCACACTTCCACTGACCATAGCCTCCTGGCTTACAAAAGTGGAAGAAATAAAACACATGGAGGACCTCGTCCCCACAGTGCAAAATAGGCAGGAAACATTCTCTAAAACTTGGCAACTGTGGAACATTTTCATATTCTCAGCTGAGGGTCAAGCTCTGAGGAGAACCCGCCGCTGATGCATGAAGGTGCGCTCTTCTCCATATCCCCCCCCCCCCCCGGTCTCTGTCAATGAAAGTACAGGTTACCATACTCACGTTACAGGTGAGCTCACCCGGCATTCCATGCGCGGGAGACTGAACCCCCACCCTCTGACCGCTTCTTCTATTTCTTTTCTCTATTTTCAATCTTACTTTTTTTTTTTTCTAGTATTTCATACTCCCATGAATGGGGGTCTTCTTTGATAAAAAAAGAAAACAAAGGGATCGGGCGCATGGACCCTGACACCTTACTTCACTGCAAATTGGCACACATGCACCCTCCTCTACGAAGGAGGTTTCCATGCTATCACCGCACACCTAATATAACTGAGATGCCCGGGCAATTGCCAGGGGCGCATGAGACACCTCACGGTTGTAATGTTTGTACCCACCATGACGTGGCTTGTGGTTAGAACTGTTTTGTTTGCCATAATATTATATACCATGATCTTTAAACGTGCTATTATCTTGTCATATGTATTATTTTGTACCATGTCGGGCCGTGTGGGCCCTGTCCCTGTTATAAATAAAAAAAGACTAAGGACTAAGAGTTAAATAACAAATTTATTTTTCAATATTTACCGTGTGTTTTTGCACATTATTTTACTGCAGATAGGCTTCAGTGGGAACTGAAACATTTAGCAGTGGTAAATGTGACAGTTTAGCTCAGAGCTGCTAGTTGTTAAGGATAAGGCACCCGCCAGGACCCATCCCCAGTCATTGACATCACTGGGTGTCCCACCTTCCCGTGACATCATTGACTCCGCCCATATGTTTGACCTAAGAGACGGGGAAAGCGATGTGTCAGTCAGTGAAAGCCAAGTATTGGAAGCAGCTCAGCTGTTTTTTTCAATTTTTTCATGCTGGCAACGTTCATCGTGATTGATGAGGGATCTACATCGGGGGGACATTTATTTAAGGGCTTGTCAAAAACTGTCCGCTGTTTTTATTTACACTAGTCTTTTTTGAAAAGTAGGGGTACTATGTACCTCATTGAAAAGGGAGGGGGGCTGGGGTCCCCTTGTTGGCTTCCAGATTCCGATAAGTTACCCCCTGCACCTAGAACCACTGGGCCAGGGTTGTGAGGAAGTGGCCCTTATTATCCTCATCAACATGTGGACAAGGTGCTTTTCATGTAAAAAGGCCCCCCCCCAAAGCATCCCTGATTTCGAGGGCATGTGGCCTTGTATGGTTCAGGGGAGGGGGGCTGCATGCTCAGATAAGGGTCCTGTATGGATTTTGGGGGAATCTCAAGCCAATTGTTTTTTATTTTTGGTGTGAGGTTCCCCCAAAAATCCATACCAGACCTGAAGGGCCTGGCAATGATGGGGGGGGGGCATTAATTGTTTTTTTTTTTTTCAAATGTTTGGCTGTTTCATCAACATACTGTTGTTGGCAGGGAATCCCCGCAGACAGCAGATGAGTCACTGATTAATAAGGATGTGGCGGGTGCCAGCTCCTTAACAACCAGCTGGTTATTAAGGACGCTGATGGTTGTCAGTTCCTTAACAGCTAGTATTCATTAAATACAGTGTGGCTAAACTACCACTTGTCATGGACATGCAGTAATGTTTGTCTGTCAGATTACCTTCCTCCCCATGTGTTCATCTTAGAGGCCAGACTCTATCTCACCTGGCTGCCTTTATAATCTCCTCCCAGCCTGACTCCACCCCAGGCCCTATCACAGAACACTATATTAACCTGTGCACTGCAAGCCTACCTTGCTGATCAATGTGTTGGTTTAAGCATTGTGTGTTTGGGTTCCTGCCTGCCGTGTGCTACGTCTGTCTCTCTGTTACCAATATTGGCTTGTTCCTGACTATCCCTGTCTGCTTGTGACCTTGACCATCGGCTTGTCCTTCGTTTATCCTTGTCTGCTTGTTGCCCTGACCTTGGCTTTTCCCCTCACTATTCTTGTATCCTGTGCTGCTGCTTCCCCTCTATCCTCCTTACCCTATGGAGTGTGAGCTAGGGGACTCTAGGGTCCGTGACCTGGACCCAGCTGCAGCGTAACATCCTCACCACTAAAGGCTCTGGTAAAAACCTGCTGGGTCTTAGACTCTGCGCCCTGGGGAATCTTGGCTCTAGCTTCCTGTGGATCCCTGTTGTGCTCCACTGGTCCCGCTTTCCACAACCACCCAGTATCCCATCCGCAGCAGTCAGCCATAGGGTTCACTACCTTGTGGTGCACTCCTGACCCCCAATGGTGTGCATCTGTCATCTGGCCACAGGTGACCTGAAGCCCCTTATTTAACAAATGTTTTGGTAACTTTTTTTGTGAATCGACTTTTAGGTTTTTGCGGTATTTACCAAGCTAAACAAAAAAGGTGAGCGCATCAAAGTCCCAGAAGCTGCCACTCAAGGTGACTTCACAAACTCTGTACAGAACTAAATAATAGGAAAAAAGTGCAGCGTTCAAAGTAACTATTATTCAGCAATATTCAAAAAAGTCAATGGAAAGTCCAAAGAATTAAAAATCCTCCAAATTAAGAAGAATCCACCTGTTCAGTGAAAAACAGTACTGCCACTTCTCTCTCCTTATTCACGCACCAGAAATGAATAAAGTGTATGCACATATGATAAAAACTTTCTGGATATCAACAACGTGAACAAAGCCTGCTGTAATTACTCCTCCACCATATATGCACTCACCAGAGATACAAAGCATATGTGCATATCAAAAAAATTTGTGTGAAAATCTTGCGCTATATATAAGTGTAGACTGCTGCACTTTTATCACTCCTTGGATACAAGGAGATAATGGAAAAAAATGTGAAAATGTAAAAGGTTGCGCTGTCTCCCCAACCAAAGAAAAACTCTTATAAAAAAATATAGCAAACACAGTGTATCAACTAGTGATAAATAAAGAGTTCAATAAACAAGTGTCCATGTGTATCAAAATTTTTCCATTGGTATTCCACCAACTGGATGTGCTATCCACCGTTCCCAGTGATAATAAAGTATAACAATACAAATGAAAATTAAATTGGCCTCTTACCAACTTCCGATGATCTCTAAATTATAAGAGATCATCTTACGCATGAGGTAAAAAAATGTCCGATGCCTGGCCACATCCTCTGTGTGTCTCCCGACCTCCCAAGATGGATCCAACAGCTACCGGCCCAGTGTCCCGACACCTCTCACCCTGCACTCTGGCTCCACATTGAAAGGATATTTCTCAGCGTCCCAGCACAGCTTCCCTCACAAAGAAGGATCACTGTGCTTCACTCAGGTGTGTGTGTGCAGGATAAGGGAATACAGAAAGAAGGCTCATCGCATAGTATGTAAAAACAGGGGGTTTATTTAAGCTTACATGCACTTACAACAGATAGTAATATTAGGCAGTAGAGAGGATGATCCAGCGTGGAGATCACCAACAAATCTGGATGGTCATCATGTCACAGCTCCCGTCTCCTTCCAACGTGTTATCCCTTAACAGGCTACGACTGGGAATGGAGGATGGATGTGCATATTAATGACCCAGTGACACTTGTATAGTTTACCATGCCTCCAAGGCTCGTGATGCAAATGCCACGATACCTTCAAAATGCTAGAAAAAAGCTCACCACCCGGAGCCAGAGATATAATGTAGTATTTTATTGCACGGAGTATAACATTACATAAAAAGCTGCAGCATATAGCTTTGTAAAATCAACACAACAAAGCAAACTCAGCCGAACTTACTAATATGGCCGCCATCTTAAAAAACGGAAACGGCAGCATGACATCATAACGTCACAACATCAGGCCACTCCCAACGCGTTTCGTGCACATGCACGTCATCAGGAGATATCCCTTCACTTGCAGGCACTAGAGCTGTGGCTTCCTACGCTGTGTGCATCCATAGAAACACGCAGCACCATAAACTAGTATGGCAAGACACTCTACTGCTTCCTCCTTCTCTAAACCCTGGTTCACACTATGAATGCGCAGCACATTCCTGTGCAATTCAGTACAGTGCGATTTGAGCTCATTCATTTTGATACACTACTTTTGGAAACACGCTGCAACGGAATCCAGTGCAGGCAAACGCACTGCATTTGTGACCTGCATTTAGGGTGTCAGTAAATTAACAGACACCTGCTGCAGATCGCAACTACAGTGCATTTTAAACGCAGTGCAGGGAACGCACACGTATAATCGGTTTCCTGCGTTCTAGTATGAAGCGAGGCTTATGCCGCGTACACACGGTCGGAATTTCCGATGGAAAAAGTCAGATGGGAGCTTTTCATCAGATTTTCTGACCGTGTGTATGCCCCATCGGACTTTTCCCGTCTGAATTTCCGACGGACTTAGATAGAGAGCAGGTTCTCTATTTTTCCGTTTGAATTCCGACTGAGTTTTGACCGGCCAAAAGTCCGGCCGTGTGTATGGGGCATAAATCAACAGACTGACTCCAAACTCTAGATAACTCCGGGCACAAAAACTTTTACTTAAATATACACTCACTGGCCACTATATTTAGGTACACCTTGCTAGTACCGGGTTGGATCCCCTTCAGAACTGCCCTAATTCTTGGTGGCATAGATTCAACAACAAGTTGGAAACATTCCTCAGAGATTTTGGTCCATATTGACATGATATTAAACCTAATTAAAAAACTTGCTAAAGTGCAAATGTATATATAAGAGACTGCAGCTGCTGCACAAAAAGTGCTACAACCTTAAATGTGATAAAAGAATATGGAGCAGCGCTAGCAGCCTATATTAAACAGTACGTATCCTAGTGCTAAGTGCACAATACATCAATATATTTGTGACATAAAGTAAACAACAATATATTATCATAAAATTTATAAAATTTATAAAGTGCTTCAGTGCTTCATTGAACAGTGAAAAAATAACTCCGGTGCTTCCACAAAAAATAAGGTGATTCCCCCTTCAGTGACCCCACTCACCAAAAATAATGGATCCTCAGCTTCGCAGTCTGGGATCAAATAAAGCAGTGATCTAAGGATCTGGAGATGTGTAGAATGGTTCCTCATACAAGCTCTTTCCAAGAAAATACTTTACTTTTCTTCTGGTGTCAGGAAAACTTGTCACAAGTGATTCATGCTGATGATAACAGAGAAACAAAACAGCAGACAGAAATGATATTTAGGGGATGATTTACTAACACTGGAGCGCACAAAACCTGGTGCAGCTCTGCATAGAAACCAATCAGCTTCTAGTTTTTTTTTTTCTCAAAGCTAAACAAGCTGAAGTTAGAAGCTGATTGGTTACCATGCACTGCTGTACCAGATGTTGTACTCTCCAGTTTTATTAAATCAACCCCTATGTGCTCTTAATTTAGACAAATCGACACATATAATGTATATTTCATGTCTGAGGTTTACAACCACTTTAAACAAAAAAAAGGGAGTTGGTGTGTCCATTAAGGGTGCACAGGCGCCGCCCCCTCCCTCCAGCCACTCCCCTATATGCATCATGGATAGATTCATGCATTGCCTAAATCTATCCAAGGCCGCCGCTGCCACCCCCTATTATTTAGGGTGTGTTTTTTTGAAGCACCTGATTAGAGCCATAGGCTCTAATAGGCTTCAAAAAAGTAGACTGCAAGCGCAGAGCATTGCGCTCGCAGTCCACCCAGATGTATTAAAAAACCGAATGAATATTCGCTTTTCAAACACTGAACCGCCTCTCAGCCAATCAGGAGGCGCGGGTCTAATACCCGTCACCTGATTGGCCGAAGAAACAAGCGATCCCATTGGCCGCCTAGCAGAAGGCAAGAAGAGATACACGGAAGACACAGGAGCCGCCGCCTCACCCGCCACCACGATGGGGTAAGTGCCGGGCAGACAGCACACAGGAGGTAGGTGTCACAGTTGGATGAATATGATGGGCACAGTGGCTGTATATGATGGGCACAGTGGCTGCATATGATGGGCACAGTTGGCTGCATATGATGGGACACAGTTGGCTGCATATGATGGGACACAGTGGCTGCATATGATGGGCACATTGGCTACATATGATGGGCACAGTGGCTGCATATGATGGGCACAGTCAGGGCAGGACTTAGGGTGGTGGGGGCCCCTGGGCTTGAGTCACTTTCGGGCCCTACATTCTACACATTACAAAAAATGGGCGTGGTTCACGCAAAATAGTGGGCGTGGTGCAAATGGGCGTGGCTCAGAAGGGGGTGTGGTTAGAGTCTGAGATGAATGAGGGATGGAGGAAGAAAGAAAGAAAGAAAGAAAGAAAGAAAGAAAGAAAGAAAGAAAGAAAGAAAGAAAGAAATGGAGGGACAGCAGGCCCAGATCTTACACCACAATAGCAATATGTGTATTCCAGAAAGTTTAGCAATCAGCAGATAAAGATACTCCAAACACCTGATGTTAGCGCTTTAATCATCACGGCACCATGGTTGTTATGGTGTCAGGATGATTAAAGCGCATTATTTCTTATATTACATTGTAATATAAAATGAAATAGTTCAACTCACCATAATGCAGAATCAATGGGAGCCCCGAGCCTGTCACTTGCCACGTCGCCTGCCACCAGATGCCATCAGGTGTCCCCAGCAGAGTCCATCCTTACATCAGGCATTCCCAGTAGAGTCCCTCCTTACATCAGCTGTCCCCAGTGGCGTCACTAGGGTTGGTGTCACCCGGTGCGGAAAAACATGGCGTTACCCCCTCCTCCCATAGTCCTCCCTCAGTACAGACCCTCCTCCATCAGTATAGACCCCCTCAGGATAAACTACCCCCTCCTCCATCAGTACAGACCCCCTGGACAAACCAGCCCCATCTGTACAGACCCCCCAGGACAACTCAACCCCCTCCATCTGTACAGACCCCCCCCCAAGGACAATTCACCCCCCCAGGAGTACAGACCCGCCCAGGACAATTCACCCCCCCAGGAGTACAAACCCCCCTGGAAATTAACCCCCATCAGGCGTACAGACCCCCCCAGGACAATTCACCCCCCATGACAATTAACCCCCCCAGGAGTACAAACCCCCCCTGGAAATTACCCTCCATCAGCAGTACAGACCCTCCCAGGACAATTCACCCCCCCATCAGGAGTACAGACCCCCCCAGGACAATTCAACTCCCCCATCAGGAGTACAGACCCCCACAGAACAATTCAACTCCCCCATCAGGAGTACAGACCCCCCCAGGACAATTCACCCCCCCCGGCCCGACCCCATTCATGCACCTGGAGCCGCTTGGAGAGTTACTTGCTCAGACTGTCACTGACTATCCGGGCGGCATGATGTGATAGGAGGCACTGGCAGCCAGTGAGAGTGAGACAGCACAGCACAGCGTGGCGCCGGGACCCAGGACTCCATCGGAGGATGCTCACTGTGCTCGTCTCCGCGCCATTTACAGAACCAAGAGGCGGAGCCTGGGTGGCAAGAAAGCGGCCAATAGAAATGGAGCTCCATTTCTATTGCAGCCACTTTGATTGCCACCCGGGCTCCGCCTCTTGGTTCTTCCTTAACTGGTCTTCTGTAAAATAACGGCGGATACAGAAATAATCAGTGCCGGGGACCTCTAGCGGCAGCAAGGAAAAAAAAAAAAAAAAAAAAGTTGTCAAAATGCATCCTCATCCTCCCGGGGCCCCACTCAGCTGCGGGCCCCATAGCGCCCACGTGGGTTGCTATGGCGGTAGTTCTGCCACTGATTGCAGGACGAAAAAAAAAGTAAGGAGACTTTAACAGGCAGGGGCCCCCTATTGGGCGGGGCCCATGGGCTTGAGCCCAGTCAAGCCCAATGGTAAGTCCGGCCCTGGGCACAGTTGACTGCATATGATGGGCACAGTTGGCTGCATATGATGGGACACAGTTGGCTGCATATGATGGGCACAGTTGGCTGCATATGATGGGCACAGTTGGCTGCATATGATGGGCACAGTTGGCTGCATATGATGGGCACAGTTGGCTTCATATGATGGAGCACAGTGGCTGCATATGATGGAGCACAGTGGCTGCATATGATGGAGCACAGTGGCTGCATATGATGGAGCACAGTGGGAGCATATGATGGAGCACCGTGGCTGCATATGATGGGCACAGTTGGCTGCATATGATGGGCACAGTTGGCTGCATATGATGGGCACAGTTGGCTGCATATGATGGGCACAGTTGGCTGCATATGATGGAGCACAGTGGCTGCATATGATGGAGCACACTGGCTGCATATGATGGAGCACAGTGGCTGCATATGATGGAGCACAGTGGGAGCATATGATGGAGCACCGTGGCTGCATATGATGGGCACAGTTGGCTGCATATGATGGGCACAGTTGGCTGCATATGATGGGCACAGTTGGCTGCATATGATGGGCACAGTTGGCTGCATATGATGGCACAGTGAGGCTGCATTTGATGTTTAGGTTTCAGTATTTTTCAGTTCGTTTTAGCACCCCCACAACTTTTGAGCACCAGCCACCACTGTTTTGCAGCATGCATGACCGGCTTCTGTCGGACAGACCAACATACACATAGGCCGAATGTCGGACATTTTTTTTTTTAACCAGCCGTTGTCTCCCGACATTCGGCCTATGTGTCCAGGGTTTAAGTGTCCTTTCTCTCCAGTGCTTTGTTTTCAGCATGGGTCACTTCTGAGAAGTTTTCCTGACACTTCAGAAATAAGGATGAGCTCCGGCGTGTTCGCAAAGCCCACATGCAGAGCCCGCCAGGAAGTCGGCACTGCACTGCGCTAATCACAGGCAGTGAGACATTGTCCCGATGCACGGCTGCAGAGATTGGGAAATTTCTCACTGCCTGTGAATAGTGCAGCGCCGTGCCGACTTCCTGGCTGGCTCTGCACGTGGGCTTTGCGAACACGGCGGAGCTCATCCTTATTCAGAAACATTTGTGACAGGGAGTGAAATAAGCACTCAGCCTGTCTATTCAGAATACAGCTCTGCATGTTCCTCTGTTTCCTCTGCCTATGTGAAGAGAGGGGGGAGGGGGGTCTCCTTTCCCTTCAATCATCTCTCACACATAAGACCTTCACCCCCTGCTCTGTACTCCTCACGGATTTTATCACAATCATGCTGTTTTAAGGGTTGTAGACAAGAGAAGACTGCAGATAAACAAGTAAAAAGTGTAGCGGGGTCCCCATATTTGGGGGCCGCTATGTTTGAAATTTAAGGGGTAGCCTGAGCATTAGTTTGGCTCAGGCTGTTTGTTTTCTTTAAAACTGGACTCTGCTCTGCTGCGATGTTGTCTGGTCGTACAGTTCCCTTTGACCTGCAGGTGGCGATGTTGCCCAGGTCCTAGGTTGAACCACAGGAAACATTGCAGCGTGATTGGGTGTCCTCTCTCTCGGCAGCCGTGCAGTGGGCGTGGTCTACCTGATGTGCATGCTGGGAGAGGGTACTTAAGGGGCAGACGCCATTGGTGCGGGGTCTTCGTCCTCGGCACGTACCCCACCTTCGGTGGCCATCATGGCCAGGGGTGCGTGTGAACGTGCTGGGTCCCGGGCACCTTTAGTCCGAGGCCCCATCGTTCCAAGTAGGCCCAGTACCTTTAACTGAGGCCTACAACCAAGCAGCGGAATCCCAGGGTGCCCATGGGAGGGTGACCCGCTCTGAAGGAGAGGCAACCAGGGGAGGACCTTTCTAAGGGGATCGGTGAAGGATGTCGCTGTCTCGGGAGAGGCCTGGTTACCTGTCAGAGGGAAGGATTCTGTGATCCACCATAAGCTCTTGTAACATGCCCCATTGGCACCTATGGCCTCTAGTTACAAGTGCTGGAAAGTCCGGGACTTAGGACCTAAAAAGGTTCTGTGGCAGAGGATCTTCCTAATACGTCTCTAGGAGAAACAAAGCTAAAGTAATTGTTCGTGCTTCACTCCGGCTGCTAGGACCGTGAGAGGGAACTATCCGGGTGTCAGGGACGTGCTGGGCTTGAACCTGGGACCTCTTCTGTGTCTGGCATTGACTCTACCAGCAGAGCTATCTGAGATGCTGGACAGTTCCCTGCCTGATCTGCTGGATAACCTATCTGATCCATTAGACTACTCTGCTTGGTGTCTGATTACTGTTGAACTCTGAACCCCTTGCTCCTCCCATGTACTTCCTATAAAAGACATTCCAGAGATGTTGCCCCTTGCGGTTTGATCTGCTTCTGTTCCCTGAGTTCCTGATTCTGTGCTTGTATCCTGTTCCTGTGTTTGACCCGGCTTCCTGACCATGCTTCTGTCCCCAGTCCTGACCTCGGCTCGTTTGACCCTGCTCAGTTATCTGCCAGTCTGCCTGTTGCCAAGATTCGGCCTGGACTTTGACTACTCTCTGCCTGCCACTTGTGATGTTTACCTTGATGTGTATGACCCGGCTTGTCTGACTCTGCAAACCTGCACCAGCTTACCTGCATCCTCTGCTCTGCAAGCTGCACACGCTGACCTGCATCCCTGCTCTGCAAACCTGCACCTGCTGACCTGCATCCCTGCTCTGCAAACCTGCACCTGCTGACCTGCATCCCTGCTCTGCAAACCTGCACCTGCTGACCTGCATCCCTGCTCTGCAAACCTGCACCTGCTGACCTGCATCCCTGCTCTGCTGACCTGCATCCCTGCTCTGCAAACCGGCACCTGCTGACCTGCATCCTCTGCTCTGCAAGCTGAACCTGCTGACCTGCATCCGCTGCTTCCGGAACCAGCCGTTCCAGTCTCCACTCGGCTCCACCACTCCAAGCAGTGAGGATCAGACAGGCACCCTTACCTCACCGTGCTCTTACCACCACTGTCCCCACTCCAGTGGTCTCCGAGCCGGGGTTGTACGGGAGGTCCCTCTCCGCACGTCAGGCTCACACCTAAGGTACGTTACAGTATCAAACCGCCATGCCTGAGCCTGCAGGAGATACCTTGCCTATGGACAAGGTCTATCAACACCTTACAGCTCTCACTCAGATCGTGAAGTCTCTGCAGGGCAGCCATGTCCGAATGGATAAGCAGACACAAACTCAAGCCACCTCTGCAGATTCACCTCCAACCCCAACTTCCTCTATTGGAATGTTACCATCTCCTGAGCCCAGGGTCCCTGTTCCTGAGAAGTTTTTCGGGGATCGGAGTAAATTCCGTGCGTTTCGCAACGCATGTGAACTTTACTTTTCGTTGCTACCTCTGACTTTTTCATCTGAAGCCACCAAGGTGGGCTTCGTTATCGCTTTGCTGCAGGGGGAACCTCAAGCTTGGGCCCATCACCTACTTGAAGTCCGCCATGTAGTTCTAGACTCTCTGCCCTCTTTTCTTGATGCCATGGCCCGACTTTATGACGATCCACAGCGGACTTCTACTGCCGAGGCTGCTCTCCATGCGCTCCAGCAAGGCCGCCGAGCGGTCGAGGACTATGTGACTGATTTCAGACGCTGGAGCTCGGATACCCAGTGGAATGAGGCGGCTCTGCGGCATCAGTTCCGTCTTGGTCTCTCTGAAAGCCTGAAGGATGAGTTAGCACGGGTCGGTGTTCCTGATGTTCTAGAGACTTTAATTAATTTGTCTATCCAGATAGACCGACGACTCCGGGAGCGCAGAGCAGAAAGGTCTACCCAACAGCTCCGCCCAGCTTGGATGCTACCCCGGATACGAGCCCCTGTGTACCCTGCCAGTGCCAGTACGGTTCCAACTGAACCCTCACCCCTCAACCAGACCATCAAGCCAGGGCAGCTTGGACTAATGAAACATTCCCTATCGGCCAAGGAACGACTTCGTCGGCTGCAGAATTATCTATGCCTGTATTGCGGTGAACCCGGTCATTATGTCTCTTCTTGTCCTGCTAAGCTGCGCAAGGTCCTGGCTACCTCTTCTCCCAACTACTCACCTCCATCTACCAATGCTACTCACCTGGCTCTTCCTATCTCTTTCCAACTACCAGGGAGGACAATACCAGTAACTGCAATAATCGACTCAGGGGCATGTAGTTGTTTTGTCGATCTAGACTTTGCAGCACAACAACACATCCCACTCCAACCTAAGACTCAGGGACTTTCCATTTTCCTGGCAGATGGGTCTCGCATCAAGTCTGGAGTAGTGACCCAGGAGACCCCTCCTTTGCCTGTGATCACCTCCATGGACCATAAGGAACTATTGACTTTGGATGCTATTGCATCTCCCATGTTTCCAGTTATCCTGGGTCTACCCTGGCTTCAGGCACACAATCCACAGATTGATTGGGGAACCGGAAGTATTAAGTTCCAGTCACCATACTGTCAACGCCACTGCATGCTTCCATGTCCCAGCACCTTGGGGCCTCTGTTATGCCTGGATTCAGATCCAGAGATACGAGCTTCTGTACCCAAACAATATCATGAGTTCCTGGACGTCTTCAGCAAACGAGGGGCCGAAGTCCTCCCGCCTCATCGTCCTTACGATTGTCCAATCGAGCTTCTTCCCGGTGCTGAGATTCCTTTCGGACGGATCTTCCCCCTATCTGAACGGGAGCTTGAGGTACTGAAAGAATACGTTGATGAGAACCTTAAGAGGGGTTTCATCCGTCCTTCCACTTCTCCAGCAGGGGCAGGAATCTTCTTTGTGGAGAAAAAAGACCATTCTCTTCGGCCCTGTGTAGATTACCGGGAATTAAATAAAATCACGGTCAAGAACCGGTACCCTCTGCCTCTGGTACCTGAACTTTTTCAAAGACTCAGGACTTCCTCTGTGTTTACCAAATTAGACCTGCGGGGGGCGTACAACCTGGTACGCATCCGAGCAGGGGATGAATGGAAGACTGCCTTTCGTACCAGGTTCGGCCATTACGAATACCTAGTAATGCCCTTCGGCCTATGTAACGCCCCTGCCACCTTTCAGCATCTAGTCAATGATGTTTTCAGAGACTGTCTGGGCATTTATGTAGTTGTCTATCTTGATGATATTTTGATTTTTTCCTCCTCTCTTGAGCAGCACCGGAAACACGTCAAGAGTGTACTCTGTCGTCTCCGCCAGCATGGACTGTACGCAAAACCAGAAAAGTGTGAATTCGATCAACAGAGTATCCAGTTCCTTGGCCTAGTGATCTCTACAGAGGGATTCAAGATGGACCCACAGAAGGTTTCAGCCATTCTGGATTGGCCTGCACCTTCAGATAAAAAGGGGGTGCAGCGCTTCGTTGGCTTTGCCAATTTTTATCGGAGGTTTATCAAGGGATTCTCTGCTATTATTTCCCCGATTACGCAGCTAACGAAGCAAAATGCTCGATTCCAGTGGACATCTGAAGCACAGGCTGCTTTCACAAACCTAAAAATACTTTTTACGTCTGCTCCTATCCTAAGTCATCCCGATCCTGCCCTACCGTATCTACTTGAGGTAGATGCCTCAGAGACAGCGGTTGGAGCTGTTATCTCCCAGCGCCAAGGTCTCAAGGACTTGATACACCCGGTAGCCTTCTTCTCCCGTAAGCTTACCCCATCCGAGAGGAATTATGATGTTGGAGACCGGGAGCTCCTGGCCATTAAATCTGCCCTTGAGGAGTGGAGGTACTTGTTGGAGGGAGCAGCGCATCCTATACTCATTTACACAGACCACAAGAACCTAGAGTATCTGAGAGCTGCCAAACGTCTGAGACCACGCCAGGCACGTTGGGCACTATTTTTCTCTAGGTTCTCGTTCCACATAACTTACCGGCCAGGCTCCAAGAACACCAAACCAGACGCTCTTTCCCGCATGTTTGATGATCCAAAAGAGGTGTCAGCTCCAGATACCATTCTATCGGAAGGCAACTTCTTACTTTTACAAACTAGCCTGATGTCTGTCTTGAAGCAAGCTTCTACAGGTGTGTCTGGTCCCTCTGAAATCAATCTGGTACCCAAGGACGGGTTACTTTGGAAGAATGACAAAATCTTTGTGCCAGAAGAAGTTCGAGTCACAGTGTTAAACTTGTGTCATGATCATCCCCTGGCAGGCCATTTCGGAATGCATAAAACCCTTGAACTGATTCAACGCACGTTTTGGTGGCCGGATCTTGAAAAAGACTGCAGGGAATATGTAGGTTCATGTGCCACCTGTATCTGTAGCAAGACCACTAGAAGCAAGGCCTGGGGTCTGCTCAGACCCTTACCAGTCCCTGACCGTCCCTGGAAAATGATTGCCATGGACTTCATAGTGGAACTCCCCCGTCTGAAGGTTGCACAGCCATCTTTGTAGTGGTTGACCGTCAATCCAAGATGGCCCACTTCGTGCCTCTCAAAGGCACGCCCTCTGCCATGGAAACTGCCCAGGTCTTCATTAGGGAAGTAGTAAGGCTACATGGGGTCCCTGCGGACATCGTTTCGGATAGAGGGGTGCAGTTCACCTCTCGCTTTTGGAAGGCTTTGTGCAAGGTCCTGAAGATTGAGTTGTCCATGTCCTCGGCCTATCACCCCCAAACTAACGGGCAAACCGAAAGAACGAATCAGACGCTCGAACAGTACCTCAGATGCTTCACCACCTTCGTTCAAGACGACTGGGTAGCTTTACTACCGTTGGCAGAGTTTGCCTTTAACAACGCCAGTCATTCGGCTACAGGTCAATCGCCATTTTTTGCCAACTACGGGTTTCACCCGACCTTCTTACCTGATCTCATCCCTGATTCAACAGTCCCAGCGGTCCAGAGTATTGTTGATTTCCTGACCCGTAACAGCAGGATATTGCAGGAAGCCATGACTAGGGCACAAGCAGCCAATAAAAGGATCTTTGACAGGAAAAGGAGAGGGGAATTATGCCTGCAACAGGGTGACCAAGTATGGTTATCGACCACCAACCTTAAGATGGCTTGCCCCGCAAGGAAACTGGCACCCAAGTTCATTGGTCCTTTCCCAGTAAAACGGAAATTAAATGAGGTCTCCTATGAACTTGCCTTACCGGAGTCATTGAAGATTCACCCAGTCTTTCACGTTTCCTTGCTGAAACCCGCAGTGCCCGACCCGTTCCCAGACAGGGGATCGGGACCACCAAAGCCTGTAATCATTGACGGTGATGAGGAGTTCGAGGTGGAGGCCGTCTTGGACTGCCGAAGAAGAGGGAACCAGCTTCAATTCCTGATCAAGTGGAAGGGGTACGGTCTGGAGGAGAACTCCTGGGAACCCCAACAGAACATTCACGCCCGAGAGTTAATCCAGGCTTTTATTCGCAGTCACCCCCAGAAAAGAGCTCTATTGGGCACCCGGAGGTTGCCCTTAAGGGGGGGGGCACTGTCAGGGACGTGCTGGGCTTGAACCTGGGACCTCTTCTGTGTCTGGCATTGACTCTACCAGCAGAGCTATCTGAGATGCTGGACAGTTCCCTGCCTGATCTGCTGGATAACCTATCTGATCCATTAGACTACTCTGCTTGGTGTCTGATTACTGTTGAACCCTGAACCCCTTGCTCCTCCCATGTACTTCCTATAAAAGACATTCCAGAGATGTTGCCCCTTGCGGTTTGATCTGCTTCTGTTCCCTGAGTTCCTGATTCTGTGCTTGTATCCTGTTCCTGTGTTTGACCCGGCTTCCTGACCACGCTTCTGTCCCCAGTCCTGACCTCGGCTCGTTTGACCCTGCTCAGTTATCTGCCAGTCTGCCTGTTGCCAAGATTTGGCCTGGACTTTGACTACTCTCTGCCTGCCACTTGTGATGTTTACCTTGATGTGTATGACCCGGCTTGTCTGACTCTGCAAACCTGCACCAGCTTACCTGCATCCTCTGCTCTGCAAGCTGCACACGCTGACCTGCATCCCTGCTCTGCAAACCTGCACCTGCTGACCTGCATCCCTGCTCTGCAAACCTGCACCTGCTGACCTGCATCCCTGCTCTGCAAACCTGCACCTGCTGACCTGCATCCCTGCTCTGCAAACCTGCACCTGCTGACCTGCATCCCTGCTCTGCAAACCTGCACCTGCTGACCTGCATCCCTGCTCTGCTGACCTGCATCCCTGCTCTGCAAACCGGCACCTGCTGACCTGCATCCTCTGCTCTGCAAGCTGAACCTGCTGACCTGCATCCGCTGCTTCCGGAACCAGCCGTTCCAGTCTCCACTCGGCTCCACCACTCCAAGCAGTGAGGATCAGACAGGCACCCTTACCTCACCGTGCTCTTACCACCACTGTCCCCACTCCAGTGGTCTCCGAGCCGGGGTTGTACGGGAGGTCCCTCTCCGCACGTCAGGCTCACACCTAAGGTACGTTACACCGGGTGAGCAAAACCCACTAAGGCTTGAGTGGTGACGAGGGTAAATAAGTGCCGCGTGCCTGAACCTGTCTCCCTTTCCAACTCTATCTCTATCTTCAACTTTTCCTACTAAGTCACTAGCAAAGAGAAAATAAACTCGTCTGTTGGAGTTTAACACTGTCTGGGCATTGGCCTTCTTTATTAGAGAAAATAGACTTTTCCCTACACTCTAGGGACGAGAACCAGCGGAAGGAGGTAACTCGCTGCAGGACCCAAAACTGTTAACACCGCTCACCCTCTACAAAATGGAGGATGCTGGGCATGTGGCACGGTGTGTTTTATCCTGCAAGTGGAGGTAAGCAGGACAGGGATCTGTGTGCTACAAACGTATGGAGGATTTGTTTCAGCTCTGTGTATCTGTCAGGTTTTCCCATATAGGAGTTCCGCAATGGATTTGCTCTCCTATAAATAGAGCCCCATTTTATTCCCCATCCACAACCAGCACCACAGAACATCCTAACAACACTAAGCATTAATGCAGCTTTATAATTTATTCTCTTTGAAATGTTACATTTAATGAAAACAATCACTAAGGAATAGAAGGAAAAAACAGAAAAGATTTATTCCCAATATAAAAGGGCCGCTCTTCCTTCTTCTGGCTGTTATCTATTTCCTTCTAAGCATTCTTCTGCAACTAATCCGTTGCCTTTCTATTGTGGCTTAGTGCTCTCAGCTAGGACTTTCTCCAGTAGTTCCTCATCTCCAGTGTCCTCGGATAAGACTCAATGCACAGGGTTTTATTGTATCCGGAGAGATGCTCTGTCTCAAAGGCAAAGGGACATATCCACTTCAAGATAGAAAGGCTTAAAAAGCACAGAAGGAAAATGTTGCCGAAAGATCTGTTATAGTGGGATACTGTTGCTAAGCTTGCTCTAAAAATGCTAGTTGACTGGCTGTCTTCAGCTTAAGGATTTTCTCAATCAATGCCTTGAATATATATTTATATAAGAAAAGTCAGCAGTTCTAATCAGCATACCTTTTCCAGTTTAATGACTAAAAGTATTGAAGCCAGAGAATAACAATGACAGCCAGGTAGCTTTTGTTTTCAGAAGGACATTTGAAATTATATGAACATTTTAAAGTTGAACTCCAGCTATGGATTTTAGTGATTTTAGATTGTAAGCTCTAACCAGCGGTGCCCTCTGATTCCTCCTGTATTGAATTGTATTGCAACAGTACAGTTTGCCCTATCGTTGTAAAGCGATTCACAAACTGTTGGCGCTATATAAATACCAAATCAACCACATTTATTTATACGGTAAATAGTGGCGCTATAACAAACTAGAGAAAGACGTGCATAAACCTTAGTGATAATAAATTTATTACCACCCAGTGAATGATAAGTGAATAAAGTCAAATTCAAAATGAAATCCTAAAAATGACAAACACGTAAATGTGTTAAATTAAAGAGTCCCTGATGAATCAATGATGTTGCTTAGGATCTCCACACCATGTGAAAAGCGTGCCACCACTTCTCCATAGGGCAGGGGTCTCCAAACTTTCTAAACAAAGGGCCGGTTTACTGTCCTTTAGACTTTAGGAGGGCCAGTGGGAGTAGAAAATGTCCTGATATCCAGCTGGAGTAATTCATCATTGGTGTCAGTGGGAGGACTGGTGCCCCATCGTTGGTGTCAGTGGGAGGACTGGTGCCCCATCGTTGGTGTCAGTGCGAGGACTGGTGCCCCATCGTTGGTGTCAGTGCGAGGACTGGTGCCCCATCGTTGGTGTCAGTGCGAGGACTGGTGCCCCATCGTTGGTGTCAGTGCGAGGACTGGTGCCCCATCGTTGGTGTCAGTGCGAGGACTGGTGCCCCATCGTTGGTGTCAGTGCGAGGACTGGTGCCCCATCGTTGGTGTCAGTGGGAGGACTGGTGCCCCATCGTTGGTGTCAGTGGGAGGACTGGTGCCCCATCGTTGGTGTCAGTCGGAGGACTAGCGCCCCATCGTTGGTGTCAGTCGGAGGACTAGCGCCCCATCGTTGGTGTCAGTGGGAGGACTAGCGCCCCATCGTTGGTGTCAGTGGGAGGACTAGCGCCCCATTGTTTATGTCAATGGGAGGACTAGTGCCCTATCGTTGGTGTCAGTGGGAGGACTAGTGCCCCATCGTTGGTGTCAGTGGGAGGACTAGTGCCCTATCGGTGTCAGTAGGAGGACTAGTGCACCATCATTGGTGTCTGTGTGAGGAATTGTGCCCTTTCATTTGTGTCAATGGGTATCAGTGGGAGGAATTGTGTCCCATCATTGGTGTCAGTGGGAGGAATTGAGCCTTCTCTTTGGTGTCAGTGCAAGGAGTTATGCTCTATTGTTGGTGTCAGAGGATGGCATAGTGCCCCAAAAGCCAGATAAAGGCTTGCAAAGGGACACAATTTGGAGACCACTGCCATAGGGTATAAACTCACCAAAAATAATTGCCTCACAGTCTCATGCTTGGCAAATCAAGCAATGTGCCCCTCGGGGTTGAAGATAAATCAGCAACAATCTCCAGTCTTTAATGGTGACTCAGAAATCTCTCATATATGTGAAACAAAGGAAAAACTCCAATAGTGCAATAATGTTTAACACAAATGTATAAAAATAAATAAAAATCTGCAAATATTGCTCTCACATTTAGCACAGTTAGTAATCGCATATAAAACACAGTAATAAGCTGGCCTATCATGGTTGCGGCAGACCTAGCATATATTAGGCAGTGTCTCACCCGACCGATGTTTACTCTGCCGGAATGTCACTTCCATTACTGTGTGTTGCGCCACTTCTGGTTGTCGTACAGCCACGTCCCGACACGTTTCGTCATCACAAATTCGTCCAGCTAGCTGTGTTACACAGTATTGCACTATTGGAGTTTTTCCTTTGTTTCCTTTGTTTCACACACATGGGAGATCTGTGAGTCACCATTAAAGACTGGAGATCGTTGCTGATTTGTCTTCAACTCTGAGGTTGTCAATGGGAAGAAGGTTTACTTTCCAACATGACAATGACCCAAAGCACACAGCAAAAATTATCACACAGTGGTTGAAGAAGAAAAGGGTGAATGTCCTTCCATGGCCTAGTCAGAGCCCAGACTTGAACCCATTGAAAATCTGCGGAATGACTTGAAGACTTCAGTCCACAAACGGTCACCATCAAATTTAACTGAACATGAGCAGTTCTGCAAAGAAGAGTTGGCAAATATTGCAAAGTCTAGATGTACAAAGTTAGTAGAGATAGATCCCAACAGACTACAGGCTGTAATTAAAGCAAAAAGGTGGTTCAACAAAATACTGACACAAGGGGGGGATCCTTTTTCCAATAATAGGATTTTTATAACAGCTTACCTGTAAAATCCTTTTCTTGGAGTACATCACGGGACACAGAGCGACATAGTCATTACTATGTGGGTTATATAGATACCTTCAGGTGCTGGCACTGGCAACTTCCAAAACCGGAAGTACCCTCCCCTATATAAGCCCCTCCCATCCGGGAGTACCTCAGTTTTGTAGCAAAGCAATAAGTGTCCCCAAAAGAGGGGTGGGAGCTCTGTGTCCCGTGATGTACTCCAAGAAAAGGATTTTACAGGTAAGCTGTTATAAAAATCCTATTTTCTTTCTCGTACATCACGGGACACAGAGCGACATAGTCATTACTATGTGGGACGTCCCAAAGCAATGCCCAATGAGGGGGGGATACACCATACATAAGCTGAGCGCTATCAGACATGAGGATCTTTTGCGGCCTGCAACACACTGCGCCCAAAGGCGACATCCTCCTGACTTCTAACGTCCACCTGGTAGAACCTAGTAAACGTGTGTACTGAAGACCATGTTGCGGCCTTACAGATCTGAGCCAGGGAGGCCTGGTGATGCACTGCCCATGAAGTTCCAACTGCTCTCGTGGAGTGCGCCCTAACTTTGAACGGAGGCGGTCTCCTTCTCAAGCCATAGGCTTGCATTATGACCTGTCGAATCCACTTGGCTAAAGTAGATTTTGACGCTGCCTGACCCTTTCTGGGGCCTTCCGGCAGAATAAACAAAGTATCCGTTCTGCAAATCTGAGCAGTGGCTTTTAGATAAGCTTTAACTGCTCTTACTACATCCAAAGAATGCAATAACTTTTCCTCTACCGAACTAGGTTTGGGGAAAAAGGAAGGAAGAACCACATCTTGGTTCAAATGAAACCTCGATACCACCTTAGGAAGAAAAGCTGGATGAGGACGTAACACTACTCTGTCCTTATGGATAACCAGATATGGCTCCCTACAGGACATAGCTGCTAATTCCGACACTCTTTTAGCCGAACAAATGGCCAGGGCCAGATTAAGAGCATCATGGGCCTGGTGCTGAGGATTTTGGCGGGCCTTTTTATGGAAACAAAATGAAAATGCAAACAATTTTTCGCTAAAACAAATTAAATATACTCTCACCAGTAATACCAGCCGTGCAGCAGCAACACCACCTGCTATGCAGTCTCTCACCAGCAGCAACATAGGGAGCCCACATTTCCAAACTGCCATTCAGGGACACCCCCCCTTCACAAAAAAAGATGAAGGTGGGGGGTGTAGTCTCGGGGGCTGATGGGGAAATCGGCAGTGGGGGTGATTTGTCAGGCAAATGGCTGGTGTTAGCACTTAAAATCATCTTGACACCATGCTTGATATGGTGTCAGGATGATCAAATTCCATTATTTCTATTACTACATTGTAATATATAGTGAAATAGTTCAACTCACCATAATGCAGAATCAGCTTGTCACTTGCCACCATATGCAGCTTGTTACCTTGCCACCCATAGCCTGCCACCAGATGTAGTGTATCACTTTCCACAGCTGCCTGCCACCAGATGCAGCATGTCACTTGCCACCAGCAGCCTGCCACCAGATACAGTGTGCCACTTGCCACCAGCAGCCTGTCACCAGGTACCGTGTGCCACTTGCCACCATATAGTGTGCCACTTGACACCAGCAGCCTGCCACCAGATACAATGAGGCCCCTTGCCACCAGATACAGTGTGCCACTTGCCACCAGATGCAATGTGCCACTTGCCACCCACAGCCTGCCACCAGATACAGTGTGCCACTTGCCACCAGCAGCTTGACACCAGATACAGTGTGCCCCTTGCCACCATAATATAGTGTGCCACCAGCAGCCTGCCACTAAATACAGTGTGCCACTTGCCACCAACAGCCTGCCACCAGATACACTGTGCCACTTGCCACGCAGCAGCCTGCCACCAGATACTGTGTGCCACTTGCCACCAGCACCTTGCTACCAGATATAGTGTGCCACTTGCCACATTATAGTGTACCACTTGCCACCAGAAGCCTGCCACCAGATAGTGTGCCACTTTCCACTCAGAGCCTGCCACCAGATAGTGTGCCACTTGCCCCCGGATACAGTGTGCCATTTGCCTCCCACAGCCTGCCCCAGATACAGTGTGTCACTTGCCACCAGCAGCCTGCCACTCCCTCCAGGACTCTGCCCCGTACTGGCACTGAAAGGTGGCACTGATGAGCTGGACTAATGGGCAATGATAGGTGGCACTGAGCTGCACTGATAGGTGGCACTGATGAGATGTACTAATGAGCACTGATAGGTGGCACTGAGCTGCACTGATAGGTGGCACTGGCTAGCTGCATTTATGGGCACTGATAGAGGGCACTCACTGAAATGTGGCACTGATAAGATGCACTGATGGGCTGCCTGCACTGAGATAGCCCCCCCCCAAAAAAAAAAGTTAACCACTTAAGGCTTCAGCCAGTACTGTACTAGTACACACTTCTTCTGCACAATTAGACCTATCTGTCTGACAGTGACCTCCCCAGCAGTGGGCCAGCGCTCATGGCTTACTTACTTTAATTTTTACTGTCCTTCTCCTGGCTCTCACAGCACCGCACACACAGCACTCCTTTCGCAAGGCAATCGAGCCTCATAGGACGCCGGGGACGGCCTCTGGATGATGACGTCACGCCGCCGAGACGTCAAGCTCCGCCTACAGTGTTTGTGTTGAGTACTGAAAGGGGAGGAGCACGCTCAGTCTCGGCGCACTGGCACTGCCTGCGCCGCAAGAGGCTCTGCTGTGGATGATAGCCGCGGCTCACGGCCGCTACTCGCGGCCTGCGATTAAATGATGTTCGGCAGACTGACTCAATATTGGGCCTATGAATAATGCAGATGCAGGCTGCAGCTGCCTGCTGCCTGGACAATGTGGATGTATTATATAGCAGCCGACGGCCGGGCCCTGGTGAGTTTGGGCCTACATTATGATGGGGGCCTGGAGCTGCAGCTCCATCAGCCCCTATGTTAATCCGGCCCTGCAAATGGCTACTAGAAAAATCAATTTCCTGGTGAGAAGAACCAAGGAAATATGCTGTAATGGTTCAAATGGTTGTTTCTGTAGAACCGACAGAACCAGGTTTAAGTCCCATGGACATATGGGAATATTAACCGGAGGGCTAATACGCATCACTCCTTGTATAAAAGCTTTGACTAGTGAATGCGAAGCCAAGGGCCTTTGAAAAAATATTGACAAGGCCGAAATCTGACCCTTGATAGTACTCAAGGCAAGCTTCCTATCTACAGCCCACTGTAGGAAGTCCAGAATCCTACCTATTACGTACTTACGTGGATGCCATTTCTTGGCCTCACACCAGGCGATGTACGCCTTCCAGATTCTATAGTAGATCTGCCTGGATACCGGCTTCCTGGCATTGATCATGGTAGCTACCACAGGATTAGAGAGACCTCTCTTTTTTAGAATGTGGGCTTCAATAGCCAGGCCGTCAAACCTAGGGCTGGTAAGGAAGGGTGGTATATCGGTCCTTGTGAAAGCAGGTCCGGACGATGTGGGAGAGTCCAAGGACTCCCCACTGACATTTTTACAATCTCCGCGTACCATGCTCTTCGGGGCCACGCTGGAGCCACCAGAATCACTGGTTTCTTTTCTACCCTGATTCTGCGGAGTAATCGAGGTAACAATTGTGGCGGTGGAAATGCATATATCAGCTTGAACTGATCCCAAGGGAACACTAGGGCATCCGAGCCGCAAGCTAGGGGATCCCTTGTCCGAGAGACAAACCTGTCCACCTTTGCGTTGAATCTGGATGCTAGCAGATCTACATCCAGTGTTCCCCACCGCTGACATATTGTCCGGAAAACCTCGGGGTGAAGGGACCATTCCCCTGGGCATAATTGTTGGCGACTTAGAAAGTCCGCCTTCCAATTCTCCACTCCTGGAATGAATACCGCGGATATGGCTGGGACATATCTTTCTGCCCATTTCAGGATGTAATTTACTTCCCTCTGGGCTGCACGACTCCTGGTGCCACCCTGATGATTGATATATGCCACTACCGTGGCATTGTCTGATTGAATTCTGACAGGGGACCCTTGGAGTTTGGATGTCCATGCTACTAGGGCATACCGGGCTGCTCGTATCTCTAAGAGATTGATGGGCAGGGCCTTTTCTGCATCTGACCATCTGCCCTGGAGAGACCATTGCTCCAGTACTGCTCCCCAGCCTATAAGGCTGGCATCTGTAGTGACCACCTTCCAAGAAATCGGACTGAAGGATTTTCCTTTTTCCAGATTCTGGGGAACCAACCACCAACGGAGGCTCTTGCGAACGGAAGGGGACAAGGACATTGGTAAGTCTAGGGCCTGAACTTTTTTGTTCCAGGCTGACAGTATGGCCCTTTGCAAATTCCTTGAATGGAATTGACCGTAGGGTACTGCTTCGAAAGATGCCACCATTTTTCCCAGCAGCCTCATGCACAGGCGTATGGACGGGTGTCTTTTTGTATCCACTAAGTGGATCAAATCTCTCAAAGACGACCCCTTTTCTTGAGGCAAGAAAATTTTTCTCTGGTCTGAATCCAGCCTTAGCCCCAAGTATTCCAGACTTTTGACTGGTTTTAGGGCTGACTTGTCTCGGTTGATAATCCAACCGTGAGATTCCAGATACTTGATTGTCTTGTGAACGACCACTTCTAGTTTTTTCACTGAGTGGTCTATCAGCAACAAGTCGTCTAAATATGCCATTATCGTTACACCTTGTGTTCTTAGATTGGCCAATAATGGGGCCAGAATTTTTGGAAACACTCGTGGTGCTGTGGCCAGACCGAAGGGTAAGGCTCTGAACTGAAAATGGCGCCCTTCTAATGCAAAGCGTAGACATTTTTGGTGGACTGGAAAGATGGGAATGGGCAAATAAGCATCTTTGATGTCGATCGAGGCTAACCATTCCTCCCCTTGTAGGGCAGTGGCCACCGATCGGATCGACTCCATCCGGAAAGTCCTGATATGTAGGAATTTGTTTAGCCCTTTTAGATTTAATATGGGCCTCACGTCCCCGTTTGGCTTCGGGACTGTAAAGAGGTTTGAGTAAAACCCGAACCCCAATTCTTCCAGGGGAACCTCCATAATTACTCCTTGGAGCAATAGTTGTTCTAGTGCCAACAGGAGGGACTCTCTTTTCCGGGGATCCCTTGGCATGTTTGACCTCATAAAATGGGAAGGAGGAGAGTCTTTTAACTCCAATCTGTATCCCAGACTTACTGCGGAGAGCACCCATCTGTCTCTGATCGTGTCCCGCCAGGTCTCTGCGAACAACTGGAGTCTTCCCCCCACCCGATTGAGTGGGGGCAACCCTTCATGAATTTGACTTTGGGGGAGGTTTTGTACCTCTCCTGACCCAGGGTTTCTTATTACCCTGCGATTGTCCCTGATTTTTACCCCCGGGATTTGACCGAGGAGGCCGTCGGAACTGTTTCACAGCCGATGCCCCAGGGACTGGAGAAGCAGGCCTCTTAAAAGAGGGACCTCTAACTCTGTTTTTAACCGGCAAGAGTGTACTTTTACCGCTGGAAATTTTCTGGATATTGTAACTGGAAGGCCCGGGGGACTCAGAATCGCTTAGAAAGTATGAGATACCCTTGCTTCAGCTCCCCCAATGGCTCTTATGTGTCAATCACCCTGTGTCTCTATTAGGGGCACAGGGTGAATGAAAACCCCAATATGGCCTATGATGGCCATATTCAAGCTGCACATACATTGTATCTAGATTGAATGTGTACTGTGAGGGGGGGGTGTAATCATTGCGGTGAGGTGTTAAGGTTATTTGCATTCTATTGTCTATTATGAATTAAGTCTGCTACTGTGACAATGTGGATTGGAGCTGGTCAACCATCTGGCTGCATATTATGGGATGTTGAAGTGTCTTCTGTGAGGAGGGGGGGGAAATCACCCCTCCTGCCTAAGACTGTTTATCAAAGGAGAAGTTTGAACACACCTGACCTGTATCACCATTGTCATTGGACAGTTTAACCTGCCCTGTTCCCCAAAGGATGGGAGGGGAGGGTTTTGAAGAGAAATGTGTTACCATGTGTTTTGAAAATAAAGTGATTCCCTGTTTTGGAACTTGAATACAGAGCGTTGTCTCGTATCTGGGGGGAGAATCATTCGTATGGGGTCTTATTCAGCTGGTTGGAGTGTCTGGTGGCTGTCGTGTGGTTGGAAAGGGAATATCCTAACGGTGTTAACCCCTTTCATACTTGGGGTGCCGTTACAGATATATTTGTCCAGGTCTTCCCCGAATAACCGTTCACCATGAAATGGGAAGCTAACCAGCAATTTTTTACAGGGAGCTTCAGCAGACCAGTTTTTGAGCCATAGAAGCCTGCGCATGTGTACTACAGACAGCGTAAGGTGGGAGGCCTGATGGATTGAATCCTTTATGGCGTCAACCGCAAAGCATAAGGCTCTAGGTAGATCAGCTAAGGCAAGGGCCTGCTGATCTGGCAAATCCCTTAAGACCTGTTTCAACTGATCCTTCACTGCTTGGCAGACCCCAATAGCTGCCACTGCTGGTTGTGTCACCAAGCCTGCTGTAGAGAAAGCAGATTTTAATAAGGACTCCAATTTTTTATCTATTGGGTCCTTGAACATTTTGACATTATCTACTGGACATGTCAGTGATTTATTCACGCAAGAGATGGCTGCGTCCACTGTAGGGACCCTCCATTTTTTGATGAACTTATCCTCCATGGGATAGACCACCGGAAATCTCTTGGGGGGAGTAAATATTTTATCAGGATGTTCCCAATCCTGGTAAATGAGCCCTTCCAGTAAAGGGTGAAGTGGAAAGGAACAGACAGTCTGGGGAGCTTTTAGCGACCCCAGCGAGGAGACAGTAGTGGTTGATGGTTCCGCAAGGTGCATTTTAAATGCTGATCGGACCATGTTAGTCAGGGACTGAACCCATAATCTTTCAGCTTGAGATGCTGAGAAAGGTTCCTCCACTGTTGATTCCTCTATAACAGAATCAACCTCATCCTGATCCCCTTCAGGCAGGTCGATCCCTGTATGGGACTGTTGCTCCGCTACCAGGTACTCTGAAGGAGGAGACGGAGATCGGGCGTGCTTTCCCTGTGACAGGGAGGCAGCGATCAATGTTGTCAATCTCTCTTCTAATCCTCCCAGAGCTGAGGAAAAAACCTCCTCTGTTACATACACAGGAGCAGGTGAACTGAGGACAGCCACAGTACCAGGTACTCCTGCGGGGTCTCTACGGTCACTAACCTCTGAATTTTCAGGGGAGACTGGTGCAGCAGAAGCATGCCCAAGATCCTCAGAGCCCGATGGAGACCCCCTTCGCTTCCTGGAAGATTTAGTTCCGGAGCTTCTGGACGGCATATTCCTAAGCCCAAAGCTGAGGTATTCCAGCCGTAATACACCACTTTTACTGATAATAGTCTAGCACAATTGCTGCTATATAACAGTTGGTGTCTACTAAAGTGCCTTTCTAGGGGATGCCTGCATCAACCGCCTCTGTGTGCCTTATTCTACTGTTGCTAGCTCTGTCTGTGCACTTCAATAGCCAGCTGACACCTGTGATTGTGCCTTTAAACACGCTGGACGCCCGCACATGCGCAGAAGCGCCGCGGCGCGCACCAAACGTCATCCACCAGCTCCGCCCCTTTTTCCAGGTCGCCTCTATATATAGAGGCGCGGGCACGTGCGCCTTCGGCGCTCTTTTTCAAAATAAGGAACTAGATGGGAGCCAGGGTCCCTGTTTGCCGCAGGGCCCGGGGATGGATGAGCGCAGCAACAGGGCAGAGGACACAGCTTCCCAGCAGAGAACTTACCAACTGCCTGGATTTGACTTTGGAAGAAAAAATCCACATTACAAGAAAAAGAACCACAGCGGCCTCTAGTGATTAACACAGGTACCGCGGTCTTACCATTTTTTTTTTATTTATTTTTTCTTGCCTACTATTAAATTTTTTTACATTTTCTTAGTAGTAACAGGCATGCACAGAATATTAGCAGGAATACCTTAGGTAACAGGCAGAAAGACAAATTAGGCTTGGGGGTCCCCCAATAGAACCAAGTTCCTGAGGGCCCCCACTTACCTTTTCCTCGCCGCAGGACTCTGTTTGGTCCACAGAAGCCCAAACTTCACCTATCACGGCAGGCATTGTAATTAAACCTTCAGGGACCGGGTTCCCAAGGATTCCACTCCCCTGGACCTGTATAGCACCCTGCACAGAAAACATCTTGGTCGTGGGTATGACCAGAGCTCTGGATCCCAGGGTCCAGCCCTCCTAAGAGAGGCATTACAGGGAAAACCTTGCTCTTCTCTTGCAAGGCCCGGGTACCGACCGTTTAGCTATGAAGCTTTTTTGGTCGGATCCGGAATAGCTTACTGAGGCCCAAAAGAACCTGTACGCAAGCTCAGTGAAAAACACATGTTACTTCTTGGCCAACACCTTAGACACTGGCAAAAAACTGAGGTACTCCCGGATGGGAGGGGCTTATATAGGGGAGGGTACTTCCGGTTTTGGAAGTTGCCAGTTCCAGCACCTGAAGGTATCTATATAACCCACATAGTAATGACTATGTCGCTCTGTGTCCCGTGATGTACGAGAAAGAAATATATATATGCCCATATAAATACACATACATGTATGCATGCATAGAGATGAAAATAAAGGAATATCAGATGGTAAGTGATAGATTTCTTTTTGGAATTATTTTTATCAGATGCTACATGGTCCATACGTACCATTATACTATTGTAAATATAACTAAAATACTCATGAATTAAACAATTAAGGATAAAAGTGTATTTAGTCATTTTACACGGATGTCAGAAAAATAGCACTCACAAGTTAAAAAAGCTACGGTATTTAAAAACACATATCTTGCACAAGGCGCAACAAAAATCTTAGCTTAACAACTATCAATTAAATTAAATAAAAAAATACTGTTCTCATTTACGTTAATTTTTTGTACAATATGCCAGGGATGGGTCCTGCACGGGAGATACATTTCTCTGTTGTCTGAGTTTTGGTCCCTTTAAGGGGGACAACTTGTGTGAATTTTGAATAGTCTGGGGTTCTCACCCATGCAGTGTGAAGGGTTTCGGGGTAGTCCTCTTGGAGAGAAGAGGACAGATTTACAGTTTTCTCAGGTTTGGTAAGTCCTTGTGTGGCACCCAGAATTTGGAGAGAAGAGAGACTCTGGGTGGGAAAGAACCTTCAAACCCTGATTACAGGGACTTTGGACATGAAGGGGTTAAGCCACATGCAAGGGAGTCTTGAAAAGCAGCAGAAAGGAAGCAGCACGTAAATAAGAGGTAGTCTGGAGTGGTCCACATCTGTGAAGGATTGTGGACTCTCTGGAGGCTAGGACTGTGTTGCTGGACTGCTGTGGCTTGTTGTGTGTGGTTGTGTGCTCTTCTTTATACCTGGACTATGAACACTTTGCTCTTCAACACGAGGGCCACATTGTAGATTTTACAAGTGTAGCGCACACACCCCCCTCTTTACCTGCATTAACTTCGGCTCCTCGCAGAAAGGGAGAGGCACACCGCACCACAAGCCCGTACCCTCCTGTGTAAAGAGGTTAAGCGGTGTTAGTTTTGAGCCTTGTCTGTGGCCAGAGTCAAAGTCCTCCCGAGAATGATCTCACCTCTACCTTGGATAGCTGCAAGTCCTTGCTTTCCCCAGGAATGTAAATGTCCACACTAGCTGAAAGTCCAACTCAATATTTATTTCTCACAGGATAATAAACAGCCTCTTTGATAGCAGACAGGTCGGAGCGAAGATACAGGACAGCTTAGATGTGGAGGAGGTCCAGACACAAACGCAGCCTAACTCTTTAAGACATCCCTCCGGAGAGTTACCAGAGGCCCCCACCGTCACCACGACTCTGCGCTGGGTCTTCGGGAAGGGGTTACCTCCCTGGCCTCCTCGTCCCAGATATGGGTCCCCCTGCAAGGCGGCACCCTGGGAGTCCTAGATCCCTAGCGGACCCCAGCCGATGGTGCTGGACCCCGGGCCTTCAAAATAGTACCTCACCCCAGACTGAAGGTGTCTGGGATGAAACAGGAAAAGACACTCCACCTCCGGGCCTAGGGCACCCGGAGACGACCCTCACTCACCCCCAGGCCAAAGGTGCCTGGGCGTGGACCTCGAACAGAAGATGTCCGCCCCCTTTATACCCTCTCCCGACAGGCACAGCAAGTTCCCCGCCCCGCCGTACTACTTTCGAGAGGGGACACAAAAAGGCACAGCCCTCTATCGGTGGTTCAACCCTGGCTCACGGCAACAGCGCCACCTGTACGCCACAGGGAACTGTACACCAATACTATCCCCCGTGAACAGAAATGGTCCATAAACCCTAACAATCAGTGAGTCTGAGCCTAATTACCACTCAGACACTCCCCTTAAATTGAACACCCCGCTACACAAGTATTCGGGGGCCGAAAACGTCTGCACGTCTGTGTCCCTATCAGTGTCCCCCATATCTGTGTCCTCCATCAGATTCTCCCCATTATATCAGTGTCCCCATCAGTCTCCCCAGCATAGTTTTCCCATCGTTCGTGTCCCCAGCATAATTTTCCCATCATCAGTGTCCCCAGCAGAGTTTCCCCCCCATTATCAGTGTCCCCAGCATAGATGTCCCCATTATCAGTGTCCTCAGTAGACTTTTCCCCATTATCAGTGTCCCCATCAGTTTCCCCCCCATTATCAGTGTCCCCAGCAGAGTTTCTCCCATTATCAGTGTCCCCAGCAGAGTTTCTCCCATTATCAGTGTCCCCATTATCAGTGTCCCCATTATCAGTGTCCCCAGCATAGATGTGCCCATTATCAGTGTCCCCATTATCAGTGTCCCCAGCATAGATGTCCCCATTATCAGTGTCCCCATTATCAGTCCCCAGCATAGATGTGCCCATTATCAGTGTCCCCATTATCAGTGTCCCCGGCATAGATGTCCCCATTATCAGTGTCCCCATTATCAGTCCCCAGCATAGATGTGCCCATTATCAGTGTCCCCAGCATAGATGTCCCCATTATCAGTGTCCCCATTATCAGTCCCCAGCATAGATGTGCCCATTATCAGTGTCCCCGGCCTAGATGTCCCCATTATCAGAGTCCCCAGCATAGATTTCCCCATTATCAGTGTCCCTATTATCAGTCCCCAGCATAGATGTGCCCATTATCAGTGCCCCCAGCATAGATGTCCCAAGCATAGATGTCCCCATTATCAGTGTCCCCAGCATAGATGTCCCCATTATCAGTGTCCCCATTATCAGTGTCCCCAGCATAGATGTCCCCATTATCAGTGTCCCCATTATCAGTCCCCAGCATAGATGTGCCCATTATCAGTGTCCCCATTATCAGTGTCCCCGGCATAGATGTCCCCATTATCAGTGTCCCCAGCATAGATTTCCCCATTATCAGTGTCCCCAGCATAGATGTCCCCATTATCAGTGTCCCCATTATCAGACCCCAGCATAGATGTGCCCATTATCAGTGCCCCCAGCATAGATGTCCCAAGCATAGATGTCCCCATTATCAGTGTCCCCAGCATAGATTTCCCCATCATCAGTGTCCCCAGCAGAGTCTCCTGTACAGGTATGCATGCAGATTAATGCCCATTTGACGCTTGCCTGTACAAGCCGACTTCTTCACTGTAGGAGCCAACTTCACCTCTCCTGCACCTCTCGACTCCCGCCCACTGCTACACACGCAAGCTGTAAGGTGGAATTATTCCTAATGTAAGCCGGGAGGTGCCACGCTGATGACCTCACTTCGTAGCAGCCAATCCTCAGCTCAGCACAGCAGCCAATCCTCTGGAAGCACGGGAGGGTGTGCGGGGAGCGTTTTTTTTGTCCTGGACCTGCCAGACATATACTGCCAATAACAGCAGCTGCTTTTAAATGCCAGCAGATCGGCAGTGCTGTGTTGGCAAAGTCTGGGCAAGCTGGGGGCCAGACAAAACACATCTGCGGGTTTGGAGACCCCTGCTCTACATAGTTAGATAGTTAGTCAGGTTGAAAAAAGTTCATCTAGTTCAACCATAAAAAAAAATAAAAATATATCATACAATCCCATATACCCAATTCTATACCCACAGTTGATCCAGAGGAAGGCGAAAAACCCCAGCAGAGCATGATCCAATTTTCTACAGCAGGGGAAAAAAATTCCCAGAGAGGCAATCAGTTTTTCCCTGGATCAACTTTGCCTATAAATATTAGTACCCAGTTATATTATGTACATTTAGGAAAGAATCCAGGTCTTTCTTAAAGCAATCTACTGAGCTGGCCAGGACCACCTCTGGAGGGAGTCTATTCCACATTTTCACAGCTCTTACTGTGAAGAAACCTTTCCGTATTTGGAGGTGAAATCTCTTTTCCTCTAGACGTAAAGAGTGCCCCCTTGTCCTTTGTGTTGACCGTAAAGGGAATAACTCAACACCAAGTTCACTATATGGACCCCTTATATATTTGTACATGTTGATCATATCCCCCCTTAATCTCCTCTTCTCAAGAGAGAATAAATTCAGTTCCTCTAATCTCTCCTCATAGCTGAGCTCCTCCATGCCTCCTATTAGTTTGGTTGCCCTTCTCTGCACTTTCTCCAGTTCCCCAATATCCTTTTTGAGAACTGGTGCCCAAAACTGAACTGCATATTCCAGATGAGGTCTTACTAATGATTTGAACAGGGGCAAAATTATATCTCTCTCTCTGGAGTCCATACCTCTCTTATACAAGAAAGGACTTTGCTCGCTTTGGAAACCGCAGTTTGGCATTGCATGCCATTATTGAGCTTATGATCTACCAAAACCCCCAGATCCTTCTCCACTACGGATGCCCCCCCCCCCCCCCCCCGCTGAAGAAAGTTGTTTTTGTTTGCTTGTTTTGTGAAACCAACTAAGAACTATTTACAAGTTGCTGGCTGGCCATCCCGAGTTCCCAAATTACAATCACATTATGTTTTGTTGTAGCCCTGATGAAGAGGGAGTTTTTTTTCTGACCCCCAAATAGCGTTTGGTGTTTTTTAGTGTAAGCCAATAAAATAATTTGGACTCTTTGGTCTGGATTTGGATTTGGATTTGGTCTAGATTTCTATTGCTTTCTGTGTTGCCACTTGGGAGATTTACTGACTATTATCACCAAGACAAAAAATTATAGAGGATTACAAATGTCACTGTTGCCACCAAAACAAGAGTTTTTTTTGTTTTGTTTTTTACATACAAACATGTCATACTGGCCTGCTCTGTGTAATTGTTTTGCACAGAGCAGTCCTGATCCTCTTCCAGTGATCTTGGTCCCTCCCTCCTGCCGAGTGGCTCCAGAGAAAGCAGCTTGCAATGGGGGCACCCAAGCAGGCTCACTCCAGAGCCATGGCCATGCCTGTCCTTTCACTTACACAGAGCCGTGGCTCAGCCTTCTCTCTCTCATTGGCTCACTGGCTTTGATTGACAATAGCGGGAGCCAATGGCTCCCACTGCTGTCTCAGCCAATAAGGAGTGAGAATCCCCGGAGAGCCGAAGCTCTCATGTACATCGTTGGATTGAGATGGAGCTCAGGTGAGTATTAGGACGGGGGGGGGGGGGGGACTACAAAACAGGGGAGTTTTTTACCTTCATGCATATAATGCATGAAAGTAAAAAACCTTAAGCCTTTAGAACCACTTTAAATCTTCCATTGGGGATGCCTGTTCTTCTGGCAGCTGTTTAAGAGAGGAATTCCTTTAATTTTGTAGTGATTTCTTCCCACTTCCTGTTATGTTCCTAGGAAGAGAAGGGAAATCTCTCCAAAGGGGAAGGAGACTTCTTTACTCCCACTTCCTGATATGTTCCTATAATGAGAAGGGAAGTGAAGGGAAATCTCTCCAAGGGGAAGGAGACTTCTTTACTCCCACTTCCTGATATGTTCCTATAATGAGAAGGGAAGTGAAGGGAAATCTCCCAAAGGGGAAGGAGACTTCTTTACTCCCACTTCCTGATATGTTCCTATAATGAGAAGGGAAGTGAAGGGAAATCTCTCCAAGGGGAAGGAGACTTCTTTACTCCAACTTCCTGATATGTTCCTATAATGAGAAGGGAAATGAAGGGAAATCTCTCCAAGGGGAAGGAGACTTCTTTACTCCCACTTCCTGATATGTTCCTATAATGAGAAGGCAAGTGAAGGGAAATCTCCCCAAGGGGAAAGAGACATCAAAAATAGAGTGGTTTTATTCCTTCAAAACTAAAAGTTTGGTTACATATTTAAAAACAGCTGCTTTAAGCTTGCAAATAGTTATGTGAATGCGTGTCATACTCTCTGCTCTGAAAATGGCAGTTCTGCCTATCTTCCTTCTTCCCCCCTATTCTCTCATCATTGTGAACTTTTTATTTTCTCTACGAATGGGTACATATTTCTGACCTATACCCACTCCCACTTACCTAGATGAGCAGAAAGTCGCCCTCCCCTGTCCCAGGAGGCTACGGGACTATCAAGAAAGTGCAGCAGGTCTCAAGCTGGATCAGTGTAACAATACAAAAAGTGCCATACGTGGAATTTAGCTTTAAGATCTCATGCGCCTTTAAGGTGGGTGTGCATCCCCAAACGCACACTCCCTGCATTCGTGGACACGAACGGCTGTAAATTGAGACCTACGGTTGCTGCTTCCCAATAGACATAAATAATCTGCCTGCATGCAGATGAACAGAACATCTGTGCATCCTGAACAGGCAAAGACAGACCTTTGCACAGGTGTATGGTTAGGTACGCCCATGTGAATGAAGCCTCAGCCCCGTTCACATTGGATCGATTTGCCGCATTACACGTCGCAGCCTGTTGCCGCCAATCGCTCTGTTCAAATCAGTGCGATACCGTCTTTGCGGTGCCGCACCGATTTGAAAAAGTAGTTCCTGCACTACTTTTGGCGATTTCTGGTGCGACTTGGATAGACATCTGCGCATGAAACCGCACAGATGTCTTTCAAGTCGCACTGATATGCAGCTTTGAAATTGTGCAAATTCAGATGAATTCACACGATAACAAAGCCGCAGTCAATGTGAACGGGGACTTAAACAACAAACAACCTTCATAAACCTACGGGGAAAGTTGTCAAGAATTTTGTATTTTTGGCAAGTGTTTTACAAGCATCCAATACATGTTTTGTCTCATGTTAGTAATAAGCTATTACCCACAATCCTTCTGCCTGAAAATGAGGAGGTGTAGTACGCAACGATCTGCATTGTTTAGGAGAATAGGAACAAACACGCTGAATACTCTGAGAATAGGAAGGCCTGTTAAAAACCTGGAGACATCTAAAGCAGCCTGTCAAACATTTCCTAGGACTTCACCCTGCACATGGGTGAGTAGCGTGCCTCTATTTACATGCATCAATGACATTTACTTTTTATTTGTGGAGTTAATTTCAGTGCAGCTAAATTCAGTGACTGGGGTTCTAGAACCTTGTCTCTGAACGGACAGGACTCTAAATGCTGCTACAGTGTCCAGTGTCTATTGACTTTAAAGCGGAGTTCCACCCAAAAATGGAACTTCCGCTTTTCGGAACCCTCCCCGCCTCCAGTGTCACATGTAGCACCTTTCAGGGGGAGGGGAAACACAGTGTTCCCAGAAAAGAGCGGGGACCAGTGATGGCGCGCCGCGCTACTTGCGCATGCGCAGTAGGGAACCGGGCAGTGAAGCCGCAAGGCTTCACTTCCTGATTCCCTCATCGAGCATGGCGGCGGCAGCATCCGAGGACCGAGCGATTGCTCAGCCTCGTCTGCCGACATTGCGGGCATGCTAAACAGGTAAGTGTCCATTTAAAAAAAAAAAAAGAATATGCTACTTTCACGTACAGTAGGTACCACCAATTTCACCGCTGTTTCGAGCCCCGTCGTGGGAGCCAGCGCCGAGCTCTGTCGCTCCTCCCGCTCGCCGTCCCCAATTGATTCCTATGGATGCTTGGCATCTCGTGGGGGCGGCGAGCGCGGGAAGCTCAGCCTTGCATCAGTGATTTCCAGCGCGATCCCATTGCGCTGGAAGGTACTGTATGAATAGGAGCTCATTGCGTTTTCACAATCCTGCCAGTGATTTTATACCTATCATTGTGTAAGATGTCTATTCATACTCAAAAAATCTTGTACTCAGAAAATATGTAGGCTGCCATTGCTGGTCTCTTTATGGAAATGCTAATTGCTTGACCTTCAGGCTGAACTGCCCTAAAACAAAGATGTCTATTATGTCTTGTGACCTACCTACCTATTTGTTCCATGTATAGGGCTACCCCAACTGGTACTTTCCCAGACAGTGCAGTGGCCACCAGTCACACAAGCAACAGTCCATTAACTCTGGCTTCAATAAACAGAGCGGGGGGGGGGGGGGGGGGTCAGCAACCTGTCGATCGCAATCTACCCGCCGATTGTGGCCAGATAATGGGTAGATTGTGTCCCTTTGATTGGAGGCTGGGACTCTGGAACCTGGAGAGGAGGGGTGGTGGGGTGGCATTTAGTTGAACTGATGGACTATATTTCCTCCCTGCAGAAGCTGAATGCCGGCAATACTCGCTTCTCCTCTCTCTCCAGCTGGCATTCAGCTGGTGCAGGGAGGAACATACAGCCCAACGGTCCCAATAAATGCTCCCGCTTATCCCCAGGTTCCTCTTTCTTGTGCTGGCAACGCTTCTGGTCTCCCCTACTCACCTCTCCCTCCAGCTGCTGTAGGAGATGTTTCAGGATGGAGAGTGGGGAAGGGGACAGTAATTGTGTCATTCACCAGCCCCTTCCTTTTCTGAATGAACACAGTCAGTGATCGGTACCAATCAAGTTCAGTTTACTATGCTTCAGTTTGTGAATGAACAGTTAGCCACTCAGCACATAGTATTTCCCATTTAATCACTGTCCAGTGCAGCTGAGGCTGAAGAGAAAAGGACTGGGGAACCTCTGTTCTCAGTCCTTTTCTCTGTCTAAAAAGTGAGACATCGGGGGTCTGTTTAAACCCCTGAAATTTCACCAAAGCCCCCCAACCGGACTCCTAAAAAAATTATTTTTTATAATAATGTTGTAAATAATAATAAAAAATTAAATTGTAAAACAGGAGGTTTGCACCAACCTCTTCCCTACCAGTCAAACTGCCCATTTGACTCTCCCAGCCCTATATGATCTGGAAGCCATCAAATCTGCTACCTGTGAGATCTTCAACAGCCCAGAGAAATCAATAGCTGCTCCAATGATTACAGAGGAGCCAAAAAGAAATACATTTATGTATCATGCTAGCTAGGAGGGTGCTACACATGCCACCTTCTTAGTAGGTGCAGAGATCAGAGAGCCATGCGGCTAGTGTTTCAGAAGGGTATGAACAATGTTAGCTTTTGCAATATAGGTTTTATTTAAAGTATATTAGGGAAATCTCATCCAAATGCAATCTGTGATCACTCAGACACACCTGGGAATTATTCAGTCTCACTCTCAACACACAAGCTCCAGACTGCACAGCACTGACCATGAAACCAAGGTAAAATATATCTTTAAGCTTTTTTTTACTACCTGTAGGATCCCAGTAGATTGAGGCAGATAGATTGCAAAGCTATGATATAAAGAGACAGAATGATTACCTGACAAGGAGAGGGCAGTTGACCCTTGCTATGCTTTCCCCAGACCAGTGCAATAAAGGGAACATAGGAGCTGCTGACCTCCCTTACAATGATGCCTGGCTGTCTCTGATTTCAGTATTTTCACAGAGCACTAACCTGGGAAAAAAATAAAACGAAATCAGTAAAGCCAGAGAAAAGCCATAAGTCTGCATACTTTTTCCACTAAACCTAGAGCCAACCTAGAGACAGCCAATCTGCTCTAAGAAGCAATAGTAGCCCACAACGTTCTTTGATGAGAAGGTTCCTATAATGGTGTGTACAGTACATAAATCCTTCACCTTGTATAAAACAGGCTGGGTATCAAATATATAGCTGAAAGGTAAATGTCTTCTATAGTTCACTTTTCTGATCTGCCTGTTTGTTCCACGTTGACTTTCCAAGACATGTAGAAGGCAGAGACAGCCAGATAACTAGCATTTTGTCTTTCAATGTTTTTATTGAGGTTTACATAAAGAACATAAAACAAAACATATGTAGCGACCTCACCTCTCACTCCCTCCTTCTCTTCTCGGTCAATGGCTCTCGTCTAGGGGACCAGGGAGGAGAGTGCGGCGCACCACCAGCTCGTATCCTCTAGTGTGCAGAGGTGTGAGCTATAACCTTTTACCTTCGGGCCTGTGTCCCCGTCCAGAGCCAAAACTTCCCTTGAGGATGATTCCCACCCTCCACGCAGGTGGAGGATGGGTCTCCCAGAAAGTCAAGTTCCACACCACTGAAAGTCCAACACTTATTTATTTTTCAGAGCAATAAATAGTCCTTTAAGAGCGACTGGTTAGACACAGAACAGTTCAGAACAAAGTGGGGAGGAGGTCCAGGCACAAACTTGAACTTGGGTTTTCTTCTGTTCCGTTATAGCGCAAACAGGCTTGGCGCACAGTCGCTGCCACCGACCGTGAGGGGGTCCCTGCCACAGACCAGATGAATAAGGCCTCTGCCACAGACCTGGTTGTTGGGTCTCTGCCACCGACCTAATTCACGATGGGTCCCTGCCACAGACCATGAGAATGTGTACTACCTTCTATAGGAAATGGCCCCGATCAGAGAGAGGACATCAATCCGGACAGTTACCAGAGGTCCCGCCGTCACCAGCAAATGCTGCACTGGGTCTTCGGAAGGGTCATCTCCCTGGCCTCCTCCTCCCAGATTCGGGCATCCACACCGGAGGACACCCTAGGAGCCCTCGATCCCCTGCGGGACCCAGTCGAAGGTACTGGGAACCAGGCCTCCAGAGAGTACCTCACCCCAGACCAAAAGGTGTCTGGGGTGGAACCGCAACTCCGTCCCCGGGCCTAGGGCACCCGGAGACCACCAGCATGCACCCCCCAGGCTGAAGGTGCCTGGGAGTGGACCACGAGCGGAAGATGTCTGCCCCCTTTATACTCTCTCCCAGCATGCACAGCAGGTTCCCCGCCCCGCTGTACTACTGCCGCGAGAGGACACAAAGGGCGCAGCCCTCCAATGGCGATTCAACCCGGCCTATGGCAACAGTGCCACCCATAGGCCGCAGGGAACTAGACACCATTGATATCCTCCACTGGCATAAATTGGTCCAGGAATCCTAACAATTGTTGCATCTGAGCCTGATACCACTCAGATGCCTCCCCTAAATATGACCACCCGCTACACATATATATAAAATGTGTCATACATTGGGCAGTATAACATGATCATATTACTAACAACTCATACCAAGTTAATTAACAGTTATAAAGCATGGATATGAACAATATCAAAACATGGCTAGGATTGAGAAGTGTTCCTCCGCTCCCCTCGCCACCCCATATGGGTAGATAACTAGCATTTTCAAATAAGGATCTGCGACCTTTTGTATTTTTGTACAGGTTTCTTTTAAAATAGTGGACTTAATCAAGATAATATAACAAGAAGCTTTGCCCGCCCCAACAGTTTGCCGCTTACAAATCTGGGTCCGCTGAATGCTGCAATCACCTGGTACAAGCACTAATAATAAGAATAGTGCTAAAACATTATCTTGTGTACAGGTTGTATATAATTGTGCTACTCTTGTATGCCACAATTTATCTGGCATAACCAAAAAGGTCCCCAGTATTTAACCTCTTGCTGACCATGTAACGTGGCAGGGAGGGTGGGCCCTAAAACCCCCATGTTGCATATATGCTGCCAAGGTTTCTGTTCCAAGAGCATACCTATTACCTCCAGCACAGTGACCAACCTTTTACAAACAGCTTCTGGTCTCTGGTTATGATCAGGAACTGGCAGGCGAGGCTTATGATCATGTGACCACTGTGACATCACATGATCAGGAAGACCATCCCTGCATTATGAGCCAGTTAGGGTAGGGTGACCAGACATCCCTGGTTTCCGGGGACAGTCCCCAGACCAAGTATGTACCCAGATTTGTCCCCGGATTGGATTTGAACAGGGGCTGGGGCAATTTCTAAGAAAGTCAGTGCAGAATAAAAAAAAAAAAAATTACACACCCCTGCTCCACCGCTCCTACTAGCTTAGGGGGGGGGGGGGGGGGTGGTGTTTTTTTCCCATTATCTGTGCCCCTTTCTGATGATCATGTACTGGTCGGAGCGGAGGGAATATTTCTTCAGTTTCGTGTGCATGCCCATTCAGCTCCGCTCGCATGTTCTTCTACAGTACCTTGGCTCAAGCCCCGACCAGCCGCCTGCCTGCTTATCTCCTTGCCTTCCCTGGTGGAGTGATCTTCCTCCGCTCCCCACCCAGTAGTAGCCAGGGCCCGGAGAGTAAGACTTGACAGGCTGTGAGGCAGCGGCGATGGGACGGACAGAGAGTCGCAGATTGCCGCCATTACTAGTAAAAAAAAAAATATGTGTGAACCTGGGCAAAAAGTGATTGTAAAGTCTCAAGATTTTTCCCCTTAATGCATTCTATGCATTAGCCCTGGTTCACACTGGTGCGATTTGACATGTCAAATCGCCAGCATTTGCCGGCAATGGCACTGTCCTACTCGGTGCGACGCCTCATTTGCGGCGCTGCACTGATTTCAAAAAGTAGTTTCTGTACTACTTTTTTGCGATTTTCGGCCCACAATTTACATTGACATCTGTGCAGAAACCTACACAAATGTCTCTGTAATCGCGGCCGAAATCGGGACTGACAAGTGGGAGTGAAATCGTGCGAGTTCAGCTGAACTCGCACGGCTTCATTCCTGCAGCCCAGTGTGAACCTGGGCTTAAGGTGAAAAGCCTTCTGTAGTACAGCTGCCACCAAAGCACCTCCCCTTTTTTTTTTTTACCTGAACCTGATCTTTCCAGCGATGTGTACAAGCCCAGCGGCTCCAGCTGCTGTCTCTCTCCTCATTGGACAGATTGATAGTAGCAGGGGCCATTGACTCCCGCTGCTGTCAATCAAATCCAGTGACGCGTGGGTTGGGGCCGAGTCCCGTTGTCTGTGTCAATGGATGCAGCAGCGGGACTCGGGTGCGCGCCCGCATTGGGTGCCCCCAGGGAAAACATCTTTCTGTGGAGGCACTAGATGAAGGGGAGGAACCAGGAGCACCGACGGGGCACCCCTGAAAAAGAGGATCGGGGCTGCTCTGTGCAAAACCCTTGCACAGAGCAAGTAAGTATGACATGTTTGTTATTTTTATAAAAAAAAAAAAAAAAAAACCTTTACAACCATGGCCACATTAAAGCTAAAAACCAAACAGATACTAAAGACACAAATTAATTTGACTCTGAGTATATTAATAAATGATTATTTTTTGGCAAGTACCCATTTATTGTATTTAGTATCAGCCTCTTGCAGTCCCCTGTACAGCAAAGCTCAGACTTGAAAAGAGAAAAGCAGCATAAGGAGCCAATAGTTTATGCTGCAGTGTTCACGTGCTAACAAGGGAAATGCTGATAGGCAGAGAGAGATGAGTAAGGCTGGGTTCATACTATTGTGAATTGGATGCGTGTTTCCCTGCATTCAATTTGCATGACAGGAGCCGGTTCACACATCTCTGGAGCGGCTGTGGCGTGAATTGCACAGAGGTCCTGTGCGTCTTTGGCTCAGTTTCAGGTCCAAATTCAGCCAAAAATGTAGACCTAATTCCGACCTGAAATGGTGAACGGGGACGCATCGGACCCCCTGCTGTGCCCCGCGACCGTACACAGTGGAACCAAGCCTAACAGAGAGGTGAGCTTCTCTGCTGCTTCTCCTTTCACTGTTCAGTCACAACCTGGGTGAGGGGGGACCTGTAAGCATTGCTGTGGTTTCTTCCATGATTTGTGAAGTACTTCAGCAGGACTCCGTGCCCTTTTTGCACCCCCTTTCTTCTGAAGCACCTAAGACAGCAATCTCTTCTGCCTACACCTCAACCTGACCAGGTCCTGCCTGCAAGGGCTTGTTCACATGGGTGGCCGGACGGGCAGTAGGAACAACAATTTGATCCATGTTTTTACCGCTCCCCAAACATTGTTTGGCTGACAAAACAGGGCAGTTAGAAGGTGGTGATATCGCTTCCTAATTGTCTGGCAGCCCTCTCCAACGCCCTCTGAAAAACACGGGATCATTTTTCAGAGACCCGGTAGAAAGTGCCACACGTGTGAACGAGGCCTAAGACTACATTCACATGGGCGATTGGCCGCGGCAGGAATCTGCTGATTCCTGTTGCTGTTTTTGCCACCTGTGAACTGCTAGTGACAGCCACTAAACCTGTACACTTCAATGACAGGTCAGCAGCACCTGCAGCTTTCCATGGCTGTTCGCACAGCCAACAATCACCTGTGATGATCGCTGCTGGACACTATGCCATAAAATATAGGGGCTGGGTGAGCTCAGAGGCCACAGCTAGCTGATCGCAGGTCGCAAAAACAGCAGCAGAAATAGGCAGATTCCCATACCTCCTTTCTGAAATTGGAATGAGGGACACCTATTATCAAAAGTATGTAAGCATAGGACACACCCCCTGCCACACCCCCTTAGAGGAGAATTGTACAAAAAATATTATTGGTTAAACCCACAAGGGCTTTTTACCATTAAAATATTCCTTTTATATTGGCTTTTAGTATTTACAAATGCAGCAGTTTAGAAATTGGATGAAAGGTTTAGCACTGGGAAACACTTTTTGATAGATAAATAGTGAATTTTATATACAACTATATAGGTAAGACTAATATGAGGGACAAATGAGGAGGAATGAGGGACAGAGGGACTTTGTTCCAAATCAGGGACAGTCCCTCGAAATCAGGGATAGTTGGGAGCTCTGGATTCCTGACACTGCCATTCGGAGTGTGGCCTAGGAGAATGTAGCCCTAGCGTGACTTATACAATATTGAGGTGCTGCACACTGTCAGATCAATGTGTATCAAGAAGGTGAAAAACAGCCTCAGCTCCTCCTGAGACCCCCGATGCATTTCACCCCTTCTCCAGTCCCCTATGAATAAGCCCCGGAGGTGAGGCGAAATGCATCGGGGCGTGGTCTCAGGAGGAGCTGAGGCTGTTTTTCACTATTTGATACGCATTGAGCTGACGGTGTGCAACACCTCCATATAGTATACCTCGTTAGGCTGCTGGGATAAGCATTTTAGACACGAGCATCCCCCTCTGTTGTGGATCGTTTAAGCAGCATCTTTTGGCACTTAGAGCGGCACTCCCAAAAAATTCTTACAGGTTGCACTTAGTGTGACATAACTGCAGAAGGGAAAAAATAGCTATTTTGCTGAGTGACAGAGAAGCATAAACTCAGACGCGATGGACAAAACTACACATTTTTTGGCAGGTAAAACAGCTCTCATGCATGTATTCTATTTGTGTAAAGGGCCCATTAGGCACTGTAGGCATGTGCCTTCAGGCGCCCTTCCTAGAGGGGCACCCACATGTATGAGTTTTTTTTTTCTTCCTTTTTAACCATTTTGCTGCCAGGCCCGTACAGCACTCCGGTGGGCACAGCCTTGGGGATTGTGTGTAAAACTGATAGGCAGACTCCAGGTGGAAGGATTTGAGCGGCTGCGCTGCCGCTCAATTGCTTACGCACACCCTCAGTACCAGCCCGGCTGCCGACATGGCAGGTGCCAGCGGGTGGAGGGAGAAGAGTAGACACACTGCTCCCCTTTTTGCTGTGACCCGGAAAGCGATGTGTATGACTTGACTCACCCTGTCACTTTCCCTGGCTAGCTATAGGAATGGATGTATTGCAATACGACGTGAATAGGGGCACCTACACGTGAAAACGTTGATTGCGATACACGTTACATATCGCCGCACACACCATAGTGAGAGCAATAATTCTAGCGCAAGACCTCCTCCGTAACACTAAACTGATGACCTATAGGAGGATTTTGAAGCATCGCCTATAGAAAATATAGGGTAGTGAATTATGTCGCCATTATTTCACGGGCGCACACAAATTTAAGGTTTGACATGTTGGGTATCTATTTACTCTGCGCAACCTCATTGTCAAGGTCACCTGTGGCCAGGTGACAGATGCACACCGTAGGGGGACAGGAGTGCACCGCGAGGTAGTGAACCCTATGGCTGGCTTCTGCGGATAGGAAACTGGGTGGTTGTGGAAAGCGGGACCAGAGGAGCACAACCGGGATCCTAACGGAAGCTAGAGCCAAGATTCCCCAGGGCGCGGAGTCTAAGACCCAGCAGGTCTTCTCCAGGGCCTCTAGTGGTGAGGATGTTATGCTGCAGGCTGGGACCAGGTCGCGGCCCCTGGAGTTTCCTAGCTCACGCCCCGTAGGATAAGGGGAAAAGAGGGGAAGCAGCAGCACAAGATAAGAGAGAACCGAATAACAAGCTGAAGGTCAGGGGCCACAAGCAGACAAGGATAACGAAAGAACGAGCCGAAGGTCAAGGGTCACGAGCAGACAGGGATAGTTGGGGACAAGCCAATAACGTAACAGAGAGACAGACGTAGCACACGGCAGGCAGGAACCCAAACACACAATGCCTAACAAACACGTTGATCAGCAAAGCAGGCTTGCAGTGCACAGGTTAATATAGTGTTCTGTGATAGGGCCTGGGGTGGAGTCAGGCTGGGAGGAGATTATAAAGGAAGCCAGGTGAAGGAGGTCTGGTCTCTAAGATGAACACATGAGGAGGAAGGTAAGATGGCAGACAGACATTAATGCATATCCATGACAGTACCCTCCCTCTTACGAGGCCTCCCCCTTCCCCGCCTGGGCCCAGGTTTAGAGGGAAACTTCAGATGAAACTCCTTTAACAGACGAGGTGCAAAGACCTCAGATGCAGTGATCCAAGACCTCTCCTCAGGACCAAACCCTTTCCAATGAACGAGGTACTGAAGAACGCCTTTACAGAGTCGGGAGTCCAGAATTTGACTGATCTCGTACTCCTGATTATCCTCAGAGACAGGCGCCACGGTAGGGAGAGGACGAGAGAATTTATTGAGGACTAAAGGCTTTAGAAGAGCAACATGAAAGGAGTTAGTGATTTTAAGGCTCTTAGGAATCTGGAGTTTGAAACAAACCGGATTCAGTTTAGCAGTTACTGTGTATGGACCGATGAATCGTGGAGCAAACTTCAGAGAAGGAACTCTGAGCTTGATGTTCCTGGTAGAGAGCCAGACTTTGTCCCCTGGCTGAAGAGAAGGCGGTTTACGCCTGCGGCGGTCGGCAAAGCCTTTGAATTTTTCAGCAGCTGCCCGGAGGGAATCATGAACGTGACCCCAAACGGAATTGAGAGACTCCTGAACCGAAGCCAAAGCTGGAATGTCTGGAGAACAGATCATGGGAAGAGGAAGTTGAGAGTGTTTTCCATAAACTGTGAAAAAGGGTGTCTTCTGCGAACTGGTATTCACATGATTGTTATGGGAGAATTCTGCCCACGGGAGTAGAGAGGACCAATCGTCATGGTGAGAAGACACAAAGGTGCGAAGAAAGACCTCTAACTCCTGATTAACCCTCTCAGTCTGTCCATTGGATTGGGGATGGTAAGAAGAAGAAAAATCCAAGACAATATTGAGGGATTTGCAAAAGGCTCTCCAAAAACGAGACGTGAATTGGACTCCCCTGTCGGAAACAATATGAGAAGGGACCCCATGTAGGCGGAGAATTTCTCGAATGAAAATGGGAACCAAGGCAGGGGCAGAAGGAAGACCAGGAAGAGGAACAAAATGAGCCATCTTGGAGAATCGATCGATTACCACCCAAATGACTGTATTATTCTCAGACAGTGGGAGATCGGTGATAAAATCCATGGCAATATGGGCCCAGGGTTCCTTAGGAATGGGCAAGGGCATGAGGAGACCAGCAGGAGCTTGTGTGGAGGATTTGGACTGAGCACAGACATGACAAGCTTTAACGTAGTCTTTGACGTCTGAGCGGAGATTAGGCCACCAGTAGTGACGACTGATGAGTAGGAAGGATCGGAGGAATCCAGAATGCCCTGCCACCTTGGAATCATGTCCCCAACGAAGGATCTTAGCTCTTAGCTCAGTGGGGACAAAGGTCTTACCAGGCGGAATTTTTGACTTCAGGGTGGTAGAGTGGGCAACAATGCATGAGGTTGGAATGATCGGCTCAGGTTCAGGGGCGGACTCCTCGTCCAAAGTGTCAAATGACCTAGAGAGCGCATCAGCCCGACCGTTGCAGGAACCAGGTTTGTAGGTAATCGTGAAATTAAAACGGGCAAAGAAGAGACTCCACCGGGCCTGTCTAGGATTCAGACGTTTAGCATTCTGTAGATACTGTAAATTCTTGTGATCGGTAAAGATCGTTATGGAGTGAGGGGAACCCTCCAAGAGATGACGCCACTCCTCTAACGCCAATTTAATTGCGAGAAGTTCCCGATCACCGATGGCATAATTCCTCTCTGCCTGAGAAAATTTTTTGGAGAAGAACGCACATGGTTGGCGTCTCTTCTCAAAGATTTGAAGAAGCACAGCTCCCACCCCCATTGAGGAAGCGTCCACTTCAATAAAAAATGCATTCCCAGGATTTGGTCTCCTCAAGAGGGGGCCAGAAACAAAGGCCTGTTTCAGGTTGTGAAATGCAGAGACAGCTTCGGGAGGCCAGTCTCTGGCATTCACACCCTTCTTGGTCAAAGCGATAATAGGCGCGGCAATGGAAGAGTAATTCCTTATGAACTGCCTATAATAATTAGTGAAGCCAAGAAAGCGCTGTGTGGCCTTGAGGCTAGCAGGAAGAGGCCAGTTGGTGATAGCCAAGACCTTCCCAGGGTCCATACGAAGACCCGAACATGAGACGAAGCACCCCAAAAACAGGACCTCAGAACATTCAAAGGAACATTTCTCCAGCTTGGCATAGAGATTGTTCTCTCTAAGACGTTGAAGTACAGTGCGGACATGGTTTCTGTGGACGAGCAGATTTTCAGAAAAGATCAGAATGTCATCCAGATAGATGACAACAAACTGGTACAGCAGATCTCTGAAGATTTCATTGACAAAGTTTTGAAACACGGCTGGAGCATTACACAGACCAAAAGGCATCACCAGATATTCGTAATGCCCGTCTCTAGTGTTGAATGCAGTCTTCCATTCGTCACCCTCCCGTATTCGAATGAGATTGTACGCGCCTCTGAGATCCAACTTGGTGAAAATGGAGGCACCCTTCAACCTATCGAATAGCTCAGATATTAAGGGTAAGGGGTATCGATTTTTAATAGTAGCCGCATTTAAACCCCGATAATCGATGCAGGGTCTTAAGGTACCATCCTTTTTGGCAACAAAAAAGAACCCTGCCCCTGCAGGTGATGAGGATTTCCGGATGAAACCTCTCTCCAGATTCTCTGCGACATACTCCGACATGGCCTGGGTCTCTGGGATGGACAGAGGGTAGGTACGACCCCTGGGTAGAGTTGCTCCGGGGACAAGATCAATAGCACAGTCAAAAGACCTGTGGGGAGGAAGCACCTCAGCTGATTTCTTACAGAACACATCCCGGTAATCGCTGTATGCAGCAGGAAGATCAGAAGAAACAGAAGTGGCAGCAACCGGAAGACTCTCCTTGGGGGTCACCTTGAGAAGACATGACGAGAAACATGAGGAACCCCAGGCCAGGATCTGCCCAGAGACCCAGTCCACATGTGGAGAGTGGAGCTGTAGCCAAGGGAGGCCCAATACAACTGGGGTAGAGGCCTTGGGTAGAATAAGAAAGGATATCCACTCCTGGTGGAGAATCCCTACCGACATCCTAATGGGTAGCGTCTGGAAGCGAATAGGGCCCCCTGGGAGAACAGTGCCATCAATTGCCGAGACTACCAATGGGGTAGTGAGAGGTGAAAGGGTAAGCTTCATAGAAGAAGCAGTTCTCCAATCCATAAAATTGCCGGCAGCCCCGGAATCCAGGTATGCAAGGGTTGACTGAGGAGAAGTGCCTACATGAAGGAACACCGGCAAGAGCAGGCGAGAAGGTGATGTTTCTGGGTCCAATACTCCACCTTCCAAATGTATTAGACCCGAGCGTTTCCCGGACGAAGCGAGCAGGAGTCACGAAAATGACCCTTGCCCCCACAATAGAGGCACAAGCCCAGAGTTCTGCGCCTAGCACGTTCTTCGGGGGTTAGTCTGGTCCGGCCCAGCTGCATAGGTTCTTCAGCAGGTAGAGGATGCTCCACAGAATGAAGGGAGGGGAGCTCAGACTGGCTAGGACCCAGAGAGTGCTGGCGTCTTTTTTCTAAGGACCTCTCTTGAAAACGAATGTCGATCTGGTTGCATAATGAAATTACATCATCCAGACCGACGGGAATGGCTCTTCCCGCTAATTCGTCTTTCACTCGGTCAGAGAGGCCATGTAAAAAGGTAGCGACCAGGGCCTCATTATTCCAGCTCAATTCAGCTGTGTGGATACGGAACTGAAGAGCATATTGCCCCACTGAACTAGATTCTTGGCGAAGACGTAAGACAGCACTAGCCGCTGAAGAAGCCCGAGCCGGCTCTTCGAAGATATTACGAAAGAGCTTCAAGAAATCGGACAGGCTGGAAACCACTGGATCGTTCCTCTCCCACAGGGGGGCAGCCCAGGCCAAAGCTTCACCGGAGAGGAGGGAAATGATATAGGCTACCTTAGCCCGGTCAGACAGGAAGCTTTGAGGCTGAAGCTCAAAATGAATTGTGCATTGGCTGAGAAACCCCCTGCAGGCCTTGGAGTCCCCAGAGAAACGGAACGGAGCTGGCAATCTTAGTGAGTGTGAGGCTGCGACTGGTGCGATAGGTACAGCCGCTGGTTGTACTTGGGGTTGCGGATTCGGGGTTCCCAAGGAGACCTGAAGCTGCTCGAATCGAGAAGCCAGATCCTGGAGGAATCGCATCACCTGAGTCTGATTTGATTCCTGGGTTTCAAGTCTGCGAACTATGCCCTGCAATGGATCATCCGTGGGGAGCGGGATGTCAGCCGGGTTCATGGCTGATCAAACTGTCAAGCTCACCTGTGGCCAGGTGACAGATGCACACCGTAGGGGGACAGGAGTTCACCGCAAGGTAGTGAACCCTATGGCTGGCTTCTGCGGATAGGAAACTGGGTGGTTGTGGAAAGCGGGACCAGAGGAGCACAACCGGGATCCTAACGGAAGCTAGAGCCAAGATTCCCCAGGGCGCGGAGTCTAAGACCCAGCAGGTCTTCTCCAGGGCCTCTAGTGGTGAGGATGTTATGCTGCAGGCTGGGACCAGGTCGCGGCCCCTGGAGTTTCCTAGCTCACGCCCCGTAGGATAAGGGGAAAAGAGGGGAAGCAGCAGCACAAGATAAGAGAGAACCGAATAACAAGCTGAAGGTCAGGGGCCACAAGCAGACAAGGATAACGAAAGAACGAGCCGAAGGTCAAGGGTCACGAGCAGACAGGGATAGTCGGGGACAAGCCAATAACGTAACAGAGAGACAGACATAGCACACGGCAGGCAGGAACCCAAACACACAATGCCTAACAAACACGTTGATCAGCAAAGCAGGCTTGCAGTGCACAGGTTAATATAGTGTTCTGTGATAGGGCCTGGGGTGGAGTCAGGCTGGGAGGAGATTATAAAGGAAGCCAGGTGAAGGAGGTCTGGTCTCTAGATGAACACATGAGGAGGAAGGTAAGATGGCAGACAGACATTAATGCATATCCATGACACTCATCTTTTATGTTTGACCAATTTGGGTAGTTTAGTGAGTTTGTTTGTCTGAAAATTCACTTAAAAATGTTTTTCACGTTTCCTAGACCTTCCCGGTAATTTATAAAAAAAATAAAAAAAGTTGGTCTGCAGAATTCTCTGCCTATAGGCCCCTTTAATGTACAGTGCCTTGAAAAAGTATTCATACCCCTTAAAATTTTTCACATTTTGTCATGTTACAACTAAAGATGTTAATGTATTTTTTGGGGGATTTTATGTGATAGACCAACACAAAGTGGCACATAATTGTGAAGTGGAAGGAAAATGATAAATGGTTTTCAATTTTTTACAAATAAATATGTGAAAAGTGTGGCGTACATTTGTATTCAGCCCCCCTGAGTCAATACTTTGTAGAATCACCTTTCACTGCAATTACAGCTGCAAGTCTTTTTGGGGATATCTCTACCAGCTTTGCACATCTAGAGAGTGACATTTTTGCCCATTCTTGTTTGCAAAATAGCTCAAGCTCTGTCAGATTGGATGGAGAGCGTCTGTGAACAGCAATTTTCAAGTCTTGCCACAGATTCTCAATTGGATTTAGGTCTGGACTTTAACTGGGCCATTCTAACACATGAATATGCTTTGATCTAAACCATTCCATTGTAGCTCTGGCTATATGTTTAGGACCGTCGTTCTTCTGGAAGATGAACCTCAGCTCCAGTCTCAAGTCTTTTGCAGACTCTAACAGATTTTCTTCTAATATTGCCCTGACCAGCTTCCCTGTCCCTACTGAAGAAAAGCATCCCCACAACATGATGCTGCCACCACCATGTTTCACAGTGGGGATGGTGTGTTCAGGGTGATGTGCAGTGTTAGTTTTCCACCACACGTCGCGTTTTGCTTTTGGGCCAAAAAGTTACATTTTGGTCTCATCTGACCAGAGCACCTTCTTCCACATGTTTGCTGTGTCCCCACATGACTTCTCGCAAACTGCAAACGGGACTTCATATGACTTTCTTCCAAAATGGTTTTCTTCTTGCCACTCTTCCATAAAGGCCAGATTTGTGGAGTGCACAACTAATAGTTGTCCTGTGGACAGATTTTTCTACCATAGCTGTGGATCTCTGCAGCTTCTGCAGAGTTACCATGGGCCTCTTGGCTGCTTCTCTGATTAATGCTCTGCTTGACCGGCCTGTCAGATTAGGTGGACGGCCATGTCTTGGTAGGTTTGCAGTTGTGCCATACTCTTTCCATTTTCGGATGATGGATTGAACAGTGCTCCATAAAATGTTTGAAGCTTGGGATATTTTTCTTTATAACCTAACCCTGCTTTAAACTTCTCCACAACTTTATCCCTGACCTGTCTGGTGTGTTCTTTGGCCTTCATGATGCCATTTGTTCTCTAACAAACCTCTGAGGACTTCACAGAACAGCTGTATTTATACTGAGATTAAATTACACACAGGTGGACTCTATTTACTAATTAGGTGACTTCTGAGGGCAATTGTTCCACTAGATTTCATTTAGGGGTATCAGAGGGGTATCAGAGGGGTATCCACTTCACAATTATGGGCCACTTTGTGTTGGTCTATCACATAAAATCCCAATAAAATACATTTACGTTTATGGTTGTAAATGTTGAATATTTCAAGGGGCATGAATACCTTTTCAAGGCACTGTAAATCCAACCCTGTTTGTGTATATAGCTTTTTGCCTGTTTAGCTTTAAAGCCACTGCCATTAATTCTGGAGGAATCTGTGCATCTGCACACACAGCTCAGCCTCAATGTGTACTAAAATGCTGTAAAATTAGGTATGCATAGTTGTACCAGCATTACTAGTGTAGCACTACCCCCGCAGGAGCTGCTGGTTTTGTTTGGGTCTACGTTCTGCCTATCAACCCCAAAGTTTGGCTCAAACCCTCCCTTGGCACAACTGGACCACACAATGATTGTGAAACCCACTGTTGACTGGGAACTACAATGATATCATAAAATGATATAACTTACAATGAGATATGGTTACCTTATGTTGGCCACCGGTCCAAGAAGGTAACAGATAAGACTCACACAATGTTTCTGCTTAACCAAAAGATAATGGTTTACTTAGTGAGAAAAGATAACCAAGTTAAACAAGTAGAGTTGACTGCTTACGGGCCCTGTAAGAGTCAATACTAGAATAAAGAAATAGCAAACAACTTACAATTCTGTTACCTAGATATATATATGTATCTATGAGCTCTTTGACTCCCTCTAGTGGGCACTACTGTCGCTTTCTAGTTCAGACCAGTAAAAGTTCCTTCCTGTAGTAAGGGTCTTCGCTAGCTCTTGTTGGTGCACGTTAAAACATTTGTAATCCAACAAGTATGGGAAAGTCAGAAACAACATCCGAAGTAATTACCAATGTATATGACTTGCGGGCGACACAGGCGCCAATACTTTAAATACACTGCCACTGCGGGATGCAATGTGTCCTTGCACGTGGCGTGTTAACTTTACAAAGAAACAATGGTGGCAAGTCTATAAGGCCCACCTTCCTGCGATTCAGTTAATTGTCGTTGGGCACGGGCAGGTGCCCTTCTCCCCAAACAAGGCCTCGGTTCTCCGGTATGCTCCGCAACTTGCAGCCTCCGATCCTCCGCAGAGCCGTAGTAGGTGTCGATGGATGGACGACTCTGGTTGCTGTGGAGTGTGAACTGGACACCCACGATGAGGATCCCTCTCACGAGATTAGACAGGCAGGCTCTGGTGACGGTGGGCCCAGGCTTCTTGGGTCTAGACACACTGGAAGCCGGCCTCAATGCAGGCTTCCTTCTTGATAGATGGCCGCGTCCCAAGAAACAGAATGTAACTCCTCCCTTCCTTTTAAATAACCTCTCCCAGCAGGCTGTGCGGTGATGCAGTGCACCCTGGTAGCACAGTTTCACTGTGGGTAGTGTAGTCTGATTCGCAATGCATTGTTTTAATATCATTGAAGCGAATAAGTTACTGCAATATAACAAATTCAACACCGGAGGGAGCTAAGTTCCTTCTTAATTGTCAAACTGTAGTCTATATCTACGTTGCAAAGTGGAACCTTGCTACACTAGGATCGCTGGACATCAGTTATGCATTCCCCTGTCATAACTGCATAATTATTTGGTTTGAGTTAAAGGTCAATTCCAACCAAAACCTTTCTAGTCTTTAGATTGAGAGGGGACGATTACCCCTCACTTCCCGTCCTAGTGACACTCTCACATACTGGCACACAGGTGCCACCAGTTGGGTTTTAATAATTGATCCTTTCAGGTGTGTCGGAATTTTTCATTAAAATAATCAGGTCACCTTAATCCCTTCCTTACTGGGCACATATACCCCCTTCCTGCCCAGGCGAAATTTCAGCTTTCAGCACTGTCACGCTTTGAATGACAATTGCGTGGTCGTGCGACGTGGCTCCCAAACAAAATTGACATCCTTTTTTTCGCACAAATAGAGCTTTCTTTTGGTGGTATTTGATCACCTCAGCGGTTTTTATTTTTTGCGCTATAAACAAAAATAGAGCGACAATTTTGAAAAATAATTTTTTCCTCAGTTTAGGCCGATACGTATTCTTCTACATATTTTTGGTAAAAAAAAATCGCAATCGCCGTTTATTGATTGGTTTGCGCAAAAGTTATAGCGTTTACAAAATAGGGGGTAGTTTTATGGCATTTTTATAAAAAAATTTTTTATTAGTAATGGCGGCGATCAGTGATTTTTTTTTTTGTGACTGCGACATTATGGCGGACACATTGGACACTTTTGACACTATTTTGGGACCATTCACATTTATACAGCGAACAGTGCTATAAATATGCACTGATTACTGTATAAATGTGGCTGGCAGGGAAGGGGTTAACACTAGGGGGCGAGGAAGGGGTTAAATGTGTTCCCTGGAGTGATTGTTACTGTGTGGGGGGAGGGGAGTGACTGGGGGAGGTGACTGATATGTGTCCCTATGTACAAGGGACACAGCATCGGTCCCCTCTCCCTGACAGGACATGGATCTCTGTGTTTACACACAGAGATCCACGTCCTGCCTCTGTAACAGCCGATCGCGGGTGCATGGCGGACATCGCGGCCGCCAGGCACGCGCATCGGCATTGCAGTGACGCGCCGCGGCACGTGCACGCGCGCCGCCGGCGGCGCTCACGCGCCCCCAGTGGCCAAATTAGAGGAGGCCGTATAATAACGGCCTCCCGGCAATTGACAACCACCTTGCGGCCGTATATACTCGTACGGCGGGCGCGAGGTGGTTAAAAGCAATCTTTATTATATTGTGCTTCCACTACAAAAGCATGCATGACGACTATCAAAGTTGTCAGTAAATGCATGATAATTTCTCTTTTTCAGAGGAAATGCCTCTTTACCAATGCTGTGTAACCCCAATTGATACATTCATAGAGCCAGCAGGTATTCCTTTGTCCTATCTCAGGCAGTTTGGCGATGTGATGTGTAAAGTGTACCGATAGTCTATTCTCCCTGCTCTGGTGACACGGCTGGCTTCTGGCACAGTAATAAGATGGCAAGCAACTGGAAAAAAGATGAAATCACATCATGATTTATTGCTAACAGAACAAAAATGCCCAGTACATCGTAATTCTTCTTTAGTTCAGTCCATGTTTGTGAACTGTGCCAAGGCAGTGAAATTTATGTATTTGTCTAATTATATTGAAGAAGATTTTTTTTTAAGCAAAAACCCTTTATGAATTTAAGGCAGCACAAATCCCATGCAGAGCACAGTACATTAGGTACGGTAATAGAGGGGTGCGGTGTGACCTGCAAAGTACATATAGAAGGGGTAGAAAAACAGACGGAGCCTGGGATGAGGCTAATGCCGCATACACACAATCGGAAATTCCGACAAGAAAACCGTGGATTTTTTTACGACGGAATGTTGGCTCAAACTTGTGTTGCATACACACGATCACACAAATCTTGTCGGAAATTTCGACCGTCGAGAACGCGGTGACGTACAGTACAAGACGTACGACGAGCTGAGATCAATGAAGTTCAATAGGCAGTTCAGCTCTTCTGCTTGATTCTGAGCATGCGTGGTTTCTTGCACATCGGAATTGCATACAGGCGATCGGAATTTCCGACAAGAACTTTTCTTGACGGAAAATTTGAGAACCAGCTCTCAAATTTTTGTGGGCGGAAATTCCGACAGAAAAAGTCCGATGGAGCCTACATACGGTCGGAATTTCCGACCAAAAGCTCACATCAAACTTTTCTTGTCGGAATTTCCGATCGTGTGTACGCGGCATTAGAGGTTGTAAACAAGGGTTTTACAACAAGGTGTTCTATAGTGGAATGGATGGATCGTAACAACAATAAAACATAAAAATGATTGGTAACTGGAACAAGGCAAAGTCCAAGTTGGAGATTTGGCGGCTACATTTACATAAAGTTTGTGTAATAACTACAACACCAAAAAATTATTTACTAGTAGAATGAACAGCACATATAAAGTCCATATGGCACAATTGGTGAACAATAGTTGCCGCCCATATAGAAGACCTCACCACCACTAGAAATCATCTAGGTCCCTTTCACACGGGCGCCTCCGCAAAGCGGAAATCACTTTGCGCAGGTGAATGACAAGTCTGTGTACACTCTGCCTAGTCCCACTCTCCTCTATGGGGCAATTGGATGAAAATGGACCGCCTGTTCGTTTCCAATGCAATGCCATCCAATCCGCTTGACAGATGGGGAATAGGACTACCATCCATCTGTTTTTGGCTGACAGGATCGGATAGAATGGTGGCGGGTGTCCGCTGCCCTCTTCTGCTCCATAGAAGAGAAAAACTGACAGGTGGACCTGATCGGACATCCCGTGTGAAAGGAGCCCTAGAGTCCATATGGTTTTTGGGTGTGGTAAGCCCATGCACACGCCACTTGTACCGTATATACTCGAGTATAAGCCGACCCGAATATAAGCCGAAGCACCTAATTTTACCACAAAAACTGGGAAAACTTATTGACTCGAGTATAAGCCTAGGGTGTGCCTCACTTTGCCTCACTGTGTCCATGCCTCACTGTGTCCATGCCTCACTGTGTCCATGACTAGACTGACGTTTAACATGGGAGGCTATGGAAGGGGTGCCCAGCTTTGAAAAATCGGTGCTCCCCGACCCTAGGTCCCCCAGACAAGAAACTTTGCACACTTGTAGAGGAGGAGTGGGGCTACATGTTTGCCAAGTTTGGGGTCCAGGGGACCTACGGCCGGCCAGTACCGGCTCCCCAAATTCCGGAAGATCAGGCGCAAAAAGGTGACTCGAGTATAAGTAAGTAATTGTGCTTAAAAACTCGGCTTATACTCAAGTATATACGGTATATACAACTCTTTATAGATCCGCGCTTAGGTGTCGGGTTTGGGCTGCTGCCCCCCCCAGAAGTACCCCAATACTAGGGTCCAGTGAATAGTAGTGTATGTGGAAGGGGTAAGTGGTGCTGCCCTCTGGTGGAGTGTGGATAGGGGGCTGAAACCAATCCTGCTATATCCCTGTGACTAGGAAGCAGAGATTGGTAGTGGTAGGCCCGCGGAAATCGTTATGGAGTAAATGTCGGGTAACCAGAGGATGGGAGAACCCACATGTGAATTGTGAGCCCCCGTCACCTCCTCAATATCCATGTGGGAGGAACCAGGGCGTGCGTGGTTAACTCCAAAGGCAATAGGTTACCCTGTTGCTGAACAGCAATATGTTAGTGGATCACTCTTCCTGTGCTATGTGTGATTACTATTAGCCACTATGTGAGTGAGTGGACAATTTCTGCTAGACCCCACTTCCTAGGAGTAGATGATAGATATGTGAAGTGTCAACTCCTACTTGGTAGATGTGAGAATTAAATAGAAAAAAAAAAAGATAACCCAAAACCTAAGTCTCCTTTAACCACTTAAGCCCCGGACCATTTCGGGCCATTAGGACCAGGCCTGTTTTTGGGATTCGGCACTGCGCTGCTTTAACTGTAAATTGTGCGGACATACAATGTTGTACCCAAATGAAATTTGCGTCCTTTTCTTCCCACAAATAGAGCTTTCTTTTAATGGTATTTGATTGCCTCTGTGATTTTTATTTTTTGCGATATAAACAGAAAAAGACCGAAAATTTTGAAAAAAAATGATATTTTCTATTTTTGTTATAAGAAAAATCGAATAAACTCAATTTTAGTCATACATTTAGGCCAAAATGTATTCAGCCACATGTCTTTAGTAAAAAAAATGTCAATAAGCGTATATTTATTGGTTTGCGCAAAAGTTATAGCGTTTACAAACTAGGGTACATTTTCTGAAATTTACACAGCTTTAAATTTATGACTGCCTATCTCATTTCTTGAGGTGCTAAAATGGCAGGGCAGTACAACCCCCCCCAAATGACCCCATTTTGGAAAGTAGACACCCCAAGGAAATTGCTGAGAGGCATGTTGAGCCCATTGAATATTTATTTTTTTTGTCCCAAGTGATTGAATAATGACAAAAAAAAAAAAAAATTACAAAAAGTTGTCACTAAATGATATATTGCTCACACATGCCATGGTTATATGTGGAATTGCACCCCAAAATACATTCTGCTGCTTCTCCTGAGTACGGGGATACCACATGTGTGAGACTTTTTAGGAGCCTAGCCGCGTACGGGACCCCAAAAACCAAGCACCGCCTTCAGGATTTCTAAGGGCGCAAATTTTTGATTTCACTCCTCACTACCTATCACAGTTTCGAAGGCCATAAAATGCCAAAATAGCACAAAACCCCCCCAAATGACCCCATTTTGGAAAGTAGACACCCCAAGCTATTTACTGAGAGGCATGTTCAGTCCATGGAATATTTTATATTTTGCCACAAGTTGCGGGAATATGACAAACTTTTTTTTTTTTGCACAAAGTTGTCACTAAATGATATATTGCTCACACATGCCATGGGCATATGTGAAATTACACCCCAAAATACATTCTGCTGCTTCTCCTGAGTACGGGGATACCACATGTGTGGGACTTTTTGGGAGCCTAGCCGCGTACGGGATCCCAAAAACCAAGCACCGCCTTCAAGGTTTCTAAGGGCATAAATTTTTGATTTCGCTCCTCACTACCTATCACAGTTTTGAAGGCCATAAAATGCCAAGATGGCACAAAACCCCCCCAAATTACCCCATTTTGGAAAGTAGACACCCCAAGCTATTTGCTGAGAGGCATGTTGAGCCCATTGAATATTTTTTTTTTTTGTCCCAAATGATTGAATAATGACAAAAAGAAAGAAAAAATGTACAAAAAGTTGTCACTAAATGATATATTGCTCACACATGCCATGGTTATATGTGAAATTACACCCCAAAATACATTCTGCTGCTTCTCCTGAGTACGGGGATACCACATGTGTGGGACTTTTTGGGAGCCTAGCCGCGTACGGGACCCCAAAAACCAAGCACCGCCTTCAAGGTTTCTAAGGGCATAAATTTTTGATTTCACTCCTCACTACCTATCACAGTTTTGAAGGCCATAAAATGTCAAAATAGCCCAAAACCCCCACAAATGACCCCATTTTGGAAAGTAGACACCCCAAGCTATTTGCTGAGAGGCATGGTGAGTATTTTACAGCTCTCATTTGTTTTTGAAAATGAAGAAAGACATTTTTTTTTCTTTTTTTTTTTTCTTTTTTTACATTTTCAAAACTTTGTGACAAAAAGCGAGATCTGCAAAATACTCAACATACCTCTCAGCAAATAGCTTGGGGTGTCTACTTTCAAAAATGGGGTCATTTGGGGGGGTTTTGTGCCATCTGGGCATTCCATGGCCTCCGAAACTGTGATAGGCAGTGAGGAGTGAAATCAAAAATTTACACCCATAGAAATCCTGAAGGCGGTGCTTGGTTTTTGGGGTCCCGTACGCGACTAGGCTCCCAAAAAGTCCCACACATGTGGTATCCCCGTACTCAGGAGAAGCAACAGAATGTATTTTGGGGTGTAATTCCACATATGCCCATGGCATGTTTGAGCAATATATCATTTAGTGACAACTTTTTGTACATTTTTTTTTTGGTCATTATTCAATCACTTGGGACAAAAAAAAAAAATATTCAATGGGCTCAACATGCCTCTCAGCAAATAGCTTGAGATGTCTACTTTACAAAATGGGGTCATTTGGGGGGGGGTTTGAACTGTCCTGGCATTTTATGCACAACATTAGGAAGCTTATGTCACACATCATCCACTCTTCTAACCACTTGAAGACAAAGCCCTTTCTGACACTTTTTGTTTACATGAAAAAAAATTTTTTTTTGCAAGAAAATTATGTTGAACCCCCAAACATTATATATTTTTTTAAAGCAAAGGCCCTACAGATTAAAATAGTGGGTGTTGCAATTTTTTTTTCCACACAGTATTTGCGCAGCGATTTTTCAAACGCATTTTTTGGGGGAAAAACACACTTTTTTTATTTTTAATGCACTAAAAAACACTATATTGCCCAAATGTTTGATGAAATAAAAAAGATGATCATAGGCCGAGTACATGGATACCAAACACGACATGCTTTAAAATTGCGCACAAACGCGCAGCGGCGACAAACTACATTCATTTTTAAAAGCATTTAAAAGCCTTTACAGGTTACCACGTTAGATTTACAGAGGAGGTCTACTGCTAAAATGACTGCCCTCGATCTGACCTTCGCGGTGATACCTCACATGCATGATGCAATTGCTGTTTACATATGACGCTAGACCGACGCTTGCGTTCGCCTTTGCGCAAGAGCAGGGGGGGACAGCGGTGCTTTTTTTTTTTTTTTTTTTTATTTATTTGGCTTTTTTATTTTATTTTTAAACTGTGCCTTCCATATTTTATTTTTTTACCATTTTTATCGTTATCTCAGGGAATGTAAATATCCCCTATGATAGCAATAAGTAGTGACAGGTACTCTTTTTTTGAAAAAAATTGGGGGGTTAGACCCTAGATCTTTCCTCTGCCCTCAAAGCATCTGACCACACCAAGATCGGTGTGATAAAATGCTTTCCCAATTTCCCAATGGCGCTTTTTATATCCGGGGGGGGACATTCCCTCCCACTGCTTGTAAAAGCAGTCTAGAGGCTAATTATCTGCTAGAATTGCTTTTACATGAAAGCCGGCTGCTGGCTGAAAAGAATGATACCAAGATGATACCTAAACCCGCAGGCATCATTCTGGTATAAACATTCAAAGTCCAGCAACATACCAGTACGTTGCTGGTCCTTGTTGGACATGTATTGTAATCTTTTTTTTCATACAGCCTATTGGCTGAACGAAAACAAGAGATTGATTGGTGGGTATGCCCACCATTAGAATACCTCCCTTCATCCACCCACTTCTAATGATGGGCATATATGCCGAAGCATGGGGGCATCCTCCCGCAAAAAAGTTATGCCGCGTACACACGGTCAAGCCTTCGTCGGAATTTCGACCGTATGTACGCGGCATAAAAGGTTATGCCGTGTACACACGGTCGGACTTTTCCACAGGCAAGCCTCCGTTGGAATTTCGACCGTATATACGCGGCATTAGGAGCAAAATCGCTCCTCCGCCCCTGCTGCCCCCATGCTTCGGCATATATGCTCTTTTTTTTAACTGTGGTGGTGAAATCACCTCCTACAGCGTTGGAGTCACGGCTTTATGTATCGTGGGAGCAAACGCTGTTGCTGTCAAGATAAATAGATCTGCGCTGCAACTGAATGGCGTACCTGCTAAGCAAATGGTGGTTAACATTAAAACAAAGTAACATTACAGTACAACAGTAAGACCTTACCATGCCATACCTGCAAAGCAAATACCAAAACAAAACCTAGTAAAAAATAAAAAAATGTTTTAACGCAACCTGTGCCTAAAATATATATATGCCGAAGCATGGGGGCATCCTCCCGCAAAAAAGTTATGCCGCGTACACACGGTCAAGCCTTCGTCGGAATTTCGACCGTATGTACGCGGCATAAAAGGTTATGCCGCGTACACACGGTCGGACTTTTCCACGGGCAAGCCTCCGTTGGAATTTCGACCGTATATACGCGGCATTAGGAGCAAAATCGCTCCTCCGCCCCTGCTGCCCCCATGCTTCGGCATATATGCTCTTTTTTTTAACTGTGGTGGTGAAATCACCTCCTACAGCGTTGGAGTCACGGCTTTATGTATCGTGGGAGCAAACGCTGTTGCTGTCAAGATAAATAGATCCGCGCTGCAACTGAATGGCGTACCTGCTAAGCAAATGGTGGTTAACATTAAAACAAAGTAACATTACAGTACAACAGTAAGACCTTACCATGCCATACCTGCAAAGCAAATACCAAAACAAAACCTAGTAAAAAATAAAAAAATGTTTTAACGCAACCTGTGCCTAAAATATATATATGCCGAAGCATGGGGGCATCCTCCCGCAAAAAAGTTATGCCGCGTACACACGGTCGGAATTTTCCACGGGCAGGCCTCCGTCGGAATTTCGACCGTATGTACGCGGCATTAGGAGCAAAATCGCTCCTCCGCCCCTGCTGCCCCCATGCTTCGGCATATATGCTCTTTTTTTTAACTGTGGTGGTGAAATCACCTCCTACAGCACTGGAGTCACGGCTTTATGTATCGTGGGAGCAAACGCTGTTGCTGTCAAGATAAATAATTCCGCGCTGCAGTTGAATGGCGCACCTGAAAACAAAAAATTACATACCTGAAAAGCAAGCATGATAAAACATTGCAGAATAGAATACAGTAAAAAAGAGCAGAACAATAGAGAGAAAATAGAGAGAGAGAGAACAATAAAACGACAACTATTTTTGGTTTTTTTATTTTATATTTTTTTTGTGTTTTGTTTTTTACGTTTTTTTTTTTCTTTTTTACACTTTTTTTTGTAACTTTACAACTGTAATGGTTCGGGTCTCTCAAAATGTAATGGCATCTTGGGAGACCCTGTGTAAGTGTGTCCTAGTCTGTGAAATGCTGTACCCTACGCTAAAACTTCACTTTTGAGTGGTAGCGTTCAAAACATTCACCTTGGCAAAGACCAGGCTTGTCAGGACAGAGTGGACAAAAACTACGGGTGTCACGCCTAAATCCGCGCTTGCTACAGACACGACATCTTTTTTGGGGGTGGCTTTGGGTAGGGGTACTCGGGAGGACATACGAATAATGCCTCTCATGCAGCCGGCTTACTGCATTTGGTTGGGGATGGTGAGGTGCAGAACCGCCTGGATACAGGAGTTCTGTGACTATCTCATTCTGGAATTTTAGAAGAGATAACGTCCCGCCTGAAGCTCTGTATAGCACATGAGTGTTCAGCAAAGCCAATTGGAATAATGATAGAGACACTTTTTTGTACCAGCGTCTCGCCTTACGGTCAATTAGATACGGCGCCATCAACTGGTCGTTGAGGTCCACCCCTCCCATATTTTGGTTATATTCGTGGACACAGAGGGGTTTCTCCACAACACCAGTCGCCGTACGAATTTGGACTGTCGTGTCTGCATGAAGGGAGGTAAGAAGGAAAACATTCTTATTGTCCCTCCACTTCATAGCGAGCAAGTTATTACACTTCAAGCAGGCTCTCTCCCCCAGCCTAAGACGGGCATCTACAAGCCGCTGGGGAAAGCCCCGGCGATTAGGTCGCACGGTGCCACATGCTCCAATCTGATGATCAAACAAGTGACTAAACAGTGGCACGCTCGTGTAATAATTGTCCACATACAAGTGGTACCCCTTTCCGAATAAGGGTGACACCAAGTTCCACACTATCTTGCCAGCGCTCCCTATGTAATCCGGGCAGTTGACCGACTCAATCGGACTATCTTTTCCCTCATAAACCGTAACGTTCACTACATAGCCTGTTGCCCTGTCACAGAACTTGTAGAGCTTGACCCCGTATCTGGCACGCTTGCTGGGAAGGTACTGCTTGAAAGACAAGCGGCCAGAAAATTTAATCAGGGACTCTTCAACGCAGACAACTTGATCGGGAGTAAACAAGGCTGCAAAACGTTCGTTGAAGTGGTTTATGAGGGGCCGAATTTTATAGAGCCGGTCGTATTCAGGGTCCCCACGTGGACGACAAAGTTCATTGTCGTTGAAGTGCATGAACCGCAAAATCTGCTCGTATCGTGCCCTGGACATGGAGGCAGAGAACACGGGCATGTGGTCAATTGGGTGCGTGGACCAATAAGCACGCAATGACGGAAATTTATGTGTGCCCATGTTGAGGGAAAGGCCCAGAAAGGTCTTAAATTCGGAAACCGTAATTGGTTTCCAATTTCTGGCAATTTTAGGCAACTGGGGGTTAGCGGCGATAAATTGACCAGCATATAAATTACTCTGGTCCACAATAGATCTATAGAGATCTTCCGTGAAAAACAGCGAATAAAAATCAATTGGAATAAAATCAGCTGTTTCCACCTGAATACCGGGTTGGGCAGTGAATGGGGGAAGTACGGGTTCTGCAGAAGTGGTGGGGACCCAATCAGGATAGGCAAATTCTGCAGGAAGGGCAGTATGGGCACGACGGGCCTGCCTTTGTCTTCTTGGTGGCAGCGGGACACTACTTGTGCTTGCCACCTCGCCAGCTTGAACTGCACTTATGGGACTCGCCACGTCACCAAGTGTTACTGCAGTGCTGGATGTACGTCCAGGCTGTACTAGGCCGCTGGTGCTTGCCAGTTCACCAGAAGGAATAGCGGCGCTAGTACTACTCTGCTCCATGATACCAGAGACCTGCGGTTCTTGCTCCTCAACAACCTCAGAAGATCGGGATCGGGTACACCTGACCTTAGCAGGGACCTCAACTTCGTCGTCAGAGCTATCTGACGTGGGGCCGCTGATGTCACTGTCTTCTACGGGAAGATATTCTGAGCCTGAATCTGACAGATACGTGACCTCCTCTTCACTATCTGTCATGCTCAGAATCTCGTAGGCCTCTTTACTAGTGTACCTTCGTCTTGCCATTTTGGGTTCTAAATTTAGGGGTACACTAGTAAGATTCACAGGAAAAAAAGCACCTGACTGTCGTCAGCAAATATATCAAACGCTACAAAAAAACTGTTAGCGATCGCAGGGATCAGGCCTGTCTCTGCGAACGCTGCAGTTATGTGTGTTGTGTTTGGTAAGTGACAGTGATCGATCGATACTGCACTTGGGTGGGCTGGGCTGGGCTGGGCGGAGGGGCTAAACGCAGGCGCTAGCAGGTATCTGGGCTGATCCCGCTAACACTGCGTTTTTGGGAACCCTAAACCGCTGGGGATGCTAGTATAGATCTGATCAGATACTATACCACTAAGGGGGGTGTATGCTTTGCGCGTGGGTGTTAGCGTTACTGGCACTAACCTAACACTGCCTGGGGCGACGCAGACCCTCTCTGGCGCTAAAACCTAATTGATCTCACCCGCCGGGCGATCAGGGGGGTTAAACCTTTATTGGGTTATATACGGCGGGTGCCCTGATGCTATAAAAAGCAAACTAATCAACCAGCGTCACCCGTAACCTTTATATGGTGATCACTGGTGAAAGGGTTAACTAGGGGCAATCAGGGGGTTAAAACCTTTATTAGGTTAAATATGGGGGTACCCGACGCTATATAAAAACCTGACGGGTAACCTAAATAACTTACTGGCTAACCAGTGACACCAGTGACGCTTATACGGCGATCACTGGTGAAAGGGTTAACTCTAGGGGCAATCAGGGGGTTAAAATAATATATGGGGGTACCTGACACTAATAAAAACCTGCGGCGAACCTAAAAAAAATAACTGCCTATCTAAAACACCAGCGACACGAATACAGCGATCGGAAAAACAATCGCTTAGTGACGCTGAAGTTAGGGGGTGAAAGGGTTACCTGGGGGGTGATCAAGGGGTTAAACCTTTATTAGGGGGGGTTAGGGGGCTACCCTGGACCTAAATGGGCCTAATCCTAACTGCCCTGCAACTTTTTACAATCACAGATGACACTAAATGCAGTGATCAGTAAAATAAATGATCACTGCAATCAGTGACACTGTGATTGGGGGCTTTGGGGTGACCTGGGGGGTGATCTGGGGGTGACTGGGGGGTGATTTGTGTGCCTATGTGTACCTACGTGTCAGTGGACTGTTGGAGCACTAACCTCTGTCTTCTCTCCTCGGCGCCGGGAACGAAAAGACCGCGGCGAGGGAGATGACATCACTTCCTCCAGCCTCTGTTTACATCACATGGCGGAGGAAGCATTTTCATTGGCCGGGAGCGATCGCGAGGGGGGGGGGCGGAATCGAGCGGCCGCCCCCTCATGCCTGATCGCTCCCGAACACTTAACGGCCGCTCACTGCAGTGAAGGGGGGTCCGGATGGACCCCCCAACTGCACAAAGGCGATCACGTAGATCTACGTGATTCTGCCTGTCGGTGCCATTCTGCCGACGTAAATCGGCGGTGGGCGGTCGTTAAGTGGTTAAGGAGAGTAAGTGAAAAATTTGTTAATGTGTAGCAGGCCTCCGAACCTGCTGTGCAATATATGTGCAAATGCACTAGTGAAAGCAAGATACGTGTAGCGGGGCCCTCAATTTATGGGTAGTGTTTGAGTGGTAGTTATGCTCAAACACCTAAATTGTTAGGACACGATCAACCATTTTGTCTGCAGGAAGAGTATCTGTGTACCGTTCCCTGTGGCCTGCAGGTGGCGCTGCCATGGTGGGCCAGGGTTGAACCGCTGATACAGTGCTGTGCCTTGTGTGTCCCCTCTCGGCAACCATACAGTGGGAGTGGTCGGCCTGCTGTGTATGCTGGGAGAGGATATAAAAGGGGCAGACGCTGCCTGTAAGGGGTCGGTCGGTTGTCGGGAGTCCTACTCCCAGGGAGTGTGTGTTCCTGTCCGCCCATGGCACCTTTGGCCCAGGGACAGTGGTCGGTGAATCAGTCCCAGGCACCTTTTAGCCCTGGGGCTGCAACTAAAGGCCTTGGGTCCAGCACCTTTGGCTGGGGCCCATCAAGGATCGAGGAATCTCAGGGTGCCGCCTTGCGAGGGGACCCGCATCTGAGATGAGGAGGCCGGGGAAAGACCGTTCCGAGGGACTGGTGAGAAGTCACAGTGAAGGAAGGGGCCCTGGTAACTCTCTGGAGGGATGTCTTCTCCTTACAAAGAGGTGTGGCAGAGACCAAGTTCATCAGGTCTGTGGAGGGACCAAGTTCATCAGGTCTGTGGCAGAGACCAAGTTCACCAGGTCTGTGGCAGAGACCAAGTTCACCAGGTCTGTGGCAGAGACCAAGTTCACCAGGTCTGTGGCAGAGACCAAGTTCACCAGGTCTGTGGCAGAGACCAAGTTCACCAGGTCTGTGGCAGAGACCAAGTTCACCAGGTCTGTGGCAGAGACCAAGTTCACCAGGTCTGTGGCAGAGACCAAGTTCACCAGGTCTGTGGCAGAGACCAAGTTCACCAGGTCTGTGGCAGAGACCAAGTTCACCAGGTCTGTGGCAGAGACCAAGTTCACCAGGTCTGTGGCAGAGACCAAGTTCACCAGGTCTGTGGCAGAGACCAAGTTCACCAGGTCTGTGGCAGAGACCAAGTTCACCAGGTCTGTGGCAGAGACCAAGTTCACCAGGTCTGTGGCAGAGACCAAGTTCACCAGGTCTGTGGCAGAGACCAAGTTCACCAGGTCTGTGGCAGAGACCAAGTTCACCAGGTCTGTGGCAGAGACCAAGTTCACCAGGTCTGTGGCAGAGACCAAGTTCACCAGGTCTGTGGCAGAGACCAAGTTCACCAGGTCTGTGGCAGAGACCAAGTTCACCAGGTCTGTGGCAGAGACCAAGTTCACCAGGTCTGTGGCAGAGACCAAGTTCACCAGGTCTGTGGCAGAGACCAAGTTCACCAGGTCTGTGGCAGAGACCAAGTTCACCAGGTCTGTGGCAGAGACCAAGTTCACCAGGTCTGTGGCAGAGACCAAGTTCACCAGGTCTGTGGCAGAGACCAAGTTCACCAGGTCTGTGGCAGAGACCAAGTTCACCAGGTCTGTGGCAGAGACCAAGTTCACCAGGTCTGTGGCAGAGACCAAGTTCACCAGGTCTGTGGCAGAGACCAAGTTCACCAGGTCTGTGGCAGAGACCAAGTTCACCAGGTCTGTGGCAGAGACCAAGTTCACCAGGTCTGTGGCAGAGACCAAGTTCACCAGGTCTGTGGCAGAGACCAAGTTCACCAGGTCTGTGGCAGAGACCAAGTTCACCAGGTCTGTGGCAGAGACCAAGTTCACCAGGTCTGTGGCAGAGACCAAGTTCACCAGGTCTGTGGCAGAGACCAAGTTCACCAGGTCTGTGGCAGAGACCAAGTTCACCAGGTCTGTGGCAGAGACCAAGTTCACCAGGTCTGTGGCAGAGACCAAGTTCACCAGGTCTGTGGCAGAGACCAAGTTCACCAGGTCTGTGGCAGAGACCAAGTTCACCAGGTCTGTGGAGGGACCAAGTTCATCAGGTCTGTGGCAGAGACCAAGTTCATCAGGTCTGTGGCAGAGACCAAGTTCATCAGGTCTGTGGAGGGACCAAGTTCACCAGGTCTGTGGCAGAGACCAAGTTTATCAGGTCTGTGGCAGAGACCAAGTTCATCAGGTCTGTGGCAGAGACCAAGTTCATCAGGTCTGTGGCAGAGACCAAGTTTATCAGGTCTGTGGCAGAGACCAAGTTTATCAGGTCTGTGGCAGAGACCAAGTTTATCAGGTCTGTGGCAGAGACCAAGTTTATCAGGTCTGTGGCAGAGACCAAGTTTATCAGGTCTGTGGCAGAGACCAAGTTCATCAGGTCTGTGGAGGGACCAAGTTCACCAGGTCTGTGGCAGAGACCAAGTTTACCAGGTCTGTGGCAGAGACCAAGTTTACCAGGTCTGTGGCAGAGACCAAGTTTACCAGGTCTGTGGCAGAGACCAAGTTTACCAGGTCTGTGGCAGAGACCAAGTTTACCAGGTCTGTGGCAGAGACCAAGTTCACCAGGTCTGTGGCAGAGACCAAGTTCACCAGGTCTGTGGCAGAGACCAAGTTCATCAGGTCTGTGGAGGGACCAAGTTCACCAGGTCTGTGGCAGAGACCAAGTTTATCAGGTCTGTGGCAGAGACCAAGTTCATCAGGTCTGTGGCAGAGACCAAGTTCACCAGGTCTGTGGCAGAGACCAAGTTTATCAGGTCTGTGGCAGAGACCAAGTTTATCAGGTCTGTGGCAGAGACCAAGTTTATGAGGTCTGTGGCAGAGACCAAGTTCATCAGGTCTGTGGAGGGACCAAGTTCACCAGGTCTGTGGCAGAGACCAAGTTTACCAGGTCTGTGGCAGAGACCAAGTTTACCAGGTCTGTGGCAGAGACCAAGTTTACCAGGTCTGTGGCAGAGACCAAGTTCACCAGGTCTGTGGCAGAGACCAAGTTCACCAGGTCTGTGGCAGAGACCAAGTTCACCAGGTCTGTGGCAGAGACCAAGTTCACCAGGTCTGTGGCAGAGACCAAGTTCACCAGGTCTGTGGCAGAGACCAAGTTCACCAGGTCTGTGGCAGAGACCAAGTTCACCAGGTCTGTGTAGTGATTGTGCGGTTAGTTAAAGTACCATTTTGGCTGCTAGTCCCTATCTAGGGAGACTATCCAAATGGGCTAAGTCTGCTTGAGAAGCCAAGCAGTGAAGTGTATTACGTTTGTGCCTGGACCTCTCCCACACCTTATGCTGTCCTGTTCTCTCTCCAACCTTTTCTATCAGAGCCTGTCTTTTAAGAGAAATAAACTCTACGTTGGAGTTACGGCTGGTGTGGACTTTGAAGTCATTGGGGGAAATAGAGACTTGTCTCCATTGAGCATGGAGATAAGGGCCATTCTTGGAGAGCCTGGCTGTGGAGACCTGTTTCTTAACATTGCTCAACCTCTTTACACAGGAGGGTACGGCATATAGAGCTGGGTGTACCCTCTCTTCCTGCGAGGAGCCGAAGACAGGGAGGAGAGGGTGGTAAGCGCTATATACGTAACCACAATGTAAAAAAAAAAAAAAATCCTCACAAAGTGAAAAAACTGCAATATAAAAGGTCCATAGGCTTCCCAGCCCTTCAAAAGTAGCAATTAGTATGCAGGTGCTGTGCTGGCTGTGTGTTCGCCAGTAAGAATGCTGCTGTGCTCATTGGAAAAAGTCTATTCAATGATTCCTTAAACCATAAGTCACTAGTGATCATATATCAATGAACCATAGAATATCAATGAAAAATTTAAAAATGAAAAATATACAATAAAACAGGGGGATGAGAATCTGAATATAGTTCCATATAATGATGATATATTATGAGTTTTGTGAGATCTTCAAGCGCTGGTCATCAGATGGGTATCAAGGTGACTGCGTGCTCCCCCCTATAGGTCCCCACTCACCAGAGCTGTATACCCCTGCAGGGGTGATAGGCAAAAGGGAAGTGGGATGGATGAGCTGCTCCTCTTTTGGTCAGATGGTCACCTCCTCCTGCACCGGTCCCAATCTACCACTCTGATCCTAATGGGTATCCTGCTGATGCCGGCATCTCACATAGGCAGATCACAAACAGAAAAATGCCCGTATGGTGTGATATTGTTTTTAAAAAAAATAGATTTATTTTATAAAATGGTCTCAATGGACTAAATAGAATGCAAAGTGAAAACAAAAAACCTTCTGAATCGCACTGGGGATGCAAAGTGCTGGCAGCGTGCTTTCCAACGCTGCAATCCCCTGAACCAGATAGAACATAAGACGTCTGTGTTGACTGCTCAACTGACGCGTTTCGTCATGCGACTTTCTCAAAGGTGATGTCATCACATCACGTCTCCCGTTCTTATGTACCTAGCGGCATGTAAGTCCATCCTCTAGTGGGCGTACTAAGTTAAGGCCATATCCTAGCAGTTGAAATTCCCATTATATGTTGACATCTCTCGTCCCACCTCCCTCCAGTGTCCCCCTGGTGGACAGATGAGGAAATTGGATTCCCACATGCCGCTAAATGGAACATTACAGATATTACCAGGTAAAACGTGCTTGTGCAGAACAAAAGTAAAATCAGTAAATAGCAATACGCTGTTCATATGTGGGTCAGCCCAATGCTCTGAAGAAGAGATAATGTATGGTAAAACTATCTAAATGCAACGAGCAAGGGAGTGTGAAGGTTTAAAAAATGGGGAAAATTGTATTGTCACTTGTATATACTTCATAAAGTGTGCGTTCAGCAGCGATCACTGTAGGTACAGGAATCAGAAGAGTTCTGCCACTGCAATTAGCATTGGGGTGATCACAGGTGCGAATCTAGCCTTAGAGGTGTAGCGCCCTGCTCCCAATGAGTTGGCGCTATATGTTGAAATTATAGTTGTCTGGGCATTAGTTTGACCCAGAGAGAGTTATTTAAATTGTGGCGCCGTTTCAATTCAGCTGGTTGCATGATTTTCCCCCTGACTGTGGGTGTCGCTGTCACCGCTGGTCAGGGTTGGAAAGGCAACAGGCTGGACGTATTGGGTACCTCTTTCCCAGAAGCAGCCCAGGGGGCGTGGTGAACCTGCTGTTCATGCTGGGAGAGGGTACTTAAGGGGCGGACGCCATTTTGTGGGGTTCGTTCTTCGATCCTCGCCTGAGGGCCCTCCTTGCCTCAGGGCAGTGTTGGCAGTTCCCGCATCGGGGCCACGTTGGCCCGAGGCCTCGCAACTGAGATGTAGGCCCAGGAGTTATTGGGGCCTACTGATCCAGGGACGATCCTGTGTCGCCTTGCCTGATGGAAGGGACCGAGCAATTGAGGGCACAATTGGAGGATGTACCCGAATCCCAAAAATCTACCTCACAGTGCTGCCGTAGCGGCTGAAAGATTCTGGCACTGAGAGCTGTGTTCTTTCTGAGGGAGCTAACCCAGTGAGGGGTTATACGAGTCTGTGGCAGAGACTATTGAACAAATTCCAATACCAAGTCTGTGGCAGAGACTATCTTTGATCGAGCTTCGCGCCGGTTGCTAGGCCGGTGAGAGTAGGCCTATCCGGTGGTTGCTGAATCCAGCGTAGAGACAGTTGCCCCTCTGGACCTAGGAGATTTCCGTGATCGACAAGTAAGATACCAGAGTCCTCCCCATCCCTTCAATCCCCTCTGTTGGAAAGTTTATTCAATAAAACCCTTGAAAGAGACTGTGTGTTGGTGCAGACATTTCTTCCGGAAAACTCTTCAAGGAGAACCCCTGAGCCGAACATTTGGAACAGTAAAGTAACGTGCAGACCCAAAACTAAACCAGCATCTCCTACGGGGGTACCGCTACAGAGGGTTGCGAAAAAACATTTAACACTGACTGGGGTGCTTACAATGGTCAGCCTCTATTTGTTTATGTAAAACAAACAATTATACCAAAAAGAACAAAACAGTTTGATTAATGTTAGCTGGAGTTTGGCTTTAATTTGTTAGTGTGTCTATAAATCTGCTGGTACAGCTAACGATCATCTTCCCCCCAGACTGACAATGCTGCTGTCTAAAGATGTCTCTGTTGCTCCATCATCCAGAGTGTAGGCAACTCTACAATAAATGAGCTACATGCCAAATCACCAGATGAAAACAAGCCTAAAAAAAGTAAACGAATGCAGCGCATGTATTTAACGGTTGGTATCGAACGATTGGTAAGTGGCAAAATAAAACGGGAAAGGGAACATCGCCCTCTAAATGCAGCAAGTAGAGTTGAGCGGGTAGCTGGATATTCGGGTCCGGCGGGTTCGGCCGAACTTCGGAAAAAAGTTTGGATTCGGGACCGAACTTTAACCCGAACCCGGACCCGGACCCCATTGAAGTCAATGGGGACCCGGACTTCTGATGACTAAAAAGGCTCTAAAAAAGTAATGGAAAGGGCTAGAGGGCTGCAAATGGCAGCAAAATGTTGTTAAGAACATGGCAAGTGCTCTGCAAACAAATGTGGATAGGAAATAACTTAAAAGAACATAAAAAAAATAAAAAAATAAAAAAATATGCTGGAGGCCCGATTTTCAGCAGAAGAGGTACAGGAAGTCATTAAGAACCTCAGAAACTCAACGGCACGATGCGACACATATGGTGGGAATGCCCCAGAATATGCCCTTTCTGGAATAAATTATTTAATTTAATGGATAAGCTAGTGGGAAAATAAAATACTTTGAAATAAAAATGTAGCGGGGTGCTAAATTTAAGGAAAGTGTTTGAGTGGTAAATAGGCTCAAATACCCTAATTCTGTAGGATTCATGGACCATTTTGTCCTCGGGGGACAGTATTGGTGTGCAGTTCCCTGCGGCCTACAGGTGGCGCCTTTTGTGTCCCCTCTTGGCAGTAGTACAGCGGGGCGGGGAACCTGCTGTGCATGCCAGGAGAGCATATAAAAGGGGCAGACCTTTGGCCTGGGGGCTGATGTCCAGTGGGGTCCGCGCCCAGGTGCCTTCGGCCTGGGTGCATGTGTTCCTGTTCCATCTCGGGCACCTTTAGCCCGGGGTGAGGTACTATCCTGGAGTTCTTGCTGCCCTGGGTATGGAGGCCTAGGGGCGGGAGTAAAGCCTGGAGTCCAGAGCCCCCTCGTGTAGGGGACCCTGTTCCAGGGAAGGGAGGATCATTCTGATGGACCGATGCGGGAGTCACGGTGAAGGAATGGTCTGTTGACTCCCTGGAGAGATGTCTTCCCCTTGATATGGGCTAGGTTCGTAGAAGGAGAAGCTCAAGGTCACCTTGACTGTATCAGAGGCCTTATTCAACCGGCCCGTGGCAGGGGCCTTATACACCCTGGTCTGTGGCTGAGACCAAAGTTCTCCAGGCCCGTGGCAGGGGCCTTATACACCCTAGTCTGTGGCAGAGACCAAAGTTCTCCAGGTCTGTGGCAGGGGCCTTGTACACCCGGTCTGTGGCAGAGACCAACCTCAATGTCTGTGGCAGAGACCGTGCGCCAAAAACTGTTTGAAAAACCTAAGCAGTGAAGTGAATGTGCTACGTTTGTGCCTGGACCTCCTCCACACCTTAAGCTGTCCTGTTTCTTTGCTCTAACCTTTTCTATCTGAGTACAGTTTATTTTGCCATGAGAGAATAAGAGTTGGAGTTTCAGCTGGTGTGGACATTGACTTTACTGGCAATTAAAGGACTTGCCTCTACCTACAGTAGAGGTGAGAATCATCCTCTGGAGGAGTTTTGACTCCGGCTGTGGACACGGCCCGTCAAGTACACCGCTCAACCTCTTTATATAGGAGGATACGGGCTGGTAGTGCGGTGTGCCTTTCTCCCTCCTGCGAAGAGCCAACAACATAAAGGCAGGTAAGGGGGAAAGGATCTGTGCGCTACAAAAAAATAAAATAAAAATTGTAATCTTGGCCTAGCAGGACGAGGTCCATATGGAGTAGGAGGTTGAGGTGGCGGTGGATGTGGCTGTGTAGGTGGAAGCGGCGGTGGAGGAGGACGAGGTAGCCAACACTGGTTCAAAAATACAACAATGGCTGGGTAAGGCCGGTGATGTGTCGAATTCTGTCCCCTGTCGAATAGTGTCCGCCCTGTACTGCGCTTGCTGAGTATGTAGGACAAGGGGATTTCAAAAATCTCCCAAGACTAACGGCGCCTGCGTGTTGAGTTCAGGTGAAGGCCACACCATCCGTGGTTCAAGCCGAGCCAAGCAAGGCCGCGATCGAAGCGAGCCCGTGAGGGGCCCTGTTACTATGTGCTACCGTATGTCCTCTTGGATGGTGGGGCTTGAACCTGCACTCACAGCGCAGGCGCCGTTCATCTTCGGAGATTTTGTGAATCTCCTTGTCCTCTGTACTGCGCAAGCGCTGCGCCTGCGCAGTACGGGCCGGGCACAATCCGATGGCCGGACAGTTTGTCACAACACCGGTATACATGTCTATTCTGCACAAGGTACGGACAAGTCCTGTGGGATCCATGCCTGGTTCATTTTAATGAACGTGAGCTTGTCCACATTGGCTCTGGACAGGCGGCTGCGCTTGTCTGTGATAACGCCCCCTGCCGTGCTAAATACACGTTCAGATAATACACTGGCTGCAGGGCAGGCCAGCACCTCCAAGGCATAAATGGCAAGCTCAGGCCATGTGCCCAATTTGGAGACCCAGAAGTTAAAGGGGGCAGACCCGTCATCCAGTACGTGTAGGCCTGTGGACACATACTGCTCAACCATGTTGGTGAAATGCTGCCTCCTGCTAAGACGTTCCATCTCAGCTGGTGGTGCTGGTTGTTGTGGCGTGCTGACAAAGCTTTTCCACATTTCGGCCATGCTAACCCTGCCTTCTGAGGTGCTGCCGGTGCCCCGGCTGCGTTGGCGACCTCTTCCTCCTCCTCTGCCTTCGCCTTGTGCTTCCACCGTACGCCCGCTGTCAGGTGGGAATGCCACCAGCAGCGCGTCTACCAGCGTGCGCTTGTACTCGCGCATCTTACGATCCCACTCCAGTGAGGGAATTAAGGACGGTACGTTGTCCTTGTAACGGGGATCCAGCAGGGTGGCCACCCAGTAATCAGCACCAGTTAAAATGTGGGCAACTCGGCTGTCGTTGCGGAAACACTGCAGCATGTAATCGCTCATGTGTGCCAGGCTGCCCAGAGGCAAAGAAAAGCTGTCCTCTGTGAGAGGTGTATCGTCTGTGTCCTCTGTATCCCCCCAGCCACGCACCAGTAATGGCCACGAGCTGGTCTGAGTGCCACCCTGCTGTGAACATGGCTCCTCCTCCTCCTCCTCCTCCTCCATCTCCTCCTCCACCTCGTCATCCTCCAGAACTGTGCCCTTTCTGCCGGACAATTGTGTACCTGGCGTTTGTTGGTGCAGGAACCCACCCTCGTAGCCACTTGTGAAAGACTGCCCTGAAAGCCTTTGAAATGATCCCGCTTCCTCCTCCTCCTCCTCATCCTCCTGTGCCACATCCTCTTCCATCATCGCACAAAGCGTTTTTTCAAGGAGGCATAGAACTGGGATAGTAACGCTGAGAACGGCGTCATTGGCACTGGCCATGTTGGTGGAGTACTCGAAACAGCGCAACAAGGCACACAGGTCTCGCATGGAGGCCCAGTTATTGGTGGTGAAGTGGTGCTGTTCCGCAGAGCGACTCACGCGTGATTGCTGCAGCTGAAACTCCACTATTGCCTGCTGCTGCTCGCACAGTCTGGCCAGCATGTGCAAGGTGGAGTTCCACCTTGTGGGCACGTCACATATGAGGCGGTGAGCGGGAAGGCCGAAGTTACGCTGCAGCGCTGACAGGCGAGCAGCAGCAGGGTGAGAACGCCGAAAGTGCGCACAGACAGCCCGCACTTTCTGCAGCAGCTCTGGCATATTGGGGTAATTTTTAAGGAACCTCTGGACCACCAAGTTCAGCACATGCGCCAGGCAAGGGATGTGCGTCAAACCGGCTAGACCCAGAGCTGCTACGAGATTTCGCCCATTATCGCACACCACCAGGCCGGGCTTGAGGCTCACTGACAGCAACCACTCATCGGTCTGTTGTTCCATGTCCCTCCACAACTCCTGCGCGGTGTGGGGATTTTCCCCCAAACAGGAAAGTTTTAAAACTGCCTGCTGTCGTTTACCCCTGGCTGTGCTGAAGTTGGTGGTGAAGGTGTTACGCTGAATGGATGAGGAGGCGGTAGAGGATGAGGAAGCGGAGAAGGAGGAGTTAGCAACAGGAGGCAAACTGAAGCGCCCTGCAATCCTCGGTGGTGGAAGGACATGTGCCAAACCGCTATCTGCCTCAGGCATAGCCGCCACTGCATTTACCCAGTGTGCTGTTAGAGAGATATAACGTCCCTGACCGTGCTTACTGGTCCACGCATCCGTAGTTAGGTGGACCTTGCCACAGATGGCGTTGCGCAGTGCACACCTGATTTTGTCCCCCACCTGGTTGTGCAGGGAAGGGATGGCTCGCCTGGAAAAGTAGTGGCGGCTGGGCACGACGTACTGCGGGACAGCCAATGCCATCAGGCTTTTAAAACTCTGCGTCTCCACCAGACGGAATGACAGCATTTCAAAGGCCAGGAATTTTGAAATGCTGGCATTCAGGGCCAGGGATCGCGGGTGGCTAGGGGGGTACTTCCTCTTCCGCTCCAATGTTTGGGAGATAGAGAGCTGAACGCTTCCATGGGACATTGTGGAGATGGTTGGTGACCCAGGTGGTAGTGTTGCTGGCAGATCCTCTGTTTGCGGGGTGGCAGGTGCCACTGTCACTACAGAGGTGGATGAAGAGGCCGAGACTGCAGCAGAAGAGGAAGCAGGAGGAGCCAGAGACCTTTCTTGGTTTTTGAGGTGTCTACTCCACTGCAGCTCGTGCTTTGCACTTAGATGCCTGGTCATGCAGCTTGTGCTCAGGTTGAGAACGTTTATGCCTCGCTTCAGGCTCTGATTGCACAGCGTGCAAACCACTCGTGTCTTGTCATCAACACACTGTGTGAAGAACTGCCACGCTAGGGAAGTCCTTGGACCTGGCTTTGGTGTGCTCGGTCCCTTGCTGCGTTGGGCAGTAGCAGATGTACTGTCTAGGGGACGAATGCTCCGTTTTTGCACCCTGCTCCCTCTTCTGCTGTGCTGGTGGCTCTGTGCGACCACCGCCTCTTCCTCCGAACTACACTGGTCACCTGCATAACGTTGATTCCATGTGGGGTCGAGGACTTCATCGTCCTCCACATCATCTTCCACCCAGTCTTCACCCCTGCCCTCCATGTCTGTCTGCACAATTGCGAAAGCAGCAGCAGTTGGCACCTGTGTTTCGTCATCATCCGAGACGTGCTGCGATGGTCCTCCCATGTACCCATCATGAAACATAAGTGGTTGGGCATCGGTGCACTCAATCTCTTCCACTTCTGGGGCAGGGCTAGGTGGATGGCCCTGGGAAACCCTGCTAACAGAGTCATCGAAAAGCAGAAGAGACTGCTGCATGATTTGGGGCTCAGACTGCTTGGCTGATTTGCAAGGGGGTGAGGTGAAAGACTGATGGACATGGGCTTCAGGTGCCAACTCTGATCTTTCATCAGAAGAGTGGGTGGGAGACAATGTGAAGGAACCCGAGGCACTGTCAGCAACCCAATCTACTATCGCCTGTACTTGTCCTGGCCTAAACATTGGTACAGCCTCATTAGGCGCGACAAAATACCGCCGCAGGCTCGGTCGCCTACTCGCACCTGAGGAAGGTGTTTCACTTGTGCGTGTAGCTGGCACAGATCCACCACGTCCTCTCCCTGCAACAGGAGCTCCACCAGCAGCACCACGACCGGGGCCACCACGTCCCTTTGACCTTCCCCTCATATTTTCCAAATTTAGGATCTTGCCCTAAATGGCGTTTTTTGGAAGACCACAACACACCCACAGTATTTAACCGCTGAAACGCACAGCTACAGAACTGCAGAAAATGCTATTCAAAAAAAAAAAGGTTGTTTTTTTTAGTATAGCACAGTACAAGGAAAATATATAGAAATTGTTTATTTCACACACCTCCAGATGTGTATTTCACACTGCAAAATATTTTCTGTGGCCCTAAATGGCATTTTTTGCCAGACCACAACACACCCACAGCACGTAACCGCTGAATCGCACAGCTACAGAAAATGCTATTCAAAAAAAAAGGTTGTTTTTTTTAGTATAGCACTGAAGAATATATAGAAATTGTATATTTTACACACCTCCACATGTGTATTTCACACTGCAATTTATTTTCTGTGGCCCTAAATGGCGTTTTTTGGAAGAGCACAACACAACCACAGTATTTAACCACTGAATCGCACAGCTATAGAAGTGCAGAGAATGCTATTCAAAAAAATGTTGTTTTTTTTTAGTATAGCACTGTACAATATATAGAAATTGTTTATTTTACACACCTCCACATGTGTATTTCACACTGCAATTTATTTTCTGTGGCCCTAAATGGCGTTTTTTGGAAGAGCACAACACAACCACAGTATTTAACCACTGAATCGCACAGCTATAGAAGTGCAGAGAATGCTATTCAAAAAAAATGTTGTTTTTTTTTAGTATAGCACTGTACAATATATAGAAATTGTTTATTTCACACACCTCCAGATGTGTATTTCACACTGCAAAATATTTTCTGTGGCCCTAAATGGCGTTTTTTGCAAGAGCACAACAACCCCAACAGTATATAACCGCTGAATCGCACAGCTGCAGAGGCCAGAGAATGCTTTTTAAAAATAATGTTGTTTTTTCACACACCTCCAGATGTGTATTTCACACTGCAAAATATTTTCTGTGGCCCTAAATGGCGTTTTTTGGAAGAGCACAACACAACCACAGTATTTAACCACTGAATCGCACAGCTATAGAAGTGCAGAGAATGCTATTCAAAAAAAATGTGTTTTTTTTTAGTATAGCACTGTACAATATATAGAAATTGTTTATTTTACACACCTCCACATGTGTATTTCACACTGCAATTTATTTTCTGTGGCCCTAAATGGCGTTTTTTGGAAGAGCACAACACAACCACAGTATTTAACGACTGAATCGCACAGCTATAGAAGTGCAGAGAATGCTATTCAAAAAAAATGTTTTTTTTTTTAGTATAGCACTGTACAATATATAGAAATTGTTTATTTCACACACCTCCAGATGTGTATTTCACACTGCAAAATATTTTCTGTGGCCCTAAATGGCGTTTTTTGGAAGAGCACAACACACCCACAGTATATAACCGCTGAATCGCACAGCTGCAGAGAATGCTATTCAAAAAAAAGTTTTTGTTTTTTTTTTTAGTATAGCATAGTACAAGAAAAATATATAGAAATTGGTTATTTCACACAACTAGAGATATACACTGCAAAATATTTTTTTTGCCCAAAAATAGGTCTTTTTTGCGCACAACAAAGTGCCTTTTTTTTTTTGCAACAGCACAATAAAGTGCCTTTTTTTTTTTTGGGGGGGGGCCCAAAAATGGGTCTTTTTAGCAAAAGCACAATAAAGTGCCTTTTTTTTTTTTTTTTCTGCCCGAAATGGGTCTTTTAGCAAGAGCACAATACAGCCACTAAATGGAATAGGTGTATCACTCAACGTAATACAGTGCTGGTGCACTGAGCTTGCAACACAAACAGATAAACCTATGCAGATCGCTGAGCTATTATATCTCTCAATCTGGACTCCTATCTAAATCTCTCTCCCTGAAAGCACAAACAGGATCCTGCCCCTACACTACACTACACTACACTGTCTCCCTATCTTTTCTATCAGTAGATTGCAGAATCAGGACTAACTCCTATCATATAATTCTCTCCCTCACAGCAACAGCAGCCAGGATCCTTTCCCTACACTGTCTAAAAGCAGAGTGACGATCTGTGCTGTGTGCCTCTTGCTTATATAGAAGCTGGTCACATGCTGGGTCACATGTTGCACTGACCAATCACAGCCATGCCATTAGTAGGCATGGCTATGATGGCTTTTAAGGGCACACCAGCTAATCAAATGGTGATTGGCTGGCCCCTGAAGCATTTCTAACTGCGCCATTAAATTCCCGAATCCGGACCCGAACCCGGACTTTAGCGCAAAATCCGGGTCCGGGTCCGGGGTCGGGAAAAAGCCAAAATTCGGTACGGACCCGAACTTTACAGTTCGGGTCCGCTCAACACTAGCAGCAAGTTAAAAACAGTTTTTTAATTTAAAAGATTAAGATACACTCACACTCACATTTGAGCAGTGGTAATCAAGCGTGTCAGGGGTTAAAAGAAACTTCATCCGCAGGTCCTCAGGGGTGATGGTGGTTTCACGGGCAGTTGGAGTGCAGTCCTCAATCCTGTGTCTCTTCCTGCACTGGATGTTGAGCAGCGCCGGCCGGCAACTTGGATCTGGACTGTATGTGCTCCGTGAGGTCCTGGGGTCATCACTTCCGGGTCGGAGGTATGCGGGAGGTGCTTCGCGTTCAGGACATGCGTGTCCCTTCATCAGACTAGTAGTAGATTACTTTGACCACTTCATTAGTATACACAAGTATTATTTTAATTAAAGGTGCAGCTTTAAAAATGTTACAAATTAGATTTGAAATTCCTTTAACATGTTAAAGAAATGTTAGCAGTTGGATTTATATCTACTTTAAACATCTGCACTATCGTACAACTTCTTAGCCCCCTCCTTTAAATAAAAACGACTGTAAACCTAACGTGATAAATATTAGCAGTAAAAAATGCTAACCTTAGATCTCGGCTTCCAGCATCTTCTCCTAGGGGATGGTGACTCAACCTTCTTGTAGAATCCTGCGAAGACTCAGGACAATGTGTTCCTACCAAAAGTTGAGTGAGGTCAAGCTCACCTAAGCAAGTGCTTAAAGCCGATTCTTATGTAAAATTATGGACAAATTAATATACTGTACCTTGTGGAATTTTAACATACTATAGTGTTTATCATATCAATTTTTATGCAATCGTAATAAAGTTTGTACATTTTTACTAAAAAAGTTATTTTTGAACCACAAAAGACCAGTTTAATAGGAGTAGTTTCTTTTTTTTTTTTTTGTACTTCCAATATTTTGTTGGGTTTTATTAGCATAGCTCCCAACTGTCCCTGATTTCGAGGGACTGTCCCTGATTTGGAGCAATGTCCCTCTGTCCCTCATTCGTCCCTCATTCCTCCTCATTTGTTACTCATTTTGGTCTGATCTATATAGATGTATATAAAATGCACTTTTTATCTTTCAAAAAGTGTTTCCCTGTGTTAAACCTCTCATCCAATTTCTAAAATGCTGCATTTGTAAATTTTAAAAGCCAATATAAAGAAATAGTCGTGGTAAAAAAAAAAAAAAGCCCCTGTGGATTTAACCACTTCAATACCGGGCTATTGTAATATGACATCCTGGGTTTCCCGTCCGTCTAGGGGGCGTGCGCGCGTGCCGCTCATAATCCGGTGCGCGTGCCTGGCGGCTGCGATGTCCGCCGGGCACCCGCGATTGCCCATGAACACAGTAAACACACAGATCTACGTCCTGTCAGAGGTGAGGAGACAGATGTGTGTTTCCAGTACAGGGGAACACCGATCAGTCTCCTCCCCTTGTGAGTCCCCGCCCCCTACAGTTAGAATCACTCCCTAGGATACACATTTAACCCCTTTATCGTCCCCTAGTGTTAACCCCTTCCCCGCCAGTCACATTATACAGTAATCAATGCATTTTTATAGCACTGATCGCTGTATGAATGCGAATGATCCCAAAAATGTGTCAAAAGTGTCCGATGTGTCCGCCGCAATGTCAGTAACAATAAAAATCGCAGATCGCAGCCAATACTAGTAAAAAAAAAAAAAAAATGCCATAATTCTATCCCCAAATTTGTAGACGCTATAACTTTTGTGCAAACCAATCAATATACGGTTATTGTGATTTTTTTTTTCACCAAAAAATATGTAGAAAAATACGTATCGGCCTAAACTTAAGAAAAAATATTTTTTTAAAAAAAAAATTGTGATATTTATTTTAGCAAAAAGTTAAAAATATTGTGTTTTTTTTCAAAATTGACGCTCTTCTTTTGTTTATAGCGCAAAAAATTAAAACCGCAGAGGTGATCAAATACCACCAAAATAAAGCTCTATTTGTGGGGAGAAAAAACATAAAAATGTCATTTGGGTACAGTGTTGCATGTCCACGCAATTGTCATTCAAAGTGCAACAGCCCTGAAAACTAAAAATTGGTCTGGGAAGGAAGGGGGTGAAAATGCCCGGTATTGAAGTGGTTAATTAACTTTTTCTTTTGTTAATTCTCCTTTAAGGGGGTTTGGCAGGGGGGTGTGTCCTATGCCTACATACATTTGCTAGTAGGTGTCCCCCATTCCCATCTAAAAATGTTGGGAGGTATGTATTAGGATTACGCAATCAAGCTGCCTTTTAGGCTCAGTTCAAACTGCTGCAACGGCAAAGTCGTACGACTTTGCCCTGCGACTTCCTTCCGACTTTATTCGACTTGGGAGCCTGTACAAGGGCTGAAATCGCACCCAAGTCAGACCAAAGTAGTGCAGGACTTTTCTGAAATTGGAGCGACGTGTGTAGTATCAGTTAAAACGGCTCTCATAGGGAAACATTGAATTTGACAAGTCATGCGACTTGGGGTCTCACAAGTCCGATCCTGTTTCGCAGCAGTGTGAACCGCACTGAAGGCAGAATTGTGCAGATCATGGTGGGTTCAATGATGATGAAGATTTCTCCCCTATGTCATTCTTGGCCCTTGAATTTGAAAGAGCTTAATAGGAAGTAACGACAAGGGAAAATAATGCACTGGAAGCAGCAGTATGAATAAATAATAAAAAATCTATATATTTTAATCGAGTATTTTTATCAGCCAATTAATAGACCACAACCTGAAAATGTCACAGTTCACTTTAGAATGGGCGATCCACATAATATTTTGGCTGTGCTGTGTTAATTATACTCAGGAGGTCTTTTTACATCTTTAATAATGGGTTTTGACACTTCTTTAGCGGTAGAGCCATTTGTCATAGGAAAGCCAGCATGAATTGTTATCTTTGTCTAGGCAGCAATGGTATGGCTGATATTAATAGAGAAGAGTCATTCCAACAAGAACTTAGAAACCTTCACTAAGGGCTCTTTACAAAATCAAGGACTAAGAGAAAATGTTTGCAACCACATTACAGTTTACTAAATCTTGCAATTCCAGAGGTTCAGATAAAGTGTGATTAATAAAATATGGTGTGCAAACAGTTGAAAACTAATACCATTGCTTTTCCTGCATGAAGAACCGCAAAAGTCCTTAAAGGGGACATGTGTTTTTCCATTGCAGAACAATGCAACAGGTTCCCTTTAATGCCAGCCCCTGCAGTATCTTATCTTCACCTTCCCTTCATTATGCTTTGTTTGCCACTGATGAAGAGCAATACCCGTACTCCTGGATATAGGGAGTATGTGGTTTACTACCTGATGTCCCACATTACAGAGCTTGGCAACTGAGCACTCATGGGGGAACAGGGGGGAGGCAAAACACAGGCTTACTTTGAAGGTAGACAAGCATAACTCAAAAAATTCCAGGCTGGTCCCACCTCCTCACCTAGACTGGTTGCTCAATGTAGCTTGTGGAGCTGATATATCACTGGTGGTTGACCAGAGGACCCCTCAGCTTTCCTGGATCTGACAAATGGACATGGCAGAAAGACAAAGCCAGGAGCAACAGATCTCTACATTAGATTCCTTTTATATACAGTGGGGCAAAAAAGTATTTAGTCAGTCACCAATTGTGCAAGTTCTCCCACTTAAAAAGATGAGAGAGGCCTGTGATTGTCATCATAGTTATACCTCAACTATGAGAGACAAAATGTGGAAACAAATCCAGACAATCACATTGTCTGATTTGGAAATAATTTTTTTGCAAATTATGGTGGAAAATAAGTATTTGGTCAATATCAAAAGTTCATCTCAATACTTTGTTATATATCCTTTGTTGGCAATGACAGAGGTCAAACGTTTTCTGTAAGTTGGCCCATTCCTCCATGCAGATCTCCTCTAGAGCAGTGATGTTTTGGGGCTGTCGCTGGGCAACACGGACTTTCAACTCCCTCCAAAGGTTTTCTATGGGGTTGAGATCTGGAGACTGGCTAGGCCACTCCAGGACCTTGAAATGCTTCTTACGAAGCCACTCCTTCGTTGCCCGGGCGGTGTGTTTGGGATCATTGTCATGCTGAAAGACCCAGCCACGTTTCATCTTCAATGCCCTTGCTGATGGGAGGAGTTTTGCACTCAAAATCTCACGATACATGGCCCCATTCATTCTTTCATGTACACGGATCAGTCGTCCTGTTCCCTTTGCAGTGAAACGGCCCCAAAGCATGATGTTGCCACCCCCATACTTCACAGTAGGTATGGTGTTCTTTGGTTGCAACTCAGCATTCTCTCTCCTCCAAACACGACGAGTTGTGTTTCTACCAAACAGTTCTACTTTGGTTTCATCTGACCATGTGACATTCTCCCAATCCTCTTCTGGATCATCCAAATGCTCTCTAGCAAACCTCAGACGGGCCCGGACATGTACTGGCTTAAGCAGGGGGACACATCTGGCACTGCAGGATCTGAGTCCCTGGCTGCGTAGTGTGTTACTGATGGTAGCCTTTGTTACGTTGGTCCCAGCTCTCTGCAGGTCATTCACTCAGTCCCCCCGTGTGGTTCTGGGATTTTTGCTCACCGTTCTTGTGATCATTTTGACCCCACGGGGTGAGATCTTGCGTGGAGCCCCAGATCGAGGGAGATTATCAGTGGTCTTGTATGTCTTCTATTTTCTAATTCTTGCTCCCACAGTTGATTTCTTCACACCAAGCTGCTTGCCTATTGCAGATTCAGTCTTCCCAGCCTGGTGCAGGTCTACAATTTTGTTTCTGGTGTCCTTCGACAGCTCTTTGGTCTTCACCCTAGTGGAGTTTGGAGTGTGACTGTTTGAGGTTGTGGACAGGTGTCTTTTATATTGATAACAAGTTCAAACAGGTGCCATTAATACAGGTAATGAGTGGAGAACAGAGGAGCCTCTTAAAGAAGAAGATACAGGTATGTGAGAGCCAGAAATCTTGCTTGTTTGTAGGTGACCAAATACTTATTTTCCACCATAATTTGCAAATAAATTGTTTCAAAATCAGACAATGTGATTGTCTGGATTTGTTTCCACATTTTGTCTCTCATAGTTGAGGTATACCTATGATGACAATTACAGGCCTCTCTCATCTTTTTAAGTGGGAGAACTTGCACAATTGGTGGCTGACTAAATACTTTTTTGACCCACTGTAGCATATGAGGCCAATGATGGATTCAAGCAGTGAACATCCATCTGGGTGAAAATCCAATTTAAAGGCAACCATAGTGTTTTGTTCACCTCCTTTCGAAAAGGCTCTTTGCCAGACTATGTCCTGGTTTCATATTTTCTGCACCACTGACCTAGAATAAGCATGCATCAAGTATAAATACTTGGTCTGTATATTTCTTCTGAGTCAGGCAGAAGGGTCAGTATAATAGCCAGCATTTTTAGAATGCCGCAGTGTCTACTAGTGACATGTTTCCTTAAGTTCCAAAGCCAGAGTAACATGCATTTAAAGTTCTGACAGTCTTTCATATCATCCTTATTGTTAAGGCTAAAAATAGATGTTGTTTGACAGTAGAAAATACCTAATACTTGAATACTCTCCTCTCCAGAAAACTGCATTTTCATTGTGTTGGAAACTCTGTATGCCACTGATTGTTCAGTGACAACAGTGAGTGATGTTTGGAGCACTATACAAGCTGATATTCAGGCCTGAACTATGATTACAATTCTCAGATAGCAGAAAACAGCACTTTCAGTCCCTGTGGATGAGACTGTTGTGGACATGTAAATGAAAATAGATTTTTCTACAGAGCATGTAGGGAATAATACTCAATTTATATGCCATCATATCTATAAAAAAACAGTTTCTGGAACTTCTCAGCAGTGACATGCTGTGGAAGCTAAAATTCAGGTGGCTATTTTTCACATACATTGCATGAAAAAGCATCTGGGGCCTCGAGGTGTAACTTTTCAGACCTGACCCCTTGTATTTTTAACCAGAATTTCCTAAAGTTTGAGCCTTCCAACCAGAGGTGGAGAAAAGGGCCTTCTGCGGTTCACTGTCTCCAGCAACTAGAAGGTGTATTTAATTATATGAGAGCCAAGCTGACAGGTATCATCTAGAACAAGGGTCTCCAAACTTTCTAAAGAAAGGGTCAGTTTACTGTCCTTCAGGCTTTAGGGGGGCTGGACTGTGCCAAGTGGGAGTAAAAAATGCCCGATCTTTGGTATTAGGGGAAAAATAGTTGGTGTCAGCGGGAGGAATAGTGCCCCATTGTTAGTGGAAGGAATTATGCCCCAATCCTTGGTGTCAGTGGAAGGAATAGTGCCTCATTGTTGGTGTCAGTAGCAGGAGATATGCCCCATTGTTGTTGTCACTGGCAGAAATAATGCCTCAAAGGCTGGATAAAGGCAAACAAAGGGCGGCATCCGGCCCCAGGGCCGCAGTTTGGAGACCACTGATCTAGAATATAGCTTAAAGCATGTGTAGCACTACCCCCAGTTAAGAGCTGCTGGTATTAATTTGGGCCTGTACCTTACTGCTGTCAACCCCCAATAAACTGGCTCTGACCCTCCGCTGGCACAGCGGTTAAACAAGGGAGATTCTGCAGCACACGAATAATGAAAACCACAATGCAATATACCTTCACTGTTTAAAACTAAAGTACCTGTGCTGGCCGTCTCTCTGGAACAGTTAACAGTCCACACACCGTGATTGGTTAACCATAAAATATCATTACTAGGTAATGAAAAGGTTAGGTTAACATTTAAACATGCAGAGCCCTGCAAAGTCAAAGTTATGCACAATATAACCACTGCGGTGGGGCCTAGGTAAAGAATCACAGGCCTAGCACAGTTAAGAATTCCTGAGAAAGTGCTCTCTCACCCAACCAGACCAATCCGTCAACCGGTCCCGCTGCTGAGTTTCAGCACGCAATCTCTCGGTCACCCACAGTCTCCGATCTTCCGGACAACTAAAGTGGAAGGTGAAGATGGCTCGACCCTCAGGAACTCAGATGTCAGCAGGCTCTCTGGATGAGGCTTCTCTCCCTCTCCGATTAGCAGGCTTGCTCTCCTCGGTAGGCCCGAACTCTCCGGCCTAAACCAACGCGACAGGCCCCAACAGGATCCAAGTTGCTGGGCGGGCGATGTCCAAAGAGACCGCGCGTTGCTCCTTCTTCCCTTAAATAGTTCATCCCCAACAGACCTTGCGCCGGGTAATGCACAATGGATGTTCCGTTGCACTGTGGGTATGGTAGTCTGTGTAGTACCCTTGCCATTGGAGTCCAACTCTCCCGGTACCACAAATCCCACCATGCACTTCCCTTCTTATTGTCAAGCAATAGCCAGCATATTACCCAATAGGAACCAGAAGAGAACGGGACCTACTTAATGCAATATAGTCTCTTATAAACACCATAAAGTGACACCCCGCTACACATGTCTCCCGTATCCTAGACTGATTGGAGAACACATATACCATTCTGGTTATTTTCACCTTTTGTTCTTCTGAAAAATAACCTTAAGGTGCCCCCCCCCCCCCCCATTTCCTCAATAATTTTTTGTTTTTAGGCTCAGTGTTTTTATGCAGGAGAATGTGGCTGGAGTATTGGAAAACTATAAACCGAGGTCCCAGGCCCGGTCACTGATTCTGGTTTTCTACATAGGTCTCCTAAATTAAATATAGCCTGCGACCTGGCAAAATAAATATTTCAGAAGCCCAAAGAGAAACATTGTTAGGAAGGAAAGGATCCTAGCAAAAATTTCATCATGATAATTTGTAGCCTACCTAACCATATGAAGGCCATTTTATCCCATGCATGTAGGCCATTTTCAATGGCTAAGAGAAGGCGTAGCAAGTTGACCTTATAAGAGACAGCAAATCAGCAGTAGGTTTGACCCCTAGATAGTACTGTATATCATGCAGCCTCCAGGAAAAGGAAAACTCTATTCTGATCTGATCTACTTCTGGTCATAGATGAACCGACAGAATGTCTGATTTATTAACGTTTATCTTGAAATTGGAGATGTCATAATGTGTCCCCGATTACACCATTATATTCAGTAGTGGTTTGGCCATAAAGAATAGAGTATCATGGACACATGCATTTTTGCAAGATTCTTTCCTAGTCAGCTGCCAGTCTAATTCTTGCTTAATCTGCATTTACAGTTGAGTCATGTGGGGGTTGTCCAGTATCACCCCTCTTCCTTATGTGCCAGCTCTGCCATTTCCAAGCTTGTATCAATTTAAAGGGTAACTCCAGTTTCGTGGGAAAAAAATTTGCAAAAAAATTATAATATTGCGTATACAATTGCGACACAACTCATATTGTAATTGAATGATATTAAAAATTACCTTTTCCTTTTCAATCCGCAGCTCTGAAATTTTCTGTAACATGCAATATGGCTACCGGGAGGTTTTTCTGTACACAGAATGTGTACAGACCGCCCCCCAGATATGTCATTTCCTGCTTGTGTGATTAGCTTACTGATTTCCCTAAAAGTCTGCGCCAAGATACATATCAGAATTTGAGCATCCCCTGCAACAAAAATGTCAAAGGAAAATCACGTCTAAAGAGATGCAGACCCTGCAGCTTGCTTCATTAGTGCCCTGCTGGTGCAGCAGCTGATTGATAAATATAAAACCACTCCCATACAGATTCACTCTGTGCACATGGACACAGACAAACAAACAGCTATTTCTTTAGAATAACAAAAGGTAGGAATCTGCAACAAAGTTTGTTAAAATCCTTGCAATGTACATAGATCCCCCAGAGGGGAATGTTTTTCCCATCACAAGTGGAGTTGCTCTTTAAGGAGTTGGGCCTACCTCTTTGTCTTCAGTCTAAACCCATGAGCTATCAGTTCATCCCTTATAACAGCTTTGTAAGCTTCCCAAATAGCCTCCATCCACACCTCATCAGTATTGTTTCAGCAAAGTACACACTGCATTAACTAGGAGGTTCCCATTCAACCTTCATATGCATTTTCTAGCATGTCTATCCACAGACTGGAGGTCAATGGAGACGGGTGCATGATCCAATAAGACAGTAGAGTGTATAGCCTCGTACACACGATCGGATATCCTATGGATTCTTATCCGATGGTTTTGTCCATCGGAAATCCGATGAAGCTGACTTCCATCAGTCTTGCCTACACACCATCACTCAAAAAACCGACCGTTTCAAATGCGGTGACGTAAAACACTCCGATGAGCCGAGAAAAATTAAGTTCAATGCTTCTGAGCATGCGTCGACTTGATTCTGAGCATGCGTGGGTTTTTTATCCGATGGACTTGCCCATAGACGATCTGAGTTTTCGATCGGTTTTTTATCCATCGGAAAAATTTAAAACATGTTCTATTTTTTAAAACCGATGGAAAAAAGACCGATGGGTCCCATACACGATCAGTTTGTCTGATGAAAACAATCCATCGGACGGTTTTCATCGGTTAAACCGATCGGGTGTACAGGGCTTAAGTCAACACTCGCCATCATATCAATCAATCTATGAACTAGCAATATGAGATCTATTCTGGAATTTCAGTGGTGTGCATTTCAGTAATAAGTAAAACCTTTATTAGATGTGTAGCACTTACCCCCATTTAAGGGACCGGCTGGTTTTGTTGGGTCTTGCAAACTACCTCCAAGGCTTCCGTTGTCAGGGTATAGAAAGTCTTTAGAAAGGCCAATGTCCACACAGATGTAAAACCCAAACAGTCAGGCTTTATTTACTTTGCTGAGGGAACTTGAGAAGAACAGGGGAAGGTTCAGGCATGCAGCACTAAAGGCACAACGTCGCCACTCAAGCCTGAGTGGGTATTGCTCACCTGGATAGTCCCTCTCACTGGTCCTAGCAGCTGGGATGATGCACGGATCAACTTTATCTGAAAAATGGATGCGATCAGGAATCCTCTGCCACAGGATTATAAAAGTCCCGAACCTCCCAGCCAAGCAATAGAGAGAACCTTTATGCCAGATCGGCGTATTGCAGGTGTAGCGACACAACCCCCTTTCCTGCTTTTGGCTCCTTAGCAGAAAAAAAAAGGGCCCACGTGCTACGTGCCCATACCCTCCTGTATAAAGAGGTTGAGCGGTGTAATGTACCTGGGTCTCTGTGATCAGGTTCCCTCAGAGAAATGGCTCCCGTCCTCACTTAACAAAGACAAGTCTCTATTCCCCAATAACTTTAAGGTCCACACCGATTGCAACTCCAACTTAGAGTTTATTTTCTCTGTTATGCACGATAACTTGACAGGAGAAGGTTGGAAGAAGAGCAGGACAGCAAAAGGTGTGGGAATAGGTCCAGGCACAAACAAATTCTTATTCACTACCCATATCTGCAGGTAGACTCAGCCCATCCGGATAGTCTCCCAATGGAGTGGATCCTAGCAGCCGGAATGATGCTCGAACTAGATACACACAGTCTCTGCCACAGACCTGGTGAACTTGGGTCTCTGCCACAGACCTGGTGAACTTGGGTCTCTGCCACAGACCTGGTGAACTTGGGTCTCTGCCACAGACCTGGTGAACTTGGGTCTCTGCCACAGACCTGGTGAACTTGGTTGCAACGTTAAGCCTCTTTCAGGGAGATGACATCCCTCCAGAGAGTTACCGGGCCCCTTCCTTCACTGTGAGTTCCTCACCAGTCCCTCGGAACGGTCCTCCCCCGGCCTCCTCATCTAATATACGGGTCTCCTCGCAAGGCAGCACCCTGAGGTTCCTCGATCCTCTGCGGGCCCCAGCCAAAGGTGCTGAGCCCAAGGCCTCCAGTTGCAGCCCCAAGGCTAAAGGTACCTGGGACTGATCCGCCAGTGTACCGAACCAGGAACTCCACCCCAGAGCTAAAGGTGCCTGGGGTGGCCACAAACAGAATCACACGCTCCCGGGGTCGGACCCCCGGGAACTCACCCCTGACAGACAGGGTCTGCCCCTTTTATATCACCTCCCGGGATGCACAGCTGGCCAACACGCCCACCATACCACCGCCGACATGGGACATCCAAGGCACAGCACTGGAAATACACACCAGTATCCCGCCTGCAGCTAAAATTGGGTTTTACTGAACCCTATCAAATAATGTGTTTGAGCACAACTACCACTCAAACATCCCCCTAAATTTCAAAGCCCCGCTACACAGGACTTGTAGTAATGGATCCCTCCTTAGGTGAGTCTCCAGGCCTCCTCCCGAGACAGCAGTACCGTCGCTACTCTCCTCTGGGGCAGATCCTCCCCTGGCCTCCTTTCCTAAGAGTGGGCTACCCGCAGGTGGGTAGCCTGGGATCCTTTCCAAAGGCATAGGCCTCAGCCAGCAGAGCTGGGCCTACCAGGTAGCGATGTAGCCTCGAGCTGAAGGTGCTCGGGGCTAAAACACACACGTACCCTGTGCCATGCGGGCCACGAGGCGCGCACAAAACCCAGAACCAATGGCGTCTGCTCCTTATGTACCCTCTCCCAGCATGCACATCGGGTTAACCACGCCCACTGCACGGCTGCCGAGAAAGGACATCCAAGGCGTTGTGATACCCCCTGTAGTTCAACCTGGGCCGGTGGTGGCAGTGCCACCTACAGGCGAGCAGGGAACACTACTGCCAGTGAGTATCACACCCAGAGCAGAAGCAATTTTAGAACAATCAACTGATCTGAGCCCAACTATGGCTCAGTCATACCCCTAAATTTACACATAGCGTCCCAACCATTTAATTTAGGAGCTTCATTTCTTGTTAAGACTTCAATAAATGTTTCAGTTTAGCTGTGGGGTTCCAGACAACCCTCTGTGAATTGAGATTATTGTCACTTAACTATATCCGTATGGGTGAGGTGTTGAGAGCATGTATGTTGGCTAGGTCAACTTCATTCCCTTTGACTTGAACAAGTCCACTAAATTGCAATGATGACACCTTTAGACTTATTATAGGGTTACTCGCATACAAAGTTTGACAGTAGGCTTGAGTAATGAGTGTTTTACTGCAATAATAATGCCTGTCCAGCCCCGAGTCTTCTGCAATTGGCAGGAGAACAGAGCCCTTTCACATTATAATTAAGCACAGAAACGGCAGACATGGTAAGCTTTCAAAAAGAATGCGCTAGCAAGTCATATTTCACAGACCCAGTGGATTGCAGGCAAGAATCGATCCCATAACAAGTAAAAGAAAACATAAAATACTAAAACTGGTGCACTCAGAATCTGGCGCAGCTGTGCATGGTAGCCAACCAGCTTGTTCAATTAAGCTTTGAGAAAAAACCTGGAAGCTGATTGGTTTCTTTGCAGAGCAGCACCAGCATTTGCACCACGCAGTTTTAGTAAATAACCCCCAACGGCAATTCCCTTCCCCGCAACAGAATGAGAGAGAAATCCAACAAGGACACCCTCCAGCCTTGTAGAAGGGGGTAAATGGGCAGCTATAAGATCGATCAACTAACTCCCTCTTTATGAAACTTAACACACACTCCTCATTATCTCTCCTAGGAACTAGAGCCCTGTGTACCCTATCCTTCAAAATCAGGTTAGCAGAAGAAGAATCCCCCAAATTGTAAAGGGAAATATCATGGAGGGTAGCAAATAGGTCTTTGAATGTAAAAGCCTCAGGGTCGTGGCTTATGTTAAATGAAAGGTTGACAGCATTAGTCCAAGACAAGATGAAGTTATTCCATAAAGTGTGGGATCCATGGATTGGGTATCTCACGAGTGACCTCAGGACGCTTGCTATCTAGATGTATTCTCACAAGATGGGCTTCTGGGCACTGGGCCGCAGCTCTTCCCTCCCCCCCTCCCCAATCCTCCCTTCTCTGCTTTGCTTCACCCCCCCCCCATTTATTTTCTTTACTTTTTCCTTTAAAGTTCTCACGATTGGGTCTCGATTTGATGTTACAGTATCAGTAAACTTATGTGTTCACCCTCAGCAGACCATTGTTAGTTTGGGCTTTCTGGAGGTCGGCCTGCACGATAGTTGGATGGGGAGAGGGCTCTTCCCAGCGGGTGGATGCGGGATGAGCTTAAGGTCCTAGACATAGGGGACCTGTATATTGTTTATTATGGTGCTACTGTGTTCTAGTTCACATTTGAAGGTCACTTTTGACAATGAAGACAATGTAAGTAGGACTCAATTTGTACGGAATAGTCTATGTATGTTTCCCTGATTATGCTGATTACTGTACAAGAAAATGCTGAGATCTTTCTGTTTTGTATTGTAAAACTTTAATAAAAACTATTGAAACATAAAAGCCTCAGGGAGCCCCCCAACTCTGATATTGGAATGTCAACTCTTTTTTCGTAGTCATCTAGCTACATTATCAGCTCTCTGATCTTACAGTCCTATGTCAGCATTTACCTCCTTTAAAGTGGAGTCCCCCCCCCCAAATTAAAAGTCAGCAGCTACACATACTGTATTATATTAGGACCCTTACCTGTACTGGAATCCAGCGATGTCGCCACCCCAGCCATTGTTTCCATTGGCTGTCGGGTGCTGCTGCCACCATTGCCGGTAAGGGAACCTGGCAGTGAAGCCTCGTGGCTTCACAGTCGGGTCCCTACTGCACATGCACGGATCGTGCTGTGCTCTCTTACTGGCCCAGCGGCAGGGGGAGGAGGAGGGGGGCCGGACTTCTAACGTATCTCGCCACGGCGAGGTCGGACGGAAGTGGGGACAGGGTACCTGTCAAGAACAGGTACCATCTCCCCCTAAAAGGTGCCAAATGTGGGAGGGGATTCAGATAAGCGGAAGTTCAATTTTTGGGTGGAACTCCGCTTTAAGGCCTGCATAGAAAGAAAAAAAAACAAATTTACTAAAACTGCATGGTGCAAAATCTTGTGCAGCTCCACATTAAAATCAATCAGCTTCCAGGTTTTATTGACATAGCTTAATTGAACAAACTGAAGTTAGAAGCTCATTGGCTACCATGCACAAGTGCACCAGATTCTGAGTCTACCAGTTTTAGTAAATCTCCCCTAATATTTAGGCTGTACAGTAACTTAAAAAAAAAAACAGCAGCTTTTGTGCATTTTTTTTTCTGCTTCTAGAAGCAAAGATCTGGAATGTAATGTAAGATCAGAGAGCTGATAATGCAGCTAGATGACTACGAAAACAAGACTTATCCTATGTGCCCATGCACACTATTTTAGTCTAGAAGACTGTTCGAAGCTTCAGCTTCTAGGAGCAAAAAAAAAACATTTCTCTGCTTAGGTAATACATTTCATATTCTTAAGCTTCCCTTGGGCTGCACATTTGCTGAGTACATTAAAAGGCCACCAGGTGTTAATATCAATTCAAGATGATAAGCATTTCATATAGGTTATGGGGTAGTTACAAGAGCCTGTGCAGATATGTGACTATTACTTGTAGTGCTGGATGCTGCCTGCTGTGGAATATAAACTTCTTTGGAGAATGAGTTTTACAGAGGTTTGCTTGTCAATAATTGCAGACAGTTAAGCACCTAGTCAATATTTAACACACTAGGGATATAAGAACATACTAATAAAGGTAAGGAGTGAACTGAAAAGTGCAGAAGGCTTTGGTATAGCTAGTTAGAAGGTAGCAGGGGAAATTTCATAAGGTCTGCATGAGAGATGGGGTGCAAAAAAAAAATGAAAAAATGTTTTATGAGGCCGACAAGTACATTTCCTTCTAAGTGCTACATTTTTACCAGAATGGTCAGTGTCCAAAAATATAAAGTATGTAAAGGCAGTGTAGAATTAAAAAAAAGAATGCATTAAAAAATGAGTTGGTCTATTTCTTTTTATATTTGGGTGTGCCATTACAAACAATGATAACTCAGAACATTTCTTATAAATCGTCTTTCATTCTGTGTGTTTTGATAAATGCCAATTACTGAAAAAAAAATGGGGGACTATCATACTTATCCTTGGCTTCATTGACTCCAAACAAGCATGCAGCTAGAAATGTCAAGATACCTGACTTGCATTCTTGCTCAGTAACAGCTCAGGGAATAGGGAAGGATGATAATGATAGCCCAAAAGCCTGCGACTTAGCGGGAATAGGTGAAGATGATCATGGTCAGGTCAGAAAATTCTCTGAAATTACATGCTCCTTTAAATGCCTCTCTGAGTACTATTCTTTATTGTCCAGAGATATAAGTCATAAGCAAACTTAATTTTTTTTAAATATATATATATATATAATTTAATGGGGACCCCATTCCACCAACAGTCATGGACACATCTTAATATCTGAGCCTCCTCTACAGGCATGTACTGCTCTGTGCACCCAATACATTGGAGAGATTTACTAAAACTGATGCACACAGAATCTGGTGTAGATGTGCATAGTAACCAATCATCTTCCAGGTTTTATTGTCAAAGCTTACAGTGCCTTGCAAAAGTATTTACCCCCCTTGCCATTTTTCGTGTTTTGTTGCCTCACAACCTGGAATTAACATGAATTGTTTGAGGATTTGCATAATTTAATTTACAGAACATGCCCACAACTTTGAAGATTTTTTTTTTATTATTGTGAAGCATACAACAAATAGGACAAAATAGCAGAAAAGGTCAATGTGCATAACTATTCACCCCCCTAAAGTCAATACTTTTGTAGAGCTACCTTTTGCGGCTATCACAGCTCCAAATCACTTTGGATAAATCTCTATGAGCTTGCCATATCTTACCACTGGGATTTTTGCCCATTCCTCCTTGCAAAACTGCTCCAGCTTCTTCAAGTTGGATGGTTTGTGCTTGTGAACAGCTATTTTTAGGTCTGACCACAGATTTTCTATTGGATTGAGGTCTGGGCTTTGACTAGGCCATTCAAACATATTTACATGTTTCCCCTTAAACCACTCAAGTGTTGCTTTAGAAGTGTGTTTGGGGTCATTGTCCTGCTGCGAAGGTGAACCTCCATCTTACGCTAGCCTCAAATCACACACAGAGTGGTACAGGTTTTTCTCAAGAATATCCCTGTATTTATCACCATCCATCTTTGCCTCAACTCTGAACAGTTTCCCAGTCCCGACTGCTGGTGTTCTTTGGGTGATGTGATGTGTTGGGTTTGCGCCAGACATAGCATTTTCTTTGATGGCCAAAAAGTTAAATTTTAGTCTCATCAGACCAGAGCACCTTCCTCCATACATATTGGGAGTCTCCCACGTGCCTTTTCGCAAACTGAAAATGGGCCATTTTTTTTTTTTGCTGAAAGTAATAGCTTTCTTCTGGCCACTCTGGCATAAAGCCCAACTCTATGGAGTGTACGGCTTATTGTCGTCCCGTGTACAGATACTCCAGTCTCTGCTGTGGAAGTCTGCAGCTCCTCCAGGGTTACCTTAGGTCTCTGTGCTGCCTCTCTGATTAATGCCCTCCTTGCCCGGTCCGTGAGTTTTGATGTGCGGCTGTCTCTTGGCAGGTTTGCTGTTGTGCCATGTTCTTTCCATTTGGTTATGATAGATTTGATGGTGCTCCTAGGGATCATCAAAGATTTGGATATTTTTTTATAACCTAACCCTGACTTGTACTTCTCAACAACATTGTCCCTTACTTGTTTGGAGAGTTTCTTGGTCTTCATGGCAGTGTTTGGTTAGTGGTGCCTCTTGCTTAGGTGATGCAGCCTCTGGGGCCTTTCAAAAAGGTGTGTATATGTATATATATTTTACTTTACCAACTTAGACTATTGTGTTCTGATCCATCACAGATAATTCAGATTAAAACAAACATTGAACTAAAGGCTGTAATGTAACAAAATAGGTAAAAAGCCAAGGGGGTGAATACTTTTGCAAGCCACTGTAATTGAACAAGCTGCAGTTAGAAGCTGATTCGTTATTATGCACAGCTGCACTAGATTCTGTGTGTACCAGTTTTAGTAAAGCTCCCCCATTGTGAACTATAACAAGTCCAGACTCCCTGGTTATTTTTTTTCTCAGCAGTCATTTACAATTGAGCCATAGATGGCAAATAGCAAATGCCTTCTGAAGTTACCTTAATTAAATTCATAACAGTGGTTGGCTATTTTCTAGATCTGATTAAAAGGAATGAAAAATTATGGTGTCACATTTTTTCTGCCGCCTCAAATTTCTTTAAATAGAATTAAAAATGGGTTACATGTAGCATGTATACCGGGGATGCCCAATAGACCTCCTTGCATCACTTCACTGGTGCTATCAGTCATCCACACACAAGGACAAATTGAGCAAGGTGCCAAGAGTCAGGGAGCTGCTAACCCACCTGCTCTCAGGAAACAAAGTACAGTAATTCAGTTGTATTTACAGATCCTAACAGATACAGGTATTCATTGTATTTAAAGTGGAATCCCCCTTTAAATTCACCGAGTGCTGTTTAACTCCTGGTATAATGATCCTGTGCTGTGTGTAAGTCCTGCTCATCCTCCCACCCCCTCCAGGGGTTGGATAGCTGTCTCTGGCTCTAGTCTCATTGTGTCATTGCTGTGCTGCATGAAACTGCAAGAGAACTGCTGGCAGAAGAGAAAGGGGTCTGGTCTGGGGAAATGGGCTCCTGGTTTCCCTGCCCTTGCACCCTGTCACCCTAATGTAAGAAGGGGGGGGGGTGTCCAGGGCTAGCAGGAATGGGGGGTTCTCTCTCCTTCTTGCTTGGAGGTATGTGTGTTTGCAGGCAAAGTTGGTTACATCCTTTCTCTTTCCTTGCAGGCTGGCACCTGACAAGACTGGAGTCATCCTAGACATCAGCACCCTGAAAATGAATGAGCTGGAGACGGAGGTGCCCCCCTTGCCCCCCAGGTACCGCTTCAGAGATCTGCTCCTGGGGGACCAGAGCTTCCAGAACGATGACAGGTAAGAGAGGCTGCTGTGTGCAGGAGATAGGGAGCTCTCCTTGGTGCTGAAGCTGCAATGTGCACCCAGCAAGCTTTGTATACAGTTCTATGCTGGAGGAGGGAGCTTCTACCTTCTTTATGTTTCCTGTGTATCATGATATACTCAGCTTCTATACCATACCAGATCATACACACCATCAGCTTCTATACCAGACCATATACACACCATCAGCTCCTATACCAGACCATATAAACACCATCAGCTCCTATACCAGATCATACACACCATCAGCTTCTATACCACACCATATACACACCATCAGCTCCTATACCAGACCATATAAACACCATAAGCTTCTATACCAGACCATATACACACCATAAGCTTCTATACCACACCATATACACACCATCAGCTCCTATACCAGACCATATACACACACCATTCAACCCGTCAGTCTTCACATCTGAGTTAGAAAGTTCAGTGTATAATGTATGTTTGTGTGTGTATATGTATACTGTATCTATACACATATATATATATTTATGTATCATTTTTATATATATATATATATATATATATAACATTTATTTTTAGTTGTTTGTTTTTTTATTTTATTTTTTTTAATTTTTGTCTTCCATGGTCAACATTCAAAAAGGTAAACATTTTGTTCACTTTTCAAGACTTTTCTCTGCTCGCTCTATCTCACTTTCCTGTCCACTACACATCACTGCCAATTATTTTTCAATAGAATTTACCTACACACTAGGTACTATGTTCACATGGTATTTCCTCACACATGCATAGGAAAATGGCTTTTCTTTCTGACTTTAAACATATAGTTAGTAGCTTGTTGGGCAATTTTTTATTTATTTCTTTTTATACCAAAGAGAGTCTTTTTGCTGGTAAAGGTGGTGGGTTGTTTTATTTATAGGTATTTGACTTTTTTTTTTTCTTGGTGTTGAATTTGTACTGTGATTTTATTTTTATTATTTATTTTTTTCAGAATGCCTTTTTTTCTGCTCAAACTTATACCAGATGGTGCATGCATTTGGAACATATTTTACATTGCTTTCCGGCTGCCCTTTGTGGAATCTTACTGAGTTTGCATAATCTCCTTGGTTTTTTTATGGCATGCGTTGTTCTGTGAACGGAAGAATTTTCCTTAATTTGTAGACGGCAGTGTTTTTTTTTTTGTTTTTTTGCGTTCTAAGGTTTTATACATGTTTGTGGAAAGGTGCTTCATGTTGCAGTTCATTTACTGTTTTTTTGTAAAATTTCTACAACTGTGTTTGGATGTTGTTTGAGGTGTTGTGATTGCTATATGATATTTCAGATGCTTTGCTCTTGAGGGATTTATACAGGCAGACATAGGCCAAAGCCAAATTTGTAGTAAGCCTTAGCAACCAATCAGAACTCCCCTTTCTATGGTCTGACCTAAAGCGGAACTAAACTCCTGAAAATACTCACCTTCGCCTTCCAGCAATGTAACAGTTACATCCTGTGCCAGCTGCTGTCATCTTCTCTCTGGGCTAAGTTTGGGTGCTGTTTTTTTGATTGGCTGGCAAGGGATGGCATCATTCCACGCATGCGCACAGGAGTTAATCATTCTGGCACAGCCAGAGTGTACCAGGAATGCATGCTGAGCTACGCATGCACAGCTCAGTGTCTATTTAATAGAAGACTGTGAGCAGACAGGTAGGTGTGTGTTATTGTAGAAGAAACATTGCATGTCTCTTCTCCAATAATAGTATTTTTACATTTTAGGTTTTGTTCCACTTTGAGTTGGTAATCACATAGGAAGATGGTTGGATGTGTAGGCACTATCCAACTGTCTGAAAAGGTCCATCTTCAGGCATAAACATTAAAATAGTATTAAACCCAAAAACAAAAAAATATTGCCGCTTACCAATTCTTAAATGTGATGGCTGCATTTGTTTTCTTTCTTTTTTCTCCCTCTGTTTTCACCTGGTGATCCAGCAGTAAGTCTGTTTTTCCACTTTCTTTAGCAGTCCAAGCTCTCTTGAAAAAGTGACAGGAAGTGTTCAGATAATCCATTAGAGATGCTTACAATGATCAGCTTTTTTTCACTTATTTCTGTTTTCCAAAGGAAAAAAATAATGCTGTAGCTGCCTAAAAGGTGTTAGCTGGAGTTCGGCTTCAATTTGTTGGTCAAGTCCATCTAAATCTGCTAGTCTAAAGCCCCATACACACGGTCTGACTTTTTGCCAACCAACTTCAAAATGAGCACGTTTTTCAAAAAATCCGACCGTGTGTACGCTCCATCGGACAAACTTTTTCGGTTTTCATCGGACAAAAGTTCGCTCTGCAAACGGACAAACTTTTCGGCAACAAAAGTCCGATGGTGCAAAGTCCTATCGTGTGTACAGAAATCCATCGGACTTTTGTCCGAGGTACAAATACGCATGCCCAGAACCAATGTTAAAATCAACCAACAATAGCAGAAGTTGACCAAAGGGTGGCAGAAAAGAGCAGAAAAACCACGTGATGTTGGGAAAGTTTTGGGAAAGTTTCCAGAAAAGTCCTGCCGTGTGTATGCTATGGGTGTGCCTGGCCAACTCCCTTCGGACAAAAATCCACGGAAAAGTTTGTGTGTACGAGGCTTAACACTCCCCTCTCCCCCAGACTGACAATGCTGCTCTCCAAAGGTCCATTACTCCTCCATCCAGAGTGGAGACATCCTATGACAGGCAGTGTGGTACTGGAGGATCACCAGGTTAAAATAAATGAAAAAAAGGCTATAATAAAAAGAAAATGAATGCAGCACATTTAAAGTGAAAGTTTAATCTTTCAATCAACATTAACTATGTTTAATCCTTACTATTAGTAATAAATGGGAAAGTGTATTATATTTACCTGTTTTAAATGGATTTTTTAAATTTCTTCAGTTACTTCCAGACCTAAACAAATGATGTCATATATCCCAGAAAGATCTTCAGGAGGGGAGTAGGCTCTTTTCAGCTAAGCAAACCTTCTTGTCTACATGCCTGAGCTAAGGGCATATGGATTCCAGGGTGTAAATGATACATGAATCATCTGTCCTTACTCAAATTGACCACAGCTAGAAATATGAGGGTTCTTCAAAAAGTTTCCACACTTTTTTTTTTTTTTAAACTCTTTCTTTTTTTTTATTAAGAATTTCAAAAACAAATTACATCACTCATACTATACTGCAAGGTCAGCTGGCTTTCCAGACAGACTAGTCACATGACACTCCCAGACACAACCAATTACCACCCTTACCGTTTACAACAAATATATAAATGTGCGGAAATCCCTCGTACTAGTGGGGGATTTTCAAAGTGAGTTATCAACAAAATAAATCATGGAGGCATGGATGGAAGGGTGAGTTTGCTTTCAATATAAGGAATTAATAAAATTTAGTGTTCTTGGCTTGTGGAGCTCGGATGCAGTGTAGTTTTGCGTTACAGCTTGATAATCTGCAATATTTTAGAGTTTATGATTTTTGGGTCAATAACGCTTTAACTCTTGGCAAACCTGAATTTTCATAATTATGCTGCGGATCGAAAAGGAAAACCCCACGCGGTGGTCATGGGCGTCCGCTGAAGTTTTTTCAGGGGGGGGGGCATCATTTTAAGGTCATCCATGATCGGTCCCTTTTTGACAATGTCATGAAGGGGAGGGGCTTAGTCATTATAGCATAAAGCGCAGGCATGCAAAGGTTTGAGAAACCTGATGCAAAAGCTTAATAGAAGGCTCAAGCTGCCATTGTCTGATTAGCAATTTCTAATTTTTTTTAAACCCCCCCCCTCTAGTGGCCGAATATCGCCACTAAAACGATGGTAAAGCGCCGCTAAAACTAGCGGCGCTTTACCGATAACGTGGCCAGCTGGCAGTGTGAAATAGCTCTTGAGGATAATTCCGCTTCACTCCATGTCCATATAAATATAGTGTGTCTCCAGGGGGGGGCAATTGACCCCCCTTTCCCAATGGAGCGGACGCCCATGGCGGTGGTAATGGGTCTCGGCTAGGCTTTGCTCACGTTTATCCTGGCAGCAGTGACAGATTTTTCGGAATTTTGGTCAATGTTGGGATGACCTCCATGTATGGTGGTCTTGGCCACGCCTGATCAGCTTCTGGTCCAGGGTCTTTGGCCTACTGTGGATGTTATTTCATATGACGATCTGAAAGGATGCCTGGCTGGCTCTCTTACATTGCCCTATACCAGGCTGGTTCTGCTACATTGCCCTATACCAGGCCTCTTTGCACCCCAGCAGAAATTGGCCACATACCTTTTTATCTCCGCTAAGAGAACCATTTTCCAGGCATGGAAAACTCCATCTGTTGCTTTCCAGGGGGTGAAAACCAGGATGACTGCTCTGATGATTGATGAGCAGATGTCCAGTATATTGAAGGATTCACATGCCAAATTTTTGAAATTCTGGGAACTGTGAATAAATTACTCCTTCCCGTGCCTGACCCTGACTAGTTGTGGTCGGCTTTAAACCTTGTTTGTACAGGTCCCGCGTCCTTGGTACTCGTCCTCTCTTGGGGCCCCTCTCCTCTTCTGTTTTCTTTCTCTTTTTTTCTCTCCTTCTCTTCCTCCCTGGGATGAAGGCTGGCAATGTAGACTGCTGTACTCCAGGGTACAGAGTAATATAGTCTATGACATATGCCGAATATTTAACCTGGTTTTCTATGGTCCTGGCAACAGTTTATTGTTATGCCGCGTACACACGACCGTTATTCATGTCATGGAAAAAAACGAAGTTTTTCTCCACGTGATTTTTCGTGATTCTTCTCGAGCCTGCCTTGCATACACAGGTTCATGAAAAAAAAAAAACGCTTGAGCAAAGCTCGGTGACGTACAACACGTACGACAGCACAATAAAGGGGAAGTTTCATTCGAATGGCGCCACCTTTTGGGACGCTTTTGCTGATCCTTGTGTTAATAAAGTTTGGTGAGAGACGATTCGTGCTTTTCAGTCCGTTACAGCGTGCTATCTCTATTACGAACGCTATTTTTACCAGAACGAGCGCTCCCGTCTCATTCTGAGCATTCATGCGCGTTTTTTTCCCCTTGTAAAAGCATACACACGACCGTTTTTCACGACCATTTTTAAAAATGGCATTTTTCTCATCATGAAAAACGGTCGTGTGTACGCGGCATTAGGTTACTCATTACACGTTCACACGCTGTTTCTTTACATACTTGTTTGATGTCGCTCCTGCGTGGGCAAACCATGGCTTGTTATGGCTCTTGGCACTTCAATAAAATGATTGAAAAAGAAAAAGGAGGGAGACCCATGCCGACATCTTGGATTAGACATAGTTCTCTAATCATTTTGGTCTCAGTTTCTCCCCGATATCTTTCTGACGGTCTGGTTGCTGTGGCTTCCTGAACCCTTACCCTTTGCACTGCTTCTCATAAAAAGTCCTTGTCACTACTGAGCCTTTCCTGAGTTTGTCCAGCTGTGTTTGCATTATCTGTACACATGGAGGCTATTTTATTATCTGATCCCTCTCAGTGATAAATAGATTGAACATTGACTAAAGCACATCATTTGCCGAGCCTTGGTTTATTTTTTGTCCATTGCCTTTTTTAAAACAGATTTCCACCTAAAATTATCTTCACCTTTTGTAAGATGTTTCATTGATCTAATTATATAATGTGCTGTTTTCAAGTCTTTATGCAATTAGCGGCTTGTTTACCAACAGCACTGCGTATGTTTTGAGCAGGGTAAGTAATATTTTGATTACCTTAATTATGCAAAACAATAAATCTCCGAAACCAGATGAAGTTCTGGAAAAACGATGGTCTGTAAAGAAATGACATTTCCTGATTCTGGTGGATGCAGAATACAGCTGGTCTGGTGTTTTAGGGCAGTGTGTGCAATGCACTGTGAATATTATTACAAATAACCCCAACATATACTGTATGTGCCCAAACATCAACCTGAACTTCTTCAAATTGTACTTTGGAGGGTATAAAAAATGTTCATTTATGTATTCATTTAAAGCAAACAATGGAATGAAACTTGCATAGAGCCAGCATAAGTGTCTGAATGCTTTCTTCGTATTTGCTTCCTGTAAATCAGCTGTCAGACCAGGACAGCAATCATCTGTATTGCTTTGCACAGAGCTGTTAGTCTAATCCCCCGTACACACGATCCGAAAATCGGACAAAAAATACAGCTTTCGACACGATTGTACGATAATCAGATCGTTAGTACAGAGCTTTAAAGAGCCGATCACGACGCTTCATCAGATTTATTATTTTATCGGACATGCACGAACATTTTTCTTGTATGATTCCAGATCGTCCGATTTTCGTTTAATCAGTACAGGTGTCGTAACTTTAGTAAACGCTTCAGGTTCGATATACGACTAGCATGCACGATCTATTGTCCGATTTTCGGATTGTGTGTTCGGGGTTATAACTCTGAACCTACTTAGAGAAGGGGAGATCACTTATGCCGCGTACACACGATCAGAATGTGAGCTTTTGGTCGTATATTCCGACCGTGTGTAGGCTCCATCGGACATTTGCTGTCGGAATTTCCGACAACAAATGTTTGAGAGCAGGTTCTCAATTTTTCCGACAACAAAAGTTCTTGTCGGAAATTCCGATCGTGTGTATCCAATTTCAACGCACAAAAATCCTACGCATGCTCGGAATCATTGTACTTCATTTTTCTCGGCTCGTCGTAGTGTTGTACGTCTCCGCGTTCTTGACGTTCGGAATTTCCGAGCAACATTTGTGCGACCGTGTGTATGCAAGACAAGTTTGAGCCAACATCCGTCGGAAAAAAAACACGGTTTTGTTGTCAGAAATTCCGATCGTGTGTAGGCGGCATTTCTGTTGCTGCTGCTCTTTTAAGGTATGTGCCGATGGGATTTTTGTTCACATCAAACAGGTTTTGCATTCCCATGCAAATGTACGGGAATATAAAACCTGTTTTAAAGGGTAATTCCACTTTTGTGGCACCAAAATCTGCAAATTAAAAAAAAAATTATATAGCGTATATGTAGCCAAGTCCCGGGCCTCTCCAGGCCTAATGGTGACCTCCAGAGTTAGGAACAGCTGACATCCTTCTATGTAGAGTGAGTTACGAGGCATGGTGGGTATAGTACAAGATAGATTCATGGGTGCCAGACACTTCTTAAATGCAAAGATTTATTTTCTCTTGAACAGAACTGTGGGAGAGATGGTTTAGTGCCAGGACACCCTTTAGTAGTTGCAATATTAATTAGCAGACTCCGAGACTTGTATAGGTAGACAGCCATGCAGGGAAATGCACCCAGCCAGACACTACATCTGCATGTGTAGATATGCTGTCTCCTATGGCAACAATCTTGAACAGTTTCTAACAAAGCTTGCAATCGTTCACTTCCTCCGCAATCTCCTTTCTAGATCTTCACTCAACTGAGCTCCCAGTCTATCACCTTGACCCGCTGATCCACTCCCTCTGGATCTCCTGAGCTCTTCCAATCTTCTCACTGAGTATCTTCCTCAAGCGTCACCCCCGCATCCCTGCTGGATCCCTACCTTGGCACTCAGATACTCCTCAAGTGGTCACCCCCACTGGTCTGCTCGGTCCCTGGCTTAACACACAATACTGCTCTGCAAGTGTCACTGGTTCCCTGGCTTGACACCTGCTGAAGTTTCCCAATTCTTCACCATCCCCGGTTGGTGAGAATACTGCTCTGGTACTTGCTACAGCTACTCACAGTGGTCCCTGCTAACAAGGTGGATGGTCCCTTAGTGGCGACAGCTTCCCCTCTACCTCCGACCACGACAGGCTCTCCGGCCGGCAGAACTGTTACTTTTGGTTTGGACTGCAAGCCGCAGTCCCAACCCTGCGCTGCTCTCTTGCTTCTGGATAGGCCCTCAGACAGCCTAGCAGCCAGAGGTCCCCAGGATAGGCCTCAAGCTCTGGCCTAGCAGCCCGGGGCAGAACAACACACTTCCACCCAGACAGCCATTCAGGTGGCACAGAACCCCGATCACCTGACCTCACCCAAATAAATAGGCTCTCCCAGCAGGCCAAGGGACCCAAGAAAATCCCTGCCCATTGGCTGAGATACCCCATCTATTCCTTATCTGTCCTTGCAATGCCCTTGTCTTATCTAATGCCACCAGGTACCTGGCCACCTAGTGACGGAAGAGAAAAGTGCAGCAACTCTAGAATTAGAGTGAAATCAATTGATTTATCAATTGGCCAAAGCAACTATACTTCACAGGTAAATTTACTAGCAATCATGCCTGAACTCAGGGTGCTACATATACAATTGCGACACAAGTCATATTGTAATTGAATGATAATAAAAATTACCTTTCTTTTTTAATCTGCAGCATTGTAATTTTCTGTAAAATGCAATATGGCTACCTGGAGGCGTTCTGTACACAGATGGTATACAGATCACCCCTTAGATATGTAATTTCCTGCTTGTGTGATTGGCTTACTGATTTTCCCAGAAGTCTGCACTAAGATACAAGTCAGATTTTGGGCATCCTTGTAACGAAAATTTCATTTTTGGTGACATAATCCCAAAGGGAAATCAGGGTCCAAAGGGATACAGACCCTGCCATTTTCTCATTAGAGCCCTGCAGGTGCAGCAGCTGATTGATAATTAAAAAAATCACTCCCATACAGATTCACTCCACATATGGACACAGACAAACAAACAGTGTAGGACTCTGGAACAATGTTTGTTAAAATCCCTGCATTGTACATAGATCACCCAGAGGGGAATGTTTTTTTCTTATCAAAAGTGGAGTTACTCTTTAACTACATTCCACCCGGCCTATAGCAAAATGGTGGTGGCTCTCCCTTTCTGACTGGAAGTCATAGGGGGTGCACAACGTGGCGATCAGTGGTGCGGTGTATCGATCCGACACACCGCATCTCTGATCACAGTAAATAGCCTATGATGTGGGCTCTTTACCATGTGATCAGCTGTGTCCAATCACAGCTGATCACAACATACCTAGGAAGTGTCGGTTATCGGCATTCCTCTATTCACGCTGACAGCGCATGAGTAGAGGAGGGCCAATAAGTGGCTCTCCTGACAGGGGGGATCTGCACTTATAATCAGTGCAACCCCATTAGCGATGCCCACCAGTGATGCCAATCAGTGCCCATCAGTGATGTATTTCAGTGCCCATCAGTGACCCTCATCAGTGCCGTCTGAGTGCCCATCAGTGCCGCCTATCAGTGCCCATAAAGTGTGCCAATCAGTGCCACCTATCATTGGCCATCAGTGCTGCATACCAGTGCTGCATATCAGTGCCGCCCATCAGTGCCACCTCATCAGTGCCCGTCAATGCAGCCTCATCAGTGCACATCGGTGAAAGAGAAAACGTACTTATTTCCAAAATGTTATAACAAAAACGATTTTGTTTAGCAAAAAATAAAAAACCCAGTGGTGATTAAATTCCACCAAAAGAAAGCTCTATCTGTCTCAAAAAAATTGTAAATTTTTTTGTTTGGGTACAGCGTTGCATGACATGTCATTCAAAGTGTGACAGCACTGAAAGCTTTAAATTGACAAGGGCGGGAAGGGGGTGAAAATGCCCGGTATTGAAATGGTTAAAGTAAGTCCGTTGAGGGTCAGAATGAGGTCAACTGCATGTCAAATACACCTGTCCGTGAAATATAACTGATCTCAGAAATGTCTCAAATTGATTTAATTGACACAATCTCAAAGCACGTTGACACTGCTTTAGATTCTGGACACAAGTGTGTTGCTTACTGCAGGGTAATCTGTGAAGTTCCAGGACCTATTTCTCAGGGGCTCGGGGGCTTGGATCAGAAGACTGAACACAATTACAAATCTTTTCCAAGGTACAGTGGTTTATATGTATGTATTTCAACTAACATGTTTCAGGCACTAAGTGTACGGAAGGGAGTTGTTTAGGTAGCTTACAGTTAAAGCAAAGGACAAAAAGGACCTCGGCAGCGTAATAATGGCCCATTACTGTCCAGCAGAGGCACCACAATGGCTTAGTGGCTAGCACTTATGCCTTGCAACACTAAGGCCCTTGGTTCAAATCTCAGCCAGGACACTATCTGCATGGAGTTTGTATGTTCTCCCTGTGGTTGCTTGGGTTTCCTCCAGGTACTCAGGTTTCCTCCAACACCAAAGACTAAACTGGCCCTAGTATGTGTGTACACATGTGCTGTCAATTTCTGCTTGCAGTCCAAAGCCTAAGCAACTGAGGAGGGTTGAGAAAAGATCTGGCAATGTATCTCAAGGAGATTACAAAAAGGCTTTTACGTGTATCAGACTTGGTGCCCAGATAATTGGATACAACTGAATGGAGACATACATACTGTCCATATAGTCTAGTGAGTAGGCAGGCCAAGAAGCTACAGAACTCTAACAGGAAATAATGATTTACTGAACAGATTTAAATATACAGTTTATGTTCCTGAATGTTGATTTAAGGTCCCCTACCTTTGTGTCTCTTTCTTCTAAGGATTGGCATGAACAGATAAAAGGGAACTTGTCAAAAAAGCTTTTATCCTGTCGCTACTAAGGCTCCCAGCCAGCTCCAGTGATTGCCACCGCCAAATTCCTTGTTCATGGTTGGCAGATGTGCAGTTCTGCACTTGGGTGCTCCACCCGGGCACTAGGAGTGTTTCTGGCAGCCTCCAACATTGGGATAGGTACATCAGTTTGGAGAGGCTACTGCCTTCCTAAAAAACACCCTTTAAACCCAGCACATTACAGATTATGTTTTTTCCATGACCTGTACTCCCAATAAAGCAGATCTAACCAGTGTAGCCAAGAATGGTTCCAGGGCTGAGGATAACAATACAAACACATTGTTTGTGTAGGGTGTACCATGCTTGGGGGTGGCTCAGCAGTACAAACCATGGTTTCTAAATTGGCAGATTTCAGTTTTCTGTCCTTTATCTTGTATCCAAGCACTGGATACTTCAGGGCAACTGGATACTATAGGGTTGATTTACTAAAACTGGAGAGTCCAAAATTTGGTGCAGAGCAACCAATCAGCTTGCAGGTTTATTGGTCAAAGCCTAATTGAACAAGCTGAAGTTAGAAGCTGATTGGCTACCATGCACAGTTGTACCAGATTTTGCACTTTCAATGCCTATGGGACCATTTTAAAGGCTCAGACTACTAAAACTGTTTTACCTGGTTAGTAGAAGCCAGGAAATTGAATCAAGCTCTTTTTTATATTGCATTGGGAATTCATCACCATCATTTCTGTATTTGAGCACCCAGCTTTTGGAGTCTTGCTGTCTCTTACTGGAACATTGCCGGCAGGTCTTGCCACTTGAATACCAGAAGATAATGAGGGAACCAACCTATCAGAATCCAGACAAAAGTAAAATATCTGCTTCAGGAAAATCTCCCCCTATTTCTATTAGGTCGCATAAATCTTATTAAAATGAAAATAATACCTAAAGTTACGTACCTGTTTCGCAACTCACCACAATGGATTCCCTGTTCCTTTTTTCCAAAACTAAATGGACTATTCTCCTCCTTCCTGTGGGGTCCCAATCCCCCTTGATTTAAACTAGCAACCCTGATGCGCCCAGTGTCGCAGGGGGGGCTGGCGTTTCCGGACTGCCAAAAATATTTTCTGGCAGCTCAGTTGGTCACAGCTGTTTGGTGGCTTGTTCCGGACGCGTCCAACCCCGCTGCGGTCCTGGAGGCTGCGGTAGTCCGCTCGGTGGAGGCCCTGTCGCATCTACCCCTCCGAAGACCCAAAGCCCCATACGATTTAACCCCCTCCATGCTCACAACCCTACAGGCCTGGAAAGCAGGACTGGGTCTTGAGAAATACCCACGTAATGAAGTCTCCCCAAATGCTCCCCTGTGGAACAATCCCACCCTACCTCATTTTTATGCACTACCTGAGCCCAAAATATGGGCCAAATGCAGTATCAAATTAATCTCTGATCTCACCACTGATACCACCATACACTCATTTAACCATCTAGTGACTCATCACAATGTCCCGCCCTCATACCTGTTCCGTTATTTACAATTGTCCCATGCTTTCAAGAGCCAAATACGCTCCAATGATGCACAGGTGGTACAACCCGATCTAGAAAGGTTCGTGCACTACGAGTGCACAAAGAAACCGACCTCTGTTTTATACGTGCATTTCCTCTGGGTTTCATCCCCGGAGCTGACAAGGCTTCATCAGCAGTGGACGCATGATATTCCGGGGATGGACTCCGAGGACTGGGAGGACGTGTGGGACTTTCCTTTCAAAATCCTTGTCTCGTTGCGAGACGGATATATACAATACAAAATTGTCCATCGGGCATACATTACTCAATACAGACTAAATAAAATGAAATCCTCCCTGTCCTCGGAGTGCTGGAGATGTACTCAGGACCCGGGAGATTATATACATATATTCTGGTCATGCCCCGGAATTAGTGTCTACTGGTCACAATTGATATCGGTAATAAAGGACATAGAGGGGATTAGATATAGCTCCAACCCCGCAAATAGGTTTACTGGGGTTAGTGGAGGACTTAGCCCCCAGGGTGGCAGAGAGGACCCTTGTGGGTCTCCTACTCTTTTATGCCAGGAAAATTATCACACTCTGCTGGAAGAAAAGGGCCCCGCCTTCAATACTTATGCGGAAATCGCATGTTAATAGAGTATTATCTCATTATAAAGAAACCTATCAAAATATAGGCTGTCCAAAGAAATATGATAGAGTGTGGGGCAAATGGGTGGCTGAACCATCCACTGCCACAGCTGACTGATGGGTCTCCTGGAAGATTGGTCCAATACCTGATGAGAGGGCCATGGTTGAATCTGGATGTCATGTATGGATTGTAAGTCATAATCCTTTTCCTGTTTAATTTTATTTAGATTTTCTTGAAGTTTGTCTCCTGTTATTATCCCTGAGCAAGAGCCACGAAGCAATAAGGTTTTTTCCTTGCCACAGCTGTTCAATGTTTTTTTTTGAGTGTTGCATTACACTATGCCTACTGGAACAGACCCCTGTGTGGGCCTTGATATACTGGTGTTTGTTAGTTTGTCTGTGTTTTGTGTTTTATACTCAATAAACAGATTTTCCCCCCAAAAAAAAAAATATCTGCTTCAGGTGAACAATCTCTGTAACTGAAACCATGCAATCTATTCAGCAAATGATTGGTGTTTTGGAGGGTAAAGGGTTACTAATCCACACACTACAAACATGTCTTCGCGTGCTGGCAGTATTACTATTTATAAGCCGTAAATTTGGCGTGGTTTACTACACACGCAACTGTGTATTTTTCAAATAACAGAGAGATGAGCAATTCCATGCATCAGGGTAAGAAAGAACAACTATAATATTAACAAGGTTCATCTAACATAATGTACAATTTTTGCATGAGGCAAAGAATACAGAAATTACTTCTGGTTGATTGAGCCAAATGATTAGATTAATGTCCAGCTTTTCCAGCAATATAAAATAATTGGTCAGAATAGAGCATTTGTAAGAATATGAAGCTTCACCTTTTGGTATTCTAGTGTAGCCTTGGCTCTCCGGAATGTGTGTGTGTGCTGTTATTCCCTTGTATTCTCTCCTTGTCAAAACAGACATGTCAGGCTGCAAGGACCCTATGGGGGATAACCTTTCTCCTGCCTGAGCTTAGGGCTGACATACTCTCATGTCTGTTGAAGGAGGGCTACGCTTTCACTTAACAAACCTTTAAGATTTTTCTTCATGTACACTGGACTGCACATTTGTGATATGACTGGAATGGCTGTTATCCGTGTTGATGTCAGGCAGGCAACAGAATAACTTCTGTGGAGGACTTACAGTCCAACTCTCAGCCCAACACTTCTGCTTTGAAACGGAGAGAATACACCTAATAAAAAAACAAGCAGCTCCACAGAGGTTAAACTGTACTATTATAACTATGGCCTAGCCTCAGGGCTGTCTTAATAAATGGGCACACCTGGGCAATGCCCAGGGGCCCCATGATCAGGGCCAGGCGCTGTGTTGGGGGGTGCACTGGTGATTTGGCCGCTTTTCTTTGACAGGTGTAACTGCAATGTCTCTCCTGTCAGAAGGAGCAGAAGCTGGCTCTAGCTGGAGAGAGGATTCAGCTTTCTCTTCCCTCCTGCAGGGGGCGGAAGTGTGCCATCACCTCAGTCTCAGCATGGGAGCGGAAGGAGGAGCTACCTTCATTGCAGGTGGGAAAAGCATTTGTGATCGGATAGTACAATGGGGCACAACTCTGTTATGGGGAAACTTGATGTATGGGCACCCCTTGATGTAAGGGACACCTGATGTAGGATGGTAGGGGCCCCAGTGCATTACTTTGCCTAGGGGCCCATGATGCTATTAAGATGGCACTCCCTAGCGTAAACCGTTTTTTTAAAACTTTGGATAACAGAATCAGTTCGATCTCCTGTCGGGTTTCTCACTACTGTCAATGTCTCTGTTGAAATGACCTGAAGGACCAGTGTCTCCAATGATATACATGCAACGGGCCTTCAAAATGTAAACTTGCAACATTTAAGATTTAAATTTTTTTTTAACCAATGGCTTGTCCCTATTAAGGAGATTTCACCGAATTTCCTGTTCCTGTGACACAATATGATGTGACAGTGATAAAATATGAGATGGAATGGAGACAGATGGCAATAAAAACCTGACAGAGTTACAATCTTTTTTCCAGTCCATCCAGTTCCAGTTCAGTACTGCTTGGACCTTGAAGAAGGGGACATACCCCGAAAGCTTGTCCTGAAAAATTCTATGTTAGTGCAAATAAAAAAAGTATCACGGACAGTACTTAATTTTCTCTGTCACAATTGCACTAATACGGCTACAATTACGTCCAGTCCATCCAAAACTAAAAGGAAAACATATTTTAGATGTAAGGTATCGCTATCAACACCTTTCTGAAGATAATAAACAAATCCTCTCTGATAACAATTAAATATATTCATTCTGTTTTAAAAAGGACTAAATACAACCTAAAATGCAGTATTTCACCTAACACCCTAACTAACTTTGTGAACCTGCCCCCAGCTATTTCATCTGGTTTAATTACACAGTATCCACACAGCAGAGCAGAAACAGCCAAGTTGTCTGATCTAGACAGCTATACTGCCAGTGGCTGCCAGCAGGCAAATCACTCAGCATATGTTGGTGTTAGTTAAAGAAATAGGAGACCAGATTGATGTTTTGTAAAATGATACTGCAATATGAACATTTAGGCCTCATGCCCACTGGCGTTTTTACAGCTGCGTTTTTTGCAGCTTAAAAACGCCTGTCCATGTTATTGTAAATATTTTTTTTTTTTTTTTTTGAAAAAAAAACAAAAAAAAAAAAAAACGTCGGAGCTAAAAACGCGACCGCGCGTTAGTGCGCGTTAGTGCGCGTTTTTGCGCGTTTTTTGACGCTCGCGTTTTTTTCTGCCTAATTCTGACGCTGAGGAACGCACTGGCCCTGGGTTTTTTTTACAGCTTACAAACGCCTATGCTCTTTACAGCTCAAAAACGCCTAGGTGGGCATGAAGCTATAGACTAACATGGACAGGCGTTTTTAAGCTGTAAAAAACGCTCAAAAACGCGGCTGAAAAACCGCCCGTGGGCATGAGGCCTTAAATACATTTACTACATATGTTCTGCCCAGAGTCAGATACTCTGAAAAGTACAACCTCATTGTCTACTTCCTTCAGTACACACCACTGATTGACTGCACAGCAAAGAAGTTACTGAAATTCTGTTAAATGACAAATCCCCCTACAGAGCATTATGTTATATAGTATTACTGTGCTGCACCCATTACAGAGCATTATGTTGTAAAGCAATACTGTGCTGCACACAATCCAGAGAATTATGTTGTATAGTAATACTGTGCTGGACATGTTACAGAGCATTATGTTGTATTGCAATACTGTGCTGCATTCGTTACAGAGCATTATGTTGCATATTAATACTGTGCTGCACCTGTTACAGAGCATTATGTTATATGGCAATCCTATGCTGCACCTGTTACAGAGCATTTTGTTGTATAGTAAAACTGTGCTGCACCTGTTACACAGCATTATGTTGTATAGTAATACTGTTCTGCACCTGTTACATAGCGTTATGTTGTATAGCAAACCTATGCTGCACCCTTTAGAAAGTAGTTTGTTGCATAATAATGCCGTGTTATACCTCTTACGGAGCATTAAGTTGCATATTAATACTGTGCTGCACCTGTTACAGAGCATTATGTTGTATAGCAATCCTCTGCTGTACCCATTACAAATATTATGTTGCATTACTGTGCTGTACCTGTTACAGAGAGTTCTGTTGCATAGTAACCCTGTGCTGCACCTGCTACACAACATTATGGTGTTAAGCAATACGGTGCTATACCCATTAGAGAGTATTATGTTGTTTAGCAATACTGTACTGTATAGTAATACTGTGTTGAACCTGTTACAGAGCATTATGTTGTATAGTAATTCTTTGCTGCACCCCTTGCAGAGCATTATGCTGTATAGTAATACTGTGCTGCACCCCTTGCAGAGCATTATGTTGTATATTAATATTGTGCTGCACCCCTTGCAGAGCATTATGCTGTATAGTAATACTGTGCTGCACCCCTTGCAGAGCTTTAGGTTGTATATTAATATTGTGCTGCACCCCTTGCAGAGCATTATGTTGTATAGTAATTCTGTGCTGCACCCCTTGCAGAACATTATGTTGCATAGTAATACTGTGCTGCACCCCTTGCAGAACATTTATGTTGCATAGTAATACTGTGCTGCACCCCTTGCAGAGCATTATGTTGTATAGTAATTCTGTGCTGTACCCCTTGCAGAGCATTATGTTGCATAGTAATACTGTGCTGCACCCCTTGCAGAGCATTATGTTGTATAGTAATTCTGTGCTGCACCCCTTGCAGAGCATTATGTTGTATAGTAATTCTGTGCTGCACCCCTTGCAGAGCATTATGTTGTATAGTAATTCTGTGCTGTACCCCTTGCAGAGCATTATGTTGCATAGTAATACTGTGCTGCACCCCTTGCAGAGCATTATGTTGTATAGTAATTCTGTGCTGCACCCCTTGCAGAGCATTATGTTGTATTGCAATACTGTGCTGCACCCCTTGCAGAGCATTATGTTGTATTGCAATACTGTGCTGCACCCCTTGCAGAGCATTATGTTGTATAGTAATTCTGTGCTGTACCCCTTGCAGAGCATTATGTTGCATAGTAATACTGTGCTGCACCCCTTGCAGAGCATTATGTTGTATAGTAATTCTGTGCTGCACCCCTTGCAGAGCATTATGTTGTATAGTAATTCTGTGCTGCACCCCTTGCAGAGCATTATGTTGTATAGTAATTCTGTGCTGTACCCCTTGCAGAGCATTATGTTGTATTGCAATACTGTGCTGCACCCCTTGCAGAGCATTATGTTGTATAGTAATTCTGTGCTGTACCCCTTGCAGAGCATTATGTTGCATAGTAATACTGTGCTGCACCCCTTGCAGAGCATTATGTTGTATAGTAATTCTGTGCTGCACCCCTTGCAGAGCATTATGTTGTATAGTAATTCTGTGCTGCACCCCTTGCAGAGCATTATGTTGTATAGTAATTCTGTGCTGTACCCCTTGCAGAGCATTATGTTGCATAGTAATACTGTGCTGCACCCCTTGCAGAGCATTATGTTGTATAGTAATTCTGTGCTGCACCCCTTGCAGAGCATTATGTTGTATTGCAATACTGTGCTGCACCCCTTGCAGAGCATTATGTTGTATAGTAATACTGCACTGCACCCCTTGCAGAGCATTAGGTTGTATTGCAATACTGTGCTGCACCCCTTGCAGAGCATTATGTTGTATAGTAATACTGCACTGCACCCCTTGCAGAGCATTAGGTTGTATTGCAATACTGTGCTGCACCCCTTTCAGAGCATTATGTTGTATAGTAATACTGTGCTGCACCCCTTGCAGAGCATTATGTTGACTGTGCTGCATCCATTATAGAGAATTATGCTGGTAGCAACATTGTGCCACACATTTTATAGAGCATCATGTCTGGCAGCAATACTGTGCTGCACATGTTATGTTAATCTATTTTAAACTCTATGTAATCCAGGGAATATTTCAAAAACTCACACTGAAAAGCACATACATTTCAAAAACAAATCAAGCAAACAGAATTGTTTCCCAATCGGCATGAGAAGCTGATGCATCGACTCCGAGCAGATCCCTCTTCAGCTTCACGGTTGTTGCTTGCAGCCTGAAAAAAATCCAGCTGTCTGTAATGGCTCTGTAATCGGGGCACTTTTACAGAATAGATTTATATGATGGGCGATGGCTCATTCTTTAGCCTAGGGTGCTTCGTTTTTCTTTTATATGTAACTACTGCTCAGTCAGTAGAGACCATTCAGAAGTTCAGTAGCCAGATCAACTGACAAAGCATTTCTCAGGAGTCCATATTAAAAGCAGGTGTGTGGACTTACCTTGGTTCTACCACTGCGTAAAATAATGCATATACACATTGAACACTTAATAAGTACCGTGTACACTCTGTGGGCTTCGCTTTATACTGTGTGTGTGTGTGTGTGTGTGTGTGTGTGTATATGTGTGTGTATGTATGTGTGTGTATATATATATATATATATATATATATATATATGTAGCGGCCCCCTCACTCCCCTCTTTCTTCTCTCTTCAGCTCATCTCTCTCTTGTCTAGGGGTACCTCCAGAGGGGAAGGGAGTGGGGACACCACGCCTGGCTTTCACCACAGGTGTCAGTGTGATATAAGCAAAGTTCCTTTACCTTCGGGTCAGTGTTGTGCACCTGGAGCCTCCACCGAGAGTTACCTTGAACAATGTCTGTCAGGAAATGAGCCCCACACCATTAAAGTTCAACACTCCTTTATTCTTCTCGAATGAACACAATCAGTTTAACTCCCTTGGTAGAAACAGAACAGAAAAGGAGGTGTGGATGCGAGTAGGCCCAGACACAATGTGTTCTCCACTTTCCTCCATGAAAGTGAGTTGCAGTCCCCGAGCAGAGGGGGGATTTCCCTCCAGGCGGTCTCCGATGAGAGACTCACCCGTCACTGGCAATATGCTGCACCAGGTCTTCGAGTGAGGAGCTCCCCCCCCCGTCCATTACGCCTTCCGGATTTGGGTACCCAACCCCTGGGTTCCCTAGGATCTCCTTCCCTCGCAGAACTCAGTGTTGGGCACTGAGCTCCAGACCTCCATCCGAGTACCTCACCCCAGGCTAAAGGTGCCTGGGATGGAACACGACCTCCGGCTGTCCTCTAGGCCTAGGCTGCCTAGAGCACCGACACGAACCACCGTCCACAGGCTGAAGGTGCCTGGGACTCGACCCCGTGACAAAGATGGTCGGCCCCTTTATACCCTCTCCCACCAAGCACGGCAGGTTCCCCGCCCCACCATACCGCTGCCGAGGGAGGACAAAAAGGAAGCCCGGCACACAGCAATGATTCAACCCCAGCCTAGGGCGACAGCGCCACCTGCTGGGGCTACAGGGAATTACACATCACTGATGTCTCTGCCAAGTTCAAATTTACACCCGGGAAAGTACATACCCGCTACACTTTTATATATATATATATATATATATATATATATATATAAAAGGAGGGGCACATGCACATTAGCTACCAGTCATGTGACTGGCTTCTCCTCCAATCACTGAGTTTTCTCCCCTGCTCTACACCATGGCCTGCATTTTATGAATGGGCTGCAAAATACAGACTTCAATGTGGAGAAAACTAGAAGTTTATTGCAGAGAGTGGATAGCAAATTCCACTCCGTGTTATAAATTAGCACCTTAGCTTTCAAAAAACTTTATTTGATGTTAGTTTAACTTTTTTAAATCACCTGCTTGTTAACTGAATAGGATGGGCAGCTCCAGCTCTCCATCCAGATCTGCAGCACCTCCAGCCCCCGCCCGCTGTGAGGATGATAGTGGCAGCTGGGTGGGAGACCTGGGAGAGGACAGCCAGGCTGATAAGCGCCTTTGCCCTGGTAGGACTGTGCAGGGGAGAATGCAAATGAAACGGGCATTTTGATGAAAGGGAGGAAAGGGGGGCTATGACTGTAAGTGGCACTGTGATGTGTAATGGGGCACTGCGATGTGCAATGGGGAATTTTAGCACCTTAGTTTTAAAATACTTTATTCAATTTTAGGTTCACTTTCAGTGTATATCATAGGTCTCAGGGGCAGGACGCAGAACAAGCTAAAACGGTCTTCCCTTTAGCTGTTCGCAATTTCTAATTATCCCTGAGCAAACCCCAAATGTTACCAGGCCAGCTGTGAGATACATACAGTTGCAAATAAAAGTATGTGAACCCTTTTGGAATGATATGGATTTCTGCACAAATTGGTCATAAAATGTGATCTGATCTTCATCTAAGTCACAACAATAGACAATCACAGTCTGCCTAAACTAATAACACACAAAGAATTAAATGTTACCATGTTTTTTTTGAACACACCATGTAAACATTCACAGTGCAGGTGGAAAAAGTCTGTGAACCCCTAGACTAATGAGATCTCCAAGAGCTAATTGGAGTAAGGTGTCAGCCAACTGGAGTCCAATCAATGAGATGAGATTGGAGGTGTTGGTTATAGCTGCCCTGCCCTATAAAAAACACACACCAGGTCTGTGTTTGCTTTTCACAAGAAGCATTGCCTGATGTGAATGATGTCTCGCACAAAAGAGCTCTCAGAAGACCTACGATTAAGAATTGTTGACTTGCATAAAGCTGGAAAGGGTTAAAAAAGTATCCCCAAAAGCCTTGCTGTTTATCAGTCCATGGTAAGACAAATTGTCTATAAATGGAGAAAGTTCAGCACTGCTGCTACTCTCCCTAGGAGTGGGCATCCTGTAAAGATGACTGCAAGAGCACAGCGCAGACTGCTCAATGAGGTGAAGAAGAATCCTAGAGTGTCAGCTAAGGACTTACAGAAGTCTCTGGCATATGCTAACATCCCTGTTAGCGAATCTACGATACATAAAACACTAAACAAGAATGGGTTTCATGGGAGGATACCACAGAGGAAGCCACTGCTGTCCAAAAAAAACATTGCTGCACGTTTGCAGTTTGCACAAGAGCACCTGGATGTTCCACAGCAGTACTGGCAAAATATTCTGTGGACAGATAAAACCAAAGTTGAGCTGTTTGGAAGAAACACACAACACTATGTGTGGGGAAAAAGAGGCACAGCACACCAACATCAAAACCTCATCCCAACTGTGAAGTATGGTGGTGGGGGCATCATGGTTTGGGGCTGCTTTGCTGCGTCAGGGCCTGGACAGATTGCTATCATCGATGGAAAAATGTATTCCCAAGTTTATCAAGACATTTTGCAGGAGAACTTAAAGCCATCTGTCCACCAGCTGAAGCTCAACAGAAGATGGGTGTTGCAACAGGACAACGACCCAAAGCATAGAAGTAAATCAACAACAGAATGGCTTAAACAGAAAAAAATACGCCTCCTGGAGTGGCCCAGTCAGAGTCCTGACCTCAACCCAATTGAGATGCTGTGGCATGAATTCAAGAAAGCGATTTACACCAGACATCCCAAGAATATTGCTTAACTGAAACAGTTCTGTAAAGAGGAATGGTCAAGAATTACTCCTGACCGTTGTGCAGTGTTGCAAACCTACTAGATTGAAATTTATGGACACAACACCCAAATTTTACTGGCACCGCCAAGTTTTTACTGGCATTTCCAAAAGTTACAAAATTACAGTTTGAAGCGAAAATTTGAGTATTTAGGCTACAAACATAGAGTATTTAGCTACTATGATTTAAGGTAGATAATAAGGCAACAAACATATTTCTTATTTTATTTTTGATATAGTAAGTAAGTAACTCAGGGACAGAAGACAGGAGGGCAAGAAATTAGAATGGGCGGCACACACACATAAAATTTACTCATTGACTCTCACAGTGACAGTGACAGCAGTGTGCAGCAGCACAGATGATGATGAGATCTCCCTGACACGACATGTCCCAGTGACAGTCTCTCTCCAAGCCAAGCAGTCCACTCCAGTCTAAACACTGATGGTCCCGGTCCTGGTCCCAGCCTGCATTGCTCCCATACTGCAGATCCGCACACGGGGCTTTGGCCGCTACGTCTTGGCTCCATTGCACCATGACATCACACAACATGCTAAGGCACCGCCTCCACCAGAGCCACCTGATCACACTGTAGCAGGCACTCGGATGGTCTCAGCCAGCTCCGGACCAAGCCGAGCCTCACAGCCATATTTTTTACTGGCAACCTTTTACTTTTACTGGCATTTACTGACAGGAGAAAATTGCCTGTTTTTTACTGGCTGCCAGTAGAAATACTGACGGTTGGCAACACTGCCGTTGTGTACGTCTGATCTGCAACTACAGGAAACGTTTGGTTGAAGTTATTGCTGCCAAAAGGAGGTTCAATCAGTTATTAGAGAGGAGTTTCCAGGAGATGGGTCATGGATGAATTCTGCTAGAGAGAGGATTAAGGTAAGTATCCCAAGACTTAGGGTCCTTTCACACGGGGCGGATCCGTGCAGATCCGCCCCGTGAAGCTCCGCTTGCTCAGCGGGGATCGCTCCGTTGATCCCCGCTGAGCCGACGGATGACTGGGCGGTCCCCGCACACTGTGCAGGGACCGCCCTGTCAGAGCGCCGCTCTCCCCTATGGGGAATCGGATGACGACGGACCGTAGAGTCCGTTGTCATCCGATCCGCTCCGCCGACGGAAGGAAAAATAGGGTTTTCCTCCGTCACACTTTGGCGGAGCGGATGTCAGCGGACATGTCTCCGCTGACATCCGTGCCTCCATAGGGGTACATGGAGGATCCGTTTTAGGTCCGCCTAAAAAACTGACAGGCGGACCTGAACGGACCTCCGTGTGAAAGAGCCCTTAAGCATTTAAAGTAGACTTCCAAGCAAAACCTAACTGCTCTTAAAAACGCTCCCTCCTAACACCTATTTTGACTAACTTGAGTAACAAAGATCTGTATACAGTGAGGGAAAAAAGTATTTGATCGCCTGCTGATTTTGTACGTTTGCCCACTGACAAAAAAATGATCCGTTTATAATTTTAATGATAGGTTTATTTTAACAGCGAGAGACACAATAACAACATTTTAAAAAGTTTTACCGGTATATTGATTTGCATTTCAATGAATGAAATAAGTATTTGACCCCTACGCAAAACATGACTTAGTACTTGGTGGCAAAACTCTTGTTGGCAATCACAGAGGTCAGACGTTTCTTGTAGTTGGCCACCAGGTTTGCACACATCTCAGGAGGGATTTTGTCCCACACCTCTTTGCAGATCCTCTTCAAGTTATTAAAGTTTTGAGACTGGCGTTTGGTAACTCGAACCTTCAGCTCCCTCCACATATTTTTTATGGCATAAAGGTCTGAAGACTGACTAGGCCACTCTAGGACCTTAACGTGCTTCTCCTTGAGCCACTCCTTTATTGTCTTGGCCATGTGTTTTAGGTCATTGTCATGCTGGAATAATCCATTCAATGCCCTGGCTGAAGGAAAGAGGTTCTCACCCAAGATTTGACGGTACATGGCTCCGTCCATCGTCCCTTTGATGCGGTGAAGTTGTTCTGTCCCCTTAGCAGAAAAACACCCCCAAAGCATAATGTTTCCACCTCCATGTTTGACAGTAGGGATGGTGTTCTTGGGGTCATAGGCAGCATTCCTCCTCCTCCAAACATGGCGAGTTGAGTTGATGCCAAAGAGCCCGATTTTTGGTCTCATCTGACCACAACACTTTCACTCAGTTCTCCTCCTGAATCATTCAGATGTTCATTAGCAATCTTCAGATGGGCCTGTACATGTGCTTTCTTGAGTAGGGTGGCCTTATGGGTGCTGCAGGATTTCAGTCGTTTGCGGCGTAGGGTATTACCAATTTGTTTTCTTGGTGACTATGGTCCCAGCTGCCTTGAAATCATTGACAAGATTCTCCAGTGTAGTTCTGGGCTGATTCCTCACCGTTCTCATGATCATTGAAACTCCACAAGGTGAGATCTTGCATGGAGCCCCAGCCTAAGGGAGATTGACAGTTATTTTGTGTTTCTTCCATTTGCAAAAATTTGCACCAACTGTTGTCACCCTCTCACCAAGCTGCTTGGCGATGGTCTTGTAGCCCATTCCAGCCTTGTGTAGGTCTACAATCTTGTCCCTGACATCCTTGGACAGCGCTGTGGTCTTGGTCATGGTGAAGAGATTGTGTCAGGTACCTGGATCGTGAGCCTGACGTGTAGAGGAGAGCCTCTCTTGCCACACCGGCTTGCGGCCCCTGATGTTGAGACAGCGGCCACGGAAGCACGGTGACACAGGAGTGCCTCGGATCAGTCCAATATAGTGGCTGAATGCTCGTAGCTGGAGATGCAACAGGCAACCAGTTGGCTGGGTAGACCAGGACGGTGGCAGACTGGATCGCAGATGGAAACAGGAACTGGTGCGATTTGCAGAGCAGAACTGCAGCAGACTGGAGGAACAGGTGCAGAGTCAGGCAGGCCAGATTGGAGACGTACTGGTGGAACAGGCAGAGCAGCAGGCAGAAGAGAAGTCCAAAACAAGCCGAGGTCAGGGTATCAAGCAGACAAGGTTAGTGAGGGCAAGCCGGGTCACGGATCAAAAGTCAGAACAGATAATGGGTTTCAGGACACACAGAAGCTGCAGACCAAACAGCAAGGAGTCTTTGGTGCACTCACTTTAAATAGCCCCTCTGGCGCCAATGTTGGTGACAGGCGCACACGCCGATGCGCCGTGAATGTGCGTGTCTGCCGTGCGATTCCTATTGCATGGCCATGCCTTCCCTGACATTGCCCCCTCCTACGGGCAACCTCCGGGTGCCCAATTGGTTCCTCTTCCAGGGGTGGCTACGGAAAAAAGTGCGAACTAAGTCCGTGGCATGCACATTACTACTGGGCTCCCAAGAGTTCTCTTCCGGACCATAACCCTTCCATTTAATTAAGTATTGAGTTTGTCCCCTTCTTTTCCTGCAGTCTATGATAGCCTCAACTTCAAATTCCTCGTCCCCATTAACAGTAACAGGTGCCGGGGGTCCTGAACTGCGATTGGAAAAACGGGTCTGGTACTGCCGGCTTTACCAGGGACACATGGAATACGGGATGTACTTTGAGGGACTCAGGTAAAATTAACTCATAAGACACATCATTAATCTTTCTTCTTACCGGAAAAGGTCCCAAGAATTTCGGTGCCAACTTCTTAGATGGGCAAGTCATCCTTAAGTTTGTTGTGGCGAGCCATACCTGGTCCCCCGGTTGTAGCAGCAGTTCCCCTCTCCTCCTCTTATCGAAGATTCTCTTGTTGTCCTCCTGAGCTTTCTTGACCGCCTCCTGTAACAACAAGTTATTAGAAGAAAAGAGTGCTCTGGACAGCAGGAACAGCAGTTTCAGGAATCAAGTCAGGTAAAAAGGTTGGGTGGAACCCATAATTCGCAAAAAATGGGGATTGCTTGATGGCAGAGTGGCTGGCGTTATTATACGCAAATTCCGCCAAAGGAAGAAGAGGTACCCAGTCATCTTGGGCGAAGGACGTAAAACATCGGATATACTGTTCTAGGGTTTGGTTGGTCCGTTCCGTTTGACCGTTGGTCTGGGGATGGTATGCTGATGAAAAGGATAGTTCAATCTTTAGGGATCCACATAAAGCCTTCCAGAACCTTGACGTGAACTGGACTCCACGGTCAGATACGATGTTCATTGGAATGCCATGGAGTCTGACAACCTCTTTGATAAAGACGAGGTCAGGGTATCAAGCAGACAAGGTTAGTGAGGGAAAGCCGGGTCACAGATCAGAAGTCAGCACAGATAATGGGTTTCAGGACACACAGAAGCTGCAGACCAAACAGCAAGGAGTCTTTGGTGAACTCACTTTAAATAGCCCCTCTGGCGCCAATGTTGGTGACAGGCGCACGCATACGTGTGCGCGCCAATGCGCCGTGAATGTGCGTGTCTGCCGTGCGATTCCTATTGCACGGCCATGCCTTCCCTTACAGATTGGAATCTGATTGCTTCTGTGGACAGGTGTCTTTTATACAGGTGACAAGCTGAAAATAGGAGCACTGCCTTTAAGAGTGCTCCTAATCTCAGCTCGTTACCTGTATAGAAGACAGCTGGGAACCAGAAATCTTGCTGATTGATAGGGGATCAAATACTTATTTCACTCATTAAAATGCAAATCAATTTATAACTTTTTTGAATTGCGTTTTTCTGGATATTTTTGTGCTTATTCTGTCTCTCACTGTTAAAATAAACCTACCATTAAAATTATACACTGATCATTTTTTTTGCCAGTGGCCAAATGTACAAAATCAGCAGGGGATCAAATACTTTTTTCCCTCACTGTATTTACGTATTTTCAGGCCGCACCAGTCCGGTCACATGATCTCCCCTGTGTCAGCCAGCGCCGGCTGCAGGGGAGAGGAGAGATTGCTCAACAACGACTGGTAATGCCTGGGAGCAGTGACATCACCCATAGGCAACCATGGCTCATCCATTGTCGGCGCTCCCTCCTCTACCATGGAGCCACCACTGGCTGAGAGAGGGGAGCCAGATAATGTGACCGAACTGGAGCGACCTGAAAATACGTAAATGGCCAGATCTTTGTTACACAGGTTAGTCAGAATAGGAGTTCGCAGTAGGAAGGGAGCATTTTTAAGAGTAGTTAGGGTTTGCTTGGAATATGCTTTATCCCTTGCAGTGTGGGGTATTTTTTTTTGTGCCTACAGTTGGGCATTATTGCATTTAGTTGTAATATTCATATGTACGACAGACAAGTGGTACAATTAAAACCCAACTTTAGCTAAAAACTTTTTTTCTTTAGACGGTACTCCAGAAGTTGTTTACTTTTTGGACAGAGCTGTATGGCAGGAGGTACAGTGAGGGGGAGGAATCACTGCTTTTAAGCATTCATATATGTGTCTAAATTTTAGCTTGAGCTATTGAGTTCTATATACAGGCTTTTTACAACAGGAGCAAAGGAGGGCCTGGAAAACTTGAGAAGGAGCTTAAAGTGCCACCTGATGGCTGAAAATTATACAATAGCTTATTAATATACAATATTTTACGAGGGGTGTTCTAGTCAAACTGGGTCTTTTTAAGTTTACAGGTATGAAAAGGGATGTTATTGTGGTGGAACTACATGCAGTAGTAAGTGGCAAGTGTGTCCTATTACTGATAGGTGGCACACATGTCGCCTGCCAGTCTAGAGACCGTTAATCAAGATGGCAGACAACAGTGTTAGTGTGTGCATGGAACAGCACCACCACCAATTTTTTTTAAATTGTGTCTGCAGGTAAAGTGATGGCAAGTGTTTTCTGGGACAAACGTGGTGTTTTTCATATGGATTTTCTACCTCATGGTGCCACTATCAACAGTGAATATTACTGTCATGTTCTAAGTGATTAACATACACGTCTGCAGAAGAAAACTGCCTAGTTTGATTGCTGAGGGCTTCTTGTTTTTCCAGGACAACACACAAGCTCATACAGTTCACCACACTGCGTGCAAATTACAGCAGCTCGGCTGGGAGGTATTGCCACATCCCCCTTACAGTCCGCCGGACCTCGCTCAGAGTGATTTCCACCTGTTTGGACCCCTGAAAGAGTTCCTCTGAGGTCAGCATTTTAACACTAATGGCAGAGGCGGCTGGTGCTGAAAAATACTGGAAAAAAAACCCCCATCAAATGCAGCCACTTGTGCCCATCATATGCAGCCACTTGTGCCCCATCATATGCAGCCACTTGTGCCCCATCATATGCAGCCACTTGTGCTTCATCATATGCAGCCACTTGTGCCCCATCAAATGCAGCCACTTGTGCCCCTTTAAATGCAGCCACTTGTGCCCATCATATGCAGCCGCTTGTGCCCATCATATGCAGCCGCCTGTGCCCCAAATGCATCCACTTGTGCCCATCATATGCAGCCACCTGTGCCCATCATATGCCGCCACATGTGCCCCAAATGCAGCCACTTGTGCCCATCATATGCAGCCACTTGTGCTCATCATATGCAGCCACTTGTGCTCATCATATGCAGTCACGAGTGCCCATCAAATGCCGCCACCTGTGCCGCTAGACGCTATAACTTCTGCGCAAACCAATCAATATACCTGTACGCTTATTGGGATTTTTTTACCAAAAATATGTAGCAGAATACATATTGGCCTAAATTGATGAAGACATTTAATTTTTTTTTTTTAATTATTGGGTATGTTTTATAGCATAAAGTAGCATAAAGTAATTTTTGGGTTTCTAGCGCAAAAAAATAAAAACCGCAGAGGTGATCAAATACCACCATAAGAAATCTCTATTTGTGGAAAAAAAAGGACATCAATTTTATTTGGGTACAGCGTTGCACAGCTGTGCAATTTTCAGTTAAAGTAACACAGTGCTGTATCACAAAAAATGGCCTGGTCATGAAGGCTGGTAAACCTTTTGGGTCTGAAGTGATTAAACCCTTCACTTTTTAAAAATTTGGGGTTTGACCATTACGTTAGGCATTTAAGCAAGCTATGAGATACTGACCATCTTGAAACAGCGATCTGGTTCCTTGTCCATGTTTGTCACGCTAAATTGGGATTTTGACAGAATAATGGAGGCTTTAGCTTTATGCTTGAATGTTGCTGATTCACAGCAACTGTCTAGCTTTGCACTGGATGAGACTGAGTTGCAACAGATGGTCAAGTGACATACAGGGGGTTTATGATGGGGCCTCGGCTTTTTATTTTCTCCATCGCTATGCAGTATTAGAAGCCATATCACTCCTTGTGTATTACAGTATATTGGGTTTACTGCAAGAGTGGTGACTGTGCTTTCGTGCTTAAAAGGACACATTTAATTTTAATTGCCTCTGAAATGTGAAATGATGTAATGTGTTTTTTTGGCTCAAAGTCATTTGGGACTTACATGGTTTTTGAACACATTCCTATTGACTCAGAGTCTCCCGCTAACAAGATCTAACGTTTGATTTGATTAATCTGGAGATTATGCCTCCGGAGATTACCTACATAAAGCCAAACCAGCCTCTGCATATAGATATACACACTACATCCTCCAGACCGATCAATTAGCTTGAGGGATGCTGCAGTATTAAACAGGATATCCACTAGGGAAGGCCATAGATAGACACAGAGGCCAAGGGCAGAAGAGGACAGTGCCAAAATATGTTTACCCGGTTTTGTTTGGCCACCGATGAAAATTTGGCAGGAAAGCTAACTGCAGAAAGGGATAATGCAGTACATAAAAATGCACGTGTGTGTGTATGTATGAAAAAAGAAAAGAAAAATAAAATATATTATATACAGTATCTCACATAAGTGAGTACACCCCTCACATTTTTTTTTTTCATTAAATCTTTTTTATTGAGTTTTTATAAAACAAACACACAATTTGCCCACATCTAGGCACAACAGCTGCCCACGCAGGGGCCATTACCCTGTTTCGGCATCAGACCGTCACAGGGCGACAAATAACAAAAAACTTAACTTATTCTATACTACAACCCCAAGCTTGGGGAGAGGGTTCATTCAATATACATCATGCTTCAAAATGTTATTGTTAGAGGAAGGTAGCCTGAAGACATTTTTTTTTTTTTTGGGTTAATAATCGATATTTCGAAGATACAATATAAATCTAGACTGTGGTCACTGTATCACTTGCCGTGCTTCTGTCATCTAACCAACAGTTCCATACCTTTTCAAATTTGTGCGGACAACCTCTAGACAAGTACGTGGCTCTATATAGGGGCAAACTGGCATTAATTACGTTTTTCCAAAATTTAACAGAGGGGGGAGACGATTTTTTCCAATTCATTGTAATGGCTTTGCGTGCATAATACAACAACAGGGATATGAGTGTTTTTCTGGCTCTGAGTATTGGCAGTTGGTCAACCAGTCCTAGCAAACAGTGTATGGGCTCGCATGGGACGCAAGTCCCGGTGGCTTTATTGATCACCCGTATCACTTCACACCAATACTGTACAATTGCTGGGCATGCCCAGAAAATATGGAAGAAACCCCCTGGCCGGTAGGAGCAGCGCCAGCACTCCGGAGAATGCTCCGGTGACATCTGGTGCAGCCTGTGAGGTGTGTAGTGAGCCCTGTGGACAATTTTATATTGAACTAATTTGTCCCTTGCTGAGATCAGAGGGGAGAAGGGATAATCCCAAACCTCCCTCCAGTCGTCCGCGTCCAGCCCCGGTATGTCCTCCACCCATTTCCTGCGGAGGGAAGACAGCTCGGGGATAGCAGCAACCAGCAGGGATCCATAAATCTGAGACGCGGGTTTTTCCAGGTCGTTCACCCGGATAGTAGATTCCAACTCTGAGTACGCCAGTTCGACCGGCCTGCCCAGAAATTGGCACCTGAAGGCATGTGCAATTTGGAGATATCTAAAGCGGGCTTGGTCAGGAACGTTGAATTTAGCACATAAAGTGTGAAAGGGAGTGAGATCTCCGTTGGTGATGATATGTTTGAGGGTCAGTATTTTGTACTTGGCCCAGGCCTGCGGATCGGGGATAGTGTGGAATTGTGACAGGTTGGGATTCAGCCACAGGGGGGTGTGAGGAGACCAAGAGTTTGGCTGGGGTGCCCTTAGTGCCTCACCCGCCCTCCATGCCCGCATAGTGGTACGCATGGAAGGGGTGAGATTGTGGGGCGTTTTTTGCCCCCTGAATAGCAGTCCCTCCAGTGCCTCCAGGGACCCCACTACGGCTGCCTCCAGTACCGTCACAGAATTGGTCAGGTCCGGTCTCAGCCACCAGTGGGCGGTCACAAGCTGAGTGGCCAAATAGTACTTGTAACAATCACGGAGAGCCAAGCCACCACTGTCCACAGGCCTGGTCAAGGTGGAATATTTGAATCTAGGTGGCCTGCCCCCCCAAATAAAGGAGAGGAAGAGTTGCCTGAGGGAATTAAAGAAGACTTTAGTCAGCCAGTGAGGGGAATTCCGAAAAATATACATGAGTTTAGGAAGGACTTTCATTTTAATCAGGTTAATACGCCCAATGAGAGAAAGGGGGAGGTTACTCCACGCCTTAAATTTGGCTTTAATGGTCACCAGGACAGGGTCGAGATTTAGCCGCACAAAATCCCCAGTCTCCTTTGAGATAACAATTCCTAAGTAGGTGAACTGCTCAACCCACTGAAGCGGGAGAGAGGAGGGCGAGGAGGACCGGGCCCTCGCATCCACTGGGAACAATTGCGACTTGTGCCAGTTCACCCTCAGCCCCGTGAAGGCGGCGAAGGTATCCATGATACCAAGTGCGCCCCGCAGAGAGTCACCAGCGTCATTCAGGAACAGGAGCATATCGTCCACGTATAAAGCCACTCTCTCCTCCAGCCAGCCCACCCGAAGACCACGGACCTCGGCCGAGGTCCTAAGGGCCTCAGCAATAGGCTCCACGGCCAGGGCGAACAGAGCCGGGGAGAGAGGGCATCCCTGTCTGGTGCCCCTCTGCAGGGAGAACGGTGGAGACAAAGAGCCATTCAGCTTAATGCGGGCCGTAGGACCAGTGTAAAGTGTGCGTATCCAGCCTATAAATTTTAACGGGAACCCCATTCGTCTAAGCACCTCCCACAGATAGACCCATTCCACCGTGTCGAATGCCTTCTCTATATCCAAGGTGGCAATGGTTCTAGTACCCTGGTTAGTATGGGGGGCATGAATATTAGTGAATAGTCTGCGTATATTAATGTCCGTAGATCTACCGGGCATGAAGCCCGTTTGGTCGGGGTCAATCAGGGACTTTATCACTACGTTGAGTCTAATGGCCAGTAACTTGGTCAAAATTTTAAGGTCACAGTTGAGAAGTGCAATTGGCCTGTATGAGGCGCATAACTTAGGGTCTCTATTAGGCTTAGGAATAAGTACCACATGGGCTTCTCTCATAGAGGGTGGCAAGGAGTCTTGATTCAAGCAAGCCTGAAACATCTGAGCTAGTTTAGGGGCGAGCAATTCTGCGTGGGCCCTATAGTACTCAATGGGCAGGCCGTCCGGCCCTGGGGTTTTACCTGCCGGAAAAGATTTAATGGCAAGTGTGACTTCTTCCGGGGTGATCTCCGAGACAAGGAGTTGCCTCTCCGTGTCAGAGAGCCACCCCAGGGCCAATGTGTCCAGCATGGAGGTCATAGGCGCAGGATCAAACCCGTCAGGAAGTGAGGAGACATAAAGAGAAGTGTAGAAAGTATTGAATGTAGACAGAATATCCTCCTGAGAGGTGGCTAAAGCGCCATCTGCCGTAAGGATCTCCGATATAACCGCTGAGGGCCTGTCTTGCTGCGCTAGCATCGCCAGCAGCTTGCTATTTTTGTCACCATGTTCAAAGTATGCCTGTCTGCTACCTTGTATACCGAGACTAGTGGCATCTGTAACACAGAGATGTAGTTCTCGCCTAAGCGATGACAGGTGTTCAAAATTGGACACCGTCGGCGAGGCTGAATACTGATTCATCGCCTCATCCACCCTACGCTGCAGGTCAGATACCCCATCTCCCAGTTCCGCCTTTACCGCCGCCACAGCCGAGATATACTGACCCCTGCTGTGAGCCTTGGAGGCGTCCCAGGTCGTCTCCAGAGAAGCCGACCCCGCATTGTGCACCCAATATTCCCCCAGGGGGGAAAGAACTCTGTCATGGACAGCCTCGTTATTGATCCAATGGGGTTGCAACCTCCAAAGGGCATTGTTCCGCGACCTGGTGGTCCTAATGGTCAATTTAAGGGGCTGATGATCAGAGAGGCCAGAGGGGAGATAACATGCCTCCTGAACGTTAGCCAGCATGGTGGAATTAGCAAAAGCTAGATCAATGCGAGAGGAGGTTCTAAATGTGGCCGAAAAACAAGAATACGTTCTATCTTGGGGGTGAAGCCACCTCCATGCCTCCTGGAACTCCGTGGCCTGAGCCCACGTTCCGAGATCAGAGTTAAAATTGGATTGGGGGGAAGGCCTGTCCAGGTCACGGGACAGCGTAGCATTAAAGTCTCCCATGAACAGAACCTGCGCTGGGCAATGCGGAGCCAACCTCTCGTAGAGAGTGTACAGAGCCTGTACCTGACCAGGGGGAGGCAAATAAACATTCACTATGACATACTTTTGGGTATATACACTCAGAACAACCATAACAAACTTTCCCTGGGGGTCCAGATGAACATCGTGTATCACACACGGTACACGTTTGCTAATCAGGATAGATACCCCACGAGAATATGAAGAGTAGGTCGCATGAAACACCTTCTGTACCCAGGGCTTCTTCAGAGCCATAACCTTGCTGCCGGTTAAATGTGTCTCCTGCAGTAGCACTATGTGGGGATTATGTATTTTCAAATATTGAAATAAGAGTGACCTCTTAAACTTCGAGTTGAGCCCCCGAACATTCCACGACAGAACGGTCAGGAGCTCAGCATCCGGAGGAGCCATCAAGGAACACCAGGGGGAAATAGAAGCAGGATGAGACCATCAACCCAACACATATAAGTAAACACAGTAGTGGCACACTCATTCAATAGGGTCAGAGACCCATAAGGTATTTGAGCAATACAGTAATTATCTGGACCTTCATAAAAATTGAACTCCTCTCCCCATAACATAAAACACCCTACCCAAACACCATACAAACCTAGCGTCGAGGCCAAAAAAAAAGGGACCCAAGAGCCATAAAAACTGATGCAGGGTTTTGTCCCTTAACTGAGAAAAACATGTAATCTTTAGGTCACTGCGACCCTAAGAAGTCAGCCCGTAGGACCGCAGGTGAGGGATACGTTTCCGGGGAAGTCTGCTTCAACTCTGGGTGGAAGTCCAAGGTGTGGAAAGGGGGAACAACTTGAGTCACCTTGGTTCATGAGCGAGGCAGTTCGTTAGTTGCCATTGGAGCTCCTTAGACAGGAGTGAGTGGAAGTTCAATCAGCCGAAGTGAACATTTGTGTATAAGGAACAAAGGTGAAAGCCAGCAGGGATAAGCAGGATTAGGGACATAGAAGGGGGCAGTGCTGGGGTTCTTCAAAAGACAGGAAAGATGTTCATTGATGTGATAGTTGAAGCATATCTGTTCCCTGCCGGGTGAAATCCACCGTTGGTCCTCGGCTGCCTAAGGTTAACGGGCGTCTAGCCACGCCGCTGTCGCCTCCGGGGCATCAAAGAAATGAGTGTCGCTACCGTCAGTGACTCGCAGTCTGCTGGGATACAACAGGCCAAAGCGCAGACCCCTCTCCCGGAGCCGGCGTCTCACATCAGTGAAGGACTTGCGACGTTGCTGTACCTCCTGGGAGAAGTCTGGGAAGAAAAGTAATCTGGTGTTTTCATACTTAATGTCTGGCGTGGCTCGTGCCGCCGCAAGGATGCGGTCCCGGTCCCGGTAGTTCAGCATTCGTAGCAGGAAGGGGCGTGGAGGGGCCCCAGGTCTCGGAGGGAGCGGTGGAACCCTGTGGGCTCTTTCAACCACAAAGGTAGAAGCCGGAGCACCCAGGTCAAACAGGGTGGTCAGTAATTGCTCAGTAAATTCAGCAGGCCTAGGGCCCTCGGCCCTCTCGGGCAGTCCAATTATACGGATGTTGTTCCGCCTGAGGCGGTTCTCGGTGTCTATCGCGCGCTCCTGCAGCGCTTTCACTTGAATTTGGAGGGCCCGTATCTCCCTGGAGTCTGACCGAACCGTATCCTCCACCACAGAGACCCTGTCCTCCACCTCTGTGATGCGAGAACGAAATTTATCCATATCTTGACGGAGAAGACCGACATCCACTGTCAAAAAATCAATCTTAGATGTCAGAGTTTCTTTACAGGATGTGATGGCTGCCAGGATCTCCACTCCCGTGGGTGGCGCCGCCACCCCCGACTCCGCAGCCATCCGCACAACGGCCGCTATCCCAGCCGAGGATCTCCGGGTAGACGGAACAACTGCTGACGGAGGTATGTGAGGAGCCCTCGGGCCCTTATTTGTATAGCCGCGGGTCCTAGGGCGGCCCATCCAATCCTAACCCCAAAATTAGGGAAAGTTCAGGGGGGGGGGGGGGGGGCTCGCGGGCAGAGGGGCCCAGTCCAAATGGGAGGATGGGGGGGGGGGGCACAACAAAGACAGGATGGAGAGGTGCTGGAGTGGGGGAGTCCCCCCCCTCAGTATTGTGGGGCAGTCGATCACCCAAAGGAACCCAGGAGGAGTGGAGGCGTACCTGCGTCCGATGGATGGGGCCGGTCAGGAGGCCGAGAGATGGCTGCCGGCTGCAGACGTGGATGCGTAGAAGCAGCTCCCCGAAAGTCGTCAGGCGCAGTGCCGACCCCCCCCGGCACGGATGGTAGCTCCGGAGGACGTGCCCGTCCGCCGCGTGTCCGGCGGCACTCAGAAATTGAGGACGGAGGCTCCCGGAATCGCGGTAGGCCGCAAGATGTGCGTAGGCCGCAGGCCTGGGCAATCAATTTCCCGAGGCCCCCAGGCGGTCACAGCGCCGGTCCGGAACACTCTCCCCACCACTGGTGCCCTCGGTGTGCGTGGATGAGGCACCTCCAGCCCCGCGAACCACGGCAATCGAGCCCAGAGGCTCCGAGGAGGACAGCAGGCCGCAAGATGGCGGCGGGACCCGGGAGCACAGAGCCAGCTGCAAGTCCCAATAACGGCTCGATCGGGCGACCAGGGCCAAAAATTCAGGATGTGGCCGAGGCAGAGGACCTTCAGTGACCCGCAGGGTAAGTTTGAGGGCTCACTCGGGCAGAGGGAAGGCAGGATGGCAGCAGATTTTGTCAGGATGTATGGAGCTCCTCAGCAACACGTCTTCCCTGCTCTACATCCGGACACGCCCCCACCCCTCACATTTTTGAAAATATTTTATATCTTTTCATGTGACAACACTGAAGAAATTACACTTTGGTACAATGTAAAGTAGTGAGTGTACAGCTTGTATAACAGTGTAAATTTGCCGTCCCCTCAAAATAACTCAACATACAATGTCAACTGCTGGCAACAAAAGTGAGTACACCCCTAAGTGAAAATGTCCAAATTTGGCCAATTAGCCATTTTCCCTCCCCGGTGTCATGTGACTTGTTGGTGTTACAAGGTCACAGGTGTCAATGGGGAGCAGGTGTGTTACATTTGGAAGTTCACTGGAAGTTTAACATGGCACCTCATGGCAAAGAACTCTCTAAGGATCTGAAAAAAGATGGCCTAGGCTATAAGAAGATTGCCAAGACCCTTAAACTGAGCTAAAGCACAGTGGCCAAAACCATACAGCGGTTTAACAGAAGAGGTTCCACTCAGAACAGGCCTCACCATGGTCGACCAAAGAAGTTGAGTGCACGTGCTCAGCGGCGTATCCAGAAGTTGTCTTTGGAAAATAAACGTATGAGTGCTGCCAGCATTGCTGCAGAGGTTGAAGGGGTGGGGGTCAGCCTGTCAGTGCTCAGACCGTACGACGCACACTGCATCAAATTGGTTTGCATGGCTGTCATCCCAGAAGCCTCTTCTAAAGATGTTGCACAAGAAAGCCCGCAAACAGTTTGCTGAAGACAAGCAGACTTAAGCCCCATACACACGGTAGGACTTTTTGACAATAAACTTCAAAATGAGCAAGTTTTCAAAAAAATCAGACTGTGTGTACGCTCCATCGGACAAACGTTTTTGGTTTTCATCGGACAAAAGTTCGCTCTGCAAACGGACAAACTTTTTGGCAACAAAAGTCCTACGGTGCAAAGTCCTATCGTGTGTACAGAAATCCATCTGACTTTAGTCCAAAGTACAAACACGCATGCCCTGAACCAATGTTAAAATCAACTAACAATAGCAGAAGTTGACCAAATGGTGGCGGTAAAGAGCAGAAAAACCACGTGATTTTGGGAAAGTTTTCAGAAAAAGTCCTGCCGTGTGTATGCTATGGGCGTTCCCGGCCAACGCCCTTCAAACAAAAATCCACAGAAAAGTTTGTTTGAAGTCCGATCGTGTGTATGAGGCTTAAGGATTACTGGAACCATGTCCTGTGGTCTGATGAGACCAACATAAACTTATTTGGTTCAGATGGTGTCAAGCACGTGTGGCGGCAACCAGATGAGGAGTACAAAGACAAGTTTGTCTTGCCTACAGTCAAGCATGGAGGTGGGAGTGTCATGGTCTGGGGCTGCATGAGTGCTGCCGGCACTGGGGAGCTACAGTTCATTGAGGGAACCATGAATGCCAACATGTACTGTGACATACTGAAGCAGAGCATGATCCCCTCCCTTCAGAGACTGGGCCGCAGGGCAGTATTCCAACATGATAATGACCACACAATATATTGACACTTCGGGCTCAATTTGGACATTTTCACTTAGGGGTGTACTGACTTTTGTTGCCAGTGGTGTAGATATTAATGGCTGTGTGTTGAGTTATTTTGAGGGGACAGCAAAATTACACTGTTATACAAGCTGCACACTCACTACTTTACATTGTAGCAAAGTGTAATTTCTTCAGTGTTGTCACATGAAAAGATGTAATAAAATATTTACAAAAATTTAAGGGGTGTATTAACTTTTGTGAGATACTGTACATACAGTGGGTAAAATAAGTATTGAACATGTCACCGTTTTTCTAGGTAAATATATTTCTAAGGGTGCTATTGGCATGACATTTTCACCACATTTTGGTAACAACCCATGACATCCATACATACAAAGAAACCAAAACAAATAAGTTCAGAAATTAAGTTGTGTGTAATAAATTGGAATTACACAGGGAAAAAGTATTGAACACATGAAGAAAGGAAGGTGCAAAAAAGGCATGGACAGCTAAGACACCAGCTGAAATCTATCAGTAATTAGCAATTCTAACCCTTGTCAGTGCAAATTAATATCAGCTGGTTCAGTCTCAAATGATGACCTATAAAAAGGTGTCTTATTACCAAGGTGTCACACATCTCATCCCATGATGGGTAAAAGCAAAGAGCTCACTCAAGACCTTTGCAGCCTTATTGTTTGCTAAACATACTGATATCATTGGTTACAGAAGGATTTGTAAACTTCTGAATGTTCCAGTGAGCACTGTTGGGGCCATAATCCAGAAGTGGAAATTTTCACCATAAACCAGCCACAATCAGGTGCTCCTCGCAAGATTTCGCAAGATTTCTGACAGAGGAGTGACAATAATTATTAGAAGAGTTGTCCAAGAGCCAAGGACCACTTGTTGAGAGCTTCAGAAAGACCTGGAATTAGCAGGTACAATTGTTTCAAACACTACAATGGCCTGTATGCACGCTCACCATGCAAGACTCCATTGCTGAAGAAAAAGCTTTAAAGTTTGCTGCACAACATTATGGGCACTTTCACACTGAGGCGCAGGGGCGTCGGCGGTAAAGCAATGCTAGTTTTAGCAGCGCTTTACCGTCATTTTAAAGGGCGCTTCTAACCCCCGCTAGCTCCCGAATTAAGGGTTAAAAGCGACCGCAAAGCGACGCTACCGTGGCGCTTCGGCGGCGCTGCCCATTGATTTGTATACACCGCTCTTAAAGTGCATCAAAGATGCTGCTTCCAGGACTTTTTTTCTAACGTCCCGCAAGTTCACTGCTCCAGTGTGAAAGCCCTCAGGCTCTCACACTGGAGTGACAGGAGAGGCGCTTTGCAGGCGCTACTTTTAGCGATATAGCACCTGTAAAGCGCCTCAGGCCTCGTACACACGGCCGAGATTCTCGTTGAAAAAAACATGTTTTTTTCGACGAGATTCTTGGACAAGAAACTTGTCCCGGCCGAGTGTACACACGCTCGTTTCAAAGAACCCGCGGTTCTTTGAAAGGAGTGTACGCGGTGACGTCATCGACTACGTCGAGCATGCGCTCGTCACATTCGATGCCGCCGCCGCCATCTTGGTATACCCTACGTATGCCTAGGAAGCTACCGCGCATGCGTCGAATTCATTTCGAACATGCGCGGGCTTCCGGGCGGACAGGTAAGTGTACACACACTCACTTTTCTCGTCGAGAAACACGCCGAGGAGAATCTCGACGAGAAAATAGAGAGCAGGTTCTCTATTTTCTCGTCGAGGTTTCTTGTCGGTTTTCTCGACGAGAAACCCGCTAGCAGCGTACACACGACCGATTTACTCGGCAAGACCTCTCTGCCAGCAAGTTTCTTGCTGGTTCTTGCCGAGAAAATCGGTCGTGTGTACGAGGCCTCAGTGTAAAAGTAGCCTAAGACAATCCTGTGAAATACTGGGAGAATATAGTCTGGTCAGATGAGACCAAAACTGAACTATTTGGTTTCCATAATACGCACCATGTTTGGAGGTCAAATGGTACTGCACATCACCCCAAAAACACCATACCAACAATTTTTTTTACCAAAAATATGTAGAAGAATACAGATTGGCCTAAACTGAGGAAAACAAAATTTTTTTTTTTTAAATTGGGATATTTATTATAGGAAAAATTAAAAGATGTGTTTTTTTTCAAAATTGTCACTCTTCTTTTGTTTATAGCACAAAAAATTTAAACCGCAGAGGTGATCAAATACCGCCAAAAAAAAGCTCTATTTGTGGGAAAAAAAGGACGTTGATTTTGTTTGGGTACAGCATCGTACGACTGCGCAATTGTCAGTTAAAGCGGCGCAGTGCCGAATCGCAAAAAATGACCTGGTCATCGAGCAGCCAAATCTTCCGGGGCTGAAGTGGTTAATGTTCATGTTCATGTGCGAGTAAAGGCAGGTGTCTCAATACTTTTGGTAATCTAGTATTGATTGAGTAGCATTTTGCTTTTGGTGACTCTACTACTCAGAAGGTGATTTTGTAATGCTGGTATATACCCAATTAATTCATGGGCAATGTAAATTACTGGTCCACTTTAATTTTCTGTGCTGCTTTTATATATTGCCACATGATTGGTATTATTTTTATCCTCTGTAACGATTTTAGCACAAGAGTACAATAACAGCCAATCTGCTCTCCGCCACCCAACCAGAAAATGACAGAGAGCAAATATTGACTTGGAAAGAATTATTCGCACCGACAGGTGATTGATACTTGTTTTATGACTTTCAGACCATTAACCAGACAACAATTGGAGTTTCGCTTGTTTCAATTGAGATCACAGAAGATACTACAAATTATTTTTGCTGTGGAGTTATCTGACAGCAAACAGCTAGCTATACAACTACTCTACATCAGGGACTTGCAGTGAGGTCAGTGCATGGTGAGGCACTGGCTAGTATCAGAGCCAGATACACACAGGTTACATACGCCGCATACGTTAGAGTGAGAACAATAATTCTAGCACTAGATCTCCTCTGTTACTCTAAACATGTAATCTGAAAAAAAAATTAAAGTGTTGCCTATGGAGATTTTTAAGTACTGAAGTTTGGCGCCATTCCACGAGTGTGCGCAATTTTAAAGCATGACTTGGTATCTATTTACTTGGCGTAACATCATCTTTCACATTATTCAAAAAAATTGGGTTATCTTTAGTGTTTTTTTTTATATATTTTTTATATTTTCCCCAAAAAAACATGTTTGAAAAATTGCTGCACAAATAACGTGTAACATAAAAAGTTGCAATGACCACCATTTTATTACCTAGGGTGTCTGCTAAAACAATATGTATAATGTTTGGGGGTTCTGAGTAATTTTCTAGCAGAAAAATTATGATTATTACATGTAGCAGAGAATTGTCAGAATTGGCCTGGGTGGCCAGGGGTTAATTACCATAGGTAATATACAAATAATTATTATATATTGTTTTTAAGGTAATTTACTATATTTTCAAAAACTGTACTTCGAGATTCCCGCGGACCTCAGCCTGCTCTGAGCACTGCAGAGGGAGGGGCCGCAGACGTCAGCCGGGAGGAGAGGAGAAGACCTCCGGCGGGTTTTTGCATGATCGTTGGATGGGGGGACACACTGCACATTATGCCAGTGTGGGCGTTTTACAAAGCGGATTATTTTTTTTTTTTATTAACTTTACTAGGGCTTATATTGCAGCCCTCCCCGATAATCGCGCTAGGTCTTATTTTCGGGGTAGGGATTATTTTCGGGGAAACACGGTAGTATAATAATATATGATTTAGCTTGATTAAAACAATACCTTTTTAACAGCAGCAGATTCTTATTCTCCCTCTTAACTGTGTGAGAAAAACATGGGATTGTGGGTAAATCGTATACCCATAAACTCATGTTTTTTCCTTGTAGTTAGGAGGGCTGGACTGGAAGGGAGCATTTGTCTTTTAGACACATGCCCCTTCTTTGACACTGAAGTGAGAGGCAGCCTCCACTGCAGCATTTTTATTGGACAGCTGGGGCTAATGGTACTTTACCATTGGTCCAAGACTCCAAGCTGTCCATTGAGCTCAGTGCTTCTGACAAGAAGTGAGGTGAGGCACTGTGAGCGCATCCTCTCCGTCTGCTGCAAACAGAGTGTGTCAGCTTGTATTTAAACTGGCCGCTCTGTATGTAGCTTCTGACAGGCTGCGCAAGGAGCCCCCTATATCCGGAACCATAGGTCCTAGGAGCCCCACATTTTTACCAGTGGTGGAGTAGGACGTAAGACTCTGTGACCTCAGGTCGCCGAGCTATGACCCTCGAAGCTCGAATATTATTATTTTTTTTAATGTTTATAATGGGGAGGCTCTGCCTCCCCTGACTGCACGTTCCTGCTCTACATCTATGGGAAATGTTTCACCTGCCAAAGGTTTTGTATCTGATATTGAACAGTCTTGTGGTGCAGGCACTCCTGCCAGGCAGTATAACCAGGTACTGTGCCCTTGGACACCCATCTCTAGATTAAACTGTAGTTTAGCATCATAAACTTGTCAAGAAACAGGTCCCAGCTTCTAACTGGGCTAAGAAGAGAGCTTATCACTATGTTCTCTTGTCCTTTTAGTATGTCCTGTCAGTGTGTGAACTTCAGAAAAGTCTGCTTGGCTCCCAGTATTACCTATCCCCACTCTGTATATTTTCCTGGGCAATTTCAAGAGTCTAGAAACATTCAAAGAGTTTGTAACCCAAAACAATAAATAAAAAGATCCTGTTCATTGAAAGCAGATTAAACAGCATAGTGCTTGTACTGTCTAATCTGTCCCTTTTCTATGCTGTAAAAAAACAGGTTGATCCTGCCTCCTCCTGTGTCCCCCTAGGTGAACTGACTATGGTAATCATGGCTGCTGATCCATGATACCGTGGTCAAGTTTATATGCCTCTGTCATCCCGCTGTGTTAGTCTCTCCTCTCTCCCCCTCCCTCCCTGTCAGCTCCTAGTGTGTGAGTGATCTGCTCCTTGACCCCCCCCCCTCCTGCCGCTATTAGTAGTTGGCAGCTAAGTCAGAGAGTAGGATTACTGCCGGCCCCTCTGTTCTAATAAGGTATACTACACAGGGGAATTTTTTTCAAAAATAATCCCGTTAAATACCTTATTTCAGATTGCCTCTGGCGGTCACGTGACCTCCTACCTCTCTCCTACCCCGATCTAAGTCTACAGTTGGAAGGACTGAGTGGACAGCACAGCAGTCATGTGACCTCCCGGCTGACGTCAGAGGGTAATTTTAAGCCCCTCACACTGTAGATTGGGGGAGGAGAGCAGCGGGAGGTCACGTAACCGCACAGAGGCAACCTAAAAAAAGGTATTTAGCAGCATCATTTAAAAAAAAAAAAACATTTACACTTTGTAGTATACTTTATTAGAACAGAGGGGCTGGCTGTAATCCTACTCTCTGACTTTACAACCACTTTAATTCGTTTTTTTGCAGCTGTGGTTCTTGTATCTGCCTGGAGTTCAGAGTAAAGGAAAATGCATATTGAGTGTAATGTGTAAGTTGCCATTGCTGACCTAATTCTGAAATTGCTACTTGCTTGGCTCTGGTTTTCTAAGCCCCATAGGCAGAATCTGCACACAGCCATTGATCTCTGCACACTTGTTCTAGGTCAGTAACTCAGAAGGTAGTGGCGCCATTGGATCAGCATTGCAACCAGAAAGCTAAGCATCTTCAGATGGAGAGTTCCGAAATGGCAGCCTTCATACTTTCTCAGGTCAGGTGTACTATAATCTGGGCATTATGATGTAAAGATCATTAGCAAATCTAGCATAACTGAATTTTTCTCCACACCCCCGTGCTCTCTGCCCCCCTTGCCCTCCAGCCCCACCATGCTCTCTCCCCCCCTATGCTCTCCCCCCTGTGCTCTCTGCCTCTCCCCCTTGTGTTCTCCGCCTCCCCCCCAGTGCTCTCCAGTCCCCCAGTGCTCTCTGCCTCTCCCTCTTGTGTTCTCCGCCTCCCCCAGTGCTCTCCAGCCCCCCTGTGCTCTCTGCCTCTCCCTCTTGTGTTCTCCGCCTCCCCCCCCAGTGCTCTCCAGCCCCCCTGTGCTCTCTGCCTCTCCCTCTTGTGTTCTCCGCCTCCCCCCCCCAGTGCTCTCCAGCCCCCCTGTGCTATCTGCCTCTCCCTCTTGTGTTCTCCACCTCCCCCCAGTGCTCTCCAGCCCCCCTGTGCTCTCTGCCTCTCCCCCTTGTGTTCTCCGCCTCCCCCGTGCTCTCCAGCCCCCCTGTGCTCTCTGCCTCTCCCTCTTGTGTTCTCCGCCTCCTCCCCCAGTGCTCTCCAGCCCCCCTGTGCTCTCTGCCTCTCCTCCTTGTGTTCTCCGCCTCCCCCCAGTGCTCTCCAGTCCCCCTGTGCTCTCTGCCTCTCCCTCTTGTGTTCTCCGCCTCCCCCCCAGTGCTCTCCAGCCCCCCTGTGCTCTCTGCCTCTCCCTCTTGTGTTCTCCGCCTCCCCCCCCAGTGCTCTCCAGCCCCCCTGTGCTCTCTGCCTCTTCCTCTTGTGTTCTCCGCCTCCCCCCCAGTGCTCTCCAGCCCCCCTGTGCTCTCTGCCTCTCCCTCTTGTGTTCTCCGCCTCCCCCCCAGTGCTCTCCAGCCCCCCTGTGCTCTCTGCCTCTTCCTCTTGTGTTCTCCGCCTCCCCCCCAGTGCTCTCCAGCCCCCCTGTGCTCTCCAGCCCCCCTGTGCTCTCTGCCTCTCCCTCTTGTGTTCTCCACCTCCCCCCAGTGCTCTCCAGCCCCCCTGTGCTCTCTGCCTCTCCCCCTTGTGTTCTCTGCCTCCCCCCCGTGCTCTCCAGCCCCCCTGTGCTCTCTGCCTCTCCCTCTTGTGTTCTCCGCCTCCTCCCTCCAGTGCTCTCCAGCCCCCCTGTGCTCTCTGCCTCTCCCCCTTGTGTTCTCCACCTCCCCCCAGTGCTCTCCAGCCCCCCTGTGCTCTCTGCCTCTCCCCCTTGTTTTCTCCGCCTCCCCCGTGCTCTCCAGCCCCCCTGTGCTCTCTCCCTCTCCCTCTTGTGTTCTCCGCCTCCTCCCTCCAGTGCTCTCCAGCCCCCTGTGCTCTCTGCCTCTCCCCCTTGTGTTCTCTGCCTCCCCCCCAGTGCTCTCCAGCCCACCTGTACTCTCTGCCTCTCCCTCTTATGTTCTCCACCTCCCCCCCAGTGCTCTCCAGCCCCCCTGTGTTCTCTGCCTCTCCCCCTTGTGTTCTCCGCCTCCCCCCAGTGCTCTCCAGCCCCCCTGTGCTCTCTGCCTCTCCCTCTTGTGTTCTCCGCCTCCCCCTCAGTGCTCTCCAGCCCCCTGTGCTCTCTGCCTCTCCCCCTTGTGTTCTCCGCCTCCCCCCAGTGCTCTCCAGCCCCCCTGTGCTCTCTGCCTCTCCCTCTTGTGTTCTCCGCCTCCTCCCCCCAGTGCTCTCCAGCCCCCCTGTGCTCTCTGCCTCTCCCTCTTGTGTTCTCTGCCTCCCCCTCAGTGCTCTACAGCCCCTCTGTGCTCTCTGCCTCTCCCCCTTATGTTCTCCGCCCCCCCCCACTCCTCCCCAGCCCATCTGTGCTCTCCACCTTCCCCCCCTGTGCTGTCCACCTCCGCTCATGTGCTTTCCGCCCCCCCCCCCTAGTGCTCTCAGGCTCCCCCATGTTCTCTGACTTTCTCCATGTGCTCTCCCCATGCTCTTGCCTGGCCCACTTGCAGCTCTGCTGGGTTCCCCCTCCGCTCTCCCACCAGCTGCTGCAGGCGATCTTTTAGGGTGGAGAGTGGGTGGGGGGGGGCAGTTAACATGTCATGGGCTGCTCAGTATAAAATAGCGTGACTATTTTTTGTCCCAGTTTGGGTCTGATTGAGGCAGATTACTGCTGCTTTGTATCTCCATTACAGGCAGGGCAATCATTTTTGTTAAAACAATATTTTGGAAACAATGGAAGACTGAACAACATAATAAAGCAGAGGTAATTAGTAAAGACAATATGCATAACATTTTTAGATGACTTCTAATTCAAGTAAAGAGTTACAGCTGCTGTAACATATGATCTCCAATCATTTCTAAAGGAAGATTGCAATTACGGTTTGGGTGTGCAGAGACTATCATGCCCTCCACATGCAGTAAACAGTCAGTGGTGTGTTTGTTACAGTTTATGAGCTCACTTACTGTAATCAGCTGCTAATGACCAGCAATCTCAGGAATAAATAACCACAGGAGCCTCTCACAGGAAAACAGCTTCTCAAATCCTGATTAGACTTTAAAAAATATAGAGGTTAATGGAAGAGAGATGAGGAAAGTTGTACAATAACTGTCTTGTACTAATGAAAGTCGTTTATACAGTCTTATTGGCGAGGTCTCTAGACAAATTTAAAAATCTTTCTTTTAAAATGAGAGAAAAATAAAGATGTTAAAGTGGTTGTAAACCTCAGACATGAAATATGAACAAAGCATATCCCGCTATAGTGTGTATAGTGTGTATGGTGTATCATTTCTGTCTGCTATGTCATTCCTCTGATGTCGGCATAAATCACTTGACAAGTTTTCCTGACACCAAGAGGAAAATGGTGACAGGAGAGGGACCTCCAGGACACATTTGTCTTTGATTGACAGCCTCAGCTCTCTTCCTGTGTGCTGTGTGAAAAGGGGCGTGTCTCTTCCATCCAATCGTCTCCTTCTCATTGAGTTATGCAGAGCATAACTTTAGCTCCCTACCCCTGCTTTTCAGAGCTGAGAGATCCTGTGTAAATTCTGTACTTTAATCAGATGTAGAAAAGAGAGGGCTAGAGATATACAGGTACAACTTAGGAGGATTTGTTTCATCTCTGTGTATTACCTGAGTCCAGTCACTTCGCTGGGTATATATGAAGGTTTACAACCACTTTAAGTATGTTGCAAAGATTTCTGCACGGCTCCATGGAACCAAATCTCCATCCATCCTTCCTCTGCAGGTGTCACTGTTATAGGTCTGAATTATAGACCATTCAGTCAATGTTCACATTGCACTAAGCATTTCATCAGGGCTCTAAAATCTTTGCATTGTTTTTTCAAATGCTCACATAAAGACAAAGGCAGTGGTGAATTTCCGAAATCAGGGTGATGGGCATACTTTTGGGAGAATTTTCGTAGTGACCTTTTTTCTTTATTGTACATCACGGGACACAGAGCCTAGTAATTACTACGTGGGTTATATTCCCCCTTCAGGTGCTGGACACTGGTGAAATCAATTAGACAGGAAGTTTCCTCCCTATATAACCCCTCCCATACTGGGAGCACCTCCAGTTTTTTTGCCAGTGTCTAAGGTGTTGGTCACGAGTGAAGATGTTCTCTGAGGAGCTCAACTGGAGGGATCCATGCTGGATTTAAATAGCCTTAATAAAGACCAGATCCATCCAAAGTGTCATTGAGGCCAAAGTGAATAGTACCTGGGGCCTCGTATCCGAAGTACGAGGTTTTGCCTGTAATGCTTCTCTTCGGAGGGCTGGATCCTGGTTTCCAGTACTTTGGTTATGACTACATACCAAAGATTTTCTGGCAGGACGCAGTACAGGTCCAGGGGAGTGGCAACCCTGTCTAGGAACCCAGTCCCTGAAGGTCTGTTGACTTAACCCGCCGTGATGGGTGAAGATTGGGTCTGTCTGTGCTCAGCAGTATCCTGCGGCGGGGATAAGGTAAGTGAAGACAATCCTAGGTAAATACATTAAGGATTATCTTTCATGGGTAGCTGCATGTCTTATCTGTTTTCTGCCACTAGAGACAGTAAAGAGACATACCTGGTGTTTCACTTACCATGCTCTCCAGGAACGAAAGCTCAGTGTCAGCCGGTCTGTTGAGTGGCTCACTTCCTCCGCTTCAGGCTCTGCCACAATTGTGGGGGGTCCCTCCTAGTCCGAGGTCCACGGCGCTCCTTTTGGGGGATCTCTCTCCCTCTCTTGCCCCCGCCTCCACCATTCCCCTACACGTGCGTGTGCGAAGGGGGCGCGCTTTTAAAGCCGGTAGGCGGGGAAGGCATGTGGTTGCCGCTTGCGTGCACGCCGGCTCATGGTGCAGGTGCAGGGCGGGCACTTCAAAAAAGCCCCAGACGTCAGAGCTCTGTAAAGCCAGAGGGACACAGCAGCTTGGGGCACGTAAGCACCTCCTGTGTGTTGGATACAGACATACCTAAGATGCCTACTCAGCATCAAGCTGTGCAGATTAGCAGGCATTTTTTTTTGCTAGACTAAGTTCAGCTGTTGATGCACCTGTGTTAAGTTCCTCTGCTTTTAGCTTAGGACTATGTCTCCCTGTAGAAAAGGTTCAGGGGCAGGAATATAAAAGGGTACCAAGGTATCGCCATCTGACTCTGGTGGCCCTAATCATACTTGCATGATACCATCATCCCCTGTAGAGACTTGAGGCAGCCGCACAGATTGAGTCATCGGCCCTGTCAGGCATTGCAGCCATATGTCAGTTTGGACGTTTTTTTGCATTGCATTTGTTGGTCTATAAGAGGTTAACTGCTATAATCACAGCATCCTCACAAGAAGCAGAAACCGGGGTGTGCCCCTTCCCCTGCTCTAAATCCTCAAACAAGAGGATTAAAGTCCTGAGGATGAAAGTTCACCGTCAGAGGACAGGCAACAGGTGCAGTCTAACGAGGCGGAGGTATCAGAAGTAGGGATGAGCTTCGGCGTGTTCGCACACTCCATGTGCAGAACCCGCCAGGAAGTCGGCACAGCGCTGCGCTAATCACAGGCAGGGAGACATGTCCCGATGCGCAGCTGCAGAGATCGGGACATGTCTCAGTGCCTGTGATTAGCACAGTGCTGTGCCGACTTCCTGGCGGGGCTCTGCACATGGAGTGTGCGAACACACCGGAGCTCATCCCTAATCAGAAGCCTCACAAGTTCTGGAGTTGCAGCTGCAGTCTTTTTCACAGATTCATACTGCATATAACTTACCCTCAGCCTAGACGGCCAAAGCCTCTGTCTCCTCCTTGGGATTTTTAAGAAAAAAGAAAATTCCCATAGGTTGCTTGTACCTTCCCACTATATCCATTACTGCAACAGTTTATTTCTGCTGGTTGGGCACCCGTATAAGCTGTTTTTTTCTCCTCCTAAAAACTCTAGCCTTGGAGTATAGGTTGCTAGAAAAACCTTCACAGGATCCTCATCCTGGTGCTGGCTTTAGGCTAGCCAAACGCACAACTGCTGGGATGCACAGTTGCTGGTGCACATTGCTAGCGCACAACAGCTATATCGCATGATTGCGGAAACGCACATCTGCAGAGGATAACTTCCTCTTTACCAGTCCACATGTTTGCATAAAATACATGAGTTTGGAATGTACAAAATGCATGTGGGGTAAAAACAAGTAACAGAAAATGTTTATTGTTTATCACATAAAGATACATGTTTCTGTTTGTATGTGTAGCGGGGGTCTAAATCTAGGGGGAGCACCTGGGTGGTAGTATGATCCAGGATGTACCAATCATGAGAGGGTTTAGACCATTTAAGTCGTGGAGGACTTTGGTAGTGTGCTGTTCTCCTTGACCTGTGGGTGGCGATGTTGTCCCGAGTCGAGGTAGAACCACTGCCGTAGTGCTGCACCCTTTTTGTCCTGCTCTGGCAGTGGTACAGCGGGGCGGGGAACCTGCTGTGCTGGCTGGGGCATAAAAGGGGGTAGACGCCCTCGCCACAAGGTCTTTTTGCTATCCCGCGCCCAGGCACCCTTGGCCTGGGTGCTGGCGGTCCGGAGTTCAGGCCCAGGTGCCCATGGTCTGGTCGGAGCAGTGTTGGCGTCCATCTCAGGCACCTTAAGCCTGGGGTGAGGTACTACACCGGAGGCCTGGGGTCCAGTGACTTCGACTGGGCTCCGCAAGGGTGGATGAGTCCGAGGGACCCTGAGGTGGATGGGGCCCGTATCTGAGGCGAGGAGGCCGGAGAGGTTACCCTTCTGAAGAGCACGGAGCAGCATCAACCCGGTGACAGAGGGGCCTCTGGTAACTCCCTTGGAGGGACATCTAGCCCCTGACAGGGGCCGCAATGCAGCGAAGGTACTCCAGTTCATGTTCTCTAGAGTCGCTGGTAGAGACTCCGAGTATTCAAGTTCTTTCTCAAGCCGATGGCTGTAGCAACCGCTGGTGAAACCACAGTGGTTTAGTTTGATTGTTAGGACTGTGCCTCGACCTGCACACCCCACCGTATTGAACTGTTTTATGGGTCCCAACCAGTCGGCTGACAAAGGACTGTTTATTCGTGTACTATAATAAACAAGTGTTGGACTCTTATCGGTGTGTGGTACTCTGGTTAATGGGAGCGAAGGGAAGTGTCAGCACAACAGACTTGGCTCTTAAAGAAATACACAGGCCCGAGGAGAACAACAGGTACTGGCCTTCACCTCACCCGCTGCAATGGGGAGGACATGGGCCGTGGCGCATCTCACTCTTGCATACAAGATACCCCTAGACAAGAGCTATCGGATAACCGATTCACGAGAAAAGGGAGTGAGGCCGCTACACGTGGGGGCTCGGAAGTCCGGGATTGTCTGTGTTTGAACTTCGCTGCCTGGAGGAGTTCCGAGTGGGTCGGTCATGTTACTGGCCAAAGTGCATCCCTGCTCGAAGTCGTGGACATGACCCTAAGACGGGAAAGGCCCATGCGGAAGAGCGAGAAGAGGGAGAAGTCCAGCCGTGTGACGTACTACATGTGGGGGCTTTTACTGCACTGCGCCATGAGGCACCCCGTAACTGCGCAGTTCGTGGGCGGAGGCTGGTGAAGGCCCGCGAAAACATGCAGATTATGGGAGGAGTCTGGCCATGTGGGGAGATACACGTGGAGACTCCGGCGCGAGGTCAGTGCGTGATGGAGCAGCAGATAGTCGGGATGACCTCAAGTTCCCCGTGGATTCCGGTTCCCTACCCCACGAAGATGACTGCTTTTGCTGCTCCCCTTACAGACACGGGGATAAGACTTAGACCCCGAGGGCAGTTGGCTTTGTATTCATGCAGAGACACGGAGGCCCTCTGCGTGATCTGTCCCGGATGTTCGGGACTGGTGGTCTACCTGAAGCCATTCGGGCGTTGCGAGGCATGCAAAGAGTTCTTGTTCGAGGTGGAGCCATCCACAGTAAGGCCTCGGGCCCTTCGCCTCAACTGCCTCACAGGTACCGCTACTCCGGAAGGAGAGATCCAGGCCTTTGCGGAGGTCCCCGTACGCACTGTCCAGGGCGACGTGACTGCCCAACCAGAGACTGAGAAAGAAAAATCTGAGGATGCTGCTTCGGTCGCCACAGATTCCCTGCTCCCACCTCCGAAGAGGAAAGTCAGCCTGGTACAGGCGTCCTGTGGTCGTGGTCGAGCTTCACCCCGCTGCTTGCCGGGCCTGGATGGATCCGGTCAGAGAAGTCCTGGACATCCCTGTTCTTCCAAAGGTCCAGGTGAGCCAGGGGCTGGGACTGTGGTGTTGGTTGGAGGTGTCGGGAGTCCACAGTCGGTGGAGCCCGCCAGGGAGGGTGGTTTCGTGTCTACTGGGAACTACCTACCCGCAGAGATGTACGACACCTCCGACCTAGAATCGCTGTCGGACTGTGGAGATGATGGTGAAATTGATGAACTCTTTCACCGCAAGGGCTGGGACAAAATGCCATTGCTTGCGCTACGTGCACCACAGGATCCGCCTATGTCCACAGGAGACAGTACGCCCCGGGCGGAAGCCCCGGAGTTTACGAGGAAGCCTAGTCCTCTACTTGTCCTGTTCACCATCAGTGTCTAAACAATTCAGGGACTGCAAAGCGGAGTGGATGCTGGGCCGTCACATCCATGCAGACAGGGTGCTTATCTGCCGGAAGGATGGAGAGAACATTGAATATAATGTTAAAATTTTTGATAAGCATCCGAAGTTTTACTTGTAGGAGAAGAAAGACTCCTGTGTGCTGTTGCACTTTTGTTTACTGCAGAACTCCCTTGAACACAAGGACTGTGCCCTTGTTTTTTATTTGGGCTTTTCTACTCTTTGGAGAAATGGGAGCTGTTTTTGTTTGTTCTCCCTCTTTCTTCATGCATCAAAGGCAAAGACTTTTGGGGTAGAATCAGAGTAGGGACGCAGCCAGAAGAAGGAAGGTTGTCTGGAATATTCAGCCAAGTGTCATTACCGCAGCACTGTCACCAGGTGGCAGTGTTGCGCAACGGTTGTTTTTTTTGTTTTTTTACACTTGCACCACCTTACTTATTGGAGCGAATGGGCCTCTCGGCTGATAGACCCATTCATTCCAAGTCACACAAATGTGTTAGGATGTTGTGGTTTTTTTTTTTTTTGTTTCCCTTCTGCAGGAGATCCATCTGTCAAGGCTTCTGAGTATGGGGTGGTTCTTAGACAGTCATGGGAGGGATTGTATATGTGTACATGTTCAGATTGTTTATTGGAAAGTTTATTACTTTATGTTCCCCTTCCCTCGAGCAGGTCTTGGCACAAATTGGGATTTAAGTTTGAGGGATGGCCTCTGGGGTCAAGCTTATGTTACCACTCCTTGGGAGACATGGGTTTGCGCCAGACGCTGGGGACCAGCGTCAAACAACTAGGGGGAGAGTGTAGCGGGGGTCTAAATCTAGGGGGAGCACCTGGGTGGTAGTATGATCCAGGATGTACCAATCATGAGAGGGTTTAGACCATTTATGTCGTGGAGGACTTTGGTAGTGTGCTGTTCTCCTGGACCTGTGGGTGGCGATGTTGTCCCGAGTCGAGGTAGAACCACTGCCGTAGTGCTGCACCCTTTTTGTCCTGCTCTGGCAGTGGTACAGCGGGGCGGGGAACCTGCTGTGCTGGCTGGGGGGGGCATAAAAGGGGTTGGACGCCCTCGCCACGAGGTCTTTTTGCTATCCCGCGCCCAGGCACCCTTGGCCTGGGTGCTGGCGGTCCCGAGTTCCGGCCCAGGTGCCCATGGCCTGGTCGGAGCAGTGTTGGCGTCCATCTCAGGCACCTTAAGCCTGGGGTGAGATACTACACCGGAGGCCTGGGGTCCAGTGACTTCGACTGGGCTCCGCAAGGGTGGATGAGCCTGAGGTGGATAGGGCCCATATCTGAGGCGAGGAGGCCAGAGAGGTTACCCTTCTGAAGAGCACGGAGCAGCATCAACCCGGTGACAGAGGGGCCTCTGGTAACTCCCTTGGAGGGACATCTTCCCCCTGACAGGGGGGCTCTTATCGGTGTGTGGTACTCTGGTTAATGGGAGCGAAGGGAAGTGTCAGCACAACAGACTTGGCTCCTAGGAAACACACAGGCCCGAGGAGAACAACAGGTACTGGCCTTCACCTCACCCGCCGCTGCAATGGGGAGGACATGGGCCGTGGCGCATCTCACTCTTGCATACAAGATACCCCTAGACAAGTGAGGCCGCTACATATGGATTTACATGATTTACATGTTTTTTTACATAGTCGCATGAGGATGCTTGGTCACATTAAAGTGCTTAATTCGCAAGGAGAGGCTTGTTTTCACAGAAATGCTTAAAGTCACATAAAAATGCTTGATTGCATAAAGATGCTGGATCACACAAGGTTGCCTGATCACACGAGTCCTTGATTACCCAAGGATACTTGGTCACACAGAGAGGCTTGTTTTCACAGAAATGCCTAAAATCGCATAAAAATGCTTGATTGCATAAAGATGCTGGATCACACAGGGGTGCTTGATCACACCAGAGTCCTTGGTAACACAAGGGTACTTGTCCGCACAGCAGTGCGTAAAATGCATAAGATGTTTGATCGCATAAAAAATGCTGAATCGCATAAGGATGCATGATCGTCTAAAGTTGCATGTTCGCCTAGATTTTGCATGGTTGCATAATGAGGCATGATAATAAAGTTTTCTTAATTATACAGGATTCCTTGTGTTTACATAGGAATACGTGTCTGCATGGGTACATGTTGCGCAATGTTGCATAACACGTTCATAAATGCATGCTTGCTGCAAGGTGCCCGTTCCATAGCACACGTGCTATATGTATGCGTGTATACAGCGCACACTTTTTTATGTTTTGCCTAAAACATATTTGTATGAATTCATGCTTCCATGAACGCACGCTTCCATAGAGGCATATGGCTTAACACTTGCCACATACACATATGGGGAGCCATTTGCATATGTGTTTATTTACATGGGACTGCAGAGGTTATCTGCGTTTCGCAGGGGAACAGCACCTTCTCCAGTTGGTGGTCTTGCCCTTTGTGTTAGCCACCGTTCCCAGGTTTACAGGGTGCTAGGGCCCGCCTCTATAGGCCCAGGGTATAGCAGTAATGGCATACCGAGGCAATCTGCTGCTAATAGATCAGTCAGTAGCATGGCTGGACCTAAGTGTGTCCAGCATGGTCAAGTATCTGTAACTCCTGGGTTAGGATCCCAGTCTAAAGGTATATTCTTATGTTCGGTAAGAAGTTTGGAATGTTTGGGACACAGCCCAAAAAGGAAAGTTTTTTGCCTCAAAGTCAGCGCTATAAGAAAGCTGGTCTATGTGGTCAAGGCAAGGAAGATTTCCTTACATTTGCCTTTTGCTTAAGGTGCTAGGGAAGATGGTGGCTTCATTCAAAGCGGTTCCCTATGCTCAGTTTCATTCAAGGCTGCTATAAACATTATTCTGTCGGCCTGGAACAAGTAGATCCTAACCTAGCATTATGCAAAGAGTCTGGTCCCAGGGATACGCTGGAGTTTCAGTTGGTGGTACTTAACCAAAAGATTGTCAGAAAGGAAGATCCTTCATGCCCGTTTCCTGGGAGGTGGTGGCTACGAAGGCTGGCCTCTAGAGATGGAGGCCAGGCCTGGAAGAGACCACTGCCCAGGGGAAGTGGTCAAGCTCCAAGTGAGCCTTATCAGTCAACATTCTAGAGCTACTGATGGCACGTCTGGCTTAAGGGCTTGGGCGTTTAGGTTGCAGGATTGTTCTGTCAGAGTACAATCCGACAATGCCACACCAGTGATTTACTTTGTTTACCAAGGAGGCACTAGAAGTCACGCAGCCAGAGGGAAGTGAGCCATGTTCTGGCTTGGGCAGAGGAGCTTGTGCCTTGCCAATCGAAATCTTCATTTCATGAAATGGAGAATTGGCAGGCGGTTCTCTGGAGCCGTCAACAATTGTTCCTGGGAGAATGACCTCTACACTCCGACTTTTTTCTGACCAAATGTCAGAGAAAGGGTACCCCGGACATAAAATTTATTGGCGTCCAGGTTCAACAAGAAGTTGGACAGCTTTGTGTCAAGGACAAAGGATCCACTCGCATGCGGGACAGATGCGTTAGTGACCCTGTGGGACCAGTTGTCACTGGTTTATGTGTTCCCCCCCCCCAGTGCCTCGACTACTGTGGCTTCTATGCCACATCTGAGGGGAACAGAAGCCGGCCTAATAGCTCCGGCATGACCCAGACGACCTTATTGTGCAGGAATAGTAAGGGTGGTAGTAGAGGACCCAGGGTCCCTTACATCTTGTCCAGACCTACTTCGCAAGGGGGTATTCCATCCTGTCTTGCAAACATGGGAATTATTGGTCTGGCTGTTTTAGCCCGCATTCTTGAGGATCTGGGCTTTCAGAATCAGCGGCAAATTACCTTGATTCGTACAGGAGAGCTGGCCTCCAGGACCATGTATCATAGGATCTGGAAGGCCCATGTTCCTGGTGTGAAACCCAGGGGTGGCATCCTTGGAAGTATGTCCTAGGTAAAATTCTTGCCTTCCTACATTAGGAAAGGAGATGGAGCTAGTCTTAAAGTTCCATCAAGGATCCGATTCGGCCTTGTCAGTATTTTCAAAGGCCGCTTGCTTTGCACTCTTTGATCTGGGCCTTTATACAAGGGGTAACGCGTATAAGTCCGCCAGTTAGGTCGCCCTTGTGCTCGGGGGTTTGAGTCCAGTTTTATTGGCTTACAAGGTCAGCACCTTGGGCCGATGCACCATATTTCCCTTCATCCTTCTAACAAGGGAATTGGTGTTCTTGGTTGCGGTAGCCTCCGCAAGAGAGTTTCAGTATTGGCAGCTTTCTTTGTATAGAGCCATACTTAATTATTCTTAAGGATAGGGTGATGTTAAATCCTCACCCAGCCTTATTTCCTAGAAGGATCTAGTTTTCATTTAAATCAAGATGTTTCTTGCCTTCCTTTTTTCCAGAACCTTGTTCTGCAGAAGGAAAAGTTACTACTTTTCCCTCAATATAGATGAGAGCAGTTAAAAATCTATCTGAAGGTTTCAGATATAGGAAACTGACGTTTTGTTGTGCTGCCAGAAGACCCTAGAAATGGGCAGGCAGCGTTCAAATCAGCTATTAAAATGGTTACACTCTCTCGTTAGAGTGAGAGCAGTCAAGGCCTATCTGAAGCGGCTGCTCAGATACGGAAAACTGATGTTGTTGCACTATCAGGAGGCCCCCGGGAAAGGGCAGGCAGCATCTAAATCAACTTGTTTCTATGTGGATTCATCAGGTTATGATTCAGGCTTGTGGTTTATAGAGAGGGTTTTCCCCTGTTTCCTTTAGAGTGCACCCTACCAGGATAGTAAGCGCTTCATGCGCAGTGCATTACCAAGCCTTTATGACTCGGATTTGCAAGGCCGCAACTTGGTCATCGGTGCATACGTTCACTAATTTCTGTCCGGTGAATGTAAGATGGCAGGTGGATGCCTCTTTTTGGCGCAGTATGCTGCAGGCAGCATTATAGGTCCTCACGTCTGATGGCGGTCTGCATTATTTGTGTCTCCCTCCCCTCAGTAGGCATTGCTTTGGGACGTCCCACTTAGGAATTACTAGGCTCTGTGTCCCGTGATGTACGATAAAGAAAATAGGATTTTTATAACCGCTTACCTGTAAAATCCTTTTCTTGGAGTACATCACGGGACACAGAGCTCCCATCCCTCTTGTTTGGGGATATTGGGACACTTATTGCTTTGCTACAAAAACTGAGGTACTCCCAGTATGGGAGGGGTTATATAGGGAGGAAACTTCCTGTCTAATTGATTACATCAGTGTCCAGCACCTGAAGGTGAGATATATAACCCACATAGTAATTACTAGGCTCTGTGTCCCGTGATGTACTCCAAGAAAAGGATTTGACAGGTAAGCTGTTTAAAAATCCTGTGATTTAGCTGGGGCCGATGAGATGATTGGTGGAGGAGATCAGGAGTCTTGGGGAAGAGGACGGACATACTCAGGGGTATTGCGGCATGTTGATATACATGACCTCTCATTTATAGCACCATATTGTCAGGAAGTTATTGCTAAAATTTAGCTGAAGGGTATCTCATGACTGGTTTTCTTTAAAGTAAGTATTTAGCTGAATAAAAATAAAGGCATATGGATCCTGTAAAATAAGACATGTCATACATACTTGTCATATGCTAAAATCTGTTTGTAGAATGTTCACTCTATTGCTGAGCAAAGCCTTATGAAGGACATCCCCTGTTAGATGTTACAGATAAAAGTGCCCCCCATGGGAAGATTTCCTCTTACTGGTGACAACAAATGTTGAATTTCTTATCACTTTCTTTCACGCTGACAATGGTATCCAGGACAAATAGAGAGAGTGGATCTCTCTGGTAAAGTCAAAGATGGAAAATAAAGCCTTACAGGGTTGCCCAAGCCATCCAACAACACAAAAAAAGCATGGTCGTTCAATAAACAAAGCTAATCATATTTGAACATAGATTTCCCTTTTTAAAGTTAATGAAGAAATTAAGACATTTTATTTGGTTAAAGTAAGTGTAGCGGGTATGTACTTTCCCGGGTGTAATTTTGAACTTGGCAGAGACATCAGTGATGTGTAATTCCCTGCAGCCCAGTGGGTGGTGCTGTTGCCCTGGGCTGGGGTTAAATCATTGCTGTGTGCTGTGCCTCCTTTTTTTCCTCCCTCGGCAGCGATATGGTGGGGCGGGGAACCCGCCGTGCTTGCTGGGAGAGAGGGTATAAAGGGGCCGGCCATCTTTGTCACGGGGTCGAGTCCCAGGCACCTTCAGCCTGAGGGCGGTGGTTCGTGTCGGTCCTCTAGGCAGCCTAGGCCTAGAGGACAACCGGAGGTCGTGTTCCATCTCAAGCACCTTTGGCCTGGGGTGAGGTACTCGGATGGAGGTCTGGAGCTCAGTGCCCAACACTGAGTTCCGCGAGGGAAGGAGATCCTAGGGAACCCCGGGAGTGGGTACCCGAATCCGGAAGGCGCAATAGACCGGGGGGAGCTCCTCGCTTGAAGACCCGGTACAGCATATTGCCGGTGACAGGTGAGCCTCTCACCAGAGACCGCCTGGAAGGAAATTCCCCCTCGCTCGGAGACCGCAACCCACTTTCAGGGACGAAATTGGAGAACCAATAGTGTCTGGGCCTACTCGCATCCACACCTCCTTTCCTGTTCTGTTTCTACCAAGGGAGTTCAACTGATTGTGTTCATTCGCAGAAGAATAAAGGAGTGTTGGACTTTAATGGTGTGGGGCTCATTTCCTGACAGACATTGTTCAAGGTAACTCTTGGTGGAGGATCCAGGTGCACAGCACTGACCCGAAGGTAAAAGAGAAGAACTTTGCTTATACCGCACTGACATCTGTGGTAAATGCCAGGCGTAGTGTTCCCCGCTCCCTCCCCTCTAAGGTACCCCTAGACAAGAGACAGACGAGCTGATAGAAGAGAGGGGAGAGGGGTGAGGGCGCTACATAAAGTAAGGGAGGTTTATAACCCCTGCCAGTTTTTTTTTTTTGCCATTTGTGTCCCCTTCACTTCCTGTTCCATAGCTAAAACAGGAAGTGAGAGGAAATACCTCCAAAGTGAGGGAAATCCCTTATAGCCGCCAGAACGAGTGTCCCCATTGGAAGATTTCCCCTCTATCCCTGTTCTGGTGACAAGCCAAAATGTAGGGATTCTCTAAACAGTCACCTGGACAAACCGAAAGGGTGAATTTGCCGAACGGGAACACAGACAGATGTAAAAACGTGACAGGTGTTCTAATACCTCTCTGCTCTACCCAAAACAAGAACAAAAGTCTTCAGTTATACTTTACGGCATGTGTGTTTGTAAAAAAATATTGCTTATAACTCTTGCATACCTGCTGAAATTTAACTCAAATTGAAATCAATACTCTCTTCCCTGTGGGTGTGAATTCCGTATGTTTCAGGCACTGGGGGAATTGTATATGTAAATGTGTGCAATGAAATTTCTCAGGAGGAAGGGTAGAAACATCACAGAAAAAAACGTTTTTTAGAACGGTTCCATTGTACAGAATGGGACACGACTCGTCAGGCGGCTGAGACGCCTGACGAGTTGCCCCTGTGTGAATGGGGTCTAAATGTCTAAATTGCTGGCACCAAAAGTGGGTACACTCCTACTGTAAGTGAAAATTTCCAAATTGAGGCCAATTAGCCATTTTCCCCTTCCCGGTGTCATGTGACTCTTTAGTGTTACAAGGTCTCACTGCCACGTGTCTACTGAATGGCAGGGCGTTTCTCTGCGTGTCGAGATTGTGCATACAAAGTTCTGCAGCTAACCTAATTGTTAATGGCACCTAATTGTTAATGGCACCTCCAGAGCTGATGCAAGGATTTTTGTCTACTTAGGCGAAGGTGCATTTTGATGTTCCCCAGCACTGTTTCCAGGGAGTGACCGTTCCGGTCCAGGAAGCAACGTCATACATGTCACTTCCTGGTCCGTGTACAGGAGGCTGAGCGGACGGAGGTCTACTGAGCTCCTGCCGCCCTTCCCAGCGACACCCGCTATGACCGCACTGGGCCCGCAGGTGGGACAGCCCATCTGTTCTATGTGATTAGCTGTGTCCAATCACAGCTAATCACAATAGTAAACACTGAATGAATCGATTTTATGCAGTAAAAATGGTTGTTTATTACAGTAACATTCACCGTTAGAAGCAATTATAGTGTGCAAAAAAAGTAAAAAAAAATCCTGATCACCTCCCCAGAGTAGCCCGGTGAACATGGTGGGGGGTGAATGTGGCATGCCACGGTTGTTGAAGTGATAGGGGGCTTCACAGCCGATTTGTATCACTTCCACATGTAGCACTACCCCTGTAGGAGCTGCTGATTAGTTTTGGGTTTTGCACGTTACCTCTTCAGCTTCGTTGTCTGGGTAGAAAAGTCTGTAGTAATGAAATGTCCACACCAATGTAAAACCTCAAACAGTTAGGCTTTATTTTCTTATGCAGAGAACGTTGACAAGTAGAAGGTATAGAAGAGTAGGGGAAGGTTCAGGCACTCTGTGATTAGCCAAAAATATCAGCTCACAGTCACTTACCACTCTCAGTGTTTGGAGTGGGTATTGGTCACCCGGATAGTCCCCTCTCACATGGCCTAGCAGCCGGGATGACTCACGATTCAGCAATGGGGTAGTCTCTGCCACAGACTGCCCAAGATGAAATGGGTCTCTGCCACAGACTGCCCAAGATGAAATGGGTCTCTGCCACAGACTGCCCAAGATGAAATGGGTCTCTGCCACAGACTGCCCAAGATGAAATGAGTCTCTGCCACAGACTGCCCAAGATGAAATGAGTCTCTGCCACAGACTGCCCAAGATGAAATGAGTCTCTGCCACAGACTGCCCAAGATGAAATGAGTCTCTGCCACAGACCTTTTGAAATGAAATGGGTCTCTGCCACAGACCTTTTGAAATGAAATGGGTCTCTGCCACAGACCTTTTAAAGTTGAATGAAAGGATAGTCCAGGAATCCTCTGCCACAGGATTTCAAAGTCCCAAACTTCCAGCCGTACAATGAAAGAGCCTTTAAGCCAATCTGGCGAACTGTAGGGCTTGTAGTACAGTGGATCCCTCCTTGATAAAGTCACCAGGCCCCACCCGAGACAGCAGCATGTTGCCGGTCCCGTCCAGGGCAGGTCCTCCCCTGGTCTCCTTCACCAAGATAGCTTCCTCCCCATTCGGACGGACAGCTTGGGATCTCCTCTCTGAATGTAGGCCCCAGCCAGACTAGCTGGGCCTACTAGGTAGCGATGCAGCCTCGGGCCAACGGGGCCCCAAGACTAGAACCACACACACCTCGCGCCCGGAGGGCTGCGGGATGGGAACGGGCCCCAATCAATGGCGTCTGTCCCTTAAGTATCCCCTCCCAGCAGGCACAGCGGGTTCACCACTTCCACCGTACCACTGCCGAGAAGGTTCACTCAATGCACCATGGTTTGCCCATGTTCCTACAGGTGCCTGAGGTGGTAACGCCATCTACAGGAAAAAAGGGAAATTACTATCAGGCAATCCGCAACTAGAACAGAGGCGAATTTCAATGTAATTTAACCGCCTGAGCCCAACTACTGGCTCAGACATCCCTCTATGTTTTAGATAGCGGCCCAACCTTTTGGGGAGGGCGCTACACACATAAAAGTCGACAGTTGGCTTTACTAAGGTACACACACAGCGTGTAAAAAAAAAAAATGTCCGTAGCACTGTAAAAATACGAATCCCTAGCTAGTGTCTGGGGATTCAGGTTTTACCCCCCCCCCATCCTGGTGCCCTAAGGTGGCTGCTTAAGATGCCTTATGGTAGCGCTACATGGATGGATCTATGATGTATGTATTGTGACAGCAGGAAGGTAAAGTCACCTGGTTGCATCCAGGGGGGTAGGTATATTTCTCCCAGATTCAGGCTTTATGCCGACTTATACAACTAGGGAGAGAGTTGATGAAGCCCAGCTGAGGCTAGTGGGCTCATGGATGATTCATACCTCTAGGGAGAGTGCTGGGCGTCGTGCAGGCAGGGAGTTGATGAGACCAGCTGAAGCTTGTCAGCTCGTTTAAGGCCTCTATAAAAACTCCCAGCTTCATTAGGTGTTTGCTCATGCCTGGACCCAGACCTGTGTGGACTGTCTAGGGAGAGTGAACCCCTGTGCGGTGAGACAAAGCCTGTGTGGCTATTTGTTTGGACATTTACTAAACCAGGGACTTAGGGACTAGGACAGCACCAGGCTGATCCCAGTTGTTAGTTAGGGAAACCTGCATGTTTAGTCAGAGGTCAAGCTGACCAGGATTTATTTTGTTTATGTTTCTTTTTGCTTTGCTGTGTTTTTGTCACTGTAAATAGAGAAATAAACCGCACCTTTTGATCTTGAAAACCACAACCTCCGTCTGCTGGGCCTGTTTTTGTGTGGGGAGCCCATCCAGGGGGTCACACACACCCGCTACCGAGCTAACCCCCTCACAGTTGGTGGAGAACCAGTGGCAGTTTTTTTTTAAGCCAGCATGGAGGAGATACTGAAACAGCTGGCTCTAGCAAATGCCAATCAACAGCAGACAAATGCAGGTTTGCAAAAGAGCCTTGCAGCTCAACAACAGAGCTTCGCAGCCCAGCAACAAGCCCAGCAGCAATCTGAGGCCCGCTTCATAGACCTGTTGCAGAAGCAAGAGCAGAGACTACAACAACAGATGGAAGCAGTAATGCAGCAACGTCCGCAGACCAGTGAGGAAAGCCGTCCCACTAATACCGCGTCCTTTGGTGTGAGTCGTTTATTGACAAAAATGACTGGAGAGGATGATCCAGAGGTATTTTTGACCACATTTGAAAGGACTGCTGAAAGAGAAAAGTGGCCTGAGGAGCAGTGGGCTGGACTGGTGGCTCCTCTGTTAACTGGTGAATCACAGAAAGCTTACTATGACCTAGAGCCTGACCAAGCAAAAGACTATGTGTTGCTAAAAGCTGAAATATTGGCAAGGCTGGGTGTCACCCTGGCTGTCCGGGCTCAGCGTGTGCATAACTGGACTTTCCAGCTTGGAAAACCCCCCAGGTCTCAAATGTATGATCTCATTCACCTGAGCAGGAAGTGGCTACAGCCAGAGACTTTGTCCGCACCGGAGATTGTGGAACGTGTTGTGATGGATCGTTTCTTGAGAGCTCTTCCTACCGCCATTCAAAAGTGGGTAAGCCATGGAGACCCAGAAACGGCCGGTAAACTTGTGGATTGTGTAGAGAGATACTTGGCTGCAGAGAACCTGACGGCCTCTTCCAGAAACTCTCGGACTTTCCACCCTAAGACCAGACCATCCCCAGGGGCGGATAAGATGATTCCAAGGGGTGAGGGTGGAGAGAGTGAGAGGGTGGGAGCTCTGCCCAGGGTTTGGCGAGAACAGCCTGGGAAGTCGGGGGCTCAAGAGGCAGCCAAAAGGATTGTTTGCTACCGCTGCCGGCAAGCGGGACATATTGCAGCAAATTGCCCGGTTGTGGAGGAACCCATGCAATGTGACTTTCTGACGGACAGACGTCAGTCGCTGTGTGCGACAGTCGCATGCACTGCCATTCGGGGAACTGAGAAACATTTATGCAAAATGTGTATTAATGGTAGAAATGTTGTGGTATTACTGGATTCAGGTAGCCTTGTGACCCTGATAAAGGCTGAATTAGTTAAAACAGAGGTCTCTGGGAATAGCAAGGTAGCTGTTATTTGTGTGCATGGGGACACCCGAGAGTATCCAGTGACTACAGTGTGTTTCAAGACCCCCAAAGGTACCCTCTCTCATCCAGTGGGGTTAGTATCTCAACTACCGCATGATGCCATTGTGGGAAGGGATTTTCCGAAGTTCTGGGAACTGTGGGATGATCCTGAGCCCCCCACTGGTGCCCCTATGTACCAGGAAGGTGATAGCCAGAACTCCTCTGAGAGTGGTGAGGACTCTCCAGAATTTTCCTTGTCAGTATTGGCAGGCGAGACTCAAGAAACTGGAGAGGAGCCCACCTCCTCAGACGAAAACCTACCGTCTGTGGAGTTTTCTGATCTTGAGGTTCACAGGGAAAATTTTGCCACAGAACAGTTAAAAGACCCCGCCCTAATAAAGGCACGGGAAAACGTAGTGGAAATAGATGGCGAGTTAGTGAACCCAGATAATACCTGCACTTACCCATACTTCAGCGTAGAGAAGGACCTACTGTATCGGGTGGCAAAAAGGGCAGAAGAAACCGTTGAGCAGCTTGTGGTGCCCAAACCTTACAGGAAGTTGGTGTTGGAGTTGGCCCATGGGCACATTCTTGGAGGTCATTTGGGGACAGAGAAAACCCGAGAGAGGGTATTACAGAGATTCTATTGGCCTGGGGTGATGAAGGACATAGAAAATTATTGTTCCTCCTGCCCTGTGTGTCAGAGGTCGGCCCTGATGCCACATTTCCGTAGCCCGCTGGTCCCTCTACCCATCATTGAGGTCCCGTTTGAGAGGATCGCAATGGATTTGGTAGGTCCTATAATCAAGTCCGCTAGGGGGCACCAGTACATATTAGTTATAATGGACTATGCCACCCGTTATCCAGAAGCGATCCCTCTCCGAAATACCTCGGCCAAAACCATAGCCAAAGAGCTATCTCTTGTTTTTAGCCGGGTGGGTATTTGTAAAGAACTGCTTACGGACCAAGGTACACCCTTTATGTCCCGGGTTATGAAAGAGCTGTGTAAATTGTTCAAAGTGACGCAATTGCGTACGTCTGTGTATCACCCCCAAACCGATGGGCTGGTTGAAAGATTCAACAAAACCCTAAAACAAATGTTGAAGAAAGTGGTGGATAGAGATGGAAAGGATTGGGACTGTCTACTTCCTTATTTGATGTTTGTTATTAGGGAGGTGCCCCAATCCTCTACGGGATTCTCCCCCTTTGAGTTACTGTATGGGAGACACCCAAGAGGGCTGTTGGATATTGCCAAGGAAACTTGGGAAAGTGAGAGTTCTCCCCACAGGAGTGTGATTGAGCATGTCGCCCTGATGCAAGATCGAATTGCACAGGTAATGCCCATCGTGAAGGAACATTTGGCCCAAGCGCAGTTGGCACAGCAGAGAGTGTACAACCGTGGAGCCAAGACCCGTACCTTTCCCCCAGGGGATAGGATATTGGTACTTGTCCCTACGGTTGAAAGTAAATTCCTTGCCAAATGGCAAGGCCCCTACGAGATAATGGAAAAAGTGAGCGAAGTGAATTACAAGGTCAGACAACCAGGAAGGCGAAAGCCCGAACAGATCTATCACGTTAATCTGTTGAAAGCCTGGAGGGATAGAGAGTCCCTAGTCGCAGAAACTTGGTCACCAGCTCAAACTGGTTGCGTGATTCCGGAGGTTGGAATAGCAACCACCTTGTCACAACCCCAACAACAGGAGGTTAAGGAGTTTGTGCTTCGCAACAAGGAGGTGTTCTCTGAGCTGCCGGGACAAACATCTGGGGTAGAGCATGATATTATTACCCCGCCCGGTGAAAGGGTGAAGTTAAAACCCTATCGGATCCCAGAGGCCCGACGGGAGGCAATACGGGAGGAAGTACAGAAAATGCTGAACTTAGGGGTGATAGAGGAGTCCCAAAGTGATTGGTCTAGTCCCATTGTGTTGGTGCCTAAACCGGATGGGAGCTGGCGATTTTGTAACGATTTTCGTCAGTTGAACAAAGTTACAAAATTTGACACCTACCCCATGCCACGTATAGATGAGTTGATCGACCGGCTGGGAACAGCCCGATACATGACGACTCTTGACCTCACAAAAGGGTATTGGCAAATTCCCCTGGCCAAGTCGGCCAAAGAGAAAACCGCATTTGTAACCCCAGACGGGGCGTTCCAATATAAGAGAATGCCGTTCGGGTTACAGAATGCGCCGGCCACATTCCAGCGGAAAATGGACCAGATACTGAGGCCCCATCGGAAGTATGCTGCGGCTTACCTGGATGACGTAATTGTCCATAGCACAGATTGGGCCTCACATCTGCCAAAAGTGCAAGCAGTCCTAGACTCTATCCGGGAAGCGGGGTTTACGGCTAACCCCAAGAAGTGTACCATTGGGCAGGAGGAGGCCAAATATCTTGGGTACACCATTGGCAGGGGAGTAATAAAACCCCAACTCAACAAAGTCGAGGCCATCCAGAGTTCGCCACGTCCCAACAGCAAGAAGCAGGTACGAGCCTTTCTGGGAATCGCGGGTTATTATCGGCGCTTCATTCCCCACTTTGCTTCTAAGGCTGTGCCCCTAACCAACCTGACGAAAGGGAAAGGGTCGGTCATGATTAAATGGACCCCCGAGGCTGAGGCAGCATTCCAATTCTTGAAACAAGCCTTATGTAGCCAGCCAGTGTTGTACTCACCCGACTTCTCTAAAGACTTTGTCGTACAAAGTGATGCGTCAGATGTGGGGTTAGGAGCAGTATTGTCCCAGGTCTGGAACGGGGAAGAGCACCCAGTCATTTACCTCAGCAGGAAGTTGAAGTCCCATGAGGTAAATTACGCCACGGTTGAAAAGGAGTGTTTAGCGGTGAAGTGGGCTAGATTCCCTTCGGTACTATCTGCTAGGTAGGCACTTTGACATGGTTACGGATCACGCTCCGTTAAAGTGGATGGCTCAAAACAAGGAGACAAATAGAAGAGTAAATAGGTGGTTCCTGGCCCTACAGGAATTCAACTTCACAGTAAAGCATCACCCTGGCGTTCAAATGGGGAATGTGGATGCTTTGTCTCGAGTACATGAATGCCTGATGGCTGGTGTTCCAACCCCAAGGTTAAAACAAGAGGGGGGGTATGTGACAGCAGGAAGGTAAAGTCACCTGGTTGCATCCAGGGGGGTAGGTATATTTCTCCCAGATTCAGGCTTTATGCCGACTTATACAACTAGGGAGAGAGTTGATGAAGCCCAGCTGAGGCTAGTGGGCTCATGGATGATTCATACCTCTAGGGAGAGTGCTGGGCGTCGTGCAGGCAGGGAGTTGATGAGACCAGCTGAAGCTTGTCAGCTCGTTTAAGGCCTCTATAAAAACTCCCAGCTTCATTAGGTGTTTGCTCATGCCTGGACCCAGACCTGTGTGGACTGTCTAGGGAGAGTGAACCCCTGTGCGGTGAGACAAAGCCTGTGTGGCTATTTGTTTGGACATTTACTAAACCAGGGACTTAGGGACTAGGACAGCACCAGGCTGATCCCAGTTGTTAGTTAGGGAAACCTGCATGTTTAGTCAGAGGTCAAGCTGACCAGGATTTATTTTGTTTATGTTTCTTTTTGCTTTGCTGTGTTTTTGTCACTGTAAATAGAGAAATAAACCGCACCTTTTGATCTTGAAAACCACAACCTCCGTCTGCTGGGCCTGTTTTTGTGTGGGGAGCCCATCCAGGGGGTCACACACACCCGCTACCGAGCTAACCCCCTCACAGTATGTACAGTATGTGCTTTCTGTCCTGTTGCATGTATTGTGTACATGTTTCTGATGCACACCCTGGCCGTGGTTGTCATAGTAATGGAAAGGCAGTAGTAGCAACATGTTAGCATTGTGAGCAGTATACTCTTCATTCACAATGGCTATTGGAGGATTCACATGCGACTCTGTGTTAGCTATCTGTAACATCAGCACAAGCAAATTACATAAGGATATTGTTACTGATGACTTCTAGCACTTACACTGATATTTACACCGCACAGCTCAGAACGATCACTTTATTATAACCAAACTATACATTTTATCAGCCTCAATCAATCTGTTTTAAAAAAACAGAATGAAAGAGAAAATATTAACTGTATTCGAAAAGTTTAAAGCGGAACTAATCCCGCAAAGTAAAATAATTACTAACAGATCTTTATTGTAGTAGAATTTATCAAAACTAGAGCAGACAGAATCTGGAGCAGCTGTACATGGCAACCAAACAGCTTCTAGCTTTCATTTTCAAAGTTTAACTGAACAAGCTAGAAGATAGAAGCTGATTGGTTGCCATGTACAGCTGTTCCAGATTCTTTCTCCTCCAGTTTTGATCAATTCCCCCCAGTATGTCTCTGTCTTCTGCCATAAAGTCCTCTAGTCGCCTGGTGATCGTTTTTTTTTTTCTTTTAAGACTTTATACAATGTCAGGTGTGCACCCCAATAGCCACTGCTACAGTATCTCACAAATGTGAGTACACCCCTCACAATGTGGAAATCACCATAGTCCTGGCTAAAATGTCATTCTGGGTACAATGTAACCTATTCCTGATGCCGGCAGTGAAGGTGAGACGGTCCCTTGAGTGCTGTGCCGGAAGAAGATGACACTGGGGCACTGAGAGATATATTTATATTGTGATCTGTGCTCATCCTGGGAGAGATGATGTCATCTGGTGACATTAGTGCTGTCACAAGTCATCTCATCAGAAGATGCAAGACACCATACACATTCCCAGATGTGTTTCTAATGCTCCTTCATCTGATGTTGGCGCAGGAGCAGGAGATCTGCATGAGATTCAGTAGCCGGATTCTGAGCAGTCAGTTTTTTTCTTTTATTTCTGTTCAAATTCTCATAAATTGAAATAGATACCTAAATAAATAGAGAATGTACACACACTGGCCACTTTATTAGGAACACCTGTTCAATTGCTTGGTAACACAAATTACTAACTAGCCAATCACATGGCAGCAACTCAATGCATTTAGACAACTAGACATGGTAAAGACGACTTGCTGAAGTTCAAACCGAGCACCAGAATGGGGAAGAAAGGGGATTTAAGTGACTTCGAAAGTGACTTAGTTGTTGGTGCCAGAGGAGCTGATCTGAGTATTTCAAAAAATGCTGATCTACTGGGATTTCCACACACAACCATCTCTAGGGTTTACAGAGAATGATCCAAAAAAGAGAAAATATCCAGTGAGCGGCAGTTGTGTGGTAGAAAATACTTTGTTGATGTCAGAGGAGAATGCAAGGATGTGGCAAAGGACGGTCAAGTGTCTTTGGCTAATCCAACTCCCACACAGGCTTTGCTTCCCCCCCCCCCCAACAACAGGCTAGGCAAACCCAAAGGGAAATTGTAAAAATGAGGAACAGAGGGTGCACTTTTCTGTTTTTGACCAGTGTAAAGCCTCATACACACGATCAGACTTCCATCGGACAAATCCGTGGAATTTTGTCTGAAGGGCGTTGGCCGTGAACTTGTTCTGCATACAGACGGCAGAACTTTTTCAGCCAACATACACGAAACTACGTTGTTTTTCAGCTCTTTATTGCCACCCTTTGGGCAACTTCTGCTAATGTTGTCTGATGGTTAGCATTGGTTCGGAGCATGCGTGTTTGTACTTTGGATTTTAGTCCGATGGACTTAGGTACACACGATCGGATAATCCGACGTAACACATTTGTTGTCGGACAATTTGAGAGCATGACCAGCCAACATTTGTTGTCAGAAATTCCAACAACAATTGTCCGATGGAGCATACAGACGGTCGGATTATCCGACAAAACCCTTCATCACACAATTGTTGTCGGAATATCCGATCGTGTATACGGGCCTTTAGTTTAAAAATAAATTGTGTTATTGCTGATTATAAATTGCACAGTTTTTCTGTATGATGCAAAAATTATGATTTTGGTACAAAGCATTATAATGTTATTTACAAATGAAATTACCGGTATGTGCTTTTTTGGATAATGTGTAAATATGATAAATGTGTAAAGATATTAACAAAAACAAAAAAAGGTCAAATATTAATGGTTAATAAAATAAAACAAACAAACAAAAAATAACAGGAAAATAATAATTGAATGGATAAGGAGAATAACGAGTTAACTAGGGCTGATTAGGGTAAACTAAGGGTTGATAAGGGGTTAAACAGGGAAACATATTACTAAAAGAAGCTTTTTTTTTACTTGTCATGATGCTTTAAAGTGATTGTTAACCCACTACAGTATATCCATACAATCCCCTCTGTAAAATAACATTATGTGCCCCAGTATCTGTGTTATATATGTACCTACAGTATATCAGAGCATCTCCCAGCGCTCACGTGACTCCTGAGACTGAGTCATGTGAGCGCTGGGAGATGCTCTAAAATAAGACAGAAATTGGCATCTTTTTACAGGGGGGAGGGCAGGCAGGATCAGCCGAATATTTTAGGTTATACAGGGGGTCACATTATACAGCAAAAGCACTGTGCTGTTATTCGTGCTTTAACCGCTTGCCGACCAGCGCACGTTGATGTACGTCGGCACAATGGCACTGCGCAAATGGGCGTACATGTACGTCCCCTTTAAATCGTGTCCTAAAGGGAGCGTGCGCACGCCCACCGCGTGCTCTGTGACTGTGCCCGCGGGTCCCGCCGACTCCATGTCCGCCGGTGTCCCGCGATCGTGACACGGAGCTGCAGAACGGGGAGATGTAAACAAGGCATTTCCCTGTTCTGCCTAGTGACATGACAGGGATCTACTACTCCCTGTCATCGGGAGCAGTGATCGCTGTCATTTCAGTGGTAGCCCATCCCACCCACAGTTAGAATCACTCCCTAGGACACACTTAACCCCTTGATCGCCCCCTAGTGTTTAACCCCTTCCCTGCCAGTGTTATTTACACAGTAATCAGTTCATTTTTATAGCACTGATTGCTGTATAAATGACAATGGTCCCAAAATAGTGTCCGATGTGTCCGCCATAATGTCGCAGTCATGATAAAAATCGTAGATCGCCGCCATTACTAATAGATAAAAAATAATAAAAAAATGCCATAAATCTATCCCCTATTTTATAGACGCTATAACTTATAACTATAAACCAATTAATATACGCTTATTGCGATTTTTTTTTTTTTTTTTTTTTACCAAAAATATGTAGAAGAATACATATCGGCCTAAACTGAGAAAGAAATTCTTTTTTTTTCATATATTTTTGGGGGATATTTCTTATAGCAAAAAGTAAAAAATATTGCTTTTTTTTAAAAAATTGTCTTTTTTGTTTATAGTGCAAAAAATAAAAACTGCAGAGATAATCAAATACCACCAAAAGAAAGCTCTATTTGTAAGAAAAAAAGGACGTCAATATTGTTTGGGTGCAACGGCGCACGGCCGCGCAATTGTCAGTTAAAGCGACGCAGTGCCGTATCGCAAAAAGTGCTATGGTCAGGAAGGGGGTAAATTCTTCGGGGCTGAAGTGGTTAAGTGAACGAGGATCTTTCTTTTTTATTTTTTTTTTATTTTTATTTTTTTAGGGTAACAAAGGCTTTAACTGACATCATCTAAAGATTGAAGTTTATTGATTTGATCTGCAGATGAAAGAACAGAATGATACAAAAGTAACAATATGTTACATTGTATCTTTCGGTAGTCTAAGCAAGTGTTATTTATAAACATTGTCAGACTGCTTTTTTTTTCTTTACAGCTAAAGCTCGGTTTACATTGCTGCAACATGGGATCCGACTTGTGAGACCCCAAGTCGCATGACATGTCAAATTCAATGTTTCCCTATGAGAGCCATCTTAACTGATGTTGCACCGACTTTAAAGCGGTTGTATACCGCAAAATATATATATTTTTTTTGGGTTAACCTGCAAGGCAAAGGTATAATGAGCTAGTATGACTAGCATACTAGCTCATTATCAGTCACTTACCTTAGATCGAAGCCCCCGCAGCGGTCCTCGGACGCGTCCTCCGTCGAATCCATGATACCCGGAGTGACTTCCGGGTATCGCCGCTCCGGCGCTGTGATTGGCCGGAGCGGCGATGACGTCACTCCCGCACATGCGCGGGGAATGGCACGATCCCCGCGCATGCGCGAACTACCGGCAGTGTACGGCAGGCTCCCATTCAAGAGCCGCCGCGCTCAGTGCGCCTGCGCCGTTATCTACGGCGCGCATGCGCCGTAGATAGCGGTACAGTTTTTTTTGCAAATATCTCCGAGACTGTGTAGGTCTCGGAGATATTACAAGCACCTACAGGTAAGCCTTAATGTAGGCTTACCTGTAGGTGCTTGTACAAAATTTGGGTATACAACCACTTTAAAAAAGGTTCCTGCACTACTTTGGTCTGACTTGGGTGGGATTTTTAGCCTTTGTGCAAGCTCCTAATAGCATTCAAGTCGGAATGAAGTTGCAGTGCAAAGTTGCAGGCAAAGTCGTACAACGTTGCCATCAGAGCAGTGTGAACTGAGCCTTGGGGGCCAATGCACACTGGCTTAAATGCTGCTTCTAGAGGAGTTTTGTATTTTGCCTGTAGAAGGAGCTCAATGTTACTGTACAGTATGTATCCATTGGGAGGTATTTTTTTAAGCTCAGTGTTTAGACGCAAAAAAAAAAAAAAGTCCTTCTGGTTAGCGTTTTTAACAGGAGCTTTTTGGGAGAAAAAACGCTAAACGTTCCTAAACGCAAAAATGCTCTATATGAGTGTGTGTGTGTGGGGGGGAAGGGGGGGTTTGCCAAGGGGACCATTTTTTTTTTTTTTTAAGGCAAGTGTGTATTGATCTTGAAAGCTGCCGACTTTCCCTGTGTACACAGCAATGCAGCTTTGATTGACTACAGCCAAATTGCTGTGTACTGGATGGGGGGAGCAGGGAAGCAGGACTGGACAGGCTCCACACATCCCGTGTGAAATGATAACCTTTTATTGGACGTGTGTAGCACACCCAAGGTCTGGGACTAGTTAAGCACAACAAACGCATATTAATGTTCCCTATAACATAGCAATTCATCACCTTTTGTGAAGTAAAGTTGTTTTTTAATCAAATGGCTGACAGGCAGAGTATTTATGACAGAAGAGACCCTACTGCCATAAATGCATCCTTCTGCCTGTCAGCTGTAACATTTACAGCCCTAATCAGCCCCCCGATGTGGCCGAAGGCACGTAATCGGAAGGAAGACCGGGCGAAGAAGGAAGCGTCTTGGGCCTGCCAGATCGTCCCAGTGCTGCACTGGAGGACACCATATGACAGGTAAGTCTGCCATAATGTACTAATATGCTGTGCATGCTATTACATATGGCATTACCCACCTGGGCGCCATAAAAAAAATATAGTGGATTTTACTTCCACTTTAACTGACTAAGCATAACAAAGGGTCGTGCAATGTACAAGAGTTATAGCAGGGCCATTATTAAAATAATGTTCTGACCCATTTACCTTGAATAGAACGTAACTGTAGGTAATATTGTAACCCAGTATTGTGACTGTAGTGCCATGGTACATTCTAAAATTAGGTAGATGGGGCAGTTGGAGTTAAAGTGGAGTTCTACACAAAAGGGGAACCTCTGCTAATCTGCTTACCCTCCACTCTGGTGCCACATTTGGCACCTTTGAGGGGGAGGGGGGAACAGGTACCTGTTTTTGACAGGTACCCTTCCCCACTCCTGGGAAACAGCACCGCGGCGCGTCCCTCGGAAGTTCAGCCCCCCTCAACCTTCCTCTGCCGCCAGGCCAGTTAGAAAGCGCAGCGCAGTAGGGTACCGGCTGTGAACCCCCGACAGGCTCCACTGTTGGTTTCCCTAGCGATGAGTGGTGGCGGCAGCACCCGGTAGCCGTTTAGAAAATCAGCTGGGGTGCCGACATTGTGGGCTCCCTGGACAGGAAAAGTGTCCATATAATAAAACTATTTTTTCTTCCCCCAGGCGGAACGCCTCTTTAACCAACGCTGTTTTCCACATTTCAGCTAGCTGACATGTTGGATGTTATGGCCATCTTTGGAGACTTGTGCCTCTTATTGGTTGGTGGGTTGATATTGCTGGCTGTGGGAGCCAATCATTTAGAACCCATTCACACTCAAGTGTTCCGTTGCAGCGTGTTAATGCACAACATGACTCACGTTGACTTGCATTGTGTTAGGGCAGCCTATCCATTATGAACGGGCTGCCAACTCCTCACAGCGAAAAGGCAGATGTGCATGACCCTTTTTTAATAATGCAACCCATCACAACAAGTGGTGAATCACAAAGCAGCATGCCTCACACAGAGTAGGTGCCTTGCCATACTTTGTGGCAATGCGTTTTAGTGCATGTTGCCACAACGCATGCGTGTGAATGATCCCTAATTGTCAACTAATTACATCTTTGTGCAGACATAAAATCTCCAGAGTTGTTGGCGGTCTGGAACAGCACAGAGCAAAAGGGATTCCACTCTGCGTCACGCTGCACAGGCTTTCCTAGGTGACATTCCTCTCTCTGCGATTACAGCTAATTATAGGAGAAGAGCAGAGAGAAGCCGTATATGATATTCTCCGTCATCTGCTGTGACAATCTGCGCAGTCCGGGGAATTCCTACCCCACACAGCCATTACTGCGCTCACTGAAAGATGCAAGCGGTGTTCCTCACATCTCTGGGAAACGTTTCTGAAGAACTGTGCGCTGTTTAAAAAACAGAGATCCTTTAAAATGCAGAAAAAAAACACACACTGCATAAATCACTAAAGGCAATGATCAGGGAGTTGATTAATTAGCATAAATAAGTCATACGTGTATGACATTTAAATCCATTTCTTTTTTTAATACATGTTTTTACTTTTTGTTATCCTTTGTTGCATCTCAGTTCTGCTGATCTCCTGCAGCCTCTTTGCATCCACTTTTTGTACACATGCACTCCAGCGATTGCTGCATGGCATTTTTTCAGTGAATCTTTCACTCTTCCCAGCAAGGTATAACACTGCCCTGAGACAAGTATGCCCCCAGAATGGAAGCTTTCGTCTCAAGCTTCCTGCGCAGATATACTTAATCCTGGCCGATTGCCTTTGAAGTGCTTACTGTTCATGTCTTCTGCTACATTTGAGTTCTAGTTCATAGCCTCAGTTTTTTATGTCGTATATGTAGCACGACCCCCGCTACATATAGCTAAGATGTTCTGAACCAGGATAAAAGAATAGACTTTTGCTATGCTGTATGTAAGAAGGTGGGGGGATCACAGGCACATGCTTATGCATAACTCCTAATTTTAAGAGATGAACAAGAGGGATATATTATAGGATTAAATATGTAGGCCAGGTTTTCTCAACCAGGGTTCTTCATGAGGTTCCTTCAGTAGTGAGCAGTGGCAGACTGATCTCACACCTACAATGATCACCTATATAAGGGGGCAGATCTCACTGGTGGGCGACACGTCTGCACTGATCACCAATGAAAAAGGGGCTTTACTCTACTGACCTCAAATGTCAGGGGCCATTTTTCCACTGACCAACGTAACTGGACACAGTTCTACTGATAACTAGTGCAGGGCCGTCTTAATAGCATCATGAGCCCCTGGGCAAAGTAATGCACTGGAGCCCCTACCAGTCTGCCCCAATTTTCCGCACCTACTCCCAAGAATTAAAGTATAAATAGTTGATGGAATTAAATATATGTTTAATAGTACTTTAAAATTGATTTTATACAGTAAGAAAACATGCCATAAATCAAAGACTAATCAACAAAAAGGGCACAGTAATGAGGGTGCAGAAGGGCAGAGTACAAGGGTAGTCAGGAGGGCACAATACAGGTTCTGGGATGCTGCCCGGGCCATCCCGGGACAGCTTATTAAAAAGCGTGAATGTCCCGGCAAATCCGGGCTAGTTGGTAAGTATGATGTAATGCAAGATTATCATAGGGCCCCTATGCACCTGGGGCCCCTGGGCAATGCCCAGGGGTGCCCATGCATTAAGACAGCCCTGAACAAGTGTAAGGTGGCACTACAGTTTTCGTAGTTTGTTTTATATTTTGCCATTACTGTTTCTTTCATTTAATATTTTTTTCCATATAGAGCAGGGGAGCATTGTAAAATAATTTACTCTGGGTATCAGATAATCTAGTTATGTAATATTTTATATTTAAAACATTCTAAAAACTTACTGATGGCGCTCATGTACCGTGACGTGTAGGTATAATCTTTTTTTAGCAAGGGTTCCGTGATACTTTGAAATTATTTCAAGGGTTCCCCTGAGGTAAAAAGGTTGGGAAAGGATAATAAAGGCAAAGGACACAACCCTGACATGTTGCCAATTAAGGAGCCCATAAGCAATAATGCAAAAAAAAAAAATGATTGGTTAAACCAAATGGTTTTTGTAACCTCTACTTTCCTTTTACTGGCTTTTTTAAATTCACAAATGTAGTCATTTGTGAATTTGGTGGGAGGAAAGATTTCATGCAATAAATCACTTTTGGTATTTAAATACTAATAAACCAGAAAAAATGATCTATTTCAATATAGTGCTATATATATATATATATATATAAATATATATATATATAAATATATACACTCCCTGGCCATGTTATTAGGTACACCTTGTGCTAGTATCCGGTTGGAACTACTTTTGCCTTCAAAATGTGTGTTGGAAACATTCCTCAGAGCTTTTGGTCCATATTGACATGATACCATCACGCAGTTGCTGCAGATTTGTCGATTGCACATCCATGATGCGAATCTCTCGTTCCACCACATTCCAAAGATGCTTTATTGGATGAGATCTTGTGACTGTGAAGGCCATTGGAGTACAGTGACCTCATTGGCATGTTCAAGAAACCAGTGGTGAGATGATTGGAGCTTTGTGACATGGTGCATTATCCTGCTGGAAGTAGCCATCAGAAGATGGGTACACTGTAGTCATAAAGGGATGGACATGGTCAGCAACAATACTCAGGTAGGCCGTGGGGCCCAAAGTGTGCCAAGAAAATATCCCCCACACCATTACACCACCACCACCAGCCTGAACCGTTGATACAAGGCAGGATGGATCCATGCTTTTCTCTTGTTTATGCCAAATTCTGACCCTACCATCTGAATGTCGCAGCTGAAATTGAGACTCATCAGACCAGGCAACGTTTTTCCAATCTTCTATTTTCCAATTTTGGTGAGCCTGTGTGAATTGTAGCCTCAGTTTCCTGCTAGTAGGTGACAGGAGTGGCACCCGGTGTGGTCTTCTGCTGCTTTAGCCCATCTGATTTAAGGTTCGATGTTCTGATGCTCGGTTTGAACTTCAGCAAGTGGTCTTCACCACATTTAGATGCCTAAATGCATTGACTTGCTGCCATGTGATTGGTTGATTAGCAATTTGTGTTACCAAGCAATTGAACAGGTGTACCTAATAAAGTGGCCGGTGAAGGCATATTGTGACACATTAATGTAGCGATACCCCCAGCTAAGAGGGCCGCTGATATGATTTGTTTTGGACCCGTAGCACTCACTGTCAACCCCCAGCAATTGGCTCTACCCTCCCTTGGCACAGTTAGTAGGGGATGATGGAATTGTGTAACCTGTGACTCTTGGCAGCACAATCCCACAATAAAGGCACACAACAGTATGGTATGGCTATCACTAACCGTTTCTCCTGCACAGTAAATGACACAAACAACTGGTATACTTAACCCTGGTACTTTACTGAGAATAATGGTTAAGCAGATAAAACAGTATACATAAACATATGCAGAGCCCTGCAATAAAAGAGCATTTTAGCAGACAGACAGATATACAATCCTATGACAAGAAACTAACTGACCCCGCTGCAGCTCTTCTCCCTCGTGGGCAAGATGGCGCCCAGCAATGTCACTACTGCTAAGTCAGGCCTGACTGTACTAGGTGAAAGTTCTGCAGAGAAAGATCTTCGCTAGCAAACAGTGGTGCAATTCTGGAACAATTTGTAATACACAAGAATAAAGGAATTTGATAACTTGGTGAACACCAGAATAAGTCTACTAGCATTATTCTATGCACTGTCCCTCCGGTGTGCAACTGCAAACACTAACGTTAGTTTCGAACAACAGTTACTGGGTCTAGAGATCCTGTATTATTCTCATGAGCAGGTGCTCTCTCACCCAACCGTACCAGTCCGTGTCCGTATCTTCCGTTGCTGTGTCTTGGTACACAGATTCCACGACACCCGGGTCTTCGGTCCTCCTGGTAGTAGCAGAACAGCAGCAGGATGCGACGTCCCTCAGGCTCCTCAGTGGGTACGGAAGGCTCTTTGGAGTTTTTTCAGCAGACTCAGCACAGAGTTCCACTTGCTGGGTGGGTGGTGTCCAAAGAGACCGCACTCCGGTCCGCCCCCTGGTTAAATACCCTGCCCCAGCAGTCCTTGCGTGGGGAAATGCATCCTGGGTATGGTAGTCTCTGGGCCTTAAAGCAAACACCCGCTACATTAATAAGGGGATAAATATGCACTTAGCGCTGTACTGAACTAGATCATTTGTTTTGGTTTATTTATATTTTACTTGAACCACTTGAGCTCCGGAAGGTTTTACCCCCTTCATGACCGGGCCATTTTTTGCTATTTAGCACTGCGCTATTTTAACTGGTAATTGCACAATCATGCAACATTGTACCCAAATGAAATTTATATAATTTTTTTTCTCACAAACAGAGCTTACTTTTGGTGATATTTGATTGCTACTGGGTTTCTTATTTTTTATTATATAAATGAAAGTAGATCCTAATTGTATATTAATTTAGTTTATGTTAACGTCATAGCGTCTACAAACTATGGCATATATACTGGATTTTTTTTAATTTTGTTTTTATACTAGTAATGGCGGTCATCAGCAACTTATAATGGGACTGTCATAGTGTGGTGGCAAATCTGACACTAAATCTAACTAACTGACACTGGCATCACCAGTAACACTAATACAGTGATCAGTCATATTACCATACACTGTCAGTGTACTAATGACACTGACTGGAAAGGGGTTAACATATATACAGAGCCTTGAAAAAGTATTCATACCCCTTGAAGTTTTCCACATTTTGTCATGTTACAACCAAAAATGTAAATGTATTTTATTTGGATTCCATGTGATGGACCAACACAAAGTGGCACATAATTGTGTGAAGTAGAATAAAAATGATAAATAAGTCAATACTTTGTAGAACCACCTGTCGCTGCAATTACAGCTGCAAGTCTTTTTGGGGATGTTTCTACCAGCTTTACACATCCAGAGAGGGAATTTTTTTCCCATTCTTCTTTGCAAAATAGTTTAAGCTCTGTCAGATTGGATGGAGAGCAATCTGTGAACAGCAATTTTCAAGTCTTGCCACAGATTCTCCATTGAATTTAGGTCTGGACTTTGACTGGGCCATTCTAACACAAGAATATGCTTTGATCTAAACTATTCCATTGTAGCTCTGGCTGTATATTTAGGGTCGTTGTCCTACTGGAAGGTGAACCTCCACCCCAGTCTCAAGTCTTTTGCAGACTCCAACAGGTTTTCTTCTAATGCCACGTACACACAATCGGATTTTCCATCGGAAACTTTTTGCAGGGATAAGAAATAGGTTGTTCCTTCTGTAGAGAGCCCTGTCTTGTTTGTTAACACAGAGCTCTGTGCTGTGATTGAACACAGCCAATCAGCAGGCCCTGGCCATGACTCATTGGCCAGGACCTCTGGCAAAATCCCACTGTGTCTAATGGGTCAGTACGGAGGCACACATGTACATGCCGTAAACCCAGAAGAGGTCAGCGATGTATAGGTACGTCACTGTGCCTGTACGGGCCCCCCATCCGCAGTACATGGTGGGTGGGCTGTCCGCAATAGGTTAAAGGATTATTAATATAGCTGCTTTGTTGGTTTGTCAGAATCATATTTATGTAGTGGGTTGATTGGAATAAGCTAATTATGTTTTTTGAGTACTCAAAAAGTGTGGTGCGGTGTAAATGATTGAACTTTTGGTACTTGGTCATTTTTTTTCATGAGTCTGTATTTCGGACCAAAAAGAGGAACAATTGAGAAAAGAGAGACAGTCCCTCCAAATGAGCCGCAGGTGAGAGCCATGTATGTTTGAGGGTGTCAGGAACTGGACTAGAATATTTGCAGCACTCTAATTGCAATGAAAGGATATAAAAAATACATCTACTCTAGTTCTCATAGCTGCAGTACAGCAGATAATTGCATGCTGCAAGATCATATAACAAATTGCTAGGAAGTAATATTTAAAGCGGAGGTCCGGCTTTAAAAAAAAAACAATTTAAAGTCAGCAGCTACAAACACTGTAGCTGCTGACTTTTAATAAGCACACTTACCTGTCCAGGTTGCCCACGTTGTCGGCCGCCCGAGGCAGATCTGTCCCTTGGACCGGGTCCCGGCGCCGCCATCCTCACTAAGGGAAACAGGCAGTGAAGCCTTATGGCTTCACTGCCCGTTTCCTACTGTGCATGCGCGTGTCGCGCGGCTATTTGTGAATGGGAACACTTATATAACACAAATCTAAAACACAAATATAAAACTTATTTTTATATTTGTGAATGGGAACACCGTCCTGTGTGTCCCAGAAGGCAGCGCGCCTCCATTTCCCAGGAGGCTTCGCGAGGAGAAGAACACAGAACTTTGCCTCAGAAGAGGAAGAGGCAGATTAGGACGATCTGCCTAGTAACAGCAATTTCTGGTAAGTATAATTTTTATTTTATTTTTTTTTGAGCCTTTTTAGCTATTTTTTTATTTATTTATTTTTTAGGGTGGACCTCCACTTTAACAATAATGTTCTACTTAAAGGGAATTCCAATTCTTACTTAAGGGCAACTAGACTTTCATATTATTATAATCCGTCTGTGTCTGAGATAGGTTAGCAGAAGGAGATCTGAAGCTTGGAAAAGGTTGTTAGAGACAGACCCCTCAGGGAACATTTTCTGACAGCTGGATCTTCTAGAATGGACTATTTTATGATGTATTATGCAAGATTTTTAACTCTACTCTTCAAAATTGAGCAGCCTGTCTCACATCAGACTTTGACATTTTACAAGCTGCTGGTGCCAGGGCTTGGACCAATTATATGCAGCCTTACAGAAAACTTGTGAAATAGAGAGTTTGATGATCTTGTAGAGACTATTGTATAGAAATTACCATACTTATTTTTTGTAATACATTTAAATAAAACACCTGCTTGATGACCGTTGAGATGAGCTGATGAAGAGTGTATATCAGGGGTAGGCAACCTCCGCCCTCCAGTTGCGGTGAAACTACAAGTCCCATGAGACATTGCAAGACCCTAACAATCATAGGCATGACTCCTAGAGGCAGAGGCATAATGGGATTTGTAGTTTCACCACAGCTGGAGTGCCAAGGTTGCCTACCCCCTGGTGTATATACTGTATAGTGTATTGTTTTCAGATCAGACCTAAAACAGACTGGGAGAGGAGCTGCCACTCAGACTACGCTACCATTGTTTTTTGCCACCAGCCATGCCTTTTAAGGGCGAATGGCACCCCCTTAGTGGTGGTTTACGGGGTGGGGCCCTGCAGATTATTATTATACAGGATTTTTATAGTGCCAACAGTTTGCGCAGCGTTTACAATGTTAGGGCAAACGGTACAATTACAATACAATTTAATACCGGAGGAATCAGAGGGCACTGCTCCTTAGAGCCTACAATCTAGAAGAGGGGGTCAAGTGATACAAAAGGTAATAACTGTGGGGGATGAGCTGATGAAGAAAATAAAAGTACAGTTATTAGGTGGAGGCAGGATAGGCGTCTCTGAAGAAAAAAGTTTTTACCTAAAAGTGGATAGAGTAGGAGATAATCGGACAGATTGGCGTGGGGAATTCCAAATAATGGGAGAGGCTCAGGAGAAGTCCTGGAGGAGATAAAAAGGGAACTAGAGAGAAGGAAGTCTTGGGAGGAATGAAGAGAGTAATTTGGTTGGTATTTTGAGCCTAGGTTAGTAATGTATCTGGGGGCTAGTGATGAGCCGAACACCCCCGGGTTCGGTTCGCACCAGAACCCGCGAACGGACCGAAAGTTCGTACGAACATTAGAACCCTATTAAATACAATGGATGCGAACGTTCGAATTCTAAAGTGCTAATTATAACAACTATTATGCATGTTATTGTCCTAAAAAGGGTTTGGGAACCCGGGTTCTGCACCAGGGGACATGTATCAATGCAAAAAGAAGTTTTAAAAACGGTCGTTTTTCGGGAGCAGTCATTTTAATGATGCATAAAGTGAAAAAAAAAAAGTCAAATATTCCTTTAAATATCGTACCTGGGGGGTGTCTAAAGTATGCCTGTGAAGTGCCACGTGTTTCCCGTGTTTAGAACTGTCCCTGCACAAAATGACACTTCTAAAGGAAAAAAAAGCCATTTAAAACTGCTTGCGGCTTTAATGTAATGTCTGGTCACGGTAATATGGATGAAAATCTTTAAGAAAAATGGCATAGCTACCCCATGACTAGCCCATTACCAGCCCCTTTGGGTCTTGTATGGATATTAAGGGGAACCCCGCACATAAAATAAAAAAGGCCCTATATACTCTGAACAGCCGTATACAGGCGGTGCATACAAGACAGGGACTGTATGTTTGTTCTTATGTAGAATGTGTTTGTAATTTTGAACAGGTACATTGTTTAAGTGTAGCTCCAGCCCAAAAATCTATTTTTAAACTTTTTGGAAAACATAGGTAAGGGTTATCGCCCCTGTAACATTTGTTTTGCTGTCTGTGCCCCTGTTCAGAACATTTCACCTCACTTTCCGTCCCAATGACAACTGTTTTTGAAATGTGGTGTTTTTCTTGAAACAAGGATTGCTGATAAAGCATCAGTACAGAGGAGACACCTTTCTCCCATATTAATTCTTACAGGAGAGAATTTTCCTTCCTAGGGGTAGATTTCCTCTCACTTCCTGTTGTCTTCTTGCGTTTGCAAGTAGGAGTCGTTTGTAAGTTGGATGTTTGAAAGTAGGGACCTGCCGTATATAATCTGCAGAAATAGGCCCCTTAGTTGGTGTTGGCACAACACTGTAAGCACTCACAGTTACTCTTGGTTGGTGCTGGAACGCCCTGCTGTCAACTATTATATCAGGAATTGTAATTACATATAATTGTTGAACAGTGGTAGTAAAAATTGGGCCTTTGATGGTGGTGCTGGTGCCACAACACTGTAAGCCCTGACAGTTACTCTTGGTGGGTGCAGCAATGGGCCCTGCTGTGAATTATTAGATCAAGAATTGTAATTGCATGCCCCTGTTGAACAGGGGCTGAAAAATTGGGCCTTTCGTGGTGGTGGTGGTGGTGGTGGTGTTGCCACAACACTGTAAGCCCTCAGAGTTACTCTTGCTTGGTGGGTGCAGGAATGGGCCCTGCTGTGAATTATTAGATCAATAATTGTAATTACATGCCCCTGTTGAACAGGGGCTGAAAAATTGGGCCTTAGGCACTGGTGGCACAACACTGCAACCCCTCACAGATACTGTACTTGGAGCACAGCAATGAGCCCTGTTGCAAAGTATTGCTTCAAAAATTGTAATGACACGCCCCTGTTAAACAGGGGCTGAAAAATTGGGCCTTAGGCACTGGTGGCACAACACTCCAACCCCTCACACATACTGTACTTGGAGCACAGCAATGAGCCCTGTTGCAAAGTATTGCTTCAAAAATTGTAATTACACGCCCCTGTTAAACAGGGGCTGAAAAATTGGGCCTTAGCCACTGGTGGCGGCACCCATAAACAAAAATGATCTTCCAAGCTATCATCATCAATCGTATCATTGAGGACTCGGAGGAGGAGGATAGCCAGTCAACATAACAGCACAGGCACTCAGCATCAGCATCAGTCTTGAAGGGATGTGACATGTTAAAATCAATTAGTCTGTTATATCAGCATCAGGTGTGTGGTAGCTGGTGGTGATCCAAGACTGGTTCATCTTGATGAAAGTCAGTCGATCAACCGAGTCGGTGGACAGGCGCACCCTGTGATCCGTGACAAATCCTCCAGCAGCACTGAATGTGCGTTCCGAAAGAACGCTGGATGCAGGACAGGCCAGTAGCTCAATTGCATACTGTGCAAGCTCTGGCCAGTGATCCATCCTCAAGACCCAGTAAGCCAGAGGATTTTCGGTGGGGAAGGTGTCCAAGTCTGACCTTGCCCCTAGATATTCCTGCACCATGTTTATCAGACGCTGGCGATGGTTGCTGGAACCGATCATACTTTGGGGCTGCGGACTAAAGAATTGTCTGAACGCATCGGTCAGACGGCCACCTTCCCCACCGCTCCTTCTTTGACTGGCCGAAGCCTCAGCAACTCGTTGTCCAGGACCAGGAGTTTGTAACCTCCCAGTCTCTGGGAACGCGTTGCACAGACCTTTCTGCAAGGCCTCCCGGAGTTGTCTCATCCTCTGCTCCCTCTGCAACGGTAACATAAGGTCCGCAACCTTACCCTTGTACCGTGGATCAAGGAGAGTGGCCAGCCAGTAATGGTCCCTCTCCTTGATCCGAAGAATACGAGGATCCTTCCGCAGACTTTGCAGGATCAGGGAGGCCATGCAGCGTAGGTTTGCTGAGGCATTCGCTCCGGAGTCCTCTGGGTCACTAAGGACGACATGATCCGCAGTCACCTCCTCCCAGCCACGTACAAGTCCACTGGTTTCTTGGGACTGTAAATCATCCCTAAAAGACTGCTGCTGATGATGCTGAGTGCCAGCCTCCACCTCCATGCTGACACAATCCTCCTCCTCCTCCTCCTCCTCCTCCTCCTCCTCCTCCTCTTCCTGTGCGATGGGTGGGACAGAAGGAACACTGTCTGGGTAAAGGGGGCCTTGAGAGGCAAGGAAGTCCTCCTCTTCCTGCCTCTGTTCTGCCTCAAGTGCCCTGTCCATTATTCCACGCAGCGTGTGCTCCAACAGGTGGACAAGAGGTACAGTGTCACTGATGCATGCACTGTCACTGCTCACCATCCTCGTGGCCTCCTCAAATGGTGCCAGGACAGTGCATGCATCCCTGATCATGCCCCACTGGCGTGGAGAAAAAAAACCAAGCTCCCCTGACCCTGTCCTGGTGCCGTAGTCGCACAGGTACTCATTGATGGCCCTCTGCTGCGTGTGCAGCCGCTGCAGCATGGCCAACGTTGAGTTCCACCTGGTGGGCATGTCACATATAAGGCGGTTCTTGGGCAGGTTCAACTCCTTTTGCAGCTCAGCCAGGCGAGCACTGGCATTATAAGATCTGCGGAAATGCACACAGACTTTCCTGGCCTGCCTCAGGACATCCTGTAAGCCCGGGTACCTGCCCAAGAACCGCTGCACCACCAGGTTAAGGACATGAGCCACACAGGGCACATGGGTCAGTTGTCCCTGTCGGAGGGCGGAGAGGAGGTTGGTGCCATTGTCGCAAACCACCATTCCTGGCTTAAGCTGGCGTGGCGTCAACCACCTCTCGGCCTGGCCCTGCAGAGCAGACAGGACCTCTGCCCCAGTGTGGCTTCTGTCCCCCAAACACACCAGCGCAAGCACGGCATGGCATCTTTTTGCCTGCGTACTTGCGTAGCCCCGTGAACGGCTACGGAGCACCGCTGGTTCATAGGACAAACCACAGGAAGAGGCCATGGAGGAAGAAGAAGAGGAGGGGGTGGAGGAGAGAGGTGTGTCACAACCAGTAGTAGCATTTTGGAGGCGTGGCGGTGGGACAACCTCCAACACTACTGCACCTTGTCCTGCATCCTTCCCAGCTGCCAAAAGAGTGACCCAATGGGCCGTGAAAGAAAGGTAACGTCCCTGTCCATGCCTGCTGGACCATGAGTCAGCGGTAATATGCACCTTACCGCTGACCGCCCTGTCCAGCGAGGCCAAGACATTGCCTTCCACATGCCGGTAGAGAGCCGGAATAGCCTTCCGTGAGAAAAAGTGGCGTTTGGGAACCTGCCACTGAGGAACCGCACATTGCACAAACTCACGGAAGGGGGCCGAGTCTACCAACTGAAAAGGCAGCAGTTGAAGCGCTAGCAATTTAGCCAAGCTAGCATTCAACCGCTGGGCATGTGGATGGCTGGGAGTGAACTTCTTTCGACGGTCCAGCAGCTGGGGCAGGGAAATTTGCCTGCTAGAATCGGACGTCGGTGTACTGCTAGCAGAGTGGCCGCAAGTACTTGGCTGTGACACGCCTAATTCTACACCTTCATTCCTCTCAGTGCATGTTTCAGAGAGGACTGAAGTTATAGTGGGGTTGGAGATCCCAGCTGATGCGGTGCAAGGAGAGGTCCGCTTTGTTCTTTGGTGTGGGTCTTTGAGGTAGGCTTGCCAACGAGCTGCATGGCAGGTCAACATATGTCTGGTCAGGCATGTGGTACCCAAGCGGCTGATGTTTTGGCCACGCGATATACGCTTGAGACATATGTTGCAAACAGCAGCTGTGCGATCTGATGCACTAGCCTCAAAAAAGGCCCACACCAAGGAACTTTTTGAATGACGGGCAGAGGCAGCGCCCTGCACAGGCGGAGCTCTGCGGTGTGATTCCGTCGGTGTACTGCCCTTACGCTGGCCACCAAAGGGCATCCTGCCTCGTTGGAGATGTGCCTCCTCCTCATCCTCCTCCTCCTCCTCTCTCCTATTAGGCACCCATGTGGAGTCAGTGACCTCATCATCCCCTCCCTCCTCATCACTGGAGCCAATCTGGCAGTATGCTGCAGCTGCTGGAACATGACTGCCAGATTGGTGTCCTTCTTGAGCATCCCCTCTGTCTGCTCTCACCCTACTGCCTTCCTGTAGCTGGGTTTCATCATCAGACCCTTCGAAACGCTGGGCATCCTCCTGGAGCATGTACCCAACACTGTGCTCAAACAGTTCGGGGGACTCCTCAGGAGGAGGACATGGTGGGTCTAGGGAAGGAGTGACTGATGATGAGTCTGACATTGATACCAGGGAAGAGGACGCTTTGGCAGCTGCTTTGCCAGTACCCCGAGCCTGGGTGAGAGAGGATGAGGAGGAGGAGGAGGGCTTGGTCATCCACTCTACCAAGTCTTCGGCATGATGTGGCTCAACATGTCCAGCTGCCGAAAAGAAGGACAAGCGTGTCCCATGGCCATGTGCTGATGACAATGCACCGCGTCCACGACCAGCACTGTTGCCCCCAGACACAGAGCCTGCTTGCCCTCTTTTATTGCCTCCTGACTGTCTGCCTCTCCTTGTTTGCCTTCCAGACATTCTAATAGATGGCCTGCAGGGAGATGGGAAAAAAGCAATAAGGGCTACCTTCAGGTGTCCTTCTCTGTCCCTTTACTTAAGGATTTCTAAATATGGTTCAGGATGATTGCTTTTGCACAGAATAGCACAACGACAATTTCCCTGACTGTCCAAAAAACAAGGATTTCAAAGATGGTTGATGAGGAATGCTTTAGCACACTATAGCACAAGGAGAATTCACTCACTGTCCTTCCCAGTCCCTAGAAACAAGGACTTGCACAGTGAAAGAAACTGACACTCTCCCTACCTAGAGTTTTCTGTCCCTAGAAAAAATGTTTTTTTTAAGCACACTATAGCACAAGGAGAATTCACTCACTGTCCTTCCCAGTCCCTAGAAACAAGGACTTGCACAGTGAAAGAAACTGACACTCTCCCTACCTACAGTTTTCTGTCCCTAGAAAAAATGTTTTTTTTAAGCACACTATAGCACAAGGAGAATTCACTCACTGTCCTTCCCAGTCCCTAGAAACAAGGACTTGCACAGTGAAAGAAACTGACACTCTCCCTACCTACAGTTTTCTGTCCCTAGAAAAAATGTTTTTTTTAAGCACACTATAGCACAAGGAGAATTCACTCACTGTCCTTCCCAGTCCCTAGAAACAAGGACTTGCACAGTGAAAGAAACTGACACTCTCCCTACCTACAGTTTTCTGTCCCTAGAAAAAATGTTTTTTTTAAGCACACTATAGCACAAGGAGAATTCACTCACTGTCCTTCCCAGTCCCTAGAAACAAGGACTTGCACAGTGAAAGAAACTGACACTCTCCCTACCTAGAGTTTTCTGTCCCTAGAAAAAATGTTTTTTTTAAGCACACTATAGCACAAGGAGAATTCACTCACTGTCCTTCCCAGTCCCTAGAAACAAGGACTTGCACAGTGAAAGAAACTGACACTCTCCCTACCTACAGTTTTCTGTCCCTAGAAAAAATGTTTTTTTTAAGCACACTATAGCACAAGGAGAATTCACTCACTGTCCTTCCCAGTCCCTAGAAACAAGGACTTGCACAGTGAAAGAAACTGACACTCTCCCTACCTACAGTTTTCTGTCCCTAGAAAAAATGTTTTTTTTAAGCACACTATAGCACAAGGAGAATTCACTTACTGTCCTTCCCAGTCCCTAGAAACAAGGACTTGCACAGTGAAAGAAACTGACTCTCTCCCTACCTAGAGTTTTCTGTCCCTAGAAAAAATGTTTTTTTTTAAGCACACTATAGCACAAGGAGAATTCACTCACTGTCCTTCCCAGTCCCTAGAAACAAGGACTTGCACAGTGAAAGAAACTGACACTCTCCCTACCTACAGTTTTCTGTCCCTAGAAAAAATGTTTTTTTTAAGCACACTATAGCACAAGGAGAATTCACTCACTGTCCTTCCCAGTCCCTAGAAACAAGGACTTGCACAGTGAAAGAAACTGACACTCTCCCTACCTAGAGTTTTCTGTCCCTAGAAAAAATGTTTTTTTTAAGCACACTATAGCACAAGGAGAATTCACTCACTGTCCTTCCCAGTCCCTAGAAACAAGGACTTGCACAGTGAAAGAAACTGACACTCTCCCTACCTACAGTTTTCTGTCCCTAGAAAAAATGTTTTTTTTAAGCACACTATAGCACAAGGAGAATTCACTCACTGTCCTTCCCAGTCCCTAGAAACAAGGACTTGCACAGTGAAAGAAACTGACACTCTCCCTACCTACAGTTTTCTGTCCCTAGAAAAAATGTTTTTTTTAAGCACACTATAGCACAAGGAGAATTCACTCACTGTCCTTCCCAGTCCCTAGAAACAAGGACTTGCACAGTGAAAGAAACTGACACTCTCCCTACCTAGAGTTTTCTGTCCCTAGAAAAAATGTTTTTTTTAAGCACACTATAGCACAAGGAGAATTCACTTACTGTCCTTCCCAGTCCCTAGAAACAAGGACTTGCACAGTGAAAGAAACTGACTCTCTCCCTACCTAGAGTTTTCTGTCCCTAGAAAAAATGTTTTTTTTTAAGCACACTATAGCACAAGGAGAATTCACTCACTGTCCTTCCCAGTCCCTAGAAACAAGGACTTGCACAGTGAAAGAAACTGACACTCTCCCTACCTACAGTTTTCTGTCCCTAGAAAAAATGTTTTTTTTAAGCACACTATAGCACAAGGAGAATTCACTCACTGTCCTTCCCAGTCCCTAGAAACAAGGACTTGCACAGTGAAAGAAACTGACACTCTCCCTACCTACAGTTTTCTGTCCCTAGAAAAAATGTTTTTTTTAAGCACACTATAGCACAAGCACAAAACATACTGACACTCTCCCTACCTATCCTTCTCTTTCCCTAAACTAAAGGAATCCAGGTTAAGCAAGAAAGAAATAAAAGTCACTGTCCCTGCCTATGCTGCTCTTTCCCTGCTCCGGAACACACTACACTAGGCCGCCGTGCTGGCGGCCTTTTATAGTGTGGGGCGTGTACTAAACACCCTCAGCAATAATTGGCCACAGGCATCCTGCCTGTGGCCAATCATTGCTCTCCTCGCTGCCGGCGCTGTGATTGGCCAAGCATGCGGGGTCACAGTGCATGCTTGGCCAATCACAGCGCCTGGATGACACTGCGATGGCGTAGTGCATTGTGGGCCGTTCGCGTCACTCGAATTTGGCGCGAACGGCCCAAATCGTTCGATCTTCGTCGAACGATCGAACAGCCGATGTTCGAGTCGAACGTATGTTCGACTCGAACACGAAGCTCATCCCTACTGGGGGCCAAGTTGTGGATGTTTTTTTAAGTTATTGTTAGCATTTTGAATTTACTTTGTTGGATAAATGGCACCCAATGGAGGGATTGGCAGAGCGGAGTAGCAGACACTGAGCAGTTTGTAAGATGGATGAGTCTGGCAGCAGTATTCATGATGGACTGAATAAGGGATAGCCTATTTAAAGGTAAGCCAATGAGGAGGGAGTTTCAGTAGTCGAGGCGAGAGATGATAAGGAGTGAATTATTAGCTTTATGGTGTTATTGGTTATGACCTTAGGGGGCGTACTTTGGAGATATTGCAGAGGTTGAGGCGGCAAGCTTTGGAAAGTGATTGGATGTGGGGCCGAAAGAAAAGTCCAGGACTACATCTATCACCCTGGCATGTGGTGATAGGTTGATGGTTGTGCCATTGATCTTGACAGAGAAATCAGGGGAAGGGGCACGTGGGGGAGGAAATATTATGAGCTTGGTTTTGGGCAGGTTGAGTGATCTGTAGCCATTGAGCATGGACCGCACAGTATATTTTTCAACTCGCATATTTATATCAACACTTTATGGACAAGGGTGAGACAACCATAGATTTGGTGCCATACAAGTTGGAAATTAGTAGTGGTATTCCACTATTATCATATTTTGAGGGGTTGATGTCCTGTATGGAACTATGTTCTAATGTGTATCTTGCTTTTAAGTAAAGGTGGTGGTACATCCCCTATGTGTTTTAAGATTTCTATGGAATAAAAATTATTTATTTTTAAGTTGTTTGTGATGTTTTTCTGAGAGACCACCCACCTTTAAAATCCACTTTTTTCCTATTTCACGGATTTCCCCAGATTAAAATACTGAAGTTAGAAGTTGATCGGTTACCATGCACAGCTGCACCAGATTCGGAGTGCACCAGTTTTAGAAAATCTCCCCCAATGTCCCTCTTTTCATAAAACTGTTAAGAATAGATATCCGCTAAGCCAAGGAGAGCATTTTTTTTTTTTAGAGGGTCAGCTGACTGATAGAACTGCACTGTAAGAAGGACTATTGTGTATCACTGCACAACAGGAAGCAGCACCTAACTATATAATGTGCAAATAAGCTGCTACCTTGTACATAAATAAAAAAAAAATGATAACAGGAAATCACTGATAAGAGATGAAGAAATCAGATGGTACAAATATTATTCTCTAAAAAATGTAATTGAAACAATTGTACATTTGCGTTCAATTGTAACTCCACTTTTGTATAGGAAAAAAACAAAAAAAAAAACAATCCCCTCTGTGTGATCAATGTACATTACAAAGATTTTAACAAACTTTGTTGCAGATTCCTACCTGTTTCTGCTCTGAATGAATAGCATGCTTTTTGTATACTACTTCTGAAAGAGAGTGTCTGGTTCATTATAATCATCTGGTGCACTTTGTGTTCTATGAGAAATGTTGCACTGTCTGCATTCCTTTAGAAGTCATTTACCTTTGGGGAGTATCAGAGGATGCCTAAAATCTGACTTTTTTCTTAGTGTAGAATGCTGAGAAAATCAGTGAGCCAATCACACAAACCCGAAATTACTTTTTTGGAGGTGTTCTGTACACATATGGTGTACAGCGCTGCAAATTGAAATGAAAAAATGTATTTTTAATAACATTCAATTGCAATATGGTCTGTGTGGCAATTGTATATACTTATTTACTATATTGTTAAATGTGTTGGGACGCCTGCCTTTACACGCACCTTGCTTTGTGCACTGGTGCGCAGTCATGTTGGAACAGGAAGGGGCCATCCCCAAATTGTTTCCACAAAGTTGGGAGCAGGAAATTAAATGTCTTGGTATGCTGACGCCTTAAGAGTTCCCTTCACTGGAACTAAGAGACCACGCCCAACCCCTGAAAAGCAATTCCACACCATAATCCCCCCCTCCTCCAAATGATTTGGACCAGTACACAAAGCAAGGCCCATAAAGATATGGATGAGTGAGTTTGGGGTGGAGGAACTTGACTGGCCCGACCTCAACGTGATAGAACACCTTTGCGAGGAATTACAGCGGAGACTGCGAGCCAGGTCTTCTTGTCTACATCAGTGCCTGACCTCACAAATGCACTTCTGGAAGAATGGTCAAACATTCCCATAGACACACTCCTAAACCTTGTGGACAGCTTTCCCAGAAGAGTTGAAGCTGTTATAGCCGCGAAGGGTGGGCCAACTCAATATTGAACCCTACAGACTAAGACTGGGATGCCATTAAAGTTCATCTGCGTGTAAGAGCAAGCGTTCCCAATACTTTTTTACAATATAGTGTATAGATTTTTTATTTTTTTGCTATATATTTTTCCAGGAAAATGGAGTTGCCCCTTAAGATGTGCACCTGGAACGAGGGGCTTTGCTAGAGTGTAAAAGACCAGAATTTTTTCCAAGAATCTGAGCAGCCACTTCTTCCATAGAGGCCATATTCAACAAATAACGACTGAACTGTCAGAAAATGTCATAACTTGCATTACATTTAATGATGAATATTATTTAAAAGGGCACGTCGTTTTTCAAAGTAATGCCTACAGCACTTTTTAATGTAGCTATTTTATCAATTGAAAGTAAGAAAAACACAGGATTTTTTTTTTCTACTTGTTCTTGTGTTTTTACCGCCTGAGCTTTTAGTTGCCTCCCTTTCTACTAAATAAACAAAAACTAAAACTCGCGCTTATGGAGACATACAAAAATAAATGACAAGTGAAAAGAAATTATTATATGCGCAGCTGCTACAGCATAGGGCACTAACACCTTGAGAGATAAAAAATTATAAAATGCAGCGCTAGCGAATATAAATGTGCTCAATACAAACGTATGTGTGAATGTCAACCATCTAAACCTTTCGGGATGATGGTACACACTATTAGTGAAAAGATTATGCACCAATGATTGGTGTCACCAGAAATGCAGTGGGTGTAATACTAAATGTTACCACTAAAAAGTGATCAACTAAGTAAAACCAGAAAATATACTGTGCAAAACATTAAATGAACTGAACAACCAGGCAAATAGCTCTAGGAGTAATTCACAGTACTACAGATGGTTTTCAACATCAAAGAAATAATGTCCCATTTGCAACAGTGGTTGTAATATAGAAGGAAGGGAAAAAAAAATAATAATAAAAAAAAAAAAAAAAAAAAAAAAAATGCTTTAAAATAAAATAAAAGTCACCCAACATCCAACTTCTAGGACCAATAATGTTCGGTGAAATTCAACAGTTGGCTCAATAGCAGCAGAGATCAGAGGACCATGTGGGGAATAAAAAGAAAAAGCAACTTGTGAAGTACCGCTTAGGAACAGATTAACAATACGCTGTTATTGGGAAAACTCACAAGCCTTCAATGATAACCGAGCGTCAGTGTGTTCCGGGTTCACAACGGCGTGCGTTCCACAAGAACCGGAAGCAGCGTCACTGGTTCTTAGTGTTGACCGGAAATTTGTCAATGCATTTCGCCCCTCCTCCAGGGCATCATCAAGGTCCTTGATGATGCCCTGGAGGAGGGGCGAAATGCATTGACAAATTTCCGGTCAACACTAAGAACCAGTGACGTTGCTTCCGGTTCTTGTGGAACGCACGCCGTTGTGAACCCGGAACACACTGACGCTCGGTTATCATTGAAGGCTTGTGAGTTTTCCCAATAACAGCGTATTGTTAATCTGTTCCTAAGCGGTACTTCACAAGTTGCTTTTTCTTTTTATTCCCCACATGGTCCTCTGATCTCTGCTGCTATTGAGCCAACTGTTGAATTTCACCGAACATTATTGGTCCTAGAAGTTGGATGTTGGGTGACTTTTATTTTATTTTAAAGCATTTTTTTTTTTTTTTTTTTTTTTTTTTTTTTATTATTTTTTTTTTTTTTTTCCCTTCCTTCTATATTACAACCACTGTTGCAAATGGGACATTATTTCTTTGATGTTGAAAACCATCTGTAGTACTGTGAATTACTCCTAGAGCTATTTGCCTGGTTGTTCAGTTCATTTAATGTTTTGCACAGTATATTTTCTGGTTTTACTTAGTTGATCACTTTTTAGTGGTAACATTTAGTATTACACCCACTGCATTTCTGGTGACACCAATCATTGGTGCATAATCTTTTCACTAATAGTGTGTACCATCATCCCGAAAGGTTTAGATGGTTGACATTCACACATACGTTTGTATTGAGCACATTTATATTCGCTAGCGCTGCATTTTATAATTTTTTATCCCTTTCTACTAAGATCTCCCTAATTTATTCCTTGCCCCAGGCCGATGTCCTAAAGCGGCTCGGGTCACACGTACTAATGAGCGTTTGAACAGCCTGGTCATGTGATGCTGTTGTATGATCAGTGAAAACATTCCTGCCATAATTCAATTGCACAAATGGCGTATCCAACCGAATCAGATATTGTTAAGACTCAGCAAGAAGCTAGCTGAGCCTATTTGTCCACAGCTGAGGTGCTCCAAGCAGCGGCAGGCTGTTATCTACCTAAACACACATGTTTGCACTGTAAAAACCGCTGTAGACCTCAAATGTTGTTTTCCTTTTTTTCCTGCTGTAAATTAGAAGCAGAGATGGAGGCGATAATGATTTGAGACACAACAAAAAAATCCTTTCTGAACGCAAAGAAAAACCTGATCTCACACGGACTCCAGCATTATTTTAAAGTTGAAAAGTCATACAATTCCCAAGCAGTATATGAAGAGAACCAGTCATCGGTGGTCATCTGTAATACTCTGTCTGTACACCCTTGATTGGTTATGAAGCACTATCTCTCAAGCATGACTTGATTTTTTTATAACCTTACCTATTCCCTGTGACTGCAGAATGTCGGACTTTAATGGCCACACGTTCCGAAAATTGGATGAAAAATACCGCTTTCGAAGCACCCGTACAATAATTGGATCGTTAGTACAGAGCTTTCGAGAGCCGATCACTACAGTTCATCTGATATTATTCAATCGGACAAACACGAACATTTTTTCTCGTACACTACCAGATCGGACGATTTTCATTTAATCAGTACAGTTGTCATCTGAAAATTCAATAGAAATACAAATACACTACAACACATGACATCACTTCCAATTTTTTTATTCTGTCGTACGAGAATTTTCCTCACTTTAGTAACCTCTCCATTTTCGATATGCGCATATATATATATATATATATATATATATATATATATATATATATATATTATTATAGTAGGTGAGCATCATGAAACAGCCCAAAACTATACTTGTAATAACAGTTATTCTGTTTTCCTCTGGGGCTTGATCACATGATTATTGTAATAGCACTGACCCCGTTTCTACTAGAAGTTCTGAGAAAAACATGGACATTCGCCTTCATTGCAAGAGGTCATATGACATACTATGAGAGGGGAAACCATAAAGAACCACATATAACAAACATAGCAACTCATATAATCTTGTTATATTTGAAAAAAAAATATGTGCATACGTATGCATAGCTCCCAACCGTCCCTGATTTCAAGGGACTGTCCCTGATTTGGAACCAAGTCCCGCTGTCCCTCATTCCTCCTCATTTGTCTCTCATTTTGGTCTGATCCATATATTGTATATAAAATGCACTATTTATCTTTCAAAAAGTGTTCCCCAGTACTAAACCTTTCATCCAATTTCTAATTGCTGCATTTGTAAATACCAAAAGTCAATATAAAGGTATAGTAGTGGTAAAAAGCACTTGTGGGTTTAACCAATCATCTTTTTGTGCACAATTCTCCTTTAAGGGGGGCGTGACAGGGGGTGTGTCCTATGCCTTAATACTTTTGTTAATAGGTGTCCCTCATTTTCATTTCAGAAAGTTGGGAGGTATGCATATGTGTAAAAAAAAAAAAAAAATTGATCATACATTTAATTTAAGGTGGCAGACAAAAGCTCATATGTGTCAAGAGGTGGAGCTAAGACTCAGAATAGATGATTTGTTCTTCAGTATAAAGAGATGAGCGCAAACAAAGACATATATTACAATATTTACATGGATCTAATTTTCCTTTTTTTTTTTTGCAATTGGGAGCTATTTATGAAAATGGATTTAGTTGTTTGCCATTATTTTTATTAAATTTTCTATTCACTTTACAGCAGATTTCTTACAGAGCAAGCATGGATCGGGCTAAAAAATTATTATAAGAAAAATATTTACTGTATATTGCAATATCTAATCTGATGTGGAAAATTAGTGTCTCTAATGCTAACTGGTTATTGAGTAAAGGTATACAGAGGCGCACGTAAACAGACCTGTAAAGCTTTTCCCTGCTATTCTGGCATCATCCAGCAGAGGGAGACTTTATCTTATGTTCCTTTCTTTGCTATGAACCTTATGCCTTTCCAAGTGCTATTATATTATATTATATCTGTTCTGTTCTGTTCTGCTGATCAGTTGAAAATGTAACCTCCCAAGAGCCAAATCCGTTCTGAAATTAAATTCCCTGTAATTGAGCTTGAAATCTGTCAGAAACATTCTCTAAGTGAGGCCACCATTCTTCCAGAATGCATCTTGGTCTAAGAAAATTCCTTTGCCTTTTAATTATACAAGGCTGAACTTTTTTGTAATTCTCCTTTTGCTGTATATTTAGATAAAAATCGCTGTTACTCCATGATCATATTATATATATATATATAGCGTGCACTAAAGTCCATCTACTAAAATATAGTGAAAAAATAAAAAATATGTCTAGAATTCCACCCAAGAGTCCATATAGTGAATCCAATTTCAATCAGTGCAGACACCCAGAGCTCCCCAAGTATGGTAAATATATCCGCTTACCAAAAGTGGCAAAACACTTGTTGGCAGCTAATCACAGAGGTCAGACTCTTGAATTTGGCCACCAGGTTTGCACACATCTCAGGAGGGATTTTGTCCCACTCCACTTTGCAGATCCCCTCCAAGTCATTAAGGTTTCGAGGCTGACGTTTGGTAACTTGACCCTTCAGCTCCCTCCACATATTTTACATGGGATTAAGGTCTGGAGAATGGCTAAGCCATTCTAGGACCTTAATGAACTTCTTCTTGAGCCACTCCTTTGTTGCCTTGGCCGTGTGTTTTGGGTCATTGTCATGCTGGAATACCCATCCGTGACCCATTTTCAATGCCCTGGCTGAGGGAAGGAGACTCTCACCCAAGATTTGATGGTACATGGCCCGTCCATCATCCCTTTGATGCGGTGAAGTTGTCCTGTCCCCTTAGCAGGAAAAAAACACCCCCAAAGCATAATGTTTCCACCTCCATGTTTGATGGTGTTCTTGGGGTCATAGGCAGCATTTCTCCTCCAAACACGGCGAGTTGAGTTAATGCCAAAGAACTCAATTTTGGTCTCATCTGACCACAAGACTTTCACCCAGTTATCCTCTGAATCATTCAGATGTTCATTAGCAAACATCAGACGGACCTGTACATGTGCTTTCTTGAGCACAGGGGGACCTTGCGGAGGCTGCAGGAATTCAGTCCTTCACGGCGTAGTGTGTTACCAATTGTTTTCTTGGTGACTGTGGTCCCAGCTGCCTTGAGATCATTGATTATCCTCCCGTGTAGTTCTGGGCTGATTCCTCACCGTTCTCATGATCATTGAAACTCCACGAGCTGAGATCTTGCATGGAGCCCCAGACCGAGGGAGATTGACAGTTATTTTGTGTTTCTTCCATTTGCGTATAATCACACCAACTGTTGTCACCCTCTGACCAAGCTGCTTGGTGATGGTCTTCTAGCCCATTCCAGCCTTGTGTAGGTCTACAATCTTGTCCCCGACATCCTTGGACAACTCTTTGGTCTTGGCCATGGTGGAGAGATTGGAATCTGATTGATTGATTGCTTCTGTGGACAGGTGTCTTTTATACAGATAACAAGCTGAGATTGGGAGCACTCCCTTTAAGAGAGTGCTCCTAATCTCAGCTTGTTACCTGTATAGAAGACACCTGGGAGCCCGAAATCTTGCTGATTGATAGGGGATCAAATACTTATTTCACTCATTTAAAATGCAAATCAATTTATGACTTTTTTAAAAATAGTTTTTTTGGATATTTTTGTTGTTCTTCTGTCTCTCACTGTTAAAATAAACCTACCATTAATATTATAGACTGATCATTTCTTTGACAGGGGGCAAATCAAATGTACAAAAAAACCTGGGGATCAAATACATTTTTCCCCTCACTGTATATAACACTGTTAAATTGATAGGGGACCTAAGTGAGTAGGTGGTCTGACACCTTCAAAATACCACTACATTTCACATCGGTATGAGTGGAGGTCTGCAGTACAGGGTGCTCTGTAAATGTTGGGTGAAAATATAGGCTAAAAAATTAAAGGTTCCAACTTGAGTAAAACCTTTAGGCTGGGTTCACACTATTGCGAATTGGATGTGGGTTTCCCTGCATCCAATTTGCATGACAAAAGAGTGTGACCGGCTGTCAATGGAGCCGGTTCACACATCTCCAGGGTGGCCACTGAGCGCATTGAACAGGGGTCCTGTATGTCTTTGGCTCCTTTTTCAAGTCCGAATTCAGACAAAAAAAGGCCTGATTTGTCCCGGAAACGGAGAACAGAGACGCACCAGACCTCTGCTGTGAGCCACATCCATATCAGGTGTGAACCCAGCCTTAAACTTAAAATGTTGGTCTACCCAAAATAATTTTAAATTTCTTGGTGAGTTTAGTGGGCTCAGCCCTTGACTTCTTGTCTCCCTGCCATAAATCCTGACTGTTGTCCACACTAGTTTTTGGTGGCCCCATCCATTTCTGTGTGTCCCAGCATAGTGACCATATAGCATAGTGACCATATAGCAGAGTGCCCATTTACTCACCATGCTCAGATGTAGGTGCAGGCTTTCCTAACTTCCTTCCCCTGGAAACACACAGGGAAGATACGTTCCTCTGCTTCCCTCCCTCAGCAGCTCAGAGAGGCCACACCTTATGAGGCAGGGGTAGCTAGGTAGGTTATATGCAGCCATATGGGAGGTCCTCCACTGTCAGGGTCAATTCACACCAGATGAAGTGGGACTGCATTGGGAGGCTATTCTAGAGCAGTCCCACTGCAAGACACAGCAAAATGGCTTGTTTGATACGTGCCCAGTTCACAACAACACATTGTAGTGGTGTGCGGTTATATGCGCCCCAAAAAAAGTATAGCAGGCCGTACTTTTTTCCAGTGCTTTACAGTGCAAGGTAATCCACTGCCTCGCACCACTCTGGGGTAGAGATGCACGATTCTGGCTAAAATGATAATCACAATTATTTTGCTTAGAAGATAGATCACGATTCTCGCGGCGTAACATCTTTCATATTAAAAACAAAAAAAGTGGGCTAACTTTACTGTTTCGTTTTTTTTCTTCCCCATTTTTGGGGAAACGCGTCGGGTGGAGCATACATCCCTAACGTCATCACGTATTTGTTCATTGATGCAGTTGGTGTTTGTTCTCTGACTGATAATCCGATACTCTCTATTTTTTACCTTCGTTTTTTGTTCTTGTTTTTTATATATACATTTTTTTTTGAATTGTGGATTGGATGTGGACTTTTTTTGGTTTTGCTGTGATTTTATAATAAATCATTTGGAATTTTTCTGAAATATTGCACCATGAAGTCTTTTTCATTCAATCCCTTCCTGCTGAGTTGAATAAACTCCTAGGAGTACACCTGGAGCAATCTCTATCTCTGCTTACCTTGGATCCTGTGTGTTGGACATCTGATCGGCTGGTGGAGCGAGGAGAGATCCCTTGGGATAAGGAGCAGGTGGATACCTTCGGTGCCGGCAGGCAGATGCACACGCTCTTGAGACCTCTTTCACCCGAGGTCCCATCCATCTGGTAAGCGGCTTTATGATTATCACCTATCGTTGAATCTATATGGAATAAGAGCTTCCTTTGGATATTTCCTACCCATATGAAAATTAGTGGAGCTGATCATCTATAATAATACTTTGGTGGACACTTTCACACACATTGTTTAAATGAACATTGTTTGGAGATTTTTAAATCTTTGCAATAGAGGGGTTTTTTATATAAATCCTTTTTTCTACACTTTTTTTTATAAAAAATATATGTTTTTCACTTGTAAATTTTACACGAATGGGTAGGGGTACCATGTACCCCATACTCATTCACATAGGGTGGGAGGCTGGGATCTGGGGGCCCACTTATTAAAGGGGGCTCCCGGATTCCGAAAAGCCCCCCTCCTACAGACCCCGACAACCAACGGCCAGAGTTGTCGGGAAGAAGCCCTTGTCCTCATCAACATGGGGACAGGGTGCTTTGGGGTGAGAGGGCCGCAGGGTGCCCCCCGCCCCAAAGCACCCACCCCCCATGTTGAGGGCATGCGGCCTGGTACGGTTCAGGAGGGGGGCGCTCGCTTGTCCCCACTCCCTTTCCTGACCGGCCAGGCTGCGTGCTCAGATAAGGGTCTGGTATGGATTTTGGGGGGACCCCCACGCCGTTTTGTACGGCATAGGGGGTTCCCCTTTAAATCCATACCAGACTGAATGGGCCTGGTATGCCCCTGGAGGGGGAACCCATGCCGGGTTTTTATTTAAAATTTGGCGTGGAGTTCCCCCTCAAAATTCATACCAAACAGAGTGCGTGGTATTGACGGGGATCCAAGTCGGATCCCCGTTCATTGAAAGTTGGACATAAGTCGGCTTCAAGTCGCAGGACAAAGTCGGATCCAAAGTAGGACAAGTGTCGTGTCGCACTAGTGTGAACCCGGCCTAAAACGCACAGAAGTTTATCCCTTTGATCTAAGAAGGAAGCAATAGTTACAATGTTTCCTGTTAAGAACTTGGCAGACTGCCTGGATATTTTCTTTTGACAGCTGAGTGAGCAGATAAAGTCTCTCCACTTGTTGTATGAAAGAATCGGCAAGCTCTGCATTGGAGATCGTCAGGGGGGTTGAATCGAGATCACAATTTTTTAACGATTAATTGTGCAGCTCTACTCTGGGGCAGATTTACTAAAACTGGTGCACTCAGAATCTTGTGCAGCTGTGTATGGTAACCAATCAGCTTGTTCAATTAAGCTTTGACAAAAAACCTGGACGCTGATTGGTTCCTATGCATAAATGAGCCTGATTTTGCACTCCCCAGCTTTAGTAAATAAACCCCATGTGACATTTCAATAATGTTGGTTTAAAAAAAAAAAAAAAGTGAACTGTGCACCACAATCTGTGCATCGGCACTGCAGTGATCCCACTGCATCGGACCACACACCTACCGCTGCATTGTAACGTATTGCCTGGTGTGAATGGACCCTTAGAGCTGGCGTTCTGGCAGCTGGGATAGATCCTAAGAGCACACAGCTTTCCTGGAACATGCAACTACTGTGAGCAGCCTCTCCCTGGTTCAAGCCAAAGTACTGCAGTTCCAGTGGGGTCAGGGTGGCACACCATTTTCTCGAGCCTTGGATTCCTCCAGATGTATGCCTGTGTTACCAGAGCTACCCTGGACTTTAATGCAGCCACAGTTACTCTGATTAAGTCATGGATGCGTTATATAGTTAGTCAAGTTGAAAAAAAGACACAAATCCATCTAGTTCAACCAATAGAAAAAAAAACCTCCATATATACAATCCTATATCCACAGTTGATCCAGATGAAGGCACTAAAAACCTTAGACCATTCAGAGCATGAATCATTAATCACTACTCTGGCTAGTCTTTTAACCAGTTTTCTATCCATTTACGAGCTGATTTTTCTAAGCCTGTAGATCTTAACTTACACATTAGCCGTGTGTGGGGAACTGTGTCAAACGCTTTTGCAAAGTCCAAACCTACCACGTCAATAGCCACCCCTTTGTCTATGTTTTTGCTTACTTCCTCATAAAAAGAAATCAGGTTTGTTTGACAATAGTGATGAGCCGAACACCCCCGGGTTCGGTTCGCACCAGAACCCGCGAACGGACCGAAAGTTCGTACGAACATTAGAACCCTATTAAATACAATGGATGTGAACGTTCGAATTCTAAAGTGCTAATTATAACAACTATTATGCATGTTATTGTCCTAAAAAGGGTTTGGGAACCCGGGTTCTGCACCAGGGGACATGTAGCAATGCAAAAAGAAGTTTTAAAAACGGTCGTTTTTCGGGAGCAGTCATTTTAATGATGCATAAAGTGAAAAAAAAAAGTCAAATATTCCTTTAAATATCGTACCTGGGGGGTGTCTAAAGTATGCCTGTGAAGTGCCACGTGTTTCCCGTGTTTAGAACTGTCCCTGCACAAAATGACACTTCTAAAGGAAAAAAAAGCCATTTAAAACTTCTTGCGGCTTTAATGTAATGTCTGGTCCCGGTAATATGGATGAAAATCTTTAAGAAAAATGGCATAGCTACCCCATGACCCCCCCCCCTACCCCAGCCCATTACCAGCCCCTTTGGGTCTTGTATGGATATTAAGGGGAACCCCGCACATAAAATAAAAAAGGCCCTATATACTCTGAACAGCCGTATACAGGCGGTGCATACAAGACAGGGACTGTAGGTTTGTTCTTATGTAGAATGTATTTGTAATTTTGAACAGGTACATTGTTGAAGTGTAGCTCCAGCCCAAAAATCTATTTTTAAACTTTTTGGGAAACATAGGTAAGGGTTATCACCCCTGTAACATTTGTTTTGCTGTCTGTGCCCCTGTTCAGAACATTTCACCTCACTTTCCGTCCCAATGACAACTGTTTTTGAAATGTGGTGTTTTTCTTGAAACAAGGATTGCTGATAAAGCATCAGTACAGAGGAGACACCTTTCTCCCATATTTATTCTTACAGGAGAGAATTTTCCTTCCTAGGGGTAGATTTCCTCTCACTTCCTGTTGTCTTCTTTCGTTTGCAAGTAGGAGTCGTTTGTAAGTTGGATGTTTGAAAGTAGGGACCTGCCGTATATACTCTGCAGAAATAGGCCCCTTAGTTGTTGGTGTTGGCACAACACTGTAAGCACTCACAGTTACTCTTGGTTGGTGCTGGAACGCCCTGCTGTCAACTATTATATCAGGAATTTTAATTACATATAATTGTTGAACAGTGGTAGTAAAAATTGGGCCTTTGATGGTGGTGCTGGTGCCACAACACTGTAAGCCCTGACAGTTACTCTTGGTGGGTGCAGCAATGGGCCCTGCTGTGAATTATTAGATCAAGAATTGTAATTGCATGCCCCTGTTGAACAGGGGCTGAAAAATTGGGCTTTTCGTGGTGGTGGTGGTGGTGGTGGTGTTGCCACAACACTGTAAGCCCTCAGAGTTACTCTTGGTGGGTGCAGGAATGGGCCCTGCTGTGAATTATTAGATCAAGAATTGTAATTACATGCCCCTTTTGAACAGGGGCTGAAAAATTGGGCCTTTCGTGGTGGTGGTGGTGGTGGCGTTGCCACAACACTGTAAGCCCTCAGACTTACTCTTGGTGGGTGCAGGAATGGGCCCTGCTGTGAATTATTACATCAAGAATTGTAATTGCATGCCCCTGTTGAACAGGGGCTGAAAAATTGGGCCTTAGGCACTGGTGGCACAACACTACAACCCCTCACAGATACTGTACTTGGAGCACAGCAATGAGCCCTATGGCAAATTATTGCTAAAAAAATTGTAAGTACACGCCCCTGTAAAACAGGGGCTGAAAAATTGGGCCTTAGCCACTGGTGGCGGCACCCATAAACAAAAATGATCTTCCAAGCTATCATCATCAATCGTATCATTGAGGACTCGGAGGAGGAGGATAGCCAGTCAACATAACAGCACAGGCACTCAGCATCAGCATCAGTCTTGAAGGGACGTGACATGTTAAAATCAATTAGTCTGTTATATCAGCATCAGGTGTGTGGTAGCTGGTGGTGATCCAAGACTGGTTCATCTTGATGAAAGTCAGTCGATCAACCGAGTCGGTGGACAGGCGCACCCTGTGATCCGTGACAAATCCTCCAGCAGCACTGAATGTGCGTTCCGAAAGAATGCTGGATGCAGGACAGGCCAGTAGCTCAATTGCATACTGTGCAAGCTCTGGCCAGTGATCCATCCTCAAGACCCAGTAAGCCAGAGGATTTTCGGTGGGGAAGGTGTCCAAGTCTGACCTTGCCCCTAGATATTCCTGCACCATGTTTATCAGACGCTGGCGATGGTTGCTGGAACCAATCATACTTTGGGGCTGCGGACTAAAGAATTGTCTGAACGCATCGGTCAGACGGCCACCTTCCCCACCGCTCCTTCTTTGACTGGCCGAAGCCTCAGCAACTCGTTGTCCTGGACCAGGAGTTTGTAACCTCCCAGTCTCTGGGAACGCGTTGCACAGACCTTTCTGCAAGGCCTCCCGGAGTTGTCTCATCCTCTGCTCCCTCTGCGACGGTAACATAAGGTCCGCAACCTTACCCTTGTACCGTGGATCAAGGAGAGTGGCCAGCCAGTAATGGTCCCTCTCCTTGATCCGAAGAATACGAGGATCCTTCCGCAGACTTTGCAGGATCAGGGAGGCCATGCAGCGTAGGTTTGCTGAGGCATTCGCTCCGGAGTCCTCTGGGTCACTAAGGACGACATGATCCGCAGTCACCTCCTCCCAGCCACGTACAAGTCCACTGGTTTCTTGGGACTGTAAATCATCCCTAAAAGACTGCTGCTGATGATGCTGAGTGCCAGCCTCCACCTCCATGCTGACACAATCCTCCTCCTCCTCCTCCTCCTCCTCCTCTTCCTCTTCCTGTGCGATGGGTGGGACAGAAGGAACACTGTCTGGGTAAAGGGGGCCTTGAGAGGCAAGGAAGTCCTCCTCTTCCTGCCTCTGTTCTGCCTCAAGTGCCCTGTCCATTATTCCACGCAGCGTGTGCTCCAACAGGTGGACAAGAGGTACAGTGTCACTGATGCATGCACTGTCACTGCTCACCATCCTCGTGGCCTCCTCAAATGGTGCCAGGACAGTGCATGCATCCCTGATCATGCCCCACTGGCGTGGAGAAAAAAAACCAAGCTCCCCTGACCCTGTCCTGGTGCCGTAGTCGCACAGGTACTCATTGATGGCCCTCTGCTGCGTGTGCAGCCGCTGCAGCATGGCCAACGTTGAGTTCCACCTGGTGGGCATGTCACATATAAGGCGGTTCTTGGGCAGGTTCAACTCCTTTTGCAGCTCAGCCAGGCGAGCACTGGCATTATAAGATCTGCGGAAATGCACACAGACTTTCCTGGCCTGCCTCAGGACATCCTGTAAGCCCGGGTACCTGCCCAAGAACCGCTGCACCACCAGGTTAAGGACGTGAGCCACACAGGGCACATGGGTCAGTTGTCCCTGTCGGAGGGCGGAGAGGAGGTTGGTGCCATTGTCGCAAACCACCATTCCTGGCTTAAGCTGGCATGGCGTCAACCACCTCTCGGCCTGGCCCTGCAGAGCAGACAGGACCTCTGCCCCAGTGTGGCTTCTGTCCCCCAAACACACCAGCGCAAGCACGGCATGGCATCTTTTTGCCTGCGTACTTGCGTAGCCCCGTGAACGGCTACGGAGCACCGCTGGTTCATAGGACAAACCACAGGAAGAGGCCATGGAGGAAGAAGAAGAGGAGGGGGTGGAGGAGAGAGGTGTGTCACAACCAGTAGTAGCATTTTGGAGGCGTGGCGGTGGGACAACCTCCAACACTACTGCACCTTGTCCTGCATCCTTCCCAGCTGCCAAAAGAGTGACCCAATGGGCCGTGAAAGAAAGGTAACGTCCCTGTCCATGCCTGCTGGACCATGAGTCAGCGGTAATATGCACCTTACCGCTGACCGCCCTGTCCAGCGAGGCCAAGACATTGCCTTCCACATGCCGGTAGAGAGCCGGAATAGCCTTCCGTGAGAAAAAGTGGCGTTTGGGAACCTGCCACTGAGGAACCGCACATTGCACAAACTCACGGAAGGGGGCCGAGTCTACCAACTGAAAAGGCAGCAGTTGAAGCGCTAGCAATTTAGCCAAGCTAGCATTCAACCGCTGGGCATGTGGATGGCTGGGAGTGAACTTCTTTCGACGGTCCAGCAGCTGGGGCAGGGAAATTTGCCTGCTAGAATCGGACGTCGGTGTACTGCTAGCAGAGTGGCCGCAAGTACTTGGCTGTGACACACCTAATTCTACACCTTCATTCCTCTCAGTGCATGTTTCTGAGAGGACTGAAGTTATAGTGGGGTTGGAGATCCCAGCTGATGCGGTGCAAGGAGAGGTCCGCTTTGTTCTTTGGTGTGGGTCTTTGAGGTAGGCTTGCCAACGAGCTGCATGGCAGGTCAACATATGTCTGGTCAGGCATGTGGTACCCAAGCGGCTGATGTTTTGGCCACGCGATATACGCTTGAGACATATGTTGCAAACAGCAGCTGTGCGATCTGATGCACTAGCCTCAAAAAAGGCCCACACCAAGGAACTTTTTGAATGACGGGCAGAGGCAGCGCCCTGCACAGGCGGAGCTCTGCGGTGTGATTCCGTCGGTGTACTGCCCTTACGCTGGCCACCAAAGGGCATCCTGTCTCGTTGGAGATGTGCCTCCTCCTCATCCTCCTCCTCCTCTCTCCTATTAGGCACCCACGTGGAGTCAGTGACCTCATCATCCCCTCCCTCCTCATCACTGGAGCCAATCTGGCAGTATGCTGCAGCTGCTGGAACATGACTGCCAGATTGGTGTCCTTCTTGAGCATCCCCTCTGTCTGCTCTCACCCTACTGCCTTCCTGTAGCTGGGTTTCATCATCAGACCCTTCGAAACGCTGGGCATCCTCCTGGAGCATGTACCCAACACTGTGCTCAAACAGTTCGGGGGACTCCTCAGGAGGAGGACATGGTGGGTCTAGGGAAGGAGTGACTGATGATGAGTCTGACATTGATACCAGGGAAGAGGACGCTTTGGCAGCTGCTTTGCCAGTACCCTGAGCCTGGGTGAGAGAGGATGAGGAGGAGGAGGAGGGCTTGGTCATCCACTCTACCAAGTCTTCGGCATGATGTGGCTCAACATGTCCAGCTGCCGAAAAGAAGGACAAGCGTGTCCCATGGCCATGTGCTGATGACAATGCACCGCGTCCACGACCAGCACTGTTGCCCCCAGACACAGAGCCTGCTTGCCCTCTTTTATTGCCTCCTGACTGTCTGCCTCTCCTTGTTTGCCTTCCAGACATTCTAATAGATGGCCTGCAGGGAGATGGGAAAAAAGCAATAAGGGCTACCTTCAGGTGTCCTTCTCTGTCCCTTGAAACAAGGACTTGCACAGTGAAAGAAACTGACACTCTCCCTACCTACAGTTTTCTGTCCCTAGAAAAAATGTTTTTTTTAAGCACAATATAGCACAAGGAGAATTCACTCACTGTCCTTCCAGGTCCCTAGAAACAAGGACTTGCACAGTGAAAGAAACTGACACTCTCCCTACCTACAGTTTTCTGTCCCTAGAAAAAATGTTTTTTTTAAGCACAATATAGCACAAGGAGAATTCACTCACTGTCCTTCCAGGTCCCTAGAAACAAGGACTTGCACAGTGAAAGAAACTGACACTCTCCCTACCTACAGTTTTCTGTCCCTAGAAAAAATGTTTTTTTTTAAGCACAATATAGCACAAGGAGAATTCACTCACTGTCCTTCCAGGTCCCTGGAAACAAGGACTTGCACAGTGAAAGAAACTGACACTCTCCCTACCTACAGTTTTCTGTCCCTAGAAAAAATGTTTTTTTTAAGCACAATATAGCACAAGGAGAATTCACTCAGTGTCCTTCCAGGTCCCTAGAAACAAGGACTTGCTCAGTGAAAGAAACTGACACTCTCCCTACCTACAGTTTTCTGTCCCTAGAAAATTTTTTTTTTTAAGCACAATATAGCACAAGGAGAATTCACTCACTGTCCTTCCAGGTCCCTGGAAACAAGGACTTGCACAGTGAAAGAAACTGACACTCTCCCTACCTACAGTTTTCTGTCCCTAGAAAAAATGTTTTTTTTAAGCACAATATAGCACAAGGAGAATTCACTCACTGTCCTTCCAGGTCCCTAGAAACAAGGACTTGCACAGTGAAAGAAACTGACACTCTCCCTACCTACAGTTTTCTGTCCCTAGAAAAAATGTTTTTTTTAAGCACAATATAGCACAAGGAGAATTCACTCACTGTCCTTCCAGGTCCCTAGAAACAAGGACTTGCACAGTGAAAGAAACTGACACTCTCCCTACCTACAGTTTTCTGTCCCTAGAAAAAATGTTTTTTTTAAGCACAATATAGCACAAGGAGAATTCACTCACTGTCCTTCCAGGTCCCTAGAAACAAGGACTTGCACAGTGAAAGAAACTGACACTCTCCCTACCTACAGTTTTCTGTCCCTAGAAAAAATGTTTTTTTTAAGCACACTATAGCACAAGCACAAAACACACTGACACTCTCCCTACCTATCCTTCTCTTTCCCTAAACTAAAGGAATCCAGGTTAAGCAAGAAAGAAATAAAAGTCACTGTCCCTGCCTATGCTGCTCTATCCCTGCTCCGGAACACACTACACTAGGCCGCCGTGCTGGCGGCCTTTTATAGTGTGGGGCGTGTACTAAACACCCTCAGCAATAATTGGCCACAGGCATCCTGCCTGTGGCCAATCATTGCTCTCCTCGCTGCCGGCGCTGTGATTGGCCAAGCATGCGGGGTCACAGTGCATGCTTGGCCAATCACAGCGCCTGGATGACACTGCGATGGCGTAGTGCATTGTGGGCCGTTCGCGTCACTCGAATTTGGCGCGAACGGCCCAAATCGTTCGATCTTCGTCGAACGATCGAACAGCCGATGTTCGAGTCGAACGTATGTTCGACTCGAACACGAAGCTCATCCCTATTTGACAATTGTCTTTTATGAATTCATGCCGACTATTGGTTAAAATATTGTTTGGGTTTACCTATACAGTACTTTAAAGTTTTTGAAAAATTTGAAACATTGGCTTTAAAAAAACAGAACTCAACTCTTTGGGGACATGTGGGTCCTCACATTGCTGTGAAGAGTCCATGTTTGTGCAGTTATCTGTATTGTATTATTTATGCAGTGTATTCATGCTGTTTGCCATCCTGACCTTGTTTATCATTATGATTCCAACTTTGCACCTGTTTAATGAACTGCAAGTTAGGCCCCTTTCACACGGGACGGATCCGTGAGGATCCGCCCCGTGAACCTCCGCTTGCTCAGCGGGGATCGCTCCGCTGATCCCCCCTGAGCCGGCGGATGACAGGGCAGTCCCTGCACACTGTGCAGGGACCGCCCTGTCAGATCTCCGCTCTCCCCTATGGGGGGATCGGATGAACACAGACCGTCTGTCCGTGTTCATCTGATCCGCTCTGCAGACGGATAGGAAAATAGGATTTTCCTCCGTCTGCAGAATTGGGGGGATTGCGGACCCGGATGAGATCGGGTGTCAGCGGATGTTCATGCGCCGACACCCGCGATCTCATAGGGACCAATGTTTGTCCCTTTTTCATCCGTAAACAAACGGATGAAAAAGCAGACATACGGTCCGCATGTGTGAAAGGGGCCTTACAGTTAAGCCCCGTACACACGATCGGATAACCTATGGATTTTCGTCCGATGGATTTGTCCATCGGAAATCCGATGAAACTGTTTTTCATCAGTCTTGGCCACACACCATCAGTCAAAAAACCGACCGTTCCAAACGCGGTGACGTAAAACACTCTGATGAGCCGAGAAAAATGAAGTTTAATGCTTCTGAGCATGCGTCGACTTGATTCTGAGCATGCGTGGGTTTTTTAACCGATGGACTTGCCCATAGACCATCGGAAATTCCCATCGGTTTTTTATCCATCGGAAAATTTTAAAACAAGTTCTATTTTTTACAACCGATGGAAAAAAGACCGATGGGTACCATACACGATCGGTTGGTCTGATGAAAACCATCCATCGGACGGTTTTCATCAGTCAAACCGATCGTGTGTACGGGGCTTTACTCTCTGATCATTCTGCTGATTTCTCATCATTTTAAAGTTACAGCAGGTGTGCAGAAATGGGAGCTGCAGATCTCACTGAAAATCCGTTTTTCTTTCTCGTACATCACGGGACACAGAGCGACATAGTCATTACTAATGGGTTATATAGATACCGTCAGGTGCTGGCACTGGCAACTTCCAAAACCGGAAGTACCCTCCCCTATATAAGCCCCTCCCATCCGGGAGCACCTCAGTTTTTTGCCAGTGTCTAAGGTGTTGGCCAAGAAGAAACATGTGTTTTTCACTGAGCTTGCGTACAGGTTCTTTTGGGCCTCAGTAAGCTATTCCGGATCCGACCAAAAAAGCTTCATAGCTAAACGGTCGGTACCCGGGCCTTGCAGAGAAGAGCAAGGTTTTGCCTGTAATGCCTCTCTTAGGAGGGCTGGACCCTGGGATCCAGAGCTCTGGTCATACCCACGACCAAGATGTTTTCTGTGCAGGGTGCTATACAGGTCCAGGGGAGTGGAATCCTTGGGAACCCGGTCCCTGAAGGTTTGATTACAATGCCTGCCGTGATAGGTGAAGTTTGGGCTTTTGTGGACCAAACAAAGTCCTGCGGCGGGGAACAGGTAAGTGGGGGCCCCCAGGAACTTGGTTCTATTGGGGGACCCCCAAGCCTAATTTGTCTTTCTGTCTGTTACCTAATGGTATTCCCGCAAAATTCTGTGCATGCCTGTAACTACTAAAAAAATGTAATAATTTTTAATGGTGGTCAAGAAAAAAAAAAAAAAAAAAAAAATAATTTTTTTTTTATATATATTTAAGATATTAGACTGCGGTACCTGTGTTTGTCCACTAGAGGCCGCTGTGGAATGTTTTCTTGTCATGTGGACTAGTTTCTTCTCAGCAGAGCAAGTCCAGGCAGATGGTGAGTTCTCTTATGGGAAACTGCTTCCTCTGCCATGTTGCAATGCTCGTCCATCCCCCGGCCTGCGGCAAAGAGGGGCCCTGGCTCTTGTCCCTAGTCTCCATTTTTCAAAATTAGCGCCGAAGGCGCACGTGGCCGCGCGTGTGCGCGTGCACGCGCCTCTATATATAGAGGTGAGCCAGGAAAGGGGGCGGAGCCTGGGGGATGACGCTCTGTGTGCGCCGCAGCGCTTCTGCGCATGTGCGGGCGTCCCAGCATGTAAAAACCACAGTTTTGTGTGGTGAGCTGGCTATGAAGTACAGAGACAGAGCTGGCAACATTTAAAAAAGGGCATACAGCAAGCGGTTGATACAGGCATCCCCTAGAAAGGCACATTAGTAGACACCAACTGTGATATAGCAGCAATTGTGCTAGACTATTCTCAGTAAAAGTGGTGTATTACGGCTGGAATACCTCAGCTTTAGGCTTAGGAATATGCCGTCCAGAAGCTCCGGAACTAAATCTTCCAGGAAGCGAAGGGGGTCTCATCGGGCTCGGAGGATCTTGGGCATACTTCTGCTGCACCAGTCTCCCCTGAAGTTCAGAGGTAAGTGACCGTAGAGACCCCGCAGGGGTACTTGGTACTGTGGCTGTCCTCAGTTCACCTGCTCCTGTGTATATAACAGAGGAGGTTTTTTCCTCAGCTCTGGGAGGATTAGAGAGAGATTGTCAACATTTATCGCTGCCTCCCTGTCAGGGAAAGCACGCCCGATCTCCGTCTCCTCCTTCAGAGTGCCTGTTAGCAGAGCAACAGTCCCATACAGGGATCGACCTGCCTGAAGGGGATCAGGATGAGGTTGATTCTGTTATAGAGGAATCAACAGTGGGGGAACCTTTTCTCAGCATCTCAAGCTGAAAGATTATGGGTTCAGTCTCTGACTAACATGGTCCGATCAGCATTTAAAAATGCACCTTGCGGAACCATCAACCACTACTGTATCCTCGTTGGGGTCGCTAGAAGCCCCAGACTGTCTGTTCTTTTCCACTTCACCCTTTACTGAAAGGGCTCATTTACCAGGATTGGGAACATCCTGAGAAAATATTTATTCCCCCAAGAGATTTCCGGTGGTCTATCCCATGGAGGATAAGTTCATCAAAAAAAAAAAAAAAAAAAATGGAAGGTCCCTACAGTGGACGCAGCCATCTCTTGTATGTATAAATCACTGACATGTCCAGTGGATAATGTCCAAATGTTCAAGAACCCAATAGATAAAAGATTGGAGTCCTTATGAAAATCTGCTTCTTTCTACAGCAAGCTTGGTGACACAACCAGCAGTAGCAGCTATTGGGGTCTGCTAAGCAGTGAAGGATCAGTTGAAACAGGTCTTGAGGGACTTGACAGATCAGCAGGCTTTGCCCTAGCTGATCTACCTAGAGCCTTAAGCTTTGCGGTTGACGCCATAAAGGATTCAGTCCATCAGGCCTCCCGCCTTACGCTGTCTATAGTACATATGCGTAGGCTTCTATGGCTCAAAAACTGGTCTGCTGAAGCTCCCTGTAAAGAATGGCTGGTTAGCGTCCCATTTCATGGTGAACGCTTATTCAGGGAAAACCTGGACAAATATATCCAGAAAATTTCCAGCGGTAAAAATACGCTCTTGCCGGTTAAAAGCAGAGTTAGAGGTCCCTCTTTAAGAGGCCTGCTTCTCCAGTCCCTGGGGCATCGGCTGTGTAACAGTTCCGACGGCCTCCTCGGTCAATTCCCGGGGGTGAAAAACAGGGACAATAGCAGGGTAATGAGAAACCCTGGGTCAGGGGAGGTACAAAACCTCCCCCAAAGTTAAATTCATTGAAGCCCCTCAGTCGGGTGGGGGGAGGACTCCAGTTGTTCGCAAGAGACCTGGCAGGACACGATCAAGACAGATAGGTGCTCTCCGCAGTATGTTTGGGATACAGTTTGGAGTTAAAAGACTCTCCTCCTTCCCATTTTTGAGGTCAAACGTGCCAAGGGATCCCCGGAAGAGAGAGTCCCTCCTGTTGGCACTAGAACAACTATTGCTCCAAGGAGTAATTATGGAGGTTCCCCTGGAAGAATGAGGGTTCGGGTTTTACTCAAACCTCTTTACAGTCCCGAAGCAAACGCGGACGGGAGGCCCATATTAATTCTAAAAGGGCTATACAAATTCCTGTATATCAGGACTTTCCAATGGAGTCAATCCGATCAGTGGCCACTGCCCTACAAGGGGAGGATTGGTTAGCCGCGATCGACATCAAAGATGCTTATTTGCGCATTCCCATCTTTCCAGTCCACCAAAAATGTCTACGCTTTGCAGTAGAAGGGCGCCATTTTCAGTTCAGAGCCTTACCCTTCGGTTCGGCCACAGCACCACGAGTGTTTACAAAAATTCTGGCCCTTTATTGGCCAATCTAAGAACACAAGGTGTAATGATAATGGCATATCTAGATGACTTGTTGCTGATAGACCACTTAGTGAAAAAACTAGACGTGGTCGTTCACAAGACAATCAAGTATCTGGAATCTCACGGTTGGATTATCAACCGAGACAAGTCACCCCTAAAAACCAGTCAAAAGTCTGGAATACTTGGGGCTAAGGTTGGATTCAGGCCAGAGAAAAATATTCTTGCCTCGAGGAAAGGTCTTGTCTTTGAAAGATTTGATCCACTTAGTGGGTACAAAAAAGACAGCCGTCCATACGCCTGTGCATAAGGCTGCTGGGAAAAATAGTGGCATCATTCGAAGCAGTACCCTACGGTCAATTCCATTCAAGGAATTTGCAGGGGGCCATACTGTCAGCCTGGAACAAAAAAGTTCAGGCCCTAGACTTACAATGTCCTTGTCCCCTTCCGTTCGCAAGAGCCTCCGTTAGTGGTTGGTTCCCCAGAATCTGGAAAAAGGGAAATCCTTCAGTCTGATTTCTTGGAAGGTGGTCACTACAGATGCCAGCCTTATAGGCTGGGGAGCAGTACTGGAGCAATAGTCTCTCCAGGGCAGATGGTCGGATGCAGAAAAGGCCCTGCCCATCAATCTCTTAGAGATACGAGCAGCCCGGTATGCCCTAGTAGCATGGACATCCAAACTCCAAGGGTCCCCTGTCAGAATTCAATCATCAGGGGGGCACCAGGAGTCGTGCAGCCCAGAGGGAAGTAAATTACATCCTGAAATGGGCAGAAAAATATGTCCCAGCCATATCTGCGGTATTCATTCCAGGAGTGGAGAATTGGAAGGCGGACTTTCTAAGTCGCCAGCAATTAGGCCCAGAGGAAGGGTCCCTTCACCCCGAGGTTTTCTGGACAATATGTCAGCGATGGGGAACATCGGATGTAGATCTTCTAGCATCCAGATTCAACGCAAAGGGGGACAGGTTTGTCTCTCGGACAAGGGATCCCCTAGCTTGCGGCTCGGATGCCCTAGTGTTCCCTTGGGATCAGTTCAAGCTGATATATGCATTCACACCGCCACAATGGTTACCTCGATTACTCCGCAGAATCAGGGTAGAAAAGAAACCAGTGATTCCGGTGGCTCCAGCGTGGCCCCGAAGAGCGTGGTACGCGGAGATTGTAAAATTTCAGTGGGGAGTCCTTGGACTCTCCCACGTCGTCCGGACCTGCTTTCGCAAGGACCGATATACCACCCTTCCTTACCAGCCCTAGGTTTGACGGCCTGGTTATGGAAGCCCACATTCTAAAAAAGAGAGGGCTCTCTAATCCTGTGGTATCTACCATGATCAATGCCAGGAAGCCGGTATCCAGGCAGATCTAATATAGAATCTGGAAGGCGTACATCGCGTGGTGTGAGGCCAAGAAATGGCATCCACATAAGTACGTAATAGGTAGGATTCTGGACTTCCTACAATGGGCTGTAGATAGGACGCTTGCCTTGAGTACTATCAAGGGTCAGATTTCGGCCTTGTCAATATTTTTTCAAAGGCCCTTGGCTTCGCATTCACTAGTCAAAGCCTTTATACAAGGAGTGATGCGTATTAGTCCTCCGGTTAATATTCCCATATGTCCATGGGATCTAAACTTGGTTCTGTCGGTTCTACAGAAACAACCATTTGAACCATTACAGCATATTTCTTTGGTGCTTCTCACCAGGAAATTGATTTTTCTAGTAGCCATTTGTTCGGCTAAAAGAGTGTCGGAATTAGCAGCTATGTCCTGTAAGGAGCCATATCTGGTTATCCATAAGGATAGAGTAGTATTACGTCCTCATCCAGCCTTTCTTCCTAGGGTGGTACCGAGGTTTCATTTGAACCAAGATGTGGTTCTTCCTTCTTTTTTCCCCAAACCTAGTTCGGTAGAGGAAAAGTTATTGCATTCTTTGGATGTAGTAAGAGCAGTTAAAGCTTATCTAAAAGCCACTGCTCAGATTCGCAGAACGGATACTTTGTTTATTCTGCCGGAAGGCCCCAGAAAGGGTCAGGCAGCGTCAAAATCTACTTTAGCCAAGTGGATTCGACAGGTCATAATACAAGCCTATGGCTTGAGAAGGAGACCGCCTCCGTTCAAAGTTAGAGCGCACTCCACGAGAGCAGTTGGAACTTCATGGGCAGTGCATCACCAGGCCTCCCTGGCTCAAATCTGTAAGGCCGCAACATGGTCTTCAGTACACACGTTTACTAGGTTCTACCAGGTGGACGTTAGAAGTCAGGAGGATGTCGCCTTTGGGCGCAGTGTGTTGCAGGCCGCAAAAGATCCTCATGTCTGATAGCGCTCAGCTTATATATGGTGTATCCCCCCCCTCATTGGGCATTGCTTTAGGACATCCCATTAGTAATGACTATGTCGCTCTGTGTCCCGTGATGTACGAGAAAGAAAATAGGATTTTTATAACAGCTTACCTGTAAAATCCTTTTCTTGGAGTACATCACGGGACACAGAGCTCCCGCCCCTCTTTGGGGACACTTATTGCTTTGCTACAAAACTGAGGTGCTCCCGGATGGGAGGGGCTTATATAGGGGAGGGTACTTCCGGTTTTGGAAGTTGCCAGTGCCAGCACCTGACGGTATCTATATAACCCATTAGTAATGACTATGTCGCTCTGTGTCCCGTGATGTACTCCAAGAAAAGGATTTTACAGGTAAGCTGTTATAAAAATCCTATTTTTTGATTGTCAAGCATTCGTCAAAAAATAAAATTTCAGTTTGGGGTGGACCACCTGTGTAAGATTGCCATTTCACATTTCATTCCGGCCTTCCTGGCTTACCAGGCTCCGCTCCCATGACAAGAAAAGGAGATGATAAACGATGGTTACCTACATTTAATGAGTTCAAAGTTGCTCATTTTAAAACTATTTCTTGCTTCTCATTAGGCTGGGTCACAGTTCTGTGTTTTTGAAAACTCTGTCATCAGCTGATCTTGGAGCATATCTGCAGCTGATGTCCCCTGGTCACGTTTTTGCATATGTAATTGTAGATTAAACCAGGAAGACATCTGCGCCTCGGACCACATCGGCATGCATATCAGAGCACCTTCTCGCTGAAGTAAAGTGGGTCATTAAGCATTTACTGTGCTCAGAGCATGTAAACAATTAGAAAATCTGCCTTACGCTTGGAATTCCTGCCCTGTGGCACTTGACAGCTTGTAACTGTGTTTACATATTCCACATTTTAATTAAAGAGGGATCCCGATCTATTTTCAAGCAGTTATGATGGCCACTTTCTTCTGAATCTTCTTTGCAGACAGATCTCCCTCCAGTTGTCCCCTGTGCTAGATATTTGGTTTTCCATGAGGACTGAGACCATATTTATAAAGAAGAACTTCAGTGCCCCTTAGCTTTGGCCCTGATCCCCCTCCTAACCCCCCAAGCACCATGTTTTTCATTAATCTGGCGCATACGCAGGTGTGCTGAAGGGTTGAGGGTCTCCACGCTGCCTTCAGTCCCCAGCAGAGCCCTGCAGCACATCTGCAAGTGTGCGGGGTTGTCTGCATGTAAGAGGGACCCAACTTATTTTTATGTGGCCGCTACACACAGCTGTGCTCCACCTGTATATACAGGGTTCCAGGGTGTCACGCAGCTGTTCAGTCCAAACCACATATTGTTATGTGCACGGATGTTGGTCCTAGACCTCTTCTCCTCATTCTCTTGGTCACTTCAGACTTATCCCCTTCCTGCCTGGAATACTTACACACATAGACCTATGTTTGACCCATGGTTCAGACAGAAGCTCCAGAAGCCCAACTGTTCACCCAGGGTCAGGCCTGGACTGGGACAAAAAATAGGCCCAGGCATTTTAGACTTAGCAGTGGGAGCGGTTGTAGATGGTATATTCGCTCAGTCTGCCGCATTGTAATATAAATGGTCACTGTGATATAAAGGGGACTGCACTGTGATGATTGCAGTGCCCCTTTACAGTTTCACAGTGCAGTCTCTTTTATATCATAGTGCTCCTAGCAATCACAGTGCCCCTTGCAGTCATGCCCCCCTTTTTTTCTAATCACAGTGCCCCCTTGTACCCTCTGCCTCCCCTGCACAGTCCTACCTTCAGCAGGGCAGAGGCAGGAGTCAGCCTGTGTGTCCTCTACAGCAGTGGTCATCAACCCTGTCCTCAGGGCCCACTAACAGGCCAGGTTTGCAAGATAACTCAAATACATCACAGGTGATATCATTTGCTGCTCAGTGATTGCAGTATTCTAGTCTGCATCTCCCCAAGGTAATACATAAAACCTGGCCTGTTAGTGGGCCCTGAGGACAGGGTTGATGACCACTGCTCTACAGGGTCTCCTGCCCCACCAACGATGTCATCCTAGCTATCAGTAGGGCAGGGAGGAGCTGCAGATCTGGATCATATTACCAAGCTTGTTAATGTGAAAAGACTCCCGCTCTCTGTGCAGATCACCAGCTCCCTGCTCTACTGATAGCATTACATCGTTGGTGGAGCAGGAGAGGCGGGAGAGGAGCCACAAGCAAGGGCCACATAGTGAGAGATGAGCAGTGACCGCTGTCTGTGTTAGCCCTGTCCGGACAGCAGTCGTTGCTTACCTCCCGCTGTGTGGCCCTGTCATTAATGGTCTACTCTTACATGCCCAGTGCACATGTAACATGAGGGCCCTGCCCACCTGATGTACAGTATGCTACAAGGGTTCACTCTCACCGTCAGGCAGGGGACTCCTTTCCATCCATTGATCCACCCACTCCAGACTGACCAGGCTTGCACCAGTGAAGCACATAAATCTCTTCACTCCCAGGCTTTGGCTGTTCTTCACACCTCACTCCATCAGGTCACTACACAGTAATAAATGTGATGCAATAAAACTTCTTTACTTGTGTTAATAAGTAAAACAGAATAGTACACATATTGGTGACATACGTTTCAAAATCACGGCAATCATAAGATTCTTCAATAACAGCATCCGCTAGTAGAGTTGGCATACAGGAGTATTGTGGTACTTTTATCCAGAGTGTCTCTCTATCTCTCTAATCCTCTATCAGGTATAGTTCTGCGATGTGCCAACCTTCCCCAACAGGAAAGAGCACACCGAACCCACCGACGGAACCTCTCTTCATAAAAGCAATAACCCAGGAACCCAGAATCTAGGCTCCACCCACCTTGTCTACATGCACATGCCCAGACACGAGTGTTGGGATTTTATACACGTTACCAGACCCCAGTAGCATGCGCAGAATCCAGGGGATGAAAGTTATTCTCATTCAGGTGAAAAAAATGGAAGTACTGCACAAAAACATGATAAAGTTAAAAAATATATTGAAATGTGAGGGTGGAAGGGGGAATAGGCAGGGGAAAAATCTTATTTAGGGTGAAGGTCCACTTTAACCACACATATACTGTATATACGTTGTGGATTGCAAGTGGTTTGAAGATATCAGTCATAACCCTGGTACCGTTTTTTGCAGCTGGCGGCCGGCTTTCTCATGAAACGGGTTCGAGCAGCTCATGAGCCACTGGAACTGTTTTTTCAGTTCATTAAAGTGTATTTTTTCCCAAAAAATTGCATTTGCAAAACCGCTGTGCAAATACCGTGCCACATAAAAAATTGCAATGATCGCCATTTTATTCCCTAGGGTCTCTGGTAAAAAAAAAGTATAATATTTGGGGGGTTATAAAAAGCCTGCTCTTCAAGTGCCCAATTGAATTTTTAATTTAAGTCGGCTAAGTACAATCCAGGTCCATTAAAACAAAATGTATTGAAAATCTAATGCCGCGTACAGACGATCGTACATTCCTACAACAAAACCGTGCATTTATTTCCGACGGATGTTGGCTCAAACTTGTCTTGCATACACACGGTCACACAAATGTCGGAAATTCCGAACGTCAAGAACGCGGTGACGTACAACACGTACGACGAGCCGAGAAAAATGGCGTTCAATAGCCAGTGCGGCTCTTCTGCTTGATTCCGAGCATGCGTGGAATTTTGTGCGTCGGAATTGTGTACACATGGTCGGAATTTCCGACAACAAGTTTTGTTGTGGAAAAATTTGAGAACCAGCTCTCAAATTTTTGTTGTCGGAAATTCTGACAGAAAATGGCCGATGGGGCCTACACACGGTCGGAATTTCCAACAACAAGCTCCCATCCAACATTTGTTGTCGGAAATTCCGAGCGTGTGTACGCGGCATTAGAGTTAATTCACACTTGTGCGATTTGTCATGTGACTTTGATGTCAACGTTGCATGACAAATCACACACCATTCTTTTAAATGGCACTCATTCAGATCACTGCGACATAAAGTTGCAGCGACTTTGAAAAGGTTTCTGCACTACTTTGGTGCAACTCTTGATGAGACTCTGATAGAATGTAGAATCAACATTGCACCAAAAGTCACATCAAAGTCACGCTAATGTGAAAGGAGCCTTGGTGAAATAAAAAAAAGGTGTGCAAAGTCTTATGCCCCATACACACAATCGTTTTTCTTACCATTTTTTTTCTTGCCGTTTTTCACGTCGTTTTTTTTCATGTTTCCTCTCAAGCCTGTCTTGCGTACACACGATCATTTAAAAAAACGATCAAGCAAAGCGCAGTGACGTATACCACGTACGACGGCACTATAAAGGGGAAGTTCCGTTCGAATGGCGCCACCCTTCATGTTAGTAAAGTTTGTTGAGCGACGATTCGCTCTTTTCAGTCTCGTGCTTTTCAGTCCGTTACAGCGTGACGAATGTGCTATCTCCATTACGAACGCTAGTTTTACCAGAACGAGCGCTCCTGTCTCATACTTGATTCTGAGCATGCACGTTTTTTTTTCACGTCGTTAAAGCATACACACTATTGTTTTTCACGTCGTTAAAAAAAACGACATGAAAAACGACGTGAAAAAAGAGAGCATGTTCGAAATTTTTAATGGCCGTTTTTCACGTCGTTAAAAATGCTCTGGAGCATACACACGATAATTTTTAATGGCCATTTTTTTTAATGGCATTTTTAACGGCATGAAAAACGATCGTGTGTATGGGGCATAACAGATAGTTTCTTTAGAAAGCAGACACATCCTGAGTAGAAATGTGTGTCCCTTGCATATGTATGCTGCCTTTTCAGCTAAAGGGGGAAACGTTAGGGGGCAGTAAATCTGTGGCTCAACTGCATGGTTTTACCTCCTTCCAACTGCTGTTTAAATGAGACCTTATAGCTCCCCAGTCAGTAAAGCTGAAGCTCCCAGCTGGTTGGAGATCTTTGACTTATTTCAGAAGGGGACATTGGACCTCTGCAAAGAGTCTACTGCTTCCACACAGAGAGCAAGTCCTTCTTTGCAGCATGTTGGCAGGGGACACACTTTTCTACACAGGATGTGGGCGACTTCAATGTGTAAGACCTTGCACACCTCTTGTTTTGATATACACTGCTGCCTGATGCACATAACTAGACTGGTTTCTCTTCCAGGTGCTAGTAGTCCCACCCAAGCCTCTTCCACCATTCAGTTTATAGACCAGTCATTGCTTTTGCAAGCCTGATTTCATATTGCAGTTCTTGTGTTGGCAATGATGGATACAGTAGGCAATAACCCCTCGATTATTCACCACCTTTTCACTGGCAAATGCATTTTAGCCTTAAGCGTTTTTATTGCTTACACCAGTGTGTATCCTCCGCTCCCAGCATGCTGTCATTATAACTTTTTTTATGGCCAATCCCATTGAGCTGACAGTAAATCAGTCATACCAATGCCCCTGTGTTCTACCATCTTTCAGAAATCTGCCCTCTTAAACAACCTTGGTGGGAAAAATCTAATCTGCGAACACGTTACATGTGAGAGAACCCTTACCCTTACCCTTCCCTTCCCTTCCCTTGAATGCTGTTTCAATGAGAAGGACCCCCCCCTGAAGTCTTCTTTAGGAAACTGACACTTTTGGGGGTGTCAATCTTATTGACCCCAGGAGCGTCTGAAATCTGTGGCACTACATGACCCAATATCAGGGGAGGGCTGGCGGCCTTAGGCCTGGGGGGCAAGTCCAGTCAAGTGGCCCATTGAACCGCCGAATCAGCTCTCCATCCATGGCCCACCTGGTTTTTCAATGCAGCCTCACCAGTGCCCATCAGTGCAGCCAACTCCAGTGCCCATCAATGCAGCCTGATCACTGGGGCAGGTTACATGGGGTGTATGGGGGGAGATGGGGGGTCAGCTAGGGGTGTCAGGGTCTCTCATCTCAGCGATCTCAGCTCAGCAGGTCCTTGCACGCCACGGTCTCCTGGGGGGGGGGGGGGGTAATGCTCCTGATCCTGGGGTCAAGTTGCAGCCAGCGCCCAGCCCTGCAGCCCTGCGTCCTGAATCCCTGGCACGCTCTGCCTCTGCCTGCTTCCAAGAATCCGGTCCCAGGGAGTTGTAGTTTCCTCTGCGCTGCTGTGTTTTCCACCCACCGAAAGCTTGAGTGCGGACTACAACTCCCAAAATGCAACAGCTAGTGGTCGGCCACCATGCCATGCCCCCGGCCCGACTTCCTAGACCAGAATAGAAAAAAAAATGGTAGCGGGCAGCGGCTGCCGGCCATTTTGAATATAAGTTAGGGCGGCCTGGGAGGCAATTGCCACCCTGCCCCCTGGCCCAGCCCTCCCCTGCCCAATATCCACATCAAAACTTTTATTTTTTCCTCCTTCTGGATGGAGGAAGAGGCGGCAACCCTGTCTGCTTTCTATTGTGTTCCTTTGGGCACATTTTCCCTTGAAGTATGCAGAAATCCTTCTAAAGTGAGGGGAGACTCGTGGTTACTAGAACAGATGTCCTTATTGGGAGATTTTCTTCCACTTCCTGTTATGGTGACGACAGAAAAATCTTGAATCTCCCAAATTTTGGTCTTGGGTCAGTGGCCACCAAGACAAATCGAGAAGGTGAATCTGCCCAGCGGGGACCTAGACAGCAATAGAAACCTTACAGGGATTCTAAAATTTAAATATAGTTTAAAGTAGCAGGAAAGAACTTTTAAATTCCCCCTTCTCTTTTCTCCCCATGGCCCTGCATACCTTTTATCACAAAGCATCAGCTCCTCTCTAATGCAGAGGGTCAGCAAGGGGGATGAATTTAATAGTGCAGTGATGTCACCTGTCAGCATCCATTGCCCTAGCCATTGTCAGGGGGGATAGAGTCTCTTCCTATGGAATTGCATTGAAAATAAACGCTAAAAAAGAATATTTACACTGCGATTTGTTACAAAAGCTATGCAGGGCCATTGGGGAAATGGGAAGGGAGGATTTATATATCAGATTGGAAGTTCACTTTTCCTTCTACTTTAATGCCGCGTACACACGATCGGAATTCCCAACAACAAATGTTCGATGTGAGCTTTTGGTCGAATATTCCAACCGTGTGTAGGCTCCATCGGACATTTGCTGTTGGAATTTCCGACAACAAATGTTTGAGAGCAGGTTCTCAATTTTTCCGACAAGAAAAGTTCTTGTCATAAATTCCGAACGTGTGTATCCATTTCCGACGCACAAAAGTGCTGCGCATGCTCGGAATTAATTTGACGCATGCTCGGAATCATTGTACTTCATGTTTCTCGGCTCGTCGTAGTGTTGTACGTCTCCGCGTTCTTGACCATCGGAATTTCCGAGCAACATTTGTGCGACCGTGTGTAGGCAAGACAAGTTTGAGCCAACATCCGTCGGAAAGAAAAATACGGTTTTGTTGTTGGAAATTCCGATTGTGTGTACGCGGCACAAGTCTGTTTTTCCTATCATTTGTCACTGTGCAATATGGGACTTCACTAATAAGATTCAGTGAACACTAGATGGCAGCAGTATGAGCTGTTCGTAATCCTGGCGCAATGCTTCAACAATAACAGGATCAAAACAATAACGTTTTATTAATACATAGTATTATCAAATGAGTATTTTTACAGACACAAAAGAGCAAAGTGGAAGTAAAAAATAATCTGTAAAACTGTAAGCCCTCGTTATTACTGAGATTTAGGGGGCCATTTATAAAAGGATTAAATATTTTGAGGTTTTTGCACTAAAAAGATTGTGATCTTTCCTTTTATATAATAAAACATCTAATATTGACTTTTCTAGAACTAGCATTTTAACCACTTCAGCCCCGGACCAATACGCAGCATAAAGACCAGGCCCCTTTTTGGGATTCGGCACTGCGTCGCTTTAAGGCCCCTTTCACACTGGGGCGTTTTTCATGCGGTTTAGCGCTAATAATAGTGCTATTATACCGCATGAAAAATTCCTGCCCTGTAGCCTTCAATGTGAAAGCCCGAAGGCTTTCACACTGAAGCGGTGCGCTAGCAGGACCGCTCCAAAAGTCCTGCTAGCCGCTTCTTTACAGCGGTAAAGGAGCGGTGTGTTCACCGCTCCTTTACCGTGTGTTCACGGCTCCTTTACCGCGGGTGCCAATTGAAATCAATGGGACACCGCGGTAATACCGCCCACAAACCGCGGCAATAGCCACGGTTTGCGGGCGGTATTAACCCCTTTTCGGCCGCTAGCGGGGGTTAAATTCACCCCCCTATCGACCGCATACCGCGGTGAGAACGACGGTATAGCAGCGCTGCAAATCGCGCTGCTATACCGCCACCGCTCCTGCCCGCCCCAGTGTGAAAGGGGCCTAACTGACAATTGCGCGGTCGTGCGACGTGGCTCCCAAACAAGATTGACGTCCTTTTTTTTGCCACAAATAGAGCTTTCTTTTGGTGGTATTTGATCACCTCCGCGGTTTTTATTTTTTTGCGCTATAAACAAAAATAGAGCGACAATTTTGAAAAAAATTCAATATTTTTACTTTTTGCTATAATAAATATCCCCCAAAAATATATATAAAAACTTTTTTTTTTCCTCAGTTTAGGCCGATACATATTCTTCTACATATGTTTTGTAAAAAAAATCGCAATTGGCGTTTATTGATTGGTTTGCACAAAAGTTATAGCGTTAACAAAATAGGGGGTAGTTTTATGGCATTTTTATTGAGTGAGTGAGTGAATAACTTGTATAGCGCTACAAATGCGAACTAAATCGCCTCAAGGCGCTTTGCATCCAGTGACATCCTGACCCTTCAGAATAGGTGGGTCTTAAGTTTTTTCCTGAAGGCCCGGTGGTTTTCTTCCATGCGGATGTTGGTGGGTAGAGCGTTCCATAGCCGTGGTCCTTGGACTGCAAATCTTCGTTTTCCCTTTGATTTGTAGCGGGACTTGGGGATGTGAAGGAGGTTTTGGTTGGTTGATCGGAGATTGCGATTGGGGGTGTAGTGTTTTATCTTCTCGCATAGATATTGTGGAGCGTTTCCCTGTGTGCACTTGTGGGTGAGACAGAGGGTCTTGAATGTGATCCGATCCTTTACGGTTAGCCAATGAAGGGTCCTTAGTGATGGGGTGATGGATTCCCAAGGTTTTTTTCCCGTTACCAGCCTGGCAGCCGTGTTCTGGATGACTTGTAGGCGCGAAATCTGGTATTTGGGTAGTCCGAGGTAGAGGGCGTTTGCGTAATCGAGTCGGGAGTTGATAATTGTTCCAACTACTACTGCTGTATCCTCTTTTGGGATGAAGGGGATGAGTCTACGTAGTAGACGGAGGAGATGGTGAGCTCCGCTGACTACTGATCCAATTTGTGCGTCCATCGACATCTCTGAGTCAAAGATGACTCCGAGACTTTTGACTTTGGTGCTCGGGGTAACGGTCTGTCCAAGGATAGTGGGGAGTGTCCAAGAAGTCTTAGTTTTTGTCTTTCGGTTTGCGTGGAGGAGAAGGAGTTCTGTTTTGGATCCGTTGAGTTTGAGGGAATTCTCAGTCATCCATTCATCGATCAATGTGAGACAGGTTTCCAATCCGTGATATTGGTCTTTTTTCCCGGTGATACGAAAGTAGAGTTGGGTGTCGTCAGCATATGAGTGGTAGCACAGGTTCTGTTTGCTGATGATTTTGAGGAGTGGGCGGAGGTAGATGTTAAAGAGCACGGGTGACAGGGGTGATCCTTGGGGGACTCCGCAAGAAATTGTGCGAGTTTCAGAGGTGAAGGCTCCTAGTTTCACTGTCTGGGAACGATTGTCTAGGAAGGATGCGAACCAGTGTAGGTCAGGGTCTGCAACTCCGGCTACTTCTTTAAGGCGAATGAGTAGAGTTTTGTGGTCTACTGTGTCGAACGCTGCACTGAGGTCCAGCAGCACCAGGAGACATGATTCTCCGTCATCTGCTGCTTCGAGGGTGTCATCCCATATTTTAAGAAGTGCTGTTTCTGTGCCATGGCCTGGGCGGAAGCCTGATTGTAGTGGATCCAAGAGTTTGTGGGTGTCCAAATAGAGTTGTAGCTGTTGTACTACTGCTTTCTCCATGATCTTGGAGATGGTGTTGAGGCTTGTTACCGGTCTGCGGTAGTTTGGGTCTTTGGGGTCCAGGTTGGGTTTCTTTAGGAGGGGTTTGATTATGCCTTGCTTGAGAGAGATTGGAACAATACCTTCTTTGAATGATTGATTTACGAGGTGTGTTATGGTGGGTGCTAAAATGTCGGTACATTCTTTCAGGAGTTTTGTAGAGATTATGTCATTTGGAGATGTGCTGTCTCTGAGGCTTCTGATTATATTTTTGGTGGTGTCGATGGTGATCGGGACCAGCGAAAATTTTGTCAATTGTATAGTGTTCATATTGATTTCCTCTATTTGCTTTGGCAGAGCAGGGTTGGTTGTTTTTTTCTGTTGAATTGATTCTCGAATGTTTTCGATTTTGTCGATAAAAAAGTCCGATAGCTCATTACAGAACTCTTGTGTTTCGTTTGCTGAAGGTTCTAGGCAGGTGGGGTTCATAGTTTGAGTTACTAGTTTGAAGAGTTCACGAGGTCGGTTTAGGCCTTTTTTGATGGTGTTTGAGAAATGTTCCTTTTTTGCTTTGAAAATTGCTTTGTGATATTTCTTAGTGAGTGCTTTGTAATTAATGTGGTTTTCCTTAGTTGGGTTTCTTCTCCAGGCTCCTTCGGCTCTTCTGCGTTCTTGCTTCAGTAGGGTAAGAGTGTCATTAAACCAGCCGGAGTTGTTTCTGCGAATGAGGGCCCTGCGTCTCGGAGCGACTGTGTCTGCTGTTTGTAGTAATGCTTTGTTTAAGGAGTTGAGTGTTTGTTCCGTTGAGTGGTTGAGATTTTGCGTTCCTATTTTATTTGATAGAGTAGTTTTGAAGAGTTCCGAGTGTAGTTTCTTCTGAGATCTTGTCCATTTTGTTGTTATTGAGTGTTCTGATTTTTGGGAGATGGTGTTGGTGGTAAGTTTAAATTTGATAGCGTGGTGATCCGTCCATGGTAACGGCATGTTGTCCACTGTGTTGATGTCCAGATTTTGTTTGAAGATGAGGTCCAGAATGTGCCCCGATCCATGCGTGGGGGCATTTATCAGTTGCTGCAGACCTAATTCTTCCAATTGGTTGATGCAGGAGGTGGCGATGGGGTCCTGAGTGGAGTTAGCCCAGAGATTGAAGTCCCCGAGTAATAGGAAGTTTTTGGTTTTTAAAGTGTATGTCGAGATGAATTCGGTAAAGGGTGTGAGGAGATTTGTCTTTGGTCCTGGCGGTCTGTAGCATAGCAGTATGTGAATGGTGTCCTGGGGTGTTGTTTGGAGTTGCAGAGTGAGTGTCTCCATGAACGGCAATGAGTTCTGTAGAGTTGGTTTGATGATAGAGAGGTGAGATTTGAAGATCACTGCTAGGCCTCCTCCTCTTTGTCCTGTTCTATGCTCAGTTAGGATGGAGTAGTTCTCAGGCACCAATTCTGTTAGGATGGTGTTACAGTCAGGTGTTAGCCAGCTTTCCGTGATAAAGAGGCAATCTATGTCGTTTTGCGTGATGAAGTCGTGAATTTCCTGTCTGTGCTTGACTGCCGATCTGGTGTTGATCAGGGCGCAAGCTATATGTTGTAGTTGAAGTGGTGTTTTCGTGTTTTTGATTGTCGATTGATCCTTAGCAGTTGTTCTTTTCGTAGTATTTTTTGGGTGGAGGTTGGTAATGTTGAGGCAGTATTCCTTAGCCTCTGGAGGGTGTCCGCTGAGTATTTAAAGTTGCACATGATGGGAAGAAAAAAAAAGGTGGTGGGATGGTGAATAGGGCCCAATGACCTAACCTCCCCCCTGTTGGTCCAGAGGAAGGCGAAAAACCCCAGCCGAGTCAGGCCAATTGCTACAGCAGGGGAAAATTCCTTCCTGACCCCTCGAGAGGCGATCGGGTAAACCCTGGATCAACTTCCTAGAGGTAGGAGGTGCCCCAGTGTGCTTACCAGGTCACCACACACGGGCCCGCTGGAGCGCGAAACGGGGAGAGGGTGATGGGATGGTCGGAGTTAAGCCGCAGTCGCTGTCTGTCCTGCAGGTCTAGTAGTCTAGAGGCGGGTGCCAAGATGGCGGCAGGGAGCAGTCAGCGGCTGCGGACAACGTGATGGTGAGCTGGGTGATCTGAGCTGGGGGAGAGTGTGGTCCAGGGAAAGCCCCAGGTCATCAGGTTTACGTTTGTTAGGGGAGCGAAAATGGAGGAGTCTAGGGAGGGTCCTGGATGGCCAGAGCTCCTGCCACACACGTCCGTTACCCTAGACCGTGCGTGTGGATTGCTCTGTGCAGCGGTGAGGTCAGAGCTCCTGCCACACACGTCCGTTCCCCTGGACCATGTGTGTGGATTGCTCTGTGAGGCGATGAGGTTAGGGGTCCTGTTACAACGTCCGTTTTGCTCGACCGTGTGTGAGGATCTGGGAAGATGGTGCAGTAGCGGTGGTCGGAGCTGTAGGTTGGGTAGCCTGAGTGCGACGGGTGGGGAAGAACCGTAATGAGTGGAGAAAGCGTTTTTAGAGGTTTTGTGAAGAATAGTGGTGGGGTGGGAGGGAGGGGGGGCAATATCAGTAGGATATATAGAATGAGAGAAAAAAAGTTTTTTTTTTTTTTTTTTTTAGTGTGTCAGTGATTGAGGCCAACTCCTGGATGTACCAAGATGGCCGCTGCTTGCCAGGCCGGATCTTTGCTTCGTCCTCCTGGCAGCCTTTTGGGAGTGATCCAGTGGGGGACACGGGCACTTGGTTAGTGAGGGGGTGCCATCCGGTGGTTTACCGGGTCGGAGTGATCCAAGGGGGCCGGGAGAGGGTGTTAAGGGCCGAGGCTGGGTGGCTCAAGATGGCCGCCGGGGCTAGGCCGAAGCCGCAGACTATCCTGTCGGGCCAGGAAGCTGCTAGTGCTGCTTCGGGAGCCCTCTGGCGCCTAGGCTTGGCTCTGGACCTGGGGGGGGGAGCGGCTAACTGAAGGTCCGGCTGTAGGAGAGGGGATACTTAAGTTAAGGCGGTGTCCGGCCGCAACTAGGCCGCAGCCGGGGACTTTCCTGACGGCAGCTGCGGGTGGAGGTGATGCCGAGTGCGGCGGGTGGCGGCTGGTGAGCTGGGCACTGTGCTGGAGCAGGGGATGCGCCTGTAGGGGGACCGATGCCCGATGGTGCTAGGCCGCAGCCGTGGTCTTGCCTGACGGCGACTGCGGGGGGGGGGTGCTCGGCGGCAGAGGGTTTCGTGATCGTTTTGTCTGTCCTTTCTATGAAGGGGTGGGGGGACCAGGGGGAGAGGAGGAAAGCACGGGGGAAAGCCAGGGAGAACTGGGAAGAGAAAGCAGTGCAGCCCTGGATGTCAGGAGCTGCTGTACGCACGTCCTCTCTCTGTCTTGTTTGTATTAATTTTTTTTTTTTTTACTAGTAATGGCGGCGATCAGTGATTTTTTTTTTGTGACTGCGACATTATGGCGGACACATCGGACACTTTTGACACATTTTTGGGACCATTGTAATTTTCACAGCGATCAGTGCTGTAAAAATGCACTGGTTACTGTGAAAATAACACTGGCAGAGAAGGGGTTAACCACTAGGGGCGCTGGAGTGTGCCTAGGGGAGTGATTACTACTGTGTGGGGGCGTGGCTACGAGTGAAACATCACCGATCTCCGCTCTGATTACACAGAGCAGAGAACGCTGACATTGTCAGTAGCGGAGCGGGGAGATGTGTTTACACTAACATCTCCCCGCTCCATGCCTCCGTGAGACGATCGCGGGGATCCCCTCGGCAATCGAGTCCGTGGGACCCGCGGGGAAGGCAGGGGGCAGTTAACCACTTGTCCCCCGCCCACTGTCAATAGACGGCGGGCGGAGGATACTCTCGTTCTGGGAGGACGTCATATGACGTCCTCCCTTTAAAACGAGCTAGGAGGCACACGCGCGCCGCCGGCGGCGCGCGTGCGCGGCGTTCACAAGGCCCCGGTGCGCGGCGTTCACAAGGCCCCGGTGCGCATGCCCGGCGGCCGCGATTGCCGCCGGGCACCCGCGATTGCCCGGGAAACGAGCAGGAAAGTGGATCTCTGTGTGTAAACACAGAGATCCACGTCCTGTGAGGGAGAGGAGACTGATGGTGTGTCCCTTGTACATAGGGACAACCATCGGTCACCTCCCCCAGTCAGTCCCCTCCCCCCACAGTAAGAACACATTGAGGGAACATATTTAACCCCTTCCCGCCCCCTAGTGGTTAACCCCTTCCCTGCCAATCACATTTATACAGTAATCAATGCATTTTTATAGCAGGGATCGCTGTATAAATGTGAATGGTCCCAAAAATGTGTCAAAAGTGTCCGATGTGTCCGCCGCAATATCGCAGTCACAATAAAAAATCGCAGATCGCTGCCATTACTAATAAAAAAAGAAATAAATAAAAATGCTATAAATCTATCCCCTATTTTGTAGACGCTATAACTTTTGCGCAAACCAATCAATACGCGCTTATTACGATTTTTTTTTTTACCAAAAATATGTAGAAGAATACGTATCGGCCTAAACTGAGGAAAATTGTATTTAAAAAAAAAAATGGGTATTTATTATAGCAAAAAGTAAAAAATAGTGTTTTTTTTCCAAACTGGACGCTCTTCTTTTGTTTATAGCGCAAAAAATAAAAACCGCAGAGGTGATCAAATACCACCAAAAGAAAGCTCTATTTGTGGGGAAAAAAGGACGCAAATTTTGTTTGGGAGCCACGTCGCACGACCGCGCAATTGTCATTCAAAGTGTGACAGCGCTGAAAGCTGAAAAACGGCTTGGGCAGGAAGGGGGTTTTCGTGCACAGTAGAGAAGTGGTTAAAGGGGACGTACAGGTACGTGATTGTGCCTGTACGAGCCATTCTGCCGACGTATATATACAGTGAGTGGTCCTTAAGTGGTTAAAAAGGAGAGGTTCTATAAAGACCAACTTTCCTTTCTGTACAGATTTCCTGCTTTCAATCTAGAAAAGAGACATTTGCAAGTGTAGCTCCCAGGGGGGGGGGTTTGCACTTCCCTCTTTACTCTTCCCCTGCAGCTACACCGGATCCACACTTTAAGTATGAAAATCCACTGTTTAATTACCTTTGGGTCTGCAGCGAGTTACCTCCCATGAGTGGATCCTTCAGCTCCGTTGTCTAGGTACACCAGTGTATTCAGGAATAAGGCCAATGTCCACACACGAGTAAAACCACTAAAACCTAATCAGCAAGGCTTTATTCTTTGTCTTACTTTTGAGTCAACTTGAAGAAAGTGAAGGCAGGAAAGTTGAAGATGTAGGGGAAGATTCAGGCACGCAACACTTAGATCCCAAATATATACACTCGTCGCCACTCAAGCCTGAGTGGGTATTGCTCACCCGGATAGTCCCTATAAGAGCAGTCCTAGCAGCCGGGATGGAGCACGGATGTCAGAGATGATGGATCCCCCTTTAGGCAGGCCTCTCCCCGAGACAGCAGTACCATCGCTATCTCCGCCGGGACTGATCTTCCCCTGGAACTCCTTACCTAAAGATGGGCCCCCTTACAAACGGGCAGCCTGGGGTCCTTCTTGGAAGCGTAGGCCCTTGTTAGGAGAGCTGGGCCTACGATGCAGCAGCAGAGCCTTGGGCTAAAGGTGCCCTAAGCCTAAACACTCCCGCGCACCTCGTGCCATGTGGGCCACGAGGCACGCTTACTGGACCAGAGGTCCCCCTGGAATCGCCTCACGCCAAATGGCGTCTGCCCATTTTGTACCCTCTCCCAGCATGCACAGCGGGTAGACCACGCCCACTTCACGGCTGCCGAGAGAGGACACCCAAGGTGCTGTGATACCCCCGTGATCCAGCCTGTGCCGGCGGTGACAGTGCCACCTGCAGGCAAAGGAGAATAACACTGCCGGGCAGTATCACACCCAGAGCAGAGCAAACAATTTGAACTATAATTGGTCTGAGCCCAACTACTGGCTCAGACTGCCCCTAAATTTCCATATAGTGCCCCCAAATATTGGGGGGGGGGGCGCTACACAAGTTACAGCACTTACACTAAGATATCAAAGTGCATCTTATATTTTAGTTTTGTATAGACTGCCTAAAACCCCTGTCAAGTTTTTATTGCCTGTGTCACTAGACATAATTATCAGCTCCATCTGGTGGCCAAAATGCGGTATTTTTTTCTAAAGTGCCTTAATTAGAAAAAAGACCCATTTTGGCCACTAGATGGAGCTGATGATCATAGGAAGTAAATGTATTAGAGAAAATAAAGGGAAACTTTCTACAGACTGGGTGAATGCTGGTGCCATTCGTCACACTAATGTTTTATAAATAGACCCCATAACATCTCATCACATCTTGTACTTTGTTTGATCCTCCATAGTAGCTGTACGTCACTGCCTGTGTTTACTTCTGTCACACAGCACATCTCTTATGTAGTTAGGAATGTCAGCATTAGGAAAGGAATGAGGATAACCAGCTTGTATTTACATCATGATCAGCTGTGATTGGACACAGCTGATCATGTGGTAAAGGCCGCTGTGATTGGCACTTTACCCAGATCTGTGATCAGCTGCGTCCTAAGCAGCAATCACAGAATGCACCGCACGATCATGAGAGGACCTCATATGGGGCCCTCCCAGAACTGACGACCGCGCTGTAGCCATCATTCAGCTATAGCATGGTCTGGTAGTTGTTAAGTGAATCAACCCCAACGATTTCCATATTGAAGTTTCTATGCATTACTGTTGAGAGAACTGGTCCAAAAAGGCAGAGACTACTCAAAATTGTCTATTATACCATTTGCAAATCGGAAGAGAAAAGTATAGAATTGTGAATCTTACTTTTATAAATGTATATTGTTTACCTGATCTATTATTTTTATATTAAGTCTTAGTGGTTGAGTTATTACATAATAATTAAACATTGTGTTGAACTGTGAACTTGTGGTGATTGAGGAATTTTTCATAGCATGGGTCAGTTTGCGACATAAGGGGTCACCTTTAATAACGGGTCACTCTTTGGAATGTAATGCCTTGTAGCCTGTGGTGGACCGACACATTTCGAAGAAAGCAAAAACAGATTCTCAGGAGCCATTAAGAAGGAAACCACGGGAGATCCTCCTTCCTCCCACCGCAAAGGTGACTCCAAGAAAATGATTCAGGTGACCCAGAAAGTTTGATTTTTCTGGGAAAATGAAAGGAAATCTCTGCTCAGTTGGAAATCCAGGAGTACTTTAATGAGTAGTTGCTAAAATAACTAAATAGATTTATCTCCATTTCGGAGCCATTGAGGAGCAAATCAAATGTTATTTAGGTGCTTTTAATAAGGGATGAGCCCAATGTTCGATGTGGACGCAAGTTCGACTCGAGCATCGGGTGTTCGCCGCGGGAAATTCAAGCGCCCGCGGAACGCCCCATAATGAACGGTGAGACCGTCAATGCACTGCGAGATCGCAGTGCACTGACGGCTGCTGATTGGCCAAAGCATGCACCTGACCTGCATGCTTTGGCCAATCACAGCGCACAGGGTGCCTTTGGCTAATCGTGGCTCAGGGGGTCCACGCCCAACACTATGTAAGGCTGCTTACACGGCAGCCGTACATAGTTTTCAGAATGACAAGAGTAAAATTACATTTGTAAAGGAAAAAATTTAAAATTTAAAACTGCTTGCGGCTGTAATGTATTGCCAAATCCTGGCAATATAGATAAAAATCATTGAAAAAAACAGCATGGGTTTTACCCAGTTCATTACAAGGCCCTTTGGGTCTGGTATGGATATTAAGGGGAACCCCGCACCAAAATAAAAAAATTGCGTGGGGGGTCCCCCCAAAATCCATACCAGGCCCTTTAGGTCTGGATTTCGCTTTTTTTGCGAGGACATGGCCACCCAGTGTTGTAAATCGGGGACCCCTATGGCATTTTTTTTTTTTGGGCTCGGGGTTCCCCTTAAAATTCATACCAGACCTGAAGGACCTGGTATGGATTTTAGGGGGACTCCCATGCAATTTTTTTTTTAATTTTGGTGCAGGGTTTCCCTTAATATTCACACCAGACCCAAAGGGCCTGGTAATGGACTGGGTGCGGGTGGACTCATGCTGTTTTTTTTCCAATGATTTTTATCTATATTGCCGGGATTCGACACTACATTACAGCGGCAAGCAGTTTTACATTACATTTTTTTTCTTTAGAAATTTCATTTTTCTGTGGTGTTCTAAACACAGGAAAAATGCACCACTTTACAGGCAAACTAAGGACACCCCCTAGGTACGAAATTTAAAGGAATATTTCATTTTAATGGTTTCACTTTAAGTATTATTGAAATCACTGCTCCTGAAAAAAATGACATTTTTAAAGCTTTTTTTTGTATTGCTACATGTCCCCTGGGTCAGGACCGGGGTCCCCAAACACTTTTTATGACAATAACTTGCATATAAGACTTTAAAATTAGCACTTTTGATTTTTCATGTTCATGTCCTATAGACTTCTCCTGTACCAAGTCTAGCCCCCATCAGTTCAAAAGGGGGGTCCAGGCACCTGCTGAGCAGGAGGTCTGGCTGTACTGTCTTATTGCAAACAGTGAGCCTCTTCTGCCTCCCCCTGCAGCGCTGCCAGCTTCTGCTCTTATTTTCCCATGCGCCCCTTCCATTTGCTGTCCAGACCCCTGTGTGCCTCTTTTCCCTGCAGCGCTGCCAGCTTCCCTTCTCTCCTCTCCCGCAAGCAGCTGCTCTGGGCACACAGGGGAATGTTTCAAGATGGAGAGCTGAGAAGGGGCTGGTAAATATGTCATTTACCGGCCACCTTCCTTTCTTGAATGAACACAGTGAGCAATCAATACCAATCACGCATGTGTCCATTCATCAGTGATGTTTACTATACTTCAGTTTGTGAATGAGCAGGAAGCCTTGGAGTGCTTCCTATTCATTTATCTGTGCAGCTGAGGGACTGATAAATCTGTGTCCTCAGACACTTTTAGACAGGGGAAGGGGGTCCGGTCAGGTAGGCTGTATGGGGCCCAGCAGTTTCTAACAGCAGCCCTGGGATTGATGGTGGAAGATTCCTCCATCAGTGCAGAATATTTCAGGAGAAGAGAAAGATAGGATATGCATACTGGGTGTAAAAATGCTGCTTTTAGAAGTGTTTGGCGTTTTCTTTTCTGCCTCTAAGCCCAGGTTCACACTGGGGCTGCGGGAGTGAAGCCGTGCGAGTTCAGCTGAACTCGCACGATTTCACTCCTGCCTGTCAGTCCCGATTTCAGCTCGATTACAGAGACATCTGACGCAGATGTCAATGTAAATCGCGGCTGAAATCGCAAAAAGTAATACAGAAACTACTTTTTGTAATCGGTGCGGCGCCGCAGATGCGGCATCGCACCGATTAGGACGTGCCATTGCCCGCAATTTGCGGCAAATTTCGCCGATTTGACATGCGATTTGACATGTCAAATCGCACCAGTGTGAACCAGGGCTAAATGCCCCTCTAGTTGATTTACTAAAACTGGAGCATGCAAAATCTGTTTTTTTTCAAAGCTTAATTGAACAAGCTGATGTTAGAAGCTGATTGACTATCATGCACAGCTGCACCAAGTTTTGCTCTCTCCTGCTTTAGTAAATCAGCCCCAATGTGTCCATGCACCCATAGACGTTTACAGGAATATTTGAAGAGGAGCGTTTAGAGGCAGAAAAATAAACATCAAATGCATGTTCAGGAGAGAAGCATTTGAGCAAAAAAATACAGAACCTCGCTGACAGATGATGACTCATTGGTTGTTAGGGACACGGTGGCTGGCTTCCCGGCCCGCTCCTTAACAACCAGCTATTGTAGGCGTTTGTGGTGTGGTTTTAACAAGGCAAAAATGCTTGTCAACCGCACTGCGAATGCACATAGGGCATTTGTGCAAGCGTTTTTAATGTTCATTAAACACTTATCAACTGCACCTATTAAAGTATATTAACGCTATAGGCGTGCATGAGAAGCGTCCGTATTTTGAGCAAGTGTGAACAAGCACTAAGAGCAGTGTGAACGGCAAGCTTTGAAAAAGCATTTACAGAGCTTTCAGACAGCTTTGTTGAAGCTTTTAGGCCGGGTTCACACTGGTGCGACACGACAGCCGTCCTACTTTGGATCCGACTTTGCTCTGAGACTTGAAGCCGACATACGTCTGACTTTCAATGAACGGGGATCCGACTTGGATCCCCGCCAATACCAGGCACTGTGTTTGGTATGAATCTTGAGGGGGAACTCCACGCCAAATTATAAATAAAAAAATTGCACGGGTTCCCCCTCCAAGAGCATACCCAGGCCCTTGGGTCTGGTATGGATTTTAAGAGGAACCGCCTACGCCGAAAAAACGGCATGAGGGTCGCCCCAAAATCCATACCAGACCCTTATCCGAGCACGCAGCCCGGCCGGTCAGGAAAGGGGGTGGGAGCGAGCGCCCCCCTCCTGAACCGTGCCGGCCGCATGCCCTCAACATGGGGGGTGGGTGCTTTGGGGCAGGGGGTGCCCTGCTCTTCCCGACAACCCTGGCCGTTGGTTGTTGGGGTCTGCGGGTGGGGGGCTTATCAGAATCCAGGAGCCCCCTTTAATAAGGGGGCCCCCAGATCCCGGCCCCCCACCCTATGTGAATGAGTATGGGGTACATTGTACCCCTACCCATTCACCTGGGGGGAAAAAATGTCAAGAAAAAAACACACTAGACAGGTTTTTAAAGTCATTTATTAGGCAGCTCCGGGGGTCTTCTTCCGACTTCGGGGGTCTCTTCTGACTCTCCGGCCTCTTCTCCCCCTCTCCAGTGCCTTTTCCACGCTCTCTGGTTCTTCCTGCCTTCTGCCGGGCACCTCCGCTATCTTCTGCCAGCTCTTTTGCTAGCGGGGGCCTGGTCTACTCCGTCGTCTTCCTCCCTCTTCTCTTGTCCAGCAATGACTTATGACATCACCCGGTGACCACGCCCCATGCCTATATAAGTCGTTGCGCGCCGCGCACTTGGGCATTTCAGCGGGAGAGATCGGCGTGTCAACATCTGGACAAGAGAAGAGGGAGGAAGACGACGGGGAAGACCGGGACCCCGCTAGCAACAGAGCTGGCAGAAGATAGCGGAGGTGCCCGGCAGAAGGCAGGAAGAACCGGAGAGCGCGGAGAAGGCACCGGAGAGCGGCAGAAGAGGCCGGAGAGTCAGAAGAGACCCCGGAGCTGCCTAATAAATGACTTTAAAAACCTGTCTAGTGTGTTTTTTTTCTTGACATTTCCCCCCCCCCAGGCGAATAGGTAGGGGTACGATGTACCCCATACTCATTCACATAGGGTGGGGGGCCAGGATCTGGGGGCCCCCTTATTAAAGGAGGCTCCCGGATTCCGATAAGCCCCCCGCCCGCAGACCCCGACAACCAACGGCCAGGGTTGTCAGGAATAGGCCCTTGTCCTCATCAACATGGGGACAGGGTGCTTTGGGGTGGGGGGGCCACAGGGCGCCCCCCTGCCCAAGCACCCACCCCCCCATGTTGAGGGCATACGGCTGGTACGGCTCAGGGGGGGCGCTCGCTCGTCCCCACCCCCTTTCCTGACCGGCCGGGCTGCGTGCTCGGACAAGGGCATGGTGTGGATTTTGGGGGGACCCCCACGCTGTTTTTTCGGCGTAGGGGGTTCCCCTTAAAATCCATACCAGACCCAACTACTGGTATGCTCTTGGAATGGGAACCCATGCCGGTTTTTTATTTAAAATTTGGCCTGGAGTTCCCCCTCAAGATCATCAGAGCACAAGTCGCATGCCAAAGTCAGATCATGAAAGATGGCGTTCCGACTTTGATCCGACTTTAATGATAGTCAATGGACTGAAGTAGGATCAAAGTCGGACCAAAGTAGTGCAGGGAGCATTTTCAAAGTCGGACCGACATGTGTCGGACCAGTTAAAACGGCTCCCAAACATTGATTTTCACACGTCATGCGACATAAGCTCCCAATGTCGGAGCGTTTGTCGCACCAGTGTGAACCCGGCCTTAAAGCATCATTCCGCTGCAGTTTATAAATGTTGAACATAGATTCTAATGGTAGTGATGATTGCCCCTTCAGACAAGCTGCTAGCAGGCTTCAGAACTTCTTGAAGCTTGTTGAAGCCTGCTATCAGCTTGCTTAAAGTGGCAATCAACACTCCCCATAAGGATCTGTGTTCAACATTTTCAAACTGGAGATAGAAGGGTACTTGAAAAGCTTCAACAGAGCTTGCCGACAGCTCTGCAAATGCTTTGTCAAAGCTTGTTGTTCACACTGCTCTTGTACAAGCTGAAGCCCGTGTGAAACAGGCCTATGAAGTGGAAAGAACGGAGAGCTTGAGTAGTACAGTTCTTCTTACAGCAGCACAGGGAGCTTTTGGTGTCACATACTTTTATGTATGATAATACTTTTTTCTATTGCTAATTGGCTCTCAGGATTGCCCTTATCACAGCTATTAACACACACTAATGCACTGCACGATACACAGCCCTCCCCATTACATTAGTGAAGTGCTACAGATTGCTACGTTAAGCATTGTAAACATTAATTATAACATTGGGACATAGCGCCAGTTGTAATGACCGTGGTTCCATGGAGACCCTGTAATGGAAGCCTAAAGTGTTATTTTGTATTTTTTCCCATCATGATGACGTAATGGGTTTATGGAATATTCCGTTAGGGTGCTTCATATGCAACAAAGTTTTATCTGGATTAATGCGTCTTTGGTGATTTTCTGAACACTATAAAAATCCATATAACTGTATGACTCATGATTGTACTGTATATTGGAGGAGGTAGAGTATGATATTTATTTAGCTGTTGGCTATAGCAAAGGGCATAGGATTGTGAGTATTCACTTTGTCACTTCTCTTAGTTATGATGTGGCTAGGGTTGCCACTTTTTCTTCAAGCCAAGCCCGAACACTTTAGTGGCGCACAGAAAAACGTTTTTCTTTTTAGCATACTCTATAGGATTGTACCCGAACACATGATTTAAAACCCAAACTGTCTGGGTGAATCCCGGACAGGTGGCAACCCTAGATGTGGCTCTGTTGGGTCTCGGTGCCCCAAATTTATTTCTGACAGCCAGCAGTCTAGTTGGCTCGGTAATGGGGCCCTCAAAAACAGAACACATTTTTTCGGGGACCTCTACTGTCAATATGATCATATTTTCTATTACCACAAACTCAGGAAAATAAAAATGCTAATGCCTCGTACACACGACCGGTTTTCCCGACGAGAAAACTGGCATGATAGCCTTTGGCCGGGAAAACTGGCCGTGTGTATGCTCCATCGCAGTTTTCCCGACAGGAAAACTGCCAGAAAAAAAAAAAAAGAGAACCAGCTCTCTTTTTTTCCCGTCAGGAAAAAATCCTGCTGAGATAACCGGTCGTCTGTATGCTTTCCCGAGGGGAAAAAAAAACGTGCATGCTCGTAAACAATTTGACGCATGCGCGGAAGCATAGAACGTCATTTTGTCGGTTTGTCGTAGTCTTTGATGTCACCGCGTTCTTGGCATTTAAAAGTTCAGCGGTCTTTTGTGTGACTGTGTGTATGCAAGGCAGGCTTGAGAGGAATCCCGTCGGGAAAAGCGTTTGTTTTTTTTCCTGCCGGGAAAACCGGTCGCGCGTACGAGGCATAAGAGTCAGTGTCCCCGAATCTGAGAATATAGGTTATACATATATTGGTCAATTATTTCCTTTTTTTAATTTGGTCTCAAAACTCAATGTTTAGCCCCACATAAACAATAAGACCACTTGAGGGAAGGTGAGTAGGTGTGCACAGCCTATCAGCCTATTGCATTAGGGTGTGCACCCCAAAGCTCAAACACGTGTGTGTGTGTATATATATATATATATATATATATATATATATATACTGATAGTGTCAGTAGGGCAGAGATTGGTGTCAGTAGGGCAGTGGACCAGTCAGTATGTTTTCATTTTTATTATTTTATTTTTTAATTTTATATTTTTTACACTTTTTTAGGAGCCACATTAGGGGGATTTAGTAAAATATCAGGGGTATAAACAGGGGAAATATGTGCCACTTAGGGTGTGCCCAGGCACACCTGCCCCCCCCCCCCCTGTGCGCATGCCTTAGGCTCCATGTACACAGAAGCTGATAAACTGCAGTTTATTGGCGTTTTGGCGTTTTTTTAAAAAGCCCATTTACTGCACTCTATGTTAGCCTATGTGTTCATGTACACATAACGTTTTTTAGCTTTAATGAGCAGTGGAGTTAATGGTCTTTTTTCTGAATGCAAGAAATTCGCGTTCAAAGTGCCGCTTTTCGGCAGGAAAAAAACGCAAAACGCTCAAACGCTCAAAAACGCTGGCCGCGAGCGTTTTTTTAGCGTTTTTTGGTCCATTTGAAAAAAATAAAAAATATTTTTTTTAAAAAAAAAAAGCTACACTGAAAAACGCTAATAAAAGCTAGTAAAAAAACGCTGATAAAAGCTAGCTTTTTCTGCTGCTTTAAAAACGACCGTTTTTGAGCTTCTGTGTACATGGAGCCTAATAATTACAGCACACATAAGCTTCCCTTTCTAATGTGAGAAGGAGATCCCATGGTCCTCTGTTGCAAATCACATGACATAATAAACATGGCATCAGGTCACATACTCTTTAGCAGCTACACATTATGCTTACCCGCAGGAGCAGAATCTCTAGCATTTCCTTTAAATCGTTCTGACATTACCGCCCCAAAGCTGCCCTAGCAAGCAAACTGTATTGTCGGCGGCAGCACCCCCCCCCCCCCCCCGCTCTGGTCTCAACAACTCTGATGCCATGAACAACAACAATTAGCTGTCCGTCCGGCGTTAGCACCCCCCCCCCTCCTAGTATAGGTGCTAAGATGTGTTGAGTTTGCTTGGACTCTTCCCGCCTCCTACAAACTAGTAGAACATGAGTGGGAGTTAGGCATGAGTATGTAGCAGTTCCGGCCAATTACAGGGAAGGTGTCCCTGAGCATGCTGGGGTTGGCCTATGTTTTCAGGGAACATGAACATGTGATCTCTGGGTTCCCTGCCATGCGCCCTCAGGTGGGCAACCTGAGGGCCTAAAGCTAAAGTAGAGGAGTGACCCTGGTGCTTCTGAAGAACTGACTGAAGGGGAGAGGATTGGTTTGCGACTCCAGTGAGTACAGGCCAAAGATCTAGGGGCTGTTCTATTTGGCTACCTCCTCCTGGTAGTACAGTCAGCCGAGGGTCCAACTAAAGCAGGGGTGTCAAACTCAATTTCATCGTGGGCCGCATCAGCATTATGATTGCCCTCAGTTGTATCTGTAAGATTAGATGTCCAGCGCATTCCCTCCCCATATATTAGATGTCAAGAGCCACCCCACCATCAGAAGTTGAGTCCCCCACCCTCCCTTACATCACAGTGCACCCCCCTTTCCTTATGCTGCTGCTGGGAAGAAGCTGGATTCATTGTTTGAAAGCAGAAAGTAGGGGTCTAAAGGAGGACCAGAGGAGGACTGGAGCTCTCCTGCAACTGCAGGAGAGCTGCGAGAGCCACATGAAATGGCCTGGAGGGCCGGATTTAGCCCGCGGGCCTTGTGTTTGACACCTGTGAACTAAAGGGATCGCTGGCTAGTGATCCAAAGAGCTTTGAATACCTGTCCTTCATTGTAAGAGACTTTGCTCATGCTCTTTATTTCTGCACTACTACACAGAAGAAGTCTGCCATCTACTCTCTGCAAGGGACTTCACCTATTGCTCAATTCTAGATCAGCTAGAGTCCTCAATCTGTGTATAGTTTTATTCTGGAGTATCCTGCTGCAAATCCCTTACCCTATCCAAGTTCCTCCAAAATAAAACTACAAAAAAACACCCCTAGACTTGTTTGTGACTACATCGAGCCCAAGTGTGCGTGTGCCTGGCTGCAGGAAAAAACCTTGTGCCTGGCTGCCAGTGAAGAAGTAAGGACTACCTGGGTAATACTTAAGCGGCTCCTATGAGGGCAGCGCTATAAATACATTTTAAAATGTTTGTTTACATGTATTTATATAAACTATATTAAAATACAGATGGTGTCAGTAGGGCAAAGGTTGGTTTTAGTAGGGGGAATCTGCGCCGCATGGGGTGATAACAGTGTGCCCAGACACACCTGGCACACCTTTTGCCACAAGGATGCAACCTTTAGGCCCCCTTTCACACTGAGGTGCTTCTAAACTGCCAGTAAAACACTAGGCGATTTTGAAGAGCTTTCCATTAATTTCAATGGAGAGGGACCTTCTTTCACCGCCCTGCCAGTGCACTGCCCTAGTGTGAAAGCATTCATTGATTTTAATGGAAATAGGTTTTCGTGAGCTTTTCAGGCGCTTTTTTTAGCGTGAAAGCGCTTGAAAAGCTCCTCAGTGTGAAAGGGGCTTTATTACTGATAACCTATGTAAGGCATCATGCACACAGGGCATATGAATTTCTCCTCGTCTTTTACTCCTGGCAGGAAAAAGCAGCTTAAAAATCGCACCACTTTATTTTTGGCTTTTCACTATCACATTTTTACACGTTTGTCGATTAATTTTTGTTATTGTATTAACAAAACCAGAGAAATTCCCAGCTCCACTTACCGACCACATTTTCCTGTCTAACAGTATGCGTTAAAAACAGGGGTTTAGTCTGCACACATTCACAAATGCATGCATAAGCTACAGAGCCCCTGTGCCCTTAAGGAGGGGTGGACTCCCTCCAGGCTCGCCTGCCCTCTCCCTATCCATTATAATGCATGTGCTTCCACTGTGGAGGCTCTCAAAATCTATAGGTAGGACTACAGAATACTGGGGTGCCTTGACGTGTGTCTTTAGCTTACGCATGTATTTGCAAATGTGTGCAGACTAAACCCCTTTTTTTAACGCATACTGCTAGACAGGAACATTTGGTTGTTTGCAGGCTGGTCGGTAAGTTTATCAGGGAATCTCTCTGGATTTGTTTTGCATGGTTTTCCACCATGCTTGTCCAACACCAGCTGCCATACACACAGGCCGAATGACAGCTGTTTTTTTATTGAACCGGTCAATGTCCCCCAACATTCGGACCTGTGTGTACTAAGCTTAAGTGTTGTCACCCTATGACAGGAAGTGTGTCAGTATTACCAGGGGAAAATAAAGGAAAGTAAAGCTTGAAAAATAAAAAACTGTAGAAACATCAAAAATTGATAAGCTACAATGTATTACATATTAATAAAATAATGAAAAAATATATTATACAAAGAAGTGTTTTAACACAAATGATAACATCAGTTCCATTTTGTTACACATTTATATAAAAGACTATACATCCCCTTTGAACTTTTTGCTTGCCCAGCTCTAAATGTATTATATAACAAGACGTGCACTGCTTTTATTTTGTCTAATAAATAAAGTAAGCATCTTTCATTCTGAGATAAAACTGATCTGACAGGAGGCACAGCAGCATTCCATGCAGATGAAAGTTGTAATAACAGAACATTATCGCTATTCTAATCCCGATTGGTTGTCACCAAGATAACTTGACCAAGAACCTTGCTTATTGGCTCTTGCCCATTTCTACCAGACCGCAGCTGTCCAGTGACCGGGCTTATCTACAGTAATAATCCAATCCCTGCATACTCCTGAGGTCACATCAGCATTATAACAGCTGTCAGTTCTTTACTAGCGTGCCGACGTGCCTTGTAGGTTTCACAAGATAAGCAATAATAACCATCTATTCTGTGGCTGGAGACAGTTCTTATAATGTGGATTTTCTCCCACACAGGTGAGTGAGTGAGTAATAACTTATATAGCGCTGCAAATGCCAACTAAATCGCCTCAAGGCGCGTTGCATCCGGTGTCGTCATGATCCTTCAGAAGAGGTGGGTCTTAAGTTTTTTCCTGAAGGCTCAATGGTTTTCTTCCATACGGATGTCCGTGGGTAGAGCGTTCCATAGCCGTGGTCCTTGGACTGCAAATCTTCGTTCTCCCTTTCGTTTGTAGCGGGACTTGGGGATGTGGACTGTAGTGAATTTCCGCTAATTAGTATAAAATAGAGTGACAGTGAATAGTTTTATAGTATAGTTGGTACATGTCTGCTTACACATAGTCCTGCATTAAAATCATTGCAAGCACATAGCAGGCCCACAGAGGTCATATAAAGTCTGCATTCATACCTGCGCGTAGTAAGAATGCACATTCCCACACACATTTTCTGCTCGTTTCTTTGTGTCGTACCTAGGGCAGTCCATCTACCTGAACAGGCTGCCCTATACGTGACAAACGCGCCAAAGCAACTCCAGAACCTTTTTTGGGCATGGCGCATTTGGTGCGTGACATAACACGCAGCAAAACTTTCGTCTGCTTACCACATTTGGGGTGCGATTAACAAATAATGGCACTTCAAGTATGATATGCATTTGCAGTACCTTTCCGAAATGCAAGGTGTGAATGCAACCTAGCAATTTACAGTCATAAATATTATTTTGCACTTTGTGTGCAAAAAGTGTGCTAAACATCAGAATATTGGATGTTAAAATATATATACAGTATATAGCAATACAATGAGCGCGCATCCACGCAAATAAAAGTTTACAAACATCAAGGGGAAACATCAGTGATGTGCAAATCTTCTAAAGAACAAAAAAAATAGAGTCCAGGAACAAGCAAAAACATTCAACTATCCACGACTCTGTGAACGTATCTTGAAAAGACGTCCAAGACACTCGTGCCCTTCACCACAAATAAAGTTGGTCTCTTACCAAATATAAAAGATCCCCACCACAGAGATCAACCAGGCATGTAATTAACAGATCTCCAGACATTCATCAATGGCAATAGCAACGCAATTTATTTAAAACAGTAAACATGTACTTACAGAAATAAAAGAAAATACAGCATGTCTCAGCATGTACTGATAGTGAAAAAATATATAATCAGCGCAATAATCAATATAATAATGTGAAATCAATATATAATGTAATTAGCCTACTTAGGCCCCATGCACATGAGACGCTGCTAAACGGACGTTCAGAGGCAGTTGGACACTTTTTTCAACTGTTCCCTGAACTCATTCAATGTTATCTTATGTGACCATGTACACAGGTTAATTTACTGTCGTTTAGGCAGTTGCGTTTATAGTAAGGTGACCGGATTTTTAAAATGAAATCTGGGGACATATTTTTTTTTACTAGTAATGGCGGCAATCAGCAACTCTCTGCGCGTCGCTGTCGCCGCCCGCCTCACAGCCTATCAAGTCTTACTCTCCGGGCCCCGGCTACTAGTGGGTGGGGAGCGGAGGAAGATCACTCCGCCAGGGAAGGCAAGGAGATAAGCAGGCAGGTGGCTGGCCGGGACTTGAGCCAAGGCACACGAACATGTGAGCGGAGCTGAATGAGCATGCACCCGACACTGAAGAAATATTCCCTCCGCTCCGACCAGCACATGATCATCAGAAAGGGGCATAGATAATGGGAAAAAAAGCACCCTAAGCTAGTAGGAGCGGCAGAGCAGGGGTGTGTAATTCAGCTTTTGTTTTTTATTCTGCACTGACTGTCTTTGAAATTGCCCCAGCCCCTGTTCGAATCCAATCTGGGGACAAATCCGGGGACAGACTTGGTCCGGGGACAGTGTCCTCAATCCGGGGACTGTCCCCTGAAACCGGGGATGTCTGGTCACTCTAGTTTATAGGCCTTTTTTTGAAGGCAAAAAAATGAGTTCAGATGCCGACGTTTCAGACGCCAAGCGCTTCAACCCGCGTTTAGCAGCGTTTCGTTTATAGGCGTTTTTCATTTGTGCCCATTTAAAAAAAAAATATTACATTTATGAAATGCTTCTAAACGCAAACGTGGCATGTAAACGCGGCAAAACGGGCGTTTTAAACATGGCTTACTATCTGTCAAGTTAAATAGTTCCGGGGCAGTTGTAAAAACGTCCCGTGTACATGGAGCATAATAGGCTTCACATGATTGCTGCCCACACCACTTGGAGTGTATCCACATGTGACTCTCAAACAAAATAAAATATAGTGTAGCGCAACCATAAACAAATACAAATGAAACAAGTCCAAATATAACAAAATTCCACCGTGCAACTTTCAGTGACAGTTCATAAATTTCCAGTGACTTCAGTGACCACCACCTCTAGCTGGACTGCCTGCTCACCTCCAAAAGTTGACCCCACTACAGAGTCCTACACGCCTGTGATTAGATCTCTCAGGATGCCTTGGGAAAACAACTCCTCCTCCTGGTGTTCCTGGACAAGACAGACCTCCTCCCGGGTTCTCACTATGTAGACCCCACTGCACACACACGCTTAGTTTAATATCTCTCTGGATTTTTTGGGAACACGAATCCTCATCACAGTGCACCCAGACAGCTCAGACTTCCTCCTAGGATCTGATTTAGTCATGTGTGGCCATATAAAACAAAGGCAAACCATAGTGCTCTCTGTTAATAAGTGCTGTGATGAGGATTCGTGTTCCTGAAAAATCCTGAGAGATATTACATTAAGAGGGAGGAGGTCTGTCTTGTCCAGGAACACCAGGAGGAGGAGTTGTTTCCCCAAGGCATCCTGAGAGATCTAATCACAGGCGTGTATGACTCTGTGGTGGGGTCAACTTTTGGAGGTGAGCAGGCAGCCCAGCTAGAGGTGGTAGTCACTGAAGTCACTAGAAATTTATGAACTGTCAGTGAAAGTTGCACAACGGTGGAACTTTGTTATATTTGGATTTGTTTTGTTTGTAACAATACAATACAAGGGGTATCCTATGCAGGGCCGGCCCTATGATGGGACCGGGTGGTACCATGGTACCAGGCGGCACTTTTAGGGGGGCGGCAAACTGACGCCCGCCAGCCAGCCTGTTCCGCCCGCTCCGCTGCCTGTGAGGAACCCGACGCCACTGCCTGTGAGGACAGTCGCAGCCCGGGGGCGGGGGGGCAGTCAGTGAGTGAGCAGGCAGGCGCCGCTGCCTGTGTGAGGACACTCGCAGCCGGGGGCGGGGGCTGTCAGTGAGTGAGCGGGCAGGCGCCGCTGCCTGTGAGGAGCCCAGCGCCGCTGCTGTTAGTGGTGACAGGGGCGGCCACGGGCAGAACACTCGCAGCGGGGGGCGGGGTTTGCGGGGGGCTGGAGCAGTCAGTGAGTGAGCGCGCAGCGGAGCAGAGAGATGATGTCATCTCTCACCGCCCGCCCTGAATCACCACAATTCCACCCTCACTGTGCAGCCGTGTGCACTCTGGGACACAGCAAGTGACAACGCGCAACGTGTGGCAGGTGACGTTGTGAGAATCCGCAACGTGTGGCAAGTGACGTCACGTGGCAAGTGACAATACGCAACGTGTGTCACGTGACTATCTGCAACGTGTGGCAGGTGATGTCGTGGCAAGTGACAATCCGCAACGTGTGGCATGTGACGTGGCAAGTGACAACCCGCAACATGTGGCAAGTGACAATCGGCAACGTGTGGCAGGTGACAATCGGCAACGTGTGGCAGGTGACAATCGGCAACGTGTGGCAGGTGACAATACGCAACGTGTGGCAGGTGACAATCCGCAGCTGGTGGTGGAGTCCAAAGCAAAACTGTAAGTACAAACACACATCACAAGTTGTATGAGACATGAGAGCCTGAGAGGGACTTGCCTTGCCCAGCCCTGATTAACCACTTAAGGACCGGAAGGATTCGCCCACTTAAAGCGATTGTATGGCTTTGTTTTTTATTTTTTTTAAATAAAAAACATGTTATACTTACCTCCACTGTGCAGTTAGTTTGGAAAAGAGTGGCCCCGATCCTCTTGTTCTCGGGTCCCTCGGCGGCTGTCTCGGCTCCTCCCTGCATCAGATAACCCCCTTCTGGGAAGCGCTCACCCAAGGAGGTTAGCTTGCGGGCGCGCTCCCTGTCATACACACTGCGTCCATAGACACAGCGTGTACGACTCATTCCCGCCCCCCCACGAGCCGCGTCATTGGATGTGATTGACAGCAGCGCGAGCCAATGGCTGCACTGCTATTAATCTATCCAATCTAGCCAATAAACGGCCAGCCTCTGTGGAGAAGAGGACGCCGGGGACGTGCACAGCAGGTGAACGGGCACAGGTAAGTAAAACGGGGGGCCTGGGGGGGCAGTAATTGCCAGGTGTTTTTTCACCTTAATGCATAAAGGTGAAAAAACACGAATCTTTACAACCCCTTTAATAACCAGGCCATTTTTTGCGATACGGCACGGTGTCGCTTTAACTGACAATTGCGCGGTCATGCGACACTGTACCCAAATAAAATTGATGTTCTTTTTTTCCCACAAATAGAGCTTTCTTTTGGTGATATTTGACAATATGTTTTACTTTTTGCTATAATAAATATCCAAAAAATTTAAAAAAAAAATATTTCTTCATCAGTTTAGGCCAATATGTATTCTTCTACATATTTTTGGTACCAAAAAAACACAATTAGCGTACATTGATTAGTTTGCGCAAAAGACATTGCGGCCGCCCGCCCGCCATGCACAGGTCCCTTCATACTCCTATATACACGTATAGAGCCATGACAGGTTCTCTTTTTACTCCTATACATGTATAAAGCCATGACAGGTCCTCTTTATACTCCTGTTGACATGTATAGAGCATGACAAGGCCCCTTTAGTTATCATGATATAAAATAATGAATGTGGGGGCCTTTTGGTGGGCGTGATTTTTTTTTGGGGGGGGCAGCATTTCATTCTTGGTCCCAGGCAGCACAATGTCTTGGGCCGGCCCTGATCCTATGGTATATGTTTACAGTGCTGGGGGGAATATCTAGGGTGTAGAGGGGTCAGAGTGCTGGGGGGATATCTGGGGTGTAGAGGGGTCAGAGTGCTGGAGGGATATCTGGGGTGTAGAGGGATCAGAGTGCTGGGGGGATATCTGGGGTGTAGAGGGGTCAGAGTGCTGGGGGGATATCTGGGGTGTAGAGGGGTCAGAGTGCTGGGGGGATATCTGGGATGTAGAGGGGTCAGAGTGCTGGGGGGATATCTGGGGTGTAGAGGGGTCAGAGTGCTGGGGGATATCTGGGATGTAGAGGGGTCACAGTGCTGGGGGATATCTGGGGTGTAGAGGGGTCAGAGTGCTGGGGGGATATCTGGGGTGTAGAGGGGTCAGAGTGCTGGGGGGATATCTGGGGTGTAGAGGGGTCACAGTGCTGGGGGATATCTGGGATGTAGAGGGGTCACAGTGCTGGGGGATATCTGGGGTGTAGAGGGGTCAGAGTGCTGGGGGGATATCTGGGGTGTAGAGGGGTCAGAGTGCTGGGGGGATATCTGGGGTGTAGAGGGGTCACAGTGCTGGGGGATATCTGGGATGTAGAGGGGTCAGAGTGCTTCATGTAGTTAATGCGAAGCTCCATCAAAAAGGGGAAGCTCCGCTTGTCTGCCTCCTACCTATTTGATGTCCGTTTACCTGCACTGTCTCCAGAGCATTACTTTGCCCAGGGGCCCATGATGCTATTAAAGTGGTTGTAAACCCCGTAGACAATTTATTTTTTTTTTTTACTTACCTCATTATGTACCACTTACCTTCGATCGGGGACCCCGAAGTCGTCCGTGTCCCTCCTCTAGCCGCATCCGTCGCTGCGGCGATAGCCGGAATGTTACTTCCGGGTATCGCCGCTGCAGCCAATCACAGCGGCGCTCCGGCGCTGTGATTGGCCGGAGCGGCGAAGACGTGACTCTGCGCATGCGCGCGTGAGCTGCCGAATTCGGCTACGTCGTCGAATGTTGCGACCTAGCCGAATTTGTGAATGGGGTGACGTCAGCGTCGCCGCATTTACATACAAATATCTCCTTAACCGTGTAGGTTAAGGAGATATTTCATGCACCTACAGGTAAGCCTTAATCTAGGCTTACCTGTAGGGCTTTGTTTAACCACTTAACAACCACCTGCCGACAAATAACGTCGACAAGGTGGTTGCTTAACTCTGGGAGGACGTTATATAACGTCCTCCCAGAATCGCGCTCCCTGGGGCGCGCACACGGGAAACTCCGTGACCGCCGGGTCCAGAGGACCCGGCGGATCACGAATCGCGGTAAATCACCGCTGATAGCGGCCGTTTACCACGTGATCGCTCCGTCAAATGACGGAGCAATCACTTGTAAACAGACCGGCGTCATTTGATGACGCCGGTTCCTCCCTCCCCTCTCTGTACCGATCGGTACAGTGTGAGAGGGGAGGGGGAGGGAGCGGATGGCAGCAGCAGCACTGTGGGCTGGATCTGTGACAATTGCAGTCACAGATCCAGCCATCCATCCATCCCTGCTCAGCCATCCCTGTGCTATACCCTGCCAATACTCTGCAATACACCCTGCCAATACTCTGCAAAATACCCTGCCAATACTCTGCAAAATACCCTGCCAATACCCTGGTGCAATACTCTGCAATACCCTGGTGCAATACTCTGCAATACCCTGGTGCAATACTCTGCAATACCCTGCGCAATACTCTGCAATACCCTGCAAAATACTCTGCAATACCCTGCGCAATACTCTGCAATACCCTGCGCAATACCCTGCAAAATACTCTGCAATACCCTGCAAAATACTCTGCAATACCCTGCGCAATACCCTGCAAAATACTCTGCAATACCCTGGTGCAATACCCTGCAATACTCTGGTGCAATACTCTGCAATACTCTGGTGCAATACTCTGCAATACCCTGCGCAATACTCTGCAATACCCTGCGCAATACTCTGCAATACCCTGCGCAATACTCTGCAATACCCTGCACAATATTCTGCAAAATACTCTGCAATACCCTGCACAATACTCTGCAATACCCTGCACAATACTCTGCAATACCCTGCACAATACTCTGCAATACCCTCCACAATACTCTGCAATACCCTCCACAATACTCTGCAATACCCTCCACAATACTCTGCAATACCCTCCACAATACTCTGCAATACCCTCCGCAATACCCTCCACAATACCCTGTGCAATACCCGTGCAATACCCTGCCATACACCGCAATACCCTGCCATAGTCCGCAATACTCCGCAATGCCCTGCAATACTCCGCAATGCCCAGCAATACTCCGCAATGCCCGGCAATACTCCGCAATGCCCAGCAATACTCTGCAATAACCACTTCCCGCCCTCCGGCCGTCATATGACGTCCTTGACTTTGTGCGGGGATATCTGAATGATGGGAGCAGCTACAGGCATCATTCAGATATTAGCTTTTTCAGCCGGCGATTCCCTACACCATAAGAACAATCATAGCGGCTGTTCCGCCGCTTGATCATTCTTACGGGAGGCGAGAGGGGATGTCCCCCCCCCCCGCCGCCCTCCGGTGCTTCTACCGACTCACCGCTACGATCAAAGCCAGGATTGTTGTTTTTTTTTTGTTTTTTTTTCAGGCTTCCCAGCCTAGAGGTGAGATGTGGGGTCTTATTGACCTCATATCTCACTGTAAAGAGGACCTGTCATGCCATATTCCTATTACAAGGGATGTTTACGTTCCTTGTAATAGGTATAAAAGTGATCAAAAAAATGTTTGGGGCGGAAAAACATGTCAAACTAAAATAAATAAAGTAAAATGAAGAATAATTTTTTTTTTTTTTTTTAAAGCGCCCCTGTCCCCGCATACAGAAGCGAACGCATACGTAAGTCCCGCCCACATATGAAAACGGTTTTCAAACCACACATGTGAGGTATCTCTGCGAACGTTAGAGCGAGAGCAATAATTTTGGCCCTAGACCTCCTCTGTAACTCAAAACATGTAACCAGTAAAAATATTTAAAGCGTCGCCTATGGGGATTTTTTAAGTAGCGAAGTTTGGCGCCATTCCACGAGTGTGTGCAATTTTTAAGGGCGACATGTTAGGTATCTATTTACTCGGCGTAACTTCATCTTTCACATTATGCAAAAACATTGGGCTAACTTTACTGTTTTTTTTTTTTTTTTTAAGCACAAAACATTTTTTTTCCGTAAAAAACGCGTTAAAAAAATTGCTGCGCAAATATCGTGCGAGATAAAAAGTTGCAACAACCACCATTATATTCTCTAAGGTCTTTGCTAAAAAAAACATATATAATGTTTTGGGGTTCTATGTAATTTTCTAGCAAACAAATGATGATTTTTACATGTAGGAGAGAAATGTCAGAATTGGCCTGGGTGCTCCAGAACGCCTGAAGGTGCTCCCTGCATGTTGGGCCTCTCTATGTGGCCACGCTGTGTAAAAGTCTCACACATGTGGTATCGCCATACTCGGGAGTAATAGCAGAATGTGTTTTGGGGTGTAATTTGTGGAATGCATATGCTGTGTGTGAGAAATAACCTGCTAATATGACAATTTTGTGAAAAAAAAAAAAGAGAAAAAAAAAATCTTGATTTTGCAAAGAATTGTGGGAAAAAATGACAACTTCAAAAAACTCACAATGCCTCTTTCTGAATACCTTGGAATGTCTTCTTTCCAAAAAGGGGTCATTTGGGGGGTATTTGTACTTTTCTGGCATGTTAGGGTCTCAAGAATTGAGATAGGCCGTCAGTACTTCAGGTGTGATCAATTTTCAGATATTGGCACCATAGTTTGTGGACTCTATAACTTTCACAAAGACCAAATAATATACACCAATTTGTACTTATTTTTACCAAAGATATGTAGCAGTATAAATTTTGGCCAAAATTTATGAAGAAAAAATAGTAATTTGCAAAATTTTATAACAGAAACGAAAAAAAAATCATTTTTTTACAAAATTTTCAGTCTTTTTTCTCTTATAGCGCAAAAAATAAAAAACCCAACAGTGATTAAATACCACCAAAAGAAAGCTCTATTTGTGTGAAAAAAAGGACAAAAATTTCATATGGGTACAGTGTTGTATGACTGAGTAATTGTCATTCAAAATGTGAGAGCACCGAAAGCTGAAAATTGGTCTGGTTATTAAGGGGGTTTAAGTGCCCAGTGGTCAAGTGGTTAAAAAGTGGGTTTACAACCACTTTAAGACGGCCCTGGTATACGGACCTCAGCACCCATGTGGAAGGGGCCTTACACTATTACCGTCACAGCTTCATGAATGTTCTTAGTTATGTAGCACAATTTAAGATCTTCAGATACGTGTAAAGTTAGAACTGGCCTGCTATTTTCTTTTGTACTTGTATCTGATAAATAAAAACTTTTCTGTTAAAAAAAAAAAATTTAAAACTAGCCAGTAGAATTTAATTTGAAAAGTTTTGTTTTCAAAACATCCATTCAGTTTTCTAATATTGGATCAAATTGGATCAAATTGACAATCTTTTTTAAACATAGTGATGAAAAAAATGTAAGGAGCAAATGGAATTCTAAAATTGAATGTTGTTTTCATTCAGGAAATTACAGTCATTACAATATTGAGTATTAAAAGCAAACACAATTATAAAGTACTTTCAGACAACATCCATCAAGTCTCTGATGGTATTTTCAAATGTACTGATGAGATTTTTTTTTTAATTCGAACGTTCATACAAAATTGTAGCTTAAAAGAGAATTGTGGCTTCCTAAGAAAAAAAAAAGAAAAAAATGATACTCACTTATGTGGATGCAGCATTGATCCAATGCTGCATCTGTCCCCCACCAGCTCTGTAGTGAGAAGAAAATGATCAGGCACCGCTGATCGCTCAGTTTTCCCCTTCCACCCTGAGCAGAGAGCCGTGACTGTCAGTCTTGGGCTCTCTGCTTTCCCCTCCAGGGCTCACTGGAGCACCGGGCTGTGGAGGGAGCGAGAAGAGCTGGCTCAGGCTCTCGGTGGCTCACTGAGAGACTGAGCCAGCTGCCAGTCCAAGGTTCTGGGTGGATTCCGACCATATGGTTGGGATATTTTCAGAGCCTGGACTGACCTTGTGACATCAACCAACAGCGGGCTTCAGCTCACTGTCAGCTGAAAAAGGGTCACAGGAGTGCCGAACAAACTGCACTCCTGTGATCCATAGGAGAAGTACGGCCAAAAAAGCTCTGGCTACACTTCTTTAAAGTGAAGCTAAACTTTGTGACCCTGACCCTCTTTCAATGCTCCAATGTCCCTTGTTGGCATCTTCCACCCAGCTTCTTCAAGTTGCTCGGCTGCAGCCATTCTCATTGGCTGACGTGGGAAACTTATGTGCATGCGTGGGAGTGCAGTCATCTCAACACACAGGTGCTGTGCCGGAACATAAATTGTCTTGGTTTGGTTTCTAAGTTTACATTCCAAAGAAGACTGCAAGCAGACAGGTAGGTTTCTTTTATTGCAGAAGACACATTGCATGCCTATTCTGCAGTAAAAAGCCTGTCTGCCCACAATTTTCAAAAGCGAGACTTTAGTTCCACTTTATCTACTTCCTTCCTGAAGTGGTTATACTGGGATCATGACTACAGCTATAGTCATGATCCCGGTATAATTTTTTAGCCCCAGCGATTCTCATAAAAGTAATCCAAGCAGCTAAACAGACGCTGGACTACTTTTATGGGCAGTGGAAGGGAGTCGTCTCTCCCACTGCCTTTGCTGGGCTTTGCTTAAAAAATATATAGTCTTTGAGGGTTTTCTAGCAAAAAAAATGCAGATTTTTACATGTAGGAGAGGAATATCAGACCTGGCCTGGACTAGAAGTGGTAAGTATAATGTATAGAGAAATAAATACCATTAAAGTAGCTGTCAAAGCTCTGTAGTCTTAATACTAGGCAGAATGGAGAAGCGCTGCCTAGAAAGAGAGGCCCAATAAATACTGCAGAATTACACTATGTGACAAATTAGGAAGTCAATTGATGCAGATCTTCAAATGCACTGTAATCTTTTATAAAGTATTGTTAATGCAATTGGGTATGTGCCAAAGGAACCTTCAAGGTGCCAAATTAAGTTAAAAGCATTGCTTTATTAATACATTTCTAAAATGACAATAAAAAGATATGTGCATAACGATTACAGAGCATAATCCAAAAGTGTCTCTTCATAAGCCCTGTTTCACACTGACTATGGGAATGAAATCGTGCCTTGGGACAATGCTTGGGACTGCTTGTGATTGCTTACAAAATGTGTCAATGGATGGGGGACAGCTCCCTACTTTGGTAGGAGGAGCATGGTTTGTAATTGGTAAGGGCATGGCATGGTTCCAATAGCCTTTATCAATGTGTATGTGTACTAATTTGATACTGTTTATATAGATTATGCATTTCTGTTTGTACAGTGTAGCTCTGCATGCAGTTGTGTATACTGTATCTCCTGAAGAAGCCTAGGATGGTGAAACATGTTGAGAGTAGATTTCAAAAATCGTGTTAATGAAGAGTCACTTTTGAATTGTGCTCTGTAATCGTTATCATGTACCCATATCTTTTTATTGTAATTTTAGAGATGTATTAATAAAGCAATGCTTTTAACTTAATTTGTGTTCATTTGATACCTTGAAAGTCCTGTCGACTCTTACCCTGTTGTAATTATTATAAGTGGGATGTGGTGCCGTGGAGGTACTTTTTTTCCAATTTACACCAATTTACCTCCTAATTTTAACACATGGAAATTGGGGTTCATTTAGTTTAATGATGTTTGTCTCATAAAGTCAGCTAGTAATACTGAGCAGGAGATTTGCCCTATGCCTCCCCTTTGAGGTGAATCCCCTAACTGATTTGAATGGACATAGTTGTCACTTTTTTGACCTGTCCATTGCATTCATCAGCCGTCTGTTGACAATAACGGAAAGTAAATGGCTGTTCATCAATTCAGATCTGGAAAAACGGGCTAGAATGAAGAAACGTGATTCCGAACCTGCTGAAAAAGTCCCGCTTATGGACGTAATGCATACGGGGGGAGGAGTCACGTCTGACGTCGCCCGCGGTCATCTTCCTGGTTGGAGACCAGTAATCATACCATGCTCATATACCTGCACTTTGTTGAAGTGCTATTTTTGTAAGTAGTTTTACATTGTTGTGCTGACATTAAAGGGGTTGTAAACCCTTGTGTTTTTTCACCTTAATGCATCCTATACATTAAGGTGAAAAAACTTCTGACACTTTCCAGCCCCCCCGTTATACTCACCTGAGCCCGTTCGTTCCCACGGCAGAGACACACTCTACCTCTCTGCCCGTTGTCTCTGCTCTTGATTGGATAGATTGATAGCAGCGCAGCCATTGGCTCCCGCTGCTGTCAATCAAATTCAATGACGCGGGTGCCAGGGTTCTGAATGAACACAGAAGCAGGAGTCGGGAGCACGCTCGCTCAGGTGTCCACCCTCGGAGAGCCTTTTCCAATGTGGGCACAGTGGAGGTAAGTATGACATGTTTGTTATTTTAAAAAAAATCATAAATGAGGGATTACAACTCTTTTAAATTTTTTAAACGGAGAGCACTAGATTCTTTCCTTTTTGTCCATATGTCCCGAGGAATCATCAGCTTCGTCAATATCAGTGGATCGCGTCAATATCAGTGGATCGTTGGTTATTTGTACCCCAGGTGTGAGTCAAAAGCTGATTGACCTTTTCAGGTCGAATCTGTGAGGTGAGAGGCTTGATTTTCTGTGGTGGATGGGCTGCAATCACCAGCCTTGCACACAAGGAGACTGTTTGTGTTTGTTCCTATATTGGATGTTTATATTGGACGATTGCTTATGGACTTTTGATTTATCGCACTGCACCTATCTGTTTTTATATCTTCATTGAGGCGTTCTGAATTATCCTTGCGTGTCAGCTTGCAATTTTACTTTTAGATTTTGTAATATTGTTCTATCTGCGCTGAATATTTGCTTTTTATAGAATAAAAAAATCAGAAGTCGGACCCCAGTCATTCTGTGCAATGGAACAGTTTTAGTCGGTGCGACTTGAGTTTCTCCGACTTAGAAAAAGGTTCCTGCACTACTTTTGATCCAACTTTGGTACGACTTTCATTGACTTCTGTTAAAGACATTGCATGCAAGTCGTGCGAAGTGGCGCTGGGGTCCGACTTCAAAGTCGCGGGCAGTGTGAACCCAGGCTTAGGGTCATTTCTAAAGTTGGCTTTCAGACTGTCTCTAATGCCCTGTACACACGATTGTTTTTTCCGATAAAAAAGTCAGACTTTGGACTTTTTTCCATCGGTGTTCAGAAATAGAACTTGTTTTACATTTTTCCGATGGAAAAAAAAAAGATAGGAAATTCCGATCGTCTGTGTGGAACTTCAACGGAGAAAAAACCCATGCATGCTCAGAATCAAGTTGACGCATGCTCAGAAGCATTTAACTTAATTTTTCTCGGCTCGTCGGAATGTTTTACATCACCGCGTTTTGGATGGTCGGAATTTTGTCTGATGGTGTGTATGCAAGACTGATGGATGTCAGCTTCATCAGAATTCCGACGGAAAATTCCATCGGAAATCCGATCGTGTGTACAGGGCATAACTGATAGTAGTGAGATCCCACCACCCTAGACAGAGTTGGACCTTGTTTTAATGGTTGCTGTGGGCTTGCAGACCTGGGAACAAAGATGCAGAGAGAGACCTTACCACCGAAGACCTGTTGTTCACTATAATTCTGAGTAAAAGAAATTGAACAGCATAGACTCAAAAAGCTGCAATTCTACAAAATTGTACAAAAAGCATTTGGAAATGCGTTAGGGCTCTTTAACACTGGTGGCTAGAGGGCAGTAAAAAAAGGCTGCTGAAATGTGGTTACCCCCCCCCCTGCTGGTGCCCACCGGAATTCTAACATTACAGCCTGACAAAGCTGTACACGAGCCGCAGTCATGATGTTTTGCTTTACAACTGCAGCAATGTTACCTTGGGCTGCAGAGTTTGACAGGTGGCACCACCTTTAAACTTGTCCATTGAAATCAATGGAGCCGAACTAGCCCCACCATTTGACAATTGAAAAAATAAATATATAATAATAATAATAAAAAAAGATGCCAGGAGGTTGCAGTAATAGTGCCTCCTGAACACTTGCCAGCTGCCACTACTATACTGCCCTCTGAAATGTAATCCACAACAGATCACTTTTCAGAGGCCTGTAAGTATTACCGCCTGTCTGAAAAAGCCCTTACAATGAGTATTGTAAAGCTTAGATTGGGGTAAACTGTGAACATTCCTGGGTTGTATTAATGAAAATAATGCTTTTTAGTTGTTACCTGAATTTCCTTAATTTTTTCAACCTTTTTTTAAATTCTCTCCTTTGGTTTTAGTCTGAAGCCTTCAGAACTGTCCACTACACTGGCCGAACAATCATTCCTGATTCATCTTTCTTTAAGGGCCAGGCGCCTTAAACCAGCTCACAGTGGATGTCACAGTAAATGAAATCACATTTGGCTTGAGGCGGAAAAGCGTTCCGACTCCCAACATAAGAGGTTGGAGAGAAAATGTATCTAGCTGGGATAATTTTCATATAGACACAACACAATATGAATTGCCCCATAAAATACAAGGAATTAATGCCATAGAAGAGAAAAAATAAAAAGTACCGTACATGAAAATGTCACATTGTTCTAGAGCTGCAAAAATCCAGACATATTATTTAAAGATTTTGTGTCTTTTCAATATTGCCTTTAAATTTGCCTCCTGTACTGCAGGGGGTTTGGGGTTCATGGATATCCTGCTGGGTTTGCTGCACCTCCAGTGAACTGAACATGGCTTAGTTTGCTCATCCCTGCTCCTGTAATACTCTGCTGATGGAGGGCTCCGCTCAATCCACTTTATATCATTTAGGACCCTTACACCCCAGCCTGGGCTTCTGCGCTGTGTTAAACGAATGCTCATCATCATGCTTTGCATTAAATGTGCTGAACATTGCACCACATTGTACCATAAATTGTGCATGTGGCATTTTTGGCAGCCTGTGCTGAGAGAGTGTGTTGGGATGCCATTCACAATGAATGGAACCACATCGCACCAAGCATGTTACCGCACTGCAGTAGTGTGAATGGGCTCCAAGTACGGAGTGTCTTTCAATATAATATAACACATTAGAGTAACTGTAAAAAGAAAATTGGCTGGATGTTGATTTTAAGTAAGCTTTAATTTAAAAGATAAGTTCAGCTTGTAATTTACTTTTCTGCCTCTTTAGCAGTTCTGGGCCTTTATATCCTTATGTGCCAATCGATTCTTTGTTTGAGACTAATACATACTGCAACACACAGTAATTACTGCAGGCAGGTCCCGGGAGCCTCGTAATGGATTTCAGAGAAGTGGAAAGTGAAAAGTCCCTCCACAAGTGGGGATAAGTAATGAAGACTGGAGCTTGGAGGCAGCCAACAATGGAGGCCTGGCTTACATTGGGTTTAAAGGGTCACTCTACACAAATCAAATATATTGAGTTTTTGATAGGTGCTGGAAAGTGCAATAGCACATTGGGATCTCTAGATTACAGTTGCCATATTTGCACAGAAGTTATGAAGTTTTCTTACACTCCATGCTATTTGTTTTATACTTGGGATCGGGAGCAGCCTAAGGTGGGCAAGACCACCAACTAACAGGGCCCATGGTGGGGAATTTTCTCCACTGTAGACCTCAAAAGATGGAAGGAGCAAACAGGTGATTCAGCTCAGCAGATATCACTTGTGATAACATTCTGAAGGAATGACCCTTCAAAGTGACCTGGTCACTACAGGGTTAAAATAAAAAAGGAAGTCTGTAAAAGAAGATTAATATATACCTTTCCAGCAGCTGGTGTGTTAAAATCCCCCTGTGTTTCTGATCCAAGGTCGCTGCAGGTATCGAACACTTCCAGGTTTATCATATACCTGCTCCCCTGCTACATGCTGTGGTTCCTCCTGCTGGCTCATACATCAACACAGAAACAGGAACCATATACATTTCAGAATTCCCCTGTCATTCATCATTATAAATCAGTCCCTGATCTCAAATCAGCGACTTTGCCTAGGCTGAGATGATGTCATCAGTGTGCTACAGGCAGAAGAAAGCATTTACTTTGTCTCCTCTCCTGCAGTGATCAAACTGACCTTTCTAACATCTTTGTAGCACATCATAAGTTGTCAGACATTGGTGAACACGATCAAGAATTGCACAGTCCATAAGATTTTCATGCTTGTGTCATCTCCGAGGGGGCATCTTAGTCCAGCAAGTAGATGCGTACCCTGGATAATACCGAAACGAGGATGACTCAGTCATCATGGAGAGGAAAATAAACTGAAGGCATTGTCAGGGTGAGTACTGTGTTCTCTGTCATAGGCAATAAAGGTTACACTTACACATTACTTGGCTTTCTGTACTTCACATGAAAAAGATATATCTGATGCTAGGTACAGTCTAAAAATCTACCAAACATTGATGGTTTAAAGAAAACTGCAACATTGTGTTTCTATAATCCTAATTGACAGGAGTCTTGTGGTAGAGATATCGGGAATATTAATTCACGTTTTCCGGCCTGGACATTCTGTGTCTTGTTTGCCTCCTGCTGCATTGTTTCCATATGAAAAGACCTTGCAGAGATGCACCTTGCGGTTTTCTGGCACCAAACTTCACAATTCCCGGCCAAACAAAATAATTGACCCAGCTTTATTAGACTTTCCAATCATGTAGATGAATACTCTGGATTTTGGAGTCTTGTAAATTCAGAATTATTATTATTTTTTTTAGATGTTCGAATAGAACCGCAGGATAATATGACCTATACACTTTGTGAGGGGGTTAGCTCGGCAGCGGGTGTGTGTGACCCCCGGGATGGGCTCCCCACACAAAACAGGCCCAGCAAACGGAGGTTGTGGTTTTCAAAATCAAAAAAAGGTGCGGTTTATTTTCTATTTACAGTGACAAAACACAGCAAAGCAAAAGAAACATAACCAAAATAAATCCTGGTCAAGTTGACCTCTGACTAAACATACAGGTTTCCTAACTAACAACTGGGATCAGCCTAGTGCTGTCCTAGTCCCTAAGTCCCTGGTTTAGTAAAAGTCCAAACAAATAGCCACACAGGCTTTGCCTCACCGCACAGGGGTTCACTCTCCCTAGACAGTCCACACAGGTCTGGTTCCAGGCATGAGCTAACATCTAATGAAGCTGGGAGTTCTTATAGAGGCCTAAATGAGCTGACAAGCTTCAGCTGGTCTCATCAACTCCCTGTCTGCACGACGCCCAGCCCTCTCCCTAGAGGTATGAGTCATCCATGAGCCCACTAGCCTTATACAACTCTCCACCTAGTTGTATAAGTCGGCGTAAAGCCTGAATCTGGGCGAAATATATCTACCCCCCTGGATGCAACCAGGTGACTTTACCTTCCTGCTGTCACAACTTAAAGAGCAATTACAGACAACAACTGAAAGCAGTTAGTGAGCTAATACTGTCTAGCTTACACTGCAACTAAAAGTTAAGTCACTTTAAAGCAGAAGTTCCGTTGTTACAAACTACGAGCAGGTCGCTCTTTATTGCAGAAGAGACATGCAATACAAAAATACATCCACCTGCCTGCTCACAGGCTTCTATTGACAATACAGTGTGATGTGCATGCGCAGCTCAGCATACATCACCAGCGCAGTCCTTGTGTGCCAGGATGACTGACTCAGCGATTTTTGCTGGCTGAGAAACTAGCCCCATTAACACGCTATGTGCAGACAACAGTTGCCAGCAGTGGTGTGGCCAGGTTTATAAATCCAAAGAGTTTTCACCAGTCACCCCTTTAATTAATTGAGTAGAGAAATTCTCAAATCCACTCACTGCAGACCCCATGCTGTCTCTCAGTTATGAGTTGGGATGTGACTGGTGATATAGAAAGCAAAGGAAGATGTAAAAAAAAGAAAAGACTTTGGAAGCATAGTCCTAGCAACCCTGCAAGGTGCTCTCTGGATTTAAAGTGTGTAGCCAGGTGTCTCTAGCAGCATTTTTTGCCCAATCAGCAATTTTACTGACAGAAGCAGGAGCCAATGGCGACCACTGCTGCCTCTCTGTTCTGTATATGCAGGGAAAGAGGAAGGAGCCGCTACAGAGGGATACAGCACTGGATCAAGTGAGGGGGGCGATACTGCTACTGAAATATTTTTTATCTTAATGCAAAAATGCATTAGGATAAAAAACGTTCCTAGTTTGAGAACCACTTGTAGCGTCACCCCCAAAGCAGCGGCTTATTCAGATGCATTCCCCTGTTCCTGACCTCGACCTCCTCAAAGACCTTAGGCCTTCTGAAACACCTGGCTGAATATTCAGACCAATATTATTGCAAGGAACCACCAATATCAGTATTAGATGTTCAGCAACAACACAGCCTCAAGAATACACTTACACCCAGAGGTTATAAATAAAAATAAAACGGGTTATATCATAAGTAACAGGGATACAGGGTTAAAGGGAAAATCAGGGTAAAAGGAACAATAGGTATTGAAATAGATATGCAAACATGATTAGCACAAGAAAATCATTCTAAGCATGAAATGTCACATGCTATCCAGATCAGCATAAACTGTGACAACACCACCTACAGTGCAGTAATTATCTGCAGAAATGGCATGTGACAATCGTAAGGGACTTGTGTGTCAATGTGCACTGGCAGTGGTTGTGCCCAGCCTAGGACAGTCTGATAAATTCTATAACTGCTTTACAGAACAGTAATAACCAAACAGTTATGAGACTAAGCCAATAGGTCCATTATTACACAGGGGCAGTCTTTAAATGTTTCTTCTGCTGGCTTCCGTTGGGGCCCTTTAAGAGGAGCTGGTGCACTTTATAACAATTCTTAAGGAAATGTATGCAGAGGATGTAAGCTGTCGCTGTGAGGTAGTCTTTTTAAAAACCGGAGAATAGATGCAGCTCAACAGAGATAGTTTGGAAGAATCACAGTTTAAACTAGTTTGGATGCAGTTTCAGATATGCAGGGTCAGCCTGGTTGATGTAATGCTTCAAAGTGTAGTTTACGCCCTGTAGTCGGTAACACAGTTTCTGCAATCGTTAACAATCTCTCATCTCCCAACATATAGCTGAAGATGCACCTGGCAGAAGGGGGGCCCCTTAGGTCAGTTTTTGAGGTATCCATTGAACAGCCGTGTTACCCAGTGGCAGTAGTGCTTTGGCCTCCTAAAGAAAGTCACTGAACCTGGGTCTCGCAGCCTATTGGGGCCTGTAGTTCTTGTTGCTTGCAAAGCACAGCGATCTTTGCCTTTTGCGAAATACATCTCCCAGTGTGCCCTCCTCCTCCAGCTGATTGGGCAAAAAATGCTGCTAGAGACACCTGGCTACACACTTTAAATCCAGAGAGCACCTCGCACGGTTGCTAGGACTATGCTTCCAAAGTCTTTTCTTTTTTTACATCTTCTTTTACTTTCTATGTCACCAGTCACATCCCAACTCATATAGCAGATTGAGTCTAATAAACAGCTGGGAGAAACTTCATTTTTAAAATCAGGTTTTTATGTAACTGAGAGACAGCATGGAGTCTGCAGTGGGTGGATTTGAGAATTTCTCTCCTAAATTAATGAAAAGGGGTGACTGGTGAAAAGTGAAAGGTGTGGACTGGTGTGCTATGGCAAATTTTGGACAAAAAAACTGAAGATATGCTGTGCTCTGGGACAGGGACCTCACTGCAACTACAAACCAAACACCTTGCTTCTGGTCACGGCTCAGTATTAAAAGGCAAAATCTCCATTCAGCTCAAAAAAACTGATCTTTGAGAGGCAACAGCATTGCTCTACCACCCTATGAAAAATGATTCACCATTGAGACTGCCACCCATGTAAACAGTTGACCACAAGGTATTTTATACAGGTAAGACCTTAAATGGAAGCAAAAACATGAGGAGGGGGGAGACCTAACACAACACATTAATAATCTGAGAACAAGGGGGCTATTGGAAAGTGCCCAAATTCTAACTCCATGCAAAAATGAAATTTACACAGTGTCTTGTGTATCATTTATCTTACTAATTCCATACTCCTCTCAATAAGCCTTTCTCCAGTGTAATGGATTAATTTCCTTCCATGGGCACCAGCCTGGAGCCTATGAGAGAGAACCCAACTGCGGGAAGTGTTGCCACCACCAAAAGATGTCCACGTTGTTTCGACAATAATGTGTACACCTAAAGAAAGGAGCCCAGGAAGTGAACAGAATTAGGGAGAAGGATCATTATGTGACCGTGGCTTTAGGTAAATAAAATGGGCATTTGGGTTGGGGTTTTTTTCATACCAACAGTTAGAGGTGGTGGGAGGAGGATTGCTAATATGCTGGAGTTGGACTTTAATGCAGCTGTCCTCCCTTTGCATTCTCTTATACTGTGCTAAACTTTATTTAAAGTGAACTCCCATTGTCAAAAAAGTTTTGTTCAGGGTTGCTGCTTATAGTATACTACATGCTAGGTGAGTAAGTGCTGCTAGTGGGGCCATCCATAGACAAAGATTAGGCTCGCTTTGGGTTGCCCATGGTCTTCAGCTCTGTTCGCTATTGTGATGGAGCTGGTGGCAGTGGCCATAAAGAGGGCCTCTGCTATTGTCGGCATCTGTGTGGGAAACTTGATGGAAAAGATAGCCATGTATGCAGACGATTTCTTATTGTTTCTGAATGACCCAGGGCCATCGTTTTAGTGTTACGTATAATGTCTGAATTTTCCATTTATTCAGGACTACAAATTAATTGGGGAAAATCGCATATTTTACCTATTGATAAAGAGGCACAAGATTGAGCGGACCCTACCCTACCTCTATTATGGTCATCCAGTATCAGATACTTGGGTATTGAGATTTCCTCAGATACTTTGGAATATTGTGTCCTTAAATTTAGTTCCACTTCTTGACAATATAAAATCTAAACTGAGGGCATGGGCCAATCTTCCTTTGTTTTTAATAGGGTGCATAAATCTGTTTAAAATGAAGTTGTTACCTGGTTTTCTCAATGTGCTCCGAGATACGCCAGTGTGGATTCCCAGGAAATATTTTTAAATGATTAATTCTAGTCTAACTGCTTTTAATGGGGCGCACAACAACTGAGTTGACAGTTTTAAAATGGCCGCGGTTACAGGGAGGCTTAGCGTGCCTGGATCTTCACAAATATTTCCTGGCAGCCATGCTCACACATGCCCATAACTGGCTTACACAGAGTAGTATTACAGGCCTTCTGTGTAGGCTCCTTTGAGGCCCTTAAGAACCTCTTATACAGAGGGCCCTCTGCTTCTCTTCTGACTGCAGCCATGAAAGCCATATTGAAAGCCGGGTTGTTGGCCCAAGCTCTACATCCTAGCCTCCAAATCATATCTCACCACATACTCCCTTATGGCTCAATCCATTACTCCCAGAATTCACCTCTATACCTGATCTGCAGGTGTGGGCAGTGAAGGGCATTAAATATTTAGAGCAGATATGTTTAGCTGGAGAATTAAAGCCCTGTGGCACCTTAAAATTGCAGTTTGACCTACCTAATGTATACATTTTTAGAGATCTACAATTGAGTCACGCCTTTCAAATACAATTTAAACCGCAAGGAGTAGCTTTTTATACCTCAACCCTAGAGGAAGTACTCAGAGATGATACCCTTACAAAACCTCACTAAACCCCTCAACACTATTTATAAGACCATGTCTCCCTCTGTCCACTCAGGGTTGGAAGCTCTAAATCTAAATGGGTACTGGACGTCCCTAGCTTGGATGATAAAGGTTGGGAAGAAATCTGGGAATGCGCCTTCCTACAGTTGGTTTCCACAAGGGACAGATTCAGTACAAAATCCTACATAGGATCTACCTCACGCCTGCACATTTACAGAGAATATATACCTCGGTTCCTTGCGGAGTGTTGGCGGTGTGCAGCAGACTTTATTCATGTATTTTGGCAATGCCCTAATATTCAAAATTTCTGGGAAGCGTTGGTCTCAGTCATACACTCTGGTGCACATGAATAGTGATCACAGACAGTGGAGGTCTGTTTGGTGGGTTTGGGGGCACCCTGGCTCATCTTAGTGCCTCCAGGACGCTAATAGGATTACTATTGTTCTACGCAAGGAAAATTATTCTTCTCCAATGAAAATCCTCATCTGCTCCAACCCTTACCTTGTGGAAAAAAATAATTAATGTCAATTTATCACTGTACAAGGCCACCTATTTAGCGAGATGATGTCCTAAAAAATTCCACAAGGTTTGGGACATTTGGGTAGAGGACCTGTCTACTAATACTGACCCTGAATCTCCTAATTAGTAGATTACCTTACAAACGACCAGGTAGACATGTATATGTAGTTAAACCCACGTCCAACCCACATGTCTAATAATTGTGACTTCCTTTCTTATTAAATGTGGCTTAATACTACCCCTGAGTGGCTGATACCTACAATATTCTAACAATCTCAGAAGTTACCTGAGCCTGTAGTCTTGTTCTAGTGCCAATAATGGCAATACTGTTAAAATTTTATTTTTATACTGTTTGTTTTATTGTGATGTACGTGGACTGAGCCTGGGTATGTCCAGTAGGCTCTGTTTTGTATTTAAACTTGAAACCCAATAAAAATAATAATAAAAAAAAAAAAGATTAGGCTTGCTTTGAGATTTCCATTCTTAATGGGTGTGAAGTATCTTACTCTAAACACAATGATTGCTTTTTATGTTTTTTTTTATGGCATAAATTATTCATCTGACACGGTGGACCTATAGTTGTGGTTAGAGATAACAGCTGTGTAGCCGACTATTGATTTTTATAATGTGGATGAGCTTACTATGGAGGAGAAACGAATTGGACTTCATAGCCAGTGTGCTAAAAATCACCACTTGAGCAGCACCACTTCCTATATATTATAAACTTCTGCAGAAGGTGAATTGTGATTTGTTGTTTGTGTTACTACGCCATTACTCTGTATTGTAAACTAAAACGTTTTTATGTTTTATAAAATAAATGGAACAATGTAGTGCTATAACCAATTCTTGTCCGTGGTCAACACAGCATCTTCCTCAAGTTCGCCATACCATAAAAAAGGCAAACGCCAGCCCCGAGCCAATACCATCCGGGTCGTGAACCTGATTCATGCTGCCAAAACTGCTCGTCACTCCATTCTCTTGCTATCTACGGATGCAGAGAAGGCTGTTGATAGGGTGAGTTGGCAGTTCATGCGTGCCACATTGGAACATATTGGGCTAGGGTCCTCCATGATGAGTTGGATTTCCTCTCTCTGTTCACGCCCCCCGGCCGCCATCGAGGTTAATGAAACCCGTTCAGATTTCTTTATGATCACGAATGGGACGCGTTGGGGCTGTCCCCTATCGCCTTTAAATAAAATATTACGTTTAAATAAAAGGAAAACACCTTGAATAAAAGGGTTCTCTTTTCTTGTATGCTTCCTGAAGACCAGTGTTAATTTCATAAAATAAAAATCGTCCATGGACTGACACAGCTGGATACTGTAAACGTGTGGGTATATGTCTCTGCTCGCAGGAGAAGATCTAGGCAGAATGTTAGATTGTTAGAAACATACATTCTAGAACAAACCAGAGCTGAACAGCCCCGCCCAGGGGGGCGGTCCCTCCGGACATTACCCTCCCACCTGCAGCTAGCAGCTTCAGTTTTTTTCTGCCTAGCAGAAGGAGAAGACGTGGCTCTCTCAGGAGCCAGTCTCCTGGAAGATTTTACTTTAAAATTTTATTCCTTTGGGAATTTTATTATTTTATTTTTGAGACCTTCAATCAACCGACCATCGAGCGTGCTGATCCTCGCCTTGTGTGCGTGAGACTCGTTCACTGCGTTCACGACATGCCCCATGACTCCAGGGGTGGCCAGGTTGCTTTCATGCTCCCGCAGTCCTTTCAAGATTGAACAGTACCTGAATGACTGTATCTCTCGCGGTAGACCGGGCCGACAGCTACGCAGTACTGCTCTGTGATAGGTCTGTCTGAAACAAGCCAGTGGGTCCCTGAAAGGGACGGGTAAGTAGTCTCTTCTACTGCAGGTGAGTACATGCTGGCTGTGTTACTTTATATGGGGGGTTTCTCCCTATCTCCTCCCTGTTATGCTGCTCTCTTCACCCTGCACTGGTGCTGTGCTGTGGGGGTGTTTGGGGGTCACTCTGGCCTGGCTGGGCGGTCATGTCTGTAGTGGGTTCTGGAGAGAGGGGCAGTTTTTCTGGTGTGTGAGGTGATAATTGCGTGCGCCATTAGCGCGCGCATTAGCGCTGTTTGAGGTGGTTATTGCGTGCGCCGTTAGCGTGCATTAGAGCTTTGAATTTCGCGCTCGGTGGCCATCTTGGCGTGGTTCAATGGCGCAGTTATAGCTGCGGACGGTGGCCATTTTCTTGTAGCCAACGCGCATTTACATTCGGTTTCGGCCTCTAGCGGTGGCGCTGCGGCGCGAATCTCCTCACAATCTCCTTACAGATTCTTTACTCTCCTCAGGCTCACAGCGCGGTTTCTTCAGTGAGACTAAGCGGTCTTTAAGGGTTGGTGAGTCCTCCGGGTATCCCCTCCTCAGCCTCAGCGTAGCCAGTGGGTGGACTGTATATTCACTGTATAGTGTATAAGGTCTCAGAGGAAGGCGTTATGGAGTCTGATACACCTGCTCTCCACACTTGCCTGGGGAAACTGGCAGTGCTGCACAGTTAAACATGTTCATATGTTTCCTGCACCTGCGGTCCTTATGGACCAGTTGTTGGCAGTCCTGGAAAAAATTACTTGTCAGAATGGAAGCGGTGTGCGAGCGAAAGGAGCTATAAGCCCCCTCTCCCCACAAAAATCTTTAGTGAAGGAGTGCTCTGATTCAGATATGGGCCTAGCTACTGTGCTCAGGACCCTAGCTCTGAATATTTAATGTTTATGAACAGGACATTCCCTTGTGAGGAAGACTCCAGTTCTGTGTCAGTGAATGACAGGGCGCTTGTAAGTGAACTCATTGATGATGTGAGGAACACTCTCAAGCTGGGTGCTGTGGCTGAGGTACCTCAGGTGGACGCCGTTTCCCTTGGTTCCTTCAAGCTTTTCTTTTACACAGCTTCCTCACTGTTTTCCTCACATGCTGCGTCAAGAGCAGCATGGATGATACAGTGGTACACAGTGTTTCCCTCCCCCTGGTCGGTGCAGCATGGTGGGGGGGGACTTTATTCATTTATGTCTCTAGTCCCTGTGAGCCTTCTGTGTGATGTCCTGAGGCAACAACAGGGTCTCTGCACCTGTGGTTTCCCGCCATTTCCAGGGCAACGCTCTGAGTTCTGACAGACACACGGTCTGAGGATCAGAGGTTACCTGTTACCTGCATGCTGCTTCGGCAGCACAGTCAAGCAGGTTGGGATGATACAGAGAAGATTATGCGCCTCTGCGCCATAATTTAAACTCATCCTATACCTCTACACTGCATACATTCACAGTGTATGTATGTGTTATTGGTCTCTGTGTCTGTGTGGGTGTCCCCCGACGTTCCAATGCTGTGTTTCAGTGCCATACATGATATAAACGGACAAAATATGTTTATGCACGACTCCAGATACATTCACAGTATATGTATGTATTATACTCTCTGGGTCGGCGCGGGTTTCTGCCGGGGGCTCCGGTGTCCTCCCGCGCTCTCATGATATGTGCGCTTCGGCTCTCTGCACAGTATAGACATGTTCAATATGTTTATTGCACATACTATACATGTTTACAGTATGGGTATACTGTTTGCGTGGGGTTCCTCCGGGTACTCCGGTTTCCCCCCACGCTCCAATGGAAATGCTCAGCATAAATATGTGCAATATGTTTATTCACATGCTGTCATTCCTACACGGTATCTGTGTGCTGTCTGCGTGGGGTTCTTCCGGGTGTTCCGGTTTCCTCCCACGCGCTGACGGTATGTGCGCCTTTGGCCTTCTGCACAGTTAAACATGTTCAATGTTTATCACGCATGCTATAATACCTACACGGTATGTGTATGCAGTCTGTGTGGGTTTCCTCCGGGTACTCCGGTTCCCTCCCACACTCCATTGGTATGGGCGTTTCGGCGCTATACACAACCTAAATTTGTGCGATGGGATATCCACACACTAACATACCTACCCGGTATGTCTGTGCAGTCTGCGTGGGTTTCCTCCGGGTCTCCACCCACGCTACATGACATGCGTGCCTTTGGTGCAATTCACGGTGTAAACATACACATTATGTTTATACACAACACTAAATACATTCGCAGTAATTGTAGGTATTGCATTCTCTGGGTATGCGTGGGGTACTTCGGTTCCTCCCACGCGCCAACGGTGTGCGCGCTTTCGGTGCTATGCACACATGGGCTTGTGCAAAATGTTTAGCACACATACTATAATTCCTACACGGTATGCGTATGCAGTCTGCATGGGTTTCATCCGGGTGCCCAGGTTTCTCCCCTGCGTTCCAATGGTGTGCGCATTTTCAGCGCTGTGCACAGTATAACCACTTGTCCCCCGCCCACTGTCTATTGACGGCGGGCGGAGGATACTCTCGTTCTGGGAGGACGTCATATGACGTCCTCCCTTTAAAACGAGCTAGGAGGCGCGCGCCCGCCGCGTTCACAAGGCCCCGGTGCGCGTGCCCGGCGGCCGCGATTGCCGCCGGGCACCCGCGATTGCCCGGGAAACGAGCAGGAAAGTGGATCTCTGTGTGTAAACACAGAGATCCACGTCCTGTGAGGGAGAGGGGACCGATGGTGTGTCCCTTGTACATAGGGACAACCATCGGTCACCTCCCCCAGTCAGTCACCTCCCCCCACAGTAAGAACACATTGAGGGAACATATTTAACCCCTTCCCGCCCCCTAGTGGTTAACCCCTTCCCTGCCAATCACATTTATACAGTAATCAATGCATTTTTATAGCAGGGATCGCTGTATAAACGTGAATGGTCCCAAAAATGTGTCAAAAGTGTCCGATGTGTCCGCCGCAATATCGCAGTCACAATAAAAAATCGCAGATCGCCGCCATTACTAATAAAAAAATAAAAATGCTATAAATCTATCCCCTATTTTGTAGACGCTATAACTTTTGCGCAAACCAATCAATACGCGCTTATTGCGATTTATTTTTTTACCAAAAATATGTAGAAGAATACGTATCGGCCTAAACTGAGGAAAATTTTATTTAAAAAAAAAAAATGGGTATTTATTATAGCAAAAAGTAAAAAATAGTGTTTTTTTTCCAAACTGGACGCTCTTCTTTTGTTTATAGCGCAAAAAATAAAAACCGCAGAGGTGATCAAATACCACCAAAAGAAAGCTCTATTTGTGGGGAAAAAAGGACACAAATTTCGTTTGGGAGCCACGTCGCTCGACCGCGCAATTGTCATTCAAAGTGTGACAGCGCTGAAAGCTGAAAAATGGCTTGGGCAGGAAGGGGGTTTTCGTGCACAGTAGAGAAGTGGATAAACATGTGCAATTTGTTTATTCGCAGGCTAACATACCTACACGGTTGTGTACGCAATCTGCGTGGCTGGTTTACGTCCAAGCCCCGATGATGTGCGCGCCTTCGTCGCTGGCACAGTTTAAACGTGTTTAATAGGTTTATCCACACATACTAAACTACATACGCCGTATGTGGTTGTGTTATGCTCTTTGTGGCTGGGTGGGTTTCCTCCCACACTCTATTTGCGCGTTTGACGCAATACATAGTATAAACTATGTGTTTGTACAATCAGCACTTATCCATGGGTAGCTGCTGGATGGAGCATTGTCACAAGGATCCCTGGTTTAAGGGGTACCACTTTCCACCTGCTTTCAATGGTGATCAGAAGCGCTGGCTTGGACTGTGTTTGCCAGGCTGAGATTGGCGTTACGCCCGTTAGTGGCTGCGTCTCTGGCGTTTTTGTAGCTCAATGACTGGGCAAAAGCCTCTGCTTCATCCATCAGTTGACTAGCAGGTGCACTGCAACTGCTTTAGCCTTTAGGGTCTCTGTGCCCGGGGTGGGTTTGCGCCACCTGTGGAGGCTGAGGTACTGGTCCTCTGACCGAGTTTCTAGGGAAGTTCTGTCAAGTTGCCTTTTATTGGCCAACAGTTGAGGCACCCTGTACATCGGGGCCTCTCTTCTCCGATACATTGCGGAGTCTCTTTAGGATTTTCATACATCTCGCTGCAAGAAGGTCCTGTCGGCCGTGTGCGTTGCAGGGGAAGGGTCCTTGCATCCGGAGGTGTTTCCACCTCCTTTACCGGAGGTGGGGCACCGGAAGTGGGGGCAGTATCGCCTAATATATGCTTACCCTCCGCTAATGTTGTTGCCTCGCCTGCTTCGCAGAGTAGGGGTTGAGGCAATTCCGGTGATCCTCATTGCTCCAGAACGGCGACATTGGTACGCCGATCTACTTCGGCTAGTCGCAGACATTCCTGGCGACTGCCTATTGGGGTGGACCTTCTGTCTCATGATCCCATACTTCATTCTGCTTTACAGTCCTTGGCTTTACTGGCATGGCTGTTTAAAGCCAGGTGCTGAAGGACCGAGTTCTCTCGTATTCGGTCATCTCTTCTATGTTGTTGACACGGGAATCTTCCTCTAGAAAGATATCTCACCGTACCTGGAAGGCTTACATCGCTATGTGCGAGGAACTTGAGTGGCGTCCTCAGATGTATTCCGTTCCCAGGATTTTGCTGTTCTTACAGCGTGGTGTGACCCAAAAGCTGGCCTTGCATACCTTTTTGAGGGTCGGATTTCGGCCCGGGCTGTCTTTTTCAACGACCGCTACCGGGCCATTCCTTGATTAGCACCTTTTCTGCAGGGGGTTCGCCATGTGATCCCCCCTGTCAAGCCTCCTCTCCCTACTTGGGATCTGAATTTGATGCATCTCGGTTCTCCAAGAACATCCCTTTGAGAATATCAGAGAGATTCCTCTCTTGACATTGTCCCGGAAGGTGGCCTTCTTAGTGGCCATTGCTTCGGTTAGACGGGTGTCTGAGTTGGCGGCCTTGTCCTGCAAGTCGCCTTACTTGGTCCTCCATAAGGATATGGCGGTGTTGCGCCCACGACCGTCCTTCTTTTCAAAAGATGGTCTCGGCCTTTCACCTTAAGAAGGACATTGTTCTTCCGTCCTTGTGTCCTCACCCATTGCATCCCTGAGAGTTTGCGCTTCATACATTAAGATGGGTACAAGCCTTACGGGTGTACCTGTCTGCTACTGTTTCCATTCGGGAGTCTGTCTCTGGTCCAAAACAGGGCCGAGCGGCTTCGTCTGCCACCATCTCTAGGTGGATCAGGCAGACCGTCATACAGGCCTATGCCCTTAAGGGGCAGGCGTCTCCCTTTCCGATTGCGGCGCATTCCACCAAGGGAATTGGTGCTTCCTGGGCCTTCCGACATCAAGCGTCGGTTGCACAATTGTGCAAGGTGGCGACCTGGTCGTCCGTTCATACCTTTTCAAAATTTTATAAGGTTGATGTGGCTGCATCTTCGGATGCTTCCTTCGGCCGCAAAGCATTGCAGGCCGCTGTTTAATGTTGCAACTAATCCGTTGAGGAGCTCTGCTTGTTTGGAGTGAAGTTTTGGCTATTCCTTTACTACTGCTCCCACTCTTCTGATACTACCTTGGGACGTCCCACACGTTTACAGTATCCAGCTGTGTCAGTCCATGGACGATAAGAGAAAATAGGATTTTTGTACTCACCGTAAAATCCATTTCTCTGACGTCCATGGACTGACACAGCACCCACCCTTCCTTTTAAGGTTTGTACTGCTTTGTTACGAACTGAGGCTGCTAGCTGCAGGTGGGAGGGTAATGTCTGGAGGGACCACCCCCTGGGCGGGGCTGTTCAGCTCTGGTTTGTTCTAGAATGTATGTTTCTAACAATCTAACATTCTGCCTAGATCTTCTCCTGCGAGCAGGGACATATACCCACACGATTACAGTATCCAGCTGTGTCAGTCCATGGACGTCAGAAAAATTGATTTTACGGTGAGTACAAAAATCCTATTATTTTGGCGATTTTAACACTATTTTAGTTAAAATACAACTAAAACTAAAACAATTCATATGACTAAAATGGCATTTTAATCAAAAGACTATGACTAAAACTAAATTGAAATTTGATGTCAAAATTTATACTACACTACCACATAGGTATGAGTACATCTACTAAGCTACTGAAAGAAAAAAAATGAAGAAAAAGGCTTTTCTTATTTTTTTTCTTAATATTTAACCACTTCCAGCTCAGGACAAATCTGGCATTTCTCGCGAACATGTAAAAATCATAATTACTCAGAACCCCCAAACATAATATATTTTTGTAGCACTACCCTCTCCTCTTAGGGGAAAGAAGAGGCACCCATGCCACAAGCCCGTGTCCTCTAGTTTAGAGGTCAGGCGGTGTATATGTATTTGGGTCCCGCAGCGAGTTACCTTCTTCCACTGATTCCCGTCTCCAGAATGTAGAGACGAGCCTGTAATTGGCCCTCTTTAATAAATTCAATGTCCAAACCACTTAAACTCCAACGTTGAGTTTATTTTGTATCTTTGCTTGATAGGTAAATTGACGTGATTGTAGCCGTATTAGTGCAATTGTGACAGAGAAAATTGAGTACTGTCCGTGATACTTTTTTTATTTGCACTAACATACAATTTTTCCTTACTGCTTAGACCTTGAAGAAGGGGACATACCCCGAAAGCTTGTCCTGAAAAATTGTATGTTAGTGCAAATAAAAAAAGTATCACAGACAGTACTCAATTTTCTCTGTCTTGATAGGTAAGAGAGAGTAGATGAGAGAGATACTAGTTGAACTAAAGCAGATTCAGGCACAGAACTCCCAGATTTATCACCACTCGGACCCGAGTGGGTACAGCTCACCCAGATAGTCCCTCAATGGTCCTAGCAGCCGATGTGGAGCTCGAACAAGCAATTTAAATCCTCCAAGGACAAGTTCAGTATGTCCTCGAAGAGCAGCAGCACTCCGCAGGGTCAGTTCTGCGGAGCATAGGATCCTTCCCTCCGACAGGTCACCAGGCCTTTCCCAAGACAGCAATCTAACTATCACTCATCTCCTGTTATGGGACCGATCCTCCCCTGGCTTCCTCTTGGTCAGAGCGGATACCCTCACCCGGGCATCCTAGGACTCCAAAGTTCTGCCTGTAGACCCACTTGAAGGTACTGGGCCTACCCGGAACGTTGCGGTCTCGGGCCGAAGGTGCCCGAGACTCTTCAGTCAGTGTACGCGCCCCCCTCCTTAGGGGGCACACTCCTCCGGGTACTTGTCCCCGGGTCTCTCCCTGAATAATGGCGTCTGCCTCTTTTATATCCTCTCCCGGCATGCACAGCAGGCAGAACCAGCCCACTGCACGGTAGCCGAGAGAGGACATCCAATCGCGCCAATGCAACCTAAGGTTCAACCCTGACCCAACATGGCAGCGCCACCTGCAGGCCACAGGGACCTCTACATAGGCACGCAGCAACAAAGCAGAGTCCAGCACAATTAGAAGGCCCGAGCCATACTAGTGCTCGGGTCATCCCCCTAAATTTGGACATAAAGACCCCCTAAATTTGGAGTACCCGCTACATTTTTTTTAGCAGAGACCCTATAGAATAAAATTATGATTGTTACAATTTTTTATGTCAGGCGATCATCAGCATTTTTTCAAAAGCAATTTTTGGGAAAAAAAAAGCACAATATATAACCCAATTATTTGATAAAATATAAAAGATGATGTTACACCGAGTAAATAGCTACCAAACATGTCACGGTTTAAAATTGAGCACACTCGTGTAATGGTGCCAAACTACAGTACTTAAATATCTCTATAGGCGAAGTTTTTAAAAAAGTTTTACAGGTTACCTGTTTAGAATTACAGGGTCTAGTGCTAGAATTATTGCTTTACGCTATAACGATTGCAGCAATACATCATGTGGGGTTTGAACACTGTTTACTTATGCAGGCGCGACCTAAGTATGCGCTCACTTCTGCGTGCGAGCACAAGGGGACGGGGGCGCTGTAAATTTTTTTTCTTTTTTCACTCATTTTATCTTTACACTTTACCTTGAATTTTTTGATCACTTTTATTACTATTACAAGTAATGTTAACATCTCTTGTAATAGGAATAAGGCATGCAGGTCCTCTTTATGGAGAGATGTGGGGTTTATTAGACCCCACATCTTTCCTCTATGCTGGAAAGCATGAGATAAAAAAATAAATAAAAAAAAAGCAATCTCAAGGTTTCCAGCAAAAAAACTGCCAGTGTTACTTCATGACGTTGCTTCCAGTGTCTCAGGGTCAAAGAGGTGACCGGGGACCATCGGGATTGGATCTCTGGCTCCCCAATCACACAGGAGAGCCTGGAGAGGCACCAGAGGGTGGCAGGAGGGGGGAATGTACTTCCCGCTGCCTGTAAAAGCAATCCAGTGGCTAATCAGCCGCTAGAATGGCTTTTACAACACAGGGAATTGCCGGATGAAAAAAAATACCTGTAGATGCCTGTAGCCGCAGGCATCATCCAGATATCTTCATTTAAAGTCCAGAACTTCATATGACGTCCACCCAGGGGAAGTGTTTAAAGTGGTTGTAAATCCGATTCATGAAATTTGACCTAAGCATACAGTGGGGATCGAAAGTTTGGGCACCCCAGGTAAAAATGTGTATTAATGTGTATAACGAAGCCAAGGAAAGATGGAAAAATCTCCAAATGGCATCAAATTACAGATTAGACATTCTTATAATATGTCAAAAAAAGTTAGATTTTATTTCCATCATTTACACTTTCAAAATTACAGAAAACAAAAAAATGGTGTCTGCAAAAGTTTGGGCACCCTGGAGAGTTAATATTTTGTACTGCCCCCTTTGGCAAGTATCACAGCTTGTAAACGCTTTTTGTAGCCAGCCAAGAGTCTTTCAATTCTTGTTTGAGGTATCTTTGTCCATTCTGCCTTACAAAAGTCTTCCAGTTCTTTGAGATTTCTGGGCTGTCTGTCACGCACTGCTCTTTTGGGGTCTATCCATATGTTTTCAATAATGTTGAGCTCAGGAGATTGTGAAGGCCATGGCAAAACCTTCAGTTTACGCCTCTTGATGTAATCCCCCGTGGATTTTGAGGTGTGTTTAGGATAATTATCCATTTGTAGAAGCCATCCTCTCTTTAACTTCAGCTTTTTCACAGATGGCATCAAGTTACCATCCAAAATTTGCTGAAATTTTATTGAATCCATTTTTCCTTCTACTCGTGAAATGTTCCCTGTGCCACTGGCTGCAATACAACCCCAAAGCATGATTGATCCACTCCCATGCTTAACAGTTGGACAGAGGTTATTTTCATTAAATTCTGTGCCCTTTCTTCTCCAAACGTACCTTTGCTCATTCCGGCCAAAAAGTTCTATTTTAACCTCATCGGTCCACAGAACTTGTTTCCAAAATGCCTCAGGCTTGTCTATATGTTCATTTGCAAAGTTCAAACGCTGATTTTTGTGGTGAGGACGTAGAAGAGGTTTTCTTCTGATGACTCTTCCATGAAGACCATATTTGTACAAGTATCTCTTTATAGTGGAATAGTGTACCACAACTCCAGTGTGTGCCAGATCTTTCTGGAGGGATCGTGCAGTCAAACGTGGGTTTTGAATTGCTTTTCTCACAATCCTGCGAGCTGTTCTGTCTGATATTTTTCTTGGTCTTCCAGATCTTGCTTTAACTTCCACTGTTCCTGATGACTGCCATTTCTTAATTACATTCCGAACAGAGGATATTGACATCTGAAAATGCTTTGCTATCTTCTTATAGCCTTCTCCAGCTTTGTGAGCGTCAACTATTTTCAGTTTCAGTTTTCTAGACAACTGCTTAGAAGAACCCATGGTGCTGATTGTTGGGGCAAGGTCAGATGAGTCTGGCCTTTTAAAACCTTTGAGATTGACATCACCTGGTCTTCCCAGACGATGATTGAGAACAATCCATGACACTGGCAGGTCTCAGCTTTGCAAAGGGGGCAGTGCATGCTATAAATTCTGCAGGGTGCCCAAACTTTTGCAGACACCATTTTTTTGTTTTCTGTAATTTTGAAAGTGTAAATGATGGAAATAAAATCTAACTTTTGTTGACATATTATAAGAATGTCTAATCTGTAATTTGATGCCATTTGGAGATTTTTCCATCTTTCCTTGGCTTCGTTATGCACATTAATACACATTTTTACCTGGGGTGCCCAAACTTTCGATCCCCACTGTATATATATGTAGTGTTTACTTATCTCTTTCCAAAGCTCTAAGTGCTGTTTCTCTCTGGTGCTCTGTTCCTCTGTTAACATCAGAGTCACTTCTGAGATAACAGAAGCTGAAAATTTGTGTCGGGGAGGGTGCTTAGAGGGAGATAAGCAATAAGCTTGTATAGTCACAGCACAGCTCTGCATGTTCCTTCGTTCCTCTGCCTATGTGGAGGGGGTGTGTCCCTTTTCTCCAATCAGCTCTCACCTAGTGTAAGCCCAGACTCTCCACCCACTGCTGAAAGTGGAAAGAAGATTTCGAACATGATCTGCACTTTCCAAAGAGTGTAGAAAGGGGAAGACAGCAGATATACAGTATCTCATAAAAATGAGTACACCCCTCACATTTTTGTAAATATTTTATTATATCTTTTCATGTGACCACACTAAAGAAATTACACTTTGCCACAATGTAAAATAGTGAGTGTACAGCTTGTATAACAGTGTAAATTTGCTGTCTCCTCAAAATAACTCAACACACAGCCAATGTCTAAACCACTGGCAACAAAAGTGAGTACACCCCTAAGTGAAAACGTCCAAATTGGTCCCAATTAGCCATTTTCCCCAGTCGTCTTCCAGGACAGCTCTTGAGAGACGGAGTCCCTCCCATCGACACAGGAAACACATTGCCAATCAGTTCAAAAGGCGGTCCCTCAGGTTCCTGGTCAGTCATTGTGTTTCCTCCGTCAGAGGAACATGTTGCTAAAGGAACCAGGAGAAAGGACTTTATCTCTCAGGGGCTGCCTCCAGTGAAGTCTCACCTTGTGTGCCTTGGGCTCGGGTACCGTCCAGCTGAACCGGAGCAGACCCGTTTCCCTCTTCCTTCCAGTGCCGACGCTGTGCCAGTGGCAGAATGACGCAGTTCCCCCTGGAGCTGCTAAGTGGATTTGCCCATCACAGCTCCTTGCTGCAGTTGCGGTGGGGGCCAGAGACGCTGTGCGCCAAGACCTCCGGTTCCGGGTCTCCAGGGCGCAAGGAGAGGAGAAAAAGCCCACGCTGGGCCTACTAATCCTTGACCAGCGTCCAGCAGTACCGTACTAGCGGCGGGATACGGAGCGGCAAGGGGAGACCATGGAGGCTAATCCCCAGGACACTCCGGTCGATGTAGGCACCAGCCAAAACCAGGTAGGCTGCTGGGCAAGTCCTGTACTGGTTATTTTATGTATGCTGTTAGTGGTGGCTGGGACTAGTTTACCCCATGGTGGTGGATGCACTATCCCGGGAATAGCAGCAGTGGTGGTTGCAGCATGGGTGCCTTTTGTAAAGGGTTGATTCTAAGTCCATCTACCTTTTGTGTTTCAGGCTAAGGAGGCTTCAAGGCAGACAAGTCAGGCCGCAGAAAGTGCCCTAATTGTGGAAGCAAATTATCCTCAGGCTCTAACAAAGCCTTATGCAGGCAATGTATTACATGTTTATTAAAATCTGAGGCAGACTCCCCTTTAGCTAAGTTCCTTAGCTTGTTTAAGGATGAGATGGCATCAACCTTTAAATCCTTTAGGGATTTAATTTCTGAGGTGAATGTATCTGCTTCCACCAGTAGCAAAGCCCCACAATACCAAGCTCCGGGGAGCCCCGTAGAGTCAGGGAGAACAGCCCCGTGTTAGTTAGGCCTGAATCTTCTGACTCAGACTCAGACCAGGCGTAAGATCAGGCCGCAGCTAACAAATTCGCAAAATATAAACTGTCTATTGAGGAAGTAGACGAGTTATTGAGTGCTATCTACAGTAGGTGCCGCCGACATTGTATATTCATCGCGATACCATTGCGGAGATTCTCGGCAACAGGGTGCCAACATCTCGGCGACAGGGTGGCGACATCTCGCGCTCGCTGCAATAGCGAGAAGGAGATGCGGCACTGTATTGAACGGGATCCGACGTGGATTGGCACAGGCACTGTGTTTGGTATGAATCCTGAGTGGGAACTCCACGCCAATTTTAAATAAAAAACCGGCATGGGTTCCCCCTCCAGGAGCATATTAGGCCATTGGGTCTGGTATGGATTTGAAGGGGAATCCCCTAAGCCGAAAAATCTGTGTGGGGGTCCCCCTCAAAATCCAAACCAGACCCTTATCCGAGCACGCAACCTGGCAGGCCGCAGGAAAAGAGGGGGGCGAGAGAGCAGCCCCCCTCCCTCCTGAACCGTACCAGGCCGAATGCCCTCAACATGGGGGGTTTGGTGCTCTGGGGCAGGGGGGCGACCTGCGCCTCCCCACCCCAAAGCACCCTGTCCCCATGTTGATGAGGACAGGGCCTCTTCCCGACAACCCTGGCTGTTGGTTGTCGGGGTCTGCGGGCGGGGGCTGATCGGAATCCGGGAGACCCCTTTAATAAGGGGGCCCCCAGATGCCGGCCCCCCACCCTATGGGAATGAGTATGGGATACATCGTACCCCTACCCATTCACCTAGTGGAAAAAAAAGGCAATAAAAAAACACACAGCTTTTTAAAGTAATTTATTACACAGCTCCGGGGGTATTCTTCCGACTCCGGGGGTCTCTTCCGACTTCGGGGGCCTCTTCTCCTCCTTGATGTTGACTCGTCGCTTCCTCCCGCTGTAATGCTGGCTGTTCGGTCCGCAACGATTTATATAGGCCTCTCATGACGTCACAGTCACATGCTCCCATGATGTCACAGTCACATGCTCCGGGGCCATCCGGAGCATGCGACTGTGACGTCATGAGAGGCCTATATAAATCGTTGCGGACCGAACAGCCAGAATTACAGCGGGAGGAAGCGACGAGTCAACATCGTGGAGGAGAAGAGGGAAGAAGGCGACGGGAAAACCGGGCCCCTCCACTAGCAAAAGAGCTGGAAGAAGATAGTGGAGGGGCCGGCAGAAGGACAACGGAGAGCCGGACGAGACGACGGGGAAGACCGGGCCTCTCCGCTAGCAAAAGAGCTGGAAGAAGATAGCGGAGGCCCGGCAGAAGGAAGAAAGAACTGGAGAGCGAGAGACACTTCCTGTGTAGCTAGAAACTTGGAGTTCTGGTTGTCACAGTTACAAGAACACTTACAGGCAGGCATTCCTAGAGAGGAGCTCTTGAAAACCTTTCCAATGCTTTTCAAGGTGACTAGCTTCATCTCAGACGCTTCAACTGACGCTGTTAAGTTTACAGCTAAATCCGCGGCTCTTTCAGTCGCAGCCAGAAGGTCGGTCTAGATGAAAACTTGGGGAGGTGACACAGCTTCTAAAACACGTTTGTGCAGTGTTCCTTTTACTGGAGATCTAATCTTTGGGCCTGAACTGGATACCGCCTTGGAAAGAACGGCGGACAAAAATAAATCTTTCCCTATTAAAAAGAAAAACTTTCAGAAAAAGTTTTTTCGTCCCTCAAAGGAACCCGCAAAAACAGGAAAGAAGTTCAAACCCAAAAAACACTGGACGGGGCAAAAAGGGAAAGGGGGGCATACTTTTTAACTGCCCCAATCAGGACCCCAAGCCTCAGTGACATCAGGGTCCCTGTGGGAGGAAGACTAAAAAACTTTCTCCCACAATGGGAAAGGATAACCTCAAACGAATTTGTACTAAACATAATCAAAAGAGGAATTCCACAGCGAACCACCATCCAAGTTTCTGGTGACAAAACTCCCAAGTCACTCAGAAAAGGCCTTACCCTTATTGATAGGGGAAATGGTGGATCAAGAGGTATTGACACCAGTCCCTATTCAGGAACAGGGGGACGGTTTTTACTTGCACATTTTTGTGGTAAACAAGCCGTCAGGGAAGTTCAGATTGATCATGAACCTCCGACCCCTGAACCTCTCTACCCGTTACAAGAGATTTCGGATGGAATCAATTTATTCAATAAAAAATCTACTTAAAAAATAAGTATTTATGGCTACCCTGGATTTAAGGGACACTTATCTGCATATCCCAATAAGGAAGGAATGCCAGAAATTTATTCGTATGGTGATTCAGATAGACTCAAAAATGTATCATTTTCAGTGCAGAGCTCTGCCCTTCGGTCTGTCGTCGTCTCCAAGAATTTTTTCCAAAGTTCTTGGAGAGGCATTGGTTCCGTTGAGACTTCAATCAGTCTCAATCATCCTATACCTAGACGAATTACTCCTCCACAGCCCACTCAGAGAAACAACTCTGTCAGGACTTAGAGTTAACACAACTCACCCTGAGGCAGTTGGGGTGGATCGTCAGTTTGGAAAAATCAAAAACTACTCCAACACAGAATATTCTGTACTTGGGTTACAACATTCTATTAGTAGAACAAAAGATAGTCTTGCCGGAAGAAAAAAAATATTGAATCTTTTCTTCAAACCAGCCCCAATTGTACAGTGAGGGAGGTCATGTCAGCACTTGGTTTGATGACTGCAGCCATTCCGGCCGTGCAATGGGCCAGGTCCCACCAGAAAGACCTACAGAGGTTTCTTCTGGAACAGGTGAAAGACAAAGGTCTAGAGGAATGCATATCGATCCCCACCAAGGTGAAACGTTCCCTCTGGTGGTGGAAGGACATGGAAAACCTAAACAAGGGGGTTCCCTCGGTCCTACCTATCACATCCACCCTGACCACGGATGCAAGCAATTGGGCTTGGGGAGCACATCTCAACTCATACTTGGCACAGGGCAGGTGGACTCCAGAAGATAAGAAGTTCTCTTCCAATTGGAAGGAGTTAACAGCCATCCTAAGAGCTCTACTAGCATTTTAGGACAAGCAACAAGGTCACCACCTTCAAGTCCGCTCAGACAATATGATGGCAGTAGCTTATGTAAACAAACAGGGAGGTACCAGAAGTCCTCGCCTAATGTTGGTAGCAAAACATATGTTTCAGTGGGCAGAAGTCAATCTAAAATCCATCTCTGCAATACACTTGAAGGGGGAGCAGAACAGCACTGCAGACTTCTTGAGTCAACAATAGGGATGAGCTTCGTGTTCGAGTCGAACATACGTTCGACTCGAACATCGGCTGTTCGATCGTTCGACGAAGATCGAACGATTTGGGCCGTTCGCGCCAAATTCGAGTGACGCGAACGGCCCACAATGCACTACGCCATCGCAGTGTCATCCAGGCGCTGTGATTGGCCAAGCATGCACTGTGACCCCGCATGCTTGGCCAATCACAGCGCCGGCAGCGAGGAGAGCAATGATTGGCCACAGGCAGGATGCCTGTGGCCAATTATTGCTGAGGGTGTTTAGTACACGCCCCACACTATAAAAGGCCGCCAGCACGGCGGCCTAGTGTAGTGTGTTCCGGAGCAGGGATAGAGCAGCATAGGCAGGGACAGTGACTTTTATTTCTTTCTTGCTTAACCTGGATTCCTTTAGTTTAGGGAAAGAGAAGGATAGGTAGGGAGAGTGTCAGTGTGTTTTGTGCTTGTGCTATATTGTGCTTAAAAAAAACATTTTTTCTAGGGACAGAAAACTGTAGGTAGGGAGAGTGTGTCAGTTTCTTTCACTGTCAAAGTCCTTGTTTCCAGGGACCTGGAAGGACAGTGAGTGAATTCTCCTTGTGCTAAATTGTGCTTAAAAAAAAACATTTTTTCTAGGGACAGAAAACTGTAGGTAGGGAGAGTGTGTCAGTTTCTTTCACTGTCAAAGTCCTTGTTTCCAGGGACCTGGAAGGACAGTGAGTGAATTCTCCTTGTGCTAAATTGTGCTTAAAAAAAACATTTTTTCTAGGGACAGAAAACTGTAGGTAGGGAGAGTGTGTCAGTTTCTTTCACTGTCAAAGTCCTTGTTTCCAGGGACCTGGAAGGACAGTGAGTGAATTCTCCTTGTGCTAAATTGTGCTTAAAAAAAACATTTTTTCTAGGGACAGAAAACTGTAGGTAGGGAGAGTGTGTCAGTTTCTTTCACTGTCAAAGTCCTTGTTTCCAGGGACCTGGAAGGACAGTGAGTGAATTCTCCTTGTGCTAAATTGTGCTTAAAAAAAACATTTTTTCTAGGGACAGAAAACTGTAGGTAGGGAGAGTGTGTCAGTTTCTTTCACTGTCAAAGTCCTTGTTTCCAGGGACCTGGAAGGACAGTGAGTGAATTCTCCTTGTGCTAAATTGTGCTTAAAAAAAAACATTTTTTCTAGGGACAGAAAACTGTAGGTAGGGAGAGTGTGTCAGTTTCTTTCACTGTCAAAGTCCTTGTTTCCAGGGACCTGGAAGGACAGTGAGTGAATTCTCCTTGTGCTAAATTGTGCTTAAAAAAAACATTTTTTCTAGGGACAGAAAACTGTAGGTAGGGAGAGTGTGTCAGTTTCTTTCACTGTCAAAGTCCTTGTTTCCAGGGACCTGGAAGGACAGTGAGTGAATTCTCCTTGTGCTAAATTGTGCTTAAAAAAAACATTTTTTCTAGGGACAGAAAACTGTAGGTAGGGAGAGTGTGTCAGTTTCTTTCACTGTCAAAGTCCTTGTTTCCAGGGACCTGGAAGGACAGTGAGTGAATTCTCCTTGTGCTAAATTGTGCTTAAAAAAAACATTTTTTCTAGGGACAGAAAACTGTAGGTAGGGAGAGTGTGTCAGTTTCTTTCACTGTCAAAGTCCTTGTTTCCAGGGACCTGGAAGGACAGTGAGTGAATTCTCCTTGTGCTAAATTGTGCTTAAAAAAAAACATTTTTTCTAGGGACAGAAAACTGTAGGTAGGGAGAGTGTGTCAGTTTCTTTCACTGTCAAAGTCCTTGTTTCCAGGGACCTGGAAGGACAGTGAGTGAATTCTCCTTGTGCTAAATTGTGCTTAAAAAAAACATTTTTTCTAGGGACAGAAAACTGTAGGTAGGGAGAGTGTGTCAGTTTCTTTCACTGTCAAAGTCCTTGTTTCCAGGGACCTGGAAGGACAGTGAGTGAATTCTCCTTGTGCTAAATTGTGCTTAAAAAAAACATTTTTTCTAGGGACAGAAAACTGTAGGTAGGGAGAGTGTGTCAGTTTCTTTCACTGTCAAAGTCCTTGTTTCCAGGGACCTGGAAGGACAGTGAGTGAATTCTCCTTGTGCTAAATTGTGCTTAAAAAAACATTTTTTCTAGGGACAGAAAACTGTAGGTAGGGAGAGTGTGTCAGTTTCTTTCACTGTCAAAGTCCTTGTTTCCAGGGACCTGGAAGGACAGTGAGTGAATTCTCCTTGTGCTAAATTGTGCTTAAAAAAAACATTTTTTCTAGGGACAGAAAACTGTAGGTAGGGAGAGTGTGTCAGTTTCTTTCACTGTCAAAGTCCTTGTTTCCAGGGACCTGGAAGGACAGTGAGTGAATTCTCCTTGTGCTAAATTGTGCTTAAAAAAAACATTTTTTCTAGGGACAGAAAACTGTAGGTAGGGAGAGTGTGTCAGTTTCTTTCACTGTCAAAGTCCTTGTTTCCAGGGACCTGGAAGGACAGTGAGTGAATTCTCCTTGTGCTAAATTGTGCTTAAAAAAAAACATTTTTTCTAGGGACAGAAAACTGTAGGTAGGGAGAGTGTGTCAGTTTCTTTCACTGTCAAAGTCCTTGTTTCCAGGGACCTGGAAGGACAGTGAGTGAATTCTCCTTGTGCTAAATTGTGCTTAAAAAAAACATTTTTTCTAGGGACAGAAAACTGTAGGTAGGGAGAGTGTGTCAGTTTCTTTCACTGTCAAAGTCCTTGTTTCCAGGGACCTGGAAGGACAGTGAGTGAATTCTCCTTGTGCTAAATTGTGCTTAAAAAAAACATTTTTTCTAGGGACAGAAAACTGTAGGTAGGGAGAGTGTGTCAGTTTCTTTCACTGTCAAAGTCCTTGTTTCCAGGGACCTGGAAGGACAGTGAGTGAATTCTCCTTGTGCTAAATTGTGCTTAAAAAAAACATTTTTTCTAGGGACAGAAAACTGTAGGTAGGGAGAGTGTGTCAGTTTCTTTCACTGTCAAAGTCCTTGTTTCCAGGGACCTGGAAGGACAGTGAGTGAATTCTCCTTGTGCTAAATTGTGCTTAAAAAAAACATTTTTTCTAGGGACAGAAAACTGTAGGTAGGGAGAGTGTGTCAGTTTCTTTCACTGTCAAAGTCCTTGTTTCCAGGGACCTGGAAGGACAGTGAGTGAATTCTCCTTGTGCTAAATTGTGCTTAAAAAAAACATTTTTTCTAGGGACAGAAAACTGTAGGTAGGGAGAGTGTGTCAGTTTCTTTCACTGTCAAAGTCCTTGTTTCCAGGGACCTGGAAGGACAGTGAGTGAATTCTCCTTGTGCTAAATTGTGCTTAAAAAAAAACATTTTTTCTAGGGACAGAAAACTGTAGGTAGGGAGAGTGTGTCAGTTTCTTTCACTGTCAAAGTCCTTGTTTCCAGGGACCTGGAAGGACAGTGAGTGAATTCTCCTTGTGCTAAATTGTGCTTAAAAAAAACATTTTTTCTAGGGACAGAAAACTGTAGGTAGGGAGAGTGTGTCAGTTTCTTTCACTGTCAAAGTCCTTGTTTCCAGGGACCTGGAAGGACAGTGAGTGAATTCTCCTTGTGCTAAATTGTGCTTAAAAAAAACATTTTTTCTAGGGACAGAAAACTGTAGGTAGGGAGAGTGTGTCAGTTTCTTTCACTGTCAAAGTCCTTGTTTCAAGGGACAGAGAAGGACACCTGAAGGTAGCCCTTATTGCTTTTTTCCCATCTCCCTGCAGGCCATCTATTAGAATGTCTGGAAGGCAAACAAGGAGAGGCAGACAGTCAGGAGGCAATAAAAGAGGGCAAGCAGGCTCTGTGTCTGGGGGCAACAGTGCTGGTCGTGGACGCGGTGCATTGTCATCAGCACATGGCCATGGGACACGCTTGTCCTTCTTTTCGGCAGCTGGACATGTTGAGCCACATCATGCCGAAGACTTGGTAGAGTGGATGACCAAGCCCTCCTCCTCCTCCTCATCCTCTCTCACCCAGGCTCAGGGTACTGGAAAAGCAGCTGCCAAAGCGTCCTCTTCCCTGGTATCAATGTCAGACTCATCATCAGTCACTCCTTCCCTAGACCCACCATGTCCTCCTCCTGAGGAGTCCCCCGAACTGTTTCAGCACAGTGTTGGGTACATGCTCCAGGAGGATGCCCAGCGTTTCGAAGGGTCTGATGATGAAACCCAGCTAGAGGAAGGCAGTAGCGTGAGAGCAGACAGAGGGGATGCTCAAGAAGGACACCAATCTGGCAGTCATGTTCCAGCAGCTGCAGCATACTGCCAGATTGGCTCCAGTGATGAGGAGGGAGGTGATGATGAGGTCACTGACTCCACGTGGGTGCCTAATAGGAGAGAGGAGGAGGAGGAGGATGAGGAGGAGGCACATCTCCAACGAGGCAGGATGCCCTTTGGTGGCCAGCGTAAGGGCAGTACACCGACGGAATCACACCGCAGAGCTCCGCCTGTGCAGGGCGCTGCCTCTGCCCGTCATTCAAAAAGTTCTTTGGTGTGGGCCTTTTTTGAGGCTAGTGCATCAGATCGCACAGCTGCTGTTTGCAACATATGTCTCAAGCGTATATCGCGTGGCCAAAACATCAGCCGCTTGGGTACCACATGCCTGACCAGACATATGTTGACCTGCCATGCAGCTCGTTGGCAAGCCTACCTCAAAGACCCACACCAAAGAACAAAGCGGACCTCTCCTTGCACCGCATCAGCTGGGATCTCCAACCCCACTATAACTTCAGTCCTCTCTGAAACATGCACTGAGAGGAATGAAGGTGTAGAATTAGGTGTGTCACAGCCAAGTACTTGCGGCCACTCTGCTAGCAGTACACCGACGTCCGATTCTAGCAGGCAAATTTCCCTGCCCCAGCTGCTGGACCGTCGAAAGAAGTTCACTCCCAGCCATCCACATGCCCAGCGGTTGAATGTTAGCTTGGCTAAATTGCTAGCGCTTCAACTGCTGCCTTTTCAGTTGGTAGACTCGGCCCCCTTCCGTGAGTTTGTGCAATGTGCGGTTCCTCAGTGGCAGGTTCCCAAACGCCACTTTTTCTCACGGAAGGCTATTCCGGCTCTCTACCGGCATGTGGAAGGCAATGTCTTGGCCTCGCTGGACAGGGCGGTCAGCGGTAAGGTGCATATTACCGCTGACTCATGGTCCAGCAGGCATGGACAGGGACGTTACCTTTCTTTCACGGCCCATTGGGTCACTCTTTTGGCAGCTGGGAAGGATGCAGGACAAGGTGCAGTAGTGTTGGAGGTTGTCCCACCGCCACGCCTCCAAAATGCTACTACTGGTTGTGACACACCTCTCTCCTCCACCCCCTCCTCTTCTTCTTCTTCCTCCATGGCCTCTTCCTGTGGTTTGTCCTATGAACCAGCGGTGCTCCGTAGCCGTTCATGGGGCTACGCAAGTACGCAGGCAAAAAGATGCCATGCCGTGCTTGCGCTGGTGTGTTTGGGGGACAGAAGCCACACTGGGGCAGAGGTCCTGTCTGCTCTGCAGGGCCAGGCCGAGAGGTGGTTGACGCCACGCCAGCTTAAGCCAGGAATGGTGGTTTGCGACAATGGCACCAACCTCCTCTCCGCCCTCCGACAGGGACAACTGACCCATGTGCCCTGTGTGGCTCACGTCCTTAACCTGGTGGTGCAGCGGTTCTTGGGCAGGTACCCGGGCTTACAGGATGTCCTGAGGCAGGCCAGGAAAGTCTGTGTGCATTTCCGCAGATCTTATAATGCCAGTGCTCGCCTGGCTGAGCTGCAAAAGGAGTTGAACCTGCCCAAGAACCGCCTTATATGTGACATGCCCACCAGGTGGAACTCAACGTTGGCCATGCTGCAGCGGCTGCACACGCAGCAGAGGGCCATCAATGAGTACCTGTGCGACTACGGCACCAGGACAGGGTCAGGGGAGCTTGGTTTTTTTTCTCCACGCCAGTGGGGCATGATCAGGGATGCATGCACTGTCCTGGCACCATTTGAGGAGGCCACGAGGATGGTGAGCAGTGACAGTGCATGCATCAGTGACACTGTACCTCTTGTCCACCTGTTGGAGCACACGCTGCGTGGAATAATGGACAGGGCACTTGAGGCAGAACAGAGGCAGGAAGAGGAGGACTTCCTTGCCTCTCAAGGCCCCCTTTACCCAGACAGTGTTCCTTCTGTCCCACCCATCGCACAGGAAGAGGAGGAGGAGGAGGAGGAGGAGGAGGAGGAGGAGGAGGAGGAGGATTGTGTCAGCATGGAGGTGGAGGCTGGCACTCAGCATCATCAGCAGCAGTCTTTTAGGGATGATTTACAGTCCCAAGAAACCAGTGGACTTGTACGTGGCTGGGAGGAGGTGGCTGCGGATCATGTCGTCCTTAGTGACCCAGAGGACTCCGGAGCGAATGCCTCAGCAAACCTACGCTGCATGGCCTCCCTGATCCTGCAAAGTCTGCGGAAGGATCCTCGTATTCTTCGGATCAAGGAGAGGGACCATTACTGGCTGGCCACTCTCCTTGATCCACGGTACAAGGGTAAGGTTGCGGACCTTATGTTACCGTCGCAGAGGGAGCAGAGGATGAGACAACTCCGGGAGGCCTTGCAGAAAGGTCTGTGCAACGCGTTCCCAGAGACTGGGAGGTTACAAACTCCTGGTCCTGGACAACGAGTTGCTGAGGCTTCGGCCAGTCAAAGAAGGAGCGGTGGGGAAGGTGGCCGTCTGACCGATGCGTTCAGACAATTCTTTAGTCCGCAGCCCCAAAGTATGATCGGTTCCAGCAACCATCGCCAGCGTCTGATAAACATGGTGCAGGAATATCTAGGGGCAAGGTCAGACTTGGACACCTTCCCCACCGAAAATCCTCTGGCTTACTGGGTCTTGAGGATGGATCACTGGCCAGAGCTTGCACAGTATGCAATTGAGCTACTGGCCTGTCCTGCATCCAGCGTTCTTTCGGAACGCACATTCAGTGCTGCTGGAGGATTTGTCACGGATCACAGGGTGCGCCTGTCCGACTCGGTTGATCGACTGACTTTCATCAAGATGAACCAGTCTTGGATCACCACCAGCTACCACACACCTGATGCTGATATAACAGACTAATTGATTTTAACATGTCACATCCCTTCAAGACTGATGCTGATGCTGAGTGCCTGTGCTGTTATGTTGACTGGCTATCCTCCTCCTCCGAGTCCTCAATGATACGATTGATGATGATAGCTTGGAAGATCATTTTTGTTTATGGGTGCCGCCACCAGTGGCTAAGGCCCAATTTTTCAGCCCCTGTTTTACAGGGGCGTGTAATTACAATTTTTTTAGCAATAATTTGCCATAGGGCTCATTGCTGTGCTCCAAGTACAGTATCTGTGAGGGGTTGGAGTGTTGTGGCACCAGTGCCTAAGGCCCAATTTTTCAGCCCCTGTTTAACAGGGGCGTGTCATTACAATTTTTGAAGCAATACTTTGCAACAGGGCTCATTGCTGTGCTCCAAGTACAGTATCTGTGAGGGGTTGTAGTGTTGTGCCACCAGTGCCTAAGGCCCAATTTTTCAGCCCCTGTTCAACAGGGGCATGCAATTACAATTCTTGATCTAATAATTCACAGCAGGGTCCATTGCTGCACCCACCAAGAGTAACTCTGAGGGCTTACAGTCTTGTGGCAACGCCACCACCACCACGAAAGGCCCAATTTTTCAGCCCCTGTTCAAAAGGGGCATGTAATTACAATTCTTGATCTAATAATTCACAGCAGGGCCCATTGCTGCACCCACCAAGAGTAACTGTCAGGGCTTACAGTGTTGTGGCACCAGCACCACCATCAAAGCCCCAATTTTTACTACCACTGTTCAACAATTATATGTAATTAAAATTCCTGATATAATAGTTGACAGCAGGGCGTTCCAGCACCAACCAAGAGTAACTGAGTGCTTACAGTGTTGTGCCAACACCAACAACTAAGGGGCCTATTTCTGCAGAGTATATACGGCAGGTCCCTACTTTCAAACATCCAACTTACAAACGACTCCTACTTGCAAACGAAAGAAGACAACAGGAAGTGAGAGGAAATCTACCCCTAGAAAGGAAAATTCTCTCCTGTAAGAATAAATATGGGAGAAAGGGGTCTCATCTGTACTGATGCTTTATCAGCAATCCTTGTTTCAAGAAAAACACCACATTTCAAAAACAGTTGTCATTGGGACGGAAAGTGAGGTGAAATGTTCTGAACAGGGGCACAGACAGCAAAACAAATGTTACAGGGGTGATAACCCTTACCTATGTTTCCCAAAAAGTTTAAAAATAGATTTTTGGGCTGGAGCTACACTTCAACAATGTACCTGTTCAAAATTACAAACAGATTCTACATAAGAACAAACCTACAGTCCCTGTCTTGTATGCACCGCCTGTATTCGGCTGTTCAGAGTATATAGGGCCTTTTTTATTTTATGTGCGGGGTTCCCCTTAATATCCATACAAGACCCAAAGGGGCTGGTAATGGGCTGGGGTAGGGGGGGGGGGTCATGGGGTAGCTATGCCATTTTTCTTAAAGAATTTCATCCATATTACCGGGACCAGACATTACATTAAAGCCGCAAGCAGTTTTAAATGGCTTTTTTTTCCTTTAGAAGTGTCATTTTGTGCAGGGACAGTTCTAAACACGGGAAACACGTGGCACTTCACAGGCATACTTTAGACACCCCCCAGGTACGATATTTAAAGGAATATTTGACTTTTTTTTTTTCACTTTATGCATCATTAAAATGACTGCTCCCGAAAAACGACCGTTTTTAAAACTTCTTTTTGCATTGATACATGTCCCCTGGTGCAGAACCCGGGTTCCCAAACCCTATTTATGACAATAACATGCATAATAGTTGTTATAATTAGCACTTTAGAATTCGAACGTTCGCATCCATTGTATTTAATAGGGTTCTAATGTTCGTTCGAACTTTCGGTCCGTTCGCGGGTTCTGGTGCGAACCGAACCCGGGGGTGTTCGGCTCATCACTAGTCAACAACTAGTTTTGAATCAAGAATAGTCTCTGCATGTAGAGGTTTTCAACCTCATAACAGCTCACTGGGGGATCCCAGAAATAGACTTATTTGCAAACAAAGAGAATACAAAAGTCCCCAATTTCTGCTCGCTATGTCCAGGAGATCAACTCTTGGAGGTAGATGCCTTACAGATGCCTTGGACCTTCAGTCTGGCCTATGTGTTTCCATCGCTTCACCTCATTCGGAGAGTCCTGGCCAAGTTCCTTGCAGGAGAAACATGTTTAATTCTAGTGGCACCTTTTTGGCCCAAGAGACCTTGGTTCACATTTTTACTGAAGTTGACGGACCAACCTCCTCTGAGGCTCCCCTGCAGACAAGACCTCCTGTCACAGGGACCCCTCTTGCATTCTCAAGTAGCCATGCTGAAGCTGTCTGCATGGTTACTGAGGAAGAGATTCTGAGAAACAAAGGTTTATCAGAGAAAGTGATTCAAACCTTACTTCAGAGCCAGAAACCAGTCACCCGAGCTATTTACAGAAAAATTTGGAAAAAATGTAATTTCTGGTTGGTGGATCAGGGTAAGGCTAACAAGTATATAACCAATATCCTACAGTTTCTCCAAGAAGGTATAGACAAGGGGCTATCTCCTAGTGCTATTAAGGTCCAGATAAGCGGCCTTAAGTGTGTACTTAGAAAAACGCTTACTATATCGGAGGCCCCTCTAAGACTACTTACATTCAAAACAGTACTACTTGTGGCAATCACTTCAGCTCGTAGGGTCAGTGAGATCCAAGCTCTCTCCGTTAGAGAGCCTTTTCTTCAAATCCTTGAACACAGAGTCATCCTAAAGACAGACCCTGGGTTCTTGCCTAAGGTGGCATCCAAATTCTTTAGGTCTCAAGAGATTGTTCTCCCTTCATTCTGCCAGAACGCCTCAAATGAAAAAGAGAAGCAATTTTATATATTTGATGTGAGAAGGTGTATCTTAGAGTACCTAGATGCAACCAAATCTTTTAGAATTGCAGATTCCTTGTTTGTGCTTTTTTCTGGGCAACGTAAGGGACAAAAAGCGTCTAAGGTCACTATAGCTAGTTGGATCAGGCTAGCTATAGCGGAAAGTAATAGAATACTAAATAAAGATCCTCCTGGGGGTGTTAAAGCCCACTCCACAAGGGCACTCTCGGCATCCTGGGCTGAAAGAGCTGGTACCACCCCGGAGAAAATATGTAAAGCAGCCACGTGGTCAAGCTTCTCCATCATTACAAGGCATTATAGACTACACTTAATGTCCAGTCAGGATCAGGCTTTTGGGAGGAATGTCCTCCAAGCCATGGTCCCCCCCTAATCTGGTGAGTACTTGGGGATCCTCTCAAGGGCTGTCCTGGAAGACAACTGGGGAAAACCGGAGTTAGTACTTACCAGTAACTCCTTTTCCAGTAGTCTTCCAGGACAGCACGATCCCACCCTTGAATTATGTTGATGCATTAATGTTATTACTTGTTATGTTTTTCAGTTCCATTCTTCGGTTCTTGGTAAATGACTGACCAGGGACCTGAGGGACCGTCTTTTGAACTGATTGGCAATGTGTTTCCTGTGTCGATGGGAGGGACTCCATCTCTCAGGGGCGGTCCTGGAAGACTACTGGAAAAGGAGTTACCGGTAAGTACTAACTCCGGTTTTTCATCACCCGGTGTCATGTGACTCGTTAGTGTTACAGGGTTTCAGGTGTGAATGGGGAGCAGGTGTGTTAAATTTGGTGTTATTGCTCTCACTCTCTCATACTGGTCACTGGAAATTCAACATGGCACCTCATGGCAAAGAACTCTCTGAGGATCTGAAAAAAAGAACTGCTGCTCTACATAAAGATGGCCTAGGCTATAAGAAGATTTCCAAGACCCTGAAACTAAGCTGCAGCACGGTGGCCAAGACCATACAGAGGTTTAACAAAACAGGTTACACTCAGAACAGGCCTCGCCATGGTCGACCAAAGACGTTGAGTGCACTTGCTCAGCGTCATATCCTGAGGTTGTCTTTGGGAAATAGACGTATGAGTGCTGCCAGCATTGCTGCAGAGGTTGAAGGGGCGGGGGGGTCAGTCTGTCTGTCAGTGCTCAGACCATACGCCGCTCAGTGCAGCAAACTGCATGCCTGTCATTCCAGAAGGAAGCCTCTTCTAAAGATGATGCACAAGAAAGCCACAAACAGTTTTCTGAAGACAAGCAGACTAAAGACATGGATTACTGGAACCATGTCCTGTGGTCCGATGAGACCAAGATAAACTTATTTGGTTCAGATGGTGTCAAGCGTGTGTGACAGCAACCAGGTGAGGAGTACAAAGACAAGTGTGTCTTGCCTACAGTCGAGCATGGTGGTAGGAGTGTCATGGTCTGGGGCTGCATGAGTGCTGCTAGCACTGGGGAGCTACAGTTCATTGAGGGAACCATGAATGCCACCAACATGTACTGTGACATACTGAAGCAGAGCATGATCTCCTCCCTGCAGAGACTGGGCCGCAGGGCAGTATGCCACCATATTGTACATTCACATCAGTCCCTGCCCTCAAGAAGCTTACAATCTAAGGTCCCTAACTCACATTAATACGTACACATAGTGGGCCAATTTAGACAGGATCCAAATAATGTACCAGCATGTTTTTGGAGTGTGGGAAGAAACCCACGGGGACACAGAGAGAGACCATTCTTGGACTACGTATATTACAGCTTGTGCATTATATGGGCAGTGTGCACACAGCAGGAACAAGCCCCCCCAGTACCTCTCAGGAAACCCTGCTTGGAACTTGCAACTACAGACGTATTCTGTCCACATTGCAATTCCAAGGTTTTCCTCTTGGCAAAGCCCATGCATGGTCGTCAGAGCTGCCATCTATCCAGTTCTGGTCTGCTGTACAGGGGATTACAGGACGCTAATAAGATAAACCCAGGTACTTCTACCAGCTGTCTTTAAAACACATTTAGAGATTCTGAATGAAATTATGTTTTCTCTTGTCATCCATGGACTGACACAGCGTGTCTTATACACCTTTACACGTGGGTTATGTCCCTGCTTGCAGGAGAAGACCTAGGCAGAATGTGAGATGTTATACATACATTCTAAACAGCCAGAGCTGAACAGCCCCGCCCAGGGGGGCGGTCCCTCCGGGCATAACCCTCCCACTGCAGTCAGCAGACCTCAGTTTTTTTCTGCCTAGCAGAAGGAGAAGACGTGGCTCCCTCAGGAGCCAGTCTCCTGACCTATTTTTATTCTTTTGGAATTTTTTTTCCTATTTTATTTTTTTTATTTTTTGAGATCTTCTATCAACTGTCGGCTGGGCAACAGGTTGGGTACAAGATATCCTCATAGTCTTCCCTGTCCGACCATCGAGCGTGCTGATCCTCGCCTTGTGTGCGTGAGACTCAGTTCACGACATGCCCCACGACTCCAGGGGTGGCCGGTGGGCTTCCAGCTCCGCGGTCCTCTCAAGATAGAACAGTCCGGCTGTATCTTTCGCGGTGGACCGGGCCGACAGCTACTCAGTACCGCACTGTGATAGTTCTGTCAGAAACACACCAGCGGGTCCCTCAGGGGACGGGTAAGTAGTCTCTCCTGGCTGCAGGTGAGTACATGCTGTGTGTTTCTTGTGTGGGGGGATTTCCCTGTCTCCCCCTGTGTTTTTAATGTCACTCTCTGTTCACTAGTGCTGGCGCTGTACTATGGGGGGTGCCTGGGGGCCATACTGTCCTGGGGGGGGGGCTCATGCTGCTCTGCACTCGCTGGGGCTGTTTTGTTTTTGGAGGTGAGGGGCCTGGGCGCCGTTCGGCGCCATGTTTTGTGTGTGTGCTGATTTTTACATTGGCGGCCATCTTGCCGGGGCCCGCCGGAGCACATTGCGGCGGCCATTTTCTTGTAGCCGCACGTCTTTTCTGGCACTAGTTTGGCCTCTAGCGCCGCTGGAAACGGCGCGAATCTCCTCACACTCTCTCCTCTCAGCTCACTCACGCTGAGCAGCGCGGCGCAGTGAGACAGAGCGGCGGAACCGAGCGGTCCTGGTCAGGTTGGTGGGTTCCCTGGGCATTCCCCTACTTCAGTCAGCACGGCCTGTGGGTGGTCTGAGAGGGACATTATGGAGTCAGAGTCACCAGCTTCCCCTAACATGCCAGAGGCAGCAGCCAGTGCTCCAGCACCTGCGGTCCCTATGGACCAGTTGTCGGCAGTCCTGGAATCATTTCTGACCAGGATGGAAGCTGTGTGTGAGCACAAGGGAGCAAAAAAGCGCCATCTCCCCACTTTATCTCCACAAGGGGAGTGCTCTGCTTCAGATATGGGCCTAGTTATTGCTGCTCAGGACCCTAGCTCTGAATATTTGGATGGTTTTGAACAGGACATTCCTTGTGAGGAAGACTCCAGTTCTGAGTCAGTAAATGACAGGGCGCTTGTTAGTGAACTCATTGATGCTGTGAGGGACACTCTCAAGCTAGATGCTGCGACCGCAGAACCTCAGGCGGATACAGTCTCCTTTGGTTCTTTTAAGACCAAGCCTTCTAAAAAGGTTTTTCCATATGTACCTTTCTTTGACCAGCTCATTGACCAGGTCTGGGAAAAGCCGCAGAAGACTTTTATGGTCCCGCGGCGTTTGTCTATTAGATACCCCTTTGAAGACGCCCTGCTTAAAAAGTGGGCTTCTCCCCCGGTGGTCGACCCTCCAGTCGCCCGTTTAAACAAGGCCACCACTCTCCCGATGGAGGGGACTCCTGCGTTTAAGGACCCCACTGACAGGAGGTCAGAAGTGGTGAGTAGAGCCATGTTCGCCTTGTTGGGATCCGCCCTACGGCCCGTAGTAGCGGCGACCCTTGTGTCTCAGACACTCACGGAATGGGCAAAAATTTTGCACCAAACTGTGCAGGAGTATAACCTTCCTCCAGACACTATTGCTCTGGCCCACCAGATGGTGCAGGGTCTGATATATGTGTGCGACGCCACATTGGACGCGGCCCCTTTAATATCCAGGGCCTCTGTCTCGGCGGTGGTATTGCGTCGTCTCATCTGGTTGAAATGCTGGTCTGCTGACCTAGCCTCTAAGAAGCTCCTGACGGATCTACCTTTTAAGGGTGGTAGACTTTTTGGTGCTGCTCTGGATGACATCATCAAGGATGTCACGGGAGGTAAAAGCACTCTCCTTCCTCAAACTATCAAGGGTAAGGAGGCCCGACGTAAACCGGGTCCTTCCTTTCCAGCAAAAAAGGGTTTTTTTCGTCCGTCAGAGTCCACGGGTAAGCCATCCCAGACTGACAACAGTGCGGCTGGCGGGCACAAGTGCCCCTGGGTGCGTAAGCCGAACAAGCCGGCTCCCAAGCCCGCCTCCGCGTGAAGTCTTGCCCCCGCCCGTCTCTGGGGTGGGGGGACGACTTCGCAGGTTCACGGATCGGTGGACCTCCCGCATCTCCGACCGGTGGGTGTGCGAGGTGGTCACCTCAGGATACAGAATAGAGTTCCGCTCCTGGCCCCCAGACAGATTCTTTCCCTCAAATCTCCCTCTCCTTCCTGCCCGTCGGGCAGCCCTCTTGGGGGCTGTACAGGATTTGATCGGGTCCGGAGTAATTGTGCCGGTTCCATCCCAGGAGAGGTTTCAGGGGTTCTACTCAAATCTGTTTGTTGTTCCAAAAAAGGACGGGGTTCGGCCGATCCTGGACCTCAAGGCCCTGAATGCCTTCGTGAAGGTGCAAAAATTCCGCATGGAATCCATTCGCACGGTGGTCGCTACACTCCGTCAAGGGGATTTTCTGGCATCCTTGGACATCAAGGACGCCTACTTGCATGTTCCGATCTGCGCAAGCCACCAGAAGTTTCTGCGCTTTGCGGTCGGCGAAGTCCACTATCAATTTGTGGCTCTTCCCTTCGGCCTGGCCTCGGCACCGAGGGTGTTCACCAAGGTGCTTGCTCCGGCCCTAGCTTTGCTGAGACAGCGAGGCATTGCTATCGTGGGCTATCTGGACGATTTCCTTCTAAGAGCAGACAGTGGCTCAGAATTGGAAGAAAGTGTGACTATCGTCAGTCAGACCCTCAGGGAGTTTGGGTGGCTCCTGAACGTTCAGAAGTCGGTTCTAGTCCCGACTCAGCGTCTGGAGTATCTAGGTCTGATTCTGGACTCCTTGGAAGCAAGAGTCTTCCTACCTCCAGACAAACTACTGACACTTCAGTCTGCAGTACGGGTGCTGACGTCCCGAAAATGGTCGTCAATCCGCTTTTGCATGAGAGTCCTGGGACTCATGGTGGCCTCCTTCGAGGCCGTTCCTTATGCCCAAGTGCACACCAGGGCCTTACAGAAAGAGATCTTGTCCACTTGGGACAAATCCCAGTTGTCCTTGGATCTTCAGATTCAGGTGAGTCACCTGGTCAGGGCGTCCCTGACGTGGTGGTTGAGGTCCCCGGCTCTTCGGTCCGGGAAGTCGTTCCTCCCCATCCAATGGACGGTGATCACGACGGACGCCAGCCTGACGGGCTGGGGGGGAGTCTGGGGAGTCCTGTCGGCCCAAGGGCTTTGGACTCCGGACGAAGCCCTCTTACCGATCAATGTGCTGGAGATACGGGCAATCAGACTGTGCCTCTCCTCATGGTCGGAGAAACTACAGGGTCACTCCATCAGGATACAATCGGACAACGCCACAGCAGTGGCGTATGTCAACCATCAAGGGGGGACTCGGAGCTCAGCTGCGGCTTCCGAGGTCGCCCGCATCCTGAGGTGGGCCGAAAGAAGCGTGCCGGCTCTGTCGGCCGTCTACATTCCGGGCGTAGACAATTGGCAGGCGGACTATCTAAGTCGCCAGACGCTGGACCAGGGGGAGTGGTCCTTGCACCCGGAGGTCTTTCAACTTCTTTGCAGACGGTGGGGCACGCCAGATGTGGACCTGATGGCTTCTCGACTCAATCGCAAGGTGTCGAGGTTTGTGGCCAGATCCAGGGATCCCTGGGCGGATGCCTCGGATGCGTTGGTGGCCCCATGGGATCAGTATCGCCTGATATACGTTTATCCTCTGCTGCAGTTGCTCCCTCGCCTGCTCCGCAGGGTAGCGACCGAGGGAATTCCGGTGATCCTCATTGCTCCGGATTGGCCTCGGCGTCACTGGTACGCCGATCTGCTACGTCTCGTCGCAGACGTTCCCTGGCGGTTACCGATACGGGGGGACCTTCTGTCTCAAGGTCCTATATTTCATCCTGCTTTTCAGTCTCTGGTTTTAACGGCATGGTTATTAAAAGCCAGGTGCTGAGAGACCGAGGTCTCTCGGATTCGGTCATTTCGACCATGTTAAGGGCACGGAAGTCTTCCTCCAGAAGGATCTATCACCGTACTTGGAGAGCTTACATCGCCATGTGCGAAGAGCTGGACTGGCACCCACGAACGTATTCCGTTCCCAGAATCCTGCATTTTCTGCAGCGTGGCGTGACCCAAAAGCTCGCTTTGAGTACCATTAAGGGTCAGATTTCGGCCTTGGCCATCTTCTTTCAGCGACCACTGGCGGGTCATCCCTTGGTTAGCACCTTTGTGCAGGGGGTTCGCCATGTGCTCCCCCCTGTCAAGCCTCCTCTCCCCCCGTGGGATCTGAATTTGGTGCTTTCGGTCCTCCAGGAACCTCCCTTTGAAAATATTAGAGATATTCCCCTCTTGACTTTGTCTCAGAAGGTGGCCTTCTTGGTGGCCATTACTTCCATTAGACAAGTGTCTGAATTGGCGGCCTTGTCCTGCAAGTCGCCCTTTTTGATCATCCATAAGGATAAGGCGGTGTTACGTCCGCGACCTTCCTTTCTGCCAAAGGTGGTCTCGGCCTTCCACTTAAACGAGGACATTGTCCTCCCGTCCTTGTGTCCTCACCCATCGCATCCCAGAGAGTTTGCGCTACACACTTTGGATGTGGTACGAGCCTTGCGGGTGTACCTGTCTGCTACTGCTTCTATTCGGAAGTCTGACTCACTATTTGTGGCTGTCTCTGGGCCAAAACAGGGCCAAGCGGTTTCGTCTGCCACCATTTCTAGGTGGATCAGACAAACCGTCATTCAAGCTTATGCTCTCAAGGGGCGGGCGCCTCCCTTTCCGGTTACGGCACATTCCACCAGGGCAATTGGTGCTTCCTGGGCTTTCCGACATCAAGCGTCGGTTGCACAAGTGTGCAAGGCGGCGACCTGGTCGTCTGTTCATACCTTTTCTAAGTTTTATAAGGTTGATGTGGCTGCATCTTCGGATGCTTCCTTCGGCCGCAAGGTGTTGCAGGCCGCTGTTTGATGTTGCAATTCTTCCGTTGAGGAGCTCTGCCTTGTTTGGAGTGAAGTTTTTGGTTTTCCATTTATACTGCTCCCATCCCTCTTGACACTGCTTTGGGACATCCCACGTGTAAAGGTGTATAAGACACGCTGTGTCAGTCCATGGATGACAAGAGAAAATAGGATTTTTGTACTCACCGTAAAATCCGTTTCTCTGGCATCCATGGACTGACACAGCACCCACCCTTCTTTTTAAGTTTGTACTGCTTTGTTACGAACTGAGGTCTGCTGACTGCAGTGGGAGGGTTATGCCCGGAGGGACCGCCCCCCTGGGCGGGGCTGTTCAGCTCTGGCTGTTTAGAATGTATGTATAACATCTCACATTCTGCCTAGGTCTTCTCCTGCAAGCAGGGACATAACCCACGTGTAAAGGTGTATAAGACACGCTATGTCAGTCCATGGATGCCAGAGAAACGGATTTTACGGTGAGTACAAAAATCCTATTTTTTTTTTTTTTTTTAACACCAGCTAGGGGTTAGCTATTCTATAAAGATTATTGCATACACATGAATTTCCATGGCATAAAAATAAACCTCTACCCAGCCATCACCCCCACATACATATATAGACTGACTTCTTAATCTTTCGGCCCTGTTGCTAAGTAGTTGCTAAGCTGAGATGTGCTTTGTGTTCCACACTGCTTATCAAATTGGAGTAACAAGTTTTAAGAAGATCGCTATTAAAAAAAAAGTGGCATTGGTTGAATTACACCCAACTGCAAATAGAACCGTCGCCACACCTTTGGAGACTTAAATAATTGTGTCTGTTTATAGAACCAGTTGCACTAGCGCCATGAATACATGACAATCACCGAGTGGAGTCTCAAAACCTGGGGGTGCTAATATATATCCAAATTCTTCTAGGAAAAAGCAGGACCGGTTCTTACCCATACTAGAAGTCAGAAATAGAATATTAGAAAGTCCAAGTGGTAGGTGTTCGGGATATTTTGGGGTGCATTTACCAAAGACACATAGGTTGTTTGCTTTCCAGGGGAGGTTGCACTTTGCAAGGGAATTTGCCCCAGAGATTTCTTTTTTTTTTTTTTATCAAATATTTTTTTATTTCTTTATCACAACATTTATACATACATCCATTTCAATCCTGTGTTGCAATACAAATATGCCTTGACCTATATTATACATTCTCCAACTCATTCCCGTTCCCCAATCCCCCCCCCCCTCATCCACCGTGCCCACCCATCAATCCATTTATTCCATATATTATTAAATTTCTTTTTGTTACCTCTTTTAGTGTATATAAATTGTTCTTTTCTTATTGTGTCATTTATTACCTCCTCCCATTCTGTTACTGTAGGTGGGTTTACCGCTTGCCATTTCTGTGCAATAAGTTTCCTTCCCTGAAACAGGCATCTCCTAATCGCTATACTCTCGCCCTTTGAGGGTACCCTCTCTTCCACCAAGCCCAGCACACATAGCCTCGCCTCCGGCTGTAATAATGTTCCAAATGTTCTATTGATCTTTTCAACTATTTGCTTCCAATATTGGTACAACTTGGGGCATCTCCAGACCATGTGTATTAGGTCTCCTTTATCCTGTCCACATCTCTGGCATCCTGGGTCTGGTCTTCTACCAAATTGGAACATTCTTTGGGGCGTGTAGTATGTCCTGTGTATCAGATATAACTGAGACATATACTGGGAGGGGGACATTGACAATTCAGGGCCTATACCCAGTATTTGTTCCCATTGATCTTGTGAAATTGTGCCCACATCCTTCTCCCATTTCTCCCTAATTTTATTGGCCATGATCTCGCTTCGATCTGCCCTTTCTAGGGAGTCATAAATGGTTGAGATTACTCCTCTAGTGTCCTCAGTGTTTACCAAGTTTCGGAAGATGGCCATACCATTCCACTCCGGCATCCCATCCCCAAATTGTGCACCCAGCGCATGTCTAATTTGTAAATATCTATAAAAAGATCTATTTGGAACCGAGAACTCCTCTCTTATTTCTTGAAATGTTTTTATTCTACCAACAGCAAATAGTTGTTCCAGTAGATGTATCCCTAATCTGTCCCACTCATCAACCTTTCCCATGATTTTAAGTTCTTGTAAATTGCTATTATCCCAGATAGGGGAGAATTCAGAGAAACCTGTATATCCTAGAATCTTCTTCCCCTCTTTCCAACATTTTACCATTAATTGGACTGTGGGGCATTTAGAATGAAATGAATCTGCCTCCACTGCCTCTACTTCTGTGTCATGACTTGTGTCATTCATGACTACCCTGGGTCCTCTCTGATTACTATTCCTCATGTGCTGCAGCTGGGCCGCTAAGAAATAGAATCTGGGGTTCGGGAGAGCGAGACCCCCCTTCTCCCTTGGATATTGCAAGGCTCGGAGCGAGATTCTCGCTATTCCCCCCTTCCAGATCAATTCCCTGAAAACCCCTTCTATCTTCCTGAACCACCGTTTTGGAATCCATACTGGGGAATTATGTAGAATATATAGGATTTGCGGCATCCACACCATTTTTATCAGATTGCTCCTTCCTACTACAGATAGGGGAAGCCGATTCCAGAACCTGCATTTTTGTTTCATCTTTGTTAGTAATGGCACTAGATTTCCCCCTATATATTGCCCAGGATCCTTTGTCATGTTTATTCCTAGGTATCTTATCTGGGGCACTACCTTCACTTGATCTATCTGCCCTTTCAAGGGCTCTAGCGGCAGAAGGGCGGATTTCTCCCAGTTTATTGTTAGACCGGAAAATCTCCCAAATTCTCCTATGATATTCATTACTGTCGCCAGTGAGGCCTGTGTATCTCCCAGGAAGAGTAGGATGTCGTCCGCATATAATGCGACTTTCTCCTCTCCTAGCTTTCTTTTGAATCCTTTTATCCCCGGAGATGCCCTTATTGCAGTGGCTAGTGGTTCTATGGCCAGGGCGAAAAGCAGGGGCGACAACGGGCATCCCTGTCTTGTCCCCCTGGCCAGTCTAAACCAGTCTGAGCACTCACCATTGACCCTTACCTTTGCCCTGGGATTCCCATATAGTAACCTAACCCATTGAGTAAACTTAGGGCCGAATCTGTACTCTTCTAACACCTTCCACAGATATTGCCACTCAAGGCTATCAAATGTCTTTGTGGCATCCAAGGACAAGATTGCTCTTGCCTCTCTTTCTACTACTGGCAGCTGGATATTTAGGAATGTTCTTCTGATGTTAGAGCTAGTGGACCTTCCTGGTATAAATCCTGTTTGATCAGGATGTACCAGTTTTGTAACTATCCTATTTAACCTTGTTGCCAGTATTTTAGCCAGGATTTTGGTGTCAGCGCACAGGAGTGATATCGGTCTATAGGAATTTGCCTCTAATTGATCTTTCCCTTCCTTTAATAGTGTTATTATAGTTGCCTCTTCCATGGACCCAGGCATTTTCCCTGCCTCAGCCGCCCAGTTAAATACCTCTAGCAATTTTGGAAGCAGCACCTCACTGTAGGTTTTATATATTTCTATTGGGAGACCGTCAGGACCCGGTAACTTTTGACCCGCCATTTCTTTAGTTGCCAATTGTATCTCTCCCAGTGTCAGTGGTGCCTCCAGCTCTTCCCTATCTTGCTCTGTCAGCCGGTGTATTTTCAGGCCTGCAAAAAAAGTGACCATTTCCCCTTCACTGTTGTTATGCCAATTACTGCTATACAAATTCTGGTAATACCTTTTGAACACCTGCATTATTTCTGGTGTGTCTCTCTTAATCTCCCCATTCTCATCATGAATCGCCGGTATAATAGTAGGGGAATTGTCATCCCTTGCGGCCATGGCGAGAATTCTCCCCACTCTCTCACCCTCACCAAACAAGTTTTGTTTCTGAAATAGTTTTTTATTTTCCGCCTTTCTTCTTCTTATTTTTTTGTATTCCTCCTGTGCTTCTAGCCATTTCTTATGTTCCTCCTGGCTTGGGTTATTTATATAACAGATCTCTAAGCTCTTTACCTTTTCACTCGCCGCAAGTTCTATGGCACGCGTTTGTTTTTTAATAAGCGATATTTTTTGGATTAGGATTCCCCGCAGGAATGCTTTCAAAGTATCCCAAATTATTCCCATCGAGGCAGAGCCGGTATTTACTTCTATAAATTCTTTCAGACTGCCATTTATTCCCTCCGGCTCTTTGATAACCTCTAACCAAAATGGATTTAACTTCCAATCCCTTTTATTATATCCTCTATTCGTCTTTATTACAAAAGTCATTGGGGAGTGGTCCGATATGCTTCTGGGTTCATATACCACCTCTCCCAGCACCCCCATTGCCTCTTCATTGCAGAGTACGAGGTCTATCCTGGACAGAGTCGAATGTGTCCTTGAGTGGCAGGAGAATTGTTTCTCCATTGGGTGCCTCCTCCTCCACACATCTACAAGGCCCATCTCCCCACAAAATTGGGAGAGAGGGCTATCAGCCCGTGCAGAGGGGGCACCCGCCGGGAGTTTATCTATGTTTTTATTCATGGTCATGTTGAAATCCCCCGCCACTATTACCGGTACTCCCGGTCTGTCCATGATAAACTCCATCAAGTCCCACAGTGTTTCTATCGCGAACGGAGGGGGGATATATATACCTGCCACCACATATTCCCTTGTTTCTATCCGACAGTGAAGAAACACATAGCGTCCCTCAGTGTCAATCTTACAGTGGCTGCAGGAAAACACCAACCCTGAATCTATCAACACGCTCACCCCCCTTGAATAGGAGGTGTGTGTGGAGTGGAATTGTGTCTGATACTTCCTGTGTTTTAGTAAATTGACGGTTCCCTTATCCAGGTGTGTTTCCTGCAGACACAGCATTTTAATATTGTTATTATTGGCGTCTGCGAAAATTACCTGTCTCTTTATTGGGTCTTTTACCCCTCGGACATTCCATGAGCGTACCTTGATGCCTATTCCCTGATTAGAAAAACTCTTCTCGCTATTATACTTCGGCATCCTCCCCTACTATTTCTTCCCTTTTTAGAATACCTCCCACCTTACCCACCTTAACCATATATGCCATGATAATATCAGGTTACAAAAACGTATTTTTTGTGGTTCTACTCTTTCTAGTGCTCTATACAACCATACATTCCTTCTTACTTCCCCCCTTCCTCCCTCCTCCCCTTCCCCACCCCCTACCCTCGTAAACCAGAGATATATTTTAGTGTGTTCATTCATCATTATGTGTCTTTCACAACAACTCCCTGCCCTCCCTACCCCTCCCCCCCCCCTCCAACCCCCCCTCCCCCGCCCTATTTGGGGCCCTTGTGAAGGGCCTCTACAGTGACCAGATTCCCCTTTTGCTGTGTGACCTTTCCCCCTCCCGCTCCCCCCTCTTGGCACTTCCCTTGGTGTTCCTCGTGTATTAGTGTTTCTCTTCCGTTTTACTTGACATCTAGTGTTTTTTCTCCACCTCTGTGCCACTTTCCACAAAAACCCAACCATTTCCAACAACCCCCTCCTCCCTCCCGCTCCCCCCGCCCCCCGCCCCCCCGCTCCTATATCAAAACCTCGACAAAGAAGAGAGATAAGAAAAACAAGAACAGAAAAAAAAAACCCAGGCAAAAGGGTAATGGAAAAAACAACCAAAAAAAAAAAAAATTTGAAATAAAAAAAAAAAAGGGGGTAGAAATATAAGGTAAGAGTCTGAGTTCTGTACAATAAGTCAGCGACCGAATCTGTGACTGTTTCCATTTTCCTAGATTTCCCCTTCTTTAGTGTTCATCCAGGACGTCAGTTCCGCAGGTGTGCTAAAGAATATGTTTTCCCCATTTATAGTTATTCGCAGACGTGCCGGGTAAAACATTGCGTATTTAATCCCCTTTTCTTGTAGTCTTTGTTTCCCTTCAAAAAATTTAGCTCTTTGCCTCTGCAACTCTGGAGAAAAGTCTGGGTAAAATGACATTTTGGTGCCATTAACCAGGACCTCTTTCATCTCTCTGGCTTTTTGGAGGATTGTAACTTTATCTGGGAAATGCAAAAGTTTAATAAGCATAGGTCTGGGGCGCCCTCCCTCAGCTGGGGCTCTGAAAGGTACTCTGTGGGCCCGCTCAATAGAAAAGTGCTTTGATAGACAGTCCTGTCCAAATACCCCCACAAGCCAGTTTTCCATGAATTCAGTGGGGCGGTTACCCTCGCACTTTTCGGGGAGACCCAGTACCCTAATATTTTTCCTTCTTAACCTATTTTCCATGTCGTCGATTTTGTTAACGCACAAATTTAACTGTTCTTTCATTGTTTTCATGTCCATTATCATAGGGTTAACATCGTCTTCCACCTGGCTGAGTCTTTCCTCCAAAGCAGAGGTACGCTCCCCAACCCCCTGTACTTCATGTTTTAATATTGACATTTCGTCCTTTATCCCTTTCAACTGGTCAAATATTTCCGTTAGGGAGGACTTGCAGTTGTTTATAGCAAATAAAATCTCTCTCATAGAGGGCTCGTCCTCCATCCCTGCTCCTGTATTTAAATCTGTCACTTTTTCCTGCACCTTTGCTTTGATCCCGTGCTCACCCGTTGCCTTTCCAGCCATTTCTATGTTTGGACCCAGACTTCTCCGTTGGGCACTTACTTGTTGTCCCCTTGGTGGTGTATAGCCTGTTGTGCTTCCCGGAATGTGCGCATATTTTTCCAGTTTAGCTGCCACTGCTGCCTGTCCAGTTCTTGTTCCCCGAACCGACTGGGGCTGTGGCTGGGAATGGGGCCGGGGGCTGGATTGGGGTTGGGGCAGCTGGGGATGGGACTGTGACTGTAGCTGTGCGTTTCTGGTCATCACTGACAGTGTACCTGGCATTTTTCCTTTTCTTCCTCCTCCTCCTCCCTTGTAAATGTACCTTACTCTTTCGTCCATGGACCGACACAGCTTCTCTATTGACAAAGTGGGTATTATCCGTTAATTAGGAGTGACTAGGCAGAAAAACTTGTAAAAAGTGTTGCATCACACCTTCTACAGTACCGCCCAGGGGGCGGACCCTCTGGGTATACCCTCTCAGTCTGCACATCGCAGATCAGTTTTTTTCTGTCTAGCAAGGAGTAGGACATGGCTCCCTTCGGGCTCATTGGTCCGGGGAAAAAAGATATATATATTTTTTATTTTTTTGCTACATTTGTTGTTTCCTGCGATCTTCGATCAACTGCCGACTGGGTGACAGGCTGGATCCTCGATCCTTGTAGTCTCCCCAGTTTCGGCCATCGAGCGTGTGCCGACCCTAGCTACGCGCTGGGTTTTCCACGACATGCCCGTCGCTCCACGGGTGGCCGGTGAGCCTACGCTCCAGGGCCTGCATCGGACCGCTCAGCTTCGGCTGACCTTACGGCCGAGTCGCAGCAGCCTGGCCGGTGAGCTTACGCTCCAAGGCTTGCATCGGACCGCTCAGCTTCGGCTGACCTTACGGCCGAGTCGCAGCAGCCTGTCCGGTGAGCGTCATGCTCCAGGGCATACATATGATCGTCCCTTCTGGGTCCAATCACAGCATGCCTGGCCAACAGTCACCTTCCGTGCGCGGACGATGATCTGTTTGGAATGTCTTCCAGCAGAATACATGCAGGATAGGTAAGTAAAACTCCCCTGCCTCGGCTGGGTGATTTAGCTGGACATTCCTGGAGAGATCAAGTAAGTGGTTGTGGCCCCTTTCTTCCCTCTCTCCCTGCCTTTCCCTCCTCCCTGGGCTTCTAGCTAAAGGTTGCTGGGTGCTGGGGGTCACCTAGGGGGTCCCACTGGAGCGGGGCTGGCTGTAACTAACATTTAAAAGAAATGTCATTTTTGCTTACCTGTGTTTCTGTGTCTCCATGCTGTCGGCGGCCATTTTGAGGTGGTCCATGCCAAGTTTGGCCTCTTGTAACTGCCTGGCGGCCATCTTCCTGTAGTTCGGCCACACCCACTGGCCCCTATCAGGTGATCGGCGGCCATGTTTGTCCACCCTGTATGCAGATATTGCCGTTCGGCGGCCATCTTTTTTGTGGGCTATGGCTGCCTGACCTCTATCTTCTGTCGGCGGCCATTTTCTTAGAGCCCACATTATCTTCCATACAGACGGTTTTGGCAACCATTTTGCGAGAGCCTCTGGCCTCTAGGGTGCATTACACTGGCGCGAAAATTCACACAGGAAGTGCTGATAAAAGAAGCAGACTGACACAGCAGCAAGGGGACAGCATCATAGGCGCAGCATAGCAGTACCTATCCAGGGTGGTGAGTCCTCTGGGTAACCCAGCATCTCTGCAGCGCAGGAGGGTGGCCTATTGATATCTTGCCTGGAGCCCTGTGAGTGTCAGCGTGTGGTCAGCATGGCATCTGAGCCAGATGTCTTCTCCCCTGAAACACCAGATTTAGCAGCTGGTGTCCCTGAGGTGTCTATGGACGCTATGTCGGCAATCCTAGAGGCGTTTGCTGCCAGGGTGGAAGCAGCACACGGGAATACAGGGGGTAATAAACGCCCCCGTCCCCTGCAATCTTCTGGGGATATTTCTGATGCAGAACCAGGTCCAGCTACGGCTCATGGCCCAGATTCTGATGCATCAGAGACTGCAGACCGTGACCGATCGGACAGTGAGGAGGACTCCAAGTCCAGGTCAGTACGCGAGACGGCTTTGGTATCTGACCTTATTACTGCAGTGCGGGATACGCTAAAGTTGGAAAGGACTGAAGAAGTAGCAGATACTCCAGTCCCCTTTGGGTTTCGTAAACCTGCCCGCACTGCTAAGGTGTTCCCTTGTGTGTCTTATTTTGACAAACTCTTATACAAGGAATGGGAGAACCCACTGAGGGTCTTTACAGCCCCAAAGAGGTTTGCAGTACGGTACCCCTTTGAGGAGAGTTTTCTGAAGATATGGACCTCTCCCCCCTATAGTGGACCCTTCGGTGTCCAGACTTAATAGAGCCACCACTATTCCAGTAGAAGGGGCTCCTGTTTTCAAGGACCCTGTGGATAAGAAGGCTGAAGCACTCGCTCGCTACCTATACTCAGTGGTAGGCTCAGCAGTACGCCCGGCATTGGCGGGGGCCCTAGTGTCTCAGACACTTACTGAATGGGCAAAATTGCTACTCCAGGGGTTAAAGGAGCGAGATGCTCCTCCTAATGAGATAACTTTGGCCGACCAGTTGGTCCAGGGCCTTAAGTTTGTCTGCGAGTCAGACATGGATACTATTCCCCTGCTGTCAAGAGCTTCGGTTTATGCAGTAGCAATACGCCGCCTGATCTGGCTAAAGGGCTGGTCTGCGGACCAGACTTCCAAGAAAGCCCTATTGGATCTGCCTTTTAAGGGCGACAGACTTTTTGGGGCTTCTCTGGATGACATCATCAAGGATGCTACAGGAGGTAAAAGCACTTTGCTTCCCCAAACTAGCAAGGGTAGGGGACCACGCCAAGGGCAAGGGCCCTCCTTTACTGCACGTAAGCGGTTTTTTCGCCCTCTTAAGGCGACAGGGAAAAGACCCCAGGCCGATAAAGCGCCTGCCCAAGGACAAAAGCGTCCTTGGTCCCGCAGACCCAACAAGCCTGTGGACAAATCTGCATCCACATGAAGGTCCGCCCCCACCCAGCTCTCGGGTGGGGGGACGTCTTCGCAAATTCGCGACTCAGTGGACTGCTCTAGTCTCCGACAGGTGGGTTTGCGAAGTAATCTCCTCAGGCTACAAGATAGAATTTCTCTCTTGTCCACCAGACAGATTCATCACCTCCAATCTCCAGCTACTACCGACCCGTCGGGAGGCCCTGTATGGGGCGGTCCAGGGTCTACTGGAACGCGGGGTAGTTATTCCAGTTCCAGAACAGGAACGGGGTCAGGGTTTTTACTCAAATCTGTTCATTGTGCCAAAGAAGGAGGGGGTTCGTCCAATCTTGGATCTCAGAGCCCTCAATTGCTTTGTGAAGGTACAAAGATTTTGGATGGAGTCGGTTCGATCCGTAGTCACGGCTCTCCATCCGGGGGACTTTCTGGCCTCCTTGGACATCAAGGACGCATACCTGCATGTCCCCATATACTCCAGACACCAGAGGTTTCTGCGATTTGCTATCGGGAAGAACCACTACCAGTTTGTGGCCCTCCCGTTTGGCCTTGCCTCAGCACCCAGGACGTTCACCAAGGTGCTCGCTCCGATTCTGGCACTTCTAAGACAGCGGGGTATCGCTATCACAGGTTACTTGGACGACCTTCTGCTGAAGGGCCCTTCAAGCTCAGAATTAGAGGTAAGCGTGTCCATTACCTGTCAGACTCTTCGAGACTGTGGTTGGATACTAAACACGCAAAAGTCAGTATTGGTGCCCACTCAACGCCTAGTGTACCTGGGGTTGATTCTGGATTCCTCAGAGGCAAAGGTATTCCTCCCTGTGGAGAAGTTGCAGACCCTCCGGGCTGCAGTACGGCAGCTGACTTCCAGGAATTGGTCGTCACTCCGTTTTTGCATGCGAGTGTTGGGCCTCATGGTAGCCTCCTTCGAGGCGGTCCCATATGCTCAATACCACACTCGAGTGTTACAGAGGGAAGTTCTGTCCAGATGGAACAGATGCCCTTCATCTCTGGATTATCAAATCCGAGTGAGCCACCTAGTCAGGAGATCCCTGGTATGGTGGCTGACAGCACCGGCTCTAATGGCCGGGAAGTCATTTCTTCCGGTTTACTGGATAGTGATCACGACGGACGCCAGCCTTACAGGTTGGGGGGGAGTCTGGGGTGTCCAGTCGGCGCAAGGTCGCTGGACCCCAGAGGAAGCCCTCCTGCCGATCAATGTCCTGGAGATCCGGGCGATCAAGCTGTGCCTCTTCAAATGGTCTCAGAGACTGCAAGGGCGTCCAGTCAGGATCCAGTCAGACAACGCCACAGCAGTGGCATATGTCAATCATCAAGGAGGAACAAGAAGCTCAGCTGCAGCATCGGAGATCGCTCGCATCCTGAAGTGGGCAGAGAGGAGCGTACCGGCACTGTCGGCCGTGTACATTCCGGGTGTGGAAAACTGGCAGGCGGACTACCTGAGCCGCCAGATGCTGGACCAGGGAGAATGGTCCTTACACCCGGAGGTGTTCCAACTCCTCTGCCAAAGATGGGGCACACCAGACGTAGATCTTCTGGCTTCCCGACTCAATCGGAAGGTATTGAGGTTTGTGGCCCGGTCAAGAGACCCATGGGCAGACGCAACGGACGCGTTGGTAGCATCGTGGGGCCAGTATCGGCTAATCTATGCCTTCCCTCCCTTAAGGCTTCTTCCTCTTCTGCTCCGCAGAGTGGAGGCAGAGGGAATTCCAATGATCCTAATCGCTCCAGATTGGCCTCAGCGTCCTTGGTACGCCGATCTAGTACGTCTGGTAGCAGACGTCCCCTGGCGCCTACCACTACGGAAGGACCTGCTGTCGCAAGGTCCCATATTCCATCCTGCTTTACAGTCATTGGCTTTAACGGCATGGCTGTTGAGAACCAGGTACTGAGAGACCGGGGCCTGTCAGACTCAGTAATTTCTACTATGAGAAGTGCTCGGAAACCGTCCTCTAGGAAGGTCTATCACCGCACTTGGAGGGCCTACATCTCCATGTGTGAGGAAATGAAATGGCATCCGCGTACCTATTTGGTTTCCAGAATCCTGCTGTTTTTACAGCATGGGGTAGACCAAAGGCTTGCCCTAAGTACGATTAAGGGACAGATATCTGCCCTGGCTGTCTTTTTTCAGCGACCCCTGGCGACTCACTCTCTCGTGAGTACATTTGTGCAGGGGGTTCGACATGTGGCCCCTCCGGTCCGCCCCCCGTTACCTCCGTGGGACTTGAACCTGGTCCTCTCGGTGCTTCAGAAGGCACCGTTTGAGAATATTAGAGATATTCCCCTGTTGACACTTTCTCAGAAGGTGGTCTTTTTGGTGGCTGTTACGTCAGTTAGACGAGTCTCTGAGCTGGCAGCCTTGTCCTGCAAGGCTCCCTATTTGATTTTCCACAAGGATAAGGTGGTGCTGCGGCCGCAGCCTTCCTTTCTTCCGAAGGTCGTTTCGGCTTTTCATCTCAACAAAGACATTGTACTTCCATCCTTGTGTCCTCAGCCGTCGAATCCTAAGGAGTCGGCGTTGCATTCCTTGGACGTTGTCCGAGCTTTGAGAGTATACATATCTGCTACTTCCCTGTTCCGGAAGTCAGACTCACTGTTTGTTTTGGTGGCTGGTCCCAAGAAGGGCCAAGCAGTCTCATCGGCCACCATCTCTAGGTGGATCCGACAGATAGTAATCCAGGCTTACGCCTTAAAGGGTCAGGCGCCCCCCTTTCCTGTCACGGCGCATTCGACCAGGGCAATAGGTGCCTCTTGGGCTTTCCGACATCAAGCGTCTGTTTCCCAACTATGTAAAGCGGCGACTTGGTCGTCCGCTCACACTTTCACAAAATTCTACAAAGTTGATGTAGGTGCATCTTCGGATGCCTCTTTCGGCCGCAAGGTTTTGCAGGCGGCTGTTTAGAGTTGCAACTCCTCCGTTGGAGGAGTGCTGTTTTGTGTTTTGGGGTGAAGTTTGTTTTTATGCTGTTACCACCCCTCGTTTTTTCTCTGACACTGCTTTGGGACGTCCCACTTTGTCAATAGAGAAGCTGTGTCGGTCCATGGACGAAAGAGTAAATAGGATTTTTTACTCACCGTAAAATCCTTTTCTCTGAGTCCATGGACCGACACAGCACCCACCCCTCCTTTTAAGTTTGTACTGCTTTTTGACGAACTGATCTGCGATGTGCAGACTGAGAGGGTATACCCAGAGGGTCCGCCCCCTGGGCGGTACTGTAGAAGGTGTGATGCAACACTTTTTACAAGTTTTTCTGCCTAGTCACTCCTAATTAACGGATAATACCCACTTTGTCAATAGAGAAGCTGTGTCGGTCCATGGACTCAGAGAAAAGGATTTTACGGTGAGTAAAAAATCCTATTTTATATGCCTTTATAGTTATTCTATGTACCGTTCTGTAAAAATGTCCTTTCGCCTGTGATGTTCCAGCTTCCCAGTATTCCAGCTTCCCCTGCTACGATCCTTCGTAGTTCCACAGTTTAACCCCCGACCAACTCCAGCTACTGATTGAAACAGAGGGGAAGAAAAAAAATAAAAAATTTTCCCCTCACATCCACTTGCCCCAGCCTCCTTCCTTTCAAAATTTATGGCAAATTTATGGCAAATTTATGGCAGGTTTATGGCAAATTTATGGCAGGTTTATGGCAAATTTATGGCAGGTTTATGGCAAATTTATGGCAGGCTCAGACACAGCGAGTTACCCTTGACATCAGCTAATTTAAACACTGTATATATGTATCTTTTTTTTCCTCTGCTCACCTCCAGCCCAGCCTCCGTCTTCAGGGTTTTCAGGGTGTAGTGGAGGGGGAAACAGACACAGAAAGACATAGAAAGCACCCACAGCGTCTCTCCTCTTGAAAGTGGCCGGTTCTGGTGCACACGAAGCAGGTGTAGCTCAGGCAAACAGCTGACAGGCAAGCGGGCATCACAGTTTTCACCAGGTCCGTGATAGGTGGCTCGGACTCACTCCTCCAGCAGTCGGCGCTTGTTCCTTCCCATGAAACAGACCAACCAGCTGAGAGCGAGGTACCTTGTCTCTGTGCTCGGTAACCCAGCGGCGTCCCAGCGCTACTTGCGGCTCGTGGTCGCAGTCTTTCTTCCTTCCCTGGTGCCGGTTTCCTCTCTCCCTTCTCTGCCGCTAGTTAATCATTCATTGCGGCATGTAATGTGGAGCGAGGTACGGGGAGCGAGAGCAAGAGCGAGCGGGCTGCTCTCCTCTCACAGCTGCATCCGGTCACGCCCCACCTCGCCCCAGAGATTTCACTTTGTGAACACACACAATCACATGCAAGGAAACACGATTTTTGCTTACACCTGATTGGATGATGGAAGTCAGCAGAGCTTCACCTTATTATGCTCTGGAGCAAATTCCCTTCCTCTTCAGAGTAAACAGACTATTTGCTCTAGTAAATAAATTCCATGTGTCTGTGTAGCCAGTTCAGCCAATTTTAGATTCCACCTGTCCCTAATAAGGATGAGCTGAACACCCCCCGGTTCGGTTCGCACCAGAACCTGCGAACGGACTAAAGTTCTAAAGAACTTTAGAACCCTATTAAATACAATGGACGCCAACGTTCAAAATCAAAAGTTCTAATTATAACGGCTAATATGCAAATTATTGTCCTAAAAAGGGTTTGGGGACCCAGGTTCTGCCCCAGGGGACATGTATCAATGCAAAAAGAAGTTTTAAAAACTGCAGTTTTTTCGGGAGCAGTGATTTTAATGATGCATAAAGTGAAAAAAAAAGTAAAATATTCCTTTAAATATTGTACCTGGGGGGTGTCTAGAGTATGCCTGTGAAGTGGCATGTGTTTCCCTTGTTTAGAACTGTCCCTGCACAAAATTACATTTCTAAAGGAAAAAAGTCATTTAAAACTGCTTGCGGCTTTAATGTAATGTCTGGTCCCGGCAATATGGATGAAAATCATTGAGAAAAATGGCATGGGTACCGCCCCCCCAGCCCACTACCAGCCCCTTTGGGTCTTGTATGGATATTAAGGGGAACCCCTCACCCAAATTAAAAAAAGGCCCTATACACTCTGAACAGCAGTATACAGGCTTTGCAAACAAGACAGGTTTGTTCTTAAAGCGGAGCTCCGCCGGAAAAAAAAATATTAAAAGCCAGCAGCTACAGCTACAGCAGCTGCTGGCTTTTAATATTTGGACACTTACCTGTCCTGGAGTCCAGCGACGTCCGCAGCAGAGGACGAGCGACCGCTCGTCGCTCTGCTGCTCCCTCCGCTATCCTCGCTGAGGGAACCAGGAAGTGAAGCCCTGCGGCTTCATGCCCGGTTCCCTACGGCGCATGCGCGAGTCGCGCTGCGCCGTTCTGATTGGTGCTCCTGTGTTCTGGGAGCCGAGTGTCTCCCAGAACACTACGGGAAGTCTGCGGGAAGTGACGTCACTCCCGCAGATTCCCGGAGAGAGGACTCCCGGATGTGGGTGAAAATACCTGTCTTAGACAGGTATCTTCACCCCCCTCCCCCCTGAAAGGTGTCAATTGTGACACCGGAGGGGGGGGAGGAATCCGAGTAGCAGCAGTTAAAAATTAGGGTGGAGCTCCACTTTAAGTAGAATCTGTTTTGTAATTTGGAACAGGTACATTTTTTAAGTGTAGCTCCAGGTAAAAAATCTATTTTTAAGCTTTTTGGAAAACATAGGGAAAGGTTTTCACCCCTGTAACATTTGTTTTGCTGTCTGTGCAGTGTGCACCTGTTCAGAACATTTCACCTCACTTTCCGTCCCAATGACAAATGTTTTTTGAAAATTTGGGGTTTTTATTGAAACAAGGATTGGTGATAATGAAGCATCAGTGGAGAGGAGACACCTCCTCTTACTTCCTGTTGTCTCCTTCCGTTTGCAAGTAGGAGTCGTTTGTAAGTTGGATGTTTGAAAGTACAGTAGGGGCCTGCCGTATATACTCTGCAAAAATTTGGCCCTTAGGTGTTGGTGTTGCCACAACACTGTGTAAGCCCTCAATTACTCTTGGTGGGCGCTGGAACGCCCTGCTGTGAACTATTATATCAAGAATTGTAATTACATGTCATTGTTGAAGAGTGGTAGGAAAAATTGGGCCTTTGGTAGTGGTGCTGGTGCCACAACACTGTAAGTCCTCACAGTTACTCTTGGTGGGCGCAGGAATGGGCCCAGCTGTGAAATATTAGATCAAGAATTGTAATTACATGCCCCTGTTGAACAGGGGCAGAAATAGTGGGGTTGGAGATCCCAGCTGATGAGGAGCAAGGAGAGGTCCGCTTTGTTCTTTGGTGTGGGTCTTTTAGGTACGCTTGCCAACGGACTGCATGGCAGGTTGACATATGTGTGGTCAAGCACGTGGTGCCCAAGCGACTGATGTTTTGGCCACGCGAGATACGCTTTAGACATATGTTGCAAATGGCAATGGTGCGATCTGCTGCACACGTCTGAAAAAAGGGCCACACCAAAGAACTTTTGGAATAACGCGCAGAGACAGCAGTGCCCAGAACATGCGGAACACTGCGGTGTGATGCATACGGTGTGCTGCCCTTAAGCTGGCCCCTGGAGGGCATCCTGCCTCGTTGGAGATGTGCCTCCTCATCCTCCTCTTTCCTATCAGGCACCCACGTGGAGTCAGTGACCTCATCATCCTCTCCCTCCCTCATCACTGGAGCCAATCTGGCAGTATGCTGCAGCTGGGGGAACATGACTGCCAGATAGCTGTCCTTGTTGGGCACCCCCTCTCTCTGGGCTCACGTTACTACCCCCTCTCTCTGGGCTCACGTTACTGCCTTCCTCCAGCTGGGTTCCATCATCTGAGCCTTCAAAACGCTGGGCATCCTTCTGGAGCATGTACCCAATACTGTAGTCAAACAGTTCGGGGGACTCCTCAGGAGGACATGGTGGGGCTAGGGAAGGAGTGACTGATGCCATTGAGCCGAGTGAAGAGGCCGCTTTGGCAGCTGCTTTGCCAGACAAAGTACCCTGAGCCTGGGTGAGAGAGGACGAGGAGGATGAGGACGGCTTGGTCATCCACTCTACCAATTCTTGGGCATGTTGTGGATCAACATGGCCAGCTGCTGAAAAGAAAGACAAGTGTGTCCCACGGCCACGTGCTGATGAGGATGCACCGTGTCCATGACCAGCAGCACTGTTGCCTCTAGACACAGAGCCCTCTTTTATTGCCTCGTGACTGTCTGCCTCTCCTTGTTTGCCTTTCCTTGTTTGCCTTCCAGACATACTAATGGCCTGCAGTGAGATGTAGCTGCACAAAGGTGGTATATATATATATATATATATATATATATATAAGTGTAGCGGGTATGTACTTTCCCGGGTGTAAATTTGAACCTGACAGAGACATTGGTGATGTGAAGTTCCCTGCAGCCCAGCGGGTGGCGCTGTCGCCCTGGGCTGGGGTTGAATCATTAATGTGTGTCGCGCCTCCTTTTTGTCCTCCCTCGGCAGCGGTATGGTGGGGCGGGGAACCCGCCGTGCTTGCTGGGAGAGGGTATACAGGGGCCGGCCATCTTTGTCACGGGGTCGAGTCCCAGGCACCTTCAGCCTGCGGACGGTGGTTCGTGTCGGTTCTCTAGGCGGGCCTAGGCCTAGAGGACAGCCGGAGGTCGTGTTCCATCCCAGGCACCTTTAGCCTGAGGTGAGGTACTCAGATGGAGGTCTGGAGCTCAGTGCCCAACACTGAGTTCCGCGAGGGAAGGAGATCCTAGGGAACCCCGGGAGTGGGTACCCGAATCTGGAAGGCGTAATAGACCGGGGGGGAGCTCCTCACTCGAAGACCTGGTGCAGCAGATTGCCAGTGACGGGTGAGCCTCTCATCGGAGACCGCCTGGAAGGAAATCCCCCTCGCTCGGAGACCGCAACCCACTTTCAGGAAGGAAAGTGGAGAACACATTGTGTCTGGGCCTACTCGCATCCCCCCCCTTCTTTTCTGTTCTGTTTCTGCCAAGGGAGTTCAACTGATTGTGTTCATTCAAGAAGAATAAAGGAGTGTTGAACTTTAATGGTGTGGGGCTCATTTCCTGACAGACATTGTTCAAGGTAACTCTCGGTGGAGGCTCCAGGTGCGCAGCGCTGACCCGAAGGTAAAAGAACTTTGCTTATATCACACTGACACCTGTGGTGAAAGCCAGGCGTGGTGTCCCCGCTCCCTTCCCCTCTGCAAGGTACCCCTAGACAAGAGACAGACGAGCTGAAGAAAGAGAGGGGAGTGAGGAGGGCGCTACACGTGGGGGCTCGGGTCCGGTATAGTGTTTGTGCACCACAGTATTGAACGTGTCTGCTGGAAGAGTTACGCGAGTAGGCAGGCCTTCATTGGCCGAAGTGCATCCCTGCTCGAAGTCGTGGACATGACCCAATGAAGGGAAAGGCCCGCGCAGAAGAGTGGAAAAAGGGGGAAGTTCAGCCATGTGAAGTACTACACGTGGGGGCTTCTATTGCACTGCGCCACCAGGCAAACCCCCATCGCTTAGTTCGTGGGCGTGACTCAGAACTCAGAAACAGAAAAGAAGAAAAGCCCGCGAACTGGAGCAAAGGGGAGGAGTCCAATACGTGTGAAGGACTACACGTGGGACGTTGGCGCAAAAACTTTGCAGTGTGCGATGGATCAGCAACAGGTCGCCATGTTCGGACATACATTGTGGATTCCAGTTCACCCTTCCACCACGACATTGACTGCTGCTGCTCCGGTAACAGATACGGGGATCCGGCTAAAGCCAAGGGGTAGATTTGCCCTGTATTCGTGCATGGACGTTGAGGCCCTGGGTGTGATTTGTCCCGGCTGTTCGGGACTGGTGTGCCAGCTGAAGCCATTCGGGCGATGTGAGGCCTGCGGGGAGTTCCTGTTCGAAGTGGATCCGGCAGTTGAGAAGCCGAGAACCATCTACCCTGGCCGTGCTATGGGCAACACCACTCAGAGAGGAGGAATCACTGCTGTGACAGCCATCCCTGCGCACACTGCAGCGACCACGGAGGAGGTCGTAAAAATTCAACGGGAGAAATCCGAGGATGCTGACTTGGTCACCACGATCTCGCAGCGTCCACCACCGAAGAGAAAGACCGGCATGGTAGCCTCGACCAGCGGTTGTGGTGGACCGTCTTGCCCGCTTATGCCCGGCCCGGATGGATCCGTTGACAAGAGTTCCGGACGTCCCGTTTCAAGTAAAGGCCGAGGTAAGCCTGGCGGAGAGATTTGGTGTGTGGGAAGAGGTGAAAGCTCGGTCTCCACTACAGGGTACCTGCCTGCGGAGGAGTGTGACACCTCTGACCTAGAGTCGCTCTCGGACATGGGAGAAGACGTTGCAATAGATGAACTGTTTGCAGAAAAGGGCTGGGACAAAGTACCTCCCGCTTCATTCCGGAGGACCAGGGATCCACCCATGTCTACAGGGGAAAGTACACCCCAGGTGGAGGCACCAGCGCCTGAAGAGAGGTCCCATCCCCAGCCTGCCTACATCTCCGGTGCCATCTGTACCGAAGACTGGGGAAAAGAGACTGTTACTGCGGGCACCAATGCCCAGATCAGATGTGATCAAGGTCCCTCGCCATCCGGACTCAATAGTTTTACCTGGCGAAGGGGACAAAGCTACCATGCCTCCTTTGGCGAGACTACAACGCCTATTTGGCCAGAAGGTGGCTGCGGACTACGGATGGGAGTATCCGTACTTGTCGAAGGAACTACTCTATGAGGTGGAAGTGTGCCGGGAGCGCTGGTACAATGACTTTGTGTGGACCCACCTTCAGGTTCCCCACGCCCGCAGGTACCTGGCATGCTCTCCAAAGGCCTCTTAATGTTTTAAAGACTGCAAGGCAGAATGGATGTTGGGACGTCACATCCATGCAGACAAGGTGTTGATCCGGCGCAAGGAAGGAGAAGATGTGGAGTATCATCTGGAGACCATGGATCAACACTTGAAGCCACTTGTTCTGCCGCATCCCCGTTTTTACTTGTAGGAGAGAAGAGACTCCGTTCTTATCATGCTGCTGAACTTTCTGGGGCCCGTTGCTTTTGTGCTCAAAGAAATGAAGGACTGTTCCTGTTGTTCTTCACTTTCTGCAAGAGATCATGGACTCTGGGTAGATGGGGCCAAAGAAGAGAGGAAAGTTCCACGAGTGCGGTTACCGCGGTGCTGTCACCAGGTGGCAGTGTTGCGCAACGTTAAACACTTTTCACGCACTCACTCTTTGGAGAAAAGGGATTTCTTCCCGGAGAAGTTTCTTTTCTCTCACACGAATACAGGTGTCAGGGTTATGTGTGTTGATTTCTTTCTTTTCCCTCCGCAGGAGAACATCCCATCAAGACCACTGAGGATGGGGTGGGTCTTAGTCAGGATGGATGGGGGGGGAGTAAAATGTGAATATGTGATTCAAAGTTATGATTTTATGCTGTTGTCTTCTCTTCTGTCTTTATTCCCTTTTTATTACAGGGCTCAGACACAGTGTTTTAGTTGGGTAGTTTTTCTAAAAGTTTTATTTTTGTGCAATTGTTAGTTGGTCTCTGGATTGGATTATGTCAGCCGTTGAGGGCATGATTTACTCCAGACACTGGGGACCAGTGTCAAACCACCAGGGGGAGAGTGTAGCGGGTATGTACTTTCCCGGGTGTAAATTTGAACCTGACAGAGACATTGGTGATGTGAAGTTCCCTGCAGCCCAGCGGGTGGCACTGTCGCCCTGGGCTGGGGTTGAATCATTGCTGTGTGTCGCGCCTCCTTTTTGTCCTCCCTCGGCAGCGGTATGGTGGGGCGGGGAACCCGCCGTGCTTGCTGGGAGAGGGTATAAAGGGGCCGGCCATCTTTGTCACGGGGTCGAGTCCCAGGCACCTTCAGCCTGCGGACGGTGGTTCGTGTCGGTTCTCTAGGTGGGCCTAGGCCTAGAAGACAGCCGGAGGTCGTGTTCCATCCCAGGCACCTTTAGCCTGAGGTGAGGTACTCAGATGGAGGTCTGGAGCTCAGTGCCCAACACTGAGTTCCGCGAGGGAAGGAGATCCTAGGGAACCCCGGGAGTGGGTACCCGAATCCGGAAGGCGTAATGGACCGGGGGGAGCTCCTCACTCGAAGACCTGGTGCAGCAGATTGCCAGTGACGGGTGAGCCTCTCATCGGAGACCGCCTGGAAGGAAATCCCCCCTCGCTCGGAGACCGCAACCCACTTTCAGGAAGGAAAGTGGAGAACACATTGTGTCTGGGCCTACTCGCATCCACACCTCCTTTTCTGTTCTGTTTCTACCAAGGGAGTTCAACTGATTGTGTTCATTCAAGAAGAATAAAGGAGTGTTGAACTTTAATGGTGTGGGGCTCATTTCCTGACAGACATTGTTCAAGGTAACTCTCGGTGGAGGCTCCAGGTGCACAGCGCTGACCCGAAGGTAAAAGAACTTTGCTTATATCACACTGACACCTGTGGTGAAAGCCAGGCGTGGTGTCCCCGCTCCCTTCCCCTCTGCAAGGTACCCCTAGACAAGAGACAGACGAGCTGAAGAAAGAGAGGGGAGTGAGGAGGGCGCTACATATATATATATATATATATATATATATATATATATATATATATATATATATATATATAAACTGTATATCTGTACTGATAATGCAGCTATCAGAATCAACTGCCTGTTGTGGTATTAGTATGGGAAAAGCAGCAATTGTCTTCAGTTAGTTTTAGGTGAAGAGGACACAGTACACTAACTGAAAATACTTGCAGCTCTCTGCCTGTGGTTTAATTATGAGAACACCACTATTAGTCACTAACTGTATTCAGGTAAGCTTTAGGTGAACGCTATGCAAAGCACACAGTACACTAAGTGAAACACTGACTGTCTGCAGCTAGCACAATCACCTGCCTGCCTGTCACAGTATAGAGAAAACCAGGAACGGATCTAGCTAAACTAAATACAGTGTATAAATATATATAATACAACACCTAGGATGCATATATATCCTCTACACACTGTAACTGCAGTTAACTGACTTGCCTGCCTGCTCTATCTAACTCAATATAAACGACACTGTCTGTCTCTGTAATCTCTCATTAAACAACTCCAACACACTACACAAGGCCGCCGGGCCTGGCTTTGGCCAATTACGGCTCTCCGTTTTTTCTGCGCTGTGATTGGCCAAAGCATGCGGGTCATAGTGCATGCTTGGCCAATCATCAGCCAGCAATGCACTGCGATGCCGCAGTGAATTATGGGCTGTGACGCGCCACTCGAATTTGGCGCGAACGGCCCATAATGTTCGCAATTTGGCGAACAGCCGTTGTTCGAGTCGAACACGAAGCTCATCCCTAGTCCCTAACCCAAATCAAGACTAAGCACTATCCTTACTAAGTTTTTATCTGATTGGATAGATTTTATGGGGTGTAAAAGTTAGGGACAGGTTTCCCTAAAGTTTTACTAAACTCAGGACCATGCATTCACTATATCTGGTCTCCCACAGTACACAGAACATGGAAATGCAATTATTTTAGTAAATATAAACAGCTAAATACCTTTTCTCATCATCAGTATATAGCAGCCTTGTGACAACTATCAGTGTCTGGTTAAAGCTTGTAGGAGGAGTTTTCATTCTGCACTGACTGTCCTATCAGGATGCAGGACCCCTGACCCTCTATCTGGACAGTGCTGATTAGCCCTGTGCTGATCACATGCGCCCTCCCATGAAAACTCTCTAGCAATATACACCAAACTGAGCATGTGCAGTCTGTCCCCTGGCTCTGTAATATTATGAAATATATTGGGGACAGTGGAAGGAGAAGAGAATCAGAGAAGACCGGATCAAACAGCCTTTTTACACAATGCAGAGGATTAACCCCTTAGGTTCCATAGTGAGTATAACAAGCATGTTTTACTGCATATACAGACTGATTTCACTGTTGTGTGTTTAGTAACACTTTAAGCACTATTTTTTGGAGTCTGCTATTGCTCACCACTTTTTAAGAAAATACTAGTTGCTTGGCTACCTTCAATACTTTCTAAGTTACTATTCCATATCAAGTCTGAAACAAGTGAAGTCAGAACTTGTTCCAGGATGGAAAAAGTGCCAGAGCCCGAGGATCACAATGACAGCCAAACAAAAATGCTGTGATGGAAGTCAGGAATTGTAGCCCACAATCACAGGTTTCCTTTGAGGGGTTATCACTAACCGTATTCAGCAAGATATAATGGAGGGGTAGACAGACATGTGAAGATGCCTTGTACCAGGTTTGCATATTATTATTTATACAACGCGGTAACAGGTAAATTGGTTGTTCACTTTGCAAGTGATGTTGCACTTTGCAAGGGAATTTACCCCAGTGCATAGTAGAATACCCAATCCTGTTCTAGGGAAAAAAAAGCAATTTTGCTTGAACATGTTTGGCTGATGGAAGTCAACAGAGCTTCACCACATTCATTAAGCTCTTGGGGAAAAATAATTATTGTCTAATTATTTTTAGTAAATCAACTGCAGTATCTTCATTTTGAGATCAAATTGGAAGTAAATTAACAATAAATTACAAGTACAACCAATAAAAAATAATGTCTTTGAGGAGTGTTTGTCACCGAAAGTTGTCAAAGGAGGACAGATGTCTGCTTCCATTGGATGTCGGGAGGGGGACACATTGTTGGGGGTCGGAGGTCCACAGCTGGCTACATATGTTGTTTGGAAGTGAATTGTGCGAACCGGTTATCCACACACAGCGGTCACTGCAGGTTCTTTGGCTCCTGGTGGGAGTAACACAAACCACTTGTGACCCTTGTAGAACCTGTTTCATGCCCGCTGTCACTTCCACCCACCCAAGATCTGAAGTCCAGGACATTGCAGACAAGAATTTCTAAACTCTGATTTGTTTTCTGCAATTGTAAAATAACTCCGGTCTAATGGAAACACATGCTATTACTTTACAAGGGAAGCTTCTTTTAATGCCACTTTTTTATGCTTGCTTTGTTATGTATATTTTCAAAATGATGTTTCATATATATCGATTTATGGATCTTCCCTGTAATGAATTTCTATATACCTAGATGTACATTCAGCATCCTCCCTGATTGACTATTATGATACGATTAGTCACATGGATATTATTAACCACTTCAGATCCGCGCTATAGCTGAAAGACGGCCGCAGCGCGGACCTGAACTGCCGGGAGGGCGTCCCTGGATGTCGTCCTGTTTACTTCCACGTTGCGCACCGCCGCGGGCACACATCGCGGAATAGCTGTGCCCGCTGTGTCACGCGGGTGCCGATGCGCGTGCCTGGCGGCCGCGATGTCTGCCAGGTACCCGCGATCGGTAGTCACAGAGCCAGGGACGTGGATCTCTGTGTGTAAACACAGAGATCCACGTCCTGTCAGGGAGAGGAGACCGATGCTGTGTCCCTTGTACATAGGGACAACCATTGGTCACCTCCCCCAGTCAGTCCCCTCCCCTCACAGTTAGAATCACTTCCAGGGAACACATTTAACCCCTTGATCTGGCCCTAGTGTTAACCCCTTCCCTGCCAGTCACATTTATACAGTAATCAGTGCATATTTATAGCACTGTTCGCTGTATGAATGTGAATGGTGTCAAAAGTGTCCGATCTGTCCGCCGCAATATCGCAGTCCTGACAAAAATCGCAGATAACCGCCATTACTAGTAAAAAATAAATAAAATTAAAAAAAATTCATAAATCTATCCCCTATTTTGTAGGCACTATAACTTTTGCGCAAACCAATCAAACGCTTATTGCGATTTTTTTTTTTACCAAAAATATGTAGAAGAATACGTATCGGCCTAAAATGAGAAAAAAATAATATATTTTTTTAAATTGGGATATTTATTATAGCAAAAAGTAAAAAATATTGTGTGTTTTTAAAAAATTGTCAGTCTTTTTTTGTTTATAGCGCAAAAAATAAAAACCGCAAAGGTGATCAAATGCCACCAAAAGAAAGCTCTATTTGTGGGAAAAAAATTATAAAAATTTAATTTGGGTACAGCGATGTATGACCGCGCAATTGTCATTCAAAGTGCGTCAGCGCTGAAAGCTGAAAATTGGTCTGGGCAGGAGGGGGGTTTAAGTGCCAAGCCCTGTGTACACACGCACATTCAAAAGAACTGGCGTTCTTTTGAATGGCAAGAACGCGGTCACGTCATCGACTACGACGAGCCTGAGCTCGTCACATTCGATGCCGTCGCCGCCATCTTGCTACACCCTGCACTACCCTTGTATGCTACCGTGCATGCGTCAAAGTCTTTTTGAGCATGCGCGGGTTTACCTGGAGACAGGTAAGCATACACACGCACGGTTTTCTTGTCGGGAAACAGGCCGACGAGAATCCAGACGAGAAAATAGAGAGCAGGATCTCTATTTTTCTTGTCGAGATTCCTGGCAGTTTTCCCGACGAGAAACCATACACACGACCGGTTTTCTCTGCAAAAAGCTCTCCCAGCAGTTTTCTTGCCGAGAAAACCGTCCTTGTGTACGAGGCTTAATGCATTTATTTCCTATGATCGGCAGCTCTATCTAGTGGTCAGAATGCAGTATTTTCCTGAATTACCTCAATCAGGAAATTACTGCATTATGGCCCCTAGATGGAGCTGACGATCATAGGAAATAAACAAGTTGGACAAACCATGAGATTATTTGTGACAGGTGAGCGAATGCTTGAGACATTTGCTCTGAAATTATTTTTTAGAAATTGACAGAATAAATATGGCTGCCTTATGTATAAATATAATTATAGATTTTATACTATGAACAGACTTTGAGGAGTCTATCTGTACATATTTTTAAACAAGATTCACACACTAAATCCAGTTATAAAACGTGTGAAAGTTGTGTGAATCGTGAGTGAAAAAAATTATAAATAGACCTCTTAAACTATGAACAGACAAGATAGGAATAATTAGCTATAGTTAAAACTTTGAAAACACAATATATTCCCTTCAGAACCTGATGAAGTTAATTATAACCAGTTAAACTTTAATTTTATCGTGTTGGTCAAACTGCTAAAGTGTAACCCCAGTGATTGAAGCCTTGTAACCAACCTGGGAGAACCAGGTAAGTTCTACATCTCCTCTTTAACCTGCCAAGGTTTAAAGCTTTACATGGTCACTGATGCTAGGTTATGTTGGATTATTACAATGTATTTTAGCTACTGGTGGCCCGGCCTGTCATGTACATTTTGTTTTTGTAATACTACTGGGGACCTACAGTATGCAGCCTCCTCTTCTTCTTCTTCTGTAATTATGAACTCTGCTACATCCTAAGATCACATAGCTACCATCGCAGCACAGTGGTGTAGTGGTTAGCACTTTCACCTAGCATTAAAGGGTTGCTGGTTCGAATCCCGACCACGACGCGATCTGCCTGGAGTTTACATGTTCTCCCTGTCCCTGCGTGGGTTTCCTCCGGGCACTCCGGTTTCCTCTCACACTCCAAAGACATGCTGGTAGGTTAATTGGATCTTGTCCAAATTGGCCCAGTATATGTGTAGCACACCAATCCTTTTGCCCCCGCTTACCTTCACCTGCCACAAGCCCGTGTCCTCCTTATCAGAGGTCAGACGGTGTTCACAGATTTTGGTCCTGCAGCGAGTTACCTCCTTCCACTGGTTCTCGTCCCTGGAATGTAGGGAAAAGTCTATATTCTTTCCCAAGAAGGCCAATGTCCACACGACTTTAACTCCAACAAAGAGTTTATTCCCCTTTGCTTCAGTTAACAGGAAATTGAAGAGAGAAAGAAGCTAGCGAAGTTAGAAGGTAGATTCAGGCACATACCACTTGACTCACTCGTCGCCACTTGATCCCGAGTGGGTTTAGCTCACCCGTATAGATCCCTCTCACAGTTCTAGCGGCCGGAGTGGAGCTCGAACAATACTGTCACTTTGTCCCCTCCAGGGACAGGTTCAGGAGATCCACTAATAGCAGCAGAATCCTGTTATTCCTGAATCCAGAACTTTCCTTAAGCCTCTGTAGAATTTAGAGAACAGATGATGCCAATGGGCACTCTACAGGGTTAGCTTTGTTGAGTAAGGAATCCTTCCCTCTGACAGGTCACCAGGCCTTTCCAGAGACAGCGACCTACTATCACTCGTCTCCTCTGTGGGATCGATCCTCCCCTGGCTTCCTCTCGGTCAGAGCGGGTACCCTCACCTGAGCACCCTGGGACTCCAATGTGCTGATTGTAGACCCAGTTAAAGGTACTGGGCCTACCTGGAACATTGTAGCCTCTGGCTAAAGGTGCCTGAGACTCCTCGGCCAGTCCACGCACCCCCAGGGGGCACACTCCCCCCCAGGACTCACTCCCCGGCACTCCTCTCGTTCACTCCCCGCCTAAACATGGCGTCTGCCCCTTATATACCCTCTCCCGGCATGCACAGCAGGTGAAGCCCCGCCCAACGCACGGCAGTCGAGAGAGGACATCCAATCACGCCACTGTGTCACCTGAGGTTCGACCCTGGGCCTGGGCAACAGTGCCACCCACAGGCCAAAGGGGAACTGTACACCAGACAACACCACAGCAGAGCAGAGTCCAGTATCAAATTAGAAGACCTGAAACAAACTATTGCCCAGACCGTCCCTTAAATTTGGGCATAGCAACCCCCTAAATTTAAGGGTCCGCTACATATATATGTGTACGAATGTGTGTCCCAAGCGCTTTGAGATCCTACGGGGTAAATGACCGTGCTAGCCAGGCGGACAATGGCTGCACAAAGCGCCTTGAGGCGTTTTAGCTTTCATTTGTAGTGCTATACAAGTTATTCATTCATTCATCAAATACCTGCATGCTGATCCTCCTATGGTCATCTCACTGATCCCAACAGGTCACCTACACATCTTTTTCTCACAGTTATGGTTTCTCATTGTTCAATAAGCACTTTTCAAGATCACTATGATTCCTACTCTACATTGACTCTACATCCTAACCTTTGCAGGTTATACATGAAACTCATTTAATCTTCGGCAGTATGACTTCCTTTGGTCCCAGCCGTCATCACACCCTATGTCATCTCATCTTTTAGTTCAAATGTACTTCTGTGGAGGCGATAGAGTACTCTTATCAGGCCTCCATGCCTAACTATCACCTCTCCAAGAGAACTTCTTCATTGGTTTCAAGGAGTTTCCATCCAATAGCCAAGTTTGTCTCCTGTTGACAGAGACACTCATCTGGCTGATGCATACTGCTTGAGCTAGCCCTGCATGACCAAATTGCAATCAAACTTAATGTCTATGTTCCAGCACCCCCCAAGACATTGACTTTCTAAATAAAATATCCCTCCAGGCTGCTGAAAAAGTCGATGGACCCATCCTATTACTTGGAGATGAGACTTCAATACAATCCCCGATTGCCAGGTGGATCGCGTGGACAGATCAGAGAGACCTACTGGTGGTTTTGTTGACTTTATGAACAGATCAAACTTACCTGATGTATGTATAAAGATGGGGGCATCCAGAGGACCGCATGTATTTGTGTTATTTAGATTCTCACAAAACTCTAACTTGCTTGGATCGGTCTTTCTTCAATAATACCCTGCTTCCTCTGATGGATCAGGTGACATATCTCCCAAGGGAATTTTCAAACCATGCACCACTCATAACAGAAATTTAACATCATGGCTGGCGTGCTCCTTACTTATGGAGATTGTAAGCCTTGTGGTTAACAGACATTATTGTAATTAAAAGAACAGTATGGGTTTAAGGAAAAAAAAAAATTATACTCACCTAGGTGGATGCAGTATCGATCTGATGCTGCATCTGGCCCCCGCCACCTCGAAGAACTGAGCGATCAAACACCGTTGATTGTTCAGCTCTCAGTCTTCAGGCTGCAGAGAGCTGGGGATTGTCAGTCACTGGCTCTGTGCTCTAAAAATTATATTTCTACCAAAACTTCCTTATATTATAGCCAATGCATTTCATAAATCTTCAAACAACTTAAAGAGGTTGTAAACCTCCCTTTAACATTTGTACCTATAGGTACTGGAAATATCACCTAAACGTGCGCCGTTTAGGAGATATGTACTGTATACTACGCCGATGATGTCATCGGCGCATGCACTCTGAAGGAGCGGCCGTCCACGCAGTTTCTTCAGGAGCCCGTGCCGTGACCGGCGGCTCCCGCGTGCATGCTCGAGAGTGACATCACGCGGCTCAATATATATATATATTGTGGCAGAGCTAGGCTCTGTCCCAATGAAAATGGGGTTAAAGTGGACACAGAGTCTGCATATCGGCTGAGTGCAGAGCTACAAGATTGGCCTGGAGGAGCTGGTGGTTGGAGGGACCAGTACCTGTAGCAGCAGTGCTATTGAAGAGTAGCCAGGTGGGCTGGTATTTTCAGTTATCTCTGAATGACGTTTAAACCCCTGCGTGCGATTCCTAAGTGGACTTTTGTTTTGTCTTTTCTCATTTAATAAACGTGGGCTACCAGGCCCTTAACTATGAATGCCTGTTTGGAGTGGACTCACTACATGAAAACGCATTTACCACAGAGCTAAACAACCCCCAATACCACAATATATATGTAGCGCACACACCCCCTTCTCCTTGTCTGCTTCAGCTCCTCTCAGGAGAAAGGGGCACACCGCACCACAAGCCCGTACCCTCCTGTGTTAAGAGGTTAGGCGGTGTTGTTTTTGGGCCTTGTCTGCAGCCGGAGCATAAAGTCCACCTGAGAATGATTCTCACCTCTACAGTGTGTAGATGCAAGTCCTTGACTTACCCAGGAATGTAAATGTCCACACCAGCTGAAAGTCCAACTCAATATTTATTTTCTACTTGCACAACACATATTCTCTTGGATATACGAAAGGTTGGAGCAAAGACACAGGACAGCTTTAAGGTGTGGAGGAGGTCCAGGCACAAACGTAGCTCAAACTCTTAGGACTGTTCAGATTCTCAAACAGTTATGGCGCATGGTCTCTGCCACAGACCATGAGGTTGGTCTCTGCCACAGACTTGGTGGATAGGGTCACTGCCACTGACCTGGTGAATATGGTCACTGCCACTGACCGAATTAATCTTGATTTCCTTCCTAGGACATAGCCCCTTTCAGGGAGAAGACATCCCCCCAGAGAGTCAACAGACCCCTTCCTTCACCGTGTCCACAGCACCGGTCCTTCAGAACAGGTCCTCCCTTCTCTTAGGGTGCAGGTCACCTCGCAAGGCGGCACCCTGGATTTCTCGATCCCTTGCGGACCCCAGCCGAAGACTGCTGGGCTCTAGGCTGTCACTGCAACTCCTGGGCCTCCATGCCCAGGCAAACAGGAACGGTGAGGTAGTACCTCACCCCAGGCTAAAGGTGCCTGAGTTGGAACCGGAACAAGGCCTCCGGGCCTAGGGCACCCAGAGATGACGAACCACACACACACCCAGGCTGAAGGTGCCTGGGCGTGGACGGACGAAGACCCCTCTCAGAAGATGTCCGCCCCTTTTATACCCTCTCCCTGCATGCACAGCAGGTTCCCCACCCCACTGTACGGCTGCCGAGAGGGGACATAAAAGGCACAGCACTGCGCTCGCGGTTCAACCCTGGCCCTGAATGGCAGCGCCACCCACCAGCCACAGGGAACACATCACCAGCATTAACCCCTGAGATCAAAAATGGTCCATGAATCCTATCAATTTAATGTGTCTGAACCTGGTTACCACTCAGACACTTCCGTTAAATTAAACACCCCGCTACACATTCCCCCCACTTATGGACACTGGTCCCCAGTGTCTGGAGCAAACCCATGCCTCCTAAATCTGAGTTAACATAGGCCTGGTCCAGAGACAGAAAAAAACAAAAAAACAAATTTTAAAACTGCTTGTTTGTGCCGGAACCTAACATGGGGAAAAGGGAATTAAAAGCAGAAATGAAAGAAGTTCAGTAAAACATAATGTGCACATCACAGTTTCAAATGTCACAAACATTATCTTAACCATTACATTCTCTTCCCGCCTACACTAGTCAAACCCACCCCATTCTCAGTGTCTTGTTCGGTATCCACCTGCAGAGGGAGAAAGCACAACATATTCATAATAGAAGTGAAAAGATTCTCCCCGAAGGAACAATCCTTCCCTTCCAAAAGTAAAACACATTTTTTTTTCAAAGTCTGTTCCCTTTGCTTTTAGACAATGCAACACCGCCACCTAGTGGGAGTGCCACCGTCAGAACACTCGTCCTGAAAGAAACTTTACTTTTGGGTAAAACTTCCTCCTCTTCTTCTTTGACCCTGCTCTGAACTATTCTACCCCAAAGTTCTTATGTCTTTGCAGTGTGGAAGAGGGAGAAAAAAACACAAACTGCTCCCGTTCCTCCAATAAGTAGAACACCTTTTATCAGGGAAAACAGTTCTGGGCTCCAGAAAGTGCACTCCGGACATAAAAGGCAAACAACAAGAGTCTAGTCTCTTCACAGATAATACTGAGGATGCGGCAACACCAACGGCTTCCAATGCTTATCAAAGGTGTCAATATGGTACTCAACAAGGCGGCACCCTGGATTCCTCGATCCCTTGCGGACCCCAGCCGAAGACTGCTGGGCTCTAGGCTGTCACTGCAACTCCTGGGCCTCCATGCCCAGGCCAACAGGAATGGTGAGGTAGTACCTCACCCCAGGCTAAAGGTGCCTGAGGTGGAACCGGAACAATGCCTCCGGGCCTAGGACACCCGGAGATGACGAACCACACACACACACACCCAGGCTGAAGGTGCCTGGGCGTGGACGGATGAAGACCCCTCTCAGAAGATGTCCGCCCCTTTTATACCCTCTCCCGGCATGCAGAGCAGGTTCCCCGCCCCACTGTATGGCTGCCGAGAGGGGACACAAAAGGCACAGCACTGCGCTCGCGGTTCAACCCTGGTCCTGAATAGCAGCGCCACCCACCGGCTACAGGGAACACATCACCAGCATTAACCCCTGAGAACAAAAATGGTCCATTAATCCTATCAATTTAATGTGTCTGAGCTTGGTTACCACTCAGACACTTCCCTTAAATTGAACACCCCGCTACATATATATATTTATTCATACACACTGTATTTAGATCCAAAGTCACCTCCTAGCGGATGTTTCAGTTAACTACTTATGTGGCTACTTTGAGAAGGATGTAATCTAACCAGCCTATTCTATCCTAATGAAAGAGCAGGTTTACTGAAGGTAATATATAGGCTTTCCTATGAGTAATGGCAAAAGAGTTCTACGTTGCAGATCTGATGTTCTTCGCTAGCTAGTTGGAGCTTGTAACTGTTCTTGGGGTAAAGATGTCTGTGCACAGTGTTCTGTAATAGTGGTAATGACCAGATAAAAGGTCGAGCAATTTGCCCTCTCACCAACAACCAAATAGATCCGAGGTCTTCTGGACAGGAACATGTGTAGCAGCACTCGGGCAGCGGATCCGCTGTCTCGGTCTTCCGAAGTTAAACTTGCCCCACGCACCCACACCGACAGGCAGGCAATCCAAGTGATGTTAGCGACAGGATGTCCGACAGCGAATACCAGAGATAGGCCCCTTAGGCCTCCGGGTGGAAGTAAGGCTCCGCGTGGTAGGCCGTGACCTCTCTCTCCCTGTTACACAGAGAGGTCTGTCTCTTGTCAGGCCCAGGAGGAAGAGGGTTCTGTGCGGGCTTCTCGCTCCTTTTATGGTCATTCCCAGCAACCTTCATGTCACCGCGAAGATCCCTGGGATGTGTAGTCTTAGGGTACATGGTTGCATAGTAATAGTCTGAAGGAGAACTATACGTCCCATAATTCACTTTGTTGGATGCACAGATATGTGGTCACTGATTGCAATGATTACCAATGCAAAGTACTGGTGGCAATACAAAGTACAACAGTATCAACGGGTAATATTCTTTAATGTCATGGATATGCAGTAGTGTTTGTCTGTCAGCTTACCTTCCTTCCCATGTGTTCATCTTAGAGGCCTGAGCCCTTTCACCTGGCTTCCTTTATAATCTCCTCCCAGCCAGACTCCACCCCAGGCCCTATCACAGAACACTATATTAACCTGTGCACTGCAAGCCTGCTTTGCTGATCAACGTGTTTGTTAGGCATTGTGTGTTTGGGTTCCTGCCTGCCGTGTGCTACGTCTGTCTCTCTGTTACGTTATTGGCTTGTCCCCGACTATCCCTGTCTGCTCGTGACCCTTGACCTTCGGCTCGTTCTTCGTTATCCTTGTCTGCTTGTGGCCCCTGACCTTCAGCTTGTTGTTCGGTTCTCTCTTATCGTGTGCTGCTGCTTCCCCTCTTTTCCCCTTGTCCTACGGGGCGTGAGCTAGGAAACTCCAGGGGCCGCGACCTGGTCCCAGCCTGCAGCATAACATCCTCGCCACTAGAGGCCCTGGTGAAGACCAGCTGGGTCTTAGACTCCGCGCCCTGGGGAATCTTGGCTCTAGCTTCCGTTAGGATCCCAGGTTGTGCTCCTCTGGTCCCGCTTTCCACAACCACCCAGTTTCCTATCCGCAGAAGCCAGCCATAGGGTTCACTACCTCGCGGTTGTCAGGGTCACCTGTGGCCAGGTGACAGATGCACACCGTAGGGGGACAGGAGTGCACCGCGAGGTAGTGAACCCTATGGCTGGCTTCTGTGGATAGGAAACTGGGTGGTTGTGGAAAGCGGGACCAGAGGAGCACAACCGGGATCCCAACGGAAGCGAGAGCCAAGATTCCCCAGGGCGCGGAGTCTAAGACCCAGCTGGTCTTCTCCAGGGCCTCTAGTGGTGAGGATGTTACGCTGCAGGCTGGGACCAGGTCGCGGCCCCTGGAGTTTCCTAGCTCACGCCCCGTAGGATAAGGGGAAGCAGCAGCACACGATAGAGAGAACCGAATAACAAGCCGAAGGTCAGGGGCCACAAGCAGACAAGGATAACGAAGAACGAGCCGAAGGTCAAGGGTCACGAGCAGACAGGGATGGTCGGGGACAAGCCAATAACGTAACAGAGAGACAGACGTAGCACACGGCAGGCAGGAACCCAAACACACAATGCCTAACAAACACGTTGATCAGCAAAGCAGGCTTGCAGTGCACAGGTTAATATAGTGTTCAGTGATAGGGCCTGGGGTGGAGTCAGGCTGGGAGGAGATTATAAAGGAAGCCAGGTGAAGGAGGTCTGGTCTCTAGATGAACACATGAGGAGGAAGGTAAGATGGCAGACAGACATTAATGCATATCCATGACAGTACCCTCCCTCTTACGAGGCCTCCCCCTTCCCCGCCTGGGCCCAGGTTTAGAGGGAAACTTCAGATGAAACTCCTTTAACAGACGAGGTGCAAAGACCTCAGATGCAGTGATCCAAGACCTCTCCTCAGGACCAAACCCTTTCCAATGAACGAGGTACTGAAGAACGCCTTTACAGAGTCGGGAGTCCAGAATTTGACTGATCTCGTACTCCTGATTATCCTCAGAGACAGGCGCCACGGTAGGAAGAGGACGAGAGAATTTATTGAGGACTAAAGGCTTTAGAAGAGCAACATGAAAGGAGTTAGTGATTTTAAGGCTCTTAGGAATCTGGAGTTTGAAACAAACCGGATTCAGTTTAGCAGTTACCGTGTATGGACCGATGAATCGTGGAGCAAACTTCAGAGAAGGAACTCGGAGCTTGATGTTCCTGGTAGAGAGCCAGACTTTGTCCCCTGGCTGAAGAGAAGGCGGTTTACGCCTGCGGCGGTCGGCAAAGCCTTTGAATTTTTCAGCAGCTGCCCGGAGGGAATCATGAACGTGACCCCAAACGGAATTGAGAGACTCCTGAACCGAAGCCAAAGCTGGAATGTCTGGAGAACAGATCATAGGAAGAGGAAGTTGAGGGTGTTTTCCATAAACTGTGAAAAAGGGTGTCTTCTGCGAACTGGTATTCACATGATTGTTATGGGAGAATTCTGCCCACGGGAGTAGAGAGGACCAATCGTCATGGTGAGAAGACACAAAGGTGCGAAGAAAGACCTCTAACTCCTGATTAACCCTCTCAGTCTGTCCATTGGATTGGGGATGGTAAGAAGAAGAAAAATCCAAGACAATATTGAGGGATTTGCAAAAGGCTCTCCAAAAACGAGACGTGAATTGGACTCCCCTGTCGGAAACAATATGAGAAGGGACCCCATGTAGGCGGAGAATTTCTCGAATGAAAATGGGAACCAAGGCAGGGGCAGAAGGAAGACCAGGAAGAGGAACAAAATGAGCCATCTTGGAGAATCGATCGATTACCACCCAAATGACTGTATTATTCTCAGACAGTGGGAGATCGGTGATAAAATCCATGGCAATATGGGCCCAGGGTTCCTTAGGAATAGGCAAGGGCATGAGGAGACCAGCAGGAGCTTGTGTGGAGGATTTGGACTGAGCACAGACATGACAAGCTTTAACGTAGTCTTTGACGTCTGAGCGGAGATTAGGCCACCAGTAGTGACGACTGATGAGTAGGAAGGATCGGAGGAATCCAGAATGCCCTGCCACCTTGGAATCATGTCCCCAACGAAGGATCTTAGCTCTTAGCTCAGTGGGGACAAAGGTCTTACCAGGCGGAATTTTAGACTTCAGGGTGGTAGAGTGGGCAACAATGCATGAGGTGGGAATGATCGGCTCAGGTTCAGGGGCGGACTCCTCGTCCAAAGTGTCAAATGACCTAGAGAGCGCATCAGCCCGACCGTTGCAGGAACCAGGTTTGTAGGTAATCGTGAAATTAAAACGGGCAAAGAAGAGACTCCACCTGGCCTGTCTAGGATTCAGACGTTTAGCATTCTGTAGATACTGTAAATTCTTGTGATCGGTAAAGATCGTTATGGAGTGAGGGGAACCCTCCAAGAGATGACGCCACTCCTCTAACGCCAATTTAATTGCGAGAAGTTCCCGATCACCGATGGCATAATTCCTCTCTGCCTGAGAAATTTTTTTGGAGAAGAACGCACATGGTTGGCGTCTCTTCTCAAAGATTTGAAGAAGCACAGCTCCCACCCCCATTGAGGAAGCGTCCACTTCAATAAAAAATGCATTCCCAGGATTTGGTCTCCTCAAGAGGGGGCCAGAAACAAAGGCCTGTTTCAGGTTGTGAAATGCAGAGACAGCTTCGGGAGGCCAGTCTCTGGCATTCACACCCTTCTTGGTCAAAGCGATAATAGGCGCGGCAATGGAAGAGTAATTCCTTATGAACTGCCTATAATAATTAGTGAAGCCAAGAAAGCGCTGTGTGGCCTTGAGGCTAGCAGGAAGAGGCCAGTTGGTGATAGCCAAGACCTTCCCAGGGTCCATACGAAGCCCCGAACATGAGACAAAGCACCCCAAAAACAGGACCTCAGAACATTCAAAGGAACATTTCTCCAGCTTGGCATAGAGATTGTTCTCTCTAAGACGTTGAAGTACAGTGCGGACATGGTTTCTGTGGACGAGCAGATTTTCAGAAAAGATCAGAATGTCATCCAGATAGATGACAACAAACTGGTACAGCAGATCTCTGAAGATTTCATTGACAAAGTTTTGAAACACGGCTGGAGCATTACACAGACCAAAAGGCATCACCAGATATTCGTAATGCCCGTCTCTAGTGTTAAATGCAGTCTTCCATTCGTCACCCTCCCGTATTCGAATGAGATTGTACGCGCCTCTGAGATCCAACTTGGTGAAAATGGAGGCACCCTTCAACCTATCGAATAGCTCAGATATTAAGGGTAAGGGGTATCGATTTTTAATAGTAACCGCATTTAAACCCCGATAATCGATGCAGGGTCTTAAGGTACCATCCTTTTTGGCAACAAAAAAGAACCCTGCCCCTGCAGGCGATGAGGATTTCCGGATGAACCCTCTCTCCAGATTCTCTGCTACATACTCCGACATGGCCTGGGTCTCTGGGATGGACAGAGGGTAGGTACGACCCCTGGGTAGAGTTGCTCCGGGGACAAGATCAATAGCACAGTCAAAAGACCTGTGGGGAGGAAGCACCTCAGCTGATTTTTTACAGAACACATCCCGGTAATCGCTGTATGCGGCGGGAAGATCAGAAGAAACAGAAGTGGCAGCAACCGGAAGACTCTCCTTGGGGGTCACCTTGAGAAGACACGACGAGAAACATGAGGAACCCCAGGCCAGGATCTGCCCAGAGACCCAGTCCACATGTGGAGAGTGGAGCTGTAGCCAAGGGAGGCCCAATACAACTGGGGTAGAGGCCTTGGGTAGAATAAGAAAGGATATCCACTCCTGGTGGAGAATCCCTACCGACATCCTAATGGGTAGCGTCTGGAAGCGAATAGGGCCCCCTGGGAGAACAGTGCCATCAATTGCCGAGACTACCAATGGGGTAGTGAGAGGTGAAAGGGTAAGCTTCATAGAAGAAGCAGTTCTCCAATCCATGAAATTGCCGGCAGCCCCGGAATCCAGGTATGCAAGGGTTGACTGAGGAGAAGTGCCTACATGAAGGGACACCGGCAAGAGCAGGCGAGAAGGTGATGTTTCTGGGTCCAATACTCCACCTTCCAAATGTATTAGACCCGAGCGTTTCCCGGACGAAGCGAGCAGGAGTCACGAAAATGACCCTTGCCCCCACAATAGAGGCACAAGCCCAGAGTTCTGCGCCTAGCACGTTCTTCGGGGGTTAGTCTGGTCCGGCCCAGCTGCATAGGTTCTTCAGCAGGTAGAGGATGCTCCACGGAATGAAGGGAGGGGAGCTCAGACTGGCTAGGACCCAGAGAGTGCTGGCGTCTTTTTTCTAAGGACCTCTCTTGAAAACGAATGTCGATCTGGTTGCATAATGAAATTACATCGTCCAGACCGACGGGAATGGCTCTTCCCGCTAATTCGTCTTTCACTCGGTCAGAGAGGCCATGTAAAAAGGTAGCGACCAGGGCCTCATTATTCCAGCTCAATTCAGCTGTGTGGATACGGAACTGAAGAGCATATTGCCCCACTGAACTAGATTCTTGGCGAAGACGTAAGACAGCACTAGCCGCTGAAGAAGCCCGAGCCGGCTCTTCGAAGATATTACGAAAGAGCTTCAAGAATTCGGACAGACTGGAAACCACCGGATCGTTCCTCTCCCACAGGGGGGCAGCCCAGGCCAAAGCTTCACCGGAGAGGAGGGAAATGATATAGGCTACCTTAGCCCGGTCAGATAGGAAGCTTTGAGGCTGAAGCTCAAAATGAATAGTGCATTGGCTGAGAAACCCCCTGCAGGCCTTGGAGTCCCCAGAGAAACGGAACGGAGCTGGCAATCTTAGTGAGTGTGGGGCTGCGACTGGTGCGATAGGTACAGCCGCTGGTTGTACTTGGGGTTGCGGATTCGGGGTTCCCAAGGAGACCTGAAGCTGCTCGAATCGAGAAGCCAGATCCTGGAGGAATCGCATCACCTGGGTCTGATTTGATTCCTGGGTCTCAAGTCTGCGAACTATGCCCTGCAATGGATCATCCGCGGGAGGCGGGATGTCAGCCGGGTTCATGGCTGATCAAACTGTCAGGGTCACCTGTGGCCAGGTGACAGATGCACACCGTAGGGGGACAGGAGTGCACCGCGAGGTAGTGAACCCTATGGCTGGCTTCTGTGGATAGGAAACTGGGTGGTTGTGGAAAGCGGGACCAGAGGAGCACAACCGGGATCCCAACGGAAGCGAGAGCCAAGATTCCCCAGGGCGCGGAGTCTAAGACCCAGCTGGTCTTCTCCAGGGCCTCTAGTGGTGAGGATGTTACGCTGCAGGCTGGGACCAGGTCGCGGCCCCTGGAGTTTCCTAGCTCACGCCCCGTAGGATAAGGGGAAGCAGCAGCACACGATAGAGAGAACCGAATAACAAGCCGAAGGTCAGGGGCCACAAGCAGACAAGGATAACGAAGAACGAGCCGAAGGTCAAGGGTCACGAGCAGACAGGGATGGTCGGGGACAAGCCAATAACGTAACAGAGAGACAGACGTAGCACACGGCAGGCAGGAACCCAAACACACAATGCCTAACAAACACGTTGATCAGCAAAGCAGGCTTGCAGTGCACAGGTTAATATAGTGTTCAGTGATAGGGCCTGGGGTGGAGTCAGGCTGGGAGGAGATTATAAAGGAAGCCAGGTGAAGGAGGTCTGGTCTCTAGATGAACACATGAGGAGGAAGGTAAGATGGCAGACAGACATTAATGCATATCCATGACAGCGGTGCACTCCTGTCCCCCTACGGTGTGCATCTGTCACCTGGCCACAGGTGACCTTGACAGTTTGATCAGCCATGAACCCGGCTGACATCCCGTTACCCGTGGATGATCCGTTGCAGGGCATAGTTTGCAGACTTGAAACCCAGGAATCGAATCAGACTCAGGTGATGCGATTCCTCCAGGATCTGGCTTCTCGCTTTGAGCAGCTTCAGGCCTCTTTGGGAACCCTGAATCCGCAACCTCAAATACAACCAGCGGCTGCACCTATTGCACCAGTCGCAGCCACACACTCACTACAACTGCCAGCTCCGTCCCGTTTCTCTGGGGACTCCAAGGCTTGCAGGGGGTTCCTTAGCCAATGCACAATTCATTTTGAGCTCCAGCCCCAAAACTTCCTGTCTGATCGGGCTAAGGTAGCCTATATCATTTCCCTCCTCTCTGGGGAAGCTTTAGCCTGGGCAGCCCCTCTGTGGGAACTGAATGATCCAGTGGTTTCTAGCCTGTCTGGCTTCTTGAAACTTTTTCGGAATATCTTCGAAGAACCGGCTCGTGTCTCTTCAGCGGCCAGCGCCCTTTTACGTCTCCGCCAAGAGTCTGCTTCTGTGGGACAGTATGCCCTTCATTTCCGCATACTGTCGGTTGAGTTGAGCTGGAACAATGAGGCCTTAGTCGCAACCTTTTTGCATGGCCTGTCTGATAGAGTGAAGGATGAATTAGCAGGAAGAACCATCCCCACTGATCTGGCCGGCGTTATCTCCTTGTGTAACCAGATTGATATTCGCTTTCAGGAGAGGACCTTAGAAAAGCAACGCCAGCACTCCTTGGTTCTTAGTCAGCCTGAGCTCCCCTCTCTTCGACCCGTAGAGCATCTCCTACCAGCTGAGGAACCCATGCAGCTGGGTCGGACCAGGCTATCCCCCGAGGAACGTGCTAGGCGCAGAACTCTTGGTCTGTGTCTTTACTGTGGGGGCAAAGGTCATTTTCGTGACACTTGCTCTCTTTGTCCAGAAAAACGTTCGGGTCCACTTCATCTGGAAAGTGGAGTATTGGACCCAGAAATATCACCTTCCCCTTCTCGTCTTCTGCTTTCTGTGTTCCTTCATGTTGGTGCTTCTTCTCATTCGGTCTCAGCATATCTGGATTCCGGAGCCGCTGGTAATTTTATGGACTGGGAAATCGCATCGTCCATGAGACTTACTCTTTTGCCCCTCACCACACCATTGGTGGTCTTGGCGATTGATGGTACTGATCTCCCAGGGGGACCTATCCGCTTCCAGACCCTCCCTGTTAAGATGTCGGTAGGGACACTCCACCAGGAGTGGATATCCTTCCTTATTTTACCCAAGGCCTCAACGCCTATAATTTTGGGTCTCCCATGGTTACAGCTCCATTCTCCTCATGTGGACTGGACTACTGGACAGATCCTGGCTTGGGGTCCCTCCTGTTCTTCGTCCTGCCTACCCAAGGTTGCCCCCTGTGAATCTGAGCCGGTCATTCATTCCAGGTTGCATAACCATTTACATTTCTCTGTCCCTAACCACCTTTGGACGCAGAGCCAGGCTAGCTTGTCTACAAGTCCTGCAGTCGCTACGTCTTGCGATGCGATTCAGGTAGTCGCTACACCTGACTCAGCTATTCACTCTGCCTCTGTACTAGTTATGCCAGTCCAGCCCATGCCCAGTGAGCCTCCTACTTTTTCTTGTTCGGGACATTCTGCTTGTCCTTCAGCTATTCAGTTTGACTCCGGCGACATGTCACCTTCTAACCAACCTGACTTCAGGGTTCCACTGACATCTGCCCAGTCTGATGGTCCTGTGCAAGATGACCAGTTCCCCTTTAAGGGTCTAGGGGACCCTCCTCAGATTCCTGTTGATCCTCTCATGCCCTTGCTTATTCCTAGAGAGCCTTTGGTCCTCGATAGATCTTCTTGTCATCTCCCTACCTCGTTTTCGGTCTCTGAGGATAATCTTAAGTACGAGGTTAGACAAGTTCTGGATTCTCGGCTCTGCAGAGGCATTCTTCAGTACCTTGTGCATTGGAGAGATTTTGGTCCTGAGGAGGCGTCTTGGATCGCTGCATCTGATGTCGCTGCACCTCATCTGTTGAGAAAGTTTCATCAGAGATTTCCCTTTAAGCCTGGGCCCAGGCGGGGGAGGGCCCATAAGAGGGAGGGTACTGTCATGGATATGCAGTAGTGTTTGTCTGTCAGCTTACCTTCCTTCCCATGTGTTCATCTTAGAGGCCTGAGCCCTTTCACCTGGCTTCCTTTATAATCTCCTCCCAGCCAGACTCCACCCCAGGCCCTATCACAGAACACTATATTAACCTGTGCACTGCAAGCCTGCTTTGCTGATCAACGTGTTGGTTAGGCATTGTGTGTTTGGGTTCCTGCCTGCCGTGTGCTACGTCTGTCTCTCTGTTACGTTATTGGCTTGTCCCCGACTATCCCTGTCTGCTCGTGACCCTTGACCTTCGGCTCGTTCTTCGTTATCCTTGTCTGCTTGTGGCCCCTGACCTTCAGCTTGTTATTCGGTTCTCTCTTATCGTGTGCTGCTGCTTCCCCTCTTTTCCCCTTGTCCTACGGGGCGTGAGCTAGGAAACTCCAGGGGCCGCGACCTGGTCCCAGCCTGCAGCATAACATCCTCACCACTAGAGGCCCTGGTGAAGACCAGCTGGGTCTTAGACTCCGCGCCCTGGGGAATCTTGGCTCTAGCTTCCGTTAGGATCCCGGTTGTGCTCCTCTGGTCCCGCTTTCCACAACCACCCAGTTTCCTATCCGCAGAAGCCAGCCATAGGGTTCACTACCTCGCGGTGCACTCCTGTCCCCCTACGGTGTGCATCTGTCACCTGGCCACAGGTGACCTTGACATTTAACCTCTTCGCGTCCGCGCTATAGCCAAATGACGGCTACAGCGCGGACCTCAATTGCCGGGAGGCCATCAATAGACGTCCTCCCGTGCTCGAGCGGCTCACTCTGTGATCAGCGAGTCTATGAGACTCGCTGGATCACAGATCGGAGTAAGGGGACGGTCCACACGATCAGCTGTCAGCCAATGACAGCTTATCATGTGATGTAAACAGAGATGGTAATCGGCTATTTTTTCTCCTCATGCTGATAGTGCGAGGAGAAAAAAAAAGGCCAATCACCGGCGGAAGACAGAGGGACATCGGTCCCAATCAGGGAGAGCTGCCGCCAGCTCATCTGTGCCCACGTGTGCCACCTACCAATACACAACAGTGCCGCCTACCAGTGCCCACCAGCGTGACCTACAAGTGCCCACAGTGCCACCCATCAGTGCCCACATTGCCACGCATCAGTGCCCACAGTGCCACTTATCAGTGCCCACAGGGCCACCTATCAGTGTCACCAATCAGTGCCTCATAAACAATGCTGTCCATCAGTGCTGCCCAGTGCCGCCCATCAGTGCCCCCTATCAGTAACACCTATCAGTGCCCATCAGTGCCATCTTATCTGTGCCCATCAGTGCCGCCTTATCTGTGCCCATCAGTACCGCCTTATCTGTGCCCATCAGTACCGCCTTATCTGTCCCCATCAGTACCGCCTTATCTGTCCCCATCAGTGCAGCATATCAGTGCCCATCAGTGCCACCTCATCAGTGCATATCAATGAAGGAGAAAAATTACCTGTTTGCTAAATTGTATAACAAAATATGAAAAATTATTAAATTTTTTTCAAAATTTTCCATCTTATTTTGTTTGTTTTAGCAAAAAAAACAAAAAAAACAGCGCTGATTAAATACCACCAAAAGAAAGGTCTATTTGTGTGAAAAAAAATGATAAAAATTTCATTTGGGTACAGTGTTGTATGACCGCGCAATTGTCATTCAAAGTGCATCAGCACTGAAAATTGGTCTGGGCAGGAGGGGGGGGGGGGGGGGGCGGGTTAAGTGCCCAGTAAGCAAGTGGTTAAAGGACAGCTTGATGTAAAAAAACTAAGGCCACAGAGCGATAATATACATTTTTAGAAAGGTTTAAATAGTTTTTGTTTTAATTTTTTGTGTTTGGGACCACTTTACAGTCTCTCCTGTGTTTTATTCCTTACTATTTTTTTGTTGTATGTCTCTGGGCTTGTCTTTTTTTTATCACTATGTTTGGCTAGGTGAGGTCTCCAGAGCTGGACACAGTATTCTAAATGAAGTCCAGCTGGGTTCACATACTGTATATAGGGTGCGGGACACCACATGTGATTGCGGGACCTGCATGTGGTGCGGGAATCGCCACATTCCTATTCAGAGCACACACAATGTCTGTGTGGTGCGATTTGAGCCATTCATTTGTATGTTTTAAATCTGCACGGAAAAGGTACAGGACCCTTTTTCTCCTTGCAGTGGAATCGGATCGCATGGCTGTTCACAGTAAAGGGGAAGCAGGACTTCCTTCTTCTTGCTGGTGGTCCCTCTAGTGCGGGGATATGCAATTAGCGGACCTCCAGCTGTTGCCAAACTACAAGTCCCATGAGGCATAGCGAGACTCTGACAGCAGCAAGCATGACACCCAGAGGCAGAGGCATGATGGGACTTGTAGTTTTGCAACAGCTGGAGGTCCGCTAATTGCATATCCATGCTCTAGTGATACACCCCAGCATTCGATTAGTTCCCCACTGGCAGGCACCACTGTTTGCTCGTTTTTGCAATCATCTGTTTGCAAAATGAGAATTTTTATTCTATCAGACTAATCGGATTAGTCTGACATTCTTCCCTCAGTAAAACCATGCTGCTCTGGGTCCGCCAAATTGTGTTTTAATGATCATTGATCCTTTCTTTTAGGAGTGACTCTATTAATTTTACTACTACAGATGGTAAACTCACTGGCCTTCAGTTGCCAGCTTCTTTCTGATGACGCTTCCCTGCCCTCAATATTGGCCATAACAGTCATTTTTTTAGAGCTGAATCTAACAGCAACAAATAACATATATGGCTAATAACACAAAATTTAGGCCAGCCTTTCATAAATGGAGTGCCATCTGGGTTTGTCAGAGTTGCCACCACAGTGATAAGATTTATTCAGTCGTGCTGCATATAGGCTGAATGTTATATGTGCTGGGTGTGCGCTCACGATAGTAGGCATGGAGGGCGTGAGGTCACCATACTGCCTCTCCACCTCGTCCAATCAGAGAATGCTTTGCATACATTGAGGAAAAGCAAAGCGATCTCTGAATGGTGCCCATTCTGAGCAGGCGACCTCTTGGGTTCACAATGTAGCAGAGCAGCCACTCGGCACAGGGCCCGGAAGCTAGTGGAGATCACTGGAGTAGCTGTGTCTGCTACAGTGACTTCCAACTTCTAGAGCAGGGGGTGCTCAACCTTTTGAAGAGCGAGGGCTACTGAAGTGATTTGGTAACTGGCTGTGGGCCACAATAAACTATGGGGTTTTACTGCCCCCCAAACCACAAATGTAAACAAGCCCTTACTGTCCTGAGCCCCCTATAAGGCTGCTTTCACATTGATGTGCTGCAGTTTACCCGCACATCAGGTAAAGCGCAGTGCACCTGCGGCTTTTCTGTGGGTTAGCTGCACTTTTCCATAGATGTTTATTACATCTTGCGGGTTGTGGTGCACTTTCATATAGGGAAATAAAGAAAAAATATTGTGCTAGTCTCAAAATATACAACGAACGTGTAAAAGAAATATTGGAGCTGCTACATAAAAGTGACTAAATTAGATATAAATGTGAGTAGGGATGTAGCGCTAAATTCTAATGGAGACCAAAGAAATAAAGTCTCAAAAGTGAACATAAATGTAAATGAATAACAATAAAGTGAATCCATAAGTGTCCATTCAAAAATCCGTGATCAAAAACGTCTGAAAACACACGTGAAACAATATGGGTCATCACATAACTTCTGGAGGGAAAGAGAGGTAGAATGCTCTTACCAGAGCTGGTGGATCTGTGGATTAGGCAGATCGTATGGGCATAAGAAATCTTAGTGGCAGTTCTCTTCTGCTTGTCTGAAGGCTGGATCAGACGAATCCCAGATGACAACTCTCCAGCAGGTTCCCCGACTTGAAAGAAGACACTGGATTCAGCAGCGATCACCGTAGTCCTCAGATACAACAGGAACAGCCTCCAATCCGAAAATAGTTTCCGGAATGAAAATCACAACATGGAGGAAACCTCAACTCAATCGACCAATCATGGAAAAGAAAAATGAGGGGAATGCTCCGATGCAGGTCAATGCAGGTTTATTGAAAACCAACAAAGTAAAAGTGATCATATACAGATAAAAAAAACTTTAAAAGGGCAGTGAGTGGAGTGGTGTACCAAGCCCGACGCGTTTCGTACTAGAGTACTTCAACAGGGGCATATAGCACACCAAACCCGCAGGATATAATAGAAGTCTTTGGCTCAGTGCAGCTAACCCGCAGTAAAGCCGCAGGTTCACTGCACTGCACTGCACTTACGAATCAGTGTGAAAGCAGCCTAATAATCCTTTTTAATCCTTATTAATAAGTGCTGGTAGGCTCATTGCCAAAGTGCAGTGTATGTGATGTTTAAAGGATAAGTACAACCAAAGCTTGTTTGTACTTCTCCTGTGGATCATAGGAGTGCAGATCGTTCTGCACTCTTGTGTCTCATTTTCAGCAGACGGTGGGCTGAAGCCCGTTGTCAGCTGATGCCACAGAGCCGGTGTTCTATTGAACAGTGACCGCCCTCAAATAGTGTCTGCGCATGGCACAGAACGGAAGGGCACTCCAGCTGATTTCCCAATCAGCTGGCGTGACGTCACAATAGCGCATGCGCTCATCATAGGAGGCTTTTTTTGCAGAGAGATAATTTAAAGCTATGCAAAGAGCGGAGGGACACCATAGCTGTCAGATTGAGCCTCGCTGTTGCAGGGCGGGTTGTGGGTGTGTTGAAGGGTAGGTTTTTTCTGTGCTGCAACCCACCCTTAGACACAGGCAAAACCCGCTGTTCAGCACAACAAACCCGCCCTACAACACAGACAAAACCTTGAGCACACTGTAAACCCGTGCCGCAACAGCGAAGCACAATATCATAAATACGGTGTCCCTCCGCTGTTTGCAAAGCTTTCAATTGTGCCCGTAAAATGGTATCTTCCGTGGAAAAAAACCTTCTACAATGTGTGCATGCGCTATGGTGACGTAACGCCAGCTGATCAGGAAATCAGCTGGAGTGCCCTTCGGTTTTGCGCATGCATGGGCACTTTTCAACGGAGGGCACAAATCGACAGAACACCGGCCCAGGCTCCGGCAAGATCGCAACAATGAAGTCGGGATCCGCCCACATACCTGGACTGGCACCCGGCTCAGCCTCTTAGCGAACGCCTGAGAGTCTGAGCCGGCTGCTCCCACCCCCTCCACAGCCCAGCTCTCCAGTGAGCGGGGGCGGGGCAGAACAGAGAGCAGTGACTGACAGTCACAGAGCAGGCTCGACAACCAGTTATTCGCAATCTGGGCTTACTGACCCGCCATCCCAGAGCATAAGGTTGTGGGCACCCATGGGCCGCGAGTTGAGCACCCCTGTTCTAGAGAGATCCCCAGGTATGGTACACACATACTGTAGTTCAGTTCTTCCAGCTATACCAATGTAACTATCTATGAAATAATCAATCATATCTTGAATTCTTCTTTAGGCACACTGGGCATAAAAAATGCTGCTTATACCGGCTTTTTGCATTTTTTTCTTCAGCCTGTATAAGCAGCTCTCTGTTAGTCTATGTGTCCATGCACATTAGGGTCATTACAGGCATATTTGCAGAGAAGTGTTTTTAGGCAGGAAAAAAAACCCCATCAAAATTGGGTTTTTGAGAGGAGCTTACTAGACATGTGCATGACGAAAAAAATAATTTGTTTTTGTTTTGATTCGTTAATCTTGTTATTTTGTTTAGTTCAATTTCGTTGATTCGTTCAATTCGTATTTGGAATTTTCGAATTTACTGATTATTTTGATTCGAAACGTTCAAATCGATAAATTTTCAAATCTGTTGAAGCGAAAATGTTATATTGTTTTCGATTTGAATGCAGCAAAGTGAACAAACAAAAGAAAAATCTTCATCAAATGATTACAATGACCCTTTAAATCACCTTTGACAAAACATCATTATTTCGAAATGGTACTCTAATAACACACTGTCGTTCAATGTAAAATTTGATTCGAATTTTAGTCCGAATTTCCGAAATGAGAACGAATTTCGTTGCGTTATTCGGAGCATTTGGTAAAATTTGTTTATTTTGTAATTTGGGTATTCGGATATATCCGAATCTCCGAATAACGAAAAATGTGTCCGAATATTAATTTGAAGCGAAACGAACCGCACATGTCTAGAGCTTACAGGCAGAAACAAACGCTGGACACGCATAAACACTCATAAATGCACATAAACGTGGAATTTAGGAGCAATCGTTGATTGTAATGAATAAAAAGCAGAGGGGAATGTTTTAGAAAAAAAAAAACCTTCTAAAAGCAAATAATCTCTTGTGCAACATGAGCCACTATTAGCATTTTTATGCTGCGTTTTCTTCCAGAGGCTCTGACATTTTTTCAGCTGCCTAGTGTGCATGGACCCTCGCAGGGAGCTGGGACTGATTAAGAAGATTGAAAAATGCTGGTTTAGGGAATTGTGCCTATTGTCATTTCACAAAACAGCTCTTTTTCTAACATTACTTTGTTAAAAAAATATAGGTGCCCCTCCTAGTCATGTCACCACTGAGCAGGTTGCAGTTTAACCACTTCCGGACCGCCGCACGGCGATATACATTGGCTGTTTGAAGAGGGATATCTCTGTTATGGCAGCAGCTAGCTGCCATAACCTCGGTATCCTCCTCTTCAGCCGGCGGTCCGGTTTCCGATAATAGTGGTCTCTGTGGCGGATTCGCCGCGAGATCACTTTTATCCTCGGCGGCAGAGGGCCCCCCCCCTCCCGCTGCTCTCCCATGCATTCCGCCGCTTACCGGAGCCGTTGGCAGCGGCAGAGGCGATCGGGTCCTTTTAGTGGCTGGGTATGGAAACGAGTGAGGGGAAGATGACCCCCACCCGTCCCCATACCATAGCAGGGTGTTAATATGAGATCTGAAGTATTTTTGACCCCAGATCTCATATTTAAGAGGACCTGTCATGCTTTAGTTCTATTACATAGAAAAAAAATTATTTTTTTGAAAGAACAGTGTAAAAAATAAAATTAAAAGGTAAAATAAATAAGAAAAAAAAATTAAACGCGCCCCGTCCCGCTAAGCTCACGTGCAAACTCATACGTAAGCAGCGCCCGCATATGAAAACGGTGTTCAAACCACACATATGAGGTATCACCACAATCGTTAGAGCGAGAGCAATAACTCTAGCCCTAGACATCCTCTGTAACTCAAAACATGCAACCTGTAGAATTTTTTAAATGTCGCTTATAGAGATTTTTAAGGGTAAAAGTTTGTAGCCATTCCACGAGCAGGCGCAATTTTGAAGCGTAACAAGTTGGGTATCAATTTACTCGGCGTAACATTATCTTTCACAATATAAAAAAAAAAAATTGGGCTAACTTTACTGGTGTCTTCTTTTTTAACTCAAAAAAGTGTATTTTTTCCCCAAAAAATGCGCTTGTAAGACCGCTGCGCAAATACGGTGTGACATAAAGTATTGCAACGACCGTCATTTTATTCTCTAGGGTGTTAGGAAAAAAAAATGTATAATGTTTGGGGGTTCTAAGTAATTTTCTAGCAAAAAAACAAACAAACAGTTTTTAACTTGTAAACAACAAATCTCAGAAAGAGGCTCGGTCCTTAAGTGGTTAAAAAAACTGTTCCCATAATTCAGTATGATTTTCTGTGTAAACAGTGCCGTTAGTTGCTCTGACACATGGTTTGTAAAGGTGTCAGGCTCTAAGATTGTAAATGTTGTAGCTGGAAAAGGAGACACAATTTTTAGGAAGTTCTTTATGTATTTTTTTTTCCTTTTCTATCAAACCAGAGTCTCTCTTTAAAATGGACATAAATGAACTCTCAAATATGGTTGCCCTGCATGTACCTGTTAGAGTCACAAGCTAACTAGAAACAAGTTTTGTTACAAAAGGAACACAGATTAATATAATGATTTTCAGAAGTCCAGTCCCTATTATGTACATGTAAGATAAGATCAGAGTTCCCCTTTAAGTGCAGGTGGCATGCAGAACAATGGTCCAGCTGTGAGCGTGCCCACTGCACCCCGTCCTATCGTGTATCTGAGCCAGGACGTAACCAACCTGCAGCTACGCAACGGCATCCACTGGCTGCAATAATATTAAATAATAGAAGAAGTGTGTGCTGATGATTTTCTATACAATGTATTAAGCACAGGATGTGGGAGGAGACCATGACAGAGGCAGGGGAGGCATTGCATCTCTTGTCTAGAATCCAGGATGACATTAGAACTGTCTATACAGACTAGAGCACCCTACAGCAGAACTGTCCTACAGCACCGGTATCCCAGTGCAGCCAAGTCAGAGCATCCCTCTCTCTCTCCAATGTCTTGCCGTAGAAGAGGAGGAATGTACCACTTCTTCCCAGTGGGGAGCATGGAAGAAGTATAAATCAGGTGGTACTAGCCTGCAGAGACTGCATGCAGTATGATCATTGAGAGTTGAGGAAGAGCTAGAAGAAGGAGGCAGCTTGTCACAGCTGATAGGATGGCCAGACCTAAGATGAAGAATTCTCCTTCCGAGATCAGCACCAGCTCCAAAATCGTTCCACCAATTACAAGAGAGGATCTGAACGGCATCAGCCCCCTGCTACCGGTCCGAATTATGGGCTCCTTGACAAGCGATGCTGGCCAAAGGTACCTATAAGATAATTCTACATCTCCAGATTGCAGAAATATCACAGCGGCCGCCTTGTAAGTGCATGTGCATGTATGTCACTATGGGCTAGAAATACATCATCACTGCAGAGAGGGGCAATCCGACGCACAGCGCGCTGGAAATGCAGCACACAGACATGGCTTTCACTATTCATTTATACAGAAATAACGAGGACATTATTGGGCGCTGCATTGTATACAAATACCCTGATAATGCATCGTTTGGGGGGCTGCTGTTTGTTTCATGAGCGTTGGCATCCTGGCATGCAAGTATCCAGAGTTCCATAGTTAGTTGGTAAGGTTGAATAAAGACACCAGTCCATCCAGTCCAACAAGAGGTTCGGGGCAAGTTTGTAAATAAGGTATACTTTGCGGCTAATAGAAGAAGTTAGATTGCTCTTCTTGTAAAAGTACCTTTTATATAAAGAATCCACAAAAACCTGATATATCAATTTTGGGTGGATGTTAAGGTGCTGAATGGCACACAGGGCCGGCTGCTTTTATTCTTTAAAGATTCTGGCACGGGAGGAATCCTAAGTTGTGGTCATTGCATAGGCGTCTGTTTGAGTGTTATTTGTTTATTGTCACAGGCAGTGCAGCAAAAGGAGTGAGACTCCACAGGAGCTGACACAGCTAGTAGGACGATAGTACCTGTGGACTGCCCCATAAGGAAAAAGAAGTCGGCATGTGAGTCGGTTTTAGGTGGGCTGATTTATAGGACTCCCAAGAATGAGCAAAGTGGGAACCATTATCAACCTATCTGATGTCAGCTTTCCATCACTTGGATGGATGATGGTGGCTTACTTTACAGCAGTGGTTGTCAACTTAGGAGCTAAAGGGGGCTTCAAATGTGGCCCCTGACATGGCCAAAGGGCCGCACATAATGTTTAATATATGTAATGCTTGAGAGGACTGTCAGAAACTGCAGACCTAATAAAGGCAATAAGAGTCGCAGAGTGTGGACATGCTACATTTTTGGCAGAAGATGATACGAAACTCAGAACATGTTACATAAGGCTAGTAGAGATCCATGCTATTACGTTAATCAATGTTCCCACTAAAAATTGTTCAGGTCTGAGGACCAACCTGCGGCCCTTTGGTATGCCAAAGGGCCGCAGGTTGGGCACCAGGACTTTACAATAAAGCCTCATTGAAAAAGCTAGAAGTTGATGCTCTGGCTACTTTAGCAAATTATGTGGTTTTCCCCAAAATACATATACACTCTATTGCCAAAAGTATTGGGATGCCTGCCTTTGCACGCGCATGAACTTTAATGTCGTCTTAGTCCGTAGGATTCAATATTGAGTTGGCCCACCCTTTGCAGCTATAACAGCTTCAACTCTTCTGGGAAGGCTGTCCGCAAGGTTTAGGAGTGTTTTTATATGGGAATTTTTGACCATTCTTCCAGAAGTGCATTTGTGAGGTCAGGTACTGATGTGGACGAGAAGGCCCACCATTTGCAGCTTTAACAGCTTCAACTCTTCTGGGAAGGCTGTCCACAAGGTTTAGGGGTGTCTATATGGGAATGTTTGATCATTCTTTCAGAAGCGCATTTGTGAAGTCAGGCACTGATGTGGATGAGAAGGCCTGGCTTACAGTCCCCACTCTAATTCATCCCAAAGGTCTTCTATCGGGTTGAGGTCAGGACTCCATGCAGGCCAGTCAAGTTCCTCCACCCCAAACTCACTCATCCATGTCTTTATGGACCTTGGTTTGTGCACTGTGTACAGTCATGTCGGAACAGGAAGGGGCCATCCCCAAACTATTACCACAAAGTTGGGAGCATGAAATTGTCCAGAATGTCTTGACATGCTGACGCCTTAAGAGTTCCCTTCACTGTAACTAAGGGGCCAAGCCCAACCCCTGAAAAACAACCCCACACCATAACCCCCACCCCCCCCCTCTATCAAATGATTTGGACCAGAACACAAACCAAGGTCCATAAAGACATGAATGAGTATGTTTGGGGTGGAGGAACTTGACTGGCCTGCACAGTGTCCTGACCTCAACCCAATAGAACATCTTTGGAATGAATTAGAGCGGAGACTGTGAGCCAGGCCTTCTCATCCACATCACTGCCTGACCTCACAAATGCGCTTCTGGAAGAATGGTCAAAAATTCCCATATAAAAACACTCCTAAACCTTGTGGACAGCCTTCCCAGAAGAGTTGATGCTGTTATAGCTGCAAAGGGTGGGCTGACTCAGTATTGAACCCTACGGACTAAGACTGGGATGCCATTAAAGTTCATGTGTGTGCGCAAAGGCAGGTGTCCCAATACTTTTGGTAATATAGTGTATATTTTGTTTAGATTAAATGTGATGTTTGATAAGGAGGCCTTCCCTCCTTTACCTATGCTGTATACGTACATTTACGTTCTCTAGTTGGCCAGTTGTAGCCCCTGCGTGGGTGGACTAGGTGCGTTTGTACTACTGTATATTTTGAATACACCTACAAAAAAAATGATTGAAGAAATAAAAGCTAGAAGCAAAAATAGACCCACCCCCGGGCCATCCTGGCTCCATCGGTGCTATTCAGCCAGGACCACCTGACCAAATTCCTAGGCACCTGATCACATGACCAGCCCACTCATGAGATCCCAGAGCAGCAATGTAGCATTTTGGCTTTGGTTACCCTTTATACCTTCTCTATATTAAAACAATAATCAAAGTCTAACAGGGATAGGGGGACCCCTCATAATGGGCACACTAGGAGTAAAGGGAAGTCCCACCAACAGAGTCCATTGGAGATAGGACAGAACTGTCAGGTGGTGAAAGTTCATCTCCAGGAAAAAGTCTCCCGTGCAGTGGAGCAGCAAGAGTTAACTGCTTGTTCCTGCACTGGCAACAGGAAAAGCACTTTTGGTTGCTTGATGCCCACTTCCCTCGTAAACAGCGATTCCCTATGCTCCCCCTAGACATATATGAGCAGTTAAAGGGGTTGTAAAGGTTCGTTTTTTATTTTCTAAATAGGTTCCTTTAAGCTCGTGCATTGTTGGTTCACTTACCTTTTCCTTCTATTTACCATCTAAATGTTTTTTTTCTTTGTCTGAATTTCTCACTTCCTGTTTCTCCTCAGTAAGCTGTTCAGTAAGCTGTTCTGGCTGACTAAACACCACTCGGATGATGGTGTGAAGTTTACTGAGGAGAAACAGGAAGTGAGAAATTCAGACAAAGAAAAAAAACATTTAGAAGGGAAATCGAAGGAAAAGGTAAGTGAACCAACAATGCACTTGCTTAAAAGAACCCATTTAGAAAATAAAAAACAAACCTTTACAACCCCTTTAACCCTTGAAATGCAGTTGCAGCTTCGCTGCGAGAAGGAACTTATTTTTCCTGGAGTTCAGTATTAACTCTCCAGCATCTACCAAACCCTGAAATGCCAATTTTTGGTGGACTGAACCTAATGCTTTCCCTTTCAAAACCCTGATCCATAACTAGCAATGAACTACAAATCCCAGCAGGCTCTATCGGGGAGACACGTTGCATCTTTGTTTCTGTTCGTTTTGAACGAATGAATTTCAGGAACCTGCTATCTCGCCCACAAAATGCAAAGCATCCAGGTATAGCACGTTGTTTGCACGCTGCATCATCCTTCATTTGCATGTAAAATTGTAGTAATTAAATCAGCCCAGTGAAGCCGCAGAGCACGTGCAGGCCGACAATCAGCGCGCTGTTTATAAGCCGATTCGCTCTCACAAATTTGTACAATTTAGGTAGCACTTACTTGAAGAAAATTGCTTTAAAGGCGGAATTCTCTGAAGGCCTGGCCAAGCTGAACAGATTCTTTCAGCACAGCGTGGAATTCCTGATCAAAAGATTTTGTTCAACTGGATTTCCCGCTGGTCACATTATAAATTTAGTACAGATCAGAGCGCAATGGCGATATGACGTAATACACAAGTGCTGAATCTCTACAAGATATACGTAACAAATCATTTTAGAAACGCAGGGGAAGACTTTTTTTTCTAAAAGCACCAAGCCTTTTTTTTTTTCTGTTTAACCAACCTCAAAGCGGAACTAAACCCTCCTATGCTTGTCAGCCAAGGAAGCTGCCATCTTGGCCTCTGTTTGATCTGCAACTGCCATGATGCTGCACATGTGATCAGTTATGACACCAGTCATTGGATGGTTTCACTGTTTGGTTGACAACACAAGCAATGTGACCATAAGGGCTAGTTTACACTTGCTTCAAAACATGGCTTCCGACGCGCTTTGTTAAAGCTCTCTGAACGCCAGTCAAAGCTCCTGTCACTAAATAAAATGGTTAACTTACAGTCCTGTTTACACCTTGCTTTTGCTTGGTGCTTCGATGAGGCTTTGGTGGGGCTTTGATGAGGCTTCGATGAGCCTTTGGTGGGCCTTTGATGAGCCTTTGGTGGGGCTTTGATGAGCCTTTGATGAGCCTTTGGTGGGCCTTTGATGAGCCTTTGGTGGGCCTTTGATGAGCCTTTGGTGGGGCTTTGATGAGCCTTTGGTGGGGCTTTGATGAGCCTTTGGTGGGGCTTTGGTGGGACTTCAGTGGGGCTTCAAGCGAGCTTTGTTATAAACTTCTATGGAGGCTTTGAAGCACCTTTAAAGCTACATAGAGTATCATTTTTGAAGCAAAGCCAAAGCAAGAGCAAGGTGTAAACAGGACTATAAACTAACCATTTTATTTAGTGACAGGAGCTTTGACTGGCTTTCAGAGAGCTTTAACAAAGCCTGTCCGAAGTCTTGTTTTGAAGCAAGTGTAAACTAGCCGTTAATGTGTGTTGAAGCCGAAGCAAGTGTTAATGAGCCCTGTATTTTTAAATCGTTAAATCGATGGGTTAAATCGATCGGCGTTCCACCCAAAATTGGAACTTCCGCTTAAACCACTCCTCGCCCCCTTACATGCCACATTTGGCATGTAATTTATTTTGGGGGGGAGTGGGGGCTTCAGTAGGGGTGCGACTTCCTGTCCCACTTCCTCCTTCTGCCCAGGGCCCGCTTAGGCAACTCGTCATATCGCCTAAGGTGGGCCCCTCCCTGTAGGCGATCACCAGGGACGCGTGACAGGTCCCAGGCGATCGCCTGTCCACTCAGATTGCGCAGCGCCGCTCGCGCATGCGCAGTGAGTTCCCGGCCGTGAAGCCAAAAGCTGTCACGGCCGGGTGCCCACAGTAGGAATGGAGGCACCGGCGGAGAAGGGGGGGAGAGGAGCGAAACTCCGTTCGGCCGCATCGCTGGACAGTGGAGCAGGTAAGTGTCTGTTTATTAAAAGCAAGCAGCTACACTTTTTGTAGCTGCTGACTTTTAATAAACAAAGGCTGGAACTCCCCTTTAATGTAAAACAGCTGAACTCCAGGAACACTAAAAATTTCTCCTTGCAGTGGGGTTGCACCCAAGTGGAACATTGGTCAGAAAATGAAGTCCTGCTAGATCACTTCAGGCTTGCTGAATTTGTAGAGGCCAATCTGCTCACAGTTTAAAGATTTCCTGCTGTTCAGGGGTTCTGGGCTTCAGCAAAATGGCAGCCTCCAGCAAGAAGAAACAGGAGCAATGCTGGAGGCAATTCACTGCACACTAATTTTGGAAGCATAATTTTTAATGTGGAATATACTGTATGTTCCTTGCTAAAGAACTTTATTTTTATCAAGTTCTGAGTAAAGTTTCACTTTAACTGCTAATTTAGGTCTAGGGGACTTGGTAAAGCACTTATACTTTCCTGATCGTCTGCTCCTGCAAGCTGCGCGGCACTGCTAGGCCAGTTCCCAAAGCCTACTCTCCTCTGTGGTGCAGTGGTTTCACGTGCTCTGACATCAAGACTGATGCACGGCCCATATCCCCATATTGGGCGTGAGGACATTGAGGAACAGTCTACTGAAGGAACTTAGAAGAGCGCCATCTGCTGGGGAAGCAGAAGATCAGGAAAGTAAAAGTGCTCTTCTATCTCCTAGACTCAATATCCACTTGCCGACCGCCCTATAGCAGTTTTACTGCTACAGGTCAGCAGCTGTGCTCAGGATCATGTGTATATATACGTGATTTTGCATTTCCTCTTGTAGGGTGCACTGCAGATTGTCAGTAAACAACACAGAACGGTGATCTGCCTATGTAAACAAGGTTGTTCTGACATAGGGGAAGGAATGTATTCTGTGTTCCTGTGTTCCAAAGCAGGAACTAGAATCCATTTCTTTCCCCTAGCACCTATCGCCAGTGCCAACTGGTGCTCTATTTTTTGGGGGGGCAGTAAACAAACCACCTGACCACCCCCCATTTAGTCGATCGGTCAAACCCCCACCCCCTATTGCTCGGTCGGCCGATCGGTCAGTCATACCCCCCCAACCCCCCCACCCCGTCGCTCGCCCGTCTATATGTCCACCCATCAGCCCCGCACTTACCCCCATCCAGGCCGTGGGCAGCTTCCCCCTGTGTCTCCCCCCCCTGTTCTTGGCCAATTAAGTCTTAAGACACGTTTCCTGGTTGGCCAGGAGGAGAAGCAAGAAGACAATAGTGAATTGCACACGAGCCCACCCTTTTTTGAAGCCAATTAAAGCCTCAGGCTCTAATCTCGTGATAAAAATAAACAAAAACATTGAAATCCATGCATCCAGCGCCCTGCCCTGCATGAACATTAGGGGCCAGGCGCATGGATTAGGGGAGCAGTGCACATGCGCCCCTAATGGAGCGGCTGCCACTGCCTATCACAGAGCTAGGCTCACAGTTAACCCTTTGATTGCCCTAGATGTTTAAGCCCTTCCCAGCCAGTGTCATTAATACAGTGACAGTGCATATTTTTAGCACTGATAACTGTATTAGTGTCACTGGTTCCCAAAAGTGTCAGTTAGTGTACGATTGTCCACCGCAATATCGCAGTCCCGCTATAGGTCGCTGATCACCGCCAATACTAGTATAAGAAAAAATCCATAAATCTATCCAAAGTTTGTAGCGGCTCAATATCTGCTTGTTGGGATTTTTTTTACCAAAAATATGTAGCAGAGTACATATTGGCCTAAATTTATGAAGAAATTCGATTTTTTTTATTTTTTGTTAATGGATGTATTTTATAGCAGAAAGTACAAAATATTGTTTTTTATTTTTTTTTCAAAATTCTCTGTTCTTTTTTTGTTTATGGTGCAAAAAAAATTAACGCAGAGGTGCTCAAATACCACCAAAAGAAATCTCCATTTGTGGGAAGAAAATTACATACAATTTTTTGGGGTTTAGCGTTGCATGACCGCGCATTTGTTAGTTAAAGTAACGCAAAAGTGGCCTGGTCTTCAAGGGGGTAAATCATCTGGAGATCAAGTGGATATGCAGTCAACCATCGCAGTGCGGGCGCAGTCCCACTTCAACAAAAGATTGTTGGGTTTACTGGGGTTGGAATGAAAGGGATCTTTTCCTGCAAATCAATATACTTTTTATTGGTAGACATATAACGGGGGAAATCATCAGTTCTGCAGCCTGGACTCTACGTATTCTATGTATAGTTTAGGAGATTTCCCACTCCTTGTTGATATTTTTACTTCCCAATTGTGTTTATTAAACAATCGATGGATTATTTTTATAATAATATTGAAATAATCCACAGATTGTTTATTATTATTATTTATCATTTGCTGCCAGATTATGTATATACTGAAAGATCATTATAGATGCATGTTTTGTTTTATATCCTGTAAGTGTTTTTACCGCTTGCTCATTAAAGCGGAGCTCCGCCGTTAAAAAAATATTACAAGCCATCAGCTACACATACTGCAGCTGCTGACTTTTAATATATGGACACTTACCTGTCCTGGAGTCCAGCGACGTCTGCAGCAGAAGATGAGCAATCGCTCGTCTATCTGCTGCCCCCACCGCCATCCTCGGTGAGGGAATCAGGAAGTGAAGCGTTCCGGCTTCACTGCCCAGTTCCCTATGGCGCATGCGCGAGTCGCGCAGCCCTGTCCTCACTGGTCTCCGTTTTGTGTTCTGGGAGCCGTGTGTTTCCCAGAACACAACAGGCGTTCTGCGGGAAGTGACGTACTACCCACAGAATACCCGCAGAGAGGACTCCCGGAAGTGGGTGCAAATACCTGTCTTAGAAAGGTATCTGCACCCCCCTCCCCCCTGAAAGGTGCCAAATATGACACCGGACAGGGGGAAGGTTCCGATGAGCGGAAGTTCCACTTTAGGGTGGAGCTCCGCTTTAAATTTCCTTTTGATACTGCACTTAGGTGGCGCTTCCCCCCTCTTCTTCTTCTCTTTGTACTTATGTCTGATTCAGTGTTCTCTTGCAGCTCTTTTATAAATGTACAATAATATTAATGGTGCAAACAGTCAGCAGCTCCGACGCTTTTGGACAAATAACACTTTAAAACAAAACAATGAATGAAATGAATGAGCTGCTGCTATAATAAACTATTACTGAAAGAAAGCAACCCAAGAAGTTCATATATGTAATTTATAGGTTGAATCAGCGCAGTTGTTTCCAGCAAAACAAACCCCCCTTTAAAATTTACACTTACAAGCTGTTAGATATAAAAAAAAGCATTTCATGGTATACCCATCTGGTCTGTACAGCACAATACGGTACTCTCTCACCATTCAGGAGATGTCTCGTCCACGGTGATGCCCGGGTGGAGATCATAGCAGCTGACAGATACAACACGCCGTCTGGTCACGCCTAGATGCGTTTCGTCATTACGTCTTTCTCAATAGGCGTGACTAGATGGGGAGACCGACTTGTTGCTGGAAATAAAAAATTTAAAACAGGTTCACGCTATGAGGAGTGTTTCTTTTCTATATGTATTGAGCCAATAAGCCAGCAATGGACCTGTAAGTGGAATTCCTTTTATGATTGATCGTATCTATCAGGACTGATGCACTAACCCCCCTGTGACTACAAATAAGGATTCAACGAAGTTGAGTCACTGCTGGCTAAAGATCTATTTATACACTAAGGCTGTGTTATCAGATCCTTCCAGTGAGTGTTAAATTTGAGGGGAGCGGTGTCACGTGGTGTGGTGAAGGCCTGTCATCCTTTCTGACGAGATTCCATATGAGCACTCTTTAGGATTATTAAAAGTATTTTTTGGACTCGCCCTTCATAGGTCTGTTTATCACTATCCGGTGTTTATTTATATCACATTGAAGCCCTGCTTCAACCTATGAATTACATATATGAACTTCTTGGGTTGCTTTCTTTAAATATTAATGGTGCGACTATGTGGGGGGACATTAGTGTGTAAGCCCCTCTGGTACAACTGATGTAACTGACTTACTGTTCTCTGTACAGCACTGTGGAATATGTCAGAGCTATAGAAATGTATAATAGTGCATGGCTGCGGTGGGCACATTAGAGTGTACATTTTTGTTTATCAAAAATCTTGCAAGCATACAGCTTGGTATTAAAACATATTTACATATATACAAAAATAAATAAAAAAGACTATATACATAAACAAAAACAAACAGGCTTACATCAGCAGATACCAAATAAATCAAACCACTTTTTACCAAAAAGCATAAATAGAACTATATACAGTGAAACCTCGGATTGCGGTAAAGCGGTTAACGGGCGTTTTGCAATACAAGCACTGTATTTTTAAAAATCGTAACTCGGTTTGCGAGTGTTGTCTTGCAAAACAAGCAGGATTCAGGCCAAAGCGGTGTGCAGTACCGCGTTTGGCCTGAGGTGGGGGGCGCCAGAGCCATGCAGAGCCGAACGTCGCCGATCGTCGCCGTTCGGAAATGCACGGAACGGCCCGAGGACAGCACGGCTGACCTCGGCAAATCTCATGAACAAAGTCTTTCCGAGGTGTCCTTGATCCTTTTCGGACGTTTCAGAGGCTCTCCGGCGCCCCCCGCCTCTGGCCGCATGCGGTATTGCATACCATTGAAGTCAATGCAGAACAAATAATTTTCATTTCCATTGACTTCAATGGGGAAACTCGCTTTGATATGTGAGTACTTTGGATTACGAGCATTCCCCTGGAACGGATTATGCTCGTAATCCAAGGTTCCACTGTACAAAGAAACATAATCGTATTACTAGCAAACTACAAAATTATGCAAAACAAAGCCCTAACCTCCACCTAAACACCCCCTCAGGCTAAGAAACTATTACACATCGATCCTATCAATTTGATAAGATCAGATTATTTTAAGAAGACATTAGAGTGTAAGCTCCACAGGTGCAGAGACTGAGGTGAATGGTTACGACTGTGGAATATGTCATAGCTAAATAAATATGTGAAAATTATAGTGTGTCATTGTGGTGGGCACATTAGAGTGTAAGCTCTTCTGGTGCAGAAACTTGTGGACTGGTTCAGTGTTCTGTAGGAAATGTTTCAGGAAGAGTGAGATACAGAGATTGTTTTCAGCTGAATGGCTCAGTCCAGACTTCAGTGAATGACTTGCAGATTCTGTCTGTGTTGTACAGGGAACCTGTCAGGGTAGCGCTTTGGGAATGTGCAAGCAGGTGCGCTGTCATCCTGATTATATCCTGTGTGCTCATAGCACCGGCATATTACATAGCACTTTACAGAGCAGATAGAATCTTTCTTCCACTCCTTCTAAGTCTAAGCCATCTAGTCTTCCCTTCACACTTTTAGGCTAGGTTCACACTGCTTCGAATTCAGAATCGCGCGATTTTACCACGAATTTGCCGCGGTTCACGCCTGCGATTTCAGGGAATAAATTTGCATCGCACACGAGTCAAACTCGCACAGGACCCTTTTTTTCCCGCAGCTTAGATTCGCAACGCATTGCTGTGAATGGCACTAATGTAAAACAATGTTATTTAAATGACTTGCGAATTTGAGCAATTGCAACGGCTCAAATTCGCAATAGAATTCGCAGCAGTGTGAACCTAGCCATACACTTATCTGGGACAATTAAAGAGAAGAAGGCAATAATCCTAGTTGTGTTTTTGCACTATAGGTCTCAGGAACCCAGAACACTAAGGTTAAATGTTGACAATTAAACCACCTTGTCTCCCAAACGAAAAGATGAATAGGAGGCAAGGCTGACCAGCTTTCTGTCTGAATAAGCTCACGTCTTTGGGGGAGTCTATAGAGGGGGGGGGGTGCTGTTGGAATTTATGGGTTTTACCAATGTTGGAATAAAGGACTTAGGCCTGGTCCACACCTATGCATTTTCAGTTTTGCAGAAAAAAAAAACTACAGTCCATTTAACATGGTTTCCTATGGGTCACGTTCACATCTGTGCATTTTATGGAAAGGGACTTTTTTCTGGTTTTTGGTTCCATAGACTTCAATGGATCAAAAACGTGTATTGAAAAATGCAAAATGCTCCTGGAGTATGCAAACTGCAACCTGCATAGGTGTGAACCAGGCCTTAGAGGGTGATTGGACAAGACACTTTTGTATGTGAAGTATGCTCCTAGTACAGTAAAAGGTGTTTATTCTCCTCTGGTTTTGCGCACAGGGTGGTTTTGTAATATCCCAGCCTGAGACAGGCCAACTGACTGGCCCCTTTCAAACTACCCAAAGGGTCCTCCTTGACTACTGGCTGCAATTCTGACATTGGTGGTGTTTGACTGATCTGTTCTGTGGTTGGGCACTTGAAAAATACAGTGGGGAAAAAAATTATTTGATCCTCTGCAGATTTTGTACGTTTGCCCACTTACAAAGAAACAAAGGGTCTATAATTGTTATCATAGGTGTATTTTAAATGATAGAGACAGAATATCAACCAAAAATCCGGCAAAAACACGATACAAATGTTATAAATTGAGTTGCAGTTCAGTGAGTAAAATATGTATTTAATCCCCAAGCAAAACATGACTTGGTACTTGATGGGGAAACCCTTGTTGGCAAGCACAGAGGTCAGACATTCCTTGTAGTTGGTGAACAGATTTGCACACATTTTAGGAGAGATTTTGGTCCTCTCTTTTTTACAGATCTTCTCTGGAATCCTTAAGGTTTCTTGACTGTCGCTTAGCAACTCAAAGTTTCTGCTCCCTCCATACATTTTCTATAGGATTAAGGTCTGGAGACTGGCTAGGCCACTCCAGGACCTTAACGTTCTTCTTCTTGAGCCACTTATTTGTTGCTTTGATGGTATGTTTTGGGTCATTGTCATGCTGAAAGAACCATTCATGATCCATCTTCAGTGTTCTGGCTGAGGGAAGATGGTTCTCATTAAAGATTTTACAAAACATGGCCCCATCTATTGGCCCCTCAATGCGGCAAAGTCGGCCTGTACCTTTAGCAGAGAAACAGCCCCAAAGCATAATGTTTCCACCTCCGTGCTTGACTGTAGGGATGGTGTTCTTATGGTCATAGTCAGCATTTTTCTTCCTCCAAACACGATAAGTCCCCCTCCTCAAGAAGGCACACGTACAGTCATGCCAATGAACATCTAAATGATTCAGAGAAGGATTGGGAGAAAGCGCTGTGGTCAAATTAGGCTAAAATTGAGCGCTTTGTCATTAACTTGAGTCTCTGTGTTTGGATTAAGAAAAATGCTGAAAAAGAAAAGGAGAACTCAAAGAAAAGATTGAATACTCCACTAGACCACAGCCCAGCTTAAGACACAAAGCAGGCCATCACCAATCTCATTAAAACATTCCAGGATCTGCACAGTCTGTCAATAAACCCGGTCCTAAATGGCTGTCATAAACAGTACACTGGCTGGAAAGCCAGAGACTCTTAATACAGTGTATTGTAAATAGTGTGGTGGAATACACATCTGTCAGACTGAGCTTAGTGACATATACTAACATACAAATGAGCTGCCCAGAGTTAAGTTGCATATATTTTTGTCAGCAAAAGAAAGGAGTTTAGAACTCCCCCTACAGATTCTGTGCAGCTGCAGCACCCCTCTATGCCTCCCCTGGTATCAGCATTCAAAAGACTCCAGCCCTCCTCTGGTCTTCCTCCAGACCATAGGTGTGCACAGCCTTTGGCATTAGGGTGTGCACACCAAAGCTCAAACACACTCTACCGATCACTCACAATGTTCATTCAGAAAGGGAAGGGGCCAGTAAATGGCATATTTCCTGCCCCTTCCCCCACTCATCCTAAAACCTCCACAGCAACAACCGGTGGGAAAGGAGGGAAGCCGGCAGTGCTGTGGGGGGAAGGAGGGGGAGCCAGTTCAGTAGGGGGAATCTGTTCTGCACAGGGTGATTAGGGTGTGCCTGGGCACACCTGGCACACCCTGTGTGCACACCTATGCTCCAGACCCTGCACATTCTGCTTCCCAGCTCTGCCCTCAGCTTTTTTTCTAGAAGCAGAACGACGTAAGGGGTGCACTGTGATATAAGGGGAGGGTGAGGGACTCTTAACGTCTGATGGTGGGGTGTTCCGGACATCTAGTCTTACAGATACAACTGTCCCTTTGAGGGCGACCAAAATGCAGATGCGGCCCAAGATAAAATCGAGTTTGACATCCCTGTACTGGGCGATAAAGACTTTCGAAGTATGTCATGTTTGGTCTTTATCAAACTGTTATTTTACTCCATTCAACAATATATTGTTCATTGGATTTGTAAAACTGTGCAATCTGAAAATATGCATATCATTCTAATACTTAGAAATAAGGTAGTGTAAGCTGAATTATCATAAAACACTTCAGCACTCCTAGATCACCGGCCCAGGCTATATTAATTGGGTGTGGGCTTGCCTAACGACACCTTCCGGAGGGTCAACAAAAATCTGCTGCAATTGGCAGCTGCGGCTCTCGTTTTCCACTGGAACCATGCCATAATGAATGATAAATATCATTTCTAAAGGCAAATGACTATCAGAAGCAAACTGGACTCTGCAGGAGAATAAGGATTAGTCAACTTTTACTAAGTTCCTTTCATTTTTAATCCTCTTTATTTTATTGCTGCCATCATCTCTTTTGTAGTATCCCTTTTCCCATTTTCTTCCTGTCATCAAAACAATATTTAACTATTTATGGACCGCCCGCCGTCAAATACGGCGGCACTTTGAAGAGGGATCTCGTTGTTATGGCAGCTGACATAACCCCCCGGTATCCTTTTTTTTAGCGGGTGGTCCGCTTTCAGATAAAAGTGGTCTCAGCGGCGGATTCGCCCCAAAATCACTTTTATCGTCGGCGGGAGAGGGCTCTTCCCGCCGCGCTCCGGTGTCCTCCGCCACTTACCGGAGGCAATCGGGTCCTCTTCCGTGTTAGGTATGGAGCTGACTGAGGGGAAGATGGCCCCCGCCCAGCTCCATACAACTGCAAAGCGGAAGCAATGTCAAAACATCACTTCCGCCCATAGCTCTTAAAGAGACATTTTTTTATTTATCTTTTTTTCAAAAAAAAATGTTTTATTGCATTTAAGTGTAAATATGAGATCTGAGGTCTTTTTGACCCCAGATCTCATATTTAAGAGGACCTGTCATGCTTTTTTTCTATTACAAGGGATGTTTACATTCCTTGTAATAGGAATAAAAGTGACACAATTTTTTTTTTTTTAAAAGAACAGTGTAAAAAATAAAAATAAAAGGCAAAATAAATAAGAAAAACTTTTTTTTTTTTAAACGCGCCCCGTCCCGCTGAGCTCACGTGCAGACGTGAATGCATACGTGAGCAGCGCCCACATATGAAAACAGTGTTCAAACCACACATGTGAGATATCACCGCAATCGTTAGAGCAAGAGTAATAATTCTAGCCCTAGACCTCATCTGTAACTCAAAATATGCAACCTGTAGAATTTTTTAAGCGTCACCTATGGAGATTTTTAAGGGTAAAAGTTTGTCGCCATTCCACGAGCGGGTGCAATTTTAAAGCGTGACATGTTGGGTATCAATTTACTTGGCGTAACATCATCTTTCACAATATAAAAAAAGAATTGGGCTAACTACTGTTGTCTTATTTTTTAATTCAAAAAAGTTTATTTTTTCCCAAAAAAGTGCGCTTGTAAGACCAAACAAATACGGTGTACAACCGCCATTTTATTCTCTAGGGTGTTAGAAAAAAAATATATAATGTTTGGGGGTTCTAAGTAATTTTCTAGCAAAAAAAAAATATTTTAACTTGTAAACAAGTTTGAAAAAAAGGCATAAAATTTGTCAAAAATTATTTTAAAAAAATCAGCACAAGGGACAGAACTTTATTTCAATTAGCATTATCCCTTGTGCTACTGGCTGATCTTTTAGGTGAAAGTTGAAGTCCTCTATCCCTCCTTCGCCACTCTCATACATACCCCCAAACCGTAATCTTCTGGTGCTGTGGAGGTTAATACGGGGGGCTGGACCTGTGAAAGTTCTTATCAAGAGTGCCAAATTTGCCTATCTATTCATAGAAGCTGTACTATAGCTCCCAACAGTAAAAAGCACTCTGTGAATGAAAGACAAGTAAATGAATGAAAGCTCTGCCTCCTCCATTCATAGATCGCATTTCATTGATGGAAGCTGTAGTATAGCTTCTGTGAATGGAGGAGGGGGTGGAAAGGCCGAGCATAGTCTGCATTTTGGATGAAAGCCTCTCACTGGTCCAGCACCCAAATTAACCCCCGCAGCACCAGAGGATTATGGCTGCAGGCATACAGTAGGAGTGCGCAGCCTATTGCATTAGGATGTGCACCTCAAAGCACAAACACACACCTGTGTGTGTATGTATATGTGTGTGTATGTGTGTGTGTGTGTGTGTGTGTGTGTATATATATATATATATATATATATATATATATATATATATGTAGCGATACCTTCAACTAAGAGGGCCGCAGATTTAGGTTGGGCCCTGAAGACAGCTCCGCCAACCCCCGGCAATTTACTTGACCCCCTACTGGCACAGTTAGTCTAGGGTAATATGTGTATATCTTATGCTCTATGATTAAATTCAAACACCAAGACAGTGATAAAAGAATAACGAATTTACTTTCTATGGCAATGGAAATCAACAGGGATAACAGATCATAAGAATCTATCTGCAGAGCCCTGCAGCAGTAGTCACACTATAACTATAGAGATATGGCGCACACGCACCACGTGTAACAGTACTTCACTATGCACCCTATGGCGCAGCAACTAAATAAACTACCTAGATGGCCAGGCCTGACCATATAACTCAGTCTCTAGTAGGGGTAAAATTCTTCGCATGCAAGTCTTTAAACGGTGGTGCACATTGCAGGAACACATTTGTAATCCAAGGGGTGGGGGTAAAAATGCCAACACAGTACACCCCACTAAAGATCTGTTCAACTCAGTTCTGCTTTGGATCTCAAATGGGGAAAAGAACTCAAATAGGAACTAGTGGGCCACGGCATTCTGTAGGCCTAACAATGATATAAAGTATTTGTGGATTGAGCAAGTGCTCGCTCACCCCTCCGGACGCGATCCCAGTCCGGGAACTTCCACCTGCTGTGTCTCCTCACACAGCTCTGCAGCAGTCTGGTCTCCGGCTCAGCAGCGGTTGAAGAAAAACGAGTCAGATGCCACCCAGGCTCGAGATGGGGTGGAAGGCTCTTTGGGTAACAGCACAAGGCCCAGGCTTCAGGCCTTGCACCACGGTGGATCCGCACAGGAAGATCTCTCCCTTGAAGTCTCGTGTCCCAAAGAGGCCAAGCCCAGCCTCGCCTCCTCCTTTTATAACCCCTACCATGAGTCTCTGGGGTGGAAACATTGCTGAAAGGGGTTCTGGGTAGCGTAGTCTCTCTCCTCTGCTTTCACTTCCAGTAAAGTCTCTTCTCTACTCCCTCCCGACTCACCTCTCACCCGGAAAGTCCTGTCTCTCTCTATTAAAGGGGAATACCCCGCTACATATATAAAAAGGGCAGTAGAGAAATGGACGATGTCAGTAGGAGGTTGGTTCAGTAGAGCATTGGACGGTGTCAGTCGTTTATTTTATTTATTATTTATTATAACTTTTTTACAATTTTATTCTTTGGAAGGGCTTTGGTGAAATAACAGGTGTCTAAACAGACTCCTGATGTCTCACTTTTGAGACCGAGAAAGGGACTGAGGACACAGATTCCCCATGTCCCTTTCTCTGCAGCCAATCAGCAGGGGGGATTAGCTCAGCACAGCATGATTAGGGTGTGCCCAGGCACACCTGGCACACCCTGTGCGCACGCCTATGGCTGCAGGGGTATTTTGGGTCATATTGAATGTAAGTACCATCCCTTGTGGTGATTTAAAAAATAAATAAAAAATGACTAAGCTTAGGCTGAAGCTCTAAATAATAAATTAAAGAATTCCAGCCTCTTTGAAGACAGGCAACATATTTTAGCACTCTGTTATATTCCTGCCTGGCAGCGAGTGTCACGGAATTGCTGTAGCAGGTTTTTTTTTGAATGGTGCATGTTTCTGTGTGTAACGGGTGGTTACATTTAGGGGAGGCATCTGAGTGTTAAATGGCTCAGATGCAGCAATTGTTAGGGTTCAATGGACCAATTTATGCCAGTGGAGGATACAAGGGTGTCCAGTTCCCTGCGGCCTGTAGGTGGTGCTGTCGCCATAGGCCGGGGTTGAACCACCATTGTAAGTCTGTACCCTTTTTGTCGTCTCCCAGCAGTAGTACAGCGGGGCGGGGAACCTGCTGTGCATGCTGGGAGAGGGGATAAAAGGGGCGGACATCTTCCGCTCGGGGTCCACGCCCAGGCACCTTCAGCCTGGGTGTGAGTGCTGGTGGTCTCCGGGCGCCCTCGGCCCGGGGACGGAGCTGCGATTCCACCCCAGACACCTTTAGTCTGGGGTGAGGTACTCTCTGGAGGCCTGGGGCCCAGTACCTTCGACTGGGTCCCGCAAGGGATGGAGGATTCCTAGGGTGTCCTCCGGTATTGGACACCCGAATCTAGGGCGAGGGGGACCAGAGAGGTGACCTTCCCAGAGATCCAGCGCAGCATTGGCTGGTGACCCGAAGCCAGGGCGAAGCGAGTGTCGCTGCGTGTTCCTATGCCCAGTATGGAGGTGATCAAGGCACCCGGAGTCAATTATCATGCCTGGTGAGGGAGACCGTGCCACAATGCCACCCTTGTCCAGACTACAGAGACTGTTTTGCCAGAAGGTTGCCAGCGAGTATGGGTGGGAGTACCCGTACTTACCAAGAGAGTTGTTGTATGAAGTGGAGGCACACAGGCAGCAATGGTATGATGATTTTATCTGGACACATCTCAAGGTGCCCCACGCTCGGAGGTACCTCTCATGTTCTCCTGTAGCCTCCAAAAGGTTTAAAGATTGCAAGGCTGAATGGATGCTGGGTCGGCACATTCATGCTGACAGGGTGATTATTTGTCGAAAGGATGTGGATGATGTGGAGTACCATATGGAAACTTTTGATAGGTACTTTAACCACTTGACCACTGGGCACTTAAACCCCCTTCCTAACCAGACGAATTTTCAGCTTTCGGTGCTCTCACATTTTGAATGACAATTACTCAGTCATACAACACTGTACCCATATTAAATTTTTGTCCTTTTTTTCACACAAATAGAGCTTTCTTTTGGTGGTATTTAATCACTGTTGGGTTTTTTATTTTTTGCGCTATAAGAGTAAAAAGACTGAAAATTTTGTAAAAAAATGATTTTTTTTTCGTTTCTGTTATAACATTTTGCAAATTACTATTTTTTCTTCATAAATTTTGGCCAAAATTTATACTGCTACATATCTTTGGTAAAAATAAGTACAAATTGGTGTATATTATTTGGTCTTTGTGAAAGTTATAGAGTCCACAAGCTATGGTGCCAATATCTGAAAATTGATCACACCTGAAGTACTGACGGCCTATCTCAATTCTTGAGACCCTAACATGCCAGAAAAGTACAAATACCCCCCAAATGACCCCTTTTTGGAAAGAAGACATTCCAAGGTATTCAGAAAGAGGCATTGTGAGTTTTTTGAAGTTGTCATTTTTTCCCACAATTCTTTGCAAAATCAAGATTTTTTTTTTCTCTTTTTTTTTTTTCACAAAATTGTCATATTAGCAGGTTATTTCTCACACACAGCATATGCATTCCACAAATTACACCCCAAAACACATTCTGCTATTACTCCCGAGTATGGCGATACCACATGTGTGAGACTTTTACACAGCGTGGCCACATACAGAGGCCCAACATGCAGGGAGCACCTTCAGGCGTTCTGGAGCACCAAGGCCAATTCTGACATTTCTCTCCTACATGTAAAAATCATCATTTATTTGCTAGAAAATTACATAGAACCCCAAAACATTATATATGTTTTTTTAGCAAAGACCTTAGAGAATATAATGGTGGTTGTTGCAACTTTTTATCTCGCACGATATTTGCGCAGCAATTTTTTTAACGCGTTTTTTACGGAAAAAAAATGTTTTGTGCTTAAAAAAAAAAAAAACAGTAAAGTTAGCCCAATGTTTTTGCATAATGTGAAAGATGAAGTTACGCCGAGTAAATAGATACCTAACATGTCGCCCTTAAAAATTGCACACACTCGTGGAATGGCGCCAAACTTCCCTACTTAAAAAATCCCCATAGGCGACGCTTTAAATATTTTTACTGGTTACATGTTTTGAGTTACAGAGGAGGTCTAGGGCCAAAATGATTGCTCTCGCTCTAACGTTCGCAGAGATACCTCACGTGTGGTTTGAAAACCGTTTTCATATGTGGGCGGGACTTACGTATGCGTTCGCTTCTGTATGCGAGCTCACGGGGACAGGGGCGCTTTAAAAAAAATAAAAAAATTTATTCTTCATTTTACTTTATTTATTTTAGTTTGACATGTTTTTCCGCCCTAAACATTTTTTTGATCACTTTTATACCTATTACAAGGAACGTAAACATCCCTTGTAATAGGAATATGGCATGACAGGTCCTCTTTACAGTGAGATATGGGGGGGGGGGTGTCAATAAGACCCCACATCTCACCTCTAGGCTGGGAAGCCTGAAAAAAAAAAAAAAAAAAAAAAACAACAATCCTGGCTTTGATCGTAGCGGTGAGTCGGTAGAAGCACCGGAGGGCGGCGGGGGGGGGGGGGACATCCCCTCTCGCCTCCCGTAAGAATGATCAAGCGGCGGAACAGCCGCTATGATTGTTCTTATGGTGTAGGGAATCGCTGGCTGAAAAAGCTAATATCTGAATGATGCCTGTAGCTGCTCCCATCATTCAGATATCCCCGCACAAAGTCAAGGACGTCATATGACGGCCGGAGGGCGGGAAGTGGTTATTGCAGAGTATTGCCGGGCATTGCGGAGTATTGCCGGGCATTGCGGAGTATTGCCGGGCATTGCGGAGTATTGCAGGGCATTGCGGAGTATTGCGGACTATGGCAGGGTATTGCGGTGTATGGCAGGGTATTGCGGTGTATGGCAGGGTATTGTGGAGGGTATTGCACAGGGTATTGTGGAGGGTATTGCACAGGGTATTGTGGAGGGTATTGCAGAGTATTGTGGAGGGTATTGCAGAGTATTGTGGAGGGTATTGCAGAGTATTGTGGAGGGTATTGCAGAGTATTGTGGCGGGTATTGCAGAGTATTGTGGCGGGTATTGCAGAGTATTGTGCAGGGTATTGCAGAGTATTGTGCAGGGTATTGCAGAGTATTGTGCAGGGTATTGCAGAGTATTGTGCAGGGTATTGCAGAGTATTGTGCAGGGTATTGCAGAGTATTTTGCAGAGTATTGCGCAGAGTATTGCAGAGTATTTTGCAGGGTATTGCAGAGTATTTTGCAGGGTATTGCAGAGTATTGTGGCGGGTATTGCAGAGTATTGTGGCGGGTATTGCAGAGTATTGTGCAGGGTATTGCAGAGTATTGTGCAGGGTATTGCAGAGTATTTTGCAGAGTATTGCACCAGGGTATTGCAGAGTATTGCACCAGGGTATTGCAGACTATTGCACCAGGGTATTGCAGAGTATTGCACCAGGGTATTGCAGAGTATTGCACCAGGGTATTGCAGAGTATTTCGCAGGGTATTGCAGAGTATTTCGCAGGGTATTGCAGAGTATTTCGCAGGGTATTGCAGAGTATTTCGCAGGGTATTGCAGAGTATTGCACCAGGGTATTGCAGAGTATTGCACCAGGGTATTGCAGAGTATTGCACCAGGGTATTGCAGAGTATTGCACCAGGGTATTTTGCAGAGTATTGGCAGGGTGTATTGCAGAGTATTGGCAGGGTATAGCACAGGGATGGCTGAGCAGGGATGGATGGATGGCTGGATCTGTGACTGCAATTGTCACAGATCCAGCCCACAGTGCTGCTGCTGCCATCCGCTCCCTCCCCCTCCCCTCTCACACTGTACCGATCGGTACAGAGAGGGGAGGGAGGAACCGGCATCATCAAATGACGCCGGTCTGTTTACAAGTGATTGCTCCGTCATTTGACGGAGCGATCACGTGGTAAACGGCCGCTATCAGCGGCGATTTACCGCGATTCGTGATCCGCCGGGTCCTCTGGACCCGGCGGTCACGGAGTTTCCCGTGTGCGCGCCCCAGGGGGCGCGCGGGAGCGCGATTCTGGGAGGACGTTATATAACGTCCTCCCAGAGTTAAGCAACCACCTTGTCGACGTTATTTGTCGGCAGGTGGTTGTTAAGTGGTTAAACCCCTGATATTGCCGCACCCAAGATTTTACCTATATGAGAATAGACTACTGTGTTTTTTTCTGTTGTTGCTGGACATTTCGGAGTGGCTTTGCCGGAACTCAGGGACTCTTTACCTTGCAGGGGGTGGCTACTCCTTGGGAGAATTGGTAGCAGTTGTTTTTTTTTTTGTTCTCCCTGTTCTCCACCGCAAAGATAATGAGGACTTTGGGGTTTAGTTAAGTCAGGGCAAAGATACAGATGAAGAGATTGCTGATCAAGAGAAGTGTTCCAGATCGTGACACGGCCACTAGGTGGAGTGTTGCGCAACGGGTATTCACACACACCACTCATGACTTTTTGGAAGGAAAGGGTTTCCTCTAGGGGGAGCTTTTTCACTCCAAATTACATACTGTGTTAGATAATGTGTTTCTTTTCCCCTCTGCAGGAGAACGTCATTCAAGTCTGCTGAGAATGGGGCAGATCTTAGTTAGTGACGTGGGAGGGGGAAAATATAATTTTTGAAAAAAATTATGCTGTTACACCTGTGTATGTTTTATTTGTTGTTCCTTCCCTTCCCTCCTTCCCTTTCCCTTTTGGTTCAGGCACAAACAAAACAATTTTTAAATTGCCATTTTTTTTTGTTTCTTGGTTAGGTTTGTCTCTGGATCAGATTTATGCGGACTCTGATTTAGAGGGCATAAATTGGTTTCAGACACTGGGGCCCAGTGTCAAATTACTGGGGGGAATGTGTAGCGGGTGGTTACATTTAGGGGAGGCATCTGAGTGATAACAGGCTCAGATGCAGCAATTGTTAGGGTTCATGGACAAATTTATGCCAGTGGAGGATATCAATGGTGTCCAGTTCCCTGCGGCCTATAGGTGGCGGTGGCGCCATAGGCTGGGGTTGAACCACCATTGGAGGTCTGTGCCTTTTTGTCCTCTCGCGGCAGTGGTACAGCGGGGCGGGGAACCTGCTGTGCATGCTGGGAGAGGGGATAAAAGGGGCAGACATCTTCCGCTCGGGGTCCACGCCCAGGCACCTTCAGCCTGGGTGTGAGTGCTGGTGGTCTCCGGGCGCCCTCGGCCCGGGGATGGAGCTGCGATTCCACCCCAGACACCTTTAGTCTGGGGTGAGATACTCTCTGGAGGCCTGGGTCCCAGTACCTTCGACTGGGTCCCGCATGGGATGGAGGATTCCTAGGGTGTCCTCCGGTGTTGGACACCCGAATCTAGGGCGAGGGGGACCATAGAAGTGACCTTCCCGAAGATCCAGCGCAGCATTGGCTGGTGACTGTGGAGGCCTCTGGTGACCGTCCGGATGGATGACTCCCCTGACAGGGGCCGCATCTCAAGAAGGTAGTCCACATTCTCATGGTCGGTGGCAGCGACCCAACTGAAACCCAGGTTGGTGACAGGGGCCTAAATCCTATTTCACCCGGTCGGTGGCAGCGACCGTGCGCCAAGCCTGTTTGCGCATACCGAAACAGGAGAGTAACAAGTTCATGCTTGTGCCTGGACCTTCCTCTTCACCTTGTCTGTTCGTTGTCTAACCAGTCTGCTCTAAAAAGACTATTTATTGCTCTAAAAGAATAAGTAAGTGTTGGACTTTCAATGGTCTGGAACTTGGCTTTCTGGGAGTTAAAGGTCATTCTCAAGGGAAGTTTTGGCTCTGGACAGGGGCACAGGCCCGAAGGTAATTGATTATAGCTCACACCTCTACACACTGGAGGATGTGAGCTGGTGGTGCGTCACACTCTCCTCCCTGGTCCCCTAGACGAGAGCCATTGACATTGACAGAGAAGGAGGGAGTGAGAGGTGGGGTCGCTACATGTGTTTATCATTTGGTGTGTAAAACATTATCTGCAGAGTTAACCAACTCTAGTAACAGTCAGTAGTCTGCTGGCACTTTGATTGTTGCTGTGCAAGCTGGAAAATGCACAGGTTATGGCTGGGAGTGCAATAGTCCCATCCTGACAACTACAATGGGAGGGGAGACTGCCGCCATCACATTCTGGTGGCAGCGGTAGGATCCAAGACTGCTGCTGTCACACTTCTCCCCGTGCTTCTATACTTTCATTACTGCCTCTCCCAGAACTCTGCATAGTGTTTTTGGTCAAAATACAGGCAGCTCCAGGAAGGACCTGGAGGGTTGTTTGCTTTCCTGCAGCAAATTATGTATTTCCCTTAACCACCTGACCTTCCAGAAGATTCCCCCCCCTTCATGACGTAGCCACTTTTTGCGACACGGCACTGCGTTACTTTAACTGATCATTGCGCGGTCATGCATTTAAATAAAATTTATGTAATTTTTTCCCCACAAATAGAGCTTTCTTTTAGTGGTATTTGATCACCACTGCGGGTTTTTTTTTTTTTTTGCGCTATAAACAAAAAGACAGACAACTTTGAAATAAAAACAATATTTTTTACTTTCTGCTATGAAAACTATCCAATAAAAAATGTAAAAAATCTAATTTCAATCAATAAAAAATAATAATAATAAAAAAAAAAACAATATGTATTCTGCTACATGTTATTGTTAAAAAAAATGCCAATAAGCGTATATTGATTAGTTTACACAAACGTTATAGCGTCTACAAAATATGATATATATTTCTGGAATTTTTATTTCTTTTTTTTATACTAGTAATGGTGGCGATCAGCGACTTATAGTTTAACTGTGATATTGCGGCAGCTAATTGAACACTAACTGACACTTTTGACACTTTGTAGGAACCAGTGACACCAATACAGTGATCATTGCTAAAAATTATGCAGTCACTATACTAATGACACGGGCTCGGAAGGGGTTAAACATCTAGGGTGATCAAAGGGTTAACTGTGTGCCCAACTAGCGTTTGTGTTTAATAGTGTGCTGCTTTTACTAGGGGAAGAGATGGATTTTATTCCCTGCTTTGCAGGAACACAAAATCCATCCCTTTCCCACGTCAGAATGGAACTCTACCTTGTTTAACCACTTCAGCCCCGGAAGGATTTACCCCCTTAATGACCAGGCCATTTTTTCCGCTATGGCCCTGTGTCACTTTAACTGACAATTGCGTGGTCAAGCAACGATGGAAACACACAAAATTTATGTCCTTCTTTTCCCACAAATAGGAACTTTCTTTTGGTGGTATTTGATCACCTCTGTGGTTTTTATTTTTTGTGCTATAAACAAAAAAAGAGCAAAAATTTTGAAAAAAAAAACTATATTTTTAACTTTTTGCTATGATAAATATCCCCCCAAAAAATGTTAAAAACAAATTTCTTCATAAAAAATGTATTCATAATAAAAAAAAATTGCAATAAGCGTATATTGATTGGTTTGCACAAAAGTTATAGCCTCTACAAAATAGGGGATATATTTATGGCATTTTAATTTTTAAATGTGTTTTTTACTAGTAATGGCGGTGATCAGCGATTTTTAGCGGACACTTTTTTGGAACCATTGACATTTATACAGCGATCAGTGCTATAAATAGCCACTGATTACTGTATAAATGTCACTGGCAGGGAAAGTATTAACACAAGGGGGTGATCAAAGGGTTAGGTGTTCACTAGGGAGGTGTTTATAACTGTGGGGGGGGGGGGAGTGGACTGACTGGGAGTAGAGAGAGATCGCTGTTCCTGATCACTAGGAACAACAGATCTCTCTACTTCCCTGACAGAATGAGGATCTGTCTGTTTACATTGTAGGGTTAATCGCGGGTCGCTTGCGGACATCGGGGCCACCGGCTACGCGCATCTGTTCCGACATCGTGCCACGGGCCCCCTATAGCTAAAGCGGCCAACGTACACCTACGGCGGTTTGTACAGCCTTGCCAACCTGCTGCAATATAATGACGGTGGCTGGTCAACAAGCAGTTGAATAGTCTCTGCCCGACGATTGTTGGGTGTCGGTGGACATCGAGTGCCCGGCACCCGCAGATCGGAAGCAGGCCAGCCGCGCACACGTGCCCCCTGCGGACAGAAGTGCAGAATAACGTATTGTGAGGGGGCTAGCTCGGCAGCGGGTATGTGTGACCCCCGGGATGGGCTCCCCACCCAAAAACAGGCCCAGCAGACGGAGGTTGTGGTTTTCAAAATCAAAAAAAGGTGCGGTTTATTTTCTATTTACAGTGACAAAAACACAGCAAGGCAAAAAAAACAAACACAAAATAAATCCTGGTCAACTTGACCTCTGACTAAACTTACAGGTTTCCTAACTAACGACTGGGATCAGCCTAGTGCTGTCCTAGTCCCTGGTTTTAAATGTCCAAGCAAAATATAGCCACACAGGCTTTCTCTCACCGCACAGGGGTTCACTCTCCCTAGACAGTCCACACAGGTCTGCTTCCAGGCATGAGCTAACATCTAATGAATCTGGGCTTTCTTATAGAGGCCTAAATGAGCTGACAAGGTTCAGCTGGACTCATCCACTCCCTGTCTGCACGACGCCCAGCCCTCTCCCTAGAGGTATGAGTCATCAATGAGCCCACTAGTCTCAGCTGGGCTTATACAACTCTCCACCTAGCTGTATAAATCGGCGTAAAGCCTGAATCTGGGCGAAATATATCTACCCCCCTGGATGCAACCAGGTGACTTTACCTTCCTGCTGTCACATACCCCCCCCTCTTGTTTTAACCTCGGGGTTGGAACACCAGCAATCAGGCATTCATGTACTCGAGACAAAGCATCCACATTCCCCATTTGAACGCCAGGGCGATGCTTTACTGTGAAGTTGAATTCCTGGAGGGCCAGGAACCACCTATTCACTCTTCTATTTGTTTCCTTGTTTTGAGCCATCCACTTTAACGGAGCGTGATCCGTAACCATGTCAAAGTGCCTACCTAGCAGGTAGTACCGAAGGGAATCTAGAGCCCACTTCACCGCTAAACACTCCTTTTCAACGGTGGCGTAATTTACCTCATGGGACTTCAACTTCCTGCTGAGGTAAATGACTGGGTGCTCTTCCCCGTTCCAGACCTGGGACAATACTGCTCCTAACCCCACATCTGACGCATCACTTTGTACGACAAAGTCTTTAGAGAAGTCGGGTGAGTACAACACTGGCTGGCTACATAAGGCTTGTTTCAAGAATTGGAATGCTGCCTCAGCCTCGGGGGTCCATTTAATCATGACCGACCCTTTCCCCTTCGTCAGGTTGGTTAGGGGCACAGCCTTAGAAGCAAAGTGGGGAATGAATCGCCGATAATACCCAGCGATTCCCAGAAAGGCTCGTACCTGCTTCTTGCTGTTGGGACGTGGCCAACTCTGGATGGCCTCGACTTTGTTGAGTTGGGGTTTTATTACTCCCCTCCCAATGGTGTACCCAAGATATTTGGCCTCCTCCTGCCCAATGGTACACTTCTTGGGGTTAGCCGTAAACCCTGCTTCCCGAACAGAGTCCAGGACTGCTTGCACTTTTGGCAGATGTGAGGCCCAATCTGTGCTATGGACAATTACGTCATCCAGGTAAGCCGCAGCATACTTCCGATGGGGCCTCAGCATCTGGTCCATTTTCCGCTGGAATGTGGCCGGCGCATTCTGTAACCCGAACGGCATTCTTTTATATTGGAACGCCCCGTCTGGGGTTACAAATGCGGTTTTCTCTTTGGCTGACTTGGCCAGGGGGATTTGCCAATACCCTTTTGTGAGGTCAAGAGTCGTCATGTATCGGGCTGTTCCCAGCCGGTCGATCAACTCATCTATACGTGGCATGGGGTAGGTGTCAAATTTTGTAACTTTGTTCAACTGACGAAAATCGTTACAAAATCGCCAGCTCCCATCCGGTTTAGGCACCAACACAATGGGACTAGACCAATCACTTTGGGACTCCTCTATCACCCCTAAGTTCAGCATTTTCTGTACTTCCTCCCGTATTGCCTCCCGTCGGGCCTCTGGGATCCGATAGGGTTTTAACTTCACCCTTTCACCGGGCGGGGTAATAATGTCATGCTCTACCCCAGATGTTTGTCCCGGCAGCTCAGAGAATACCTCCTTGTTGCGAAGCACAAACTCCTTAACCTCCTGTTGTTGGGGTTGTGACAAGGTGGCTGCGATTCCAACCTCAGGAATCACGCAACCAGTTTGAGCTGGTGACCAAGTGTCTGCGACTAGGGACTCTCTATCCCTCCAGGCTTTCAACAGATTAACGTGATAGATCTGTTCGGGCTTTCGCCTTCCTGGTTGTCTGACCTTGTAATTCACTTCGCTCACTTTTTCCATTATCTCGTAGGGGCCTTGCCATTTGGCAAGGAATTTACTTTCAACCGTAGGGACAAGTACCAATATCCTATCCCCCGGGGAAAAGGTACGGGTCTTGGCTCCACGGTTGTACACTCTCTGCTGTGCCAACTGCGCTTGGGCCAAATGTTCCTTCACGATGGGCATTACCTGTGCAATTCGATCTTGCATCAGGGCGACATGCTCAATCACACTCCTGTGGGGAGAACTCTCACTTTCCCAAGTTTCCTTGGCAATATCCAACAGCCCTCTTGGGTGTCTCCCATACAGTAACTCAAAGGGGGAGAATCCCGTAGAGGATTGGGGCACCTCCCTAATAGCAAACATCAAATAAGGAAGTAGACAGTCCCAATCCTTTCCATCCCTATCCACCACTTTCTTCAACATTTGTTTTAGGGTTTTGTTGAATCTTTCAACCAGCCCATCGGTTTGGGGGTGATACACAGATGTACGTAATTGCGTCACTTTGAACAATTTACACAGCTCCTTCATAACCCGGGACATAAAGGGTGTACCTTGGTCCGTAAGCAGTTCTTTACAAATACCCACCCGGCTAAAAACAAGAGATAGCTCTTTGGCTATGGTTTTGGCCGAGGTATTTCTGAGAGGGATCGCTTCTGGATAACGGGTGGCATAGTCCATTATAACCAATATGTACTGGTGCCCCCTAGCGGACTTGATTATAGGACCTACCAAATCCATTGCGATTCTCTCAAACGGGACCTCAATGATGGGTAGAGGGACCAGCGGGCTACGGAAGTGTGGCATCGGGGCCGACCTCTGACACACAGGGCAGGAGGAACAATAATTTTCTATGTCCTTCATCACCCCAGGCCAATAGAATCTCTGTAATACCCTCTCTCGGGTTTTCTCTGTCCCCAGATGACCTCCAAGAATGTGCCCATGGGCCAACTCCAACACCAACTTCCTGTAAGGTTTGGGCACCACCAGCTGCTCAACGGTTTCTTCTGCCCTTTTTGCCACCCGATACAGTAGGTCCTTCTCTACGCTGAAGTATGGGTAAGTGCAGGTATTATCTGGGTTCACTAACTCGCCATCTATTTTCACTACGTTTTCCCGTGCCTTTATTAGGGCGGGGTCTTTCAACTGTTCTGTGGCAAAGTTTTCCCTGTGAACCTCAAGATCAGAAAACTCCACAGACGGTAGGTTTTCGTCTGAGGAGGTGGGCTCCTCTCCAGTTTCTTGAGTCTCCCCTGCCAATACTGACAAGGGAAATTCGGGAGAGTCCTCACCACTCTCAGAGGAGTTCTGGCTATCATATTCCTGGTACATAGGGGCACCAGTGGGGGGCTCATGATCATCCCACAGTTCCCAGAACTTCGGAAAATCCCTTCCCACAATGGCGTCATGCGGTAACTGAGACACTAAGCCCACTGGATGAGAAAGGGTACCTTTGGGGGTCTCGAAACACACTGTAGTCACTGGATACTCTCGGGTGTCCCCATGCACACAAATAACGGCTACCTTGCTATTCCCAGAGACCTCTGTTTTAACTAACTCAGCCTTTATCAGGGTCACAAGGCTACCTGAATCCAGCAATACCACAACATTTCTACCATTAATACACATTTTGCATAAATGTTTCTCAGTTCCCCGAATGGCAGTGCATGCGACTGTCGCACACAGCGACTGACGTCTGCCCGTCAGAAAGTCACACTGCATGGGTTCCTCCAAAACCGGGCAATTTGCTGCAATATGTCCCGCTTGCCGGCAGCGGTAGCAAATGATCCTTCTTGCCGCCTCTTGAGCCGCTGATTTCCCAGGCTGTTCTCGCCAAACTTGGGGTAGAGCTCCCACCCTCTCACTCTCTCCACCCTTACCCCTTGGAATCATCTTATCCGCCCCTGGGGATGGTCTGGTCTTAGGGTGGAAAGTCCGAGTGTCTCTGGAAGAGGCCGTCAGGTTCTCTGTAGCCAAGTATTTCTCCACACGATCCACAAGACCATCGGCCGTCTCTGGGTCTCCATGGCTTACCCACTTTTGGATGGCAGTAGGAAGAGCTCTCAAAAACCGATCCATTACAACACGTTCCACAATCTTTGGTGCGGACAAAGTCTCTGGCTGTAGCCACTTTCTGCTCAGGTGAATGAGATCATACATTTGAGACCTGGGGGGTTTTCCAAGCTGGAAAGTCCAGTTATGCACACGCTGAGCCCGGACAGCCAGGGTGACACCCAGCCTTGCCAATATTTCAGCTTTTAGCATCACATAGTCTTTTGCTTGGTCAGGCTCTAGGTCATAGTAAGCTTTCTGCGATTCACCCGTTAACAGAGGAGCCACCAGTCCAGCCCACTGCTCCTCAGGCCACTTTTCTCTTTCAGCGGTCCTTTCAAATGTGGTCAAAAATACCTCTGGATCATCCTCTCCAGTCATTTTTGTCAATAAACGACTCACCCCAAAGGACGCGGTATTAGTGGGACGGCTTTCCTCACCGGTCTGCGGACGTTGCTGCATTACTGCTTCCATCTGTTGTTGTAGTCTCTGCTCTTGCTTCTGCAACAGGTCTATGAAGCGGGCCTCAGATTGCTGTTGGGCTTGTTGCTGAGCCTCCAGACTCTGTTGTAAAGTTGCAAGGCTCTGTTGATGAGCTTGCTGCTGGGCTGCAAGGCTCCTTTGCAAACCTGCATTTGTCTGCTGTTGATTGGCATTTGCTAGAGCCAGCTGTTTCAGTATCTCCTCCATGCTGGCTTAAAAAAAAACTGCCTGTATTCTCCACCAACTGTGAGGGGGCTAGCTCGGCAGCGGGTATGTGTGACCCCCGGGATGGGCTCCCCACCCAAAAACAGGCCCAGCAGACGGAGGTTGTGGTTTTCAAAATCAAAAAAAGGTGCGGTTTATTTTCTATTTACAGTGACAAAAACACAGCAAGGCAAAAAAAACAAACACAAAATAAATCCTGGTCAACTTGACCTCTGACTAAACTTACAGGTTTCCTAACTAACGACTGGGATCAGCCTAGTGCTGTCCTAGTCCCTGGTTTTAAATGTCCAAGCAAAATATAGCCACACAGGCTTTCTCTCACCGCACAGGGGTTCACTCTCCCTAGACAGTCCACACAGGTCTGCTTCCAGGCATGAGCTAACATCTAATGAATCTGGGCTTTCTTATAGAGGCCTAAATGAGCTGACAAGGTTCAGCTGGACTCATCCACTCCCTGTCTGCACGACGCCCAGCCCTCTCCCTAGAGGTATGAGTCATCAATGAGCCCACTAGTCTCAGCTGGGCTTATACAACTCTCCACCTAGCTGTATAAATCGGCGTAAAGCCTGAATCTGGGCGAAATATATCTACCCCCCTGGATGCAACCAGGTGACTTTACCTTCCTGCTGTCACAGTATATATAAGTGATCTGGCGCAGAGCTGCTGCCCTGTAGCAATAAAACTGCTAAAGGGTGGTCAGCAAGTGGTTAAACAGAAATATACAATCTTTTGGCAGGAAAAGTACTTATATAGATTGATATAGTGTGCCAAAAGAGGGATAGTTAGGGGGTAAGTGGAGAGCAGACCGATTTGAGCCCAAATAGGGATACTTATTGTGGTGTAGGGTTAATTGTTTTCCACGTGTATTTGTTTTTGATTGCTCGACATTGACTGATGTGAGTTCAGTGGAAGGCAGACAAAAGGCTCAGCATGGATCTTACTTACAGCACTATCAATACACAAAGCATACACAATACACAAAGCGTACATATATAATTCATTCTTGTAGCACCTTCAGCGTACTGACAGCGAGGCTCCATGCGTACTCATGGCAGTGTGAATTTCCCTGCAAAAATGGGTTTTATCTTAAAGGAAGCCTGTCATATAAAAGACTGACCAGGGTTATCTCTGCTTTGGAAATAGAAGTTGCTTGTCTGTCATGCTGATCCTGTGGCTTCAATGCTTTCTAAATCTCTGACTCAAAAGAAGTATGCAGATCAGGAGTACTTATGTTACTGGATGCATTCTTGTACTAGCCGGCCAACCAGTACTTTCAGAAGAAGGACATCAATGGCCTCCAAATTCCCTCAAATAGAGGTTAAAAATACAGATCTATGGTCACAGCATACACATTGCAATATAAATACAAACAACAGTAATATTTGACAATCCAATATAGCACTACCCCCGCAGGAGCTGCTGGTTTTGTTTTGGGTCTACGTTCTGCCTATCAACCCCAAAATTTGGCTCAAACCCTCCCTTGGCACAACTGGACCACACAATGATTGTGAAACCCACTTTTGACTGGGAACCACAATGATATCATAAAATGATATAACTTACAATTAGATATGGCAGGGTTTCTCAACTCCAGTCCTCAGGGCGCCCCAACAGGTCATGTTTTCAGGATTTCCCTCAGATGAAATGGCTGTGGGAATTACTAAGGGAGTGAAACTGATCAAATCACCTGTGCAAAACAATGGAAAGCCTGAAAACATGGCCTGTTGGGGCGCCTTGAGGACTGGAGTTGAGAAACACTGAGATATGGTTACCTTATGCTGGCCACCGGTCCAAGAAGGTAACAGATAAGACTCACACAATGTTTCTGCTTAACCAAAAGATAATGGTTTACTTAGTGAGAAAAGATAACTAAGTTAAACAAGTAGAGTTGACTGCTTAAGGGCCCTGTAAGAGTCAATACTAGAATAAAGAAATAGCAAACCACTTACAATTCTGTTACCTAGATATATATATGTATCTATGAGCTCTTTGACTCCCTCTAGTGGGCACTACTGTCGCTTTCTAGTTCAGACCAGTAAACGGAATCCAGTAGAAGTTCCTTCCTGTAGTAAGGGTCTTCGCTAGCTCTTGTTGGTGCACGTTAAAACATTTGTAATCCAACAAGTATGGGAAAGTCAGAAACAACATCCGAAGTAATTACCAATGTATATGACTTGCGGGCGACACAGGCGCCAATACTTTAAATACACTGCCACTGCGGGATGCAATGTGTCCTTGCACGTGGCGTGTTAACTTTACAAAGAAACAATGGTGGCAAGTCTATAAGGCCCACCTCCCTGCGATTCAGTTAATTGTCGTTGGGCACGGGCAGGTGCCCTTCTCCCCAAACAAGGCCTCGGTTCTCCGGTATGCTCCGCAACTTGCAGCCTCCGATCCTCCGCAGAGCCGTAGTAGGTGTCGATGGATGGACGACTCTGGTTGCTGTGGAGTGTGAACTGGACACCCACGATGAGGATCTCTCTCACGAGATTAGACAGGCAGGCTCTGGTGACGGTGGGCCCAGGCTTCTTGGGTCTAGACACACTGGAACCCGGCCTCAATGCAGGCTTCCTTCTTGATAGATGGCCCAAGAAACAGAATGTAACTCCTCCCTTCCTTTTAAATAACCTCTCCCAGCAGGCTGTGCGGTGATGCAGTGCACCCTGGTAGCACAGTTTCACTGTGGGTAGTGTAGTCTGATTCGCAATGCATTGTTTTAATATCATTGAAGCGAATAAGTTAATGCAATATAACAAATTCAACACCGGAGGGAGCTAAGTTCCTTCTTAATTGTCAAACTGTAGTCTATATCTACGTTGCAAAGTGGAACCTTGCTACACCAATATAAGCTTACTTGAAAAATCTCCCTTCATGTGAGTGCTGCCTGTCTTCGGGTCATCTCATTTCACAACTTCCTGGATTCCCTGCATACTTTGCAGCTTCTCCTCTGCTGTTTACTTTCTATGTCCAAGGACTATATATCCCATGGTACCTTGCTGCATGCAAACAGTAATTCCTGCACTGACTCCGCCTCCTGAAACTCCTGTGTGACACAGCAGTGCCTATCCACAGGGCATAGCGAATGCGTGTCACAGAATGTAAGTAAATGTGTGGGGATCTTCACAAATTAAATTTACAAACTTTATGACCATTCAGATTAGTAGAAATAGGCTGGAAATAGCTGAAATTCAATGTGGAAATTAGTACCGTATTTATCGGCGTATAACACGCACAGGCGTATAACACGCACCCTAACTTTAAGAGGAAAGTTTCAGGGAAAAAAAACTTTCCAAAGCCCCTGCGTATAACACGCAGGCACAGTTTACCCTCTATTTTCAGGGTAAAAAAGTGAGTGTTATACGCCAATAAATACAGTAAATCATTTAAAATTTTGACCATAGATACGCTTTAAAGTAGAACTTCACTCTCTCAATCAACATTGATTATTTTTCATCCTTATGCTACTAGTATTCATTAGGGATGAGCTTCGAGTTCGAGTCGAACTCATGTTCGACTCGAACATTGCCTGTTCGCCCGTTCGCCGAACAGCGAACAAATTGGGGTGTTCGTGGCAAATTCGAAAAATCTATGGGAGAAATCTAAAGTGTTAATTATAAAGGCTTATATGCAAGTTATTGTCTTAAAAAGTGTTTGGGGACCCGGGTCCTGCCCCAGGGGACATGTATCAATGCAAAAAGAAGTTTTAAAAACGGCAGTTTTTTCGGGAGCAGTGATTTTAATAATGCTTAAAGTGAAACAATAAAAGTGAAATATTCCTTTAAATTTCATACCTGGGGGGTGTGTATGATTTGCATGTAAAGTGGCGCATGTTTCCTGTGTTTAGAACTGTCCCTGCAAAAAATGTCATTTTTGAAAGAAAAAAAGTCATTTAAAACTGACTCGCGGCTATTAATGAATTGTCGGCTCCCGGCAATACATACAAAAGTCATTGATAAAAAAAAAAAAAAACCGTGGGGGTTCCCCAGAATTCAATTACCAGGCCCTTCAGGTCTGGAATGGATATTAAGGGGAACCCCGCCGCAAATTTAAAAAAAAATGACGTGGGGTTCCCCCAAATATCCATTCCAGGCCCTTCAGATCTGGCATGGATTTTAAGGGGAACTCCACCCCAAATGTTAAAAAAAATATCGTGGAGTCCCCCTAAAAATCCATACCAGACCCCTTATCCGAGCACGCAACCTGGCCGGCCGCAGGGGAAAAGTTGGGGACGAGAGAGCGGCCCCCCTCCCTCCTGAACCGTACCAGGCCACATGCCCTCAACATGGGGAGGATGTCCCCATGTTGATGGGGACAAGGGCCTCATCCCCACAACTCTTGCCCGGTGGTTGTGGGGGTCTGCGGGCGGGGGGCTTATCGGAATCTGGAAGACCCCTTTAACAAAGGGGACCCCCAGATCCCGCCCCCCCTATGTGAATTGGTAAGGGGTACATTGTACCCCTACCATTTCACAAAGAAAGCGTAAAAAAATGTTTAAAAAACACAAACACCTTGAAAAAGTCCTTTATTAAAAAAAAACAAAAAAAAAAAACATTCCAGCGGTGAAATCCAGTGTCCCTGGGCGATCCCGATGTCCAGCGCTGTCCTTCATTGGTTGTGCCTGAGCGGACCTGATGGGGAACTCCCTCTCAGTGTTTTAAATGTATAGACCCGCCCCTTCTAAAGTTCCCCATCAGGTCCGCTCAGCGGACCAGATGCGGAACATGAGAAGGGGCGGGTCTATACATGTATTACCAAAGTGAGAGCAGTTCCCCATCAGGTCCGCCCCCTCGGTATGTCGGACCCGCCTACGTCATTGGCTTGAGCGGGGAACTTCCTTCACTGTGTAAATTTAAATTACACAGTGAAGGAAGTTCCCCGCTCAAGCCAATGACGTAGGCGGGTCCGACATACCGAGGGGGCGGACCTGATGGGGAACTGCTCTCACTTTGGTAATACATGTATAGACCCGCCCCTTCTCATGTTCCGCATCTGGTCCGCTGAGCGGACCTGATGGGGAACTTTAGAAGGGGCGGGTCTATACATTTAAAATACTGAGAGGGAGTTCCCCATCAGGTCCGCTCAGGCACAACCAATGAAGGACAGCGCTGGACATCGGGATCGCCGCGGGACACTGGATTTCACCGCTGGAATGTTTTGTTTTTTTTAAATAAAGGACTTTTTCAAGGTGTTTGTGAGTTTTTTTAAACATTTTTTTACGCTTTCTTCGTGAAATGGTAGGGGTACAATGTACCCCTTACCAATTCACATGGGGGGGGGCCGGGATCTGGGGGTCCCCTTTGTTAAAGGGGTCTTCCAGATTCCGATAAGCCCCCCGCCCGCAGACCCCCACAACCACCGGGCAAGGGTTGTGGGGATGAGGCCCTTGTCCCCATCAACATGGGGACATCCTCCCCATGTTGAGGGCATGTGGCCTGGTACGGTTCAGGAGGGAGGGGGGGCCGCTCTCTCGTCCCCCCCTTTTCCCCTGCGGCCGGCCAGGTTGCGTGCTCGGATAAGGGGTCTGGTATGGATTTTTAGGGGGACTCCACGCCATTTTTTTTTCAATTTGGGGTGGAGTTCCCCTTAAAATCCATGCCAGATCTGAAGGGCCTGGAATGGATATTTGGGGGAACCCCACGTCATTTTTTTTTACATTTCCGGCGGGGTTCCCCTTAATATCCATTCCAGACCTGAAGGGCCTGGTAATTGAATTCTGGGGAACCCCCACGCTTTTTTTTTTTATCAATGACTTTTGTATGTATTGCCGGGAGCCGACAATTCATTAATAGCCGCGAGTGAGTTTTAAATGACTTTTTTTCTTTCAAAAATGAAATTTTTTGCAGGGACAGTTCTAAACACGGGAAACATGCGCCACTTTACATGCATATCATACACACCCCCCAGGTATGAAATTTAAAGGAATATTTCACTTTTATTTTTTCATTTTAAGCATTATTAAAATCACTGCTCCCGAAAAAACGGCGGTTTTTAAAACTTTTTTTTGCATTGATACATGTCCCCTGGGGCAGAACCCGGGTCCCCAAACACTTTTTAGGACAATAACTTGCATATTAGCCTTTATAATTAGCACTTTAGATTTCGAACGTTCGAGTCCATTGTATTTAATAGGGTTCTAAAGTTCACGCGAACATTCTATCTGTTCACAGGTTCTGGTGCGAACCGAACAGGGGGGTGTTCGGCTCATCCCTGGTATTCATAAATAGATAGGGAAGTGTATCATATTTACTTACTTTAATTTTTTTTTTTACATTTCTCAGTTACTTTCTGTTTTCCAGGCCTAGGGAAAATATGTAATACATCCCAGGAGTCTTCAGGAGGGGAGGTGGGGTTTTATTAGCTAAGTACACCCTTGTGCCTGCCTGAGCTGAGGGCCCTGCCCTTACTTAAGATGGCCACAGCCAGAAATGCTAGGGGGTGTTTTTCAAAGAGATTTCTCAGCAAAATATGGAGACATGGATGGATGGGTTTGCAATGAATGTTAAAAACGAATTAAATAGCATTTTTGGTGTGTGGTGCTCAGATGCAGCTTAGTTCCACTTAAGGCTGGGTTCACACATGTCTGGCTGAGGATTGCAGTCCGGAGTGCGGTTTTGTTCAGATGCGTTTCAGGTGTGAATTTTTACTTGAATTCACACCTAAACCGGACCCAAAATCACACAGGACCCTTTTCAGAAACAGACCTCGGCCGACCACGGACATGCGTGAACCGGCTCAATTGAAAGCCGGTTCGATTCACATGTTATGCAAATCGGATGCGATTAAAAACGCATCTAATTCACATATATGTGCACCGAGCCTTAAAGTGTTACTAAACCCAGGACCCTGCATTCACTATATCTGGTCTCCCACAGTACACAGAACATGAAAATGCATTCGTTTTAGTAAATATAATCTGCTGAATACTTTTTCTCATCAGCAGTATATATATCAGTCTTGTGACTTCTATAAGTTTCCATCTGAGCACTGGTTAAAGCTTGTAGGAGGAGTTTTCATTCTCCTCTGACTGTCCTATGAGGCTTTATGACTCCTGACCCTCTGTCTGGACAGTGCTGATTGGCCCTGTGCAGGGGGGATTCAGTTATCTGCACTGTTAGCATGGATGGAGGAATCTGGAGTCTGCAGGCTGAAGGAAAATAAATCTATCAGCGTATGGCCAGCTTCAGATCAGCGTTGCCAAACCTTCTTTTGCGGCCCATGAGGCTCCCCTGATTGCCACTCCCCCCTTTTGCAGCTGGGTCTCGCTCTGTTGACACCTGTGCAGGGCTGTCTTAATGCATAGGCACCCCTGGGCATTGCCCAGGGGCCCGGGGTGCATGTGGGCCCCATGATAATCTTGCATTACATAATACTTGCCAATTGTCCTGGATTTTCCAGGACAGTAACACTTTTTACTAAGCTGTCCCTGGAAGGCTGTGTACTGGGCAGCATTCCAAAACCTGTACTGTGCCCTCCTGATCTCAGGATTGTGCCCTCCTGACACCCCATGTATTGTGCATTTCTGCCTCCCCTCCTGTACTGTGCTCTTTTGTTGATTAGTCTTTGATTTATGGCATGTTTTCTTATTGTTTACAATCAATAAAAGCACTAATAAATATATGTTTAATTCTATCAACTATTTATACTTTAATTCTTGAGAGCAGGTGCATAAATTAGGGCATGCTGATAGAGGCCCCAGTGTCTTACTTTGCCTAGGGGCCCATGATGCTACTAAGACGGCCCTGCACCTGGGACTTGCTCTGTTTATACAGCAGTGGTTGCAGCCCCTGCTGTGTTTAACAAAACTACCCAGCAGTTCTCAGAACACTAACAACATTATTGTTTCATTCATATGCAGATCAAAGTCAATTAACTCCTTCCTCTCCTTCTCCCCTTAGCTTATATATTACTGTTATTTTTTTATTTGTATTTTTTTGTAATCCTTAACTACTTGCCTACTGGGCCAATTCTGACACTTCTCTCCTACATGTAAAAATTATAACTTTTTTGCTAGAAAATCACTCAGAAACCCCCAAACAATATGTGTTTTTTTAACAGAGACCCTAGGAAATAAAATGGTGGTCGTTGCACGGTATTTGCGCAGCAATTTTTCAAACTTGTTTTTTTGCTGTTTTATGCATTTAAAAAAAAAAAAAACAGTAAAGTTAGCCAATTTTTTTTACATAACGTGAAAGACGATGTTAGGCCGAGTAAATAGATACCTGACATGTCACGCTTTAAAATTGCAAACACTTGTGGAATGGCACCAAACTTCGGTACTTCAAAATCCCCATAGGCGAAGCTTTAACTTTTTTTACAGGTTACCTGTTTAGAGTTACAGAGGAGGTCTTGCGTTAGAATTATTGCTCACGCTCGAACGTTTGTGTCGATACCTCGCATGTGGATTGAACGCCGTTTACATATGTGGGCGTGACCTATGTTTGTGTTCGCTTAAGCGGGCAAGCACGCAGGGACAGGGGGCGTTTTAAAAAAAAAATTTTTTATTATTGTTAATTGTTCATTTTGCTTTTATTTTGATGCTTTATTTTTAAATTTTTTCTTTTATGATCACTTTTTTTCCTATTACAATGAATGTAAACATCCCTTGTAATAGTGGTTAAAAAACTGACAAATACACATCATTTAACCGTCACTGGTAAACACCTACTACCTAGTACATGACAGTAACAGAATGTATTTCAGTTGAGTATAACGTCCATTTTGGTCAACAGTTTCGCCTGTAAGGCTTCGTCAGGACTGGACGCAGAAAAACTCTTTAATGGATTTTTTAAGCAAGTTCCAACTTAGACCCGGTTCACACAGGGACTACAAGTCAGGCACACCCACAACTGTTGTTTGCTCATAAGATTGTGGGGTTCATATTTGCATAGCTTTTTCATACAACATTACTACCTGTTAATGACTTGTAGCTTTGCAAGCTGCCTCAAAGTACTATCTCACCACTGATTGCAAGAAGGTGACCACAAGGGTACCATTACTAGCCTGGAGTCACCATGTGCTTACTGCATCTAAGAAGCTTTTCTCTGAGATGCAAAGACGGTTTTTCCTGTGAACACATCCAATAAAATATTCAACATTCAAAGTAGAAAGAAATGCTGAATTGTCGCTGACAATTGACCATTTACTTAGTGCTTTATGCCCCAGGGGACATCCGTGCTTTCCGATCTTCAGCTTTCCAAGGATGCAGCTTAAAGAAAATGTATAGTGGTTTTCATTTTTTATTTTTTTTTCTAGTCGTCATATTTAGGACTTTAAAATAAAAATGTTAAAATATTTAATTCATAATCCCGTTAATATAAAATATCCCACATTAATAATTTATATTTACCAAATCTAAAAACCGAACATCTGCTTTCTATTGGCTTTAAAAGCTCCTTTGGCTGTAAAAAAAAAGTGAAGAGCCAGGGAGATCAGATTACACAAACTGCTAAATGACGTAGAGGAGGGACACAGCCTCTATCTCCCCTTAGCATATAGTAAATCAGGGGTCTCCAAACTTTCTAAAGAAAGGGCCAGTTTACTATCCTTCAGACTTTAGGGGGGCCGGACTGTGGCCATCGGGAGTCAAACATGACCAGAGGGAGTAAACAATACTATATCTTTGGTGTCAGTGGGAGGAATAGTGCCCCACTGTTGGTGTCAGCAACAAAAATGATTCCCCATCGATGGTGTCAGTGGATGGAATAGTGCTCCAAGGGCCGGATGTAGGCAAGCAAAGGGCCACATCCGGCCCCAGGGCCGCAGTTTGGAGACCCCTGTAGTAGATGAAACCACCTAATTCAGGGATTTATACACAGGATGCCAACATGCATGCAGTGCTGGGCTGTCTTATGAGGTCAGCTTAGTTCCATGGATGTGCATTGTATGAAATGGTTTAATAGAAATAATAATAAAAAAAGCAATTTACAAACATTTTACAGATTTAGTTTTTTTTCTTTTAAACGATTATTTTATCTTGCATACAGTTGTATTATGTTTGTTAGATCCTGCAACACATAGTTCAGTGATAATTCCAGTGCACACAGACCTGGCTCAGCAATTGACTAGTGCAATGAGCACTGCCGTGTTTTCAACAGAAAGAAAAGAAAATTTGATTTGCTAATTCTGTGTTCTACAACATACAATCTCTCTGTGCAGATCAAGGGAAGGAGGACATGCAAATCATTGGACCTGTGGTTTTGGGTGCAGAGAGGCAGGGATGAGCTGATTGGTTATCAGATCATCACATGTAACACACATTTAAATCCTAAAAATATATATTATTTTAAATTGCAGTTTACCAATCCTTCGATGAGGTGGCTGCATTTGTTTTCTTTTTTCTTTAGTTTCACCTAGTGATCTGGTCAGTAAGGCCCCTTTCACGCCGGCGTTCTGTACGTCCATTTTTCATCCATCTGTTGACGGATGAAAAACTGACATACATGTATCTTATATGGGATAGTGGATGATCATCCGCTGACATCCGTCTCCATTAAGCTCCAGATGGAGAAAAAAGACGGGAGAAAAACCTTTTTTTTCTTCCGTTAAAAAAACTGGAATGGACGAAAAACAGATCTTAGCGGACGATCCGCTTACATCCGATCCACTGACATCCGTTTTTTAACCCTTTTTTTTCCCCTCATTAAACACACTGTATATAGCTGGTTGCTAGGGGGGGCCGGGAAGCTGGCCCGCCGCGTCCTTAAACACTTAAGAACCGTGTCCCGCCGATATACGTTGGCAGAATGGCATGGCTCGGCAGATCAACGTATATATATTTCGCCTTTAAGAGGCGGCATTGTGGGCGCGCACGCGCCCGCCGCGAGCTTGGTGAGTGTGACCGCGCGTCTCACGGAGAGGAAGAATGGGGAAATGCTCATGTAAACAAGCATTTACGCGTTCTGCCTAGTGACAGGACACTGATCACAGCTCCCTGTGATCGGGAGCAGTGATCAGTGTCATGTCACACGTAACCCATCCCCCGACAGTTAGAATCACTCCCTAGGACACACTTAGCCTCTTCATCGCCCCCTACTGGTTAACCCCTCCACTGCCACTGTCATTTTTACAGTAATCAGTGCATTTTTCTAGCACTGATCACTGTATAAATGACAATGGTCCCAAAATGGCGTCAAAAGTGTCCGCCATAATGTCGCAGTCACGATAAAAATCGCTGATCGCCGCCATTACGCTTATTGCGTTTTTTTTTTACCAAAAATATGTAGAAGAATACGTATCAGCCTAAACGGAGGAAAAAAAAAAAAATATATATATATTTTTTGGGGTTATTTTTTTTTTTTAGTATGGAAGGGATGGTCAAAGGGTTAGAAACCCTGTCAGGTATTTTAGCAGCTGTGGGGGTATTTTACCCTCATTTGTCCTGGTGACCGTTGTTACCAGGACAGGAGGTGAGAAGAAACTTTCCACTGGGGACACCTGTTCTTGGAAATAACAGAGGATTTCCTCTTCCATTGGAGAGATTTTCATTCACTTTCTGTTGTTTCTGTTCACAGGAAGTGAAGGGAAATCCCCCCCATTGGTACACAGGCTGAGAAATAAAAAGCTGGCAGGGGTTCTAACCTTATCTGCTCTAAGCAAAACTAGGGAAAAAAATGTTCTTGCTGTAGATTATCTTTAAATTACATTCTGACTTTAAAGTTATACCCAGCACTCCCATTGACACCTGTATTCACCACCCCAGAATTGAGCTGAAGGCTACCTTAGAGGGTTGGAGAAAGACTTTTGATTTGTTAAATGCTTGCTCGCTCCTCACACCAGGGTTCCTAGCTTAAGGCTGGGTTCACACTAGTGCGACACGACATCTGTCCTACTTTGGATCCGACTTTGCCCTGCGACATGAAGCCGACATATGTCCGACTTTCAATGAACGGGGATCTGACTTGGATCCCCGCCAATAGCAGGCACTGTGTTTGGTATGAATCTTGAGGGGGAACTCCATGCCAATTTTTAAATAAAAAACTGGAATGGGTTCCCCCTCCAGGAGCATACCAGGCCCTTGGGTCCGGTCTGGATTTGAAGGGGAACCCCCTACGCCGAAAAAACGGCGTGGGGGTCCCCCCAAAGTCCAAACCAGACCCTTATCCGAGCACGCAACCTGGCAGGCCGCAGGGGAAGAGGGGGGGACGAGAGAGCGCCCCCCCCTCCCTCCTGAACCGTACCAGGCCACATGCCCTCAACATGGGGGGTTTGGTGCTCTGGAGCAGGGGGGCGACCTGCGGCCCCCCCACCCCGGAGCACCCTGCCCCCATGTTGATGAGGACAGGGCCTCTTCCCGACAACCCTGGCCGTTGGTTGTCGGGGTCTGCGGGCGGGGGGCTTATCGGAATCCGGGAGCCCCCTTTAATAAAGGGGCCCCCGAATCCCGGCCCCCCACCCTATGTGAATGAGTATGGGGTACATCGTATCCCTACCCATTCACCTGGTGGAAAAAATGGCAATAAAAAAAACCACACATCTTTTTAAAGTATTTTATTGCACAGCTCCGGGGGTCTCCGCGCTCTCCGGTTCTTTCTTCTGCCGGGCCTCCGCTAACTTCTTTAGCTCTTTTGCTAGGGGGCCCGGTCTTCTCCGTCGCCTTCTTCTTCTCCCGCTCTCCGGTTCTTCTCCCGCTCTCCGGTTCTTTCTTCCGCCGGGCCTCCGCTAACTTCTTTAGCTCTTTTGCTAGGGGGCCCGGTCTTCTCCGTCGCCTTCTTCTTCTCCCGCTATCCGGTTCTTTCTTCCGCCGGCCCCTCCACTAACTTCTTTAGCTCTTTTGCTAGTGGAGGGGCCGGTCTTCCCGTCGCCGTCTTCTACTCTCTTCTCCTCCTCGATGTTGACGCGTCGCTTCCTCCCGCTGTAATACTGGCTGTCCGCTCCGTTCCGCCTTGATATAGGCTTCTCATGACGTCACAGTCACATGCTCCGGGTGGCCCCGGAGCATGTGACTGTGACGTCATGGGAGCATGTGACTGTGATGTCATGAGAAGCCTATATCAAGGCGGAACGGAGCGGACAGCCAGTATTACAGCGGGAGGAAGCGACGCGTCAACATCGAGGAGGAGAAGAGAGAAGGAGACGGCGACGACGACGGGAAGACCGGCCCCTTCACGAGCTAAAGAAGTTAGTGGAGGGGCCGGCGGAAGAAAGAACCAGATAGCGGGAGAAGAAGAAGACGACGGGAAGACCGGGCCTCCGCTAAAAAGAGCTAAAGAAGTTAGTGGAGGGGCCGGCGGAAGAAAGAACCAGATAGCGGGAGAAGAAGAAGACGACGGGAAGACCGGGCCTCCGCTAAAAAGAGCTAAAGAAGTTAGCGGAGGCCCGGCGGAAGAAAGAACCGGAGAGCGGGAGAAGAACCGGATAGCGGGAGAAGAAGAAGGTGACGGAGAAGACCGGGCCCCCTAGCAAAAGAGCTAAAGAAGTTAGCGGAGGCCCGGCAGAAGAAAGAACCGGAGAGCGCGGAGACCCCCGGAGCTGTGCAATAAAATACTTTAAAAAGCTGTGTGTTTTTTTTTATTGCAATTTTTTTCCACCAGGTGAATGGGTAGGGATACGATGTACCCCATACTCATTCACATAGGGTGGGGGGGCCGGGATCCGAGGGCCCCTTTATTAAAGGGGGCTCCCGGATTCCGATAAGCCCCCTGCCCGCAGACCCTGACAACCAACGGCCAGGGTTGTCGGGAAGAGGCCCTGTCCTCATCAACATGGGGGCAGGGTGCTCTGGGGTGGGGGGGGCGCAGGTCGCCCCCCTGCCCCAGAGCACCAAACCCCCCATGTTGAGGGCATGTGGCCTGGTAAGGTTCAGGAGGGAGGGGGCGCTCTCTCGTCCCCCTCTCTTCCCCTGCGGCCTGCCAGGTTGCGTGCTCGGATAAGGGTCTGGTTTGGATCCTGGGGGGACCCCCACGCCGTTTTTTCGGCGTAGGGGTTCCCCTTCAAATCCAGACCAGACCCAAGGGCCTGGTATGCTCCTGGAGGGGGAACCCATGCCGGTTTTTTATTTAAAATTTGGCCTGGAGTTCCCCCTCAAGAGCAGCACAGCACAAGTCGCATGCCAAAGTCGGATCATGCAAGACTGCGGTCCGACTTTGATCCGACTTCAATGATAGTCAATGGGCTGAAGTCGGATCAAAGTCGGACCAAAGTAGTACAGGGAGCATCTTCAAAGTCGGACCGACATGTGTCGGACCAGTTAAGACGGCTCCCATAGGGAAACATTGATTTTCACACGTCATGCGACATGAGCTCCCAATGTCAGCGCGTTTGTCGGACCAGTGTGAACCAGGCCTAAAGGAAAATACACTCACCGGCCACTTTATTAGGTACACCTGTTCAATTGCTTGGTAACACAAATTGCTAATCAGCCAATCACATGGCAGAAACTCAATGCATTTAAGCATCTAGACGTTGTGAAGATGACTTGCTGAAGTTCAAACCGAGCATCAGAATGGGGAAGAAAAAGGATTTAAGTGACTTTGAACGTGGCATAATTGTTGGTGTCAGATGGACTGGTCAGAGTATTTCAAAAACTGCTGATCTCCTGGGATTTTCACACACAACCATCTCTAGGGTTTACAGAGAATGGCCCGAAAAAGAGAAAATATCCAGTGAGCGGCAGTTGTGTGGATGAAAATGCCTCGATGTCAGAAGTCAGAGGAGAATGGGCAGACTGGTTTGAGATGATAGAAAAGCATCAGTAACTCAAATAACCACTCGTTACATCCAAGGTATGCAGAATACCATCTCTGAACACACAACACATCGAACCTTGAAGCAGATGGGCTACAGCAGCAGAAGACCACATCGGGTCCCACTCCTGTCAGCTAAGAACATGAAACTGAGGCTACAATTCACACAGGCTCACCAAATCTGGATAATAGATTGGAAAAACGTTGCCTGGTCTGATGTCTCGATTTCAGATGGTAGGTCAGAATTTTGCATAAACAACATGAGAGCATGGATCCATCCTGCCTTGTATCTATGGTTCAGGCTGGTGGTGGTGGTGGTGTAATGGTGTGGGGGATATTTTCTTGGCACACTTTGGGCCCCTTAGTACCAATTGAGCAACATTTAAATGCTACCTGAGTATTGTTGCTGACCATGTCCATTACTTTATGACTACAGTGTACCCATCTTCTGCTGGCTCCTTCCAGCAGGATAATGCACCATGTCACAAAGCCCAAATCATCTCTCCACTGGTTTCGTGAACATGACAATGAGGTCACTGTACTCCATTGGCCTCCACAGTCACCAGATCTCAATCCAATAGAGCCTCTTTGGAATGTGGTGGAACAGGAGATTTGTATCCTGTATGTGCAGAAAAACAAATCTGCAGCAACTGTGTGATGGTATCATGTCAATACAATATGGATCAAAATGTTTCCAACACCTTGTTTGAATCTATGCCATGAAGAATGAAGGCAAAAGGGGGTCCAACCCGGTACTAGCGAGGTGTACCTAATAATAAAGTGGCCAGGGAGCGTATGTGTGTGTTTGTACCTATTGCTGCAAGGCTTTTCATCCTTATAACGTGAGTTCCACACCGAGATAATGCCGCAATCTACAACAGAACAATAATTTTTTTACCAGAACACGTTGGGAAGACCAGATATAAAAATACTGAAAAAAAATTCTCCTTAAAACCTGACGGCCTCTTTGAGGATCAGAGTTTTACACAGCCTGTAGGGATGACCAGGGTAATTTCTTTTTGTTCCTGAACATTGGGACCCACGCAGTTTCCCTTTCAATCGGTCAAGCTGCCGCTTCCACGCACACCATTACCGATTAAACATTATTGTATTGACTGGATTGCTCTGCCAAATTGGTCTGTTAATTCATTTCGCTTCTAACTGAAACATTTTAATACGCTATCAGCCAAGCTGTCAATTTACACAGCACCAGGGCAGGAAAGTCATTTAGACCTAATCTCCCAATTATTGGCCAATGAAAGATTACCCCTGAGCTTTCTGCCTCATTGTTATGCATGTACCCATTGTCCAGTCATCTGACGCATGTTGTTTTGCAGGGAGATGGTGCAACCATAACCTAACCTAATGCCCAACTCCAGGCAACTAAAAAATGACAAGGGTTAATTGTTAATTTTGGTCCAGGACAGGGGTGTCAAACTCAATTTAATCTAGGGACGCATCAGTAGTATGGGTAACCTCAAAGGGCCGGTTGTCTCTGGGGTGCGCTATATACAGAGTGCAGGGCTTAGGGGTGCGCTACATACAGAGTGCAGCATTCAGGAGTGCTTTAAGTACAAAGTGAAGAGTTCAGGATTACGCTATGAACAGAATGCAGAGTTCAGGGGTGCATTACGTTTAGGGTTCAGGGGTGCACTATGTACAGAGCGGAGTTCCAAGGGTGCAGAGTTCAGGGGTGTGTTGTGTACAGAGTGCAGGGTTCAGGGGTGCGCTATGCACAGAGTGAAGGGTTCAGGGTTCATTATGTACAGAGCGCAGTTCAAAGCGTGCCCCATGCACAGAGTGCAGAGTTTAGGAGTCTGCTGTGTACAGAGTGCAGTGTTTAGGGGTGTGCTGTGTACAAAGTGCAGGGTTCAGGAGTGCGTTATGTACAGAGTTCAGGCATAAGCTACGTACAGAGTTCACCGGTGCTCTCTGTACAGAGTGCAGGATTTAGGGGTGTGCTATGCACAGTGTGAAACCACAACAGTCCACCGTCTCTGAAATCTAGAGAATGTAGCCCAGTTAGAGACCTAACCTATCTTCTCTAAGGTTAAGTATTACAGTTTGTTTCAGTTTTGACTCCATACACGCTTATTTTTAAGCTCCTAGCAGCTACTTATGAGCATTTTTTTCTGCCCCTAGAAGAAAATAGTGTTATCCTATGTGTCCATGCACACTATTGTAGGCTAGATGCGTTTATCTTTAGCTTCCAGGAGCAGATAAAAATGCATTTTTTTGCATTTATGCGAGCGATTCGCCAGCAGAAATAAAAGGTTATACGCTCAGAAAATTCAAGCCGGCTGCCGCATCCTTAACAATGGATGACTCCTCAGCTGTCAGCAGGGTTCCAGCTGAGTGTAAACAACAGAACTGGCAATTAAAATGTATGGGGAACCCCACACCAAAATCTAAAAAAAGTGATACCAGGCCACATGCCTTCAACATGTTGATGGGGACAAGGGCCTCTTCCCCACAACCTTTGCTGGTGGCTGTGGGGGTCTGCAGGTGGGGGGCTTATCAGAATCTAGAAGCCCCCTTTAACAAGGGGCCCCCATATTCAAGCCCCCCCATGCGAATGAGTATGGGGTACATTAGAGGTCGACCGATATGGGTTTTTCTCTGGCCGATGCCGATATTTAGAAATCGCTGCGGCCGATGGCCGATATATGATGACGATTTTTTTGGGCCGATATGTTAGGCCGATTTTTTTAGATTTTATGAGATGAAGGGGAAAAAAAATAAACTAACAGTTGGACCCCTTTCACACTGGGGCGTTTTTCAGGCACTTTTGGGCTAAAAATAGCACCTGTAAAAATGGCTGCAAAACAGCTCCCCTGCAGTCTCAGTGTGAAAGCCTGAGTGCTTTCACACTGAGACGGTGCGCTGGCAGGACGTTAAAAAAAAGTCCTGCAAGCAGCATCTTTGGAGCGGTGTATACCGCTCCTCCACCACTACTGCCCATTGAAATGAATGGGCACTGCTGCCGAAGCGCCTGCAAAGCGCTTCTGCAGCGGTGCTACACGGGCGCATTTAACCTCTTCATCGGCCGCTAGCTGGGTTACAAGCGCCCCGCTAGCAGCCGAATATCGCCACTAAAAGGATGGTAAAGCGCAGCTAAAACTAGCTGCATTTTACCGCCAACGCCTGCCCGCTCCAGTGTGAAAGCAGCGGAGTTCCGCCAAAAAAAAAAATATATATTAAAAGTCAGCAGCTACAAATACTGCAGCTGCTGACTTTTAATATATGGACACTTACCTGTCCTGGGCGCCCGCGATGTCGGCACCCGAAGCTGATCTCTCTCTCGGCTCTCGCGTGCCGCCGCCGCCATCTTCGGTAAGGGAATCAGGGAGCAGGCACAAAAACAGGTAATCAAAACTTTGACGAAAAAAATACATTTTTTAGTTTTATTTAATATTCATTGAAGTGTATTTTTTCCCAAAAAAATGCGTTTGAAAGACCGCTGCGCAAATACGTGTGACATAAAATATTGCAACAACTGCCATTTTATTCCCTAGGGTCTCTGCTAAAAAAAATATATAATGTTTGGGGGTTCCAAGTGATTTTCTAGCAGAAAATACAGGATTTTTACTCGTAAGCTACAAGTGTCAGAAAAGATTTAGCCTTTAAATGGTTAAACTGAGAACTTCTACACATGGAGTTCAGTTCATTGATAAGAGATACAATGTTTCTTCTTTTCTCTCACTTGGCAGGCTGCCCAGAGATGAGTCACTCCACCTCCACAGGAAACTTCAGGCAACTTGCATTGACTTCTATGAAAGATGTTATTTGCAAGCCGCGCTGAAGTTTTTTTTTTTTTCTTTATATCGGCTTTTGTTTTCAGAATAAATCGGCCGATGCCGATTAATTAAAAAGTGCGAAAAATCGGCCGATATATCGCCCGACCGATATTTCGGTCGACCTCTAGGGTACATTGTACCTCTGCTTATTCGTCCAAAGTAGGCCCAGTAGTGTTTAGATTTTGTCCTGCCCTAGGCCTGACTAAACTCGTTCACCCCCCCAATTTAAATATGACCCACCCCTTCCTGTCTAGGCCACACCCCTTTGTTTAAGACCTGCCCTGGAATTTTCAAGTGGGGACACTAGTTCTGAGGGCCTGCGGGGGGGGGGGGGGAGGCACTGGATTCCCTTAATTTGCATAGATTTCCTCTCACTTCCTGTTTGGCTATGGAGCAGGACATGAAGGGAAATCTCTGCAATGGGACAGGGATGGTAAAAAATAAACTGACAGGGGCTATAACCCTCCCTTACTCTATGAAAAATGGAAAAAAAAAATGTTGCCTATAGTTCTACTTAAAGCACAAATTTCTGATAATTTTATGAAGAGGACTAAGAAGATATAACCATGCCAATGGTGCAGCAGAAAACATATAGCACAGTGAGGAAGGTTTGTGGTCCAGGATGATAGGACAGTCAAAATTAGAAGCAGCTTGCGTTACACCAACAGTGTAGCGCAAGCCGGCGGGGACTCTTTCCGTGCTGCCTCCCTGCAAAGTGCTGCTCTAGGCCTGGGCCTTGTTGGCCTAGGCCAGGATACAGCGTTAAGTAGGCCACGGGCTGGCCTGCAAGGATCCTACCACAGGAGGCAGTTGGAAGAAAGCTTTCCGGAGAGATAGTGGGAACAAAGAAGGACAGTGTGAGTAGATCAGCATGATGCAGGGACAGAAAGGGGGAGAGACTGCAACATGTAACAGGTCTCTCTTGAAGGCAGCGGTATGCTTAAGTCTTCAGCCTTGCCCTGGGAGATCTCTAGTATATGTGACAGCAGGAAGGTAAAGTCACCTGGTTGCATCCAGGGGGGTAGATATATTTCGCCCAGATTCAGGCTTTACGCCGATTTATACAACTAGGTGGAGAGTTGTATAAGGCTAGTGGGCTCATTGATGACTCATACCTCTAGGGAGAGGGCTGGGCGTCGTGCAGACAGGGAGTTGATGAGGCCAGCTGAAGCTTGTCAGCTCATTTAGGCCTCTATAAAAAACTCCCAGATTCATTAGATGTTAGCTCATGCCTGGAAGCAGACCTGTGTGGACTGTCTAGGGAGAGTGAACCCCTGTGCGGTGAGAGAAAGCCTGTGTGGCTATATTTTGCTTGGACATTTAAAACCAGGGACTAGGACAGCACTAGGCTGATCCCAGTCGTTAGTTAGGAAACCTGTAAGTTTAGTCAGAGGTCAAGTTGACCAGGATTTATTTTGTTTATGTTTTTTTTGCCTTGCTGTGTTTTTGTCACTGTAAATAGAAAATAAACCGCACCTTTTTGATTTTGAAAACCACAACCTCCGTCTGCTGGGCCTGTTTTTGGGTGGGGAGCCCATCCCGGGGGTCACACATACCCGCTGCCGAGCTAACCCCCTCACAGTTGGTGGAGAATGCAGGCAGTTTTTTTTTAAGCCAGCATGGAGGAGATACTGAAACAGCTGGCTCTAGCAAATGCCAATCAACAGCAGACAAATGCAGGTTTGCAAAGGAGCCTTGCAGCCCAGCAGCAAGCTCATCAACAGAGCCTTGCAACTTTACAACAGAGTCTGGAGGCTCAGCAACAAGCCCAACAGCAATCTGAGGCCCGCTTCATAGACCTGTTGCAGAAGCAAGAGCAGAGACTACAACAACAGATGGAAGCAGTAATGCAGCAACGTCCGCAGACCAGTGAGGAAAGCCGTCCCACTAATACCGCGTCCTTTGGGGTGAGTCGTTTATTGACAAAAATGACTGGAGAGGATGATCCAGAGGTATTTTTGACCACATTTGAAAGGACCGCTGAAAGAGAAAAGTGGCCTGAGGAGCAGTGGGCTGGACTAGTGGCTCCTCTGTTAACTGGTGAATCGCAGAAAGCTTACTATGACCTAGAGCCTAACCAAGCAAAAGACTATGTGATGCTAAAAGCTGAAATATTGGCAAGGCTGGGTGTCACCCTGGCTGTCCGGGCTCAGCGTGTGCATAACTGGACTTTCCAGCTTGGAAAACCCCCCAGGTCTCAAATGTATGATCTCATTCACCTGAGCAGAAAGTGGCTACAGCCAGAGACTTTGTCCGCACCAAAGATTGTGGAACGTGTTGTAATGGATCGGTTTTTGAGAGCTCTTCCTACTGCCATCCAAAAGTGGGTAAGCCATGGAGACCCAGAGACGGCCGATGGTCTTGTGGATCGTGTGGAGAAATACTTGGCTACAGAGAACCTGACGGCCTCTTCCAGAGACACTCGGACTTTCCACCCTAAGACCAGACCATCCCCAGGGGCGGATAAGATGATTCCAAGGGGTAAGGGTGGAGAGAGTGAGAGGGTGGGAGCTCTACCCCAAGTTTGGCGAGAACAGCCTGGGAAATCAGCGGCTCAAGAGGCGGCAAGAAGGATCGTTTGCTACCGCTGCCGGCAAGCGGGACATATTGCAGCAAATTGCCCGGTTTTGGAGGAACCCATGCAGTGTGACTTTCTGACGGGCAGACGTCAGTCGCTGTGTGCGACAGTCGCATGCACTGCCATTCGGGGAACTGAGAAACATTTATGCAAAATGTGTATTAATGGTAGAATTGTTGTGGTATTGCTGGATTCAGGTAGCCTTGTGACCCTGATAAAGGCTGAGTTAGTTAAAACAGAGGTCTCTGGGAATAGCAAGGTAGCCGTTATTTGTGTGCATGGGGACACCCGAGAGTATCCAGTGACTACAGTGTGTTTCGAGACCCCCAAAGGTACCCTCTCTCATCCAGTGGGCTTAGTATCTCAGTTACCGCATGACGCCATTGTGGGAAGGGATTTTCCGAAGTTCTGGGAACTGTGGGATGATCCTGAGCCCCCCACTGGTGCCCCTATGTACCAGGAATGTGATAGCCAGAACTCCCCTGAGAGTGGTGAGGACTCTCCGGAATTTCCCTTGTCAGTATTGGCAGGGGAGACTCAAGAAACTGGAGAGGAGCCCACCTCCTCAGACGAAAACCTACCGTCTGTGGAGTTTTCTGATCTTGAGGTTCACAGGGAAAACTTTGCCACAGAACAGTTGAAAGACCCCGCCCTAATAAAGGCACGGGAAAACGTAGTGAAAATAGATGGTGAGTTAGTGAACCCAGATAATACCGGCACTTACCCATACTTCAGCGTAGAGAAGGACCTACTGTATCGGGTGGCAAAAAGGGCAGAAGAAACCGTTGAGCAGCTTGTGGTGCCCAAACCTTACAGGAAGTTGGTGTTGGAGTTGGCCCATGGGCACATTCTTGGAGGTCATCTGGGGACAGAGAAAACCCGAGAGAGGGTATTACAGAGATTCTATTGGCCTGGGGTGATGAAGGACATAGAAAATTATTGTTCCTCCTGCCCTGTGTGTCAGAGGTCGGCCCCGATGCCACATTTCCATAGCCCGCTGGTCCCTCTACCCATCATTGAGGTCCCGTTTGAGAGAATCGCAATGGATTTGGTAGGTCCTATAATCAAGTCCGCTAGGGGGCACCAGTACATATTAGTTATAATGGACTATGCCACCCGTTATCCAGAAGCGATCCCTCTCCGAAATACCTCGGCCAAAACCATAGCCAAAGAGCTATCTCTTGTGTTTAGCCGGGTGGGTATTTGTAAAGAACTGCTTACGGACCAAGGTACACCCTTTATGTCCCGGGTTATGAAAGAGCTGTGTAAATTGTTCAAAGTGACGCAATTGCGTACATCTGTGTATCACCCCCAAACCGATGGGCTGGTTGAAAGATTCAACAAAACCCTAAAACAAATGTTGAAGAAAGTGGTGGATAGAGATGGAAGGGATTGGGACTGTTTACTTCCTTATTTGATGTTTGCTATTAGGGAGGTGCCCCAATCCTCTACGGGATTCTCCCCCTTTGAGTTACTGTATGGGAGACACCCAAGAGGGCTGTTGGATATTGCCAAGGAAACTTGGGAAAGTGAGAGTTCTCCCCACAGGAGTGTGATTGAGCATGTCGCCCTGATGCAAGATCGAATTGCACAGGTAATGCCCATCGTGAAGGAACATTTGGCCCAAGCGCAGTTGGCACAGCAGAGAGTGTACAACCGTGGAGCCAAGACCCGTACCTTTTCCCCGGGGGATAGGATATTGGTACTTGTCCCTACGGTTGAAAGTAAATTCCTTGCCAAATGGCAAGGCCCCTACGAGATAATGGAAAAAGTGAGCGAAGTGAATTACAAGGTCAGACAACCAGGAAGGCGAAAGCCCGAACAGATCTATCACGTTAATCTGTTGAAAGCCTGGAGGGATAGAGAGTCCCTAGTCGCAGACACTTGGTCACCAGCTCAAACTGGTTGCGTGATTCCTGAGGTTGGAATCGCAGCCACCTTGTCACAACCCCAACAACAGGAGGTTAAGGAGTTTGTGCTTCGCAACAAGGAGGTATTCTCTGAGCTGCCGGGACAAACATCTGGGGTAGAGCATGACATTATTACCCCGCCCGGTGAAAGGGTGAAGTTAAAACCCTATCGGATCCCAGAGGCCCGACGGGAGGCAATACGGGAGGAAGTACAGAAAATGCTGAACTTAGGGGTGATAGAGGAGTCCCAAAGTGATTGGTCTAGTCCCATTGTGTTGGTGCCTAAACCGGATGGGAGCTGGCGATTTTGTAACGATTTTCGTCAGTTGAACAAAGTTACAAAATTCGACACCTACCCCATGCCACGTATAGATGAGTTGATCGACCGGCTGGGAACAGCCCGATACATGACGACTCTTGACCTCACAAAAGGGTATTGGCAAATCCCCCTGGCCAAGTCGGCCAAAGAGAAAACCGCATTTGTAACCCCAGACGGGGCGTTCCAATATAAAAGAATGCCGTTCGGGTTACAGAATGCGCCGGCCACATTCCAGCGGAAAATGGACCAGATGCTGAGGCCCCATCGGAAGTATGCTGCGGCTTACCTGGATGACATAATTGTCCATAGCACAGATTGGGCCTCACATCTGCCAAAAGTGCAAGCAGTCCTGGACTCTGTTCGGGAAGCAGGGTTTACGGCTAACCCCAAGAAGTGTACCATTGGGCAGGAGGAGGCCAAATATCTTGGGTACACCATTGGGAGGGGAGTAATAAAACCCCAACTCAACAAAGTCGAGGCCATCCAGAGTTGGCCACGTCCCAACAGCAAGAAGCAGGTACGAGCCTTTCTGGGAATCGCTGGGTATTATCGGCGATTCATTCCCCACTTTGCTTCTAAGGCTGTGCCCCTAACCAACCTGACGAAGGGGAAAGGGTCGGTCATGATTAAATGGACCCCCGAGGCTGAGGCAGCATTCCAGTTCTTGAAACAAGCCTTATGTAGCCAGCCAGTGTTGTACTCACCCGACTTCTCTAGAGACTTTGTCGTACAAAGTGATGCGTCAGATGTGGGGTTAGGAGCAGTATTGTCCCAGGTCTGGAACGGGGAAGAGCACCCAGTCATTTACCTCAGCAGGAAGTTGAAGTCCCATGAGGTAAATTACGCCACCGTTGAAAAGGAGTGTTTAGCGGTGAAGTGGGCTCTAGATTCCCTTCGGTACTACCTGCTAGGTAGGCACTTTGACATGATTACGGATCACGCTCCGTTAAAGTGGATGGCTCAAAACAAGGAAACAAATAGAAGAGTGAATAGGTGGTTCCTGGCCCTCCAGGAATTCAACTTCACAGTAAAGCATCGCCCTGGCGTTCAAATGGGGAATGTGGATGCTTTGTCTCGAGTACATGAATGCCTGATTGCTGGTGTTCCAACCCCGAGGTTAAAACAAGAGGGGGGGGGTATGTGACAGCAGGAAGGTAAAGTCACCTGGTTGCATCCAGGGGGGTAGATATATTTCGCCCAGATTCAGGCTTTACGCCGATTTATACAACTAGGTGGAGAGTTGTATAAGGCTAGTGGGCTCATTGATGACTCATACCTCTAGGGAGAGGGCTGGGCGTCGTGCAGACAGGGAGTTGATGAGGCCAGCTGAAGCTTGTCAGCTCATTTAGGCCTCTATAAAAAACTCCCAGATTCATTAGATGTTAGCTCATGCCTGGAAGCAGACCTGTGTGGACTGTCTAGGGAGAGTGAACCCCTGTGCGGTGAGAGAAAGCCTGTGTGGCTATATTTTGCTTGGACATTTAAAACCAGGGACTAGGACAGCACTAGGCTGATCCCAGTCGTTAGTTAGGAAACCTGTAAGTTTAGTCAGAGGTCAAGTTGACCAGGATTTATTTTGTTTATGTTTTTTTTGCCTTGCTGTGTTTTTGTCACTGTAAATAGAAAATAAACCGCACCTTTTTGATTTTGAAAACCACAACCTCCGTCTGCTGGGCCTGTTTTTGGGTGGGGAGCCCATCCCGGGGGTCACACATACCCGCTGCCGAGCTAACCCCCTCACATATGTCAGTCCGGAAGACTGGTGGAGGAGCGCAAGGTCTCTAACATACACAAGCTCTGTGATGTCATCATGGAGGAGTGGAAGAGGACTCCAGGGGAAACCTGTGAAGCTCTGGTGAACTCCATGCCCAAGAGGGTTAAGGCAGTGCTGGAAAATAATGGTGGCCACACAAAATATTGACACTTTGGGCCCAATTTGGACATTTTCACTTAGGAGTGTACTCACTTTTGTTGCCAGCGGTTTAGACATTAATGGCTGTGTGTTGAGTTATTTTGAGGGGACAGCAAATTTACACGGTTATACAAGCTGAACACTCACTACTTTACATTGTAGAAAAGTGTCTTTTCTTCAGTGTTGTCACATGAAAAGATATAATAAAATATTTACAAAAATGTGAGGGGTGTACTTACTATTGTTAGATACTGTGTGTGCCTGGCTGTGCAGCAGTGGGGAACTCTGGCATTTGCAACTTACACGGGGGTAGTGCTACATGTATTTGTAAAAAAAATGCATCTAATCTTTACACTAACTTAGCTGGACACATGTTTATTGTCAAGTAAAATGTGCTAAATTAAAGTATAACTCCAGCCAGACCAATTTAATATAGCATGGGGAAGGATTAGAACCTCTGGCACCTTTTTATTGCGGCCCTGGTGAACTTCACCCTCATTTCCTGTTGTGTCAGAGTTTTTCACACGGGTGATCCGATTGGGTCTGCCTGTCAGTTTTTTAGGCGGACCTGATCAGACTCTCCAGTCTCTTTTATAGAGCGGTGGATGTCAGCGGGCACATGTCCGCTGACGCCTGCCAAAAACAGTCAGATGGGGGACCTATATATTATGGTGGATCGGATGGCATCAGATGGAAACGGACTGGCGGTCTGTTTTAATCCGATAGCCCCATAGACAAGAGTGGGCTGTGTCTGTGTCTGCTCTGCATAGCGGAGCAGACACGGACCTATCATCCGCCTGCTCAGTGGGGATCAGCGGAGAGATCCCCCCCCCCCCTGACCAAGCGGATCCTGCTTCATGAAGGCGCCCGTGTGAAAGGGTTCTAAGTTCGTTTTTGGCTGAACTTCATGTTCCTCTGCACCCCTGCGGAAATTTTAAATCAGGGAAAAAGCAGAGAGCAGGTATGACCGTTCTTTCAGTCTCCGGCCATATCCTCTCAGGGTCAACTTTTCAGATCAAATTCTGACCATCTCAGGAGCAGATCAGGTCATTCGGGGGGCACAGTGATGGTTTTGTTTCGCACACAGCATTGAGAACTGTAATGGAAGTAAAGAACATTTCCTAAGAGGCAGCTTTGCTTATTGATTTTAGCTGTTGAATCAACAAGCATAACATAAGGTGTCAATCACATTGTCTCACCGTAGAAAAGCCACAGCTTCCTCTCTATTAGTGTCATTGTGAGAGCAGGCAATGTCACTTCCTGTAAAAAGCTATTACTTGCTGTGTTGTTTTCCATTATATTATATGCATTCAGATTATCACTCATTTTTCCAATAAAAGGTTTAAAGAAAAATTCCAGGCATTGCCATGTTATTCATATTTACATTGGTTCACATTGGACCAAATTAACTATGTATATACCATACGTGGCCAATGCCCCTGGAAGCTGGAAATCAATGAAGTAGACTCCGATACTCCAGTGATCTCCATTTGCTCCTGGGTCCTATGCTGAGCAGCTGGATTTGGAGGAGAATCAGGAAGAAAATAGTGAATATTAATTCACTATTGTCACACAACTGGGTGGGTCCAGGGCGCAGTGCTCTGTGCCCCGAGCCCACCCTTTCTTGAAGCCAATTAGAGCCCCCAGCTCTAATCATGTGCTTAAAAAAAAATCGCCATTGAAATTCATGTATCCGGCGCCCTGCGTGTAGATTAGGGGCCGGGCGCATAAATTAGTGGGGTGCCCCTTATGGACGGGCCGCCACTGCGTACCATTAAAATGCAAACAGCAAAATGACATACACACAGTCCATGGACAGCCAGTAGCCAGACAGTAGACAGCATACTGGCTGTCCTTGGACTATGTGTATGACTTTTTTCTGTTTGTATTTTAATGGTATGATTTAATAAAAAAGCTGTTTTAATCCTGGAGTGCCACCACTTTCACCTTTCTATTTTAATCGGTTGGCTGTGGACCAGGCAGTCACCCAGACTTTCACAGCAGCTGTGGATCTCTTTGCAGGCTGCCTTTGAGCGGTGTGTACTCCATGTGCTTTTAAGACAACCAGAGATTCTGTCACTCTTAAGGCGTCAGCATACCAAAACATTGTGGACAATTTCATGTTCCCATTTTTGGGGGAACAGTTTGGGGATGGCCCGTTCTGTCAAAGCCAGGTCCATAAAGACATGGTAGAGCGAGTTTGGGGTGGAGGAACTTGACTGGCCTGCACAGAGTCCTGACCTCAACCTGATAGAACACCTTTGGGATGAATTAGAGTAGAGACTGCGAGCCAGGCCTTCTCATCCAACATCAGTGCCTGACCTCACAAATGCGCTGCTGGAAGAATTGTCAAACATTCCCATAGACACACTCCTAAACCTTGTGGACAGCATTCCCAGAAGAGTTGAAGCTGTTATAGCTGCAAAGGGTGGGCCAACTCAATATTGAACCCTACGGACTAAGACTGGGATGACATTAACCACTTCAGCCCCGGACCATTTGGCTGCCCAAAGACCAAAGCACTTTTTGCGATTCGGCACTGCGTCGCTTTAACTGACAATTGCGCGGTCGTGCGACATGGCTCCCAAACAAAATTTACGTCTTTTTTTTCTCACAAATAGAGCTTTCTTTTGGTGGTATTTCATCACCTCTGCGGTTTTTATTTTTTGCGTTATAAACAAAAATAGAGCGACAATTTTGAAAAAAAAACAATATTTTTTTACTATTTGCTATAATAAATATCCCCAAAAAATATATAAAAAAAACTAATTTTTTCCTCAGTTTAGGCCGATACGTATTCTTCTACATATTTTTGATAAAAAAAATTGCAATAAGCGTTTATTGATTGGTTTGTGCAAAAGTTATAGTGTCTACAAAATAGGGGATAGTTTTATGGCATTTTTATTAATATTTTTTTTTACTGGTAATGGCAGTGATCAGCAATTTTTATCGTGACTGCGACATTATGGCAGATACATCAGACACTTTTGGCGCTATTTTGGGACCATTCACATTTATACAGCGATAATTGCTATAAAAATGCACTTATTACTGTGTAAATGTGACTGGCAGTAAAGGGGTTCACCACTAGGGGGCTAGGAAGGGGTTAAGTGTGTCCTAGGGAGTGATTCTATCTGTCAATCTATCTGTCTATCAAATTTAAAGGGAAGTATATATACGCCCATTTGCCAGTCCGTGCCATTCTGCCAACGTAAATGTTTGTGTGGCGGTCAGCAAGTGGTTAAAGTTCATGTGCATGTAAAGGCAGCTGTCCCAATACTTTTGGAAATATAGTGTATTATAGTTTTTAAACATTTATGAAGCTCTGACATATTTCACAGTGCTGTACAGAGAACATTGAAGAGCTTACATTCTAATGCCACACAATAGTCACACAGAGCAGATGGTGTCATTGGTCAGTTATTGATGGAATTGTTGGTATAGCAACAGGAGAGAGAGCTCCGATGTCGGTGAGCAGCGCCGCTGATAAGGCAGTACAGCTGGACTTCTTGTATGGGACCCCATCAAATCAACAGTACTGGCTTGCGGTAAAACCAATCTCCATGTGGCTCCCTCTGCAGAGCAGAGGTCTTCTCCTTTCCTCCCCCCCTGCCAGCTTTCAGCTGCTGCAGGGGAAGTTACAGAGGGGTTTGGCCTAATTATCTGCCCCCTGCTCTGGTCACCCTCCACCCTTCTCGCTGCTCCAATCCTCCTGTGGGCCCCCCCCCCCGACGTGCTTCCGGCTTCTCCTCTTCCTCTCATTGGCCGCAGCTGCTATGGGGCACAGGAGGATCGGAGAGCAGGGGAAGGGGGCAGTAAATATATCATATTTGCTGCCCCCTTCCTTTCCTGAATGAATACAGTGAATGATCTGTACCAATCGCTGCTGTGATAATTCATAACTAAAGCATAGTAAACTGTGTTTACTATTGTGATTGAACAGGGAGCCTCGATACAGAAAATTTCCCGTTCATTGATCTCCATTGCATTAACAAAAAAAAATTAAAGTAATATTAAATTCTCGTTTTTCATTTTTTTTAAAAACAACAAACGTGTTATACCTACCTGCTCTGTGCAGTGATTTTGCGCAGAGCAGCCCAGATCCTCCTCTTCTCGGGTCCCACGTCGGCACGTCCCACTTCTTGTGTCCCGCTGCCGAATGCCCCCACAGCAAGCTGCTTGTTATGGGGGCACCCGAGCTGAGCCGCTGCTCTGTGTGTCCATTCAGATGCAGAGCGGCGGCTTGATCCCACACCCTCCGTCTCATGATTGATTCACTGGCTGCGATTGACAGCATCGGGAGCCAATGGCTCCTGCTGCTGCCAAATGCCAATCAGGAGTGCGAGCCCCCGGAGAGGCAAGGCTCTCCTGGACATCGCTGGATTGAGAGGCGGCTCAGGTAGGTATTAGGGGGGCTGCTGCACACAAAGTTTTTTACCTTCATGCATTAAATGCATGAAGGTAAAAAACCTTGTGCCTTTACAACCACTTTAAGGGCTTATTCAAATGTGCTTTGCCTTCTGAAGAGTGATTCACCTTTGAACTCATTTTACTGTTTTAACTCCTTCAACCCCAAATCAGCATGCAGCAGCCATGTGCATTGCACGTGGTTGCAGGGCGATTGAATCACGGCTGTGGCACGTGTACACCCAGGGCCGCCAGGGCTGCCGCGAATTGAGAAGCGGGGGGTGCTGCCGCTGCAAATTGTTGAGGTCAGGGGGGCTTTGGGTGCTGACGAACAAGAAAAAAAACAAAAGAACAAAAAAAAAAGGGGGGGGTTGCCATCCGGGGCCTCTGGGGACCTCTGGGCCCCTTACAAAAAAAAAAAAAACGAATAAAATAAAAAAGAAATAATATTTTTTTTTATTAAAAAAAAGGGGGGGTTTCCATTTGGGGCCCTGGGGACATCTGGGCCCCTTACAAAAAAAAAAATTATAAAAAAAAAAAGAAAAAAGGGGGGGTTGCCATCCGGGCCCCTGGGGACCTCCGGGCCCCTTACATGTGTACTGCCTTTACCCCCCTGATGGCGGCCCTGTGTACACCCTAGCTGCTGCCTCGGCAGCTGAGGATGGTACTGTAGCTGTTGGGAGAGCTAAAAGTGCAGCTGTGGGGCCTAAGGCCTCATTCACACAGGTACTCTGGGTGTGTGAATGAGTGGTTTGTTCATGTGGTTGGTGCCATCTTTTAGTCTATAGGGAGGCAGCGGCTGTACAAACACAGCAGCAGATCCTACAGCAATTTGACAGATGTGGGTGAGTGGCCCCGAAAGCACGCTGTCTGTGTTTCAGGCCACACATCTGCACCCACACACCTGTCAAATTAGGACCTGTCGCTGTGCTAATGCAGCCGCTGCATCCCCATAGCATAACATAGGCTGCCTGTACACAGCTCCAGGTGCCTCCAGCCACATAAAGAAACCGCTGATTCATACTGTACAGGCTCCCATGTCCATGTGAATGAACCCCAACACCTCATTCACACACTCAGCTTTATTTATTAAAGCGCTATTAAATCCAAACCAAAAATGTAATCTATTACAGCTTACCAACCATTAAAACTGGTGGTTGCATTTGCTTTCTTTTTTTAGGCTTTTTTCCTTATTTTCACCTGGTAATCTGGCCAGTAACACACCTCCTGTATTACAATGCCACACTCTGGATAAATGAGCACAGGGGGCACCTATGGACAGGAGCATTGTCAACCTTGGGTGAGGGAGTGTGTTATATGTGCTAGCAGATTTAAATACACTAACAAACTGAAGCCAAACTCCAGCTCACACTACAGTTACACAAGCAGTTATAACTGTTTTAGTTTCTTTTGGGATAAAGGTTTTACATGAATAAATAAAAGCTACTCATTGTAAGTACCCCTGACAGTGATAAAGGGTTTGTCTCATCTCTGTAACTGATACGCCTGCAGGACAGCTTGTTCTTTTGAAAAACATTAGACTTACTGGCCAGATCACCAGATGAAAGTAGAAGAAAGAAAGCCTAAAAAAAAAAAAAAAAATTTCAGCCATCACATCTCAAGCCTCGTACACACGGCCGGGAATCCCGTCAGAAAAAAAAACTCGGTTTTCCTGACGGGATTCCTGGCAAGCTTTCCTTGCCAAACCGTGCATACAGACGGCCATTCAAAAGAACCGCCATTCTTTTGAATGGCAAGAACGCGGTGATGTCATCGACTACGACGAGCCTGCGCTCATCACATTCGATGCCGTCACCACCATCTTGCTACACCCTACACTACCCTTGTATGCTACCGCGCATGCGTCAAAGTCTTTTCGAGCATGCGCAGGTTTACCTGGGGACAGGCAAGCATACACACTCACGGTTTTCTCGGCAGGAAACAATCTGCCGAGAATCCCGACGAGAAAATAGAGAGCAGGTTCTCTATTTTTCTCGTCGGGATTCCCGACAGTTTTCTCGTTGAGAAAGCATACATACGCACGGTTTTCACGGCAAAAAGCTCTCCCAGCAGTTTTCTTGCCGAGAAAACCGTGTGTGTACGAGGCTTCAGAATTGGTAAGCTGCAATATAATAAATGTTCTTGTGCTTAAGGGTTTAATACCACTTTAACTTAAAGTGATTGTAAACCCTCTGTGACCATTTTTACCTACAGGTAAGCCTAGATTAAGGTTTACCTGTAGGTGTTTGCAATATCTTCTAGACCTACACGGTTTAGGAGATATTTGCAAATAAGAATGCACTGATGTCTACGGTGCATGCGCGCCGTAGACAATGGTGCCGTTCTTTGAATAGGATTGTGCCGGAACGGCGCGCATGCGCGGGAGTGACGTCATCTCGGCTCCGGCCAGTCACAGTGCCGGAGCTGTGATACCCGGAAGGCACTCGTAGGAGACATGGCGGCATTGGAGGAGGGGAATGAGGAGCACTTCGAGGGCTTCGATCTCAGGTAAGTCATTCATAATGAGCTAGTATGTTTTTCTTTTTTTTGAGGGTTTACTTCCATTTCAATACAGTTTTATCTTTTTAGATTTAGCAGGAATTTTGTAGGTTATGTTGTGTTTGTGTGCGCTAATAATGATTTTATTTTAGCCAAAATATTGTTATGATATAATATTGGGGGGGTGGAGCCCTGTCAAGTAGGCTGTATGGGGTGCCCTGATTTCTAACACATGTCAGTGAGTAAAGCCCAGAATAAAATATATTGAAAAATAGTGATATACTGAAAGTGAAACAATACAAGGAAAGCAAATCTGTGTGGTTAAACATAGTGCTGATTCTCTATCACCGTCACCACCGGCATAGGTTGAACCACAGGGGGTATCACAGCACCTTGGGTCTCCTCTCTCGGCAGCCGTGCAGTGGGCGTGGTGAACCTGCTGTGCATGCTGAGAGGGGGTACATAAGGGGCAGACGCCATTTGGGATGCGTGGTTGTTCCTGGGGACCCATTGGTCCTGTGTGTGCGCCTCGTGGCCCGTATGGCACGGGGTGCGTGTGTTCTGGTCCCGGGCACCTTTAGCCCGAGGCCGCATCGCTGCTTCTTAGGCCCAGCTCTGCTGGCTGGGGCCTATGTTTCAAGAAGGGATCCCAAAGCTACCCACCTACGGGGAGCCACGGTTTAGGAAAGGAGTCCAGGGGAGGATCAGTCCCAGAGGAGACTAGCGACGGTACTGCTGTCTCGGGAAGAGGCCTGGAAACTCGCCTAAGGAGGGATCCATAATCGGAAGCCTGCAATACACCAATCTGGCATAAAAGGTTCTCTTCATTATTGTCTGGCTGGGAGGTTTGGGACCTTTTAATCCTGTAACAGGGGATTCCTGATAGTATCCATAATACAAAAAGGAAAGATTGCTTCGTGCTGCTTTCCGGTTGCTAGGACCACTAACGGGACTATCCGGGTGAGCAATACCCACTCAGGCTTGAGTGGCGACGAGTGCTGTTTAAGTGTTGCGTGCCTGAACCTTCCCCTGTGTATTTCTCTCTCGTGTCCTACTCTTCCTCTAAAGTTCACTAAGCAAAGATAAAAATAAAGCCTAACTGTTTTGGGTTTTACATGGTGTGGACATTGACTTTTCTGAAGACCTTTCTTACACCCCTGACAACGGAAGCCATGAGGTAATTCGCAGATCCAACAAAATCCAGCAGCTCCCTTAATCTGGGTGTAAGTGCTACACTGAGATGACAATTCAGATTTACCACGGTCAGACTGTTGGCTTATGGTTTGCTGTTCTCTGTAATAGGAACACGCACTCAAAGACACATTGCAGTTCAAATTAAAAATTAAGCTCATATATGCATACAAAGAATACGTGCTCAATAGTCACGTATTTCATCTAGGCATTGTTTTGTGCTCCACTGATTTTTCGTGATCTGGTGACTTTGGAACCCATTTTTCTCACCTGTTTGCGATACAGAAGAGGAATTCCCAAACACACCCACTACAGGCTGCTTGTTGCCTCCCATAGGAAGCCTGGTCTATGTAAAAGTAGTGCTAAGTTTATAAACAGGCACCAATCAAGTTTAAACCTGCATTGGGAATGTGCGTGTGATTGGATGGATCAAGCAACGAGGCAGCGGGAAATTTTTCAGCACAATTCTGTACATAGACCCATCCTCCGTGCATTTAAAGCAGTATTAAACTCAAGAGAAAACATTTATTATATTGCAGCTAACAAATTCTTAGATGTGATGGCTGCATTTTTTTTTTTTAAGCTTTCTTTCCTTTATTTTCACTTGGTGCTCCTGCCAGTACATCTGTCATTTTCAAAACAACAAGGAGCTCAGGTAAGTATTGGGGGTTCTGCTGCACACAGAAGGCTTTTACCTTAATGCATAGAATGCATTAAGATTAAAAACCTTTTGCCTTTACAATCATTTTAAACAATGCATGGATCAATGAACAGGCAATCAAACAGATGTAAAGAAACTGTACTAGATAAATGATCGCTGACCCATTAACTAGCAATCAACAGAACTCTATAACTGGTGCAAAACAGGGTAAAGCATCAGCATGAACCAACTCTGGATCCCACATACAGACCCTGTAATAAATGGCGTATGCAATCTTGATTAAGGGTTACCCCTGGGAATGGCTTTTAAGTACTGGCACCTGTTGTCCGTGTTGACGGGCTTTTGTTGGGGCCCTTCAGTAGGTGGTGCACTTGTAGCTGTCCCTTAAAGGCCGAACAAGGAGCAATCTGTATTGCCTTAAAGCAGAACTTCTCCTAAAATGGTAAGTTCCGCTTTAAGTATTCTTTCCCGCCTCCTATGCCTCATTTTGGCATGTAAGTTTTTTAGGGGGGAGCAGGTGCCTAGTTTTGACAGGTACTTGCTCCCACTTCCGCTCGGGCCACCTAGGCGGCTCGAGTGGAAGTTATCCCCTCCCCCTCCCTCCCTGCAATCTTCTGGGACACATCACAGGTCCCAGAAGGTTGCCCGGCCATTGAGGAGGCGCACCGCGATTCACGAATGCGTAGTGCACATCCAGCTAGGAAGCCGCAAGCAGTCACAGCCGGGTGCCCACACTTGTAAAGCCGGGAAGAGGAGAAGGAGAGAACTGAGGGTTCATCGCCGCCACATTGCTAAACCGCGGGACAGGTGAGTGTGTGTTAAGTCAGCAGCTACACTTTTTGTAACTGCTGACTTTTAATAAACACATAAACGACTGGAACTCCGCTTTAACTCTGTCAATGTTGGGATAAGCATGGATGGTCGGCTCACCCCTCCTGGTGCACAGAAATTCCTCGGCCCTGTTGACAGCATGGGTGACTCATGAGGGATGAGTCAAAGCAGTAAAAATATTAAAAATTTGTAAAAAATGCACAAAGTCGCACTGTAGTTGTACTACGAAATCCCACTGCAACACGGATCAAAATGGCACTGTAACGCCGAGCGCTCCGGGTGTCCCATCCATCCCGGAGCGCCCGCGACGTCTGTCCCCCTGCAGTGCTCCGGTCGGCTCCTCTGACCGTGAGCGCTGCTCTGATGCTGGCGGGGATGCGATCCATGGGGCGGCACCTGTCCGCCCGCGGATCGCATCCCATCCTGCTCACCGGCCTCCTTCCCCTGCTCCGTCCCGGCGCGCGCGGTCCCGCTGCTCTCTAGGGCGCGCGCGCGCCAGCCTTCTTAAATTTAAAGGGCCAGTGCACCATTGATTGGTGCCTGGTCCAATTACTGTGTCACACTCAAAAACACTTAAAAACCCACTCCCCCTTCCTGTCCTTGCCGGATCTTGTTGCCTTAGTGCCCTGAGAAAGCGTTTTGTAGTTACCTTGCCAGTGTATCTGACCTTCTGCCGTTGCCCCTGACTACGTACCATTGCCGCCTGCCCTGACCTTCCGCTATGTCTGACCTTGCCTCTGCCTAGTCCCAGTGTACCGTGCCTATCTCAGCTGCCAGAGAAGTCGAGCCGCTACTGGGGGACACTACCTGGTTGCTACCGCCGCAGCAAGTCCATCCCGCCTTGCGGCAGGCTATGGTGAAAACCGGTAGCTGCTTAGAACCGGTCCTCCAGTGCGACCCGTGCCTTCGCCTCTCTGGCACAGAGGATCCACCTCCTGTGTCCTCACTAGCCGCCAGTCCGGGCCCTGACAGTAGATCCGGCCATGGATCCCGCTGAGGTACCGCTGCCAAATCTCGCTGACCTCACTACCGTGGTTGCCCAGCAGTCGCAACAGATCGCCCAACAAGGACAGCAGCTGTCGCAGTTGACCGCCATGGTCCAGCAGCTTCTGCCGCCGCAGCCTCCAGCATCTTCCCGTCTCCGAGCTGCCGCTACTACCTCGAGAATTCGCCTGTCTCTTCCGGAGAAATTTGACGGGGATTCTAGGATGTGCCGGGGATTCTTGTCCCAATGTTCCCTGCATCTTGAGATGATGTCTGACCAGTTTTCCACAGAACGGTCTAAAGTGGCATTCGTGGTCTCTCTGTTGTCTGGAAAGGCCTTGGCCTGGGCCACACCACTCTGGGACCGCAACGACCCTGCTACAGCCACCGTTCAGTCCTTCTTTGCTGAGGTTTGCAGCGTTTTTGAGGAACCAGCCCGAGCCTCATCCGCTGAAACCGCCCTGCTTAACCTTGTCCAAGGAAACTCTTCTGTGGGCGAATATGCCATACAGTTCCGCACACTGGCCTCAGAGTTAGCCTGGAATAATGAGGCTCTCTGCGCGACCTTCAAGAAGGGTTTATCCGGCCACATCAAGGATTGTCTGGCCGCACGAGAGATACCCTCTTCCTTGACGGAACTCATCCATTTAGCTACCCGCATCGATATGCGTTACGTCGAAAGACGCCAAGAGCTTCGCCAGGAGAAAGATCTCATTCGCACCAGGCGTTATCCGCGCCTTGCTCCTCTCTTTCTGAATCCAATGCATCCTGTTACCGTGCCTCCCGCCGAGGAGGCCATGCAAGTGGACCGGTCTCGCCTGACCCTACAAGAAAGGTCTCGCCGTAGGAACGAGAACTTATGCCTTTATTGTGCGAGCTCTGAACACTTCCTAAAAGACTGCCCTATTCGTCCTCCGCATCAGGGAAACGCCCGCACCTAGTGAACGTGGGAGAGGCGTTACTGGGTGTGAATTCTTCCTCTCCACGTCTGACTATTCCTGTGCGGATTTCTCCTTCTGCTGGCTCCCTCTTCCCTGTGGTGGCCTTCCTGGACTCTGGTTCTGCAGGAAACTTTATTGAAGCCTCTTTCATCAACAGGTTCAACATTCCTGTTACCTGTCTCATCAAACCCTTCTTCATTTCCTCTGTAAATGGAGAGAATTTGGATTGTACCGTGCGTTACCGCACCGAACCCCTGCTCATGTCCGTTGGTGTTCTTCACCGTGAAAAGATTGAATTCTTTGTTTTGCCGAACTGTACTTCTGACATCCTTCTTGGCCTACCCTGGCTCCAGCGTCACACTCCTACCCTCGACTGGACCACTGGGGACATCAAATCCTGGGGTGACTCCTGTCACAAGCATTGCCTTAAGTCTGTACCGACCTGTCAAGTCCCCATCACTACTCCTTTGCCGGGCCTTCCAAAGGCCTATCAGGACTTTTCTGATGTCTTTTGCAAAAAACAGGCGGAGGTCTTACCACCACATAGACCCTACGACTGCCCCATTGACTTGCTCCCAGGTACTACACCACCCCGTGGCAGAATTTACCCTCTCTCCTCTCCTGAAACCAAGGCCATGACTGAATACATTCAGGAGAACCTCAAGAGAGGTTTTATTAGGAAATCATCTTCTCCAGCCGGAGCGGGCTTCTTCTTCGTGGCCAAGAAGAACGGATCTTTACGCCCTTGCATAGACTATCGTGGTCTCAATAAAATCACTATTAAAAACTGCTACCCTCTGCCTCTCATCTCGGAGCTCTTTGACCGTCTGCGCGGAGCAAAAGTTTTTTCTAAATTGGACCTCAGGGGCGCTTATAACCTCATCAGAATCCGTAAAGGAGAGGAATGGAAAACCGCATTTAACACCAGAGACGGTCACTTTGAATATCTCGTCATGCCGTTCGGACTTTGCAACGCCCCTGCAGTCTTTCAAGATTTTGTCAACGAAATCTTCCGGGACCTACTGTATACCTGTGTGGTTGTCTATCTTGACGACATCCTAATCTTCTCTGCCAACCTTAAGGAACATCGGCTCCATGTCCGTCAAGTGCTCCAGCGCCTCCGCGTAAATCATCTTTACGCTAAATTTGAAAAATGCCTTTTTGAGCGCAGCAGTCTTCCTTTCCTAGGTTATCTGGTCTCTGGACAAGGTCTTCAAATGGACCCTGACAAACTCTCCGCAGTCTTGGGTTGGCCACGCCCCTCTGGACTTCGTGCTATCCAACGCTTCCTTGGTTTCGCCAACTACTATCGTCAGTTCATACCCCACTTCTCCACCATCGTTGCTCCTATAGGGGCACTGACCAAAAAAGACGCGAATCCTAGGTCCTGGCCGCCTCAAGCGGAGGAAGCCTTTACTCGCCTTAAGACCGCCTTCTCCTCTGCACCTGTCCTGTCTCGGCCAGATCCTCTAAAGCCGTTCTTCCTTGAAGTCGACGCCTCCTCTGTAGGAGCCGGAGCTGTGCTTCTTCAAAAAAACGCTAAAGGGAAAAACGTCACTTGTGGTTTTTTCTCTAAAACTTTCTCCCCTCCGGAAAAAAACTATTCCATAGGTGACCGTGAACTGTTGGCCATCAAGTTGGCATTAGAAGAGTGGAGACATCTCCTGGAAGGATCCCTTCACCCTATCTCCATCTACACTGACCATAAAAATTTGTCCTACCTTCAGTCCGCTCAGCGCCTAAATCCTCGCCAGGCCAGGTGGTCATTGTTCTTTGCCCGCTTCAACTTCCAGATCCATTTTCGGCCCGCAGACAAAAATGTCAGGGCTGATGCTTTGTCCCGTTTCTCCGATACCTCTGAAACCGAGACTCCTCCTCAACACATCATACCCCCTGAGTGTCTGATTTCCTCTGCTCCCGCTTCTCTCGTGCCAATTCCTCCAGGAAAGACTTTCGTTCCTCCACGCCTTCGGCTTCAGATACTCAAGTGGGGCCATTCCTCCCATCTAGCCGGTCACGCTGGGATCAAAAAATCCATACAATTGATTGCCAGACACTATTGGTGGCCTACCCAGGAGGAAGATGTGTCTGACTTTGTATGGGCCTGCACTATCTGTGCACGTGACAAGACTCCTCGCCAGAAGCCTGCAGGTCTTCTCCTTCCCCTACCTGTGCCTGAACAACCATGGTCCCACATCGCCATGGATTTCATCACGGACCTCCCTTTGTCTCGTAGTAACACTGTCATCTGGGTGGTCGTTGACCGCTTTTCTAAAATGGCTCATCTTGTCCCGCTCCCTGGTCTGCCTACTGCACCTCAGTTGGCAAAGCATTTTTTTCTTCAAATTTTCCGCCTCCATGGGCTGCCCTCACATATCGTCTCGGATAGAGGTGTTCAATTCATCTCAAAATTTTGGAGAGCTCTCTGTACTCAACTAAAAATTAAGTTGAATTTTTCTTCCGCTTATCACCCGCAGTCCAATGGACAGGTGGAGAGAGTTAACCAGGTCCTTGGCGACTACCTACGACATTTTGTCTCCGCCCGTCAAGACGATTGGGTCGACCTATTGCCCTGGGCAGAATTCTCATACAATTTCAAGAACTCTGAATCTTCCTCCAAGTCGCCTTTCTTTGTGGTCTACGGCCGTCACCCATTGCCCCCCCTCCCCATTCCCACGTCTTCTGGAGTTCCGGCCGTGGATGAATTAACTCAGGACTTTGCCTTTATCTGGAAAGAGACTCAAAAGTCGCTCTCACTGGCCTCTGCCCGCATGAAGAGACATGCAGATAAAAAAAGAAGAATCCCTCCTCTCTATGCCCCTGGTCACAAAGTGTGGCTCTCCTCCAAATATGTTCAGTTTCGGGTACCTAGCTACAAGCTGGGCCCTCGTTACCTCGGGCCATTTAAAATCAAAAACCAAATCAATTCTGTTTCTTACAAGCTCCACCTTCCTCCTTCTCTTCGTATTCCCAACTCTTTTCATGTGTCTCTTCTTAAACCCCTCATTCTTAACCGATTTTCCCCTAAAGTCACTGCTCCTGCTCCTGTCTCTGGTTCTTCTGATGTCTTCTCGGTGAAAGAGATCCTCGCCTCCAAGGTCATCCGAGGTAAAAAATGTTTTTTAGTGGATTGGGAGAACTGTGGTCCTGAGGAAAGGTCCTGGGAACCTGAGGCCAACATTTTAGATAAAGAGCTCATCCGAAGATTCTTGGGTTCCAAGAAGAGGGGGAGACCTAAGGGGGGGGTACTGTAACGCCGAGCGCTCCGGGTGTCCCATCCATCCCGGATCGCCCACGGCGTCTGTCCCCCTGCAGCGCTCCAGTTGGCTCCTCTGACCGTGAGCGCTGCTCTGATGCTGGCGGGGATGCGATCCATGCGGCGGCACCTGTCCGCCCGCGGATCGCATCCCATCCTGCTCACCGGCCTCCTTCCCCTGCTCCGTCCCGGCGTGCGCGGTCCCGCTGCTCTCTAGGGCGCGCGCGCGCCGGCCTTCTTAAATTTAAAGGGCCAGTGCACCATTGATTGGTAACTGGTCCAATTACTGTGTCACACTCAAAAACACTTAAAAACCCACTCCCCCTTCCTGTCCTTGCCGAATCTTGTTGCCTTAGTGCCCTGAGAAAGCGTTTTGTAGTTGCCTTGCCAGTGTATCTGACCTTCTGCCGTTGCCCCTGACTACGTACCATTGCCGCCTGCCCTGACCTTCCGCTACGTCTGACCCTGCCTCTGCCTAGTCCCAGTGTACCGTGCCTATCTCAGCTGCCAAAAAAGTCGAGCCGCTACTGGGGAACACGACCTGGTTGCTACCGCCGCCGCAAGTCCATCCCGCCTTGCGGCGGGCTCTGGTGAAAACCGGTAGCTGCTTAGAACCGGTCCTCCAGTGCGACCCGTGCCTTCGCCTCTCTGGCACAGAGGATCCACCTCCTGTGTCCTCACTAGCCGCCAGTCCGGGCCCTGACAGGCACTGCCCTACTGTGAACCAGGCCTTAGTGCATAGAGTTTGGGGGTCAGGTCCATGTAATGTACTATACAGCACATAGAGCAGGAGTGTGCAACCTACGGCTCACAAGCCTCATACGGCACAAGATGGATATGAATGCGGCCAAACACAATATTTTAACTTACGGTACTTAAAAATATTTGATTTGTTTTTTCTTTTCTTTTGTAAAAATGCATTTACACTTCACAGACATATACAGATGAAGGAATATTTGACAGTGTCTCTTAACTGGACTTTTATACGTTTTTTTTATTATAACATTTTTACATATTATATATCACATAAAAAAGGTCATTGTACATAGTATTCTCAAAAGAATATCATTAACAACATTCTAGAAATCCTCCCTCCCCCTCCTTTCCTCCTTTCTCCCTCCCACCCCTTCCCCCTGCTCCTACCCCATGCTCCTCTCATAATTTCTTTACGTTCTGTTTTTATTCTCCTTAGTTTACTCCCTGTTAACCTAATCACTCTATTTATCCCTGCAGGATCTTCGCATAGTCTTTGGTTCCTTTTAAATTCTTCCCACTTCCTCCAGATCTTTTTGAGATTTACTGATCGATCTTCTTCTCTACTACTTAAATACTCCATCTTATATAAGTATTCAGCTCTTATACACCAATCCCTCAGTGTAAAGCTATCCAACTATCTCCATTTTCTTGGTATCTCACCTTTCGCAGCATTAATTAAGTATGGCAATACTAACTCTTTATTCTGTTTTATTGTCTTTTCTGTGTTTATGGAATAAACATACCCACGGATCATCAGCCATGTCTATCTACCTTCATATAATGTTGTACCTTTTACCAATATTCCATTATTTTCAGGCATTCCCACCGGGTATGTAACATTGTACCCCTTGCATCACATCCCCTCCAACACAGTGGGGATTTCTCTGATTGAAATTTCTGCATTCTTACTGGGGTAATATATCATCTCGTTAAAATTTTATAGTTAATTTCTCTGGTGTTTATGTCCGAGGCTGTGCTATATACAGCTCTCAGTATTCTACGTACTTGTTGCTCATTCAACCGTGTTCCTATTTCCCTTTCCCACGTGCTGATAAAGGGGGGTATCTCAGTTCTTTCCATCTCTGTTATTATCTCATAAATCCTAGCAACACAGTGTTTTACACTAGTTGCTTGGTCACAAATTTTTTCAGTTGAGTTGAATTCTTTTCCCGATCTAATCGGCTGTGGTAGTGTATCTACAAAAAGTTTTAACTGACAAAACCTCCATTCATTCAGATCCATTTTTTTTTTTTTTTTTGTGTTTTAAATCATAATATGAACACATCGTTCCTCTTTCCGTTATATCTTTTAATTGTGCATTTTTCACCCAATTATTTCTTTCATTTCCTGGTAAAAAATAATTTGTGGCTTCTAGTGCTATTAAAGGTGAATTATATTCCCATTTTACTTTTTTGTGAATCGTGTCCCAAATCTTTAAGACATTTCTCATCAACTCATGAGTGTTTCCCTCCATTCTTCTATACTTTTGTGGTATCCATATCACCTTACCCAAGTGTACTTCATTTATTGTGTTCTCTACCCTTACCCATCTTTTATCTACATTCTTTTTTGTCCATTCTGTCATTCTTGTAAAAATAACTGCGTGGTAGTATCTCTTTATATCTGGTGCCATTATTACACCCTGTGATTTCTCTTTACATAACATCGAGAAATGTATTCTTGGTTTCTTGTTTGGCCACACATATTTCATAATTATTATTTCCATTTTTTTTATACAACTGAGGCAATGCTATTGGTAGCATTTGAAATTTGTATAACATTTTTGCATAATTACCATTTTTACCACATTTATTCTACCCATCCATGAGAGTGTGGTTTGTGATTTTCTTAAGTTCTACCTTTATTTAATTAAGTAATGAAATGTAATTTACTTGATATAGGTCTTTAAGCAATGGTGTTATTTTTATCCCCAAATATTTTAATTCTTTCTTCCCCCAAGTTAATGGTAATTCTGTCATTAAGGCTGTCTCCTCTTCTTTATCTAATCCCAAATTTAAAATTTCCGAGTTGACTGGATTTATCTTCAGGTTTGAAATGTTCCCATATTCTTTTAATTTCCTAATCAAATTTGGGAGTTATATTCTAGGGTTTGTAATATAGAACAATATATCGTCTGCATATGCTGCCACTTTATGATCTTCCTCTCCTATTCTCACTCCCCTTATATCTGCGCCGTCCCTTATAGTTGCCAACAAGGGTTCCAACAATAGCACAAACAGAAGGGGAGAGAGTGTACACCCCTGTCTTGTACCAGTGAACATTTTGAATGTTATTGATATATTACCGTTTACCTTCACTGCTGCCGTTGGTCGGTTATACAGAGCTTTTATCCCATGGAGCATCTTAGGCCCTATTCCCAAACTCTCAATGGTTTCCATCATAAATCCCCAGTCTACTTTGTCAAATGCTTTTTCAGCATCGATTGACAGTAGTAGATCTGGGGACCAACCTCTTTTGGATTTTTGTATTAGAAGTTTAGAAGTACCGTTCTAATTCCGTTATCTTTACCTTCCCTCCCCGGGACAAATCCTGTCTGATCTGCGTGTATCCATTCAGGCATCAACTCTTTTATTCTAGTTGTCAAAATCTTTGCGTATAACTTTGTATCAGAATTCAATAACGCAATTGGTCTGTAACTAGAACATAAAGTTGCATCTTTTCCTTCTTTAGGAATCACAGTGATATACCGGTATTTCCTTCTTTTACCCAATTCATATAAGAGCATAATTTAGGGACTAATTGATCTTTAAATAGTTTAAAATACTTAATCTTCAGCCCGTCACGTCCTGGGCTGTTCTTTGTTGTTGTGCTTTTTAAAGCCCTTTGCCTTTCCTCGTGTGTTATCAGGTCTTCTAAAGCCTGCAACTTTTCTACTGAGACCTTGGGTAAGTTGGCCCTTTTTATGTACAGGGAACTGTAGTAGCTTCTGTAGTTGAATATAGCATTCTCCCTTTCTTGTTTTTCATTTTCTCTATATAATTTATTGTTTTGTTTTTTTTCTTTAATAACTTTGCTTAGTGTTTCCCATGTTTATTTCCCCAGCTATATCTTTCTTTAGCTACACTATTAAATACCCTATCTCGTTTCGTTTCTTCCTCAATTAAGCCTTTTAATTTATCTCTTTTCATGACCAGGGCCTGTTGAGTCTCGGAATCTACTCTCTTTTTATGTTTTTTGTTCTAATTCATATATTTCTGTTATTAGACCATTTTTTTTATTTTATTCTATCTTTCTTTTTCTTAGAACCTACTTATATTAATATACCCCTTATGTAGGCCTTATGGGCTTCCCAGATTGTTGCCTCCGATACCTCTAGGGATTTGTTCTGTATAAAATATTGTTCCAATTCTTTCTTTATTTTTTTCTTCTACTTTCTTATCCTGCAACAGATCTTCATTTAATCTCCACATTTTTAAGCTCTCCTGGGTATTAATATCCTTCATTCACATTATTATATATTATTATATATACATATTATATGGCCTGAAATTGTAGTTATTTCTATTGTCACTTTCTCTACTAATTCTAGAAGTCTATGGTCTGCCATGATGTAATCTAATCTGGAGTACATCCCGTGTACAGAGAAACGAAAGGAATAGTCCCTTTCCCTTGGATGTAGAATTCTGCATATACAGTATCTCACAAAAGTGAGTACACCCCTCACATTTTTGTAAATATTTTATTATATCTTTTCATGTTACAACACTACAGTGTAAAGTATTGAGTGTACAGCTTGTATAACAGTGTAAATTTGCTGTCCCCTCAAAATAACTCAACACACAGCCATTAATGACCAAATCGCTGGCAACAAAAGCAAGTACACCCCTAAGTGAAAATTTACAAATTGGGGCCAAAGTGTCAATTTTTTGTGTGGTGTCCATTGTTTTCCAGCACTGCCTTAACCCTCTTGGGCATGGAGTTCACCAGAGCTTTACAGGTTGCCACTGGAGTCCTATTCCACTCCTCCATGATGACATCACGGAGCTGGTGGATGTTAGAGACATTTCCCTTCTCCATCTTCTGTTTTAAAGATGCCCCACAGATGCTCAACAGGGTTTAGGTCTAGAGACATGCTTGACCAGTCCATCACCTTTACCCTTAGCAAGACAGTGGTCGTCTTGGAGGTGTGTTTGGGGTCGTTATCATGTTGGAATACTGCCCTGCGGCCCAGTCTCCAAAAAGAGGGGATCATGCTCTGCTTCAATATGTCACAGTACATGTTGACATTCATGATTTCCTCAATGTGCTGTAGCTCCCCAGTGTCGGCAGCACTCTTGCAGCTCCAGACCATGACACTTCCACCACCATGCTTGACTGTAGGCAAGACACACTTGTCTTTGTACTCTTCATCTGGTTGCCGCCACACATGCATGACACAATCTGAACCAAATACATTTATGTTGGTCCCATCAGATCACAGGACATGGTTCCAGTAATCCATGTCCTTAGTCTGCTTGTCTTCAGCAAACTGTTTGCGGGCTTTCTTGTGCATCATCTTTAGAAGAGGTTTCCTTCTGGGATGACAGCCATGCAGACCAGTTTGATGCAGTGTGCAGTGTATGGTCTGAGCACTGACAGGCTGACCCCCACTCCTTCAACCTCTGCAGCAATACGTCTATTTCCCAAAAACAACCTCTGGATATGACACTAAGCGCGTGCACTCAACTTTTTTGGTCGACCATGGCGAGGCCCGTTCTGAATGGAACATGTCCTGTTAAACCGCTGTATGGTCTTGGCCACCATGCTGCAGCTCAGTTTCAGCGTCATTGCAATCTTTTTATAGCCTAGGCCATCTTTATGTAGAGCAACAATTCTTTTTTTCAGATCCTCAGCGTTCTTTGCCATCAGGTGGCATATTGAACTTCCAGTGACCAGTATGAGAGAGTGAGAGCAATAACACCAAATTTAACACGCCTGCTCCCCATTCACACCTTGTAACAAGTCACATGACACCAGGGAAGTAAAATGGCTAATTGGACCAAATTTGGACATTTTCACTTTTGTTGCCAGCGGTTTAGACATTAATGGCTGTGTTGAGTTATTTTGAGGGGACAGCAAATTTACAGTGTTGTCACATGAAAAGATATAATAAAATATTTACAAAAATGTGAGGGGTGTACTCACTTTTGTGAGATACTGTATCTACTATTTGAGATTGAAACATTTTTTTCCGTACCTGCCCTAATTGATATTCCTCAGTCCCCTGCGCAAGGGACGTACTATCCATTCGTTGGTCCATACAGAAATTTAGATCACCAGCTACAATTACCATCCCCTTTTTAAACTCTACTAATTTTTCCAATATTCCTTTAAAGTACATTTTCGGATTTTTATTTGGGCAATAGACATTTACCAGCGTACATTTCCTTCCTTGCAACCTTCCTTTCATAAAGATAAACCTCCCCTTCGGGTCAAACTTCCTATCTTCAACTACAAACCTAATTTCTCTCACTATCCCAATTGCCACTCCTTTAGCTCTCTTGTTTGGGGAAGCTCCGTAAAAACCACGTTGGATGATGTCTAGAATATAATCTTAAATTTGAGTCCTGTGCTATGTGTGTCTCCTGTAAGACTATACTTGCCATATAACTTTCAATTTCTTTTAGGACTTTATATCTTGTTGGGGTATTTAAGCCTCATACATTATGTTAGAAAATTTAAGGTCTTAATTTTATTTTATTTTATGTTCTTTTTGTTCTTTTTTGTTCCCTCTTCCCTCCCAAATGGGCACGGGCATGGGCACAGAGGGGAATATATTTTTACCCTGCAGGATATTAGGGACTGAGAACTTTCTGACAGAACCCTCTTAAATACCCTCTTAACATAAATCAATGAAATAGAACAGCAGTCCCAACCTAGAGGTATTCCAGAGAGGCAGGAGCTAATTAGGAAAAGGGAAGAGCTGGCTGCTTATATGGAACAAGAACCAAAGAGTGCATTTCATATGGTTATGAAAGGGAAACGCCAATGGAGAAACAAACCCGGGAAGTGGCTAGCTAAAGCCTTGCGGGAAAAAAAAGAAAAATCATCCTTTGTTTCAAAAATAAGAGATGAGAAAGGTGAAACAGTACACTTATCTTCAGAAATAGCTAAAGTTTTTCATACATTTTACAGTAAACTATATGATGTGAGTCAGTCAGAAGACCCTGTAGGGAGATAAAAGAAGGATCTTGAAATGCAACAGTACCTTCAGGACCTGGACTTCCTGACGGCACCTAAAAAGGAGCTGGACCAGTTAGAATGCCCAATCACACAGGAGAAGGCGATAAAGGCAGTAAAAAATATGGCGACAGGAAAAAGCCCAGGCCCTGACGGATACACAATTATGTATTATAGAAGGTTCCAGAGACTGTTGACACCTAGGTTGTGTAAATATCTAAATACACTTGGAGATGAGATAAAGTTACGGGAAGAGTCATTACTAGCACACTTAACGTGGTTGTAAACCCACTCTGACAACTTGCACCTACAGGTAAGCCTAGATTAAGGCTTACCTGTAGGTGCAAGAAATATCTCCTTAACCTACACGGTTAAGGAGATATTTGCCAAAAAAACTGCACCGATGTCTATGGTGCATGCGTGCCGTAGACAACGGCGCAGGCGCACTGAGCGGGCCGGGTCTTGTATGGGATATTGCCGGGATTATGCCGGTCCCGCGCGCATGCGCATGATCATGTCGGTTCCGTGCGCATGCGCGGGAGTGACGTCATCGCCACTCCGGCCAATCACAGCGCCAGAGTGGCGATACAGAGAAGAGACTCGTAGGCAACATGGCGGCGGAGGGGAACGAGGAGCGCTTCGGGGGCTTCGATCTCAGGTAAGTGCCACATAATGAGCTAGTATGCTATGCATACTAGCTCATTATGCCTTTCTCTTGCAGGGTTTTTTTTTTGCAGGAAAAAAAATGGGTTTACTTCCTCTTTAACCCTCATTCTACGGTAGGGGAAAATACCCAATGGCCCCTACAAGTTGTAGGCCGATATCTCTGCTAAATGTCAATGTAAAGATATTTGCAAAGATATTAGCCGATAGGCTAAATCCCTTGATGCCTAAATGGAACCATAATGATCAAGTGGGATTTGTGTCAGGATGGGAGGGGAAACATAATTGCCTTAAGACATTATTCCTGATCCATGAAGTTAAACGAAGAGGGGACCCAGTTCTACTCCTGTCAACGGACGCTGAGAAAGCTTTTGACAAGGTAGACTGGGGATTTATGTTTGCAATCTTAAGACATCTAGGAATAGGGAATAGGATGATGCAGTGGATTAGGATGTTATTCCATCCCCCAACAGCGAAAATTAGGATAAATTTAAATTTATCTCTACCCCTGTAATTATTTAATGGAACTAGTTAAGGATGTCCCCTCTCACCAATGCTGTTCATACTTGCTCTGGTGCAACTGCTGATGACAATTTGAGAGAGTGTAGACATCAAGGGAGATAGAATTGGGGAGAAGGAACATAAGGTGGCAGCGTACGCAGATGATATTCTATTTCATATTTCTAACCCCAGGTTGACAATACCAAATCTACTCGAGGAAGTAAGGAGATATGGGTCACTATCAAATTTTTAAATTAATACATCTAAATCAGAGATTCTGAATATTACTGTGCCGCTGAGAGATAAGTTGGCAATACAGCCCATGTTTTCCTTTGCGTGGTGCAAGGAAGACCTGGGGTATCTCAGAATTAAACTAACAACATCATTGAAGACACTGTATAAGGCCAACTATATTTTTTTACTTAATACAATTAACCACTTTCGCGATTTGGCACTGCGTCGTTTTAACTGACAATTGCGTGGTCTTGCAACGTTGTACCCAAACAAAATTGATTTCCTTTTTTTCCCACAAATAGAGCTTTCTTTTGGTGGTATTTGATCACTTCTGCGTTTTTTTTTTTTTTTGCGCTATAAACAAAAAAATACTGACAATTTTAAAAAAAGCAATATTTTTTATTTTTACTATAATAAATATCCCCAAAAAATATATAAAAAAACTAATTTCTTTATCAGTTTCGGCCGATATGTATTCTTCTACATATTTTTGGTTAAAAAAAATCACAATAAGTGTATATTGAAACACTAGGAGGCGATCAAGGGGTTAAATGGGCTACCTAGTACATGATAGAGATTACTGCTCCCAATGACAGGGAGCAGTAGATCCCTGTCATGTCACTAGGCAGAACAGGGAAATGCCTCGTTTACATTTCCCCATTCTGCCTCTCCTTGTCGCGATCAAAGGGGCCACCGACAGACATTGAGTCTAGTGTTTTTTTTGGGTGGGGTTTTAAGATCATAGATGGTATTTGTCTGCATAAAGTTGATGAAACTATTGAGTACAAAAAATAACTTCTTCTCTTTCATAAAATGTTTTCCTTTTTTTTCCCTCCCCCTTTTCCTAATTCATTAAGAATTGCTACTGCATCCATCGAACCAGATATTGATTCTTTAATTTATCAAAAACAGTGTCAAATATCGCACTAGTTTTAAGTTGCCCTCTTTTACATTTATAATACAAAATATATATAAAAAAAATGAAAATTAAGTTTTATTACTCAGATACATTATCTATATCAATGATGAATAACTTGTGATCTGCCTAACTTTTTCTGCTCATCAACTATTCTTATTGTTAGTGTATTTTATGTGTGGCCCAAGACAATTCCTCTTCTTCCAATGTGGCCCAGGAAGGTAAAAGGTTGAACACCCCTGACGTAGAGTGTAGCAGTCAGGACAATACAATGTACAACAAAGTGTACCATAAGGAGTGTGAAACATAGCGTGCCTGCTCAGTGGAATATGAAATGTGTAAGCTTTGGGGAAATCTAAGCCTGTGGTCAACAGTTGGGCCTGCGTGGGCTGTTATGGCGGTAGTTCCACCACTGAACATATTTTTATTTTATGTACGTTTTATAGTACGTACTCCTCTCACAAACATAAATTTTGCTCATTAGATGGTGATGATTCATACTGAAAGTTTCTATGAAATCAATATCTACCCGGATTGCTGCAGTGCTGCCTATTTTTTTTTTTTTTTTTTTTTTTATGGTTGAACTGGATGGACTTTGTGTCTTTTTTCAAATAAATAACTATGTACTCTCTACGACGCCTAAATTTAAAACCAGATACTGTTATCTCTATCTGCATAGACCCTATATTTCAGTTAAGTATTTACAGTTCTTGAAATTAACTTCTACTTCCTTCATATCACTGCAGATGACACCAAATACTGAAAGTGTTATTAAACCCAAAACCAAAAATGTAATATATTGCAGCTTACCAATCATTAGATGTGATGGCTGCATTAGTTTTCTTTTTTTTAAATTCTTTTTCCCCTCTGTTTTCACCTGGTGGTCTGGCCAGCAACGCACCCCCTGTATTAGAATGCCTCCACTCTGAATTAAGGAGCACAGGGGTTACCTTTAAACAGCAGCAATGTTGGTCTGGGAGGAGTGTTGGATGTACCGTACTAGCAAATTTAAAGTAGAGCTAAACCCATCGATTTATTTGTTTAAAAAAACAGTTACACTCTCGGCATGACAGGAATGTTACTGTCACATTTGTCTGTGATCTCAACCAAACTGTGAAACCATCAAATGGCTGGTGTCATAACTGATCACTACTTGCAGCACCATGGCAGCTGTACATCAAACAGAGGCCAAGATGGCAACTTCCTTGGCTGAAAATGCTAGGAGGGTTTAGTTCCACTTTAACCACTAAGGCAGGTTTCACACTGGGGCGGTGTGTGCGGTGGCGGTATAGCGCCGCTATTTTTAGCGGCGCTATACCGTCGGGATTGCAGAGGTATTTGGCCGCTAGCGGTGCGGTTTTAACCTCCACTAGCGGCCGAAAAAGGGTTAATACCACCCGCAAACCGCGGCTACAGCCGCGGTTTGCGGGCGGTATTACCGCGGTTTCCCATTGCTTACCCAAACGCGGTTTCCCAAACACACCGATCCTCTCACCGCTCCAAAGATGCGGCTAGCAGGACTTTTTTTTAAGTCCTGTTAGCGCACCGCTCCAGTGTGAAAGCCCTTGGGCTTTCACATTGGAGAGACAGGAGCCGCTGTTTAGGCTCGGTTTGCAGGCGCTATTTTTAGCAAAATAGCGCCTGCAAACCGCCCCAGTGTGAAAGGGGCCTTAAGGACAGAGCCTCGTTTTGAAATTTGGTGTTTACAAGTTAAAATCATTTTGTTTTGCTAGAAAATTATTTAGAACCCCAAACATTATATATATATTTTTCAGACACCCTAGAGCAGGGGTCTCAAACTGGCGGCCCTCCAGCTGTTGCGAAACTACAAGTCCCATCATGCCTCTGCCTGTGGGATTCATGCTTGTAACTGTCAGCCTTGCAATGCCTCATGGGACTTAGTATTAGTTTCGCAACAGCTGGAGGGCCGCCAGTTTGAGACCCCTGCCCTAGAGCATAAAATGGTGGTCATTGCAAAACTTTGTTACACCGTATTTGCGCAGCGGTCTCACAAGCGCAATTTTTGGGGAAAAAATACACTTTTTTAATTCAAAAATAAGACAACAGTGAAGTTAGCCCAATTTGATTTTTATATTGTGAAAGATAATGTTACGCTGAGTAAATTGATACCCAACATGTCACGCTTCAAAATTGCACCCGCTCATGGAATGGCGACAAACTTTGACCCTTAAAAATCTCCATAGGCGACGTTTAAAAATTTCTACAGGTTACCAGTTTTTACAGAGGAGGTCTAGTGCTAGAATTATTGCTCTCGCTCGAATGATCGCGGCGATGCCTCACGTGTGGTTTGAACACCACTTTCATATGCGGGCACGACTTACGTATGCATTCTCTTCTGCGCGCGAGCTCGGTGGGACGGGGCAATTAAAAAAAACATCGTATTTATTTTACTTTTTATTTTTACACTGTCTTTTAAAAAAAAATCGCAACTGAAAAACTCATAGATATGGTCTGTCTTTGCCTATCATTTATTACAAAGTGACAGGTGCACTTTAATGGTTTCCTGATCATTATCACAGTTTATTTTGACTTGATCCTGTGGCCTTTTTCTGTTGGCCCACCAAATTTATCCTACTTAATTCTGATGACTTAGGCTTCCAGAGCCTTGAAAACCCCACAGTATGTTTGGATATCAAGAGCAGAAAATCGAACCTTTCCATATTAAGAAGTATTTTTACTACTGCTAATTGTCTTAAACTGTTACTAAACCCACACAAATAAAATCAGTCTGTATATGCAGTAAGGGGTTAATCCTCTGCATTGTATAAAAAGGCTGTTTGATCCTGTCTTCTCTGATCATCCCCTTCTTTTTCTTTTGTTCCTGCCGCTCCGGTTCTCCATGTCTTCCATACGGAGCTGTAGGCCCACCGATGTCTCTGTCTGCGATTTGTGTGAAGCCTCCAGAGCCGCTACCCTCTGGTCGAGGGTTGAGAGGGAAGCTTCACCCGCCGTAAGTCTGGTGGAGAGGGAATGGATATCTTTCTCGACTGTTTGGATTTCCTTCCTGTGGGCTGCCTTCACACGCCCCACGAGGGCCTCTATGTCGGCCTTTGTCGGCAGGGCCTGAAGTATGGATTTTAGTTCCTCGTCTGCTCTGTAGGTCAGGGGTAGGTGAGGTGAATGCAGAGGATCGGATGACAAGGCCGGCGGGAGGCTGGGGAAGATTTCAGGGCTCTGGGATCCGTCAGGTGTAGCAGGCCGAGCGTGGAGGTTGAGGCTCGAGGATTGCGAGACATGTGCCTACGCCATCTTGAATTCCGGGGAGCCCGACTGTAGGAGTTGGAAGAATCTCTGAATTTCACCCGGAGAGGACGTAGATGGTGCCTGTTTGGTAGTCTTTCTATTCCGCTTGGCTGAGTGCTTCTTTAGATGAGAGAATTGTGTGGTTAAAGAGATAGATTGGGGTAGGTAGGAGACGGCCGGTAGCTCAGCTCAAGCGCGTCTCTACTCGGCCATGTCCAGGTCACGCCCTCGTGTTTGGAGATTTTAATTGTTCTAAAAAAGAATGTGGTTTAGCTAGAAATAATGCTAAGTTGAGTACCCCTTAAGAAAAATGCAGTATGTGTATAATGTGTCCCATTCACAGTTATTGCAACCAAGCGACCTGCCCCTCCTACCATCCCACACACATCCCCCAACAAAGTTTTACATATCATTATTCTATAGCAAGTTTAGCTTGTGGGTGGATTTGTATTTCAATTTCTGGCCTTTACTATAAATAAACTCGTATTATACAAGTAAGCGTGACAGGCAATTAATCATATACTGTATATGTACCAGAACTGGAGATGACTTAGAGGAAGACTTATTCTTGCCTTTAACTGTCTTCCTGTTCAGTTACTCCATTGGCATTTGTAGCCGGAAGCTTCTAGAGAAAATCCTTTAAGCCAGTGGTCTCCAACCTTTTTGGCCCCAGGGACTGGCTTCCTAGAAAACTATTTTTCCATGGACCAGGGGGATGGTTTCAGGATGATGCAATTACATTTATTGTACACTTTCTATTAATACATTGCAATATACAGTGGGTATAGAAAACAATCACCCGCCTTTAAAATAAATACATTTTGTTGCTTTACAGCCTGAAATGAAGACAGACACAGTTTTTGTTTTATCCAGTTGTATTTACAAATTAGAACATCCAAATGAAAGATATAGCACCAACATGTCAGAAAAACAGAATCACTGAGTTGGAAAAAGGAATCACCCCCTTGTGTCAGTATTTTTTTGAAGCACCTTTTGCTTTAATTACAGCCTTTAGTCTGTTGGGATATGTTTCTACTAACTTTTCCTCCTTTAACCACTGTGTGGTCATTTTTTCTGTGTGCTTTGGGTTATTGTAATGTTGGAAGGTAAACCTTCTTCCCATTGACAACTTTCTGACAGAGGGCAGCAGATTTTCCTTAAGAAAGGTATTTTTCCCAATCCATTTTTCCTTCTATCCTGACAAGTGCTCCAGTCCCTGCTTCAGAGAAACAAACCCATAACAGGATATTACCACCTCCATGCTTTATTATAGGAATGGCGTTATTTTGATGGATTTCCACCAGACATATTGTTTGGTGTTGAGGCCAAATAATTACATTTTAGTATCATGTGAACATAACAACACCTTTTTCCATGTGGCCTCAGAATCTTCAAGATGCGCTTTGGCAAAGCTCAGTTGTGAGTGCAGGTGGCCTTTTTTGACGAGTGGCTTATTTTTATTTTTTTGCAATCCTCCCATACAAGCCTTATTTGTGGATAATTTGTGATATTGCTGTCACATGCACACAATGACCACTCTTTTATATAAATTCCTGCAACTGCTTCAGAGTTGCTGTAGGCCTCTTGATAGCCACACTGGCCAGTTTCCTCCTGACTCTTTCATGCAGTTTGGAGCAACCTCCAGATCCAGGGAAGGTCTGTGTTGTACCAAATGTCAAACGGTGGGCTGCGGCCCTAGTGTCATTCCTCTCTGGCGGGTTGTCACCCAGTGCGGCCCGCCACTGAGCACCACAAACCAAAAACACTATTTACGTAATTTTTAATATTCAAAGCAAACTCCTCCATCTATCCAACCATGTCTGCATGCTTTTTTTTTGCTGAGAAATCACTTTGAAATACACCCCCTAGCATTTCTGCCAGTGGCCATCTTGAGTAAGGGCAAATGATTCATGTAGCATTTACTACCTGGAAATCATTTTCTGCCTTTAGCTCAGGCATACAGGCAGGAGGGTGTGCTTAGCTGAGCAAACCCTGCCTCCTCCCCTGCTGAAGACTCCTGGGTAGTGATGAGCCGAACACCCCCGGGTTCGGTTCGCACCAGAACCCGCGAACGGACCGAAAGTTTGCACGAACATTAGAACCCTATTAAATACAATGGATGCGAACGTTCGGTTTCTAAAGTGCTAATTATAACGACTATTATCCATGTTATTGTCCTAAACAGAGTTTGGGAACCCGGGTTCTGCACCAGGGGACATGTATCAATGCAAAAAGAAGTTTTAAAAACGGACGTTTTCCGGGAGCAGTAATTTTAATGATGCATAAAGTGAAAAAAAAAAAGTCAAATATTCCTTTAAATATTGTACCTGGGGGGTGTCTAAAGTATGCCTGTGAAGTGGCACGTGTTTCCCGTGTTTAGAACTGTCCCTGCACAAAATAACATTTCTAAAGGAAAAAAAAGCCATTTAAAACTGCTTGCGGCTTTAATGTAATGTCTGGTCCCGGTAATATGGATGAAAATCTTTAAGAAAAATGGCATAGCTACCCCATCACACCCCCCCCCCCACCCCAGCCCATTACCAGCCCCTTTGGGTCTTGTATGGATATTAAGGGGAACCCCGCACACAAAATAAAAAAGGCCCTATATACTCTGAACAGCCGTATACAGGCGGTGCATACAAGACAGGGACTGTAGGTTTGTTCTTATGTAGAATCTGTTTGTAATTTTGAACAGCTACATTGTTTAAGTGTAGCTCCAGCCCAAATACCTATTTTTAAGCTTTTTGGAAAACATAGGGAAGGGTTATCACCCCTGTAACATTTGTTTTGCTGTCTGTGCCCCTGTTCAGAACATTTCACCTCACTTTGCGTCCCAATGACAACTGATTTTGAAATGTGGTGTTTTTATTGAAACAAGGATTGGTGATAAAGCATCAGTAGAGAGGAGACACCTTTCTCCCATATTAATTCTTACAGGAGAGAATTTTCCTTCCAAGGGGTAGATTTCCTCTCACTTCCTGTTGTCTTCTTCCGTTTGCAAGTAGTAGTCGTTTGTAAGTTGGATGTTTGAAAGTAGGGACCTGCCGTATATACTCTGCAGAAATTGGCCCCTTAGGTGTTGGTGTTGGCACAACACTGTAAGCATTCACAGTTACTCTTGGTGGGTGCTGGAACGCCCTGCTGTCAACTATTATATCAGGAATTGTAATAACATATAATTGTTGAACAGTGGTAGTAAAAATTGGGCCTTTGATGGTGGTGCTGGTGCCACAACACTGTAAGGCCTGACAGTTACTCTTGGTGGGTGCAGCAATGGGCCCTGCTGTGAATTATTAGAACAATAATTATAATTGCATGCCCCTGTTGAACAGGGGCTGAAAAATTGGGCCTTTGGTGGTGGTGGTGGTGTTGACACAACACTGTAAGGCCTGACAGTTACTCTTGGTGGGCGCAGCAATGGGCCCTGCTGTGAATTATTAGATCAATAATTATAATTGCATGCCCCTGTTGAACAGGGGCTGAAAAATTGGGCCTTAGGCACTGGTGGCACAACACTGCAACCCCTCACAGATACTGTACTTGGAGCACAGCAATGAGGCCTGTTGCAAAGTATTGCATCAAAAATTTTAATTACATGCCCCTGTTAAACAGGGGCTGAAAAATTGGGCCTTAGCCACTGGTGGCGGCACCCATAAACCAAAATGATCTTCCAAGCTATCATCATTAATCGGATCATTGAGGAGGAGGAGGAGGATAGCTAGTCAACATAACAGCACAGGAACTCAGCATCAGCATCAGTTTTGAAGGGATGTGACATTTTAAAATCAATTAGTCTGTTATATCAGCATCAGGTGTGTGGTAGCTGGTGGTGATCCAAGACTGGTTCATCTTGATGAAAGTCAGTCGATCAACCGAGTCGGTGGACAGGCGCACCCTGTGATCCGTGACAAATTCTCCAGCAGCACTGAATGTGCGTTCTGAAAGAACGCTGGATGCAGGACAGGCCAGTAGCTCAATTGCATACTGTGCAAGCTCTGGCCAGTGATCCATCCTCAAGACCCAGTAAGCCAGAGGATTTTCGGTGGGGAAGGTGTCCAAGTCTGACCTTGCCCCTAGGTATTCCTGCACCATGTATATCAGACGCTGGCGATGGTTGCTGGAACCGATCATACTTTGGGGCTGCGGACTAAAGAATTGTCTGAACGCATCGGTCAGACGGCCACCTTCCCCACCGCTCCTTCTTTGACTGCCCGAAGCCTCAGCAACTCGTTGTCCAGGACCAGGAGTTTGTAACCTCCCAGTCTCTGGGAACGCGTTGCACAGACCTTTCTGCAAGGCCTCCCGGAGTTGTCTCATCCTCTGCTCCCTCTGCGACGGTAACATAAGGTCCGCAACCTTACCCTTGTACCGTGGATCAAGGAGAGTGGCCAGCCAGTAATGGTCCCTCTCCTTGATCCGAAGAATACGAGGATCCTTCCGCAGACTTTGCAGGATCAGGGAGGCCATGCAGCGTAGGTTAGCTGAGGCATTCAGTCCGGAGTCCTCTGGGTCACTAAGGACGACATGATCCGCAGCCACCTCCTCCCAGCCACGTACAAGTCCACTGGTTTCTTGGGACTGTAAATCATCCCTAAAAGACTGCTGCTGATGATGCTGAGTGCCAGCCTCCACCTCCATGCTGACACAATCCTCCTCCTCCTCCTCCTCCTCCTCCTCCTCCTCCTCTTCCTGTGCGATGGGTGGGATAGAAGGAACACTGTCTGGGTAAAGGGGGCCTTGAGAGGCAAGGAAGTCCTCCTCTTCCTGCCTCTGTTCTGCCTCAAGTGCCCTGTCCATTATTCCACACAGCGTGTGCTCCAACAGGTGGACAAGAGGTACAGTGTCACTGATGCATGCACTGTCACTGCTCACCATCCTCGTGGCCTCCTCAAATGGTGCCAGGACAGTGCATGCATCCCTGATCATGCCCCACTGGCGTGGTGAAAAAAACCTGAGCTCCCCTGACCCTGTCCTGGTGCCGTAGTCGCACAGGTACTCATTGATGGCCCTCTGCTGCGTGTGCAGCCGCTGCAGCATGGCCAACGTTGAGTTCCACCTGGTGGGCATGTCACATATAAGGCGGTTCTTGGGCAGGTTCAACTCCTTTTGCAGCTCAGCCAGGCGAGCACTGGCATTATAAGATCTGCGGAAATGCACACAGACTTTCCTGGCCTGCCTCAGGACATCCTGTAAGCCCGGGTACCTGCCTAAGAACCGCTGCACCACCAGGTTAAGGACGTGAGCCATACAGGGCACATGGGTCAGTTGTCCCTGTCGGAGGGCGGAGAGGAGGTTGATGCCATTGTCGCAAACCACCATTCCTGGCTTAAGCTGGCGTGGCGTCAACCACCTCTCGGCCTGCCCCTGCAGAGCAGACAGGACCTCTGCCCCAGTGTGGCTCCTGTCCCCCAAACACACCAGCGCAAGCACGGCATGGCATCTTTTTGCCTGCGTACTTGCGTAGCCCCTTGAACGCCTACGGAGCACCGCTGGTTCCAAGGACAAACCACAGGAAGAGGCCATGGAGGAAGAAGAAGAGGAGGGGGTGGAGGAGAGAGGTGTGTCACAACCAGTAGTAGCATTTTGGAGGCGTGGCGGTGGAACAACCTCCAACACTACTGCACCTTGTCCTGCATCCTCCCCAGCTGCCAAAAGAGTGACCCAATGGGCCGTGAAAGAAAGGTAACGTCCCTGTCCATGCCTGCTGGACCATGAGTCAGCGGTAATATGCACCTTACCGCTGACCGCCCTGTCCAGCGAGGCCAAGACATTGCCTTCCACATGCCTGTAGAGAGCCGGAATCGCCTTCCGTGAGAAAAAGTGGCGTTTGGGAACCTGCCACTGAGGAACCGCACATTGCACAAACTCACGGAAGGGGGCCGAGTCTACCAACTGAAAAGGCAGCAGTTGAAGCGCTAGCAATTTAGCCAAGCTAGCATTCAACCGCTGGGCATGTGGATGGCTGGGAGTGAACTTCTTTCGACGGTCCAGCAGCTGGGGCAGGGAAATTTGCCTGCTAGAATCGGACGTCGGTGTACTGCTAGCAGAGTGGCCGCAAGTACTTGGCTGTGACACACCTAATTCTACACCTTCATTCCTCTCAGAGCAGGTTTCAGAGAGGACTGAAGGTATAGTGGGGTTGGAGATCCCAGCTGATGCGGTGCAAGAAGAGGTCAGCTTTGTTCTTTGGTGTGGGTCTTTAAGGTAGGCTTGCCAACGAACTGCATGGCAGGTCAACATATGTCTGATCAAGCATGTGGTGCCCAAGCGGCTGATGTTTTGGCCACGCGATATACGCTTGAGACATATGTTGCAAACAGCAGCTGTGCGATCTGATGCACTCGCCTCAAAAAAGGCCCACACCAAAGAACTTTTTGAATGACGGGCAGAGGCAGCGCCCTGCACAGGCGGAGCTCTGCGGTGTGATTCCGTCGGTGTGCTGCCCATACGCTGGCCACCCAAGGGCATCCTACCTTGTTGGAGATGTGCCTCCTCCTCATCCTCCTCCTCCTCCTCTCTCCTATTAGGCACCCACGTGGAGTCAGTGACCTCATCATCCCCTCCCTCCTCATCACTGGAGCCAATCTGGCAGTATGCTGCAGCTGCTGGAGCATGACTGCCAGATTGGTGTCCTTCTTGAGCATCCCCTCTCTCTGCTCTCACGCTACTGCCTTCCTCTATCTGGGTATCATCATCAGATCCTTCGAAACGCTGGGCATCCTCCTGGAGCATGTACCCAACACTGTGCTCAAACAGTTCGGGAGACTCCTCAGGAGGAGGACATGGTGGGTCTAGGGAAGGATTGACTAATGAAGATAATGATACCAGAGAAGAGGATGCTTTGGCAGCTGCTTTGCCAGTACCCTGAGCCTGGGTGAGAGAGGATGAGGAGGATGAGGTGGGCTTGGTCATCCACTCTACCAAGTCTTCGGCATGATGTGGCTCAACATGTCCAGCTGCCGAAAAGAAGGACAAGCGTGTCCCATGGCCATGTGCTGATGACAATGCACCGCGTCCACGACCAGCACTGTTGCCCCCAGACACAGAGCCTGCTTGCCCTCTTTTTTTGCCTCCTGACTGTCTGCCTCTCCTTGTTTGCCTTCCAGACATTTTAATGGATGGCCTGCAGGGAGATGGGAAAAACAGCAACAAGGGCTACCTTCAGGTGTATACTGTGCAGGAGGCTTAGCAACAATGACACTGACACTGTCCCCTGCCTATCCTTCTCTGTCCCTAAACACAAGGATTTGCAATATGCTTCAGCAAGATTGGTTTAGCACAGAATAGCACACTGACAGTTTCCCTCACTGTCCTTCTCTGTCCCTACAAACAAGATTTAGCACAGAATAGCACACTGATAGTTTCCACGAGTGTCCTTCTCTGTCCCTAAACTCAAGGATTTCAAATATGGTACAGCAAGATTGGTTTAGAACAGAATAGCTCACTGACACTTTCCCTCACTGTACCTCTCTGTCCCTAAACTCAAGGATTTCAAATATGGTTCAGCAAGATTGGTTTAGAACAGAATAGCACACTGTCAGTTTCACTCACTGTCCTTCTCTGTCCCTACAAACAAGATTTAGCACAGAATAGCACACTGATAGTTTCCACGAGTGTCCTTCTCTGTCCCTAAACTCAAGGATTTCAAATATGGTACAGCAAGATTGGTTTAGAACAGAATAGCTCACTGACACTTTCCCTCACTGTACCTCTCTGTCCCTAAACTCAAGGATTTCAAATATGGTTCATTAAGATTGGTTTAGAACAGAATAGCACACTGTCAGTTTCACTCACTGTCCTTCTCTGTCCCTACAAACAAGATTTAGCACAGAATAGCACACTGATAGTTTCCACGAGTGTCCTTCTCTGTCCCTAAACTCAAGGATTTCAAATATGGTACAGCAAGATTGGTTTAGAACAGAATAGCTCACTGACACTTTCCCTCACTGTACCTCTCTGTCCCTAAACTCAAGGATTTCAAATATGGTTTAGCAAGATTGGTTTAGAACAGAATAGCACACTGACACTTTCCCTCACTGTACCTCTCTGTCCCTAAACTCAAGAATTTCAAATATGGTTCAGCAAGATTGGTTTAGAACAGAATAGCACACTGACACTTTCCCTCACTGTACCTCTCTGTCCCTAAACTCAAGGATTTCAAATATGGTTCAGCAAGATTGGTTTAGAACAGAAGAGCACACTGACACTTTCCCTCACTGTCCTTCTCTGTCCCTACAAACAAGGTTTAGCACAGAATAACACACTGACACTCTCCCTACCTATCCTTATTTGTCCCTAAACACAAGGAATCCAGGATTAGTAAAGGAAAAAAAATGACACTGTACCTGCCTATGCTTCTCTTTCCCTGCTCCGGAACACACTACACAAGGCCGCCGCGCTGGCGGCCTTTCTTTCTCGTACATCACGGGACACAGAGCGACATAGTCATTACTAATGGGTTATATAGATACCGTCAGGTGCTGGCACTGGCAACTTCCAAAACCGGAAGTACCCTCCCCTATATAAGCCCCTCCCATCCGGGAGCACCTCAGTTTTTTGCCAGTGTCTAAGGTGTTGGCCAAGAAGAAACATGTGTTTTTCACTGAGCTTGCGTACAGGTTCTTTTGGGCCTCAGTAAGCTATTCCGGATCCGACCAAAAAAGCTTCATAGCTAAACGGTCGGTACCCGGGCCTTGCAGAGAAGAGCAAGGTTTTGCCTGTAATGCTTCTCTTAGGAGAGCTGGACCCTGGGATCCAGAGCTCTGGTCATACCCACGACCAAGATGTTTTCTGTGCAGGGTGCTATACAGGTCCAGGGGAGTGGAATCCTTGGGAACCCGGTCCCTGAAGGTTTGATTGCAATGCCTGCCGTGATAGGTGAAGTTTGGGCTTTTGTGGACCAAACAAAGTCCTGCGGCGGGGAACAGGTAAGTGGGGGCCCCCAGGAACTTGGTTCTATTGGGGGACCCCCAAGCCTAATTTGTCTTTCTGTCTGTTACCTAATGGTATTCCCGCAAAATTCTGTGCATGCCTGTAACTACTAAAAAAATGTAATAATTTTTAATGGTGGTCAAGAAAAAAAAAAAAATGTTTTTATATATATATGTAATATATTAGACTGCGGTACCTGTGTTTGTCCACTAGAGGCCGCTGTGGAATGTTTTCTTGTCATGTGGACTAGCTTCTTCTCAGCAGAGCAAAGTCCAGGCAGATGGTGAGTTCTCTTATAGGAAACTGCTTCCTCTGCCATGTTGCAGTGCTCGTCCATCCCCCGGCCTGCGGCAAAGAGGGGCCCTGGCTCCTGTCCTTTGTTACCATATTTGAAATTAGCGCCGAAGGCGCACGTGCCCGCGCCTCTATATATAGAGGTGAGCCGGGAAAGGGGGCGGAGCCTGGGGGATGACGCTCTGTGCGCGCCGCAGCGCTTCTGCGCATGTGCGGGCGTCCCAGCAGTTTAAAAAAACCACAATATTGTAGTGAGCTGACTATGAAGTACAGAGACAGAGCTGGCAACATTTAAAGGCATACAGCAAGCGGTTGATACAGGCATCCCCTAGAAAGGCACATTAGTAGACACCAACTGTGATATAGCAGCAATTGTGCTAGACTATTCTCAGTAAAAGTGGTGTATTACGGCTGGAATACCTCAGCTTTAGGCTTAGGAATATGCCGTCCAGAAGCTCCGGAACTGAATCTTCCAGGAAGCGAAGGGGGTCTCATTGGGCTCGGAGGATCTTGGGCATACTCCTGCTGCACCAGTCTCCCCTGAAGTTCAGAGGTAAGTGACCGTAGAGACCCCGCAGGGGTACTTGGTACTGTGGCTGTCCTCAGTTCACCTGCTCCTGTGTATGTAACAGAGGAGGTTTTTTCCTCAGCTCTGGGAGGATTAGAGAGAGATTGTCAACATTTATCGCTGCCTCCCTGTCAGGGAAAGCACGCCCGATCTCCGTCTCCTCCTTCAGAGTGCCTGTTAGCAGAGCAACAGTCCCATACAGGGATCGACCTGCCTGAAGGGGATCAGGATGAGGTTGATTCTGTTATAGAGGAATCAACAGTGGGGGAACCTTTTCTCAGCATCTCAAGCTGAAAGATTATGGGTTCAGTCTCTGACTAACATGGTCCGATCAGCATTTAAAAATGCACCTTGCGGAACCATCAACCACTACTGTATCCTCGTTGGGGTCGCTAGAAGCCCCCAGACTGTTTGTTCTTTTCCACTTCACCCTTTACTGAAAGGGCTCATTTACCAGGATTGGGAACGTCCTGAGAAAATATTTATTCCCCCAAGAGATTTCCGGTGGTCTATCCCATGGAGGATAAGTTCATCAAAAAAAAAAAATGGAAGGTCCCTACAGTGGACGCAGCCATCTCTTGTATGTATAAATCACTGACATGTCCAGTGGATAATGTCCAAATGTTCAAGAACCCAATAGATAAAAGATTGGAGTCCTTATGAAAATCTGCTTGGTGATACAACCAGCAGTAGCAGCTATTGGGGTCTGCTAAGCAGTGAAGGATCAGTTGAAACAGGTCTTGAGGGACTTGACAGATCAGCAGGCTTTGCCCTAGCTGATCTACCTAGAGCCTTAGGCTTTGCGGTTGACGCCATAGAGGATTCAGTCCATCAGGCCTCCCGCCTTACGCTGTCTATAGTACATATGCGTAGGCTCCTATGGCTCAAAAACTGTTCTGCTGAAGCTCCCTGTAAAGAATGGGTGGTTAGCGTCCCATTTCATGGTGAACGCTTATTCAGGGAAAACCTGGACAAATATATCCAGAAAATTTCCAGCGGTAAAAATACGCTCTTGCCGGTTAAAAGCAGAGTTAGAGGTCCCTCTTTAAGAGGCCTGCTTCTCCAGTCCCTGGGGCATCGGCTGTGTAACAGTTCCGACGGCCTCCTCGGTCAAATCCCGGGGGTAAAAAACAGGGACAGTAGCAGGGTAATGAGAAACCCTGGGTCAGGGGAGGTACAAAACCTCCCCCAAAGTTAAATTCATTGAAGCCCCCACTCAGTCGGGTGGGGGGAGGACTCCAGTTGTTCGCAAGAGACCTGGCGGGACACGATCAAGACAGATAGGTGCTCTCCGCAGTAGGTTTGGGATACAGTTTGGAGTTAAAAGACTCTCCTCCTTCCCATTTTTGAGGTCAAACGTGTCAAGGGATCCCCGGAAGAGAGAGTCCCTCCTGTTGGCACTAGAACAACTATTGCTCCAAGGAGTAATTATGGAGGTTCCCCTGGAAGAATGAGGGTTCGGGTTTTACTCAAACCTCTTTACAGTCCCGAAGCAAACGCGGACGGGAGGCCCATATTAATTCTAAAAGGGCTATACAAATTCCTGTATATCAGGACTTTCCGATGGAGTCGATCCGATCGGTGGCCACTGCCCTACAAGGGGAGGATTGGTTAGCCACGATCGACATCAAAGATGCTTATTTGCACATTCCCATCTTTCCAGTCCACCATAAATTTCTACGCTTTGCAGTAGAAGGGCGCCATTTTCAGTTCAGAGCCTTACCCTTCGGTTTGGCCACAGCACCACGAGTGTTTACAAAAATTCTGGCCCTTTATTGGCCAATCTAAGAACACAAGGTGTAATGATAATGGCATATCTGGATGACTTGTTGCTGATAGACCACTCAGTGAAAAAACTAGACGTGGTCGTTCACAAGACGATCAAGTATCTGGAATCTCACGGTTGGATTATCAACCGAGACAAGTCAGCCCTAAAAACCAGTCAAAAGTCTGGAATACTTGGGGCTAAGGTTGGATTCAGGCCAGAGAAAAATATTCTTGCCTCGAGGAAAGGTGTTGTCTTTGAAAGATTTGATCCACTTAGTGGGTACAAAAAAGACAGCCGTCCATACGCCTGTATATGAGGCTGCTGGGAAAAATGGTGGCATCATTCGAAGCAGTACCCTACGGTCGATTCCATTCAAGGAATTTGCAAGGGGCCATACTGTCAGCCTGGAACAAAAAAGTTCAGGCCCTAGACTTACAATGTCCTTGTCCCCTTCCGTTCGCAAGAGCCTCCGTTGGTGGTTGGTTCCCCAGAATCTGGAAAAAAGGAAATCCTTCAGTCCGATTTCTTGGAAGGTGGTCACTACAGATGCCAGCCTTATAGGCTGGGGAGCAGTACTGGAGCAATAGTCTCTCCAGGGCAGATGGTCGGATGCAGAAAAGGCCCTGCCCATCAATCTCTTAGAGATACGAGCAGCCCGGTATGCCCTAGTAGCATGGACATCCAAACTCCAAGGGTCCCCTGTCAGAATTCAATCAGACAATGCCACAGCAGTGGCATATATCAATCATCAGGGGGGCACCAGGAGTCGTGCAGCCCAGAGGGAAGTGAATTACATCCTGAAATGGGCAGAAAAATATGTCCCAGCCATATCTGCGGTATTCATTCCAGGAGTGGAGAATTGGAAGGCGGACTTTCTAAGTCGCCAGCAATTAGGCCCAGAGGAAGGGTCCCTTCACCCCGAGGTTTTCTGGACAATATGTCAGCGGTGGGGAACATCGGATGTAGATCTTCTAGCATCCAGATTCAACGCAAAGGGGGACAGGTTTGTCTCTCGGACAAGGGATCCCCTAGCTTGCGGCTCGGATGCCCTAGTGTTCCCTTGGGATCAGTTCAAGCTGATATATGCATTCACACCGCCACAATGGTTACCTTGATTACTCCGCAGAATCAGGGTAGAAAAGAAACCAGTGATTCCGGTGGCTCCAGCGTGGCCCCGAAGAGCGTGGTACGCGGAGATTGTAAAATTTCAGTGGGGAGTCCTTGGACTCTCCCACGTCGTCCGGCTTTCGCAAGGACCGATATACCACCCTTCCTTACCAGCCCTAGGTTTGACGGCCTGGCTATTGAAGCCCACATTCTAAAAAAGAGAGGGCTCTCTAATGCTGTGGTATCTACCATGATCAATGCCAGGAAGCCGGTATCCAGGCAGATCTACTATAGAATCTGGAAGGCGTACATCGCGTGGTGTGAGGCCAAGAAATGGCATCCACATAAGTACGTAATAGGTAGGATTCTGGACTTCCTACAGTGGGCTGTAGATAGGAAGCTTGCCTTGAGTACTATCAAGGGTCAGATTTCGGCCTTGTCAATATTTTTTCAAAGGCCCTTGGCTTCGCATTCACTAGTCAAAGCCTTTATACAAGGAGTGATGCGTATTAGTCCTCCGGTTAATATTCCCATATGTCCATGGGATCTAAACTTGGTTCTGTCGGTTCTACAGAAACAACCATTTGAACCATTACAGCATATTTCCTTGGTGCTTCTCACCAGGAAATTGATTTTTCTAGTAGCCATTTGTTCGGCTAAAAGAGTATCGGAATTAGCAGCTATGTCCTGTAAGGAGCCATATCTGGTTATCCATAAGGACAGAGTAGTGTTACGTCCTCATCCAGCCTTTCTTCCTAAGGTGGTATCGAGGTTTCATTTGAACCAAGATGTGGTTCTTCCTTCTTTTTTCCCCAAACCTACTTTGGTAGAGGAAAAGTTATTGCATTCTTTGGATGTAGTAAGAGCAGTTAAAGCTTATCTAAAAGCCACTGCTCAGATTCGCAGAACGGATACTTTGTTTATTCTGCCGGAAGGCCCCAGAAAGGGTCAGGCAGCGTCAAAATCTACTTTAGCCAAGTGGATTCGACAGGTCATTATGCAAGCTTATGGCTTGAGAAGGAGACCGCCTCCGTTCAAAGTTAGAGCGCACTCCACGAGAGCAGTTGGAACTTCATGGGCAGTGCATCACCAGGCCTCCCTGGCTCAGATCTGTAAGGCCGCAACATGGTCTTCGGTACACACGTTTACTAGGTCCTACCAGGTGGACGTTAGAAGTCAGGAGGATGTCGCCTTTGGGCGCAGTGTGTTGCAGGCCGCAAAAGATCCTCATGTCTGATAGCGCTCAGCTTATATATGGTGTATCCCCCCCCTCATTTGGCATTGCTTTAGGACATCCCATTAGTAATGACTATGTCGCTCTGTGTCCCGTGATGTACGAGAAAGAAAATAGGATTTTTATAACAGCTTACCTGTAAAATCCTTTTCTTGGAGTACATCACGGGACACAGAGCTCCCGCCCCTCTTTAGGGACACTTATTGCTTTGCTACAAAACTGAGGTGCTCCCGGATGGGAGGGGATTATATAGGGGAGGGTACTTCCGGTTTTGGAAGTTGCCAGTGCCAGCACCTGACGGTATCTATATAACCCATTAGTAATGACTATGTCGCTCTGTGTCCCGTGATGTACTCCAAGAAAAGGATTTTACAGGTAAGCTGTTATAAAAATCCTATTTTTATAGTGTGGTGCGTGTACTAAACCCCCTCAGCAATAATTGGCCACATGCATCCTGCCTGTGGCCAATCATTGCTCTCCTCGCTGCCGGCGCTGTGATTGGCCAAGCATGCGGGGTCACAGTGCATGCTTGGCCAATCACAGCACCTGGATGACACTGCGATGGCGTAGTGCATTGTGGGCCGTTCGCGTCACTCGAATTAGGCGCGAACGGCCCAAATCGTTCGATCTTCGTCGAACGATCGAACAGCCGATGTTCGAGTCGAACGTATGTTCGACTCGAACATGAAGCTCATCCCTACTCCTGGGATGTATGACATAATTTACAGAGGCCTGGAAACCAGGAAGTAACTGAAGAAATGTAAAAAAAAAAAAAAAAAAAAAGTTTAGAAACAAGTAAATATGATATACTTTCCTATCTGTTTACTAGGATTAAAAATAATCAATGTTGATTGAGAGTTCCACATTAAGCTGTCCACAACCGTTATAATCTGATTGTACAATCCTTGTTCAATTTCCTTCAGGTTTACCAACAACTACAAAACTGAGGTACATAAACAATTGGTTAATATTATATCCAGTCATGCAGTCCTGGAACCAAGTAGTTTTGGTAAATCTAAGGGAGGCTGCACAATCTGATTTTAACATTGTAGCAGCTCCAGAGTCATATAAGAATTTTGCAGGATTTTTTTCATATGTATTTGGACTAATCACGCTTGGATTCTCTGCAGCTCCTTCCCTTGAACTGGTAGGCAGTATGTAACTAAATTTTTAAGATATCTCGTACTTTCCTACTTTCCCTTCCAAATGATGGGCTCTCGTGAGAGGGCTCAGCAGTCACCTTCACTCCTCTACCAGTTTTCACACCTCTGCAAACACTGTGGTCTCCATTTTGTCACTTGAAATCTTATTGAACCAACTTGATTTTGAGCTGTCTCAATAATAAACCTAACCAGAGAGGAAAATATATAAGTCACAGGTACTACGTATACAGCGCTCTTCAGTCTCAGGAAGTTTCATGTTTAATATGTGTAGCGGGTGTTTGAATTTTAGGGGAGGCATCTGGGTGGTAGTGTAACCCAGATGCAGCAATTGCTAGGGGATCCGAGACCCTTTTCTGGTTCTTGGAGGACTCTGGTGGTGTGAGGTTCCTTGCGGTCCAAGGGTGGCGCTGTTGCCCGGGGTCGGGGCTGAACTCACACCGCAAGACTGTACCCTTTTGTCCTTCCCTGGAGCTGGTACAGCGGGGCGGGGAACCTGCTGTGGCGCAAAGGGAGAGGGGATAAAAGGGGCGGACGCCCTGACCACGGGGTTCAGAGTTCGGAGAGAGTTGGAGGATGTGGCCGCACCCAGGCACCTTCAGCTTGGGTGCTGGCGTTCCAGAGTTCCGGGCTCAGGTGCCCTTGACCTGGCCGGAGCGAGAGATGGAGTCCATCCCAGGCACCTTTAGCCTGGGGTGAGGTACTATGGTGGATGCCTGGGGCTCAGTACCTTCGACTGAGTTCCGCGAGGGTGGAGGAATCCGAGGGGGCCCTAACTCCTTGGGTGCCCGTGTCTGAGTTCGTGAGGACTGGTGTGCGGAACTTCTCTGAAGAGTCCAGCGCAGTATTGCTGGTGACAGAGAGGCCTCCTGTTTCTCCCTTGGACGAATATCCTTCCCCTGACAGGGGCCGTGCTAGCGAAGGTAATTCACTTTCTACTAAACATAGTCAGTGGCAGTGACTACCCGCCACTGGTGAGACCACGGTGGTTAGCAGGAGAAGGGGAGGGATTGGGCCTCGATCTATTCCCCATTACTACTCAGTAGAAGAAACTGTTTATTGTTTGGCAAGAAGAATAAAACAGAGTTGGACCTATTCACTGTGTGGAACTCTGGTTACTAGGAGCAAAGGAGTCGGGGACAAAGTACTGGACTTGACTCTAGGACACCTACACAAGACCTAATCTTCTGGCCTTCACCTCTTAGCTATGGAGGACATGGGCCGTGGTGTATCTCATCCCTCCCCCCAGCACTGAGACCCCTAGACGAAGAAAGACAAGCCGAGTATGAGAAGGGGAGAGAGGGGTGAGGCCGCTACATATGTTTGTCAAGAAATGTTCAAATCTTTCACCAAAAACCACACACATTGCTGTAATATCAAGAAGTTTGTACTGTGCATTGTTCAACACAGTTCTAAAGTTTTTATATTCTCTTTGTAAATTAAATATTTGCATTATTTTCTTGTGGAAGAGATTGGAAATTAAGGGTCAACATCAGATGGCACCTCATTTCAATATACAGTATCTCACAAAAGTGAGTACACCCCTCACATTTTTGTAAATATTTTATTATATCTTTTCATGTGACAACACTGAAGAAATGACATTTTGCTACAATGTAAAGTAGTGAGTGTACAGCTTGTATAACAGTGTAAATTTGCTGTCCCCTCAAAATAACTCAACACACAGCCATTGATATCTAAACCGCTGGCAACAAAAGTGAGTACACCTCTAAGTGAGAATTTACAAATTGGATCCAAAGTGTCAATATTTTGTGTGGCCACCATTATTTTCCAGCACTGCCTTAACCCTCTTGGGCATGGAGTTCACCAGAGCTTCACAGGTTGCCACTGGAGTCCTCTTCCACTGCTCCATGATGACATCACGGAGCTGGTGGATGTTAGAGACCTTGCGCTCCTCCACCTTCCATTTGAGGATGCCCCACAGATGCTCAATAGTGTTTTGGTCTGGAGACATCCTTGGCCAGTCCATCACCTTTACCCTCAGCTTCTTTAACAAGGCAGTGGTCGCCTTGGAGGTGTGTTTGGGGTCGTTATCATGTTGGAATACTGCTCTGCGGCCCAGTCTCCGAAGGGAGGGGGGATCATTCTCTGCTTCAGTATGTCACAGTTGGCATTCATGGTTCCCTCAATGAACTGTAGCTCCCCAGTGCACTCATGCAGCCCCAGACCATGACACTCCCACCACCATGCTTGACTGTAGGCAAGACACACTCGTCTTTGTACGCCACACACGCTTGACACCATCTGAACTAAATATGTTTATCTTGGTCTCGTCAGACCACAGGACATGGTTCAAGTAAACCATGTGTTTAGTCTACTTGTCTTCAGTAAACTGTTTGCAGGCTTCCTTGTGCATCCACTTTAGAAGACGCTTCCTTCTGGGACAACAGCCATGCAGACCAATTTGATGCAGTGTGTGGCTTATGGTCTGAGCACTGACAGGCTAACCCCCCACCCCTTCAACCTCTGCAGCTATGCTGGCAGCACTCATATGTCTATTTCCCAAAGACAACCTCTGGATATGAAGCTGAGCACATGCACTCAACTTCTTTGGTCAATCACGGCGAGGCCTGTTCTGAGTGGAACCTGTCCTGTTAAACCGCTGTATGGTCTTGGCCACAGGGCTGCCGCTCAATTTCAGGTTCTTGGCAATTTTCTTATAGCCTAGGCCATATTTATGTAGAGCAACAGTTCTTTTTTTCAGATCCTCAGAGTTCTTTACCATGAGGTGCCATGTTGAACTTCCAGTGACCAGTATGAGAGAGTGAGAGTGATAACACCAGCGGTAGATTTGCTACAGGTGTGGTTGGAGACTAAGGACATGAATCAGGAGACAGACTGAAAAGAGTGAGTGAGTGAGTGAATAACTTGTATAAAGCTGCAAATGCGAACTGAATCGCCTCAAGGCGCTTGCATCCAGTGACGTCCTGATCTATCAGAAGAGGTGGGTCTTAAGTTTTTTCCTGAAGGCCCGATGGTTTTCTTCCAACATGTGACCTGAGACTGCTAGAGATTTCTGCCATTACAGCTCATTTACAAATCGACTACTACTGGTTGCTGAAGTCTAAGGGATGCACAAGTACCAAAGAGCCACAGGTTAGGTACTATGGCTATGGATAATATTACTGCAAAATTTTCAAATAAATTAGGTGTAGCGGGTATGTACTTTCCCGGGTGTAAATTTGAACTTGGCAGAGACATTAGTGATGTGTAATTCCCTGCAGCCCAGCAGGTGGCGCTGTCGCTCTGGGTTGGGGTTGAATCATTGCTGTGTGTCGCGCTTCCTTTTTGTCCTCCCTCGGCAGCGGTATGGTGAGGCGGGGAACCCGCCGTGCTTGCTGGGAGAGGGTATAAAGAGGCCGGCCATCTTTGTCACGGGGTCGAGTCCCAGGCACCTTCAGCCTGCGGACGGTGGTTCGTGTCGGTCCTCTAGGCGGGCCTAGGCCTAGAGGACAGCCGGAGGTCGTGTTCCATCCCAGGCACCTTTAGCCTGGGGTGAGGTACTCGGATGGAGGATCTGGAGCTCAGTGCCCAACACTGAGTTCCGCGAGGGAAGGAGATCCTAGGGAACCCCAGGAGTGGGTACCCGAATCCGGAAGGCGTAATGGACCGGGGGGAGCTCCTCACTCGAAGACCTGGTGCAGCATATTGCCAGTGACGGGTGAGTCTCTCATCGGAGACCGCCTGGAGGGAAATCCCCCCTCCGCTCGGGGACTGCAACTCACTTTCAGGGAGGAAAGTGGAGAACACATTGTGTCTGGGCCTATTCGCATCCACACCTCCTTTTCTGTTCTGTTTCTACCAAGGGAGTTCAACTGATTGTTTTCATTCAAGAAGAATAAAGGAGTGTTGAACTTTAATGGTGTGGGGCTCATTTCCTGACAGACATTGTTCAAGGTAACTCTTGGTGGAGGCTCCAGGTGCACAGCACTGACCCGAAGGTAAAAGAACTTTGCTTATATCACACTGACACCTGTGGTGAAAGCCAGGCGTAGTGTCCCCGCTCCCTTCCCCTCTGAAAGATACCCCTAGACAAGAGAGAGATGAGCTGAGAGAGAAGAAAGAGGGGAGTGAGGAGGGCACTACATAGGTGTAACTTTAATGAGTGACCTGTAAAATACTATAACACTACCCTGTAGGAGTTGCAAATGTCAGGGTTCCCCACTGCTGCACAGCCAGTCACATGCATCCAGACACAGGAAAACAGTCCTTGAGTTTTGTTTTATTGAGGGGATAATAACTTGTATGGGGTAAGGGATATATGGGATGCCCAACTTGACAACAACAGAAAATTCCAGGGGCATCTTTTTCCCTATTCACAGCTCCTCTTCTTCCTCCAACACAAAACTTGATCCGCTGAGTCCACTCCTTTTTGGAGATAACAGTCTCTACGTTAGTTTGGCAAAAGTCGCTTAGAGGCTAGGAACTCTCAGTCCATGAAAAGTAGCACATGTGGAGTGAACTGCATCTTTCAACACCTTCTGCTTCCCTGTAGACACTGATTCCAGTTCTACTGCTTGCAGAAATGATAGCCCACTTGGCTGCCACCAGCCCACCTAGCTGCTTTTCTTCCCACTCCTCCCTCCTGACTGACACTCTGCACCAGTCCTGCCCGACTGAAACTCTGGAGATTTCCCATGTCATGGATGGATGAACACTTAGCACACTGCCGTCTTCAAGAGAGACCTGCTACAGCTGGCAATCTCCCCCCTTGTCTGTCCCTGTACCGTGCTGATATGCTCACTCTGTCTCTCTTTGCTCCCTGCTGTCTCTCCGGAAGGTTCTCCTCCAACTGCCTTCTGTGGTAGGATCCTTCCAGGCCAGCCACCTGAGCTCTGGCCCAAGGTAAACCCCCTCCTTGTCAGGGGTCCCTCAAGGGCCACCGACAGACTCCCTCAGCACTGCTTCTCCATCTTCCACGACTCCCCGTCCCAGCATGCCTCATTCCTTTTTAAGGACTCCTTAGTCCCCTGCCAGGCCCACTCCTGGGGATTGGTTAAGGGCCCCCAAATATGCAGAGCAACCCCTCCTTACCTCCGCCCACTAGAATCTAGAATGTTCTCCAACTTTCTAGATCCAGGGGTAGGCACCAGAGAGCTGTCTGTATGAGTCATGCTGGCCTAACCTCTAATAACCCTGACCCAATTACAGGCGCACGGGCTAGGCATGAGTCAGAGTATATTTTGCCTACACTCACTCTAGTAGCACACACTAGAGGGTGCTACAATACCATAATCCACAGCAACCAATCAGCAGTCCTCTTTCATTTTTAGGACTTCTCTAAGCTTGATAAAGTTTAAATCTATTTGGTTACATGGGGTCACTGCCCTTCATGCCATTCTGCAAATCAGAATGATGCCTATTCTGTGTTGAGTAGTGATTGTAACATAATTTGCCTGGAGGGACTGATGAGTGAAAGTGGAGACAGGAAAGGAAGAAGGTAAGCTTCTCATATCCAATCTTCTTAAGCCTCGTACACACAGTCGGACTTCCAATGGACTTTTACGTGGTTTTTTGTCCGAACGGAGTTGGTCGGGAACACCCATAGCATACACACGCTCTGACTTTTCTGCAAACTTTCCCAAAACTTTTTGCAACATCACGTGGTTTTTCTGCTCTTTTCTGCTCTTTACCGCCACCCTTTGGTCAACTTCTGCTATTGTTGGTTGATTTTAACATTAGTTGTTTTGTCCATCAGACAAAAGTCCGATGGTTTTCTGTACACACGGTCGGACTTTGCTCCATCGGACTTTTGTTGGGCAAAAGTTTGTCCGTTTGCAGACCCAACTTTTGTCCGATGAAAACAAGAAAAAAGCAAAAAAAGTTTGTCCGATGGAGCGTACACACGGTGGGATTGTTGGTCCAACTTGCTCAAAACGAAGTTTGTTGTGCAAAAGTCCGACCGTGTGTACGGGGCTTAATTCTGCAATCCCTTTGTGTTCTGCGCTTCTGGATCAGTATTCTGTCTGCAAAGAAATTGTAGATTATCCATCGATCTGTCTGCTCAGCCGTTTCCTCTTCACGGCAACAAAACTGGCAGGACACAATGTTTTATGTATTCAGTTTGGATGTGTTACTTCAGTTGTGCACATTATACTAAATTATCTTATACCTCTGTTCCCGTTCTATTGTATGCCTGTTTATTCTTTCCTGTTTGTCTGTCTCGCTTACTTCATTCTTCTTTCTTTCTCTGGCTCTCTACTTTTCTTTCTTTCTCTTTCCTACTTTCTTTCTTTCTTTCTTTCTTTCTTCGCACTGAACCCCATGCAATGCACTTTTTTTGTGTAAGTAAAAGAACACAATTGTACAATAAAAAATCTAATAAAAATGATTTGATTGAAAAAGTAAAAGAACACATACGGTAATTGAAAAGTCATAAGCGATCCCACTGAGTGAACATATACAACAAAATGTGCTATATGTCATTGAACAACGTGGAATGACGTGGGTTATATTCTAGGCTTTCTTATAAGTGGACCTCTAATTTTCTTCCATTACTTTGCTAAAATTATGCTGTTATTTTATTATACAGTAGAATGATTTGTGCCTGAACAAAATCCTGATCGGCGCATAAGGAGCCAATCAGTTTGATCTTCATAATAGGCACAGTGTGGTTCACGGTGACTGTTTTGTGTCGGCGTTTTGCCAATGACTTTGCACCATACTGTGCATTAGGAGCATATCCTGGTAATTGTGATTAACTTGTCTGACAGCTGTGTACTATATCAGTGAGACAGGTGCACAGGTCTGTGTAGGAGCCGAGACATAAACTAAATGCCATATTCATTTTATGTTTTATGTCCTGTGTAGGGATGAGCTCGGTGTTCGAGTCGAACATACGTTCGACTCGAACATCGGCTGTTCGATCGTTCGACGAAGATCGAACGATTTGGGCCGTTCGCGCCAAATTCGAGTGACGCGAACGGCCCACAATGCACTACGCCATCGCAGTGTCATCCAGGCGCTGTGATTGGCCAAGCATGCACTGTGACCCTGCATGCTTGGCCAATCACAGCGCCGGCAGCGAGGAGAGCAATGATTGGCCACAGGCAGGATGCCTGTGGCCAATTATTGCTGAGGGTGTTTAGTACACGCCCCACACTATAAAAGGCCGCCAGCACGGCGGCCTAGTGTAGTGTGTTCCGGAGCAGGGAAAGAGAAGCATAGGCAGGGACAGTGACATTTTTTTTTCTTGCTTAACCTGGATTCCTTTAGTTTAGGGAAAGAGAAGGATAGGTAGGGAGAGTGTCAGTGTGTTTTACTGTGCGAATCCTTGTTTCTAGGGACAGGGAAGGACAGTGAGGGAAATTCTCCTTGTGCTATAGTGTGCTAAAGCATTGATCATCAACCATCTTTAAAAAATCATTTTTTCTAGGGACAGAAAACTATAGGTAGGGAGCGTGTCAGTTTCTTTCACTGTGATAATCCTTGTTTCTAGGGACAGGGAAGGACAGTGAGGGAAATTCTCCTTATGCTATACTGTGCTAAAGCATTGATCATCAACCATCTTTAAAAAAACATTTTTTCTAGGGACAGAAAACTATAGGTAGGGAGAGTGTCAGTTTCTTTCACTGTGCTAATCCTTGTTTCTAGGGACAGGGAAGGACAGTGAGGGAAATTCTCCTTGTGCTATAGTGTGCTAAAGCATTGATCATCAACCATCTTTAAAAAAACATTTTTTCTAGGGACAGAAAACTATAGGTAGGGAGAGTGTCAGTTTCTTTCACTGTGATAATCCTTGTTTCTAGGGACAGGGAAGGACAGTGAGGGAAATTCTCCTTGTGCTATACTGTGCTAAAGTATTGATCATCAACCATCTTTAAAAAACCTTTTTTTCTAGGGACAGAAAACTATAGTAGGGAGAGTGTCAGTTTCTTTCACTGTGCTAATCCTTGTTTCTAGGGACAGGGAAGGACAGTGAGGGAAATTCTCCTTGTGCTATAGTGTGCTAAAGCATTGATCATCAACCATCTTTAAAAAAACATTTTTTCTAGGGACAGAAAACTATAGGTAGGGAGAGTGTCAGTTTCTTTCACTGTGATAATCCTTGTTTCTAGGGACAGGGAAGGACAGTGAGGGAAATTCTCCTTGTGCTATAGTGTGCTAAAGCATTGATCATCAACCATCTTTAAAAAAATAGGATTTTTATAACAGCTTACCTGTAAAATCCTTTTCTTGGAGTACACCACGGGACACAGAGCTAGTCATTACATAATGGGTTAAGGGTCACCAGCGGTGATTGGACACTGGCACAACCAATGGAAGACAGTTCCCCTCCATATAACCCCTCCCATCAGGGAAGTACCTCAGTTTTGTAGCAAAGCAGTAAGGTTCCCATAAGAAGGGTGGGACCTCTGTGTCCCGTGGTGTACTCCAAGAAAAGGATTTTACAGGTAAGCTGTTATAAAAATCCTATTTTCTTTATCGTACACCACGGGACACAGAGCTAGTCATTACATAATGGGACGTCCCAGAGCAATGCTCATATGAAGGGGGGAGACACAGATCAAACCGACCGCTTGCGGACCAGAAGCCCTATACTGCTGCCTGCAGCACACTTCGCCCGAAGGCTGAATCCTCATGTCCTTTCACATCTATTTGATAGAATTTGGAAAATGTATGGACTGAGGACCAAGTTGCAGCCTTACAGATCTGAGCCATCGAAGCCTGGTGGTGCACTGCCCATGAAGCACTTATCGCCCTGGTAGAGTGCGCCTTAACAGGAAAAGGAGGAGTCCTGTTCTTTAAACCATAAGCTTGAACAATTACTTGTCTAATCCACCTGGAAATGGTGGATTTTGATACCGCTTGGCCCTTCTTGGGACCATCTGGTAAAATAAACAAAACATCTGTTTTACGTATCTGAGCGGTTGCTTGCAGATACACCCTTACCGCTCTCACTAGATCTAGAGAGTGTAATAATTTTTCCCCCGCCGTCCGCGGGTTTGGAAAAAAGGAAGGCAGAACAATGTCTTGATTCAAGTGAAAAGCCGACACCACCTTAGGCAGAAAAGCCGGATGGGGTCGTAGTACGATCTTGTCCTTGTGACAAATTAGATAAGGCTCTTTACAAGAAAGAGCTGCTAGCTCTGATACTCTCCTAGCAGAAGCTATAGCAATCAGAAAGGCCAATTTCCTACTTAATATAATTAAAGGAATATGGCGAATAGGTTCAAAAGGTTGCTTTTGCAACACTGACAATACCAAATTCAAATCCCATGGACACAAGGGAGACCTGACTGGAGGAATTATCCTCAGTACCCCCTGAATGAATGTCCGAACTAGGGAGTGAGATGCCAATGGTCTCTGAAAGAAGACTGATAGAGCCGATATTTGCCCTTTGATGGTGCTAAGGGCTAATTTCATATCCACTCCTAACTGGCAAAAAGCAAGAATCCTACTTATTTCATATTTCAGAGGATTCCAACATCTGGATTCACACCAGGAAACGTATGCTTTCCAGACTCTATGATAGATGAGTCTGGAGGCTGGCTTTCTAGCATTAATGAGCGTAGAAAGAGCCGGACCAGAGACCCCTCTCTTTTTCAAAATGTGGGTCTCAGCAGCCAGGCCGTCAAATTTAGCCTTTGTAAGGAAGGGTGGAATACTGGACCCTGTGACAACAGGTCGTGTCGAAGTGGAAGCTTCCAGGGCCTTCCTATCGCCATTTTTACGATCTCGGCATACCAAGGCCTCCTGGGCCAGTTTGGGGCCACTAGGATTACTGGTATTCCCTCCTTCTTGATCCTGCGAAGCAGTCTTTGTAGAAGAGGGATCGGAGGGAATGCATAGATCAGTGAGAACTGATTCCATGGAGTTATTAGAGCGTCTGTCCCGTAGGCTAGAGGATCTCTCGTTCTGGACACAAAGTTGTCCAATTTCTTGTTGAACCTGGAAGCTAGCAGGTCTACATCTGGGTTTCCCCATCTCAGACATATGGCCTGAAAGATCTCTGGGTGAAGAGACCACTCTCCTGGTAGCAGCTGCTGACGACTCAGGTAGTCTGCTTGCCAGTTTTCTATCCCTGGAATGAAGATTGCAGAGATGCAAGGTACATGCTCTTCTGCCCATGCCAAGATCCGGTTCACCTCTCTTTGGGCTGCCCGACTGTGGGTGCCTCCTTGGTGATTGATGTAAGCTACTGCCGTAGCATTGTCGGATTGAACCCGAACTGGGTAGCCCTGTAACCTGTATGTCCAGGTTTTGAGGGCTAGATATACCGCCCGGATCTCTAGCACATTGATGGGCAGGATCCCCTGAGTCTTGGCCCAGGTTCCCTGGGTAGAAGCCTCCTCGAATACTGCACCCCAGCCCGATAGGCTGGCATCCGTAGATACCACCTTCCAGGCCACTGGGAGGAAGGACTTTCCCTTCCGTAAATTCCTGGCTTCTAGCCACCAATTGAAGCTGTGGCGTACTTGTGAGGACAGGCGCATGGGTATATCCAGAGCTTGGCTCTTCCTGTTCCAGGAGGCTAAAATATTGCCTTGAAGTAGTCTCGAATGAAACTGGGCGTAAGGGACCGCCTCGAAGGAGGCTACCATCTTTCCCAATAGTCTCATGCAAAGGCGAATAGACGGCCTCTTGTTTGCTTTGACCTTGTGGATCAGGTCTTTCAGAGACTGTATCTTTGGCTCTGGCAGGTATACCCTGTTTTGGGCTGTATCTATGATCATGCCCAGGTACACTATCCTTCTTTGGGCCTGGAGAGAGGATTTTTGTAAGTTTATAATCCATCCTAAATGCTCCAGGTATCCTACTGTAGTGTCTACAGCGTGATCCAATCCCTCCTTTGACTGATCTATTAATAGTAGATCGTCTAGATAGGCTGTTACCGCAATGCCCCGTGTTCTTAGGTTTGCTAACAGAGGAGCTAGCACCTTTGTGAATACTCTGGGCGCGGTGGCTACACCAAATGGCAGGGCCACAAATTGAAAGTGGCGATCTTCTACCGCAAACCTTAGGAATCTTTGGTGAGCGGGGAGGATTGGTATGTGTAGATATGCGTCTTTGATATCTATGGACGCAATGAATTCTCCGCCTTTTAAAGTAGCGACCACGGATCGAATCGTTTCCATTCGAAAATGGCGAACGTTCAGAAACTGGTTTAGATTTTTTAGATCCAGGATGGGTCTGACTTCTCCGTTCGGTTTTGGAATCACAAAGAGGTTTGAGTAAAAACCTGAACCTTGCTCCTTTTGGGGTACCTCTGTAACCACACCTTGAGCTATTAAGTGATTCAAACCTTTGAAGAAGGATCCTCTTTTTTGTGGATCCTTGGAGAGTCTTGAACTTCGGAATTGAGAAGATGGGATCTCTCGAAATTCCAGTCTGTACCCTGAGGATATTGTGGATACCACCCATTTGTCCTGGGTTTCTGTCCGCCAAGTCGCTGAGAACTGACGAAGCCTTCCCCCCACTCGGCCGAGCGGGGGCGCCCCTTCAATGAGAGGTTTTGGGGGCTTGCTTATTAGCTCTTGAACCCCACGGCTTCTTGTTCTTCTGAGCCTGTTCTTTGGCTTTTTTGGGCGGCTGAAAAGGCCGTCGCCACTGGCTGGAGTCAGATTTCCCGGGAGCTGGGGAGAGAGTGTGTTTAAAACAAGGTCTCTTGTTTTTCTTTCTCTCAGGTAAAAGTGTCGTTTTACCACTTGATATCTTTTGGATATATCTTTCTAAATCTTCCCCAAAAAGGCGTTCGCCATGGAACGGGAAACTTGCCAACAACTTTTTGCATGGGGCTTCCGCTGACCAATGCTTAAGCCAAAGTACTCTGCGCATCTGTACCAGCTGGAGTGTAAGGCGTGATGCCTGTATGATAGAATCTCTCATGGCATCCACTGTGAAGCATAAGGCTTTAGGCAAATTCTCCCAATTTTTAGCCTGCTCTGAAGGCAGCTCCTTCAGCCCCTGCTTTACCTGTTGGCTGACGACCTGACACATACCGACTGCTGCTACTGCAGGTTGGATAATTGAGCCGGCCAAAAGGAAGGAGGATTTCAGTAAGGATTCCAACTTCTTCTCAGAAGGATCTTTAAACACTTGTACATTATCCACTGGACATGTCAGGTTTTTATTTACACAAGAAATAGCCGCATCTACCGTAGGCAGGCTCCATTTCTTTAAAAAAAATTCCTCCATAGGATAAAGAATGTTAAACTTTTTTGGAGGTGAAAAACGCTTATCTGGATGTTGCCAGTCTGCGTACAATAGATCCTCTAGTAACGGATGAACCGGGAAGGAACATGCACCTTGCAGGGATCTTAATGATCCTAGGGAGGAGACAGGTGATTCTGTTACCTCCAAAGAGGGTAACCTAAATGCAGCTCGCACGGCTCCTGCATAGCATTGCACCTGTGACTTTAAAATCTGGGATACCGAAAAAGGCTCATCCGATATCCCTGATCCGTCTGACTCCTCATCCTCTGCTGATGTAGCCTCCTCCTCATCCTCCTCCTCCTCAGGTACTTCTGAAGGGAGGTCCAATACTGGAGGAGATCTGCTTCGCTTATTGTCCTTTTTAGAGGATTTAGCGATTAAAGTAGCAATTTTCTCCTCCAGATTATTTAGGGCAGCTGATAAAGTGTCCTCAGTGACATATGCAGGCCCAGGCTTCACTGGGGAAGCCGCCATACCTGACAGAGGTAATGGCTCATCCTGTACAGGTGCTTTTGGCAACACAAGAGAGGAAGGTACCGAGTCAGCACAGCTAGAGCCCCCTGTCTCAGGCGGCGGTGCTCTTTTATCTCTTTTTGTCCGCATTACTTCCCCTGGAAGACTTACTGTTTAGACAAAATACAAGGTACCTAAATGCATATACTACCGTGTTCAGTTTAGCAAATACATTAAGTATGCAACTTTTAACACATAACTATGCATAACATGGATGTCTTCTAGGAAGTACCCAATCCAACCACATAGAGTCTTACGTCCCTGTATAGCTGCTGTGTTTCTCTGCCAGGAACAAGAGAACTAACGAGCTTGCTTGCTGCTGCAGTGCTTTTTACACTGACAGTCTTTTAAATTTGGCGCAGTTTCTGTGCCTGCGCGCGCCACGTGCCCGCGCACGCCTCGGCCCCCCCCCTCCGATAAAGCGCGCTCCCGCGCGCGCGCGGCCTTTAGTGCTATGGTGGTGGCCATAGTGAGAGAGGACTCTCATCAGCCCCTGTCCCCACTTACCTGCATCTGCAGGTGTCTGTATCGGCCACCGGAAGGAGGAGCGGGGTGCTCAAGCAAGCTCAGCAGCGGAGGTGACGAGCAGTGTACTTCGCCGAAGCCGACACTGAACAGAGTGAGGTGAGTATATTCAGCTCTTTACTCCCCCCAGTGGTGGAAAAAAAGAAGACATCCACTTTTTGAAAAAGGTCCCAACCTAGTTATGGACCTTCTAATCTCACCTTATCCACGCCGCAGGTTTTTCTGCTGAAAGTTTTCAGACAGATACCAAACTTCACCCTTCACGGTGGGCTATGTGTGCCAACCTTCAGGGATATGGGTTCCTATTTAAAGGATACCTCTCCCCTGGGCCTTGTACAAGACTCTTACCAGGACTTTATAGCGAAATAGCGAAAGTGCTGGATCTTAGAGCCCAGTCCTCCGAAGAGAGACATTACAGGCGACGCCTCATGGATGAGGCCCGGATCCCATCCAGATTCAGCTCATTTGTAGGCGTCTTGGATGGATCCGAAAGCATAGCTCTTTTACCCCCAGAGGGTCTCTTTGGTAGAGCTTTCCTTTAGCACCTCCTAACGCGTCCAACACCTTTCGACACTGGCGAAAAAACTGAGGTACTTCCCTGATGGGAGGGGTTATATGGAGGGGAACTGTCTTCCATTGGTTGTGCCAGTGTCCAATCACCGCTGGTGACCCTTAACCCATTATGTAATGACTAGCTCTGTGTCCCGTGGTGTACGATAAAGAAAACATTTTTTCTAGGGACAGAAAACTATAGGTAGGGAGAGTGTCAGTTTCTTTCACTGTGATAATCCTTGTTTCTAGGGACAGGGAAGGACAGTGAGGGAAATTCTCCTTGTGCTATACTGTGCTAAAGCATTGATCATCAACCATCTTTAAAAAAACATTCTTTCTAGGGACAGAAAACTATAGGTAGGGAGAGTGTCATTTTCTTTCACTGTGATAATCCTTGTTTCTAGGGACAGGGAAGGACAGTGAGGGAAATTCTCCTTGTGCTATACTGTGCTAAAGCATTGATCATCAACCATCTTTAAAAAAACATTTTTTCTAGGGACAGAAAACTATAGGTAGGGAGAGTGTCAGTTTCTTTCACTGTGATAATCCTTGTTTCTAGGGACAGGGAAGGACAGTGAGGGAAATTCTCCTTGTGCTATACTGTGCTAAAGCATTGATCATCAACCATCTTTAAAAAAACATTCTTTCTAGGGACAGAAAACTATAGGTAGGGAGAGTGTCAGTTTCTTTCACTGTGCTAATCCTTGTTTCTAGGGACAGGGAAGGACAGTGAGGGAAATTCTCCTTGTGCTATACTGTGCTAAAGCATTGATCATCAACCATCTTTAAAAAAACATTTTTTCTAGGGACAGAAAACTATAGGTAGGGAGAGTGGCAGTTTCTTTCACTGTGATAATCCTTGTTTCTAGGGACAGGGAAGGACAGTGAGGGAAATTCTCCTTGTGCTATACTGTGCTAAAGCATTGATCATCAACCATCTTTAAAAAAACATTTTTTCTAGGGACAGAAAACTATAGGTAGGGAGAGTGTCCGTTTCTTTCACTGTGCTAATCCTTGTTTCTAGGGACAGGGAAGGACAGTGAGGGAAATTCTCCTTGTGCTATAGTGTGCTAAAGCATTGATCATCAACCATCTTTAAAAAAAAATTTTTTCTAGGGACAGAAAACTATAGGTAGGGAGAGTGTCAGTTTCTTTCACTGTGATAATCCTTGTTTCTAGGGACAGGGAAGGACAGTGAGGGAAATTCTCCTTGTGCTATACTGTGCTAAAGCATTGATCATCAACCATCTTTAAAAAAACATTTTTTCTAGGGACAGAAAACTATAGGTAGGGAGAGTGTCAGTTTCTTTCACTGTGCTAATCCTTGTTTCTAGGGACAGGGAAGGACAGTGAGGGAAATTCTCCTTGTGCTATACTGTGCTAAAGCATTCCTCATCAACCATCTTTGAAATCCTTGTTTTTTGGACAGTCAGGGAAATTGTCGTTGTGCTATTCTGTGCAAAAGCAATCATCCTCAACCATATTTAGAAATCCTTAAGTAAAGGGACAGAGAAGGACACCTGAAGGTAGCCCTTATTGCTTTTTTCCCATCTCCCTGCAGGCCATCTATTAGAATGTCTGGAAGGCAAACAAGGAGAGGCAGACAGTCAGGAGGCAATAAAAGAGGGCAAGCAGGCTCTGTGTCTGGGGGCAACAGTGCTGGTCGTGGACGCGGTGCATTGTCATCAGCACATGGCCATGGGACATGCTTGTCCTTCTTTTCGGCAGCTGGACATGTTGAGCCACATCATGCCGAAGACTTGGTAGAGTGGATGACCAAGCCCTCCTCCTCCTCCTCATCCTCTCTCACCCAGGCTCAGGGTACTGGCAAAGCAGCTGCCAAAGCGTCCTCTTCCCTGGTATCAATGTCAGACTCATCATCAGTCACTCCTTCCCTAGACCCACCATGTCCTCCTCCTGAGGAGTCCCCCGAACTGTTTGAGCACAGTGTTGGGTACATGCTCCAGGAGGATGCCCAGCGTTTCGAAGGGTCTGATGATGAAACCCAGCTACAGGAAGGCAGTAGCGTGAGAGCAGACAGAGGGGATGCTCAAGAAGGACACCAATCTGGCAGTCATGTTCCAGCAGCTGCAGCATACTGCCAGATTGGCTCCAGTGATGAGGAGGGAGGGGATGATGAGGTCACTGACTCCACGTGGGTGCCTAATAGTAGAGAGGAGGAGGAGGAGGATGAGGAGGAGGCACATCTCCAACGAGGCAGGATGCCCTTTGGTGGCCAGCGTAAGGGCAGTACACCGACGGAATCACACCGCAGAGCTCCGCCTGTGCAGGGCGCTGCCTCTGCCCGTCATTCAAAAAGTTCTTTGGTGTGGGCCTTTTTTGAGGCTAGTGCATCAGATCGCACAGCTGCTGTTTGCAACATATGTCTCAAGCGTATATCGCGTGGCCAAAACATCAGCCGCTTGGGTACCACATGCCTGACCAGACATATGTTGACCTGCCATGCAGCTCGTTGGCAAGCCTACCTCAAAGACCCACACCAAAGAACAAAGCGGACCTCTCCTTGCACCGCATCAGCTGGGATCTCCAACCCCACTATAACTTCAGTCCTCTCTGAAACATGCACTGAGAGGAATGAAGGTGTAGAATTAGGTGTGTCACAGCCAAGTACTTGCGGCCACTCTGCTAGCAGTACACCGACGTCCGATTCTAGCAGGCAAATTTCCCTGCCCCAGCTGCTGGACCGTCGAAAGAAGTTCACTCCCAGCCATCCACATGCCCAGCGGTTGAATGCTAGCTTGGCTAAATTGCTAGCGCTTCAACTGCTGCCTTTTCAGTTGGTAGACTCGGCCCCCTTCCGTGAGTTTGTGCAATGTGCGGTTCCTCAGTGGCAGGTTCCCAAACGCCACTTTTTCTCACGGAAGGCTATTCCGGCTCTCTACCGGCATGTGGAAGGCAATGTCTTGGCCTCGCTGGACAGGGCGGTCAGCGGTAAGGTGCATATTACCGCTGACTCATGGTCCAGCAGGCATGGACAGGGACATTACCTTTCTTTCACGGCCCATTGGGTCACTCTTTTGGCAGCTGGGAAGGATGCAGGACAAGGTGCAGTAGTGTTGGAGGTTGTTCCACCGACACGCCTCCAAAATGCTACTCCTGGTTGTGACACACCTCTCTCCTCCACCCCCTCCTCTTCTTCTTCCTCCATGGCCTCTTCCTGTGCTTTGTCCTCTGAACCAGCGGCGCTCCGTAGCCGTTCAAGGGGCTACGCAAGTACGCAGGCAAAAAGATGCCATGCCGTGCTTGCGCTGGTGTGTTTGGGGGACAGAAGCCACACTGGGGCAGAGGTCCTGTCTGCTCTGCAGGGCCAGGCCGAGAGGTGGTTGACGCCACGCCAGCTTAAGCCAGGAATGGTGGTTTGCGACAATGGCACCAACCTCCTCTCCGCCCTCCGACAGGGACAACTGACCCATGTGCCCTGTGTGGCTCACGTCCTTAACCTGGTGGTGCAGCGGTTCTTGGGCAGGTACCCGGGCTTACAGGATGTCCTGAGGCAGGCCAGGAAAGTCTGTGTGCATTTCCGCAGATCTTATAATGCCAGTGCTCGCCTGGCTGAGCTGCAAAAGGAGTTGAACCTGCCCAAGAACCGCCTTATATGTGACATGCCCACCAGGTGGAACTCAACGTTGGCCATGCTGCAGCGGCTGCACACGCAGCAGAGGGCCATCAATGAGTACCTGTGCGACTACGGCACCAGGACAGGGTCAGGGGAGCTTGTTTTTTTTTCTCCACGCCAGTGGGGCATGATCAGGGATGCATGCACTGTCCTGGCACCATTTGAGGAGGCCACGAGGATGGTGAGCAGTGACAGTGCATGCATCAGTGACACTGTACCTCATGTCCACCTGTTGGAGCACACGCTGCGTGGAATAATGGACAGGGCACTTGAGGCAGAACAGAGGCAGGAAGAGGAGGACTTCCTTGCCTCTCAAGGCCCCCTTTACCCAGACAGTGTTCCTTCTGTCCCACCCATCGCACAGGAAGAGGAGGAGGAGGAGGAGGAGGAGGAGGAGGAGGATTGTGTCAGCATGGAGGTGGAGGCTGGCACTCAGCATCATCAGCAGCAGTCTTTTAGGGATGATTTACAGTCCCAAGAAACCAGTGGACTTGTACGTGGCTGGGAGGAGGTGGCTGCGGATCATGTCGTCCTTAGTGACCCAGAGGACTCCGGACCGAATGCCTCAGCAAACCTACGCTGCATGGCCTCCCTGATCCTGCAAAGTCTGCGGAAGGATCCTCGTATTCTTCGGATCAAGGAGAGGGACCATTACTGGCTGGCCACTCTCCTTGATCCACGGTACAAGGGTAAGGTTGCGGACCTTATGTTACCGTCGCAGAGGGAGCAGAGGATGAGACAACTCCGGGAGGCCTTGCAGAAAGGTCTGTGCAACGCGTTCCCAGAGACTGGGAGGTTACAAACTCCTGGTCCTGGACAACGAGTTGCTGAGGCTTCGGCCAGTCAAAGAAGGAGCGGTGGGGAAGGTGGCCGTCTGACCGATGCGTTCAGACAATTCTTTAGTCCGCAGCCCCAAAGTATGATCGGTTCCAGCAACCATCGCCAGCGTCTGATAAACATGGTGCAGGAATATCTAGGGACAAGGTCAGACTTGGACACCTTCCCCACCGAAAATCCTCTGGCTTACTGGGTCTTGAGGATGGATCACTGGCCAGAGCTTGCACAGTATGCAATTGAGCTACTGGCCTGTCCTGCATCCAGCGTTCTTTCGGAACGCACATTCAGTGCTGCTGGAGGATTTGTCACGGATCACAGGGTGCGCCTGTCCACCGACTCGGTTGATCAACTGACTTTCATCAAGATGAACCAGTCTTGGATCACCACCAGCTACCACACACCTGATGCTGATATAACAGACTAATTGATTTTAACATGTCACATCCCTTCAAGACTGATGCTGATGCTGAGTGCCTGTGCTGTTATGTTGACTGGCTATCCTCCTCCTCCGAGTCCTCAATGATACGATTGATGATGATAGCTTGGAAGATCATTTTTGTTTATGGGTGCCGCCACCAGTGGCTAAGGCCCAATTTTTCAGCCCCTGTTTAACAGGGGCTTGTAATTACAATTTTTGAAGCAATAATTTGCCATAGGGCTCATTGCTGTGCTCCAAGTACAGTATCTGTGAGGGGTTGGAGTGTTGTGGCACCAGTGCCTAAGGCCCAATTTTTCAGCCCCTGTTTAACAGGGGCGTGTCATTACAATTTTTGAAGCAATACTTTGCAACAGGGCTCATTGCTGTGCTCCAAGTACAGTATCTGTGAGGGGTTGTAGTGTTGTGCCACCAGTGCCTAAGGCCCAATTTTTCAGCCCCTGTTCAACAGGGGCATGTAATTACAATTCTTGATCTAATAATTCACAGCAGGGCCCATTCCTGCACCCACCAAGAGTAACTCTGAGGGCTTACAGTGTTGTGGCAACACCACCACCACCACCACCACCACGAAAGGCCCAATTTTTCAGCCCCTGTTCAACAGGGGCATGCAATTACAATTCTTGATCTAATAATTCACAGCAGGGCCCATTGCTGCACCCACCAAGAGTAACTGTCAGGGCTTACAGTGTTGTGGCACCAGCACCACCATCAAAGGCCCAATTTTTACTACCACTGTTCAACAATTATATGTAATTAAAATTCCTGATATAATAGTTGACAGCAGGGCGTTCCAGCACCAACCAAGAGTAACTGTGAGTGCTTACAGTGTTGTGCCAACACCAACAACTAAGGGGCCTATTTCTGCAGAGTATATACGGCAGATCCCTACTTTCAAACATCCAACTTACAAACGACTCCTACTTGCAAACGCAAGAAGACAACAGGAAGTGAGAGGAAATCTACCCCTTGGAAGGAAAATTCTCTCCTGTAAGAATTAATATGGGAGAAAGGTGTCTCCTCTGTACTGATGCTTTATCAGCAATCCTTGTTTCAAGAAAAACACCACATTTCAAAAACAGTTGTCATTGGGACGGAAAGTGAGGTGAAATGTTCTGAACAGGGGCACAGACAGCAAAACAAATGTTACAGGGGTGATAACCCTTACCTATGTTTTCCAAAAAGTTTAAAAATAGATTTTTGGGCTGGAGCTACACTTAAACAATGTACCTGTTCAAAATTACAAACAGATTCTACATAAGAACAAACCTACAGTCCCTGTCTTGTATGCACCGCCTGTATACGGCTGTTCAGAGTATATAGGGCCTTTTTTATTTTATGTGCGGGGTTCCCCTTAATATCCATACAAGACCCGAAGGGGCTGGTAATGGGCTGGGGTAGGGGGGGGGGGGGGGTCATGGGGTAGCTATGCCATTTTTCTTAAAGATTTTCATCCATATTACCGGGACCAGACATTACATTAAAGCCGCAAGCAGTTTTAAATGGCTTTTTTTTCCTTTAGAAGTGTCATTTTGTGCAGGGACAGTTCTAAACACGGGAAACACGTGGCACTTCACAGGCATACTTTAGACACCCCCCAGGTACGATATTTAAAGGAATATTTGACTTTTTTTTTTTCACTTTATGCATCATTAAAATGACTGCTCCCGAAAAACGACCGTTTTTAAAACTTCTTTTTGCATTGATACATGTCCCCTGGTGCAGAACCCGGGTTCCCAAACCCTTTTTAGGACAATAACATGCATAATAGTCGTTATAATTAGCACTTTAGAATTCGAACGTTCGCATCCATTGTATTTAATAGGGTTCTAATGTTCGTACGAACTTTCGGTCCGTTCGCGGGTTCTGGTGCGAACCGAACCCGGGGGTGTTCGGCTGAGTCGGCTCATCACTAGTCCTGTGTCAATATCTGTCTAAAACGTGCAAAATGGTGTGAGATCCCAACCCTGATATGAAGTATTCAACTGCTCAAATGCCCTTCTAGAGGAATTCTCTTCTCCTGAAATACTCTGTGCGGCTGGAAGACACTGCTACTTCAGACGTCAAGCCTGCAAACGCTTCTCAACAAACTTGTTCTCAGCTTAAAAAGTTATTATATTCCACCAGATGCATCCTCACTTGCTTTACAGGGGAACTGGTAAATGTATCGCTTCCTTTCTACAAAGCCACATAAGAAACATCTAGCCTGTACCTCAAAGTCTGACAAGGTGGGGGTTGTTTGTTATCCAATGGCTCAGTAGGCACTGAGTGTGACCTCTTTTTGCCTGTTTGGTTTAAAGTGTCACTAAACCCAGGTCCCTGCATTTACTATATCTGCTCTCGCACAGTACACAGAACATAGAAATGCAATTGTTTTAGTAAATATAAACTGTTAACTACCTCTTCTGATCAGCGTTATAAAGCAGTCTTGTGACTTCTATCAGTGTCTGGTTAAAGCTTGTAGGAGGAGTTTTCATTCTGCTCTGGCTGTCCTATGAGGCTGCATGACCGCTGGCCCTCTGTCTGGACAATGCCAGCACATGCACCCTCTAAGAAAAAAAAAATTCTTTAGCAATGCTTATCAAACTGAGCATGTGCAGAGTGCCCCATGGTATGGGCACTGAGGAAGAAGGGGAAGGCAGGATCAAACAACCTTTTTACACAATGCATAGGATTAACCCCTTAGGTTCCACAGTGAGATTCAGTGGCAGCTGGTACTCAAAATTGCAGCCACTGTGCATTCAAACGCAGCCACTGTGCCATCAAACGCAGCCACTGTGCCCATCAATTGCAGCCACTGTGCCCATCAATTGCAGCCACTGTGCCCATCAATTGCAGCCACTGTGCCCATCAATTGCAGCCACTGTGCCCATCAATCGCAGCCACTTTGCCCATCAAACGCAGCCACTGTGCCATCAAACGCAGCCACTGTGCCATCAAACGCAGCCACTGTGCCTATTAAACCTAGCCACTGTGCCCATCAAACGCTGCCACTGTGCCCATCAAATGCAGCCACTGTGCCCATCAAACGCAGCCACTGTGCCCATCAAATGCAGCCACTGTGCCCATTGAATGTTGCCACTGTGCCATCCAATGCTGCCACTGTGCCATCAAATGCTCCCACTGTACCATCCAATGCTCCCACTGTACCATCCAATGCTCCCACTGTACCATCCAATGCTCACACTGTACCATCCAATGCTCCCACTGTGCCATCAAATGCCCCCACTGTGCCATCAAATGCCCCCATGCATTAATCTATCCATTGGTCATAGAGAGGGTGGCTGGAAAGAGGGGGCGGCGCCCATGCGCCCTTATGGACGCACCGCCACTGGTGAGATTAACAATGGAGTCTCTAAAACAGGGGTGTCCAACCTTTTGACCTTTCTGGGCCATATTGGAAGAAGATAAATTGTCATGGATCGCACATAAAATTCACTAACATTAAGGATAGCTAATGATCAGTTTCTCCTTTGGCTCTCAGTGCGTAGGTGTGGCCGCCGGGCTCGTTCACTATAATGACAGGTCACTGGCAGCTCCACCTATTCACGGCATTCTAAACAGCCATCGATTACCTGCAGTTAATGCTGCTGGATGCAGACTACCCACTGAGTTTTGCAGGAGGGACTGTCGCTACAATTTGCTCCGGCCATAATCGCCATTGTGAATGTAGACTATATATGTGCTGTGGGGGGGATGGGTTGTGGGCAGGGGTCTTTAAGGGGGGCACAGCACACCCCAGTACCCCCTCCCCTAGATCCGGCCATGCAGCGTTTTTTGACTTGGCGCTTTTGCATTCCCTGCTGATGGTGCTATTGCAAACATGGCATCCCTCCACACATGAAAAAGTAGGTGAATCCGCGCTATGGAAAGAAAGTACTGCCAAGAGAATAGACAAGACAACACAAAACTGCTGCCTCTACTGATTGCCAACACCTGGATGTGGCAATGAGATATGAGATAAAGAGGGGGAGTAGGAGTGGCACTGTTTAGTGTTGGCTTTAAAATACAATTGTAGCGGGTATTTGAATTATGTGAGGACTCTGGTGGTGTGTGGTTCCTTGGGGCCCCTGGGTGGCGCTGTTGCCTGGGGCCGGAGTTGAACTCACACCGCGAACTGTGCATTTTGTCCTCCCCTGGAGCTGGTACAGCAGGGCGGGGAACCCGCTGGGACGCAAAGGGAGAGGGGATAAAAGGGGCGGACGCCCTGTTTTGCGAGGAGAGTCGGAGGACGCGGCCGCACCCAGGCACCTTTAGCTTGGGTGCTGGCGTTCCGGTGTTCCAGGCCTAGGCGCCCTTGGCCTAGCTGGAGCAGGGATGGAGTCCATCTCAGGCACCTTTAGCCTGGGGTGAGGTACTATGGCGGATGCCTGGGGCTCAGTACCTTCGACTGAGTTCCGCGAGGGTGGAGGAATCTGAGGGGGCCCTAACTCCTTGGGTGCCCGTGTCTGAGTTCGTGAGGACTGGTGCGTAATAACTTCTCTGAAGAGTCCAGCGCAGCATCGCTGGTGACGGAGAGGCCTCCATTTCTCCCTTGGACGGATTTCTTCCTCTGACAGGGGCAAAGTGAGCGAAGGTAATTCACGTTCTATATTACCTAGTCAGTGGCAGTGACTATTCACCACTGGTGACAGCACAGTGGGCAGCAGCAAGAAGGGAAAGGATTGTGCCTCGATCTGTCCCCCTCATTTTCCAAAGGAGAAACATTGTTTTATTGCTTGGCAAGAAGAATAAAACTGAGTTGTACCTATTCACTGTGTGGAACTTGGGTTACTCAAGCAAAGGAGTCAGGGACGAAGGACTGGACTTGACTCTAGGACACCTACACAAAAGCCCAATCTTCTGGCCTTCACCTACCAGTTACGGAGGACATGGGCCGTGGTGTGTTTTATCTCTCTCTCCCAGGTACCCCTAGACAACAGCCATATAACCGATAGCGCAAGAGAGAGAGGTGAGGCCGCTACACAATATTATTTTAAAATGACCTAGTGTGATATATATATGTAGCGGGGTGTTCCCCTTTAATGCAGAGAGACAAGAAGTTCTAGGGGAGAGGTGAGTCAGGAGGAAGTAGAGAAAGGACATTACTGGAAGTGAAAGCAGAGGAGAGAGAGAGACTACATCTCCCAGTACATCTTGCAGCACCCAGGGTACATTGCTCCGGAACAGAGACTGCTGGGGCAGACTTTATAAAGGGGAGGTGGAGTTTGTTCGGTCTCTTTGGACACCCCCTCTCCTAGCAAGAGGATCTCTGTGCTGAACTGCTGTGTGCACAAGGCCTGAAGCCTGGGCCTTGTGCTCCTTTCCAAAGAGCCCCTCTGCCAGCCTAGCAGAGCCTTAGAGACATCTTCTCATCCTTGCTGCAGTACACCAGCAGGATTGAAGACTTGGATGTCGGTGGATTCCTGTTCCTAGACGAATCGATGGAGGAAACGGACTTGGACTTGTCCGGGTGGTGAGAGCTGTTTAAAGACAGATACTTTTATCTTTACTATTCGTTCGGATTACAAAGTTGTTCTTCAAGTGCACCACCGAAAGATTTCTAGCGAATATTGTTTCACTGAACGTCCATTTAGATCAGTCAGGCCTGACTGCATAGGTAGACATTGCTGGGTGTTAGTCTACCCATGAGGGGAAGTAGCTGTAAAAGGGCAGCGCTAGAGTTGCATAGCAATATTTTATTATTCTGATTACTCTGTTTATCTTTATTACTGTTTATTGCAGGGATCTGCAACTTGTTATACTGTTGTTTATTACTTGCCCATTAGCCTCAGTAAAATATCTGGGTCAAGTACATTGGTGTCAGTTTCACTTTAATAGAAGTTTTAAAGTATATCACTGTGTGTGTGTTTGCCATAGGACTGCGTCACCTAGAGTTGCGGTCACGCGGTCCTATCTCCCCTTACTAGCTGTGCCAGTAGGGGGTTGAGCAGATTGCCGGGGGTTGGCGGAGCTGTCTTCAGGGCCCAACTAAATCTGCGGCCTTCTTAGTTGGAGGTATCGCTACACGTGGGGGTTCTCGTCCGGGATCCTGATACAGCAAGCGAACACGCCAAAAGACCGGCATGGACCCGCTAGAAGTAGGACAGTGGTACACAATGGCTGGCGCAGATCCGGCCGCGGCGGCAGTTATTGAACTCCCGGGGAAGGCCGAAGTGTTTGACACCCTGGCAGTCGTGTGCCCTAGGCCGCCTGGAGCCAACAAGAATTCCCTTATAATAGGGACGAACACGGACCTGGTCCGAAGACTCCTGACCCCTCTAGTAAAAGAAGAGGGGCGAACAGCCACCAAGATCCATCCCATGCTGAAGACGGCCTACCAACGGCTGGTCCAAGAGCAGGAGACCCCTGGAGAAGGGATAGGGAAGGTGTGGAGACTTGGAAGAGAAGGGGTAGTGTTGCAGCCCGGCGAAGTAATCTGTCTCAGAGCCACTGTGAAGCTTACTTGGGAGCAGCCTGGTCCCTTTGTCGTGCTGGAGTCAGACCCAAGGGGTGAGTCCTCAGGTCTGGAAGTGATACCGGAAGTGATTCCGCTGAAGGTCCTGAAGAAGGCCCATTGTAGAGTTCCAGTGAGTGTTAGGAACACTACCAGAGACCCCATGGAAATCCCAGCCAGAATGCTGCTAGGCCAGGTGAGCCCTGCGGCCCCTGTTACCCTGTCAGAAGTGAAGAGGACAGGTGAAGGAGGAGATGCTTGGGAGAAGCTGTCCATGGAAAACCCAAATCTGCCAGGAGCTTGGAAGGAGAGAGCCAAGGCCCAGTTGAATAGATGGGAGAAGATCTTCTCTAAGTATGAGTTCGATATGGGGTGTGCAAGGAGTGCCACCCATCGGATCCGCCTCCAGGAAGACAAGCCCTTCCGAGAGAGGGTCAGGCGGGTCCCCCTAGCAGATCTGGAGGATCTAAGGGAACAACTTGCAGAACTCAAGAGGACTGGTGTGATACGGGAGTCCAGAAGCCCCTATGCCTCTCCCATCGTGGTGGTCAGAAAGAAGAATGGATCATTGAGGCTCTGTATCGACTACAGGACTCTCAACAGGAGAACCATACCTGACCAATACACCACTCCGAGGATAGAGGATGCCCTACAGAGCTTGTCTGGAGCTAAATGGTTCAGCGTTATGGATCTCAAGAGCGGGTACTATCAGATTCCTATGCACCCAGAAGACAGGGAGAGGACAGCCTTCATAACCCCAGTAGGGTTCTTTGAATTCAACCGGATGCCCCAAGGTCTGTCTGGAGCCCCAGCGACTTTCCAACGTCTCATGGAGAAGACTGTAGGAGACATGAACCTTATTGAAGTCCTTGTATACCTGGACGATGTCATTGTCTTTGGGAGAACCTTGGAAGAACACGAAAGGAGGCTGGAAAAAGTGTTGAGAAGACTCAGTGAGGAAGGACTCAAGCTTTCGCCTGAGAAGTGTTGGTTCTATCAGTCTTCTGTGAACTATCTGGGGCACATAGTGTCTGAAGAAGGGGTGGCCACAGACCCTGAGAAATTGGAGGCAGTTACCTCCTGGCCACGACCCACCACAGTAACCGAACTCAGATCCTTCTTGGGGTTCTGCTCCTATTACAGGAGGTTTGTGGAAGGATTCGCCCGAATTGCCAGGCCATTGAATGAACTACTCAAGATCGAGGGGGAAGAGGACGACTCAGGGCCCAGGAAGCCGGGAGAGTCAGTCAGAGATCAGTGGAACCAGAAGTGTGAAGAGGCCTTCCAGGCATTAAAGGAGAGCCTAACCACTGCCCCAGTCTTGGCCTATGCAGACCCAACCAAGCCCTATGAACTACATGTAGATGCTAGTCATGACGGTCTGGGAGGAGTACTTTATCAAGAACACGAAGGGCAACAACGGCCTGTTGCCTATGTGAGCCGGAGCCTGACCCCCCCCTGAGAAGAACTACTCCACTCACAAGCTGGAGTTCCTGGCCCTTAAGTGGGCGGTAGTAGACAAGCTTAAAGACTACCTGTATGGGGCGGAGTTCACTGTGAAGACCGATAACAACCCCCTTACCTACCTTTTCACCACGGCCAAGCTGGACACCACTGGACACAGGTGGCTGGCCGCACTTTCTGGATTCAACTTCAGCCTAAAGTATAGGCCAGGGACTGGGAATCGAGATGCAGACGCTCTGTCCAGGAGATCTCATTCTCTCACCAGTGACGTAGAAGATTGGACCCAAGTGGCACCGGACGGGGTGCGGGCCCTTTGTCAAGGAGCTGAATTCCAAGCCAGAGGAGGCTCCAGAGCAGAGGAAATAGGACATGGTGCAGACAGATGGAGATCTGAACCCTATGTCATCTGCAGGAAGTTGCCAGGCCTACCTGTCTATACGTTGAAGCCAGAAGGAAAGGTAGGCCCACTGAAGACGTGGCATCGAAACCACCTTCTCCCACTTGCTGAGGCAGTTAGAATACCTCCCGTGGGAGACTCCCTTGAACCGGCCTCTATCCTGGATACTCCTAGGCCGAACACTCGGTCGCAGACCTCCCGAGCTGAAGATGGAGAGGCCTCTCAACTTAGTGGAAGTGAGGAGGGAGAACTTGATTGGCTGTGGCCTTCCCCAACTCCAGGAACTTCTACCATAGATCTTCCAACCACTGAAGACACCACAGATGAAACACTGAACCCAGAAGCCACAGAGTTCATCCCTTCTAGTCCTTCAGCAGAATACTGGGAAGATGCCCATGATGGTTGTTCAGAGGAAGAGGAGCCTGTGGCGCCAGAGCCAGAAATCCCAAGAGAGCAAAGGGCTCGAAGAGTCATCCGGCCTCCTAAGAAGCTGACCTACCCACAAATGGGGAACAGCTCAGAAGACTCTGTAGTTACTGCTAGGAGGAATGCTGAGAATCCGGATCCCTCCACGGTCCATTTGGTGGAGGGCAACCCCAGCTCACTCTCTGGCACAGCTAGACAGGTCGACCCCACTGAAGCGACCTGTAGACAGGACAGCTCCCCATCTTATGATGATTGGTGGGAGGCTCCTCTGTCAACCCTATGCAACCGCATTGAATCTAGAATGTTTTGCAGACCAAAAAAATTTCTTTGGGGACCAAAGATTCAAAGTGGGGGGAGTGTGTAGCGGGGTGTTCCCCTTTAATGCAGATAGACAAGAAGTTCTAGGGGAGAGGTGAGTCAGGAGGAAGTAGAGAAAGAACATTACTGGAAGTGAAAGCAGAGGAGAGAGAGAGACTACATCTCCCAGTACATCTTGCAGCACCCAGGCCACATTGCTCCGGAACAGAGACTGCTGGGGCAGACTTTATAAAGGGGAGGTGGAGTTTGTTCGGTCTCTTTGGACACCCCTCTCCTAGCAAGAGGATCTCTGTGCTGAACTGCTGTGTGCACAAGGCCTGAAGCCTGGGCCTTGTGCTCCTTTCCAAAGAGCCCCTTTGCCAGCCTAGCAGAGCCTTAGAGACATCTTCTCATCCTTGCTGCAGTACACCAGAAGGATTGAAGACTTGGATGTCGGTGGATTCCTGTTCCCAGACGAATCGGCGGAGGAAAAGGACTTGGACTTGTCCGGGTGGTGAGAGCTGTTTAAAGACAGATACTTTTATCTTTACTATTCGTTGGGATTACAAAGTTGCTCTTCAAGTGCACCACCGAAAGATTTCTAGCGAATATTGTTTCACTGAACTTCCATTTAGATCAGTCAGGCCTGACTGCATAGGTAGACATTGCTGGGTGTTAGTCTACCCATGAGGGGAAGTAGCTGTAAAAGGGCAGCGCTAGAGTTGCATAGCAATATTTTATTATTCTGATTACTCTGTTTATCTTTATTACTGTTTATTGCAGGGATCTGCAACTTGTTATACTGTTGTTTATTACTTGCCCATTAGCCTCAGTAAAATATCTGGGTCAAGTACATTGGTGTCAGTTTCACTTACTTTAATAGAAGTTTTAAAGTATATCACTGTGTGTGTTTGCCATAGGACTGCGTCACCTAGAGTTGCGGTCACGCGGTCCTATCTCCCCTTACTAGCTGTGCCAGTGGGGGGTTGAGCAGATTGCCGGGGGTTGGCGGAGCTGTCTTCAGGGCCCAACTAAATCTGCGGCCTTCTTAGTTGGAGGTATCGCTACATATATATAAATAAAATGAATATGTACCAATACAACAATAGTGGAATGGATATGGTGCCAGTGGAAAAATTACATAATATAAAAGGTATAAATAGTATAAAAATGTGCTGAAAGAAATATAAAGTTGCTATAAAAGGCATAAAATCATATAGAGATAATCATACATATTGAAAAAATATATATATAAATCCGTGATAAAATAATCTGTGGTAAAATCAACAAATCTGTGATAAAAAATCCGGGGTGAAAAAATATCGGTGATAAAAGTGATGTGACTCAAATCAGCAACAGTAAGAAAAACTTTAAATATGAGTTCATATGCTTGATTCGGAAGTGCTCATTGCAATTATCCTTAGTGGTGTCTTATTTGTGTTCACAGCAAACCGTGGCTCATCCGTGCTCTGATATAAATCGCACTCACCAGATTATCCTTACCCTCAAGGGGTATGTGACATTCACAGTGTTAGCCACTGTGAGGCTCTGTGGCGAATCTCTATGTTCCTCTGTTTTGGTGATTAAACTCCAACCATAGCCAGATAGGGATGGAGATGATTATCATTATATGATTTTATGCCTTTGATAACAACTATATATTTATTTCTTTCAGCACATTTTTATACTATTTATTCCTTTTATATTATGTAATTTTTCCACTGGCACCATATCCATTCCACTATTGTAGTATTGGTACATATTAATTTTATTTATATATATATATATATATATATATCACATTAGGTCATTTTAATATAATATTGTATTTGAAAACCAACACTAAACAGCGCCACTCCTACTCCCCCTCTTTATCTCATCCCTCCACACATGCAATTGCCTGGCTTGTCATTGTAGGCTGCCATGTTTGCATGGCATCCCCAGCGTCCCTACAGACATGCATGGGCAGAGCTTGTCTGTGTCAGACGCAGTGGCTGCTGTGCTTGCACGGCATCCTCAGCATCCCTCCAGATCTGATCTGGCAGTGGTGCAGAGTTACCATAGAGCTGGTTGTGGATTGGATGGTCCTTGGCCATCTCTATGATCCTGGAAGTCCAGAAGTGAGTTCATGATGTCACTTCCGGTGCTGGCAGATATAAACACTGCCATTTGTTTCCTAGAAAGCAGAGATCATTGTAATTTTTAAGTACCATGGTTTTGTTCCATTCCACGAGCGTGTGCAATTTTAAAGCGTGATATGTTAGGTATCTATTTACTCAGCATAACGTAATCTTTTATATACATTACCAAAAATGGGTTATATATTGTGTTTTTTTGCATTAAAATTAATTTAAGTGTATTTTCTTTTTAAAAAATGCATTTGAAAAATTGCTGCGCAAATACTGTGTGACATAAAAAATTGCAACACCTATCATTTTATTCTCTAAGGCCTCTGCTTAAAACTATATATATTTTTTGGGAGCCTGTGGGTAGTTTTCTAACAAAAAAAAAAATATGATTTTTACATGTAGGAGTGAAATGCCAGACTTGGCCTGATTGGAAAGTAGATCATTTAGCTCATATATGTACAATGGCTATTTGATATTTATTAAAGGCGCACTGTTCCCTGCACAACAGCTGAAATACAAAATCAGGCTAAAAATTTAGGATGTCTGCACTTTTTGTAAGTGGTGCAAAATCCTTCCTGCAGCTCAGATATGGCAAAATTCAGGCACTGGTATTTTCAGAAAGATCAAGAGTTTTTATTATGTAAGAAGGTCACTTTTAGAACAAATTAAGATGATAAATACAGAGAAATCAAGCAAATTTTCTAACATAGTTCTCCTCTAGGGATGAGCTTCGTGTTCGAGTCGAACATACGTTCGACTCGAACATCGGCTGTTCGATCGTTCGACGAAGATCGAACGATTTGGGCCGTTCGCGCCAAATTCGAGTGACGCGAACGGCCCACAATGCACTACGCCATCGCAGTGTCATCCAGGCGCTGTGATTGGCCAAGCATGCACTGTGACCCCGCATGCTTGGCCAATCACAGCGCCGGCAGCGAGGAGAGCAATGATTGGCCACAGGCAGGATGCCTGTGGCCAATTATTGCTGAGGGTGTTTAGTACACGCCCCACACTATAAAAGGCCGCCAGCACGGCGGCCTAGTGTTGTGTGTTCCGGAGCAGGGAAAGACAAGCATAGGCAGGGACAGTGACATTTATTTCTTTCTTGCTTAACCTGGATTCCTTTAGTTTAGGGAAAGAGAAGGATAGGTAGGGAGAGTGTCAGTGTGTTTTACTGTGCGAGTCCTTGTTTCTAGGGACAAAGAAGGAAAGTGAGGGGAATTCTCCTTGTGCTATAGTGTGCTTTAAAAAAACATTTTTTCTAGGGACAGAAAACTCTAGGTAGGGAGAGTGTCAGTTTCTTTCACTGTGCGAGTCCTTGTTTCTAGGGACAAAGAAGGAAAGTGAGGGGAATTCTCCTTGTGCTATAGTGTGCTTTAAAAAAACATTTTTTCTAGGGACAGAAAACTCTAGGTAGGGAGAGTGTCAGTTTCTTTCACTGTGCCAGTCCTTGTTTCTAGGGACAAAGAAGGAAAGTGAGGGGAATTCTCCTTGTGCTATAGTGTGCTTTAAAAAAACATTTTTTCTAGGGACAGAAAACTCTAGGTAGGGAGAGTGTCAGTTTCTTTCACTGTGCCAGTCCTTGTTTCTAGGGACAAAGAAGGAAAGTGAGGGGAATTCTCCTTGTGCTATAGTGTGCTTTAAAAAAACATTTTTTCTAGGGACAGAAAACTCTAGGTAGGGAGAGTGTCAGTTTCTTTCACTGTGCCAGTCCTTGTTTCTAGGGACAAAGAAGGAAAGTGAGGGGAATTCTCCTTGTGCTATAGTGTGCTTTAAAAAAACATTTTTTCTAGGGACAGAAAACTCTAGGTAGGGAGAGTGTCAGTTTCTTTCACTGTGCGAGTCCTTGTTTCTAGGGACAAAGAAGGAAAGTGAGGGGAATTCTCCTTGTGCTATAGTGTGCTTTAAAAAAACATTTTTTCTAGAGACAGAAAACTCTAGGTAGGGAGAGTGTCAGTTTCTTTCACTGTGCCAGTCCTTGTTTCTAGGGACAAAGAAGGAAAGTGAGGGGAATTCTCCTTGTGCTATAGTGTGCTTTAAAAAAACATTTTTTCTAGGGACAGAAAACTCTAGGTAGGGAGAGTGTCAGTTTCTTTCACTGTGCCAGTCCTTGTTTCTAGGGACAAAGAAGGAAAGTGAGGGGAATTCTCCTTGTGCTATAGTGTGCTTTAAAAAAACATTTTTTCTAGGGACAGAAAACTCTAGGTAGGGAGAGTGTCAGTTTCTTTCACTGTGCCAGTCCTTGTTTCTAGGGACAAAGAAGGAAAGTGAGGGGAATTCTCCTTGTGCTATAGTGTGCTTTAAAAAAACATTTTTTCTAGGGACAGAAAACTCTAGGTAGGGAGAGTGTCAGTTTCTTTCACTGTGCCAGTCCTTGTTTCTAGGGACAAAGAAGGAAAGTGAGGGGAATTCTCCTTGTGCTATAGTGTGCTTTAAAAAAACATTTTTTCTAGGGACAGAAAACTCTAGGTAGGGAGAGTGTCAGTTTCTTTCACTGTGCCAGTCCTTGTTTCTAGGGACAAAGAAGGAAAGTGAGGGGAATTCTCCTTGTGCTATAGTGTGCTTTAAAAAAACATTTTTTCTAGGGACAGAAAACTCTAGGTAGGGAGAGTGTCAGTTTCTTTCACTGTGCCAGTCCTTGTTTCTAGGGACAAAGAAGGAAAGTGAGGGGAATTCTCCTTGTGCTATAGTGTGCTTTAAAAAAACATTTTTTCTAGGGACAGAAAACTCTAGGTAGGGAGAGTGTCAGTTTATTTCACTGTGCCAGTCCTTGTTTCTAGGGACAAAGAAGGAAAGTGAGGGGAATTCTCCTTGTGCTATAGTGTGCTAAAGCATTCCTCATCAACCATCTTTGAAATCCTTGTTTTTTGGACAGTCAGGGAAATTGTCGTTGTGCTATTCTGTGCAAAAGCAATCATCCTCAACCATATTTAGAAATCCTTAAGTAAAGGGACAGAGAAGGACACCTGAAGGTAGCCCTTATTGCTTTTTTCCCATCTCCCTGCAGGCCATCTATTAGAATGTCTGGAAGGCAAACAAGGAGAGGCAGACAGTCAGGAGGCAATAAAAGAGGGCAAGCAGGCTCTGTGTCTGGGGGCAACAGTGCTGGTCGTGGACGCGGTGCATTGTCATCAGCACATGGCCATGGGACACGCTTGTCCTTCTTTTCGGCAGCTGGACATGTTGAGCCACATCATGCCGAAGACTTGGTAGAGTGGATGACCAAGCCCTCCTCCTCCTCCTCATCCTCTCTCACCCAGGCTCAGGGTACTGGCAAAGCAGCTGCCAAAGTGTCCTCTTCCCTGGTATCAATGTCAGACTCATCATCAGTCACTCCTTCCCTAGACCCACCATGTCCTCCTCCTGAGGAGTCCCCCGAACTGTTTGAGCACAGTGTTGGGTACATGCTCCAGGAGGATGCCCAGCGTTTCGAAGGGTCTGATGATGAAACCCAGCTACAGGAAGGCAGTAGCGTGAGAGCAGACAGAGGGGATGCTCAAGAAGGACACCAATCTGGCAGTCATGTTCCAGCAGCTGCAGCATACTGCCAGATTGGCTCCAGTGATGAGGAGGGAGGGGATGATGAGGTCACTGACTCCACGTGGGTGCCTAATAGGAGAGAGGAGGAGGAGGAGGATGAGGAGGAGGCACATCTCCAACGAGGCAGGATGCCCTTTGGTGGCCAGCGTAAGGGCAGTACACCGACGGAATCACACCGCAGAGCTCCGCCTGTGCAGGGCGCTGCCTCTGCCCGTCATTCAAAAAGTTCCTTGGTGTGGGCCTTTTTTTGAGGCTAGTGCATCAGATCGCACAGCTGCTGTTTGCAACATATGTCTCAAGCGTATATCGCGTGGCCAAAACATCAGCCGCTTGGGTACCACATGCCTGACCAGACATATGTTGACCTGCCATGCAGCTCGTTGGCAAGCCTACCTCAAAGACCCACACCAAAGAACAAAGCGGACCTCTCCTTGCACCGCATCAGCTGGGATCTCCAACCCCACTATAACTTCAGTCCTCTCTGAAACATGCACTGAGAGGAATGAAGGTGTAGAATTAGGTGTGTCACAGCCAAGTACTTGCGGCCACTCTGCTAGCAGTACACCGACGTCCGATTCTAGCAGGCAAATTTCCCTGCCCCAGCTGCTGGACCGTCGAAAGAAGTTCACTCCCAGCCATCCACATGCCCAGCGGTTGAATGCTAGCTTGGCTAAATTGCTAGCGCTTCAACTGCTGCCTTTTCAGTTGGTAGACTCGGCCCCCTTCCGTGAGTTTGTGCAATGTGCGGTTCCTCAGTGGCAGGTTCCCAAACGCCACTTTTTCTCACGGAAGGCTATTCCGGCTCTCTACCGGCATGTGGAAGGCAATGTCTTGGCCTCGCTGGACAGGGCGGTCAGCGGTAAGGTGCATATTACCGCTGACTCATGGTCCAGCAGGCATGGACAGGGACGTTACCTTTCTTTCACGGCCCATTGGGTCACTCTTTTGGCAGCTGGGAAGGATGCAGGACAAGGTGCAGTAGTGTTGGAGGTTGTTCCACCGCCACGCCTCCAAAATGCTACTACTGGTTGTGACACACCTCTCTCCTCCACCCCCTCCTCTTCTTCTTCCTCCATGGCCTCTTCCTGTGGTTTGTCCTATGAACCAGCGGTGCTCCGTAGCCGTTCACGGGGCTACGCAAGTACGCAGGCAAAAAGATGCCATGCCGTGCTTGCGCTGGTGTGTTTGGGGGACAGAAGCCACACTGGGGCAGAGGTCCTGTCTGCTCTGCAGGGCCAGGCCGAGAGGTGGTTGACGCCACGCCAGCTTAAGCCAGGAATGGTGGTTTGCGACAATGGCACCAACCTCCTCTCCGCCCTCCGACAGGGACAACTGACCCATGTGCCCTGTGTGGCTCACGTCCTTAACCTGGTGGTGCAGCGGTTCTTGGGCAGGTACCCGGGCTTACAGGATGTCCTGAGGCAGGCCAGGAAAGTCTGTGTGCATTTCCGCAGATCTTATAATGCCAGTGCTCGCCTGGCTGAGCTGCAAAAGGAGTTGAACCTGCCCAAGAACCGCCTTATATGTGACATGCCCACCAGGTGGAACTCAACGTTGGCCATGCTGCAGCGGCTGCACACGCAGCAGAGGGCCATCAATGAGTACCTGTGCGACTACGGCACCAGGACAGGGTCAGGGGAGCTTGGTTTTTTTTCTCCACGCCAGTGGGGCATGATCAGGGATGCATGCACTGTCCTGGCACCATTTGAGGAGGCCACGAGGATGGTGAGCAGTGACAGTGCATGCATCAGTGACACTGTACCTCTTGTCCACCTGTTGGAGCACACGCTGCGTGGAATAATGGACAGGGCACTTGAGGCAGAACAGAGGCAGGAAGAGGAGGACTTCCTTGCCTCTCAAGGCCCCCTTTACCCAGACAGTGTTCCTTCTGTCCCACCCATCGCACAGGAAGAGGAAGAGGAGGAGGAGGAGGATTGTGTCAGCATGGAGGTGGAGGCTGGCACTCAGCATCATCAGCAGAAGTCTTTTAGGGATGATTTACAGTCCCAAGAAACCAGTGGACTTGTACGTGGCTGGGAGGAGGTGGCTGCGGATCATGTCGTCCTTAGTGACCCAGAGGACTCCGGAGCGAATGCCTCAGCAAACCTACGCTGCATGGCCTCCCTGATCCTGCAAAGTCTGCGGAAGGATCCTCGTATTCTTCGGATCAAGGAGAGGGACCATTACTGGCTGGCCACTCTCCTTGATCCACGGTACAAGGGTAAGGTTGCGGACCTTATGTTACCTTCGCAGAGGGAGCAGAGGATGAGACAACTCCGGGAGGCCTTGCAGAAAGGTCTGTGCAACGCGTTCCCAGAGACTGGGAGGTTACAAACTCCTGGTCCTGGACAACGAGTTGCTGAGGCTTCGGCCAGTCAAAGAAGGAGCGGTGGGGAAGGTGGCCGTCTGACCGATGCGTTCAGACAATTCTTTAGTCCGCAGCCCCAAAGTATGATCGGTTCCAGCAACCATCGCCAGCGTCTGATAAACATGGTGCAGGAATATCTAGGGGCAAGGTCAGACTTGGACACCTTCCCCACCGAAAATCCTCTGGCTTACTGGGTCTTGAGGATGGATCACTGGCCAGAGCTTGCACAGTATGCAATTGAGCTACTGGCCTGTCCTGCATCCAGCGTTCTTTCGGAACGCACATTCAGTGCTGCTGGAGGATTTGTCACGGATCACAGGGTGCGCCTGTCCACCGACTCGGTTGATCGACTGACTTTCATCAAGATGAACCAGTCTTGGATCACCACCAGCTACCACACACCTGATGCTGATATAACAGACTAATTGATTTTAACATGTCACATCCCTTCAAGACTGATGCTGATGCTGAGTGCCTGTGCTGTTATGTTGACTGGCTATCCTCCTCCTCCGAGTCCTCAATGATACGATTGATGATGATAGCTTGGAAGATCATTTTTGTTTATGGGTGCCGCCACCAGTGGCTAAGGCCCAATTTTTCAGCCCCTGTTTTACAGGGGCGTGTAATTACAATTTTTTTAGCAATAATTTGCCATAGGGCTCATTGCTGTGCTCCAAGTACAGTATCTGTGAGGGGTTGGAGTGTTGTGGCACCAGTGCCTAAGGCCCAATTTTTCAGCCCCTGTTTAACAGGGGCGTGTCATTACAATTTTTGAAGCAATACTTTGCAACAGGGCTCATTGCTATGCTCCAAGTACAGTATCTGTGAGGGGTTGTAGTGTTGTGCCACCAGTGCCTAAGGCCCAATTTTTCAGCCCCTGTTTAACAGGGGCGTGTCATTACAATTTTTGAAGCAATACTTTGCAACAGGGCTCATTGCTGTGCTCCAAGTACAGTATCTGTGAGGGGTTGTAGTGTTGTGCCACCAGTGCCTAAGGCCCAATTTTTCAGCCCCTGTTCAACAGGGGCATGCAATTACAATTCTTGATCTAATAATTCACAGCAGGGCCCATTGCTGCACCCACCAAGAGTAACTCTGAGGGCTTACAGTGTTGTGGCAACGCCACCACCACCACCACGAAAGGCCCAATTTTTCAGCCCCTGTTCAAAAGGGGCATGTAATTACAATTCTTGATCTAATAATTCACAGCAGGGCCCATTCCTGCACCCACCAAGAGTAACTCTGAGGGCTTACAGTGTTGTGGCAACACCACCACCACCACCACCACCACGAAAGGCCCAATTTTTCAGCCCCTGTTCAACAGGGGCATGCAATTACAATTCTTGATCTAATAATTCACAGCAGGGCCCATTGCTGCACCCACCAAGAGTAACTGTCAGGGCTTACAGTGTTGTGGCACCAGCACCACCATCAAAGGCCCAATTTTTACTACCACTGTTCAACAATTATATGTAATTAAAATTCCTGATATAATAGTTGACAGCAGGGCGTTCCAGCACCAACCAAGAGTAACTGTGAGTGCTTACAGTGTTGTGCCAACACCAACAACTAAGGGGCCTATTTCTGCAGAGTATATACGGCAGATCCCTACTTTCAAACATCCAACTTACAAACGACTCCTACTTGCAAACGCAAGAAGACAACAGGAAGTGAGAGGAAATCTACCACTAGGAAGGAAAATTCTCTCCTGTAAGAATAAATATGGGAGAAAGGTGTCTCCTCTCTACTGATGCTTTATCAGCAATCCTTGTTTCAAGAAAAACACCACATTTCAAAAACAGTTGTCATTGGGACGGAAAGTGAGGTGAAATGTTCTGAACAGGGGCACAGACAGCAAAACAAATGTTACAGGGGTGATAACCCTTTCCAAAAAGTTTAAAAATAGATTTTTGGGCTGGAGCTACACTTCAACAATGTACCTGTTCAAAATTACAAACAGATTCTACATAAGAACAAACCTACAGTCCCTGTCTTGTATGCACCGCCTGTATACGGCTGTTCAGAGTATATAGGGCCTTTTTTATTTTGTGTGCTGGGTTCCCCTTAATATCCATACAAGACCCAAAGGGGCTGGTAATGGGCTGGGGTAGGGGGGGGTCATGGGGTAGCTATGCCATTTTTCTTAAAGATTTTCATCCATATTACCGGGACCAGACATTACATTAAAGCCGCAAGCAGTTTTAAATGGCTTTTTTTTCCTTTAGAAGTGTCATTTTGTGCAGGGACAGTTCTAAACACGGGAAACACGTGGCACTTCACAGGCATACTTTAGACACCCCCCAGGTACGATATTTAAAGTAATATTTGACTTTTTTTTTTTCACTTTATGCATCATTAAAATGACTGCTCCCGAAAAACGACTGTTTTTAAAACTTCTTTTTGCATTGATACATGTCCCCTGGTGCAGAACCCGGGTTCCCAAACCCTTTTTAGGACAATAACATGCATAATAGTTGTTATAATTAGCACTTTAGAATTCGAACGTTCGCATCCATTGTATTTAATAGGGTTCTAATGTTCGTACGAACTTTCGGTCCGTTCGCGGGTTCTGGTGCGAACCGAACCCGGGGGTGTTCGGCTCATCACTATTCTCCTCCTACCCTGAGAATATGAGAATCCTCAGAACCTCTGCCAGATGGTTTATGAAGGCTTAAAACTGCTCTAAGGAAACATTTCCAGGATCCCTTTAGATGTGCAATCTCCTTGTTCACTTTTCTCCAAAACACTACTGTCTCTGTAATATATAATATACCAAAATACCCTTTTGCATTTGATGTGAATGTAGCACACAGACCCTTTTTTCCTGCCTACCTTCACTCGCAGGTTAAAGGCACACCATGCCACATGCCCGTATCCTCCTGGTATAAGAGGTTGAGCGGGGTTCTTGTAATTTTTGGGTCCTGCGGCGAGTTACCCCCTTCTACTGGTTCTCGTCCCTAGATTGTAGGGAAAAGTCTATCTTTCCTGTTTTAGAAAACCAATGTCAAGACAGTGTCAACTCCAACAGAGAGTTTATTTTTTTCCTTTTGCTTGGTGACAACAGGGGAAGTTGAAGAGAGAAAGAAGTTGGATAGGAAGGTAGATTCAGGCACACAACACCTATCATTACACTTTGCCACACAAGCCTGAGTGGGCTTTGCTCACCCGGATAGTCCCCTCTCACGGTTCTAGCAGCCGGAATGAAGCACGAACAGTTATTTTAATTTAGTCCCCTTCACGGACAATTTCAAGAGATCCTCTGCCACAGAATCCTTTAATTCCTGAATTAGAAATTTGAAACCCCTGTAGATTATTAGAGACCATAGGTGCCAAGGGGGCACACTACAGGAGCTATTTTGCAACTCACGAATCCTTCCCTCTGATAGGCAACCAGGCCTTACCAAGACCGTGACTTCCTTCACTGATCCATCGGACAGGTCCTCCCCCGGTTTCCTCTTCTTCAGAGTGGGCCGCCCTCACTTGGGCTCCCTGGGACTCCAGTGGTTGGTTGTAGACCCAGTTGAAGGTACTGGGCCTACCTGGAATTCTGTAGCCTCGGGCTAAAGGTGCCCGAGACTCCTCGACCAGTTCACGCACCCCCGGCCAGCAGGGCCAAAGGGCGCGACTTCGCCACCAGGCTTCCTCCTTGGAATCCCCCCGACACACCCCCCGATATCATGGCGTCTGCCCTTTTGTACCCTCTCCCGGCATGCACAGCAGGCAAAACCCGCCCACCGCACGGTAGCCGAGAGAGGACACCCAATCACACCACAATGCCAGCTGTGGTTCAACCCGAGACCTGAGCGACAGCGCCACCCACAGGTCAAGGGGAACCATACTCCAGGCAACACCACAGCAGAGCAGAGTCCAAATTATGGAATTCGATAACCTGAGCCAAACTATTGGGAAGGCTGACCCTAAATTTAAGGCATAGCGACCCCATTTTTGGGGGGTCCGCTACATGAATATAAAACTGAACTCTAGGCATATTTAAAAGGAAAAACGTAATGCTGCTCCGAAATCATGAATAAAGCATTAAATGTAAGCGGTGAAAGTACCTGAATTTGATTTGATCTTGGCCTTTTGCAGTCTACTGTACAGCTGAGCTCAGAGGGAAAAGCAGCACAAAGAGTAGCACAGGTATGTTCCAGTGCAAGGATATGCAATTAGCGGACCTCCAGCTGTTGCAAAACTACAAGTCCCATCATGCCTCTGACTCTGGGTATCATGCTTGTGGCTGTCAGAGTCTTGCTATGCCTCATGGGAATTGTAGTTCTGCAACAGCTGGAGGTCCGCTAATTGCATATCTCTGTTCTAGTGTAAGGAACATGCTAATAGGAGGATAGAACAAAGTAACCTAGAGATGAACTTATCAGTGTGCTGCCTCTCCTTTTACTGTCCAATCACAGGGTGGGGTGAAAAGAATATTCAAAGCAAAGAAAGCTGGCCACTCCATATACTCTTCTTGTTTATCTTTATTGGCTACATCAGGGGTGTCACTCATTTTCATCGAGGGGCCGCAGAAACAGTATGATTGCCCTCAAAGGGCCAATTGTATCTAGGGTGCGCTACATACAGAGTGCAGAGTTCAGGAGTGTGCTACGTACAGATTGCAGAGTTCAGGAGGGAGCTATGTACAGAGTGCAGGGTTCAGGAGAATGTAGAGTTCAGGAGGGAGCTACGTACAGAGTGCAGAGTTCAGGAGTGAGCTACGTGCAAAGTTCAGGAGTGAGCTTTGTACAGGGTGCAGAGTTCAGGAGTGAGCTTTGTACAGAGTGCAGAGTTCAGGAGTGAGCTACGTACAGTTTGCAGAGTTCAGGCGTGCGCTACGTACAGAGTGCAGAGTTCAGGCGTGCGCTACGTACAGAGTGCAGAGTTCAGGCGTGCGCTACGTACAGAGTGCAGAGTTCAGGCGTGCGCTACGTACAGAGTGCAGAGTTCAGGCATTCGCTATGTACAGAGTGCAGAGTTCAGGCGTGCGCTACGTACAGAATGCAGAGTTCAGGAGTGGGCTACGTATAGCGTGCAGGAGTGGGCTACGTACAGAGTGCAGACTTCAGAAATGAGCTATGTACAGAGTTCAGGTGTGCGCTATGTACAGAGTGCAGAGTTCAGGAGTGCGCTTTGTACAGAGTGCAAAGTTCAGGAGTGCACTACGTACAGAGTCCATGAGTGAGCTACGTATAGAGTGCGTTATGTACAGAGTGCAGGGTTTAGGGGTGTGCTGTGTACGGTGTGCAACCCAAAGCTTCTTTGCTTCTCTCTCCTACCTGGCCAGGCCCTAGTACCTCCCTGTGTAGGCGGTTTGCCTCACCTTGCAAATAGATTATTTTCTTGATCAGATTCTGGAGATCTGTCTCTGTCCTGAGTGTGTACAGGGATCTGTTAGCTCCGGGAGCCGCTGTGTTTGCAAGTGACAGCGAGGAGCAGGAGGTCAGAGCTGTAGGTGGTGGAGGAATGGCTTTCCACTATGTTGCGGCTGCAAAACTTGGTTCAAGGACCACTTGACATGACCTGGAGGGCCAGATTTAGCCCACGGGCCTTGTGTTTGATATGTATGGGCTACATAAAATGAGTACAGTACGAAATCTAATGCATTTCGGTCAATGCAGCCTTCTTCATAGCATTATATACTCTTTAGTAAATTGTGCCTTAAAAGTCCACCACAAGGGGTTTGTTTGCTTGCTTCAAATACTGGATGTGGCACTAAAAAATGCATTTAATTACCGTTCTCTGTAAATCTTTCTTCATAGCATGGGGTGAGAAGGATGCCTTTAAGTGAAAGTGAAACAGCAGGAGGTAAAGATCAGGTCCTCTCCGCTGCCAGACAGGGTTCGGAAACTGTAACACTTTTGGCACAAATCCCCAAAGTCCAGTGGATGTCTTAAAAAATCTGATATAGTTGGCAGCTAATTGTGCCTGCTAATAAAAAGAGGTGGTTCATCCAAAGGGATGTTGGGATGCCTTCTTTTATCATGTATAACAGAAACTGTTGGCAGCTTTGTTTCCCCCTTATTAGTTCTTTCAGGGAACACCAAACCTGTATAGAAGGAGAATACTAGTATTCATAAGACTACAATGTTTAGGAAAACATACCTGTGTATTGTATTCTCATCAGAAAGGTGCACTCGCTGTAAAAATTGCATCCCTCAATGCATGGTCTAAAGCGGTAAAAACACCTTTCCGTTTCCTTCTTTGGATAACTGCTTGCTGCATGATGCTGATGTACGGAAATGCAGTTGGCAGCTCTTTATTTATTTTTTCTGCACATCCAATACAGAATTATAAAAGAAAAGTGTGTGGCTATCTGGTGTTGATGTTTCTCTCCCTGCTCTGTGCTGTAGGGCTCACTCTGAAGAGTTCAGTCTGGATCGATCCTACTCACAGTGAGTTTCTGCATGGCATGAATAACAAAAATAAAACGTCGACTAGACCTACAAAGACATTGTTATCCAAGTGAAAAGAATAGAATTTGTACAGTTTCTTAAAGCGGAGTTCCACCCTAAAAATGAACTTTCTATTAACAGCTTGCCTTTAATGTAAAAAAATAAAAAAATATATATTTTTTTACTCACTTCTATCTGGCTGTTACTAGGCAGATTTCGTAATCTGCCTAATTCCTGGTCCTAGGTGGTTCAACTTCCTGTCCTAAGACCCATTGCCTCCTGGGAAATGATGACACTCATTTCCCAGGAGTCTCTGGGCATTACTGTGTCTAAAAATCGCCCAGCATGCACCTCTCCCTGAAAACCAGGAAGAAAAAGGAACTGGGCTTCACATGCCCACGCATATGATGGATACTTCCACAACATGAGCTGGAGGATATAAGGCAAGTGTTTGCAATGATTTCTGGAACGATTGGGGAGCTATTAATATGTTTTAGGGACTATTTAATGTGATTTATTTTAGCTTGCAAAAAATAAATAAAAAAATTATTCCCGGAACCACGCTTTAAGTTAGTTTTGCTTTCTCTTTTTAAAGGGCAACACTAGTATATTTTCAGTGGTAAGTACACCTTGGGGTAGAATTACCAATGGAATGAAGATTGTTCACTTTGTGAAGTGAATGTTAGTAGATAAGGTGAATCTGTGCTCATCTTGTGCTTACCCTTGATACCCAATTATGTGTGGGAGAAATTGATACAATCAGGATCTATTCGAAGACATGATTGCTTAATTAAAGTGAACAAAGGTTCCTCTTTATTTTCTAAGCTCGGTGAACATTCTACCCCATTGTGACATTTTCCTAAAAGCAATGCTTGACACAATGTACAGTTTCACATGCTTTCTGTCCCATATTTGAATTGTTGTATCTCATATACAGATGAAAAACAGAGTGGGTAACAGTAATAATTATAATCTAATACCTCATCCCTATTTAAGGTAAAAAAAACATGTCACCATTGACAAAAAGATTGTAATAAGACTTTGTTGATGTTGTCTCTCAACAAGCAATCCACAAATATTGAATTAAAGAGGAAGTAAACCTAAAAAAAATGTTGCTGAAAAAAAACCCCTGCAAGAAAAAGGCATAATGAACTAGTATGCTATGCATACTAGCTCATTATGTGGCACTTACCTCAGATCGAAGCCTCCAAAGCGCTCCTCGTTCCCCTCCGTCGCCGACGCCATGTCCCCTCCGACCGTCTTCCGGGTATCGCCGCTCCGGCACTGTGATTGGCTGGAGCAGCGATGACGTCACGCGCATGGGCGCGGGGTCGGCATTTTCCCATTCAGAAAACCGGCACGCTCAGTGCGCCTGCGCCGTTGTCTACGGCGCGCATGCACCGTAGACATCGGTGCAGTGTTTTCTGCAAATATCTCCTTAACCATGTAGGTTAAGGAGATATTTCTTGCACCTACAGGTAAGCCTTAATCTAGGCCTACCTGTAGGTGCAAGTTGTTACAGTGGGTTTACAACCACTTTAAGATCATAGAGTTTTTTTAATCCAAAAGGATAGAATCAGACATTTAAAATCATATATTGTAAATATTTTCAATGTGTCCGACCCTAGTGGCAGATCCATAATATAAACACCCGAGCCAAAAGGCATAATGTTGTATAATAGTCTTATTCCTCGTGCTTTGTACCGATATATAATTATATTTTATTCATTCCCTTTGGGATTAATAAAGTACAGTGGTACCTTGGATTACAAGCATAATTCATTCCAGAAGAATGCTTGTAATCCAAAGCACTCGTATATCAAAGCGAGTTTCCACATAGGAAATAATGGAAACTCATATAATCCGTTCCAGTGGCACTGCTAGTGTATGCAGTACTACATGTAACCATAGGTGGGGGGTGCCGGAGACATTCGGAAACACTCAAAGAGCACTCGGAGATGCTCGGATGCACTCGGGCAGGCTCAGAGACACTCGGGAACGGACTGTTTCCGAGTGTTTCCAAGCATTTCCGAGCTGCTCCAAGTGTCACCGGCGCCCCTGCACCGCTGGAAAAATGCGGTACTGCACACCCCAGAGGCTTGAATCCTGCTGGTTTTGTGAGACAACGATCGCAAACCGAGTCAGGATTTAAAAAAAATAATAGGTCGTATTGCGAAACGCTCGTAAACCGCGTTACTCGCAATCTGAGGTATTACTGTATTCTGATTATTTAGAGGCATTAGTTACAGATGAGACTAATTCAATGCGTTTCACTCATTGCTTTTACAGGAGTGGTGTACCAGTGATCTGGCTGGCTTGGGAGAGTGCCAGCAGACCCAGAGCAATAAAGCGATCTAAGAAAGGACCCTTTCGGGGGGAAAATTCTACCATGGTGCTTCCTCTTATGTGACCCTATAACAACGATGGTGAACCTTGGTGCCCCAGATGTTTTGGAACTACATTTCCCATAATGCTCATGCACTCTGCACTGTAGTTGAGCATCATTGGAAATGTAGTTCCAAAACATCTGGGGTGCCAAGGTTTGCCACCACTACCCTATAATATCTTGAAGGTGCAATATACCGTATATACTCGAGTATAAGCCAAGTTTTTCAGCACATTCTTTTGTGCTGAAAATCCCCCCCTCGGCTTATACTCGAGTCACCTTTTTGCCCCTGATCTCCCGGGTTTTGTGGACACAGAACCAATCTTGGCACACATGTAGCCCCACCCTTCTTCTACAAGTGTGCAAAGTTTGTTGTCCGGAGGACCTACGGCCGGGGAGCATCGATTTTTCAAACCCGGGCACCCCTTCCCCAGACGCCCATGTTAAACTGTAATTTCTCTAGTGACTTTGGGGACCCGGTACCGGACGGTCGTAGGTCCCCTGGACTCGGAACTTGGCACACATGTAGCCCTATTTCTCCTCTACAAGTGTGCAAAGCTTGTTGTTTGGGGGACCTACGACCGGGGAGCACCGATTTTTCAAAGCCGAGCACCCCTTCCATAGACTCCCATGTTAAACGTCAGTTTAGTCATGGGCACAGTGAGGCACAGTGAGGCATGGGCACAGGGAGGCAAAGTGAGGCACAGTGAGGCATGCAGATGGACACCCTAGGCTTATACTCGAGTCAATATGTTTTCCCAGTTTTTTGTGGTAAAATTAGGTGCCTCGGCTTATATTCGGGTCGGCTTATACTCTCGTATATACGGTACTACTTTGGGGATGCACTTGACTTTGCTCCACTCAGTTTCCTGGGCTGTTTTTGGGGTGGATGAGGTCCCCCGCTCATCGACAGGTCACTGCTTGATACTCACTGGTACCCCACTCCTGAAGAAGCATCAAGTGCGGAACAAGCACATCTAAGAAGCAGGGCCCTATGATTTCTCCTGTATTGAATTGTATTGTATTTGTACTGTCTACCCTCATGTTGTAAAGCGCTGCACAAACTGCTGGCGCTATATAAATCCTGTATAATAATAATAATGAGGAATAAGATTGTTACACAACATTATGCCATTTTGGCTCAGGTGTTTGTTATGGATCGCCACTAGGGGGTACACATTGAAAATGTTCACAATATATGTTTTTACTTGTCTGATTTCTCCTTTGGGATTAATAAAACTCTTGGTGAGGGACAACACCAAGAAAGTCCCATTGCAATCTTTTGGTCACTGGTGACATATTTCTGTCTCATATACAGATGTGAAAATACTTCCTCCAGAGTTTATGGATGCTATAGAGTGTAAATAGTAGTGGACGGTGGACCAGAAGGGTAATATGGGTGGGGGTGCCGATAGTTTTCAGTCTGGTGTAGCTGGAGGGGGTCAGTCCAAAATGAAGTGTTGACACAAGTAATTACAAAGTGGGGGTGCAGGTGGCCAAAAGTTGTAGGTAGGAGGTGCTGGCAACGTCAATCCAACGTGGTGGAGGGAATGGATGTTCAAGGAATAAAAAGTAAAACTCTGCCCATTCCATGAAAAGATTGTACAGCTGCATACATTTGAATGCAGAGATTCTATAATCGCGCCTGCCTGTTCTATAATGTCACCCGCAGATTGCTCGTTATAACACAGAGACTCAGCAGGGAGCGTGGAACTTGGCAGAGCTGCATTGTACAGTGATTTCAGCAGGCCTGACTCAGGATGTGTGGGTGTACCCCCTCTCCTCCACAATCCGAACCCCCCTTTCTGTAATTACCTCTCACTCTCCCTCTCTTTCTGCTCATGTACTGCACCAATATGGGGTACCATTAGCCAAGGCTAATTAGTATGAGCGGTACAACATGTAACAAAACACGGCGATAAAACATAGTTATTTATAGTGCTTTTATAATAAAGGCTTTCTATATCTTACTCCTCTGCTATACAATAACTAATCTGTACCTCTGAACAGCGCCACTTGTATTATAACTGTCCTTTTTCAAGTGCGTTCTTCTTAGAAAAGCAGATTAACAGCCTTTGTTCCTTTAAGAGGAGGGCTTTATAATCTTATTTTCATATTTTTTGTAGATTAATTTTAAAGACCCCAATCATATTATACTTAAAGTTACTGTATATAACGCTGGGTTGCACCATTATTCCAGCAGCAGCAGTGTAGCATATAAAACATACACTATATTACCAAAAGTATTGGGACACGCACATGAACTTTAACCACTTCAGCCCCGGAAGGTTTTACCCCCTTCCTGACCAGAGCACTTTTTACAATTTGGCACTGCGTCGCTTTAACTGACAATTGCGCGGTTGTTCGACACTGTACCCAAACAAAATTTGCGTCCTTGTTTCCCAACAAATAGTTTTCTTTTGGTGGTATTTGACCACCTCTGCGGTTTGAATTTTTTGCGTTATAAACAAAAAAAGCGTACATTTTGGATAAAAAACAATATTATTTACTTTTTGCTATAATAAATATCCCCAAAAGTTGAAAAAATAAATAAATACATTTCCTCAGTTTAGGCCAATATATATTCTTCCTCATATTTCTGGTAAAAAAATAAATCGCAATAAGCATATATTGATTGGTTTGCGCAAAAGTTATAGCAACTGCAAACTATGGGAAAGATTTTTGGCATTTTTATGGCATTTTCATTATTATTTTTTTTACTAGTAATGGCTTTGATCTGCGATTTTTAGCGGTACTGCAACAATACGACAGACAGATCGGAGACTTTTGACACTTTTTTGGGACCATTGCCATTTATAAAAATTGGCATTGCTATAAAAATGCACTGATTACTGTGTAAATGTCACTGGCAGGGAAGGGGTTAACACTAGGGGGCGATCAAGGGGTTAAATATGTGTTCCCTCTGCATGTTCTAACTGTGTGGGGATGTGAGTAACTAGGAGAGAAGCCCCATCATTTTTCCTACTTCATAGGAAGAAACGATAGAGCTCCTCTCCTCTGACAGCACAGGAATTTGTGTGTTTACACACACAAATCCCTGTGCTGGCGCTCGTGCACGCGATCACGCCCGCCGGCCACGCGCATCCGGTCCTCCCCTCTGGTGGCCGAAAACGGGTAGGACGTACCCGTACGGGATTTCACCCAGCTGTGCCATTGTGCCGCAGTATATCTGCGTGACACGGTGGGCAACTGGTTAATAGCATCCCAGTCTTAGTCCGTAGGGTTCAATATTGAGTTGGCCCACCCTTTGCAGCTATAAGGAAAAAATGATCCGCACTCCGGTCGTTGCTCTTTAAAAACGCTTCGCTTTTATTGACAAGCCACAGTGAACAAACGCATTTTTTTCACATACCTGGATTATTATTTTTATCTTTTTTATTTAATGTTTTTTTATTTTCATGGTGTGTTTTTTTATGCATATGTGTATATGTGTATGAATGCATGCACGTGTGTGTACATACGTGTGCATATTATCACCACAAGGTGTGTGTGAAAACTAGTGGCATACACATGGATCACCCTATATGTAATGCAGCTGATTCCCTTTTTTGGATAATTGCCTGCGGTCAATCAAGACAATTAATGGGTGGAGCCTGTGATCTTTAGAGATACTATTTATTTTATAGGCTGAAACGCGCCAACTGTTTGCATTTGTGTTTGTTCACTGTGGCTTGTCAATAAAAACGAAGATTTTTTAAAGAGCAACGACCGTAGTGCGGATCATTTTTTCCTCATTACTCTACTCAGCCAGCGACTGTGGATCGAGCACCCAGGAGCTCTGCTATGTATTTGGTGTATGGGTAGTAGCACTGACTTTTCTGTTTATCCTTTGCAGCTATAATAGCTTCAACTCTTCTGGGAAGGCTGTCCACAAGGTTTAGGAGTGTCTATATGGGAATGTTTGACCATTCTAGCAGAAGCGCATTTGTGAGGTGAGGCACTGATGTTGGATGAGAAGGTCTGGTTTGTAGTCTCCATTCTAATTCACCCCTAAGGTCTTCTATCGGGTTGAGGTAAGGTCTCTGTGCAGGCCAGTCAAGTTCCTTCACCCCAAACTCACTCAACCATGTCTTTATGGACCTTGCTTTGTGCACTGGTGCACAGTCATGTTAGAACAAGAAGGGGCCATCTTCAAACTGTTCCCAGAAAGTTGGGAGCATGAAATTGTCCAAAATGTCTTTGTATGCTGATGCCTTAAGAGTTCCCTTCACTGGAACTAAGGGGCCAAGCCCAACCCTGAAAAACAACCCCACACCATAACCCCCCTCCTCCACCAAATTATTTGGACCAGCGCACAAAGCAAGGTTCATAAAGACATAGATTAGCGAGTTTGGGGTGGAGGAACTTGACTGGCCTGCACAGAATCCTGACCTTAAATCAATAGAACACCTTTGGGATGAATTAGAGTGGAGACTGTGAGCCAGGCCTTCTCATCCAACATCAGTGCCTGACCTCACAAATGCACTTCTGGAAGAATGGTCAAGTATTCCCATAAGCACACTCCTAAACCTTGTGAACAGCCTCCCAGAAGAGTTGAAGCTGTTATAGCTGCAAAGGGTGGGACACTCAATACTGAACCCTACGGACTAAGACTGGGATGACATTAAAGTTCATGTGCGTGTAAAGGCAGGTGTCTCAATACTTTTGGTAATATAGTGTATATAAGGTCCAAAAAATGTCCTTCGCTCCCTTTCACTAAAAACAAAACTCAGTAATATGTGCAATATATCCTTGATACAGTGATACTTCTATTCCCAACCCAGATTTTTTCCTCAGTTTGGGCCGATATGTATTCTTCTACATATTTTTGGTAAAAAAAAATTCCAATAAGCGTATATTGATTGGTTTGCGCAAAAGTTATAGCGTCTACAAAATAGATTTATGGGATTTTTTATTTTGTTTTTTTTTTTTTTTACTAGTACTGGTGGCGATCTGCAATTTTTGTTGTGACTGTGACATTGCAGCAAACAGATCGGACACTTTTGACACATTTTTGGGACCATTCACATTTATACAGCGATCAGTGCTATAAAAATGCACTGATTACTGTGTAAATGTCACTGGGCAGGGAAGGGGTTAACACTAGGGGGCGATCAAGGGGTTAATTGTGTTACCTAGGGAGTGATTCTAACTGTAGGGGGAGGGGACTCACAAGGGGAGGAGACTGATCGGTGTTCCTCTGTACTTGGAACCCACCATGGGTCTCCTCTCATCTGTCCTGCTCTGTTATCCAGGAATCGCGGGTGCCCAGCGGACATCACGGCCGCCGGGCACGCACACGGCTCCCAAACGAAGCAGCGGGCGCAGTCACCCCCTAGACGGCCGGAAAGCACAGGACGTCATATGACACCCATCCAGGATGGGAGATCCCTCCTGCGGACGTCATATTACTATGGGCGGGTAGGGAAGTGGTTAATAAGTAATGATTCTAAACAAAATTATACAGCAAAATCAAAAATGTAACTCCTATAAATCTTGGTATATAAATAATTGCACATACACAAATATATAGGAATCGTTTTTATCTGTCCGTTGTAAAGCAGTGCACATACAGTACACTTGTAATCTTCCCATCCCTGCTGTGCTATATGCTTGCCTAGTATAAGGAAAATGACAACTTTCAAAGCATACATTTCTGCAGATGTTGTGTCACTGTCCCACCTTTTTATCTGCTTTCTCATTATGACATCATCACATTGGTGATGTGATTGGTGAAGGTTTCATACAAAGGGGGGATCTTATCTGCATGTGCAAAACACAGGCTTTTGCAGTAACACTAAAGCTAGCTATGAAGTTTGCAAATTTTGGCCGGTTTCTGAAGAACCAGGCAAAATTCGCTCCGTGGGTGACCATGTCAGTCACCTCACTCCTGACATCCCTTGATTGAAAGCGTCAGGTTGTTATCGCAGCCTGTGTCCCCATTGGGAAAATTCACCCTTTCTTCCCTTTGATGACGATTGTCCCTGGAACAGAAAGTAATTGAGAATTCTAAATTGATTGGAACAGTTTATTGTCATAGACAGCTGTCTGTGAGAGGATATCCCCTCATTTCCTACAATAACTAATATACAAAAGAACAAACAACAAAAGATTCCTCTTAATCCAAGTGCTGAGGGGTGTCACGTACCTGGTGGGGATCGAGCTGTAGAGAGGGCTTCTCTTGCACCTCGTGTCCAACGCCCTTGGTAGAGATGACAGGGAGTGAAGGACACAGAGTGGCACTAGGGCCGATGTAGCGGATGGCACCAGCTGGGCCTTGGCAGGAAACTGATGGCTGAAGATCACTGGACAGGCACTGAGAACTGGAACTCCATGTCGCTGGATCAGCAGGCGGAGGCAAAGCTGGAACGTAAGCCAGGGAGTCATCAACAGCCGGGCAGAGCAGGTACCGAGACGTGAGGCAGAGGCTAAGACAGTGTACAGGCAGGGTTCGGTACACAGTCGGGCAGCGAGGTACAGGAGCATAAGACAGGGGCAGAGTCAAACACAAGCCAAGGTCACAGGTAGGCAGGCGGAGGTCCAAGGGAAGGTACAGGTGAAGCCGGGTCAAGACACAAGAAACTGAAACAGATCAGGTAAACAGGAGCGAGCTGAAAGACCACTCAGCAATGTGTAAGTGTCAGTGCTCAGTTTAAATAGGCTTGACTGGCGCTAGTACGTGCACGTGTGCCTGCTCGCGCCCATGCACACTCCTGAATGCCCCAATACAAGTCATTCCTTGTGCACACACTGGTGTGCCCGTGCCTGCGTGCCAATGCGCGTCTGTTATCAATGTTAAACATCATGCTTGATATTGAACTTCAATCTCACCCAAACCTCAGCAGGCTGACCTGGGCATATCAAGGCCGGTGCTGGGGGCAACCAAAAAGTGTATAGGTGCCAGATGTCGCATGGGCATTCACCCAATGGAAGAGATGACCACTGGCGGAACCCGTTAGAGTCAGTGATGTGGAGAGGCCCCCAATAGACCGGACATTGGACTCCAAACCGCCAGAGGATACAGCTGGTGTAGTCGGGTGACGCGCTGGATGTGACATCACCAAACAGAGCGACGTTGAACCGACTCACCACAACAAGGCCTGGGATGGAACAAATATGTAGTTGTAGAGCACATGGAAAGCTGTCAGCAGGCTTTATGACTGATAACGCGTTTCGGGTGTGGCCCTTTATCAAATCATTTCAGATGATTTGATAAAGGGCCACACCATAAATGCGTTATCAGTATTAAAGCCTGCTGACAGCTTTCCATGTGTTCTACAACTACCCCTTGGTTCCATCCCAAGCCTTGTGATGTCATTCGTTGTCATTTTCTTTTTTGTTTTCTGGCGAGACAGTGGGCAGAAAGCAATCATGTTTGATGATGAAATTATGAGGGATTTGTCAAACATTTGGGTGTTATTATTTCTAGGTGACAATGTTACAATAATACATCTGCCCGCATCACCCTGATCCCTCGTTGTTACAGCATGTTATGGGATCTTCTCTCCGCACCTGCTGGTAAATTTCTAAATTCCTGTAAATGAATGAATTACAAGTACCATCTACCATTGTAGCTGATGGCTTCTAGTTGGTGAGCGTTCTCATAGTTAATTGTTTCTTTCTTCAGTTCAGTGACTGTCTGCCTGTATTGGAAGTACAGTCAGAAAGCTGACCGAGAGTCTACACAGGATCCTGGATCTGCTGATCGCTGGGACAATGCTTTCCAGGCTCCAGTGAAAAAAGATAATAAATGCAAACAGTTTTACCTGCATTTATTACTTTTTTTTTTTTACAAAGGGTAAACGTATCCTTTTAATCTCTAGCTGCCGTGATTTGAATGAAGTCAATACAACATTCGCTCATGATTTTGCCTGTGCTTAAAAATGTATCTGCATAGCTCCCAACTGTCCCTGATTTCAAGGGACTCTCCCTGATTTGGACCAATGTCCCTCTGTCCATCTTTCCTCCTCATTTGTCCCTCATTTTGGTCTGATTTATATAGTTGTATATAAAATGCACTTTTTATCTTTCAAAAAGGGTTTCCCAGCGCTAAACCTTTCATCCAAATTCTAAATTGCTGCATTTGTAAAATTTAAAAGCCAATGTAGCGCTACCCCCAGTTAAGAGAGCCGCTGATATTTGTTTCGGGCCCTGTATACAGCACCACCAACCCCCGGCAATCTACTCAACCTACACTGGCACAGTTAGTCTAGGGATTGTTACCTCGTAACGGTTTATACCTGATTATACACAATCTGGCAGTATCAATAGATAAAAGATAACCACTATCTGCAAAGATGACACTAATACCACTGTGATAAAATATAACTGGATTTACTTTGGTATAAGGGTTCAAAGTTAAACACATCACATAGTATACATGCAGAGCCCTGCAGCAATAAACATATTCTTCAGTGATAGTGCAGAGTGATCACCCGCCACGTGCAACTATCTTCTTTCCCTATGCGCAATATGGCGCAGCAACAAAGTTTTAACCCCCACCCTGGTCAGGCCTGACCCAGATTAAAACTCAGTCCCTTGTGAGGATAATACTTCGCATGCAACTTGAACGGTGGTGCACTTTCAGGAAACAGTATTTGTAATCCAACGGTAGTAAAATTAACAAGATGGGCCAAGGCAGTCACTAGGCCTAACAAAGAAAGGGTAATGAAGTGAGCAAGTGCTCGCTCACCACTCCGGACGCGATCCCAGTCTGGGCTTCCACCACTGTGTATCCGCACACAGTGTCTCCAACGGCCAGGTCTCCGGTCCAGCTGATGTCCGCAAACTCAAACAGAACAGGTGCCACCCAGGCTCCGCAGTGAGGTGGAAGGCTCTTTGGTCGGTATGCAAGGCCCAGGCTTCAGGCCTTACACAGCAGCGGATCCGCGCAGGGAGTTTTATTGCTTTCAGCGCAGTGTCCCAAAGAGGCAGAGCCTAGCTTCGCCCTCTTCTTATATAGCCCCACCCATGAATCTCTGCAGGGGCCCAATGCACCCTGGGTGCCAAACGGGATTCTGGGTAACGTAGTCCAGGGGCCATAAAGGAGACCCCGCTACACCAATATAAAGGAATAGTAAAAAAAAAAGCCCTTGTGGATCTAATTAACCTTTTTTTGGTTAATTCTCATTTAAGGGGGTGTGACAGGGGACGTGTCCTATGCATACATACGTTTGCTAGTAGGTGTCCCTCATTCCCATCTCAAAATGTTTGGGGTACATATCTGGTGTGATTGAGTCCTCACATTTAGAGTTGAAAATGCTTTTATTAAGTCAACATTTAAGACATGTAATCACGACACAACAATAATAAAATACAACTGCAAGTCAGTGCAGTGGCGGAGTCCTCCTCACATGTAGAACTCCATGGAAGTTGCCGAGTGGGGAGCAGAGTGCACCGCCCTCTCCTCCTGTCCCTGTCTACAGACCACATGGCCTAGCACACATGGTGGGTATAGGAGGGCACATAAACTTTGCATTAGCCACACAGCTATCCTGTACACAAGAAATAAGTCAGACTCAGAGGTAATGCAAAAATCCATATCTGTTGTCAGCGTTTAGGTGTGAAATCCTCAGACAGAAGCATATTTACTGCTAAGTCGATTGATTTATCCCAGGAAATTAATAACACAAGCAATCAATTGTGTGCTTGTTGCCGTCATTACAGTGAACGTTCTCCTATTCATCATCAGGAACAAGAGATGGCGTTTTCAATTTACAAATGTGTGATTTGGCTTTTGTTTTTTCATGTCACACTGCGTACAGACAAGCGACACTGATTGTCTCAGCTGTGTCCCATTAGCATGAATGCAAAGGAGCGCTATGAAATAATTGCATGTTGATTCCAGTAAAACGAAAGTGGCGTTTGAAGCCAGATCTCATAAAAGACCAACCAAATTTCTGAGACTAGAATGAGGGACACCTTTTAGCACCCAAAATGTCTGGGGGAAGACGTGTCCTTGTCACTTCTATAGCTCTGCCAGAATTTCAGATTGAGAAATAAAAGACCGAACAACTATAAGTCACACAAAACATAAAGAGATTTGTGAACTTTGCACACACTGACAATCCCTTGTGTAGCGGACCCCCAAAATTGGGGTCACTATGCTCTAAATTTAAGGGTAGCCTGAGCCATAGTTTGGCTCAGGTTCTCCAATTCTGTTAAGTTTGGCTCAGCTCTGCGTTAATGTTGCCTGGAGTATAGTTCCCCTTGACCTGTAGGTGGCGCTGTTGCCCAGGTCTTGGGTTGAACCACAGGTGGCGTTGTGGTGTGATTGGGTGTCCTCTCTCAGCTGCCGTGCGGTGGGCGGGTTTTGCCTGCTGTGCATGCCGGTAGAGGGTACATAAGGGGCAGACGCCATGATCTGGTGGGTGTACCGGGGGGTTTCCAAGGAGGACCCCTGGTGGTGAAGTCGCGCCCTTTGGCCCTGCTGGCCGGGGGGTGCATGAACTGGTCGAGGAGTCTCGGGCACCTTTAGCCCGAGGCTATAGTATTCCAGATAGGCCCAGTACCTTCAACTGGGTCTACAACCAATCCACTGGAGTCCCAGGGAGCCCGAGGGAGGGTGGCCCGGTCTGAAGGAGAGGAAACCAGGGGAGGACCGGTCCGATGGATCGGTGAAGGAAGTCACAATCTCGGGGAGGCCTGGTTGCCTATCAGAGGGAAGGATTCGTGAGTTGCAAGATAGCTCCTGTAGTGTGCCCCATTGGCACCTATGGTCTCTAATAATCTACAGGCGTTAGGAAGTTCTAAATTCAGTAACTAAAAGGATTCTGTGGCAGAGGATCTCCTGAACTTGTCTTTGAAGGGGACTAGATCTGAAGTGACTGTTCGTGCTTCACTCCGGCTGCTAGAACTGTGAGAGGGATCTATCCGGGTGAGCAATACCCACTCAGGCTTGAGTGGAGAATAGGGTGGGTAGGGTGACTGGGTGCCACGTGCCTGAACCTATCTCCTTACTTAAGCCTTTTTCCCAATTTGTTTCAAGCAAGGAAAATAAACTCATCAGTTGGAGTTTAAATACTGTCTGGACATTGGCCTTCTTTCGGGAGAGAATAGACTTTTCCCTACATTCTAGGGACAAGAACCAATGGAGGGAGGTAACTCGCTGCAGGGCCCAAAATTGTAAGAACACCGCTCAACCTCTTATACCAGGAGGACACGGGCATGTGGCATGGTGTGCCTTTACCCCTGCAAGTGAAGGTAGGTAGGAAAAAGGTTCTGTGTGCTACACTTGCATCAGCAAACACCCAACTGACTTCATCTGCAATCTCCTCATTAAGCCTCATCATCCTCTATCACTTGAGAAATGGTCCCATATGCTGCGTACACACGATCGGAATTTCCGACAACAAATGTTCGATGGGAGCTTTTGGTCGGATATACCGACCGTGTGTATGCTCCATCCAACATTTGCTGTCGGAATTTCCGCCAACAAATGATTGAGAGCAGGTTCTCTATTTTTCCGACGGCAAAATGTCTTGTCGAAAATTCCGACCGTGTGTATCCAATGCCAACGCACAAAATGCCACGCATGCTTGGAATCAATTCGACGCATGCGCGGAATCATTGAACTTCATTTTTCTCAGCTCGTCGTCGTGTTGTACGTCACCGCGTTCTTGACGTTCAGAATTTCCAAGCAACACTTGTGTGACCGTGTGTATGCAAAACAAGTTTGAGCCTACATCCGTCGGCAAAAAAAAAACACGGTTTTGTGGTCAGAATGTCCGATCGTGTGTACGCGGCATAAGTCAAAATTCCGGAGCATCGCTGCTTCTTTTTTTATTGCTCTCAAAACTGTTGTGCGAAATTTCCAAATGTATATACAGTATATCTATTATATACAAAAGACAAAAAAAAGAACAGTAAATGACAACAGAACAATAAAATAACTGCAGACATTTTGACTGTCTCAAATAAGTTTTGATAACCTAAACAAAAATTGGTTAGCTGTCCCATCGCCAAAACCAGAAGTGAGAAGAAATCCAGACCTAGTGCCCACAATAGTAGATTTCTCCTCCTGTCAATCTGTCCTGTTGACAACCAAAAATGTGGATTTTTTTTTAACTCTCAGTTTACACACTTTTCAGATATTTAATTGTAAAAAAAATTGAAAACCATTTTTCATTTTCCTTCCACTTCACAATTATTTGCCACTTTGTGTTGGTCTATCACATAAAATCCCAATAAAATACATTTACATTTTTGGTTGTAACATGACAAAAAGTGGAAAATTTCAAGGGGTATGAATACTTTTTCAAGGCACTGTATGTGATGCAGTCACCTGCTCTGAATTATGGGACACTGTCATTGCACAAGTGTCACTCAACACAGCAGCTGGCAGACTTCATGTGTCTATTACAGGTTTTAGAGCCATCTTTCTGCTCAAACACTATCCAAGGTCTTTATCTTCACTATTATCTATCACTACTATCAATCTTCATCATTGAATAATCTGACAGGTTATTAAAGTGTATTTAAACCCTACAGAAAAAATCAAATATATTGCAGCTTACCAGTCCCTAGGTGTATTGTCTATATTACTTTTTTTTTTTTTTTTTTCTGGCTTTGTTTTCTTTTTTTTTACCAGGTCCTGCTAGTAACACACTCTGGGGTGGATTTACTAAAGGCAAATAGACTGTGCACTTTGCAAGTGTGGTTGTGCTAATTTTCCTTAGTAAATGTGAATGTGGTGAAGCTTCATTTTATAAAGAATACCCAGTCAGGTGCAAGGAAAAAAAATTGCTTGCATGTGATTGGAAATCAGCAGAGCTTTACCACCTTTACTAAGCTTTGAGGAAAATGAGTGCAACTGCGCTTGCAAAGTCTATTTGCCTTTTAGTAAATCAACCCCTTGTGTCCTAGGGTGACAACACTCAATCGCCATATGGTATCTATGGAGCAGCAGTGTTGCCATTTTGGAATAGGAACTGTTTTAGAACTACAGGACTAAATCCCCCTTTTGCATAACAAAACAGGGGAGGGATTCTGTAGTCCACAGGGAAAGAAGGATGGGAACAAGGTTAAAGTGGAACTAAAATCACAGTTTTTAAGACTGCAAGCAGGCAGATTCGTTATTACAGAAGAGACATGCAATCAGTGCAGAGACAAGGTCATCCAGTGCCCAAGGCAAAGATGCCAAACTATGCCCCCTTCATTATGTGTGAGCCTAGGGGATGCTACCCCCAGCAGTCATCTGCTGTCAAAGTGCCTTGTATCAAAATTAGCTCACTGGCACCCCCATCAATACAGTAAACCACTGCGCCCAGGGTAGCCTCCCCTCCTGCCCACCACTTGGCCCGGCCCCAGAGGGGGCTCTAGGCTTTGTGAGGCCTTAGGCAAAATTTAGACATGAGGCCCCACTCACGTCCTTTGCAGGGGTTAAGGAAGAACCCTGAGGCAAAGCATCTTATTACTGCTGGTTCTTGTGTGGGTAGGATTTGTACTGGCACAGTACACATCCTACCCACACAAGCAGCAGTAATAAGATGCTTTGCCACAGGGTTCTTCCTCAACCCCTGCAAAGGACGTGAGTGGGGCCTCATGTCTAAATTTTGCCTAAGGCCTCACAAAGCCTAGAGCCCCCTCTGGGGCCGGGCCAAGTGGTGGGCAGGAGGGGAGGCTAGAAAGAAAGAAAGAAAGAAAGAAAAAAGAAGGGAAGGGGAAAGAAAGAAAGAAAAAAGGAGAGAGGGATGGAGGGAGGGAGAAAGAAAGAATAAAGAGATGATTGAGGCAGGGAGAAAGAAAGAATAAAGAGAGGATGAAGGGTGGGAGAAAGAAAAAAAGAGGGACGGAGGGTGAAAGAAAAAAAGGAGGGATGGAGGGAGAAAAAAAGAATAAAGAGAGGATGGAGGGAGAAAGCAAAAAAGAAAGAGGGATGGGGGGGAGAGAGAAATAAAGAAAGAGAGAAAAAGAGAAAAAAAGAGGGATGGAGGGAGAAAGAAAGATAGAGAATTTAGGAGTGCGTCGTGTACGAAGTTTAGGAGTGTGTGGTGTACGGAGTCCAGGATTTAGGAGTGCGCGGTGTACTGAGTGCAGGATTTAGGAGTGTACGGAGTCCAGGATTTAGGAGTGTGCGGTGTACCGGGTCCAGGATTTAGGAGTGCGCGGTGTACTGAGTGCAGGATTTAGGAGTGTACGAAGTCCAGGATTTAGGAGTGTGCGGTGTACCGGGTCCAGGATTTAGGAGTGCGCGGTGTACTGAGTGCAGGATTTAGGAGTGTACGGAGTCCAGGATTTAGGAGTGTGCGGTGTACCGGGTCCAGGATTTAGGAGTGCGCGGTGTACTGAGTGCAGGATTTAGGAGTGTACGGAGTCCAGGATTTAGGAGTGTGCGGTGTACCGGGTCCAGGATTTAGGAGTGCGCGGTGTACTGAGTGCAGGATTTAGGAGTGTACGAAGTCCAGGATTTAGGAGTGTGCGGTGTACCGGGTCCAGGATTTAGGAGTGCGCGGTGTACTGAGTGCAGGATTTAGGAGTGCGCGGTGTACTGAGTGCAGGATTTAGGAGTGTCTGGTCTACAGAATGTAGAGATCAGGAGAGCGCTATGTATAGTGTCAGGAGTGTGCTACATACTGTGTGCAGAGTTAAGGTGCATGCTATGTACAGAAGGAACAGTTCATGACTGCATTTCTCACTAGCCACTTTAAATCAAAAATTACTCCCCCCAAATGCTCATCCTACACAGGATTGACATTGTTCTTCCAGAAAAAGTCTCCCCCCCCCCCCCCAAAACCGTCTTCCCCTGCCATAAATTCTTTTGTTTCTCCTCTCCTCATAAATGTCCCATCACAGACCTCAGATACAGCGTGGGCTCAGGCTCCATGAAGGCAGGAGATGTTCTTTCTCCCAGGCTCCTCCTCGTGTGGTCTGTCTGTCTAGGAAAAGCGTCCCCGGCTTCTTTTACACTGGGTGGCAACTGGCGTGGGAGATTCTGCGCATGCCAGCAAGTGCAGTGCCTGGATGGACGCCTGACACTTGCGATGTTAGACCCCTCCCCGCCTACCGGGTGGGTAGGGTTCAGTGCGGCCGTCTGGAGAGTTGTGCTGTCACTTCTGCAGAAGCCCGGCTTCTGTATTTAGACGTGATAGCGATGACCGGAAAGGAACGCCACCCTGGTGATTGATCACAGGCAAAATAGGCAGCCGCGAGGCCCCTGTGTGTGTGAGGCCTTAGGCGACCGCCTTATTTGCCTAATTAAAGAGCCGTCTCTGCCCGGCCCTGCATACAGTGTCCCCTCTGCAATAAAATAAACCTACTTGTCTGCTTGCAAGTTTTCTGTAGAATGTACACTGAGTAGCGTATGCGCAGCTTAGTATACATTCCACCACAGATCCTGGGACTGAAATTCTGAGCATGCGCAGGAGTAACTTCATCCCACGCTGGCCAATTATAATTAGAGAAGTGGACATTTGCTGTAGTAGCGGCACTACTACAGGGATCGCCATTGTCTTTTGGATTCTGTGTCAAACGGCTGCTCTGCTGCATAATAACCACAGGAGGTCGCTAGCTCAGCATGGGTACCAGTCAGAGAACAATTTGCATTTTCTCAATGAATTCAAAGCATTCTCCGATTGGACAAAGTGGAGAGGCGGGGTGGTGATGCCATGATTCATTGAGAAAAATGTAGGGTGTTCTCTGAATGGCAATTCTGCTTTTTTCGGTTTTTTTACTGTGTGTGTTTGGATGTCATTTTAAGCTCCACCTCTTAAACAATTTAGCCACACCCAGTTTTGTGCATGTTGCCACCTTATAAACTGTTCTCCCAGGTTGACATCTCAATGCTTCTGATGTCTTAAGTCCTTCTTTCCACTTCTATTATACTGTAGAGTCTCCTTTAGGGTAGAAGTTGCTAAATCTTCAGGCCACATTATTTTTAATTGCAGGAAATGTTACTTTACTAATCTGTCGCCAATTAAGAGATTTTTTTTCCTGTGTTCCTATCAGAAGCCATTACAATCAGGCAGCCTTTGTCTTAATTAGGAAAGGATTATAAAGGCCACAACAAATATCCACTATTAATGAAAGGTACATAAAAAGCCAGAGGGAGGCTCGAAGTGTGCAGCATTGTTAAAATAGGGAGAAAAAAGAGACCAAAAGCACCAAGAAAAATGACTGTGTTCAACACATCCTTTAGTTCTAGATAACACAAATACAATACATGACATGGCACAATATATAGCAATGGCATCATTTAAAAAAAATAAATCTTTCAGCATTAAAAGTCATCCTAGTCACTATATTCCAATGCCTTTGCCTAGGCTGGGAAGATCTCAGTCTGTAACAGGCAGGAAAAATCATTTCCTTGGTCTGCCCTCCCTTAGGGGTCTATATATGAAAATAATGAAACTATTGGTGGGGCATACTAAAACATTTAATGTGAAAATGGCTTAATGTAGCCTAACGTATAATAAAGTACCTAAACCTCAATCAACTGTCTTGAAACTTTGCACAGCCTATGTTCTCAACTTCCCAAACCTATCCTAGAAGTTTCACGCATTTTAGTGTTCCACAAGGCAAGCTAGGGACATTAAAGTGGAGTTCCATCCAAAAATGGAACTTCCACTTTTCGGAATCCTCCCCCCCTCCGGTGTCACATTTGGCACCTTTCAGGGGGAGGGGGGAGCAGATACCTGTCTAATACAGGTATTTTTCTCCCACTTCCAGGCATAGATATCCGAGCCACCCACGGGTACCTACGCCACTTCCGGCACCTTCTCCACCCCCCCCCCCGCTATCTTCTGGGAGACGCACAGGTCCCAGAAGACAGCAGGGACCAGTGGGATTGCGCAGCGCGAGTCGCGCATGCGTAGTAGGGAACCAGGAAGTGAAGCCGCAAGGCTTCACTTTCTGATTCCCTTACCGAAGATGGCGGCCGCAGCACCCAAGAGCCGAGGGACAGAACGGCTTCAGGTGCCAACATGGCGGGCGCCCTGGACAGGTAAGTGTCCTAACTTAAAAGTCAGCAGCTGCAGTATTTGTAGCTGCTGACTTTTAAAAAAAAAAAAATTTGGCGGAACTCCGCTTTAAGCTTATTTTTTGGGGAGCTTAATGTGGCTTAATGTACAAAAAAGAGCTTAGATTTTAAGTAATTTCCCCGAAACTTCACACAATAGAAGACTCTGTCTATGTTAACATATTCAGAAAATGTTGGATCATTTGGTAAATCACACCAAAAGTTATTCACACTATTGGTTACATATATTTTCTAATTCCTTCTAGTGTTCTCTAAAGATTACACTGTATTTCTTGTTAAAACCACATATGTATTTCTGTGCTCATCAGCTCCATCTAGTGGCCATTATGTGCTATTCTACTACTGCCCATAATGAAAGAACAGTTGGTTCAGAAGAGAAAATAACCCAATACCAATTGTTTTTGCCCAATTTGCACAGAACAAATGTGCATGCAGATTTGGTAATCACATAGCAATGCATTTTTTTTCTAAATAAACCCTTTTAGTTGTCAGACTGTATTTTGTAAATTTGCAGAAAGTCAGTCCAGAAAGTAGAACTTGACCTAAAGTAATGCCCAAGCAAAGATTGCTCCATCCTTCTGAGGTCAAAAGATGAAAGTGTTGTCAGTTACTTTGATTTTTATGAGAAGTAATAAATACCTGTGTTACACTGGCACATAACTTGTCGTGCATACATGTACCTGGAAAAAAATCCATTTGATGCTAGATCCACTTTAACTACAAGCAGATAAGAAGTGCCATTGCCCTGAACCCACCAAAAAAGGGGCATAAACTAGCAGACTAGTCTTAAAATAGCTCACAACTAATGCTTCCAGAGTCCTAGAAAGTGTCTTCTTTTCTTGAAGGGAAAAGCCTCCGCTTTCATGCTGGGAAATCCAGAGTTGACATATTCAAAGAATCAGTTCATCCATAAGTAGAATTTTATTCATAGGGGGTCAGTCCCTGGCTTTCTATATGTCTTAGATCAGAGGTCTCAAACTCAATTTAATTGCGAGCCACATCAGCAGTATGGTTGCCCTCAAAAGGCCAGTTGTATCTGGGGTGCGTTACATGCAAAGTGTAGAGTTCAGGAAAACACTATGTAGAGAGTGCAGAGTTCAGGAGTGCGTTATGTACAGAGTGCAGGGTTTAGGGGCGCACTGTGTACAGAGTGCAGGGTTTAGGGGTGTTCTATGTACATAGTGCAGGGTTCAGGAGTGCATTACATACATAGTGAAGAGTTCAGGGATGAGCTGTGTACAGCGTGCAGGGATCAGGGGTGAGCTGTATACAGAGTGCAGAGTTCAAGGGTGCACTACATACAGCATGCAGAGTTTAGGGGTGCACTGTGAACAGAGTGCAAGGTTTAGGGTGCCCTATGTACAGAGCCCAGGGTTCAGGAGTGCTTTACATACAGAGTGAAAAGTTCAGGGATGAGCTGTGTACAGAGTTCAGGGGTGAGCTCTGTACAGAGTGCAGAGTTCAGGGGTGAGCTCTGTACAGAGTGCAGAGTTCAGGGGTGAGCTCTGTACAGAGTGCAGAGTTCAGGGGTGAGCTCTGTACAGAGTGCAGAGTTCAGGGGTGAGCTCTGTACAGAGTGCAGAGTTCAGGGGTGAGCTCTGTACAGAGTGCAGAGTTCAGGGGTGAGCTCTGTACAGAGTGCAGAGTTCAGGGGTGAGCTCTGTACAGAGTGCAGAGTTCATGGATGAGCTGTATACAGAGTGAAGAGTTCAGGGGTGCACTAAGTACAGAGTGCAGCGTTAAGGGGTGCGCTGTGAACAGAGTGCACGGTTTAGAGGTTCCCCTATGTACAGAGTGCAGGGTTCAGGAGTGCATTACATACAGAGTGAAGAGTTCAGGGTTAAGCTGTGTATAGAATGGAAAGTCTAGGGGTGTGCTTTGTACAGAGTGCAAAGCTTCCTTGCATCTCTATCCTACCTGGCCCAGCTCTAGTACCTCTCTGTGTAGGCGGCGCTCCATGCAGGGAGATTGTTCTCTCTCTTTGGAGATCTGTCCCCGCTGTGCTGTGAGTGCATGCAGGGATCTGTTAGATCTGGGAGCTTCTGAGAAAGCTGTCCCTTGTAAACACAAAAGGCTTCTTTGTTTACAAGGGACAGAAGAGAGTGGGAACAGAGGGTAAGAGCTAGAGGTGGCAAAATGGAGTTCCTCCACATTCTGGCAGCAAAACTGGGTGTGAGGGCCACATGGCAAAGCCTGGCGGCCTTGCGTAAGACCACTTTCACACTGAGGCGCTTTTCAGGCGCTTTCATGCTAAAAACAGCACCTAAAAAGCTCACAAAAACGTATTTCCATTAAAATCAATGAATGCTTTCACACTGGGGCAGTGTGCTGGCAGGGCTGTGAAAAACTCCCCTATCCATTGAAATGAATGGAAAGCTCTTCAAAAGAGCTCAGTGTTTTTACTGGCAGTTTAGAAGCGCCTCAGTGTGAAAGTGGCCTTACACATATGTGTCTTAGATGATCCAACACTAAACCTACCAGATCTGTTTCTGACCACCTGGGAGTATTTGGTGATCCTGCTCACAGTCATGTACAAAATATATTAGAATATACCAGTGGTGGCTGGTGGTATTTATTTGTATTTTTTTTTTTTTTGGGGGGTGGGGGGGCTCTAATCATGTGTTTATAAAAGAAAAAAAAAAAAAAAAAACAACAACTCCCCATTAGAATCTATGTATCCGGCACCCTGCATGTAAATTAGGGGGCCGGATGCATGGATAGGGGGGATGGACGGGCCGCTGCTGGAATATACCCCCATCGGCCGACGGCCACTTTACTAGGCACACCTTGCTAATACTGGGTTGGACCCAGGGCTTTTTTCCAGCAGGAACGAGGGTGAATGCAGTTGCAGCACCTCCAGAACTTATTGCATGTAATGGCAAGGGGTGCTGGGGTGTGCTGGAAGGTCTATTGATGCTCGCTGCTGGGGAATCTATTGTTGGAGGGGGATCTGTTGTTTGCGGAGGAAGGGGGTCTATTGTTGCTGAGGAGGTCTTCTGTTGCTCATGGGGGATCTTGCTGGGTTGGGTCTTATATTGCAGGGGGGGTCTACTGTTGAGGGAGGGGCTAATGTTTCTGGCTGCTGGAGGGTCTATTGATGCTGGCTGTTGGTAGTCCATTGTTGCTGGGGTGGATCTATTGTCGCTAGGGTGTCCATTTTTGCTAGATCTATTTTACTGCTTTTCTTGTTATCATTAAATTCCATACATAGCACCACAAAATTGTACTTGGTTCTGTTTTATTTAAAAGGGGTGGTACTGAGAAGTGGGTAAGGGGTGGAACCAAGGAACAGTGGGTAAGGGGCAGAGTCAAGGGGTGACTCAAAGGGGAGGAGTTCCTGCACCTATTCTATGAGAAAAAAAACCCTGGTTGGACCCCCTTTTACCTTCAGAACTGCTTTCATTCTTTGTGGCATAGATTCAACAAGGTGTTGGAAACATTCCTCAGAGCTATTGGCCCATATTGACATGATAGCATCATGCAGTTGCTGCAGATTTGTCAGCTGCACATCCATTATGCGAATCTCCGTTCCACCACATCCCAAAGGTGCTCTATTGGACGAAATCTGGTGACTGTGGAGGCCATTGGAGCACAGTGAGCTCATTGTCATGTTCAACAAACCAGTTTGAGATAATTTGAGCTTTGTGACATGGTGCATTACCCTGCTGGAAGGAGCCATCAGAAGATGGTTACACTGTAGTCATAAAGGGATGGACATGGTCAGCAACAATACTCAGGTAGGCCATGGTGTTTAAACGGTGCTCAATTGGTACTAAGGGGCCCAAAGTGTGCCAAGAAAATATCCCCCACACCATTACACCACCAGCCTGAACCGTTGATACAAGGCAGGATGGATCCATGTTTTCATGTTGTTTATGGCAAATTCTGACCCTACTATCTGAATGTCTCAGCTGAAATCGAGTCTTATCAGACTAGATAATGTTTTTCCAATTGTCCAATTTTGGTGAGCCTGTGCGAATTGTAGCCTAAGTTTCCTGATCTTAGCTGACAGGAGTGGCACCCCGTGTGGTCTTCTGCTGCTGTAGCCCATCTGCTTCAAGGTTCGATGTGTTGTGGGTTCAGAGATGGTATTCTGCATACCTTGGATGTACTGAGTTACTGTTGCCTTTCTGTCATCTCGAACCAGTCTGCCCATTCTCCTCTGACCTCTGATATCAACAAGGCATTTTTGTCCACACAACTGCCGCTCACTGGATATTTTCTGTTTTTCTGACCATTCTTTGTAAACCCTAGAGATAGTTGTGCGTGAAAGTCCCAGTAGATCAGCAGTTTTTGAAATACTCAGACCAGCCCATCTGACACCAGCAACCACATTCAAAGTCACTTAAACCCACTTTCTTCCCCATTCTGATGCTTGGTTTGAACTTCAGCAGGTCGCCTTCACCACGTCTAGATGCCTAAATGCATGAGTTGCTGCCATGTGATTGGCTGACTAGCAATTCGTGTTACCAAGCAATTGAAGAGGTGTACCTAATAAAGTGGCCGGTGAGTGTATATTATTATTATTATACAGGATTTATATAGCGCCAACAGTTTGCGCAGCGCTTTACATCAGGGAAGACGGTACAGTTACAATACAATTCATACAATTCAATACAGGAGGGATCAGAGGGCCCTGCTCGTTAGAGCTTACAGTCTAGAAGGGAGGGTCAAGTGGAACAAAGGGTAGTAGCTGTGGGGGATGATCAGCTGGACAAAATGAGAATACAGTTGTTAGGTGTGGGTAGGATAGGCTTCTCTGAAGAGGAGGGTTTTCAGGGATCCTCTAAAAGCTAATAGAGAAGGAGATAGATGGACAGATTGGGGTAAGGAGTTCCATAGGCTTGGAGAGGCTCTGAAAAAGTCCTGGAGATGAGCATGGGAGCGGGTGATGAGAGAGCTAGAGAGCAGGAGGTCTTGAAGAGAACGATTAGGTTGGTATTTAGAGACTAGGTCAGTGATGTAGCTGGGGGCCGTGTTGTGGATGGCTTTGTAGGTAGTTGTTAGTATTTTGAATTGAATTCGTTGGGTGAGCGGAAAGCCAGTGGAGGGATTCACAGAGAGGAGTAGCAGAGACAGAGCGGTTGGTAAGGTGGATGAGTCTGGTAGCAGAATTCATGATGGACTGAAGGGGGGATAAAGTATGCCGAGGTAAGCCAATGAGGAGGGAGTTGCAGTAATCGAGGCGAGAGATCACCAGGGAGTGAATTAAGAGCTTTGTGGTGTCATTGGTTAGAAAGGGGCGTATTTTGGAGATGTTGCGGAGATTGAGGTGGCAAGATTTGGACAGTGATTGGACGTGGGGCTTAAAGGAGAGTTCAGAGTTCAGGATTACTCCTAGGACCTTGGCATGTGGGGATGGGCTTATGGTTGTGCCATCGATTTTGACAGAGAGATCAGGGGAAGGGGCACGTGGGGGAGGAAAAATGACCAGTTCAGTTTTGGATAGATTAAGTTTGAGGAAGTGGTGTGACATCCAAACTGATATATCTGATAGTAAATTAGAGATACGTGAGGCGAATGAAGAAGTGAGTTGAGGGGCAGAGAAATAGATTTGAGTGTCGTCAGCGTAGAGATGGTATTGGAAGCCGTGGGAGGCTATCAGCTGACCCAGGGAGGAGGTGTAGATTGAAAATAGGAGAGGTCCAAGAACAGAACCTTGGGGGACCCCAACAGAGAAAGGAAGAGGAGGAAGAAAAATTGTAAGTAACGCTAAAAGTGCGGTTGGATAAGTAGGTAGAGAACCAGCGAAGAGTACAGTCACGGAGACCAAAGGTGTGGAGTTTTTTGAGGAGGAGGGGGTGGTCAACCGTATCGAAGGTAGCGGAGAGGTCCAGGAGTAGGAGTACGGAATAGTGTCCCTTCGTTTTGGCCGTTACTATATCATTTGTTAGTTTTAGGAGAGCAGTTTCTGTGGAGTGTTGAGGACGAAATCCAGACTAAAGGGGATCAAGAAGGTTATTATCAGCAAGGTGGACGCTCAGTTGGTTGTAGACTAGACGTTCAAGGAGTTTGGATAAAAAGGGGAGCAAGGAGATAGGGCGCAGGTTGTCAAGATTGGATGGGTCCAGAGAGGGCTTTTTAAGTATGGGGCTGACTAGTGCATGTTTCAAAGAGTTAGGGAAGATGCCAGAAGAGAGGGAGAGATTGAAGATGTGGGTTATAGAGCGTAGAATAGAGCCAGAGGGTGAACGTAGCATTTGCGAGGGAACAGGATCCAGAGCGCTGGTGGTAAGATGGACATTAGCAAGTAATTTAGCAACTTCGTCTATAGTGGTGGGATTGAAAGAGGGAAGTAAAGATTGTACCTGTGGGCATGAGGTGTATAGCATAGGGGGCATCTGAACCGTACAGATTTCCTCGCAAATTCTAGCAATCTTCTGGGCAGTGAGTGAGTTAGTGGGCGGAGGCAGTGGGGGACGAAGTAGAGAGTTGAAGGTAGAGAAGAATTGACGGGGACGGGATGATAAGTTTTTAATGAGATGAAATAGGTCTGCTTGGCAGTGAGGAGGCTGGAATTGTATTTTTGGAGGGCAGATTTATTCTGGCCGAAATCTTTCTGGGACTTAGTCTTACGCCATTGGCGCTCGAGAGCACAGCTGTGTTTTTTCAGACTTCTAGTATTATCTGTTTGCCAGGGTTGAAGGGGACGGGGCCTTATTCTGCGTGTAGTGAGGGGGGCCAGTAATGCTAGAAGTGAAGTGTTGTAGACAGAAGTGGCTAGGTGGGTGCAGGACAGGGGTGCAATTTTGTCATAGAGGTGGTCAGTCGCAGAGAAGAGAAGGGTTGAGATGGCGAAGGTTTCTACGGGTAACCGTTAGGCGTTTGGAGGGAGAGAGTGAAGTTAATAAGGTAGTGATCAGAGAGAGGGTAAGGATAGTTGGAGAGGTTGCATGGAGTGCATAGGTGGGAAAAGACAAGGTCAAGGGTATTGCCTACAGAGTGAGTAGGAGCATGTATCCATTGCTTCAGATCAAAGGAGGAGGTTAGACTGAGAAGTTTGGAAGTTGCAGGAGTGTTAGCATTAGTAGGGATGTTGAAGTCCCCAAGAATGATTGTGGGTATTTCAGAAGAGAGAAAGTAGGGTAGCCAGGCAGATAAGTCATCAAGAAAGGATGATACTGGACAAGGGGGCCGGTAGATCACAACTATCCTTAGAGAAACTGGGGAGAAGAGACGAATGCAGTGTGCCTCAAATAATGACCACTAGAGGGAGACTCCACTCCAATCCAGCTTGCTGACCACACACAGGCAGATACGAATCTTACATATATAGCTAATATAAATTATATACAATATATATATATATATTATATACTGTAAATTTCAAACTTTCAAAATACTATTTTTCTGCACACTTTCCTCCTAGGGACATATACAGATGATAATACTGTTTATTTGTTTACTATTTTATTTTGCCCCCCCAACCCAGTTGTGTCTTAAAGTGACCACAGCTACATCACCTGTTTCTATGAAGTGTACTTCTGCCAGCTGATGTGCTGTGACCGTCCACCTGTCACCGAGATGTCTTGGCAGACAGATTAGCAAGGGTCTATTTTTAGGGTGCTGCCCTTCTGATTCCGATAATTTGTCCGTTTACAATTCACAGCCTCCCCCTTAAAAGATACATTCTGAAAGACATGTAAAGCATGTAAAACAAATGTAACACTGTACGACTGAGCAGTAAAATCACCTTGTCAAAGCAATGTATTACCTGTGTTACATTATGCCTATAGGGGCATTTCAGGTATCCTTTGTGCCCAACAATGCCTACACTTTGTTCTCGGTGGTGGGATTCCGACTGGTAGAGCTCATTGGCATGGGCAGACTAAATGTTGCATTTAGATGTGTACAGCAGATATACGCTATATACGCAGTACTATAGTATGTAGATACAGCTGTGTCTACATACAAAAATGGGCACTGCATTTTGCCATGCACCAAAAAAAGTTGGACACACCTTCAGATTTTACACACGTATGCACCTAAATGTGTATAAACGTGCATAGTACTTGTAGGCGTGTTTTTTATGCAGGATCTTGTAGCTCTTCCAGCAAGAACCTTTCTTCCATGCAGAAAATACATGTATGCCCACGTGAATGAGCCCTTCTACGTAGGTTTTAGTGCCAGGCACCCCGTACAATTGACTAGTCTTAAAGTAGAACTATTCAGCTCTATATTCTGATAAGGGTCCGCCTCACCCCAGCAAGGCTATTTAAATTGGGGGTAAGAGAGGATCCGGTCTGCTCTAGATGTGCCATAGACCATGGGGACTTAATTCATCTTTTATGGCGTTGTCCAAAAGTTACACCTTTTCTGGACGGGCGTTCTCAAAACCATGACTAGGCTAGTTCAGATAACTTACTGCCCCAACTCAGGTATGTACCTACCAACACCCCCCTTTTCTCCCCCCAGTAAGGACACTGACACTGTGTTGGATCTAAAGGGCCACTTGGCCGTTTATTAACATATTTAAACATAAACCTTCTTAAATGCTCCAGCTCTAATATGAATAAATGATTGCAGATCCTTGACGACACCATCTTCCAAACTTTTTGGAATCTGTGGTTAGATACCTCTAAGTTAGACTCTGTCCCCAGCCGCCACACAGCCTCGAGGACTTACTAACTGACCACAGACCCCTACCACCTTACTACCCGGTAGTCTAGACTGAACTAGACAAACCAGGAGGACTCCATACCTGAGACGGGTCCCACCGTTTTATCAAATACCTCATTTTTGTAACCCTCGTCAAGGACCCCATTCGCCACAATCTGTGTCCCGAAGTACCTCCAAATTTCTCCACTAGGGCGGGACGTTCCACCACCGACTTTCCACCTGCAACTGATGCCTCCTCCTCCTCCCTTCCCTAATTATCCAGCTCCTCTCTATCCTGCCCTAAACTCCTCCAATCAGGTGAGGGCCAGTTTATTTTGTCTAAACAGACCCAACCCCCTCTTTAACCTATTACAGTCTGGTAGCTCTTTCCACCCTGTCGTGTATGCCCTGCGCTTACATTTCTTTTCAGCTCCGTACATGTCTTTAATAAGGTATTTCAGGTCAGCATCCATCCAGGCAGATCCTAAACCCTGTATACTGGGTATATACTGGGTGTACTGGATAATTTTCCAATTGAAGATATTCCTAACCAAGCCATAGGTAGAGCACTCTTTCTGAAGCCTCTGATGAGACATTTGGAGTTTGGGATTCCATAAAGAATGTGAGATGTAATATCGATGTCATGGTGTTGTGGATAGGGGAGGTGGTATCATTGGTGGAATTTTGGTACTTTTTTGTTTCTATTTTTTTCTATATGTGTGTACGTTCTGGCCTATGTACTCTTTGGCAAAGTTTTGTTTTGTCTTTCTTTTGTTTCAATAAACGATTTTTGATAGAGTTAGAGCCCATTCACACAGGAACGACTTTGGATCCGACTTCAAGTCGCCCCTAGTCGCCTCAAGTCGCCAGGCCCAGACTGGGACAAAAAATAGGCCCGGGCATTTTAGACCGAGCAGCCCGGGGGGGGGGGGCGTGGCGGTTAATGATGGGATGTGGGGTTCCAGCACCTTGTACCTCTGGACCCCTTTACATTACACAGCACCTTGCACCTTTGGACCCCTTTACATTACACAGCACCCTGGACCCCTTTACATTACATAGCACCGCACCTCTGGACCCTTTTACATTACACAGCACCCTGCACCTCTGGACCCCTTTATATTACACAGCACCCTGCACCTCTGGACCCCTTTACATTACACAGCACCCTGCACCTCTGGACCCTTTTACATTACACAGCACCCTGCATCACTGGACCCCTTTACATTACATAGCACCGCACCTCTGGACCCCTTTACATTACACAGCCCCCCACAGTTTGTTACACAGACACCCCCTGACAGTTCTGGACCCCCTGCATGTTACACAGACCTCCCTATAGTACAGACCCCCTCCCTATAGTGCAGACCCCCTCCCGACAGTGCAGACCCCCCCTACAGTACAGACCCCCTCTACAATACAGACCCCCCTACATTACAGCCCCCCTCTACAATACAGCCCCCCTCTACAATACAGACTCCCCCTACATTACAGACCCCCCTACATTACAGACCCCCCCACATTACAGACCCCCCTCTACAATACAGACCCCCCTACAATACAGAACCCCCTACAATACAGACCCCCCTACATTATAGACCCCCCTACAATACAGAACCCCCCTTCATTTCAGACCCCCCCTACAATACAGAACCCCCCTACATTTCAGACCCCCCTACAATACAGAACCCCCCTATATTTCAGACCCCCTTCAATACAGAACCCCCCTACATTACAGACCCCCCCTACATTACAGACCCCCCTACAATACAGACCCCCCTACAATACAGAACACCCCTACATTACAGACCCCCCTACAATACAAAACCCACCTACATTTCAGTCCCCCCTACAATACAGAACCCCCTACAATACAGAACCCCCCTACAATACATAACCCCTCTACATTTCAGACCCCCCTACAATACAGAACCCCCTACATTACAGAACCCCCCTACATTACAGACCCCCCTACAATACAGAAGCCCCCCTACATTTCAGACCACCCCTACAATACAGAACCCCCCCTACAATACAGACCCCCCCTTCAGACCCATAATGTACCTCAGATCAGTGCGGGACTGCATGTTGGGTCCCCTCCCCCTGTGTGGACATAGAGGAGGGGGAGGCGGCTTCACTCTGCTCGGCTGTGTGAGACAGCCGAGCCGAGACTGATCAGATCATCAGTGCCGCGGCCACCTTGCCAGAGAGAAGGGGATCGTTGCTGGTCCTGGCCCCCTGATGTGCCGACGGGTGTCACTGTCACTCAAGTGCGGCTCTGACTCACAGCTTAGAGTGCACTGGGGCAGTGGCATCACTAGGATTGGTGTCACCTGGTTCGGCAAAACATGGTGTCACCCCCCCTCCTGTCTATCCTGCCCAGCGCCCTGCAGGCAGTGCACGGTCAAGAGGCGCACCCCCAAATGACCCCTGTAAATGAAAGTATAGGGTGGTATTGGGCCGGCTGGGGCGATATAGGGCAGGTTGGGGTAATATAAGGCAGGTTGCGGTGATATAGGGCAGGCTGGGGTGGCATAGGGCAGGTTGGGGTTGTATAGGGCAGGCTGGGGTGGTATAGGGCAGTTTGCGGTGGTATATGGCAGGCTGGGTGGCATAGGGCAGGTTGGGGTGATATAGGGCAGGGTGTGGTGGCATAGAGCAGGTTGCGGTGGTATAGGGCAGGTTGCGGTGGCATAGGGCAGGTTGGGGTGGTATAGAGCAGTTTGCGGTGGCATAGGACAGGTTGGGGTGGCATATGGCAGGTTGCGGTGGCATAGGGCAGGTTGCGGTGGCATATGGCAGGTTGCAGTGGCATAGGGCAGGGTGCGGTGGCATAAGGCAGGTTGGGATGGCACGCATAGGGCAGGGTGCGGTGGCATAGGGCAGGCTGGGGTGGTATGGTGCCAGGTTTTGACTCTACACCCCCAGCTCCGCTCACCAACTCCGGCTGCCTCCGGAGACATTGGAGATGATGGGGAAGACGTGACATGCTGTCCGGCGGCCCGCGGGCCGCCGCGGCCCACCGGGCATTTGCCCCGTATGCCTATGGTCAGTCCGGGCCTGCAAGTCACGCTGCATGAGAAAATCAATGTAAGTGAATGGAGCCGTCTTAATGCACACTACTGCAGTTGCTCCGACTTCAGAAAAGGTTCCTGTACTACTTCAATCCGACTTCTAGGCGACCTGTACCCATTGATTTTAATGGAAGTCGCCTCCAAGTCGGATCCCCTGTCTTAACTGAAGCAAATTTTCCGGAAAATTAAAATTGTTTTCTCTGCAAACCCCCCCCTCCCACAGAGCTGATTACTCTTTGATTGGCCACTGGAAAAGTCCCCTGTCCTGGAGGCGACTTCAGTCGTGTTGTAAGTTGCCCCAAGTTGCGCTGAAGTCGCCCCAAGTCGCGCTGTGATTCAAACTCAAGTCGTGTCCAAGTTGCCTCCCAAAGTCGCGCTGGAAGTCGTGTTGCCCCTGTGTGAATGGGGTCTAAGGAAGGGTTATAACCCCAGTCAGTTTTTTATCTGTTTGCCATTTGTGTCCCATTGGGGAGATTTCCTTTCACTTCCTGTCCCATAGCCAAAACAGAAAGGTGAATTGGTCAAAAGTGAGGGAATCCCTGATTGTCACCAGGATCACCAGAACTAGTGTCCCCATTGGAAGATTTCTCCTCTATTTCTTTTCCAGGGACAACTCACAATTTGGGATTTTCTTTTACTTTCAATTATAATGGTGTAGCGGGGTCCTCAAATAGATGGGATAAACCTGGGCAATAGTGTGACCCAGGTGTATAATTGTGTTAGGATTCAGACCCCTTTTTATCTCGTGGAGGATTGGAGGATGTAATATTCTCCTTTGCCTGTGGGTGGCGGGGTACCCACAGGCTTCAGGTAGAATCATCTTCGCAGTGCTCCCTGTTTTGTCCCTTCCCGGAGATGGTATGGCTGGGGCGGGGAACCCGCCGGGCCGTTGAAGGGAGGAGATAAAAGGGGGAGACGCCCTTACCACGCGTCGTGGTCGTCGTCGTCGTCGTCGGGCGGAGAAGGAGGTCCTCGGAGGAGGAGGGCTGCGGTCCGCACCCAGGGCCCTTAGGCCTGGGTGCGGGAGATCCAGGAGTCTGGTCCAGGTGCCCATGGCCTGGTCCGGAGTCATGTTGGCGTCCATCCCAGGCACCTTTAGCCTGGGGTGAGGTACTATCGAGGAGGCCTGGGGCCCAGTACCTTCGACTGGGTCCCGCTAGGGTGGACTGTCCGAGGGTCCCTGAGCGGAGGGACTCGTACCTGAGGTGAGGAGGCCGGGGAGGTTACCCACTGAAGACCCGGAGCAGCACCAACCCGGTGACGGTGGGCCTCTGGGAACTCTCTTGGGAGGACACATCCCCTGATAGGGGCCACAGCGTATCGAAGAGGGCTCCATTGCTGTTCATAGGGGTTGCTAGAAGAGACCCTATCTTTAGAACTTAAACTTTAGGAAGTGCCTCGATCTGCTCATCCCACCGTTGGAAAGGTTATAGGTCCCAACCAGTCTGCTGCAATAAGAACTGTTTATCGTGCTTTGCTATTGGAGTGCCAAATAAACAAGTGTTGGACCTTTCTCCGGTGTGTGAACTCCAGTTACTGGAAGCAAAGGGGAGGCGGGTGAGCTTGTGGTTACAGACTCAGTGCATTCACAGAACACACCGGCCTGAGGAAACATCAGGAAGTGGCCTTCACCTCCCTACTACAATGGGGAGGACATGGGCCGTGGCGCATCTCACTCTCACAACCCCTAGACATGAGTTGGTGTGTAAAACCGATAAAGAAGAAGAGAGGGTGAGGCCGCTACAATGGTAAACAATAGAGAGGGGGAATCTCCTTAATGGGGACACAGACAGCAATAAAAACCTGACAGGGGTTCTCATCCATCCCCACTCTATCCAAAACGAAAAAAAAAAATTGGCTTTTAATTATACATTATTTTGTTGCTGCCCATGATTCTAGCTTAGCATAAAGAGGGATTGTAGGTAGGTGACTCCTGACATTGATTGAATGATTGTATCTATGTGAATTGAAGGGTGATAATATAATGCACCAGCAGTGTACTGTAATGCTTGCAATGAGTGATAGGACAGGATGGACTGATATTCCAATCATTTAACCCCGGCTATCACACATCCGCTGGTATGCACAGTATCAGTTCTCCGCTTCTGCGACAGCAATAGGCATAAACACAGGAGGATCCTCCGATCACCCCAACTACAATATGTTTTCTTGATGAAGATTGCTGTATCTGTGTACAGAAACCTCAGCACAGAATGTATGAGTATCAGATGAGAAATGTGTAAGTAGCTGATATTATTATGTGACACTATACACTCTTGTTGGTGGCATAGCAGTTTGTTGCTCCATGTTTGGAGCTCCACTGCGGATTTATGAAATTTTGGATACTTTTTATCATGTCATTTTTTTTTTCATGTGTATAACAAAACTTTTTTTTTTTTCAGTTTTGGGTGGAGTGGAGAAGTGTTAGTGCGTTTGCACATGGGAAATGTTGCCGTTGTGCGTCCCTCCCAGGGGTATCGGTGCTCTAGGTGAGACACGTGCAGCCTCCAGACTTGCTGTCTGTAGCTTCTCAAGGTCTATGGCAGGCTGGATGGAACTGAACGCTATACGGGGTGGTGGTCTTGTTTAGTACCCTATGCATTCAGAGACAAATACTCAGATCTCAGATATTCTGCATTCTGGGCAGCCCCATCCAGTTGCAGCCTGCCATAGACTTTGACAAGCTGCGGGCAGTGGGACTGGGCATGGCACATGACCCTCCCGGGCACACTAAAACGCACAGCAGCTAGAAGCTCTCCTATGCAAGGTACTAATGCAACGTACACACGATCGGAAATTCCGACAAGAAAACCGTGGATTTTTTTCCGACGGAATTTTGGCTCAAACTTGTCTTGCATACACACAGTCACACAAAATTCCGACCGTCAAGAAAGCGGTGACGTACAACACTATGACGAGCCGAGAAAAATGAAGTTCAATGCTTCCAAGCATGCGTCGTCTTTAATCCGAGCATGCATGGTTTTTGGTACGTCGGAATTGCATACAGACGATCAGAAATTCCGACCGTCAAGAACGCGGTGACGTAGAACACTACGATGAGCCGAGAAAAATAAAGTTCAATGCTTCCAAGCATGCGTCGTCTTTAATCCGAGCATGCATGGTTTTTGGTACGTCGGAATTGCATACAGACGATCAGAAATTCCGACCGTCAAGAACGCGGTGACGTAGAACACTACGATGAGCCGAGAAAAATAAAGTTCAATGCTTCCAAGCATGCGTCGTCTTTAATCCGAGCATGCATGGTTTTTGGTACGTCAGAACTGCATACAGACGATCAGAATTTCCTACAAGAACTTTTCTTGTCGGAAAATTTGAGAACCAGCTCTCAAATTTTTTTTTAAGGAAATTCCGACAGAAAAAGTCAGATGGAGCCTACACACGGTCGGAATTTCCGACCAAAAGCTCACATCAAACTTTTCTTGTCGGAATTTCCGATCGTGTGTACGCGGCATTAGTCAGTTTTTATTGCTGTCTGTGTGTCCCCATTGGAAGAATCATCATCTGTTTGTTCTGATGACTATTGATGGAATGTGATAGGAGGGGAACTTCACTCTCCCAATCAATATTGATTATTTTTAATCCTTATGCTGATAGCATTAGTAAATAGATAGGAAAGTGGAAATATTTACTACATTTCAACTTTTTTTTTTTTTTTTTTTATTTCTTTAGTTACTTCCTGTTTTTTTGCCCAGGCAAATGATGTCATACATCCCAGGAGTCTTCAGGAGGGAGGAGAGGTTTTCTCAGCGAAGGACACTTTTCTACGTGCATCCTTGAGCTAAGGGCAGATGGCTTCCAGGAAGTAAATGCTACATGAATCATTTGCCCTTACTCAAGATGGCGACGGCCAGAAATGCTAGGGGGTGTTTTTCAAAGTTTTTACTCATGAATACACAGCGCTTGTTTACGTGCCTGTGTGTACAGGCACATTGTAAACAATGAGTTGCATTTTAGATCTGTATAAAAAATAAAAAAACGCTGTACTGAGCTTTTTCAAAGCTGCAGCGTGCAAGAGGCTTTAGAGGGGATTTGCCCTCACTTTGGAGCAATTTGTTCTTACTTTCTACCTTGTCTCTAAGACAAGAATTGAAGAGAAATCTCCCCATCGGGGACATAGACAGCAACAATAAAAAATAACCCTTCCCTCGTATATACATAACAGTAAAGAAGTTTTGGCTTTGACACTCTTTAAACTTAAACAAATGTGTCCTTGCAGTGGGATTAGTATTGTGCACAACGTTTTCGGGCTTTAGTTGCAGTGACAAAGGATTAGAACCTCAGCCAGGATTTGTTGTGGCCTGTGCTCCCATTGGTTGGTATTTCTTGGTTCCTGCAAGCTGTGATAATGAGATCTGCCTGTCCTTGAGAGGACTGTACTCCTCAGGGTGCCTTAATGGAAGGATCATATCTGTTGGAGTCCTGGGCTTAGTCCTCCACAAGGGGTGATAATTGCATAGATTTTGTATGTTCTCCCCCCATTTTTATATACATTTTTTCCAGGTACTCCACTTTTCCACTTTTCCTCCCTGGAAATAAATCGGCATCTGACCGAAATGAATGATCCTGTAATGTTTGTGACTGTACAAGGAAGAGTAGAGTGTAAGCTCCTCTGGTGCAGGGACTGAGGTGATTGGTTCACTGTTCTCTTTACTGCACTGCAGAGTTATATATAGGCATGATAATACTAGCGTGTGATTAGACATGTGTGATATTAGAATGTAAGCTCCTCTGGTGCAAAGACTAATTTGAATGGTACAGTGTTTCCTGTACAGCACTGTGAAAAATGTTAGACCTATCTAAATGTATAATGACTTTAGTGAATGACTTGGTAGGGTAAGGACATCAGAGTGTAAGCTCCTCTGGTGCAGAAACTGATGTGACTGAGTCTGTGTACAGCACTGTAGTCTGTGATGGGGACATTAGAGTGTACGCTATCTATGACCATACTCAAATTGATTGCATCACTCACTAAGCTGGTGTATTTTTGTTTGTGGGGGACGGCAAACTACCAACCCCCCCTCACTTTCTGCAGGCAGCGGCTGGGACATCTGGCACCGGTGAGGATTGGGGCAGCAGCGGATATCAGGCTGCGGCGGGCATCGTGCAGAGGCTCCTGTGTCTTCTCCTTCTCGCTTCCGCCGTGCATCTCCTCCCCTCCTCCTAGGCGTCCAATAGGATCGCCTGTCCTTTCAGCCAATCGGGTGATGGGTATCAGACCCGCTTCTCGATTGGCCGGGAGGAGGATCAGTGTTGCAACAGCAAATATTAATTCGCTGTTGCAACACAATGCTCTGCATCCCGAGCCCATCCTATTTTGAAGCCTATTAGAGCCTCTGGCTCTAATCAGGTGCTTCAAACCCCCCCGCCCACTCCTACTATAGGAATTCATGCGCCCGTTGTCCTGAAAGGAGTCGGGCGCGTAGATAGGGACCGCGGCGGCGGTGGATAGGGAAGACGGCGCCTCTGCGCCCACAATGGACAACCCACCCCTGTTTCTGATTTCAGTAAATGTTTGCAGTTTAATTGCTGGAATAGGAGTGCCTTATCTTAAGAATGAAAACTCCAGGCAAACATATGTACCTCATATATGGGAACTGTTTTACCTAACAATAGATTTGTATTTCTGTCCATCCAGATTTACACAGCTCTGCCACACAGCACAGCGTTGCCTGGCAGGGAGAGAGACCCTATTTTTCCTTTGCTGCAGTTGAGTAACGCTTACAGGTCTTGTCCCTTTCTCAGCCTGTGATTGGGCAGTAAAAGGAGAAGCAGCAGACTGTTGTACTTACAGTGCCTTGAAAAAGTATTCATACCCCTTGTACACATTTTGTCATGTTACAACCAAAAACGTAAATGTATATGTAGCGCCCTGCTCCTGATGACCAGACGCTATATTTAAATTTAGTGGGTGTCTGAGCTGGTAGTTAGCTCAGACTTTGATGATTATGGCTAAATCAGCCTCTGTTTCGGCTATGGCTGCGCTTGGAGGGATTTCCCATTGTTTGCCTGAAGGTGGCGTTACCACCACAGGCCAGTGTTGGAACACAAGCAGGCCAGAGTGTATTGGGTATTTTTCCCTGGAAACAGCTCAGTGGGAGTGGTCTCCCCGCTGGGCATGCTGGGAAAGGGTACTTAAGGGGCAGACGCCATTTTTCAGGGCTCTTTGCCTTGTGGCCCTCCTGGCTCGAGGTATGTGATAGTGAAATTTCAGCTGCGGAGCCATGTTGGCCCGAGGCTGCATCTCTGCCGGGTAGGCCCAGTTGTCCTGACTGGGGCCTGCACTTTGAAGGTGATCCTTTGCTGTCTGTCCTGCGGGAGGAAGCCACTCAATAGAGGAAACCAGGGGAGGACCTGTCCTGGAGAGGACCAAGCGGAAGGCTGGTGTCTCGGGGAAGGCCTAGTGACCTTATTGGAGGATGCACCGTAGCTTATGTTACCTTACAGTGTGCCGGGTCGGCTTAAAGGATCTAAAACTGTAAGGCTGGATATTCGGGTACTAAAATCCTGTGGCAGAGGATTATTGAACAGTTCATCTTTATCGTCCAAAAGTCTGTGGCAGAGACTGTTTTTCTTCATTTTGTTCATGCATCATCCCGGCTGCTAGGCTAGTGAGAGGAGCCTATCCGGGTGAGCAATACCCACTTGAAGGAGAGTGGTGAGAGTGACTTTTTTGAAGCTTAGAAGTTTCCTTAGTGATCTGCATCCTGTGCCTGAACCTTACCCCGACCATCCATCCCTCTACCTGTGCAAGTTTGTGTGAAATAAAGCCTAACGAAAAGGATTTATAACTTGTGTGGACATTGAAGTTTCTATAGACTCTCATCCCCTAGACAACGAATGGTGAGGTAACGTGCAAGGCCCAAATCTAAACCAGCAGCTCCTACGGGGGTACTGCTACATATATTATGTGATAGACAAACACAAAGTGGCCCATAATTGTGACGTGGAAGGAAAATGATAAATGTTTTTTAAAATGTTTTACAAATAAATATGTGAAAAGTGTGGCGTGCATTTGTATTCAGCCCCCCTGAGTCATGGAGAGCGTCAGTGAACAGCAATTTTCAAGTCTTGCCACAGATTCTCAGTAGGATTTAGGTCTGGACTTTGACTGGGCCATTCCTACTCATGAATATGCTTTGATCTAAACCATTCCATTGTAGCTCTGGCTGTATGTTTGGGGCCGTTGTCCTGCTGGAAGGTGAACCTCTGCCCCAGTCTCAAGTCTTTTGCAGACTCCTTTCTTCTTCTGTATTTGGCTACATCCATCTTCCCATCAACTCTGACCAGATTCCCTGTTCCTGCTGAAGAAAAGCATCCCCACATCATGATGCTACCACCACCATGTTTTACAGTGGGGATGGTGGGTTCAGAGTGATGTGCAGTGTTAGTTTTCCACCACACTTACTTTTAGTCCAAACAAAATCTGACCAGAGCACCTTCTCCCACATGTTTGCTGTGTCCCTCACATGGCTTCTCGCAAACTAAAAACGGGACTTCTAATGGCTTTCTTTCAACAATGGCTTTCTTCTTGCCACTCTTCCATAACGGCCAGATTTGTGAAATGCACGACTAGTGGTTGTCCTGTGGACAGATTCTCCTACCTGAGCTGTGGATCTCTGCAGCTCCTCCAGAGTTACCATGGACCTCTTGGCTGGTTTTCTGATTAATGCTCTCCTTGCCCAGCCTGTCAGTTTAGGTCAGGGATATGCAATTAGCGGACCTCCAGCTGTTGCAAAACTACAAGTCCCATCATGCCTCTGCCTCTGAGTGTCATGCTTGTGGCTGTCAGAGTCTTGCTATGCCTCATGGGACTCGTAGTTCTGCAACCAGTGGCGGCTGGTCCTCAAAAATCTTGGGGGACGCAAACAAACTGAAAAAAAACCATCAAACGCAGCCACTGTGCCCATCAAACGCAGCCACTGTGCCCATAAATTGCTGCCACTGTACCATCAAACGCAGCTACTGTAGCCTTCAATTGTTGCCAGTGTGCTCATCAATTGCCGCCAGTGTGCCCCATCAATTGCCGCCAGTTTGCCCCATCAATTGCCGCCAGTGTGCCCCATCAATTGTTGCCAGTTTGCCCCATCAAATGCCGCCAGTGTGCCCCCCCCCCGCCCGGAACTTACCTGTCTCGGGTCCCGGCGCTGTCCTCCACGCTCCCTCCGAGTCCTCAATGTCTTCTCCTGTCCTCTTCCCGTCTTCTGCTATGATTGGATGCCCAATAGGCTTCCAATCACAGCGCCTGTTGCTTCAGCCAATCAGGTGCCAGGCAACCAGACCCGGTGCACCTGATTGGCTGAGAGGCAGATCAGTGTTAGGAAAGCGATTTATTCGCTTCCCTAACACAACATTGAGTAAACAGCGAACGCACAGCATTGCGCCCGCTGTTTACCAATTTGGAAGCCTATTAGAGCCGACGGCTCTAATCAGGATGCCTATTAGAGCCGACGGCTCTAATCAGGCGCTTCCAAAACACCCCCGTCGCTGTAATTCAGATGCCTGGCGCCCAACAAGGGGCCGGACACCTGAATAGGGGGCGGCAGCGGCGACAATAGATAGATTCATGCAATGCATAAATCTATCTATTGGTGATAGAACGGTACAGGAGAGAGGGGGCGGCGCTCCTGCGCCCTCTATGGATGCACCGCCACTGTCTGCAACAGCTGGAGGTCCACTAACTGCATATCCCTGGTTTAGGTGGACGGCCATGTCTTGGTAGGTTTGCAGTTGTGCCATACTCTTTCCATTTTCAGATGATGGATTGAACAGTGCACCCTGAGATGCTCAAATATTGGGATATTTTTTTAAAACCTAACCCTGCCTTAAACTTATTCACAACTTTATCCCTGACCTGTCTGGTGTGTTCCTTGGCCTTCGTGATGCTGTTTGTTCACTAAGGTTCTCTGACAAACCTCTGAGGGCTTCACGGAACAGCTGTATTTATACTGAGATTAAATTACACACAGGTGGACTCTATTTACTAATTAGGTGACTTCTGAAGGCAATTGGTTCCACTAGATTTTAATTAGGGGTATCAGGGTAAAGGGGGCTGAATACAAATGTACCCCACACTTTTCAGCTATTTATTTGTAAAAAAAAAATTAAAACCATTTATCATTTTCCTTCCAGTTCACAATTATGTGCCACTTTGTGTTGGTCTATCACATAATATCCCAATGAAATACATTTACATTTTTGGTTGTAACATTGCAAAATGTGGAAAATTTCAAGGGGTATGAATACTTTTTCTAAGCATGTTATCTGTCATTCTGCTCTCTCCTTCTATCAGCATGTTCCTTATAGGCATCTGAGTACTGCAGCACAACTTACTGGCTGCTTGTGATTTTTGTTGGAAAAGACTGATACTAAGTCAAATTCAGGTTACTTACACTGTTTATATGTTGTAAAAGAAAACATTTAAAAGAGAAGTAAAGTTGTTTTTTCCCCCATATTCATACTTACCTAGGTGTATGCAGCGTCGGCCTGATGCTGCATTTGTCCCCCGGCGCCTCTACACTGAGAGCCGAGCAATCGAACACCACCAATCGCTCGGTTTTCACAGTTCCGTGAGCAGAGAGCTGTAAACTGTCAGTTACAGCTCTCAGCTCTGCCCTAGGGTTGCCACCTGTCCGGGATTCACCCGGACAGTTTGGGTTTGGAATAATGCGTCCGGATTTCAGACTGCCTGAAACCCGGGCACATTATTCAGACTGGACTATGGCTTTCCAGCATGGTTGCTGTCTGCAGTTGTCTTAGCTGAGAGTGTTCGTTACACTCTCTTTCACACTGTCCAAAGCCAGCACTATCAATCCCCCCCCCCAACACACACACAGACGGGAGAGGAGAGAGGGCTCGATCTGCACCTCTTCACCCAACCCCTACCCCTCTGTGTTTGCCCAGACTCCAAACACAGAAAAGGAAAGTGGGGGATGGAAATTTAAAGTCCAGCAGCCTCAGATACATCTGGATGAGAGGTGCTGATTGCCAAGGGGTGAGTGAGCTCACCATCCATCCCTGTCTGTGACTGAAGTCTCCCCCTTCTCTCTCCTGCCTCTGAGTGAGTACACTAAGGTAAATCAGGGTTCTCAGAGCACCCCTTACATCAGAGTTCCCCTTTACACCAAAGGCCACAGTGTTCCCCCTTACAGCAGAGTCCTCTCCGTACATCAGAGTTCTCAGTGTTCCCCCTTAAATCAGGGTTCCCAGAGTATCCCTTATGCCAGAGTCCCCACAGTTCTTCCTTACATCAGAGTCTGCAGAGTCCCCCCTTACAGTTAAAGGGAACTCTGCGAGTTCAGATGTTAAAGGGGAACTCTGAGGACTCTGATGTAAAGGGGAACTCTTGTTATTAACTTCATATGATTAGAAATGTTATTTATTAGCAAAATATATGTATAAAAAAAATTGCTGTGCGTGGCTAAAGTGTTTGGGTTTGACTTGAAGAAAGGGTGGCAACCCTACTCTGCCCCCTCCTCGCTCATTGGAGTGCTGAGCTGTGAAGGGGTGGAGAGAGTGGCCGTCTCAGGCTCTCAGCGGCTCGCCGAAAGACTGAGACTGGTGTCAGTCCAGGCACCTGGCGGATCCAGACTTTATTGTCGGGATAATGCGGTGCCTGGACTGATTTCTGTGACGTCAGCAGATAGTAGACTTCAGCCCGCTCTCTACTGAAAACGGGGCACAGGAGTGAAAAACGAATTGCACTTCTGTGATCTATAGGAGAAGCCCAGCCAAACGAGCCTAGGCTATACTTACTCCTTTAATTATGTACTATTGAATACAGAGCTGCAATAATTTGAGTCTTTTATATCTGCCTGGAATTCAGCTTTAATACATTAATTAGCAAGTGTCAATCACCAATGATTCTTACAGGACAGTTGTATGTTATTGCATGGAACACATGTATGTGCACAGCTCCTGACAGTGCGGTTTCTGTGTTTTTCAGGGTGCAAGTGGAATTCTATGTCAATGAGAATACCTTCAAAGAGAGACTGAAACTTTTCTTCATCAAAAACCAAAGATCAAGTGAGTAGCTCTTTCTTTCTTGTGCCGTGAACAAATATTTTTTTTAGTTAAAAGGGTTGCAACAGCTGTACTTACATTAACAAAACACGGAAAATAATGATGGATTTCTAGCCTTCTAATCAAAGCACAGGTGTAGTGAATTTTTTTTTTTAAATCAGCACCAGGGACAGTACTTACAATAAAGTAAGAGAGAGTCCCTTATGTTGGTGGCTGCCATGATCATTGAAATCTTCAGTCCCCCTCCCCAGTTACCCCAATATTCCGGTGCCGCAGGGGTTAAAATTAGTGGCTGGACCTGTCATAGGCATTATTGCGCAAAACGACGTACCCATACGTCATTTCCTGCACGAAACACTGAGCGTGCACCTGCTGCATGGCGGGGGGAGCCAGTGCGCGGGTCCGGCGGCCGCGATGCCTGCCGGCCACCGCAATGATCGTTTCTCAGAGAGGCAGAATGGGGTACTGTCTATGTAAACAAAGCAGATCCCTGTTCTGACAGGAGAGTACAGTTAGATTGTCTGTTCCCGGTGATCAGCGTTCTCTCTGTACTCCCAGTCAGTACATTCCCCCCACAGTTAGAAAGCACCTCCCTAGGACACACTTAACCCCTTGATCGCCCCCCTAGCATTAACTGCTTCCCTGCCAGTGTCATTTATACATTGATCAGTGCATATTTTTAGCTCTGATCAGTGTAATGTCACTGGTCCCAAAAAGGTGTTAGATGTGTCTGTCGCAATGTCTCAGTCCCGCTAAAGATCGCTGATCACCGCCACTACTAGTAAAAATAAATAAATGCCATAAATCTATCTCCTATTTTGTAGACACTATAACTTTTGCGCAAACCAATAATGATCAATATACAGTTATTGCGATTTTCTTGGCAAAAAATATGTAGCAGAATACATATTGGCCTAAACTGATGAATAAATATTTTTTTTTACATTCTTTTATTAGATATGTATTATAGCAAAAAGTTTAAAATATATGTATTTTTTTTCAAAATTGTTGCTCTTTTTTGTGTTTATAGCGCAAAAAATAAAAACCGCAGAGGCGATCAAATTCCACCAAAAGAAAGATCTATTTGTGGGAAAAAAACTGCATCAATTTTATTTGGTACAGCGTCGCACGCCCACACAATTGTCAGTTAAAGTAACGCAGTACCATATCGCAACAAATGGCCTGGTCATTAAGGGGGTAAATCCTTCTGAAGTGGTTAAAGGATAAGTAAACCCAAGAACAAGAATGCAATATGTTGCAGCTTACAGTCCTTAGATGAGGGGGCTGCAATCGTTTTTTTTTATTATTATTATTATTATTTATGTTAACTACTTGCCGCCCGCGCTATAGCCGAAAGACGGCTACAGCGTGGGCCTTAATTGCTGGGAGGGCGTCTATAAATGTCCTCCCAAGCAAGCGCTGTCTGCGCGTCCCTGCTGGTCGCGCACTCTGTGATCACAGAGTCTATGAGATTCGGCTGATCACAGATCAGAGTAAGGGGCCAATCCCGGCGCCTTACCATGTGATCAGCTGTCAGCCAATGACGGCTGATCACGTGATGTAAACAGAAGATCGGTAATCAGTATTTTTTTTTTCCCTCACACTGTCAGCGTGAGGGGAAAAAAAAGCCGATTTCCGGCTTCTGTCAGAGGGACATCGGTCCCTCACACAGAAAGCCGCGGCTGCATTTTCTGTGTCCACCAGTGTCAGCTGCCAGTGCCCACTGTGCCACCCATCAATGCCCACCAGTGCTGCCAATCAATGCCCATCAGTGTCTCATCAGTGCCACAGATCAGTGCTGCCTATCAATGTCACCTACCAGTGCCCATCAGTGCCATCCATCAGTGATCATCAGTGCCCATCAGTGCCACCTCATTAGTGCTTATCAGTGCCCATCAGTGCCGCCTATCAGTGCCCATCAGCGCAGCCTATCAATGCCCATCAGTGCCGCCTATCAGCGCAGCCTCATCAGCGCACATCAGTGAAGGAGAAAAATTACCTGTTTTCAAAATTTTATAACAAACTATGAAACCGTTTTTTTTTTTTATTTCACAATTTTCGTTTTATGTAGCAAAAAAGAAAAAACCCAGCAGCAATTAAATACCACCAAAAGAAAGCTCTATTTGTGTGAACAAAATGATAAAAATTTCATTTGGGTACACTGTAGCGTGACCGCGCAATTGTCATTCAAAGAGTGACAGCGCTGAAAGCTGAAAATTGGTCTGGGCAGGAATGGGGGGGGGGGGGGGGGGGTTTAAGTGCCCAGTAGGTGGTTAAATACGTTTGACATAAACACAGAAAATTCCTATGATCCGATGTGTTAGAAATGCCACTTCCTGTGATCTGCACCAAAGAATATCTTCCATATTCTGTAAACTACCAATTGCCTTGCCACATGTTACAGAGAGTAATGCCGCGTACACACGATCGGAAATTCCGACATGAAAAGTCTGATGTGAGCTTTTTTGTCGGAAATTCCGACCGTGTGTAGGCTCCATCTGACTTTTTCTGTCAGAATTTCCACCAACAAAAGATTGAGAGCAGGTTCTCTAAAATCCGCTCGTCTGTATGCAATTCCGACGCGCAAAAAAACACGCATGCTCAGAATCAAGCATAAGAGCCGAACTGCCTATTGAACTTCATTGATCTCGGCTCGTCGTACGTCTTGTATGTCACCGCGTTCTTGACAGTCAGAATTTCCGACAAGATTTGTGTGACCGTGTGTGTGCAACACAAGTTTGAGCCAACATTCCGTCAGAAAAAATCCACGGTTTTCTTGTCGGAATAATAGCTTTACCGTTCTGAGAGGCCGTCATATGAAGAACAAATACCGGTATTTATTTGCAAATTTTTATAACAGAAACAAAGAAAAACTATTTTTTTCCCCCAAAATGTTTTGTCTTTTTTTGTTTATTTAGCAAAAAATAAAAAACCTAGTGGTGATTAAATACCACTAAAGAAAGCTCTAATTGTGTGAACAAAATGATAAAAATGTCATACAGTGTTGCATGACTGCGCAATTGTCATTTAAAGTGTGATAGCGCTAAAAGGTAAAAATTGGCCTGGGCAGGGAGGGGGGAAAAGTGCCCTGTATTGTGGTAAATGGTTAAAGGCGAATTTCACCTTTTGTACATTGCATCCGTGATCTGCTGATCAGGGGGGAAACACTTTCCAGGCACCTGCAGGAAAGAATAATAAATACACATTTTTTTTCTGCAAAGATATGTGCATTTATTATGTTTTCTGTAAAGGTGAACTTATCCTGCTACCTGCAATTATAGGTGAATTTAAAGAGAAACTTCAGTCCCATTACTGCTGGCCCCGCCCCTCTTTATTAGTGCCGCCATCTTTGATAGTCCGGTACATGTTCAGATGTGCCAAAGTGCTCTGTCTGTCTTTTAAAACCTTGCAGAGCCATGCAGCAGATCTGGGGGGGGGGGGGGGGGCGTTTTTGATTGTTGATTAGTGCAGTTTTTAGTTTTGATTAGTTGATTTATTCTGCTTTTTTCTCACTTTGAAGTAATTTGTGTATTTTGCTCTGGATTAAGAAGCTACAAGAGGAAGTGATTTTATAGGAGCGATTAATTCTCTCAAGAAGCACTGACTGAAGATATTTGGACTTTTTTTCTCAGATAAGGGGGGGATTGATCTGTCTCAATGTGGCTGTTGCAGTATTTTTGGTCATCTTGAAGAGTGCGGCAGGATTTATGTTCTATCATTTAGAAAGTTATAGGAAATATCCAGTCCTTTTGAATCTGTATTAATTATTAGACAAACACCTTCATGAAAAAACAAGGCAGTGACTCTATTCAGTCACGCGTTTCAACCAAAAAGGCCTTTAAACTATAACTAAGGCTTTTTTGTCTTAAACACGTTAAAATACTTGTTATTATAGGGCAGTAGGTCTAATAAAATCAATATATTTTTGAGAGGACTCATGCTGTGTGGAGGATTTTATGTGGAGGATTGTTCTATTCATTATCTGGCGAGAAAAGATGAGACTGGAAGCTAAGCACTACAAAGAAAATCACGTCTCCTTATTCTTATTTAGGTGTTAATCAGTTGTAAAAGTCTGTATTTACCAAAAGCTTTTCCCGGTGTCGGGCCTACATTTGGTTTACTCACCTTCTGAGCAGTCCAGCCCCGCCCAGATCACACCCACTTTTCAGACAGGCCGGCCCCTAATTATGCTGGAGCCTCCCACTCACCGACACCAATCTCTCAGCTGATGCCCTTTTTTTGAATTACGGCGCATGCTCAGTAACTCAAATAAGAGTGATGCTGTGATCCTGGGATGCAACCTGGGACACGGTATCATCGGGACAGTCCCTGCAAATCTAGGACAGGTGGCATCTATGCAAGTTATAGTGGAACATTTTCTTTATAAGGCTCCAAAAGGGGACTGTATAAAAATAAATTCAGCAATATCTCATTGAAAAGCCATATGGACTAAGGCTCACACCATATTCTGATTTGAGCTACCCCATTGCTAGGTGACTGATATGTGAAATAAAGATTTATTTGTTTAGGTATAGAACAAACACATATGGAAAGAAAATCAGGAATTCTCCAGGCCAACAACTGGGGAAGGACTACAACCCCTAGAATACCTTGGCAACTGTCGATTTGCATGTTCAATCTATTGAGAAGAGAGGAGTTTGGGCCCTTTCACACGTACGGATCCCATGAGGGTCCGTTCCTTTAACATCTGCTTGCTCAGCGGGGATCGCTCGGTTGATCCCCGCTGAGCCGGCAGATGACAGGGCGGTTCCTGCACACTGTGCAGGGACCGCACTGTCAGATCTCCGCTCTCCTCTATGGTCGGATCAGATGAACACGGACTGCCTGCTGACATCCGCAATCCCATAGGGATACATGTATGTCCGTTTTTCATCTGAAAACGGATGGATGAAAAATTTACATACGGTCCGCATGTGTGAAAGGGCCCTTTGGGTGTCCACCAAACTACTCATCTCTAGCCGAACTCTAAGGCCCCTTTCACACTTATATGACTTGTACCACGAATTTGGATGGCAAAATTGTATGACAAGTCATTCTCCATGATTTTGAATGACTACCATTCATATTGGCACAACTTTAAGTCGTGCCGACTTCAAAGTAGTTCCTGCACTACTTTTTTTCTGAAGTCGGATTCCGTATTAACAGATCCGACTTTGGCATGCGACTTGTACATGACTTGTGCATGAAGGGAAACTCCACAGCAATTTTTTTGAAAAAAAAAACGGCATGGGTTCCCCCTTCATGAGCATACCGGGCCCATAGGTCTAGTATGGATTTCAAGGGCACCAGCCCGGCCGGTCAGGAAAGGGGGTGGGGACGAGCGAGTGCCTCCTCCTCCTGAGCCATACCAGGCCGCATGCCCTCAACATGGGGGGGTGCTTTGGGGCAGGGGAGCCCTGCGCCCCCCCTGCCCCAAAGCACCTTGCCCCCATGTTGATGAGGACAAGGGCCCCTTCCCGACAACCCTGGCTGTTGGTTGTCAGGGTCTGCGGGCGGGGGCTTATCAGAATCTGGGAGCCCCCTTTAATAAGAGGGCCCCCTGATCCCGGCCCCCCACCCTATGTGAATGAGTATGGGGTACATCGTACCCCTACCCAGTCACCTGGAATAAAAAGTGTAAAAACACACTAGACAGGTTTTTAAAGTAATTTATTAGGCAGCTTGGGGGGTCTTCTGCCGACTTTGGGGGTCTCTTTTGACTCTTCGGCCTCTTCTCCCACTCTCCGGTGCCTTCTCCGCGCTCTCCGCTTCTCCTCCTGCTCTCCTGCTGTCCGGTGCTTTCTGTCTTCTGCCGGGCTCCTCCGCTATCTTCTTCCATCTCTTTTACTAGTGGCAGCCCGGTCTTCTGCGTCGTCTCCTTCCCTCTTCTCTTGTCCCGATGTTGACACGATGATCTCTCCCGCTGTAATGCCGTGTGCGCGGTGCGCAACGACTTATATAGGCAGTAGGCGTGGTCACCGTGTGATGTCACCGGTGACCCGGCCCCATAGGATGTCACAGTCCCATGGAATGATGGGACTGTGAAGTCCTATGGGGCAGGGTAACTGGGTGACATCACCCGGTGACCACGCCCCATGCCTATATAAGTTGTTGCGCACAGCGCACACGGCATTACAGCGGGACAGAGCGTCGAGTCAACATCGGAGAAAGAGAAGAGGGAAGAAGACGACGCAGAAGACCGGGCTGCCACTAGTAAAAGAGATGGAAGAAGATAGCGGAGGAGCCCGGCAGAAGGCAGAAAGCACCGGAGAGTGGGAGAAGAGACCGGAGAGTCGGAAGAAGACCCCCGGAGCTGCCTCATAAATTACTTTAAAACCCTGTCTAGTGTGTTGGTTTTTTTTTTACACTTTTTATTCCAGGTGAATGGGTAGGGGTACGATGTACCCCATACTCTTTCACATAGAGTGGGGGGCCGGGATCTGGGGGCCCCCTTATTAAAGGGGGCTCCCGGATTCCGATAAGCCCCCACCCGCAGACCTCGACAACCAACGGCCAGGGTTGTCGGGAAGGGACCCTTGTCCTCATCAACATGGGGGCAAGGTGCTTTGGGGTGGGGGGGCGGAGGGCCCCCCCACCCCAAAGCACCCACCCCCCCATGTTGAGGGCATGTGGCCTGGTACGGCTCAGGAGGGGGGGCACTCGCTCATCCCCACCCCCTTTCCTTGCCGGGCTGGTGCTCGGATAAGGGTCTGGTATGGATTTTGGGGGACCCCACGTCGTTTTTTCGGCGGGGGTTTCCCTTAAATCCCTTACCAGATGGATGATGCCAATGAAGGGGGAACCCATGCCGTTTTTTTTTCCAAAAATATTGGCGTGGAGTGCCCACTAATTATTGGGGGATCAAAGTCGTCGCGTCCCTGCTCATTGAAGTCATACTTTAAGTCAGGGGGCAAAGTCGGATCCACAGTCGTATGACTGTCTTGTCAAAATCGCGGCTGCGAATCGTGCCAAAATCACGGTAAAATCGCATGACTTTGAAGTCGTATAAGTGTGAAAGGGGCCATTTGCGCTCTTTTTTTATTTCAATGAGCTGCGGGCCTGGGTCATTCCCACCTTACAGCTCACATAAACAAAGAAGGGGCTGCGGGGTGGGAATTACAGCTCATTGGAGTAGAAAAAAGAGCGTAAGTTTGGAGTTCAGCAAGTAAGGGGTTTGGAGGACGTCCAAGCTCATGTCTACGTTATAATAGATCTTGCTGATCCTCTCATCGATGAAAATTTATCAGATAGGATTTGTCTGATTGGCAACATCTGCACTCTGTGGTCTCTAATAGCGTGCAAGTCCCACGGTGCTCCTGGTGATTAGGGATGAGCTTCGTGTTCGAGTCGAACATACGTTCGACTCGAACATCAAGTGTTCGATCGTTCGACGAAGATCGAACGATTTGGGCCGTTCGCGCCAAATTCGAGTGACGCGAACGGCCCACAATGCACTACGCCATCGCAGTGTCATCCAGGCGCTGTGATTGGCCAAGCATGCACTGTGACCCCGCATGCTTGGCCAATCACAGCGCCGGCAGCGAGGAGAGCAATGATTGGCCACAGGCAGGATGCCTGTGGCCAATTATTGCTGAGGGTGTTTAGTACACGCCCCACACTATAAAAGGCCGCCAGCACGGCGGCCTAGTGTAGTGTGTTCCGGAGCAGGGAAAGAGCAGCATAGGCAGGGACAGTGACTTTTATTTCTTTCTTGCTTAACCTGGATTCCTTTAGTTTAGGGAAAGAGAAGGATAGGTAGGGAGAGTGTCAGTGTGTTTTGTGCTTGTGCTATAGTGTGCTTAAAAAAGTCATGTCGGTTTTGTACCACCTTTTAACCCAAATAAAAAACGTTTGTAAACAAAAAAAAAAAAAAAAAAAACATTTTTTCTAGGGACAGAAAACTGTAGGTAGGGAGAGTGTCAGTTTCTTTCACTGTGCAAGTCCTTGTTTCTAGGGACTGGGAAGGACAGTGAGTGAATTCTCCTTGTGCTATAGTGTGCTTAAAAAAAACTTTTTTTCTAGGGACAGAAAACTGTAGGTAGGGAGAGTGTCAGTTTCTTTCACTGTGCAAGTCCTTGTTTCTAGGGACTGGGAAGGACAGTGAGTGAATTCTCCTTGTGCTATAGTGTGCTTAAAAAAAACATTTTTTCTAGGGACAGAAAACTGTAGGTAGGGAGAGTGTCAGTTTCTTTCACTGTGCAAGTCCTTGTTTCTAGGGACTGGGAAGGACAGTGAGTGAATTCTCCTTGTGCTATAGTGTGCTTAAAAAAAACATTTTTTCTAGGGACAGAAAACTGTAGGTAGGGAGAGTGTCAGTTTCTTTCACTGTGCAAGTCCTTGTTTCTAGGGACTGGGAAGGACAGTGAGTGAATTCTCCTTGTGCTATAGTGTGCTTAAAAAAAACATTTTTTCTAGGGACAGAAAACTGTAGGTAGGGAGAGTGTCAGTTTCTTTCACTGTGCAAGTCCTTGTTTCTAGGGACTGGGAAGGACAGTGAGTGAATTCTCCTTGTGCTATAGTGTGCTTAAAAAAAACATTTTTTCTAGGGACAGAAAACTGTAGGTAGGGAGAGTGTCAGTTTCTTTCACTGTGCAAGTCCTTGTTTCTAGGGACTGGGAAGGACAGTGAGTGAATTCTCCTTGTGCTATAGTGTGCTTAAAAAAAACATTTTTTCTAGGGACAGAAAACTGTAGGTAGGGAGAGTGTCAGTTTCTTTCACTGTGCAAGTCCTTGTTTCTAGGGACTGGGAAGGACAGTGAGTGAATTCTCCTTGTGCTATAGTGTGCTTAAAAAAAACATTTTTTCTAGGGACAGAAAACTGTAGGTAGGGAGAGTGTCAGTTTCTTTCACTGTGCAAGTCCTTGTTTCTAGGGACTGGGAAGGACAGTGAGTGAATTCTCCTTGTGCTATAGTGTGCTTAAAAAAAACATTTTTTTTAGGGACAGAAAACTGTAGGTAGGGAGAGTGTCAGTTTCTTTCACTGTGCAAGTCCTTGTTTCTAGGGACTGGGAAGGACAGTGAGTGAATTCTCCTTGTGCTATAGTGTGCTTAAAAAAAACTTTTTTTCTAGGGACAGAAAACTGTAGGTAGGGAGAGTGTCAGTTTCTTTCACTGTGCAAGTCCTTGTTTCTAGGGACTGGGAAGGACAGTGAGTGAATTCTCCTTGTGCTATAGTGTGCTTAAAAAAAACATTTTTTCTAGGGACAGAAAACTGTAGGTAGGGAGAGTGTCAGTTTCTTTCACTGTGCAAGTCCTTGTTTCTAGGGACTGGGAAGGACAGTGAGTGAATTCTCCTTGTGCTATAGTGTGCTTAAAAAAAACATTTTTTCTAGGGACAGAAAACTGTAGGTAGGGAGAGTGTCAGTTTCTTTCACTGTGCAAGTCCTTGTTTCTAGGGACTGGGAAGGACAGTGAGTGAATTCTCCTTGTGCTATAGTGTGCTTAAAAAAAACATTTTTTCTAGGGACAGAAAACTGTAGGTAGGGAGAGTGTCAGTTTCTTTCACTGTGCAAGTCCTTGTTTCTAGGGACTGGGAAGGACAGTGAGTGAATTCTCCTTGTGCTATAGTGTGCTTAAAAAAAACATTTTTTCTAGGGACAGAAAACTGTAGGTAGGGAGAGTGTCAGTTTCTTTCACTGTGCAAGTCCTTGTTTCTAGGGACCTGGAAGGACAGTGAGTGAATTCTCCTTGTGCTATAGTGTGCTTAAAAAAAACATTTTTTCTAGGGACAGAAAACTGTAGGTAGGGAGAGTGTCAGTTTCTTTCACTGTGCAAGTCCTTGTTTCTAGGGACTGGGAAGGACAGTGAGTGAATTCTCCTTGTGCTATAGTGTGCTTAAAAAAACATTTTTTCTAGGGACAGAAAACTGTAGGTAGGGAGAGTGTCAGTTTCTTTCACTGTGCAAGTCCTTGTTTCTAGGGACTGGGAAGGACAGTGAGTGAATTCTCCTTGTGCTATAGTGTGCTTAAAAAAAACATTTTTTCTAGGGACAGAAAACTGTAGGTAGGGAGAGTGTCAGTTTCTTTCACTGTGCAAGTCCTTGTTTCTAGGGACTGGGAAGGACAGTGAGTGAATTCTCATTGTGCTATAGTGTGCTTAAAAAAAACATTTTTTCTAGGGACAGAAAACTGTAGGTAGGGAGAGTGTCAGTTTCTTTCACTGTGCAAGTCCTTGTTTCTAGGGACTGGGAAGGACAGTGAGTGAATTCTCCTTGTGCTATAGTGTGCTTAAAAAAAACATTTTTTCTAGGGACAGAAAACTGTAGGTAGGGAGAGTGTCAGTTTCTTTCACTGTGCAAGTCCTTGTTTCTAGGGACTGGGAAGGACAGTGAGTGAATTCTCCTTGTGCTATAGTGTGCTTAAAAAAAACTTTTTTTCTAGGGACAGAAAACTGTAGGTAGGGAGAGTGTCAGTTTCTTTCACTGTGCAAGTCCTTGTTTCTAGGGACTGGGAAGGACAGTGAGTGAATTCTCCTTGTGCTATAGTGTGCTTAAAAAAAACATTTTTTCTAGGGACAGAAAACTGTAGGTAGGGAGAGTGTCAGTTTCTTTCACTGTGCAAGTCCTTGTTTCTAGGGACTGGGAAGGACAGTGAGTGAATTCTCCTTGTGCTATAGTGTGCTTAAAAAAAACATTTTTTCTAGGGACAGAAAACTGTAGGTAGGGAGAGTGTCAGTTTCTTTCACTGTGCAAGTCCTTGTTTCTAGGGACTGGGAAGGACAGTGAGTGAATTCTCCTTGTGCTATAGTGTGCTTAAAAAAAACATTTTTTCTAGGGACAGAAAACTGTAGGTAGGGAGAGTGTCAGTTTCTTTCACTGTGCAAGTCCTTGTTTCTAGGGACTGGGAAGGACAGTGAGTGAATTCTCCTTGTGCTATAGTGTGCTTAAAAAAAACATTTTTTCTAGGGACAGAAAACTGTAGGTAGGGAGAGTGTCAGTTTCTTTCACTGTGCAAGTCCTTGTTTCTAGGGACTGGGAAGGACAGTGAGTGAATTCTCCTTGTGCTATAGTGTGCTTAAAAAAAACATTTTTTTTAGGGACAGAAAACTGTAGGTAGGGAGAGTGTCAGTTTCTTTCACTGTGCAAGTCCTTGTTTCTAGGGACTGGGAAGGACAGTGAGTGAATTCTCCTTGTGCTATAGTGTGCTTAAAAAAAACTTTTTTTCTAGGGACAGAAAACTGTAGGTAGTGTGACAGCAGGAAGGTAAAGTCACCTGGTTGCATCCAGGGGGGTAGATATATTTCGCCCAGATTCAGGCTTTACGCCGACTTATACAACTAGGTAGAGAGTTAATGAAGCCCAGCTGAGACTAGTGGGCTCATTGATGACTCATACCTCTAGGGAGAGTGTGGGGCGTCGTACAGACAGGGAGTTGATGAGACCAGCTGAAGCTTGTCAGCTCATTTTGGCCTCTATAAGAACTCCCAGCTTCATTAGATGTTAGCTCATGCCTGGAACCAGACCTGTGTGGACTGTCTAGGGAGAGTGAACCCCTGTGCGGTGAGAAAAAGCCTGTGTGGCTATTTGCTTGGACATTTAAAACCAGGGACTTAGGGACTAGGACAGCACTAGGCTGATCCCAGTTGTTAGTTAGGAAACCTGTATGTTTAGTCAGAGGTCAACTTGACCAGGATTTATTTTGGTTATGTTTCTTTTGCTTTGCTGTGTTTTGTCACTGTAAATAGAAAATAAACCGCACCTTTTGATTTTGAAAACCACAACCTCCGTTTGCTGGGCCTGTTTTGTGTGGGGAGCCCATCCCGGGGGTCACACACACCCGCTGCCGAGCTAACCCCCTCACAGTTGGTGGAGAACCAGTGGCAGTTTTTTTTAGGCCAGCATGGAGGAGATACTGAAACAGCTGGCTCTAGCAAATGCCAATCAACAGCAGACAAATGCAGGTTTGCAAAAGAGCCTTGCAGCTCAACAACAGAGCCTTGCAGCCCAGCAGCAGACAAACGCAACTTTGCAACGGAGTCTGGAGGCTCAGCAACAAGCCCAGCAGCAATCTGAGGCCCGCTTCATAGACCTATTGCAGAGGCAAGAGCAGAGACTACAACAACAGATGGAAGCAGTAATGCAGCAACGTCCGCAGACCAGTGAGGAAAGCCGTCCCACTAATACCGCGTCCTTTGGGGTGAGTCGTTTATTGACGAAAATGACTGGAGAGGATGATCCAGAGGTATTTTTGACCACATTTGAAAGGACCGCTGAAAGAGAAAAGTGGCCTGAGGAGCAGTGGGCTGGACTGGTGGCTCCTCTGTTAACTGGTGAATCGCAGAAAGCTTACTATGACCTAGAGCCTAACCAAGCAAAAGACTATGTGATGCTAAAAGCTGAAATATTGGCAAGGCTGGGTGTCACCCAGGCTGTCCGGGCTCAGCGTGTGCATAACTGGACTTTCCAGCTTGGAAAACCCCCCAGGTCTCAAATGTATGATCTCATTCACCTGAGCAGAAAATGGCTACAGCCAGAGACTTTGTCCGCACCAAAGATTGTGGAACGTGTTGTAATGGATCGGTTTTTGAGAGCTCTTCCTACTGCCATCCAAAAGTGGGTAAGCCATGGAGACCCAGAGACGGCCGATGGTCTTGTGGATCGTGTGGAGAAATACTTGGCTACAGAGAACCTGACGGCCTCTTCCAGAGACACTCGGACTTTCCACCCTAAGACCAGACCATCCCCAGGGGCGGATAAGATGATTCCAAGGGGTAAGGGTGGAGAGAGTGAGAGGGTGGGAGCTCTACCCCAAGTTTGGCGAGAACAGCCTGGGAAATCAGCGGCTCAAGAGGCGGCAAGAAGGATCGTTTGCTACCGCTGCCGGCAAGCGGGACATATTGCAGCAAATTGCCCGGTTGTGGAGGAACCCATGCAGTGTGACTTTCTGACGGGCAGACGTCAGTCGCTGTGTGCGACAGTCGCATGCACTGCCATTCGAGGAACTGAGAAACATTTATGCAAAATGTGTGTTAATGGTAGAAATGTTGTGGTATTGCTGGATTCAGGTAGCCTTGTGACCCTGATAAAGGCTGAGTTAGTTAAAACAGAGGTCTCTGGGAATAGCAAGGTAGCTGTTATTTGTGTGCATGGGGACACCCGAGAGTATCCAGTGACTACAGTGTGTTTCGAGACCCCCAAAGGTACCCTCTCTCATCCAGTGGGCTTAGTATCTCAGTTACCGCATGACGCCATTGTCGGAAGGGATTTTCCGAAGTTCTGGGAACTGTGGGATGATCCTGAGCCCCCCACTGGTGCCCCTATGTACCAGGAATGTGATAGCCAGAACTCCCCTGAGAGTGGTGAGGACTCTCCGGAATTTCCCTTGTCAGTATTGGCAGGGGAGACTCAAGAAACTGGAGAGGAGCCCACCTCCTCAGACGAAAACCTACCGTCTGTGGAGTTTTCTGATCTTGAGGTTCACAGGGAAAACTTTGCCACAGAACAGTTGAAAGACCCCGCCCTAATAAAGGCACGGGAAAACGTAGTGAAAATAGATGGCGAGTTAGTGAACCCAGATAATACCTGCACTTACCCATACTTCAGCGTAGAGAAGGACCTACTGTATCGGGTGGCAAAAAGGGCAGAAGAAACCGTTGAGCAACTTGTGGTGCCAAAACCTTACAGGAAGTTGGTGTTGGAGTTGGCCCATGGGCACATTCTTGGAGGTCATCTGGGGACAGAGAAAACCCGAGAGAGGGTATTACAGAGATTCTATTGGCCGGGGGTGATGAAGGACATAGAAAATTATTGTTCCTCCTGCCCTGTGTGTCAGAGGTCGGCCCCGATGCCACATTTCCGTAGCCCGCTGGTCCCTCTACCCATCATTGAGGTCCCGTTTGAGAGGATCGCCATGGATTTGGTAGGTCCTATAATCAAGTCCGCTAGGGGGCACCAGTACATATTAGTTATAATGGACTATGCCACCCGTTATCCAGAAGCGATCCCTCTCCGAAATACCTCGGCCAAAACCATAGCCAAAGAGCTATCTCTTGTGTTTAGCCGGGTGGGTATTTGTAAAGAACTGCTTACGGACCAAGGTACACCCTTTATGTCCCGGGTTATGAAGGAGCTGTGTAAATTGTTCAAAGAGACGCAATTACGTACATCTGTGTATCACCCCCAAACCGATGGGCTGGTTGAAAGATTCAACAAAACCCTAAAACAAATGTTGAAGAAAGTGGTGGATAGAGATGGAAAGGATTGGGACTGTCTACTTCCTTATCTGATGTTTGCTATTAGGGAGGTGCCCCAATCCTCTACGGGATTCTCCCCCTTTGAGTTACTGTATGGGAGACACCCAAGAGGGCTGTTGGATATTGCCAAGGAAACTTGGGAAAGTGAGAGTTCTCCCCACAGGAGTGTGATTGAGCATGTCGCCCTGATGCAAGACCGAATTGCACAGGTAATGCCCATCGTGAAGGAACATTTGGCCCAAGCGCAGTTAGCACAGCAGAGAGTGTACAACCGTGGAGCCAAGACCCGTACCTTTTCCCCGGGGGATAGGATACTGGTACTTGTCCCTACGGTTGAAAGTAAATTCCTTGCCAAATGGCAAGGCCCCTACGAGATAATGGAAAAAGTGAGAGAAGTGAATTACAAGGTCAGACAACCAGGAAGGCGAAAGCCCGAACAGATCTATCACGTTAATCTGTTGAAAGCCTGGAGGGATAGAGAGTCCCTAGTCGCAGACACTTGGTCACCAGCTCAAACTGGTTGCGTGATTCCTGAGGTTGGAATCGCAGCCACCTTGTCACAACCCCAACAACAGGAGGTTAAGGAGTTTGTGCTTCGTAACAAGGAGGTATTCTCTGAGCTGCCGGGACAAACATCTGGGGTAGAGCATGACATTATTACCCCGCCCGGTGAAAGGGTGAAGTTAAAACCCTATCGGATCCCAGAGGCCCGACGGGAGGCAATACGGGAGGAAGTACAGAAAATGCTGAACTTAGGGGTGATAGAGGAGTCCCAAAGTGATTGGTCTAGTCCCATTGTGTTGGTGCCTAAACCGGATGGGAGCTGGCGATTTTGTAACGATTTTCGTCAGTTGAACAAAGTTACAAAATTTGACACCTACCCCATGCCACGTATAGATGAGTTGATCGACCGGCTGGGAACAGCCCGATACATGACGACTCTTGACCTCACAAAAGGGTATTGGCAAATCCCCCTGGCCAAGTCGGCCAAAGAGAAAACCGCATTTGTAACCCCAGACGGGGCGTTCCAATCTAAAAGAATGCCGTTCGGGTTACAGAATGCGCCGGCCACATTCCAGCGGAAAATGGACCAGATGCTGAGGCCCCATCGGAAGTATGCTGCGGCTTACCTGGATGACGTAATTGTCCATAGCACAGATTGGGCCTCACATCTGCCAAAAGTGCAAGCAGTCCTGGACTCTGTTCGGGAAGCGGGGTTTACGGCTAACCCCAAGAAGTGTACCATTGGGCAGGAGGAGGCCAAATATCTTGGGTACACCATTGGGAGGGGAGTAATAAAACCCCAACTCAACAAAGTCGAGGCCATCCAGAGTTGGCCACGTCCCAACAGCAAGAAGCAGGTACGAGCCTTTCTGGGAATCGCTGGGTATTATCGGCGATTCATTCCCCACTTTGCTTCTAAGGCTGTGCCCCTAACCAACCTGACGAAGGGGAAAGGGTCGGTCATGATTAAATGGACCCCCGAGGCTGAGGCAGCATTCCAATTCATGAAACAAGCCTTATGTAGCCAGCCAGTGTTGTACTCACCCGACTTCTCTAAAGACTTTGTCGTACAAAGTGATGCGTCAGATGTGGGGTTAGGAGCAGTATTGTCCCAGGTCTGGAACGGGGAAGAGCACCCAGTCATTTACCTCAGCAGGAAGTTGAAGTCCCATGAGGTAAATTACGCCACCGTTGAAAAGGAGTGTTTAGCGGTGAAGTGGGCTCTAGATTCCCTTCGGTACTATCTGCTAGGTAGGCACTTTGACATGGTTACGGATCACGCTCCGTTAAAGTGGATGGCTCAAAACAAGGAGACAAATAGAAGAGTGAATAGGTGGTTCCTGGCCCTACAGGAATTCAACTTCACAGTAAAGCATCGCCCTGGCGTTCAAATGGGGAATGTGGATGCTTTGTCTCGAGTACATGAATGCCTGATTGCTGGTGTTCCAACCCCGAGGTTAAAACAAGAGGGGGGGTATGTGACAGCAGGAAGGTAAAGTCACCTGGTTGCATCCAGGGGGGTAGATATATTTCGCCCAGATTCAGGCTTTACGCCGACTTATACAACTAGGTAGAGAGTTAATGAAGCCCAGCTGAGACTAGTGGGCTCATTGATGACTCATACCTCTAGGGAGAGTGTGGGGCGTCGTACAGACAGGGAGTTGATGAGACCAGCTGAAGCTTGTCAGCTCATTTTGGCCTCTATAAGAACTCCCAGCTTCATTAGATGTTAGCTCATGCCTGGAACCAGACCTGTGTGGACTGTCTAGGGAGAGTGAACCCCTGTGCGGTGAGAAAAAGCCTGTGTGGCTATTTGCTTGGACATTTAAAACCAGGGACTTAGGGACTAGGACAGCACTAGGCTGATCCCAGTTGTTAGTTAGGAAACCTGTATGTTTAGTCAGAGGTCAACTTGACCAGGATTTATTTTGGTTATGTTTCTTTTGCTTTGCTGTGTTTTGTCACTGTAAATAGAAAATAAACCGCACCTTTTGATTTTGAAAACCACAACCTCCGTTTGCTGGGCCTGTTTTGTGTGGGGAGCCCATCCCGGGGGTCACACACACCCGCTGCCGAGCTAACCCCCTCACAGTAGGGAGAGTGTCAGTTTCTTTCACTGTGCAAGTCCTTGTTTCTAGGGACTGGGAAGGACAGTGAGTGAATTCTCCTTGTGCTATAGTGTGCTTAAAAAAAACATTTTTTCTAGGGACAGAAAACTGTAGGTAGGGAGAGTGTCAGTTTCTTTCACTGTGCAAGTCCTTGTTTCTAGGGACTGGGAAGGACAGTGAGTGAATTCTCCTTGTGCTATAGTGTGCTTAAAAAAAACTTTTTTTCTAGGGACAGAAAACTGTAGGTAGGGAGAGTGTCAGTTTCTTTCACTGTGCAAGTCCTTGTTTCTAGGGACTGGGAAGGACAGTGAGTGAATTCTCCTTGTGCTATAGTGTGCTTAAAAAAAACATTTTTTCTAGGGACAGAAAACTGTAGGTAGGGAGAGTGTCAGTTTCTTTCACTGTGCAAGTCCTTGTTTCTAGGGACTGGGAAGGACAGTGAGTGAATTCTCCTTGTGCTATAGTGTGCTTAAAAAAACATTTTTTCTAGGGACAGAAAACTGTAGGTAGGGAGAGTGTCAGTTTCTTTCACTGTGCAAGTCCTTGTTTCTAGGGACTGGGAAGGACAGTGAGTGAATTCTCCTTGTGCTATAGTGTGCTTAAAAAAAACATTTTTTCTAGGGACAGAAAACTGTAGGTAGGGAGAGTGTCAGTTTCTTTCACTGTGCAAGTCCTTGTTTCTAGGGACTGGGAAGGACAGTGAGTGAATTCTCCTTGTGCTATAGTGTGCTTAAAAAAAACTTTTTTTCTAGGGACAGAAAACTGTAGGTAGGGAGAGTGTCAGTTTCTTTCACTGTGCAAGTCCTTGTTTCTAGGGACTGGGAAGGACAGTGAGTGAATTCTCCTTGTGCTATAGTGTGCTTAAAAAAAAACTTTTTTTCTAGGGACAGAAAACTGTAGGTAGGGAGAGTGTCAGTTTCTTTCACTGTGCAAGTCCTTGTTTCTAGGGACTGGGAAGGACAGTGAGTGAATTCTCCTTGTGCTATAGTGTGCTTAAAAAAAACTTTTTTCTAGGGACAGAAAACTCTAGGTAGGGAGAGTGTCAGTTTCTTTCACTGTGCAAGTCCTTGTTTCTAGGGACTGGGAAGGACAGTGAGTGAATTCTCCTTGTGCTATAGTGTGCTTAAAAAAAACATTTTTTCTAGTGACAGAAAACTCTAGGTAGGGAGAGTGTCAGTTTCTTTCACTGTGCAAGTCCTTGTTTCTAGGGACTGGGAAGGACAGTGAGTGAATTCTCCTTGTGCTATAGTGTGCTTAAAAAAAACTTTTTTTCTAGGGACAGAAAACTCTAGGTAGGGAGAGTGTCAGTTTCTTTCACTGTGCAAGTCCTTGTTTCTAGGGACTGGGAAGGACAGTGAGTGAATTCTCCTTGTGCTATAGTGTGCTTAAAAAAAACTTTTTTTCTAGGGACAGAAAACTCTAGGTAGGGAGAGTGTCAGTTTCTTTCACTGTGCAAGTCCTTGTTTCTAGGGACTGGGAAGGACAGTGAGTGAATTCTCCTTGTGCTATAGTGTGCTTAAAAAAAACATTTTTTCTAGGGACAGAAAACTGTAGGTAGGGAGAGTGTCAGTTTCTTTCACTGTGCAAGTCCTTGTTTCTAGGGACTGGGAAGGACAGTGAGTGAATTCTCCTTGTGCTATAGTGTGCTTAAAAAAAACATTTTTTCTAGGGACAGAAAACTGTAGGTAGGGAGAGTGTCAGTTTCTTTCACTGTGCAAGTCCTTGTTTCTAGGGACTGGGAAGGACAGTGAGTGAATTCTCCTTGTGCTATAGTGTGCTTAAAAAAAACATTTTTTCTAGGGACAGAAAACTGTAGGTAGGGAGAGTGTCAGTTTCTTTTACTGTGCAAGTCCTTGTTTCTAGGGACTGGGAAGGACAGTGAGTGAATTCTCCTTGTGCTATAGTGTGCTTAAAAAAAACATTTTTTCTAGGGACAGAAAACTGTAGGTAGGGAGAGTGTCAGTTTCTTTCACTGTGCAAGTCCTTGTTTCTAGGGACTGGGAAGGACAGTGAGTGAATTCTCCTTGTGCTATAGTGTGCTTAAAAAAACCTTTTTTTCTAGGGACAGAAAACTATAGGTAGGGAGAGTGTCAGTTTCTTTCACTGTGCAAGTCCTTGTTTCTAGGGACTGGGAAGGACAGTGAGTGAATTCTCCTTGTGCTATAGTGTGCTTAAAAAAAACATTTTTTCTAGGGACAGAAAACTGTAGGTAGGGAGAGTGTCAGTTTCTTTCACTGTGCAAGTCCTTGTTTCTAGGGACTGGGAAGGACAGTGAGTGAATTCTCCTTGTGCTATAGTGTGCTTAAAAAAAAACATTTTTTCTAGGGACAGAAAACTGTAGGTAGGGAGAGTGTCTGTCAGTTTCTTTCACTGTGCAAGTCCTTGTTTCTAGGGACTGGGAAGGACAGTGAGTGAATTCTCCTTGTGCTATAGTGTGCTTAAAAAAAACTTTTTTTCTAGGGACAGAAAACTGTAGGTAGGGAGAGTGTCAGTTTCTTTCACTGTGCAAGTCCTTGTTTCTAAGGACTGGGAAGGACAGTGAGTGAATTCTCCTTGTGCTATAGTGTGCTTAAAAAAAACATTTTTTCTAGGGACAGAAAACTGTAGGTAGGGAGAGTGTCAGTTTCTTTCACTGTGCAAGTCCTTGTTTCTAGGGACTGGGAAGGACAGTGAGTGAATTCTCCTTGTGCTATAGTGTGCTTAAAAAAAACATTTTTTCTAGGGACAGAAAACTGTAGGTAGGGAGAGTGTCAGTTTCTTTCACTGTGCAAGTCCTTGTTTCTAGGGACTGGGAAGGACAGTGAGTGAATTCTCCTTGTGCTATAGTGTGCTTAAAAAAAACATTTTTTCTAGGGACAGAAAACTGTAGGTAGGGAGAGTGTCAGTTTCTTTCACTGTGCAAGTCCTTGTTTCTAGGGACTGGGAAGGACAGTGAGTGAATTCTCCTTGTGCTATAGTGTGCTTAAAAAAAACGTTTTTTCTAGGGACAGAAAACTGTAGGTAGGGAGAGTGTCAGTTTCTTTCACTGTGCAAGTCCTTGTTTCTAGGGACTGGGAAGGACAGTGAGTGAATTCTCCTTGTGCTATAGTGTGCTTAAAAAAAACATTTTTTCTAGGGACAGAAAACTGTAGGTAGGGAGAGTGTCAGTTTCTTTCACTGTGCAAGTCCTTGTTTCTAGGGACTGGGAAGGACAGTGAGTGAATTCTCCTTGTGCTATAGTGTGCTTAAAAAAAACATTTTTTCTAGGGACAGAAAACTGTAGGTAGGGAGAGTGTCAGTTTCTTTCACTGTGCAAGTCCTTGTTTCTAGGGACTGGGAAGGACAGTGAGTGAATTCTCCTTGTGCTATAGTGTGCTTAAAAAAAACATTTTTTTTAGGGACATAAAACTGTAGGTAGGGAGAGTGTCAGTTTCTTTCACTGTGCAAGTCCTTGTTTCTAGGGACTGGGAAGGACAGTGAGTGAATTCTCCTTGTGCTATAGTGTGCTTAAAAAAAACATTTTTTCTAGGGACAGAAAACTGTAGGTAGGGAGAGTGTCAGTTTCTTTCACTGTGCAAGTCCTTGTTTCTAGGGACTGGGAAGGACAGTGAGTGAATTCTCCTTGTGCTATAGTGTGCTTAAAAAAAACATTTTTTCTAGGGACAGAAAACTGTAGGTAGGGAGAGTGTCAGTTTCTTTCACTGTGCAAGTCCTTGTTTCTAGGGACTGGGAAGGACAGTGAGTGAATTCTCCTTGTGCTATAGTGTGCTTAAAAAAAACATTTTTTCTAGGGACAGAAAACTGTAGGTAGGGAGAGTGTCAGTTTCTTTCACTGTGCAAGTCCTTGTTTCTAGGGACTGGGAAGGACAGTGAGTGAATTCTCCTTGTGCTATAGTGTGCTTAAAAAAAACATTTTTTCTAGGGACAGAAAACTGTAGGTAGGGAGAGTGTCAGTTTCTTTCACTGTGCAAGTCCTTGTTTCTAGGGACTGGGAAGGACAGTGAGTGAATTCTCCTTGTGCTATAGTGTGCTTAAAAAAAACTTTTTTTCTAGGGACAGAAAACTGTAGGTAGGGAGAGTGTCAGTTTCTTTCACTGTGCAAGTCCTTGTTTCTAGGGACTGGGAAGGACAGTGAGTGAATTCTCCTTGTGCTATAGTGTGCTTAAAAAAAACATTTTTTCTAGGGACAGAAAACTGTAGGTAGGGAGAGTGTCAGTTTCTTTCACTGTGCAAGTCCTTGTTTCTAGGGACTGGGAAGGACAGTGAGTGAATTCTCCTTGTGCTATAGTGTGCTTAAAAAAAACTTTTTTTTTCTAGGGACAGAAAACTGTAGGTAGGGAGAGTGTCAGTTTCTTTCACTGTGCAAGTCCTTGTTTCTAGGGACTGGGAAGGACAGTGAGTGAATTCTCCTTGTGCTATAGTGTGCTTAAAAAAAACATTTTTTCTAGGGACAGAAAACTGTAGGTAGGGAGAGTGTCAGTTTCTTTCACTGTGCAAGTCCTTGTTTCTAGGAACTGGGAAGGACAGTGAGTGAATTCTCCTTGTGCTATAGTGTGCTTAAAAAAAACTTTTTTTCTAGGGACAGAAAACTGTAGGTAGGGAGAGTGTCAGTTTCTTTCACTGTGCAAGTCCTTGTTTCTAGGGACTGGGAAGGACAGTGAGTGAATTCTCCTTGTGCTATAGTGTGCTTAAAAAAAACTTTTTTTCTAGGGACAGAAAACTCTAGGTAGGGAGAGTGTCAGTTTCTTTCACTGTGCAAGTCCTTGTTTCTAGGGACTGGGAAGGACAGTGAGTGAATTCTCCTTGTGCTATAGTGTGCTTAAAAAAAACATTTTTTCTAGGGACAGAAAACTGTAGGTAGGGAGAGTGTCAGTTTCTTTCACTGTGCAAGTCCTTGTTTCTAGGGACTGGGAAGGACAGTGAGTGAATTCTCCTTGTGCTATAGTGTGCTTAAAAAAAACTTTTTTTCTAGGGACAGAAAACTGTAGGTAGGGAGAGTGTCAGTTTCTTTCACTGTGCAAGTCCTTGTTTCTAGGGACTGGGAAGGACAGTGAGTGAATTCTCCTTGTGCTATAGTGTGCTTAAAAAAAACATTTTTTCTAGGGACAGAAAACTGTAGGTAGGGAGAGTGTCAGTTTCTTTCACTGTGCAAGTCCTTGTTTCTAGGGACTGGGAAGGACAGTGAGTGAATTCTCCTTGTGCTATAGTGTGCTTAAAAAAAACATTTTTTCTAGGGACAGAAAACTGTAGGTAGGGAGAGTGTCAGTTTCTTTCACTGTGCAAGTCCTTGTTTCTAGGGACTGGGAAGGACAGTGAGTGAATTCTCCTTGTGCTATAGTGTGCTTAAAAAAAACATTTTTTCTAGGGACAGAAAACTGTAGGTAGGGAGAGTGTCAGTTTCTTTCACTGTGCAAGTCCTTGTTTCTAGGGACTGGGAAGGACAGTGAGTGAATTCTCCTTGTGCTATAGTGTGCTTAAAAAAAACATTTTTTCTAGGGACAGAAAACTGTAGGTAGGGAGAGTGTCAGTTTCTTTCACTGTGCAAGTCCTTGTTTCTAGGGACTGGGAAGGACAGTGAGTGAATTCTCCTTGTGCTATAGTGTGCTTAAAAAAAACATTTTTTCTAGGGACAGAAAACTGTAGGTAGGGAGAGTGTCAGTTTCTTTCACTGTGCAAGTCCTTGTTTCTAGGGACTGGGAAGGACAGTGAGTGAATTCTCCTTGTGCTATAGTGTGCTTAAAAAAAACTTTTTTTCTAGGGACAGAAAACTGTAGGTAGGGAGAGTGTCAGTTTCTTTCACTGTGCAAGTCCTTGTTTCTAGGGACTGGGAAGGACAGTGAGTGAATTCTCCTTGTGCTATAGTGTGCTTAAAAAAAACATTTTTTCTAGGGACAGAAAACTGTAGGTAGGGAGTGTGTCAGTTTCTTTCACTGTGCAAGTCCTTGTTTCTAGGGACTGGGAAGGACAGTGAGTGAATTCTCCTTGTGCTATAGTGTGCTTAAAAAAAACATTTTTTCTAGGGACAGAAAACTGTAGGTAGGGAGAGTGTCAGTTTCTTTCACTGTGCAAGTCCTTGTTTCTAGGGACTGGGAAGGACAGTGAGTGAATTCTCCTTGTGCTATAGTGTGCTTAAAAAAAACATTTTTTCTAGGGACAGAAAACTGTAGGTAGGGAGAGTGTCAGTTTCTTTCACTGTGCGAGTCCTTGTTTCTAGGGACAAAGAAGGAAAGTGAGGGGAATTCTCCTTGTGCTATAGTGTGCTTAAAAAAAACATTTTTTCTAGGGACAGAAAACTGTAGGTAGGGAGAGTGTCAGTTTCTTTCACTGTGCAAGTCCTTGTTTCTAGGGACTGGGAAGGACAGTGAGTGAATTCTCCTTGTGCTATAGTGTGCTTAAAAAAATTTTTTTTCTAGGGACAGAAAACTGTAGGTAGGGAGAGTGTCAGTTTCTTTCACTGTGCGAGTCCTTGTTTCTAGGGACAGGGAAGGACAGTGAGGGAAATTCTCCTTGTGCTATAGTGTGCTAAAGCATTCCTCATCAACCATCTTTGAAATCCTTGTTTTTTGGACAGTCAGGGAAATTGTCGTTGTGCTATTCTGTGCGAAAGCAATCATCCTCAACCATATTTAGAAATCCTTAAGTAAAGGGACAGAGAAGGACACCTGAAGGTAGCCCTTATTGCTTTTTTCCCATCTCCCTGCAGGCCATCTATTAGAATGTCTGGAAGGCAAACAAGGAGAGGCAGACAGTCAGGAGGCAATAAAAGAGGGCAAGCAGGCTCTGTGTCTGGGGGCAACAGTGCTGGTCGTGGACGCGGTGCATTGTCATCAGCACATGGCCATGGGACACGCTTGTCCTTCTTTTCGGCAGCTGGACATGTTGAGCCACATCATGCCGAAGACTTGGTAGAGTGGATGACCAAGCCCTCCTCCTCCTCCTCATCCTCTCTCACCCAGGCTCAGGGTACTGGCAAAGCAGCTGCCAAAGCGTCCTCTTCCCTGGTATCAATGTCAGACTCATCATCAGTCACTCCTTCCCTAGACCCAGCATGTCCTCCTCCTGAGGAGTCCCCCGAACTGTTTGAGCACAGTGTTGGGTACATGCTCCAGGAGGATGCCCAGCGTTTCGAAGGGTCTGATGATGAAACCCAGCTACAGGAAGGCAGTAGGGTGAGAGCAGACAGAGGGGATGCTCAAGAAGGACACCAATCTGGCAGTCATGTTCCAGCAGCTGCAGCATACTGCCAGATTGGCTCCAGTGATGAGGAGGGAGGGGATGATGAGGTCACTGACTCCACATGGGTGCCTAATAGGAGAGAGGAGGAGGAGGAGGATGAGGAGGAGGCACATCTCCAACGAGGCAGGATGCCCTTTGGTGGCCAGCGTAAGGGCAGTACACCGACGGAATCACACCGCAGAGCTCCGCCTGTGCAGGGCGCTGCCTCTGCCCGTCATTCAAAAAGTTCCTTGGTGTGGGCCTTTTTTGAGGCTAGTGCATCAGATCGCACAGCTGCTGTTTGCAACATATGTCTCAAGTGTATATCGCGTGGCCAAAACATCAGCCGCTTGGGTACCACATGCCTGACCAGACATATGTTGACCTGCCATGCAGCTCGTTGGCAAGCCTACCTCAAAGACCCACACCAAAGAACAAAGTGGACCTCTCCTTGCACCGCATCAGCTGGGATCTCCAACCCCACTATAACTTCAGTCCTCTCTGAAACATGCACTGAGAGGAATGAAGGTGTAGAATTAGGTGTGTCACAGCCAAGTACTTGCGGCCACTCTGCTAGCAGTACACCGACGTCCGATTCTAGCAGGCAAATTTCCCTGCCCCAGCTGCTGGACCGTCGAAAGAAGTTCACTCCCAGCCATCCACATGCCCAGCGGTTGAATGCTAGCTTGGCTAAATTGCTAGCGCTTCAACTGCTGCCTTTTCAGTTGGTAGACTCGGCCCCCTTCCGTGAGTTTGTGCAATGTGCGGTTCCTCAGTGGCAGGTTCCCAAACGCCACTTTTTCTCACGGAAGGCTATTCCGGCTCTCTACCGGCATGTGGAAGGCAATGTCTTGGCCTCGCTGGACAGGGCGGTCAGCGGTAAGGTGCATATTACCGCTGACTCATGGTCCAGCAGGCATGGACAGGGACGTTACCTTTCTTTCACGGCCCATTGGGTCACTCTTTTGGCAGCTGGGAAGGATGCAGGACAAGGTGCAGTAGTGTTGGAGGTTGTCCCACCGCCACGCCTCCAAAATGCTACTACTGGTTGTGACACACGTCTCTCCTCCACCCCCTCCTCTTCTTCTTCCTCCATGGCCTCTTCCTGTGGTTTGTCCTATGAACCAGCGGTGCTCCGTAGCCGTTCACGGGGCTACGCAAGTACGCAGGCAAAAAGATGCCATGCCGTGCTTGCGCTGGTGTGTTTGGGGGACAGAAGCCACACTGGGGCAGAGGTCCTGTCTGCTCTGCAGGGCCAGGCCGAGAGGTGGTTGACGCCACGCCAGCTTAAGCCAGGAATGGTGGTTTGCGACAATGGCACCAACCTCCTCTCCGCCCTTCGACAGGGACAACTGACCCATGTGCCCTGTGTGGCTCACGTCCTTAACCTGGTGGTGCAGCGTTTCTTGGGCAGGTACCCGGGCTTACAGGATGTCCTGAGGCAGGCCAGGAAAGTCTGTGTGCATTTCCGCAGATCTTATAATGCCAGTGCTCGCCTGGCTGAGCTGCAAAAGGAGTTGAACCTGCCCAAGAACCGCCTTATATGTGACATGCCCACCAGGTGGAACTCAACGTTGGCCATGCTGCAGCGGCTGCACACGCAGCAGAGGGCCATCAATGAGTACCTGTGCGACTACGGCACCAGGACAGGGTCAGGGGAGCTTGGTTTTTTTTCTCCACGCCAGTGGGGCATGATCAGGGATGCATGCACTGTCCTGGCACCATTTGAGGAGGCCACGAGGATGGTGAGCAGTGACAGTGCATGCATCAGTGACACTGTACCTCTTGTCCACCTGTTGGAGCACACGCTGAGTGGAATAATGGACAGGGCACTTGAGGCAGAACAGAGGCAGGAAGAGGAGGACTTCCTTGCCTCTCAAGGCCCCCTTTACCCAGACAGTGTTCCTTCTGTCCCACCCATCGCACAGGAAGAGGAGGAGGAGGAGGAGGAGGAGGAGGAGGAGGATTGTGTCAGCATGGAGGTGGAGGCTGGCACTCAGCATCATCAGCAGCAGTCTTTTAGGGATGATTTACAGTCCCAAGAAACCAGTGGACTTGTACGTGGCTGGGAGGAGGTGACTGCGGATCATGTCCTCCTTAGTGACCCAGAGGACTCCGGAGCGAATGCCTCAGCAAACCTACGCTGCATGGCCTCCCTGATCCTGCAAAGTCTGCGGAAGGATCCTCGTATTCTTCGGATCAAGGAGAGGGACCATTACTGGCTGGCCACTCTCCTTGATCCACGGTACAAGGGTAAGGTTGCGGACCTTATGTTACCGTCGCAGAGGGAGCAGAGGATGAGACAACTCCGGGAGGCCTTGCAGAAAGGTCTGTGCAACGCGTTCCCAGAGACTGGGAGGTTACAAACTCCTGGTCCTGGACAACGAGTTGCTGAGGCTTCGGCCAGTCAAAGAAGGAGCGGTGGGGAAGGTGGCCGTCTGACCGATGCGTTCAGACAATTCTTTAGTCCGCAGCCCCAAAGTATGATCGGTTCCAGCAACCATCGCCAGCGTCTGATAAACATGGTGCAGGAATATCTAGGGGCAAGGTCAGACTTGGACACCTTCCCCACCGAAAATCCTCTGGCTTACTGGGTCTTGAGGATGGATCACTGGCCAGAGCTTGCACAGTATGCAATTGAGCTACTGGCCTGTCCTGCATCCAGCGTTCTTTCGGAACGCACATTCAGTGCTGCTGGAGGATTTGTCACGGATCACAGGGTGCGCCTGTCCACCGACTCGGTTGATCGACTGACTTTCATCAAGATGAACCAGTCTTGGATCACCACCAGCTACCACACACCTGATGCTGATATAACAGACTAATTGATTTTAACATGTCACATCCCTTCAAGACTGATGCTGATGCTGAGTGCCTGTGCTGTTATGTTGACTGGCTATCCTCCTCCTCCGAGTCCTCAATGATACGATTGATGATGATAGCTTGGAAGATCATTTTTGTTTATGGGTGCCGCCACCAGTGGCTAAGGCCCAATTTTTCAGCCCCTGTTTAACAGGGGCGTGTAATTACAATTTTTGAAGCAATACTTTGCAACAGGGCTCATTGCTGTGCTCCAAGTACAGTATGTGTGAGGGGTTGGAGTGTTGTGCCACCAGTGCCTAAGGCCCAATTTTTCAGCCCCTGTTTAACAGGGGCGTGTCATTACAATTTTTGAAGCAATACTTTGCAACAGGGCTCATTGCTGTGCTCCAAGTACAGTATCTGTGAGGGGTTGCAGTGTTGTGCCACCAGTGCCTAAGGCCCAATTTTTCAGCCCCTGTTCAACAGGGGCATGTAATTACAATTATTGATCTAATAATTCACAGCAGGGCCCATTCCTGCACCCACCAAGCAAGAGTAACTCTGAGGGCTTACAGTGTTGTGGCAACACCACCACCACCACCACGAAAGGCCCAATTTTTCAGCCCCTGTTCAACAGGGGCATGCAATTACAATTCTTGATCTAATAATTCACAGCAGGGCCCATTGCTGCACCCACCAAGAGTAACTGTCAGGGCTTACAGTGTTGTGGCACCAGCACCACCATCAAAGGCCCAATTTTTACTACCACTGTTCAACAATTATATGTAATTACAATTCCTGATATAATAGTTGACAGCAGGGCGTTCCAGCACCAACCAAGAGTAACTGTGAGTGCTTACAGTGTTGTGCCAACACCAACAACTAAGGGGCCTATTTCTGCAGAGTATATACGGCAGGTCCCTACTTTCAAACATCCAACTTACAAACGACTCCTACTTGCAAACGCAAGAAGACAACAGCAAGTGAGAGGAAATCTACCCCTAGGAAGGAAAATTCTCTCCTGTAAGAATAAATATGGGAGAAAGGTGTCTCCTCTGTACTGATGCTTTATCAGCAATCCTTGTTTCAAGAAAAACACCACATTTCAAAAACAGTTGTCATTGGGACGGAAAGTGAGGTGAAATGTTCTGAACAGGGGCACAGACAGCAAAACAAATGTTACAGGGGTGATAACCCTTACCTATGTTTTCCAAAAAGTTTAAAAATAGATTTTTGGGCTGGAGCTACACTTAAACAATGTACCTGTTCAAAATTACAAACACATTCTACATAAGAACAAACATACAGTCCCTGTCTTGTATGCACCGCCTGTATACGGCTGTTCAGAGTATATAGGGCCTTTTTTATTTTATGTGCGGGGTTCCCCTTAATATCCATACAAGACCCAAAGGGGCTGGTAATGGGCTGGGGTAGGGGGGGGTCATGGGGTAGCTATGCCATTTTTCTTAAAGATTTTCATCCATATTACCGGGACCAGACATTACATTAAAGCCGCAAGCAGTTTTAAATGGCTTTTTTTTCCTTTAGAAGTGTCATTTTGTGCAGGGACAGTTCTAAACACGGGAAACACGTGGCACTTCACAGGCATACTTTAGACACCCCCCAGGTACAATATTTAAAGGAATATTTGACTTTTTTTTTTTCACTTCATGCATCATTAAAATGACTGCTCCCGAAAAACGACCGTTTTTAAAACTTCTTTTTGCATTGATACATGTCCCCTGGTGCAGAACCCGGGTTCCCAAACCCTATTTATGACAATAACATGCATAATAGTTGTTATAATTAGCACTTTAGAATTCGAACGTTCGCATCCATTGTATTTAATAGGGTTCTAATGTTCGTACGAACTTTCGGTCCGTTCGCGGGTTCTGGTGCGAACCGAACCCGGGGGTGTTCGGCTCATCACTACTGGTGATCATTACCTAGGTTTAGGTCATGTATTCAAGAGAAGAATATATGAGAGACATATAGGATTAGCTCGTATAGTGGATCTCAGGATCAGCACTTTTTTTTACCGCAAGAAAAATGTACATTATTCCCTAAATTGAACAATTATTTGAGCTTTAGCATACCTGTTAAGAAGAAATAAGAACAGGTGCGCTTTAACCAATTAATGGCACTATAAATGCTTTTATCAATGATTAGATTGCTAGTTGCATGGCCGTCGTCGTCATCCAATGCCTTTGTTCCATTTCACCGAGCCAGAGCAAGTATGCAGCTCAAGCCTTCTGACTTCACTGGCTACATGATTGATCTATTTTGTTGATTCAGAAAGTATCAAAGGCACCGTATCAAAATGACAAGAAGGTAGTTAGCATTTAGAAGTTCAGCCCCTGTACATGTCTCACCACAGGTTTCCCGTCAAACTTAGAAATAGTACAAACCTGCCATCAGATTTGCACCAGCTAATTCATCTTCTATTTTTCATTTTTATGACAGCCGGTGGTAAAATATGGTCCAGTTCTGAAAGGGTTGATGGGATGCTGAGTGTAAAGAAGAGTGGATTTGTAGCTGCCTGCTGCCATCTATTGGTCAGTTATGGTTTAGCAAGAAGCTGCAATGTTCGACCTTCCTGCAAGCTGTGCACTCTGTGCAGGCGGCCTAATAATACATTTTGCATGTATCAAAGGTTTTTACTACACAAGGGCAGCTGTGAACAACACATTTTCCACTGAACTCATTTTTAAAGGGTCATTCCACCCAAAATAGATATCTCAGCAGTTTCTAGCATCTCTCGGGAACTCGGGCTGTAAGATCTTTGTACTCTTCTATGGGGCAGTACACCTACAGTGACCATTACAAGGGGCTTTCACTGTCCCTGTTTGATTTGTAATTTATTTTATGGAGAAAGAAGGAAAGGGGAGGAGTGGGGACACCCTAAAGGGGTCTGGAACACCCAAAACAGCAGTGTCCCTTGTGTAAATGGAAAAGGTTGTTACTGCTTTGGGTGTTATGCAAAGACGAATGACCATAAACAAATTTGTGGGGAGCATTTGTGATGTTTTTTGTAGCAGCTCCATATTTAAAGAAAAAAAAAATCCTGCTCTTTAATTAGTTCACATCAGTGGATTTGAAAACCCTGTTCAGCTAAACTCCACCCTGACACATAGAATAAAGTGTGTGTTTGGTACAGTTTTTTATTGACTGACTGTGTCCTTAATGTGCACTGTATGGCCCCGTCCCCAATAAATAACTGAGCTTGGATGTTACCAGTAAAGGGTGCTTTTATTAATACAAAGACTTTTAAATTTGTTCACTCTATGTGCAGAGACTGGCATTTTTCAGCACTGAATAAGTCACTGCAAGGGCACAAAAAACAAACAAACAATTGTTGTATATGTGCCCCTTTCCCACCACTGCATTTTCTGTGTGCTGCAGAGACAAGAAAAAATAAAGTGTGACTTTATGCACTTCAAACAAAGTAAAATAAATAAAATAAGCATGTGTAGCAATACCCCCGAAGGGGCCGCTGGTTTAAGATTTGGACCTGCCGTTACCTTTCTGCTCACCACACTCGTCTCAGGGGTTCCTCTTGAAGAGCTTTCATGAATGTCCACACCAACACTGGGTTTCTTTTTCTTCAAGAGTTTTATTAAACAGTTCCAACAGAGGGGTAGAGGGATAGGGGAGGTTCAGGTACTTAGCTTTGCGGATCACGGGCACAATTTTAGATCCAGAGGACAAATCGGTTCCACACTGGATTCAGCAACCACCGGATAGGCCTACTCTCACTGGCCTAGCAACCGGTGTGAAGCTCGTTCAAAGTCTCTGCCACAGACTTGATGAGTGCCGTTGAGTCATTTCACAATTTTTTGCCTCAAGATCGTGTAACCACACTGACGCTTTTGCAAAAAGTTCCTTTAGGAAATACACAGCTCACAGTAACAGAATCTTTCAGTCAGCCAGCAGCACCATGAGGTAAATTGTCCAGGATGCGTCCTTCAATTGAGTCCCCAATTGTTCCGCTTCTTCCCGCAGGCAAGACCGCGTAGGACCATCCCTGGACTAGTAGACCCCAGAAGCTCCTGGGCCTACTCTCGGTAGCAGAGCCTCAGGCCAGCAGGCCCCGAGGCCGAGAAACAGCTCGCACATCCCTGAGGCCAGGAGGGCCCTCGGGTCAGGATCCGGAAAACGGACCCCGCTAGAGCGGTCTCTGTCCCTTAAGTACCCCTCCCCAGAATGCACAGCTTCTTCCTTCTAACAAAGGAATACCCAATACATCCAGCATGCTGCATTTCCAACCTTGACCTGTGGTCAGCGACACCTACTATCAAGTGGAAAAACGTGCAACCCAGCTGGACTGAAACGGAGCAAACAATTTAGTATAACCCATCTGAGCTAAACTACAGCTCAGACAACTAAATTTAACACATAGCGCCTACCCAAAAGGAGCAGGGCGCTACACACATATTGCACTGACCCTGGCAAAACTCTGTGATGGCCGCTGAGATGCTAAAACAGAGTAATTAGAGTACACGCAGTTTGGAAACTGTTTAAGGAAGGCCCAGCCATGTTCCAGCTTGACTGTGTCCTTGAGTACAACAAGAGGTTCATAAAGACATGATTGGCATGTTTGGTGTGGAGGAACTTGTTAGGCAGGTGCAGTCTCATTTCTCCACTGAAGGTGGTGCTCAAACGCAGCGGCCCTGTAGCTGGAGAGAAATTCAAGAGGTACACAGTTCCTCTATGGTTTCCTGGGTCACAGGGGAAGCAATCCAATTGGATGCTGTCACCCCCTGTGACTCTCTTGGCCAGCTTGGGTCAGGCAGAGCCCAATTAAAGGGGTTGTAAAGGTTCATGTTTTTTCACCTTAATGCATCCTATCCTAGTGCTAGGAAAAGGTTCCTGATGACTAGAGGAAGCGTAGGGTCGCATCTCTTCTGGACACCTTCCCGATTGGGCATGGAACAGCCAGGCCACATTCGGCTCCTTCTCAACAGACACTTTCAGTCCAGCTGAAACCCGGTTCCACATGTTATTGGAAACTGTGAGTGTAATCGGCTGGGTTGCCTTCCCACCGGGTTTGTTGTGAACTGTTGCTGCATTACTTCAATAGAAGTTTTACATTGCACCCAACTGTGTGAATTATTGCCACCACACACACACACTACACACCGCCTACAAACTTGAGTGGCCTGCTCAGAGCCCTGACCATATTAAACACCTTTGGAATGGAATGTCTATTGAGAAAACACCAAAAAACAATACCTCTAAATGGGACTTTTAAGGGCATCAACAACTTCAAATATATGAAAATGACAAACTTTATTGGTACAGGTTAAAAACATAAACCATAAGCAAAATTAAAATAATTGATGTGGTTACAGCAAATTGGGTGAGAATACAAATAACCATATAAGTCTGTCAACCCATTTATTTTTTGGGAACCAAGAGTCAGGAGTGCATATGACAGGGTGACAAAATTAGGGTTGAAAATGTGTTTATTGTCAATTTTACATATATCACAGTGAACAACATAAGAAGTTACAATCTAGTGACAGTCGCAAGTAAACATGGGTAATGAGTCAGCCCAATGGCTATCGCCCGTAGCTCGACTCCTACTGTCATACAATACAGTGCTAAAGTTGACGACTGTTGCTCATTCAGTTCAAGGAGTGATTCCGGCTAAAGAGCCTTGTTGTTCATAATAAAATGATATGTGTGAGTTGTTAGAAAATAAAAAGGAAAAGAAAAAAACAAATTAGAAAAAAAAAAAGGGGGAGAAGCGACCCAGGAATGGGTGTGAATTGGAAGAGAAAAAGAGAGGTAAAGAAGAGGAAACAAGGGAGAGAGAGTCATAGAAAAGCGATAGGGCTGCTGAGGAGACATTCGTAGGGAGAAGTTATTATTGGACAGGGGGTAGGGGAACAATGGGTTAATCCACCCCATTGTCAAGCTGCATGTTAGGGTGATCTTGTCGGGGTCGACAGCATATTCGTGAGGGTATCAGAGGCGAAGAAGCGGAGCCAGATAGGGTGACAAAATTAGAAGACAGTTGTCATTTCATACTAGGAAGTGCCTGAAAAAAGACCTTAAGGGCAGGATCACCAAGTATTTTAGGGCTCGTTCACACTATACGAGGGGGTGCTGATACTTATTGAGCCTTACCCAGAATAAATTGATCTAGGAAGCTGTAAAATGCAGGGTGTACTGACCAATTTGTCTATATTCAATAGTGCAAAAATCAACTACCTTATCTTTCTTTTTCAGGTCCAAAATTAACATGACAGCACCTCTAGAAAAATTAAATATGGAAGAGCATAGGACCGTATGGGAAAGGGAAAGGTGCGAAACAGGTTCATGATGAAATTTCACAAACTTTGGGTGACAGTGGCCCTTCATATGCAACAGTTAAACGTTGGGTTGTCAATTTTAAAACTGGCCATTTCAGTGTTTAAAGTAAGAAACCCAGTGGAAGGCCTGTCTCTGTGCCTGCAAAAGTCAAAAGTTTTGGGATCCACTTTGCTGCAGGCTTTCTCATTTCCAAGTCATTGTGGATAATGGCACCAACTCTCTCACGTGATATTGCCAGATTTGTAGCAATACTTTTGGCCGGCAGGCAGTGGCTGTGGAAGGCACAGACACAGAAACAGGCCTTCCACTGGGTTTCTCATTTCTTGTTCATACATCACGGGACACAGAGCAGCATAGTCATTACTATGTGGGTTATATAGAATTACCTTCAGGTGCTGGCACTGGCAACTTCCAAAACAGGAAGTACCCTCCCCTATATAAGCCCCTCCCATCCGGGAGTACCTCAGTTTTTTGCCAGTGTCTAAGGTGTTGGCCAAGGTTAACATGTATTCATCTGGGCTTGTGTACAGGTTCTCTGGGCCTTAGCAAGCTATTCCGGATCCGACCAAAAAAGCTTCATAGCTAAACGGTCGGTACCCGGGCCTTGCAGAGAAGAGCAAGGTTTTGCCTGTAATGCCTCTCTTAGGAGGGCTGGACCCTGGGATCCAGAGCTCTGGTCATACCCAAAACCAAGAGGCTATCTGTGCAGGGTGCTATACAGGTCCAGGGGAGTGGAATCCTTGGGAACCCGGTCCCTGAAGGTCTAGTACAATGCCTGCCGTGAGAGGTGAAGTTTGGGCTTCTGTGGACCAAACAAAGTCCTGCGGCGGGGAAAAGGTAAGTGGGGGCCCCTCAGGAACTTGGTTCTATTGAGGGGACCCCAAGCCTAATATGTCTTTCTGCCTGTTACCTAAAAGGTATTCCCGCTAATAGCTGTATATGCCTAAGAAATCCTAGAAATGTCTTTTCATAAGGGAAGTTTTAAAACTGTAAACCTGGAAATGTTTTTCATAAAGGAGGTTTTAAAAAAAAAAAAAAAAAAAAAGACAAAAGTGCGGTACCTGTGTTTGTCCACTAGAGGCCGCTGTGGAACGTCTTTTTTTCTTGGGACTATTCCTTCCATGGTGAAAGTCCAGGCAGATGAGTGAGCTCTCTATCAGGGAAGCTGCATTCCTCTGTCATGCTGCCAAGTAGTTTCCTTCCATCCCCGAGTCCTGGTGAAACAGGGACCCTGGCTCCTCTCCCTACAGGGCGCCAAGAGCGCACACGTTTACGCGCGCGCGCGCACACATGCTTTCTTTTTATAGATTTAGCTTCAAAAAGTGGGCGGAGCCTGGCGGATGACGCGCTCTGTGCGCCCAGCGCTTCTGCGCATGTGCGGGCGTCCCAGCAAGATAAAAGGACTCAGTCCACGCTGCTTGCTATGGACACAGAGCATGAAAAGGAGCTGGTAGCATGGTATAGTGGGCTTACAGCGGGCGGTTGATACAGGCATCCCCAGAAAGACGCATTAGTAGACACCCACTGATGTACATAGCAGCAAATTGCATTAGACTATTTCAGTAAGGGGTGTATTGCGGCTGGAATACCTCAGCTTTGAACTAAGGAATATGCCGCCTAAAAAACTCCGAGATATAACTCTCAGGAAGTGTAGGGGGTCTCCATCGGGCTCTGAGGATCTGGAGCAGTTATCTGCACCCTCCTCCCCTGAGAAATCAGAGGTTAATACCCATAAGGAACCCCCGGGAGTGCCAGGTACTGCGGCTGTCCTCAGTCCACCTGCTCCTGCATATATAACAGAGGAGGTTTTTGCCTCAACTCTGGAGGGATTGGAGCAGAGATTGGCAGCATTGATCGCTTCTTCTCTACAGGAAAGAAAGCGCGCCAGATCTCCATCACCTCCATTAGAGTGCCTGTTGGCAGAGCAACAGTCCCAGGAAGGGACCGACCTACCTGAAGGAGATCAGGAGGAGGTTAACTCTGTTTTTGAGGAATCGACAGTAGATGAACCATTTTCAGCATCACAGACTGAAAGATTGTGGGTCCAGACCCTAACTCACATGGTTCGATCTGCATTTAAAATGCCTCTTGTTGAACCATCAACTACTGCTGTCTCCTCATTGGGGTCGCTAAAAGCTCCCCAGGTTAATTGCTCCTTTCCAATACATCCATTATTGGAAGGACTTATATACCAGGACTGGGAACATCCTGATAAACTATTTGTTCCGCCTAAGAAATTTCCGGTGATCTATCCCATGGAGGAAAAGTTCACCCAGAGATGGAATATTCCTACGGTGGATGCAGCCATCTCTTCTGTGAACAAATCACTGACATGTCCAGTAGATAATGTTCAAATGTTCAAAGATCCAGTAGATAAAAAATTGGAATCTTTATTAAAATCTGCTTTTTCCACAGCAGGGGCTGTTACACAGCCAGCAGTGGCAGCTATTGGGGTCTGCCAAGCTTTAAAGGATCAAATGAAAATGGTCCTGAGGGATTTGCCAGACCAGCAGGCCCAGGCTCTGGCTGATCTGCCTAGAGCATTATGCTTTGCGGTTGACGCCATCAAGGATTCTATCCATCAGGCCTCCCGCCTCACGCTGTCTTTGGTACATATGCGTAGGCTTCTGTGGCTCAAAAACTGGTCTGCTGAAGCTCCCTGTAAGAAGCTCTTAGTTAGCTTCCCATTTCATGGGGAACGCCTTTTTGGCGAGGACCTGGATAAGTATATCCAGAAGATTTCCAGTGGTAAAAGTACTCTCTTACCGAGTAAGAAGAGGTCTAGGGGTCCGTCTTTTAAGAGGACTACCTCTCCTATCCCTGGGACGTCTGCTACTAAGCAGTTCCGACTGCCTCCTCGGTCAAACTCAGGGGGTAAAAATCAGGGACAGTCACAGGGTAATAAGAAACCCTGGATCCGAAGGGGTACTAAACCAGCCTCCAAGTCTAGCCTATGAAGGGCTGCCCCCACTCAAACGGGTGGGGGGAAGACTTCAGTTGTTCGCAGAGACCTGGCGGGAGACGATCAAAGACAGATGGGTGCTCTCCGCAGTAACTCTGGGATACAAGTTGGAGTTAAAAGAGTCTCCTCCTTCCCATTTTATGTGGTCAGGCATGCCAAGAGACCCTCTGAAAAGAGGGTCTCTCCTATTGGCGTTAGAACAACTATTGCTCCAAGGAGTAATTATGGAGGTTCCTATGGAAGAGTGGGGGTTGGGTTTCTACTCAAACCTTTTCACAGTCCCGAAGCCAAACGGGGACATAAGACCCATATTGGACCTAAAGAGTCTAAACAAATTTCTAAACGTCCGGTCTTTCCGGATGGAGTCGATCCGATCAGTCACCGCTGCCCTACAGGGGGAGGAATGGTTAGCCTCGATCGACATCAGAGATGCTTACTTGCATGTTCCCATCTTTCCAGGTCATCAAAAGTTTCTACGCTTTGCAGTAGAAGGGCGCCATTTTCAGTTCAGAGCCTTACCATTCGGTCTGGCCACAGCACCACGAGTGTTCACAAAAATTCTGGCCCCACTGTTGGCCGATCTAAGAACACGAGGTGTAACGATAATGGCATACCTAGACGACCTGTTGTTGATGGACCACTCAGTTGCCAAGCTAGAAGTGGTAATTGTCGATACAATCAAGTATCTAGAATCTCACGGTTGGGTCATCAACCTGGACAAGTCAGCCCTACAGCCAGTGAAAAACCTGGTATATCTAGGGCTACGGCTGGATTCAGACCAGAGGAAGATTTTCTTACCTCTAGACAAGGTATCCTCTTTGAGGGGCTTGGTCCGTCTGCTTTGTGCAAAAAGACAGCCGTCCATACGCCTGTGCATGAGGCTGCTAGGAAAGATGGTAGCATCATTCGAAGCTGTGCCATACGCCCAATTCCACTCAAGGAATTTACAGAGGGCCATATTGTCAGCCTGGAACGGAAAAATTCAGGCTCTAGACTTCCCGATGGCTTTGTCCCCTTCCGTTCGGAAGAGTCTCTGTTGGTGGTTGATCCCCCAGAATCTCCAGAAGGGAAAACCCTTCAGTCCGATATCTTGGAAGGTGGTCACTACAGATGCCAGCCTTATAGGCTGGGGGGCAGTACTGGAGCAATGGTCTCTCCAGGGCAGATGGTCAAATGTAGTAAAAACCCTGCCCATCAATCTCTTAGAGATACGAGCAGCCCGGTATGCCCTAGTAGCCTGGACATCCAGACTCCAAGGGTCCCCTGTCAGAATTCAATCAGACAATGCCACAGCAGTGGCATATATCAATCATCAGGGAGGCACCAGGAGTCGTGCAGCCCAGAGGGAAGTAAGTCACATCCTGGAATGGGCAGAAAAGCATGTCCCATGTATATCAGCTGTCTTCATTCCAGGGGTGGAGAATTGGAAGGCGGACTTTCTGAGTCGCCAACAGTTATGCCCAGGGGAATGGTCCCTTCATCCCGAGGTCTTCCGAGCAATATGTCAGCGGTGGGGAACACCGGATGTAGATCTGCTAGCATCCAGATTCAACGCAAAGGTGGACAGATTTGTCTCCCGGACAAGGGATCCCCTCGCTTGCGGCTCGGATGCCCTGGTGTTCCCTTGGGATCAGTTCAGACTGATATATGCATTCCCTCCGCTACAATTGTTGCCTCGGCTCCTTCGCAGAGTCAGGTTGGAGAAGAAGCCGGTGATCCTGGTGGCTCCAGCGTGGCCCCGAAGGGCCTGGTACGCGGAGATCATCAAAATATCTGTGGGGAGTCCTTGGACCCTTCCACGTCGTCCGGACCTGCTTTCGCAAGGACCGATATACCACCCTTCCTTACTAACTCTAAGTTTAACGGCCTGGCTATTGAATCCCACATCCTAAAGAAGAGAGGTCTCTCTAACTCTGTGGTATCAACTATAATCAATGCCAGGAAGCCTGTATCCAGGCAGATCTACTATAGAGTTTGGAAGGCGTACATCACTTGGTGCGAGGCCAGAAAATGGCATCCACGTAAGTACGTTATAGGCAGAATTCTGGACTTCCTGCAGTGGGCTGTAGACAGGAAGTTTGCCTTAAGTACTATCAAGGGCCAGGTTTCGGCCTTATCAATACTATTTCAAAGGCCCCTGGCTATACATTCACTTGTCAAATCCTTTATGCAAGGGGTGACTCGTATTATTCCACCGATTAAAGCTCCCATATGCCCATGGGATCTAAATTTGGTTCTGTCGGTTCTGCAGAAGCAGCCGTTTGAACCTTTGCGGCACATTTCCTTGGTTCTACTCACCAGAAAATTGATATTTTTAGTAGTCATATGCTCGGCTAGAAGAGTGTCGGAATTAGCCGCCATGTCCTGTAAGGAGCCATATCTGGTTATTCATAAGGACAGAGTAGTATTACGCCCTCACCCAGCCTTTCTTCCTAAGGTGGTATCGAGGTTTCACTTGAACCAGGATGTGGTTCTTCCTTCTTTTTTCCCCAAACCAAGCTCGGTAGAGGAAAAGTTATTGCATTCTTTGGATGTAGTAAGAGCAGTTAAAGCTTATCTAAAAGCCACTGCTCAGATTCGTAGAACGGATTCTTTGTTTGTTCTGCCGGAAGGCCCCAGAAGGGGTCAGGCAGCATCAAAATCTACTTTAGCCAAGTGGATTCGACAGGTCATAATACAAGCCTATGGCTTGAGAAGTAGACCGCCTCCGTTCAAAGTTAGGGCGCACTCCACGAGAGCAGTTGGAACTTCATGGGCAGTGCATCACCAGGCCTCCCTGGCTCAAATTTGTAAGGCCGCAACATGGTCTTCAGTACACACGTTTACTAGGTTCTACCAGGTGGACGTTAGAAGTCAGGAGGATGTCGCCTTTGGGCGCAGTGTGTTGCAGGCCGCAAAAGATCCTCATGCCTGATGGCGCCCAGCTTATGTATGGTGTATCCCCCCCCCCTCATTTGGCATTGCTTTGGGACGTCCCACATAGTAATGACTATGCTGTTCTGTGTCCCGTGATGTATGAACAAGAAAGTAGGATTTTTAAAACAGCTTACCTGTAAAATCCTTTTCTTGGAGTACATCACGGGACACAGAGCTCCCACCCCTCTTTTGGGGACACGTATTGCTTTGCTACAAAACTGAGGTACTCCCGGATGGGAGGGGCTTATATAGGGGAGGGTACTTCCTGTTTTGGAAGTTGCCAGTGCCAGCACCTGAAGGTAATTCTATATAACCCACATAGTAATGACTATGCTGCTCTGTGTCCCGTGATGTACTCCAAGAAAAGGATTTTACAGGTAAGCTGTTTTAAAAATCCTACTTTTCCACCCCGAAATGGCCAGTTTTAAAATTGACAACCCAACGTTTAACTGTTGCATATGAAGGGCCACTGTCACCCAAAGTTTGTGACATTTCATCATGGATCCGCTCCGCATCTTTCACTTGGAGAAACAGGAACTTGATTATGGTCCTATGCTCTTACACGTTGAATTTTTCAGGAGGTGCTGCCATGTTCACTTTGGACCTGAAAAAGAAAGAGAAGTTAAAATCATAGGTAGTTGATTTTTGCACCATTGAAAATGGACAAATTGGCCACCCTGCAATTTACAGCTTCCTAGATCAATTTTTTCTGGGTAAGGCTCAATACTTAGTCACCACTAGGGCACATAGAAAACAATTGTTTTCACACCACGGTCTTCTCCTGTGCTGTTTACTTTCTGCCTGGGCCCATGTCCGTGTCTATGTCTGTGTGTGCTTGGTACTATTGGATGTCTAGCAGCGGGGTCCTCTCAGTATCCAAAAGAGGCCTGACATGATGACAGGGGGACTGTAGGGAACTGGTCACCTCTGGCTCTATTGCACTGGTGGATTTGCCATCCCTCACACCCAGAACTGGCAGCGGTGAGGGACCTGGAGGGTGGAATTAGGCGAGTATGTCTGGCTTCACAAGGTAAAGGAGCAAAAAAACATATTAGGATGGGTTTGAGGGTGGTTGGAAAGAAAAGATAGCAGATTTCAGTTTATACAAAGATTTATGTATGAAACAAAAATTACAAAGAAAACATTTATTTCTCCTTAACAATGCTGGCTGATGCAAAGGCACAGTAAAATCCATTACGGTAATCTAGAGTCGTGCGAAGAACGAATTTATTATGTTTGTTTTTGATATTTTTACATAATACATCTTTTCACTCACCGTCTTTCCTAACCTTCAGTTCAAGGTAATCAAGTATCTCACGAATGAATTACGCGACGCTCTGAAAGACTGTAATAGTGTACAGACAGTGGCGCCGGGGTTTGCTTTATTGTCCTCGCTTGTGTTTTCTGTGTGGTTGAAAGATTAGAACCTTCGCAAGAGAGAAAAGAACAACATTGCACTGACCTACTTAACAACAAAGAAAGTGGTCGAGAACGTCAGGAAGCCGCGTCTGGGGTCACTGCTGGGAATTTTGTACCAACTCTTTTGGCTGTCATGTTTAAATTATTAAAAATATTGAACACATGAGAGTGCTGGGTCCTTAAACATGCACCCACCACTAAAAGGAAGAGTTAGCATTCAAAGGGATTTTCCAGAAAATAATTCTTCTTCTACAACTGAGGAGAGCTGTTCAGGCTGTCAACAGCCATCACCTCAATAACTTCCATGGCAGAGTGGCTGTGCTAAAATGGACTAGTAATTAGGTGCCACAATGCAGATGGAACCAAATAGGTATCCACAATCATTCTCGCTCAGCATGGGTGAACTCAGATATGGGCTCAGACCTTCAACAGCTCTTTGATAGAAGTTAATGAGCTGAGGCCTGAAATAACTGAATAGAATCCCTACTATACTTTAAAGCCCCGTACACACGATCGGATAACCTATGGATTTTCGTCCGATGGATTTGTCCATCGGAAATCCGATGAAACTGTTTTTCATCAGTCTTGGCCACACACCATCAGTCAAAAAACTGACCGTTCCAAACGCGGTGACGTAAAACACTCCGATGAGCCGAGAAAAATGAAGTTAAATGCTTCTGAGCATGCGTCGACTTGATTCTGAGCATGCGTGGGTTTTTTAACCGATGGACTTGCCCATAGACGATCGGAATTTGCTATCGGTTTTTGATCCATCGGAAAATTTTAAAACAAGTTCTATTTTTTACAACCGATGGGAAAAAAGACCGATGGGTACCATACACAATCGGTTGGTCTTATGAAAACCATCCATCGGACGGTTTTCATCAGTCCAACCGATCGTGTGTACGGGGCTTCACTCTTTCTGGGAGAAGCTTTGTATGAATTGTCATATCAGCCAGTGGTGGTAAAAGCAAAATTTTAGCACAGCAATTATTTTTATACCGCTGTAATACACATTATTTTTCTCAATGCAGTCCCAGACATTGCATAGCTCGATCCTGAGCTAAATCCTCATTAATCCTTAATTTTTCCTGAATATTTTACTGACTGAATCAGTCAATATGATGTGATTAATCGGAGCCATATACACAACATTTTATCCTAATTGTTTTCCAATGGTTTTGCTGCGAGCACAGTCTTCATCAGGCAGACAGGAGGCTGAGCTGTCCACAAATTGGCTTTACCCACTTCTTCCCAGATGCTGATATTGCATGGCCCGGTGTACACTGGAGCCGACTCTGACAGTCTATGTGGACCTTCATTTATTATAAATATTGATAATATGCATTGGTACAGTGACAGTTCGCTCCTCTAAAGTAAAAAGATGTACTGAATATGGTCTCCTAGTATGACAGGATGACAATCTGATCTGTGTTCTCTTTCAGGCCTTAGAATCCGTCTTTTCAACTTTTCCCTCAAACTCCTGTCCTGTCTTCTGTACATTGTGCGAGTATTACTGGATGACCCAACGCAAGGGATCGGCTGGTAAGTCGCTGGATTACTGCTTTCCAAATATATATTCTGCAGAAAATTGCTATTACTCTGTCTTCTCTAAATACAAGATGTATTCCACAGAAGTAATGTCACTGCTCTCTAGATGTAACGTAAAATGTACTGGAGTAACGGCACTGCTAACTAGATATGACTTATAATTTACAAGAGTGACGACACTGCTCTCTAGACTTAACTTATAATATACAGGAGTAAGGTCACCATTCTCTAGATTTAACATAAATTACAGCAGTAACAGCACTGCTCTCTAGATATCGCTTATAATTTACAGGTGTGACATCACAGCTCTCTAGATATAACCTATAATTTACAGGTGTGACATCACAGCTCTCTAGATATAACCTATAATTTACAGGTGTGACGTCACAGTTCTCTTGATATAACCTATAATTTACAGGAGTAACAGCACTGCTCTCTAGATATGGCTTATAATTTACAGGTGTGAAGTCACAGTTCTCTAGATATAACCTATAATTTACAGGAGTAACAGCACTGCTCTCTAGATATGGCTTATAATTTACAGGTGTGAAGTCACAGTTCTCTAGATATAACCTATAATTTACAGGAGTAACAGCACTGCTCTCTAGATATGGCTTATAATTTACAGGTGTGAAGTCACAGTTCTCTAGATATAACCTATAATTTACAGGAGTAACAGCACTGCTCTCTAGATTTTGCTTATAATTTACAGGTGTGACGTCACAGTTCTCTAGATATAACCTATAATTTACAGGAGTAACAGCACTGCTCTCTAGATATGGCTTATAATTTACAGGTCTGACGTCACAGTTCTCTAGATATAACCTATAATTTACAGGTGTGACGTCACAGTTCTCTAGATATACGGTAACCTATAATTTACACTAGTGACGACACCGTTCTCTAGATAAAACTTATAATATACAGGAGTGCCGTCACCGTTATAATTCACAGTTATATGTCACCGCCCTCTGAACATTCTTACTTTACAGATATGTTGTTTTCTTTCTCGTACATCACGGGACACAGAGCGACATAGTCATTACTAATGGGTTATATAGTTACCGTCAGGTGCTGGCACTGGCAACTTCCAAAACCGGAAGTACCCTCCCCTATATAAGCCCCTCCCATCCGGGAGCACCTCAGTTTTTTGCCAGTGTCTAAGGTGTTGGCCAAGAAGAAACATGTGTTTTTCACTGAGCTTGCGTACAGGTTCTTTTGGGCCTCAGTAAGCTATTCCGGATCCGACCAAAAAAGCTTCATAGCTAAACGGTCGGTACCCGGGCCTTGCAGAGAAGAGCAAGGTTCTGCCTGTAATGCTTCTCTTAGGAGAGCTGGACCCTGGGATCCAGAGCTCTGGTCATACCCACGACCAAGATGTTTTCTGTGCAGGGTGCTATACAGGTCCAGGGGAGTGGAATCCTTGGGAACCCGGTCCCTGAAGGTTTGATTACAATGCCTGCCGTGATAGGTGAAGTTTGGGCTTTTGTGGACCAAACAAAGTCCTGCGGCGGGGAACAGGTAAGTGGGGGCCCCCAGGAACTTGGTTCTATTGGGGGACCCCCAAGCCTAATTTGTCTTTCTGTCTGTTACCTAACGGTATTCCCGCTAATATCTGTGCATGCCTGTAACTACTAAAAAAATGTAATAATTTTTAATGGTGGTCAAGAAAAAAAAAAAAAAAAAAGAATGTTTTCTTATATATGTTTAGTATATTAAACTGCGGTACCTGTGTTTGTCCACTAGAGGCCGCTGTGGAATGTTTTTCTTGTCATATGGACTAGTTTCTTCTCAGAGAGCAAAGTCCAGGCAGCTGGTGAGTTCTCCTACAGGAAACTGTTTCCTCTGCCATGTTGCAGTGTTCGTCTATCCCCCGGCCTGCGGCAAAGGGGGCCCTGGCTCCTGTCCCTGGTTTCCATGTTTGAAAATTAGCGCCGAGGCGCACGTGGCCGCGCGCGTGCGCGTGCACGCGCCTCTATATATAGAGGTGGCCGGAAAAAGGGGCGGGGCCTGGGGGATGACGCTCTGTGCGCGCCGCAGCGCTTCTGCGCATGTGCGGGCGTCCCAGCAGGTTTTAAAAAGCCACATTATTGCAGTAAGCTGGCTATCAAGTACAGAGACAGAGCTGACAACATTTAAAGGCATACAGCAAGCGGTTGATACAGACATCCCCTAGAAAGGCACATTAGTAGACACCAACTGTTTATATAGCAGCATTTATGCTAGACTATTATCAGTAACTGGTGTATTTTCGGCTGGAATACCTCAGCTTTGTGGCTTAGGAATATGCCGTCTAAAAACTCCGGGACTAGAAATTCCAGGAGGAATAGGGGGTCTCCATCGGGCTCTGAGGATCTTGGGCATGCTTTGGCTGCACCAGTCTCCCCTGAAGAATCAGAGGTTAGTGACCGTAGGGCACCCCCAGGAGTACCTGGTACTGTGGCTGTCCCCAGTTCACCTGCTCCTGTGTATGTAACAGAGGAGGTTTTTTCCTCAGCTCTGGGAGGGCTGGAAGAGAGATTGTCAGCACTAATTGCTGCTTCCCTGTCACAGGAGAAAAGCGCTCGATCTCCGTCTCCTCCCTCAGAGTGCCTGTTAACAGAGCAACAGTCCCATACAGAGGTCGACCTACCTGAGGGGGATCAGGATGAGGTTGATTCGGTTGTAGAGGAATCAACAGTGGAGGAGCCGTTCTCAGCATCACATGCTGAGAGGTTATGGGTGCAGTCCCTGACTAATATGGTCCGATCAGCATTTAAAATGCCACTTGCGGAGCCATCCTCCTCTTCTGTCTCCTCGTTGGGATCGCTAAAAGCTCCCCAGACTGTTTGTTCTTTCCCGATCCATCCTTTATTGGAGGGGCTCATTTACCAGGATTGGGAGCATCCTGACAAAATATTTACTCCCCCCAAGAGATTTCCGGTGGTCTATCCTATGGAGGATAAGTTCGTCAGAAAATGGAAGGTCCCTACAGTGGACGCAGCCATCTCTTGTGTGAATAAATCACTGACATGTCCGGTGGAAAATGTCCAAATGTTCAAGGACCCAATAGATAAAAAATTGGAGTCCTTATTGAAATCTGCTTTTTCTACAGCAGGATTGGTGACACAACCAGCAGTGGCAGCTATAGGGGTCTGCCAAGCAGTGAAGGATCAGTTGAAACAGGTCTTAAGGGACGTGCCAGATCAGCAGGCTCTTGCTCTAGCTGATCTACCTAGAGCCTTATGCTTTGCGGTGGACGCTATAAAGGATTCAATCCATCAGGCCTCCCGCCTTACGCTGTCTGTAGTACATATGCGCAGGCTTCTATGGCTCAAAAACTGGTCTGCTGAAGCTCCCTGTAAAAAATTGCTGGTCAGCTTCCCATTTCATGGGGAGCGTTTATTCGGGGAAGACCTGGACAAGTATATCCAGAGAATTTCCAGCGGTAAAAGTACACTCTTGCCGGTCAAAAATAGAGTTAGAGGTCCCTCTTTTAAGAGGCCGGCTTCTCCAGTCCCTAGGACATCGGCTGTGAAACAGTTCCGACGGCCTCCCCGGTCAAATCCCGGAGGTAAAAATCAGGGACAGTTGCAGGGTAACAAGAAGCCCTGGAGCAGGAGAGGTACAAAACCTCCCCCAAAGTCAAATGCATGAAGGGTTGCCCCCACCCAATCGGGTGGGGGGAAGACTTCAGTTGTTCACAGAAACCTGGCGGGACACGATCCGAGACAGATGGGTGCTCTCCGCAGTAAATCTGGGATACAAATTGGAGTTAAAAAACTCCCCTCCTTCCCGCTTTATAAGGTCGAACGTGCCAAGGGATCCCCAGAAGAGAGGATCCCTCCTGTTGGCACTGGAACAATTATTGCTTCAAGCAGTAATTATAGAGGTCCCCCTGGAAGAATGGGGGTTCGGGTTTTACTCAAACCTCTTTACAGTTCCGAAGCCAAACGGGGACGTGAGGCCCATATTAAATCTAAAAGGGCTAAACAAATTCCTGCATATCAGGACTTTCCGGATGGAGTCGATCCGATCGGTAGCCACTGCCCTACAAGGGGAGGAATGGTTAGCCTCGATCGACATCAAAGATGCGTATTTGCACATCCCCATCTTTCCAGCCCACCAAAAATTTCTACGCTTTGCGATAGAAGGGCGCCATTTTCAGTTCAGAGCCTTACCCTTCGGTCTGGCCACAGCACCAAGAGTGTTCACAAAAATTCTGGCCCCATTATTGGCCAATCTAAGAACACGAGGTGTAACGATAATGGCATATCTAGACGACTTGTTGCTGATAGACCACTCAGTGGAAAAACTAGAAGTGGTTGTTCACGAGACAATCAAGTATCTGGAATATCACGGTTGGATTATCAACCGAGACAAGTCAGCCCTAAAACCAGTCAAAAGTCTGGAATACTTGGGGCTAAGGCTGGATTCAGACCAGAGAAAGATTTTCTTGCCTCAAGAAAAGGGGTCGTCTTTGAGAGATTTGATCCACTTAGTGGGTTCAAAAAGACAGCCATCCATACGCCTGTGCATGAGGCTACTGGGAAAAATGGTGGCATCATTCGAAGCAGTACCCTACGGTCAATTCCATTCAAGGAAGTTGCAAAGGGCCATACTGTCAGCCTGGAACAAGAAAGTTCAGGCTCTGGACTTACCAATGTCCTTGTCCCCTTCCGTTCGCAGGAGCCTCCGCTGGTGGTTGGTTCCCCAGAATCTGGAAAGAGGGAAATCCTTCAGTCCGATTTCCTGGAAGGTGGTCACTACAGATGCCAGCCTTATAGGCTGGGGAGCAGTACTGGAGCAATGGTCTCTCCAGGGCAGATGGTCGGATGCGGAAAAGGCCCTGCCCATCAATCTCTTAGAGATACGAGCAGCCCGGTATGCCCTAGTAGCATGGACGTCCAAACTCCAAGGGTCCCCTGTCAGAGTTCAGTCAGACAATGCCACAGCAGTGGCATATATCAATCGTCAGGGGGGCACCAGGAGTCGTGCAGCCCAAAGGGAAGTAAATTACATCCTGAGATGGGCAGAAAGATATGTCCCAGCCATATCTGCGGTATTCATTCCAGGGGTGGAGAATTGGAAGGCGGACTTTCTAAGTCGCCAACAATTATGCCCAGGGGAATGGTCCCTTCATCCCGAGGTTTTCCGGACAATATGTCAGCGGTGGGGAACACCGGATGTAGATCTGCTAGCATCCAGGTTCAACACGAAAGTGGACAGGTTTGTCTCTTGGTCAAGGGATCCCCTAGCATGCGGCTCGGATGCCCTAGTGTTCCCTTGGGATCAGTTCAAGCTGATATATGCATTCCCACCGCCACAATTGTTACCTCGATTACTCCGCAGAATCAGGGTAGAAAAGAAACCAGTGATTCTGGTGGCTCCAGCGTGGCCCCGAAGAGCATGGTACGCGGAGATCGTAAAAATGTCTGTGGGGAGTCCTTGGACCCTCCCACATCGTCCGGACCTGCTTTCGCAGGGACCGATATACCACCCTTCCTTACCAGCCCTAGGTTTGACGGCCTGGCTATTGAAGCCCACATTCTAAAAAAGAGAGGGCTCTCTAATGCTGTGGTGTCTACCATGATCAATGCCAGGAAACCGGTATCCAGGCAGATCTACTATAGAATCTGGAAGGCGTACATCGCCTGGTGTGAAGCCAAGAAATGGCATCCACGTAAATACGTAATAGGTAGAATTCTGGACTTCCTACAATGGGCTGTAGATAGGAAGCTTGCCTTGAGTACTATCAAAGGTCAGATTTCGGCCTTGTCAATATTTTTTCAAAGGCCCTTGGCTTCGCATTCACTAGTCAAAGCCTTTATACAAGGAGTGATGCGTATTAGTCCTCCGGTTAATATTCCCATATGTCCATGGGATCTAAACTTGGTTCTGTCGGTTCTACAGAAACAACCATTTGAACCATTACAGCATATTTCCTTAGTGCTTCTCACCAGGAAATTGATTTTTCTAGTAGCCATTTGTTCGGCTAAAAGAGTATCGGAATTAGCAGCTATGTCCTGTAAGGAGCCATATCTGGTTATCCATAAGGACAGAGTAGTGTTACGTCCTCATCCAGCCTTTCTTCCTAAGGTGGTATCGAGTTTTCATTTGAACCAAGATGTGGTTCTTCCTTCTTTTTTCCCCAAGCCTACTTCGGTAGAGGAAAAGTTATTGCATTCTTTGGATGTAGTAAGAGCAGTTAAAGCTTATCTAAAAGCCACTGCTCAGATTCGCAGAACGGATACTTTGTTTATTCTGCCGGAAGGCCCCAGAAAGGGTCAGGCAGCGTCAAAATCTACGTTAGCCAAGTGGATTCGACAGGTCATAATACAAGCCTATAGCTTGAGAAGTAGACCGCCTCCGTTCAAAGTTAGGGCGCACTCCACGAGAGCAGTTGGAACTTCATGGGCAGTGCATCACCAGGCCTCCCTGGCTCAGGTCTGTAAGGCCGCAACATGGTCTTCAGTACACACGTTTACTAGGTTCTACCAGGTGGACGTTAGAAGTCAGGAGGATGTCGCCTTTGGGCGCAGTGTGTTGCAGGCCGCAAAAGATCCTCATGTCTGATAGCGCTCAGCTTATATGGTGTATCCCCCCCCTCATTTGGCATTGCTTTAGGACATCCCATTAGTAATGACTATGTCGCTCTGTGTCCCGTGATGTACGAGAAAGAAAATAGGATTTTTATAACAGCTTACCTGTAAAATCCTTTTCTTGGAGTACATCACGGGACACAGAGCTCCCGCCCCTCTTTGGGGACACTTATTGCTTTGCTACAAAACTGAGGTGCTCCCGGATGGGAGGGGCTTATATAGGGGAGGGTACTTCCGGTTTTGGAAGTTGCCAGTGCCAGCACCTGACGGTAACTATATAACCCATTAGTAATGACTATGTCGCTCTGTGTCCCGTGATGTACTCCAAGAAAAGGATTTTACAGGTAAGCTGTTATAAAAATCCTATTTTTTACATGGCCAAAACCAGCAACCCGCCATTTTATCTTTTTTAAGTGTAGCACTACCCCCGCAGGAGCTGCTGGTTTAATTTTGGGTCTGCCGTTACCTCACTGTTCACCGTATCCGCCATAGGGGTCCCATTGGGGAGTTGTTCACAGATGTCTGCACCAACACTTAGTCTCCTTTTCCAATGCTTTTATTAACAAACGTCAGATAGAGGGGTGGAGGGTTAGGGGAGATTCAGGTACCTTGTATTGCGGATCACAGGTACTTCTTTGATCCAGAGAACAAACAGCTCCACAACTGGATCTAGCAACCACCGGATAGGCCTTTCTCACTGACCTAGCAGCCGGTGCACGGTCATAGTCTCTGCGACAGACTTGATGAATATAACTTGAGTCATTGTACAATCCTCTGCCCCAGGATTGTATAACCAAGAACTTTTGCAAAGTCAAAGTACAAACTCACAGTACCAGTATCTTTCAGCCATCCAACGATACTGTGAGGTAGATTTGGCCGGGATGCATCCTCCAATTGAGTCTCCAATTGCTCGGCTTCTCCCCGCAGGCAAGACCGCTCAGGACCACCCCTGGACCAGTAGGCCCCAGAAACTCCTGGGCCTACTTTCAGTAACAAGGCCTCGGGCCAGCAGGCCCCGAGGCAGAAGAACTGCTACGACACACCTTAGGCCAGGAGGGCCATCAGGTCAGAGAGAGCGCGAAAACGGTGTCTGTCCCTTAAGTACCCTCTCCCAGAATGCACAGTGGGTGAACCACTCCCACTGGGCGGTTTCTGGGTAAAGAGGTACTCAATGCATCCAGCCTGCTGTATTTCCAACACTGACCGGGGGTGACAGCGACACCCATGGCCAAGTGGAAAACGCACAACACAGCTGAACTGGAACAGAAACCAGCAATTTAACATAATACTCTGAGCTAAACTACAGCTCAGATAAACTTAAATTTACATATAGCGCCTACTCAATAGGAGCAGGGCGCTACACACTTCTCCCACCGCAATAAACGATGTCCTCATCGTCTGAGAAAAAAAATTACTCTCACTCCTGAGAGTGGATACCTAAATCACAAAACTTGGATGGGAAAGGGAAAGAATGAGGTAGCAAGAGAAATACAGGTTTAACATGAACACACACAGTAGAGTTACATCAACATATGTCCCATAAGCTAACTCTCCATCTAAGCCACCCACTCTCCAGCAGCTTCACAGAAGATCCATTTGTACCTGAAAAAAAAACAAGACACGCACAGGCAACAATATAAAACACATCACTGTACAATCAGGAAGCAAAGCCTCATTTCCTAAGAATTTAGACTTTCTTTCCCCTTTTTTTTTTTTTAAATGTGGAGTAGCTAGAAAAGTAAAGTCCAGTCTTTTCTTTGCAAACTTCCACCACCTAGTGGCGGAAGAACAGTATGACAATAGTCCTTAATACAAGTACAGGAACAGGTAGGAAAATCTTGACTCCGAGGTTTCCTGTAACCTAACACTACCTAGCTATATACCCCACAGTTCTTTTAGCATAGAGGATTTTTTCTTTACCTCAGTATCTTTGCAAAGTGAAAAACAAACAGGACAGTCAATATAATTGATCACCAGTAAAACCGGGGATCGGGTAGAGTCAGGGTTTTCCCTTGCTTATCCAAAGTGGTAATAAAGTAGACAACGTTGTCCTTTCCAGGCCTGCAGATGACCACTTTGTCAGCATGAATGTGTCTACCATAGTTCCAATGCAACAGGCACCCATTGAAACGATCATCCATAGTGGAGGAATAGCCTGCTCTCCTGAAAGGTTTTGGTACAGATAGATAGACCCAAACAGCATTACTGTACCACTGCTCTCTGTTAAATTAAATTTCCTGCATGATCTCCTTGGGAACGTAAGGAAACTCCAGTCCATATTCTGTGGCTATCCTTTTATTTAGCAATCTTTGTAATCGGGCAAGCCTTGGCAAAGCTCTGGCACTTCCTTGTCCAGGGGGTACACATGAGGTTGGAGATTTGCACACCATAGCGTTGGTAGATAACTTTTCTAACCCAAATTAACTGGTACCTCTGGCCAGAATCTCGTTAGTAGCAACGGGGGGTTCCACACTGGGTGATTAAACACTAAGAAAGTGTGAAACTAGTCAGCTCTAACCAGAATTTTGTGACTTGCTGTGCTGTATTTGGATTTTTGAAGATTTTACATAATAAAGGCTTTTTATTGGAGTGCTGCTGTCCAGAAGACTTGATCTTTTGTTTTGCCTGAAATTGCATTGCCTGCACCCTTGGCTGTTGGGAGGAGATAGTCACCTGGAGGACGTCCACACCTGAGCGGTTTCTGTTTTTGTTTGGGTGATGTCTTCCCCATGTCCATAACTATCCAATCAGAAAAAGTGAAGACTGAAGCGACATCATCACCATTTGCCCATAACATTTCCTGAGACATAGTCTCGAACAAATAATCGTCTCTGGAGATATCTGACAGAGAGTCTAGTTCAGAGTCCCGTAACTCCTCTGCGGGCCTATATTTACAGACAGTCCCCACATGTACGGGGTGGCATGGTGGGTTGCTCTACGGCGAACAGGTACTCCCCGCAGTGTAGGCACCGAGCAAATGGGGGGTGTACGACCAGTCCTTCACACCTGTTGCATAGCATACCCAATGCTTTGACATCTCCTATTGTGTACAGTACGAAATGCCCATGCGGTTTCAGACGAATGCCAGTATACATCAGCAAAGTTCCAGGCAGCACAGTACTTGTAGTGGTACCCACAGAAAACATCCTGGGCCCCATAGCAGACTGCATCAATGGCATTGAAGACATGGCTGCACAATCAAATAGTGTTGGACACACACACGCAGTGTCTCACGCAGCAAGCAGGCGGGATCTCCTCCCACTCCTCCCACTCGCTCCTCTAGTCACGTAGCTCCGGGCTTTCTGGCTTTCTTGGCTCCGCCCACAGCCCACGTGGCTAAGAAGTGATCCGCAAATTAATCCCCTTTCTGTCAGAAAAATAACACAGTCCAGAGCCCTCTTCAACATAGGCTCCCGGTGAACAGTTTACTTGAGTTGCGACCGGTAACGGCAAATCCCGGACTCGAGCCCCCACATGTAGCACTACCCCCGCAGGAGCTGCTGGTTTAATTTTGGGTCTGCCCTTACCTCACTGTTCACCGTATCCGCCATAGGGGTCCCATTGGGGAGTTGTTCACAGGTGTCTGCACCAACACTTAGTCTCCTTTTCCAATGCTTTTATTAACAAACGTCAGATAGAGGGGTGGAGGGTTAGGGGAGATTCAGGTACCTTGTATTGCGGATCACAGGTACTTCTTTGATCCAGAGAACAAACAGCTCCACAACTGGATCTAGCAACCACTGGATAGGCCTTTCTCACTGACCTAGCAGCCGGTGCACGGTCATAGTCTCTGCCACAGACTTGATGAATATAACTTGAGTCGTTGTACAATCCTCTGCCACAGGATTGTATAACCAAGAACTTTTGCAAAGTCAAAGTACAAACTTACAGTACCAGTATCTTTCAGCCATCCGGCGATACTGTGAGGTAGATTTGGCCGGGATGCATCCTCCAATTGAGTCTCCAATTGCTCGGCTTCTCCCCTCGGGCAAGACGGCTCAGGACCACCCCTGGACCAGTAGGCCCCAGAAACTCCTGGGCCTACTTTCAGTAAGGAGGCCTCGGGCCAGCAGGCCCAGAGGCAGAAGAACTCCTACGACACACCTTAGGCCAGGAGGGCCATCAGGTCAGAGAGAGCGCGAAAACGGTGTCTGTCCCTTAAGTACCCTCTCCCAGAATGCACAGCGGTTCAACCACTCCCACTGGGCTGTTTCTGGGTAAAGAGGTACTCAATGCATCCAGCCTGCTGTATTCCCAACACTGACCGGGGGGGTGACAGCGAACTGGAACAGAAACCAGCAATTTAACATAATACTCTGAGCTAAACTACAGCTCAGACAAACTCAAATTTTACTCAATAGGAGTAGGGCGCTACATAAGAATAGAATCATCTGACTCCAAATCAAACCTTAAGAAGAACTCCAAACAACTAAATGCACAATTAAAATACACATTTGTCTTACCTGCAAAAATATTTTTAATTCTCTTCATCGAATGCTTTACATTCCTGTATAACCAGAAGGTGAAACCGGTATCCACTATTGCAGCTCTGCCTCACTTTGTGTGATAAAAGCTGCCCAAATGTTCTCCCTCCATCTCCCACTGTTTGAAACATGTCCGTCTAGCAACTTTGCTCAATGCAATAAAGCATGATTGACTCACAGCGCAGATCCTCCCACTGTAAGCCTGATTGTGGCTTGCAGAGGGTTCGGCAAAGACATTATGAAGATAAATGTTAGCAGTTTTACTATTCTCAGATACATTTCATTATTTTAAAGAACATCTTACAGGACTAATGGGTCCAGGTTATATTTCCTACAGATCAACTTAATATTTCAGAGTTGATGTCACTTATAAAAATGTTTTTACAAGATATTTTCTATAGTTTTACCATTTACATAATTTATGTTAATCCTCCTATATCACCCACTAACTCGATAATATGAGGATTTAAACAGTGCATGTCTGTGAATATCTGATTCCTCATCAACTCTCCCTGGGCGCCAGACGTTATTGGCAGCCAGGATAGACCAGAAATTTGCTTAGAATACATCAGTATTAATGACTTTTTGAGAGGATCTTTGACATGTAGATAAAGTGGCTGGTGAGTATATATATATATATATATATATATATATTGTGAGGGGGTTAACTCGGTAGCGGGTGTGTGTGACCCCCTGGTTGGGCTCCCCACACAAAAACAGGGCCAGCAGACGGAGGTTGTGGTTTTCAAAATCAAAAGGTGCGGTTTATTTCTCTATGTACAGTGACAAAAACACAGCAAAGCCAAAAAGAAACAAACAAAATAAATCCTGGTCAGTTTGACCTCTGACTAAACATGCAGGTTTCCTAAACTAACAACTGGGATCAGCCTAGTGCTGTCCTAGTCCCTAAGTCCCTGGTTTAGTAAAAGTCCAAACAAATAGCCACACAGGCTTTGCCTCACCGCACAGGGGTTCACTCTCCCTAGACAGTCCACACAGGTCTGGTTCCAGGCATGAGCTAACATCTAATGAAGCTGGGAGTTTTTATAGAGGCCTTAAACGAACTGACAGGCTTCAGCTGGTCTCATCAACTCCCTGCCTCACGACGCCCAGCACTCTCCCTAGAGGTATGAGTCATTCATGAGCCCACTAGCCTCAGCTGGGCTTCATCAACTCCCTAGTTGTATAAGTCGGCATAAAGCCTGAATCTGGGAGAAATATATCTACCCCCCTGGATGCAACCAGGTGACTTTACCTTCCTGCTGTCACATACCCCCCCCTCTTGTTTTAACCTTGGGGTTGGAACACCAGCAATCAGGCATTCATGTACTCGAGACAAAGCATCCACATTCCCCATTTGAACGCCAGGGCGATGCTTTACTGTGAAGTTGAATTCCTGTAGGGCCAGGAACCACCTATTCACTCTTCTATTTGTCTCCTTGTTTTGAGCCATCCACTTTAACGGAGCGTGATCCGTAACCATGTCAAAGTGCCTACCTAGCAGATAGTACCGAAGGGAATCTAGAGCCCACTTCACCGCTAAACACTCCTTTTCAACCGTGGCGTAATTTACCTCATGGGACTTCAACTTCCTGCTGAGGTAAATGACTGGGTGCTCTTCCCCGTTCCAGACCTGGGACAATACTGCTCCTAACCCCACATCTGACGCATCACTTTGTACGACAAAGTCTTTAGAGAAGTCGGGTGAGTACAACACTGGCTGGCTACATAAGGCTTGTTTCAAGAATTGGAATGCTGCCTCAGCCTCGGGGGTCCATTTAATCATGACCGACCCTTTCCCTTTCGTCAGGTTGGTTAGGGGCACAGCCTTAGAAGCAAAGTGGGGAATGAAGCGCCGATAATAACCCGCGATTCCCAGAAAGGCTCGTACCTGCTTCTTGCTGTTGGGACGTGGCCAACTCTGGATGGCCTCGACTTTGTTGAGTTGGGGTTTTATTACTCCCCTGCCAATGGTGTACCCAAGATATTTGGCCTCCTCCTGCCCAATGGTACACTTCTTGGGGTTAGCCGTAAACCCCGCTTCCCGAACAGAGTCCAGGACTGCTTGCACTTTTGGCAGATGTGAGGCCCAATCTGTGCTATGGACAATTACGTCATCCAGGTAAGCCGCAGCATACTTCCGATGGGGCCTCAGCATCTGGTCCATTTTCCGCTGGAATGTGGCCGGCGCATTCTGTAACCCGAACGGCATTCTCTTATATTGGAACGCCCCGTCTGGGGTTACAAATGCGGTTTTCTCTTTGGCCGACTTGGCCAGGGGAATTTGCCAATACCCTTTTGTGAGGTCAAGAGTCGTCATGTATCGGGCTGTTCCCAGCCGGTCGATCAACTCATCTATACGTGGCATGGGGTAGGTGTCAAATTTTGTAACTTTGTTCAACTGACGAAAATCGTTACAAAATCGCCAGCTCCCATCCGGTTTAGGCACCAACACAATGGGACTAGACCAATCACTTTGGGACTCCTCTATCACCCCTAAGTTCAGCATTTTCTGTACTTCCTCCCGTATTGCCTCCCGTCGGGCCTCTGGGATCCGATAGGGTTTTAACTTCACCCTTTCACCGGGCGGGGTAATAATATCATGCTCTACCCCAGATGTTTGTCCCGGCAGCTCAGAGAACACCTCCTTGTTGCGAAGCACAAACTCCTTAACCTCCTGTTGTTGGGGTTGTGACAAGGTGGCTGCTATTCCAACCTCCGGAATCACGCAACCAGTTTGAGCTGGTGACCAAGTTTCTGCGACTAGGGACTCTCTATCCCTCCAGGCTTTCAACAGATTAACGTGATATATCTGTTCGGGCTTTCGCCTTCCTGGTTGTCTGACCTTGTAATTCACTTCGCTCACTTTTTCCATTATCTCGTAGGGGCCTTGCCATTTGGCAAGGAATTTACTTTCAACCGTAGGGACAAGTACCAATATCCTATCCCCCGGGGAAAAGGTACGGGTCTTTGCTCCACGGTTGTACACTCTCTGCTGTGCCAACTGCGCTTGGGCCAAATGTTCCTTCACGATGGGCATTACCTGTGCAATTCGATCTTGCATCAGGGCGACATGCTCAATCACACTCCTGTGGGGAGAACTCTCACTTTCCCAAGTTTCCTTGGCAATATCCAACAGCCCTCTTGGGTGTCTCCCATACAGTAACTCAAAGGGGGAGAATCCCGTAGAGGATTGGGGCACCTCCCTAATAGCAAACATCAAATAAGGAAGTAGACAGTCCCAATCCTTTCCATCTCTATCCACCACTTTCTTCAACATTTGTTTTAGGGTTTTGTTGAATCTTTCAACCAGCCCATCGGTTTGGGGGTGATACACAGATGTACGCAATTGCGTCACTTTGAACAATTTACACAGCTCTTTCATAACCCGGGACATAAAGGGTGTACCTTGGTCCGTAAGCAGTTCTTTACAAATACCCACCCGGCTAAAAACAAGAGATAGCTCTTTGGCTATGGTTTTGGCCGAGGTATTTCTGAGAGGGATCGCTTCTGGATAACGGGTGGCATAGTCCATTATAACCAATATGTACTGGTGCCCCCTAGCGGACTTGATTATAGGACCTACCAAATCCATTGCGATTCTCTCAAACGGGACCTCAATGATGGGTAGAGGGACCAGCGGGCTACGGAAATGTGGCATCGGGGCCGACCTCTGACACACAGGGCAGGAGGAACAATAATTTTCTATGTCCTTCATCACCCCAGGCCAATAGAATCTCTGTAATACCCTCTCTCGGGTTTTCTCTGTCCCCAGATGACCTCCAAGAATGTGCCCATGGGCCAACTCCAACACCAACTTCCTGTAAGGTTTGGGCACCACCAGCTGCTCAACGGTTTCTTCTGCCCTTTTTGCCACCCGATACAGTAGGTCCTTCTCTACGCTGAAGTATGGGTAAGTGCAGGTATTATCTGGGTTCACTAACTCGCCATCTATTTCCACTACGTTTTCCCGTGCCTTTATTAGGGCGGGGTCTTTTAACTGTTCTGTGGCAAAATTTTCCCTGTGAACCTCCAGATCAGAAAACTCCACAGACGGTAGGTTTTCGTCTGAGGAGGTGGGCTCCTCTCCAGTTTCTTGAGTCTCCCCTGCCAATACTGACAAGGGAAATTCTGGAGAGTCCTCACCACTCTCAGAGGAGTTCTGGCTATCACATTCCTGGTACATAGGGGCACCAGTGGGGGGCTCAGGATCATCCCACAGTTCCCAGAACTTCGGAAAATCCCTTCCCACAATGGCGTCATGCGGTAACTGAGATACTAAGCCCACTGGATGAGAGAGGGTACCTTTGGGGGTCTCGAAACACACTGTAGTCACTGGATACTCTCGGGTGTCCCCATGCACACAAATAACAGCTACCTTGCTATTCCCAGAGACCTCTGTTTTAACTAACTCAGCCTTTATCAGGGTCACAAGGCTACCTGAATCCAACAATACCACAACATTTCTACCATTAACACACATTTTGCATAAATGTTTCTCAGTTCCTCGAATGGCAGTGCATGCGACTGTCGCACACAGCGACTGACGTCTGCCCGTCAGAAAGTCACACTGCATGGGTTCCTCCACAACCGGGCAATTGGCTGCAATATGTCCCGCTTGCCGGCAGCGGTAGCAAACGATCCTTCTTGCGGCCTCTTGAGCCGCTGATTTCCCAGGCTGTTCTCGCCAAACTTGGGGTAGAGCTCCCACCCTCTCACTCTCTCCACCCTCACCCCTTGGAATCCTCTTATCCGCCCCTGGGGATGGTCTGGTCTTAGGGTGGAAAGTCCGAGAGTCTCTGGAAGAGGCCGTCAGGTTCTCTGTAGCCAAGTATCTCTCTACACGATCCACAAGTTTACCGGCCGTTTCTGGGTCTCCGTGGCTTACCCACTTTTGAATGGCGGTAGGAAGAGCTCTCAAGAAACGATCCATCACAACACGTTCCACAATCTCCGGTGCGGACAAAGTCTCTGGCTGTAGCCACTTCCTGCTCAGGTGAATGAGATCATACATTTGAGACCTGGGGGGTTTTCCAAGCTGGAAAGTCCAGTTATGCACACGCTGAGCCCGGACAGCCAGGGTGACACCCAGCCTTGCCAATATTTCAGCTTTTAGCATCACATAGTCTTTTGCTTGGTCAGGCTCTAGGTCATAGTAAGCCTTCTGCGATTCACCAGTTAACAGAGGAGCCACCAGTCCAGCCCACTGCTCCTCAGGCCACTTTTCTCTTTCAGCAGTCCTTTCAAATGTGGTCAAAAATACCTCTGGATCATCCTCTCCAGTCATTTTTGTCAATAAACGACTCACCCCAAAGGACGCGGTATTAGTGGGACGGCTTTCCTCACTGGTCTGCGGACGTTGCTGCATTACTGCTTCCATTTGTTGTAGTCTCTGCTCTTGCTTCTGTAACAGGTCTATGAAGCGGGCCTCAGATTGCTGCTGGGCTTGTTGATGAGCTTGCTGCTGGGCTGCAAGGCTCCTTTGCAAACCTGCATTTGTCTGCTGTTGATTGGCATTTGCTAGAGCCAGCTGTTTCAGTATCTCCTCCATGCTGGCTTAAAAAAAACTGCCCGCATTCTCCACCAACTGTGAGGGGGTTAACTCGGTAGCGGGTGTGTGTGACCCCCTGGTTGGGCTCCCCACACAAAAACAGGGCCAGCAGACGGAGGTTGTGGTTTTCAAAATCAAAAGGTGCGGTTTATTTCTCTATGTACAGTGACAAAAACACAGCAAAGCCAAAAAGAAACAAACAAAATAAATCCTGGTCAGTTTGACCTCTGACTAAACATGCAGGTTTCCTAAACTAACAACTGGGATCAGCCTAGTGCTGTCCTAGTCCCTAAGTCCCTGGTTTAGTAAAAGTCCAAACAAATAGCCACACAGGCTTTGCCTCACCGCACAGGGGTTCACTCTCCCTAGACAGTCCACACAGGTCTGGTTCCAGGCATGAGCTAACATCTAATGAAGCTGGGAGTTTTTATAGAGGCCTTAAACGAACTGACAGGCTTCAGCTGGTCTCATCAACTCCCTGCCTCACGACGCCCAGCACTCTCCCTAGAGGTATGAGTCATTCATGAGCCCACTAGCCTCAGCTGGGCTTCATCAACTCCCTAGTTGTATAAGTCGGCATAAAGCCTGAATCTGGGAGAAATATATCTACCCCCCTGGATGCAACCAGGTGACTTTACCTTCCTGCTGTCACAATATATATATATATATATATTGTGACAGCAGGAAGGTAAAGTCACCTGGTTGCATCCAGGGGGGTAGATATATTTCGCCCAGATTCAGGCTTTACGCCGATTTATACAGCTAGGTGGAGAGTTGTATAAGCCCAGCTGAGACTAGTGGGCTCATTGATGACTCATACCTCTAGGGAGAGGGCTGGGCGTCGTGCAGACAGGGAGTTGATGAGGCCAGCTGAAGCTTGTCAGCTCATTTAGGCCTCTATAAAAAACTCCCAGATTCATTAGATGTTAGCTCATGCCTGGAAGCAGACCTGTGTGGACTGTCTAGGGAGAGTGAACCCCTGTGCGGTGAGAGAAAGCCTGTGTGGCTATATTTTGCTTGGACATTTAAAACCAGGGACTAGGACAGCACTAGGCTGATCCCAGTTGTTAGTTAGGAAACCTGTATGTTTAGTCAGAGGTCAAGTTGACCAGGATTTATTTTGTTTGTTTTTTTTGCTTTGCTGTGTTTTTGTCACTGTAAATAGAAAATAAACGGCACCTTTTTGATTTTGAAAACCACAACCTCCGTCTGCTGGGCCTGTTTTTGTGTGGGGAGCCCATCCCGGGGGTCACACACACCCGCTGCCGAGCTAACCCCCTCACAGTTGGTGGAGAACCAGTGGCAGTTTTTTTTTAAGCCAGCATGGAGGAGATACTGAAACAGCTGGCTCTAGCAAATGCCAATCAACAGCAGACAAATGCAGGTTTGCAAAAGAGCCTTGCAGCTCAACAACAGAACTTCGCAGCCCAGCAGCAAGCTCATCAACAGAGCCTTGCAGCCCAGCAGCAAGCTCACCAACAGAGTCTGGAAGCTCAGCAACAAGCCCAGCAACGATCTGAGGCCCGCTTCATAGACCTATTACAGAAGCAAGAGCAGAGACTACAACAAATGGAAGCAGTAATGCAGCAACGTCCGCAGACCAGTGAGGAAAGCCGTCCCACTAATACCGCGTCCTTTGGGGTGAGTCGTTTATTGACAAAAATGACTGGAGAGGATGATCCAGAGGTATTTTTGACCACGTTTGAAAGGACTGCTGAAAGAGAAAAGTGGCCTGAGGAGCAGTGGGCTGGACTGGTGGCTCCTCTGTTAACGGGTGAATCGCAGAAAGCTTACTATGACCTAGAGCCTGACCAAGCAAAAGACTATGTGATGCTAAAAGCTGAAATATTGGCAAGGCTGGGTGTCACCCTGGCTGTCCGGGCTCAGCGTGTGCATAACTGGACTTTCCAGCTTGGAAAACCCCCCAGGTCTCAAATGTATGATCTCATTCACCTGAGCAGAAAGTGGCTACAGCCAGAGACTTTGTCCGCACCAAAGATTGTGGAACGTGTTGTAATGGATCGGTTTTTGAGAGCTCTTCCTACTGCCATCCAAAAGTGGGTAAGCCATGGAGACCCAGAGACGGCCGATGGTCTTGTGGATCGTGTGGAGAAATACTTGGCTACAGAGAACCTGACGGCCTCTTCCAGAGACACTCGGACTTTCCACCCTAAGACCAGACCATCCCCAGGGGCGGATAAGATGATTCCAAGGGGTAAGGGTGGAGAGAGTGAGAGGGTGGGAGCTCTACCCCAAGTTTGGCGAGAACAGCCTGGGAAATCAGCGGCTCAAGAGGCGGCAAGAAGGATCATTTGCTACCGCTGCCGGCAAGCGGGACATATTGCAGCAAATTGCCCGGTTTTGGAGGAACCCATGCAGTGTGACTTTCTGACGGGCAGACGTCAGTCGCTGTGTGCGACAGTCGCATGCACTGCCATTCGGGGAACTGAGAAACATTTATGCAAAATGTGTATTAATGGTAGAAATGTTGTGGTATTGCTGGATTGAGGTAGCCTTGTGACCCTGATAAAGGCTGAATTAGTTAAAACAGAGGTCTCTGGGAATAGCAAGGTAGCTGTTATTTGTGTGCATGGGGACACCCGAGAGTATCCAGTGACTACAGTGTGTTTCGAGACCCCCAAAGGTACCCTTTCTCATCCAGTGGGCTTAGTGTCTCAGTTACCGCATGACGCCATTGTGGGAAGGGATTTTCCGAAGTTCTGGGAACTGTGGGATGATCCTGAGCCCCCCACTGGTGCCCCTATGTACCAGGAATATGATAGCCAGAACTCCTCTGAGAGTGGTGAGGACTCTCCCGAATTTCCCTTGTCAGTATTGGCAGGGGAGACTCAAGAAACTGGAGAGGAGCCCACCTCCTCAGACGAAAACCTACCGTCTGTGGAGTTTTCTGATCTTGAGGTTCACAGGGAAAACTTTGCCACAGAACAGTTGAAAGACCCCGCCCTAATAAAGGCACGGGAAAACGTAGTGAAAATAGATGGCGAGTTAGTGAACCCAGATAATACCTGCACTTACCCATACTTCAGCGTAGAGAAGGACCTACTGTATCGGGTGGCAAAAAGGGCAGAAGAAACCGTTGAGCAGCTTGTGGTGCCCAAACCTTACAGGAAGTTGGTGTTGGAGTTGGCCCATGGGCACATTCTTGGAGGTCATCTGGGGACAGAGAAAACCCGAGAGAGGGTATTACAGAGATTCTATTGGCCTGGGGTGATGAAGGACATAGAAAATTATTGTTCCTCCTGCCCTGTGTGTCAGAGGTCGGCCCCGATGCCACACTTCCGTAGCCCGCTGGTCCCTCTACCCATCATTGAGGTCCCGTTTGAGAGAATCGCAATGGATTTGGTAGGTCCTATAATCAAGTCCGCTAGGGGGCACCAGTACATATTGGTTATAATGGACTATGCCACCCGTTATCCAGAAGCGATCCCTCTCAGAAATACCTCGGCCAAAACCATAGCCAAAGAGCTATCTCTTGTTTTTAGCCGGGTGGGTATTTGTAAAGAACTGCTTACGGACCAAGGTACACCCTTTATGTCCCGGGTTATGAAGGAGCTGTGTAAATTGTTCAAAGTGACGCAATTACGTACATCTGTGTATCACCCCCAAACCGATGGGCTGGTTGAAAGATTCAACAAAACCCTAAAACAAATGTTGAAGAAAGTGGTGGATAGGGATGGAAAGGATTGGGACTGTCTACTTCCTTATTTGATGTTTGCTATTAGGGAGGTGCCCCAATCCTCTACGGGATTCTCCCCCTTTGAGTTACTGTATGGGAGACACCCAAGAGGGCTGTTGGATATTGCCAAGGAAACTTGGGAAAGTGAGAGTTCTCCCCACAGGAGTGTGATTGAGCATGTCGCCCTGATGCAAGATCGAATTGCACAGGTAATGCCCATCGTGAAGGAACATTTGGCCCAAGCGCAGTTGGCACAGCAGAGAGTGTACAACCGTGGAGCCAAGACCCGTACCTTTTCCCCGGGGGATAGGATATTGGTACTTGTCCCTACGGTTGAAAGTAAATTCCTTGCCAAATGGCAAGGCCCCTACGAGATAATGGAAAAAGTGAGCGAAGTGAATTACAAGGTCAGACAACCAGGAAGGCGAAAGCCCGAACAGATCTATCACGTTAATCTGTTGAAAGCCTGGAGGGATAGAGAGTCCCTAGTCGCAGACACTTGGTCACCAGCTCAAACTGGTTGCGTGATTCCTGAGGTTGGAATCGCAGCCACCTTGTCACAACCCCAACAACAGGAGGTTAAGGAGTTTGTGCTTCGCAACAAGGAGGTATTCTCTGAGCTGCCGGGACAAACATCTGGGGTAGAGCATGACATTATTACCCCGCCCGGTGAAAGGGTGAAGTTAAAACCCTATCGGATCCCAGAGGCCCGACGGGAGGCAATACGGGAGGAAGTACAGAAAATGCTGAACTTAGGGGTGATAGAGGAGTCCCAAAGTGATTGGTCTAGTCCCATTGTGTTGGTGCCTAAACCGGATGGGAGCTGGCGATTTTGTAACGATTTTCGTCAGTTGAACAAAGTTACAAAATTTGACACCTACCCCATGCCACGTATAGATGAGTTGATCGACCGGCTGGGAACAGCCCGATACATGACGACTCTTGACCTCACAAAAGGGTATTGGCAAATTCCCCTGGCCAAGTCGGCCAAAGAGAAAACCGCATTTGTAACCCCAGACGGGGCGTTCCAATATAAAAGAATGCCGTTCGGGTTACAGAATGCGCCGGCCACATTCCAGCGGAAAATGGACCAGATGCTGAGGCCCCATCGGAAGTATGCTGCGGCTTACCTGGATGACGTAATTGTCCATAGCACAGATTGGGCCTCACATCTGCCAAAAGTGCAAGCAGTCCTGGACTCTGTTCGGGAAGCAGGGTTTACGGCTAACCCCAAGAAGTGTACCATTGGGCAGGAGGAGGCCAAATATCTTGGGTACACCATTGGGAGGGGAGTAATAAAACCCCAACTCAACAAAGTCGAGGCCATCCAGAGTTGGCCACGTCCCAACAGCAAGAAGCAGGTACGAGCCTTTCTGGGAATCGCTGGGTATTATCGGCGATTCATTCCCCACTTTGCTTCTAAGGCTGTGCCCCTAACCAACCTGACGAAGGGGAAAGGGTCGGTCATGATTAAATGGACCCCCGAGGCTGAGGCAGCATTCCAATTCTTGAAACAAGCCTTATGTAGCCAGCCAGTGTTGTACTCACCCGACTTCTCTAGAGACTTTGTCGTACAAAGTGATGCGTCAGATGTGGGGTTAGGAGCAGTATTGTCCCAGGTCTGGAACGGGGAAGAGCACCCAGTCATTTACCTCAGCAGGAAGTTGAAGTCCCATGAGGTAAATTACGCCACCGTTGAAAAGGAGTGTTTAGCGGTGAAGTGGGCTCTAGATTCCCTTCGGTACTACCTGCTAGGTAGGCACTTTGACATGGTTACGGATCACGCTCCGTTAAAGTGGATGGCTCAAAACAAGGAAACAAATAGAAGAGTGAATAGGTGGTTCCTGGCCCTCCAGGAATTCAACTTCACAGTAAAGCATCGCCCTGGCGTTCAAATGGGGAATGTGGATGCTTTGTCTCGAGTACATGAATGCCTGATTGCTGGTGTTCCAACCCCGAGGTTAAAACAAGAGGGGGGGGTATGTGACAGCAGGAAGGTAAAGTCACCTGGTTGCATCCAGGGGGGTAGATATATTTCGCCCAGATTCAGGCTTTACGCCGATTTATACAGCTAGGTGGAGAGTTGTATAAGCCCAGCTGAGACTAGTGGGCTCATTGATGACTCATACCTCTAGGGAGAGGGCTGGGCGTCGTGCAGACAGGGAGTTGATGAGGCCAGCTGAAGCTTGTCAGCTCATTTAGGCCTCTATAAAAAACTCCCAGATTCATTAGATGTTAGCTCATGCCTGGAAGCAGACCTGTGTGGACTGTCTAGGGAGAGTGAACCCCTGTGCGGTGAGAGAAAGCCTGTGTGGCTATATTTTGCTTGGACATTTAAAACCAGGGACTAGGACAGCACTAGGCTGATCCCAGTTGTTAGTTAGGAAACCTGTATGTTTAGTCAGAGGTCAAGTTGACCAGGATTTATTTTGTTTGTTTTTTTTGCTTTGCTGTGTTTTTGTCACTGTAAATAGAAAATAAACGGCACCTTTTTGATTTTGAAAACCACAACCTCCGTCTGCTGGGCCTGTTTTTGTGTGGGGAGCCCATCCCGGGGGTCACACACACCCGCTGCCGAGCTAACCCCCTCACAATATATATATATATATACTTTGCACCCTTTCCAGCTATAACAGCTTTAACTCTTCTGAAAAGGCTGTCCACAAGGTTTAGGAGTGTGTCTATATGGGAATGTTTAACCATTCTTCCAAAAGTTCATTTGTGAGGTCAGGCGCTGATGCTGGATGAGAAGGCCTGGATCGCAGTCTCCGCTCTAATTCATCCCAGAGGTGTTCTATCGGGTTGAGGTCAGGACTTTGTGCAGACCAGACAAGTTCCTCCACCCCGAACTCGCTCATCCATATCTTTATGGACCTTGCTTTGTGGACTGGTCCAAATTATTTGGTGGAGGGGGGATCATGGTGTGGGGTTATTTTTCAGGGGTTGGGCTTGGCGGCCCAATACTTTTGGTAAAATAGTGTGTATATATACATTATATATATATCTATTAGGGATGCACCAATGCCACTTTTTTTTTTTCAAATAATTTTTATTGAAGATTTTGTACATACAAGCAGGGGAAAATGCGTAATTGTAATACAAGTGCAGCTTGTCAAACAATACAGACCAGACAAAATAGTCTCTGCGGAACAGAGTAGAGAATACATCTGGAATATCGAAACAGTAGTCTAACAATACATGTTATACAGTCTGGTAATAACCATAGCTGGTTAGTGGCAAGATGCGCCCAGAGGAGTAGCCAATCGATCAATAACGGAGGTGAATATTATAAACCTTGTTGGAGTCGGGGGCGTAGAATAGTTTGCAGAGGGTTGCGGCAACAGTAAGATAATAGGAGTCGGGAATAAAGTACCATATTTGTATCATCGTCAACCGGCCTCAGATCCACTTGCCCCAACGGGTACTTTCTGCGAGTGGACGCGGGCCGGGACGATGTGTGTATGAATGTTCAAATTGAGTAGTACTAAAAGAGTAAACAGAAACGGATTACTGTGGGTAATGGATAGTCTGGATTGAAAATAGGAATCCAGAGAGTGGATGTGAATGGTGGTGAGTTCATGTAATTGAATGAAGTGGTGGGTCAGTGACAACGTGCTGGAAGGAGTCATTCGGGGTTGATCCAGGAGGGTGCAGGGGTGGGTGGAGGGTGGTGGAGGAAGTAGATGAGGGGGGCAATCTGAGGGAGCAGGGAGATCCAGTGGGTGTGTGGGGACTCTGAGGGGGAGAGGTGTGAGGAACAGTGTCTTTAAAGTGGAGCCAACAGGCCCAAATTTCGGTGAATTTAGTCGGGTTGTCATGTGCTTGGTGTATAAGACTTTCCAAGGCAGACGTTTTGTCGACCCGATGGATCCATTCTGAAACTGAGGGGGGTGTAGTGTCTCTCCAATGAGTTGAGATGCACATGGAGGCAGCAGAGATGAGATGAAAAATCAGGAATTTTTTGTATGAGGAGAAGGGTATAGAGGTGTGGTGCAATAGGTATTGTGCTGGTGTGAAAGACGGGGAGTACGTGGTGATAAGAGAGATTAAGCGGTGATTTTCAGTCCAGAATGGTTGGATACGGGGGCATTCCCAGAATATATGGAGTAAGGAGCCGGTGTGCATGTTACATCTCCAGCATAGTGGAGGGATATTGGGATAGTACTTGTGAATGACCGCAGGCGTTCTATACCAGTTAGAAAAAAGTTTGTACCTATTTTCTTGAACTGATACATTAACGGAACCTTTGTGCATGTGGGTGTATATTTGTTTCCATTCGGTTGCCGAAAGGTGAATGGAAAGGTCCCTTTCCCATTTTTTAACTAGAGTATCATCTTGTATATCGTAAGTGGAGAAGAGGAGAGTGTATAGGTACGAAATCAGGTGACGTTGGGGTTCAGTCTTGGTACAGAGTGATTCAAAGGGCGTGAGGTCTCGATTCCAGTGTAAAGAGGAGTTGGCAGAGGCAAGGAAATGTCGGAGTTGCAAGTATGTGTAGAACGGGATATGGTGTTCAGGGAGTTTAGACGATAGGACTTGGTGTGTTAGGAGGGTGTCATCGTGAAATAGGGTGTGTGCTCTGACACTGACACCGGTGTAGAGATGTTGGGGACCTGAGGTCGCGTTACGGATAGGCAGGCCTGGGGGAAAGTCGGGATTTCGGTCTAGTGGGGTTATCGGGCCTGGGGTGGGTGATGAGCGTAGGAGTGAGCAGGCACGCCTGAATACGGACAAGGAGGTTCCTATGAGGGGATGGGAGGAACAGGGTACCGGGACGGAGCGTTTTGTTATCCATGGAAGGTGGGAGAGGGGGACGTCGGATATGGAGTTTTCAAGTGCAACCCAATCTTTGAATGTGCCATGGATGTGCCAGTCTACTATTCGAGTCAGATGGCAGGCCCAATGGTACGTTTGGATGTCGGGGAGACCAAGACCCCCTAGAACTTTTGGGATTGTCAGTCTGGTCCAGCTTATCCTAGGGGCTTTAGAGGACCAAATGAAGGTCCTACACATGCGTTTGTAAAACGCGAAGAAAGAGGGGGGGAGTTTTATGGGGATGGTTTGGAGAAGATAAAGGAGTCTCGGGAGGATATTCATTTTTATTACTGCTATCCTGCCAAACCATGAGAAAGTGCCCGGGTGCCATTTATGTAAGTCGTTTTGTAACTTTTGGAGGGCTGGTAAGAAATTTTGTGCGTAGAGATCATGTAGTTTAGTCGGAATTCTGATACCCAGGTAGGTGAGACAACTAGTTTCCCAACCAAAGGGGAAGTTAAGTTTGCATTGAGAGACTATTGTGGGGGGTAAAGAGATGTTGAGTGCTCTGGATTTTGAGAAGTTGATCTGCAGATTGGATAGGGTCTTGAACAGGGTAAAATCTGCAAGTAGGTTGGGGATGGAGGTGATAGGATCTTTAAGGAATAGAAAGAAGTACATCGTCTGCGTATGCGGCCACTTTATAATGAGTACCACGTATATCAATACCCTTGATGGCTGGGTTATCTCTCAGTTTGCACAGCATGGGTTCCAAGGTAAGGACAAATATTAAAGGCAATGCCACTTTTTTAACACAGAGTACGAGTACCGATACTTTACCTCAGGTACTCGCCGATACCAATTACCGATACCTATTGCCTAGGGAGAGGGGTGGTTTGGGAGGTGGCGGTAGTTGAGTGTGGGGTGGGAGAGTTGGGATGGAAAAGGCTGTGATCACTAGGGGAAGATGGTGGGGATGGGAGGGTCCTTGGGAGACATGGGAACAGAGGTGGCAGCTGGTGGGCACACTCAAGTGCAGACCCCCCCATCATTAGACACCCCTCAGTAGCACAGAGACACCCCTCAGTAGCACAGAGACACCCCCAGCACAGACACCCCTCAGTAGTATAGACGCCCCCTCTTACATACCTCAGAACAGCGCTGACAGTCTCCAGATACACACAGTTGTGTGTCCCTCGAGCGCAGGCTCCTCCTCCTCTGTGATAACAAATAGAGAGGAGGGGAGGCGGCTTCAGTCCGCTCCGCTGAGGGACACAGCGGCGCGAGGCACAGCTAATCAGGGCAGCGGGCGATGTTAGGCACCCGCCTAGCAACGCTATTACATCACTTCCGGTATCGGGTTAGAGTGTCGGAGCATTTTCGCGAGTACCGATACCCCTCAAAAATGCTTAGTATCGACACCGATACCAGTATCGGTATCGGTGCATCCCTAATATATATATATATATATATATATATATATATATATATATATATATATATACCTGATATACATGACATGCATAGACAAGGTCCATTTACACATTAAAAGGGAGGTCATCAAGATTGATAGAGTTGGCCGACTACTCCTATGCTAATTCTACTCAACAGGAAAACAGTACCTGTGTAACTGTACCAAGAAAAATGTTAATTGGTCAAATGTTCAGTCGTTTATTGCCCTGGGTAACAAGGGTCATAAGAATATATGCCATATATATGACAACAAGTGGAAGAAGCAGAGTCCTCCAGCTGTACAGAATATTCCAGGAGAGGAGAGTTGGCTAGTGGAAGGTACAGTAGTCCTCCAGCATTGTGTAAAGATCCACAGGGGACACATGGAAAGCTGTGCTCTGTTCTGTTGATCTATTTATGCCACAATGTCTGCACTCCGTGCATTCCGTTTATTTGTAAGTCACGCTTCAGTGCAGGAAAGGCACTGGGTGCAATAATGATGATCATTAATGAAGAAGATATGCCATAAAGTTTGCATTGAAGCATTCAACTTTATTCAGGGGAGGGGTGTTGGCATAGGGTACAAAAAGGAGAACAATTTCATTTTGCATTAGAAGATTGTAATCTACTTCCTCTTTATCTTGTAATTCACATTTTTCTTAATTTTTCTACAGTTGGAGTTGTGACAAGCAGAACTATACAACCAAAGGGTATCCAAATGGCATCAACTGGTGAGTGTAAAGTAGGATTCACAGACATGTCAGCTATTGCTTAGTAATATTTCAGACAGCAAAAGGCCTTAAAAGGAAATCTGCCAAGGTTTATATATGGAGGCGGCCATAGCCAACATAATTTTGAAGGGTGAAAATGACAGGGCTGTCTTCCTTACTACTATGTCGCTGAACTGTAGGAAGCATGCAGCAAGTGAAATCATAGAATGCATGAAGTACACATACCCATTCCTAGCCAATTACTTATTACATAAAGAAAGGATGAGGATGACAGCCCCAGAAATGTTTCCTTTAAAAGCAAGTCAGGAGTGGGGGCTCCATATTTGTATTATCATATGTTCTCTTTATTATTTCCCTGTTAATGGTCGTCTATTAATGTGTCATGTTTTCCGACAGGGATCCAATAATTTGGGTGGACCGCCAACCGCCACTCTGGGCCATCCAAGTAAGTGGGGTCCATACTATTGGCATATGATCAGAAAGCAAAGAGAAATGTGACTGTCCTGGATAGAGTAGGGAAAGGATTATTTTTTCTGTTGCCAGAGCTGCTTTTGTGTTTTTTGTACACATAATTAAAATAATAATTTTAGGCCTCAATTTTAGTTAAAACCCCCAGACAGAACATATTTTCCCAAAGCAGAGACCCTGGGCAATACAATGGTAGTAGTTCCAGTTTTTTTATGCCACATGGTTTATGAAGGGATACATTTTCAGTTTAGAAATACAATAAAGTTAATGTTAGTGCAAACATTTGCAATATTTTACCAATTTTTTTTGTAAAACATAAAAAGATGCCATTTTGCTAAGTAGATGCTAAACATGTCAAGCCTAAAAATTTGCACATACCCCAAATTTTCCGTAGGAAACATTTTAAAAAGCTATTACAGATCAGCAGTTTAGTGTTAACAGTGAACAATGGCACTAGAGCTTTTTCTCTCATATCCGCATGTGTAACATGTCAATTGAGATTTTTGTAAATAGGTTCCCCTCAACGTGTGTGCTTATGTATGTGCACATGTGGGAAGGAGGACACATTTTTTTTGGGTGGGTTTTTTAAGTGCTTGGGTGTACCTTTTTAATTTAATTACAATTTTTTTTTCTATTAACTTGGTATCACAGGGGGCCAATAGCCCCCTATGTTATAGCAAATATTGTATAATGTGACAGGTTCTCATTATTGAGACATTAGGGGTATATTAAAGCCCAGGATATATGTGGGGGGGGGGGATTTAGGGGTGCGTATTCATTAGGGTATAGCTGGATCACTTCCATCTGAAAGCTTACGATTGGCTTGTCAGATTTACATGCTTTTCTGTAGCCACCAGGAGTGTATGTAATCCTCCTCCCCTTGCTGCAGCCCCCCCTGTGCCGACATATGACATACGCTGGTGGCAGAAAAAGGGTTAAACATTTGTCACAATTTTATTGTGTTTGTGTCCTCTCTGGGGTTGATTTAAGCTGTATATTGACACTGGAACAGACGGTGGTGAAGAATCCCAAATTTTACAGTTGTCACTGGAATAGGAATAGAAGGGAAATCTTCAAATGGGGACACCTGTTCTATTTAAGAGGGGATTTCCCGTCATTTTGGGACGTTTCATCTTACCGTATATACTCGAGTATAAGCCAACCCAAATATAAGCTGAGGCACCTAATTTTACCACAAAAAAATGGGAAAACGTATTGACTCGAGTATAAGCCTAGGGTGTCCATCTGCATGCCTCGCTGTGCCTCACTTTGCCTCACTTTGTCCATGTGCATGCCTCACTGTGTCCATGCCTCACTGTGCCCATGCCTCACTGTGCCCATGCCTCACTGTGCCCATGCCTCACTGTGCCCATGCCTCACTGTGTCCATGACTAGACTGACATTTAACATGGGAGTCTATGGATGGGGCTACATGTGTGCCAAGTTCCGGGTCCAGGGGACCTACGACCAGCCGGTACCGGGTCCCCAAAGTTACCGTAGAAATTACTGTTTAACATGGGAGTCTATGAAAGGGGTGCCTGGCTTTGAAAAATCGGTGCTCCCCGGCCGTAGGTCCCCCGGACAAAAAACGTTGTACACTTGTAGGGGAAGAGTGGGGCTACATGTGTGTTTGGGGTCCAGGGGACCTACAGCTGGCCAGTACAGGGTCCCCAAAGTCCGGGAGATCAGGCGCAAAAAAGTGACTCGATTATAAGCCGAGTATAAGCCGAGGGGGCATTTTCAGGCTTATACTCGAGTGTATACGGTACTTCCTTTTGTGTATCCAGGGCAAAGAATAAATGAATCCCTTACAAAAAGAAAAATGACAGACAATCCTGGCAGGGGTATTAATCATATCCTACTACTTTATCTAAAACTTAGCTCACATGTTGGACCTCAAAGGCCATCAAGTCTAAAGAGTGGGTTTCCCGGTTCAACACAAATTCTCAGTACTGCGCTAAAAGGGGCGCTACCTTGGTGAAGATGGAGGTGTTGGGTCTGTGCAGAATAATGTTATTACTGACAGGATGTTTGGCAAAAGAACAGCATAACGTCTCAGTGAATTGGTGAATTTGCTGCTTTATTAGATTAGAAAAACAAAATTAGGTTAGTGTTGTGTTGTCAAAATATAATGAAAATAAGATGGAAAGCAAATTGATAAACAGGTAAACCAGTGAGAAAGTTGTCAGTAAATTAAAAATGAAAGGCTCAATAAGAAAAATAAATAAAAATCTGTTTCCTGTATACAGGTGTGCTATTTAAAATAATATTATACAGTGTATTCATTTATATTACATTTATAGTGTATATTACATGGGTTGACTATGTGCTCACGTGTGCCTCTAGTGCCCTCTTCAGGTGGAAGGAGAAATGTGAATTTTAACAACCTGTACTCTGAAGATTTGTTTTCCACCTACTATTACAGGGACACGATGACAACAAATCCATATACTGTACACCCTATACTTTCTTTTCTTTTATTGTAATATCTTTTTATAAGCTTATTTCTAATCTATAACATGTATCGTCATCATTAGCTATTCCTTTGCATTCATCTAGGGCAATCTTACTTCAGTACCACTTTAAAAAATAAACCTGGCCATGACCTAGAAGAATTGTGCATGAAATGTTTCATTGTAAGAACATCCATTTGATTTCCTAATCGTTAGTGGGGTCAAATGGAAAAAAATGTTCTTGAATGCGGTTTTATTTCTGGGAATTACATTCCAAAATCAAACGTTAAAAGCAAATGAAATTTGTTAAGTGCTTTCGAACAAAATTCATCAAGTCATTCAATCTACTGAAAAAATTGATTCCGGTAGTTCGCAAGAACATTCATTCGAAAATCTATGGCCAGCTTAAAGCAGTAATAAACCACCATGCTTTTTTTTTTTTTTTTTTTAAACCTACAAGGTAAAGTTATAATGTGCTAGTATGCATCGCATATGTGAAACGAAGCCCTCCAGCGACACACTGTCACCGCTGACGGGGCTTCCATCTTCACCCGGGTTTGCGTCCTTCGGCCGTCTGATTGGTCGCACCGCGATGACGTCACTCCCGCACATGCCGCTATTCATGGCACAGGACTCTGAAGGAACGGGTGTCCCTTACCTCAGAGCCATTCACTAGTAAATACTATATCTCCTAATCGGTGCATGTTTAGGAGATATTTACTGTACCTATAGGTAAGCCTTATTAAAAAGTATTCATACCCCTTGAAATCTTCCACATTTTGTCATGTTACAACCAAAAACGGAAATGTATTTTATTGGGATTTTATGTGAGAGACCAACACAAAGTGGCACATAATTGTGAAGTGGAAGGAAAATGATACAGGGTTTTCCAATTTTTTTTACAAATAAATATCTAAAAAGTGTGGCATACCTTTGTATTCAGCCCCCTTTACTCTGATTCCCCTAACTAAAATCTAGTGGAACCAATTGCTTTTAGATGTCACCTAATTAGTAAATAGAGTCCACCTGTGTGTATTTTAATCTCAGTATAAATACAGCTGTTCTGTGAAGCCCTCAGAGGTTTGTTAGAGAACCTTTTTTTTTTTTTTTTTTTAAATCCTTTTATTTTTCATTTGCTCAATCCATACATGTGATTTGTGCATTTAGTCTTACACATTGATATATAAACAAAAACATATTAAAATTCCTGTCCATACAAAAAAAAAAAACTAATCAATTTACAGTACAACAGTGACGTTTTCATTTTTCCCTTTTACTCCCCCCCGCCCCCCCCCCCCCCCCCCCCCCGCCCAACCCTTTGAATCTTAACAACCTGGGTCTTTTCTCCTGTTCGCAAACTCTCCCAAATCGAATGCATTGTCATTAGCGCATTTAACTTATAATCCCCCCCCCCAACCGCCCCATAGGTTTCTACCTCAGGAGCCTATCCTTTACCAGTTGCAATGGCACAAGGCTAGGATCCTCCAGCCATGGTTGCCATATAAGATTGAATTTATCCACTGCCTTTCTACGTCTGTAGGCGAGCCGTTCTCTGAAAAGCAAGAAATTGACATACGCTGTTAGAGAACCTTAGTGAACAAACAGCATCATGAAGGCCAAGGGACACACCAGACAGGTCAGGGATAAAGTTGTGGAGAAGTTTAAAGCATTGTTAGGTTATAAAAAAATATCCCAAGCTTTGAACATCTCACGGCACACTGTTCAATCCATCATCTGAAAATGGAAAGAGAATGGCACAACTGCAAACCTAACAAGACATGGCCGTCCACCTAAACTAACAGGCCGGGCAAGGAGAGCATTAATTAGAGAACCAGCCAAGAGGCCCATGGTAACTCTGGAGGAGCTGCAGAGATCCACAGCTCAGGTAAGAGAATCTGTCCACAGGACAACTATTAGCTGTGCACTCCACAAATCTGGCCTTTATGGAAGAGTGGCAAGAAGAAAAAAAGACATAAGAAGTCCCATTTTCAGTTTGTGAGAAGCCATGTGGGGGACACAGCAAACATGTGGAAGAAGTTGCTTTGGTCAGAGAAGACCAAAATTGAACTTTTTAGCCTAAAAGCAAAATGCTATGTGCACACCACCCACCCTGAACACTTTAGCCCCACCGTGAAACATGGTGGTGGCAGCATCATGTTGTGGGGATGATTTTCTTTAGCAGGGACAGAGAAGCTGGTCAGAGTTGATGGGAAGATGGATGGAGACAAATACAGGACAGTCTTAGAAGAAAACCTGTTAGAGTCTGCAAAAGACTTGAGATTGGGACTGAGCTACAATGGAATGGTTTGGATCAAAGTATGTTCATGTGTTAGAATGGCCCAGTCAAAGTTCAGACCTAAATCCAATTGAGAATCTGTGGCAAGACTTGAAAATTGCTGTTCACAGACACTCCCCATTCAATCTGACATTTTTGCCTTCTTCTTCTTCTTCTTGGAAAAATAGCTCAAGCTTGAGCTATTTTTCCAAGAAGAAGAAGGCAAAAATGTCACTCTCTAGATGTGCAAAGCTGGTAGAGACATCCCCACAAAGTATTGACTCAGGGGGGCTGATTAGAAAATACACACCACACTTTTCCGATATTTAGTTGTAAAAAATTTGGAAAACCATTTATCATTTGCCTTTAACATCACAATTATGTGCCACTTTGTGTTGGTCTCTCACATAAAATCCCAATAAAATACATTTACGTTTTGTAACATGACAAAATATGGAAAATGTGAAGGGGTATAAATACTTTTTCAAGGCACTGTGTGTATATATATATATATATTAATATACAGTATGTGTGTATAATTGTAATAAACAGTGTGTAATTGTGGTGGGAATTTAAAGTGTAAGCTCCTTTGTTGCAGAGGGGATTAGCATCCTTTGTACAGCATTGTGAATTATGTAAAAGCTAATGGGTAATAATAATAATAGTGTATGACTGTCGTGGAGACATTAGAGTGTAAGCTCCTCTGGTGCAGGTACTAAATGTGAATGACTGGGTGTTCTCAGTACATCACTGTGCAATATGTCAGAGCTCTGAAAATGTATGAAATAATAATGATGATGACAATGTGTGACTCTGTATAGATGTATAAGATTTCCAATGTTCTTCTTTTCTCAGGTCACTGTGGCTATCATCAGCTTCTTGGAGACAATGCTTCTAATCTATCTCAGCTATAAGGTAAAATGATTAAACTCCAGTTTTAATAAAAATGTGATCAATCACAGCAGCTCTGAAGGTAGTTAAGGGAGAAGTATTTATCTAGGACAACATTCAAGCATAAGTCAGGAGGTGGGGATGATAGGGGGAAATAATTTCAGATGCAGAAAATGGAAGTCTTTGCTCTCAGGGTGAGTTAAGTCATGTACAATGGGGCTGCTATGGAATAGGTAAAAGTTTACATTCAGACTGTACCCATTCTAACTGTTTGGCTAGAGTGCTTCTTTAAAATGCACGCATTTCCTAATATACCAGATGAGGAAAACCTGGAATTCCATTGCTAAATGTCAGCAGTGAGCGCAGTCATTAATCACACTATAGCACGTCTCTTGTTATTACTTAGAAATCAAGTTGTTCTTTTTGGTTTGGTGCTGTTAAAATTTGGATGACGTGTCAACTGTAACGTAGTCCATGTGATTGTTACTGCGTCCCTTATTGCCTTCAAAAAATACCCTTCAGCATTTGGAAGAAAGTCAGCTCAGCTGCTGCAGAACCTCTTTAGTCCTCAATGCATTCTCATGACTAAGAAGCTTATATATTTGGTATTAAATCCAAAACCAAAAATGTAATAAGTTGCAGCGTTCTAATCCTTAGATGTGGTGGCTGCATTAGTTTTCTTTCTGTTAGGCTTTTTTCCCCTTTATTTCACCTGATTTTCTGGCCAGTAACACACTTCCTGAATTAGTGTGCCTCCACTCTGGATAAAGATACCAACAGAGGTACATTTGGACAGCAGCATTGTCAGTCTTGGGGAGGGGTGTTAAAGAATATGTTAACCCATTTCATATTCCTGATATGTGCCTGCTTTACAATGTACGTGTTCCTGCCAGTCCCTCCCTGACCACACTAAGCAGGAGAAGACACTATGGTCAGTTTTCTAGCTGTGCTGGGAACTCAGTGTGCTCTCCTACAGTGATCAGACTTGTCCTGACACGCCCCCACCCCCCCCTTTCCCGCAGCACAGCTAAAACGATCAGTGTGCTGCCATTTCTCCTTCCCCAGCTCTCTGAGCTTATTAAAGAGCTGAGAACAGAATCAAAGTGATCACTTATAAACAGGGCTTTCTTCAGCGTGAATGCGGGGGAATCTAGGTCCGGCACCTCCAGCACTGATGCAACATTATTTCTGGCTACTGGAAGATCTATTGTTGCTGGAGGGGGTCTATTGTTGCTGGGGTAGATCTATTGTTATGGGAGTTATATCCTTCACTGGGACAAAGTAACCAAGCCCAACCGCTGAAAAACAACCCCACACCATAATCCCCCCTCCCCCTCCATCAAATGATTTGGACCAATGCCCAAAGCAAGGTCCATAAAGACATGGATGAGCAAGTTTGGGGTGGAGGAACTTGACTGGCCTGCACAGAGTCCTGACCTCAACCCGATTGAACACCTTTGGGATGAATTAGAGCGGAGACTGCGAGCCAGGCCTTATCATCCAACATCAGTGCATGACCTCACAAATGTGCTTCTGGAAGAATGGTCAAACATTCCCATAGACACACTCCTAAACCTTGTGGACGGCCTTCCCAGAAGAGTTGAAACTGTTATAGCTGCAAAGGGTGGGCCAACTCAACATTGAACCCTACAGACTAAGGCTGGGATGCCATTACAGTTCATGTGTGTGTAAAGGCAGGTGTCCCAATACTTTTGCATGTAGTGTATTAGAAACCAGAAGCGACGTGTATTTTGTCACTTCCGGTTTCTGACGAATGTAAACAAGCCCCTTGTAAAAAGCATCTGTGGCCTGCGAACCTGCGGCCCCCCCACCCCAAAGCACCTTGTCCCTATGTTGATGGGGACAAGGGCCTCTTCACGACAACCCTAGCCGTTGGTTGTCGGGGTCTGCGGGTGGGGGGCTTATCGGAATCCGGGAGCCCCTTTTAATAAGGGGGCACCCAGATCCCAGCCCCCCACCCTATGTGAATGAGTATGGGGTACTCATACCCCTACCCATTCACCTGGGGGAAAAGTGTCAATAAAAAAAGCACACTAGACAGCTTTTTAAAGTAATTTATTAGGCAGCTCCGGGGGGTTTTCTTCCGACTTCAGGGGTCTTCTACCGACTTCGGGGGTCTTCCTCCGACTTCTCCGCTCTCTCAGGTTCTTCTCCCGCTCTCCGGTAGTTCTGCCTTCTGCCGGGCACCTCCACTATCTTCTGCCAGCCCTTTTGCTAGCGGGGGCCCGGTCTTCATCGTCGTCTTCTTCCCTCTTCTTGTCTTGAGGTGTTGACACGACGAGGTCTACTGCTGTAATGCTGTGTGCCCGGCGCGCAACGACTTTTATAGGCATGGGGCGTGATGTGACCCCGCCCCCTTATGATGTCGCAGTCCCATAATGCCCCGGGACTACGACAAAGTCGCAGGGCGCCCCCCTGCCCCAAAGCACCCACCCCTCATGTTGAGGGTATGCGGCCTGGTACGGTTCAGGAGGGGGGCGCTCGCTCGTCCCCCCCCCTTCCTGACCGGTCAGGCTGCGTGCTCGAATAAAGGTCTGGTATGGATCCTGGGGGGAACCCCGCGCCATTTTTTTTTGGTGTCGGGGTTCCCCCTCAAGATCCATACCAGACCGAAGGGTCTGGTATCGTCCTGAGGGGGAACCTCACGCAATTTTTTTTTACATTTTCGTGGGGTTCCCCTTCAAGATTCTCCACACATGAGTCGCCCCGCAAGTCGGATCATCTGGATCCGACTTCTGGTGCGACCTCTATTCAAATCAATGGGCTCCCATAGGGAACCATTGATTTGGAATAGAGAAAGAAACGCCGGACGAGGCTTAACACAGCGTTAAGCCTCATTACATCGCGTTTTTACACCCTTTGCTGGCGTCTGACGTCTTTACAGCTCTAACGCTGGAGCTTCAGAATGCACTGGTCCTGTTTTCAGCTTAAAAACGCCTATGCCATTTACAGCTCAAAAACGTCATGATGGGTATGAGGCCATAGGCTAACATGGAGAGGCGTTTTTAAGCTGCAAAAACGCTCATAAAAGTGGCTGTAAAAACGTCCGTGGGCATGGGGCCTTAAAGGGACTTGTGGCTTCACATCCAGTTTCCCACTGTACATGTGTGAGCCACTCTGCACTTTAAGAATGGTCCCAAGTCTTCTGGGACCTGTGATGTGCCTCAGAAGGCTGTGGGGGATGGGGTGGTCAAACTTCCGCTCTAATGTGGCAATTAAACCAGGTACTCGCCCCCCCCAAAGTGCCAATTGTTAAAGAGGAGGGGGGAGGATGCAAACAAGCGGAACTTTCCCCTTTGGGTGAAGTTTCCCTTTAAAGTGGTTAAAAGCAATTACAGCAACAGTGGTTTTTTTTACCTTTTGGGATAAAGGTTTTACATGAATCAATAAAATCTGATCATTCTGAGCACCCCTGTCAGTGGTAAAGGGTTTGTCTCAACTCTCTACCTGCTACACCTGCAGGACCGCTTGTTCTGTGGAAAAATAACAGACTTACTGGCAGGATCACCAGGTGAAAATAAAGGAAAGAAAGTCTAAAAAAAGAAAACGAATACAGCCACAACATCTAAGAATTGGTAAGCTGCAGTATATTAACCGCTTGCCGACCAGCCGCCTTCATTATACTGTGGCAGGTTGGAACAGCTGCGCGAATCGCTGGCTGCCGACAGCATTGTCCGCCCATAATCGCTCTTCAGAGCGCCCTAAACGGGGATCTGTCAATGTAAACAGACAGATCCCCGTTCTGACAGGGGAGTAGCGAGAGAACTGCTGTTCCTAGTGATCAGGAACAGCGATCTCTATCCTCCTCCAGTCACTACACTCCCCCTACAGTTAGAAACACCTCCCTAGGGAACACTTAACCCCTTGATCGCCCCCTAGTGTTAACTCCTTCTCTGCCAGTGACATTTATACAGTAATCAGTGGCTATTTTTATTTCTGACCGCTGTATAAATGTCAATGGTCCCAAAAAAGTGTCAAGTGTCCGATCTGTCCGCCATAATGTCCCAGTCCTGCTAAAAATCGCAGATCACCGCCATTACTAGTAAAAAATTTATAAATGATAAAAATGCCATAAATCTATCCCTATTTTGTAGACGCTATAACTTGCGCAAACCAATCGATTTACACTTATTTCGATGATTTTTACCAAAAATACGTAGAAGAATATATATTGGCCTAAACTGATGAAGACATTTATTTATTTTTGGATATTTATTATAGCAAAAAGTAAAAAATATTTTATTTTTTTCAAAATTTACAAATTTTTTTGTTTATAGGGCAAAAAACAAAAACCACCAAAAGAAAGCTCTATTTGTGGGGAAAAAAGGACATACATTTTATTTGTGTACAATGTCGCATGACTGCGCAATTGTCAGTTAAAGCGACGCAGTGCCGTATCGCAAAAAATGGCCTGGTCATTAAGGGGGAAAATCCTTCCAGTCCTTAAGTGGTTAAATATTTTGTTTTGGGTTTAATACCGCTTTAAGGGTCCATTCATGCCAGATGCATTGCCGCATTTTTTCCTATGCATTCCAATGGAAGGACCTGTAAAAACGAAGGTATGTGAATGAGAACAGTTCACACTGGTGTATTGCGCTGATAATTGCTGGTTTACGCTGGAAAGAAAAGAGAGCAACGCCCACTTTTTTTTCAATGTCCTGCACATGCATTTACCATGCCTTGCACTGCAAGTGGATCCTAATTGTTTGTCTTTTAAACCTGCAGGGGAATATATGGGAACAGATCTTCCGAATATCTTTCATTCTGGAAATGATAAACACCGTCCCTTTCATCATTACGGTAAGATGATTACTTCCAGTGTTTTGGGTGCCTAGTCATTTTTCTAGCACAGACCCCACACTGAGCTGGCTGTGTTATTTAGTGTGAGACACATGGCAGCCAGGCACACAACAGTTCACAGTCACTTAACTCAGAGTACTGGCAGTGCATGTCTTTTTGTAGTTTATTTGCTGGTAAAACTTGAGTAGGCCTTGGGATACTCCAAACTAGAAGAAAGATAATGGAGAACACTTCTAACTATGCTGTCTCTTCAGGGTGCAGCCACCTTCTTGTATTCAGTGTCTGGTGAACTACACCTCAGGGGACACCCCATTGCGAAGGTAAAGCCTGAGTCAGCAAACTGAAATAGGCTCTACCAAAAGGAGACATGGACAGTCTCTGGAATCTTTTAGGCTTGTACTCGCTATGCCTTGGGTATTTCCATGCTTTCTTGCAGCACTAACTAGCCCCTGTACTGGAGGTCCGATCCTCTGTAGACTTCCTGCACTGCTTTTCAGAAACTTAGGACGTAGGTTCCCTAGCTTTAGCTGGACCTGGCACCCAGATATATTTCTTCTAAGCTTCTCTAACAGCCCAGAGAGCCTCAGCCCTCAGACTGGGTCTTCTCCCATAGGCCCTGCTATTCCAGGCTCCACCCTATTTATACACACACACACCTAGGGTTGCCACCTGTCCAGGATTCACCCAGACAGTTCGGGTTTTGAATCATGCGTCCGGGTTTCAGACTGCCTGAAACCCAGACACATTATTCAGAGTGGACTATAGCTTCTCAGCAGGGTTGCTGGCTGCGGTTGTCTAAGCAGGGAGTGTCTGTTACATTCTCTTTCACACTTCCCAAAGCTGGTACTAACAGTCCTCCCCCCCACATACACAGACGGGAGAGGAGAGGCTGCTCGATCTACTCCTATTCCTCCCGCTCCTATTCCTCTGTGTCTCCCCACACTCCAATACCGGGTGCTGTGCCTTAGACAGTGAAGTGGGAAATTTGAAGCCCAGCAGCCACAGATACATTTGGATGAGAGGTGCTGAATGCCAAGGGGTGAGTGAGCTCACCATCCATTCCTGTCTATGACTGATGTCTCCCCCTCTCCCCCTTTTCTTTCCTGCCTCTAAGTGAGTACGCTAAGGTAAATCAGGGTTCTCAGAGCATTCTTTACATCAGAGTTCCCCTTTACACCAGAGGCCACAGTTTCCCCCTATACATTAGAGTCCTTTCCGTACATCAGAGTTCTCAGTGTTTCCCTTAAATCAGGGTTCCCAGAGCATTCCTTATGTCAGAGTCCACAGAGTTTTCCCTTACATCAGAGTCTGCAGAGTTCCCCCTTACACTTAAGGGAACTCTGCAAGTTCAGATGTAAAGGGGGAACGCTGTGGACTCTGATGTAAAGGGGGACTTTTGTGTTTAACTTCATATGATTAGAAACGTATTTAAATGCAAAAAATATGTATAGTTTATACTATTAAAAAATTGCTGTGCACCGCTAAAGTGTTCGGGTTTAACTTGAACAAAAGGTGTCAACCTTACACACACCTATAGTTACACAATCTATATTTACACACCTCAGCCCCCTACTGGCCATTCGTTTTGCTAGGGATTGGCTGAAGCTGCATGAATATGCAAGTGAGGGTCTGCCTTCTCCACCCACTAAATTCTGGAACCTACCAGAATCCAGGGAAAGCAGCAGAGCCTGCAACCAGCAGAACCCAAAACAGCCAAAAGCAATAGAACACAACTGTTGCCTCAACTGTAACAATCTAGCTAGGAGGGTGCTACATTTTATTTATCGTTCTCATTCATCTGCCTGTCTGCCATCTTACATTTAGGCCTATTGTACACAGACATAACAATTTGCTGATGTGTATACTCAGGATTGACAGAAAGATCCTTAGTAAAATGTTGCGACCTTATGTGAACGCACGTGTGCGTGTAAATGCAGAAAATTCTTCTTCATCCTCCTCTAGTTGTAAGTGTTGCAGTATACACTTGTATACACATGTATCTGCATAAATGACTGCGCTCAAACATAACATTTTCTAATTTTATTTTACATCTCTGTACCCATTGCTGTATTATTGATCTTAATTACGCAGCGGTGTGTATTGTTCCAACAACAATGAACCTGTGTTCAGATCAATAAAAAAAAAAAAAAATGCGGCCTAAAAGAAGAAACATAAGGAACTAGCCAGGGTGCTAGGAATGTATTCATTGTTCAGTGTATTTGCTGGTTATAAATTGATTTCAGCAGCTGTCTTTTCTTTTGCTTTTTATATTTGCGCTTGTAGGCAGGTTGTTTATTGCTGCACTAGTTAGTTATGAGCTGGCCCAGGCTGAGGGGGAAAGAGTTAAGTGCGTGTGCTCAGTTCCTGGGCTTTTTGGTCCCAGCCTACCCACCTGTGATATAAAAAGGCACTGGAGATCTGGAGAAGAGCCAGCACCTGGAGAATGCCATCACGGACTACTATCTTGTAGTGGTATGCCTGGGCAGCCATTCAGTTATAGTTAGTGTTAGGAAATGGATTTACACAAAAAGACTTCTCAGTAAAGTTGTATCAAGTGTTCTTGTACTCCCTGCCTACATTTACCGCAGTCGCAGGAAAACGCAAAACGTGGCAAAATCGAAGCGTGATTTTGCTGCGTTTTGCATTCTCTTGTGGCTGACAATCAAAAAAAAAAAACATTCCCATCCTGAACGCGATTCTTTCGCATTCAGGAGAGGGAGGTTGAGGGAGGTTGAACCCCACCTAACTGCAGCAGCTCCTAAACTCTGCTAAAAGCCTATGTGTACATAGACGCACAGGCTTTTGTGGAGTTGAGTTCAGGAGCTTTGACAAAAAAAAAATGCAGAAAGCTCCTAAACTTACGTTTTGGAGCTGCTAGTGTACATAAAGCCTAAGCCTGGTCTGAAGTTATTCAAAGGGGTGCGCAATGGTTATAGCATATCGAAAGAACCAGGGTCTGTAAAGCACAAAGGGGTATGAAGCTCAGCTTAGCTACTACAAGAGGATTAACTCGGCAAGACAAGCAGGAAGAGCAATATAGTTGCTAAGAGTAAATAAGCACTAGTTCAAGACACCAAGCAACAGAGGGGGTCGATATGTCGGCTCCCTCCCTAACGGTCGGTTACCAGTAGTGTAGCGGGTATGTACTTTTAAATCTGGCGAAGACATCAGTGATGTCTAGTTCCCTGCAACCCAGCAGGTGGCGCTGTCACTTTGGGCCGGGGTTGAACCATCACTGTAGTGCCGTACCCTTTGTGACCTCTCGCTGCAGTTGTACGGCAGGGCGAGGACCCGCTGTGCTTGCTGGGAGAGGGGGCGGACATCTTCGCCACGAGGTTCGAGTCCCAGGCACCTTCAGCCTGAGGGCTGCTGTTCGCGGTCGGTGTCCAGGCGGCCTAGGCCTGGACACTTGGAGTTCGTGTTCCATCCCAGACACCTTCAGTCTGGGGTGAGGTACTCAGCCGGAGGCCTGGGGCCCAGTACCTTCCGAGGGAGGGATTGTCCTAGGGGGCCCCGGGAGTTGGGCACCCGAATCCAGAGGCGTAAGGGACCGGAGGAGTGATTCATCCGAAGATCTGGTGCAGCATATTGCCAGTGCCGGGTGAACCTCTGGAGACCGCCCGGAGGGATATCTTTCCCGAACAGGGGCCAAGTTCGTAGAGGAAGGTGGTTCATGTTCTATGACCGGTGGCAGCGGTCCAACTATTCAACTGAGGTCAGTGGCAGGGACCTGCTATTAGGCCTGTGGCAGGGGCCTCAACAGTTCATCCGGTCGGTGGCAGCGACCAAAACTCACGGTCGGTGGCAGAGACCGTGCGCCAGGCCTATTTGCTAGCAAAGGAATAGGAGAGTTCATTTCTGCCTGGGCCTACTCGTATCCACACCCCTGTCTGTCTGTTACTGAAGGTTCAACTGATTGTGTTCACCCTGAAAGTAGAGAAATAAAGGAGTGTTGGACTTTTGATTGGTGTGGGGCTCTATTATTGGCAGACACATCTCCACAGAACAACTAAGGCTTCGTATGCAGTGAACAGACCCGGAGGTAATTCAAGTGACTTTGCTCAACCCTCATACACATACAAGGGGAGAGCTTGGCATAGTGTTCCTGCACTCTCGTCTCCCAGGTACCCCTAGACACAAGCCACTCAAACGAGAAAACCGAGAGGGAGAGTGAGGCTCCGCTACAGTAGCAGACGTAACCAAACCCACGTTATGGAGATCTATGGCCTAGCCACAGGGTACAAAAAGGAAGGAGTTAACGAGTGCACTTATAAGGTCCGCACTATGTGCACGGTGGGACCCCATTCTAGTACTGGGAGTGAGGTAACAGAGGTACACTGGACTGGTGGAGAGGGCATGGGTTCAACAGGGTCCCTCCTAATGCAACCTACATCAAGATACAGTGTGTATAGTGACACGGGACAGCACTTTTCAGAGGAACTCTGTACTTTATTACTGCACACAGTGAAGGCTTATCTCTAAATTGGGGAACTGCCTTAATATTAGATTCTTTACTGTAGTCTCCCCCTGGTCCCGGGCATTGATAAACGTGCTCCATGCCAAAGGTACACCCAGGTGCAGAGCGAGTAGGCCCCGCCCACCTGCTGGTAATCTGTACATATGTTTTTATTGGTAACATGTTAAAAGCAGGCTGAGGGAGTGAAACCAGAACTCCTGTGCTGCATGCTTGGTCAGATCATTGACTCTGCAAACCCAGAAGCTAGATGGTGAGCATGACTGCTAGGCTGTTTTCAGAAGACGAGGTGAGATTTGGCCTTTATTTATCTCAAATTGGGATTCATAGTTTCATAGTAAGTGAGGTTGAAAAAAGACACAAGTCCATCAAGTCCAACCTATGTGTGTGATTATATGTCAGTATTACCTTGTATATCCCTGTATGTTGTGGTCGTTCAGGTGCTTATCTAATAGTTTCTTGAAACCATCGATGCCCCCTGCTGAGACCACCGCCTGTGGAAGGGAATTCCACATCCTTGCCGCTCTTACAGTAAAGAACCCTCTATGTAGTTTAAGGTTGAACCTCTTTTCTTCTAATTTTAATTGGTGGCCATGTGTCTTGTTAAACTCCATTCTGCAAAAAAGTTTTATCCCTATTGTGGAGTCACCAGTACGGTATTTGTAAATTGAAATCATATCCCCACTCAAGCGTCTCCTCTCCAGAGAGAGTAAGTTCAGTGCTCGCAACCTTTCCTCGTAACCAATATCCTCCAGACCCTTTATTAGCTTTGTTGCCCTTCTTTGTACTCGCTCCATTTCCAGTACATCCTTCCTAAGGACTGGTGCCCAGAACTGGACAGCTTACTCCAGGTGCGGCCGGACCAGAGTCTTGTAGAGCTAGAGAATTATCGTTTTATCTCCTTTTTAATGCATGCCAATATACTGTTTCTTTTGTTAGCAGCAGCTTGGCTATGCATGCCATTGCTGAGCCTATCATCTACTATTACTATTATTCATTTCATTATTACCAAACATGTCCATGAGGCAGGCAGAAAGCGCAGACCTCTCTTGGATCTGGGTGGTAGCCATCATTCACAAGGCTAACCATGCACCATACCCCATCCATACAGGTTCTAGAATGGTGGGGAGCCTGTAGAGCAAGGCTAAAAATGACAAGGTTGCTTTTTGTCAGCTTGGCTTTTCCCACGCAGCCTTTGTTCTGGGTCCTTGAAATTCACGTCTGTTCAGAAAAGTCACGACGTGAAATAAGTGGCAGGCGCAGCTGTAGGATTTTCTTTTCTAATTGACTGAAAGCTCCGAATGCCGAGCAGAAATGATCATCTAGGTGGGAGTAGGCTCTGCAGACTTGCGCTGCTGGTTCCTCGTCACAAAGGAGCGTTCTTTATTCCATCATCCTGCCAAGTCATTTGTAGGCTTTTGAGTCTCATTACGGCAGCTAATGAGTGCACATGCAGGGGAGCAAATGCGGATTGAAAAGAATTCATCAAGAATTCATCAAATAAAAAAACAAAAAGCACTTCTCAATGAAAAAAATGCAGATCAGTGAATAAAGTCTCCTTCGTGTTGAACTATGATAATGGCATCTGAAACGGAAAATATGACAAAAAAATACGTAATCAGAGTTTAACTTTAGTTAAAAACGTGTCAAGAAAAATCAATGAATCATTAAGCAGCTAAAGTTATGTGCAGATCTCAGACATTCCTGTAAAGTTTGAATTTGACTCTCTTAAACTGCAAGACTTTTCCAAGCTTCCCTTATGGTCATTGAGACTGTCTATCACAAAAAAAAGACCAACAGAAAGGCTCAATTCAGGAGGCGAAGAAGGAAGACATATCCAAACTTAGCTTTTATGAGAGTTGAGATTCTGGTGACCCTCGTAACAACCAGGAATTCCCTCAGTTCGGACAGATTTTCTGTAACTTCCTGTTTTGGCTATGGGACAGGAAGTGAGGGGAAATCTCCCCACAGTTACACAGATGGCGAAAAAAAAAATATGACAGGGCTTATAACCCTTCTGTATTGTATCCAAAAGGAAAAAAAATGTTTTGCCTTTAGTTCTACTTTAAAACCCTAAAATGGGCTATGATTCCTTTTATAGTAATAGCAGTTTGGGCCTTAAACTGAGCCAAAAATTGCAATCTGTCACATTCAGCCCCCTTCATTGCTGAAACCAGCAGTGACCAACCTTTGTGATTTAATAACCCATTTCAGAATGTGGATTGTGGGGTTTAGCTTGTTGCATTGAATGAGCCTTTGGTGGTTGGGACTCAGTGGGATGGCAGAGTATGAATGATAATGAAACTGCAGAGTGGAACAATTTCTGGCTCCACATTGATTCTCTTCTTGGAGCTGAATGGTGAAATGAGCCTGGATTACTCCTATTGCACAGCTCAAAGCAACTACTTAGTTACCCGGAGAGAGAGAAGGAAACAGCGTGCTTCCCTTTATGAGATCAAATTTACATTCCTGGGTAGTCTTTTGTGTATGCAAATGAATTGTCTTTGGGGACTACTTTATATAGATCTGTGATTTCCCCCAACAAACCGAGACAGAGAAGTATAGAATCTGCCCTATTTTAAGCCCTGTACACACGATCGGTTTAACCAATAAAAACCGTCCGATGGATTGTTTTCATCAGACAAACCGATCGTGTATGGGACCCATCGGTCTTTTTTCCATCGGTTTTAAAAAATAGAACATGTTTTAAATTTTTCCGATGGATAAAAAACCGATCGAAAACTCCAATCGTCTATGGGCAAGTCCATCGGATAAAAAACCCACGCATGCTCAGAATCAAGTCGACGCATACTCAGAAGCATTGAACTTCATTTTTCTCGGCTCATCGGAGTGTTTTACGTCACCGCGTTTGGAACGGTCGGTTTTTTGACTGATGGTGTGTATGCAAGACTGATGGAAGACAGCTTCATCGGATTTCCGATGGACAAAACCATCGGATTAGAATCCATAGGATATCCGATCGTGTGTACGAGGCTTTAGAGTTTGAGCTTTGGATTATGCAGGTATTCAGATATGCAATATTAAAGTACAGATTTACATTAAAGCTAATGCGTTTTTTTTTAATTTTGGATGGAGTAGGAAAATGTTAATCTCCCTGTCACGTTTTTTTGCTGTCTGTATCACAGTGAGGATATTCGTCATTTCCATTAGTCCTGGTGACCTTTGTCCCCGGATAGAAAGTGGTGGGAAATCCAATATTATACAGTCAACCCCAGAACAGGAGGGGAGAAAAATCACCAATGGGGGCATCTGTTCTGGTGACAGCGGTCTAAGAGGGGATTCCCTCTAATTTTGAAGAGATTTTTTACTTCTATTTTGTCTCCGAGACAAGAAGTGAAGGGGAATCCCCCCCCCCCCCCAAGGGACACACAACATACACTCAGGTCCATAAATATTGGGACATCGACACAATTCTAATCTTTTTGGCTCTATACACCACCACAATGGATTTGAAATGAAATGAACAAGATGTGCTTTAACTGCAGACTTTCAGCTTTAATTTGAGGGTATTTACATCCAAATCAGGTGAACGGTGTAGGAATTACAACAGTTTGTATATGTGCCTCCCACTTTTTAAGGGACCAAAAGTAATGGGACAATTGGCTGCTCAGCTGTTCCATGGCCAGGTGTGTGTTATTCCCTCATTATCCCATTTACAAGGAGCAGATAAAAGGTCCAGAGTTAATTTCATGTGTGCTATTTGCATTTGGAATCTGTTGCTGTCAACTCTCAATATGAGATCCAAAGAGCTGTCACTATCAGTGAAGCAGGCCATCATTAGGCTGAAAAACAAAACAAACCCATCAGAGAGATAGAAAAAACATTAGGTGTGGCCAAATCAACTGTTTGGAACATCCTTAAAAAGAAAGAACGCACCGGTGAGCTCAGCAACACCAAAAGACCCGGAAGACCACGGAAAACAACTGTGGTGGATGACCGAAGAATTATTTCCCTGGTGAAGAAAACACCCTTCACAACAGTTGGCCAGATCAAGAACACTCTCCAGGAGGTAGGTGTATGTGTGTCAAAGTCAACAATCAAGAGAAGACTTCACCAGAGTGAATACAGAGGGTTCACCCCAAGATGTAAACCATTGGTGAGCCTCAAAAACAAGAAGGCCAGATTAGAGTTTGCCAAACAACATCTAAAAAAGCCTTCACAGTTGTGGAACAACATCCTATGGACAGATGAGACCAAGATCAACTTGTACCAGAGTGATGGGAAGGGAAGAGTATGGAGAAGGAAAGGAACTGCTCATGATCCAAAGCATAACTCCTCATCAGTGAAGCATGGTGGTGGTAGTGTCATGGCGTGGGCATGTATGGCTGCCAATGGAACTGGTTCTCTTGTATTTATTGATGATGTGACTGCTGACAAAAGCAACAGGATTAATTCTGAAGTGTTTCGGGCAATATTATCTGCTCATATTCAGCCAAATGCTTCAGAACTCATTGGACGGCGCTTCACAGTGCAGATGGACAATGACCCGAAGCATACTGCGAAAGTAACCAAAGAGTTTAAGGGAAAGAAGTGGAATGTTATGCAATAGCCAAGTCAATCACCTGACCTGAATCTGATTGAGCATGCATTTCACTTGCTGAAGACAAAACTGAAGGGAAAATGCCCCAAGAACAAGCAGGAACTGAAGACAGTTGCAGTAGAGGCCTGGCAGAGCATCACCAGGGATGAAACCCAGTGTCTGGTGAGGTCTATGCATTCCAGACTATAGGCTGTAATTGACTGCAAAGGATTTGCAACCAAGTATTAAAAAGTGAAAGTTTGATTTATGATTGTTAATCTGTCCCATTACTTTTGGTCCCTTAAAAAGTGGGAGGCACAAATACAAACTTGTAATTCCTACACCGTTAACCTGATTTGGATGTAAATACCCTCAAATTAAAGATGGAAGTCTGCAGTTAAAGCACATCTTGTTTGTTTCATTTCAAATCCATTGTGGTGGTGTATAGAGCCAAAAAGATTATAATTGTGTCGATGTCCCAATATTTATGGACCTGACTGTAAATAAATAAATCTGATGGAGGTATTCACCATTAACGTGGTTGTAAACCCTTTTTTGTGACTTTTACCTATAGGTAAGCCTAGAATAATGCCCCGTACAAACAATCGGAAAAACCGACAAGTGTTTTTTTTTTCCGACAGAATGTTGGCTCAAACTTGTGTTGCATACACACGGTCACACAAACCTTGTCGGAAATTCAGACCGTCAAGAACGCGGTGACGTACAAGACGTTCGACGAGCCGAGATCAATGAAGTTCAATAGGCAGTTCGGCTCTACTGCTTGATTCTGAGCATGCGTGTTTTTTTGCGTGACGGAATTGCATACAGATGATCGAAAAATTCAGACAAGAACTTTTTCCGTCGGAAAAATAGAGAACCTGCTCTCAATCTTTTGTTGGCGGAAATTCCAACAGCAAAAGTCCGATGGAGCATACACACGGTCGGAATTTCCGACCAAAAGCTCACATCGGACTTTTCTTGTCGGAATTTCTGATCGTGTGTACGCGGCATTAGGCTTACCTATAGGTAGTGGAAATATCTCTTAAACGTGCACCGATAATGTTAACGGCGCATGCGCTGGGACGAAACGAAACTCTGTGCCGTTTCTTCCCTAGCGTGTGCCGTTACAGGCGGCTCCTGTGCGCATGCGCGGGAGTGGCATCACGGAGTCCGCGGCCAGGCAGGAAGAGGGGCAAAAAGATGGACGCAGCCTGCACAGGGGACAGCGCTGGATTCTTTTGCAGGTAAATGTCACATAGTGAGCTAATATGCGATGCATACTAGCCCATTATGCTTTTAATTTGCAGGCTTTGCAGGGAGCAAAAGAGGAAGTAAAACCCATCAGGGTTTACTTCCTCTTTAACTGCTCGATCCAAAGTGTATATTTCCTTTCTCTTTTTTTTTGGACTGAAGCATTTATTTGTAAAACATAACTAGCTGAATGTGTAAAGCTAGATTTTAAAAAATTGGGCCCAATTTGGAAATTTTCACTTAGGGGTGTACTCACTTTTGTTGCCAGCGGTTTAGACAATAATGGCTGTGTGTTGAATTATTTTGAGGGGACAGCAAATTTACACTGTTATACAAGCTGTACACTCACTGCTTTACATTGTATCAAAGTGTAATTTTTTCAGTGTTGTCACATGAAAAGATATACGGTAATAAAATATTTACAAAAATGTGAGGCGTGTACTCACTTTTGTGAGATACTATGTATGTGTGTATATGTGTATATGTGTGTGTGTATATATATGTAGCGGGGTCTTCAGATTTAGTGGGATACACCTGGGGGTAGTGTGACCCAGGTGTGTAATTATGTCAGGGTTTAGACCCCTTTTTGTTATTCGTGGAGGATTGGGGGATGTAATATTCTCCTTTGCCTGTGGGTGGCGGAGTACCTACAGGCTTCAGGTAGAATCGCCACCACAGTGCTACCCTTCTTTGTCCCTTCCTGGAGATGGTACGGCTGGGGCGGGGAACCTGCCGTGGTGTTGATGGGAGGAGATAAAAGGGGGAGACGCCCTCGCCATGAGGTCTTCGGGGGATCATCTCTTCACGCACCCAGGCACCTTCGGCCTGGGTGCGGGCGGTTCAAGGTTCCGGCCTAGGCGCCCTAGGCCTGGCCGGAATGAAGCTGGGATTCCATCCCAGGCACCTTCAGCCTGGGATGAGGTACTATTGAGGAGGCCTGGGACCCAGTGACTCTGACTGGGTCCCGCAAGGGTGAAGTGAGTCCAGGGCGCCCCTTGCGAGGGGACCCGCATCTGAGGTGAGGAGGCTGGGGAGGTCGCCCGTCCGAAGATTCCGGTGCAGCGTCAACCCGGTGACGGATGGGCCTCCGGTAACTCTCTTGGAGGACATCTTCCCCTGATAGGGGCTGCAACGCAGCGGAGGTATTCGAATTAAGACTCCTGCAACCCTTGGTCATAGCACAGGGGGTGTAGGGACCCAGATCAGTATAGTGCCTCGACCTGCTCATCCCACCGTATCCTGTCATCGCATTGCCTGTATGTGGAGATACAAAATAAAACCAACAGTTGGACTGTGATCGGTGTATGGACTCTGTTAATGGGAGCAAAGGGTGGTTTCTGCACAACAGACTCGGTACATGCCCAAGACACACCGGCCCGAGGAAACATCAGATATTGGCCTTCACCTCACCCACAGTTATGGGGAGGACATGGGCCGTAGCGCACCTCACTCTGTCGCGTGACATACCCCTAGCTAAAGAGGACGGGGTGAGGAGGCCGCTACACGTGGGGGCTCGTCCGGGATTTCTTGTGTGTCTTAACGATGGAACTGAGAACGTCTGTGTTTGAACTTTGCTGCCCGGAGGAGTTGCGAGAGGTCCAGCCGTGTGAAGTAATACATGTGGGGACTGTTAATGCACTGCGCCACGAGGCACCCTGTGACTGCGCAATTTGTGGGCGGAGGCTGGCGGAAGCCCGCGAAAACGTGCAAGTCGTGGGAGGAGTCTGGCCACGTGTGGAAATACACGTGGAGACTCCGGCGCGTGGTCAGCGCGTGATGGAGCAGCGAGTGGTCGGAATGAATTCAAGCTCTCCGTGGATGCCGGTATCTTACCCTATGAAGATGACTGCATTTGCTGCTCCCCTGACAGACACGGGGATAAGGCTCAGGCCCCGAGGACAGTTGGCTCTGTATTCATGCAGAGACACAGAGGCTCTCGGTGTGATCTGTCCCGGATGCTTGGGACTGGTGGTCCAACTAAAGCCGTTCGGGCGATGTGAAGCGTGCAAAGAGTTTCTTTTTGAGGTCGAATCATCCACAGTAAGGCCCCGGGCCCTTCGCCTCAACTGCATCACAGGAACCGCCACTCCGGAGGGAGAGATCCAGGCCTTTGCGGAGGTCCCCGTACGCGCTGACCGGGGCGACGTGACTGCCCATCCAGAGACGGAAAGAGAGAAATCCGAGGACACTGCTTCGGTCACCACAGATTCCCTGCTGCCACCTCCGAAGAGGAAAGTCGGCCTGGTACAGGCATCCTATGGTCGTGGTCGAGCTTCACCCCGCCGCTTGCCTGGCCTAGATGGCGCCGGTAGAGAAGAGAGTCCCGGACATCCCAGTTCTTCAGAAGGTCCAGGTGAGCTAGAGGCTGGGACTGTGGTGTTGGTTGGAGGTGTCGGGAGTCCACAGCCGGTGGAGCCCGCAAGGGAGGGTAGCCTTCCGTCTACTAGAGACTACCTTCCCGCCGAGATGTATGACACCTCCGACCTAGAGTCGTTGTCAGACTGTGGTGATGACGGAGAAATAGACGAACTGTTTCACCGGAAGGGCTGGGACAGACGCCCACTACCTGTGCTGTGTAAACCGCAGGATTCCCCCATGTCCATAGAAAACAGTACGCTCCGGGCGCAGGCCCCGGAGTTCCCGAGGAAATCTAGTCCTCCGACCGAACTTCCACTTTCAACCACATCACCCGCTCCGATAGTGGGGACGCAGCGTGCTTCGTTGCGGGCACCAAAGGCAAAGCAACTGGAGATGGTGAAGGTACCTCGGCACCCGGAGGCCATCGTACAGCCAGGAGAAGGCGAGCGAGATGTGATGCCACCTCTAGCCAGATTGCAGAGACTTTTCTCCCAAAGAGTCGCCCGTGAATATGGGTGGGAGTACCCCTACTTGCCTCGGGATTTATTGTATGATGTCGAAGTTTTGCGACAAAGGTGGTACGACGAGTTTGTATGGGAAAAGCTCAAAGTGCCTCATGCCCGGCGATACCTGTCGTGTTCGCCGCCTGTATCTAAAAGGTTTAGAGACTGCAGAGCTGATTGGAGACTGGGGCGCCATATTCATGCCGATAAGGTGCTCATCTGCAGGAAAGGAGAGGATGTTGAATATTCGGTGGAAGTGTTTGACAAGCACCTGAAGCCCCTGTTTTTGCCGGATCCAAGGTTTTACTTGTAGGAGAAGTGAGCTCCTATTTTGTTTGCTGTTGAACTTTCTGGAAGGAACATTCCCAGACGCTCAGAACTGCGCCCTACTTTTGTTTTGATTTGGGCTTGTCTTTCACTCACTGGAGACTTGGGAGCTGTTGTTTTTCTCCCTCTTCTTCATGTGCCAAAGGCAGAGACTCTGGGGGTAAAAGTTAGCGTAGAAAAGCAGGAAGAAGGAAGATCTCGGCAAGTGTCATGACCGCGGCGCTGTCAACAGGTGGCAGTGTTGTGCAACGATTGTTTGAAAATTTTACACATGCATCACTTTGCTTATTGGAGTGAGTGGGTCTCTCGGCTGACAGACCTATTCATTCCAAGTTAACACAGATTGTTAGGATGTTGTTTTTGTTTCCCTTCTGCAGGAGATTCATCGGTCAAGACTACTGAGTATGGGGTGGTTCTTAGACAGTGATGGGAGGGATTGTACATGTGTACAGAATAGATGTTTTATGCAAAAGTTTATCGTTTTATATTTTCCCTTTCCCTTTTGAGCAGGTCTTGGCACACTTAGTATTCACAAATTTGGGGACAGCCTCTGGGGCTTGCTCCATGTCACCACTCAATGGGAGACATGGGTGTGCACCTGACGCTGGGGACCAGCGTCAAACCACAGGGGGGGAGTGTGTAGCGGGGTCTTCAGTTTTAGTGGGATACACCTGGGGGTAGTGTGACCCAGGTGTGTAATTATGTCAGGGTTTAGACCCCTTTTTGTTATTCGTGGAGGATTGGGGGATGTAATATTCTCCTTTGCCTGTGGGTGGCGGAGTACCTACAGGCTTCAGGTAGAATCGCCATCACAGTGCTACCCTTCTTTGTCCCTTCCTGGAGATGGTACGGCTGGGGCGGGGAACCTGCCGTGGTGTTGATGGGAGGAGATAAAAGGGGGAGACGCCCTCGCCACGAGGTCTTCGGGGGATCATCTCTTCACGCACCCAGGCACCTTCGGCCTGGGTGCGGGCGGTTCAAGGTTCCGGCCTAGGCGCCCTAGGCCTGGCCGGAATGAAGCTGGGATTCCATCCCAGGCACCTTCAGCCTGGGATGAGGTACTATTGAGGAGGCCTGGGACCCAGTGACTCCGACTGGGTCCCGCAAGGGTGAAGTGAGTCCAGGGCGCCCCTTGCGAGGGGACCCGCATCTGAGGTGAGGAGGCTGGGGAGGTCGCCCGTCCGAAGATTCCGGTGCAGCGTCAACCCGGTGACGGATGGGCCTCCGGTAACTCTCTTGGAGGACATCTTCCCCTGATAGGGGCTGCAACGCAGCGGAGGTATTCGAATTAAGACTCCTGCAACCCTTGGTCATAGCACAGGGGGTGTAGGGACCCAGATCAGTATAGTGCCTCGACCTGCTCATCCCACCGTATCCTGTCATCGCATTGCCTGTATGTGGAGATACGAAATAAAACCAACAGTTGGACTGTGATCGGTGTATTAACTCTGTTAATGGGAGCAAAGGGTGGTTTCTGCACAACAGACTCGGTACATGCCCAAGACACACCGGCCTGAGGAAACATCAGATATTGGCCTTCACCTCACCCACAGTTATGGGGAGGACATGGGCCGTAGCGCACCTCACTCTGTCGGGTGACATACCCCTAGCTAAAGAGGACGGGGTGAGGAGGCCGCTATATATATATATATATATATATATACATACATATATACATTCCTTTAAGGCAGGGGTATCAAACTGGCAGCCCTCCAGCTGTTGTGAAACTACAAGTCTCATGAGGCATTGCAAGGCTGACAGTTACAAGCACGACTCCCACAAGCAGAGGCATGATGGGACTTGTAGTTTCACAACACCTGGAGGGCTGCCAGTTTGAGACCCCTGGCTTAAAGGGCTGTGTTGTTATGTTAGTGTAGCAGGTGTTCTTGGGTCAGTCAGCAGCAGGGAGCCCCTCAGCTCTAGCTTTAACCACCATAGATGTCCTTAGACATAATTTTTTATGCATCATAAGAAAAAGGTACTTTTTTTTAACTAAAATAATACAGTGCTTGTTGGCAATATACTCTTCAGGTTTATGTGAAGTGTGAGTTTTAATGGCAGCCTGACCTTAATATGTATGTATAAATGTTTCCAAATTAGCTTTTCATCCCATGAACATTATAAAAGACATAGGAACATCAGCTATATACTGTATACAGTGGGTATAAAAAAGAATCACCCCCCTTTAAACTAATTAAATTGTGTTGCTTTGCAGCCTGTGTGGACTCTGATGCAGGGGGGCTCTGTGCAGACTCTGATGCAGGGGGGCTCTGTGCAGACTCTGATGTAAGGGGGACCTCTGTGCAGACTCTGATGTAAGGGGGACCTCTGTGCAGACTCTGATGTAAGGGGGGGCTCTGTGCAGACTCTGATGCAGGGGGGCTCTGTGCAGACTCTGATGTAAGGGGGACCTCTGTGCAGACTCTGATGCTTACATAATAATGTACATAACATAATGTACCAAAAGATGCCAGTCAGGGGCTCTGGAGGGCCACATTGTCCTCCCCTCACCCTTGTGATCATGAAAAATCTTAGACTGTCTTCCTCGATCCATCACTTTTCCACGCTCTATGGGCCACTTGACTGGACTTGCCCCCAGGCCTAAGAGGCTGTCAGGGGAGGTGAGATGTCACTAGGACTTATCTCCGCTGAAGAGGAGGAGGGATAGGTCAGATGTCACTTGGACTGTCGGCAGGACCCCCCCCCCCCCCCCTTCCGCTTCTCAATCCGCGGCATTGAAGGAAAACGCCGAGACCTACAGCACAGTTGTTCTAGGCTGTTGGGAGTTATCCTCATGGTATATCTAGGTTCCATGGAAAGGTTTCTTATATAAATCTGAATGTAAATTCACCCATGTATTGATGTATGTTATTCATTTTTGTATTATGTGTTGTTTTTAAATATTTGTTAATAAATTCTTTATAAATTTTATCTTTAAAGTTTGAGGTGTAACTCCATAAAAGTCCCATTAGCTATTTTGATTTTTGTTTTGTAAAAATATTGTAAACAAGGATTTTTTTTTCTTATACATAATTATTTTCTTTTCTAGATATTTTGGCCTCCTCTGCGGAATTTGTTTATTCCAGTATTCCTGAACTGCTGGCTAGCAAAATGCGTTTTGGAGAATATGATTGTGAGTATTACAGACAAGACGTGATTATGTTAACAACACTTCCATTGTTACCCTTCCTTTTTTCAATACTTTAACTTATCCCTATTAAGCTGGCCATACATTACCACCGGGTTGAAGAGAAAAAAATGATCCGATTCCCCCATCCACACACCTGATGTAGATAGGGAATCACTACCACTGTGCTATTGTATTCTGACAGCAGGGAGACTTCCCAACTGTCAGAATACAAGCTGACGCCACCGATCATTCTGCAAAAGTATATGGCTCCATGCACACTGGACACTAAAATAATGTTATAAAAACACCAGTAGCTTTGCAGTGAGTCTTTCAACGTTTTTTAACGTTTTTGCAATAGCGTTTTTTTGCGGGTTTCTTTTTAAAAAAAAAATTTAATGGATCAAAAACGCTAAAAAACGCTGGTGAGCCACGTTTTTGCGCGTGTATTGACGTTCATCTGCGATTATTGGCGTTTGGTGTTTTTTTTAGGTAAAAAAAACGTCACTTCAAACGCGATTTTCAGGCGTTCAGAAAAAAGCCCATAAACTCCACTGCTCATTAAAGCTGAAAAACGTCCATGTGTGCATGGACACATAGGCTAACGTAGAGGGGAGTTTATGGGCTTTTAAAAAAAACGCCCAAACTTCAACAAACTGCAGTTTATCAGCTCCAGTGTGCATGGAGCCTATAAGTAGATTGACCAGCCTGCCCATACATGGATTGAAATTCGGCTCATCCCTGCTGAATCGGATAAAACCATATGCTATTGATATATGAGCTTTATCTATATCCATTTTTCTGTATTGAGTAGAGAAAGCTTAGAAATCATGTCTGTTTTTTATTACTGTCTGTGCCCCTGATGGGAAGAATCACCCCCTTTGTCCTGGTGATCATTTTCTTTGGGACAGAGAGGCAATCACTTGGTAAATATTTTCTTTCTCGTACATCACGGGACACAGAGCGACATAGTCATTACTAATGGGTTATATAGTTACCGTCAGGTGCTGGCACTGGCAACTTCCAAAACCGGAAGTACCCTCCCCTATATAAGCCCCTCCCATCCGGGAGCACCTCAGTTTTTTGCCAGTGTCTAAGGTGTTGGCCAAGAAGAAACATGTGTTTTTCACTGAGCTTGCGTACAGGTTTTTTTGGGCCTCAGTAAGCTATTCCGGATCCGACCAAAAAAGCTTCATAGCTAAACGGTCGGTACCCGGGCCTTGCAGAGAAGAGCAAGGTTCTGCCTGTAATGCTTCTCTTAGGAGAGCTGGACCCTGGGATCCAGAGCTCTGGTCATACCCACGACCAAGATGTTTTCTGTGCAGGGTGCTATACAGGTCCAGGGGAGTGGAATCCTTGGGAACCCGGTCCCTGAAGGTTTGATTACAATGCCTGCCGTGATAGGTGAAGTTTGGGCTTTTGTGGACCAAACAAAGTCCTGCGGCGGGGAACAGGTAAGTGGGGGCCCCCAGGAACTTGGTTCTATTGGGGGACCCCCAAGCCTAATTTGTCTTTCTGTCTGTTACCTAACGGTATTCCCGCTAATATCTGTGCATGCCTGTAACTACTAAAAAAAAATGTAATAATTTTTAATGGTGGTCAAGAAAAAAAAAAAAAAAAAAAAAAAGAATGTTTTTTTATATATGTTTAGTATATTAAACTGCGGTACCTGTGTTTGTCCACTAGAGGCCGCTGTGGAATGTTTTTCTTGTCATATGGACTAGTTTCTTCTCAGAGAGCAAAGTCCAGGCAGCTGGTGAGTTCTCCTACAGGAAACTGTTTCCTCTGCCATGTTGCAGTGTTCGTCTATCCCCCGGCCTGCGGCAAAGGGGGCCCTGGCTCCTGTCCCTGGTTTCCATGTTTGAAAATTAGCGCCGAGGCGCACGTGGCCGCGCGCGTGCGCGTGCACGCGCCTCTATATATAGAGGTGGCCGGGAAAAGGGGCGGGGCCTGGGGGATGACGCTCTGTGCGCGCCGCAGCGCTTCTGCGCATGTGCGGGCGTCCCAGCAGGTTTTTAAAAAAGCCACATTATTGCAGTAAGCTGGCTATGAAGTACAGAGACAGAGCTGGCAACATTTAAAGGCATACAGCAAGCGGTTGATACAGGCATCCCCTAGAAAGGCACATTAGTAGACACCAACTGTTTATTATAGCAGCATTTATGCTAGACTATTATCAGTAACTGGTGTATTTTCGGCTGGAATACCTCAGCTTTGTGGCTTAGGAATATGCCGTCTAAAAACTCCGGGACTAGAAATTCCAGGAGGAATAGGGGGTCTCCATCGGGCTCTGAGGATCTTGGGCATGCTTTGGCTGCACCAGTCTCCCCTGAAGAATCAGAGGTTAGTGACCGTAGGGCACCCCCAGGAGTACCTGGTACTGTGGCTGTCCCCAGTTCACCTGCTCCTGTGTATGTAACAGAGGAGGTTTTTTCCTCAGCTCTGGGAGGGCTGGAAGAGAGATTGTCAGCACTAATTGCTGCTTCCCTGTCACAGGAGAAAAGCGCTCGATCTCCGTCTCCTCCCTCAGAGTGCCTGTTAACAGAGCAACAGTCCCATACAGAGAACGACCTACCTGAGGGGGATCAGGATGAGGTTGATTCAGTTGTAGAGGAATCAACAGTGGAGGAGCCGTTCTCAGCATCACATGCTGAGAGGTTATGGGTGCAGTCCCTGACTAATATGGTCCGATCAGCATTTAAAATGCCACTTGCGGAGCCATCCTCCTCTTCTGTCTCCTCGTTGGGGTCGCTAAAAGCTCCCCAGACTGTTTGTTCTTTTCCGATCCATCCTTTACTGGAGGGGCTCATTTACCAGGATTGGGAGCATCCTGACAAAATATTTACTCCCCCCAAGAGATTTCCGGTGGTCTATCCTATGGAGGATAAGTTCGTCAGAAAATGAAAGGTCCCTACAGTGGACGCAGCCATCTCTTGTGTGAATAAATCACTGACATGTCCGGTGGAAAATGTCCAAATGTTCAAGGACCCAATAGATAAAAAATTGGAGTCCTTATTAAAATCTGCTTTTGCTACAGCAGGATTGGTGACACAACCAGCAGTGGCAGCTATAGGGGTCTGCCAAGCAGTGAAGGATCAGTTGAAACAGGTCTTAAGGGACGTGCCAGATCAGCAGGCTCTTGCTCTAGCTGATCTACCTAGAGCCTTATGCTTTGCGGTGAACGCTATAAAGGATTCAATCCATCAGGCCTCCCGCCTTACGCTGTCTGTAGTACATATGCGCAGGCTTCTATGGCTCAAAAACTGGTCTGCTGAAGCTCCCTGTAAAAAATTGCTGGTCAGCTTCCCATTTCATGGGGAGCGCTTATTCTGGGAAGACCTGGACAAGTATATCCAGAGAATTTCCAGCGGTAAAAGTACACTCTTGCCGGTCAAAAATAGAGTTAGAGGTCCCTCTTTTAAGAGGCCGGCTTCTCCAGTCCCTAGGACATCGGCTGTGAAACAGTTCCGACGGCCTCCCCGGTCAAATCCCGGAGGTAAAAATCAGGGACAGTTGCAGGGTAACAAGAAGCCCTGGAGCAGGAGAGGTACAAAACCTCCCCCAAAGTCAAATGCATGAAGGGTTGCCCCCACCCAATCGGGTGGGGGGAAGACTTCAGTTGTTCACAGAAACCTGGCGGGACACGATCCGAGACAGATGGGTGCTCTCCGCAGTAAATCTGGGATACAAATTGGAGTTAAAAAACTCCCCTCCTTCCCGCTTTATAAGGTCGAACGTGCCAAGGGATCCCCAGAAGAGAGGATCCCTCCTGTTGGCACTGGAACAATTATTGCTTCAAGCAGTAATTATAGAGGTCCCCCTGGAAGAATGGGGGTTCGGGTTTTACTCAAACCTCTTTACAGTTCCGAAGCCAAACGGGGACGTGAGGCCCATATTAAATCTAAAAGGGCTAAACAAATTCCTACATATCAGGACTTTCCGGATGGAGTCGATCCGATCGGTAGCCACTGCCCTACAAGGGGAGGAATGGTTAGCCTCGATCGACATCAAAGATGCGTATTTGCACATCCCCATCTTTCCAGCCCACCAAAAATTTCTACGCTTTGCGATAGAAGGGCGCCATTTTCAGTTCAGAGCCTTACCCTTCGGTCTGGCCACAGCACCAAGAGTGTTCACAAAAATTCTGGCCCCATTATGGCCAATCTAAGAACACGAGGTGTAACGATAATGGCATATCTAGACGACTTGTTGCTGATAGACCACTCAGTGGAAAAACTAGAAGTGGTTGTTCACGAGACAATCAAGTATCTGGAATATCACGGTTGGATTATCAACCGAGACAAGTCAGCCCTAAAACCAGTCAAAAGTCTGGAATACTTGGGGCTAAGGCTGGATTCAGACCAGAGAAAAATTTTCTTGCCTCGAGAAAAGGGGTCGTCTTTGAGAGATTTGATCCACTTAGTGGGTTCAAAAAGACAGCCATCCATACGCCTGTGCATGAGGCTGCTGGGAAAAATGGTGGCATCATTCGAAGCAGTACCCTACGGTCAATCCCATTCAAGGAAGTTGCAAAGGGCCATACTGTCAGCCTGGAACAAAAAAGTTCAGGCTCTGGACGTACCAATGTCCTTGTCCCCTTCCGTTCGCAGAAGCCTCCGTTGGTGGTTGGTTCCCCGGAATCTGGAAAAAGGGAAATCCTTCAGTCCGATTTCTTGGAAGGTGGTCACTACAGATGCCAGCCTTTTAGGCTGGGGAGCAGTACTGGAGCAATGGTCTCTCCAGGGCAGATGGTCGGATGCGGAAAAGGCCCTGCCCATCAATCTCTTAGAGATACGAGCAGCCCGGTATGCCCTAGTAGCATGGACATCCAAACTCCAAGGGTCCCCTGTCAGAGTTCAGTCAGACAATGCCACAGCAGTGGCATATATCAATCGTCAGGGGGGCACCAGGAGTCGTGCAGCCCAAAGGGAAGTAAATTACATCCTGAGATGGGCAGAAAGATATGTCCCAGCCATATCTGCGGTATTCATTCCAGGGGTGGAGAATTGGAAGGCGGACTTTCTAAGTCGCCAACAATTATGCCCAGGGGAATGGTCCCTTCATCCCGAGGTTTTCCGGACAATATGTCAGCGGTGGGGAACACCGGATATAGATCTGCTAGCATCCAGGTTCAACACGAAAGTGGACAGGTTTGTCTCTTGGACAAGGGATCCCCTAGCGTGCGGCTCGGATGCCCTAGTGTTCCCTTGGGATCAGTTCAAGCTGATATATGCATTCCCACCGCCACAATTGTTACCTCGATTACTCCGCAGAATCAGGGTAGAAAAGAAACCAGTGATTCTGGTGGCTCCAGCGTGGCCCCGAAGAGCATGGTACGCGGAGATTGTAAAAATGTCTGTGGGGAGTCCTTGGACCCTCCCACATCGTCCGGACCTGCTTTCGCAGGGACCGATATACCACCCTTCCTTACCAGCCCTAGGTTTGACGGCCTGGCTATTGAAGCCCACATTCTAAAAAGGAGAGGGCTCTCTAATGCTGTGGTGTCTACCATGATCAATGCCAGGAAACCGGTATCCAGGCAGATCTACTATAGAATCTGGAAGGCGTACATCGCCTGGTGTGAGGCCAGGAAATGGCATCCACGTAAATACGTAATAGGTAGAATTCTGGACTTCCTACAATGGGCTGTAGATAGGAAGCTTGCCTTGAGTACTATCAAAGGTCAGATTTCGGCCTTGTCAATATTTTTTCAAAGGCCCTTGGCTTCGCATTCACTAGTCAAAGCCTTTATACAAGGAGTGATGCGTATTAGTCCTCCGGTTAATATTCCCATATGTCCATGGGATCTAAACTTGGTTCTGTCGGTTCTACAGAAACAACCATTTGAACCATTACAGCATATTTCCTTAGTGCTTCTCACCAGGAAATTGATTTTTCTAGTAGCCATTTGTTCGGCTAAAAGAGTATCGGAATTAGCAGCTATGTCCTGTAAGGAGCCATATCTGGTTATCCATAAGGACAGAGTAGTGTTACGTCCTCATCCAGCCTTTCTTCCTAAGGTGGTATCGAGTTTTCATTTGAACCAAGATGTGGTTCTTCCTTCTTTTTTCCCCAAGCCTACTTCGGTAGAGGAAAAGTTATTGCATTCTTTGGATGTAGTAAGAGCAGTTAAAGCTTATCTAAAAGCCACTGCTCAGATTCGCAGAACGGATACTTTGTTTATTCTGCCGGAAGGCCCCAGAAAGGGTCAGGCAGCGTCAAAATCTACTTTAGCCAAGTGGATTCGACAGGTCATAATACAAGCCTATAGCTTGAGAAGTAGACCGCCTCCGTTCAAAGTTAGGGCGCACTCCACGAGAGCAGTTGGAACTTCATGGGCAGTGCATCACCAGGCCTCCCTGGCTCAAGTCTGTAAGGCCGCAACATGGTCTTTCGTACACACGTTTACTAGGTTCTACCAGGTGGACGTTAGAAGTCAGGAGGATGTCGCCTTTGGGCGCAGTGTGTTGCAGGCCGCAAAAGATCCTCATGTCTGATAGCGCTCAGCTTATATATAGTGTATCCCCCCCCTCATTTGGCATTGCTTTAGGACATCCCATTAGTAATGACTATGTCGCTCTGTGTCCCGTGATGTACGAGAAAGAAAATAGGATTTTTATAACAGCTTACCTGTAAAATCCTTTTCTTGGAGTACATCACGGGACACAGAGCTCCCGCCCCTCTTTGGGGACACTTATTGCTTTGCTACAAAACTGAGGTGCTCCCGGATGGGAGGGGCTTATATAGGGGAGGGTACTTCCGGTTTTGGAAGTTGCCAGTGCCAGCACCTGACGGTAACTATATAACCCATTAGTAATGACTATGTCGCTCTGTGTCCCGTGATGTACTCCAAGAAAAGGATTTTACAGGTAAGCTGTTATAAAAATCCTATTTTCCACTTCCACTGGGGACATGTGTTTTAGTGACAACTGTCAAAGAGGGGATTCCCCTTACTTCGGAGAAATGTTTAGTTCCTAACTTGTCTCCAAGACAAGAAAAAAGGAAAATCTCCCAAATGCAACACATACAGCGAAAATAAAACCAAGGCAAAGCTTTGGCTTTATATCTATAAGCTAATACATTTTTCGTGAAAGGGCGAACTTACCCTTTAATGTGTTACAACTTCGATCTAAACGGTCCACTTCAGTTTTCTATTTCCCATCCAAACAATGGCAGTAGATGACTCCTGATTGCACCACTCAGAATTGCTTACTGCTCTGATTATTTCCCAGGGTGGTAATGAGGTCTCAAGTGGAAAGAAACTTTTTCCCTCAGTCTAGAGAGCACTGATGATTTTCTGAAAAGCCAATCTATCAATATTCCAAAAAAAGCTTTTAAAGGTTTTATAAATGCCCTCCGAGAGATTTGGAAACTTAAAGTGGTTGTAAAGGCTGAAGGATTTTTACACATGCATGAAGGTAAAAAACCCTTGGTGTGCTGCTCCCTTCACACCCCCCCTCATACTCACCCGAGCCCCCTCTCAATCCAGCAATATGTGTATGAGAGCCTTGGCTATCCCAGGACTCCCTCTCCTCATTGGCTAAGACAGCATCGGGAGCCATTGGCTCAATTACAGTCAGTGAACCAATGAAGAGAGAGCCGGGGGGGGTTGAGCTGTGGCTCTATGTGTTTTATGGAAGCATAGAAGCGGGTTCAGGAGAGAGCATGCACCAGTGCCCCCATAGCAAGCAGTTTGCTATTTCGGGGCACTCGTCAAAGGGGAGAGGCGAGGGGCGCCAGTGGGGAACCCAAGAATAAGAGCGTCGGGGCTGCTCTGTGCGAAATCACTGCACAGAGCAGGTAAGTATGACATGTTTGTTCTTTTTTTTTTTAAAGCTGAACCTTTAATACCACTTTAAAGCTGAACTCCAGTCTTCCATTCCGCATTAGAAGCTGCAGTGATTTAGATGGAGCCTGCTTATATTCCTAGCTGGAGGACATCTAGCATCAGCCAGCCTTTAACTTCACAATCTTACTGTCCTTGTTCTGCCCCTCTTCATTTATTGGATTTCAGTTCCTTTAATCATGGAGGTTTAGCATCACATGTGGGTGTTACCTAGAATGGCCTGCATGCAAATACAGTCTGCCTTGGAATGCCCATTCCTCCTGGCCAGGGGTCTCTGAACTTTCTATACAGATGGCCAGCTTACTGTCCTTCAGAGTTTAGGGGGGCCGGACTGTGGCCAGTGAGAGTAGAAAATGCCCCAGCATCAGATGCCATATCATTGGTTTTAGTGGGAACATTAGTGCTCCATTGTTGGTATCAGTGGAAGAATTTGTGCCATATTGTTGGTATGAGTGGGAGAAATAGTGCCATATTGTCAGTATCAGTGGGAGGAATAGTGCCCCATCATTGGTGTCTGTAGGAGGAATTGTGTCCCTTCATTGGTGTCTGTGGGAGGAATGGTGCCCCATTATTTGTCAGTTGTGGAGGGAATAGTGCCCCAAGGGCCGGATAGAGGCAAGCAAAGGGCCATATCCGGCCCCAGGGCCGCAGTTTGGAGACCATTGCTCTGGGCGGACATCTGCCATCAGGGCATTTTGATATGTACATAATTTCTCCCAAGAACCAGCCTGCTGTTTTTTTATCAAGGCTGAGGGTCTTGAGAAAAGTACTGAGCCAAGGTGCTAAGATGTTTTCAAGAAGCGATGTACAGCACCCTGCAGGTCCATCCAACCAGCCATAATCTGCCGGAATTGCATAGTGAAGCACATGAAAACATGAAGGGTTTTTTAAGCATGATACTGAGGTGATGAGGAAGGAACCCGGAAAGACAAAAAAAAGGAGATTAAACTGCAGCTTTAAGCATTTGTAAGGTTACTTCTTATATTCCTTGCTTAGGTAGATGTTGGCTGCCTGTTTTTCTGCCTTTCATTAGGGGACACAGGGTTCATTTTGATACAAGAGGCTTTTACCGCTGCCTATAGTATATCTGAAACTAGCAAACAAAGCTATTAGTCAGCCAGATATAATCAGTCCCACTCCCATCAAGCTCCAATTTTTGTGTTTGTGTCCATAAAGAGTGGACGTCATCTTTCCCTGACAGAAGCAAATCCTTTCTAAAAGACGATATTTACTTCTGTCATCCCTTTGTTCTGCAAATTAAGATTCTTCATTTACTAAGGAACTAGAGAGCTAATTTTGCAGTTTTCTGGATCAAATGATCTGGCCCTGGAGGCCTTATCCAGATACTGCCATGTCGAAGATGCAGGGCTAGCCTGTAATGTGACCCTAGGGCAGTGTTTCTTAACTCCAGTCCTCAAGGCGCCCCAACCGGTCATGTTTTCAGGTTTTCCATTATTTTGCACAGGTGATTTGATCAGTTTCACTGCCTTAGTAATTACCACAGCTGTTTCATCTGAGGGAAATCCTGAAAACATGACCTGTTGGGGCGCCTTGAGGACTGGAGTTGAGAAACACTGCCCTAGGGCACTGGGCTTTAGTGTGGCCATCCTCCATGGCAGCGCTGCAGTACACCTGCTGGTTGAAACCTTGTCACTGAAGACTTCTTAGGAAGCATGCTTCCCTTGTTGGGTGTAGACTGTCTGGATGGGACATGTTCTTCTGGAACCCACCTTGCACACTTTAGCTTGTCTGCATTGTGGGGGCTGCAGGATTTTTTCATTACCACTGCTGTGGTAAGTTACGGACCTTGCCATTTTAGGAAGCTTTGTGTGTGCTTGGTACTATTGCTCTAGATATGTCCCTGCAAGGGTTAACATCAGAGCTCTGTCTGCAACACTTTAATGCTTGCAGGCAATGACAGGTACACAATCTATGCAGGAGCCTGATGCTGACAGCTTGGACAAATGTCCCCTGTTCGATTCCTTGCACTGTGTACCCCCATGTCCCCAAATTGTGACCTATTCCTCTGCATTCTACAGGAAGGAATTTTCTGTAACCATGTTAGATTTTAGGAACAAAATCACTTCCATGATAGCTGACTCCTAATGCAGGAAAATTGAGCGTACTTCTATACATTTTTGTAGCACTACCGGTCTAGGGGTGTTCTTTTCTTTCTCGTACATCACGGGACACAGAGCGACATAGTCATTACTAATGGGTTATATAGATACCGTCAGGTGCTGGCACTGGCAACTTCCAAAACCGGAAGTACCCTCCCCTATATAAGCCCCTCCCATCCGGGAGCACCTCAGTTTTTTGCCAGTGTCTAAGGTGTTGGCCAAGAAGAAACATGTGTTTTTCACTGAGCTTGCGTACAGGTTCTTTTGGGCCTCAGTAAGCTATTCCGGATCCGACCAAAAAAGCTTCATAGCTAAACGGTCGGTACCCGGGCCTTGCAGAGAAGAGCAAGGTTTTGCCTGTAATGCTTCTCTTAGGAGAGCTGGACCCTGGGATCCAGAGCTCTGGTCATACCCACGACCAAGATGTTTTCTGTGCAGGGTGCTATACAGGTCCAGGGGAGTGGAATCCTTGGGAACCCGGTCCCTGAAGGTTTGATTACAATGCCTGCCGTGATAGGTGAAGTTTGGGCTTTTGTGGACCAAACAAAGTCCTGCGGCGGGGAACAGGTAAGTGGGGGCCCCCAGGAACTTGGTTCTATTGGGGGACCCCCAAGCCTAATTTGTCTTTCTGTCTGTTACCTAATGGTATTCCCGCAAAATTCTGTGCATGCCTGTAACTACTAAAAAAATGTAATAATTTTTAATGGTGGTCAAGAAAAAAAATATTTTTTTATATATATTTAAGATATTAGACTGCGGTACCTGTGTTTGTCCACTAGAGGCCGCTGTGGAATGTTTTCTTGTCATGTGGACTAGTTTCTTCTCAGCAGAGCAAGTCCAGGCAGATGGTGAGTTCTCTTATGGGAAACTGCTTCCTCTGCCATGTTGCAATGCTCGTCCATCCCCCGGCCTGCGGCAAAGAGGGGCCCTGGCTCTTGTCCCTAGTCTCCATTTTTCAAAATTAGCGCGTGCGCGTGCACGCGCCTCTATATATAGAGGTGAGCCAGGAAAGGGGGCGGAGCCTGGGGGATGACGCTCTGTGTGCGCCGCAGCGCTTCTGCGCATGTGCGGGCGTCCCAGCATGTAAAAACCACAGTTTTGTGTGGTGAGCTTGAAGTACAGAGACAGAGCTGGCAACATTTAAAAAAAAAAAAAAGGGCATACAGCAAGCGGTTGATACAGGCATCCCCTAGAAAGGCACATTAGTAGACACCAACTGTGATATAGCAGCAATTGTGCTAGACTATTCTCAGTAAAAGTGGTGTATTACGGCTGGAATACCTCAGCTTTAGGCTTAGGAATATGCCGTCCAGAAGCTCCGGAACTGAATCTTCCAGGAAGCGAAGGGGGTCTCATCGGGCTCGGAGGATCTTGGGCATACTTCTGCTGCACCAGTCTCCCCTGAAGTTCAGAGGTAAGTGACCGTAGAGACCCCGCAGGGGTACTTGGTACTGTGGCTGTCCTCAGTTCACCTGCTCCTGTGTATGTAACAGAGGAGGTTTTTTTTCCTCAGCTCTGGGAGGATTAGAGAGAGATTGTCAACATTTATCGCTGCCTCCCTGTCAGGGAAAGCACGCCCGATCTCCGTCTCCTCCTTCAGAGTGCCTGTTAGCAGAGCAACAGTCCCATACAGGGATCGACCTGCCTGAAGGGGATCAGGATGAGGTTGATTCTGTTATAGAGGAATCAACAGTGGGGGAACCTTTTCTCAGCATCTCAAGCTGAAAGATTATGGGTTCAGTCTCTGACTAACATGGTCCGATCAGCATTTAAAAATGCACCTTGCGGAACCATCAACCACTACTGTATCCTCGTTGGGGTCGCTAGAAGCCCCCAGACTGTTTGTTCTTTTCCACTTCACCCTTTACTGAAAGGGCTCATTTACCAGGATTGGGAATGTCCTGAGAAAATATTTATTCCCCCAAGAGATTTCCGGTGGTCTATCCCATGGAGGATAAGTTCATCAAAAAATAAATAAAAAAAAATGGAAGGTCCCTACAGTGGACGCAGCCATCTCTTGTATGTATAGATCACTGACATGTCCAGTGGATAATGTCCAAATGTTCAAGAACCCAATAGATAAAAGATTGGAGTCCTTATGAAAATCTGCTTGGTGATACAACCAGCAGTAGCAGCTATTGGGGTCTGCTAAGCAGTGAAGGATCAGTTGAAACAGGTCTTGAGGGACTTGACAGATCAGCAGGCTTTGCCCTAGCTGATCTACCTAGAGCCTTAGGCTTTGCGGTTGACGCCATAAAGGATTCAGTCCATCAGGCCTCCCGCCTTACGCTGTCTATAGTACATATGCGTAGGCTCCTATGGCTCAAAAACTGGTCTGCTGAAGCTCCCTGTAAAGAATGGCTGGTTAGCGTCCCATTTCATGGTGAACGCTTATTCAGGGAAAACCTGGACAAATATATCCAGAAAATTTCCAGCGGTAAAAATACGCTCTTGCCGGTTAAAAACAGAGTTAGAGGTCCCTCTTTAAGAGGCCTGCTTCTCCAGTCCCTGGGGCATCGGCTGTGTAACAGTTCTGACGGCCTCCTCGGTCAAATCCCGGGGGTAAAAAACAGGGACAGTAGCAGGGTAATGAGAAACCCTGGGTCAGGGGAGGTACAAAACCTCCCCCAAAGTTAAATTCATTGAAGCCCCCACTCAGTCGGGTGGGGGGAGGACTCCAGTTGTTCGCAAGAGACCTGGCGGGACACGATCAAGACAGATAGGTGCTCTCCGCAGTAGGTTTGGGATACAGTTTGGAGTTAAAAGACTCTCCTTCTTCCCATTTTTGAGGTCAAACGTGCCAAGGGATCCCCGGAAGAGAGAGTCCCTCCTGTTGGCACTAGAACAACTATTGCTCCAAGGAGTAATTATGGAGGTTCCCCTGGAAGAATGAGGGTTCGGGTTTTACTCAAACCTCTTTACAGTCCCGAAGCAAACGCGGACGGAAGGCCCATATTAATTCTAAAAGGGCTATACAAATTCCTGTATATCAGGACTTTCCGATGGAGTCGATCCGATCGGTGGCCACTGCCCTACAAGGGGAGGATTGGTTAGCCGCAATCGACATCAAAGATGCTTATTTGCACATTCCCATCTTTCCAGTCCACCAAAAATTTCTACGCTTTGCAGTAGAAGGGCGCCATTTTCAGTTCAGAGCCTTACCCTTCGGTTTGGCCACAGCACCACGAGTGTTTACAAAAATTCTGGCCCTTTATTGGCCAATCTAAGAACACAAGGTGTAATGATAATGGCATATCTGGATGACTTGTTGCTGATAGACCACTCAGTGAAAAAACTAGACGTGGTCGTTCACAAGACAATCAAGTATCTGGAATCTCACGGTTGGATTATCAACCGAGACAAGTCAGCCCTAAAAACCAGTCAAAAGTCTGGAATACTGGGGGCTAAGGTTGGATTCAGGCCAGAGAAAAATATTCTTGCCTCGAGGAAAGGTGTTGTCTTTGAAAGATTTGATCCACTTAGTGGGTACAAAAAAGACAGCCGTCCATACGCCTGTATATGAGGCTGCTGGGAAAAATGGTGGCATCATTCGAAGCAGTACCCTACGGTCAATTCCATTCAAGGAATTTGCAAGGGGCCATACTGTCAGCCTGGAACAAAAAAGTTCAGGCCCTAGACTTACAATGTCCTTGTCCCCTTCCGTTCGCAAGAGCCTCCGTTGGTGGTTGGTTCCCCAGAATCTGGAAAAAAGGAAATCCTTCAGTCCGATTTCTTGGAAGGTGGTCACTACAGATGCCAGCCTTATAGGCTGGGGAGCAGTACTGGAGCAATAGTCTCTCCAGGGCAGATGGTCGGATGCAGAAAAGGCCCTGCCCATCAATCTCTTAGAGATACGAGCAGCCCGGTATGCCCTAGTAGCATGGACATCCAAACTCCAAGGGTCCCCTGTCAGAATTCAATCAGACAATGCCACAGCAGTGGCATATATCAATCATCAGGGGGGCACCAGGAGTCGTGCAGCCCAGAGGGAAGTAAATTACATCCTGAAATGGGCAGAAAAATATGTCCCAGCCATATCTGCGGTATTCATTCCAGGAGTGGAGAATTGGAAGGCGGACTTTCTAAGTCGCCAGCAATTAGGCCCAGAGGAAGGGTCCCTTCACCCTGAGGTTTTCTGGACAATATGTCAGCGGTGGGGAACATCGGATGTAGATCTTCTAGCATCCAGATTCAACGCAAAGGGGGACAGGTTTGTCTCTCGGACAAGGGATCCCCTAGCTTGCGGCTCGGATGCCCTAGTGTTCCCTTGGGATCAGTTCAAGCTGATATATGCATTCACACCGCCACAATGGTTACCTCGATTACTCCGCAGAATCAGGGTAGAAAAGAAACCAGTGATTCCGGTGGCTCCAGCGTGGCCCCGAAGAGCGTGGTACGCGGAGATTGTAAAATTTCAGTGGGGAGTCCTTGGACTCTCCCACGTCGTCCGGACCTGCTTTCGCAAGGACCGATATACCACCCTTCCTTACCAGCCCTAGGTTTGACGGCCTGGCTATTGAAGCCCACATTCTAAAAAAGAGAGGGCTCTCTAATGCTGTGGTATCTACCATGATCAATGCCAGGAAGCCGGTATCCAGGCAGATCTACTATAGAATCTGGAAGGCGTACATCGCGTGGTGTGAGGCCAAGAAATGGCATCCACATAAGTACGTAATAGGTAGGATTCTGGACTTCCTACAGTGGGCTGTAGATAGGAAGCTTGCCTTGAGTACTATCAAGGGTCAGATTTCGGCCTTGTCAATATTTTTTCAAAGGCCCCTGGCTTCGCATTCACTAGTCAAAGCCTTTATACAAGGAGTGATGCGTATTAGTCCTCCGGTTAATATTCCCATATGTCCATGGGATCTAAACTTGGTTCTGTCGGTTCTACAGAAACAACCATTTGAACCATTACAGCATATTTCCTTGGTGCTTCTCACCAGGAAATTGATTTTTCTAGTAGCCATTTGTTCGGCTAAAAGAGTATCGGAATTAGCAGCTATGTCCTGTAAGGAGCCATATCTGGTTATCCATAAGGACAGAGTAGTGTTACGTCCTCATCCAGCCTTTCTTCCTAAGGTGGTATCGAGTTTTCATTTGAACCAAGATGTGGTTCTTCCTTCTTTTTTCCCCAAACCTACTTCGGTAGAGGAAAAGTTATTGCATTCTTTGGATGTAGTAAGAGCAGTTAAAGCTTATCTAAAAGCCACTGCTCAGATTCGCAGAACGGATACTTTGTTTATTCTGCCGGAAGGCCCCAGAAAGGGTCAGGCAGCGTCAAAATCTACTTTAGCCAGGTGGATTCGACAGGTCATTATGCAAGCTTATGGCTTGAGAAGGAGACCGCCTCCGTTCAAAGTTAGAGCGCACTCCACGAGAGCAGTTGGAACTTCATGGGCAGTGCATCACCAGGCCTCCCTGGCTCAAATCTGTAAGGCCGCAACATGGTCTTCAGTTCACACGTTTACTAGGTTCTACCAGGTGGACGTTAGAAGTCAGGAGGATGTCGCCTTTGGGCGCAGTGTGTTGCAGGCCGCAAAAGATCCTCATGTCTGATAGCGCTCAGCTTATATATGGTGTATCCCCCCCCTCATTTGGCATTGCTTTAGGACATCCCATTAGTAATGACTATGTCGCTCTGTGTCCCGTGATGTACGAGAAAGAAAATAGGATTTTTATAACAGCTTACCTGTAAAATCCTTTTCTTGGAGTACATCACGGGACACAGAGCTCCCGCCCCTCTTTGGGGACACTTATTGCTTTGCTACAAAACTGAGGTGCTCCCGGATGGGAGGGGCTTATATAGGGGAGGGTACTTCCGGTTTTGGAAGTTGCCAGTGCCAGCACCTGACGGTATCTATATAACCCATTAGTAATGACTATGTCGCTCTGTGTCCCGTGATGTACTCCAAGAAAAGGATTTTACAGGTAAGCTGTTATAAAAATCCTATTTTTGGTGTTTTTCATTTTGGAGTAACTGGGATATGGTTGTGTAGCGGGGTGTTCCCCTTTAAGACAGAGAGACAAGAAGTTTCAGGTGAGAGGTGAGTCGGGAGGAAGTAAAGAGACATTACTGGAAGTGAAAGCAGAGGAGAGAAAGAGACTACATCTCCCAGTACATCTTGCAGCACCCAGGGTGCATTGCTCCAGAACAGAGACTGCTGGGGCAGACTTTATAAAGGGGAGGCGGAGTTTTGGTCGCTCTCTTTGGGACCCCCCTCTCCTAGCAAGAGGATGTCTGTGCTGAACTGCTGTGTGCACAAGGCCTGAAGCCCGGGCCGTGTGCTCCTTTCCAAAGAGCCCTCTGCCAGCCTAGCAGAGCCTTAGAGACATCTAATCCTCCTTGCTGCAGTACACCAGAAGGATTGAAGACTTGGATGTCGGTGGATTCCTGTTCCTAGACGAATCGATGGAGGAAACGGACTTGGACTTGTCCAGGTGGTGAGAGCTGTTTAAAGACAGATACTTTATCTTTACTATTCGTTGGGATTACAAAGTTGTTCTTCAAGTGCACCACCGAGAGATTGCTAGCGAATATTGTTTCACTGAACTTCCATTTAGATCAGTCAGGCCTGACTGCATAGGTAGACATTGCTGGGTGTTAGTCTACCCATGAGGGGAAGTAGCTGTAAAAGGGCAGCGCTAGAGTTGCATAGCAATACTTAATTATTCTGATTACTCTGTTTATCTTTATTACTGTTTATTGCAGGGATCTGCAACTTGTTATACTGTTTATTACTTGCCCATTAGCCTCAGTAAAATATCTCGGTAAAGTACATTTGGTGTCAGTTCCGCTTACTTTAATAGGAGTTTTAAAGTATATTCTGTGTATGTTTGTTATAGGACTGCGTCACCAACAGTTGCGGTCACGCGGTCCTATCCCTCTATCACCAGCTGTGCCACGGGAGGTTAGAGCCGATTGCCAGGGGTTGACAGCAGTGCACTACAGGGCCCAAATCAATATCAGCGGCTCTCTTAACTGGGGGTAGCGCTACACGTGGGGGCTCGAGTCCGGGATCCTTGTACGTTGCATGCTGCAATCAAGCCGGTCAGAAGTACCAGCATGGACCCGCTGGCAATGTCACAGTGGTGCGCAGCGATTGGCGCCGATCCAACCGCGGCGGTAGTCATTGTACTCCCGGGGGAAAGATGGAAGGAAGAGGAGATAAAACAGCTCGTATTGTTACTGTCTCCGAGCCACAAAGCATGGGTGATGGATTTTAGGCCAGATCCAGTGATCTCGTTTACATACGCACTGGTAGAATGGAAAAATGAAATCCCAGAGCATTTTAAAAGTCAGAGTATACAAGCCATAGATAATCAGATCTATCACTTGATACATACGCTGCCAGTGAAGGAAGAATGGTTTCAGACACCAAAGCCGTCACTCCCACAATTATCTCCACCACTATCCCCTAAAGCAGAAAAGCTTAAGGAACTATTAAGCCCGGGATCACCGCTGGCCGCTATAGGGCCTGAATTGTTGAATGCTCTAGGAGACCTTGTAATTAAGTGCCAGAAAAGCAGTACGGTGCATGTGGAGGCCGGTTACCGGAAGCTTAGCACCTTCTCAGGGAAGCTCCCCGTCCCTGCGGGGGAGGAAGATTTTGACACTTGGGTGGAACAGGCATTGCAGGCAGTAGAAGCATGGGAGGTGCCTGAGGCACAGAAGAGACAGCGAGTCTTAGAAAGTCTGAAAGGTGCCGCGGCAGAAGCGGTGAAGAGCTTCCGGTTTGGAAATGAAAACTGTACAGCTCAAGATTGCCTGGCCATGCTGCAGGAAGAGTTTGGTCAGCTGGAGAAGGTGTCAGAGATGATTTATCAAATGGAACACACTCTCCAGCAGCCGAATGAGAAACTGTCAGAATATGTTAGAAGGCTGAACAGGCAGTTATGCAAGATTGTACTGAAGAAGGGAATGCTGCCCAAAGATGCAGATGAAGCACGCATGAAGCAGATCATGAGGGGAGCGCGGCGCTCAGACCCGGTCTGGCTGCACCTGAAAACCTCAGGAGGAGGAATGTCACTAACCTACTCTGATCTAATAAAAATTATTAGGGACGAAGAGGCGCTGGAGGAAGATCAGCAGGTGGCCAAGGCGAATGTCACACCTGTACCAGTGTTGGTCCATTCGGTCAAGAGCCCGGAAAGAGATGCGGAGGTTGACACTCTGAAATCGCAAATGGCCCAAGTGTTGGAGATGCTGACCTCTTTGATGGAGAAAGATCAGAGAAGACGAGAGAAACCAAGCCCAAGAAAGGAGTTGTTCCCGAACACCTCAGCACCGGCCTCCCTACAGGACCGAGAAGAGGTGATTTGCTATAACTGCGGAGGGAGTGGCCACTTTGCTAACGTATGCTCCAGCCCAAAGAAGAAGAGAACAGATAATTGCAAGCCGGCGGGAAACTCCAAAGGGCCCCGGTGAAGGAGTCAACCGGGTGCCCATCATCTTCAGTGCGCTCTAAACTAAAAAAAAAGGCCAAGAATGGAGGAGACAAAACTCCTAGGAGGAGGTATAGTACACCCCCACCAAGATGTACCCCAGAGGGAGGGGGCAAGACCCCTCAGTGGAAGTACAGCACCCCAAAGAAGGAACATCCACCTAAAAGGAACAATAACATCCCTCAGCGGGTTTGTGCCCCCATTGAGAGGGAGAAAGTCAATGCATGCCAGGCTCAGGAAAAATTAAAGTCCAAAAGGAGCAGGGCAAGGGTCGGAAGCCAAAAAAAAAGAGGTGACCCCAGTCCGGCCATACCCAAAGGAACTGGTGGGCCCGTCTCCTACTGTGCCCATTCAAGTGGAAGGAGTCTATACTAAAGCTCTTTTGGACACCGGAGCACAGGTGACTTTACTATACCGGGACTTCTATGATAGGCACTTGAGTCATCTGCCTATCCAGAAGATAGAAGAGCTGGAGATATGGGGACTTGGAACCCAGAGTTTCCCTTATGATGGGTACCTGCCCATAAAGATGACTTTCGACCCATCCGTGGCTGGGAAGGCTGAAGTGTTTGACACCCTGGCAGTTGTGTGTCCCCGGCCGCCTGGAGCCAGCAAGATTTCCCTGATCATTGGGACAAACACGGATCTAGTCAGGAGACTCCTGACCCCTCTAGTGAAAGAGAGAAACCATTCAGCCACCAAAATCCATCCCATGCTAAAGACGGCCTACCAACGACTCGTCTTAGAGCAGAAGACCCCGGGAGAGGGGATAGGGAAGGTGTGGAGACTTGGCAGAGAAGGAGTAGTGCTACAGCCCGGAGAAGTAACCTGTCTTAGGGCCACTGTGAAGCTTTGGTGGGAACAACCTGGCCCCTTTGTCATGCTGGAATCAGACCCAAGGGAAGAGTCCTCAGGCCTGGAAGTGATACCAGAAGTGATTCCGTTCAAGGCCCTGAAGAAGGCCCATGGCAGAGTTCCGGTGAGTGTTAGGAACACTACGGGAGGACCCATGGAGATCCCTGCCAGAGTGTTGCTTGGTCAGGTGAGCCCTGCTGCCCCGGTCACTTGGTCCGAAGTCAAGGGGACGGGTGACGGAGGAGATGTTTGGGAGAAACTGTCCGTGGAAAACCCGAACCTACCCAGGGCTTGGAAAGAAAGAGCCAAGGCCCAGCTGACCAGGTGGGAGAAGATCTTTTCCGAAGATGAATTCGATGTGGGGTGTGCAAGAAGTGCCACCCATCTGATCCGCCTCCAAGAAGATAAGCCCTTCCGAGAGAGGGTCAGGCGGGTCCCCCTGGCAGATCTGGAGGATCTGAGGGAACAACTTGTAGAACTAAAGAAGACTGGTGTGATCCGGGAGTCTAGAAGTCCCTATGCCTCCCCAATCGTGGTGGTCAGAAAGAAGAATGGGTCGTTGAGGCTTTGTATCGATTACAGGACTCTCAACAGGAGAACCATCCCTGACCAATACACCACGCCAAGGATAGAAGATGCCCTACAAAGTTTGTCTGGAGCCAAATGGTTCAGTGTGATGGACCTCAAGAGTGGGTACTATCAAATCCCTATGCACCCAGAAGACAGGGAGAAGACAGCCTTCATAACCCCGGTGGGATTCTTCGAATTCAATAGGATGCCTCAGGGTCTGTCTGGAGCTCCTGCTACCTTTCAACGCCTTATGGAGAAGACTGTTGGAGACATGAATCTTATAGAAGTCCTTGTGTACTTGGACGATGTCATTGTCTTCGGGAGAACCTTGGAAGAACATGAAGCCAGGTTGGAGAAAGTATTGAGAAGACTCAGCGAAGAGGGACTTAAGCTTTCCCCCGAGAAGTGTCGGTTCTACCAGTCTTCTGTGAACTATCTGGGGCACATAGTGTCTGAAGAAGGGGTGGCCACAGATCCTGAGAAGTTGGAAGCAGTCACTTCCTGGCCACGACCCACCACAGTAACAGAGCTCAGATCCTTCCTGGGGTTCTGCTCCTATTATAGGAGGTTTGTGGAGGGGTTTGCTCGGATTGCCCGCCCGTTGAATGAATTGCTAAAGGCAGAAGGGGAAGAGGATGACTCAGGGCCCAGGAGGCCTGGTGAGTCAGTTCAAGATCAGTGGAACCCAAGGTGTGAAGAGGCCTTTCATGCTCTGAAGAGGAGCTTAACCACTGCCCCAGTCCTGGCCTACGCCGACCCTACCAGACCTTATGAATTACATGTGGATGCCAGCCATGAGGGTCTAGGTGGTGTACTCTACCAAGAACATGAAGGACAACTGCGACCAGTGGCCTATGTGAGCAGGAGCCTGACCCCCTCAGAAAAGAATTACCCCACTCATAAGCTGGAATTCCTGGCCCTCAAATGGGCGGTAGTAGACAAGCTAAAAGACTACTTGTATGGGGCAGAGTTTACTGTGAAGACAGACAACAACCCCCTGACCTACCTCTTCACCACCGCGAAACTAGATGCCACCGGACACAGGTGGTTGGCCGCATTGTCTGGATTCAACTTCAGTCTGAAGTACAGACCAGGAGCCGGAAATAGGGATGCAGATGCCCTGTCCCGGAGGTCTCATGCCACGACAAATGACTGGGAAGATTGGACCCAAGTGGCACCGGACGGGGTGCGGGCCCTTTGTCAAGGGGCTGAATTCCAAGCCAGAGGAGGCTCCAGAGCAGAAGAAATAGGGGTTACCATGGTAGGAGTCCCCAAACACTATTGTGGGGTAACTCAACTGGAGGAAGACAACCTACCGAGACTGTCCAAGAAGGAGTTGAGGTGTGACCAATTGGAAGACCCCATGGGGAGATTGGTCCTCGAAGCCCTGGAGAATCAGGATCCCAACAAACTCCTACATCACCCCTCAAAGGAGGCTCGCCTGTTGAGGAAGGAATTGGACAGGCTACAGGTACATCAGGGAGTGGTCTACCGAAGGGGCCCCTCTGATGACTCAGAAGATAAGTGGCAGTTATTTCTTCCAGAGAAGCACCGAGAGACTGTACTAATTGCCCTGCATGACCATCATGGTCACCTAGGGGCAGAAAGGACCTTCCAGCTTGTCAGAAATCGGTTCTATTGGCCCTGCATGAGGGCAGAAGTAGAGGAGTATTGCCATTCCTGTGCACGATGCATTCAGAGAAAGACCCTACCCCATCAAGCTGCCCCAATGGGCCACTTACAGAGTCAAGGCCCAATGGATCTGGTATGCATTGACTTTCTCTGCCTCAAACCCGACCTGAGTGGATTGGGGAATGTTCTGGTAATAACCGACCATTTCACCCGCTATGCTCAAGCTTTCCCAACCAAAGACCAGAAGGCATCCACCGTGGCCAAGATACTTATGGAGAAGTATTTTGTCCATTACGGACTACCACAGAGACTCCACTCAGATCAAGGAAGGGACTTTGAGAGTCGGTTGATCCGAAGACTTTTGGATTCATTAGGAATAAAGAAGACCAGAACCACGCCTTACCACCCACAAGGAGATGCTCAGCCGGAGAGATTTAACCGGACCCTGCTCAACATGTTGGGAACCTTAGAAACAGAGAAGAAGCAACACTGGAGTCAGCACATATCAGCCCTAGTACATGCCTATAACTGTACCACAAGTGACGCCACTGGCTACTCCCCTTATCGACTTATGTTTGGGAGAGAAGCAAGGCTACCTGTGGACCTGGCCTTTGGCACTTCTATAGACAATACCTCAGCTACATCCCACAAGGGATACGTGGACAGACTTAGACGTAGCTTGCAGGTGGCCTATGAACAAGCCCAGGCGGCTTCGGATCAAAGGGGGGCCCGCAACAAGAGAAATTTCGATCTGAAGGTTCGAGTGCAAGATCTGCAGCCCGGGGACCGAGTACTGCTACGCAATCTGGGGGTCCCTGGAAAACACAAGCTTGCCGACAGGTGGAGATCTGAGCCCTATGTTGTCTGTAGGAAGTTGCCCGGTTTGCCTGTCTACAAACTAAAGCCAGAAGGAAAGGTGGGTCCACTGAAGACGTGGCATCGGAACCACCTGCTCCCACTTGCTGAGGCAGTCAGAATACCTCCCGTGAGAGACTCCCCTGAACCGGCCTCTATCCTGGATATTCCTAGGCCGAACACTCGGTCCCAGACCTCTCGAGCCAAAGATGGGGAGGCCTCCCAATTGAGTACAGATGAAGGTGGAGAACTGGACTGGCTGTGGCCTCCCTCGACTCTGGGAACGTCCGCCATAGATCTCCCAAATGGGGGGGATACCCCAGATGCAACGCTGAATCCGGAGGCTACTGAATTCATACCCTTCAGTCCCTCAGCTGATTACTGGGAAGATGTTCCTGACACTTGCGCAGAGGAGGACTCTAGAGATTCCATACGTCAGTCGACTTCTGAATCAGAGGTTCCAGAACCAGCAATGTTACCTGAACTTACTCCTGAAGAAGAGCCTGTGGTGCCAGAGTCAGAAGCACCAAGAGAGCAGAGGGCTCGCAGAGTCATCAGGCCTCCCAAGAAACTAACTTACCCCCAAATGGGGATGAGCTCAGAGGACTCTGTTGTAACGGCTAAGAGAAGTGTTGAACAACCTGATCCTTCCACCGTCCATTTGGTGGAGGGCAACCCCAGCTCACTCTCTGGCACAGTTAGGCAGGCCACTCATGGTAGTGTGACCTGTGGGCAAGAGAGTTCCATCCCAAAGTTTTGGTGGGAATTCCCTATGCCAACATCATGCTCGACATTGTCCAAAATGGTAAACAGTATTTGTTGAAGTTTATCTTTGGGGACCAAAGAGTTCAAGTGGGGGGAGTGTGTAGCGGGGTGTTCCCCTTTAAGACAGAGAGACAAGAAGTTCCAGGTGAGAGGTGAGTCGGGAGGAAGTAAAGAGACATTACTGGAAGTGAAAGCAGAGGAGAGAAAGAGACTACATCTCCCAGTACATCTTGCAGCACCCAGGGTGCATTGCTCCAGAACAGAGACTGCTGGGGCAGACTTTATAAAGGGGAGGCGGAGTTTTGGTCGCTCTCTTTGGGACCCCCCTCTCCTAGCAAGAGGATGTCTGTGCTGAACTGCTGTGTGCACAAGGCCTGAAGCCCGGGCCGTGTGCTCCTTTCCAAAGAGCCCTCTGCCAGCCTAGCAGAGCCTTAGAGACATCTAATCCTCCTTGCTGCAGTACACCAGAAGGATTGAAGACTTGGATGTCGGTGGATTCCTGTTCCTAGACGAATCGATGGAGGAAACGGACTTGGACTTGTCCAGGTGGTGAGAGCTGTTTAAAGACAGATACTTTATCTTTACTATTCGTTGGGATTACAAAGTTGTTCTTCAAGTGCACCACAGAGAGATTGCTAGCGAATATTGTTTCACTGAACTTCCATTTAGATCAGTCAGGCCTGACTGCATAGGTAGACATTGCTGGGTGTTAGTCTACCCATGAGGGGAAGTAGCTGTAAAAGGGCAGCGCTAGAGTTGCATAGCAATACTTAATTATTCTGATTACTCTGTTTATCTTTATTACTGTTTATTGCAGGGATCTGCAACTTGTTATACTGTTGTTTATTACTTGCCCATTAGCCTCAGTAAAATATCTCGGTAAAGTACATTTGGTGTCAGTTCCGCTTACTTTAATAGGAGTTTTAAAGTATATTCTGTGTATGTTTGTTATAGGACTGCGTCACCAACAGTTGCGGTCACGCGGTCCTATCCCTCTATCACCAGCTGTGCCACGGGAGGTTAGAGCCGATTGCAAGGGGTTGACAGCAGTGCACTACAGGGCCCAAATCAATATCAGCGGCTTTCTTAACTGGGGGTAGCGCTACAGTTGATTGAATAGAGGGGGATACTCCAAAAAAAGAACGTTGGTTGCCTCCTTCCAACATCCATGTGACACCTTTCTCCTGTGATACCAGACTAGATCTTCTGACGACAGCTCCTCTGTCAGCTCTCTGTAACTTCAGCAAGCAGGTCCCTCAGCTAGCCCAGCTAAGGCCTCACAAACAGCAAGCAGAGGGCAGCAAGCCCTCCAGGCCCTGTTCCTCTCCTGAAGGAATAGACCCAGAAGCTCTGTGTCTCAAGCCTCGTACACACGGCCGAGATTCTCGTCAGGAAAAACCCGTCGTTTTTCCTGACGAGAATCTTGACAAGAAACTTGTCCCGGCCGAGTGTACACACGTACGATTCAAAAGAACCACCATTCTTTTGAATGGCACGCACGCGGTGACGTCATTGACTACAACGAGCGTGCGCTCGTCACATTCGATGCCTTCGCCGCCATCTTGCTACACCCTATGCCTATGCCTAGGAAGCTACCGCGCATGCATCAAAGTCATTTCGAGCATGCGCGGGTATCCGCGGCGACAGGTAAGTGTACACACGCTCGGGTTTCTCGTCGAGAAACAGGCCGACGAGATTCTCGACGAGAAAAAAGACCGCAGGTCATCTTTTTTCTCGTCGGGGAATCTGGGCAGTTTTCTCGACGAGAAAACTGAAACCCGCGTACACACAGCCGGTTTTCTCGGCAAGAAAACTCTCCCGGCAGTTTTCTTGTCGTTTTTTGCAGAGGAAACCGCGGCCTCAGAGTATTTTTATACAGACTCCCAAGCAGCCTTCATGGCCACCTTCCCTGGGATTGGCAAAGCTGTATAAATATTCATGCTGCTATTTGCACTGCTTCCTTACCTATGTTCCAGAGGATTCTACTATTCTCTGGCAATCAGAGGAAGCAGTCAAACTAGCAGCAGCTGAAATTCTAAACAGGCCTAACTAATCACATGCAGCTGCACTGATTAAAGTAAGCACTGGAAAGCTCACTTCACATGTTTTGAGGCAAGGAGTTTCATCCCAAGAGGTACTCCATGAGATGCATCCTGGCCTTTCACTAGTCCAGTCTGGATCAGCATTTGGCTATTAGTACCATCAAAAATCAGATCTCTGCTTTTGCGATTCTTTTCCAAAGACTTATTGCCTCTCACTTCCTGGTATAATGCCACGTACACACAATCGGAAAATCTGACAACAAAACCGATTTTTATTCAGACGGAATGTTGGCTCAAACTTGTGTTGCATACACACGGTCACACAAATCTTGTCGGAAATTCCGACCGTCAAGAACGCGGTGACGTACAAGAAGTACGACAAGCCGAGATCAATGAAGTTCAATAGGCAGTTAGACTCTTCTGCTTGATTCTGAGCATGCGTGTTTTTTTGCACATCGGAATTGCATACAGATGATCGGAATTTCCGACAAGAACTTTTTCCGTCGGAAAAATAGAGAACATGTTCTCAATCTTTTGTTGGCGGAAATTCCGACAGCAAATGTCCGATGGAGCCTACACACTGTCGGAATTTCCGACCAAAAGCTCACGTCGAACATTTGTTTTCGGAATTTCCGAACGTGTGTACGCGGCCTAAGTCTTTGTACAGGGTGTCTCTCACATAGTTTCACTTGTTCATCTACTTGTGATGCTGTGGGATCAGCTCAGCCTAATCTATGCCTTTTCCCCGCTAAAGCTCCTTCTATGTCTGTTTCATAGGATCGAAACAGAGGGTGTTCCAGGTATACTCACTGCACCTACCCTTTTCCAGAAGGTAGTTTCTCCCTTTAACTAGTACACCCAAGGAGATAACCTTCAATTGCTTGGATGGTGGTGCAAGCTGTCAATAGATCAATGAGTACCTCTTTGGCCTTTTAGCATCAGGTATTTATTTCTCAGATTTTCCAGGCTTCCACCTACTCCTTTTCTCATATTCACTAAATTCTACACCGTGGACAGATGTTCAGGCCTCATCCAATGCTGGCTTCAGACATAAGGTCCTTTAGGTAGCTCTGTGAGCTGCAAACTAGCCCAGATGTACAGTGCTGTATTGGAATGCAAGTTAGTTTGTTTGCTGTGTTTCCCGCCCCTCAGTTGAACTGATTTTGGACATCCCTCTTGTATCAAAAATAACGATGCATTCTCTAATGAACGATAAAGTCAACAGGATTTTTGCACCTCCTGAAAAACCCTTTTCTTGGAGTTCTTTAGGAGATACATGTCCACCCCCCTCTGCCTTTCATTTACTGCTATTATTATGGAATTCAAATGAAATATATTATTCCTATTTTTTTATTTTTGCATCTATAGCGGTACCCTCAGTTAAGAGAGCTGCTGGTATTGATTTAGGCTCTGTAGTGCACCGCTGTCAACCCCTGGCAATCGGCTCTAATCTCTGTGGCGCAGATAGTAGTAGTGGGATAAGACCGCGTGACCGCAACTCTTGGTGACGCAGTCTTATAGCAAGCATGCACGGCAATATACTTTTAAAACTACTATTAAAGTAACTGAAGCTGACACCAAATGTACTTGATCCAGATGTTTTACTAAGGCTAATGGGCAAGTAATAAAATAACAGTATAACAAAGTACAGATCTTAGAAATAAACAGTATTTAAATGAACAAACAATCAGATAGCTCAAGTAATGCGATGCGGCTCTAGCGCTGCTTTTTTTCAATCACTTCCCCTCATGGGCAGACTAACTCTCAATAGTATCTACCTAACAGTCAGGCCTGACTGATCTAAAAGGAAGTTCAGGGAACACACATCTTCGCATGCAATCTTTCGGTGGTGCACTTGATGAACAAACTTATAATCCAAATGAATAGTGAAGATAAAGTATCTGTCTATGAGCAAGTGCTCTCTCACCACCCCAACAGTCCAAGTCTGTTTCCTCCGCCGATTCATCTAGGAACAGGAATCCACCGACATCCAAGTCTTCAGTCCTTCTGGTGTACTGCAGCAAGGAGGAGAAGATGTCTCTAAGGCTCTGCTAGGCTGGCGGAGGGCTCTTTGGGACAGAGCACAAAGCCCAGGCTTCAGGCCTTGTGCATACAGCAGTTCAGCACAGAGATCCTCTTGCTAGGAGAGGGGGGTGTCCAAAGAGAGAGAATCAACTCCCCTTTATAAAGTCTGCCCCAGCAGCCCCTGCTCCGTGGCAATGCACCCTGAGTGCTGCAGGATGTACTGGGAAATGTAGTCTCTCTGTATTAAAGGGGTATACCCCGCTACACATCTCTTAAACAGGAGTTTGTTGTCAGAATATCTCAGTAGGGCAATTGCGATTTTATTTATAGTTGTCCTGCTAAATTTTAGAATTGCTGCTCTACTCCAGCTAGGACCACTTAAGAGGAGCCATGTAGAAGCATGCAGGAGGGGGCTTACAATAAAGCACAAACACTCTCACAGGAAGCCACAAGTCCCATCACCTATTGCACAGAAATGGTAATGGTTGCTAATTTTAATAAATTTCTGCTTTCAGAATGACCTTCACCGTGCTATTCAGAGGACGCAGTCGGCCATGTTCAATCAGGTGATCATTCTGATCTGCACTCTTCTGTGCCTTGTCTTCACAGGGTAAGCAATCATTCTGTCTCTAACTCAGTGGTGCACCTAGCACATCTGGCACCTGGTCATTTTTTTACACTCCCTCCCCCTCCAAAAAAAAGGTATGAATCCTTTTCTTCTCAGGTCCCCTGCCAACGTTCCTGGCTCTTCCCTCCTGCTGAGTGCCCCCAGCGCAAGCAGCTTGCAATGAGTCACCCAAGCAGTCTCGCTCCCAAGCCCCTGCTCTGTGTGTCCATTCACACACAGAGCCAAGGGCTCCCACTGCTGTCTCAGCCAATAAAGAGGGAGAGTCCCTGGAGAGCCAAGGCTCGTGTGCACATCGCTGGATCACAATGGGGCTCAGGTAAGTATTAGTACTAAAGGCCTGCTGCACAGAGAAGGCGTTCACCTTCATGCATAGAAAGCATGTAGGTAAAAAAAAATTGACCCTTTAGAACCACTATTGACTGTGCCACAAGCAAGAGCGTAATAGACGTACAGACCTCAGCACATTGACTTTAATGAAAAGAAACTGTTCCATACATATACTTTTCTACACACAGTTGACCTTAAAGAAGGACTTCAGGAATAATGTACTTAGAGTGCAGGGGTCAGGCATATGAAATTTAACACACTGTGAGGGAAATTTATCAAAACCAGAGCAGAAAGAATCTGACGTAATGTCTGCTTATGTATTTTTTTTCACTATGTGCTCGGTATAAGCTGCCCAGGGTTTTACTTTATATTCTTTATATATAAATGTGTCAAATAAATGCATCATAACTCTGTAAATTCCGCTTAAATTCTACCCCAGAAATAGTTTCTTTATAGTGGTGCCTCTATCTCCTGGTGTGATATTGTAAGCTTCTAATTCTATGTATTTCTGCATCCCCCTCTCTGACCTCAGCGTAATTACTGTCTCTGGGTGCTGTAAACATTACTGAAAAGAGCTGAAAATTATAACTTCTCCACGCCTGATGCATCTTGATGGCCTCAAAATACACCAAACATTACATTATTTTCCTTATCCCTTTTGCAGCAGAGGCTAGCAATGTTTATAGAGAGTTTCATAGACACTCATTAGAAATCTGTCTCCCGTCCATGCAACAAATAGCGCAACTTGGCACAAATTCATGTAATGGTCTGTGAATCTGTATGTAAATCTGTTGCAGAGTTGCCTAATAAACTAGCACTATACAACTGCCGGAAATAAATGTCAGCGACATACAATTGGATGTCTGTGGGCACCTCAGACACCTCCTGACCGCTGGATCTCTGGATAATTTGAAGTTAAAAAATATATACTATATATGCTGTATACTGTATATCCGAATCTGATAGCTATAGTCTGTATTGTCCTTTAGGTTATTTTTAGCCCAACTTTAGCTTTTTGTGTATTATTTAGTGCGAAATTCACACCCCCGATCTTTCAATTAATACCTATGGTGTATTATAATATTACAATAGCCCTTTCATATTATGTGCGACAATACCTCTGTAGGATGGACATATATATAGAACAGAAATCTTTTTTTCCACCTCGTTTTTACGCACTTTGCCTTACAGCAGTCACGCCATACAAGCGACAATGGCCCTTATTATGAGCAAGTAATCATAGCCTAATGAGACAGATTGGGGATGTGACTGCAGCACATTGCAGTGTGACCGCGGCTCTGTCATTCTTACCTTCGTATTTTTGGATTTAAAGAAAGTACCAGGACAATAGTCGTCGTGACTCAAGCAGTCTGTCATACAGCTTGGCTTCATGCCTGTTTTCTCTCTACTTTTTCATGCAAATATTATTTTTAATTTGCATTTTATAATCCTCTGTCCTACCTATTGTTATTTTTTAATCTACTCTTCCGTTTCTCTCCAGATAGGGCAAGGGTTTTAGAAAACATTTGCTAATACGTGTTTTAAAGTGGAACTTGACTCAAAAGTGTGAGATTTGCTATGTTATGGAGAAAATTTTGTAATGTTGATTGTGCCTAAGCAGTAAGCAGTGCCCTAAAAGATATAACTTTTGTCTTGGGGCTCCTTCTGAAAATATAGCAGTGCATTTCCCGGGATGTGAGTGCCCCTAGGCACTCCTATTTTACATTACGTTAAAGAGGAGCTCCAGTCAGTAATTAAAAAAAAAAAATACAAATTAAAAGTCAGTAACTATAAATACTATAGCTGCAGACTTTTAATATACAGGCACTTACCAGCCCAGGGATCCAGCACTGTCATCACGCTTGCCGGGTTTTTTCTCTGGTCCTTTGGTCCCCTGCGCCGCCATTTTACCTTTTGGGAAGCCAGCTGTGACTTCCTAGTGTTTCACAGCCGGCTTCCTACTGTGCATGCCTGAGACGCACTGCACTTTCTGAATGGTCCTGCAGTCTCTTGGGACATGTGATGTGTCCCCGGAAGTTGTACAGTAGGTGGAGGGCGAACTCTTGTTTTGCTTACCTAGGTGAGCAGAAGTAAAGGGTGAGCAGGTACCTGTCAAAAAAAAAAAAAACGAAAAAGAATGGTAAAGTTTTAAGGCCAAACTACACTGCATCTGAGCACCACAAACCAAAAATGTTGTTTAGTTAATTTTTAATATTTTAACTCTTCCATCCATCCATGTGCCCATGCTTTATTTTGTAGAGAAATCACTTTGAAAAACGCCCCCTAGCATTTCTGGCCGTGGTAATCTTGAGTAAGGGCAGATGATTCATGTAGCATTTCCTGAAATCCACCTGCCCTTGGCTCAAGCATGCAAGCAGGAGGGTGTGCTTAGCTGAGAAAACCCCTCCTGAAACCAGGAAGTAACTGAATAAAAGTAAAAGCAGCATAAGGGTTAAAAATAGTCAATGTTGATTAGAAACAGTGAAGTTCCACTTTAAGGTAACTTACTTTAAACCTGCTTAATATCTCATAATAACACTAACGCCAATAATTACTAGGGCTCCTTTGGGGAGATTCCCTCTATTTTCTGTCTTGACAACAATATAACACTAGAATAGGAAGCAGCATCGGGAAAAGGCCATCTAGTGCCTGGGGCAAACATGCCAAATTGCCTTTCTTACCTCCAGCTGCCTCCCCCCCCCACCCCTCCAACACAGATCCCCTCCGCTCAATCTCTTTGTGGTGCCCTCGAACCTCACATGATACCACAGTGCCCAGGGCAGCCGCCCCTCCTGCCCACCCCTTGTCCTGGCCCTGATAGGAAGTGAGGGGAAATCACAAACAGGAAGACAGACAGCATTACAGACTTTTTTTTAAAGCCCACAAAGAGAAAATCTGAGGATCTGTTCAGCTTTTCGTTGCTTTCTGTGTCCCCAGTAGAGATTTTCTCCCACTTCTTGTCTTGGTGGCAAGGTCATTATGGGGAAAGGAAGTCATTGGGAATCTCCCCACAGGCAGAAATAATACCTGACAAGGGTTTTAGCTAATCCCCCACCCTCTCCATTCAAAACAAACAAAAATGTTTGGCTTCACATACATTGTGTAATACGGTCCGTTTAAAGCAGGAAAAATAAAAAAACTGCCCTAGTAGTGGAGTTCTCCACACACTGAAAAGGTTATATGTTTATTTTTCTTCTAGAGGGAACATACAAATCCACTATACCTACCTTATTCTTCATTCCCACAGGCTTCTTCCCAGCTGCACAACCGGTCTGCCCAAAATTGCTTCTCTTTGCTGCTCCATGGGTCGCAGGCACTTAGACGTTATTGTATACAATGCAGGACCAGCAGGCCTGCATTGTAAGTAAGGATGTTGAGTGCCTGGCCACAACCCAGAGTGGTGGAGAGCTTAGTGACTACAGAGGACCCCTAGACAAAAACAAGCATTTAACCCTTGCTGTGCCCCTAGAGCCCCACTACAAGTGTATTTTTTTTTATTTTACCCAGAGTTTAACTTTATTGACTAGGAAACAGACTAATCTATTTTCTTGTAGGTAGAAGAAAAAGCTAACTTTTTTTTATTTTTTCAGGATGTGCGGCATTCAGCATTTGGAAAGAGCTGGGGAAAATCTTTCACTCTTCAAGTCATTTTATTTCTGCATTGTTACCTTTTCCACTGTGGGCTATGGAGATGTCACTCCTAAGATATGGCCATCTCAGCTCCTGGTGGTAATCATGATCTGTGTGGCACTCGTGGTGTTACCACTCCAGGTAAGCTGTACATGTTCTGTCTTTGTTGGTGCTAAAGTTAAATGCACTAACTGTTTAGGAGATATTCACATCGGCAATAGCCGATGACATCACTCGCGCATGTGCAGTGACGCTCTGCATTCAGGGCACACAGTGAGTGCTGAATGCAGAGCAAGTGACATTATCGTGGCCTGGTCATTTAAATGGCTAGAACTAACAAACCCATAAGAAAGATGGAAGTCCCAGCAGTGATGACAGCGCATCACTGGAGGGCTTTGTTTGAAAGTTAAGTTTGTCATTATGTGCTAGTATGCAGTGCACATTACTAGCACAATATAAGCAAATTATGGTATAAACCTGCAGGGGGCACAAATTTTTTTTTGATCATTTTTGTTACTGCTTTAAGCTATGTCTCTGCATTTCCTGTTTGCCAGATTATTGTGCTTTACTCCAGGCAATATCTTGCTTCAGCTGCCATCCAGCTCTTCATTACCATTCTTTACTGACCTTTTGCTTGTTCATTGATTACGCTTCTGCCTGATCCCAACCTGCTATCATTCGTTACCATCATTTGGCTTATTCATTGACAATGCTTTTGCTTGACCCATGTTTACTCACCTCCTGGTGGGGTGATCCTGTGGACAGCCACCTGGCAATAGCATCCACCATCGGGGGCTCTGGTGAAAACCAGTTAGTGCTTAGACCCTGCGCCTCGGGTTAACCCACGTTACCTTGTGCTTGTGTATTTATCCTGCTGGTAACTGTGTGAACCGTTCTACTGCCATAGCTCCTGGCCTCTGAGACCGACCCTTGACCGTGACAAGGAGTCAAAGTTTGAGTACCAACAACTAGCTACAAAAGTGACGATCCAAAACTTTTCAGCTACCCCCACAGGTTAGAGAGGGCCATTAAGAACAGAAACCCCTTCTTACATGGAGAACCCGAAAATTAACATAACTTTGTGTAGCATTTACACCCAGATTAAGGGAGCTGCTGGATTTTGTTGGGTCTGTGAATTACCTCATGGCTTCCGTTGTCAGGGGTGTAAGAAAGGTCTTCAGAAAAGTCAATGTCCACACCATGTAAAACCCAAAACAGTTAGGCTTTATTTTTATCTTTGCTGAGTGAACTTTAGAGGAAGAGTAGGACACGAGAGAGAAATACACAGGGGAAGGTTCAGGCATGCAGCACTTAAACAGCACTCGTCGCCACTCAAGCCTGAGTGGGTATTGCTCACCCGGATAGTCCCGTTTAGTGGTCCTAGCAACCGGAAAGCAGCACGAAGCAATCTTTCCTTTGTATTGTATCAAGGATACGATTGGGAACCCTCTGCCACAGGATTAAAAGGTCCCGAACCTCCCAGCCAAGCAATAATGAAGAGAACCTTTATCGCCAGATTGGCGTATTACAGGGCTTGTAATTATGGATCCCTCCTTAGGCGAGTTTCCAGGCCTCTCCCCAAGACAGCAGTACCGTCGCTAGTCTCCTCTGGGACTGATCCTCCCCTGGACTCCTTTCCTAAACCGTGGCTCCCCGTAGGTGGGTAGCTTTGGGATCCCTTCTTGAAACATAGGCCATAGCCAGCAGAGCAGGGCCTAAGAAGCAGCAATGCGGCCTCGGGATAAAGGTGCCCGGGACCAGAACACGCGCACCCCGTGCCATACGGGCCACGGGGCACACACACAGGAACAATGGGTCCCCAGGAACGACAACCCATCCCAATGGTGTCTGCCCCGTATGTACCCCCTCCCAGCATGCACAGCAGGTTCACCATGCCCACTGCACGGCTTCCGAGAGAGGACACCCAAGGTGCTGTGATACCCCCTGTGGTTTAACCTATGCCGGTGGTGACAGTGCCACCTACAGGCAACAGTATCACACCCAGAGCAGAAGCAACTACGAAATATCAATTGGTCTGAGCCCAACTACTGGCCCAGACTACCCCTAAATAGACACATAGCGCCCCGAAATATTGGGGGGGGTGCTACATTCAGAATAGTTGGGTTGAAATTCTGACAGCTCTGAAGGTGTGCTTGTTACACTTCATTTCTACATGGACAGTTTGATAACAAAGGCTGTAGTCTTTGGGAAGACACGCCGTCCTCTGGGATGGAGCTCTGGTACAGAACCTGTCACCTCTGCATTGACTGAATGTCAGAGAGTACATCAGGCATAACATAGCATTGCAAATATTCTCTAGACACCAAACCCTCGGGTGACAGAATTATACCAACACTCAAAACTTGGCATTGTTCGTTCTGATTAACTCTGACTCTTCAATACCTAACCTGTACATTTTAGAGTATAATCTCCTGTAGGATCAAGACTGCTTACTGTTTCTCTCACTGGCAGGGACCATAATGAGAAATACAGTATATTTTAATATTTTATTTTAAAGTTAATATTGAGGCTAGAGTACAGCAGAAAGAAAAATTCACTTATGAGAAGGATTGTGGTTCTTTGCTATGCAATTGGAAAATCAAGCAATGGATCCTAAGGCTGCAGAAGAAAGGCAGATAACGTCCTTACTTTCAACCATCTATGACCAGTTTTTTAGCATTGTTGTATGATGCTGACAGAGAGCCTCCCCCCCCCCTCCCCATCTTTCTAATGCCTGCTTCTTCCCCTGCTTTCTTAGCCCACCCTAAATAGCCATATATTTGGCCACTACAATGGTTTGGGGTCAGTTATAATTTGTCAGTTTTAAGTATCTGTTTTTTACTATCTGTACACAACCTTCATGTGACAATGAAGTGTTAAATATATAACAAAAGCTTCCCAATTCACTGTAGGTGATCTAAAATAGTAGATGTCTCCTTTGAGTCACTCTGTCTCTGATTAAGACCATAGACAAATGGTACAGAGAGGTGGGAGAGAGAAGGGTGGAGCCACAGTTTTGACATATTCCGTGCACATTTCTGTTTGAGCTATTGTGCTCTGTGAACAGTCACATAAAGAAGCTTAAAAGTTACCTAAAAGGGACTAAAACAATTAGAAATTAGTCTAAAGTTCTATCTAGATGCTAAAGCATGAAAAACATTATCATGCAGTAGTTTTTATAACCTCATTAAAGAAAAAGAACGTATCAAATTTTTTTTTTTTTCTCCACCATACTGTATAAAGAAAATTTAATACATTTATACAAAGCCACTATGTGCTCCCTTTATTACTAAAATTGATCATACTTTGTTTTCAGAATATGGAATGGTTCTTAGACATTACCAAGCCATTCTTAGGTGTGAAATAATAAATTAGATTTTAATAAATGAAATGGGTCTTGAATAACAGAAGGCTGAAATAAGGTCTTCAGTATCTTCCTAAGGAAAGAAAAGATTTGAAGAGCCAGAAGAAGCACAATGACCCAGAGCCTGATGCGAAAGATAACAAAGGACATATTGCAATAATGAAATTACCACTTGAAATAAATACACTCAAGTAAATGGACTTGGTACCATAAAATAAATGATTATTCAATTTATTTCAAGTCTGTGTTTTGGTTGCGGTTTAAAAATGAAACTATAGGCTGAATAGTTTGTCTCTGTTAATCTCTGAATACACCACAGAATAGGAGACATATATTACATGCCAAAATGTGTAATTCTGTTTAGCCAGGCTTGTGATTTACACTGCATAGGCAGGATAACAACAGTTGTCACTGTTCTATTATTCTAAGTGATCTAATCTGGTACATAGCATCTCACTTGGCGATGAACAAGTGTCTTGTTATTGCTGAGGTGCCCTCTATCGTATCATCTATCTATAAGCTGCCTAAACACCACCCTTAAAGCGGAGTTCCACCCATATAAAAGTCAGCAGCTACAAAAAGTGTAGCTGCTGACTTTTAATAATCGGCCACTCACCAGTCCCACAATCCAACGATGCGGGCGTACGAAGCGCCGCTCCTTTCCCCCTCCTCTCCATGGCACTGGCATTCTGACTGCGCGCTGTGATTGGCCGGGCAATCTTCTGGGACCTGTGATGTGACCATAGGCGTGCGCAGCCTATTACATTAGGGTGTGCACCCCAAAGCTCAAACACACATGTATGTGTGTATATACGCGCACACACACACACATATACACACACATATACACACATATATACACACACACACATACACGCACACACGCGCGCGCTTTTAGAAATAAATTGGTACATGTGCACACGTTTTTTTTGTTCAGTTTGCTGGATGGAGGGAGGGCTGAGAGAGGTGTAGAGGGGGGGGGCTGAGAGAGAGAGAGGTGTAGGAGGGAGGGGTGAGAGAGAGGGAGGGCTCAGAGGGGGGGGTTAAGAGAGTGGGGGCTGAGAGAGGGAGGGCTAAGAATGGAGGGAGGGCTAAAAGAGGAGGTCTGATAGAGACGGGCGGGCTGAGAGAGAAGGGAGGGGAGCTTAGAGAGAGGGGGGCTGAGAGAATAGAGAGGGCCAAGAGAGAAGGGAGGGGGTTTAGAGAGAGGGGGTTTAGAGAGAGCAGGGAGGGGGGCTTAGAGAGGAGAGAGGGGGTTTGGAGAGAGGGGGGCTGAGAGAGAAGGGAGGGGGCTTAGAGAGAGGGGGGAGGGTGGCTGAGAGAGGGGGGATGGGGGAGTTGGGGGGAGATAAGAGACCCCTAGCCCTGTTTCTGCAGTCCCACCTCTGTCCCAGTCTCTGTCTGCAGGTGTGTATGATGACAGACAGTACCTTCCATACCATGATGCCAGTCTCCTGCTTCGATCCATCCAATTCTAGCGGCTCCCGCAGCAGCCTGCGCCTCCTGCTCGTTCCTCTGTGACATCTCTGTGCCCCCAGTGAGCGGTGAGCCTGTCTGTCCTCCAGCTCCGGGCCTCACATCAGAGCGCGGAGAGGAACTTGGAGCAGTCCATGCTCTGGAAGCATGGGGTATGCTGCGCCCGCTTGCCTCCTGGGGGAGGCGGGGTCAGGGGACGAGGTCAAGGAGGAGGCGGTGCCACGGTGGAGCTTTTCTCCCGAGTCCCGGGCTCTCGGCTTATCTGCACTCGGCCGGCCCCTCGCTGTTCACCCCCATGTAGCGATGGATGCCTGGCCGCCCACACCTCCCCAAGGGTGCTGCTGATTGCTGCCCACTGCCGCACCGCCACACACATTTCTGGTGCTAGACAGCCGGGTAGAGGACAAGGCGCATTGACAAGCTCCAGGCGCCCTCTCCTCCCAGTAGAGCGCGCCGGCCCTGGGTGTGCCTGGGCATTAGGGTGTGCCCAGGCACAACCGGCACACCCCGTGCGCACGCCTGTGGATGTGACCCAGAAGATTGCATGGAGGGAGGGGGGGAGGTGAACTTTCTTCTGGCGCCGCTGAGCCCTGGGAGGAAGTGGGAGCTGGATGCCTCTAAAAAGAGGGTACCCCCCCCCCATGTCAAATGTGTCATTGTCAGGGGGTCACCTGCACTTAAAGCGGAAGTTTCATTTTTGGGTGGAACTCCGCTTTAACTGGACTGGAGGCTGTTTTTGTTTTTTTTTTGGGGTAGTGAAAGGCCTTTAATATAAAAAATTCATCTAACTGCTTTTATTTATCTTTGCTAAGAGCTCCATATATTGTTATAAGTGCAGAAACTTAAGGTGGTATTAAATTCCACAGATTTTTTTCTTTTTTAATGGGCCTGTAAGTTTATGGCATAGGGGTTAGTTTCACTGCACACTAGCAAATTATTACAGACTTAAGGGTCAAAGGATGCCCCTCAGCAATGCGCTGTCAGCTGTCAACATCTTCTCCCGTTCTTCCTTCTGGTTTTGCTCTGTTCAGCCACTTGACTGGCTGAGCTGCAATGATATCATCCCGCACATGAATACAGGAATCACTTTATCACAACACAGAGTAGATGCAATAAAAGTACTCTGAGCTGTGCATGCACAGCTCAGTATACATTATCGCTGATAGGCAGGGGGAAGGATTAATGACAGAAAAAAACATTAGGGTCTCCTCTGTCATGAAAACCCTGACTGTTAGCGTTTTTTTTTAATTTTTTTATATTATTATTTAGTTGGCTATTTCACGGTGAAAGCTCTCCTTAAGAGATTCTTGGGGTGATTCAAGCCGTTGTAGTTCACCCACATCTGAGATATCAGTTTTAGTTTAACCCTTAAAAAAAATTGTCAGGAAGAAGCAATAATCCACTGCTGTTTTTTTCTTGCCGAAAAAGCCTATAAATGCTGTGTTTTTTATTTACCGGTAACTTATTTGATTGTTATTTTGATTTTGATTTTCTGACAGTTTGAGGAGTTGGTCTATCTTTGGATGGAGCGGCAAAAATCGGGGGGGAACTACAGCCGTCACAGAGCACAGACTGAGAAACATGTAGTCCTCTGTGTCAGCTCCCTAAAGATTGACCTTTTGATGGACTTTCTGAATGAGTTCTATGCTCATCCACGGCTTCAGGTACCACGGCTGGCCTCTGCACTGTGAAAGAGAGCTAATAACCTACTAATACTAAGCCAGGGTGACAGTCATGTTGTAATAAACTAGCATTTTGTTTCTTTAATTTATGCTGGATTAAATGGTTAGTCCACCCAAATGAGTTTTAGTTATAAGTAGAGCCCAATGGGCCAAGTCAGCCCCTGGCTTCTTATATGTCTTGGATCTTCCAACAGCGAGATCTCCTTGCTGTAATTGCTGACACTGTTCCTGTCCACCTGAGTGTTACTTTAATCCTTTTTTGTTACATTCTCCACAATGTAAAGTAAGTAAAACATTTACCAGGTATAGTGGAAATCCATCATAATGACCATAACAGGTGTGCTGACCCAGGAACTCGGTGCAGACATCTCATCAGTAGATCCCCTTTAGAGCACAGGTGTCAAACTGGTGGCCCTCCAGCTGTTGTGAAACTACAAGTCCCATGAGGCATTGCAAGGCTGACAGTTAAAAGCACGACTCCCTCAGGCAGAGGCACTTGTATTTCCACAAAAGCTGGAGGGCTACCAGTTTGACACCCCTGGTTTACAGATATAATTAGCTGTGAAGTGGTTTAATCCACCATCCACCAAACACAATATCGGTGTAGGTGGATTGACGTTCAAAGAATCATTCCATGTAACCCATTAAAAATAACCAATTGTTTGATTACACAAACTCTAAAATGAAAATGATATGGGTCAAGTGGAGAAACCTTTGAGGAGGAAATGGGCACACCAACAGCCGTTGCCAACATGGGAAGATAATTTGTCAAAAACGTTGTACATGGCCAGCTCACCACTCTAGTGACGTAGGCTGTAGATACCATTTATTTAACTTTGTTTTCTCTTTGTCATTTACATCTTTTCTTTTTCAGGATTATTATGTTGTTATTCTCTGCCCAACGGAGATGGATCTTCAGGTTCGGCGAGTACTCCAGATACCATTGTGGTCTCAGCGTGTTATCTACCTTCAAGGGTCGGCACTAAAAGATCAGGACCTCATGAGGGCAAAGTAAGTACGAACTGGAGTTTACAGGGCACGAGGGTGTGGCCACAGACCACCAATCAGATTTCAGATGGAATTTTTTGCTAATATTGTGTTCAGAACGTAGAAAAACTGCTACATATTTTGAAAGCTCAAAGCAGTGTTAAACCCAAAAAACAAATATTCATTACATTGCAGTATACCAATTCTTAGATGTGATAACTGCATTCATTTTTTTTTATTTTTTTTGGGCTTTCACCTGGTGATCCAGCCAGTATTCTGTTATTTTTGGAGCTTGGCTTCCATTTGTTGGTGTATCTAAATGTGATAGTACATCTTACACTCCCCTACCCCCAGAGTACAGTGCTGCTGCCCAAAGGTGTCTCTGTTGCTCCATCCAGAGTGTAGGTTCTCTAACACAGGAAGGGTGTTGAAAACAAAAATGGTGAGGACAGCCGCACTCCAATCCAACGTATGTTTATTGAAGAAAGACAGGCACTACAAAAACCAGCATAAACCAGGACAGCTGACGCGTTTCACACTTGTTCAGTGTTTACTCATAGCTTACTCACAGGAAGGGTGTTACTGGCCAGATCATCGGGTGAAAACAGAGGGAGGGAAGCCTAAAAAAGAAGACTAATGCAACCACCACATCTAATCATTGGTTAGCTGCAATATATAATATTTTTCGTTTTGGGTTTAATAATTTATCTCCAGGTAGATATAAAATTTATGCATTATTGCAGTTTCGAGTCTTTATAAAAAAAAAATCATTAAAGTATTTTCTAAAGAGACTAGTGCAAGTGCCTGACTTTTTTTTATATATCAGTCCTACTGTAATCCCTGAACAGCAGAACCCAGGGAGGGGCTATACTAGGAGCCAGTCAGACTCTGCTTCATGTACATGCGCTGGCAAGGAACATGCTGGCAGAGGGAGAGAACAGAGTGATAAGCTCATAAGTTAACCACTTGTCAACCGCCCGCCGTCAAATGACGGCGGGAGGAAGTCCCTCTTGTTCTGGGCAGATGTCATATGACGTGATCGCCGCCGCATCACTGGGGACCCGATGCGCGTGCCCAGCGGCCGCGATGGCCGCCGGGCACCTGCGATTGCCCAGTAACTGAGCAGGACCGTGGATCTGTGTTTGTAAGCACAGAGATCCACGTCCTGTCAGGGAGAGGAGACCGATGGTGTGTCCCTTGTACATAGGGACAACCATCGGTCACCTCCTCCAGTCAGTCCCCTCCCCCCCACAGTTAGAACACATCTAGGGAAACACATTTAACCCCTTGATTGCCCCCTAGTGTTAACCCCTTCCCTGCCAGTTACATTTATACAGTAATCAGTGCATATTTATAGCACTGTTCGCTGTATAAACGTGAATGGTCCCAAAAATGTGTCAAAAGTGTCCGATGTGTCCGCCGCAATATCGCAGTCATGATAAAAATCGCTGATCGCCGCCATTACTAGTAAAAAAAAAAAATAATAAAAATGCTATAAATCTATCCCCTTTTTTTGTAGCTCTTATAACTTTTGCGTAAACAATCAATATACGCTTATTGCGATTTTTTTTTTTTTTTTACCAAAAATATGTAGAAGAAACAATATGTAGAAATTTTTATTTTTTTTATAGATTTTTTGGGGATATTTATTATAGCAAAAAGTAAAAAATATTGAATTTTTTTCAAAATTGTCGCTCTATTTTTGTTTATAGCGCAAAAAATTAAAACCGCAGAGGTGATCAAATACCACCAAAAGAAAGCTATATTTGTGGGGAAAAAGTGATCAAATTTTCATTTGGGTACAGTGTTGCATGACTGCGCAATTGTCATTCAAAATGTGACAGCGCTGAAAGCTGAAAAATGGCCTGGGCAGGAAGGGGGTGAAAGTGCCCTGTAGGCAAGTGATTAAACTAGAGGGGGGGGGTGGGGGGGACCTTTAAAAGACATCATTCAAACGATTCAATATCTCCGATTTATTTTAAATTTTAGTTCAACAAATTCCTATACTAACCCATACTTATCTTAGGTTTTTTGTTCCTGACAAAAATGATACTTACTTTTGAGACTTTACTAAAATGTTTCAAACACATCAGCATTAATAACTTTGTAATAAACATTTGTAAAAACAGTCCATGTAGATCAGGAGTCTCAAACTGGCGGCCCTTCAGCTGTTGCAAAACTACAAGTCCCATCATGTCTCTGCCTGTGGGAGTCATGCTTGTAACTGTCAGCCTTGCAATGCCTCATGGGACTTGTAGTTTCGCGACAGCTGGAGGGCGGCCAGTTTGAGACCCCTGATATAGAGTCTTAAAACTCCCAGCTTGCTGCTATTTTTTTAATGGTTATTTAATATCGATCAGTGGAATGTCTGATATGTTGTTTTTGATGTATATTGTGATAGCCTACAGCCCCTATAGAAATAATGTTTTTTAACGCAGGATGGATGACGCAGAAGCCTGTTTCATTCTGAGTAGCCGGAACGAAGTGGACCGTACTGCCGCTGTAAGTTTAGAATCCCCCTCCCCCTCCCACCCGCACATTATTTTCACAGCTGGAAGAGATGTGAAAATGTGGAATAGGCTTCCACAGAATTTGATTCCAGCAGATAGGACTGGATGTTTCCAAGATGGATTCTTTCCTAAATATACCCGAGATTGAGCTTTTTACAGTTGTGAATACACAATGTAGATTGATCATCTGGGAATTTTTAACAATGCCATTGGGGATCAAGAAGTATTTTTTTCCCTGTTAAAGCAAATAGGACCAAGCTTTAGAAAATGTTTTGTCTTCCTTTGAATTAAATAGTGTTATCAAGTTGTTTTTTTTATAGGTAGATCTGAAAGCCAAGTTTTATTACCTTTGTAAAGATTGTATAGATTTTTATCTGTCTTTTCTACAAATCTTGGTTTGCTGTATTTTTGAGAAACAAGACAGATGGTAGTTTTCTAAATGTAGCATACAGTATATGTTCACATTTTAAGTTCCAGTATATGCTGAAATGCTGGAACTGCATTATCTACCCATAACCAGCCTTAAGCCTGGTACACACCAGTATTTAGCCACTGTACTAACTGTCCAACGTTAGTACAGTGATCTCCCCTGCTGTTCTATTGTGTTCTGACAAAAGGGCGCCCCACCCCCCCTGAGAGCGCTGATTGGGAGTTGATCGGTAGACCTTTTTCGGTCATGCCCCTTCGGCCGGCTTCTGTCATACCAACTCCAGTACATACGGACCAAGTGTCGTACTGTTTCTATTAAACCGGCTGATGCCGCCCGACATTCGGCCTGTGTGTACTAGGCTTAAGGAGTTTGTTCTCCTTTAACCTTAAAGCCCAACTCAGGCAGAAAAAAAAGTTTTCCATGTAGTGGGGCTGTGCCCGCAAATTCAAAGTTCCTGCCGTCCTCACATCCAGAGCAGGGCTATGAGCTTTATGATGTCAGGACCAGACCACTAGACCATGGGGGAGGGAGGAGCCGCAGGAACCTGTCTTGTGTGGGAGGATTGGAGGATCAGGTAAGTATATGTCCGTTTCCCAATCCCCTAGACCAGGGGTCTCCAAACTTTTTAAACAAAGGGCCAGTTTATTGTCTTTTAGACTTTAGGAGGGCCGGATTGTGGCCAGTAGGGGCAAAAAATGTTGACATCAGTGAGAATAAATATGGCCTCAGGATTGGTGGTCAATAGGAGTAGTGCCCCCTATTAGTAGGAGGAATAGTATCCCATCATTGGTATCAGTGGAAGAAAGAGTGCCCCATTGTTGGTGTGAGTGGGAGGAATAATGCCTCATATCAGTGGGAGGAATAGTGCCCCAAGGGCCGGATAGAAGCTAGCAAAGGGCCACATCTGGCCCTCAGGCCACAGTTTGGCGATCCCTGCCCTAGAGCAGTTGACCCGTGCAGTGCAGGCACAGCCCCACTGCATGCAAAAACTTTTTTATTTTTACTTGGAGTTCAGTTTTAGAGCTCCAGAAACAAAAAACCTTTATCTAAATGTATTCCTTAATAGCCACAAAGTACATAAATTTACATTGTGTGCACCAAACATCTGTAAATATAACAGTGACATCATTGTGCTGTACATAGCCTCTGCAATGAGAAGAGCTGTGGGAGGGATTCAACAGCTCTGCCTATTACAGGCTGCCTGCAGAAAACTACAGAAGGGGGCAGAGACAAGACCAGTCACCCTGCACAAGGAGAGAGAGCAGCAGTGACTGGTCTTTATTAGAGGAAGTTCCTATCTGTACAGAGGCAAAATTTCACACTGGATTAGCACACAAGTAATACCTGAAGCACACCAAGATTCAAATAAGAATACATATGACTAATGTATCTGTATTCAGCTTTAAGCGAAAGTTAAAGCTGATTATTTAATAACATAAAACATATTTCAGTAATGTAGCCATAAACCAATCTAAAATCATCTCTTGCCATTTTAGTATATGCACACCAATAAAATGAACAACACAGTTGAGGAAGCTCTGATCCGGTGTGAAGTTTCTTTTAGGAAATGATGATAAAATCTTTAATAGATACTTGAAATAAAATGAAGAAAATGAACCCATGATTCAAAAACCATAGTCCAGAAAATAGATGGAGTAATTAAGCTGTGACTCCCAGTTCTGATGGAAGCTGGGGCTATGCCTGGTAGAATGGATGGCTGCCTCTGTATGCTGGTAACCTGGGAGCGGGGCTTCGGCTTCTGGTTTGCCTGACGACTCCACATCGGCTATTGAGTGCGGCTCTCGGAGCTCAGCGTGTCCTTCTCACTGGCGAGTCCTTCTCAAGCAGTGATCAGCCCATCGGAGTCTTCACAAGCCCTGGTGACAAAGCTCACATCTATCGGGCCGTCTGCCCGCTCCCAGGGTTACCAGCATAGGGAGGCAGCCATCCATTCTACCAGGCATAGCCACAGCTTCCATCAGAACTGTGAGTCACAGCTTAATCACTCCATCTATATGCTGGACTATGGTTTTTGTATCATGGGTTAATTTTCTTCATTTTTTTCCAAGTATCTATTAAAGTTTCTATCATCATTTCCTAAAATAAACTTGTTATGCCGGATCTATACACCGGATCAGCGCTTCCTCAACTGTCTTCGACTGTTGTCTCATCTGGTCTCATGAGATTGGGAGCCATTAACCCTTCCCAACCTCCCCACTCAGCTAGACTGGGCACTTCCATGCGCTGGAACTTTTGTTGACACCAATAAGATGCAATTTCTGATTTGCTATACCGTTCTACTAGTTATGGTAGTTCATCTAAAGCTCACCACGCATACCACACTCTGATTGTACATCTCCTTCAGATCTTCCAAAAAGTATGTAATGCAAGAGTATGCCTGATTGGATACAAATTGATTGGATAGTTTAGATAGGTCCTCATATTGCTGCGCAAACTGTTGGCGCTATATAAATCCTGTATAATAATAATAATATTGCGTACAGTCGTTTTGCTCGATTTAAAGTTGATTATACAGAGATAGTACAGTCAGATTGAAACATGTATTGTGAGCCTAAGGGCTTGTTCTAATGTTCATTCTTAGGACCATCAGACCATCTTGAGAGCCTGGGCCGTGAAAGATTTCGCTCCTAACTGTCCTCTGTATGTCCAGATTTTGAAGCCTGAGAACAAATTTCATGTCAAGTTTGCAGGTAAGTTCAAATGGCCACCTCGTGGTGCAAAACTGCTGGTCCATGAGTTCATATGTGATATGGATAGTCACATGGCCAAGGCAGATATTTTTGACTTGTGGGAAAGGATCGTTTAGAGTGTGTGATGACCAAAAATTCTGAAAGTTCCTGGTCTGCACTCCCGCTGAAGCCATAAAAGGGAGTTCCTACCATACCTGATAGATTAATTTTTTTTTATATTATGGAGAAGATAACAGACTTGAATATTTTGCTCTTAAAATAGGTAAGGACAAAGCCAAAAGTTATCCTAATTTTCAGATAGATTGATTAGTTGATAATAGTTATTTTTATGTGGCTGATAATTTTGCCCTTTATTTCCAGATCATGTGGTATGTGAGGAGGAGTTTAAATACGCCATGCTGGCACTGAACTGTGTGTGTCCTGCTACCTCGACCCTCATCACGCTACTTGTTCATACCTCCAGGGGGCAGTAAGTTTACTTTTTATTACTAATTTGTACAGCTCTGACACTTTCTACTCATACTACATAGCAAATTGAACCATTCACATCAGTCCTTGTGAGGTATGTTATTTTACATCTCCAACAGCTAAGTGCTATATGTTTTTGGTGCCAAGCTCTTGATGCTACAAACTTGTATATATCTAGCAGCTGAGCTGACCTGAGTGTTTGATATAAAGTGTATATATATAAAGCCGCCGGGTCTAGCACAGAGGCATAAATACCTCTGTTCCAAATACTTACAAAGATGTGGAAAACGAATTGCCAATGGAACTTTTTGGAGGCCATGAAACATAAAATATATAATATGTAATCAACTTTAATCGAACATAGAAAAGTAAAATGAGTAGAAAAAAGAGAAATGCATCAAGAACAGGTTTTACATTTTTACATAACTTCCATACATAGTTGAAAAAATTCTTCATGAAGAGATTCATCAATAACTGTGCCAATCAGGAAGAAAAGATGGAATACATAAATGACAATGCGTTTCATGAAACATTGTTCACTTCATCAGGCGTTTGATTTTACTGCCATGGTGTAACTCAATTTGGTAACCAAGGTTCATTAAAGACCACACTATCAACACCAGACGATAACCCCGGTTGGGAAGTCTGTCCCAGGGGTTGTGAAGACAATGGGGAAAAGGCCCAGTGGCACCCCAGGAGGCAAAGGCAAAAGGAGAAGTATGGATTGGGACACAGAAAGTGAACTTATACAAATTATTGTATCAAGCCCCAGAAATATTAATTTGAAGTCTAAAATAGGCACAAAGGTCGGTAAAGTGAAGAAAAAAACAAAACTCGAGGGACAAAATGTCCCAAAACAAGATGTAAATTAACACGTGATAAAGTATGTAATATGAAAGCCATGAGAAATTCGGGAAAAGAGCATAACAGCCCAGCGAGTGATTGTAGAACAAAGCCTTAGAGAGAAAATTCATACTCCCGACATAGCAAGTCTTTATTGAACCTTGGCTACCACATTGAGTTACACCCTATCAGCAACATTAGAGTGATAAAGTGAACCATGTTTCACGAAACACCTTGAGATTTACGATATATTCATTTTTTTCCTCCTGATTGGCACAATTATTGATGACTCTCTTGAAGCATGTTTTCAAATATGTATTACAGTATTGAAAATTGTAAAAAAAAAAAAAAAAAAAAAATTCTGGTGCATTTCCCTGCTTTTATTTACTTTTACTTTTAGATGTTCTAATGAAGTTGATGACTTTTACATATTATTTATTTTATGTGTTTCATGACCTTTAAAAAAGTCCCATGGACAATTAGTTTTTCACTTCTTTGTTATAAAGCATCTCTTACGCTTTAGCGCCCTTTAACACTTCACTATACTCCTGCCTGAATGCTTAAGGCTTAACCCAAATACTACATTATTTATTATTGTGACATGGAGCACTGGTTAATTTTTTGTTTTGTTGTAGTGTAGCGGTAACCCCGTAAGGGCTGCTGAGAATTGTGGTTTGTCTATCACCCTGCCCAGCCCTGCATTCACTCCCAGACACTTCAAGACAAAAAGAAGTCAGTGAACTTTGTTTTTTTTTGTTTTATTGAGGGGTATAACTTGGATGGGGATAGAAAATATGGGACACCCAGCGTGAATAAATAGACATAGCAATTTATTTTGGGACAACTATGTACACACCTTCAGCTTCCTCCTGCACAACTTGCTTGAAGCTTATCACTCCTCACTCCACCAGCACATCACTTGCTGCAGACTGTTACTTCTAGTCACCTCCAGCACATCACTTGGTTCCCCAGGAACAGCTTGCACTATTTGTTGGTTAGGCCTGACACTGACTCAGCCAGGCCTCAGCAAATGCCCTTTGCAGGCTAAGACCACGTGGCCCAATGTGTAGCAGGAAAGTCTTTGCGCTAGCTGCCTTAACATGGCTACTGATCCTAGTTAGCCCTCTTCAGGCCCTTCCAGCCCTCCTGGCTAAAGCTGCCTCTTTCCACTGCCCCTTCCACCACAGTCCACATTTCTGGCTCTGCACCCATCTCAGACTGCAAACTCCCAGTCCTCCTGACTGTGCCTCACTCACCAGCCCTCCTGGTTACCACCAGTTGTCCTCCCTGGAGTCTCTTAGTAGCACTCTCTCCTGCTGTCCTCTTCTTGCTCTCTCTTGTGCCTCCGGTCCAGGAACTCTCCATGTGTTCCTGAAAAATCGTCCCGACTGCACCCGAGCCCAGGCCCAAGGTCCCCCCCCTCACAGACTGGGGAGCTCCCTCAAGGGCCCCGACAGCCTCCGCACCCTCTCACTCCAGCTCATCCACCCAACAACTCCTCCCCAGCGGGGCTGGCACTGGGTATTTAAGAAGGCCTGCCCCCTGCCAATCCAGGTTGGGGATTGGTCAGGGCTCCCTAAAACACCCCAGGCAGCTCCACCTCTCCTCTTCTCCTCTCTTTCCAGAACTCTCCAGCAAACTCTAGAAAGAAGAGGGAGGTCTCAGTGATGCTGTCTGTGGGTCACCAGCTGCTACCCTAAGCCACTCCCAGCCCAGAATGAAAACAAACAAGCTTGGCTGCCAGCCAGGCCTGCTTACATTTACCTATCCTCTCTAGCACCCTACTAGAGGTTGCAACAGTAGTTTTTGGTCTTACTTAACTATTTGCTTAACTGATCAGCTCCCTTCCTCAGCACTTAAAGTGGAAGTCCACCCTAACACTAAAATCTATAAATCTACTGGCATCCACTATCTAACACTAACCTGCCGCTCTGATCCGGTCTCCAGCAGCGGAAGCTTTGCAAAGGAGACAGCCCACAACGGCTGTGAAATGAATGAGAAGTGAACATCACCCAGAAAGTTATTATGGTGCTTCTTTTGTCGGCTGCCTCTTCTGCACCCGCCTTCACAGAGAGGCCGCTGCTGACAGCTCAGCGTGGGACCAGAGCGGCTTCAGAAAACGTATACATATCGATTTCATCTTTACAGGGTTAGATAGGTTAGTCTTAGATCGTGGATGCAAGTAGATTTAGAGATTTTAGTGATAGGGCGGACTTCTACTTTAAAGCGGAGCTCCGCCGGAAAAAAAAATATTAAAAGCCAGCAGCTACAGCAGCTGCTGGCTTTTAATATTTGGACACTTACCTGTCCTGGAGTCCAGCGACGTCCGCAGCAGAGGACGAGTGACCCCTCGTCGCTCTGCTGCTCCCTCCGCCATCCTCGCTGAGGGAACCAGGAAGTGAAGCCCTGCGGCTTCATGCCCGGTTCCCTACGGCGCATGCGCGAGTCGCACTGCGCCGTTCTGATTGGTGCTCCTGTGTTCTGGGAGCCGAGTGTCTCCCAGAACACCAAGGGAAGTCTGCGGGAAGTGACGTCACTCCCGCAGATTCCCGGAGAGAGGACTCCCGGATGTGGGTGAAAATACCTGTCTTAGACAGGTATCTTCACCCCCCTCCCCCCTGAAAGGTGTCAATTGTGACACCGGAGGGGGGAGGGTTCCAAATAGCAAAAGTTGCTATTTAGGGTGGAGCTCCACTTTAACACTCGCCCTTTAGTGTATTTACATTGTGACAGCAGGAAGGTAAAGTCACCTGGTTGCATCCAGGGGGGTAGATATATTTCGCCCAGATTCAGGCTTTACGCCGACTTATACAACTAGGTGGAGAGTTGTATAAGCCCAGCTGAGGCTAGTGGGCTCATGGATGATTCATACCTCTAGGGAGAGTGCTGGGCGTCGTGCAGGCAGGGAGTTGATGAGACCAGCTGAAGCTTGTCAGCTCGTTTAAGGCCTCTATAAAAACTCCCAGCTTCATTAGGTGTTTGCTCATGCCTGGACCCAGACCTGTGTGGACTGTCTAGGGAGAGTGAACCCCTGTGCGGTGAGACAAAGCCTGTGTGGCTATTTGCTTGGACATTTAAAACCAGGGACTTAGGGACTAGGACAGCACTAGGCTGATCCCAGTTGTTAGTTAGGAAACCTGTATGTTTACTCAGAGGTCAAGTTGACCAGGATTTATTTTATTTATGTTTCTTTTGCTTTGCTGTGTTTTGTCACTGTAAATAGAAAATAAACCGCACCTTTTTGATTTTGAAAACCACAACCTCCGTTTGCTGGGCCTGTTTTTGTGTGGGGAGCCCATCCCGGGGGTCACACACACCCGCTGCCGAGCTAACCCCCTCACAGTTGGTGGAGAACCAGTGGCAGTTTTTTTTAAGCCAGCATGGAGGAGATACTGAAACAGCTGGCTCTAGCAAATGCCAATCAACAGCAGACAAATGCAGGTTTGCAAAGGAGCCTTGCAGCCCAGCAGCAAGCTCATCAACAGAGGCTTGCAGCCCAGCAGCAAGCTCACCAACAGAGTCTGGAAGCTCAGCAACAAGTCCAGCAGCAATCTGAGGCCCGCTTCATAGACCTGTTACAGAAGCAAGAGCAGAGACTACAACAAATGGAAGCAGTAATGCAGCAACGTCCGCAGACCAGTGAGGAAAGCCGTCCCACTAATACCGCGTCCTTTGGGGTGAGTCGTTTATTGACAAAAATGACTGGAGAGGATGATCCAGAGGTATTTTTGACCACATTTGAAAGGACCGCTGAAAGAGAAAAGTGGCCTGAGGAGCAGTGGGCTGGACTGGTGGCTCCTCTGTTAACTGGTGAATCGCAGAAAGCTTACTATGACCTAGAGCCTAACCAAGCAAAAGACTATGTGATGCTAAAAGCTGAAATTTTGGCAAGGCTGGGTGTCACCCAGGCTGTCCGGGCTCAGCGTGTGCATAACTGGACTTTCCAGCTTGGAAAACCCCCCAGGTCTCAAATGTATGATCTCATTCACCTGAGCAGAAAGTGGCTACAGCCAGAGACTTTGTCCGCACCAAAGATTGTGGAACGTGTTGTAATGGATCGGTTTTTGAGAGCTCTTCCTACTGCCATTCAAAAGTGGGTAAGCCATGGAGACCCAGAGACGGCCGATGGTCTTGTGGATCGTGTGGAGAAATACTTGGCTACAGAGAACCTGACGGCCTCTTCCAGAGACACTCAGACTTTCCACCCTAAGACCAGACCATCCCCAGGGGCGGATAAGAGGATTCCAAGGGGTGAGGGTGGAGAGAGTGAGAGGGTGGGAGCTCTACCCCAAGTTTGGCGAGAACAGCCTGGGAAATCAGCGGCTCAAGAGGCGGCAAGAAGGATCGTTTGCTACCACTGCCGGCAAGCGGGACATATTGCAGCCAATTGCCCGGTTGTGGAGGAACCCATGCAGTGTGACTTTCTGACGGGCAGACGTCAGTCGCTGTGTGCGACAGTCGCATGCACTGCCATTCGAGGAACTGAGAAACATTTATGCAAAATGTGTGTTAATGGTAGAAATGTTGTGGTATTGCTGGATTCAGGTAGCCTTGTGACCCTGATAAAGGCTGAATTAGTTAAAACAGAGGTCTCTGGGAATAGCAAGGTAGCTGTTATTTGTGTGCATGGGGACACCCGAGAGTATCCAGTGACTACAGTGTGTTTCGAGACCCCCAAAGGTACCCTCTCTCATCCAGTGGGGTTAGTATCTCAATTACCGCATGATGCCATTGTGGGAAGGGATTTTCCGAAGTTCTGGGAACTGTGGGATGATCCTGAGCCCCCCACTGGTGCCCCTATGTACCAGGAATGTGATAGCCAGAACTCCTCTGAGAGTGGTGAGGACTCTCCAGAATTTCCCTTGTCAGTATTGGCAGGGGAGACTCAAGAAACTGGAGAGGAGCCCACCTCCTCAGACGAAAACCTACCGTCTGTGGAGTTTTCTGATCTGGAGGTTCACAGGGAAAATTTTGCCACAGAACAGTTAAAAGACCCCGCCCTAATAAAGGCACGGGAAAACGTAGTGGAAATAGATGGCGAGTTAGTGAACCCAGATAATACCTGCACTTACCCATACTTCAGCGTAGAGAAGGACCTACTGTATCGGGTGGCAAAAAGGGCAGAAGAAACCGTTGAGCAGCTTGTGGTGCCCAAACCTTACAGGAAGTTGGTGTTGGAGTTGGCCCATGGGCACATTCTTGGAGGTCATCTGGGGACAGAGAAAACCCGAGAGAGGGTATTACAGAGATTCTATTGGCTTGGGGTGATGAAGGACATAGAAAATTATTGTTCCTCCTGCCCTGTGTGTCAGAGGTCGGCCCCGATGCCACATTTCCGTAGCCCGCTGGTCCCTCTACCCATCATTGAGGTCCCGTTTGAGAGAATCGCAATGGATTTGGTAGGTCCTATAATCAAGTCCGCTAGGGGGCACCAGTACATATTGGTTATAATGGACTATGCCACCCGTTATCCAGAAGCGATCCCTCTCAGAAATACCTCGGCCAAAACCATAGCCAAAGAGCTATCTCTTGTTTTTAGCCGGGTGGGTATTTGTAAAGAACTGCTTACGGACCAAGGTACACCCTTTATGTCCCGGGTTATGAAAGAGCTGTGTAAATTGTTCAAAGTGACGCAATTGCGTACATCTGTGTATCACCCCCAAACCGATGGGCTGGTTGAAAGATTCAACAAAACCCTAAAACAAATGTTGAAGAAAGTGGTGGATAGAGATGGAAAGGATTGGGACTGTCTACTTCCTTATTTGATGTTTGCTATTAGGGAGGTGCCCCAATCCTCTACGGGATTCTCCCCCTTTGAGTTACTGTATGGGAGACACCCAAGAGGGCTGTTGGATATTGCCAAGGAAACTTGGGAAAGTGAGAGTTCTCCCCACAGGAGTGTGATTGAGCATGTCGCCCTGATGCAAGACCGAATTGCACAGGTAATGCCCATCGTGAAGGAACATTTGGCCCAAGCGCAGTTAGCACAGCAGAGAGTGTACAACCGTGGAGCCAAGACCCGTACCGTTTCCCCGGGGGATAGGATACTGGTACTTGTCCCTACGGTTGAAAGTAAATTCCTTGCCAAATGGCAAGGCCCCTATGAGATAATGGAAAAAGTGAGCGAAGTGAATTACAAGGTCAGACAACCAGGAAGGCGAAAGCCCGAACAGATCTATCACGTTAATCTGTTGAAAGCCTGGAGGGATAGAGAGTCCCTAGTCGCAGACACTTGGTCACCAGCTCAAACTGGTTGCGTGATTCCTGAGGTTGGAATAGCAGCCACCTTGTCACAACCCCAACAACAGGAGGTTAAGGAGTTTGTGCTTCGCAACAAGGAGGTATTCTCTGAGCTGCCGGGACAAACATCTGGGGTAGAGCATGACATCATTACCCCGCCCGGTGAAAGGGTGAAGTTAAAACCCTATCGGATCCCAGAGGCCCGACGGGAGGCAATACGGGAGGAAGTACAGAAAATGCTGAACTTAGGGGTGATAGAGGAGTCCCAAAGTGATTGGTCTAGTCCCATTGTGTTGGTGCCTAAACCGGATGGGAGCTGGCGATTTTGTAACGATTTTCGTCAGTTGAACAAAGTTACAAAATTTGACACCTACCCCATGCCACGTATAGATGAGTTGATCGACCGGCTGGGAACAGCCCGATACATGACGACTCTTGACCTCACAAAAGGGTATTGGCAAATCCCCCTGGCCAAGTCGGCCAAAGAGAAAACCGCATTTGTAACCCCAGACGGGGCGTTCCAATATAAAAGAATGCCGTTCGGGTTACAGAATGCGCCGGCCACATTCCAGCGGAAAATGGACCAGATGCTGAGGCCCCATCGGAAGTATGCTGCGGCTTACCTGGATGACGTAATTGTCCATAGCACAGATTGGGCCTCACATCTGCCAAAAGTGCAAGCAGTCCTGGACTCTGTTCGGGAAGCGGGGTTTACGGCTAACCCCAAGAAGTGTACCATTGGGCAGGAGGAGGCCAAATATCTTGGGTACACCATTGGGAGGGGAGTAATAAAACCCCAACTCAACAAAGTCGAGGCCATCCAGAGTTGGCCACGTCCCAACAGCAAGAAGCAGGTACGAGCCTTTCTGGGAATCGCTGGGTATTATCGGCGATTCATTCCCCACTTTGTTTCTAAGGCTGTGCCCCTAACCAACCTGACGAAGGGGAAAGGGTCGGTCATGATTAAATGGACCCCCGAGGCTGAGGCAGCATTCCAATTCTTGAAACAAGCCTTATGTAGCCAGCCAGTGTTGTACTCACCCGACTTCTCTAAAGACTTTGTCGTACAAAGTGATGCGTCAGATGTGGGGTTAGGAGCAGTATTGTCCCAGGTCTGGAACGGGGAAGAGCACCCAGTCATTTACCTCAGCAGGAAGTTGAAGTCCCATGAGGTAAATTACGCCACCGTTGAAAAGGAGTGTTTAGCGGTGAAGTGGGCTCTAGATTCCCTTCGGTACTACCTGCTAGGTAGGCACTTTGACATGGTTACGGATCACGCTCCGTTAAAGTGGATGGCTCAAAACAAGGAAACAAATAGAAGAGTGAATAGGTGGTTCCTGGCCCTCCAGGAATTCAACTTCACAGTAAAGCATCGCCCTGGCGTTCAAATGGGGAATGTGGATGCTTTGTCTCGAGTACATGAATGCCTGATTGCTGGTGTTCCAACCCCGAGGTTAAAACAAGAGGGGGGTATGTGACAGCAGGAAGGTAAAGTCACCTGGTTGCATCCAGGGGGGTAGATATATTTCGCCCAGATTCAGGCTTTACGCCGACTTATACAACTAGGTGGAGAGTTGTATAAGCCCAGCTGAGGCTAGTGGGCTCATGGATGATTCATACCTCTAGGGAGAGTGCTGGGCGTCGTGCAGGCAGGGAGTTGATGAGACCAGCTGAAGCTTGTCAGCTCGTTTAAGGCCTCTATAAAAACTCCCAGCTTCATTAGGTGTTTGCTCATGCCTGGACCCAGACCTGTGTGGACTGTCTAGGGAGAGTGAACCCCTGTGCGGTGAGACAAAGCCTGTGTGGCTATTTGCTTGGACATTTAAAACCAGGGACTTAGGGACTAGGACAGCACTAGGCTGATCCCAGTTGTTAGTTAGGAAACCTGTATGTTTACTCAGAGGTCAAGTTGACCAGGATTTATTTTATTTATGTTTCTTTTGCTTTGCTGTGTTTTGTCACTGTAAATAGAAAATAAACCACACCTTTTTGATTTTGAAAACCACAACCTCCGTTTGCTGGGCCTGTTTTTGTGTGGGGAGCCCATCCCGGGGGTCACACACACCCGCTGCCGAGCTAACCCCCTCACAACATTTTTTGCAGTCAAATTTGAGAAAGCTCTACTATGTTTGTTATGTGTTCCCATTTACACAACATACCTAAAATAACTAACGAACGAAAAATAATACAAAATAACTAACTAAATAAAACAAAATATGTAAAAAAAAGTCTTACCTTTCTAGTTCTTTGGAGAAACTTTATACATAGGACTGTATAGACAGCTTGCAAGTTATTTTGAACAATATGAATGTACAATTAGAAGGACAGATTGAGGGACAGTTGTTTTATTTATTTTTTTCTACGCAATCTTTATTTTACATTTTTAACCAGTTGCCAACCGGGCCATAGCTGAATGACGGCTACAGCGCAGTCGGATAACTCTGGGAGGCTGTCATATGACTTCCTCCCAGAACCGCGCTTTCCCGGGAATGTCCGTGACCGTCGGGTCCTCTGGACCCGACGCGTCACGGAATGGGGTAAAGTTCCAATGACAGCAGCCCTTTACCACGTGATCGCTGTGTCCAATGACAGAGTGATCAGTTGTCAACAGACCGGAGTATGTCCGGTTCAGCACCTCCCCTCTCCTCGCACTGATCGCTACAGTGTGTGAGGAGAGGAAGGAGCCAGGGTGCAGCAGCACTGTGGGCTGGATCTGAAGTGCCCACAGCGCTGATCTATGCCCATTCATGGCTCATCCATCCATGCCCATCCATACTCATTCTTTCTCGTCCATGCCCAACCATGCTCGTCCATGCCCAGCCATGCTCATCCATGCCCAGCCATGCCATCCATGCCCAGCAATGCTCATCTATGCCCAGCCACGCTCATCATGCCCAGTTATGATCATCCTTGCTCATCCATGCCCAGCCGTGCTCATCCATGCCCAGCCGTGCTCATCCATGCCCAGCCATGCTCAGCCATGCCCATCCATGCCTAGCCATGCCCATCCATGCCAAGCCATGCTCATCCATGCCCAGCCATGCTCATCGATGCTCATCAATGCCCAGCTATGCTCATCCATGCCCAGCCATGCTCATCCATCCCCCTCTGTGCTCATTCATTGCTCAGCCGTGCCCATCCATGGCTCAGCCGTGCCCATCCATGGTTCATCCATGCCCATTCATTTCTCAATCATGCCTCATTCATGCTCATCCATGCCACATCAGTGCTCATCCATGCCACATCAGTGCTTATCCATGCTACATCTGTGCTTATCCGTGCCTCATCCATGCCACATCAGTGCTCATACGTGCCATATCAGTGATCATCCGTGCAACATCCATGCCACATCAGTACTCATCCGTGCCACATCCATGCCACATCCATGCCACATCAGTGCGCATCCTTGCCACATCCATGCCACATCAGTTCTCATCCATGCCACTTTGGTGCCCATCAGTGCCACTACAGTGCCCATCAGCGTCTCACAAAAGTATAATTGGTAGTCAAATTAGATGTGTAATTTATGCTCCTAGAACACCTGATGGTGCTCACTGCATGTTGGGCCTCTGTAATTGGCCAGGTTGTGTAAAACTCTCACACATGTGGTATCACCATACTAGGAGGAGTAGCAGAATGTATTTTGGGGTGTCATTTTTGCTATGTGTTAGAAATATCTTATAAATGGACAAGTTTGTGTAAAAAAAAAAAAATGCACTTTAATTTTCTTTCCGCATTTTCCAAAAACTTGTGGAAAAAAATCACATGTTCAAAAGACTCATTATGCCTTATAGAATATACGTTGGGGTGTTAACTTTCCAAAATGGGGTAATTTTGTGGGCGTTTCTATTGTCTTGGTGCTCCAAGGCCTTCAAAAGTGTAAGAGGTAGTCAAGAAATTAAATGTGTAATTTATATCACTAGAACACCTGATGGTGCTCCCTGCATGTTGGGCCTCTGTATGTGCCCTGGCTGTGAAAAAGTCTCACACGTGGTATCGCCATACTCAGGAGGAGTATCAGAATGTGTTTTGGGGTGTAATTTATGTTGTTATGACAATTTTGTGAAAAAAATAAAAAAAATAAAAGAAAAACTTCATTTTGCAAAGAATTGTGGTAAAAAATTACAACTTCAAAAAACTAACCATGCCTCTTACTAAATACATTGGACTGTCTACTTTCCCAAAGGGGTTCATTTTGGGGGTATTTGTACTTTCCTGGCTTATTAGTGTCTCAAGAAATGGCTGTCAGTACATTAGGTGTGATCAGGTGTGATCAATTTTCAGAGATTGGCATCATAGCTTGTAGACTCTATAACTTTCACAAAGACCAAATAATATACACTTATTTTGGTTATTTTTACCAAAGATATGTAGCAGTATACATTTTGGCCAAAATTTATGAAGAAAAAATAAAAATGTTTTCATTCATAGCGCAAAAAATAAAAAACCCAGTGGTGATTAAATACCACCAAAAGAAAGCTCTATTTGTGAAAAAAAAGGACAAAAATTTCATATGGGTACAAAGTTGCATGACTGAGTAATTGTTATTCAGGCTGGGTTCACACTATCTTCACATGTGTCTCACAGCAGGAGTCTGGTGCATCCCGTTCACCATTTAAGGTAAAAATTTTGGCTGAATTCAGACCTGAAATGGAACAAAAGACGCACAGGGCTCCTGTGCAAATTTGCACCGGAGCCGCAGCGGAGATATGTGAACCGCTTTTGTGAATTAGTGTGAACCCAGCCTCAAAGTGTGAGAGCGCTGAAAGCTGAAAATTGGTCTGGTTAGGAAGGGGGTTTAAGTGCCCAGTGGGCGAGTGGTTAAGCAGTACAAGAAGTAAAATAGGAAAAAACTATCTGCATCCATAAGAACAGGTCTCCTTTGTTTTGTACAAATGAAAACATCAATAGCACAACAGATGCAAAGCTTCCCATGCCCCTGACTCTCTGTGAAAGGGAGTAAACCCTTCATACATTGGGGAGCATGAGCCGACCAACATGGGTAGCTGATCTAAAAACATTTTGAGAAGAGAAAAAAAAATTATGGAAAAGAAAAGAAAAAAAAAGGGGGGGGGAGAGGGGAAAGAAAATAGAGAACATCAAACAATTAGTGCAAACAATGGCCTGTTGACATTGTCAGAAGTTTTTTTTTTAAGCATATTAACCCACAATGTACCACCCAAGCCTTGAGATCTTTAACCTTTTGTTAGGACAGACTGTGTGTATCTATCTAGTTTACTGATGATGAGATCTGTCAGCATAGTACAGACGGAGTTAATTATGGTAAACATAACCCCCCCAGTCCCCTCCTTGACTTTACATAGAAGGAATAAGATTAGTAGGACCTTTAAGCAAGCAAAAAGGTAAGCAGAAATGTTTGAATATTTTTTTCAAGTTATGCTGTGTGAATGGGGGCATGTAACAAATATAAAGTAGGTGTTATCCCATTTTTGCTGCAAATCTGAACATAAACTTTAACACTTAAACTGACCCTTAATTTTACACATTCTCTTCCTTCAGTAAAACAGTAAAACATACCCCCTAACCCTAAAACATAAACTAGACCCTTAATCCCCAACCCTTATATAGCCCCCAAATTACCGTAAGCCCCAACACTAAACCAAGCCATTATTTTGTGTATTCACTTTGTCCTGCACTGGGAGCAGGCGCAGCCAATCCTCATTGAAAGATAGCAGTGACAAACTATGGGAGATAATAACTCCTGATCCTGCATCAGATGGAGCTTACAAATTCATTATTTTACTACAATCATAGACATTGCTCTAAGGCAAAACCAATTATCCTACCTTCAACTGTGTAAGAAAGTAGACAAAGCCCTTGAAGGGACAGAGCTTAGGAAGGCAGTACTGCAAGGTCATAGTGGTAACAATTAACAGAACAATTTGTAAGAGCTTTATGAACAATCCAACAAGGAAACACCATGCAAAATGAAATAGAAGCGTGAACTTACATGTACAGCTTAGCCATATATCTGTCCCTCTTTCGTATAGCCATTGGCTTGCAGAGATTTTCAGCTTAGCATTTTAGTGGTTTGTGAATGCCTATTGGGGTTAGCTTATAAAATCCAGAATTAAGAAAAATGGTGTTCCTTATCCAGATTGTGTTTGTGGAATTTTCCAGTAAAAGAATAAAAGTCGAGCACCTATCTAATCGCTGTAAGTCATGTCTGTGAATGTCTACAGGTACACGTTAAAGCATTGCTTAACTCAAAAATCTAAATTTATTATATTGCAGATTACCAGTCTTTAAATGTTGTGACTGTATTACAGTGCCTTAAAAAAGTATTCATACCCCTTTTTACCACATTTTGTCATGTTACAACCAAAATGTAAATGTATTTTATTGGGATTTTATGTGATAGACCAACACAAAGTGGCACATAATTGTGAAGTGAAAGGAAAATTATAAATGGTTTTAAAAAATTTTTTACAAATAAATATGTGAAAAGTGTGGCGTGCGTTTGTATTCAGCCCCCTGAGTCAATACCTTGTAGAACCACCTTTCACTGAAATTACAGCTGCAAGTCTTTTTGAGGATGTCTCTACCAGCTTTGCACATCTAGAGAGTGAAATTTTTGCCCATTCTACTTTGCAAAATAGCTCAAGCTCTGTAAGATTAAATAGAGAGTGTCTGTTAACAGCAATTTTTAAGGCTTGCTACAGACTCTCAATTGGATTTAGGTCTGGGCTTTGACTGGGCCATTCTAACACATGAGTATTCTTTGATCTAAACCATTCCATTGTAGCTCTGGCTGTATGTTTAGGGTCGTTGTCCTGCTGGAAGGTGAACCTCCGCCCCAGTCTCAAGTCTTTTGCAGACTCTAACAAGTTTTCTTCTAATATTGCCCTGTATTTGGCCCCATCCATCTTCCCATCAACTCTGACCAGCTTCCCTGTCCCTGCTGAAGAAAAGCATCCCCACAACATGATGCTGTCACCACCATGTTTCACAGTGGGGATGATGTGTTCAGGGTGATGTGCAGTGTTAGTTTTCTGCCACACATAGCGTTTTGCTTTTAGGTCAAAAAGTAAAATTTTGGTCTCATCTGACCAGAGCACCTTCTTCCACATGTTTGCTGTGTTCCCCACATGACTTCTCGCTAACTGTAAACAGGACTTCTTATGGCTTTCTTTCAACAATGGCTTTCTTCTTGCCACTCTTCCATAACGGCCAGATTTGTGGAGTGCACGACTAATAGTTGTCCTGTGGACAGATTCTCCCACCTGAGCTGTGGATCTCCGCAGCTCCTCCAGAGTTACCATGGGTCTCTTGGCTGCTTCTCTGATTAATGCTCTCCTTGCCCGGCCTGTCAGTTTAGGTGGACAGTCATGTCTTGGTAGGTTTGCAGTTGTGCCATACTCTTTATTTTCGGATGATGGATTGAACAGAGCTCCGTGAGATGTTCAAAGCTTGGGATATGTTTTTATAACCTAACCCTGCTTTAAAATTCTCCACAACTTTATCCCTCAGTTGTCTGCTGTGTTCCTTGGCCTTCATGATGCTGTTTGTTCACTAAGGTTCTCTAACAAACTTTTGAGGGCTTCACAAAACATCTGTATTTACACTGAGATTAAATTACACACATGTGGGGTATCAGTGTAAAGGGGGCTGAATACAAATGCACGCACCACTTTTCAGATATTTATTTGTTAACAAATGTGAAAACCATTTATCATTTTCCTTCCACTTCACAATTATGTGCCACTTTGTGTTGGTCTATCACAAAAAAATACAATAAAATACATTTACGTTTTTTGGTTGTAACATGACAAAATGTGGAAAATGTCAAGGGGTATGAATACTTATTCAAGGAACTGTAGTTTTCTTTTTTTAAGCTTAATTTTCACCTGATCTGACCAGTAACACACTTCTTGCCTTAGAGTGTCTTCACCCTGGATGGAGGAACAAGAGAGACACCTTTGGACAGCAGCATTGTCAATTTGGTGATCCTCAGCTAATGCTTTTTAAAGCGGTTGTATACCGCAAAACTTTTTTTTTTTTTTGTCAACCTGCAAGGCAAAGGTATAATGAGCTAGTATGACTAGCATACTAGCTCATTATCAATCACTTACCTTAGATCGAAGCCCCCGCAGCGGTCCTCAGACACGTCCTCTGTCGCATCCATGATACCCGGAGTGACTTCCGGGTATCGCCGCTCTGGCGCTGTGATTGGCCGGAGCGGCGATGACGTCACTCCCGCACATGCGCTGGGAACGGCACGATCCCCGCGCATGCGCGAATTTCCGGCAGTGTCCGGCAGGCTCCCATTCAAGAGCCGCCGCGCTCAGTGCGCCTGCGCCGTTATCTATGGCGCGCATGCGCCTTAGATAGCGGTACAGTCTTTTTTGCAAATATCTCCGAGACTGTGTAGGTCTCGGAGATATTGCAAGCACCTACAGGTAAGCCTTAATGTAGGCTTACCTGTAGGTGCTTGTACAAATTTTGGGTATACAACCACTTTAAGCAGAGACAGCAACAGTTTTTTTCCCCTTTTGAAATAAAGGTTTAACATAAAAGCTGATCATTGTATGAACTCATCCCTGGTCCATGAAAAAAAGTTGAAAAGTAACAAGAATTGGTAAGCTGCAATATAATACATTTTTGCCTTTAGGGTTTAGATACCCTCTATTTGTGCTTCTTAGCACCCACATGGGAAATACTGTCAAAGTTTAGCTATGAGCAGCTGAGGCCTCCCTGATCAATATTGTATACACTGATCTCTAAATATTACATACACGGATATTAATTTCCTGGATCTCCGCACATCTCATTTTATCCCTTCCAGTCTAGCCAGCCCACTGCAACTGACCTAGAATTCTGCGGCTGAGTATTACACATATTTTACCCTGAATTGAGTTCTAGCTTCTGCTACAGCACCCATAAATACTTAATCACATGTATTATCTGGCATCACAACTTCAGCAACTATATGGTTGGAATCATATAAATCGAGAGGACCCTATACAGCATATTATATTTTCCCAACTGCCGATAGATCCACCAGTCCAGCTAAAAGTAGCTTATCACTTTTATAGTAAACGCTGTTTTCCCACATTTAATTTCATTCATAAAATTTGGACTACGGTTCAACAAGAAACTCTTCATGAGGGATATACCCAATATATGCCTATATGGAAAAATACTCAAAAATTTAGACTCATGGAAAAGAGCTGGTATTGTGTTACTTTGTCAACTTTTCGATAACAAGGTTTTACACCATTTGATAAACTGGCAGAGAAATATCATTTGTCTAATAAATAATTTTTTCAATATCTACAGTTACGACACGCTCTGCAGAGTCAGGCCACGACTTTTCTACTAAAATATACTCCATCTTCAATTTTAGCCATGGCAGTAACTATAAGATACTCTAAACAGGGACATATTGGGGATATGTATTCTTCCCTACAAAGAACAGCTGGAACTAAAATACAAGATGGTAGTCTTGGACGATGGCGTAGGGATTTAGAGACCCTTAGTGATGAGGAGTACGAGCAAGCTTTGAAGAATTTATTTACAGTGTCTGACCCAGCTATTTATTATTCATAGATCCCACTATACTCCCTTAAAATTACATTCTTGGGGTAAAGCAACTACATCAAATTGCTCAATGCGTACTAATGATAGGGGTACACTTATACATATGCTGTGGTGATGTCTCAAATTGCATCGCTACTGGGAGTGTGGATTTGATACTTTAAATACATGTACCCTATGTTCTTCACAGGTACGGTCTAACTCAAAAATAGCATTGCTAGGGATTGTACCAGAAGACACCCTCCCGGTCTAAATGCATGTGATGTGGTTAAGATCTATGTATATAGCCCGTAAACTCATATTACAAAAATGGATATCAAACTCTCCACCAACAATAGTGCAATTGTCCAAAGCGATTAATCTTAATCTAAAACGGGAGGAATTAGCATATAAACGTAGGAGAAGCCCTAAAAAGTTTTTGAAAATTTGGTCCTGGTGGTTTGTTTCCAAATTAACTGGGTAATCAGGTGAACATGTTAAAGATGTTGAGGAAAGTTAATAATGAGATAGATCTTTGGAGGGGGACAGTTGTAATGTATATACTGTATATGTTGTTAAGGTGTCGTGATCAGATTGAATATAATGGTTAGATTTATATCGTCATTAACCCTATGTAGGGAAAATGTAATCATTGAGTTTGATGTTATAAAAGGTTTTTAGTAACAGTCAAGGTATAATCTGGAATGCTCAAAAAAAAAGTTGTGTTTTTATTTTTATTTTTTTTTGGGGTTGTTTGGTGGGAATGTTTGTGTGTTTTGAGTTTTGTTGTAAGTTTAAAATAAAATAAAAAAATTACTTGATTAAAAAAAAAAAGTTTAGCTTAAGCAGCTGAGGCCTCGCTGATCAATTTTGCATACACTGATCTCTAAATATTACATACGCGGATATTCATTTCCTGGATCACTGCACAGCTCATATGATCCCTTTCAGTCTAGCCAGCCCACCGCAACTGACCTGGAATTCCACGGCTGAGTATTCCACATATTTTACCCGGAATTGAGTTCAAGCTTCTGCTACAGCGCCCATAAATACTTAATCACATGTGTGCAGTCATGTATGTGATGGTATTTTAAGGAACAGGAGATTGTTCAGCAACTGTTTGTCATTTCTTGGAAAGTTTTGATGCGTTGTTGGTATTTAGCTGCAGCAATTTAACTCTTACCTTGTGGCCATCAGTGGTGTGCGGCATGAGTTTAAAGGAACAAACAGAAGAGAGAGGGCACTGCAGTTACCAGCGACTTGATGAACTCTGCTGAATGGAAAAGGATGCACAATATACATGTTGATTCTCTATATACTGCAGTATATGTTTTTATGGCATTTTGTTTTATTAATAAATAGCTGCACTTAGATGTGGTGCTCTCTCTCTTCTGTTTGTTATATGTGCACTTGAGTTTCTCTAAGCTCAGCTTAGGAGGAGCTGCAACCATCGTGCAGTGGCTATTAAGACTTTCTAGGATCTTCTTACCCCCAGGGGCTTTGTCCTTCATTCTCTTTATCTACACTCAATCCTTGTGCCATACTTGTTTTACTGTGTTTTTATTGAATTTAAAGGAAACTTGTCCTCTGAGAAATAATGGGGCAGATGGTGCCTACCTCCTGAGTTGCTGAACTCTAGCTTAAACATGCTCCGTGTCTCTGACCCAGAACAAGTATATAGAGGAGTTCTGACATTTTTCTGAATTCACATGCGTGCATGCTTGTTCTCGGTAAGTGTTTTATAGGGGATGATTTTCTAAAGGCAAATAGGTTGCACTCTGCAAGTGCAGTTGCTCCAAAGCTCAGTAAATGAGGTAAAGCTTCACTTTGCAAAGAATACCCAATTATGTGGTAAATAATAAAAACAGCATTTTTGCTGGCACATGATTGGATGATGGAAGTCAGCAGAGCTTCTACTCATTTACTAAGCTCTAGAGTAACTGCACTTGCAGAGTGCAACTGCACATTGCAAAGTGCACAAATCTATTTGCCTTTAGTAAATCAACCCCATAAAGTATTGAAGTCAGATTCCTTTCAAGGATCAAAATTGCTCACATGTACCTGTCAATTTAAACCTCAAAAATATTTATTTTTTAATTTTGTTATTTTGTTTAGACGGTATGATTGCCAACCTTTATAGCCCAGAGGAGCCCCTTAATGTATTTTCAGGTCTTGAAGGTATCTTTACTGAAACCAATTATGATTTTGTAGGATCTGCTGTTTTGTAGAAAACCCTCATAAGTAATTGTTAGAAAAGTTTTGTTCATCTTAAATTCCTTCTTGCTTCTCTCTGTAGGGAAGGGCAGCAGTCCCCAGAGCAGTGGCAAAGGATGTACGGGAGATGTTCCGGGAATGAGGTCTATCACATACGCATGGGAGACAGCAAGTTCTTTATGGAGTACGCAGGAAAGAGTTTCACCTACGCTGCTTTCCACGCTCACAAGAAGTAAGAGACACTGCCCATTTAGGTGTCGATGTTTAAGCATTTTATTACCAGAGGTCAGTAGTTTCTAGATGCCATGACCAAATCGAGCAGCAAGAGTATGCATTGTTTAAATGAAAATGTTTTAATGTAACTAATATGCCTACCTAACAAATAAATGTATATATATATATATATATATATACACACAAAGGTTCATTAAAATGTTTCCGCACTTTTTTTTAACTCTATTAAATAGAAAAAAGTGCAGAAACTTTTTGAAGACCCCTCGTGTATATATATATATATATATATATATATATACAGGCATACCCCACTTTTAAGTACACAATGCGGTTTATTTACTAAAGCTGGAAAGCCCAAAATCAGGCTCACTTCTGCATAGAAACCAATGAGCTTCTAACCCCAGCTTGTTCAATTAAGCCTGGTAATAAAACCTGGAAGCTCATTGGTTTTTATGCAGAAGTGAGCCTGATTTTGCACTTTCCAGCTTTAGTAAATAAACCCATTGTGTACTTAAAAGTGGGGTATGCCTGTATATATATATATATATATATATATATATATATATATATATATATATATAAATTAGAATGAACACTTTTTTAAACTTTTTTGCATGAGTTTTTTTTTTACACACTGTAATGTAAAGTGATAGCTAAAGCCTGCTAGCCTACTCAAATAATCAGGATCCACACTGATTGGTTTTGGATTACTAATTGGAAATGGAATTTAGATCAACATTCTTTTAACATGGGTCAGCATGTCTGAGAGTATCATTCTACAGATTGCAGTTGTGATGGGTTACTTTTTTGGAAAATGCAGTAGTTCAGAAATGCAATTCTTATTTTTTTTAATTTTTTTTTAAAAGGTTTATTGTGATTTTTTTAAACAAATATTCACAAGGATATTAAAGGATATCACAGTCCACCAAGGCACATTGGCTTTGTAAGTCTTTTGCCTAATTGTGTCTTTTTTCAACCAGACTAACTATGTAACTGTGTAAGTGCAATGGTTATATTCATAAGACATTGGTGCAATCATATTGGGGTTAGAATGAGGGTCACAAATAAGAAGATAGTGAACCCCAAAATAGTGAGGAGAAAAACATAGTAAAAAAAACAAAAAATAGTGAGGTCCTCAGCAAAATGAGAATGTTTAAAAGAAAAAAGCAGAGAATAGATCAAGGGGAGAAGCTGAGGAAGGAATGGGGAAGGAGAAGGGATAAAGGCTGGTAGGAGAGAGAGGGCAGCCCAACAAATGTTTAGTGATGATCTTATAGATGAGTCAATGGTCAAAATTAGGTAGTATAAAACTGTTCACCCAGGGGGCCATTATACAATCACATTTTGCTATGTTGTCAGTAAATGTTTCTGTCCTCCTGTCATTAATCATCATCCATGTGATGCAGCTCTTTGGTTTAGGAAATGTTGACTGGGAGATTTCCAGGTCTCCCAATAACATGCTTTGCAGCCACAAAGACAATTGTTAGAGATTTAGTAACAATTTCTGGTCTACTGCTAAGAAGTGCAACTTATGGGTCTTTAGGCAGCAGCATACAAATGAGCTGGAAAATTCATGTCCACAGCATGGAGGATACTAGACATTGTCACCAAATATGCAATGGGTGCCAAGGTCCACGCAGCTGCGAAAGCATCTGTAAGAGTAGCGAAGTACATAAGAGGCAATACAGGTGGGGACCAGGTGCCATCTAGCTAACAGCTTGAAGTTGGTCTCAGGAATCCAATTTTTAATGACGTTTACAAAAAAAAAAAGCAGTGGACAAGAATATAGCACCTGTCCTTTTGTGGACGCACAGACCACCTCCCCGAACGTATAGCTTTATGTTACCCTGAGAATAAACTTTTGTTTCCCTGAAATGCATGGTCTTTTAAATGAGCATTAAGGATAATTGTATTCCTAGCGTGCTGCTTTTTCTGCTTGCTGCGGTACATTGGCCTGTGAGATATGTGTGTTGGGTGAACATTTTTGCATAGCAAAACCTTTTTTCACATTAATGAACCAAAGGCCGTTTTAGATATTTACTCATTTTTGTTTTTTTGGTTCTTGTGGGGTCACTTGTGTTTTTCCATGATTGTGAAATTCCTCTGTTTGACCTTAATAACTATAATAACATTGTGATGTTGCGTTGAAGGTATGGTGTCTGCCTGATAGGCGTGAGGAGAGAGGAAAATAAGAGTATTCTGCTGAACCCTGGACCTCGGCACATCATGGCCAGCTCTGACACCTGTTTCTACATCAATATCACCAAAGAGGAGAACTCAGCCTTCATCTTCAAACAAGAAGAGAAGCAAAAGAAGAAGGGGAGAGGAATCTATGGTGAACCATCTCGACTTCCAGTTCACAGCATCATTGCCAGCATGGGTAATTACTTACTGTCCTATGAAGCTGGTTATACCTAAATCACTTTCTGCCCAGGTTCAGTCTTTGTAGTTGCTCATAGTTTTTTAATAGTTTATTATCCATCAGCTTATGATGAGGGGATCAGAAACATCACATTGATTTAGGCTAAGTTCACACTGGCATTAAAAGCAGGCATTTAAGGGGTGTTAAAAACGTCCCTCAAATGCCTATGAAAATGATACAATGGACAGCACATCATGCTGTTCATACCATCCAAACATGAAGCGTTAGCAGTGCGTCGCTTCAAAATTGAAGCCTCATGTCGAGTCAGGAGGCGTTTGAAGCCTTTCAACGCCTCCCGTTCAGGTCTATGGTAATGCTTCATAAATGCTCTGGCAAGCAGTAGCGATGCAGTTGCGGACATTAGGATTTGTTTATTTCCTGTAGTGGAATAGGCGTTTGTGGAGCGGTTTTAACGCACCTTAATGCTCATCAAACGCTTCAAAACTGCATATAGGGCGTTTGGGGAACATTTTTAACTTATCATTAACGCTTGTAAAACGCCAGTCTACTGCCCATACTAAAACTCAAGAATGCGAGTGTAACACCCATTCTACCGCTATAGGAGCATTTATTAAGAGTTAGAAATTTAGTCAAGTGTGAACAAGCCCTTAAGGCCAACTTGTATACAACTGTTTCAGGCTTGCTGGCCTTCATCAGTGCAAGAGATAGGTACTCGGAAGTCTATGAAATAAGGTTTAAGGGTTATTAAGACAGGACAAGGATTCCCCAAGCCTCACGCCGTAGAACTGTAGTCAACACAGCTGTATGGAAGAAGGAACTAATGACTCTATATTTTAAATGCAGCTCTAAATTGTCAAATGTGCCTGTATGAATGCATGTCTCCTCCCCACCCACTCTCCTAAATTAAGGACTAATTTCCTTGTTTGTTTTTTTGCACTTGTGTTGGAAGTAATGACATGTGACTACATCAAACTGTATTTCTAAGTGGCTTATAAAATGCTGAGTGAAAATAATCGCTATAAAGGTAATGTTAGAAGTACCAGAGAGCTGTGTGCTGTTTCAAAGTAAATGAATGAAGAGTTGAATCATGTTATATTGTGTTATGAGAACATTGTGAACAGCAGGACACAAATAGCCCAGAAACAGCTGTCACAGCTGGGGATAATAGATTCCTATCGCCTGGTAAACCTTGAGATGTGCTCCAATCACATGGCACTCCCAGCCAGGAACGAGCCCAGGAAATTACCTTGATACAGAACATTCCGTCTGTTCTTCTCTGTAACCTTTTCATTGCCATATGTCACCTTCGGAACAAACTGGGTTTACCACTGTAGAAAGTAAACAGCCAAATAGAGTAAAATATGTCTAGCAAGGAAACTTGCAGAAAAGACATTCGTTTTTGTTTTTTTTTCTCTCCTTTTCCACCTGTAGAATAGTTGCTGTGCATCTTTCACTCCTTCTCCATTACATTTTGAATTGTCCTTTTTCAGGATTCTGCCCCACGCACGCTTTTTATATCTTCCCTGTTGCAGTCAGTGATTTGTATCCCTACAAGCCTCTTAAGTCTATTCAACTAAAATGCCTGTTGGAATCACCCTGATCTGACTGTAACTACAAATCATGCACAGTGTAGGTTACAGCAACCTCAAGAGTGGAGCAGTGCATAATGCAAATTCAACTTTTTTCCAAAAATCTAAATTATCTATTTATAGCTGTTTAAACATGGAAGATAACACGTCTAATTAAAATGTATTCACAAAAGTGATGCATTGCTTTGTTTTTTGTATAACATTTAAGTAGCCCTTTAAAATACCCTACTTAATGTACCCTACCTAAAGAGAATAAAACAGATAGAATTAGACATCTTTCTATGCACGTATAGGATTATAGTTCTGTAGCACCACCCTCTCCTCCTAGGGCAAAGGAGAGGCACCCATGCCACAAGCCCGTGTCCTCTAGTTTAGAGGTCAGGCGGTGTATATGTACCTGGGTCCCGCAGCGAGCCACCTCCCTCCACTGGTTCCCATCTCCAGAGTGTAGAGACGAGTCTGTACTTTTCCCTCTCCAATAAAGTTAATGTCCAAACTACCTAAACTCCAACGCTGAGTTTATTTTATGTCTTTGCTTGATAGATAAGAGAGAGTAGATGAGAGATGATAGTTGAACTAGAGCAGATTCAGGCACAGAACTCCCAGATTTATCACCACTCGGTCCCAAGTGAGTACAGCTCAATGGTCCTAGCAGCCGGTGTGGAGCTCGAACAAGCAAGTTAATCCTCCAAGGACAAGTTCAGTCTGTCCTCAAAGAGCAGCAGCACTCCGCAGGGTCAGTTCTGCGGAGAATAGGATCCTTCCCTTCGACAGGTCACCAGGCCTTTCCTGAGACAGCAATTTTACTATCACTCGTCTCCTGTTATGGGGCCGATCCTCCCCTGGCTTCCTCTTGGTCGGAGTGGATACCCTCACCTGGGCATCCTGGGACTCCAAAGTTCTGCCTGTAGACCCAGTTGAAGGTACTGGGCCTACCCGGAACATTGCAGTCTCGGGCCGAAGGTGCCCGAGACTCCTCAGTCGGGGTACGTACCCCCCTCCTTAGGGGCACAATCCTCCGGGTACTGGTCCCCGGGTCTCTCCTCCCTATAAAATGGCATCTGCCCCTTTTATATCCTCTCCCAGCATGCACAGCAGGCAGAACCCGCCCACCGCACGGTAGCCGAGAGAGGACATCCAATAGCGCCAATGTAACTTATGTTTCAACCCTGACCCAACATGACAGCACCACCTGCAGACCACAGGGAACTTTACATAGGCACACAGCAATAAAGCAGAGTCCAGAACAATCAGAAGGCCCGAACCATACTAATGCTCAGGTCATCCCCCTAAATTTAGACATAGGGACCCCCCCTAAATTTGGAGTACCCCCCCATTTTAATGTCACCAATCTCATGAGATGCAGGGTGTTATCTATCTCTGAGCTGATAGCTGTATTAATAAGAATGGCAGTTAATTATCCACTAAATAACATTGTCTGTAATCTCTGATTCTTTCCCATATTTCTCTCTTCTTACAAACATGGAATTGTTGATGCATTGTCATAAGTGATTATCTAATCCTCCTAAATTTGCTGTACTGGGTCCAGGTAATTCAAACCTGTAATCCCCTTTGCAAGTCAGATTATTCACCGCAGATTGTCTGCATTTAGTAAATACAAGAAGGTGTCCAGTCAGGGGAGGACTAGGCTGGGAGCCAGGGGAGAAATGGCCACCTGAGCCAGTACTACTAATCAGATATATTTTACCGGTAGCCCTGATTAGAGACTGTTTCACCATCCAGACATCTGTTAGAGCAGGGCCTGCAGTCAGTGACGCTTGCTATGCATTATATTGCTATCTGCTCCCTGTTCAGACCTGCAAACGCAGTTTTTGGCAGTGGGAAGTCCTCTAACACTAACTTACATAACTGATCTGAAATGTCGTGACTGAATGCAAAGAGTCAAAGAGAAATTTTGAAAAGTTACTGGACTTTAAATTGGTAGCCACTGGTAGACTCAAATGAAAACAGAGTTCTCAATATAATAAAAATACAAAATGTATGACATCATTAAAAATCACTTTAAAATCATAGGATAGGTCCAACATATACTACAAATAGTGTACATAAGGTGACGTTCCAAATGGGTTGATCCTATATATGTACAAAATGACCTGTAGGTTAATGCCCAGAGATATGGTGAACTTGTGACTTGTGTTAGTGATGGTCTTCGATATCAGGGCCCCACAGTCTCTGAATGCGTGTACTGTATTTTATTGGGGTTTTATGTGATAGACCAACACAAAGTGGCACATAATTGTGAAGTGGAAGGAAATTATAAATGGTTTTCAAACTGTTTTACAAATAAATATGTGAAAAGTGTGGCGTGCATTTGTATTCAGCCCCCTGAGTCAATACTTTGTAGAACCACCTTTCACTGCAATTACAGCTGCAAGTCTTTTTGGGGACGTCTCTACCAGCTTTACACATCTAGAGAGTGACATTTTTGCCAATTCTTTGCAAAATAGCTCAAGCTCTGTCAGATTGGATGGAGAGTGTTTGTGAACAGCAATTTTCAAGTCTTGCCACAGATTATTAATTGGATCTAGGTCTGGACTTTGACTGGGCCATTCTAACACATGAATGTGCTTTGATCTTAACCAGGGGTGTCCAAACTTTTTTCAAAGAGGGACAGATTTGATGAACATGAAGTGAACATGAACAAGGGCCGACCATTTTGCCTGACATTCTTTGAACCATTAAAAATAGGTCTAATTGTGTTCGCCTGAACACTAATACACTGCCCGACAAGAATTCTGATCATGATCCCATGATAGACAGAACAGTCGTCCAATGGCAGCCCAGGAGACGGGACTTCTTGTACAGACACCGCTGAGTAAACAGGAGTAGCTCTGGCTGTATGTTTAGGGTTGTTGTCCTGCTGGAAGGTGAACCTCCGCCCCAGTCTCAACTCTTTTGCAGACTCTAACAGGTTTTCTTCTAAGATTGCCCTGTATTTGGCTTCATCCATCTTCCCATTAACTCCGACCAGCTTCCCTGTCCCTGCTGAAGAAAAGCATCCCCACAACATGATGCTGCCACCACCATGTTTCACAGTGGGGATGATGTGTTCAGGGTGATGTGCAGTGTTAGTTTTCTGCCACACATAGCGTTTTGCTTTTAGGCCAAAAAGTTCAATTTTGGTATCACCTGACCAGAGCACCTTCTTCCACATGTTTGCTGCGTCCCCCACATGGCTTCTCGCAAACTGCAAATGGGACTTCTTATGGCTTTTTTTTAATAATGGCTTTCTTCTTGCCACTGTTCCATAAAGGCCAGATTTTTGGAATGCACAAATAATAGTTGTCCTGTAGACAGATTTTCCCATCTGAGCTGTGGATTTCAGCAGCTCCTCCAAAGTTACCATGGGCCTCTTGGCTGCTTCTCTGATTAATGTTTTCCTTGCCTGGCCTGTCAGTTTAGGTGGATGGCCATGTCTTAGCAGGTTTGCAGTTATAAAACATTAGAAAAAAGGGAGGGCGCACCGACCTAATGCATTACCAAAAATATTTTTAATCCAGGTGAAAATGAGAACAGTCTTTCTCAGGTCTGTTGTGAGGAACCGGTAATGCCGGTTTGGCTCTGAGGAAGAGGGTCCCCCCTCGAAATACGTCAGCCGTTCCAAATACCGCCTGGTCTCCTGGCATCACCAGTTCCTCACAACAGACCTGAGAAAGACTATTCGCATTTGCATTTGTCTTGATATGTCTATATACTACGTCTGTATGTGAGTATAACCATTGCTGCTTTTTACTTTAATATTTTTGGTAATGCACTAGGTCGTGTGCCCTCCCTTTTTTCGAATATTTTACAGTTCCAATAACAACCCTTGTTCTGAGGAAGGCAGCAAGACCATTGGCATTAAAAGAGTTGTCTGCAACACACATCCCTAGACCCACTACCCAAGAGCAGGAGATTTGTGTTGTGAAGGTTTGCAGTTGTGCCATACTCTTTCTATTTTCAGATGATGGATTGAACAATGCTCCGTGAGATGTTCAAAGCTTGGGATATTTTTTTTTATAACCTAACCCTGCTTTAAACTTCTCCACAACTTTATCCCTGACCTGTCTGGTGTGTCTCTTGACCTTCATGATGCTGTTTGTTCACTAAGGTTCTCTAACAAACCTCTGAGGGTTTCACAGAACAGCTGTATTTATACTGAGATTAAATTACACACAGGTGGACTCTATTTACTAATTAGGTGACTTCTGAAGGCAATTGGTTCCACTAGATTTTAGTTGGGGGTATCAGAGTAAAGGTGGCTGAATACAAATGCAAACCACACTTTTTAGATATGTATATGTAAAACAATTTGAAAACAATTTATCATCTTCCTTCCAGTTCACAATTATGTGCCACTTTGTGTTGGTCTATCACATAAAATCCCAATAAAATACATTTACGTTTTTGGTTGTAACATGGCAAAATGTGGAAAATTTCAAGGGGTATGAAAACTTTTTTAAGGCACTGTACCTCTGAGTAAGGGGGATCTGTGACAATCCCCCATCTCCTTCAATTCAGCACTCAGTACCCAAGCAGCCAATCTCAAGGCTTGAATGTTGTCACATGGAGGGCGAGGAAGCTCTCTTGGCCATGTACCAAAGTTATGAAGGGGATGAAGTAGCGTATTGGAGAAATATCTGGAAGGTCGGCAATGTTTCTATTTTATTTCTTTTTTTGCTGTACAGAATAACATTACAATTTAGCACAAAACATTGCAGTCAGAAAATGAAAATATTTAGCTGCAGTGAATAAGCACCAGATGCCTATGCGTTAATACATACAGTCTATACATTTTATCCTCCCCATTTAATATAGAAGTGTATTCTGGTCCATGTCTGGGGTCCGTGCGGGATCTTCTGATCCTTTGAAGTCATGTAAATTGTAATCATCTCATTGTAGCCGAAGGCATTTTGTATGTTAAAAAATTCCCCTGGAAATAAGGAACATTTAATTATATATGCTCTATAGTCTGCAGGCAATGTATTAACCCTGCTCTAGTTAGATATTCACTGCGCTGCAGTTTTAGATAACGAGCAATTGACATCTTGGCATTCTATAACTTCTATAATTAATGGCAGTGAGAAAAACTGGGGCACAGTAGAAATAGTGGTTCTGCCTTCTCCTAACGCTCTAAAGTGTAACTCCAACTTCAAGTATATTTTTGGCTTTTGAAAACAATATGCACCTTACAGTTTTCACCAATCTAATTGTTTTCTTTAGCTTGTAAGTTGTTCAAGTTTGATAGCTCTCTATGTGGCGTCCATATATATTTTTGCCAGTGGATGCACTTGAGAACCCTACTTTTAGAAGCATTTTTTTAACTTCGATTTTCTTTGTCACTGAGCACATTTAAGTTTTTTCTAGTGTGTTTTAGGACTTACTAGGACGTACTGATTTAGTAAAGGATTAAAATGAATGTTGGTGAATAAGGTGAAGCTGTGGCCACTTTGAAAACCCAATAATGTGCATGAAAAAAAAAACATTTCCTTTGCTTTGGATATTCTAAATAAACATAGCCTAAACTTTTTTATTAACAATCAAGTTAGAAAGTGAGCGTTTATTTAGCTAGGTGAACAGCTTTATTCATCAACCTCCATATTTTTGGAAGCCACCCTTACACCCTACAGCTTGCATTCTCATTTTTGCAAATGTATCAGTGATACATAAAACTAGACCAGCTCCAAACACAAGTGTTAACCATGAAGGACCTTTGCCCACTGAGCCACTGCAAACCGATCTTTCCTAGAAGCAGATGGGATTGTTGTGTCACTCTGACATCTACATGCTTGTGTTTCAGTCATCTGATATTTTAGAGTCATTGAAAACTCCTCATTTCATTAACTCCCCTTTTCATTTGCCTTAATAAAATCTGAATCATTCCATTTTGGTTGACTTGGAAAATTAAATTATTGGTAATTTTTGCATGAAAGGCAGTCAGTGTGAGGGCCTTGTAAATGATGTCTGGAGTTTGAGTGTACCATTTAATGTGTCCCTATAGATTGATTGTGTAGCACTACCCCCGCAGGAGCTGCTGGTTTTGTTTTGGGCCTTTGCACGTTACCATACTGTTCCACCGCATCCATCATAGGGGTCCCATTGAAGAGTTGTTCACAGATGTCAGCACCAACACATAGTCTCTTTTTCAATGTTTTTTATTCAACAAAGTCAGATAGAGGGATGGAGGGTTGGGAGAGATTCAGGTACCTTGTATTTGCGGATCACAGGTACTTCTTTCATCCAGAGGACAAACAGATTCCACACTGGATATAGCAACCACTGGATAGGCCTCTCTCACTGACCTAGCAGCCGGTGCGGTGCTCGGTCATAGTCTCTGCCACAGACTTGAATAATATACATAGTCTCTGCCACAGACTTGAATAATATACATAGTCTCTGCCACAGACTTGAAGAATACACAGTCTCTGCACAATCCTCTGCCACAGGATTGTATCCAGAACTTTTGCAAAGTCTAAGTAAAGTCACACAGTACCAGTTTCTTTCAGTCAAGCCGGCAACACTGTGAGGTAGATGGGTCGGGATGCGTCCTCCAATTGAGTCTCCAATTGTTTGGCTTCTTCCTGCAGGCAAGACAGCACGGGACCACCCCCGGACCAGTAGGCCCCAGAAACTCCTGGGCCTACTATCAGTAACGAAGCCTCGGTCCAGCAGGCCCCGAGGCAGAAGAACTGCTACGGCATACCTTAGGCCAGGAGGGTCATCAGGTCAGAGAGCCCTGAAAAACAGTGTCTGTCCCTTAAGTACCCTCTCCCAGAATGCACAAGGAATACCCAATACACCCAGCCTGCTGCATTTCCAACCTTGATCTGTGGTGACAGCGACACCTACAGTCAAGTGGAAAAAGTGCAACACAACTGGACTGAAACAGAAACCAGCAATTTAATACAATCTTTCTGAGCCAAACTACAGCTCAGATAACTTAAATTTAAACATAGCGCCTACTCAATAGGAGCAGGGCGCTACAGTTGTATAATAGATACACGTGAGAAGCGTTCAGTAGCCCTTTGAAAGTCTAGATCTCTCATGTTGTACACAAGACAGAAGAAGGGGGTTACTCTAGATCCCAAAAGAGATTTTTCTTATTTATTTATTTTTACATATCGTCATTCTGCAAAAATCGAGGTCTTATATGCTGATGGAAGATACAGTATATGCAAAACATATCTATGTTTTACTAATTTAGGACTGGCAAATAAAAAGTTTAGATGTTTTAGCTGACCAACAAATATGAAATATTGTAGGCCAATATTTTGTATTTTAATTTTCAGCCAGCAGGTAGTTTTGTAGGCTTCATATCACAAGTTTACTAATTAGTTTTCTTGTGTGAAACAATGCCTGTGTATGGAGCTCAATGGCTTCAGCTCTAACTTGCCCACATCTGAATAAGGCATAGTAGCATTAAATCCTGGTTTCATCACTCACTTTGGCATGTTATGCAACAAGTTTCGTTAGCCGCAAGGTGTTTTACAGATCCAGGGCTGTAGTCTAGCCCTTTGACACCCAGACCCTGAAGACCCCTCTGTGGGTATTTCCGCCTTGATGGGCAAAGCCTGGACCATGGTCAGAGCCAGTGACATGGACAAGGTAAGACAGGGTTTCCCTGTACCCTCTAACAAACCAGTTCCTGGCTTACATGTCTTGATGGCTCTGTAGTAAACACTACATCCATATTCTACAAGATTTACCCTTGTGCTATTCACAATAACAATTCATGGGCACAAATGTAAGGGGATTTACATGGTTGGTGTTTTTACCCCAATTGTATTCCCCACCCAGAGTTTTTTTTCCAGCTTCTGATGTAGTGCTTACAAGACTCTTTTCTGCCCACAATGCAAGTTGATTATTTGTTGACCAATGCCAAAAATAAACAGCCATTGGAATTCAGTTAGCACCTGGGTTACTACATTTCCTTCATAAGGAACATGTTGACCCCCCTTAATCCACATATATTCTATACGTACCCTGCAGCGGAATGGCCTCACTTAGCAATGGAGGATTACAGGCTCTTGGGAGCAGACAGCAGTGTCTCCACTGCAGGCCCAGAGGAAACTGCCACTTCTGGAATCAGAGGGGGTTATCAGCCACAAACACGTTTTCGGCCTTGCCCCTCCCCCCCCCCCTACCTTTTAGAATTCTGCCCAAAGACAGAATCGCCTGATGCACCTGCTGCTATGCAAACAAAAGGGGATGCCTAAAAACGGAAAGGTGACAAGCTGTGAGATCAGACTTCGCAGAAAAGTCAGTGTTTGGCAAAAATGCCATTCATTAATGTTAGCATAGTAAAATAACATCCTGTTGGACGTCTGCCGTCAAGGAATCAGTCCCAGCTGAGGGCTGCTAAAGCATGAAAAGTCTTGTAATGCCTAGGTTCTGCTCTGATATGGGATGTGATGGAATCCTGTAGAGTCAATCACAATTCTGTAGTGCCAGCAATGGGGTTACTACAGCTGTAGAACCTTTTTCAAGAGTTTAGTTAGCAGACTTCTGTTGGTATATGTACTGCTGATACCATTGAACTACTGAATATCTATATCTAAGCAGAAGATAAATCCATTCATGAAGAAAGCGTTCAGTTCATGAAAAGCCAAAACCCCGGACTTGGGTGCTGGGAGCTTTTGATGCAGAAAGGTTGGTATTTGGCACAAAGGGTTACAGAGAGGAATGGTGTAAGGCTTATATAGAAAGTTATTATTGGGGTTGCAGGGAACTTTATTATAAAGGTTACAGTTAGGGTTAATGTTAGACATTACAGGAAGAGTTTGGGTTAGGGTTACACGGATGGTTAGAGGGAGGGTTTGTATTCGTGTTACAGAGAGCAGTAGTGTTAGGGTTGTAGAGAAGGTTAATGTGAGGATTATAGGGAGAGTTAATGTGAGGGTTACAGAAAATTGTATTGAGAAGGTTTTAGTATTTGTGTTATCTGTTTTTAGGGTTGTTGGGAAGGTTAATGTGAGCTTTGCAGGCAGGGTTAGTGTTGGGTTTGCAGGGAGAGTAGTGTGAGGGTTACAGGGAGGGTCAGTGTAGGGCTGCAGGAAGGGTTAGTGTTAGGTTTACAGGGAGGGTTAGTGTTGGGTTTGCAGGGAGAGTAGTGTGAGGGTTACAGGGAGGGTCAGTGTAGGGCTGCAGGAAGGGTTAGTGTTAGGTTTACAGGGAGGGTTAGTGTTGGGTTTGCAGGGAGAGTAGTGTGAGGGTTACAGGGAGGGTCAGTGTAGGGCTGCAGGAAGGGTTAGTGTTAGGTTTACAGGGAGGGTTAGTGCTAGGTTTACAGGGAGGGTTAGTGTTGCAGGGAGAGTAGTGTGAGGGTTACAGGGAGGGTTAGTGTAGGGCTGCAGGAAGGGTTAGTGTTAGGTTTACAGGGAGGGTTAGTGTTGGGTTTGCAGGGAGAGTAGTGTGAGGGTTACAGGGAGGGTCAGTGTAGGGCTGCAGGAAGGGTTAGTGTTAGGTTTACAGGGAGGGTTAGTGTTAGGTTTACAGGGAGGGTTAGTGTTGCAGGGAGAGTAGTGTGAGGGTTACAGGGAGGGTTAGTGTTAGGGTTAAATGGGAGCGCAGTGTGAGGGTTACAGGAAGGGTTAGTTTTAGGGTTGCAGGGGAGAGTAGTGTGAGGGTCACAGGAAGGGTTGGGGTTAGGGTTGCAGGGGAGAGTAGTGTGAGGGTCACAGGAAGGGTTAGAGTTAGGGTTGCAGGGGAGAGTAGGTTGAGGGTCACGGGAAGGGTTAGGGTTGCAGGGGAGAGTAGTGTGAGAGTTCCAGGGAGTATTAGCCTTTTGGTTGCATGGAGGGTTATTGTTTGGGGTATAGGTAGTGCAGGCAATTGGGAGGGGCGGTGTGAGGGTAACAGGGAAGGATAGCATGAGAGGGGCTTAGTTCCAATCCCTTTGTGAGAATACCATATATTGTTCAGAGCCAACGTTTTGGTGCATTATTTCCTGCAAATCTGATTTCTAGTACTTTGCTGCAATTACATGAGATACAATCTTTGGAAGATAATTTTAAACGATGTAGCTTTGAATTTGCGAAACAGAGTGACCTCCAGTGTCATCTATTTTTCCCAGGTGTTTTGAGTGGGAGTACTGCAGCATGGCCAAGCAAGGGCACAGTATTTGTTACTGAAGGGCAAGCAGCGCACGAGGGTAGTTTGTCACTAAAAGGCAAATGATGCATGAGTACAATATTTGTCACTAAATCGCAATAATTTATGTCTGAACAGGAAAATGTATTACGTGTTTTTTTTTTTGAAAATCATAAAACAACATTTATTATTTTAAAAAGAATTGTACTTTTATTCATAGATCACTAAAGTATGCCATTAGATATTAAGCTCCTCCCACAGGTTGAACACCCATATGTTCAGGGAAGCCGAATTCCAGTTTGCAAATAGACCAATTTATAAGAATATATATATATATCAATTTTTTTTATTTTTTATCTGAAAGTAAATAATCGACTGTGTTATTCAGTAAACCATATTTTATAGGCCATGACTTACTTACAGTGTGACAGTGTGTAATGGTATATACTGTGCGCATGGTAGCAGCCATAGCTGCTTATTACATATGCAGTCTCTACTTCCTACTATGCATTGTTACATGATGGTTGTTCTTTATTGCTTTCTTAGTATGTCTGGGAGTCAGCTTACCCATTGGAAAGAACTGTCAACAGCTGTTATGACAGAAAGTAGAGACAGACAAGTGATATTGTACTGGGCCACTGAGAAACCCTGTCTAATGGCTAAAATAAAATATCTGTTTGTAATAAAAATCATGGATGAGCAAGCTTGTAAAATGTCAAAGTCACAAAATGTATGCATTTCCTTTAATGCAAATAGACTTTCCCTAAGGAAAAAAATAAAATTAAGATTATCCAGATGGCTCATATTGTATTAGGCTTGGTTCACACTAATGCATTTTTTTCATGCTTTTTACAGAACAGCAGGACATTATTTTTAACATGGGTTCCTATGGAACACGTACACATCAATGCATTTTCGTGCCTCTGTGTTTTTGGAAAGGGACGGTGACTTTTTTAAATGCAAAACGCTGCTTTTTTAAAGAAATTTTTTTAATAGACTTCAATGGAGAAGCAGCAGAAAAGCATGTAGTGTGTTTTTAGCACGTTTTTGACACATTTTGCATTATTGAATCTGCCCAACAATAAATTGGCCTAATAAAAAGGAAAAAAAAAGCATAAAAAATGCAAAACGCATAAAAAAACACGTAAAAAACGTGTCTAAAAAGACAGAAAGCACAGCAAAAAGCACTTCACAAACGCTCAAAAGCAACATGCATAGATGTGAATTGAGCCTTATATTTTCTCTTTCAGCAATAATGCTGATTGTACTGTCAGATAAGCTGACAACTATAAAGTGCAGCTTCCAATCGGTTTATGACATAATTATGAAAATTTGGAAGATTGCACATAAATAATTGAGCACTCAAGGAGATTACATAATAGTTTCATGTTGACATTTTGAATATAAATTGTTGTGTATTTAATGAACATTACAATGTAAAGATGATTGTTTTCTTTATTAAAGGCACAGTCGCAATGGATCTTCAGAACACAGACTGCCGTCCTGCAAACAGCAGCAAGCTGACATTGCCATCAGAAAATGGTTCCGGCACCAGAAGACCCAGCATTGCTCCGGTTCTGGAAATTGCAGACAGCTCTACGGTGTTACCTTGTGACATGCTTAGTGACCAATCAGAGGATGAGTTGACCCAGTCAGATGATGAGGGTCTCCCAGTTTTGGAGTAAGTTTGATGTGCCCATACTGATGTGGTACATGGCTATCAATTCATAGAAACCAGGGATGTTGTAAGGATTGTTAAAGACTCAGGCCACTCTGGGCAACACAGAGGAGATAAAAAGTGGGCATAGCCTAGTCACACCCTACAATCAGAGTGGCTTCAAGGGGAATAGTTAAACTGAGCAAGAGCCCAGGGCCGCCATCAGTACACCTGTAAGGGGCCCGGAGGTCCCCAGGGGCCCGGAGGCCCCCCTTTTTTTTTTTTACATATAATTTTTTTTTTGTAAGGGGCCCAGAGGTCCCCAGGGGCCCGGAGTTCCCCAGGGCCCCGAATGTCAACCCCCCTTTTTTATTTTTATTTTTTATAAAAAAATTATTATTAATTTTTTTATTTTTATTTTTTTTATTTATTTATTTTATTTAAAAAAAAAAATTTTGTAAGGGGCCCAGAGGTCCCCGGAGGTCCCCAGGGCCCCGGATGGAAACCTCCCTTTTTTTATACATTTTTTTTATATTTTTTTTTTGTAAGGGGCCCAGAGGTCCCCAGGGCCCTGGATGGCAACCCCCCTTTTTTTTGTTCTTCTGTTCTTTTTGTGTGTTCGTCAGCACCCCCCCCCCCCCCGGTTCTCCTCGGCTCCAGGGGGCCCATGCCTGAAGCTGTGTAAGGGGCCCCAAAATTCCTGATGGCTGCCCTGCAAGAGCCTATATATTGTATATACTGAACCCACATGCTGTAGTACTTGTGCCAACAAAATTCTCTTAAAGATGTGTGTGAAATTTTTATTACTAACTGTGTCCTCACCAAGGAGATTCACCTCTCTATTTGTCATGGTTGGTGTGCCAAAACACCCAAAAGTAAAGAGAAATCCAAAATGTTAGTGTTGTCACCAGAGTAAAGGTGGAATCCTCCAATGGAAACACCCGCTTCTATGAAAAATCTCTAAGTTGGGAATTTCCTATTGCATCTCCCTGACAGGAAGTGAAGATCTCCCAAACAGAACACACCAACAAATTAACCTGACAGGGGTTTTTAAAGCGGTGGTCCGGCGAAAAAAAAATATTAAAAGCCAGCAGCTACAAATACTGCAGCTGCTGACTTTTAATAAATGGACAATTACCTGTCCAGGGTGCCCGCGATGATGACAGCAGCCGAAGCCGAGCAATGGCTTGTCTCTCCGCTGCCCCCGCCGGCGTCCTCGGTGTGGGAATCGGGAAGTGAAGCATTGCAGCTTCACTGCCAGGTTCCCTACTGCGCATGCGCGCTGTGTTCCCAGTGGTCCCCGTTGTCTCCTGGGACCAGTGTGTTTCCCAGAAGGCAGCGGGGGAGGGGGGAGTGGAATGACTCCTGTGGGAGTCTCTCCCCGGAAGTGGGTGCAAATACCCGTATTATACAGGTATCTGCACCCCCTCCCCCCTGAAAGGTTCCAAAAGTGACACCGGAGGGGGGGGAGGGTTCCGAAAAGCGGAAGTTCCATTTTTTGGTGGACCTCTGCTTTAACCTTCCCTGCGGTAAATAAAGCAAAAATTGTGTTTTCTCTCCAATGTTAAAATGGAACTCCACCCAAAGGGGGGGGGGGGGGGGTATGTAGTTTTGACAGGTACCCACTCTCATTTCTGCGCAGATCATCTAGGTGATCCAAGCAGAAGTTCACCCCCCCACAGTCTTCTCAGACACGTCACAGGTCCCAGAAGACTGCAGGGCCATTCACAAAATGCAGCATGGCTCGTGCATGTGCAGTGGGTGCCCGGCTGTGAAACCGGAAGCAGTGTAGTCGGCTGCCCACAGTTAGGATGCTGGCTCCTGGAACTCGAAGGCTAGTAAAGAACTAGCCAGGGTGAGGGCAGCACTGGATCCCTGGACAGGTAAGTGTCCTTTTATTAAAAGTCAGCAGCTACAGGATTTGTAAGTCTGCAGCTAATTTTTATTTTCCAAAGTGAACTTCCTCTTTGAGTACACTCTTTAATCTCTGGGCCACAAGTTATAGTCTCACAGACACACATAAACCTCAGTTAAAAAAAAAAAAAAAGAGTGCTTTTAATTAGATATGATTTCTTGATCGTACATCACAGGACACAGAGGATGTGACTACTTGGGGTATACTGCCACCTTCAGGTGAATGGACAGCAGGCAAAAAAAAGGCTGGAATCCCACCCAAGCATAAAGAAATCTCATAATTGTGGGAGGAGCGGAGACACAGCCTGATGTAAGGAAATCTCATCATCGTGGGAGAGGTGGAGACACAAACTGCTGTGTGGATATCTTTCTACTGTGGGAGGGGCAGAGACACAGACTATCGTGAGAAAATCTCACCATTAAGGGAGGGGTGGAGACACAGACTAACATACAGTAAAGAAAACGCACCAGTGTGGGAGGGGCAGAGACACAGATTAACATAAGTAAATCTCACCATTGTGGGGGGGGGCAGAGACACATTAACATAAGTAAATCTCACCATTGCGGGAGGGGCAGAGACACATTAACATAAGTAAATCTCACCATTGTGGGAGGGGCAGAGACACATTAACATAAGGAAATCTCACCATTGTGGGGGGGGCAGAGACACATTAACATAAGTAAATCTCACCATTGTGGGAGGGGCAAAGACACATTAACATAAGTAAATCTCACCATTGTGGGGGGGGGGGCAGAGACACATTAACATAAGTAAATCTCACCATTGTGGGAGGGGCAGAGACACATTAACATAAGTAAATCTCACCATTGTGGGAGGGGCAGAGACACATTAACATAAGTAAATCTCACCATTGCGGGAGGGGCAGAGACACATTAACATAAGTAAATCTCACCATTGTGGGAGGGGCAGAGACACATTAACATAAGTAAATCTCACCATTGCGGGAGGGGCAGAGACACATTAACATAAGTAAATCTCACCATTGCGGGAGGGGCAGAGACACATTAACATAAGGAAATCTCACCATTGTGGGGGGGGGCAGAGACACATTAACATAAGTAAATCTCACCATTGCGGGAGGGGCAGAGACACATTAACATAAGTAAATCTCACCATTGTGGGAGGGGCAGAGACACATTAACATAAGGAAATCTCACCATTGTGGGAGGGGCAGAGACACATTAACATAAGTAAATCTCACCATTGTGGGAGGGGCAGAGACACAAACTGCCGTCGGGAAATCTCACCATTGTAGGAGGGGCAGGAACAACATTTTTTTATTGGGGAATAGCAGTAATAGCAATAAAATACCTAATTGACAAATATGTATAAATCAAGTACTGGTAGAAATATAAAGCATGTTATTTGTGAAAATGACATCAAATTAAGGTAAACATTACAATAACAAAGCAGAAGAATATGTTACAACTTAAAATACACGATCGGTTGCGTGTAAGAAATGTTGTTAGCCATATGTCATGTTCCAGTTTGCTCTGCGCTGTGATGGAAATGCAATCAGGAGATTTAAGTGTAAATTCTTTTCATCAGTGATGTGATTGTCTCATCTTCTTAAGCCTGTCACCGGTGAACTTCTAAAATATTTTCCTGCACACAAAGGCCCTTGCAGAATGAAACAAGATTTGTTTTAAAATACATTCCCGTTGAACTGCAATTCTGTCTTATTTCACAGTGACCATGTGTCATGTATATTTCATGTAAAATCGTATTTGCATGGTTGTGAGCATTCATGAATAATGTTTATTTTCAGGGAAAACATTATTAGCACAAAAGATGCACACTGTTACAATGTGTAGAACTGGCTGTTATGGTGTAACACTGCCCCCATGTGGCTGGTTATCAAATTGTCTGCAATAGTTGGGAATATGTCTCAGATGTAAGCTGCCCTACATGGATTCTGTGATTGGGCTGCATATGCTATGTGAAAAAAATCGCTCAGTGCCTGTGTGCATTTAGGTGCCTTTACAGTCCATTCAATACACAGGGGCTGCCTAACTGCATTGAGAGGCGTCACAGCACACTGTTATGGTGTGAATGGGTCCTTACTGGAAACAATCCTATGTATGGCTGTGTATATATGTATGGTATAATCTGATTGCTCAAATTTATATTTTTGTTACTATCTTATCTTTTCAATAAACATTGTGAAATATAAAATCTGTTTATTCCCTATACATCAGCTGAAATATAAAAGCAGGCTGTAGAAAAAGAGGCAGTGCTCATTAAAGTGGGAGTAAACCCATCGATTTAACAGTTTAAAAAAAAGTTCAATTTCTTGAATGTGCCGGAAATGTAACTGTCACATTGGTTGTGTCCTCAACCAAACTGTCAAACCATTCAATGGTTGATGTCATAACTGATCACATGTGCAGCATCATGCCAGTTAAAGATTAAACAGAGGCCAAGATGGCAGCTTCCTTGGATGAAAATGATAGTTTACTTCCACTTTAACACAAAACTCAGTAATCTCTTAATGCCTGCCTCTGATATTTTCATATTACATTTCATATTGCACTTGGCTAACGCAGGTGCTCAGGAAGGTGAATCTGACACCTTCTACAGAAATATCTTCAGGGTCAGACAATAGGAGTCTCTGATGCCCTCTAGTGCCTGTTAAAGGGATAGTCGTTAATAACGTCCTCCTACTGTTTTTATTTTTACTTCTACAGTTATGTGAAAGGATACCCACCAAATTCACCGTATATTGGGAGCTCGCCAACTCTTTGCCACCTTCTGCCATCAAAAGCTGCGTTTTGCTGCCTGCGATTGGACAAGGTATTGTATGTTATATAAAGTAATTGTGCATTGTTTTTTTTTTTGTTGTTTTTTTTATGACCCAAGCCAGAGAGTGGTTGTAGACTAGTACAAATTACCTACTGACAAACAAAATCCCAAATGTATTTCTTCATTTATGTTGTCTCATGTGGCCCTCCAGCTGTGAAACTACAAAGTCCCATCATGCCTCTGCCTTTGGAAGTCATGCTTGTACTTGTCAGTCTTGCAATGCATCATGGGACTTGTAGTTCCGCAACAGCTGGAGGACCACAGGTTGAGCACCCATGTAATAGACAAAAGCTTTTTATGTCTTTTTGTCATGTTTGAATGAATGAATTTGTAAATCAGTGTTTTATTGGGGACAATTCTTTCCTGTGTTGTGGGTGTCTTTATCCTGGAATAGACTCTTGATAAAAGTTTAGAAAACTTTACGAAGTTGGAGAACTTTGTTGGAAGTTCAGTTGACACTTTATGATTGCACAGGAGAGTTCTACATTCCCTGTTCTTGTCATATTGTTTCCTGATGAGTGAGAGGCACCCAGCCAGGAGAGAGATGTGTTTGTATCCCGGGGGGGAAATGTGTTGACAGGTGTCTCCTGCATTCCTCAGTAAGTTGTGGTGTCTCCCTGCGCACACAGGGCTGCAAACATAACAGCTTTGAAGATGCCAAGGCCTACGGCTTCAAGAACAAGCTGATTATCGTGTCTGCAGAGACCGCGGGGAACGGGCTGTATAACTTCATCGTTCCCCTGAGGGCGTACTACAGATCACGCAAAGAGCTCAATCCGATCGTCCTCCTCCTGGACAATCCGTACGTAATTCCTTGATTTTGTCCTAATTCTGAAGGGACAGGAGGCAGCACAACCCTTTTTTTAATGTATCATTCTAAGCTGTAACACAATTGCTGCACATTTTTTATATTTATCTTCCTGCTCCTTCTCAGTGCTTCAGCTTGATGCTTCCCTCTGACATTGTCTACTTTTTAACATTGTGCTGGTTTGTGTATATTTGAGTCCTCAAGTGTACAGAATGAAATGGCTGATGGAGTCATCCTAATCTGATTGATGATGTTAGGTTTACACAGTGCAGCTCATCGCAACCTTGGAAATTATATATTTTATTGATTCCAAGCATAAGAGCAGATAATACCTCATTCACAAGAGACTGTAGATACAAAATCAAAAACGAATGTATAATTTAGAATTATCATTTCAAAGAGATGCTATGCATTGTAAAGCATTAGTCCAGCCAAAACAGATGTTTCAATTAGTTTCTTTTTAAGATTAGCCCCAAACAGAATCAAAGAATGAAAGTAAATCCACAAAATAGTAAAGCGCACTACAAGTCCCAGCTTCCATTGTCCGTAATATCAATGAGATTCACTCCAATCAGAATCCTAATCCAATCAGAAGGATGGTCAGGGAACGTGACAGGAGGATCCTGCAGCTTCCAGAAGAGATCCAGGATGATGTAAAGCAGCTCAAACTACAAGAAAACAGGAGCACGTCATTCGCATAACAGTGATTAATTATTACAAGAAAAAAAACAGCACATTTACAGTTAAAATTCTTGGAAATCAGTATAAGTGGTATGAATCACCAAGGTGGAGACAAAGCAAGTGTCATGGATATGCAGTAGTGTTTGTCTGTCAGCTTACCTTCCTTCCTATGTGTTCATCTTAGAGGCCTGAGCCCTTTCACCTGGCTTCCTTTATAATCTCCTCCCAGCCAGACTCCACCCCAGGCCCTATCACAGAACACTATATTAACCTGTGCACTGCAAGCCTGCTTGGCTGATCAACGTGTTTGTTAGGCATTGTGTGTTTGGGTTCCTGCCTGCCGTGTGCTACGTCTGTCTCTCTGTTACATATTTGGCTTGTCCCCGACTATCCCTGTCTGCTCGTGACCCTTGACCTTCGGCTCGTTCTTTCGTTATCCTTGTCTGCTTGTGGCCCCTGACCTTCAGCTTGTTATTCGGTTCTCTCATATCTTGTGCTGCTGCTTCCCCTCTTTTCCCCTTATCCTACGGGGCGTGAGCTAGGAAACTCCAGGGGCCACGACCTGGTCCCAGCCTGCAGCATAACATCCTCACCACTAGAGGCCCTGGAGAAGACCTGCTGGGTCTTAGACTCCGTGCCCTGGGGAATCTTGGCTCTAGCTTCCGTTAGGATTCCAGGTTGCATAACCATTTACATTTCTCTGTCCCTAACCACCCTTGGACGCACAGCCAGGCTAGCTTGTCTACAAGTCCTGCAGTCGCTACGTCTTGCGATGCGATTCAGGTAGTCGCTACACCTGACTCAGCTATTCACTCTGCCTCTGTACTAGTTATGCCAGTCCACCCCATGCCCAGTGAGCCTCCTACTTTTTCTTGTTCGGGACATTCTGCTTGTCCTTCAGCTATTCAGTTTGACTCCGGCGACATGTCACCTTCTAACCAACCTGACTTCAGGGTTCCACTGACATCTGCCCAGTCTGATGGTCCTGTGCAAGATGACCAGTTCCCCTTTAAGGGTCTAGGGGACCCTCCTCAGATTCCTGTTGATCCTCTCATGCCCTTGCTTATTCCTAGAGAGCCTTTGGTCCTCAATAGATCTTCTTGTCATCTCCCTACCTCGTTTTCGGTCTCTGAGGATAATCTTAAGTACGAGGTTAGACAAGTTCTGGATTCTCGGCTCTGCAGAGGCATTCTTCAGTACCTTGTGCATTGGAGAGGTTTTGGTCCTGAGGAGGCGTCTTGGATCGCTGCATCTGATGTCGCTGCACCTCATCTGTTGAGAAGGTTTCATCAGAGATTTCCCTTTAAGCCTGGGTCCAGGCGGGGGAGGGCCCATAAGAGGGAGGGTACTGTCATGGATATGCAGTAGTGTTTGTCTGTCAGCTTACCTTCCTTCCCATGTGTTCATCTTAGAGGCCTGAGCCCTTTCACCTGGCTTCCTTTATAATCTCCTCCCAGCCAGACTCCACCCCAGGCCCTATCACAGAACACTATATTAACCTGTGCACTGCAAGCCTGCTTGGCTGATCAACGTGTTTGTTAGGCATTGTGTGTTTGGGTTCCTGCCTGCCGTGTGCTACGTCTGTCTCTCTGTTACATATTTGGCTTGTCCCCGACTATCCCTGTCTGCTCGTGACCCTTGACCTTCGGCTCGTTCTTTCGTTATCCTTGTCTGCTTGTGGCCCCTGACCTTCAGCTTGTTATTCGGTTCTCTCATATCTTGTGCTGCTGCTTCCCCTCTTTTCCCCTTATCCTACGGGGCGTGAGCTAGGAAACTCCAGGGGCCGCGACCTGGTCCCAGCCTGCAGCATAACATCCTCACCACTAGAGGCCCTGGAGAAGACCTGCTGGGTCTTAGACTCCGTGCCCTGGAGAATCTTGGCTCTAGCTTCCGTTAGGATCCCGGTTGTGCTCCTCTGGTCCCGCTTTCCACAACCACCCAGTTTCCTATCCGCAGCAGTCAGCCATAGGGTTCACTACCTTGCGGTGCACTCCTGTCCCCCTACGGTGTGCATCTGTCACCTGGCCACAGGTGACCTTGACAGCAAGGCTGTATACAGGAAATGGCAACTCCAGATCCCCCGGCCAGCATCACAGGGACCCACTCTGACAGCTCTCAAAAAGGGCGCTTTCATGTCAGCTGTCAGAGCAGGTCTCTATGATGCTGGCCGGGGGATTTGGAGTTGCCATTTCCTGTATACAGCCTTGCTTTGTCTCCACCTTGGTGATTCATACCGCTTATGCTGATTTTTTTATTGATTTTTAAATCTGTTTAATGTATTAGTATACACATCACAGACAAAAAAACAAAACAAAGTGAAATACCAAAGAAAACAGCGTATCGCTTATGCTGATTTTCAATAAGTTTTATTTTTATTTTAATAAATGATTACTGTTATGCTAATGAGTATCCCACGCTCCTTTTTTCTTGTTGTTCAAACAGAATCAAAAATGACTGTGAATGAATAAGTCAATTTCCGTGATATATTATACTTGTTTGTATCAGAACAATGCAACGTCCTCTCTGTTGCCTACTGAGGATGCCAGGGAGTCTTCTTGTGTGGATGGGTTTAAGGCCTTCCACCAGTGACCTGGCATCCTGGCAGGGAGGCCAACCACACGAGAACAGAATTTTTGTGAACAGCTCAAATGCCTCAAAGCCTCAAGAAACATGTTTTGTCTTTTTTTTCCAGAGTTTTTTTTTTCTATTATGTTGTCTTCCTACAGGCCAGACAATCACTTCCTAGAAGCAATTTCCTGTTTCCCGATGGTCTACTACATGGTCGGCACCATAGATAAGTAGGTTTATTTATATCAGTGTACTGTAAATCATACCATTGAACATCTGCCTACCTTCATTGACCATATTCTTTATTCAGTGTTTACATATTTAACTTTATCTTTATTTGTATGGAAAATGTTGTTAAAACATCCTAGGTTGTGGATCCTAACTAAAAAAAAAAATGCAAAAACGAATGCCAAACCATTTTTACATTTTGGATAGAGTGCAAAAAAAATTGTGAAATGTTTATAAATGTTTTCACTTCCTATCCCTGGGGCACATTTATAAGAAATGAGGGGAGTTGTTGTCCCAGGACAGGAAAGCACAGAAAACAACCAAAATACTGTCAGTAGTTCTAACTCATCTCTACTGAAAATGGCCTGTGTCCCATTGTAGAGACTCCCCAGGACACTTCCTGTCCTAGCAGAACGTGAGAGGAACTTTCTGCAAAAGGGACACAGATGGTGATAAGCCAAGCACAAATAAAAGGTTTTGACTAGAGTCGGGGCTTCAAAAGATATCCAGTGCAGAGTAACAATAAGGCATTAGGAGGTAATACCGATGAGTCTTAGACCCCTTTCATACTGGGGCGGTTTTCAGGTGCTTTAGCGCTAGAAATGGCCTCTGCTATGCACCTGAAAACCGCCTCCCATTCATTCCAGTGTGTCTCTTGCTCTTACAGGACGTTTCGAAAAGTCCCGCAAGTAGCACCTTTGGGGCAGGTTGGGAGCGCTGTATTTAGTGCTCCCAAAACCCCCATGTCTATTGGAATGAATGGGCAGTGCTTTCAAAGCACCTTAAAAGTGCTTTCAAAGCAGGAGTTTTTAACCTTTTATTGGGGTAAAAACTGCCCCGCTAGCAGTCGAAAATCACTGCCAAAATAGCGCTAAAGCGCCGCTAAAACGAGCGGCGCTTTAGCGCTAACGACGGACGCTATCAGTGTGAAAATAGCCTAAAAGCATATTGCAAGGCAAAATAATAAGAAAAACATATTCAGTACATCTCTGTAATACTACGTTTTGTCCCATTAAAGACCATGCAAGTACAGAAAAATACCTGTTGACTTGCCAGAAATGTGAAGTGTGCCAGAAATGATGATAATTTCCTGTTGTGGGCTGACAACACACACAACATTTCTGTGGACTGAGTGGTGTCAGCTCTTTCAGTTTTCTTTTGCTAAACTACTTCCACTCTCCTGTGTATACAACATAGACACAAATTCTTCAGTAGTCCAATATATAAACTCAAAAGACGCTTTGAAATAACACAGGAAGCATGCAGAACTCATAGGGCAGCTCTGAATTCATACACTTATCAAAAAGATATAATAAGATGCTTCCAATGGTATATTTACCAGACCAAAAAGTTGTAAATAAGAGAAGTTAATTGTTATGGTTTACCTACAATTTAAGAAAAGCCCATAAAATGTCAAGAGGTTGCTGATGGTATTACAGTCATTTGTTTAAATAATTAGCCTGTTAGTGGTGTTTGCACCTAAACAGGCCACATTATTACACAACCTCAGTGCAGTTTCCACAATGAAGTCAAAGGCCACTTTTCCTCTTTAGCATACCTGAGCTGATCAGCTTCCATGATGCAATGGGAACTTTTCCTTATTTTCTACTGAATAAGCTGCTAAATTTGAAGGGTGCATAGGTGTGCATTCGTACTGAAGTTGTCAGATACAATGTAACCTCTTGCTGCTGACTTTAACGTATACATGCAGCGGCGAAGAGAGTGGGCATTGCTGCCCACACATAACACACATGCATCCATGGGCTTCAGAGCTTTTATGTACTAAGAGCGTGCTTGCTGCAGGCTCCCAGCACAGTGGGCGAGCTGTCAAAATCCGCTCTCTGTTCATATTAATGATCAGGAGTCCACAGGGCAGCCAATCACAGTGGTCACATGATCTGCCAATGCTTCCTGCCCCGTGGGTGTACAGACCCTATTAAAAGGAAACCAGGGCTAGAAGGGGTTAAATATTTGCATACCTATCGTAGGAAATAATGTAATAGTGATTCTTTATTAAATCTTAGCGAAGTTAGAAACTTTTTTTGTTTAAAAACAATGCGCTACTTTCTAAGTGTACAGGGAGTTTTCCTTAAAATGGAACCTCAGTCATTTTTTCGTCTTTTGTCTTTTTGTCTTACCATCTATTAAATCTTCTGCCCTTTTTGTTTTAACTTTAGATAGTAAAACATTTTTTTTCCGCCAGTGTATACTTTATACAGCCCACATCCTGGTTCTTATCTGGTCATTAGCCTAGGCTTATGACATCATACACAGCTCTCTCTCTCACTCTCGTGAAAGTTTGCCAGGAAGGGAGGGGGGGTGAGTCATAAGAAGGCCAGGGAGAGCTGCAGGGCTGCAGGGCTGCAGAGCTGGAGGTGTGTCTGTGTAAATCCAGGAAGTGAACAGGCAGCAGCTTCAGCTGCCCACAGTTAAAATGATTGCAGCCAGACTTAGTGGAGGGAGATTTCTTCAGAATATTTGGCAAGTACAGAATCACAGTATATATAAAATAATATGCAAAGTGGTTGGAGGGAAGCTTCAGAATGGCAAATATGTTTTTATTACAAATTATGTGAGCAGACTGGAGTTCCTCTTTAAAGGGGATATATAGCCAGTGTTTTATTGGGCATGCATGTGAAGGAAAACTGGTAAATGTAAATCATTATTTTATGTATGCTACTGATTTAAAGACTTAGTTTATGTAGAATTTGTAATTATCTATGTACAGGGAGGCAGCCAGATTTACTCATTACATGTGCAGCTTTTACTGCCTACTTTGCGATGCTACCCAGCAGTTGTGTTGTACTACTTCCTTCCTTGTGGCTGATATTGCAACAACTGTTAAAAGAATAACCGAGTCATTGTACTGAGCTGTAGATTTCTCCCTCTAGTGGCTAATCCACAACATTAATTTTAGAAAGAAAAATATGGAAGCATGTGAAAATGTGAAAGCCGCTTAAAAATGACAAAACTGCAGACATTGTAAAAATAATAAAAAAACTCCAAGTGTAATGAACTTTCTGTCTTTCTCAGTCTGGATAATTTGCTGCAGTGTGGAATCATCTACGCAGACAATTTGGTGGTGGTTGACAAGGAGAGCACCATGAGTGCAGAGGAGGATTACATGGCGGACGCTAAGACGATCGTGAACGTTCAGACTATGTTCAGGTGAGATAAGGTGGATGCTTTCTTTCCCAGCTACCACATCATTTAGATCAGGGGTCTAACTGGTGGCCCTCCAGCTGTTGCGAAACAACAAGTCCCATGAGGCATTGCAAGACTGACCATTACAAGCATGACTCCCAAAGGCAGAGGCATGATGGGACTTGTAGTTCTGCAAAAGCTGGAGGACCGCTAGTTGGAGACCCCAGATTTAGATGCTCTTCAAACAGCATTTGTGCACAGCCTGCCCTTTCTGATAATTAAAGAACTTAATAGATCTCATTGTGGGCTGTGTATACTGGTGGCATCAGACAGGAAAAGTAGCACAGTTTTTTTTTCTTACTACTGGGTCCTCTTGACTGAATAGGCTATTTTTTGGAAAAGGTGAAAACAAAAAACATATTTTTTTGAGAAAATCTCCTTTATGTGTAGTGTTACATTTGTGGCCAGCTTTAGAATTACTGAATGTTCACAGCAATGGTGACATGCAAAGTACAGAAAGTCATGTGGCTTTTCTTGTTTTTTTTTTCAGGCTGTTCCCCAGTCTCAGCATCACCACTGAACTAACACATCCGTCAAACATGCGCTTTATGCAATTCCGGGCAAAAGACTGCTATTCTCTTGCGCTTTCCAAGTTGGAAAAAGTAACTATGTCTACTACTTCTATCACTGACTTTAAATACCGGTAAATAAAAATGCAGATTTAAATACCTCTGCATTCCTCAATACACAAAGTATAACTGGATTGATCCCGAGAATATCCAATTGCCTTCAAGGGATCAGGAAGGATCTTTTATTCTTGAACCATGCTTTATAGATTTTTTTGTTTTGTTTTTTTTGCCTCCCTCAGGCTCAACTGTGGGTATAATACTCTGGAGGTTTTTTTATTTTTATTTGTTATATTGGCTGAACTGGATGGACTTGTGTCTTTTTTCAACCTGACTAAAGCTGGCCATAGATGGGTAGAATTTACGAACGTGCTTGGGAAAAAATGTTCTAAGAAAGTCTGTTCATTTTTTAATCAATAGTGGGTCAAACTGACGTTTGTTTTCGACCACAGTGACAAGAAAATTTGAAGAAGCAGGATAGAAATTTTTTCTCGAATAAACAAATTTCTAACAGTGTATGTGGTTTTCCTTTGGTAATGTCCATTCATTCCAAAATCATATGGTAAAAGCAAATTAAATCTTTTAAACAACAAATGAATGTTCTGAGAATTTTTGTTTTCAATGGTTTTTATTCAGAATTTTTGAAAGTATACAAAACCAGCATTTGCCGTTATGACAATAAAGCCCCGTACACACGGTCGGACTTTTGGCCAACAAACTTCATTTTTCAGCAAGTTGGACCAACAATCCGACCGTGTGTACGCTCCATCGGACAAACTTTTTTTGTTTTCATCGGACAAAAGTTCGGTCTGCAAACGGACAAACTTTTGAATAACAAAAGTTCGATGGAGCAAAGTCCGACCGTGTGTACAGAAAACTATCGGACTTTAGTCCGATGGACAAAACAAATAATGTTAAAATCAACCAACAATAGCAGAAGTTGACCAAAGGGTGGCAGAAAAACTACGTGATGTTGGAAGAAGTTTTGGGAAAGTTTGCAGAAAAGTCCTGTGGTGTGTATGCTATGGGTGTTCCCGGCCAACTCCGTTCGGACAAAAATCCACGGAAAAGTCAGATGGAAGTCCGACCGTGTGTACGAGGCTTTAGGCTTAGTGTACACGGGACATTTTACAACCTCTCCTGAATCACTTAACTCGACAGATAGTAACCGACTTTTAAAAACTTCAGTTTTGCCGCGTTTGCATTTAGAAGCATTTTTTTTTTAAAATAATCAAAAATTAAAAACGTCTGTAAACCAAACGTGGCTTAACTTGAGTTACCGCATTTACAAGATGTTACAGGCGTTTGGCGTTTTCTCCGAACATCTGTCCTGAACGCATTTTATTTATTTTTTTAAATCGGATCCTTTTTTTATTTTTATATGCAAACAATATTGAGACAATACAGACAAATTATACAAACAAAATCACATTAAACAAAACACTTAAAGAAAAGAAAAAAAAAAGCCTCTAAAATCAACTGTCTAGAAACGACTAAACGACCCTGTGTACATGTTCAGGAGCAGCTGAAAAAAACGCCCAACTGTTCCTAAACGTCCGTTTACCAGCAGCAGTGTACATGAGGCCTAAACATTCGTTGGCTTGTGACAAATCCTTGTGACTTTTAAGAGTACATATTGTCATTAACCACTTGCCTACAGGGCACTTTCACCCCCTTCCTGCCCAAGCCATTTTTCAGCGCTGTCACACTTTGAATGACAATTGCGCGGTCATACAACACTGTACCCAAATGAAATTTTTATCATTTTTTCCCCACAAATAGAGCTTTCTTTTGGTGGTATTTGATCACCTCTGCGGTTTGTATTTCTTGCGCTATAAACAAAAGAAGAGGGACCAGTTTGAAAAAAACACAATATTTTTAACTTTTTGCTATAATAAATATATATATATTTTTTTAAACACATTTTTTCCTCAGTTTAGGCCGTATTCTTCTACATATTTTTGGTAAAAAAAATCACAATAAGCATATATTGATTGTTTTGTTTTGCGTTATAGCAGCTACAAAAAAGGGGATAGATTTATAGCATTTTTATTATTATTATTTTTTACTAGTAATGGCAGCGATCAGCAATATTTATCACGACTGCGATATTGCGGCGGACACATCGGACACTTTTGACACATTTTTGGAACCATTCACATTTATACAGTGATCCCTGCTATAAAACTGCATTGATTACTGTATAAATATGACTGGCAGGGAAGGGGTTAACACTAGGGGCGATCAAGGGGTAAATGTGTTCCCTAGGTTGTGATTCTTACTGTGGGGGGAGGGGACTGACTGGGGGAGGTGACCGATGGTTGTCCCTATGTACAAGGGACACACCATCGGTCTCCTCTCCCTGACAGGACGTGGATCTGTGTGTTTACACACACAGATCCACGGTCCTGCTCAGTTACTGGGCAATCGCGGGTGCCCGGCGGCCATCGAGTCCCCAGTGATGCGACGCGCGAGCGCCCCCTAGTGGCTTGTGAAGGCGATCACGTCATATGACGTCCGCCCAGAACAAGAGGGTCTTTCTTTAATTGATGGCGGGCGGTTGACAAGTGGTTAAATATAATGTATCGCCATCCACATTATGAACTTGATAAAGAAAAAACAATATAAAGGAGGAATTCGACAATAAACGGTGAATATACATAATGACTCTTCCTGTCTGTTTTTGGAATTTTAATTTGAAATTCTATCCATCCATGGCCAGCTTAACTATGTAAAATATTAACATCATCCATATCTATATTTCCACTTCCCTACACCGGTTTTGGCATGAAAATGTCTGGACTTTTACTTTTTTATTTTTAATGAAATTGACATTTTTTACACAGAATATAATGTAATAACACACTTACGGGTGATATGTGGTATTCTACATACCAGCTGGATCAATAGGTAGTAAAAGTTATACAACTTCATGACCATAACATGGTGATAGATTCCACAATATGGAATAACTGCAGCCTACCTGGACTTCCACTTTAATGTTTATGGACGTTTGTGTTCCCCAGATCTTGTCAGATATCTGTTTGTGTCATTACAGAAAGAACGAGAAAATGGATCCAATCTGGCATTCATGTTTCGCCTTCCATTTGCTGCTGGACGAGTGTTTAGTATTAGCATGCTGGATACGTTGTTATATCAGGTCAGTTCTTCTTGTCAGATATGGTGTGCTCAGACTCTAGAGACAAATCTGTATATATCATTACCAAGTATGGCTGCCTCTGAGGACACGTTCATATATGGAAACTGTACATAGAAACATACTGACAAGCACAACTCATGCCAACTAGACATCCAAAAACAGAGAGAAATAAGGAAAGGGCCATTGCTGGCCCTCTCTGAAAACGCCAGTTTCCAGGATGATGCTGATCACATGGCTGCAATATTTTCTGCTTTAAAGACCAGACTGCATAGACAGTTTTCTTTACTTACTGGCCAGTGGCCTCATACTTCTTGCAGATTAGTAACTTACAAAGTGTTAAAGCCATTAGATTGGCATGATAGCTAGACAGATAGCATTTTCACAAGGCGATTATCAGTGGCAGTGTCCACATAGATCCCAGCACAATCTGCTTTAGATCTACCAGCAACTATGTAATGCAAGGGCCTGCCTGATTGGATACAATGTGATGAGATAGATAGGTTAGGGAGAGTGGCACACCAAGGAACAAAAGGTCCTTAGGCAAATATTAAAAAGTTAGAAAAAGATTAAGATTATGAAAAAAGAGGGAGAAGAAATATCACCATCTAATTGTAGTACTGAAGTGAAGCATTTATAAATACATAGTAGGCAACTCATGTAAGCTTAAAATCACAGTGGGCCGCTGAGCCGGCTGCACTGGGAACACCCAGAAATTCCTGTTGAGCATGGAGCGCACAGCGGGATGGCGGATGTTACATCACTCCCAGATGCTGACGCACTCTAGGCGTGGCTACGCATTACGGAGCATGAGTGCTCTATCCTCAGGCCTTAGGCAGTGGCGGCTGGTGCTCCATTTTTTGGGGGGGGGGCATGCAGCAATCCGACACCACCACCCCAGTCGGTCGGTCACTCGAATCGCAACCAACCCCTCACTCCCCATCGTCAGCCCACGAGCCCTGCACTTACCCCATTTAGTTTGCGGGCAGCGCTTCTTCTGCGGCTTCACCCTGCATCTCCTCCTCCTCGGCTTCACAGTGGTTTCTCCTGCGCCTCCTCCTCCTCAGCGGCCAATACGATTGCTTCTCCTCTCAGTCAATTGGGTCTCAGGACCCGCTTCCTAATTGGCCGGGAGGAGAATCAGGAAGACAATAGCAAATATTAATTTGCTATTGTCACACAATTGGGTGGGCTCAGGGCGCAGTGCTCTTCACCCCGAGCCCACCTTTTTTTTCAAAGCCAATTAGAACCTCAGGCTCTAATCATTTGCTTCAAAAGAAAAAAAACCTCAGTGAAATCCATGCGTTTGGCGCCCTGCATGTAGATTAAGGGCCAGACACATGAATTAGGGGGGCGGCACCCCTGCGCCCCGTATGGACGGGCCGCCACTGACCTTCAGCTTCATGTACATTAGCAGCTCCTAAACTTGAGTTTAGGAGCTTTTGGGAAGGGTGTCTCCAGTTCAGCCAGCTCAGTGGGCTCACGGCACTTTCATCTAGCGGTACCCAGGGGACCTGGTGACACAGAGCAGTGCTATTACATGGATGAGCGCTTTTAAATCTTACTTATGTGAGTTTCCTACTAAGTGTTAATAAATGCTTCACTTCAGTATACACTTAGGCAGGCCATACATGGTTTGAACCGTGTATGGGCAGGCTGAATGTACCAAGTTGATCGATCTATCAACCTGGGTACAACCAGCCTGCCAGGTTTCACATTTGATTATCGCTAGTGAATGCTAGAGCCGCTAGCAATAATCACTGTCTTCCCCCAGCGAGGACGGCTTCTCCCACCGGGAGAAGACAATGGCTCGGCAGAAGGGATTCCTGTATCAACGCTGTCTGTGTTGATGGGGGAATCTAGCGAATTTCTTTCAGGTTTCAGGAAATAAGTTCTCTCCGTGTATGGCCAGCCTTAGGCTGGCCATACATTATACAGTTTTCTAATTCAATTTCCTTTAGATTTACTTTCAACTATGCAGTGCAAGGGTCTGCCGGATTTCATACAAATTGAACGTGGTTAGGTTTGACCTCATATTATATGGTTTTGGTGAATATAAAGGAAAATTCTACAAGAAAATTGTATAATGTATGGCGAGCCTTAAATGTTGTTTTTCCTTCTCCCTCATTGGATGGATAGGTATGTCATCCTAATATATAATTTTGGTAAATCTAAAGGAGATTGTATGGTGCATGGCCACCTTTAGCCCAGGTTCACACTAAATGCGGCTTTGAAATCAAGCTATTTCAGTGCGATTTCAAAGCCGCCGGTCAGTGCAATTTCATGTGCGGCTTGCTAACATCTGTGCGATTTTATGCATAGATGTCAATGCAAGTTGCACATGAAAACGCCAAAAATAGTGCAGGAACCTTTTTTCAAATCGGTGCAAGTCGAAGTCGCATTGATTTGAACAGTTCCATAGGCACAAATAAGGTGTGACTTGCCATGTGATTTTGAACTGTCAAATCGCATGACAAGTTGCACCGGTGTGAACGGGGGCCTAGTCTTGTATCATGTTAGCCATTGATCAGTGCAGAAAGTTTTAGTTGAAACTGTTGAAGGGATAACTTTTATTGGCTAACTTATGTTATTAAAGTTGCAAGCTTTCAGGGCCTTAAGCTTGCATATGTAATTTAGTCTGAAAAAGGGACATAAGGTCCCAAAAGCTTGAATGGCAACAAACTTAAAAGAATTATCACTTTTACATTATTCAGTTCCTAAAATGACACATAGTACATGTAGTACTTTGACCCATCTTTCTAGGTGCCCTGTAGCGCTAACTGCAATGTCGGACAGAACATCCCAGCTAGTGTTACAGGGCATCTAGAACGATGAGATAGATAATTACATATAATTTTGTCCCATCGGGAACTGAACAATTAAAAAATAAAATGCCAAATGTCTCTTGCTGCATGCTTGTATTCAGCCATTGATTCAGAATTAGTAAAACCAGACAAAACCAGGCACAAAGCATTTTCTAAAGGAGGTCAACAGTGGCAGCCTGGATAGTTGCCCATGACCAATGTACTTAAATTTAGATTTGTATATGTGCCTGTGTTTTCACAGATATTATCTGTAGTTCTGTTCACACACATATATTTATTTCAATCATTTTATCATCCTTCAGTCTTTTGTAAAGGATTATATGATTACCATCACCAGACTGCTCCTTGGGTTGGACACCACGCCAGGCTCGGGCTATTTGTGTGCGGTGAGTAATGTAATATAGAGACCCTTCCTGGTCTGTGTGTGGGGTGGGGTGTGGTGTGTGTGTGTGTGTGTATGTGGGGTGTGTGTATGTGGGGTTGGGTAGGACAACCCACCATGAAGGTGGAACAAAGGGACTGAGATACCAAGGCCCACCAGCACACAGGTCCTTCTCCCATTGTGGCCCATCAGGGGTTAAAGGCAAGGCTGCTGTTCGAAATCATGGGGCCCCGTACAGCCTTCCTGATGGGGGCCCCCCAACCCCGCCTCCACCATTCCCTCGAGATGCAGCGCAACAGCGCCACTAACTTTATCCGGCCACACCCCAAAAATAAAAGAAAAAAGTCCCTCCTCTGCTCCCACCCCATGGGCCCCTTCGCTGACATGATGGGGCCCAGGGAAATGTAGTTTAAAGGAGAAGTATAGCCAAAGCTTGTTTGGCTGGGCTTCTCCTATGGATCACAGGAGTGCAATTCTTTGTGCACTCCTGTGACCTGTTTACAGCAGAGAGGGGGCTGAAGTCTGCTCTCTGCTGATGTCACGGATTTCAGTCCAGGCACCACGTCATCCCGACAATAAAGTCTGGATCTGCCAGGTGCCTGGACTGACATCAGTCTCAGCCTCTCAGCAAGCTACGAGAGCCTGAGATGGCCGCTCCCCGCCCCTCCACAGCTCAGTGCTCCAATTAGCGAGGAGGGGGCAGAGCAGAGAGCTGTGACTGACAGTCTTCTGCTCACAGAGCTCAGAAAATGAGCGATCGGCGGTGTTCAATCGCTCAGTTTTTAGTGCAGAGGCGCTGGGGCACAGATGCAGCAACAAACCCATGCTGCATCACTCAAGGCAAGTATGATCAGGGGGAAAAAAAGAAACCCATACTTCCATTTTAAGCACTGGTAAGCATGTAGGAGCGGGGTTGTGGTCTAGTAAGATCAAGTTTTTCATTTAGGCAGAAATGAACAATAAAGCTGCCCCGGGCCCCCCTGTTTAGCTGATGAGGCCTGGGCCCAGTACTACAGGACCAGTTGTACTGCCTTATCAGCGGGCCTGGTTAAAGGTCACCACTATTGTCTGACAGATGTGGCAGCTACTGGGTAGGACAAGAGTTTACATCTTAGAGTAAAAATTTGTGAGCTGTCAGCTTCATTTGCCGGTACAGATTCTTTATTGCTTGCCCCTCTGTGGATGGACCAGACTTAATTATTTATTTATTTTATGTCAATGTAGATGAAAATCACGGAGGAAGATCTGTGGATCAGAACGTATGGTCGGTTGTTTCAGAAACTTTGCTCATCCAGCGCGGAAATTCCAATTGGCATTTATAGGACTCAGTCACACATGTTTTCCACATCTGAGGTATAGAAGATGCAACCGAACCTGTTTTGTACTGAGGAGAAAACAGAGTATTATTGCCAATACTAGGTGAATGGTTGAGTTCAGATGTGAATGGGGCCCATCAGACACCAGTGTATGCCTTCTCATGTGAAGTGATGGGGTGTGGGAGAGGGACTAAGCTATCCCTCTGGGTTACTGAAGGAAAAAGTAGGTTGTACCTACCTGGGACCCCTGGACAACCACCAGGCTCAAGGCTTCTGCCAAGGTTGTCATGTGAATGATTTCTGATCAACTGAAAAATGAGATATTCCATCAATATAATCGTCTCCTCTACAGTTCTTCAGTTTTGTACCATAAAAAATTACACATTGCTGTTATTGCTAAATCCTCAAAGCTGTAATATTTATACGAATGACTGCATTTTGCTTTCTCTTGCAACTTCAGACATTTTGTTTTTAACCTTTCTCTGGAAACAGATGCAGCTTATCCCTCACAAACCATGTCTGCTGCTTCTTCCTTTCTCGTTGTCCAGTTGATTTGGTTGTATACTAGTAGTAGCTGATAATTGGCTACCATGCACAGCCATCTCAATCAGCTTCTAACTTCAGCTTGTTCAATTAAGCTTTGAAATAAACCTGGAAGCTGATTGGTTTCCATGCAGAGCTGCACCAGATTTTACACTCTCAAATTTTAGTAAATCAACCCCTTGGGGTCCATGCACCTGGTTCCAGAGGCAAACTAGTTACATGTGTCTTTTTAGAATAACTATTTTACTTGAAGTTACTTTTAAACTTCTTTAGGAAATGTAGAACATTAACAATATGTTTTTTCTTCTTTAAACAGCCACATGATATCAGAACACAGGTAAGCGTTTCTGTTCCGTAGATTAAAAACCAAACTGCCGCAGCCTCTGTACAATCATAACTAGGGTGCTTTCCAGCTAAAGTAGCTTTAAGACACATTGAAAGGGAACTTTTCATATGAATGTATGGGATCTACTTTTCTGGATACTTGTTCTGAGTCAGAGACTCGCTAACCATTGACGCAAAGATGATAGGCCGGGGAACCTCTGTCAACATTTCATTGCCCAGAGTCACCATTGGAGAGATTTCCCTTCACTTCCTGTCCTGGTGACTGGATGTCAAAGAGACAGGAGATTATGGGAAATCTCTTGTGTTCTTAACTTAAATTGTTTCCACTAAAGCTGAGCTCCAGACATACAGTACTGTGCAAAAGTTTTAGGCAGGCGTTAAATGCTGTAAATGAATGCCTGGTACATACTGGAAGTGAAAAAAAAAAAACTGAGGAGCTCACTGTAATAACTATGTGATAGTACAGTGGTATTGTGTTCTATTGGCTGAAAGCCGGTTTTCCAGCCTGTTCAACAGAAACCTGACACACTGCTGTACACACTGGCTTGAATGTCAGTTGGTTCCTGTTGAACCGGCCGATATTCGGCCCGTGTGTACCAACCAGCCTTAAGAATGCTTTCAGAAATAGAAGGGTTAGTTTATTTTTACCAATTAACAAAATAGAAAGTAAATGAGCAGAAGAGAAATGCAAATCAAATCAATATTTGGTATAACCACCCTTTTCCTCCAAAACAACATTAATTCTTTTAGGTACACTTGCACACCGTTTTTTAAGGAATTCGGCAGGGAGGTTATTCCAACCATCTTGGAGAACTAACCATAGATCTTCTATAGATGCAGGCTGAATCAAATCTTTCTATTTCTTCATGCATTCATAGACAGACTCAATGATTCTGAGATCAGGACTCTGTGGGGGCCAAACCATCACTTTCAGGACTCCTTGTTCTTTTTTACACTGTAGATAGTTCCTAATGACATTGGCTTTATGTTTGGGGTTGTTTTTCTGCTGCAGAATTACCTTGAGGCCAATCACATGCCTTCCGGGTGGTATGGCATAATGGATAATTATCTGCCTGTATTTCTCAGCATCGAGGACACCATTGAGCCTGACTGAATCTCCAACTTGATTTGCAGAAATGCAGCCCCAAACTTGCAGGAACCTCCATCATGCTACTGTATATAAATGACACAAATTAATGCAGTTCTGAATGCAAGCAATTGTAAGTACTTGAATTGGCCCTGTATAAGCCCCTTGCAGTCCCTGTACAGCAGAGAGTGGGAGTGGGAGAAGCAGCACAAGGAGCCAATCAGTTATGCTGCAGTGGTCATAAATTCGAAAGCTTTCACTGGTAAAATAGCCCCCTTTTATGTATTTCATCTGTGTATTTGTCTGCCTGGAGTCCAGCTCTAAGGGAATTCAATTTGCTGTGATATTTGTTTTGTCTTTGTCTGGCCCAAAACAGCTGGAGTTTTTTTTTTCAACCCAGAAAACAATGTAATTACTTCCAGTAACTTTAGGTTTCATGGCTAAATAAAAAAAGTTTATAGTAGCAAATTATCTTCTTAGATCTCTGACTGGTAGAAAAAGGGAGGAAGAGACTGATTGTTATCGCAGACATTATCAGATGGACCTTGATGTTTTTCCTTTATTCAGAAGGACCTTACAAATAGGCATTTTGTACCAAATGCATCAAGGTTCCTCTGTTGATATCCGTTTACCTGAACGTAGGTTTTACACAATAAACCTATGGTTGAGCAGGAGAACTATGCAGAATTTATGTATTGGATTTTCATTGTCTATAGCTCAATCGACCTTAGCATCCAGTACAGCTCCACCCTCTAACTTCTGTTTCAATTTTTAGTCTCAAATCTCAATCAATGTGGAAGAATGTGAAGACACAAAAGACACAAAGGAGCACTGGACGGGTAAGCCCAGCCACAGGAACTCAACGTCCAGCGACCAATCGGAGCACCCGCTTCTACGCAGGAAGAGCATGCAGTGGGCACGGAGGCTGAGCAGGAAAGGGAACAAGCAGACAACTAAGACAGCAGAGTGGATAAGCCAACAGCGACTAAACTTGTACAGGAGATCGGAGCGTCAGGAGCTCTCTGAGTTGGTAAAAAACCGTATGAAGCACCTGGGCCTCCCAACGACGGGGTATGGTAAGTCTTTGCTGTGCACTTGTTGGGTTTTTGTTGCCACTGTGGACCTCAGTTCTGAGTCTATCATTCACGTGTAACATAATCTGTTCAGCCATTTGTCATATGTTATGTTTTTGTAACAAGTGTGAGGGATCATTCATCACTACTAATGCCATATAGGAATCTCTGCAGCTGTGTAAAGATAAGTCCACTCAATATACCATTCATTTAAACTGTATTTAATCCATTTCAGTCAGATTCAGCAGACTTTTTTCAGAGATTCTAGGCTGGACTGCTGCCTTCTTGTCACACATGCTGTGCAACTTCTCAGAATAAAGGTTTAAGAAATGTAAAGGATACCAAAAACTAAAGGAATTTAGCAAGCTGGATAGCTAGGCTGACAAAATTAATGTTGGGATTTGTCAGATGAACTCTGTCATTTTTATATTTGGCTGGAGTGTGCCTTTAGAATTTATGCAAGGAATGCTCTCTGACAAAATGGCTGCCCTCATGCTTCTTACACAGTAGTTGCCACCACTGGCGAAGGATATTGAGGTCTGCTCATTAACAAAACATTCTCAACTTCTCCACTCAAAATGTTTCTACTGCCATTGGTTGCTGCCTTATTTTATTTGCCCTTTGGTGTTTGGGTAAGAAATAGTTAGCTATTGGGCAATGTGAACACGAAATTAGATGTAGCAGAGATTTCATTGTTTGTATTTGTCTATGTTGGTGTGTTCTGGTGTCTCATATGTACACATGTTATAAAGAGATGGGTTTGACCTAAACATTCCTTGCATACAAAAAATCATCTTTAAGGCTCCGTTCACACATGATGCACCCGTGGTTCACAGCATGGGGTCCAGGGTGTCCCTGTTCACTGATTCAGGTGCGAATCAGGTCCAAATTTTTGCCTGAATTCGCACCTGAATCGGACCATAAAATGCACAGGACCCTTTTTCAATGCAGACCAGGACCACCCCGGAGCTGTGTGAACCATGGTCCATTGAGAGTCGGTCACACTCTCCTGTCATGCAAATTGGATGCGGGGAAATCCGCATCAAATTCACATATGTGTGAATGGAGCCTTAGAGATTGTTGAATCAACCCACCTAAAGTCTCTTCCATCTCTGCGCTGAGTTTTTGGGTCCCCACATTTCCTATAAAGAGCAGCGTTTGCTATCTCTGTTTAAGTCCATATTTTATAGCATCGGCAAAGTTATGGCAAAAGATCTTCACTAAGTCACCAAGCCAGTGGGTTACAATTGGGGCCGGTGCTACCACTAGGTGAACTAGGTAGCCGCCTAGGGCGCTCTGCTGCCTATGGCGCTGCCACAGACAGTTGTTGCTGGGTCCAAACCCCTCCAGAGCGTCCTGCCACAGCCGAGCGGCTCAGCAACAACGCAGGCTGTGCAGCAATCAGGACTGTCCCTGAATGTACAGCGTCTGACAGCATCTACGGCCACTGCCTGCTGGTTTGGTTGCTAGGCTTTCCCATGTCAATCATTTTCTTGCCCATCCCCCAGGCACTGGCATTCAGAGGAAGAGGAAGTTCCCCCTCCAAACCTATCCAGTCCCAGTGCCCAGCCTTCCAGCTTCCATCTGTCCTGTAGCCAACTGCTGCAATGAGAAGGAACGGATGCTGATGTAAGCTGGGGTCTTCACAATACTCCCTCCTCCCCTTCCACTACCCCAACTAATCTCTTAAACCACTCCACTCTCCTTACCCCACTCTGCTCTTCCCTTCTAACATTGGGGACCCTAATGAAAGGGAATGGGCTCTATGGAGGATGATGTAAAGGGATTTTGGGGACCCTGATGTAAGGTCGCTTTAGGAACCTTGATGTAAGGGGGCTGTGGGGACACTGATGTAGGGGGTTGACTTTTGGGATCCTAATTAAAGGGGGACTCTGATGTAAGGGGAGCTTTGGGGTCCTTTATTTAAAGAGGATAGACTCTGGGGACTCTGATGTAAGGGGGGACTCGGGGGAACCTGATGCAAGGGGGTGACTTTGGGGTTCCTAATAAAGGGGGGACTCTGGGGACCCTGATTTAAGGAGGGGGCTCTGGGGGATCCTGATGTAAGAGGGGCTATGGGGACCCTGATGTAAGAGGGGACTTTGGGATTCTAATCTAGGGGAGACTTTGGGTATCTTAACGAAAGTGGGGTCTCTGGGCTCAACATCACTTCCTCCCATCTCCCCAGTCAGTCTCCACACAGAGCTAACGTTGGTAAGGAGGTAAGAAAACATCCCTGTACAGGCAGCCTTTATTTTCTTTGGGGGGGGGAGGGTGCGAGTAGTTGGTCTTGCCTAGGGCGTAAAATAGTCTAGCACCGGCCCTGGTTACAGTCCACCAGATTAAGCCATTAAGCTTGATAAAGGTCTGTAGCTGAAATGTCACTTTTAGGCTGACTTTTAGGTGCTGCCTTGTTGAACCCAGTGCAGTTCTGTCCATGGGCTTCTGCACAAAGTTTTTGTACATTTCTAGGCATTGAACAGATTGTTCCACTTTAATGGGGAAAAAATAATTTTTTTCTTCAATTTTCAGACTAAGCTAGATAGATTATTCTGGGGTCCAGGTGCTTTCCATCACCTTTCTTGATCTCTGCACCTCCCAGTACAGTAGGTGCCAGGGCTGGATATATGAAGAGTGAGGCAGACTGTAGCTTCCAGAAATATTATATTGTGGCTTGTGTTACTTTGTGTCTTGAACGTGAATTTGTTAGTTTGTTATCATACATTTATCTCTGCCTATAGTATCTATGCTTTAAAAAAATGTGAATTGCCTTGCTGTTGGCTGACCCCCTGGCTTCATAACTTTCTGAGGCATTGACCCAGAGCAAGTTTTGATATGCATCCTTGTTCCCAGTCCGAGGCTCCAAGTATTGCAGCAAGTGGGTGAGCATAATGACCAAGCAACCAGCAATTCCAAAAAGAAAGGTCAGCAGTGGTGGCTTCTGTGTTCCTGTACGGAAAAGTTTCCTTTATCTGCGTCTGCACATGTATACAGATTTGCCCATGGAATGGAATGCTTAAACTGTAAAACTTAAAATTGCAAAATGGAAAGCTAGATTTGCTTCATATGTACAATCACATATTTTACTGCATTCTGGAAGCCTGGAAATCACTACCACCCTTGTTAGACATGTGCACTGCCGAAAAATTTGTTTGTTTTCGTTTATATTTTTTCATTTTTTTCGGGTCTATGTTATGATCACAATTTGTAAATTAAAAAGTATGTAAATTCGAAAATAAGAAAGAAAATTCGAAAATAACTAATAATAAAAACGTAGTAATAAATAATAATAATAAAACTTTTTTATTATTGTTATTTATTATTATTAATTTGTTACGTTTCATTCGTTATTTCTGATAATTCGTAACTTCGGATAAATTCGTATTCGATACATTCACTAACAGACAAATTTGAAAGGAAATTCCAATACCTACAATTTAATAGTTAGTAATAGTTAAGTTGTTATTAATAAGTTATTATTAGTAAGTTATTTCAAATTTTCGAGTTTTTGGATTTTCGAATTTCGAATTTATGAATTTCCGAATATTAGAATTTAAAAATTTGTTAAACGGGTTTTAGTTCATTCGGATATTTACGAATTAACAAATTTGTCAAAATGCGTTAAAAAACTAATTCAGGAAGAAACGAATTGCACATGTCTACTTGTTATCAAATGTCAGCTACTTACTTTGCCTGAGAGCTTAGGCCCATGCTCTCTGACACCCCCTAGCTGGCCCATGAGGCTGTACATCAACACTGTGCGCCAACAGGAGCATGCCTGAAGAGGGTAGCTGAGGTTTGCATACCTTTTAGAAAGCAGGCAAATAGGTAAGATAGATGCTGTTCTTGTTTCTTACAAAGTTTTAGTGAATTTTGCACGCATCATATGCCAAGCTTTAATCCCCTGTCCCCATATGCTTGTTAACATGGCATCACTAGAAAATGAGTCCATGTTGTACTAACTTTAAGTGTTTGGTCAGCATCTCCTCTAAGTTCCTGACCCTCTAAATGTACACAATGTGCTTTATTTGTAGTGTGATGTACTCTAGAGTATGCGCTCACTATTTAGTAAAAACAGCCTATTGCAACGTACAGTACATGAGAAAAACAGATGTGAAAGACCGTAACTGTAAAACATTTTACCAATGGAAAATAGCGAACTCCAACTGCAGTCGTGTCAAGTGACCTTAGCAATACTGTTACACAAATAAGTGTGGGCAGGACTGGTAGCAGCAATGTGAAGACTAAATGTCAGTGGTTACGTGTGATTATTACCCACAAACTGAAATGCATTCTGGGTAATAAATACCATACCCTTGCAAGTGTGAAATTAACTGAATGAATTCTTAGTGTTTACCTTATTAGGAATTCAATTTGTGATTTGCTCACAGGATGTTAGGTGCAAAACCACTTTCAAAGCCTTTTATTGAACGTTCAGTAATCAGCTTAATACAGTCCAGGTACATCAAAACAAAAAGTGTAAAAAGTCTAACAATTTATTCTGTTTAAAAAGCAACCACAACATGAGTAGAAAAGCCTGTCCTCAGCCAGCATGCTGCAGAGCAGGACACTTGTCCCAGAGCCAGAGCTTTGCAATCAGTGGGGAGCATATGCTTTGCTGATTGCACAGCTACAGGTCTGACTTGGTGGAGAGACCACTGCTTCCACACAAGAAAGGGTCCCACTGTGCAGGTGCTGGCAGGGAACAGACTTATATATTTGCAACTGCATTAGAAAGACAAATATCTCTAAGACGTTGAGCATCTTTTCGTTTCAGTTGCAGTTGGAATACATATAGCTGATATAAAGTGCATCCGGAAAGTATTCAACACGCTTCACTTTTTCCACATTTTGTTATGTTACAGCCTAATTCCAAAATTGAATATATTCATTATTTGCCTCAAAATTCTACAAACAATACTCCATAATGACAACTGAAAGACGCTTGTTCGAAATCTTTGTAAATTTATTTAAAAAAAAATCACATGTACATAAGTATTCACAGAATTTGCCATAACACTCAAAATTTAGTTCAGGTGCATCCTGTTTTCACTGATCATCCTTGCGATGTTTCTACAACTTGACTGGAGTCCACCTGTGGTAAATTCAGTTGATTGGACATGATTTGGAATCTATATAAGGTCCCACAGTTAACAGTGCATGTCAGAATACAAACCAAGCCATGAAGTCCAAGGAATTGTGTGTAGACCTCGTATCGAGGCACAGTTCTGGATAAGGGTACATAAAAATCTCTGCAATATTAAAGGTCCTCATGAGCACAATGGCCTCCATCATCTGTAAATAGAAGAAGTTTGGAGCCACCAGGACTCTTCTTAGAGTGGGCCACCTGGCCAAACTGAGCGATCGGGGGAGAAGGGCCTTAGTCAGGGAGGTGACCAAAGAACCTAATCGTCATTCTGACAGAGCTCCAGCATTTCTCTGTGGAGAGTGGAGAACCTTCCAGAAGAACAACTGTCAATCCACCAATCAGGCTTGCATAGTGTGGCCAGATGGAGGCCACTCCTCAGTAAAAGGCACATGACAGCCTGTCTGGAGTTTGCCAAAAGGCCCCTGAAAGACTCTCAGACCATGAGAAACAAAATTCTCTGGTCTGGTGAAACAAAGATTGAACTCTTCGGCCTGAATGGCAAGTATCATATCTGGAGGAACCAGGCACTGCTCATCACCTGGCCAATACCATCCCTACAGTGAAGCATGGTGGTGGCAGCATCATGCTGTGGGGATGTTTTTCAGCGGCAGAAACTGGGAGACTAGTCAGGCTCGAGGGAAAGATGAATGCAGCAATGTACAGAGACACCCTTGATGAAAATCTGCTCCAGAGCACTCTGGATCTCAGACTGGGGCGAAGGTTCATCTTCCAACAGGACAAACGACTCTAAGCACACAGCCAAGATAACAAAGGAGTGGTTACAGGACAACTCTGTGAATGTCCTTAAGTGGCCCAGACAGAGCCCAGACTTAAACCTGATTGAAAATATCTGGAGAGATCTGAAAATGGCTGTGCACAGACGCTCCGAATCCAACCTGATGGAGCTTGAGAGGTCCTGCAAAGAAGAATGGGAGAAACTGCCCAAAAATAGGTGTGCCAAGTATCATACTCAAAAAGACTTGAGTCTGTAATTGTTGCCAAAGTATTGAGCAAAGGCTGTGAATACTTATGTACATATGTAGACAAAGGCATAATGAACTAGTATGCATAGCATACTAGCTCATTATGAATTACTTACCTTACATCGAAGCCCCCGTAGCGGTCCTCGTACCCCCCTCCGGCCGGCGACATCTCTCCCGGAGTTACTTCTGGTTATCGCGGGCTCCGGCGCTGCAATTGGCCGCCGGTAACGGCACACTCACTGAAGCAAGGAAACATAAGTGCCCTTGCTTCAGTTTGCTTCAGTGCGCATGTACCGATGACATCGGCACATGCAAATACAGGGGATATCTCCTAAACCAAGCCGATTTCGGAGATATCCTGGGTAGCTACAGGTAAGCCTTATTATAGGCTTACCTGTAGCAAAAAAGTGTGTTGTAAGGGTTTACAACCACTTTAAACAAACTTATTTCACATTGTCATTCTGTGGTATTGTTTGTAAAATTTTGAGGGAAATAATGAATTTAATACATTTTGGAATAAGGCTGTAACATAACAAAATGTGGAAAAAGTGAAGTGCTGTGAATACTTTCCAGACGCACTGTAAACTGAAACTTCAATAGGGCTTTAAGTGAAAGCTTTCTGTTCAAAGAAATATGTTTTTTTTTTTTTGTTTTACAACATTTAGATTTTGTGGTGGTGTTCTTTGAGATACTGAGTCTAGTTTTATATTTTTAAATTTCAGTCATGCAATGTACTGTATTATAACTTGGCGCCCTCCATAATCAGCTATTGCTTGTTCGTTGTAGGTGACATGTGACCTCATATGTCAGCTTAAAGTGGTTGTAAACCCTTACAGACCACTTTATGCTACAGGTAAGCCTATAATAAGGCTTACCTGTAGCTACCCAGAATATCTCCTAAACTTGTATGGTTTAGGAGATATCCCCTGTCCCCTGCATGTGCCGATGTCATCGGCACATGCGCACTGGGGCAAACTAAAGCAATGGCACGTATTTGCTGTTGCTTCAGTGACCGTGCCATTACCGGTGGCTCCCGCGCGCATGCGCGGGAGTGACATCATCGCAGGTCTGGCCTTTTACAGCGCCGGAGCCGCGATACCTGAAAGTAACCCCCGGAGAGATGTCACCGCCGGAGGGGTGGACAAGGACTGCTGCGGGGGCTTCGATATAAGGCAAGTAATTCATAATGAGTTAGTATGCTATGCAAACTAGCTCATTATGCCTTTGTCTTGCAGGGGGTTTTTTTTCTTCCAAGGGTTTACAACTACTTTAAATCCCATTTATGCAGACTTGAGAAACAGTTTTAGAAGGGGTTCTCTGACTAGTAACAGAACAGCAGGCCACACTAGACATGTTCAGCCTGCAAGATGGCTGCACACGGGGTGACAGGAACATTTTAAAGCAAAACCTGATGTGTTCTGCTCGATTTAGTCTCTTGCTGATTTCTCTTTCTTTCTCTTTCTCTCTTTTGTTCATGTCTGTGCCTTTTTCTTCTGTATGTTCTCTGTAGAGGATGTAGCAAATTTAACTGCCAGTGATGTGATGAATCGGGTAAACCTTGGATATTTGCAAGGTAATTCTCCTCCTTGGGAGTCAAGCTTTGACTCAGCGCTCAATGTGATTGCGAATATGCCAACTGGCCCCTCCCACCTGACACTTTCTCAACCGCAGACTAACGCATGTATGGTTTCTGCATGTGCATAAAGACTAACGCCCCATTTTATGCCGCAGATAATGCTTGGTTTTCAGTTAACAAGATGCCGTTTTTTTGTCAAGTCCATCAGACACCATACATTTCACAATATAGTACGAACTGCAGATGTGATAGGAGAGGTACAAATTAACTTAGGAGCAAACTAAATTTTATTCTTGAAATTTTAGCAAGTGAGAATCAAATATTGCTTAAGCAAATTACATATGGGACAGAATTGCTTAAAGCTGAACTTTACCCATAACAACTTGATAAAAAATAATGTTTTTACATACATTCCACATTAATAGTTATACCTCCAAAATGAGCGTGTGCTGTAAATTGCCTCCAGCATTGCTCCTGTTTCTTCTTGCTGGAGGTTGCTGTTTTGCTGACGCCCAGAAAACCAGAGCAGCAATAAATCTTTAGACTGTCAGCAGATCGCCCTCTACATTTTCAGCACAGTGACAAAAAAATAGAAAGCATCTGATCATATGCAGAGCAGGGTGAGACCGTGTTTTACTAGATTTTAAACAGTATAGGCACTTATTTTTATTGTTTTACATAGCTGTACCTGCAAAAGTGGCCAGCCTGAAGTGATGTAGCAGGACTTCGTTTTCTGACAAATGTTCCAATGATTACTTCCTGTTTCTGTGACACCCATAGAAGAAAGGGGGGAGCAGTTGACCACCAAAAAACATTCTCATAGATTTTCCACTCTGCTAAAAAAAAAAAAAAAAAATTTTCATCTGTCAGAGCTTAAACCGAAAAGGGGAAGTTACAGACTAAATTCATAAAGGCGTCCAAAACTGCTTTAATGACGCAGAAGACAGCCAACATGTTCTGTAGGGCAAAACATGCTCCCCTTTCATCAAGGCTCAGTAACATTTGCAAGTGACTCAAGGAACTGGATGCCTGAGAAATCTTAAACTTACTGCTTGCAAAGGAATCATATGGGGCAGAATTATGTCAGTAAAACGGCTACAACATACCAAATCCTAAGGTACCTTTCACATAGGCATTCTGATCATGTCCACCTGCCAGTTTTATCTTAACTTGATCAGAAGCTCCTTGCAGGCCTATGGACAGTCGGATGTAAATGGACTTGTGTCCGTTTACATCCAATTACCTCCAAGTCCATCTAAGTTTAATAAAAAAAACAGTAGGACTGCGTTTTTTTCTGTTTTTGTGGACCTAAAGATGACAAATCGAAGGTAACCTGATGTAAATGGACAACAGTGACTGTTTATACCCGGCCGCCCATAGAGTTGTCAAGGGTTCACCGGGCAAAAATTGAAATGTGCTCTGATGTCCTAATATCTGTCCCGTTAAGCTCTGATTCAGCATAAAATCCCCTGCTGACCGAAGCAGACTCCGTTTCAATGTGAAAGGTGTCTAACCCTTTGGTACGTTGTAACTGTTTCACTGACATAATTCTGCCCCATCTGACTCCTTTTGCAAGCACTAAGTTTAAGATTTCCTTGGCATCTGCTTCCCCAAATTCATTTGAATGGTAGCAAACATTACTGAGCCCTGATGAAGGGTGGTGTGTTTTACCCTGAAACACTGGCTGTCTAGTGAATCATTAAAGCTGTTTTGGACTGCTTTATGAATTTGGTCTGGCGCTCCATCTTTTGATTTAAGTAACATTCCTGAGTTCCTATTCAAGGGTAGCCCTGATTGCGTGTGAGCCGCCTAACCAGAGACAGTGAGCTTTTTGAATGATTGTTTTCCCTTCATTAATCTGTATCAATAAGCATTGAAGTCCCAGTGCCTCTTGGATGTATGTATTTTATTTTTTTTGCTTGTGTCCTTGTTGGAGAGAGTCCCCATGAATTCCTGTCCTGAAAGGAAATGAGTAGAACTGTTCCCAGTAGGAACACACATGGCTGGGACTGTAACCCTTATCTACTCTATCAAAAGTGAAAAAAAGGTTTTGGATGGAGTTGGACTTTAAACTGTAGAAATTTAGAAGTTAAGAATGGCTCTTCCTATTTTTTCTGTGCACAAAAGACTTCTGTGTTTTATAGATTACCACCTATATTTGCAGTTTTTTTTTAGAATGTCAACATATACTAAAATTTAAAGATAAAAAAAAATGTATTATAAATTTTAGGTTATAGAGTTTGTGGAGTGGACAATTTTCACTTTTAGGAATAGTACAAAATGACAAAAAAACAAAAAACAAATAGGGAAATGTGTTTAATAATTATTTTACTGCGGTGAGGTTGATCACAGACTTTTGGGAGGTCTACACAAAGTAGACATTTCTTAGGTGTTGGCATTTTCCTCCATTGATGCGCTCACTTTTTTTTTTTTAAGATGGCCCCAACATGGTTTCATGGAAGTGCCCACCCTAGCATGGTATATTGCCAGTTCTCAAAGATTCTCTAAAACTACCGTGAAGTAAACTTCTGGTTTTATGTATTAACCGTTAGAAAACGTGTCTGAGACCTGTAATCGAATTTGGAAACTCCAACTATTTGGCACGATTCTATTTGGCAATATATGGCGTGGGATTGACAAGGCTTTGACTCACTGCATGAATTCATCCAATAGAAAGCTTCTTCCATGGAGCAGAACTGGCTGCAATGACCAACAGGCCTTTACCCCGAATATCTGAAGTCATTCTGTAACAGGCACCCATTGTGTGACGGTAAACACTTCATATCTCTCCATTTTCCTAAACTTATCTTCTCCTTTCAGCGCTCTTATTGCAAGGCTAAACATTTTACTACCAAAAATTTAAGGATTACTCCTTGAGAATGTTCAGACATTAACAGAAACTGCAGTGTCCCTAATGTGTTAACAGCCAAATGACGTAAAGAAAATATTTACTTTTAAAATTCTCTCTTATTTGATACCAATCTTTTGGGATGACATTTTAGGACCGTTAAAACGAATAGAAACTTCTGTATTGCAAGTAGATCCATGAAACCCCCAACTATATTCAGGGCTGTGTTTTAAAGTGAACCTAAAAGATACATTTGAGTTGCTATATCATAAATGTTCCAATACAAAAAGTGTAATTGGAGTAGTGAAGACCCTAACTTCCCTGCAAAGCATGGAACCTTTACCTGTCATTGATGGCTGGTCACACATACAGTGCCAAGACATTGGTCATTTGGTCCAGGCCAATAGGCGCATCATTGATTGGGCAGGGTCAAAATTAGGCTAGCTTTTCCTAAACTTAAGACTGTTTGCCCCCGTTGGTATCCATGGTGCCAGTGCCACAGAAAAGATAGCAAGACTGACCAGTGGAGGGACTCTTGGCTTCTGCAGGAAAGGTAAGGCTTAATTTATTGCTTTTTAATATATATATATCCTTACAGTAGGCCAGGTGTACATTACCAGTAAATGTCTCAGCAATGTCAGTCCATAACTAAAGGGGCAATATAAAAAAAAAAAAAAAGTATATAAATGTATAGACAGTGCAGAGATCACTTTATGTACTTGAAATATAAATCTATTTATGCAATAGTAAACAATTTCTATTTAACTCTCACAATGACTTCTACCCTTTTGTTCAAATGGAGTTAGCGGAAGCCTAATAAAAATAAAAAAAATTGACAATTACATGTTCTCTTCCTTCTCAGTAAGTAAGGTTTCATTGTAGCAACTGTTAGAGGTTTTTACTGACTATATCACTTTAAAACTGTGTAGTGTTTTATTTTTTAGATTAATATATTTACTAAATAACCGAGATCCAAAAAGCTAGCCTGCCCAGTACAGTAGCTTGGAAATCCGATTTACCAAGTAGTTGGCTTGGAAAGGTAGGTGGAGTCTTGCAGTATGTGCCTGATAGAACTTTTCATGATCACTAACCCCTTCTTTTTCCCATTCTTCATTCCTCTGCTGTGTGTCCTGCACCGTGGAACGTGGCTTGTGATAACACTATGCATACCTATAAATGAGTGACTGATCTTTCCTTCTATAGGTTATCATGGTTATCATGGTCCCCAGTAACAAACTCTCTTTGCAGGCTTCTCTTTGTTTTTGTATGCATGCACATTGCCCATAAAGTAAATTCTTCTAACAGAGGGTGTATCGTTTCTTCCACCTTATTTTAGTCAAATATCTTTGTCCACCTTTATTTTATATACACATGTGGATTAGACATGTGCAATTCGTTTTGTTCCGAATTAGTTTTTTGACGAAATACGACATATTTCGGAAATATTCAAATTAACGAAAACCCGTTCAACAAATTTTTCCGTAAATTCGAAAATCCGAAAATAAGAATAAAAATCCAAAAATTCAAAAGAATGAAAATCCGAAAATAAGAAAGAAAATCCGAAAACCAGAAAATGTGAAATCCGAAATAACTAATAATAATAACTATTACTAACTATTAAATTAGAGGTATTGGAATTTCCTTTCAAATTTGGCTTAGTGAACGTAACGAGTACGAATTTATCCAAAGTTACAAATTATCCAAAATAACTATTGCTGCATCTAAACGAACGGAATGTAACGACTTAATAATAATAAATAATAATAATAATTAAAAACGTTTATTTTTATTATTAATTATTATTTATTCATTATGTTCCATTCATTTAGATGTAGCATTCGTTATTTTGGATATTTCATAACTTCGGATAAATTCATATTTGTAACATTCATAAACAGCCAAATTTAAAAGGAAATTCCTATATCTATAATTTAATAGTAAGTTATTATTAGTTAGTTATTATTTTGGATTTTTGAATTTATGAATTTTCTAATTTAGGAATACTGCATCTAAACGAATGGAACATAACGAATTAGAATTTTTCCAAAGTTACAAATTTATTCTAAATAATGAATTTCGATCATAACAAAGGACCCTAAAAAAAACAAAAAACGAATAAAAAAGAAGATGAACACATTTTTTGGCAGTGCACATGTCTAATGTGGCTGTACCTGCTTTTCTGCAAATAACCATATCAATTTGGTTCTCTGTTTTACCCACCACCTCTCTAGTTAATAATTATCGTGGGTTCTGCTACATTTGCTCATTATGTATGCAGGCTCTGATTTCTACCTCCGGTACATTTAAAGACTTTTCTTAGTCTTGGGTAGAGATGGGCAGGGTTAAAAACCCCAGTTAGTTTCTCTTTGGCTCTGAGATGAAATTAAGACTATTGTCACGATTTGAACATTTCCCTTCACTTACGGTTCTGGTGGCCACTGTAGAATTTTGGGTTTCCTATCACTTGCTGCCCCAGTGACATGGAGGGTGAGTCTTCCCAGCATGACCACAGACAAAAAAAAAACTTGAAAAGGATTCTAACCCTTCCATTCATTGTCCAAAATGTAACCATATTTTGTGATATACAGATAGACAACAGACAGTGTATGTGAAGATCTATAATACAGGCATCAAACACAGAACAGCAAGCTTGTTAATATGTGAAAGTCACAGCAGATGGCAATGACAAGTAAAAATATAATACAGTTTCCCTTTGAAGATTTTTTTTATAGCACATGATCTGTTTAATCAATTACATTGAGCTGGAATCTGTAAGTACCTCTCTGATAGCTACACTCATGCAGCATTAGGAAGAACTGTTTTGTATTTCTTTATTACACTTGTTTTCAGAGTTGTAACCGAAGGACATCTGCCTAAAACACAGAGAAGATAAAACAAACCCATAGTGGAGAAAGTTTACATGTGATATCATTGGTTCATAACGGCGTGCGTTTAAAGTAAACCTGTACTGAAAGGTATTTTGTAAACTGCCATTGTTGACTTATTTCTGAAAATGCTAGCTGTCTGACTGTCTCTGGCATCAATACAAGTAAGCAATAAGAGAGGAGTTCCTGATCTGCATGCATGATCCAAGTCAGTGGCTCAGAACATAATGAACCCAGTGGAACAACATGACAACCAGACTATTAGTTAGCAATGGGAGCTTACATATCTTCCTTAGTACAGGTTTCCCTGACTAAATTGGATGGATAATGAATGTCTGATGGCATGAAGAGAGGATTCCTAGGTGAAGGGAGCGCAGGGCTGGCCCTACCATGGGACCCGATGGTACCTCGGTCCTAGGCGGCACTTTCAGGGGGCGGCAAATTGCCGCCTGCCAGCCCGCTCCGCTGCACATGTGCCTGGGTTTCCACCCGTCGGAAACCCAGGCACACATACCTGTCCTGCGGCAGCCGAATCCCTGGCTAGAGGGGCACGATCATCCAGTTCACAATCACACTACTGCCTCGGTGCGCTCTGTGTTTGAGCCGAGCTCAGCTCAGCAATTGGCAGCGGCGGGTGTCCTGTGATTGGCTAAGCAGGTCATGTGCGGACATGAGGCTCTGTGATTCGCCTGGAGGAGCTCCCTTGTATCCTGATGGTGAACACAGGATGGGAGCCTGCTCCTAATCATGTGATCACAACTGTGAAGACCCGTCCCAGTACTGCTTCTCCAGGAGCCTGGAGGAGCTGGACTGTGTCTGTGGATAATCGCGCCTGCCCTGCATGCTCCTAACTCGCTGTGTGTCACTGTCTCCTGAGGTCCGTCTCTGTCAGCCCCCCCCCTTTAATGTCAGCCGCCCCCCCCCTCCTCAATGTCACCTGCACACCCTCCTCAATGTCAGCTGCCCCCCCTCCTCAACTGCCCCCCCTCAAGGTCAGCCGCCCCCCACTCCTCAAGGTCAGCCGCCCCCCCTCCTCAATATCAGCCGCCCCCCTCCTCAATGTCAGCCGCCCCCCCTCCTCAATGTCAGCTGCCCCCCCTCCTCAATGTCAGCCGCCCCCCCTCCTCAATGTCAGCCACCCCCCCGTCCTCAATGTCAGCCACCCCCCGTCCTCAATGTCAGCAGACCCCCCCCCCCTCTTCTCTGACAGCAGACCCCCCTCTTCTCTGTCAGATCCACCTCTTCTCTGTCATCTCTCTCCTGCCTGCCTTCACTCTGGGACACAGCAAATGGCAATCCACTACATGTGGCAGGTGAAGTGGCAAGTTGACAATCTGCTACGTGTGGCAGGTGACGTTGTGGCAAGTGACAATCCGCAATGTGTGTCAGGTGACGTTGTGGCAAGTGGCAATCCGCTACGTGTGGCAAGTGACAATTCGCAATGTGTGACGTCGTGGCAAGTGACAATCCGCAAATGTGTGGCAAGTGACATTGTGGCAAGTGACAAAACGCAATGTGTGATGTCGTGGCAAGTGACAATCCACTACGTGTGGCAAGTGACACTTCGCAATGTGTGACGTCGTGGCAAGTGACAATCCGCAAATGTGTGGCAAGTGTCATTGTGGCAAGTGACAAAACGCAATGTGTGATGTCGTGGCAAGTGACAATCCGCAACGTGTGGCAAGTGACAACCCGCAATGTGTGGCAGGTGGCGTCGTGGCAAGTGACAACCCGCAATGTGTGGCAGGTGGCAACCCGCAATGTGTGGCAGGTGACGTCGTGGCAAGTGACAACCCGCAATGTGTGGCAGGTGGCGTCGTGGCAAGTGACAACCCGCAATGTGTGGCAGGTGACGTCGTGGCAAGTGACAACCCGCAATGTGTGGCAGGTGGCGTTGTGGCAAGTGACAACCCGCAATGTGTGGCAGGTGGCATCGTGGCAAGTGACAACCCGCAATGTGTGGCAGGTGGCATCGTGGCAAGTGACAACCCACAATGTGTGGCAGGTGGCATCGTGGCAAGTGACAATCTGCAATGTGTGACGTCGTGGCAAGTGACAATCCGCAACATGTGGCAAGTGACAATCCGCAACTGGTGGCAGGTCACATACGCAAGTGACACGCTCAGGCTCCCACTGATTCTGCATTATGGTGAGTTGAACTATTTTATATATTATATAACAATGTAATAATAGAAATGACGCACTTCACTAATTTTGTTTTGCGATACGGCACTGCGTCGATTTAACTGACAATTGTGCGGTCGTGCGACGTTGTACCCAAACAAAATTTACGTCCTTTGTTTCCCACAAATAGAGCTTTCTGTTGGTGGTATTTCTTCCTCAGTTTAGGCCAATACGTATTCTTCTACATATGTTTTGTAAAAAAAAAAAAAAAACACAATAAGTGTATATTGATTAGTTTGCGCAAAAGTTATAGCTTCTACAAAATAGGGGATAGATTTATGGCATTTTTATTATACATTTTTTACTAGTAATGGCGGTGATTTGCGATTTTCAGTGAGACTGCGACATTGCGGTGAACAGATCGGACACTTTTTTGACACATTTTTGGGACCAGTGACATTTATACAGCGATTTGTGCTATAAAAATGCACTGATTACTGTGTAAATGTCACTGGTAGGGAAGGGGTTAAATGTGTTACCTGGGAGGTGTTTCTAACTGGGGGTGATGGGACTGACTGGAGGAGGAGAGAGATCTCTGTTCCTAATCACTAGGAACAGCAGATCTGTCTCTCCTCCCCTGTCAGAATGGGGATCTGTCTGTTTACATTGACAAATCCCCGTTCTGGCTCTCTGTGGAGCGATCCCGGGTGGCTGGCTGACATCGCGGCCACACACAGGTCCTCTTTATACTCCTACATACATGTATAGAGCCAGGACAGGTCCTCTTTATACATATATATATACACGTATAGTGCCATGACTGTTATACTCCTATACATGAATAGAGCCATGACAGGTCCTCTTTATATTCTTACATACATGTATTGATCCATGACAGGTCCTCTTATACTTCTATATACATGTATAGAGCCCTGACGGGTCCTTTTATACTCCTACATGCATGTATAGAGCCATGACAGGTCCTCTTTATTTTCCTAAATACATGTATAAAGCCATGACAGGTCCTTTTTACACCTTTATACACATGTATAGAGCCATGACAGGTCCTCTTTATACTTATATATACATGTATAGAGCTATGACCGGTCCTCTTTATACTCCTATACATGAATACAGCCATAACAGGTCCTTTTTACAGAGCCATGACAGGTCCTCTTTATATTCCTATACATGTATAGAGCCATGACAGATCCTCTTAAGTTATCGTGATATAAAATTATATCCTTTTGGTGGGAGTTATTTTATGGGGGGGGGGGGGGGCAGCATTTAATTCTTGGTACCAGGCAGCACAATGTCTTAGGCCGGCACTGAGGGAGCGGCACAGGAGAGGTTTTGGAGGAATGCTGATCAGGGACTTGCAGCACATAAAGTATGGGGTTGATTTACTAAAGGCAAATCCACTTTGTACTACAAGTGTACTTGGAAGTGCAGCAGTCGCTGTAGAAATGAGGGGAAGCTCTTTTGATTTCTATCATACAATCGTGTGCAAGCTAAAAAAAATATTTTTATTTTCCTTGCATGTCCCTCTCAGATCTACAGCGACTACACTTCCAAGTGCTCTTGTAGTGCAAAGTGGATTTACCTTCAGGAAATAAACCCCTATGTGTGTGCTTTGGAGAGCTGGAGATGTGTGTGCTCTGTTGAAGGACTGCAGCATCCCAACCCAACAAACCTGGTGGTAGTGAAAAAGGTCTAGGACCTCCCATCCTAAATAAATAAATAAATAAAATCAGAATTGGTTTAAAATAGTTGTACTGCCCAAGAGATACAATGATTTTTTTAAATTGTTTAAAGGAGAAGTCCAGCCTGAGCTTTTTAGACTGGGCTTCTCCTCTGGGTCACAGGAGTGCAATTCGTTTTGCACTCCTGTGACCCGTTTTCAGTGGAGAGCAGTCTGAAGTCCGCTCTCCGCTGACGTTACTGGAATCAGTCGAGCCACCACGTCATCCCGACTTCCCAAGTCTAGATCCGCCAGCTGCCTTGACTGATGGCAGTCTCAGTGAGCCGCTAATACGGCCACTCACCGCCCCTCCACAGCTCATCACTTCAATCAGCGTGGAGGATCAGAGCAGGAGAGATGCTGACTGACAGCCAGCATCTCTCTGCTCGGGGAGGTGAGAGAACCGAGCCATCGGCGATGTTCGGTTCTCAGTGCAGCGACGCCAGAGGACAGATGCAACATCGGTCTGATGCTCCATCCACCTAGGTAAGTATGAATATATATAAAAAAAACATACTTCTCTTTTAAATTTTATTTTAAATGTTTTATTTTATTTATTTATATGAAACACTATCTGCTTCCAGAAAAATAACACCACATGCAAAACAGCTTCACATGCAAAATGTTTCAATGTGATTTGTTATAAAAATACATGGGGGACATTTAACAAGCAAATTAGCAACACAATTAGTCCCAAATCAGATTCACAAAAATCTGTGCGTCTTTATTCATGGGCGACAGTTTGCAAAGTTCTGAGACTGATTTATTACTAAAAATAGGACAGATTTCTACTCTAAACAGATGCAGAATAAATAACTGGTCAGGGTCAGGATTCATTTAGTTGCACTGAAATTTTAGAGCAAAATTGATGATTGGGGTGTAGCCTTGTAATAAATCGGTTTCACGAGGTGTCCCTGTGCTCCTGTTTAGCATTTCTTTGCCTTGCTACAGGATGGATAATTGTCTTTTATGGTGCACAGAGATAGTATGTTCTGGAAAATAATAGGAAAGAGTCATAGGCAATCACAATAGTTTTTATGGCACATTCACCTATCAATGCATGAAATTGTGGGTCCTGATATATTATGCATTGTGGTGGCTTCAATGTAAGCGTGTTTTGGATATGCATCAGGATACCATTTAAAATTAAGGAATGGTTGCATGGTACACTACCAAATGTTGCTGTAATGTACCTTTACCACACCTTATCACAATGTAGGTGGTGTGAACAAGCCCTTAGAACATACAGTAATTGAGTTGGCAGGGTCACAGGAGTACATTATGGAAACCTACCTCCAAGGTTGCCTTCCTCCAGTGATGACAGGTCTGTGCTGTCTCTTGATACTTAATTCCTGCTGCCGCCATCCTATTGAATGCTTCTTTTGGACTAGGAAAATATTACTTGTTATCCTGTAGTAATGATACAATTCCCTATGTATGGGCACTGGAATTGCATTACCATGGCATTCATCTGAACTCTGGCATTGTACAGATGCCACTAATGTACGCTGCATAGGTGTACATTACACAAAAGAATTGTTGGCAAAGGGTTAAAGAAATTTGTTTTTGTTTTTTTTTTGAGCATACAAAGGCTTTTTATTTTGGGGGTGGTCACCTCAGAGTCAAGAATTATGACATTGTGATCTCACCACTGATATCCCTAGGAATTGTCAAAAATCAGTGAATAGTTTTGGCCCAGGAGACTTCACCTAAGTATGAAATATCTCTTTGGCCTTTAGTTTACACCAGGTGCTGTCACAAACCAGTGAACCTTTTAAAAGAACTAAAATGAAAGTGGTTTGGAGTGGGGATGCATGCAGCTCACTTTCTTTACAGAAATCTTATAGAATAATACAGCCACATGTTATTTGTAAGCCTCTCCTGGCCAACAAGGGCAGCTAACAGAAGAAATAGGCTATGCAGCGAAGTTATAGAAATATCAGATATTTGGTTTATGGATGCTATGAGGAGCTCTTCAATATCAGGAAACTTTTGGTTTCGACTACATTCTCAGTTCACAAAGTAATAACAATTAATGTTTGACATAAAAGTTGTTTTCAGTAGTGTGATGCCTAAAAGTGTTAGAGGAGGGGGAATGAGGACATAAAGCAGAACTTCACCTTTAGGATGGAGTTCCACTTTATTATTCTGCTGGCTTTGGGACCCTGAAGCCAGAGGATCACAATTACAATTATTAACAGAGTCAAAATAGGGAGGACCAGGAGGAGACCCTGGTCATATGACCTGTCAAATGATGAATGGGTCGTAAAATCCAACATTTTGGTATATAGTGAATAGAGATATCCATTATAAATGAGACCATAGATCAGACGGTACTTAAAGTGAACATGTGCAATGCCCATACAAGGCAAAGCAATAGATTCATTTTTAAGCCCATCTCCAAGGAAAAGAAAAATAGCTTCTTTGCAGTGGGGCTGCCCCCACGTTGCAGGAGTTAAATTCTTGTTTAGGTCTAGGGAGGCGCAAAAATCAGTTTAACTCACCAGATCTTCTGCACTCACGAAAACTGGTGCTCTCCTCTACTCTTCTACAAGCCGACTGTGGACTGTCCCTGAGCCTCATCACATACAAGAGCCAATCACAGGTTCACGTTAAGATAAGGTAATCATTGTCAGGGGGTACTTGGACAACAATAGGTGTAAAGAAGCACATATTTTAATCAAGAGTACTCCAAAACATCACTTACCAACCAGCACAGGTCATAGAGGATAGAACTGCATCTATTTCTCCATTCACCATATCATTTGTAAATCAGTGTCACATATGCAAATTAACTAAAGTTGGCATAACTAAATAATAGTGTTTCCTCTGTACTGTTTTTGTCACAGATGAGATGAACGATCATCAGAATACCCTATCGTATGTCCTTATCAACCCTCCGCCAGACACCCGGCTAGAGCTCAACGATATTGTGTAAGTAGAAAGAAGCTGGTCCATAGGCAAACGCATACATGGATGTTCTGTCTCAACTACAAAGCAATAAAGTTCATCTCCAGGTTGATGTAGGCCTTACACAAGCTGGTTTGATATTCATCCCTTGCATCGATACAGGCAGCTTAACTCAATGAATAAACTCACAGTTAGGACGACAGACGATGAATCCTTTCGAATGTTCCGTTTTAATGATGGATATTCATAGGTAGAAAAACATTGCAGTTGTAAGCCACATGTAAGATGTTTAGCATGGAAGATATACAGGAGTAATGACCAGAATCAGGAAGTGGAGGAGAAATATAAAGAACTACGGCGCAAGAGAGAGTTCAGCTAGAAGGAAGGGGACAGATCTTAAAGACACAGAGCAAGAATAATCACATAGTGTAACACAACACTCCCCGTCTGAAATCTTTAGATTTCATAACCTTAAACTAATATATATATTTTCAATAAGTCCAATACTGGTAAATGTCCTGGAACCTGTAATGAAAAACATGCAACAAGCAAATAACAAACGTAAGTTCAACAGGATGAAGAACATAAAGTCACAGTATGATGTCGTCAAAGAATTCCAAAGTTCTGAGTAGAACCTGTAGATGGCAGCAATGTACTCCCCGCCGTGCCAGCAGCATGGCTAGTCCTTGCACAAGTCACTCACCTGGCAAAAGGAGTACTAACTCTGTAATTGGTCGACTAAAGGTTCGTGTCGATCCTCCCTTGGTTACCTTGACTTCTACCTTCCGGACTTTGTTATCATCGCTGGGCATAACTTTAGTAATAAGACCCATAGGCCACTCATTCCGACAAACTTCCTTGTCCTTTAGAAGGATGAGGTCTCCAACCTTAAGATTTGGCTTAGATGCTTGCCATTTGTTACGACCTTGAAGGTGGTGAAGATACTTTTTCTTCCAGTGATGTCAGAACACATTGGCTAGATGCTGCACCTGCTTCCATTGATGCCTGTAATGGTGTGACCGCAGCTTCTGTTTTGTACTTACAGAAGCGTGTAGTGAGATGTTCACAGTTCTTATTTCCTTATCATCTTCAGGGTTTACTAGCCCATAGGTGGTACCAATAGGGAGTAAGTAAGAGTCCTCACACAGAAACCTTGGAGGTGACAGCCATAAGCTGTCCTGAAGAGCGGCAGGTGACACGGCTCTGGTCCCACAGTCAGCTGGGTTGAATTCAGTGGGAACGTGATGCCATTGACTTGGTAGAGAGAATCTCTTGATACGTTCAACCCTGTTGCTGACATGCACATAAAATTGTTTTGTTTGGTTTTTTATGTAACCAAGTACTACCTTACTGTCTGTATAGAAGGTGAAAGAATCAATTCTAGTGTCCATTTCACTTCGTATGACCTCTGCAATTTCTACTGCTAGCACGGCTGCACAAAGTTCAAGTCTTGGTATGGTATGTGCAGGCTTGGGAGTGAGTTTTGCCTTGCCTAGGACAAAACTACAGTGTGATTCTCCATTCAGTTCAGAGGTCTTCAAATAGGCTACTGCAGCAATAGCTTCAACTGATGCATCAGAGAAAATATGAATCTCTCTCCGGTTAGCAGTTGAAGTGGAACCTGGAACATAGCAACGGGGAATCTGAAGTTTTTCTTGTGACTTCAAAGAATATCTCCACCTTTCCCACTTGTGTTGATTCTCACTAGGCAAGGGAGTATCCCAGTCTATGTTCTCAGTAGACAACTGTCTTAGTAAAATCTTACCTTGAATGATAACTGGAGCAAGGAAACCCAGTGGGTCATAGATGCTATTCACCACGGACAGGACTCCTCTCTTAGTGAACGGTTTGTCACAAGTTGACACTTGGAAGGTGAATTTGTCTTGTTTGATGTTCCACAACAAACCCAGACTTCGCTGTACAGGAGGCACATCTGTACCTAAGTCAAGGTTTTTTAGACTAGTGGCATAGTCCTCAGAGTGAAAGGCATTCATAAGTTCCTGGCTGTTGGATATAATCTTGTGCAGTCTAAGGTTTGCTACAGACAGCATCTCCTTTATTCTGGTGAGAAGATCAATTGCTTCTTTAGCAGTTGGAAAGGACTTAAGTGCGTCGTCAACGTAGAAGTTTCTTTTAACAAATTGACGGGCATCCGATCCATATTCAACTTCTCCAGTCTGAGCTGTTCTCCTTAGCCCATAAGTTGCCAGTTGCCACTGCTGGGGAAGGACTGTTACCGAAGACATGTTCCTTCATGCGATAATCTATAACTTCCTTGTTGAGGTCATTGTCCTTGTGCCATAGAAACCTGAGGTAGTTTCTGTTGTCTTCTCTGACGATGAAGCAGTGAAACATCTGTTGAATGTCGGCCATTACTGCTACAGGCTCTTGTCTGAAACGAATCAAGACTCCTATTAGACTGTTGTTCAAGTTGGATCCAGTTAGAAGCATGTTGTTAAGAGAAACACCTTCGTGCTGAGCACTGGAATCAAAGACAACTCTGATTTGGTCTGGTTTGCGTGGGTGATACACGCCAAAGGAAGGAAGGTACCAGCATTCTTCTCCCTCCTTTAGTGGGGGAGCAGGCTCTGCGTGATCTCTGTCAAATACATTTTGCATAAAGTCCACAAAGTGCTTTTGCATCTCTGGTTTCCTGCTTAAGTTTCGTTTTAAGGAGGAGAATCTACTGATAGCCTGCTGTAAGTTGTTGGGCAATCTCTCTCTTGGGAGACGAAAGGGTAGGGGTGCTACCCAGTTATTGGAGTCATCTTAAAAGAACTCATTGTCCATAACCTTGATGAATTCTTTGTCTTCCATTGAAGGAGCCAGTATGTCATCTTCACTGGTTACATTAAACACTGTAGAGCCGAAGTCGCCATCATGGCAGGAGAAAGGGCTTGTGACACCTGAGATACCATGTTGCCATTCGTGGCTGACTATCTTCTCTTTCACCCAGTAGTGATGTGGGCATGGCTCAAAGTAAGTGTTTCGGCCATTTGGCAGAACATTTGTCTTGAATGACGAAATGTTGGTAGGTCTTTTCATTTTGCCTATACAGACATTGCCTATGATGACCCACCCTAGATCCGTGCGCTGGGCAAATGGGGCATCTGGGGGTCCACTGACTTGTCTGTGTACCTTGTGAACTCTTAGAATGTCTCTTCCTAACAGAAGAAGGATTTGAGCATCTTTGTCAAGCGGCGGTATCTCATTTGCTATTACCTTGAGGTGAGGGTGATGGAAAGCAGCAGCTGGAGTAAGGATTTCTTTCCTGTTAGCAGGTATCTGATTGCACTCAACAAGTGTAGGTAAGGGTAATTGCAAGTTACCTTTGAGAGAAGATACCATGAGTCCATGAGCCCTTCTTCCAGAAACCTCTATAGTTCCACTACAGGTACCCAAGGTGTAAGGATGAGCTTTGCCTTTTATTTCAAATAGATTGAACAATTCTGATTTTGCAAGTGATCGATTGCTCTGATCGTCTAAGATAGCATATGCCTTTAGAGACTTTTCTGGTTGATCCTTGTGGTATATGTTCACCAAGCATATTATAGCACAGGACTTACCACAGCGGTCTTCTCCACAAACTTCAGTGCAGGATGAAGAAATGATGGTAGAATTAGGCACTTGGTCTGTATTTTTCCCACCATGCGTTAACCTGGGAGGAGCATTGGCAGGTTGTGCAGAGCTGGGCTCAAGAGGATGGAGGGCTTGCACATGTTCTTCAGAGCCACACGCTATGCACTTGATGGACACATTACAGTCCCTTGCAAAATGTTCTGTAGAAGCACAGCACCTGAAACATACCCTAAATGTCTTTAAAAGCTCATTGCGTTCTTCCAGAGGCTTTTTCCTAAAGCCGATACATTTATTGAGGGGGTGTGGCTTCTTGTGTATGGGACACTCTCTGTTAGGGTTTTCAATCTTCCTACTCTGTTTGTTCGTGGCCACAACTGTGGTAGGAGTGGGAAGGATGTCAGTCTTTTTCACAGACACTGGGCCTCTACGGTTTCTATAGTTGCCCTGAAGACTGGTACTCTTAGGAAAAGGTGAGAAGAGACTGTACTCACCGTAGGAAAAACTTGGATCGTTCTTGGTCTCTGCAATTTCCCTGATGAATTCACAGAAGAAAGAGAATGGAGGAAAAGAAACCTTGTTCTCTCTTTTGTATGATGACCCTAGTGCAGTCCATTTCTCTTGCAAACCATACGGGAGCTTGGAGACAATTGGGTTTACCCCTCTTGGAGTGTCAAGGTAACTGAGTCCAGGTAGTTTTGGGTCTGTCTTGGCTAGCTGAAGCTCAAGGAGAAGGTCACACAGTCTCTGGAACTCCTTGTTGTTCTTACCGGATATCTTTGGGAAAGATTCCAGACATATGAACAAAGCATTTTCTATAGCTTCTGGACTGCCATAACTTTGCTCTAGTCGCTCCCATGCAGCTGTGAGGCCTGCAGTAGGATTGTCCATGAAAACCGATCTTAATGGCTTAACACGTGCAGCAGATAGAGGACCAAGTCATTTGATCAGCAGATTCAATTCTTGATCAGCTGTAATGCCAAGATTGCTGATTGTAGTTCTGAAGGCACATTTCCAACTTCTGTAGTTCTCAGGTTGGTCATCAAAACTTGTAAGACCAGTCTTTGTGAGCTCTCTGCGAAGCATGTACCTCACAAACTCTTCTGTCTCAGTTGTCTCCGCCTTTATGTGAGATGCTGTTGGCTGTATGGTGCTGATTGCGTTATCTTTGACATTGTTGTTAAAGGACACAGGGAAATATGGTGCAGCAGATGCATCCAGGTGAGTTGCTTGCTTGAAGTCAGTTGTTCCAATGGTACGTTGATTCAAGGCTGTACCGATGACTGGAGATTGATGACTTGCTTGAGGCTTGCGCTGATGCTCTGTGACGTATGAAGGCAGGCAAGGTAGGCAGGTAGGAAATGCAGTGGAGTGATTTTGAGTGCAGGAAGTTGCTGGAACCTCTTTAACTTGAAGCTGTGAAGGAGTCTCTATGTAGTCGGGAGCATTGAAGACGATGGAGTGTGCACTGCAGTGGCTTAGGACATAGTCTTTAGTGCGTTTGAGGGGGTCTTCCATATCTGCTATGTTTAGGTTAATGCTGTCTTTCTCACTTGCAACTTCGTCTACACTGATAGCTTGCTGTAGGATCCTTAGCTTTGCCATAGCTGCGTCATGCTTACACTGTTCATTTAAGGTTTCCATTGTTGCTCTTTGTCGTGCTGACTGCGCTTCCAACTCTGCTCTTTTTTCTGCATATGCCACCTGCACTTTGCTGTCTTCCACTTCAGCGCGGGCATTAATAAGTCGCTCACTGAGTGTTGAGTATCTTGAACTATGGGATCTTGACGAGTTTTTAGAATGTCTGGTGGAAACAGATCTGTGAGATGCAGTGTCCTGTAACAGCTTTATTTTAATTTTTTTTATATTTTTTTTTAATTGTTTATTTATGAAAAATTTTCAAGAAGCATTACAAGTATATTTCACATTCAGCAAATATGAACATTGTACATTTTGCAGGTGCAAACAAAGTTATATAACAAGGAAAGAAAACAAGTTGTTTGAGTGAACCATTAGACAGTGTAAGGGCCATATAGAGGGAAGATAGTGGGTTATTAATAGCATATCAAGGTATCATGTTAGCACGAAGGTAATCATTGATGGAAACTGGAGCTAAAATTTCCTGAAAAAACAAACAGTCGATGAGGGACCCAGAAAGACCACTTCCCCTGTCGGTTTGAGGGGTAACAGCTTTATTTTTGCTTCTGCCTTTAATCTGGTTTGCTGGATAAAACTGTCTCTTTCAATATTGAGAGCATTGACGCGGTTTAATTGCGTCATCGCATTTTCTGACTTCATGTTTTGTAAGACATTAGTGAATTTGATGCTGGTAAGCTGATAAAGCTCATATGAGGCAGAAAGTTGTTTAATGGCGCCCTCTAGTGCGAGTAGTTCACGTTCAACAGACACTGTATTAGCTTCTCCCAGACTAATTCCAAGCTATTTGACAATTCAGTCCTTGAAGCTTCATAATTCTCCATTACTTTCCAAGTGGGTTTAACTGAGCGTTTGGGTAACTCAGTTTCTTCAGGAACTTGTGAGGAAGGAGATGTGAGTTCACATATAGAAGCTTGGTCACTCATGATAGCAGACTGACTGTGAAAGCAGGCAGGATCTGTGTGCTGAAATATGACACCGTGCAGATTGTCTCAGGCTATAAGGCTGCTATGTGATGCTTTGTCCCTTCTTTTTTCTTGCTATGAGGGCAGTAAATCTTGTCTGTATCAGTACTGACATGCAGAAATCTTGTAATTAGGCTGTGAAACTCAGTTTTTCTACTGTTCTGTCTCAACTACAAAGCGATAAAGTTCATCTCCAGGTTGATGTAGGCCAGGGATATGCAATTAGCGGACCTCCAGCTGTTGCCAAACTACAAGTCCCATCATGCCTCTGGCTCTGGGTGTCATGCTTGATGCTGTCAGAGTCTCACTTTGCCTCATGGGACTTGTAGTTTGGCAACAGCTGGAGGTCCGCTAATTGCATATCCCTGATGTAGGCCTTACACAAGCTGGTTTGATATTCATCCCTTGCATCGATACAGGCAGTTTAACTCAATGAATAAACTCACAGTTAGGACGACAGACGATGAATCCTTTCGAATGTTCAGTTTTAATGATGGATATTCATAGGTAGAAAAACGTTACAGTTGTAAGCCACATGTAAGATGTTTAGCATGGAAGATATACAGGAGTAATGACCAGAATCAGGAAGTGGAGGAGAAATATAAAGAACTATGGTGAGAGAGAGAGTTCAGCTAGAAGGAAGGGGACAGATCTTGAAGAGACAGAGCAAGAATAATCACATAGTGTAACACAACAATGGACATTTTTATACCAGCCAAAATATGTATAATTCTGTTCAGCCAGCCTTACATAGTTACATGGTTACATAGTAGGTGAGGTTGACAAAAGACACAAGTCCAACCTATGTGTGTGATTATAGGTCAGTATTACAGTGTATATCCCTGTATGTTGTGGTCATTCAGGTGCTTATCTAATAGTTTTTTGAAACTATCGATGCTCCCTGCTGAAACAACCACCTGTGGAAGAGAATTCCAGTTTCTAACCGCTCTTACAGTAAATAACCCTCTACGCAGTTTAAGGTTAAACCTCTTTTCTTTTAATTTTAGTGAATGGCCACAGGTCTTATTAAATTCCCTTTCGCAGAAAAGTTTTATCCCTATTGAGGGGTCACCAGTACGGTATTTGTAAATTGAAATCATATCCCCTCTCAAGCGTCTCTTCTCCAGAGGGAATAAGTTCCGTGCTCGTAACCTTTCTTCATAACTAATGTCCTCCAGTCCCTTTATTCGTTTTGTTGCCCTTCTCTGTACTCGCTCCATTTCCAGCACAGACATCCTTCCTTGTGATCCAGTCACCCTCTGGCAGAGAGTACAGCCAGGTCAGTGACCTCACTTTTCTTCACTGAAGTTAAAGTAAACCCTCCTATTGTTTTCAGCCAAGGAAGCTGCCATTTTGGCCCCTGTTTAATTTAAAACTGCCATGGTGCTGCACATGCGATCAGTTATGATATCAGCCATTGGATGGTTAGACAGTTTGGTTGAGAGCACATCCAATGTGACAGTTACATTTCCAGCATGTGCCGGACACTGTTCACTGATAAAAATACACGGCTTCTCTTGAATGGTAGAGAAATGCTCAGTCTAAAGCCGTGTACACACAATAGGTTTTACCGATGAAAACAGTCCGATGGACTGTTTTCATCGGACAAACCGATCGTGTATGGGCCCCATCGGTCTTTTTTCCATCGGTGTTTAAAAATATAACATGTTTTAAATTTATCCGATGGTTAAAAAACCAATAGCAAATTACTATCGTCTGTGGGGAACTCCATCGGATAAAAAACCCACGCATGCTCAGAATCAAGTCGACACATGCTCAGAAGCATTGAACTTAATTTTTCTCAGCTCATCTGAGTGTTTTACGTCACCGCATTTGAAACGGTCGGTTTTTTGACTGATGGTGTGTGGGCAAGACTGATGGAAGACAATTTCATCGGATTTCCGATGGAAAAAAACATCGGATTAGAATCCATAGGATATCCGATCGTGTGTACAGGGCTTTACTCTCTTTAATTCCATCACAGTGCTGCATACTGTATGTAGTGAATGCTATTACAATCCATTACAGCACACACAGCACCACATCATTCTGCAATGGAATAATTCGTTTGGGCCAGCAAACTATTTAAAGTGAAATTAAACCTGGAATTTTACTCTAAAGCTGAAGTTTAATTATTTTTATTTTTGAGATGCAGCACCAAGCACATTAGCTATGTGTAACGATGTGGGTCCCATTACCTGCAGGTACCTGCTTCTGCAAAAATCCACGTCTCAGTGCCTTCTCACAGTCACTGGATACTGCTCTTAGTGGCTGTCTCCTAGAAATGTGAGAATTGCCTGCAGTCTCTGCTATAGACAAAAGTTGCACCCCTCACCTGCTTGTCATAGAACTCATCTTACTACTATCAGGCATTCTGTGGATGGAGGAGCAGGTGAATGACAGCATTTCCTTCTCCATTCGCAGAATGCAATGCATTGTGTGATAGTTAGAAAGATGAGTGGAGCTTTTGTGAGCAGAAGTAAAGTCTGTTAGGCCTGCCATACACAGTGCAAATTTATTTCTGGCAACCACGGGTTGCAGGAAAGAAATCTGCACGATTCCCTCATCAACACAGACAGTGCTGACAGGGGAATCTGTAATTGTCTTCTCTTGGCGGGGGGTGGGGGAAGCCATCCCTGCCAGCAGAAGACGGTGATTATCGCTAGTTATAGCAGCCGCTATCGATAATCGCAAGAGAATCCAGCATGCTGGTTGTACCCAAGGTAATCGATCAATCAACTTGGTACATTCAGCCTGCCCATTAACAAATCTTGGCCGGGCCCTGCTGAACCAGCCGAGATTGGAACCATGTATAGCTGGCCTTAAACTTTCTAGCACCGGAAAGCACCCGCTCAGGGCAATATCCAGTGGCTGTGAAGGAGCAACTGCAGGAAAATTTCTATCATATCATATACTCTTTAATTCTCATATATGTTTTATCCACCAGATATCTTATCCGGTCTGATCCTTTAGCCCACGTTGCCAACGACACGCACAGTAGAAAGGGCAGCAACAGCTACAGAACAGAGCAGGTGGCAAACCCAGAGACACGGGACGAGACGCAGCTATGAGAACAAATGCAACTCACGGACACTGTGCCTAATAACACAAAGACAGACCTCTTTATTTGTATTTCTGAAGAGCCAGATTCAAACCGTGAGTTCCACGTTCAGTACATGGAGACAAGGAGCATCCATGCAAAAGACAATACCAGACTCTGAACTCTCCTTGAACTCTTCACTGCCGGTAGGATACACGAGAAGCCTAAACACAGCACAGAATTGAGAGATTTTGGGAAAAAGATACTTTTTTAATCACCGCTCCAGCCAACAGCTGAGTTTTGGCACTGTGTTCAAAAGTGTTAGGAAATAACTTATTTTTGGTGTCAACAGAGAATAGTTTTGTTGCACTAGATATCATATAGAAACAATGGGCCAAAGGCGGTTAGTCAAAACCAACAAATTTTGACCATTTCTGAAATTATCATCTTCTCCTGGGCAATGCCACCCAAATGGGATATTTCAGTTTTGAGGTCAACTTTGAACTTGCCCGCAGCATTGCAAAACAGAAATGTTAACATTGAAATGGATTGCTCTTTTTGGCTTAAAACTGAACCATATGTTACTGATGTCAACATTTTTGATAAAACAAATTCTCCTTTCACTTATACCTAAAGTGTTTAAAGTACAAGTATACTTTTAACAAAACTTTTTCCCGCCCACACCTCTTGCCCCACAGCAAACTGCACTAACCTTCCCACCCTCTGCTCCCCATCGACTTGAATGGGCATATGGAGACTTGGTATACAGCCCCATTCAGGTCTCAAGAGAAAGTTTAGTTAAGGTATAGATGTCCTTTAAAAGTATTATTGTATTGATATAATAAATATGTTGCCATATCTATATCACAAGCTACAATGTGTAGTTAAAATATGCTACAAAGAGAACATAAACGTTTTTTATGAAAAAGCTGCTAATCAAGCCTATGTTTGAAGAATAAGTGACTTACATTATTGTCTTACCTGAAAAACGTAGATTTTGAGGCCAAATTCCACCTTTTTTGACAAATTTGATGTCCTACAGTAAGAGGGTAAAATGTTTTGCTCTTTTTGTTTGTAAATGTGTTTTAAAGTAGAACTGTGACCAGGCTATTGACATTCAAATATTTACATATTTTAACAGGCAGTAAATAAGCACCCACTGACCTCTACAATCACTGTGGAACAATTTATCCTCAATGTTTACATTACAAACCGTGAAGTTGCTAAAGTCAGATTTCATCACTTTTATTTTCTTCTTACCTTGACATGTGTTTACATTAGAGATTAGAAGGCTAGCAGGCTGCCAATTCACTGCTGGGAGGGGGGAGCTGAGCTACCAAATGAAAAGGAGAGAATAAGGATGTACTCACATTAGGCACAGTTGAACTGAACTGTGCCCAAGTTTGATTGTCCCCACTTCCCCAGTGGTCCATACTCACACAGGCATGCTTGCACCACCTCAATCAGATAACTGTTCCTCATTTCTGCTTCATTGCTCACTGATCTTTGGATAGTTCTGTTTTCAGGCACAGGTACCAGACTCCAAGTGAATTGTACCCCAGATCACCTCTTCTAAGTGGTCCTGGGCATGGTATGCTTAACTGTAACTGGGTTCAGTCAGAGAATTCACACTAAACAAATGAACCAGAACAAAGACCTGGTACAGTTAAAACTGCTAGTGTGAGTACACTGTTAAACCAACCACTGTCTATAGCCTGGCCACAATACTATATGAAGTATCCATTCTACTTAATGAGAAATGTTCAATCTGGGAAACTAAAATAGGAAGACTTAATGTGAAAAATGTATTAATCTTGCTGCACAGGAAGGAGCAGAACTATTTATGAGCCAGAATTTACTGCCCAGCCTTGTCAGATGTGTCATAGAGGTGGAGCTGCACTTTTAAGAACAAAATAAATAGTGCCAGATGTAAAAAGAACCAGCCACAAAATAGAGTATCCGTAGGAAGAGTCCCAGATGGAAGCCTCCAAAAGCTGCTTCAAGTAGCAAACTAGTTTTGAGCCATCGGCCATGCAGCTGAATAGGTTCAATTTCACAATCCTGGAACTAGGGTTGCCACCTCATCCCTTTAAACCCGAACACATCTGAATTACACAGGTTCTGAGGCTAATTTAATGCAGATAAGGCACCAAGAGAGTTTAATTACCACCTTAATCAGCCACAGAACCTGTGTAATTAATATGTGTTCGGTTTTAAAGGAAAGAGGTGGCAACTCTACCTGGAACTAGAACTAGGCATGGTAGTTACATAAATAACAAAGCATCTTCCACCAAAGTGTTTTATGCAGAATCGTGTCCGTTAGCTCAACCTCATCAACGGTTATTTGAGGTCCTTATTCCATAGACACACATTAGGTGTTATCAACCACGTCCACTTAACTTCTTAAGATTCTAAAGTCTAGTACACATGAGTGGAATGTCGGGCGGTACAATCGGTCCGACAGAAGGCTCATGACCGAAAAAGGTCTGACGAACACCTCCCGATCAGTGCTCTCAGCCAATGGCTAGGCTTAAGGGGCAAAAGTACAAAACTCTGTATGATCATTACATCGATCATTTGCCCCTTATGCTGCTCATCGATCTGTCACATTTATAAAGCAGATTCACTAATCTAAAGTAACATTTGCCACCTTCCAGCCAACATTCAATTCTCAGAATTGTTGGCCATATTCATAATATAATCAATGCTACATTCTCTGTCACCGATTGATTTTACTCGAGGTGAACTGTTGATTTTATCATTGTTCCTTTGGTGCTTGCTCCTGTACACATTTGCCGCAAGTTCAGCTTACTGCAAATGAGACTTTCTCTAAGCACAAAATGCCCGTAAAATATGAATTTCTAGGTGTAACCACAGTTGACACGTTACAGCAGAATCATCAGAGCACCATAGTAAAGACAATCTCATCTCTATCAGCTGTGCCAATACCAAGTAATAACTAACACTGCAGCATGCAGTTACCTTACCGGTGCCCGAACTATGTACACACCCTTCTCCATCTAGCTTATTTGCCAAACACTATTGCTGCCTGAATAAAACATTTTACATCACCTGACTCGGGACTGAACTAGATATAAAATCATTTTATCCTGAGTCGCTTTGAGTAATGTAGTTACTGCCTGAATAACAAAGAGATAAGAACCTGAATTATATATATATATATATATATATATATATATATTTGATTTTCTGCTTGTGATTTTCCACATAAAATTATGGTGTGGACAATCTGTACCCCCCCCCCCCCCCCCGAAATGCCCATGGTTAATTTAGTCAGTATGTTAGCCAGGAAAGCCTTATTCTTAGCCCCTCTCTGATTTTGTTTTGTTCTATTACCATAGCCTAACTTTGCCTGACTTCATTCCCAAGCCTTGCCACCTTCCATCTCCCTGTCCAATGAGAATGTCTTTACTGGCCACCTGACACTGTCTCATTAGACACTAGAATAGCACTTAGAAGATCTTTGCCATTAAAGTAGAAGTCTAGGAAAACATTTTTTTTTTCATTCTGGATGGAGTAAGGAGTTTTTTTTGCCATCTGTGTCCCATTGGGGAGATTTCCCTTCACTTCCAGCCCCATATTCAAAACAGGAAGTTAGAGGAAATTCCTGCAAATTAAGGAAATTCCTTGGGGGACGGACCCCCTGATCACCAGAACTAGTAACCTCGTTGGAAGATTTCTCTTATACTTTTCTGGGGACAACCCAGAATTTACTTTTACTTTCACTTTTAAATGATAATGGTAAACAGAACACACAGAGGGTGAATCTCCCTAATGGGGGCACAGACAGCATTACAAACTGACAGGTGTTCTAGTCCATCTCCACTCTGTCCAATACTAAAAAAGTTTTGCCTTGTACTTTAAGTCAAGAAAGTGTGACCACATAGGTCACCAGTTGCTAAAAGTTTGATCTTCAGTGTACACATCTTTTTAAGGAATGTACAGTATAGCGTTTCCATATATTTTCTGGAGTACATTTTTAGTAAGAAAATTATGAAAAATAGCATACGGTATTTACCCTTTGCAGCCAGCAGGTGACTGGCACTCCAGGATTTTACGTAGCTGGTTTACTTTGTGTTGCACAAATGAAAATTGCAGGATCTCAACTTACACACCCAACTGAATAACTCTCGGTGGGGTCAGCAGGTACACATCTAGTGCTGGGTTCTCCCATTAGACAATCCAGCATGCACTGCACACATTGAAGCACTGGACTAACCAGTATTAATTTTTTGGGGGTAAAATTGTGATTTTATATACATTTTAACAATGAAAAGACAAAACTTTAGAAACTTACAAATATAAAAAAAATTCAAATAAAGTTGACCCAAAGCCACTATAACTTTATGAAAACAGCATAGATTTTTTTTTTTTGTGATAGAATAGCTAGCTATATTGTATGATAAATCTTTTCACACTGCCCCAAAAGGAAACCCAGTTTTCAGTGCGTTTCGCTTACTGTATAATTTTTCAAACAGGTTATTTCCTGAAAGACTATGAGAACCATTGCAAGATAAGCAGTATAGTTTTCAACGAAAGCCTTTTTGACAGCTGTAGATACAAAAAGCAGTAAAGCTCACATACGTAAACTGGAAATAAGGCTTCCCAGAATAATATACTAACTATGTATAATAAAAAAAACTATTAAAAATCCCTTTAAAACACACACATTTGTGTGATCACTGCTTCTGTACTGGAGAAAGGTATTTGTGAGTCATAGACAAATAGGCAGCTGTCTACATGTCCAAACAGAAGATGGGAGCTCCATTTATATTGGTGCTATGTATTATATATTGGTACCTCTCATCAACTCACAACCAGCAAGGTCTTTCCTTTTAAATATCACAAATATTTATTACACACCATTTTTCAAAAGCAGGGGTAGCCCTGAAAAAAAAAAAAAAAGAGTACCGGTAGTTGATTTTCTAATTGAAAATATTTTAAGGTAACTCTAAACCCAATTACTAAAATGTAATTAACCCCTTGCTTACTGGGCACATAAACCCCCTTCCTGCCCAGGCGAAATTTCAGCTTTCGGCACTGCGTCGCTTTGAATGACAATTGCGCGGTCATGCGACGTGGCTCCCAAACAAAATTGACGTCCTTTTTTTCCCACAAATAGAGCTTTCTTTTGGTGGTATTTGATCACCTCTGCGGTTTTTATTTTTTGCGCTATAAACAAAAAAAGAGCGACGATTTTGAAAAAAAACACAATATTTATTATTTTTTGCTATAATATCCCAATTTTTTTAAAAAAAAAATTTTCCTCAGTTTAGTCCGATACGTATTCTTCTACATATTTTTGATCCAAAAAAATCGCAATAAGCGTTTATTGATTGGTTTGCGCAAAAGTTATAGCGTCTACAAAATAGGGGATAGTTTTATAGCATTTGTATTAATATTTTTTTTTTACTAGTAATGGCGGTGATCAGCGATTTTTATTGTGACTGCGACATTATGGCGGACACATCGGACACTTTTGACACCATTTTGGGACCATTGTCATTGATACAGCGATCAGTGCTATAAAAATGCACTGGTTACTGTAAAAATGACATGGGCAGGGAAGGGCTTAACCACTAGGGGGCGAGGAAGGGGTTAAATGTGTGCCCTGGGAGTGATTACTACTGTGGGGGAGGGGAGTGACTGGGGAAGGTGACCGATCTGTGTCCCTATGTACAAGGGACACAGCATCGGTCTCCTCTCTCCCTGACAGGACATGGATCTGTGTGTTTACACACACAGATCCATGTCCTTGTCTGTGTACCGGCCGATCGCGGGTGCCTGGCGGACATCGCGGCCGCCAGGCACGCGCATCGGCATGTCAGTGACGCGCCCCGCAGTGGCCGGAGGAGCCTGAGGACGTCTATTGACATCCTCCCGGATTTTAAGAGCCACCTTGAGGCCGTCATTCGACTATGGCCGGGGCTCCAACTGGTTAAACAGTAAGCTTTAGTATGTTATTTCAAAAGTTTTTTCACTCTTTTTAAATATAAAGCTTTCATTAAAATCAAAACCTCTTCTCGATCCAGCTGTCGGCAAAAAAAAAATATTTGGGTAGGAAAATTGGTCACAGAATGAGTCTCAAGTTAAAGTGGAAGTAAACCCTCCTATCATTATCGGCTAAGGAAGCTGCCAGTGGCGGTCGGTGATAATTTTTTCGGGGGGGGGGTGGCAAACAGTAGACCACAGACCGCCAAGCCCCGGTCGGTCGGGTCTGGAGCACTTACCCCATCGTTTCTCCCGGGCTTCACCGGCGGCTTCCCCTGCTCGATGGTGGTGGCGGCTTCCCCTTCTCCTGCTCTCCACTGGCATCATGGCAGCGGTGGCTTCCGTTTCCTCCCTCCTCGACGACCAATCTCTTACCTGCTTCTTATTGGCCGAATTGAGGATCAGTATTTCAATAGTGAATATTCATTCGCTGTTGTAACAATTGGGTGGGCTCCGAGCGCAATGCTCTGCATCCGGAGCCCACCCTATTTTGCCGCCTATTAGAGCCTCTGGCTCTAATCAGGTGCTTAAAAAACAAACCCCTGCTGCTGTAATTCACACGCCAGGCGTCCTGAAAGGGGCCGGACGCATGAATGGGGGAGGGCGGCTGTGGATAGAGGGGGCGGTGCCCGGGCGCCCTTAATGGACAGGCCGCCACTGCATCCTGGACCCTGTTTGATCTGCAACTGCTATGGTGCTGCACATGTGATCAGTTATGACACCAGTCACTGAATGGTTTGACAGTTTGGTTGAGAGCAAAACCAATGTGACAGTTACATTCCCCGCACCTGCGGGGAATGTAAGTTTTTTTTAAAAACTGTTATATCAACGAGTTTACTTCCGCTTTAAAGAACATTGCTAAATTCAATCTGGGCATCTAGACCCCTTGCCACGGGAGGGTTAATTTGAAAAAAATAAATAAAAAATTGTGACCAGGACCTTGTAAAAAGACATTGATATAGTTTGTTTGATAATGCAAAATTTAAATCTTATCAGTATTAAGCGCCTCTGCCTTGTTCTGTAATAGACTACTGCCATGTTTCCCAAGTTTTCTGTGGGTGGGTGACAGTCTGCAAATCAGATCCTGATTGTTAATTTGAGCTAGCTAGTACAAATGCTGTGAGGATCCTAAAATTGAAAAAATTGTTAATTATGTGTACGAGATTTATCGCATTAATGTTTAGCAGGTCAGGGTTTGGCTTTTCTTGCCTGCAGAACGTAACATTAACAAACCGTTGTACCTTTTTTTCTTTTTTTTTGGGCTTTATCAGTTAAGTGCAAAGATTGAGTGCAGTAACCCATATCAACCAATTAGGTTCAGTTCACAGTAGTCATATCAGTTACAAAGAAAGTGCTAACTAAAAATGTGTAATATTTACAATAGACGTAGATCACTTTACCATATCTTCCTGTGCCCATGATGACCATGTGTTTAGTATCGCCAGCTAAACATTTAATAGCACATCATGCCTTATTAGCACACGCTCGGTCAACTCTTTAAACCTGTTTACTTGGAAGACAATCTTACTTCGGGGCTGCCATCAAAAAATAAACCTGTCCTGCCGTTTACTTTATTCATTTAGACTTCATCTATTTCTCTTGAATAACACAAGGCAGCTGAAGTATAGAAATTCTCTAGTATATTCTCTTCTCAGGTTGGCATAGAAGCTGTGCCAGAAAGTGAGACCATACTACATAGATCATAATAGGGCGTCATTCACAGCGTATCGCTAAATAATACTGACGTGATGCCCCAAACTATATATAAAAAAATAGAAATATGTGAAAATGTCTTTTTTATGACTAAATATTAAGAATCACGAAGGACAAGAGAAAACATTTTTCTTTTATTTGTAGCAGTCAGTTACTTCCCATATCACATTACTCTAATTTATTGAACTATAACTGCTTATACTTTCCAAATTCCCCACTTTTAGGGCAGAAGTCATTTGTACCCATACTGCATGGTTTAAAGCCTCTAAATATGTATTATATATCTGTATATTTTGCACTGATATCAAAAAAAAAGTATCAAATAGCCTTGTATTATTTTAAAAGTATTTTTCTATTAACTATTAGAGCTTCAGCATAATGACGCTCATCTGTTTCCGTAGGCCCATAGCAACTAACTTCATCTGCTAAAATCTGGTTGCTGTATGCATTACACTTCCAAAAATATTTGATAGTGTTTGCTTGTATGCTACTGGGTACTAAGAAAGCACTGCAGATAAAATATTGCACGATTTACTGGTCAAATTTTGTTCCTTGACCACCTTTGAGAAAAATATTGGAATATGCATTAATAAAGATTCTGTACTATAAACTTCGATAGAATTTCTACAAATCCTGCTTTTCTTATGCTGTCTATCACTGTTCTGTAATATTTGTACTGTATAGTTTCTGTATATAACTATGTAGACAGATAAAGATATATACAGTATGTGTATTGAGCAGTACTTTAATGTGAACAATGGGCAAAGCAACAAGATCACTTCAATGGTGGCCCACCATTAGCGCTTATTCAATCTTCCTTTGATCCCCCACTGCCTCTCTGTGCACTGTTACTCACTCTTCTTCCTCCTATTTAACAGCATTGGTGATTGGCATGTAAAGTGATTGTAAAAGATCACTTTGTAAAACAAGCCATTCAGTTTAAAATAGAAATGAATAGGAAAAACATTTTTGTGTAGATATAAAAAACATTATAAATACCCTTTTACCCATTTTTATAAGTGATCACATTCCCTCTGTTCTCAGCTGCATAAGAGCTGGGGGGTGGAAGAGCAGCAGCACACTGAGCTTCCCAGTGAATGGCTGTGCAGCGGGGGCATTTCAGGACAAGTTTGATCATTGGAAGGAGAGTACACTGAGTTCCCAGCAAAGCTAGAGAACTGACCACACTGTGCTCTCCTGCTTAGCGTGGTCAGGTTTTTTATAGGAAAGCAGGAAGACTGGCAGGAACACCAGGGATTTCACATAAACAAAGAGATCAGGATACCTTTTCATACAAGTAAATGGTACCAGTGGCGGCTGGTGGCAATTTTTTTTGGGTCGGTTGGTCGGTCTCTGCTTACCTCATCAATGGCAGGCAATCACAGGCGGCTTCCCCGGCTCTCCTCCGTGGGCATCATGAGCTGCTTCTCCTTCCTTTGCTCGGCGGCTTTCGTTTCCTCCCTCCTCCTCGGCCACTCAATCAGAACGCTTCTTTTGACCAATTAGGAAACGTGTCTCAGAGCCGCGCTTCCTGATTGGCGGAGAGGCGATTCAGTGTGAGAACAATGAATATTCATTCACTATTCTATAACACCTGGGTGGGCTCCGAGCACAATGCTCTGTGCGCAGAGTCCACCCTATTTTGAAGCCTATTAGAGGCTCTGGCTCTAATCGGTGCTTCAAAAAAACTATGTCCTGAAAGAGGGAGGACACATGCATAGGGGAGGCGGCGCCTGTGTGACCTTAATGGACAGGGCACATATCAGGAATATGAAGTACAGCAGGGCACATATCAGGAATATTAAGTGTTTGGGTAATAACCGCTTTAAGCATCAACCATTGTTACAAGAGGGACCAGAGTAGAGAGTCCTGAGGCCTGTGTAAGCTCCAAGACACCTTAACAAGAAAGTGAAGGGAACAGGATTATATGCAGGTGGTTGGGCTGCCAACAAATTGAGCTTGTTAGGAAAAATTATAGCCAGGCTTGATTACTTTTGGAGACGTACAATTATTGTATTCATTTACCATAACTAATTTGTTCTTTTTATCATAAACCTCGTATTCTGTCCCCTTCTTCTCATTCAATTGCTAAACAATTGTACAGTCCTCAGATGCGGAGCAATGGAGAGCAGTAATTGAAGCCACAGATGCTATAATTATAAGATGTTTGATTTGCCGATGTATCTGCATGCAGATATGAAGAGAATTTGATAATTACGAATTCAGGTGATTGTTAGTCAGAAATGATTCTCTGCAGCTTGAAGGGCTTTGCTTGCATTTATTCAAGTAAATATAAAAATGTATACACTTCCCATTTTTATTGATGTTTTATCCAGGGCTTTTTTTCAGCGGGAATGCAGTGGTGCACAGCTCTGACACCTCCAGCACTGAATGTTTGTGTTGGCAAGGAGCACTGGGGTGTGCTAGAAGGTCTATTGATACTGGCTACTGAGGTATCTATTGTCCGGGGGGGGGGGGGGATTTACTGTTGGGGGCAGGAGTCTACTGTTGTTGGCTGCTGGGGGATCTATTGTTGCTGGTGGGGGATCTATATTTGTTGTGGGGTATTGTGTTCCTGGGTGGTCTATTATTGTATTGCTGCTGGGGGTCTAATATTGTTTGGAGGGTATTTTGCTCCTGGTGTGGTCTATTTTTGCTTAGGGCTCCATTGTTGCTTGATGCAGTGGATCTATTTTTGTTGGGGGGGTATTTTACTCATGGGGGTGTCTATTTTTGTTGGTGGGTCTATTGTTGCTGGGGAGGATCTATTGTTAAAGTGATTGTTAAGCCACTCTAACCTGTATACACCATCAGCACTGCCTCCTATTGTAGTATCCCCCTCTGTGTGTGATTTATAAAAACAAATGCTGTAAATACCTAATTTCACTGCCAAGATTGCGATCACATGGCCAGCCAGCTTTCTCCTTTCCTCCTCTGAGAGATGCAGGGGGAGGAGCTGAGATTCCTCTGCTGATGTCAGTCTGGAGGGGAGGAGGAGCGAGCTGGGGGACACTGCAATAGGAAGCAGTGCTAATGGTGTATACAGGTTAGTGTTATGAGAGCAGCAGGAGGGGAGGGGTGGCACACACACAGACAGAGAGGGGAGGGGGAGGATGACACGGGAGCAGAGAGGAGAGCAGATAGTAGGCTGCTGATGACAGAGGCACGTAAACTGACCACGGTGTCTGGTCTCAGCAGCCATGATACACCGTGGTCAGTTTACAGAGAAGTGGGGAGAAACTGCCAGGATCAGCCCGGTTTTTTAGGTGTTACAGGGGGCCAAAGGACACAGGACAAGCACTGTGTCATATAACATGCTTCAAAGGAGCAGGATCCTTTTTTTGGGTTAACAAACGCTTTAACTGTGGGGTAGATTGTTGCTGGCTGCATGGAATCTATTTTTACTGCTTTTCTTGATTATCATTAGTAAATTCCATATAAAATACTTAGCACTAAAAAATGATATTGGTTCTGTGGGTAGGGGGCACAGAAAAGTGATGGTGCTCGGAGGTGGGTAGAGGTGACTCAAGGGAGAGGGGAGTACCTGCACCTATTCTCTGAGAACAAAAATCCCTGGTTTCATCACTGCTACTGTAATTCTGCATTGGCTGTCCTCATCTCAAATTGGGAGCGATAATTAATATCCTCTGTGCATGATGATTACATGAAGATGCAAACACTGCCTAGCCCTGGGTAGGCCAGACAGTAAAGGGCTTCCATTAGTCCACATCTGAGGTCAGCATTTCTATTTAGGAATTCCCTGAGAAAGACAGGGAACACAATAGTGAAATATGAGGATTATGAGAAAAGTACTTATCCTCTAAAGCACAACTCTGGCCAGAGAATAAGTCACTCTAATTCCGTAACTATATGGGAAAAATTGCAGCCGAGTTTGATTCCGAGTCACTCAGCTCTATTTATGTATATGCTTTTTTTTGAGTCCACTACAATTTAAGAAGGCTTTTCACAGTGCATCTGGGGGAGTGCAGCTGCTTGTTACATACGGAGCACAGTGCCTCCTGTTTTCCTGTTTGAGAGCTACCCAGGTCTGTACTTTATTTACGCATTTCTCTTCACTGCATTCTTCCCCTTAGCTCTTTGTCTCACAGTTTTGCTAAAACAAATGATTTGGTCTTAATACTTTATCGCCTTTTTTAATATCGCATGAAATGTGAATTTTTACAAACCAACAAGCTAGAAAAAGAATAATAACAATACATGAGAACTCAGTACATTTTTTTTTTTTTTTTTATTTGGGACACAGAACTTCAAAGTGAATTCTGATTATCATAATAAAGTATTGAAGTAGATACTGCATTCCTTTAATGCATCAAATCTAAAACAGGTACGTTCTTTCATACGGGTGGCCAGGGGGCAATAAAAACAGGCGGATGAGCCATGGTTTTACCATCTCCTGGCTGCCCACCTAAAGGCTAAACAGCAGCTGGCAAATTTAACGCGACGTGCCGAGTTGACAGGTGGCAGCACCTGTCAAAATCAGCCATTTAAGTCAAAGGGGCTGCATTGGCCCCATTATAAACTGCCTGCAGGAAAAAAAAAAAAAAAAACAGCGACTGCGAAGCAGTGCTCTAAAAAGCAAACCACCGCTGGTTGCTTTTCAAAGGCCTATTTTTTTTTTTTACTCATTTGCAGAAAATTAACAAAGTATATCTTTCTATTTATATTTTATTCAGCAGCGTTTTCGAGCTGCAGATCTGGAATGGACCCTTAATGATGCACTATACAATCTGAAGATCTCTTGTCCAGGCAATTCCTATGCAGGGTTTGAAAACATTCCCCACCACTGGACACAGTTCAGCCTGCTGATGCCTACAGACCCCACACTGACAGTAAGGGGGGTAAACTTACATGGGTGAATTTTGTCTGTTATAAGAGAAGCTAATACCACTTTGCCTAAAGCTCCACTTACTCTTGAAATAGCAAAGCAATGTCTGAAATATTGGCGAGTGGGGGTTAGTAGTAAAAACCCAATTGTTGTTTTAGAGCCCCTCATTAGTTTTATAATTTACAGAAGTTCCATAAGTATCTAAAGAGTCACACTGCACAATTGTTATCATTTTTATAAAGTGCTTTTCTGCATACATAGATGTGAATGGAGCGCTCTCGTATTTTTAGAGGTGTTTTATTAGGAGGGCTTATTATATAATAATTAGGAGACAGTAAAAAAACTAAAATATTTTTGTCCAGCTCCAACTTCTGCATGGACTCACTGACATTAATATATGCAATAAATTTGGTGATGTAAGAAATCTGTATGAATAATTCATTACAGTTCCTTTTAAAATACAGGGGGTCCCCGGGTTACAAACCCGTTAGGGACTTTCCTCCTGTTTGTAATTCGGAAATGTTCGTAAGTCGGCCGCGCATGCGCAGAACGACAATTACGGACATTTCCGATGTTTTGTCGAATGCCGTTCTGCTCATGCGTGGTCAATTCCAGACATTTCTGACATTTTCCGAGGCTCCGTCTGGCCGCGCATGCGCAGAACAGCAGATGGACCGCGCAGAACGGCAGAGGGTCCCCGCAGCGCCCAGTTCGTAAGTAGGAGGGGTTCGTAAGTCGGGCGTTCGTAAGTCGGGGACCCCCTGTAACCACAGGATCGGTGAAAACCTTTCATTCCAGACATGCATTAAAACAAACAAATCGGTAAGTGCCGGTACACACAGGGGCAACACGACTTACAGCGCGACTTTGCAAGGCGATTTGGAGGCGACTTCAGCGCGACATTGAGCAACTTACAACGCAACTTCAAGTCGCCTCCAGGACAGGCGACTTTGGCTGCGGCCAATCACAGAATAATCAGCTCTGTGGGAGGGAGGGGTTTGTCTGGGTAAACTATTTTCTTTTCCTGTAAAGTCGCTTCAATATATATGGAGATCCGTCTTGGAGACGACTTCCATTGAAATCTATGGGTACAAGTCGCCTAGAAGTCGCCTAGAAGTAGTACAAGAACCTTTTCTGAACTCAGAACGACTTCAGCAGTGTACATTAAGACGGCTCTCATTAACTATAATGGAATTTTTTCTGTCCAGCGACTTGGGGCGACTTGAGGTCTGACAGGTTGGATCCCAAGTCGCTGTAGTGTGAACCGGCACTTAAGAAATTGTTTTTTTTTTTTTTTATTTCCTAGAGGAGAAACAATGGGTAAGATTACAGAAAAACGTCAAAGCATGTATTTTTGTAATGGGTGCGGAACTTTTGACAGAATCCTATTTTAAGAGTTTAGAAAAGATTATGTATAGGAATAACAGAGATTGTGTACAGTTTTTTTTCTTAATTGCAGATCTATGTAAAAAAAAAAAAAAAAAGAATATTAAAAGAAAAGATAAACGGCATGCGGCCATAAAATGGAGTGGTGTTATTTAAATTGTATGACATCAATGAGCCAAATTCTAGGCAGGCTGTCTATTACATTACTGAAATGCATACATACAGGGCAGCTAAGGCAGTACAGCCAGCCCTTCTGTACTGGGCCCGGGCATCTGATGAGCAGGAGGGCCGGCTGCACTGCCTTATTGCTGACACATGTGGCTCCCCCTGCAGCACTAGCGGCTTCTACTCTTCTTTCTCCCTCCGACTGCACTGCAGAGGGATCGGTTATTGGATCCGCACCTGCTGTCCAGGATTCTCTGTGTGTCCCCCTTCCCCACATTGCTTCCGGCTTCCCTCTCCTCTTCTCCTACTGGCAGCTGCTGTGGACACACTGGGAGATCGGTTTCAGAATGGAGAGTGGAGAGCGGATGGGTAAATATGTCATATTTACCTACCCCTTCCTTTTCCGAATGAACACAGTAAGTGATCAGTACTGATCGCTCCTGTGTCCATTCATCACTGAAGCATTGTAGTTTACTATGCTTCAGCTTCTGAATGGACAGCCTCAGAGTGGTCCCATTCATTCACTGTGCAGTGCAGCTGAGGCTGCAGAGAAAAGGACTAATTTAATCCATGTCCTCGGTCCATTCCTCTGTCTCATATGTGAGACATCAAGGGTCTGTTTGGACCCAAATTTACCCAAAGGGGGGCAGTTAAAAAATAGAAAAAATAAGTCAAATTCTATAAATGTAATTTTCTCACTTAAAGCGGTGCTCCAGCCTAAAATTATTTTTGTTTTTAAAGTCAGCAGCTACAAACACTGTAGCTGCTGACTTTTAATAAGGACACTTATCTGTCCAGGGTGCTCGCGATGTCGGCACCCGAGGCCGACCCGTCGCTCGGTCCTCGGATGCTGCTGCCGCCGCCATCTTTGGTAAGGTAATCAGGAAATGAAGCCTTGCGGCTTCACTTCCTGGTTCCCTACTGCGCATGCGCGAGTCATGCTGCACAATCCGAATGGCCCCTGCTGCCTTCTGGGAACCGTGTGTCTCCCAGAAGACAGCAGGGGGGGTACGGGAAGAGGCGTAACTCCCGCAGGGGTCTATGCCCGGAAGCAGGTGCAAATACAGGTATCTGCACCCCCCTCCCCCCTGAAAGGTGCCAAATGTGACACTGGAGGTGGGGTGGGTTCAAAAAAGCTGAGGTTCCATTTTTGTATAGACCTCCACTTTAATGCATTCTTTGCATTAAGATAAAAAGCTGTCTAAGTGCAGCAGCCCCCCCCCCCCATCCCCTAATTCTTACCTGAGCTCCCTCTCAATCCAACGATGTCCATGAATGCCTCGGCCATCCTTCCTAATTGGCTGAGACACAGAAGCAGCACCATTGGCTCCCACTGCTGTCAATCAAAGTCAGTTAGCCAATGAGGAGAGAGATGGGGTGAGGGCAAAATGCGGTTCAGTGTCTGAATGGACACAGGGATCTCCAGCTTGGCTCAGTTGCCCCTATAGCACGCTGTTTGCTGTAGGGGCACTCAACAGGAGGGAGGGGCCAGGAGCACAGAAGAGGGACAAAAGAAGAGGAGGATCCGGGCTGCTCTGTGCAGATCCACTACACAGGGCAGGTAAGTATGACATGTTTGTTATTTTTATAGCAAAAAAATTAGACTTTAGTATCACTTTAAGCAAAACAGCCTGGTCTCCTCCCTGCCCTTAGCTTCTGACTGGACAAAAAGAAGCAGCAACTGGTGAGGTCATCTCTCTGCTATTAGTTTGTTACATGTCAGCACATGTGCACTACAGGAGAGGCTGACTGGCCCCCAGCACTGCCCCTCTTTCCCAGCAAAGTATTTATTAAGAAAGAAAAGGTCCACAACCAAATCCATGCACTTAAAAGATCAGTGAGTGTGTTGTGACAACTCTAAATTATGAAATACCTCTGAACCAAAAGGTGAAAAAGATCTTCAGGTAGGTTGGCTGTTACCATGAGTTAGTTATGATGGAATAGATGACAAATGTTTGTGTATTCTATTGCACCTATAGAAAGAAAGTTGAAAAATACTTCACCCCAACTGTTACCACCCAAACTTTTTTCAAAGCTTCAAAACGATTTTGTGAAAGCTTTATTAAAGCACCACTGTAGCGAAAAAATACATTTTGGTAGCAATATGTGATTAATACCTTTTTTTTTGTTTCACACAGTGTATATTTTTCTCCTCGTTTATGTGCAGACCAGGTACAAGAATAAACTATATAACATTGCCAGAGGTACTTACAGTGGTATGTAGCGCCCACTACCTTTTGGTATGTGTTAAAATAGGGTTTATTGTTTTTAAACTGTCAGTGCAGGCAAATCTAGTTAGGCCTGTGCATTAGGCTAGGCCTGGTTGTTTTGATCTGGGACTGTCAGAGTAGCAGTGGGTGTGGCCACCTGTGCTCAGACTCTGGAACTCCTCCCCTGCTTTCAGGGAGAATGTTCTGTAAGGGGGAGGAGCTGGAAGCTCTGAGTGACAGGCAGCTTGTGTGGCAGCTCTGTCCAATCCCCAACTAGGATTGGAAGGGGGCGGGCCTGCTATATAAGCTGAGGTAACATGCCACTGTGGTGGAGTCGTGAGAGGAAAGAAGATGGAGCAGTAGTGTTTTTGTGTGGAGGCCCCTGCCTGGGGCTTGGGGCCTACCAGGTGCTGAGGAGAAAGTCCTGATGGAGGACCACTTTTCTTCAACACCGCAGAGGAGGAATTCAACATTAAGAGAAAGGAGTTTGGAACTGTTACTGCTGGACTGTGCGGTTGAACCATGTCTCTTCCATGGACCGGGGACCATGGAGAAGGTCAGTGGGTACACGACAGCAAGTGATGGGACTGGAGGAGTCTATTAAGGAAGGTTGTGAATATGTGCTGTTGCCCCTAGTAACTGAACGCCACAAGGGGGTGTCTTAGACGGGATGTTGCACGGTCAGTCCTATACAGCAGGATGTTACAAGGAGAGACTCTAAACTTAATGTGGAAGGCTGTGGCCGGGGAACTCAGCCTCCACATCACTGGACTATTTGGGCCTAGTAGTCTGTCAGTTATCATTTGCATGAGAGGGACTGTGGTGTCGGAGGGGGGTGTGTGAGGATACGCTCTGGACACAGGGCCAGCATTTGGATAACTGTTATCACCACAGAAAGTCATTCAGAGTGACTTTCCTAAAGAGAGCAAGAAATTCAGACAAAAGGGTTTTACTCAGGATTCCTTAAAGTAATATTCTGCAGGAATCCGTGCAGCATAAAAGGGAGCAATAGTCCGCAGTGACGCAGCTCACTAAACTACAATCTTTGCTGTGCCTTATCTTCAGAATGTAAACTACCAATGTGCTAATATCTATGGGCATTCCATGTCATTACACCCTTCCCAACTCTACCCAAGAAATCCCTACAATAAAAATACCGCAAGGTAAAGCAAGTGACTCTTCATTGTGTCTAAAGAAGGGGGAAGTGAGAGAAATGGATGAATGGAGGGTCAGACAACAAGGTGATGTGTGGATCTTTTGAACTTGGCAGTATGTGCACCGCTACAGGTAAGTTTTTGTTCATATGGTTCTTTTATTATTGTGTGAGACAGCTGATAAAGTAAAAATCCACTATGTACAAGTGGGTTATAGTGCCATCTGTAGGAGTAGGGTTGTAGGTACACAGAAAAACACGCAGCTAAGAGGACAGCTCCCTTTGGCGGCTTTAAATGCCAGAGTGCTAGTTTGGAGAATGGGAGCTGTTTTCTTCATCTCCTGGAGTTCTGTTATGATTTCTCTACTACCAAGCAGCTTACAGACAGACGGGTTGGATTTTGATCCTCGTAGTCTCTTAAGTCTTGCCAATGCACATGTGTTTCTTTGATTCTGGATCAAGATTCATCATGACAGTCCTTAGCACAGTGATAGGCATTTATTTATTTGTATATGGATTGGTAGTACATATGTTTTCCTTACCATTGTGCACGCAAAGAACGGCAGAAGTCTTCAGTGTTAAAATACATTTTAAGGGCAAGAATAGCATAAAGTAACTTACAATTAGGAATGCAATCAGGCACTTGTCATCACAAGGCAATCCAGGATGCCCCAACAGATGTGAGGTGAAGCAGTGGCTGACAACGGTGAAATGACATCTGGCCTAGTGGCTTTTTCAGTCTACAACCCATTCAGGGATGGCAACAAGCAGTGTCAACGGTGTGCCCAGAGGACGGGAAATGTCTTTTAACACTGAAAACCTGTTATTCTCTGTACTAGTGCTGGACCTCACCCAGTCATCAGGAGCTGCAGGAGTGTGATTTATTTATTTTTCCTTTTTCATCCCTTTCTGAGTACTTTGGATCTATTCATGATCTGTGAGGACTTGAATATGCTTGACTAAATTTACAGTAATGTGGGATACTCACCTTTTTCTAACATTTTGGCTGCAGGCCCCAGGATATTTGTGTCATTGAAGCTTTCCTGGATGGCTGTTATTCCTGACTTTCCTGCTCTGCCTTCTACCCCATCTTTTTCTCTCTGGGTACAGCCGTTTACTATTGGTACAGCATTCATAGGCCTCTTGTTTTATTTTATTTCTGGGGAACAGTTATGTGTGCAGTTTTATTTTTGTCTTCTTCCAACCTGTCTTGGACACAGCTACTGGAAGGCTTGGGGAATCACAGTTACCTTGGCTGGAAATACTGCTACCTTTTTCCTTACTGCTCTCCCTGTGGTCTGGCAGACACCAAGAAGTAGTATGGGTGTTCCACGGTGTCTGACACTCATTCACAGGAGTAGATTTACTAAAGGCAAATAGAATGTGGGTTATTGACTAAAATTGCAGCATGCAAAATCTGCTGCAGCTCTGTATGTAAACCAATCAGCTTCCAGTTTTTTTTTTGTTTTGTTTTTTGCCAAAGCCTAACTTTACAAGCTGAAGTTGGAAGCTGATTGATTACTATGCACAGATTCTAAGTGCACCAGTTTTAGTAAATCTCCCCCAATGTGTACTTTGCAAGTGCAGTTGCACTCAATTTAACCAAAGCATAGTAAATGTGGTAAATATCTACCAATTTCCATCATTCAATCATGTGCACGCAAAAATAGGATTTTTGTACTCACCGTAAAATCCGTTTCTCTGGCATCCATGGACTGACACAGCGTGTCTTATACACCTTTACACGTGGGTTATGTCCCTGCTTGCAGGAGAAGACCTAGGCAGAATGTGAGATGTTATACATACATTCTAAACAGCCAGAGCTGAACAGCCCCGCCCAGGGGGGCGGTCCCTCCGGCATAACCCTCCCACTGCAGTCAGCAGACCTCAGTTCGTAACAAAGCAGTACAAACTCGAAAAGAAGGGTGGGTGCTGTGTCAGTCCATGGATGCCAGAGAAACGGATTTTACAGTGAGTACAAAAATCCTATTTTCTCTTGTCATCCATGGACTGACACAGCGTGTCTTATACACCTTTACACGTGGGATGTCCCAAAGCAGTGTCAAGAGGGATGGGAGCAGTATAAATGGAAAACCAAAAACTTCACTCCAAACAAGGCAGAGCTCCTCAACGGAGGAGTTGCAACATCAAACAGCGGCCTGCAACACCTTGCGGCCGAAGGAAGCATCCGAAGATGCAGCCACATCAACCTTATAAAACTTAGAAAAGGTATGAACAGACGACCAGTTCGCCGCCTTGCACACTTGTGCAACCGACGCTTGATGTCGGAAAGCCCAGGAAGCACCAATTGCCCTGGTGGAATGTGCCGTAACCGGAAAGGGAGGCGCCCGCCCCTTGAGAGCATAAGCTTGAATGACGGTTTGTCTGATCCACCTAGAAATGGTGGCAGACGAAACCGCTTGGCCCTGTTTTGGACCAGAGACAGCCACAAATAGTGGGTCAGACTTCCGAATAGAGGCAGTAGCAGACAGGTACACCCGCAAGGCTCGTACCACATCCAAAGTGTGAAGCGCAAACTCTCTGGGATGCGATGGGTGAGGACACAAGGACGGGAGGACAATGTCCTCATTTAAGTGGAAGGCCGAGACCACCTTTGGCAGAAAAGAAGGTCGCGGACGTAACACCGCCTTATCCTTATGGATGACCAAAAAGGGCGACTTGCAGGACAAGGCCGCCAACCCAGACACTCGTCTAATGGAAGTAATGGCCACCAAGAAGGCCACCTTCTGAGACAAAGTCAAGAGGGGAATATCTCTAATATTCTCAAAGGGAGGTTCCTGGAGAACCGAGAGCACCAAATTCAGATCCCACGGGGGGAGAGGAGGCTTGACAGGGGGAGCACATGGCGAACCCCCTGCACAAAGGTGTTAACCAAGGGATGACCCGCCAGCGGTCGCTGCAAGAAGATGGCCAAGGCCGAAATCTGACCCTTAATGGTACTCAAAGCGAGCTTTTGGGTCACGCCACGCTGCAGAAAATGCAGGATTCTGGGAACGGAATATGTTCGTGGGCGCCAGTCCAGCTCTTCGCACATGGCGATGTAAGCTCTCCAAGTACGGTGATAGATCTTTCTGGAGGAAGACTTCCGTGCCCTTAACATGGTCGAAATGACCGAATCCGAGAGACCTCGGTCTCTCAGCACCTGGCTTTCAATAACCATGCCGTTAAAGCCAGAGACTGTAAAGCAGGATGAAATATAGGACCTTGAGACAGAAGGTCCCCCCGTATTGGTAACCGCCAGGGAACGTCTGCGACGAGACGTACCAGATCGGCGTACCAGTGACGCCGAGGCCAATCCGGAGCAACGAGGATCACCGGAATTCCCTCGGTCGCTACCCTGCGGAGCAGGTGAGGCAGCAACTGCAGCGGAGGATAAACGTATATCAGGTGATACTGACCCCATGGGGCCACCAACGCATCCGAGGCATCCGCCCAGGGATCCCTGGATCTGGCCACAAACCTCGACCCCTTGCGATTGAGTCGAGAGGCCATCAGGTCCTCATCCGGCGTGCCCCACCGTCTGCAAAGGAGTTGAAAGACCTCCGGGTGCAAGGACCACTCTCCCTGGTCCAGCGTCTGGCGACTTAGATAGTCCGCCTGCCAATTGTCTACGCCCGGAATGTAGACGGCCGACAGAGCCGGCACGCTTCTTTCGGCCCACCTCAGGATGCGGGCGACCTCGGAAGCCGCAGCCGAGCTCCGAGTCCCCCCTTGATGGTTGACATACGCCACTGCTGTGACGTTGTCCGATTGGATCCTGATGGAGTGACCCTGTAGTTTCTCCGACCATGAGGAGAGGCACAGTCTGATTGCCCGTATCTCCAGCACATTGATCGGTAAGAGGGCTTCGTCCGGAGTCCAAAGCCCTTGGGCCGACAGGACTCCCCAGACTCCCCCCCCAGCCCGTCAGGCTGGCGTCCGTCGTGATCACCTTCCATTGGATGGGGAGGAACGACTTCCCGAACCGAAGAGCCGGGGACCTCAACCACCACGTCAGGGACGCCCTGACCAGGTGACTCACCTGGATCTGAAGATCCAAGGACAACGGGGATTTGTCCCAAGTGGACAATATCTCTTTCTGTAAAGCCCTGGTGTGCGCTTGGGCATAAGGAACGGCCTCGAAGGAGGCCACTATGAGTCCCAGGACTCTCATGCAAAAGCGGATTGACGACCATTTTCGGGACGTCAGCACCCGTACTGCAGACTGAAGTGTCAGTAGTTTGTCTGGAGGTAGGAAGACTCTTGCCTCCAAGGAGTTCAGAATCAGACCTAGATACTCCAGACGCTGAGTCGGGACTAGAACCGACTTCTGAACGTTCAGGAGCCACCCAAACTCCCTGAGGGTCTGACTGACGATAGTCACACTTTCTTCCAATTCTGAGCCACTGTCTGCTCTTAGAAGAAAATCGTCCAGATAGCCTACGATAGCAATGCCTCGCTGTCTCAGCAAAGCTAGGACCGGAGCAAGCACCTTGGTGAACACCCTCGGTGCCGAGGCTAGGCCGAAGGGAAGAGCCACAAATTGATAGTGGACTTCGCCGACCGCAAAGCGCAGAAACTTCTGGTGGCTTGCGCAGATCGGAACATGCAAGTAGGCGTCCTTGATGTCCAAGGATGCCAGAAAATCCCCTTGATGGAGTGTAGCGATCACCGTGCGAATGGATTCCATGCGGAATTTTTGCACCTTCACGAAGGCATTCAGGGCCTTGAGGTCCAGGATTGGCTGAACCCCGTCCTTTTTTGGAACAACAAACAGATTCGAGTAGAACCCCTGAAACCTCTCCTGGGACGGGACCGGCACAATTACTCTGGACCCGATCAAATCCTGTACAGCCCCCAAGAGGGCTGCCCGACGGGCAGGAAGGAGAGGGAGATTTGAGGGAAAGAATCTGTCTGGGGGCCAGGAGCGGAACTCTATTCTGTATCCTGAGGTGACCACCTCGCACACCCACCGGTCGGAGATCCGGGAGGTCCACCGATCCGTGAACCTGCGAAGTTGTCCCCCACCCCAGAGACGGGCGGGGGCAAGACTTCACGCGGAGGCGGGCTTGGGAGCCGGCTTGTTCGGCTTACGCACCCAGGGGCGCTTGTGCCCGCCAGCCGCACTGTTGTCAGTCTGGGATGGCTTACCCGTGGACTCTGACGGACGAAAAAAAACCCTTTTTTGCTGGAAAGGAAGGACCCGGTTTACGTCGGGCCTCCTTACCCTTGATAGTTTGAGGAAGGAGAGTGCTTTTACCTCCCGTGACATCCTTGATGATGTCATCCAGAGCAGCACCAAAAAGTCTACCACCCTTAAAAGGTAGACCCGTCAGGAGCTTCTTAGAGGCTAGGGTCAGCAGACCAGCATTTCAACCAGATGAGACGACGCAATACCACCGCCGAGACAGAGGCCCTGGATATTAAAGGGGCCGCGTCCAACGTGGTGTCGCACACATATATCAGACCCTGCACCATCTGGTGGGCCAGAGCAATAGTGTGTGGAGGAAGGTTATACTCCTGCACAGTTTGGTGCAAAATTTTTGCCCATTCCGTGAGTGTCTGAGACACAAGGGTCGCCGCTACTACGGGCCGTAGGGCGGATCCCAACAAGGCGAACATGGCTCTACTCACCACTTCTGACCTCCTGTCAGTGGGGTCCTTAAACGCAGGAGTCCCCTCCATCGGGAGAGTGGTGGCCTTGTTTAAACGGGCGACTGGAGTGTCGACCACCGGGGGAGAAGCCCACTTTTTAAGCAGGGCGTCTTCAAAGGGGTATCTAATAGACAAACGCCGCGGGACCATGAAAGTCTTCTGCGGCTTTTCCCAGACCTGGTCAATGAGCTGGTCAAAGAAAGGTACATATGGAAAAACCTTTTTAGAAGGCTTGGTCTTAAAAGAACCAAAGGAGACTGTATCCGCCTGAGGTTCTGCAGTCGCAGCATTTAGCTTGAGAGTGTCCCTCACAGCATCAATGAGTTCACTAACAAGCGCCCTGTCATTTACTGACTCAGAACTGGAGTCTTCCTCACAAGGAATGTCCTGTTCAAAACCATCCAAATATTCAGAGCTAGGGTCCTGAGCAGCAATAGCTAGGCCCATATCTGAAGCAGAGCACTCCCCTTGTGGAGATAAAGTGGGGAGAGGGCGCTTTTTTGCTCCCTTGTGCTCACACACAGCTTCCATCCTGGTCAGAAATGATTCCAGGACTGCCGACAACTGGTCCATAGGGACCGCAGGTGCTGGAGCACTGGCTGCTGCCTCTGGCATGTTAGGGGAAGCTGGTGACTCTGACTCCATAATGTCCCCCTCTGAGACCACCCACAGGCTGTGCTGACTGAAGTAGGGGAATGCCCAGGGGACCCACCAACCTGACCAGGACCGCTCGGTTCCGCTGCCCTGTCTCTCCGCGCCGCGCTGCTCAGCGTGACTGAGCTGAGAGGAGAGAGACTGTAAGGAGATTCGCGCCGTTCCTGAGCGGCGCTAGAGGCCAAACTAGAGCTAGAAGAAGGTGCGGCTACAAGAAAATGGCCGCCGCAATGTGCTCTGGCGGACCACGGCAAGATGGCCGCCAATGTAAAAAATAGCACAGTCACCAAACATGGCGCCGAACGGCGCCCAGGCCCCTCACTCTCAAATAAACAGCCCCAGCGAAATGCAGAGCAGCATGAGCCCCCCCCCAGGACAGTATGGCCCCCAGGCACCCCACACAGTACAGCGCCAGCGAAGTGCACAGAGAGTGACATTAAAAAAAAAACACAGGGGGAGACAGGGAAATCCCCCACACAAGAAACACACAGCATGTACTCACCTGCAGCCAGGAGAGACTACTTACCCGTCCCCTGAGGGACCCACTGGTGTGTTTCTGACAGAACTATCACAGTGCGGTACTGAGTAGCTGTCGGCCCGGTCCACCGCGAAAGATACAGCCGGACTGTTCTATCTTGAGAGGACCGCGGAGCTGGAAGCCCACCGGCCACCCCTGGAGTCGTGGGGCATGTCGTGAACTGAGTCTCACGCACACAAGGCGAGGATCAGCACGCTCGATGGTCGGACAGGGAAGACTACGAGGATATCTTGTACCCAACCTGTTGCCCAGCCGACAGTTGATAGAAGATCTCAAAAGAAAAAAATAGAAAAAAATTCCAAAAGGAATAAAAAATAGGTCAGGAGACTGGCTCCTGAGAGAGCCACGTCTTCTCCTTCTGCTAGGCAGAAAAAAAGTGAGGTATGCTGACTGCAGTGGGAGGGTTATGCCGGAGGGACCGCCCCCCTGGGCGGGGCTGTTCAGCTCTGGCTGTTTAGAATGTATGTATAACATCTCACATTCTGCCTAGGTCTTCTCCTGCAAGCAGGGACATAACCCACGTGTAAAGGTGTATAAGACACGCTGTGTCAGTCCATGGATGACAAGAGAAATGCTGTTTGTTTTTGAAAAAAATTCTTTGCACCTGATTGGTTATTCTTTACAAAGTGAAGCTTTTCCACATTACATTTGCTAAGGAAAATGAATGCAACTGCATTTGCAATATGCATAGTCTATATTCCTTTAGTAAATCGACCCCAACAGGTTCATCCTCTGTGCGCACAGGTTGTCAAGCACAAATTTGTGCTACACAGGTGAAATCACTTTGCAATACCTGTGTGGCAGTGTTGGGTACATCTCCCTCATCTGCTACCCTATGTGGCAGTGGCAGGGTGCACTGATAGCTATACAAAGTTACATGGTAAACGGAGTGATTTGCTGAACGCCGCTAATCTTTTTTCGGAACCCCTTTCTGGGGCCCCCTATGACCTTTGCTATCCTATAACCTTTAAATCTCTTCACTCAGTTATGGACAGGTTTCTTTCTGCCAGATGAGCTGGATTGTGACAGCCCTGTTTTATGGGAGTCTTCATAAATATACTCTGGAATGGACTCACTAAGGAGTAAGTGTTATGCATGTCACAGGCTCACAGCGTCTCCTTGTAGGGGCAATAGAACCCCAACCTTGTGCTGCAGGCTCTTTGTAGAATTTGATGAATATATCCTTTAATGGTGTGTTTCCCTCTGACTGACAGCAACTTGTCAGCCTTACTGGGTCATGGCTACCACATCACCATGACAATGCAGCCGCAGTGTTTACTGATGAGGCCATCAACCATTTTTATGACTCACTGCAACATCTGTTGGAGAGATGGCACTTCAGTCTGACACAGTTTGGCAGCCAAATAAAAAAGTTATAGATTGAAGAGAAGCTTTTTTTTTCTGTTTATTAAATTGGATACATCTGTATTTTAGATACTGCGTGTGCATCTCTGAGTGGATACCTCACATGGCTAAGGAAGGTGGTAGCCAGTACCTTTTCAGCACCATTTTCAGTGCATTCATTATTAAACCTGTTGACTTGTTGAAACATGTTTAGACACCATTGAGATGCCCAGCCATTTTGTACCTGATAAGTTAACCTGCCAGGTTAACCACTTAAGGACCGAGCCTCTTTTTGACACTTATTGTTTACAAGTTAAAATCTGTTTTTTTTATTTTTGCTAGAAAATTACTACAAAAAAAATATGTATAACACCCTAGCACTTTTTGGGAAAAAATCCTTTTTTTTTTAAATAAAAAAATAAGACAACAGTAAAGTTAGCCCAATTTTTTTTATATTGTGAAAGATAATGTTATGCCAAATAAATTGATACCCAACATGTCACGCTTCAAAATTGTGCCCGCTCGTGGAATGGTGACAAACTTTTACCCTTAAAAATCTCCATAGGCGATGTTTAAAAATTTCTACAGGTTACCAGTTTTGAGTTACAGAGGAAGTCTAGGGCTAGAATTATTGCTCTCACTCTAACGATGGGGCGATACCTCACATGTGTGGTTTGAACACCGTTTACATATGCGGGCGCTACTCATGTATGCGTTCGCTTCTGCGCACAAGCTCGTTGGGACGGGGCGCTTTAAAAAAAAAAATTTTTTATTTATTTAATGCCAATTATAATTTTTTTATTTCTGAAAAATTGTTTTATGTATATATTTTTCTAATTTTACTTCACCAACTTAGACTATTGTGTTCTGATCCATCACATATAATTCAGATTAAAAAAAACATTGAACTAAAGACTAATGTAACAAAATAGGTAAAAAGCCAAGGGGGTGAATATTTTTGCAAGGCACTGTAACTATCAGGTTAGGGTTCACCCTGTTATGTGGTTGGTGTATGCTGCTACTTTATTTAAAACCACTTGAGGATGTCAAACTTATATGGTTGAGATCTTTATTCAACAGCTGTGTCTCTCAATAAATAAAAGTGAAAATAGAATGTTTGTGCTTACCATAAAATGCTTTTCTCCGAGTTATTTGAGAATCATAAAAAACAAAAAGATATAGTGAAGCGATCTCAAACAAATAATCACCAAAATTCATCAATATAAAAACTCAATGTGTAAGGCTTTATTCACACCAGACGGATCCGTCGCAGCGGAGTCCGCCAGCTCAGCGGGAGATCTCTCCATTGATCTGCGCTGAGCTGGCGGATGACAGGTCCCTCTGTGCTCACTGAGCGGGGGGGGTTTGTCGAGCACCGCTGTCTCCTATGGAGAGATCGGACGAAAATGGACAGCATGTCCGTTTTCATCAGATCTCACCCGATCCGATATGGACGGATGGCGAGGTATCGCCATACGTCTGATTTTAACGGGTCGGATGTCAGCGGACATGTCACCGCTGACATCCGTCGCTCCATAGGCTTGCATGGTCTGCCCATGTGAAAGGGACCTAAAAGTGCACGTCCATCAATATATATAGCAAATATACCAATATTGCATCCAAATTTACTTCATGTGCTAAAGGCTTCTAATTAAATAACATTTGTGTAATCAGATGTGCCATTTTTAACCAACAGACACTTGTGCAAAACGGCTAAAGATATAAAACACAGGCCACGTGTCAGCAGTGCAACATTGTGAATATCCACTTATAGCATCAGTCCCATTTGGATGCAATATTGGTATTGATGAACTTGCACTTTTACACATTAAGCTTTTATATTTATTTATTCTTATATTGATGAATTTTGGCGATTCTTCCTTTGAGAGTACTTCACTATACCTTTTTGTTTTTTATTTATCAATAGTGTGGTGTATGCACCGTTTTAAGTGGTAGCAGCTCTTGCTTTCAACACATATTTTTATTAACACAGAAATTGTCTATTTCATACATAATTAGCACATTGAGAGACATAGTTCCTGCCCCCCCCCCCCCCATTTGTTTTTGGGGCCTGTTGCCAAGGTTATTTGGTTTTCCTACTTTTGTATTGCTTGCTACTGACACTGCCTGAATTTGTTTTGCGCACTTAGTGTCCTACTCTTCTACTCCAGTAGGTGCAACTATAACCCACTTGTATAGGTCGGATCTTCATTCAACAGCTGTTTCTCTCATTTAATTCAGAGAAAAGTATTTAACAATAAGTACAACAATTATATTTTTTCCTAAAGTGGAAAAAAATGTTGCTGTAACCACTTAAATGTGTTAGCTGGAATTTGGCTTTCAATTTGTTGCTTAAAGTGGAGCTCCACCCTAATTTTTAACTTTTGGTAATCGGAACCCTCCCCCCCTCCGGTGTCACAATTGACACCTTTCAGGGGGGAGGGGGGTGAAGATACCTGTCTAAGACAGGTATTTTCACCCACATCCGGGAGTCCTCTCTCCGGGAATCTGCGGGAGTGACGTCACTTCCCCCAGACTTCCCGTAGTGTTCTGGGAGACACTCGGCTCCCAGAACACAGGAGGACGAATCAGAACGGCGCAGCGCGACTCGCGCATGCGCCGTAGGGAACCGGGCATGAAGCTGCAGGGCTTCACTTTCTGGTTCCCTCAGCGAGGATGGCGGAGGGAGCAGCAGAGCGACGAGCGGTCGCACGTCCTCTGCTGCGGACGTCGCTGGACTCCAGGACAGGTAAGTGTCCAAATATTAAAAGCCAGCAGCTGCTGTAGCTGCTGGCTTTTAATATTTTTTTTTCTGGCGGAGCTCCGCTTTAACCACTTAAGGACCGAGCCTCTTTTTCAGATGTGTTGTTTACAAGTTACGGTAAAAATTGTTTTTTGCTAGAAAACTACTTAGAACTCCCAAACATTATACATTTTTTTTTCTAACAACCTAGAGAATAAAATGGCGGTCATTGCAATACTTTTTGTCACACCGCATTTGCGCAGCGGTCTTACAAGCGCACTTTTTTTGGAAAAAAATAACTTTTTTTGAATAAAAAAAAAAAGACAACAGTAAAGTTAGCCCAATTTTTTTTATGTTGTGAAAGATAATGTTACATTGAGTAAATTGATACCCAACATGTCATGCTTCAAAATTGCGCCCACTCGTGGAATGGCGACAAACTTTTACCCTTAAAAATCTCCATAGGCGACGTTTAAAAAATTCTACAGGTTGCAGGTTTTGAGTTAGAGGAAGTCTAGGGCTAGAATTATTGCTCTCGCTCTAACGATCGCGGCGATACCTCACATGTGTGGTTTGAACACCGTTTTCATATGCGGGCACTGTTTATGTATGCGTTCGCTTCTGCGTGCGAGCTCGTCGGGACGGGGCGCTTTAAAAACATTTTTTTTTCTTATTTATTTTACTTTCTTTTTTTTTACACTGTTGTCTTAAAAAATAATTGGGTCACTTTTATTCCTATTAGAAGGAATGTAAACATCCCTTGTAATAGAAAAAAGCATGACAGGACCTCCTAAATATGAGTGAGATCTGGGGTCAAAAAGACCTCAGATCTCATATTTACCCTAAAATGCAATAATAAAAAAAAAAAAAGAAATGACCCTTTAAGAGCTATGGGCGGAAGTGACGTTTTGACGTCACTTCCGCCCTGCTATGGTATGGAGACGGGTGGGGGCCATCTTCCCCTCACTCGTATCCATACCAAGCAGGAAAGAGGATCGCCACCGACTGCTCCCGGTAAGCGGCGGAGGGCGCAGGAGTGGGGGGCCCACTCCCACCGCCGAGAACGGTGATCTCGTGGCGAATCCGCCACAGAGACCACCATTATCATAAACCGGACGGCCGGCTGAAGAGATGGATACCTGGGTTATGGCTGCTAGCTGCTGCCATAACAGAAATATGCCTCTTCAAAGTGCCGACGTATAAAGTCGTGCGGCGGTCCGGAAGTGGTTAAATTATTTTTAAAAGTACATGTCTATAGGGTGACAACACTGCTGTGTGATTTCACTGCAGAAAGAAACAGCATTGTCACCTTGTAAGTGGAAAAATAATAAATCTACTGATGAGGATCAATGGATAACAAAACAATGCTACAGAAAAAACAAAAACTGCTGTGTTAATGCTAGTGACAGGCTGCACCATGAAAGTAATTTATGATTTTGACCATCTCCACTTTAAAAAAAAAAATCATAAGTTTATATTTTAGTCTGTCTCAGTTTCAATATTGTGAGATAACTCTAGACTCCTCTTTAAAGCATAGATAACATGCAGAACTGCCAACTCATCATCAGCCTTTAATTCTTCCTTACTAGGGGGTAAGTATACATTCTCTGGGTCAGCTGGTTTTATATACACTTCCTGTATATCTGTAGAAATTTCCTGTTTTGTGATCGCACCTGGCAAAGCAACTTTACAGAAATTAAGGTTTGCTAGGACACTTATATCATCATCCATGTCACTGACAACTTTTAACCCTTCTAAGGAACCTGGGCACACCTTTGGACTTCTAGCATATAAGTGGGTGAGATATTCCAAAGCTTCCATTGTCTTATTTTCAGAAAGCTTAGACAACACAAGGTGAGGCCTGGTTGTGCCTGAGTCATTGGCTGAAGGTTCATCCTCTAAGGATGAGTTATTTTCTACTTCACCATCTTCCATACTTGGTGTCTTTGTTGAAAATGGAAAGACGGAATAAAACGGTCTTCTGGTAATTCTGCATGATAAATAATCTTTAAGGTCAAACTCTTGGACATTTGCAGGAGGGACTTTGTTAGAGGTCTTCAGTTGTCTCTGTGTTTTGGGTTTTTGGTCACTCCATGTGTGTTTATTTTGAACTCCTAATACTTGTTGATCATCTTTCATTTGTTTTTCAGTCTTGCATAGTGATGCATCCTTAGTGTTTATTCTATTTGCTTGCCAGTTATTGAATGCCGCTTCTGAATTACAGACGGTTATACCATCTATTAATGGTTTTCTCGATGCATCCACCGATTCATCAAAATGGCAATCACTTTCTTTTACATTGTCTTTAATTCCGTTAAAATCATCATCCTCATATTTGTTTTTTAAACTATCAGATAATGCCTCAGCTATCAGGATGTCTCTCTTTTTGATTCCAGTGAGAGTACATATTTTTTCAATTGCAGCAGTTGAATCTGAACTTAAAAAATCCTGAAATATGTTTAAATTTTCATCAAAATTTTCACCAACATGATTTATATCCACCATATCAGGATTACTACTAACCCCTAAAATCAACTTCTCATATCCTTTAAAATCCACTGCCTCATCTGTAATGGCTGCTGTGCCTAAATCACTATAGTTTCTGCTTTCAGTCATGTTGGTCTGGGATAGAGGGTCTTCAGCTTCACTTGTTTCAATGTTTGCATCTGGAGAGCAGGTTAAATCCTTTGAAAGGTCTTCTGGTCTTTTGTTCTCCTCTGAAGGCCTGTTATTGACAGGTATAGTCAGAGAAAGCCCTTTGTGATTCACTGTTTGGTCATTTGCATATATTACTGTGTCATCAGTTTGGTCATTACAAGGGTTTTCATTTCTTGGTTGAGCTTCAGGTCTACTATTAACCAACATATCTAAATTATATGTCTGTGTGCTGTCTTTATAGCATGTAGGATCAACTTTGTCACCATTAATGATTTGTGAAACTAGATTAGGATTCACGCCTTTCATTCCTTCTAGATTCCCCATTTGAGTCTGAGCCTGTTCAGCATATTCCAAAAAATGTAAATTCGTATATGGCTGGTCTTTAAATATGCCTTGTGTATCAAGGATTTCTAGCCCTGCTTTCTCTTCACTATGAATTTCATAATGTTGGCTTGTTTCATCTTGAATATAAAAGGCTTTGTTTTCCATACTATTTAAACCCTTTCTGTCTTCAATTTCTATATCATATTGTTGGACAACAGTGCAATTAAATTCCTCCACTGCCATATTGTTATGGTCATCTATATCACAAAGCTGGTGGTCCATTGTTTCTGCTCTCCCACATTCATCAACAATGAGGTTTGAGTTTGGCTTGTTAGAAGTATCATACACATTCTCATGCTGAGGGTTAAACAAAGGAAATAAGTGATAATTTAAAATATCAAAGTTTGAGGACAAGCTAATGGTACTTGAATGTTTTACCAAATCAGCAATTTTTGGCCAATCTGTAACTTCTTCACCATCTTGAATGGAGTTTGAATAAGAAACAGAAGTAGTAAAATGGGTCTGTGTATCAAGACTCACATTTGAAAACTCATGTTTTAGGGGTTCTTGGGTGGGCAAAGATGCATTTTCTCCAGTGGTTACTTCTCCGTGGTTGGCAATCATTCCAATCAAAGGATTTGTAGTTGATGAACTGATGACTGCTATATTATTTTCTTTGTTGATAGACATGCCATTTGCATCTGGTTTACTTAGAGTTTGAGATTTTTGTGCTTTGATTTCTAAGTTTAACTTTAAGCCTTTTTTTTCAAAAGAGTGGTTTCCAGCAATTTCAGGATCTGTTATGGTGATTTCCATATTATTTGATATTTCTGGTTCATTATCTTTGACATCATCTCTTTCTTTTAGTATTTTTATAGGTGGTAGACTTTTCACAATATCTAATTTGTGGATGCCAGCCACTGGTAAATATAAATTTCTAGTCATATTTTCCAAACGGGTGTTTTGAACTGAAACACTCAACAATGGCTCACCAATAGTAGGTAATTCTTTTGGGCTGTCTGAAAAATAGATTTCATTTTTAGATCTTATGGTATCTGTTAGAGCATTGATGATTGGTGGAGCTAAATGACTAACCAACTTATCATCTAACCTTGTCTTTCCTACTACAAGATCCTCTGCTGGGGCATCAATAATAGGCAAAGCTAAAGTGCTAGATGATACATTGTTCATCTCCTTTTCATTTGTTACAAAATTCTTTGTTTGATCCTCAAGAACAGGTAGATTTTTATTATAAGACGACATATTTTTCAAGTGCTCATCGTGTGCAACACGGATAACTGGTAGATTAAGGTGGCCTAGAGAGGGTGTAGTCACTATGGCAGTGTTGTCATCCACATTAACGGATATTTCTATGGAACTTTTTAAAGATGGAGCATCATGAGAAGCACAAACCTGGTGTTGGCCATACTGACTTAAATTAGGTAAACTGGAACAAGTCATCTTAGAAAGAATTGCTGGTTTTTCCAGTATATGATCTTCAGGCAAACTGATGAGTGAAAGAGGTAGTGATGGGTTTTCTGTAAAACAAAAAGCAATAGTAAACCTTTAAAATAAATGCATCCTGCAAACAAAGTATATTTTCATTTTTTCAGTTTTAGACACTAAAATTGTCAGCATTGGCAATAGAAAAAATAGTAAAATAAATAGTTTAATTATATTTACCTGATTCTGTTTTTAAAACGCTCTCCTCACCTAGTTCAAAGTGACTGAAGAAGTTTGTTAAAATTAACCTGACCCTGAATGTTTATAAGGCACCAAGAGTGATGATGACTGTGTCTTCAAATCACTTGCTATGTCACTTGTGGGGTCTGCTTTGGATGCTAGGTCAGGGCTATACACAGGGCCTCAATTTCTGTCCAATTAAAAATTAAGACCTGCCCCTCCTGGTGCTATGCCCCACCCTCTTTCGTTCAACTCTCAAATGCTAGAAATTCAGAGCACAGTCAAAGGTTTTGACTTTTAACCACTGAATGACAAGGGCTTAGCTCCAGGGTTGGGACTTAATCACACACAATCTGCAAATTGGCATACAGACCAAGGAACAAGTCACACCAAGGGAACTAGTCAGCCTAGTGTGGTCCTGTGCAAATACACTGTGACTTGACATGTTTCAGAGCCATGAACCATATCAGAGCCCTTAATTTTAACTTGATGAGAGATTTAGGCTCCCCAAATAAATATCGAGCATAATACCCAAAGTGGCTTTACCTGCATTGCACGAAAGACTAAGACCAGCAGGTTGAAAGGAAGAAAATGAATCCATTCCCCCATCCACACATTCAAGGGGGATAGAGGAATTCCTCTCATGAAGCTTTTGTATTCTGACAGCAAGGTGATTTTCCCGCTGTCAGAATACACTCATCGGTGCCAACTGCACTGGTCGAGCAAAAATGTTCTAACAGGCTTGTTGTACACAAGTCGATCTAGAAACTGAATTGTGTAAAACCAGCCTGCCCCATAGATGGATAGAATTTTGGCCATTCCCTGCTAAACCAGCCGAAGTTTGATCCATCGGCTTAACACAGGTAGTTGCAGGCACTCCGAGGTACTTCTTCAGCACCTTGTAATCTTAGAAACATTTGCTGTAGGTGAGTTTTACATGGACTTTAGTGAGAAATTCATTTAACTATTTAGGATTTCTGTGAGACAGCACCAGTGAGCTAACTGAAATTGAGAAGTGGCCACAGAAATCTTAACTTTATCTGCAATTAACAAAAGGCAATTCAAACTACAGTGTGGTAACCCTTCACTTTAGAGCAGTTTGAAAACAAGCAGATTTATGAAAGTTACTGTACCTTGTGTATATATATATATATATATATATTAAATAGCGGGTAGGAATGGTCATGTTCAAATGAGCAAAAATGGCTAAATTAACGAAATAACCAACCGTGAGAATAATTGGGCAACCCAAAACAATTAAAATTATTTGAATGGGGAGGGTTTGTGATGCATTTTACACCATAACACGCAGGTACTTTGGTATTGTCTTAAGAATTAAATAAGTCCAGCCTGAGCTTGATTGGCTGGACTTCTCCTATGGGTCACAGAAGTGCAATTTGTTTTGCACTCCTGTAACTCGTTTTCAGCAGAGAGCGGTCTGAAGTCCGCTCTCTGCTGACATCACACAGATCAGTCCAGGCACTGCATCATCCCGACTCTGGGAGTCTGAATTGGCAAGTTGCCTGGACTGATACTCATCTCAGCCTCTCAGCGAGCTGCTCAGACGGCCGGTCCCTGCCCCTCCACAGCTCAGCGATCCAGTGAGCATGGAGGAGCAGAGCAGGAGAGCTGCTGATTGACAGGCAGCAGCTCCCTGATCGGGGAACAGAGCCATCAGCGATTTTCGATGGCTCTGTTCTTAGTGCAGAGATGCCGGGGGACAGATGCAGCATCGGTCCGATGCTGCATCCACCTAGGCAAGTATAACACTGCAATAACCCTGATTGCTATACATTAAAGGAGAAGTATGGCAAAGCAAGAGAGCGTTTCCTTATTAAATCCCAGCACTGTTAATTTAACTATTTTAAACTGATATTTATAATCCATGCATAATATAACCTTTACCATTTTTAATCAGGCTATTTCCAAGGAGGCATCTGAGCTTTCTTGCAAGACTTCCTCTGTGAAAGTCTGACAAAGAGATTGAAAGCAATGTGTCCATTACCTTCAAGAAGTTCTTCGTCTAAAGGGGGGCTCTGCTTGGTTTTCTGCATGAGCTGCGTGTTTTCTAATGCTTTTATTTGTTTCAAAACTTTAGATGCAGTTTGACATGGTTGATATTCATCACAGCAATTTTTGTGGTATTTCCACAAATTCTCTCTTATTGTCTGAGCATGTAGCAAGGCCTGGTGCTGCTTATTTTTGACTCTTTGCCTTTGAATGACATTTGAAGGTCCAGGTTGTTCATCATCAATGTCCTGGCAGTCAGAAGGGCGTGCATTGTATTTCCATTGGCTTTGGTCATCTGATAAAATATATTTTTCCCGTTTAATGTTGCAGACATCATCAGTGATCTTTGAATATTCTTGCATTTCTTTCCAAAAATAGCTTCCATGTGTTTCTCCTGTTTGATCCATGTTACTCTCATTACGCACAATAGGTCTTTTGTGTTCTTGTTCAGTCTTTAGTTGAAAAATTACTGAACTGTTCTCTGAATCATAAAATGAGGACCAAGTTTTAGATTTTTTACCAAATGCCTTTGAAACTTCAAATTTTCTAAGTTGTGATGAGGTGTCCTCTATTTTTTCACCTTCTACAATGTGGGCTTCATTTATCATTTTTCCCATCAGCTCAATTTGTGTTTCAAAGTATCTTACTATGCCTAAAACAGAACAAAAACAGCATGATAGGCTTTAAAAATTGTTTTAAAAAGTTGTTTCTTTCATTCAACCTTAAATACTTAAAATGCAACTCCACGTTTGCTGAGAAAAATACAAGCTCATCCTATATAGTGCATCCGGAAAATATTCACAGTGCTTCACTTTTTCCACAATTTGTTATGTTACAGCCTTATTCCAAAATGGATTAAATTAATTATTTTCCTCAAAACTCTACAAACAATACTCCATAATGACAACGTGAAGGATGTTTGTTTTAAATCTTTGCAAATTTATTCAAAATAAAAAAAAATTACATGTACATAACTATTCGCCATGACACTCAAAATTGAGCTCAGGTGCATCCTGTTTCCACTTATCATCCTTGCGCTGTTTCTAATGCCGCTTTCACACAAACGGACCGTCTTTCCATTTTTCTTCCATCCGTCAACGGACGACAATGCATTCCTATGGGCAAACGGATGACCATCCGTTAACCTCCGCTTCCGATTTTCCGATCCGGTTTTCTCTTACCGTCCATGGACTGACACAGCATCTTCAATCTTGACAAAGTGGGTTATGTTCCTGCTCATAGGAGAAGACTAGGCAGAATTTTAGATGTTTTAACATACATTCCCTTACCAGAGCTGAACAGCCCCGCCCAGGGGGCGCTCCCTCCTACCTGCAGCCAGCAGCCTCAGTTTTTTTCTGCCTAGCAGAGGATAGGACGTGGCTCTCTTCCGAGCCAGTCTCTTGAAGAAATGTTTTGTTCTTTTTTTGAACTTTTATTATTTTATTTTTGTGATTCTTCTATCAACTGTCGGCTGGGCAGTTCGCTATCCTCATAGTCTTCCCAATCCGACCATCGAGCTGATCCTCGCTCTGCGTGAGATCAGTTCACGAGATGCCCCATGGCTCCGTGGATGGCTGGTGAGCTTTTTGCTCCAGGGTCCACATAAGATTGAACAGTTTTGCTGTATCTTTCGTGGTGGACTGGCCGACAGCTACTCAGTACTGCACTATGATAGGCCTGTCAGGAACACACCAGTGGGTCCTAGCTGGACGGGTAAGTACTGTTTCCCTGCCTCAGCAGGTGAGTACATGCTGTGTGTTCCTATGGTAGAGGGTTTTCCCTGTCTCCCCCTTGTTTTTTTGCTACTCACCTACACTATAGCGGTGCGCTGACTGGGGGTGCCTGGGGGTCTCTCTGTCCCAGTGGGGGTCCACAGGGGTCTGCATTGAGGTGGGGGGGTTTTAGCTGTGTCAGCTTGGGCCTTGCACGCTGTTTGGCGCCATGTTTTTCCTGTGTTTTATTGCCGTTGCCACCCTATGACGCATTTGTAACTGCGGAGGCCATTTTCTTGTAGCCGCGCGCTCTTTTGTGCTGGTTTGGCCTCTATCGCTGACTGGAACGGCGCGATTCTCCTCACTGTTCACTCGCTGAGGGCAGACACAGGCAGCGGAACCGAGCGGTCCTGGCCGGGTTAGTGAGTCCCCTGGGTAACCCCCCCCAGTCAGTGCAGCCGGAGGGTGGACTTTCTCTCCCATATGGACAAAGTCTCAGAGGGTGGTGGTATCATGGAGTCAGTGTCACCTGCTTCCCCTTTCATGTCAGAAGCAACTGGCAGTGCTACGGCACCTGCGGTCCCTATCGACCAGTTGTCGGCAGTCCTGGAATCATTTGTTGCCAGGATGGAAGCGGCGTGCGAGCGCAAGGGGGCTGTAAAGTGCCCTCTCCCCCCACCATCTCCAGGGGAGTGCTCTGATTCAGACATGGGCATTGCTGCGGCACAGGACCATAACTCTAATATTTTGATATTTTTGACCAGGACATTCCTTGTGAGGAAGACTCCTTATCTGGGTCAGTACATGACAGTACACAAAAGGAGAGCAAAAATGGGAATCCTACCTAATATAAATAGTAGTATTCACCGAAAATATCGGGGGTGTGGTCAAAATATATATCAAAATAACATAGAAAAAAATAATAAAAAATAGACCTCCACACACCTAAATGAGTTTAACTACAAATTTTAATAGCCTATAGAAAGGCAAGGTTACATTTGAAAAACACTTCTAATATACCATCCAAATCCCATAAATACAACCAAAATTACACAAAGTAAAAACTGTGCGATCGCTGCAAAACTCAAATGGAGATAATACAGCGGTCACCCAGTTGGTGAACCTACTCCCTCCCCTAGTTGAAAGAACACCCCCCTAAAATTAGCCTAATATATCCATGAGCCACCCACAGAACTAACCTCCCACAAAAAATTCCTAATGCTTAACAGTGTATACCTAAAACAGGTTAAATCACTATTCAACAAAGGAAACCCAGCCTAGGCTGGATGGACACCTCCCACACAGTCGTCAGTCAATCCGTCATTGAATGTCTCCTGTAAAGCAGAGGAAGTTCAATATAGTCTTTATATCTCCTGATCTGGAGATGTATGATTGTATAATGTTCCCGATCAAATACTGTATAAGTGAAAGTTGTTCCGCAGGGAATTCTGATATTACGGAGTGGATTGGATGACTATATGGGCTAAGGCAAGAGGGTACAGATATAGTCGGAAGGATACAAACACACTGTAGCAGTGATATAGAATTGGTGTATATATGGCCGATTCCCAACATTGGGTTAATCACTATGTCATCTGTAATGATACACTAAGCAACAAAGCTCTTGCTTATCCTATAAACTGGTTATAAGTGTGTGAGTCTGTCACAATGCAATTCACACGAGATCTGTCCGTATATGTCCTATAAACACAGATTGCCATATGAAAAGGACTTCCTCATTATTCAAGGTATGCCAGTGGATATAAAGCATTAGTCCAGTTGATTGAACACTAGCAAATCATAGCAACTTGATCTCGACAATATATATCTCTCGATGATTATAGTTCATGCAGTAAACAAAGCAAGGTTTCCTGCAGCCTGCAGGTAAGTTACACACTTGGTATTTGAATAGTGCTAACAGTGGTGTAGAATTACTCACGGTACCGCTGGGATCAAACTCTAGCTGTCCATCCGTGGTATAAGTTGTATGAACATCCACTGTTCTATACAGAGATCACCAGCCGAAGTGTAGTTGGGATCGATCTGTGCAGTCTATACGTGTGTATCCTCGATTATTTGTTAATTTGCCGCTATTAATGATCAAGAGTGTCAGTGTAAGAATCGTTGTTTCCAGATTCCATTGGAAGAGATGGTAGGTGCTTATGGATCCAAAAGACGTATTATTCCTCTAGGCAATGTATTGCGGGTTCGGTTTCAGGGTCCTTGTTTAGCTTGAGGTAGGCTCAGGTAGGTATACTGGGGGGTTGCTCATCCCACAGTTTACATGTTTCGTTCCGAGAGGCCAGAACTTCGTCAGAACTAAGGGACTAGTCAGCTGTCACCCATTTAAATGCAAAAAAAACACAACCCACTTCTAATTATATGATGAGTTGCAGGTGTCATTCACCCGTCTTTTCTAACTCCTTAAGCCCTGGTTCACAATGGTGCGTTTTGACATGCGATTTGGCATGTCAAAACGCCGCTATTTGCCGCAAATTGCCGGCAATGGCACCGTCCTAATCGGTGCGACGCTGCACCGATTTCAAAAAGTAGTTTCTGTACTACTTTTTGCGATTTCGGCTGCGATTTACATTGACATCTGTGTCATATGTCTTTGTAATCGCGGCTGAAATCGGGACTGCCAGCGAGAGTGAAATTGTGCGAGTTCAGCTGAACTCGCACGGCTTCACTCCCGCAGCCCAGTGTGAACCTGGGCTAAATGTGGTATTACTAAAAGGTAAATACTTTAAAAACATGTGGTTGTGTGCTGTTCTGCACAAACCAGTGCTGTATCTTGGCCTAGGCCGGCACTTTGCACGGGAAAAAATACCCCGATCCATCCTCCCAAGTAACCGCCTCCCATGGCCGCCTCCGCCTTTCGCATAAATATAGCCCCCGGCGTGGCGGCCTGTAGCGTGGCACTTGCACTGGCAGTATGGGACGTACTTGGCCAGGGGGAGGGAGTGACTGACGCCGCCATTAAACGGCCGCTAACTGGCCAGACCGGGTGTCATTCAGGTGGCGGAGGCGGAGCCTAATGCTCCACCCACCCTCCTCCGAGTGACATCCCTATGCATCGTCTCTCCGGCCCAGGGGGGCGGGGTCTCTCTGTGACTGTGGGTCATAGGAGGAAAAGACAGAGGAGGATGACGGGAACCCCTGCAAGTGGTGGCCAGGACAGCAGGTAAGTTGCATTTCTTTTTGTAAGGCATCATCCATATAAAGTGACAGTGCTCAGCATGGATTAAATGCTAATTTTCAGAGCATATTGCAATAAAGTGCTTCATGCATGCTCAAACTCAATAAACATTACACAATCAGTGAAAGTTCATGTACTGCAAATTCACTTTCACTGAATGTGGACTGTTTAATAAGTTTGCATAGATTCCAGCGTATGCAAAGTGCTCCATGCTGAAATCAATGCAAACCGATTAAACAATCCACATTCAGTGAAAATTTATGCACTGCAAAGTGCTCTATGCTATAATCAAAACACAATTATTATACACTAGTAAGCTGTGATATTTTGAAATGGACGAGGCTGCACTGATTACCACTGATGAGGCGGTACTCCTAAGCTGCACTGATGGGCACTGGAAGGCTGCACTGATAAGCGGCACGGATGAGCACTGGTAGGCGGCACGGATGAGCACTGATAGGCAGCACTGATAGACCTGCACTGATGGGCACTGGTAGGCTGCACTAATGGACACTAATAAAGGCACAGCACTGATGGGACTGTACTGATGGGCACTGATAAGGCTGCACTGTTGGGCACAGATGAGGCGACACTCTTACGCTGCACTGGTAAGGCAGCACTGGTGGCCCCTGATGAGGACGCACTGATGGCCACTGATGGGGTGCACTGGTGACCCCTGATGAGACTGCACTGTTAGGCACAGATGAGGCGGCAATCTTAAGCTGCACTGATATGCTGCACTGATGGCCACTAAAAAGGGAAAAGGCTGCACTGATGGCCACTGATGAGGCTGCACTGTTGGGCACAGATGAGGTGGCATTCTTAAGCTGCACTGATATGCTGCACTGATGGGTATGCTTTATGTTGATATTGTTAAAGTTGTTAATATTTATTCTTGGACCTTAATTCTGCATAAAACATTTAACAGTGTCATTTCATGAGATATGTTTAGGTGTGAAGTGTGTTTAGGGGTAGGGTAGGGGTTGGTTGGGCCAAGTGGTGGCGAGTAACTCTTAAGGCCTGGCTAGTGGCTCAGGACTTGAAATTTTGAGCCCTGCATTGTAAATTCACATCAGTCCCTGCCCTCAAGGAGCTCACAATCTAAAGTCACTAACTCACATTCATACATACACATGGTAAGGGCAACAATTTAGACAGGAGCCAACTACAACTGGATTGATTGATGTAAGTATGGAGTGAATGGTGCATGATTGTGTGTGCTAATGTACAGAGAGAAAGAGGCGGAGCTCTAAGAGGAAAAGGTGGAGCCTAAAGAGGAAGGGGTGTGGTTTACAGATGATAGAGCATGTTTTAAACCGGAAGGGGTGTGACTAACAGGAAGGGGTGGGTCGTATTTAAATTAGGGGTGCATGAGTTTAGTCAGGCCTAGGGCAGCACAAAACCTAAATACACCACTGGCACAAACAAAACAAAAAAGTATAGCCCCAATATTCTCCAGCTGTTCATATCATATAAATAGTATCTGTGTTTCTATGGGCTGTTTATAGGGAAGGATTCAAATAGATGCAATACAGTGTCCTCAACCCAAGTATCACAAAATTGGAGCATACAAAGACAGCAGTTATTCCATTCTATATTATTATTCAGGGGACATTTTCCACTTCTTCACTCCCTACGTACATCCATTAGATAGTTTCAATTTTCTTTTAAGAGTGCAAGTATAATACCCATTCGCTAATACCCTATATGTGGTAATTTTCTATCCGCTGACCATACACACTACTATCAGATCTAAATCGGCTATGAGAAAAATTTAGGTAGCTCAAAGAGATAAAATAGAAAATCGGTATTTATTGATAGGGTAGTTATACACTATAGTATATCTGTTATTCCAAAGACATAATAAATGGTGAATACGTATAGTCACATACATATTGTCGGGCTCCCACATCTCAAAGTAAAGAGGTCACAATGTGCCTGTTTATAAATCTAACAGAGCATGTCTGAGGAGCGGGATATAGTAGAATATAGTAATTCCCCAGTCATGGAATATTTTTCTCATATTTCCCCTATAGAGGAGGGGGGGAGAATCTGCTCGTAAAGAAACCAACCAAAGAAACACACAGACACACAAAGACAGATAGATGGTAAAAATAATTGTATTATAGATAGTGTACTAAAGCTGAACACTATAGGTAGTATACTTTACAAGGAAAAATTATCTTGATATAGGCATATCACCATATAGATCAGAGTTTATAAAAAGCATTGTAGGGACATGTCATTGATGGCACAGTGGCGACAATTGATGGCACAGTGGCTGCGTTTGATGGCACAGTGGCTGCGTTTTATGGGCACAGTGGCTGCGTTTGATGGGCACAGTGGCTGCGTTTGATGGGCACAGTGGCTGCGTTTGATGGGCACAGTGGCTGCGTTTGATGGGCACAGTGGCTGCGTTTGATGGGCACAGTGGCAACAATTGATGGCACAGTGGCGACAATTGATGGCACAGTGGCGACAATTGATGGCACAGTGGCGACAATTGATGGCACAGTGGCGACAATTGATGGGCACAGTGGCGACAATTGATGGGCACAGTGGCTGTGTTTTATGGGCACAGTGGCGACAATTAATGGCACAGTGGCTGCGTTTGATGGGCACAGTGGCTGCGTTTGATGGGCACAGTGGCGACAATTGCTTTTTTTTTTTTCATTTGTTTGCACCCCCCAAAAATTTTGAGCACCAGCCGCCACTGTATTGCATACATAAATTCTCTAAGACAATAACACCAAGCAATCTATTACACTGGAATCTTACCTGTTTCATGATTAAAATCCTCATGAGATTTCTCGGATGGCTTCTGGTCAATCCCAGCTTCAGTGTTCAATTTTACTCCATGACTGTAACATTTGTCTGCAGGAAATATACCTGCAGTATTTTTACTCAAGACTCCTGCCATGTCACAACTTAGTTCTGTTGCTTCTCGTTGAGCATGATCATTGTTGGGAAATAACCTCAGGTCTGAATTGACTTTTGTGGTTGGTGGACACATAGGCTCGCTGCTTACTTGACTTGGATAAATGGAATCCTCAAAGGAAGATACTGTAACATCTTGGTGGACATTTGTGGTCGTTGGAGACATAGGCTCCTCAGCCTTCAAAAGAGAAACTTTGGAGGACTTACTAAAACAAGGGAACAACATTGGAGCACTTAAACATTTGGAAATACCTTCAATTTTGGATTTATCAGCCCTGAGGGCAGAATACACAATAATATCCAATTCATCTTCTGTTTTATGTTTTCCACACTGGAAATGTTGAGGGCTTTGTACTGAACTTGGACTTTCAAAATCTCTGTTATTTAAATCAAGCTCTTGCAAAGGACCAACTTGCCTGTTCTCTGTTGTATCTTTTAGGTGGTTTTCAAATACACGGTTGAGGTTATCTTGTGAATTGACATGTCCTTCCCCCTTTTCCATGGAGCTTTGTAAATTACACTTAGATTCAGACATATTTGTCACTTTGTTCTTACATTGGCTTCTAAAGAAACAGATGACCATCCACATACTCAGCGAAAAGAACACACCACCTGTAAGAGGAGCAAAAATGCAAAAGAGATAATCAACTGGAAAGACAAAGTATGATCCATCAAAACAACTGGGAAACCTTATCAACTTGGATAATAAAAGCTGAATGATACAGAAGTAAGAACTAGCTTAATTAGTGGAAAATCAAACTACAGCATCCCGAATAAGGCCACTTTCACACTGAAGCGCTTGAAAAACTGCCAGTAAAACACTGAGCGCTTTTGAAGTGCTTTTCAGGCGCTTTCAATTCATTTCAATGGAGAGGGGCGTTTTTTCAGCGCACTGCCCCAGTGTGAAAGGATTCATTGATTTGAATGGAAATACGTTTTCAGGCGCTTTTTTTTTTGCGTGAAAGCACCTGAAAAGCGCCTCAGTGTGAAAGTGGTCTAAGGGTAGTTTTAAAAACATTCAGTTGCTGCACTGAATGGGAATTATCAGGCGCAAGCTTTAGAAAATCGCTACAAAGAATATGCATTAGGCCCATTTCACACGGGCGGATAGAATTCAGCTTTTGGTTGTGGATAGATAAAGTTATCCTACCTCCCCGAAACTCACAATGCTTTTCTATGGCCCCATTCACACACTGCATTTAGCAACAGTTTCGTTACATGGGGTTTGGTGCGGTTAGAAAAAATAAATTTGACTGCGTCCAGGACTGATTTTGCGCAGCCATCTGTACATAACAGCAGGTAATCGCAGTGTACAATTTCTCCTGCGAATAGCAGTGGCAACGAGGAAAGAAAAACAGAAAGCACATCAGAAATGGCAAGAATGTTCCACTGCAGCTGCATGTAAATGCTGCTAATCGCAATGTACAACTGCAAGTGATCGCTGTGCCTGGAGTCTTGGAATTTCAAAATAACAAAACATTATTTTATTTGCAGCAGGACAGCCGCCTGTGTGAAAGGGGCCTAAAAGCGAAGTCACCAATCATGACAGGTTCCCTTAATATCAATACATTCCAACCTAAAAGGAACAATCTGTTCCCATAAACACAAAAAACAAAAGTCAAAATGTAAATTATCATAACCAAGGCATGTTTCACAGCCACCAATCAAATCCAAAGGAGCCTTGAAACTTGAATGTGATTGGTAATACAGGAGGCGGAGAAAGTTACACAGAACAGGCTTTAAGACACACACACACACACACACCTATTGCTCAGATAAAGCAATGAGTGCTCATGGAAGCAGGGGAACACAGAGAATACAGTCTTAAGCAAACATAGATGTTTATGAAGTTAGCAAAGCTGCAGTATTTGTTAAACAATAGTAGCTTACAGGTGTATTTTACTAGTTGCGTGGAATTGTTTTTGGATTTTGCGTTGTGGAAACGCCCACAAAATGACCTCATTTTGGAAAGCAAACGCCCCAACGTATAATTTTTGAGGCATAATAAGTCTTTTGAACGTGTCATTTTTTTTCCAGAAGTTTTTAGAAAATGCATTTATTTTACACAAAGTTGTCCATTTATAAGATAATTCCAACACATAGCAGGTACATAGCAAAAATGACACCCTAAAAATGACACCCCAAAATACATTCTGCTACTCCTCCTGAGTATGACAATACCACACGTGTGAGACTTTTACAAAGCCTGGTCACATACAGAGGCCCAACATCCAAGTAGCACCGTCAGGCATTCTACTAACATATATTACACATCTCATTTCTCAACCACCTATTACACTTTTGAAGGCCCCGGAGCACCAGGACAATGGAAATGCCCAGAAAATGACCCCATTTTAGAAAGAAAACACCCCAACGTATAATCTATGAGGCATAATGAGTCTTTTAAATATGATGTTTTTTCCCCAGAAGTTTTTAGAAAATGCATTTATTTTACACAAAGTTGTCCATTTATAAGATATTTCCAACACATAGCATGTACATAGCAAAAATGACACCCCAAAATACATTCTGTTACTCCTCCTGAGTATGCCAATACCACATGTGTGAGACTTTTATACAACCTGGCCACATACAGAGGACCAACATCCAAGTAGCACCGCCAGGCGTTCTACGAGCATAAATTACACATATAATTTCCTGACAACCTATCATTTTTGAAGGCCCTTCATATTTCTGACACATAGCATGTTCATACCAAGAATTACAATCCAAAATAAATTTTATTGAGGAAAGGGTAAAAAATAAATAAAAATTACCTGTGGTTTTAGTAGTGTCCACAGAGGAGAGCATTGGTCCAGGCAGCAGGCAGGGATGTGCTTAGCGACAGCAATAGTAATTATCCAGACAGCAGGCAGGAATATTGTCTAGTCAGTACAAGGATATTGTCAGTGCAGCCAAAGCATTTGTCCATAGGAATTGTCCAGGCAGAGACAGCCAGCACAGCCATAATATTGGTCCTGGTACACTGTTACCTGCAGACATATGATTGTACCGCTCTCCAGCCCTTGATTAAACATACTACCTCTTGCTACAGCTAATTATTTCCATAGTACAGGTAGCAGGCAGAGGTGTGGTCAGTTCATGCGGCAGGCAGAGGCATGATGGCAGTAAGTCCGCAGCAGGCTGAGGGCCTCAGTCAGGTAAGACCTGGGCACAGGGTTAGAGGCTTTTCCCACCCAAATCTCTTTGAAGCCTCGGGACTCCAGACCCTAATCTGGGAATTACGAAACCCGGAGAAAAAAAAATAATTTCTCCATTCAGAAAAACTAATTCTGGAGCCCCTCACATATGTGAGACCCCTGTGTACTATGGTAGTAGGGCAACAGATCAGTCTAAGCAGGAGGCAAAAGCGAATTCAATAAAACAGGCCAGGGTCAGTTCAAGTGCAAGCGGAAGGCAGAATCGTTGTTGATAAAACAGGCAGTGGCATGGTTATTTGAGGAAGCATGGAAAATGGTCACCACAGATGATGAAAATGTGGAAATGGTTAAAAACATGGGCTTATATTTTAGGCATATGTGATAAAGTTGGAAGCATTCACCAATGCAAAGGCCTGGTTGGGAGGGACCCTGGGGACAGTGGTAGCTGGTATCTCTTCGAAATCCTTTTGGTGTATACATGACATCTCTTTTGCCATTTTCAGCCTGCTTCAGATGGTGGAATGTTGTCTGGGAAGTGGCGCTCGTGAAGTCAAATAACAACATCAGAGCAAAGGTGTTCTGGGGGGAGGTGATTATTGATAGATGAGGGACGTGACGACTTCTTCTATTAAATTTAGGAAGGGGGTGGGGCATTCCGTGGATTTGGTGTAGATTATGTATGCGTTATAAATGGCAAAATGGGTGAGATAAATTGCTACTTTCTTGTACCAGAAACAGGACCTCCTTATTGTAAAATAGGGCTGAAGCATTTGGTCATTGAAATCCACCCCCCCACGTAGAGATTGTAATCTTGGACACAAGTTGGCTTTTCAATGGGACCTCGTCTTTTTTGAACCCCAACTGTAGTGTCATCATGGATGGTGGACATCATGTACACATTTCTGCTATCTTTCCACCTCAAGGCCAGCCCTTTGTTGCTTCTGAAAGTTGCTATTTCCCACCTTAGCAGTTTTTTGCCGGAAGCCCTTCCTGTTTTTTCTGGAGGTTCAGACCAGAGTTTTTGCGAGGTATAGGTGTTTGAAAAGAGGCAGGCTGGTGTAATAGTTATCAAGGTATATGTGATAAACTTTGTTCAGCAGTGGGTATGCCAGGTCCCATACAATTTTTTCAGTTGTGCCCATTTATCATAATTTGGATGATTTCGGGGAGGGCACTGGGTGTTGTCACTGAAATGAAGAAAGCGCATAATCATCTCCTATCAGGACCAGGGCATTACGGCAGAATTAATGGGCATGTGGTGGATGGAGTTGGTGGACCAGTACGCATGTTAATTTTTTTTTGTAAGCCCCATGTTTATGGTGAGGCCCATAAACAATTTGAACTCCTCCAACATCAAATCTCTCCACTCAAATGGACGGGCATATGATGATTAGGGGTTGTTGGCAATATATTACTGGGCATATAAATTGGTCTGGTCCACGATAAATTGCAGCAAAAATAAACGCAATCAATTTCGGAGAAATTTGGGGTATTGACCTGCACAGCTGGCTGTGCAGTGAAAGGGGGACTACTTTCTCATCCCAAGTCGGGAGGCAGCCATGTTCGGTTGGCAAAACCATCTGGGAGGTATGTAGCGGCCCTGGCTCTTGGGGGACGTGACACTCCAGTGCTGGTAGTTTGGGGATTTGAGGTTCCTGTTCTTGTACTTGGACGTGATATGCAGCGCTGGTAATGGGCCTATCGCTGGTGGCAGCGCTGGTAGTGGGCCTGGGCATTTGCTCCCGGGGCCTATCACCGGTGGCAGCACTGGTACTGGGCCTGGGAATTTGTTCTTGGGGCCTATTGCTGGTGGCAGCGCTGGTACTGGGCCTGGAAACTTGATCCTGGTTGCTGGCGGCTGCCTGGTTTCCAGAGCGCCGTGCCCTTTTAGGAGGGACCCATTCTTCCTCCGTTTATTTGCCGATCCGCTGCTATCAATCGGTTCAAATGCTGAATTTGATTTGGAATCAGAATTGGCATTGGAATCTGATGAGAACTGCCTGCTGCTCTCATCAGTCATGCAGAGGATCTGGAATGGCTCCTCACTGCTATATAATTTTTTGAACATGCTGCCGATGGCTGTGCGACGGGTGGCAGGTGACGATCTCTGATGGGATGTGCGACGGGTGGCAGGTGATGTTCACTGATAGGTGATGACGGTGTGACTGGCGGTGGTCACCGATGGGTGACGGGTGAGTGTCGATGGTCACTGATGGGTGACTGGCGATGGTCACTGATGGGTGACGGGCCACGGTCACTGAAAGGTGACTGGCAAAGGTCACTGATGGGTGACAGGTGCACCACTGACGGTCACTGATGGCAGTCTCTGATGGTGACTGTTGGGTGACAAGTGCAATAGGGGGGGTAGCAGCGATGTGACAGGTGTTGTGCTTGGTTCAGTACTCTAAACAAGACACAGATCCATAACTCACTGCTCCTGGCTCTTCTTTCCTCACACTGGAAACAGTGTGAGGAGGGAATGGCTGGTAACAGCCGGTTACAGGTCTGTGTTTTACATTTGTGATCGGCTGTGAATAGATCACAGTTGATCACGTGGTAAAAGCCCCTGGCCAATGGCTGTTTACCAGTGTCGGCGATCAGCAGTGTTCCCGGGAACCAACATGCACACGCGTGTGTGCAAGGGGGAAGTACCATCTGTGATTGGCCGTGACTGGATCATAGCCGATCACGTGGTAAACAGCCATGTTCACTGGCTGTTCACCCCTCATCGGTGACGAGCTGTGTCTCGGGCACACCCCGCCAGTGCAGGGCTGCGCGCATGCCCTGTTTGATTCGGGCGACGTCATATGACGTCCACCCAGAACGAGAGCCGCACCGCCACTCCGTCATTTGACAGTGGGTGGGCGGCAAGCGGTTAAAGTATTACCAGTTGTGGAAAGAACCCATTGCATACATAGCAGATAAATTATAAAAGTTACCCTATTAAGTTACTTTAATCGTTTTTATTTCAAATTAAGCATTGAACCTCATTATACACCATTTTTAAAACACACTTTAACAACAACTGCTTTAGAAATGCTTGAGTAACGTAGTTACAAATATAAATATAATATTTTCTTATTGCATGCATATCTTAAGCACAAGAGTATACTCTGCATGTAGCACCTACTGCAGGTAGATGTAACATGCATGATAATATCTGGAACTATAGTAGTGTGCAAAAGTTTTACGCAGGGGTGAAGAAATGCTGTAAAGTAAGAATGCTTTCCAAACTATATATTTTTATTGTTTATTTTTTTTATCAATTTACAAAAAGCAAAGCGAGCGAACAGCATCAATTCTTACATTTGTACACTTGCACAATGTCAGGTATTTTGTAAGATTGGAGTCAGGTGTATTATTAACCAATTATACCAAGAAGGTACTAATGATCATCAAATTTCTTTTTTTCAAAAATGTTATTTAAACCAGGAAAAGGCAGATCCAAAGCTTTAAATCAATAGTACATAGTCAGAAATAGATCCAATTGCATAGCATCAAACATGTCAAATCAGTAAGTCAATACTGGAAATACATACATTTCCAGGAATCATCAACAGGGAATATTTCAAGTATGGCTATATCCTTTCTGCACATATCCTAAGAGGCAAGCCACTCAGAGATGTCTGGAGCTGCCCACTCCTTTCTCTATGAGCAGAGAATTAAAGAGAAAATAGAGAAAGCTAGAGGAGGAAAAAAAAGGGGGCGGGGGTTGAGGGGGGAAAGGTGTGGTTTGAGGTGATATCATGAGCCATCACAATAAAAGGTATTCAAAGAATGCTGCCTGTCGGGCAAATTATGGACCCAACAGAACTTTTTTCCTCTTCAGAACTACAAACATACTCCATAGTCTCCAGGTCTTGGTGTACTTTTCATATTTATGTTGCACTGTGAGTATTATGCCACATACACACAACCGTTTTTCATGACGAGAAAAATGCCATTTTTAAAAATGGTCGTGAAAAACGATTGTGTGTATGCTCCAGAGAAAAATACCCGAAAAAAAATTAGAACCTGCTCTATTTTTTCTCGTCGTTTTTTCACGTTGTTCTTTTTAACGTCGTGAAAAAGGGTGGTCTGTATGCTTTTACGAGGGGGAAAAAAACGCGCATGCTCAGAATCAAGTATGAGACGGGAGCGCTCGTTCTGGTAAAACTAGCGTTCGTAATGGAGATAGCACATTCGTCACGCTGTAATGGACTGAAAAGCACGAAGACTGAAAAGTGTGAATCGTCTACCAAACTTTATTAACACGAGGATCAGCAAAAGCGTCCCAAAGGGTGGCGCCATTCGAATGGCACTTCCCCTTTATAGTGCTGTCGTACGCGTTGTACGTCACCGCGCTTTGCTCAAGCGTTTTTTTTTTTCATGAACGTGTGTATGCAAGTCAGGCTTGAGAGGAAACAAGAAAAATCACGTCAAGAAAAACTTTGTTTTTTCCCATGACATGAATACCGGTCATGTGTACGCGGCATTAGATCTTCCATCTTATTGATTTCCTTTACTTTATGAAGCCAAAAACTGATAGTTGGTGGTTCTTACAATTAAGGGGAATATAGGACTTGGCAGCATTCAACAGGTGACGAACAATTGATTTTTGTATCCATTTCTGCCGGGAGGGCCAACACGTGCAGTTAGAAAAATGATCATCAATTTCATATGTAGGTTGAAATTAATTACTAAAACAGAAACAGCTATATAGGAGGCTTAAAACTGGGTGAGGAACAGCCAAACTATGCTACCAAGGTGAGGTTGTGAACGTTTTTTTTTCACGTCACAGGTCATACACCATGGCAAGAGTGCGCACAGCAACAAGACACAAGGTAGTTTTACTGCATCAGTAAGGTCACTTCTAGGTAAAGATTTTAAAGCAGAATGGGGTTTCAAGATATACTGATCAAGCTCTTTTGAAAGAAGCACAAAGAAAAGGGGAAAATAAAGAACGGTAGACGCAGTGGTTGGCCAAGGAAACCTAATGCAGCAGATGAAAGACGCATCATGCTTAATTCACTTTGAGATCAGGTAATGTTCAGCAGTGTCATCAGCACAAAAGTGGCAGAAACCAGTGGGACCCAGGTACACCCATCTACTGTCCAGAGAAGTCTGGCCAGAAATGGTATACATGGAAAAATGGCGGCCAAAAACCCACACCTCTGGTGTGGAAACAAGGCTAAGTGACTCAACTATGCACGAAAAAGAACTGGGATGCAGAAAAATGGCAGAAGGTGCTCTGGACTGATGAGCTAAAAATTTTAATAGTTGGCTGTAGCAGGAGAGCAGTACAATAATGAGTGCCTGCAGGGAACAGTGAAGCTGCATTTCTGCAAATGGAGTTAAAGATTTGGTGAGAGTCAAAGGTGTCCTCAATGCTGAGAAATACAGGCAGATACCTATCCATCATGCCATACAATCAGGGAGGCGTGTGATTGACCCCAAATGTATTCTGCAGCAGGACAACGACCCCAAACATACAGCTGATTAATTATCAGTATCAGTATAAAGAACAACAAAGAGTCATGGAAGTGATGGTTTTCCCCCCACAGGGCCATGATCTTAACATCAAGTTTGTCTGGGATTACATGAAGAGACAGAAGGATTTGAGGTAGCCTACATCCACAGAAGACCTGTGGTTAGTTCTCCAAGATGTTTGGAACAACCTACCTGCAGAGTTCCTTCAAAGACTGTGTGCAAGTGTACCTAGAAGTATTGATGCAGTTTTGAAGGCAAAGGGTGGTCATACCAAATATTGATTTCATTTGGATTTTTCTTCTGTTCATTTACCTTTTTTTACCAATTTAAAAATAAACTCTTAACACTTTTATTTCTGAAAGCATTCCTTACTTGCACTTTTTTTTTTGCACCTGCCTAAAACATTATAAAAATATACATAAAATAACACACACACAATACAGTTGTGATCATAAGTTTACATACCCTGGCAGAATTTATGATTTCTTGGGCATTTTTCAGAGAATATGAATGATAACACAAAAACGTTTCACTCATGGTTAGTGTTTGGCTGAAGCCAATAATTATCAATCAACTGTGTTTACTCTTTTTAAATTATAATCACAACAGAAACTACCCAAATGACCCTGATTAAAAGTTTACATACCCTGGTAAATTTGGCCTGATAACATGCACATAAGTTGACACAAAGGGGTTTGAATGGCTATTAAAGGTAACCATCCTCACCTGTGATCTGTTTTCTTGTAATTATTGTGTGTGTGTATAAAAGGTCAATTAGTTTCTGGACTCCTGACAGACCCTTGCATCATTCAGCCAGTGCTGCACTGACATTTCTTGATTCTGAGTCATGGGGAAAGCAAAAGAATTGTCAAAGGATCTGCGGGAAAAGGTAGTTGAACTGTATAAAACAGGAAAGGGATATCCAAGGAATTGAGAATGCCAATCAGCAATGTTCAAACTCTAATCAAGAAGTGGAAAATGAGGGGTTCTGTTGAAACCAAACCACAGTCAGATAGACCAACTAAAATTACAGCCACAACTGCCAGGAAAATTGTTTCAAGATGCACAATAAGGAGGCACTTAAAGAAAGACGGGCTCCATGGTCGAGTCGCCAGAAGAAAGCCATTACTACACAAATGCCACAAAGTATCTCGCTTATAATACGCCAAACAGCACAGAGACAAGCCTCAAACCTTCTGGCACAAAGTCATTTGGAGTAATGAGACCAAAATTGAGCTTTTTGGCCACAACCATAAACACTACATTTGGAGAGGAATCAACAAGGCCTCTGATATAAGGTACACCATTCCAACTGTGAAACATGGAGGTGGGTCGCTGATGTTTTGGGGATGTGTGAGCTACAAAGGCACAGGAAATTTGGTCAACATTGATGGCAAGATGAATGCAGTATTTTATCAAAAAATACTGGAGGAACATTTGCGTTCATCAGTCAGGAAGCTGCACATGGGACGTACTTGGACATTTCTTTTCAAATAGTTTTTATTATTTATATCTCAAACAGAAACATATACATTTACAGCAATCAGGATGTACATTGAATTGTCACTAAGCGTGTTTCGCTTTATATAGGTAATGTACATAAAATGTCATTGCAATAAGTCCATAGAAGGTTAGAATCTCTCATTAGTTGTTAACATTTGTACTGGCCCCCCCGCTCCGGACACCCCAAATGGGTACTAACTGTGTCCAGAGCGCAGACCCATATCTTACATTGGTTTACCTTCTATTCTATCACGTACAATAATATCCTTGGACAACTCATAGTTACATAAGTATATATTGAGATCAATAGAAAATTAAAACAAAAACAGACAGAACATAGACAAAAACAAGAATAAGAACAAGAACATCATGTACCATGCAAGGTTATCTGTGAGTGTTCGTCATTTGGGAAGGTAGCTATCCAAGTCTCCCAACAGGGTTTAAATGTAGCTAGTGTTTGGGTTCTAACAGCAAAGTATCTTTCATAAACATACTGTTGCTTAACTCTAGAAATGACTTCAGACACATTTGGTGCATTAAGGGATTTCCACTTGGCAGTAATTGTTAGTTTTGCTGCAATCAAAATATGCGTGATCACTGGTCTGAAAGTTTTAGGCTGTAAGTGAATACCTATGTTTAATATAGCCAACTGAGGGGATGGTGAGATAATCAGACCTGTAATTCTAGTGATTAACGAGAACACCGAATTCCAAAAACTTTTTACAGCCCTACATGTCCATAGAATATGCATTATACCACCCTTTTCTCCACATTCTCTCCAGCAGCTAGTTGATGAGTTGGAATATATCTGCGCTAGCCTTACAGGCGTCAAATAGGCTCTATATAGTACCTTCAGGATCAATTCCCAGTGGTTCACACAGTGGGAGTAGCGAAAGTGCGACTGTAAAGCATTCCGCCACTCTCCCTGCGAGATAGGAGTCCCCATGTCCTTTTCCCAATTTACCATATTTGTAGTTTTTTTAAAACCACCTCCATATTGTAGTGCGGAGTAGAACCTTGAAAGGCCTTTGGTTCCCTCACTGTAAGTTTCCATATATGCCCATGTTTCACTATGGACACAATAGGACACCCCCAGGCTCTTTTCGTGGAAATGGTTGAGTCTGTATGTCGAATATGAGGCCAGTTCCTGTTGTTTGTCTACCACCCCCTTATATGTTAGAAATCCTCTATCTACCCAGGATTTAGTATCTATGTCAGGGATTAAATACTCAGAGTTGTAGAGGGAAGTCCCTGCAGCATTCCAGTTGTTCTGGAGGTAAAGTAGCGTGAAGCTTCTTCCATGCTGTCAGGGTTGCCTCTATAGATGGGCATGTCTTGTAGTGGAGGGTCATATGGGTCAAGCTCGACAACAGCAGCGCAGGCAGCCGTTTGCCGCCTACCACACTCCTCTCAATCTGGACCCATAGTTTGTCGGAGGTCTGCTCAAACCACATTTTAGTCTGGTCAAGGCGAGCTGCGCAGTAGTAGTTTCTGAGGTTGGGAAAATTAACTCCCCCGTTTTTTTTGTGTCTACCCAAGATAGAATAAGAGATCTTAGCCATTTTCCCTCCCCAGACAAATTTCCTAAATAGCTTGTCTACCTCTATGAAAAATCTCTCTGGTATTGTTATTGGTATTGTCCTAAAGTAATATATTATCTTTGGCAATACAGTCATTTTTAATGCAGCAGCCCTCCCCAGCCATGAAATTTCGAGCTTAGATATATGTTGGATATCCTGTTTAATTGTACTCATCAGTTTGGGATAATTTGCTTCGTATGTAGATGATGTTGGGGATGCCAACGTGACCCCTAAATACGTTAGATTATTTGTGACCCACTGAAAAGGGAATTTTGCCTTGAGTTGGTCTTTCAGTTTCTTCGACAAACCTATGGGTAAGATAGATGATTTGGTAGGATTTAATTTGTAGTAAGACACTGACCCAAAGGTATGCAGAATCTCCTGTACTTTTTCTAAGGAAGTAGCTGGGTTTGTCAAAGTCAATACCACGTCATCTGCAAACAGTCCTATCTTGTGGGTGTAACCCCCCACCTCAATGCCAGACACTGAGTCGCATGACCTAATGGCCTCCGCCAGGGGCTCCATCATCAATGTGAAGATCAATGGAGAAAGAGGGCATCCCTGGCGGGTACCATTAGTGATGCTAAATGTATCGGATAGTACATTTGAAGTGAACACTCTTGCCGAAGGTGTAGTATAAAGCGCTAAAATTGCTGAATATATAAAACCTGTTATCCCGAACCTTTGCAAAGTTGCTCCCAGGAACCCCCAGTGCACCCTGTCAAACGCCTTCTCGGCGTCTAGTGTCAGGATCACAGTGGGAGCCCTGCGAGTCTCTGCAACATGCAACAGGTTATACAATCTTCGGGTACCGTCTGGGGCTTGACGCCCCTTCACAAACCCCACCTGGTCTGATTTAACCAGCTGGGGAGTAACCAAAGATAGCCTGTTAGCTATAATCTTTGCATAGATTTTTAGGTCTGTATTAAGCAACGAGATAGGCCGGAAGTTTTGAGGGCAATTCGGCTTTTTCCCCGGTTTAGGGAGAGCTACCACCGTTGCCTGCAGCATTTCATCGGGAAAAGAGCCAGAAGTAGCAGCCAAAGTGAACATCTTTTGTAAATGCGGGGCTAAAATATTTCCGAAAGTTTGGTAATATTCAGCAGAGAACCCATCGCTCCCCGGGGATTTATGCTTAGGGAGAGCTTTTATGGTTTTCAGTATCTCTTGTTCAGTGATTGGGGCATTAAGGGAAGTCAGGGCCTCTGCGTCTAATTTAGGTAAATTGACTGAGGTTAGGAACTTGTTTATTGATTCTTCGCTAGGTTGTATGGTGGTGGGGTCCTTATCAAGGTTATATAAATCTCCATAGTATTTTTGGAATGCGTTGGCTATTTTTTGGGGATGGTATACTACTTGCCCCGTATGGGGGTCTGTAATAGAATTTAGTTTGGAATTTTGTTGTCTCTTTCTAATATAATTGGCCAAAAGTTTGCCCGCCCTGTTACCATGGGAGTAGTATGTTGCTTTAAAGCGATTTAGGGAAGCAGTATGGTCTTCTAGCATGGCAAGTCTAAGCTTATTCCTGCACTCCAATAGAGTTGCTTGCGTAGCCTGAGAGGGGTGTGCTTTATTGGAGGACTCTATTCTGGCAAGGTTTTGGAGTATATCATTAAGATGTTTAGCTTTCCGTCTCTTTTCCCTAGCTGCCGCTTGGATCAATAACCCTCTACTATACGCCTTGTGAGCGCACCATACATATAAATCATTCACCTCTTCATTGCAGTTAAGCTGGAAATATTCTACTAACAATTTAGAGATTTGTGCTACTTGAGTCAGATTAGAGAGCAACATAAGATTGTTCCTCCATAAGTAGGAGGGGCTGCAGGTAAATTGCTCCTCCAAAATAATTGACACTGGGGCATGGTCCGACCATGTGATTGTGTGAATTTTCACTTCCTTGGTTCTTTTCAAAAGGGTGAGATCAGATAGAATACAGTCGATTCTGGAGTAGGAATTGTGAGGGGTGGAATAGTAGGTATAGTCCCTCTCAGATGAATTGGCACATCTCCAAGTATCATACAGATCTGCTGTGGCTAGGAACTGTTTCATCTCATATCTACGTGCAGTATGGGGAGAAGAACAGTCCATGGTCTTGTCCACCACGCAGTTAAAGTCTCCGCATAGGAGGAGTGCTCCTTTCTTATGTTTTTTTATTTTGTTGTGCAAAGCCTTTAAGAAAGATGCTTGTCCTGTATTGGGTGCATAGAGGTTTACCAGCGTGTACACCACGTTGTTCAGTTCGCATACCAATATAAGAAACCTGCCTTTGTTATCGATAATCTTTTCAATAATATTGAGCCCCACAGATTTATGAATGGCGATCAGCACGCCTTTTTTCTTTTTTGGACCGCAGGCATGAAAGACATGAGGAAAAAGGGGGTCTGAGCATTTGGGTTGTTTGTCCCGTGCAAAGTGAGTCTCCTGGATACATATAATATCTCCTTTGAGTTTTTTCGCTTCTTGCCACATGGCCCTCCTCTTATATGGGCTATTGAGTCCATGCGCGTTAAGAGATACCACTTTAATAGTCATTTTCAAAACCTTTGGGTAATGCTAAATGTTGCAAACAAGAACCATTAAAGATGTGCAATTCTCTACTTTGGCCCCTAGATGGTAGTGCAGGATAAGAAGTGAGATGGTGGGTACATAATACTGTATGCATTCCGTGAAGATTATAGATCCTACCTGGAATTTTGAACTGAAGCATATCACAGTTAGCCGGTGGACATCCCGAAGGTAGCAGCATAGGATAAAGGACGGATTTTTGGAGACCGAAGTCCATTTGTAGTATGTAGAGGCTTAAAGTAATTTCTGGGTTGTAGACATACAGTTCTTCATAGTTTGCTGGTACATGGAAAAAAGAAAACAGAACAGAAAAAAAAACAAAAGAACACATAAAAAGAGTGATACATGTCACTGTGCGCGAAAACTTTCGCATCAGAACACTAAGGGGGTTAATGCTCCCCAACAACCAGACCCAGTACAAATTCTGGGTAAAGAGAGTGTGAGGGCTTATGCACAATGACCTTCTCTTAGTTAGACCTTTTGCCACTCCATGGGGATTTTTTGATTGTTAGAGGCACCAGGGACTCCCTCTTCTTCTTCTGGGAGTAGTTTCCATTGCCTGGCTAATTTAAGACCGTGATCCAAGTTAGATATAGCATAAGTCTTGTCATTTCTGGTTATGATAATTTTTGTCGGGAAACCCCACGTGTAGCGTATTTTGTGATTTTGGAATAGTTTGGTCAGGGTGGCGAGGTTCTTACGTGCCAACATAGTATACTGTGAAATGTCAGAAAACACTGATATATCTGAATATGGTTCAGGCAGCGGCGAATTTTTCCTGCTGTATCTCATCAGGTCTTCCTTCACATGAAAGAAGTGAATACGTGTTATCACATCCCTCGGCACTTTGTCTGGTAGATGTTTGGGTTTAGGCAAGCGGTGTGCTCGATCTACAATCACCTCCCTCTCCGGTGTTTCCGGCAGCAGCGCGGAGATAAATTGCTGTACATATTTCCGGAGGTCTGCTGGCATAATGGATTCTGGCACTCCCCGCAGCTTAACATTATTTCTCCTTGCCCGGTCCTCTAAATCTGCCATCTTGTTTTTAATCGCTAATATTTCATCCTCCGCCCCATTGTATGCATCTACCAGTTCGTTATGTGCTGCAGCAAAGTCTCCCATTTTTTCCTCAGTATGAGACACTCTTTCCCCAATAGCGGCAACATCAGCTTTCAGCTGGGTTGTGCACTCCAGCATGTCCCTATGTAGTGAGCCCCTCAAAGTGACCAGCATCTCTTTCATCATTGTATCAGTCAATGGTTGGCCCAGGGTAGGGAAGTCATGGAGTTGTTCCACAAATTCCTTAGTACTGTCTTGTGAGGTGTCATGGCTCCCAAGCTCACCTGGGTATGTGTGCCCCATCGATCGCTTCTGCGATGCCTTCTGTGGGCTGTGTACCGGAGATGCTGCTGGGGATGATCTGCTGCTGTGCCCTGGTGAGGATGCCTGGAAGTTCCGATCCTGTTTTGGAGCTCCGCTTCCGCCGCGGCCTCGCCTCGTGTCTCGTGTTGCGCCGCCATATTGAGGCCTTTCCTCGTCTGCTAGGCCAAAGAAGTCCGTGAGCTTTTTTGGGCCTTTCCCAGGTTTTCTTTTATACATCTTGGCACTGGATAGTAGCTAAACGTGCAGGCTATCTATATCGCCGCTCGGTACTCTCTAATGTCGCTTGTAGTCGCTAGATGGGTCTGGATGTTTCAGGAGCTCTCTCCTCAAGCTGCCATCTCCTCGGCTGCTGGCCACGCCCCCGTACTTGGACATTTCAACATGACAATGATCCTAAACACAAAGCCAAGTAGATCTGTCATCGGCTACAGCAGAATAAAGTGAAGGTTCTGGAGTAGCCATCTCAGTCTCCTTGTAAAGTACCTGTGGTGGATAGTGTCCGAAGTGGAGCTTGTATGCTGAGGATTCAGACGAAAACATAGTCAGGCAGGTCAAGTCGGCAACAGATCAGGCAAAACAATACAAAATCAAAATCCAAAGAATGGTCAGACAGGCAGAGGTCATGTACGAACTGGCGGTAAAGTACCAAATCAGCAGGCTGGAGAGTGGTCAAGAATTCGGGCAGAGGTTCAATACACAGTAGTCAAAATCACAGAGCTATCAATACACCCAGGGAGCAAGTCCAAACAAACGGGCACTGAGTAACAGGAAGTACTGCTATTTATGGGCTGCTTAATTGTACATTGTCCGCAGCTGGCAGAAGTGGGGCTAGTGAGTCCAAGGCAATGCATCAAGCTGGGAGAACATTGCAATAACTCCAGACCTCCTCCGTGGCACAACAGGTAAGACTGCAGCTGTGAGACCAGGAACATCCCGGTTCGAACACACCCAGGAGTGAAAGAAACGTTTGTGTTATCATTCATATTCTCTGAAAAATTACCAAGAAATCATAAATTCTGCAAAGGTATGTAAACTTACTGTTCCCCATTAATAATTTTTTTTGGGGGCAAACCAGCCAAAACTAAATATAAAAAAAAATTGCTGTGCTTCCAAATATTTGAAATACATTTGAGAACACATAAAATGTTTGCTAAACATTTTTTTTTCTGCTATAAGAAAAAATCATAATAAAATTGACCTGATTAAAAAAAATGTTTGCTAAACTCTTAAAAATGGCATAGAATTTCCATTAGTCTTTGTACTCATCTATGGGATTACTGTATAATATGGGGAAGCAAACAAAATTTATAACAGCTTTAGTAAAGTAAGCAGCAAAAAAAAAAAAAAATCCTATTTCCAGATGTTTCTACCATCTAAGAATCTCTACACAGTGAATTCTTTTTAGGCAGCCAGCAGCTTTGGTTTGTATTCCCGAAGTAATTGAAATAATATCCTCCCTGGGAATAGGAAATCCAAAAGATAATATTGAGAAAACACATCTGGGCTTTATCAGTAAAACAGTGTTTATTGAAATCCTAACGTGGTAGTAAAGCCCAGTCCTAAAAATAAAAAAGCTGGTCCCTCCGCATGTTTAAGTCATAATTTACTAGTATGCACAGCATACTAGCACATTATGACAGGCTTACCTGCAAACGGAGCCTTCCAGCGGAGAGCTGTCCCGTCTTACCCAGCGCTTTTATCTTCCCCCGATGTTCCTTCTGGATTTACTATCTTCAGCCACTTTAGTGGCCAGGCTGCGGTGACGTCACTCCCGTGCATGCACAAGGGAGTGACATCGCCGTGGCACACAGAGCAGGCCATAAATGTGATCTGAGCTGCACAGGATTACATTACCCGCTGACAGGCAGGTGGGACACTTATGACAGAAGAGACCTATGGTATTTGCTACCACTATAACAGGGATATGCAATTAGCAGACCTCCAGCTGTTGCAAAACTACAAGTCCCATCATGCCTCTGCCTCTGGGTGTAATGCTTGTGGCTGTCAGGGTCTTGCTATGCCTCATGGGACTTGTAGTTCTGCAACAGCTGGAGGTCCGTTAATTGCATATCCCTGCACTTTAAAGTAAATACAGGTGAAACTCGAAAAATTGGAATATCGTGCAAAAGTTCATTTATTTCACTAACGCAACTTAAAAGGTGAAACTAATATATGAGATAGACTCATTACATGCAAAGCAAGATAGTTCAAGCCGTGATTTGTCATAATTGTGATGATTATGGCTTACAGCTCATAAAAACCCCAAATCCACAATCTCAGAAAATTAGATTATTACATGCAATCAATAAAATAAGGATTGTACATAGAACAATATCAGACCCCTGAAAAGTATAAGCATGCATATGTACTCAGTACTTGGTTTGGGCCCCTTTTGCAGCAATTACTGCCTCAATGCGGCGTGGCATGGAAGCTATCACCACTGCTGAGGTGTTATGGAAGACCAGGATACTTCAATAGCGGCCTTCAGCTCTTCTGCATCGTTCGGTCTCATCTCTCTCATCTTTCTCTTGGCAATTCTCTATGGGGTTCAGTTCAGGCAAGTTTGCTGGCTAATCAAGCACTGTAATCCCACGGTCATTAAACCAGATTTTGGTGCTTTTAGCATTGTGGGCAGGTGCCAAGTCCTGCTGGAAAATGAAGTTGGCATCCCCATAGAGCTCATCTGTGGAAGGAAGCATGAAGTACTCCAAAATCTCGTGGTAGACGGCTGCGTTCACCCTGGACTTAATGAAGCACAGTGGACAAACATCAGCAGATGACATGGCTCCCCAAATCAACACAGACTGTGGAAACTTCACACTGGACTTCAAGCATCCTGCAGTGTGTGCCTCTCCATTCTTCCTCCTTACTCTGGGTCCTTGGTTTCCAAATGAGATGCAAAATTTGCTCTCATCAGAAAAGAGAACTTTGGACCACTGAGCAACAGACCAGGTCTGTTTTTCTTTAGCCCAGGTAAGATGCTTCTGACGTTGTTTGTTGTTCAGGAGTGGCTTGACAAGAGGAATACGACATTTGAAGCCCATGTCCAGGATCTGTCTGTGTGTGGTGGCTCTTGATGCACTGATTCCAGCCTCAGTCCAATCCTTGTGAAAGTTCCCAACACATTTGAATGGCCTTTTCCCGACAATCCTCTCCAGGCTGCGGTCATCCCTGCTGCTTGTGCACCTTTTTCTTCCACACTTTTCCCTTCCACATAACTTTCTAATAATGTGCAATAATACAGCACTTTGGGAACATCCAACTTCTTTTGCAATTGCCTTTTGAGGCTTTCCCTCCTTATTGAAGGTGTCAATGATGGTTTTCTGCACAACTGTCAGGTCAGCAGTCTTTCCCATGATTGTGATTCCTACTGAACCAGACTGAGAGACCATTTAAAGGCTCAGGAACCCTTTGCAGCTTAATTAGCTGATTAGAGTGGGACACTTTGAGCCTAGAATATTGCACCTTTTCACAATATTCTAATTTTCTGAGATTGTGGATTTGGGGTTTTCATGAGCTGTAAGCCATCATAATCACAATTATGACAAATCACAGCTTGAACTATCTTGCTTTGCATGTAATGAGTCTATCTCATATATTTGTTTCACCTTTTAAGTTGCATTAGTGAAATAAATGAACTTTTGCAAGATATTCTAATTTTTCGAGTTTCACCTGTATGTATAGTATATTAGGTTAGTCATCTGAAAAAAACTGCAGCAAAATATCTTATACTTGAAGATGCAGGTAACAGGCTACTGTATTAAATCCTAACACACTGTACATGTGCTAAAAACCTCAGTGACAATACTTTAGTTTGAGTCTCTGTCATTTCTACAAGGTCATAATGAAGGTTTCACCGGATTACGAATAGACTTTCCAAAAATTATATAGTATGACTGTGGTTGATTCAAGTCTTGGAATTTTGGTGGCCATATCTCTCAATCAGCGTCTCAGAGAAATTTAAAAGGCCACTATTTGATTTAACTTGCCAGCAACCATTTAAAAACTGAACTATGGGGTGTAGACAGAATTGTTCTTTAGCCCATGTCATTTTTGAAGGAAACTCACACTATCCAGATTAATGGCAATTATTTGGTTATATGTTTTTGACAACAAAAAGTGTTTGTTCAAACAGAACGACAGACCATATTGAATAAAAAAAAACTTTAAGGTTACATTATAAAAGAAAGCCTGGGACAGACAGAATTCTAGATGTCAGGGGAAAACTGACAGCTGGGAATTGTAAGTTGTTCCTTTTAGCAGTGTGGAGAAGGTCGACTTGAACTTCTCTGGTGTGTTTGCCTCCATCGGTCTCGTGTCCAACGCCCATGATTTTGCACAACTTCATGTAAGAGATCAATAAAGTGATATTCATTGTTCTCCAGCAATTTATCATCATCTTCTGGTGTACTCCTTAGATCAGACTGTGTTTCTGATTCTTGACTTTGAAGATCCTCCCTTTGAACTTCAGAATCAAGACTGACAACTTTTTTTACAGGAGTTCGTTTGCCATGACTTGACCTATGGCTAACTTTACTGGGTGAGTAGGTGGGCTGTTGTCCATCTCGACTGTTGTGTTCTCCCGTGTTTCTCTTTTCTGTAGGTCTACCCAGTCTAACAGTCTTTGTGCTTTTTGTTAAAATGTTTTCATCAGTGCCTGTAAGAGAGGTTGTCTTAGAGGTACCATGGTTATATTTTTGGAGTTGGGTTTTCTTGGTTATGTGACTTGCAAAATGGGATTGATTTGGTCGAGGGGAAATATTGAGAGTCTTTAAAAAGTCATCATAGGAATCACTGGTGACCTCCTTACACTGAAGGTGTTCATTAGGCCATGTGAAAGTCCTTTTTAAGAGGCGTGGCTTTAACAGATTAATACCATTTTCTTTTTTCGAAGGAGTGGCCCCTACAGGTTCTTCAGGGGCAGTTTTCACACATAAGTAGACTAATGGTTCTTGAACATCTGGAATTACAGATGTGGGAGTGTAGTCTTCATGCTCTGATGGTCTTAGAGCTACTACTGAAGTCATGTTAGAAGCAACTTCAGAAGCTGTTGAATGTACATTGACAAAATGTTTGGCGACACCAGTTAGTGCTTCACTGAACAGCCCTGATTCTGCTGTTGGTGACCAATTGACACTGCCAGTTTGCAGTCTGTTAAAATACCATAACTCCATACTGTCTTCTGAGAATTCATCTGGGCCAACAACATTTTTTTTTACTCTGACATCTAGATTTTTGCCAAGTTGTGACGTATCCAATTTTTTCACCTCTTCCTTTGCTTTTACTTGGTGGAAACTGCCTTGAAGAAGGATGGCTGATGCAGATTTAGCTCTTCCCAAGGTTGCTCTTTTCTGCTCTGGTATGTTTCTGAAGGCCATCCTGCCGAACACATTGTTTGTTACCAACACCAAATCACCGGAAGTAACGGTTCTCCCCATGTCTACAGCTTCCTGGTCTCCCACTGGCCTTTTGTCTGGTCGCACTTGCTTTTGATCTTGCTTTTTCTTCCAAGCAAGGAAGATCAGCAAAATGAACAAAAATATTGCTGCAACAAAATAAATAATATGTGTTTGGAGTAAAGGTTACAATTAGTAAGAAAGACTAGCATTAGCAATTTTAAGATAAAATGGTATTTTAGGTAGCAAATGTACCATTGACAAATTCTATGCAATTATTTTAAACAAACAGATAAATAAAGGAGCTAGGAGAGTGGTCACCTGAAGACTATTCCTGGTACACTTTACAATTTGTGGCAAAGCAGAAAAATATTCAACTACTTAAAGTGGTTGTAAACCCTTTACAACCAATTTAACCAACAGGTAAGCCTAGATTAAGGCTTACCTGTAGGTGCTTGAAATATCTCCCAGACCTGCACGGTCTAGGAGATATTTGCAAATCGCCATACAGCGATTTCTTCTGCGCATGCGCCTTAGTTAGAAAGGGCATGCTGTGCTGTTTCTAGCTCGGGTCATACCGTTAAAGGCAACTCCCGCGCGCATGTGACGTCACGCGACTCCGGACAGTCACAGAAGGAAGAGGGGTGACGAATGGAGGCTTGCTACAAGCGAGGAAGACGGGGACATTGCGGGCATCTCCTGCAGGTAAGTGTCACATAATGGGCTACTATGCGATGCATAGTAGCCCATTATGCCTTACCTTTGCAGGGAAACAAAGAGGAAGTAACACCCATCAGGGTTTACTTCCTCTTTAATAACATGCATTCCAAATCGTATTTAATACAGTGTTAAGACCATGGGTCAAGTTCCTAAGCTGCTTGTCCCAGGCAGCCGCTGTAACCTGCCTGTCTCTTCCCACAGCTGCTACTAAGCCATTCTCCATTCTGTGTGTCAGTTGTCAGGCCCAACTTTGGCAGTAACACCTCCTCCACTGCAATTGGCTGGCAATGGCACTTCCCTCTGGAGGCATCCTCAATGCTAAGCACAAGCTTGGCGCTTCCTGCTACATCTCATCTACCCTGACTGGCTGGCAGTGCTCTATTTGAACATAACATTTGCTTCCTGGCTACAGTACCAATTGCCTTGCCTCTGTTTGCTCTTGTCTGCCTAGACCCCTAAGCCTGGATAACAGACTACCCCTTTGACCGCAGTCTGCTTTGACCCTTGACTAGATAATGGACTACCACTCTGACTGTACTCTGCCCTGACCCTTGTCTGGATTACAGAATAAATTTCTGGCTGCAGTCTGCCCGCTACACTTGCCTGAATAATGTATTAACTCTACTGACTGCCCCGACCACTACTTGCTCAGCCTTCAGACAGTCACCAGTCCTGGTCGCTCTTACATTCTGCATCCGCTTTGAACCCTACTGCATAGAAGCCATCTTACACATTACATAAACTCTCTCAGAAGGATGCTGGAAAGTGCCCTATTTTGTCAAATATAGCACCATACCTTAGGTCCTGGGAACAACCTCATACCATTATCCATAATTACCCCTAAGAGAAAGGTGGCTGCTAAAGATCAGACAAGACAAAAAACACACTATTTGCACAGAACAGGAAGTGAGCTGGTAGACCTTACATAACAATTAACAGTAAAACTACACCAAAAAAATTAAATAAAAAGTTTAGTTAAAGCCTGGGTATCAAAATATGTGCTTTGTCCCCTACCAACTTTCAAAAAGGCCATCATATGTAAATTTGAGAAGAGAATAATAGTGAAATGGATTAATCTGTCAGTCACTATTAGGGCCTCTGTCAACAGACTTTGGTCAATTGTTAATGGGCAAATGCAGCATGCTGTTGATATAAGATACTTCTGAGATCATTCAGAATTGCATTATAGCAGCTGACCTGTTTTTTGACCTGTGAAATGAACAGAGAGCACACAAGCATAGTGAAACCTTCATTTTATTTAATTTCTTCTACTCGCAAAAGTACTTGATGTACATGCATGTCACAAATCCTTTAAAAAAAAAAAAAAAAAAAAGAAAAATCTCTCTGAGCAACGGGCATAGCTGTCTGAGTGTGAATGCCTCACTGCTGAGATAAGCACTGCTTCAATTTTGCATACTGGTGAATGCGTTTTGAGGAAGTACTCTCTTCATTAGCCTGATGAATAGGGGGCTTCCTCAAAATGCATATGGCCCCTTTCACACTTGTCCTGCGACTTGGGACTGCAAAGTTGCATGACAAGTCATTCCCCATGATTTCCAGTGATATCCATTCATATATGTATATGTGCCGACTTCAAAGTAGTCCCTGTACTACTTTGGTCCAACTTAAATGCGAGTTGAGGTCCATAGACCTCAAGTTTACACAGGCATTCCCTGAAATCACGGTAAAATTGCGCGACTCCCTGTAAAAGGGGCCTAAGCCAGTATTTTTTAAATAATATTATTTTTAAATGAACGTTTTACGGAGGATTTTACACTACGCTTGAGTGCTCTCTGTTCAATTCACAGTGTTTTCAAAGGATATTCTAGTCCAGAGAGAGCTGTAAGTTTGTGGTTCCAACTCAATGTTTAGCTTTCTGGATAGAGACATTTTAGAAGTGAACTCTGGATAGTACTGATTATAACATTTGTATCCTTCCCTATTTAAAGTGACCTACTTAGTAGTGCCGCTCTAAGCAAAAAGGAAAGATACAGAGTATATTGTCCTGCTGGTGCTCAGGAATGGGGTGCCAGGATAAATTAGCCCCATCAAGTAGTGTGTAGTATGCTTAGAAAAATCGCAGCTCTCCCAGTACAGTCTATGTCGTTAAGCCAACGTTGGGTGTAGCGAAACATGTCAGAGGGCGTGGCTTGTGTAGTGGTGTAAATCCGAGGCCATCTTACACGTTAACAACAGACTGGACTGGGAGAGCTGCGATTTTATTAAGCTTCCCTAGTTAAAGTGTCACCTCAACATTTCATATTCCTGATATGTGTCTGTTGTACCATGTACATGTGTTAAAAAAAAGTATCCGGTTTTATTTACAATGGTTTCTTTGTGTGAAATACCTGGTTATCCTGCCAGTCAACCGTTTTTCTATTTCAAACTGACCACAGTAGTCATGGAAGCACATGCATCCTATCATGGTCAGTTTTCTGGCTCTGTTAGGAGCACAACCTACCTGTCCTCCAATGGGCAAGACTTATGCTGACACGCCCCCCTGCACAGCTCTTCTCTGAGAAGACCAGTATACTACTGCTTCTCTGCTTCCAGCTGACACACCCCCTACAGTCTCCACCCCCACTTCTCTAAGTCCTTTATGCAGCTGAGAACAGAGGTTATGTGATTGCTTATAGAAAAAGAAAATAAAGTTATTTAGAATGTATGCATATACATTACTGTGCAAGTTTTAGGTAGGTGTGAAGAAAAACAAATGCTGTAAAAAAAAAAAAAAAGTAAAAATGCGATCAAAAAATATATTTTTATCAATTCACAAAATGCAAAAGGAGAGAACAGAAGAAAAATCGTAATCAAATACACTTTTGGTTTACTACCCTTTGGCTTCAAACCAGCATCATATCTTACACTTGCACAGTCAGGGATTTTGTAGGTATGTATATGATATGTGTGGGTTGAAACACAGTCATTAACAGAATCAGCTAGTAGGAGGCTTAAAACGGAGCGACGAACAGACAAACTCTGCTACTAAGGTGTGGTTGTGGAAGATAGTTTCACGTCACAGGTCATAAAAATCGTTAAATTTCGGCAATGATATTGAAAATAATACTGATCATGCCAAAAAAACTGTCTTTTATTTAAGGATAGTGACCATATGAAGCCATTTATTATCACATAGTTGTTTGGCTCCTTTTTAAACCATAATGATAACAGTAAGCATCCAAATGGCCATGATCAAAAGTTGACATACTCTGGAATGTTTGGCCTTGGTACAGACACAGATGACACACAAAGGTTAAAATGGCAATTAAAAGGTTAATTTCTCACATCTGCGGCTTTTTAAATTGCAATTAGTGTCTGTATATAAATAGTCAATGGAGTTTGTTAGCTCTCATGTGAATGCACTGAGCAGGCTAGATACTGAGCCATGGGGAGCAGAAAAGAACTGTCAAAAGACCTGCGTAACAAGGTAATGAAACATTATTTAGATGGAAAAAGATATAAAAAGATATCCAAAACCTTGAATATGCCAGTCAGTACTGTTCAATCACTTATTAAGAAGTGAGGAGTTCAGGGATCTCTTGATATCAAACCAAGGTCAGATAGACTAAGAAAGATTGCAGCCACAACTGCCAGAATTGTTCAGGATACAGAGAAAAACCCATAGGTAACCTCAGGAGAAATATAGACCCTACTGCGCCAATGCCACAAAAAGCCTGGTTTAAATATGCCAGAAAACACCTTTACATGCCTCACCGGGCTTTTTTGTGGCATTGGCGCAGTAAATGTGTATAATGAATGGTGCTGCTCTATTATAGGACTGTAGTGTGACCTATGTGCCACAGGTTATAAAGTAGAAAGTAATACTAAAACTGTGCACAAGATGGCAGTAGAAATCAAATGTGCAAAAAGCAAAAACAGCCTTCAAAATGCAACTGTGAAAACCGATATCCAGGGCGAATAATAATCTTGTATAACAAATAATGATAAATCAATCAGTGCTCATAGGAATAAACATCAACATCTAAATAAATAAATAATGTCTCTAAAATAATCCTGGGATGCAGGTGTGTGGAGTGAAAAGTGGTGCTCCAATCTTAACTGTGCAAACTATGAAGTAACAGGTGTCTCTTCATTCCATGTAGTGACACCTCTATGTGAAGAGGCCTCTCACCTTACTCCTGTAAGATAACAGCATTGGAAAAATCAATAATTCTGAAATCCTCTGTATGACTTTGCATGGATGGTGGCTTCTATATGCTCTCTGTTTCTTTTAAGGGTCCTCTTCCCATTAATCCAAGAATCAGTACTCGGTGGTGGATGGTGGCTCCTCTATACTGGACTTTTACACTCGCCCCAAGAGAGGGATGCAGAGGAAAGAAGGGGAAGCCCAATAGTGTAGTACGTAGTGTAAAATTTATTGATAAAACCAACACAGAATGACACTCACATTAAGCAAGATGAGACACAGTGTATCATTAACAAGCGCCAAGCTTCTCTCCCGTGTCATTTCTGGTGTGCCTGTCAGCCAATCCCGACACGTAGTTCCGTTTTTATGTTTTCACACATTGCTTTTCACCTCAGTGATAGTGTGGAAGTATTCCTTTACTATTGGCGCAGTAAAGGCTTCTTTCTGGCAAATCGGCTATGCATCTAATTTTTGTTCAAGTCTCGCCGTATTGTGCTCCTTAAAAACAACCACACCATTGTATCTGCCTGAGAAATACAGGCGGATACTTATCCATCATGTCATACCATCAGGGAGGCATGTGATAGGCCCCAAAGTTATTCTGCAGCAGGACAACGACCCCAAACATACAGCCAATGTCATGAAGAACTATCCTTAGAGTAAAGAAGAACAAATAGTCCTAGAAGTGATGGTTTGGAACCCACAGAGCCCTGATCGCAACATCATCCAGTCTGTCTGAGATTACATGAAGAGACAGAATGATGTGAGGCAGCCTACATCCACAGAAGATCTGTGGTTAGTTCTCCAAGATGTTTGGAACAAACTACCTGCCGAGTTCCTCCAAAAACTGTGTGCAAGTGTTAAAGCATTTTTTCACACCAGCCTAAAACTTTTGCCCAGTAACACACACCCACACACATTAAATATATATATTTATATACACACACACACACACACACACACACACACACACAAACACAAACACAAACACACACAAATGTTTTGCCTTGCATTTCTATTTAAAACTGAATGGGTTGTTTTACAAGATGTGGGTTCACTGTCACATATACTTTAAGCATTGATGGTTCTTGCTTGTTATATCGTTTTGACCTGCATTTAACCTGATTCAAACTGCTTTTGGATTTCTTTAGACTTTTATGGGGAAAGACATAACAGTGATTGGATCTGTCTCTGCAAAAGTAAGCACTCACCTAAAACTACGAACAGAGCAGGTAGCACAATTTTGTGAAAAATCATTGCAGAAGGCGGCGATAAAACAGACGCTGAACAATTCACTTCTGAAACATTCCACACAATCATTCCGTTGAAGTCTGGTGGGTAGTGACAAGTCACCAAGGTGGAGTCATTCAATCTGGAAGCGTTAACTAATTCTGCAACACAAAATAGAATAGTGTCAAAATATTATGAAAGGATGAAATAAATGTCCATAATTGCAAAAAATAAAAAATATATAATAATACAACTATATGCAGTTATTACATTTTAATAAAAGTACCGTATATACTCAAGTATAAGCCGACCTGAATATAAGCTGAGGCACCTAATCTTACCACAAAAAATGGGGAAAAGTATTGACTCGAGTATAAGCCTAGGGTGTCCATCTGCATGCCTCACTCTGCCTCACTGTGTCCATGTGCATGCCTCACTGTGCCTATGCCTCACTGTGCCCATGCCTCACTGTGCCCATGCCTCACTGTGCCCATGACTAGACTGACATTTAACATGGAAGTCCGGGAGATCAGGCGCAAAAAGGTGACTCGTGTATAAGCCGAAGGGGGGGGGGGGGGGGGGACATTTTCAGCACAAAAAAATGCGCTGAAAAACTCGGCTTATACTTGAGTATATACGGTATTCGGTATAAGAATTTCCCTTACTTTTTGTACATTTAAATATATATATTTTTCTTCATATTTATGTATTGACCAGCAAACGTTACAGGGGCTGGCATAAACTATAACACTGCTGGAGAGGCCGTGATAAAATAAAATCACGCTTCTTCTTACCTAAGGTGTTCACACAGCAGTATTTCCTCTGCCGGCTCAGTGATTCTCACTAAACATAAATGTTTGGCTGAGGTGAATGGTTATATCCAGTCAAAGCAGAGTGGAAGAAGTGGAAGAAATTGATCCTTAATGCTGATAGTGATTAGGACAAGTTTTCTTGCTTGCCTAATCAACTCTCACCTTTAATCTAGGTCTATACCTTTATATCTCTAAATAGTTGTCATAAACAAAGCAAAATACTATGGTAAGAGATTCCATCCCCAACAGATATTGTAAGGAAGCTCATTGTGCCCACTGGTCTCACCCATTAACAGACATAATTTTGGCCAGAGAGCCCTGGACTTGGAAAATAGCTTTATGAATTTTTACAAAGTGTGTATACAGAGATTAATTAAAAGTTATCTACTGTATATATTCTGACATACTTAAATACCTTGTAAAAGCAGTATGAAATCTTTCTGCTCACAGGAGCAGTTCCATGGATTCCCATGCAATCTCAAAGTGGCATTCATGGAAGTGAACACTTTACGTTCAAGCGATGAAATCTTATTGTAGGACAAATCCAGAGATGACAGTTTGCTCAGGGTAGCAAAGCTCCCACTTTCAATGCGGTCGATTTCATTCCTGCTAAGATTCAGAACTTTCAAACCAGAATATCCCTCCAGCATACCAGGATGCAACTGGCGAATCGCATTTCCAGCCACGTTGAGCTGTTCCAAAACTGTGGAATCGTGAAACCAAGAGGGCGATAGAGTTGTCAGCTTGTTGTTCTGAAGCTCAAGAGTGATTAGTGATGAGAACTGCTCAAAGGCTCCCGATTCAATGGTGTGAATTTTACTTCCGGTGAGTGTGAGGGTAACAACAGACTTCAAGTTTGGACTGGAAAACACTGTGAAATTGATCAAGCCAACATCCCTTTCTTCAAATATAAGGGTCTTGGTGCCTTCGCTGTAATCTGTTAGTAATAAAATAAGGGTTAGGCCGGGGCTAAGTAGCCAAATCTAAATACATGGATGCATTATAAAAAAATAAAAGCTATAACATACACCTTTACCCTTTCCTAATCTATCCAGAACTAAAAGCAAAAGTGATAGCTATAAGAAAATTTGAATGCTACAGGCTCTCCTCACAATATGAAATGTTTACTTTTATATTATGGGTACTGAATTGGGAAAAATGTATTGCAGGGAGATCTCATTGCTGGAATTTCCAAGAGCTAAAGTGAATCAGAAGTGACAACAAATTCCACATATATTATATGATCCAGCGATAACTTCTTTAACCACTTTCCGCCCGCAGTACGTCATATAACGTCCTTGAATTTCAGGGGGGATATCTGAATGATGCCTGCAGCTACAGGAATCATCCAGATATCATTCTTTTCTGCGGGCGACTCTGTGCATCATAAGAATGATCATAGCGGCAGTTCCGCCGCTTGATCGTTCACAGGCGACGGAAGGGGACATCCCCCCCCCTTCCCGCCGACATCCGGTGCTTCTCCCGGCTCTCCCGTGCCATCGGGGACCCAGAGAAAGAATTGGCCACCACCGGATGACGACCATAGAAATTTCCGCTGAGCCGATGGTCACCAGTCATCTCTATGACCGCCGGAGGCCCGGGCCGCGGATGTAAACAAAGCCGCGATCGTGGCTGTAAGCATGAGATCAGTGAATTTTTTTTTCCGATCTCATGCTTTCCAGCCTGGAGGAGAGATGTGGGGTCTTATTGAACCCGCATCTCTCCATAAAGAGGACCTGTCACAATAGATTCCTTTTACAAGGGATGTTTACAGTCCTTGGAATAGGAATTACAGTGATCAAAAATTAAATGTAAAAGAAAGTGTTAACATAAAAAAAATTATAAAAAAAAAAAGTAAAATGCCCCTGTCCCTGGTAGCTCGCGCTCAGAAGTCCCACCCACATATGTAAACACTGTTCAAACCACACGTGAGGTATCGCTGCGTGCATTAAAGCGCAAGCAACAATTCTAGCGCTAGACCTCCTCTGTAACTCTATACTGATAACCTGTAAAATGAAAGCGTCGCCTATGGAGATTTTTTTTAAGTACCGAAGTTTGGCGCCATTCCATGAGTGTGCGCAATTTTAAAGCATGACATGTTAGGTATCTATTTACTCGGCGTAACATCATCTTGCACATTATACAAAAAATTGGGCTAACTTAACTGTTTTGTTATTTTTTAATTCCTTAAACATTTTTTTTTACCCCAAAAAAAATGCGTTTGAAAAATTGCGCAAATACCGTGAGATAAAAAGTTGCAATGACCGCCATTTTATTCCCTAAGATGTCTGCTAAAAAAACATATATAATGTTTGGGGGTTCCTAGTAATTTTCTAGCAGAAAAAATTATGATTTTTACATGTAAGAGAGGAGTGCCAGAATAGGCCCGGTATGGAAGTGGTTAAAGGGAAGCATGGCTTCCAGATGTAGTCCAGATTAAAATAGTCCAAGTCTGTGTCAAACACAGCCAGAAACAGAAGCCTCCTTCAAAAATTAGTCACACAGCATGAAATATTTGAAACTTACCCCAGTCAAATAGTTGCATACCAAAGTTTACTCATTAAAAAATATGTATATATACAGTTTGGCACAAAATAAGGGTTGCTATTCTAAAATAAACAAATTGAAATGGAAGCTGCAATACTACTAATCAACCTGTAGGTGATGCTATCATCAAGTTACTGAACATGTCTATGCTACAGCTGAAAAGTTTGTTGACATAGCAAGCATTAAGCTATGTAGTAACTAGGGAGTTACACAACCAAAATTCCTAAAGCGTATCTAAACACAAGAAATGAATTGAATATATTGCAGCTTACCTTTCCTTGTGGTGACTGATAGTTTTATTTTTTTAGGCTGGGTTCACACTAAAATCGTATGCAGCTCACAGCAGGGGTCCAGTGCGTTTCAGGGACAAATCAGGCCTGCATTTTTGCCTGAATTCGGACCTGAAACGGACCCAGAGACGCACAGTACCCCTGTGCAATCTGCTCTGCAGCCGCCCCAGAGATGTGTGAACCGGCTCCATTGAGAGCCGGTCACAGTCTCCTGTCATGTGAATTGGATGCGGGGAAACCCGCATCCAATTCGCATAAGTGTGAACCCAGCCCTAGGCTGGGTTCGCATATATGTGGGTTCGGTTTTGGTGCAGTCCAGTGCGGTTTTCATTCAACGTCGATTCAAGTGCAAATTTGACACTGAAATCGCACCTGAACCAGACTGAGAATCGCACAGGACCCTTTTTTAATTCGCAACGCAACCGGCCCGCATGTTTGTGAACCTGATCCATTGAAAGCCGGTCTGGTTCACATGTTCTGCGAATCAGATGTGATTGAAAATTCATCTGATTCACATATACCGGTATGTGAACCAAGCCTTAAACTTACTTCTGTATTTTCACCTAGTATTTCTTCCAGGAAGACACTTTTTGTCTTAGGGTGACTACCATACTGTATCTAGGAGGAGCAGTGTTGTCTTCCTAAGAAGGGAGTGTGTTAGGACTACAGTGCCTTGAAAAAGTATTCATACCCCTTGAAATTTTCCATTTTGTCATATTACAACCAAAAACGTAAATGTATTTTATGTCATAGACCAACACAAAGTGGCATATAATTGTGAAGTGGAAGGAAAATAATAATGTGATGTGCATTTGTATTCAGCCCCCTTTACTCTGATACCCTTAACTAAAATCTAGTGGAACCAATTGCGTTCAAAAGTCACATAATAAGTAAATACCACCACCTGAGTGTAATTCAATCTCAGTATAAATACAGCTGTTCTGTGAAGCCCTCAGAGGTTTGTTAGAGAACCTTAGTGAACAAACAGCATCATGAAGGCCAGGGAACACAACAGACAGGCCAGGGATAAATTTGTGGAGAAGTTCAAAGTTTGGGATATTTTTTATAACCTAACCCTGCTTTAAACATCTCACAGAGCACTGTTCAATCCATCACCTCGAAAATGGAAAGAGTATGGCACAACTGCAAACCTACCAAGACATGGCCGTTCCCCAAAAATGAAAAGGCTAGGCAAGTAGAGCATTAATCAGAGAAGCAGCCAAGAGGTCCATGGTAACTCTGGAGGAGCTGCAGAGATCCACAGCTCAGGTGGGAGAATCTGTCCACAGGGCAACTATTAGTCGTGTACTCCACAAATCTGGCCTTTATGGAAGAGTGGCAAGAAGAAAGCCATTGTTGAAAGAAAGCCATAAGAAGTCCCGTTTGCAGTTTGCGAGAGGCCATGTGGGGGACACAGCAAACATGTGGAAGAAGGTACTCTGGTCAGATGAGACCAAAATTGGACTTTTTGGCCTAAAAGCAAAACACTATCTGTGGTGGAAAACTAACACTGCACATCACCCTGGACACACCATCCCCACTGTGAAACATGGTGATGGCAGCATCATGTTGTGGGGATGCTTTTCTTCAGCAGGGACAGGGAAGCTGGTCAGAGTTGACGGGAAGATGGATGGAGCCAAATACAGGGCAATCTTAGAAGAAAACCTGTTAGAGTCCGCAAAAGACTTGAGACTGGGGCGGAGGTTCACCTTCCAGCAGGACAACGACCCTAAACATACAGTCAGAGCTACAATGGAATGGTTTAGATCAGGGATATGCAATTAGCGGACCTCCAGCTGTTGCCAAACTACAAGTCCCATGAGGCATAGCGAGACTCTGACAGCAGCAAGCATGACACCCGGAGGCAGAGGCATGATGGGACTTTTTAGTTCTGCAACAGCTGGAGGTCCGCTAATTGCATATCCCTGGTTTAGATCAAAGCATATTCATGTGTTAGAATGGCCCAGTCAAAGTCTAGACCTAAATCAAATAGAGGATCTGTGGCAGAACTTGAAATTTGCAGTTTACAGACACTCTCCATCCAATCTGACAGAGCTTGAGCTATTTTGCAAAGAAGAATGGGCAAAATTGTCACTCTAGATGTGCAAAGCTGGTAGAGACATCCCCAAAAAGAAGGTGGTTCTACAAGGTATTGACACTGGGAGCTGAATACAAATGCACGCCACACTTTTCACATATTTGTAAAAAAAATTATGAACCATTTTTCATTTCCCTTCCACTTCACAATTATGTGCCACTTTGTGTTGGCCTATCACATCAAATCCATTTACATTTCTGGTTGTAACATGACAAAATGTTAAAAGGTATGAATACCTTTTCAAGGCACTGTATGTAACACTCTCATCCTCTCCATAACATAGTAGGAGGTGTTTTGTTGTCAATTGAGATTGCTGGAAACAATGCTAAGTGAAAACTGTATGTAAAGAACGCAGAGAATACAGGAAGTTGTACTTTCAAGATTTCTGGCTGGATGAACAGCTATTTTTTGCATTATTTGAACAGATATAACACAAAGCATTCAATTATATATTTAATAGATCATAGTGGAGCAAAGACATGTTTTGTTAAAGTTTACATACAAGTATTAATATTTTTCCAGCCGTAGCATACAGTATCTCACAAAAGTGAGTACACCCTTCACATTTTTGTAAATATTTTATTATATCTTTTCATGTGACAAGACTGAAGAAATGACTTTGCTACCATGTAAAGTAGTGAGTGTACAGCTTGTATAAAAATTAAAATTTGCTGTCCCCACAAAATAACTCAACACACAGCCATTATTGTCTAAACCGCTGGCAATAAAAGTGAGTACACCCCTAAGTGAAAATGTCTGGATTGTAGGGGTGCAGAATTTAATCGCTGCATCAATGCATATCGATTTGGGTGTCCCCGATGAGGCATCGAAGCATGCGACCCAAAAAAATCGATGTCGGGTGACGTCATTCCCGACTTGCCCCGCCCCTCCCGGATTAGCACTCCGAGCGTGTTTGTCAAATTAACTGTTTTGTAATAAATGCAGTTATAATCCATTAAGTGGCCACTGCTGTATGTGCTTTTTAAAATATATGCAGCTTCATACCTCATTTCTTAGTCTGTGTATAACTGTATATGTCGCTCATGTGACGGCCCGGCCCTCCTCTCACGTCTCCTCTCACATCAGCCCCACATACACACACTACACACACTAAGAAATTAGGTATGAAGCTGCATATATTTTAAAATGCACATACAGCTTGGCACTTAATGGATAAAACTCTGCATTTATTACAACACAGGTATTTTAACAGCAGTATGTAGAGTACAAATGTGTTTGTACTCTTACACTGGCTCCTACACATGCTCTGTGCTGACATTTCCCCCGGCTCCCCCCCCCCCCCCCCCGTTTGCACATTCCACTGTGTTAACTCCTAGTGTGCTGGAAGGTGCAAACGGGGGAGCCCAGAGAAATGTCAGCACAGAGACAGTACAGGGAACTTCACATGGCTGTTTGTCTGTTGTGGATTCTAATCCCTCCTGACCTCCCAGCAGCCGCGTGCGTGAATTCCTGTACCCTGTAGTGCACCGGATTAGTGCACTTTTTAAAGCAGAGTTCCACCCGTTTTTTTTTTATTTATTTTTTTACATTTTTATTAGGTTTAAGACAAACCAACAAACAGAAAGAAACATACAAAAAACAACAACAATACCACCAGACAACCTGGTCATAAACATTAGGCAATACACTCAAACATACAAAAATAAACTGAAATCAGTGCAAAATATAAAGTAGGCACAATGGTAAAAGGCTCAGGTATAATACCGGGATATAGCAAAAGCGGAGGTCCAGACATTAGAGATCCCTGAGGCACGGCTCATTAAGGCCTCATGCCCACGGCGTTTTTTCAGCCGCGTTTTTGAGCGTTTTTTACAGCTTAAAAACGCCTGTCCATGTTAGTCTATAGCTTCATGCCCACCTAGGCGTTTTTGAGCTGTAAAGAGCATAGGCGTTTGTAAGCTGTAAAAAAAACCCAGGGCCAGTGCGTTCCTCAGCGTCAGAACTAGGCAGGAAAAAACGCGAGCGTCAAAAAACGCGCAAAAACGCGCACTAACGCGCACTAACGCGCAAAAAACGCGCACTAACGCGCGGGTCGCGTTTTTAGCTCCGACGTTTTTTTTTTTTTTTTTCAAAAAAAAAAAAAAATATTTACAATAACATGGACAGGCGTTTTTAAGCTGTAAAAAACGCTCAAAAACGCAGCTGTAAAAACGCCAGTGGGCATGAGGCCTTATAGTCAAGCAAGAGTAGTACAATCAGTGCTGGGAGAGGGTTAGCGGACTAGCCAACCGTCTACCCCAAATTTTGTGGAAGGTTTTTTTCCGTTTCCGGGGTTCAAAAGTAAGTTTATACAGTGGGATAGCGTCATTAATAAGTTTTAACCAGAGGGATTTCAGAGAGGTCTGTGCGCCCTTCCAGGACAGTAAAATTGCTTTATTAACATAGAAGAAGAGTATACGGAGCAGTCTCTTGGCATGTGATGATAGGCATTTTTAGCGAATTACACCTAATAGGCAGTTCTTGGGGTGGAAACAGGCAGCCGAGGGCAGGAGACCCATCTTGTGTAACCTAGCCGGTGTGAGGTGGGTTTGATGAAAATTTTTGACCTGTATGATGCGGTCCCGGGAAGCAATAACAGAGGTTTTATACGTATCACTAAATTCTGACCAGTCCTCGTCTACCAGGGAGATCTCCAGAGAGGTCCATTTTACCTGAGCTTTGTGAAACCTGGGGTTAAAGTCAGTCATTAGGGCTGCATAATAGGTGGAGACAAGTTTAGTGGGATTTGGCTGTCTGAGCAGTTTTTCCAACGGGGGCAGGTTAGTGGGATCATCCAGGGAGCCAAACTGGACACGAATAGCGTGCCTGAGCTGGTAGTAATAAAATAGGTACGATCTTGGTAGATCGAAGTTTAAACGTAGCTGAGAAAAAGATTTAAAGCCCTGAGCGTTGTACAGGTGGCATAAATATTTAACCCCCCTGGAGTACCAGCGAATTGGATCGGGAAAGGAAAATAGTTCCTGCAGATTAGGGTTAAACCACAGGGGGTTGTTGGGAGATTTTAGCCAGGTGTGCCTGGATAATTTTAAACAATATAACGGAAAGAGGAAAGGGAAGTGGCAAGTAGGGAGGTTCCGGGGCGATCGGGGACCCGGCCTCTGTAGATAATATTATGTAGGGTTTCCAGGGAAGATGCGATGGCTCCTTCCGTGGAGGTACAGGCATTGACCGGAACCGGGCACAGCCAATCGTGGATGTGCACCAACTGGGATGCCAAATAATATAGAAAGAAGTTGGGAAATGGCAGGCCTGCAAAGTGCGCTGGCAACCGTAGTGTTTCAAGTGCTACCTTGGGGGAGCCACCCTTCCACAGGAAAGTAGTACATATTGAATCTATGCGTTTAAAAATAGATTTAGGTATTTCGCAAGGGGAATTGGCAAGGATATAGAGTAATCTCGGTAGGTAGATCATTTTGAGGACGCTGGCCCTCCCCATAAGATCCAGAGGCAGATCCATCCACTGCTTGGTCTGCTCCTGAAGGTGGACCAATAGAGGATCTAAGTTATTGGCGACATATGAAGATAAAGGGGTTTGCACCAGAACCCCAAGGTACCTAAAGGAGGATACCACTTGAAGCTTGGAATCCGGGTGAATCAGGGGAGGCTCAGCCACGTCTAGGAGGAAAAGATTAGACTTATCCCAATTCACCCGGAAGCCAGAACAGTCTCCAAAGGTATTAATCTCCACCAACAGGGCCTGAAGTGAGTCATTAGTATCAGCAGGGGTCAGTGATAGAGGAATTGACCCGCACCCGAGCTACCGGGGAGGTGTAAAGGAGTTTTATCCATGCTACAACACGGGGGCCAAAGCCATACATCTGTAACACCCGAAACAGATATGGCCATTCCACACTGTTGAATGCCTTGCACGTGTCCGAAGACACAATAGCACGAGTTGGAGGACAGTCATGTGGATATTGCAGGTTGTGAAACAGCCTGCGGATATTCATTCTGGTGGACCTGCCGGGGATAAAGCCCCCTTGGTCACTATTGACCAAGGACGTGACTACAGTGTTCAAACGGTTTGCTAATATTTTGGCCAGAATCTTAACATCCACATGAATAAGAGAAATTGATTGGTAAGATTTGCATTTAAGTGGGTCCTTACGGGGTTTTATTAGAAGTACAAACAAAGCCTCTCGCACCGTTGGGGGGAGGATCCCGACATCTAGAGCTTTGTTATAGGCACGCAAAAGAAAGTGGCACAAAAGGTCTTTAAATTGTGAATACCATTCAGTCGGGAAACCGTCTAGGCCCGAAGTCTTATGTGCAGGCATTTGTGAAATGGCTGCAGCAATTTCCACAACCGAGATAGGTGCATCCAGCACATCACGCCCCTCCATTGACAAGGAGGGGAGAGATATGTCAGCCAAGTAGTCATTTAATTGGGAGTCATTGTAGTCAACCCTAGAGGTATACAGGTCTTTGTAAAAGCATAAAAAGGAGTCTAGGATATCCCCTGGGTTGTCACTGATGGGGCCTTGAGCAGTAAGGATACGTGGGATGGAATTGGTTGAATGGTCAGGTCTAGTCAGATATGCCAAGAGACGTGCGGCTTTATTACCATGTTCAAACGATTTTTGTGTGGCATGCAACATGCGTTTTTGCGTGAGATCTAACAGACGGAGTTCATACTCCCTACGGCTCTGTAACCATGCCTCCCTCATGTCGGAGGCAGGGTTAGAGGCATAAGCAGACTCAGCACGTACCATAACAGTCTCAAGTTCTTCTGTAAGCATCCGGTTATTTTTGCGCAAGACCCCTGTGATGGACATGAAAGTGCTCCTCAGAGTTGTCTTACACGCGTCCCATTTAGTGGAAGGGTCTACATTTCCCAGATTATCCCTCCAATAGTTTGTGATGCCTGTCCTGCATTCTCCCTGCACTATCTCGTCCTCTAACCAGTAGGAGTTCAGGCACCAAATGGCAGGCCCCGAACCTGGGAGGAGGAGGAGATCCACAGAGAGAGGGGCATGATCAGAAACCCCTCTAGGCAGATATGAAATGGCAGAGACAACAGGAAGGGTCTCAGCAGGAGCAAATGCCATATCCAGTCTGGACATGGTGTGGAAAGAATCCGAGTGGCAGGAAAAGTGGCGTACATCTGGATATTTCCATCGCCACACCTCTGTAAGGCCATGAACCTGTGGCCAGTCTAGAAAAGAGTCTACCTCCACCACCCAGGCGGTCCATAGTTGGATCTAATATAGCATTAAAGTCCCCCACATAAAGTAAGGGGCCAGGGGGTCTAGTCAGCAGCTGAAGTGACAGTCTAAGAAAGTACCTCCACCGAAAACGGGGGGGGGGGGGCACATAAATGTTCACCAGGGCAAAGGTCACAGTAGAAATTTGCAAAGTAAGAACAATAAACCGCCCGTCCGGGTTGGTTTTAACTTGAACCGTCTCAGCCGGGAGAGATTTGGCTAGAAGGATGGAAACCCCCCCCTGGAGTAATTAGTATGAGTGGCATGATAGGAGTTAGACAACCACGGGCGTTTTAGGGTCCTTGTTTTAGAGCCTGTAAGGTGAATCTCTCGGAGGCAGATGATGCGAGGGCGAAATTTTTTTAATACTGAAAAGACCATCTCTTCTGGGGCGCATTCAGACCTCTAGTATTCCAGGAGACTATCCTTAGGGGCTTTACCATTGTAAAACATACAGTAGTAAATAAGCACAAAGTAACATGCATACAAGAATATAAATGACCAGACAGGCCACGCCACCTGAAGCACATACATGCACATGAGAAAAAAAGTGCATGGATCCGCCATCAGGATATCATGAGCCAGCAATGAAATAATAAAAAACATTAATAGTCCGCCATAGGCAGCAACCTGAGAAAAAATATAGGAGTCAAAAAGTGCAAAAAGGCACATAGAAAAAAAAAGAAAAAAAAAACAACAACAACAAAGTCCCACAAAGTCCAGATAAAATCCCTTGCCCCCCTCCCCGCTCGACCAACCCCAACATAGCTAGTCTTGGATCCCTGAACTGTAAAACGAAAACCCCCCTCCTTAAACTGAGGGAGAGCTGTACCGTGGCTTCGCCACTAACTGGTATGGGGGTGTAGTGGAGTCCAGAGTGACTCCCGAGCAGCATTGTAGGGGTGAAAAGCATCACAGTCCAACAGCGGATGCAGTAGATTGCAGAGTAAACAACCGGCAGAAGTTGTAGGGGAGATAGGCCTGTTAATAAGGAGGAATTTTAGTCTATTAGGATTAAAGATAGCAGGGTAATAGTTCTCAGGCCTATTGCAGGGAGGCGTACCATACCTTCATGAAAATCAGGATCAGACAGTGCCGTCAAGGTAAACGAGTTCTCCAAAATGGAAGGATGGACATATCCATAATCAGTTCAAGGCAAACATAGGAGGAGAATGCAGGGGCCTAGGACCACAGATATTAGGCAGCCTTGTGCCTAGGAAGAACTCTGTATCGATCATTGAGCCAGGCCATAGCCACCTTGGGGTTGTTGTAGAAGTGCACTTTACCCTCATAAATGATGTGCACCCGTTTTTTAGTTTATTAAAAGTAAGCAACTACAAAAAGTTTAGCTGCTGACTTTTATTAAACCGACACTCACCTGTCCCACGGTCCATCGATGCGGCCGCACAGAGCCTTGCTCCTCTCCCCCTCCTCTCCTCGGTGCTGTCATATCTACTGTGGGCAGTGGCACCTGGCCGTGACAGCTTACGGCTTCACGCGCACTGCGCTCTGCCATTGGCTAGCCAATCTTCTGGGACCTGTGTTGTGTCCCAAAAGATCGCTGGCAGGGAGGGGCCGCCTAGGGCGAGAGGAGAAGTCACCTAGGCGGCCGGGACAGGAATTCCTACTAAAAAGAGGACACATACTATCCCCCCCCCCCCAAAAAAAATTGACATGCCAAATGTGTCATGTCAGGGGGCGAGGAGTGCTTAAAGCGGAAGTTCCACTTTTGGGTGGAACTCCACTTTAAGGGAGTGAGGTTATTTTTAATTCAAAGCAGAGTTCCAGTGAAAAAAAGTGTATCTTCTGACTTTTAATATAAAGACACTCACCTGTCCCACGATCCAGAGATGTGGCCACCCGAACCCTCCATTCTCTCCCCCGCCTGTTCACGGCACTGGCAATCCCTACTGTGGGCATGCAGCTGTGACAGCTTGCAGCTTCACAGCCGGGTGAGCATGTCTCACTGCGCTGTCCTGCAAAGCCAGGCAATCTTCTGGGACCTGTGATGTGTCCGAGAAGATTGCAGGGAGGAAGGGCCGCCTAGGTGGCCCAAGCGGAAGTGGGAGCGCATCAGTAATCGTGATGCATCGCGGAATCAAATCGAATCGTGAGACCAGTGAAGATGCGCACCCCTATCGAATTGGGCCCAAAGTGTCAATATTTTGTGTGGCCACCATTATTTTCCAGCACTGCCTTAACCCTCTTGGGCATGGAGTTCACCAGAGCTTCACAGGTTGCCACTGGAGTCCTCTTCCACTCCTCCATGACGACATCACAGAGCTTGTGGATGTTAGAGACCTTGTGCTCCTCCACCTTCTGTTTGAGGATGCCCCAGAGATGCTCAATAGGGTTTAGGTCCGGAGACATGCTTGGTCAGTTTATCACCTTTACCCTAAGCTTCTTTAGCAAGGCAGTGGTTGTCTTGGAGGTGAGTTTGGGGTCATTAGGTTGGAATACTGCCCTGCGGCCCAGTCTCTGAAGGGAGGGGATCATGCTCGGCTTTCAGTATGTCACAGTGCATGTTGATATTCATGGTTCCCTCAATGAGCTGTAACTCCCCAGTGCCGGCAGCACTCATGCAACCCCAGACCATGACACTCCCACCACCATGCTCGACTGTAGGCAAGACAAACTTGTCTTTGTACTCCTCATCTGGTTGCCGCCACACACGCCTGACACCATCTGAACCAAAAAAAGTTTATCTTGGTCTCATCAGACCACAGGACATGGTTCCAGTAATCCTTAGTCTGCTTGTCTTCAGCAAACTGCTGTCTTTCTTGTGCATCATCTTTAGAAGAGGCTTCCTTCTGGGATGACAGTCATGCAGACCAATTTGATGCAGTATGCAGAGTATCGTCTGAGCACTGACAGGCTGACCCCCTACCCCTTCAACCTTTGCAGCAATGCTGGCAGCACTCATACATCTATTTCCCAAAGACAACCTCTGGATATGATGCTGAGCACGTGCACTCAACTTCTTTGGTCGATAATGGCGAGGCCTGTTCTGAGTGGAACCTGTCCTGTTAAACCGCTGTATGGTCTTGGCCACCGTGCTGCAGCTCAGTTTCAGGGTGTGGGGAATCTTCTTATAGCCTAGGCCATCTTTATGTAGAGCAACAATTCATTTTTGTCTTGTCCTCAGAGAGTTCTTTGCCATGAGGTGCCATGTTGAATTTCCAGTGACCAGTATGAGAGTGAGAGCGATAACACCAAATTTAACCACTTCAATACAGGGCTTTTTGTACCACTTCAATACCGGGCCTATTCTAGCACTTCTCTCCTACATGTACAAATCATCATTCTTTTGCTAGAAAATTACTCAGAACCCCCAAACATTATATATGTTTTTTTTAGCAGACACCCTAGGGAATAAAATGACGGTCATTGCAACTTTTTTTCTTGCACGATATTTGCGCAATAATTTTTCAAACGCCTTTTTTTTTTGTTTAAATGGTTTCATGAATTAAAAAATAACAAAAAAGTAAACAATTTTTTGGGAAAATATGAAAGATGATGTTACGCCGAGTAAATAGATACCTAACATGTCACGCTTTAAAATTGCGCACACTCATGGAATGGCGCCAAACTTCGGTACTTAAAAATCTCCATAGGCGACGCTTAAATTTTTTTTACAGGTTACCAGGTTAGAATTACAGAGGAGGTCTAGTGCTAGAATTGTTGCACGCGCTCTAACGCACCCGGCGATACCTCACATGCGTGGTTTGAACGGCGTTTACATATGTGGGCGACTTGCGTGTGCATTCGCTTCTGATCGCGAGCTACCGGGGACAGGGGCGTTTTATTTTTTTTTATTATTATTTTATTTTTTTAACTTATTTTTTTACAATTATTTTACTTTTTATTTTTTTTGATCACTTTTATTCCTATTACCAGGAATGTAAACATCCCTTGTAATAGGAATGTGTGTAACAGGTAGGGCTGGGCGATTTTCCCCAAAAAAAAAAATCGGCGATTTTTTTATAAAAAACTCGATTTACGATTCGATTTTTTTTTAAATTATATTAATTGAAGTGCATCAACAAACAAAATTGCAAAGGCAAACCCTTTCTCTAACTACAAAGTCAGTGTGCAACAAAGATTGTTAAACATCCAAATTATTAATACTGTATTTGGATTTAGCTAATATAACAACAAAAAATCTTGAGGTTACTTTTAGTTGAATTGAACTGTGCCCGTGTCTCACTGTGCCCGTGCTTCAATCACTGTGCCCGTACCTGATGCAGATTTTCATGGGATACGGATTTTACTGCTACACCGGCAGCCATTCCAGTATTCAAAAGCCGCGCCTCCTCCTCGTCTGTGATAGGCGGAACACTCAATTTCCCAGCATTCAGTGTTCCGCCTATCATGGACATCCGCTCATCCTCATAACACAGACGAGGATGAGAGGATGTCCGTGATAGGCTGAACACTGCCTGCTGTGAAACTGAGTGTTCCCCCTATCACAGACGAGGACTCGGGAGGCGCGGCTTTTGAACACTGCAATGGCCGCCGTCTGTCTGCATGACACGCTGATCAGGTAAGCAGACGGCGGCTTGCGGTTAGTTAGTGTTACATTACATCTACTCGTGGCGGCTGCGGCGAGTATATGTAATTGGGGTAACGCCGCCCAGTGCAATTCCGGATACGCCCCCTGCAGCCCTGCTACGGAAACTTTGAAGGAAAAAAAAATTTTTTTTTTTTTTAAATCTAAAAAAATCGATTTTCTTCAAATCTGAATCGATTTGAAATCAAAACTCGATTCAAGATTAAAATTGATTTTTTTCCCAGCCCTAGTGACAGGTCCTCTTTATTGAGAGATGCAGGGTCAATAAGACCCCACATCTCTCCTCCAGGCTGGAAAGCATGAGATCAGTGAAAAATTTTTCACTGATCTCATACTTACAGCCGCAATGGCGGCTTTGTTTACATTTGAGGCCCGGGCGTGACGTCATCACATCGCGCCCGGGCCTCCGACGATCATAGAGATGACTGGTGACCATCTGGTCACCAGTCATCTCTATGCTCGTCACGTGACCCACCAAGGACGCCGGAAGATTCGCTCCGGGTCCCCGATCGCACGGGAGAGCCCGGAGAAGCACCGGATGGCGGCGGGAGGGGGGCGATGTCCCCTCCCGCCGCCTATAAGAATGTTTAAGCGGCGGAACCGCCGCTATGATTGTTCTTATGGTGCACAGAATCGCCGGCCCAAGAAAAGGATATCTGAATGATGCCTCTAGCTGCAGGCATCATTCAGATATCCCCCTACAAAGCCGAGGACGTCATATGACGTCCACCCAGGATGGGAGATCCCATCTGTGGATGTCATTTGACTATGGCTGGGTAGGGAAGTGGTTAACACACCTGCTCCCCATTCACACCTGAGACCTTGTAACACTAATGAGTCACATGACACCTGGGAGGAAAAATGGCTAATTGGGCTCAATTTGGACATTTTCAATTAGGGTTGTACTAACTTTTGTTGCCAGCAGTTTAGACATTAATGGCTGTGTGTTGAGTTATTTTGAGGGGACAGCAAATTTAGACTGTTATACAAGTTGTACACTCACTACTTTACATTTTTAGCAAAGTGTAATTTCTTCAGTTTTGTCACATGAAAAGATATAATAAAATATTTACAAAAATGTGAGGGGTGTACTCACTTTTGTGAGATACTGTAATAAAGCAAATATTTAATAAATGGAGAAAATAAAAGAAACTAAATTGGGGTTAAGTTACCTAATACAGAGTAGAAACTTGGCAAATTGAGTGTTCACTTTGATAAGTGAATGTTACTAATAAAAAAGGATCATGTTTATTTAATAAGGTCGCTGAACATTCACATTAAGAGAACCGTTTTTATTCCTATCATAAAGTAACCCCAATAGCTCCCCAGCAGCTGTAGCACTACAAGTTCGAACATATCCTAAATTTATAAGGGCTTTCTTCCAATTAAAGTATTTCCTTTGCAAAGAGCTGGTCATGGGCTGCTTTGTAAAAATGCTTATACAAGAATCCAACCGTTTTTAACATTTTTGTTTTAACGCTTATTATATTTTGGTGAATGCTACACTAAGAATTAAGAGGCCAAAATCTAGTATAAGCATAACATATTCTATTTTTGTTAACTCATTTTTTCTGACAAAATGATAACTGCTCCAGAAGCTTTATCAATTTCCATTTATAAAAAAATAAAAAATAAGTACATATTCACTATTGAATACATTCAGTGAAACGCATCTGTGGTATCTAAATTAATCAGGGTATCGCAATGTGTAATCCAGACTCACCTTTCTGAAACTTCTTGCAGTAATATACTCGGTCTGCATCAGATCCAGTACAGGTGGCTGCATTATCGTTTACCAATCTTAAAAGCATTACAAGTCCAAAAAAGGCTGCAAAAGTGGTCAACAAAGTCATAAAAGCCACAACAAATGCACTTAAAACTTGAAGGCAAGACAGACAAGATGAGATACATAGCTACAAACATTCAGAGAAGAAGAAGATAGATATATTGTTTATCAGATCTAAAAAGAAAAATTTTCAATCACTTTTTTAAAAATTTCATCAAAAGAAAAAACACAATAATTATGTTTCTCTTTCCTTTTGATCTTTTTTGGTCTCTGAGAATCAGTCAAATGGAAATCTTAATAAAACTGTTAAATATAAAAAAAAATTTTTGATTTTTCACTAGAATTCGGATCAAATACCAGATAATTTTTTATACTGTATACTCACATTGGAAAAAATATATATTTTAATATATAGCAGCATACCTTTCATCTCCATGGTGTGTGTATGGAGGCAGCACACAGATAAATGGGAGCTCCAGGACTTGGCTACAGAATATGTTCTGCTAAACAAAGACAAGTCAGGACCCGTAATCAGAAAACGGACAAATTCTCCCACACAATTTCCTAGGGTGACTGCTAGAGTCCAAGGGATGCATGGCCAATCGAGTGTTACAATGTTTGTTATTTGTTAACTATCCATATTAACCAGTGCCAGGGTCTCCCAGGATGAGAATACATTTCTATATTCTGAAAAGAATTGGCCGCTTGTCATGCAAGACATCAATATTAAAATGCTTGCGGTACATCCTTATACTTCATGTTTTGTTGTGATTCGAGTGATTTTTCTGTTGATAAATTAAAGGCATACATATTCATTTAATTATGAAGGGCAAAATGCAAGAATCTATGCCAGTCAAACAATCTTTCATTTATCTGACGACAATAAAGTGTCATGTAAGTGGTTGCTAGGAGTTGCAACACGGCACAGAACAAGAAAACACAAACGGCATGTAAATGCATAACCAGCAAATGGCCTATGTCCACATCCTGGCAAACACTTTCCTTTGCAGGGGGACTCATGTTTATAATCATGCGCTTCTATTCATGAAGAATCTGTGATACGAGTGGGTGTTCATCAGTCAGGGGGTGGAGCAGCCAGTTTCTGGAAGAAGTTGTGGGTGTTCATTAGCCTAGGTGTGTGTGGTCATCAGTCCAGGTGAGTTAAAGGCAAAGTACAGCTTTGACCAAAGTTGAATAATGACCGTGCTATAGGTGTAGGCCAATTACGTACCTCATGAAGCCTGACTGGAAAACTTCTAAGATTCTGCTAAGAGAGACCTAGTGTTACTGCTTACCTTGACCATCACAGGAGTGAGCACTTTCTGTGATTCAAACCCCCTCCCCTGTGCTTTCTCACCCATCGCGCAGTAGCTCTGAGCTCAGCATTTAGGAGCTCGCTCCTGTGATGGTGAAAATGAGTAGTAATACTAGGCTTCTCTTAGCAACATGCTTAACAGCATTCTAGAAGTTTTCCAGTCAGGCTTCATAAATGGCATAGACCTATAGTAAGGGCATTATTTAACATTGGTTGACGTTGCAGAGCTTGTTTTCTTCTTCACACGTCCTTTATCTGCATAGGCAGTTTTTCAGTAAAGGTAAGCTAATCAATCCCTTAAGATGGCTCTCAGCCTGTGAGTGTGCAGGATATGGCCATCTATCAGTAGCTGTGCAGGATATTAGTTCCAGGAACCTGATTAAAATTTCCAACTGATAAAATATTCTTCCAGATTTGGAGCAATAAAGCTAACTGCTGCAACTGTTAACATGGTTGTAAACCCCAGTGATGAAATTTGAACAAAGCACATATATCTGTAGTGTTTACTTGTCTCGCTCCAAAGCTCTAATGCCGAGTACACACGGTCGGACTTTTGACCGTGCAAAAGTCCGCCGTATGTCAGAAGTCCGACGGACAAAAAGAGAACAGGATCTCTATCTAAGGTCCGTCAGACTTCCGACCAAAAAAGTCAGACGGAGGCTACACACTGTCGGATTTTCCGAGTAAAAAAGCCCGTCTGACTTTTTTTCGCGGAAAGTCCGGCCGTGTGTACTCGGCATAAGTGTCATTTCTCTCTGGTGCTTTGTTCCTGTTATCAGCATGAGTCACGACACGAGATAAATTTGTGATGGCGAGGAAGATGAGTCACGACACAAGATAAATTTGTGATGGCGAGGGAGACGAGCACACAGCTCGTCTATTCAGAATATAGCTCTGCATTTCCTTTGTTCTTCTGCCATGTGGAGGGGGGGGGGGTGTCTCTTTCCCCCAATCAGCTCTCACACAGTGTATCTGCAGCTCTCAACCCCCTCCTCTCTACTCCTTACAGACGCAGAAGGATTTTATTACAATCGTGCTCTTTTGAAGGGTTGTAGACAAGTGAAAACTGCAGATAAACTAGTAAAACCTACGTAGGATGATTTGTTTCATCTAAGGCTATTCACTTCACTGGGTATATGAGAGGGGTTACAACCACTTTAACCCCTTGCTGACCAGCCGCCATCGTTATACGGCGGCAGGTCAGCTCTCCTGTGCAAATCACCAAATCTATACGCCAGCTCGGGCAGGCGCACGCCAGTGGCGACGCCGCCCGCTGCGGGAGCGTGCCCGCGGGTCAGGAGGACTCGTTGTCCGCCAGCTTGCTGCGATCGCGGTATACAGAGGCAGAATCCCCATTCTAACAGGAGACATGACAGAAATCTACTGTTCCCAGTGATCGGGAACAGTGATCTCTGTCATGTCCCTGGCCAGCCCATCCCCCCTACAGTTAGAGGGAACACATTTAACCCGTGGTCGTTCCCTAGTGTTAAACCCTTCCCTGCCAGTGACATTTATACAGTAATCAGTGGCTATTTATGAATAAATGTCAATGGTCCCAAAAAAGTGTCAAAAGTTTCTGATCTATCCGCTAAAAATCGCCGCCATTACTAGTAAAAAAAATGAAATGCCATAAATATATCCCCTATTTTGTAGACGCTATAACTTTTGCACAAACCAATCAATATACACCTATTGCAATTTTTTTTTACCAAAAATATGTAGCAGAATATATATCGGCCTAAACTGATGAATAAATTGTATATATATATATATATATATATACACATATATATATACATACATACATACATACATACATACACACACACAGTGGGGCAAAAAAGTATTTAGTCAGCCATCAATTGTGCAAGTTCTCCCACTTAAAAAGATGAGAGAGGCCTGTAATTGTCATCATAGGTATACCTCAACTATGAGAGACAAAATGTGGAAACAAATCCAGACAATCACATTGTCTGATTTGGAAAGCATTTTTTTTGCAAATTATGGTGGAAAATAAGTATTTGGTCACCTATAAACAAGCAAGATTTCTGTCTCTCACAGACCTGTATCGTCTTCTTTAAGAGGCTCCTCTGTCCTCCACTCATTACCTGTATTAATGGCACCTGTTTGAACTTGTTATAAGTATAAAAGTCACCTGTCCACAACCTCAAACAGTCACACTCCAAACTCCACTATGGTGAAGACCAAAGAGCTGTCGAAGGACACCAGAAACAAAATTGTAGACCTGCACCAGGCTGGGAAGACTGAATCTGCAATAGGCAAGCAGCTTGGTGTGAAGAAATCAACTGTGGGAGCAATGATTAGAAAATGGAAGACATACAAGACCACTGATAATCTCCCTCGATCTGGGGCTCCACGCAAGATCTCACCCCGTGGGGTCAAAATGATCACAAGAACGGTGAGCAAAAATCCCAGAACCACACGGGGGGACCTAGTGAATGACCTGCAGAGAGCTGGGACCAACGTAACAAAGGCTACCATCAGTAACACACTACGCCGCCAGGGACTCAGATCCTGCAGTGCCACACGTGTCCCCCTGCTTAAGCCAGTACACATGTCCGGGCCTGTCTGAGGTTTGCTAGAGAGCATATGGATGATCCAGAAGAGGATTGGGAGAATGTCATATGGTCAGATGAAACCAAAGTAGAACCGTTTGGTAGAAACACAACTCTTCGTGTTTGGAGGAGAGAGAATGCTGAGTTGCAACCAAAGAACACCATACCTACTGTGAAGCATGGGGGTGGCAACATCATGCTTTGGGGCTGTTTCTCTGCAAAGGGAACAGGACGACTGATCCATGTACATGAAAGAATGAATGGGGCCGTGTATCGTGAGATTTTGAGTGCAAACCTCCTCCCATCAGCAAGGGCATTGAAGATGAAACGTGGCTGGGTCTTTCAGCATAACAATGATCCCAAACACACCGCCCGGGCAACGAAGGAGTGGCTTCGTAAGAAGCATTTCAAGGTCCTGGAGTGGCCTAGCCAGTCTCCAGATCTCAACCCCCATAGAAAACCTTTGGAGGGAGTTGAAAGTCTGTGCTGCCCAGCGACAGCCCCAAAACATCACTGCTCTAGAGGAGATCTGCATGGAGGAATGGGCCAACATACCAGTAACAGTGTGTGACAACCTTGTGAAGACTTACAGAAAACGTTTGACCTCTGTCATTGCCAACAAAGGATATATAACAAAGTATTGAGATGAACTTTTGATATTGACCAAATACTTATTTTCCACCATAATTTGCAAAAAAAAATCTTTCCAAATCAGACAATGTGATTGTCTGGATTTGTTTCCACATTTTGTCTCTCATAGTTGAGGTTTACCTATGATGACAATTACAGGCCTCTCTCATCTTTTTAAGTGGGAGAACTTGCACAATTGGTGGCTGACTAAATACTTTTTTGCCCCACTGTGTGTGTGTGTATGTATATATATATATATATATATATATATATATATTTATTTATTTTTAATTGGTTCTCTTTGTTCGTTTATAGCGCAAAAAATAAAAACCGCAAAGGTGATCAAATACCACCAAAAGAAAACTGTATTTGTGGGGGAAAAAAATAGGATGTCAATTTTGTTTGGGTACAGCGTCACACGACCGCGCAAAAAATGACCTGGTCATTAAGGGGGCAAATCCTTCCGGGGTTGAAGTGGTTAGGGACCTCAGGTTTCTAAATTTCAAACAATTGAAAGTGGTTGTATATTGTTCATGGACATATAGCTACAACTGCAACATACCCAGTAAACGATCAAAGTATATGTATAGTATAGCCAAACCTCCTAGAGTTCTGGATGAAGTAGGGAATTAAAGTTAAAACCCCTGAAAGTTGCCTTATACAAGTAATGCTATTGGCTATGGTCGACTATAATCTGGTTCACAATTTTGTATTGTACTTTAGCCATTAATAAAAATGGAATAAAATAAATAAATAAAATAAAAAACTGAAAGTGATTCATCCCCGTAGATACTTCTCTGGCCCTTGGGGTTCTTTAAGCAACCCCAGGATTTTTTACCATTCCTTACTATATATGGATGTCTTTATATTGTTGGAAGCGCTATCCCTCGCCTCTAGCTAGGATATTTGATTTATTGGCTGATAACCGATTTAAAGTTTGTTCGATTTATAAGACCTGTTGGTTTTACCTTTGTATGCATATTATAGCTAAGCAGACCCTAATGTCTACACGCCACATTGAATTTTGGTTATCTTTGTACCCCTTTATGCTTTGTCTTGCCTAGGTTGTACTGTGCAATTTTGGGTACACAAATAAAAGAATTACAATAATAAAAAAAAAATACTGAAATTTATTTCTTTTGCTGTGTTCCATGAGGGATATTTCCCTCCACGTTTTGTCTCAAATATATGACAGGAAGCAAAGGAAAATCTCTACAAAGTGCCCATTGTAAAATTGACCCTCACCTGCTTTTCTGGAGATTTGGAAATTTTAGATTTCTCAATACTTTCTCTCTTAGCGAAAACGATCACCAGGACAAATAGATAGAGGGAATCTACCTAGCCAAAAAAAAAAAAAAACGTCAGACCCTGCTAGTAAAGAAAATGGCAAAAGGTTCTTATTGCCAGCTGAAATATGTTTTGCACAAGAATTCTAAAAATTTATGTTTCAGGTTTTCCAGGACCTTGTTCATCAGGGCTATAGATACAACAGGTAGAAAAATCAAATGCCATTTTGTATGCAAAAAATTGCAAATCACATGTAGCACCACCCCCAGATTAAGGGAGCTGCTGGTTATGTTTTGGGTCTGTACTCTAGCTATCAACCCCAAGAACTTGGCTCGAGTCCTCCCTTGGCACAACTAGTCTGCACAATGATTGTGGAACCCAATGGTGGTTTGAGAACACAATAATACTACACAACAGTAAAATGGTGTATATATATATATATATATATATATATATATATATATATATGTTACCTTGTACAGCCACTTGTCCAGCAGAGTAATAGAGAACTCCACACAGTTGTCTGCTTAACCAGAATCAAGTTTACTCAATGGTAAAGATATAAATATTAAACAGACGCACAGTTGACTTGTGCAGGGCCCTGCAAAGTCAATGATGTAAATGTATATATGACAGTAATAAAAAACAGTCTTAATGCGCACTTTCTACATAAGTAACAGACCTATACTCGCAAGCTCCCCCTAATGGGCAATATTGTACCCGTGTCCCGTCACTATCAGTTCTAGTCAGGCCTGACTAAGTTCATTGTACAGTTCCTTGTGAGTAGGAGTCTTCGTTAGCAATCGTTGGGGCACATAACATTTGTAATCCACAGGGGTATTAAAAGAAAGCAAAATGAACTTCCACAATGTTTATGAAGAGGAAACTCTCTCTGGCAGTGCGAATGCCAAACTTTAAACTACGCGGCCACCACGAGATGCACTATGTCCTGGTGTGTGGCGCACTACTCTACTAATGGTGGGCCTTAAAAAGTCACAGGCCTACACAAACAGTTAATGAATTACGGGCAGGTGCCCTCTCACCAAACAAGCCTCGTCCCACTGGCACGCTCCGCTGTCGGTGCCTCGATCTGCGGCCTCCCCGAAACTTGCAGTCTCCGGTTCCTCTCACAGCCGCACTGGGTGTCGGTGGATGGGTGACCCCGGTCTCTGAGAAGCGGAATCTGGTCACACGGAAAGGGATCCCCTTTAAGCTGGGCGATCCTCATCTATAGCTGTAGGCCCAGGCTTTTAGGCCTAGATGCTCCGGCAGCAGGCCTCAACACAGACTTCCTGCTTGAAAGAAGGCGAGGTCTAGAGAGAGCGAGCGTAGCTCCTCCCTTGGTTTAAGTAACCTCCCACAGAAGGCTGTGCGAAGATGCAATGCACTTTGGGAGTACAGCTGCACTGTGGGTACCATAGTCTATTTAATACCCATGGCAATGGAGTCACTTTCTCCCTGTACCACGAGTTCCATAATGCATCGTTCCAATACAGTCAAAACAACAGTTACTGCAAAATCTTAAAGAGACTCCGGAGGGAGCTGGGGTTGTTTCTCAAGATAACAATAGTCTTTAACACACTGCAAAGTGGCACCCTGCTACACACTCCCTCCACTTAAAATCTTTGATCCCCAAAGACATTTATAGTTTCATAGGAAAAAAACTTAGTTAGCATGTACAGGTATAATACAGTTCACATGCACAAAAGAAACAGGCAGAGGAACCTCCCACCAAACTTCAGAAGGAAGGCTGTCCTGCCTCCAGGCCTCCTTGACTGGTACGGCCTGACCAGCTGTTCAAGGGGGTGAGCTAGGGTTGCCCTCCACCAAATTTACAGTGGAGGGACCAGGTACGTCAACTGTCCTTGAGGTGAGGACAGTTTCTTCGGGAGCATTCACCCATTTGATCATTCACCTATTTGATCATAAGTCTCTTTGGAGGGTGAATGACTCTTTTTTTCTCTCTGCTCCTTGGGTGTCAGAGTATCAAGGGCAATAGATTCTGCTGATTCTTCAGTTGCTCTCCCTTCTTGTTCAGGCATGCTGGGCTCCACTACTTCAGAAGCGCCTAGTTAATTTTCAGGAAGCAATGAAGTCTCATCAGGGTCTTCTATTTGCAAGGCATCCAAAACATCTTCCACTTCCTTGGTGAGCATGCTGTGTGGCACAAACTCAGGAGCTTCGGGGTGATGAGTTCCACTGTCAACTACCTCTTAGCTGGGGACAAGGGAGTGGTCATGGGTTCAGGCATTTGAGATGACCACAACCAATCAAATTCCATCTCTTCATCCTCAGAATCCCTCTCCGCCAAGTCTTAATTTTCCACATCTGGATGTGTTGACTGAGATCTGGTAACTGGTCTGTACCCTTGAGAGGTTGAAGGGAGCTCTTGTGAATCTGAAGTGGGAGGTAGGCGAACTGCTTCAGAAAGGGGCAACAGATGATTCCTATGCCAAGTCTTTAATGGGCCTACACTCCCCTCTGGACTGACTTGATATACTGGAAGGCCTGGCAGCTGCTTGCAGATGATGTACGGCTGAGATCTCCATCGGTCAGCTAACTTGTGTTTTCCAGGGATACCCAGATTCCTTAATAGTACTCTATCCCCTGGCTGCAAGTCCTGTATTCTGACTTTGAGGTCAAAGTTTCTTTTGTTCCTCAATGCCCTTTGGTCAGATGTAGCTTGAGCCTTTTCATAGGCCATTTCCAAACTCTTCCGTAGCCGATCCACATACCCCTTTTGGGATGTTGCTGAAGCATGATCCAGTGATGTGCCAAAGGCCAGGTCCACTGGTAGCCGAGCCTCTCGTCCAAACATCAATCGGTACGGGGAGTATCCAGTGGCATCACTGTTGGTGCTGTTGTAGGCATGTACAATGGCAGCCACATGCTTGCTCCAGTGTTGTTTCTTTTCCGAGCTCAGAGCCCCCAGCATGTCTAAGAGAGTCCAGTTAAACCGTTCAGGCTGAGCATCCCCTTGTGGGTGTTACGGGGTTGTTCTAGTCTTTTTAATGCCTAATAAATCCAACAACTTCCTTATCAGCCTACTTTCAAAGTCTCTCCCTTGATCTGAATGAAGGCGTTGGGGCAGACCATAGTGCACGAAGAACTTCTCCACAAGTACTTTTGCTACTGTCGAGGCCTTCTGGTCCTTTGTTGGGAATGCTTGAGCATATCTGGTGAAATGGTCTGTGACCACCAAAACATTCCCTTGTCCACTCAGATCAGGCTCTAGGCAGAGGGGCCCCTTCGGTAGACCACCCCTTCATGTATTTGCAGCCGGTCCCACTCTCTGTGTAACAGTCGACCTTCTTTAGTAGAGTCTGTTAGAAGCATCTCAGGGCACTGGTTCTCCAAGGCCTTCAATACCAGCTTTCCCAGGGGGGTCTTCCAATTGATCCCTTAAGTCTTTCTTGGACAGTTTAGGTAACCCCTCTTCTCTGACTTGAGTCACATTGTCATAACATCCAGGTACTCCAACAGCCGAAACATCAATCTCTTCGGCCCTTGATCCTCCTCTGGCCTGAAGTTCCGCTCCCTGGTATAGGGCTCTCACTCCTTCTGGGGTCAACTGAATCCACTCTTCCGTAGGGTCACTGGGGGCACGGGCCCTTCTGGAGAGGGCATCTGCATCCCTGTTCCCAACCCCAGGTCTGTACTTTAGGCTGAATGTGCAACCCGAAAGGGCAGCCAACCATCTGTGTCCTGTAGCATCCAGTTTAGCGGTGGTCAGGAGGTAGGTGAGCGGATTGTTAAACGTCTTGACCACGAATTCAGCCCCGTATAAGTAGTCTTTTAACTTGTCCTCTACAGCCCATTTTAGGGCCAGGAATTTGAGCTTGTGTGTGGGGTAATTCTTCTCAGAGGGGGCCAGACTTCTACTCACATAGGCAACAGGCCTCAAGTGACCACTATGCTCTTGGTAGAGTACTCCGCCTAGCCCAGCTCTACTGGCATCAACATGCAACTCATAGGGTTTAGTGGTATCTGCGTAGGCCAAAACGGGGGCAGTGGTTAGGCTTTCCTTCAGTTTGATGAAGGCCTCTTCACACTGGGTGGTCCACTGATTCTGGATAGACTCTTTAGGTTTTCTGGGCCCTGCTGTGGATTTCACTGGGTTGACCGGTTCTTGGGCATCATCCTCCCCTTCACTCTTCAGTAGTTCGTTGAAGGGCAATCTTGGCAAACCCCTCCACGAATCTTCTATAATAGGAGCAGAACCCCAGGAACGACCCAAGCTCAGTCACGTTGGTGGGCCTTGGCCAAGAGGTGACAGCATCCAGCTTCTCGGGGTCTGTAGCTACCCTTTCAGCAGACACGATATGGCCCAGGTAATGGACTGAGGACTGGTAGAATTGGCACTGCTCTAAAGAAAGCTTCAGGCCTTCTTCATGGAGCCTCTTCAAGACCTTTTCCAACCGCTCTTCGTGTTCTTCAAGAGTTCTACCTTACACAATAATGTCGTCTAGGTACACCAGCACTTCAATGAGGTTCATGTCTCCCACCGTTTTCTTCATCAGTCTTTGAAAAGTGGCTGGGGCTCCCGACAAGCCCTGGGGCATGCGGTTGAACGCAAAGAAACCCACTGGGGTGATGAAAGCGGTTTTCTCCCGATCTTCAGCGTGCATGCGAATTTGATAGTACCCACTCTTCAAGTCCATCACACTGAACCACTTAGCCCCTGACAGACTCTGTAAAGCATCTTCTATTCGGGGGGTGATGTACTGATCAGGTATAGTGCTTCTGTTCAGTGTTCGGTAGTCGATACACAGTCTCAATAACCCATTTTTCTTCCGGACTACCACTATTGGAGAGGTGTAGGGGCTTCGAGACTCTCGGATAATGCCCACCCTCTTAAGTTTTGCTAGTTGCCCATGCAGATCTTCTAGGTCAGCCAAGGGAACCCGTCGGACTCTCTCTCTAAACGGCTTATCTTCCTGTAGGTCAGGGGTCTCAAACTGGCGGCCCTCCAGCTGTTGCAAAACTACAAGTCCCATGTGGCATTGCAAGGCTGACAGTTACAAGCATGACTCCCACAGGCAGAGGCATGATGGGACTTGTAGTTTCGCAACAGCTGGAGGGCCACCAGTTTGAGACCCCTGCTGTAGGTGAATCTTGTGGGTGGCACTTTTCGCACATCCCAAATCAAATTCATTCTTGGAGAAGATGTTCTGCCATCTAGTAAGTTTGGAGGATCGTGTCTTCGGAGCAGAGCTTCTCCACAGTAACTCCACCCCTTTCCTCCTTCTTCAAGTCAAGTAGGGCAACCTCAGGTGGTGGGGTTCACTTGGCCCAACAGCTATCTGGCTGGTACCCTTACCGGTGTGGTAGTAGTATTCCTGATGCTCATGGAGATCTTCCCGTGGTTTTTCTTAAGGGCCTTCAATTAGACCCCTTTGATTTTCATGTGGATCCGGTTCAAGGACGACAATGGGGCCTGGTTGTTACCAGGAAAGCTTTATAGCGGCTCTCAAACAAGTCACCTCTCCAGGTTGTAAAATTTTCTCCATCCTATTCAGCTTCCAGATCTTCCCAACCCCCTCTGTCGGGGCATTCTGCTGCTCCAACACCAAGCGCTGATAGACCCGCTGTAGCATAGGGTGGACTCTTGAGGTTGAAGTATCCTGTTCTTGGGCCACTGGTGTCAGCAGTCTCTTGACTAGGTCAGTATTGGTTCCTATGATGAGGAAACTCTTGCTGGCTCCTGGCGGTCGGGGACAACCTACAGCCAGGGTGTCGAAGGTCTCGGCTTCTCCCGCCACTGAGGGATCAAAGGTCAACTTGATTGCAAGGTATCCATCATAAGGGAAACTCTGTGTCCCTATGCCCCATATCTCCAGGTCTTCAATCTTTTGTAGCGGTAGATGTCTGAGGTGCTTGTTGTAGAAGTCTCTATATAGCAAAGTTACTTGGGCTCCAGTATCAAGGAGGGCCTTTGTGTAGATTCCTTCTACCTGAATTGAGACTACTGGGGAGGGCCCCACTAATTTGACAGGGAGTTTCCTTGGAAAAGCCTTCTTACTTGACTCTGTGAACTGTACTTTTTTCTCTTGAGCCTCTTTCTGGATCTCAATCCTTGTTGGGCCTGGTATGCACTGATCTCACGCCGTTGAGCATTTTTGGACATGGAGTGGGAGGTATTATGTCGCTCAGAGGCAGCAACAGGGGTGTTTGGTAAAGAACTATTTTCCCTCTGTTGTCTTCCTGGGCTACTGAACTTTCCGGAGTTGACTGGGACTGATGGGCACCCGGTTGACTCCTTCACCGGGGCCCTCTGAAGTTTTCCGCCGGCTTGCGGTATGGTGCTTCAGCTTTCTGGGGCACATTCGTCTATAGCAGTGGTTCTCAACCTGGGGGTCGGGACCCCCTCAGGGGTCGAATGATGATTTGCCAGGGGTCACCGAATCCTGGGCTGTTCCTGAAGCCCACACCGGTCTCCCAGCCTTTTTGCGGCTGCCCAGCAGGACTGTCCCTGAAGCCTGTGGCCACCCAGCTGGGCTGTTCCTGGAGCCTGCCGCCGCCCACTTAGCCTCTTCGCAGCCACCCATTCAGTTCATGGTATGGCTGGGGGGCAGAGACTAGAGGTCAGCTGACTGGTTAGGAATATGAAGTGTGAGGGGCTGGAGGAGACCCTGTCTCCTGATTTCGGCATAGGTGTCACTGCTACGAGACACCACAAAGTCGGAGACACAGTGAGTAACACTACCTGTGATTATAGTTGCCATTAAAAGTCCCCACTACAGTTCTCAGATCAGCAATGACCTTGATCAAGAGCACCTAAGTTGGCTAATCAGAACTCCCCCCAGCATTGCCACTCATCCCAACTCCCCGCCAGCACTGGAGGAACAGAAAGAAGGGAGAGAAAGAACAAGAAAGACGGCTAGAGAGAGATGGGGGGAAAAAAAATCAAGAAATTAGGATAGAGAGAGAGAGAGATAAAAGGAAAAGAAAGGAGAACAAGTAGAGTAGTACATCCTAAAATGTACCATAAGGGGTTTTTAATACTGTACGATTGGAAGGGACTGTGGGTTAGGGGCACAAATTACTTGTCTTGCCTTGGTTGCTGACAACCCACGATAAGAAAATTATTTTACTGTTAGGGTCCCCACAACTTGGCAAATTTTATCAAGGGGTCACGGCACTAGACGTGTTGAGAACTACTGGTCTATAGTGTCCAGTCCCTCCACAGTTGAAGCAAACCTCCTCATCCTTTGGGCGTTGAGATGGAGGAGTGGATGCAGTCTGTATCACTTCCATTGCGATTCCTCCTTCCTTCTGAAGCTTTTGCCATCAATAAAGTCAGCATCTCCATTACTTGTGTCATCTGGGACTTTAGGATAGCTACTTCAGAGTCCCGTTCCATAATTATTGCAGATCTGACCCCTGCTGAAGGGGTAGATATGGGTTGAATACCCGCTCGTTGGTCGTTCAACATTGCCTCTTCATCTCTCACCACTCTGATGAGATCAGGGTAACTTAATGACATGACACCCGCTGAGGTTTTCAAGTGGAGCCAAACTGGATCAGAACGCAAGGCCCCTCTTAGGATTTGCTGCATCCTAGCCTGGTCTATAGCAGATGGTGCCATCCCTTTCTTCAAGACTATTAAGCATAACATTTTGTTCAGTCTTCTCATATATTCAGAAAGGCGCTCTCCTGGTTGTTGGAGAGTGTGTTCAAATTGCCTTTTCCAACTGTCCAAACTCTTCCTGTAGCATGACCAAATAGTTGTAGGGTGTACAAGCGGCATTACTGAACCTTAAGTTCCTGACAGCTTCCGCAGCGGCTCCTCTCCAGCTCTCGTTTATGTGCTGCTTCTTTTGGGCCTCTGGCAGTTCCCATCCTTCTAAAGCTTGCATGGCTTGCTCTATCCAGGTATCAAATTCTTCTTCCCCAGCCGGCACAGGCTGTCTCCCTGAGAAAATCCTCAGTTTCCTGTATCCAGCTTCCACACATACTGTGTTGCTCTTTTGGCACTTTAACACGAGGTCTCCCAAAGCGTTAAGGAGTTCTGGGCCAATCGTGGTCAGGGGTTGGTGGGAGGTTGTAGTTCCTCCTAATGGTTCTTCCTGACCAGTACCAGGGGACTCTTCACTTTGGGCTCTTGGGTGTACTATATAAAACTTGGTCTTGCCCCCCAAGTGCACACTCTTTCCTCTGAAACTCTCTGGTATTCCCTCTCTCCACTCCAACAGTGCATGGGTGCTAGAAGTCCCCTGGTCTGGCCTGAGACCAAGCACCCATGCTTTCCTATGTGGGGATAATGTCCTTATAATTTTGACAACTTCTTACTTTTCCCAGTCATTACCAGGGAATTCAATTGCCATGCTCACGTCCGAGCGGGCGCCTACCGATTCACGCCACTGGTCCACAATGAAAGGGTCCATGCTGGCACTAATGGGATGGGGCTTGATTGCAGAGTACAGTAAATCCCGGACAAGCCCCCACGTGTAGCACTACCCCCAGATTAAGGGAGTTGTTGGTTATGTTTTGGGTCTGTACTCTAGCTATTAACCCCAAGAACTTGGCTCGAGTCCTCCCTTGGCACAACTGGTCTGCACAATGATTGTGGAACCCAATGATGGTTTGGGAACACAATACTACACAACAGTAAAATGGTATATATATATAGTTGTTACCTTGTATAGCCACTTGTCCACTTGTCCAGCAGAGTAATAGAGAACTCCACACCGTTGTCTGCTTAACCAGAATCAAGTTTACTCAATGGTAAAGATATAAATATTAAACAGAAGCACAGTTGACTTGTGCAGGGCCCTGCAAAGTCAATGATGTAAATATATATATGACAGTAATAAAACACAGTCTTAATGCACACTTTCTACGTAAGTAACAGACCTATGCTCGCGAGCTCCCCCTAATGGGCAATATTGTAGCCGTGTCCCGTCACTATCAGTTCTAGTCAGGCCTGACTAAGTTCAGTGTACAGTTCCTTGTGAGTAGGAATCTTCGCTAGCAATCGTTGGTGCACATAACATTTGTAATCCACAGGGGTATTAAAAGAATGCAAACTGAACTTCCACAATGTTTATGAAGAGGAAACTCTCTCTGGTGGTGCGAATGCCAAACTTTAAACTACGCGGCCACCACGAGATGCACTATGTCCTGATGTCCTGGCGTGTGGCGCACTACTCTACTAATGGTGGGCCTTAAAAAGTCACAGGCCTACACAAACAGTTAATGAATTCCGGGCAGGTGCCCTCTCACCAAACAGGCCTCGTCCCACTGGCACGCTCCGCTGTCGGTGCCTCGATCCGCGGCCTCCCCGCAACTTGCAGTCTCCGGTTCCTCTCACAGCCACACTGGGTGTCGGTGGATGGGTGACCCCGGTCTCTGAAAAGCGGAATCTGGTCACACGGAAAGGGATCCCCCTTTAAGCTGGGCGATCCTCCTCTAGGCCTAAAAGCCTGGGCCTACAGCTATAGACGCACCGGCAGCAGGCCTCAACACAGACTTCCTGCTTGAAAGAAGGCGAGGTCCCGAGAGAGCAAGCGTAGCTCCTCCCTTGCTTTAAGTAACCTCCCCCAGAAGGCTGTGCGAAGATGCAATGCACTTTGGGAGTACAGCTGCAATGTGGGTACCATAGTCTATTTAATACCCATGGGAATGGAGTCCCTTTCTCCCTGTACCACGAGTTCCATAATGCATCTTTCCAAAACAGTCAAACAACAGTTACTGCAATATCTTAAAGAGACTCCGGAGGGAGCTGGGGTTGTTTCTCAAGATAACAATAGTCTTTAACACACTGCAAAGTGGCACCCCGCTACACACAATAACTTTACCATTAAATTGACATCTCCAGGAAAGACAGTCCCCTCTTCTCTCCTCCTCTGCAAGGAACAAGCTATAAAGCCTCGTACGCACGCACGGTTTTCTTGGCAAGAAAGATGCTGGGAGAGCTTTTTGCCGTGAAAACCGTGCGTGTGTATGCTTTCTCGGTGAGAAAACTGCCGGGAATCCCGATGAGAAAAAGAGAACCTGCACTCTATTTTCTCGTCTGGATTCTCGGCAGAGTTTTCCTGCTGAGAAAACCGTGAGTGTGTATGCTTACCTGTCCCCAGGTAAACCCGCGCATGCTCGAAAAGACTTTGACGCATGCGCGGTAGCATACAAGGGTAGCGTAGGGTGTAGCAAGATGGCAGCGACGGCATCGAATGTGACGAGCTCGTCGTAGTCGATGATGTCACTGCATTCTTGACATTCAAAAGAACGGTGGTTCTTTTGAATAGACGTCTGTATGCATGGCTTGGCAAGGAAAGCTTGCCAGGAATCCCATCAGGAAAACCAATGTTTTTTTCCTGACGGGATTCCCAGCCATGTGTACGAGGCTTCAGACTTAAGACCCAGAGCATCATGAAACCAGGAATTTAGCTTTAAAGACTAATACATACTAAGGAAATATTGCTGTAGCGCCCTGCTCCCAATGAGTGGGCGCTATATGTTGAAATTATAGTTGTCTGGGCATTAGTTTGGTCCAAAGAGATTTATTCAAATTGTGGCGCCGTTTCAGTTCAGCTGGTTGCATGATTTCCCCCCAGCGGTGGGTGTCGCTGTCACCGCTGGTAAGGGTTGGAAAGGCAACAGGCTGGACGTATTGGGTACCTCTTTTCCAGAAGCAGCCCAGGGGGCATGGTGAACCCGCTGTGCATGCTGGGAGAGGGTACTTAAGGGGTGGACACCGTTTTGTGGGGTTCGTTCTTCGATCCTCGCCTGAGGGCCCTCCTGGCCTCAGGGATGTGTTGGCAGTTTCCGCCTCTGGGCCACGTTGGCCCGAGGCCTTCTTTCTGAGGGAGCTAATCCAGTGAGGGGTTATACGAGTCTGTGGCAAAGACTATTGAACAAATTCCAATACCTAGTCTGTGGCAGAGACTATCTTTGACCGAGCTTCGCGCCGGTTGCTAGGCCGGTGAGAGTAGGCCTATCCGGTGGTTGCTGAATCCAGGGTGGAGACAGTTGCTCCTCTGGACCTAGGAGATTTCCGTGATCGACAAGTAAGAAACCCGAGTCCTCCCCATCCCTTCAATCCCCTCTGTTGGAAAGTTTATTCAATAAAACCCTTGAAAGAGACTTTGTGTTGGTGCAGACATTTCTTCCCGAAAACTCTTCAAGGAGAACCCCTGAGCCGAACATTTGGAACAGTAAGGTAACGTGCAGACCCAAAACTAAACCAGCAGCTCCTACGGGGTACCGCTATACTTGGGGGCTCGTCCGGGATTTGCTGTTACCCCTCGCAACTAAACAGACTGTTAATTTTGGAACCTATCCACAGAGGGAGAAGGACTGTGCTTAAATGGGGAGAAACTTGCGATCACTTCTGGACCACGTGGGCCGTGGGCGGAGTCAAGGAAAAGAAAAGCCAGCGAGCTACGTGCTAAAGAGAGCAAGTGGGAGGAGTTCCCGCTTGTTTGCCGCGTGAGACGCCACATGTGTGTCCAACACCCTGAGAGATGGAGCATCGCCATATTTTCAATGCTGTCGTTACAGTCTAGCTCTGGGCCCAGGATGCTTCCTGTGGGTGCCGCTAAAAGTACCATGCTGCCCGGAACTGTGCTAACAGATGCTGGCATTCGATTGAAGCCGCATGGGTGGTTCATGCCTTATACAGTCGGTGATGTGGAGGCGCTGGGTATGCTGTGTAACAGGTGTAATGGACTGGCTATGCATCCCCGTCCTTTTGTCCGATGCCTACAATGCGGGGAGTAGCTGTTTTTAGTGGAGCAACCAATTGTGCCACCCTGCGCTTACAAAGTGGACTGGGTCACAGGCAATGTGACAGAAGAAGCTGCTGCCTTTGACCAGATTGTCTGGTCTATGCCTGCCACATCCGCTACAACAGCCATTCCGGAGGGAGCTGGTGCTGTTATCGCTGTGAGTGAGTCACCGGCGGACACCGCTGCTACTGTTACTTCAACCGTATCCCCCTTCAATGAACCTATCTTCGCTAAGCCTGTCTAGAAGAAGGTGGGATACGTAAAGGCCTCCCGCGGCCATCATAGAGGCCAACCCCAGAAACTGCTGGAACCAGACTCAGAGAGGTGATACCCCCACCAGGTCCACGTCAGGAACCGGTAAGATATCTGGGGAACAAGTACTTGGGACTATACGTACATATTTGCCAGCAGAAGAGTGGGAGGACTCGGAGTTAGACTCTCTGTCGGATATCGGAGAGGATGACTTGTTTGAGACCAGGTCTCACGAATTGTTGTGGAGCAACATGGAGGATGTTGCCTCGGTACATAGTTTTTCGGAATTGACAGCCATGGATTCCGGGGAGACAACACCTAGAGTGGAAGCCCCGCTTGTTACGAGTGAAATCCTGCCCAAAGTTACCAATGCATATGGGTCAGGAAAACTGTCTGTGAATTCTAGGATACTTAAATCTCCAGTCTCTTGCATACCTTCAGGATATGGAAGCTACCATTCATTGCCTAGGCTTGCCCGGTCACAAAGATTGCTTAACAAACAGGTAGCCACTGAGTATGGACTCGAGTTCCCCTATGTTCCCAGGGAAATTATGCAAGAGATTAAGGCTCACAGAGAGTAATGGTACCATGAAGCTGTGTGGAACTATCTCGAGGTACCTAAACCATTTCGGAAGATAGGCCATTCTTTCACTATGGATGAACGTTTTAAAAGGATGTCTACTACATTGGAGCTATGGTCGGCACATCTATGCTGACAAAGTGGTAATCTGCCGACCTGGCAGGGACGACCACGTTTACTTCATCACTACTGTGGACAAGCAGGGCAAAACACTGACACTTCTACTGGTGATCAATTATAGTGACTGTTCCAGTTTTGTCACTTAAAACAAAAATCTTCTTCTTTTTTTGTTTTTCAATTTCTTTTTCTTCTTTGAAGGACTTGGGGTAATTAGCTAGTTAGCGCTAGAACATTGGAGACTTTGAGTCAAGATTCCTTTACACGGTCCAGTACCTCAAACGGGACTCTGTGTGTTGCGCTTCGACCACTAGGTGGTGGAGGTTTGCTTAGTCAGCAGAAACTGAACTTTTCTGCACTTAGTTGCTCACCTAAAGAAAGTAATATATATGGGGAAATAAAGTTTTATTTCTCCAGGAAGTAAGGCTTTGCTTCCATTGTACAGAAATGTTTTATATTATCTACCTGTGTGTGCTGTTTTGTTTTTCAGGTACCCTGGATCTTCTTCCAAGCTACTGAAAAGTTGGATGGGTTAGATAGAGAGATAGGAATACTGTAATGTATAATAATGTGATTATTGTGTGTCTATGTGAAATGTGTATTTTCTTGTTACCTTACCCTTCCCTAGCCAAGTTTGGGGACTCAGGTAGCTGACCCTCAGGATTGAGGGTCAAACTTTCGACGATGAGAACATCGTCTGTTGTGGCGGGAGGAAGTATGTAGCGCCCTGCTTCCAATGAGTGGGCGCTATATGTTGAAATTATAGTTGTCTGGGCATAAGTTTGGCCCAGAGAGATTTATTCAAATTGTGGCGCCGCTTCAGTTCAGCTGGTTGCATGATTTTCCCCCCCAGCAGTGGGTGTCGCAGTCACCGCTGGTCAGGGTTGGAAAGGCAACAGGCTGGACGTATTGGGTACCTCTTTTTCAGAAGCAGCCCAGGGGGAGTGGTGAACCCGCTGTGCATGCCGGGAGAGGGTACTTAAGGGGCGGACACCATTTTGTGGGGTTCGTTCTTCGATCCTCGCCTGAGGGCCATCCTGGCCTCAGGGATGTGTTGTCAGTTCCTGCCTCGTTGGCCGTGGCCTCGCAACTGAGATGTAGGCCCAGGAGTTACTGGGGCCTACCGATCAAGGGACGATCCTGTGTCGCCTTGCCTGATGGAAGGGACCGAGCAACTGAGGGCACAATTGGAGGATGTACCCGAATCCCAAAAATCTACCTCACAGTGCTGCCGTAGCGGCTGAAAGATTCTGGCACTGAGAGCTGTGTTCTTTCTGAGGGAGCTAACCCAGTGAGGGGTTATACGAGTCTGTGGCAGAGACTATTGAACAAATTCCAATACCTAGTCTGTGGCAGAGACTATCTTTGATCGAGCTTCGCACCGGTTGCTAGGCCGGTGATAGTAGGCCTATCCGGTGATTGCTGAATCCAGCGTAGAGACAGTTGCTCCTCTGGACCTAGGAGATTTCCGTGATCGACAAGTAAGATACCAGAGTCCTCCCCATCCCTTCAATCCCCTCTGTTGGAAAGTTTATTCAATAAAACCCTTGAAAGAGACTGTGTGTTGGTGCAGACATTTCTTCCGGAAAACTCTTCAAGGAGAACCCCTGAGCCGAACATTTGGAACAGTAAAGTAACGTGCAGACCCAAAACTAAACCAGCATCTCCTACGGGGGTACCGCTACATTGCTATAAAATATCTTGTTATATTTATTTCTATTTATTTATAAATGTTTACATTGGTAATACCTAAAGTTATCACATGAAGTTTAGGGCTATCATGCTATCCATTAATAGATCTGATGCTGTATGTTTGGATAGCACTCAGTAAAAGAACGTTTAATAAGTTATATGCGTTTTTAAATCAACTTTGATCGATTTATATTTTTTATCACATTTCTCAGTGAATTTTTTTGATAACGTGGTACTTTATGTAAATATATTCCACAAATATGTTCATCTTAAGGCCTCGTACCCACGGACATTTTTACAGCCACTTTCTGAGCGTTTTTTGCAGCTTAAAAACGCCTCTCCATGTTAGCCTATGGACTCATGCCCACCATAACGTTTTTGAGCTGTAAATGGCATAAGCGTTTTTAAGCTGCAAAAAAAACCCCAGGACCAGTGCGTTCTGAAGCTCCAGCGTGAGAGCTGTAAAGACGTCAGATGTAACATGGGCACATGTATTCTGCATACGTAAGCTACAGACAGTATCATCTTTTGACCGCACAATACTACAACCTATTCATCCGCTGTAACTTGTCATCTGATGTATTCTGAGCTTTTGGATTAAAGCAACCTCTGTGAATAGAATCGGTATTGGTGAGTTCAAGCTATCTAATAAGGATTGTCCTCAGTGATTATATCTGCTTATACAGGCCAGGCATAGAGGTCTCACAAGAGATAGATCGCTTCACAACAATCAGAGTCAGAATAGATCACGAGAAATAATAAAAAATCAGTTTGTCAGAACTCTGTGTGAATATCAGCAGCAAAAAAAAAACATTATTCTACCATTATAAAGAAGAAAAGAATGCGCTGCATTAAAAGATCCCATAATTTGCAGCATGACGAATGTGCTATCTCCATTACGAACGCTAGTTTTACCAGTCCGATCGTTCCCGTCTCGTACTTGATTCCGTCAGAGTTGCATACAGACGAACTGAATTTTTGTTAGAATTTTTTTCTGTTGAAGAAAAAGGGAACATGTTCTCTTTCTAACTCCGTCGGAATTTCCGAAGGAAAAACTCAGATGGGGCATACACACGGTCGGAATATCCATTGAAAAAATTCCATCTGAGTTCTTTAATCGAAATTTCTGAACGTGTGTACGCGGTAGGGTTGTCCCGATACCGATACTAGTATCGGTATCAGGACCGATACCAAGCATTTGCGCGAGTACTTGTACTCGCGCAAATGCTCCCGATGCTTCACCCGATACTTTTTTTTTGTGGCCGGAGAGAGCGGGAGGAGTCAGTGGCTGGGGAGGGCGGGGGAGTGTGGGCGGAGTCTGGCTGGAGAGGGCGGACAGAGTCTGTCGACAGAGCTAGTGCAGGCGGAGTTTGGCTGGAGAGGGCGGGCACAGTCGATGGACAGAGTCCGCGGGCGGAGAGCGAGTCCCTCACCTGCAGTTGAACTTGGTAAGCTGGCAGGGGTGCAGGGCGCAGCCGCATCTGGATCGGTGACCGGTGCTGTCACATTCGGTCGCCGTCAGCGGCTGAACGTCCCCACGCCCATCTTGGTACACCCTGCACTTGGCTGCAGTAAGCAGCAGCAGACATCTTGTTACACCCAGCCCGAGCTATATGGGCTGGGTGTAACAAGATGTCTGCTGCTGCTTACTTCAGCCGAGTGCAGGGTGTACCAAGATGGGCGTTGCAGCAGTTTTTTTTTTTTTTAAATCCTGTGTCATTTTTTTTCCCCACAGCATTTCAGTGCCAGCCACCTATCAGTACCCACAAGTGCTACCTATCAGTGCAATCAGTGCCATCTACCAGTGCCACCTATCAGGTGGCACTGGTAGATGGCACTGACTGCACTGATTGGTGACACTTGTGGGCACTGATAGATGGCACTGATTGCACAGATAGTGCAATCAGTGCCATCTATCAGTGCCCACAAGTGCCATCTATCAGTGCCCACAAGTGCCACCTATCAGTGCCATCAGTGCCCATAAGTGCCACCTATCAGTGCAATCAGTGCCATCTATCATTGCCAGCCACCTATTAGTGCCCATCAGCGCCAGTCACCAGTCAGTGCCCATAAGTGCCACCTGTCAGTGCCACCTATCAGTCCCCATCTTTCAAACTGTCACATGACATTGAAAAAAAAGTATCGGTAATCGGTATCGGCGAGTACTTGGAAAAAAGTATCGGTACTTGTACTCGGTCTCAAAAAAGTGGTATCGGGACAACCCTAGTACGCGGCGTAATACGTTATAAGCAGTTCTAGTAAACCATTTTTATTCCTTTTGAGATAAAGATTTTACATACAGTATCTCACATAAGTGAGTACACCCCTCACATTTTTGTAAATATTTTATTATATCTTTTCATGTGACAACACGGAAGAAATTACACTTTGCTACAATGTAAAGTAGTGAGTGTACAGCTTGTATAACAGTGTAAATTCGCTGCCCCCTCAAAATAACGCAACATACAGTCATTAATGTCTAAACCTCTGGCAACAAAAGTGAGTACACCCCTAAGTTAAAATGTCTTATCTAGATCATAATTTCTTCTCACTCTGATCATTTGTCCCTTTGGAATGCGATCTACGCATTTAGGGCGGTGGCAACTATTTGTTGGGATAAAGCTGTTCCTATTGGTTTCTTTAATATATATCTTGGTGGCAGTGTTGTCAACCGCCCGTAGATTTATGGGCAGCCCGTAAATTTAACCCCTTTTTCGGGATTGCCCGTTAAAGTCCGTTGCGGGCACCCGGTGCCCGTAAAAATGATGGCCGTGAGCCGACCATACAACTGCACATGCGCCGTTCCGTCACATATGGCAACTTCCATTTGGTTACGGAAGTGACATCTTGCTACACCCCGCACTCCTGCACAGTAATGATAGAGTGAGAAGGGGGCAAGTGGACATCTTGTTACACCCACCGGAGTTTTAGATTTCACATTTTCAAGACAAAAAACGGAGCTTATATGCTTAACCACTTGCCGACCGCCTCCTGTACATATACGTCGGCAGTATAGGTATGGCACAGACAGGCATATCAACTTACCTGTATGTCCCCTTTAAATGAGTGTCCGTGTGGTGGCGCGCTCGCGAACCTGCCGCCATCCCACCGTGAGTCGGACCACGGGTCCCGCGAACTCGATCGGAGGTATAGAGCGGGGAGATGCTTGTGTAAACAAGCATCTCCCCGCTCTGCCTAGTGACAATGACACTGATCTCGGCTTCGTGTACTCGGAGCGGAGATCGGTGTCATGTGACACAGAGCCCATCCCCCCCTACAGTAAGAAACACTATGCAGGGAACACTTAACCCCTACAGCGCCACCTAGTGGTTAAACCCTTCACTGCCAGTGTCATTTTCACAGTAAACAGTGCATTTTTTTTAGCACTGATCGCTGTGAAAATGACAATGGTCCCAAAAAGGTGTCAAAAGTGTCCTATGTGTCCGCCATAATGTCGCAGTCACAAAAAAAAATCACTGATCGCCGCCATTACTAGTAAAAAAATAATAATTAATAAAAATGCCGTAAAACTATACCCTATTTTGTAAACACTAACTTTTGCGCAAACCAATCAATAGACGCTTATTGCGATTTTTTTTACCAAAAATATGTAGAAGAATACGTATCGGCCTAAACTGAGGAAAAAAAAAAAATTATATATTTTTTGAGGATATTTATTATAGCAAAAAAGTAAAAAATATTGATTTTTTTTCAAAATTGTCGCTCTATTTTTTTATAGCTCAAAAAATAAAAACCGCAGAGGTGATCAAATACCACCAAAAGAAGGCTCTATTTGTGTGAAAAAAAGAACGACAATTTTGTTTGGGAGCCACGTCAAACGACTGCGCAATTGTCAGTTAAAGCAACGCAGTGCCGAATCGCAAAAAGTGGACTGGTCCTTTAGCTGCAAAATGGTCCGGGGCTGAAGTGGTTAAATACAGTATTGGTAAATCCTACGGACTGTTTACATGTTAAATGTGAAAATCAGAGGTGTTCTGTCACATTAGCAAACATGTAAGGTCAGCAGGTTTGCTGCTGCTTTTAAAATTTCACATCTAAACAGTCCGTCGGATCTCCAAATACTGTATTTAAGCATATAAGCTCAGTTTCCTGTTAAAAAGAACTGTGGAATGCAAAACTCCGATGGGTGTAAGAAGATGTCCGGATATCCCCTTCTCGGTGTATCATTAATATGGAGAAGTGCGGGGTGTAGCAAGATGGCGGTGACAGAACGTCACTTCCGTAACCAAATGTGACGAAACAAACACCGGCCGGGCTCGGGAAATCTCGTACGTGCTCGGCTGGGCGGCGCATGCGCAGTAACGTAATGGCGCCGCTCGGCGCCATTTATTTAATAGACGATCGAGACCCCGGCGACTGCAGTGCACTTGTCATAGCGGAGGAGCTGAGCAGGGGTGAGGAGGAGAGTGAAATTGTGGGGGGGATGTAATAGCAACAAGGGGACAGAGTGAGAGGAGGTCAATACCGGGAGCTGGGAGGCTGAAGCCGTGCCATGCAAGGGGTCAAAGACTGATATGCTATGTCCACCATCATATTACTTCTCCACATTATCGGTGTGCTGTGTCCTCCTCCTGTGCCCCTTTCACCTCTCCAGAGGTCAGGGCAGCACAGTGTTGCCCTGACCTGTGGAGAGGTGAAAGGGGCACAGGAGAAGGACACAGTACACTGATGATGTGGAGAAGTAATATGATGATGGGCAGAAGAGAAGGCTACTGTGAGGGGGACGCCATTATGTTTGCAGCCTCTGTCCACCTCCTGTAGTATGACCGCAGCCTCTGTCCACCTCCTGTAGCATGGCCGCAGCCTCTGTCCACCTCCTGTAGCATGGCCGCAGCCTCTGTCCACCTCCTGTAGCATGGCCGCAGCCTCTGTCCACCTCCTGTAGCATGGCCGCAGCCTCTGTCCACCTCCTGTAGCATGACCGCAGCCTCTGTCCACCTCCTGTAGCATGGCCGCAGCCTCTGTCCACCTCCTGTAGCATGGCCGCAGCCTCTGTCCACCTCCTGTAGCATGGCCGCAGCCTCTGTCCACCTCCTGTAGTATGGCCGCAGCCTCTGTCCACCTCCTGTAGTATGGCCGCAGCCTCTGTCCACCTCCTGTAGTATGACCGCAGCCTGTGTCCACCTCCTGTAGTATGACCGCAGCCTGTGTCCACCTCCTGTAGTATGACCGCAGCCTGTGTCCACCTCCTGTAGCATGGCCGCAGCCTCTGTCCACCTCCTGTAGCATGGCCGCAGCCTCTGTCCACCTCCTGTAGCATGGCCGCAGCCTCTGTCCACCTCCTGTAGCATGGCCGCAGCCTCTGTCCACCTCCTGTAGTATGGCCGCAGCCTCTGTCCACCTCCTGTAGTATGGCCGCAGCCTCTGTCCACCTCCTGTAGTATGACCGCAGCCTGTGTCCACCTCCTGTAGTATGACCGCAGCCTGTGTCCACCTCCTGTAGTATGACCGCAGCCTGTGTCCACCTCCTGTAGCATGGCCGCAGCCTCTGTCCACCTCCTGTAGCATGGCCGCAGCCTCTGTCCACCTCCTGTAGCATGGCCGCAGCCTCTGTCCACCTCCTGTAGCATGGCCGCAGCCTCTGTCCACCTCCTGTATCATGTCCGCTGCCTCTGTCCACCTCCTGTATCATGTCCGCTGCCTCTGTCCACCTCCTGTATCATGTCCGCTGCCTCTGTCCACCTCCTGTATCATGTCCGCGGCCTCTGTCCACCTCCTGTATCATGTCCGCGGCCTCTGTCCACCTCCTGTATCATGTCTGCGGCCTCTGTCCACCTCCTGTATCATGTCCGCGGCCTCTGTCCACCTCCTGTATCATGTCCGCGGCCTCTGTCCACCTCCTGTATCATGTCCGCGGCCTCTGTCCACCTCCTGTATCATGTCCGCGGCCTCTGATCATCTCTTGTCTTTTATCATGTCTGCAGTCTGAGGGGGATCCTAGAAAGGAGTCAAGAGTGGAGCGACGCCGGGATGGGGGTTACAGGAAGAGACAGACATGTGTGGACTGTGGAGAGAATAAAACCAGAGCCGCCAAGCTGAAGCCATCTGAATGATCCTGCACGGTGCACCTGTAAATAGGTCAGTGACAACACCGCCAGGCCACTCTGAGGGGGGGGGGGTCAATGATGTAAGGAGGGGAGTGAATACAATAATGTAAGGGGGCACTGATATAAAGGTTCCCCCCTATATTAGCAACCCCCCTTACCTTCGTGTATTCACTCTGCAGAAGGTGGTCTCTGGTCATCAGAGTTCCCCCTTACATCATGATCTGCAGAATTCCCCTTAACATAAGAGTTCTCTTGCACTGTAAGGGGAAATCCTGCAGACTCTGAAGTAAGGGGGAATTCTGTGCTGGCTGGGTTATAGTATACTGACCTTCATGTAAATTGAGAAATGTTTTTTTTTACTTTTGTTTAACAAACACATTGTTAATAACACTAGCTATGTGTTTATAGTTCAAATATTGATATTTGCACTGTTTAGCGCAAAAAGCAGTAATTTTAGGTACTTTTTTCAGTGCCAGTAAAGAATGTGGATCTGTCAGTACATGTCATGATTTTTTGTCAGTTGGCGAAAATGATTGGCGCCGTTTGTAAATTTTGGTGTTCAGCCAGTAAATTTCGCTTCAGGGGGTTGGCAACACTGCTTGGTGGAGACCTTGTAATCGCCATGATTGGTCATAGTCACATGATAGCGCTTTAAACAACCTGTCATGAATGGCTTTCCATAAGCAAGTAAGCATACTGTTCATGAATGGTTAACCCATTCATGACAGCTAAAACCATTGCTTTTACAGTGATGAACACTGTATAATCAATAACAGTGTAAAAAAAAAAAAACTGGTGACACTGAGCTACTCTGACCGGATAAAAAAAAAAAAAAAAAAAGTTTAGGAAATTGACCAACAATGTTTTTTTTATTTTTTTATTATACATACGGTCACCAGAGGGTCACAGATCACGCTGTTGCTCTGCTGTGTGGCCCCTAGGGCATGCGATGTCCTATGACATCCACCAGAGCTGCACGTTTTATAGTTTAAAGATCGCAATTTCGATTCACCCCCCCGCGATCTCCAGGCTGGATTAGCTCGATTTTTAGTATCACCGTCGGAACCAGCGTGGAACGCAAATGGACGTCAGTCAGCAATGTAACGTCATCCCATGCAATGGAATCCCAGTCCGTGCAGAATTACAAGTCCCACCACCCCGCACAGGCCACGGTCCCCCTCCCGGTGGATTCCTCTCCGTAGACTCCGAGTTCTGATCTACCCCCACAACTCAGCACCTGTACTGCCCCACCCACACTGTACACATCACCCATCTCGGGGAGCGCCACCTACAGGAGGAGAGTGCTAAGGGCCCGGACTCGTCATCACAGGAGGAGGGAGAGGAGGGATTACTGAGACACACAGAGGTCAATGCAAGAGCTGCCTCTATCTGATGTGCTGGAATGCGATCTCTCTGGGGGGGGGGGGTTAGTGCTGAATGTGGGTTCAGGAATGTCATCCTTCTCCTTATGTCACCGACCTGGGAGCAGAATGAGAAGATCACACCCTGCAGGAGGAGAGTCCCAGGGCACATCTCAGGAGGGACAACTGCAGGATCAGGATGACAAACACAAGGTGACAGCTGCTGGATGGAGATAGCAACCTAATAAGAATGTCAGCTGCAGGAGCAAGATGACAGGTTCAGGATGGTAGCCTAAGGACTGTCACCTGCAAGGTCTGGGGCCTTAAAATAAAAATGTTTTTGAGAATCGTGAGAGAATCGTGATCTTCATTCCAAGCAAAAGAATCGTGATTCTCATTTTTCCCAGAATCGTGCAGCTCTAACATCCACCCAAGATCCAAGTGCTCCCGTCTCGCTGTATTATAATAGGCCATGGGGGAGGTGGTTAAAAAAAACTTCTCCAGCAATTCCAAGCTTCCATCCCAAATGATTACTATATAGTCTATTAATCGCTTGTAGAACTTCACTTTTGGTCTCATTTTCTCATATATTTGCACAAGTCTGGGCACAGTAGCATCACCCTGCACGGGCATCCGCTCACATCAGGCAGAGAAGCCGGTGTATACACAGGATTGAGTGATTACCAAGCAAGGCCTGGTATTAAGGCACAGGCTGATGTGAGTACAATGTTTTTATGCTGTTGACATTTTAATAAAGGTTTTATGCTATGGCACCCTTGATGATCGAATTGAAGCCCTTTGAGCATCTCTAGCTTTGGCACATTGGAATGGAAATGCTAGCAGTCGGAAAAATGTATTAAATGTGTTTGAATCACTTTTAAACCACTTGCTTACTGGGCACATTCACCCCCTTCATGCCCAGGACAAGTTTCAGCTTTCAGTACTGTCACATTTTGAATGACACTTGCACGGTCATGCAAAACTGTACCCATATGACATTGTTATTTTTTTTCACACAAATAAAACTTTCTTTTGGTGGTATTTAATCACCACTGGGTTTTTATTTTTTGCTAAACGAAAAAAGACTGAAAATTTTGAAAGAAATAAAAAAAAAATTTCATAGTTTAGGATACCATTTTTCAAACAGGTAATTTTTCTCCCTCACTGATGTGCGCTGATGAGGCAGCACTGGTCGGCACTGTTGGGACTGCACCGATAATCGGTGCCCTTTTTCATCAGTGTGATGTCCCTTTAACAAAAGCTGGTTATCGGCTCTCGTCTTCTCTCCTAAAGCGGTCAGCGTGAGATAAGAAAAGCCGATAACCGGCTTGTGTTTACATCCATGATCAGCTGTCATTGGACATAGCTTATCACTTGGTAAAGGGCTGCTGTGATTGATCCTTTACCCTGACTGTCATCCGCTGAGTACGAAGGACTCAGCAATCACAGAGGGAGCGCAGGCAGCGCGATCAACGGAGGACGCCCATGTACGCTCTCCCAAAGTAAGCCTGCGCTGTACCTGCCTTTCTAAAGCACAGGCGGGAAGTGGTTAACTAAGGGGTCTGAGAATCTGGTGAGTTTTAGTCCTTTGGAAGGTGTTCTCTTCACAAGCATGGGTGAAGCACAATACATGGGGAAAGGAATTGAATTGGAGGCTTCTGGAGTCCTTGGTTTACAAAATGAAATGCTTTGATATGATTTGGAACATTGGAGAGCACTTTGATACAAGCTGAAGCACCTTTGGCATGAACTGGAGTGCTGTGAAGCACATTGTTACAAACTGGACATTATTGTGGATTTGTGTTAAATGGTTAATTATTCACCGATTTAAAGCAGTGATTTCCCCCCCCCCCCTTTTTTTTATATTTATACACTGGTAGTAGTGTTTGAGAGGAATATGGTTTGAAACGCACCGAGTACTGCAGTTATAAATATAGAGGCACTTTAGAGTAGGGACTAAAATAGCGCTGTATATATGTGGTGATGAAAATTTTTGCAACGGGTTCTCTTTAATGAGACATCAGGGTCTTTAAGACCCCTAATATTACAACTGTCCTCCAAAGAAGCTAATGGACTGCAAATTGCATTCCACTAACTTCTTTACCAGCCATACTGGCTGGGGACAGTGATACCAGTACTTTGAAGTGAGACGTCACTTCTGGGACAGTAACAAAAAGGGGAGATCAGCGAACAGATGTTCACTGATCTCCTTCACCTCTACCCTGTGACACCCACAATGCCGGTTCTGAATAGGCACATGGAACCTAAGCAATCTGGCAGGAGTGTGTGGAAATTATCTTGTCGCTGCACTGCCACTGGATCGCTTCCATTGACAGCCGATCGTGAACTTATCAAAATTTACACATACCCCTGGCGGCTGCAGCTAGCATGTGTGTGAAAAGCCACCGGTGTAGATACCACATCGGCGGCAGTAAAACACTTAAAGCCGAACTCTAGATAACACTTTTTTAATCAGTTACAGACAGAGTCCTTTCAGGGCTCTTCACAGGCTCATTCACATTAGCAGTGGAGGAACAGTAAAACCCTACAATTCAGGCATGTTCTTACTGCCCAAACCCCCCCCCCCCTTTTAGTTGAAGAGTCAGTGGGCAGGTGTGTACATATGTTGTGGAAGGAAATATACTGTCTGTTGCTTTAGCCACCCATTCCAGTAAATGGGCCGGCTCGGCAAGTGTTCCACAACGGTACGCAGTGCGCTATTGTGGGGTTCAAGGGGATGGTAAGGTGGCAATACAAAACCACCTTTGCGGCCTGTCAAATGCTCTCTGAAGAGTGAACCCAATGCAGATTACCCTTCAGAAACCAAGGTTTATGTGAACAAGCCCTTACATAAATGAATAAAAGCTGTCCCTTGTGAGCACCCTTAGTGCTAAATGGTTTGTCTCAAACCTGTAATTGCAACTTTTGCTGGATAGCTTGATCTGTTAAAGGGAATTGAAAAATGGCCTTGAAGGTCAGAACAAAGAGTGGAAATTAGAGGAAAAAGTGTACAAATAAACCCATAAAAAGGCAGCCACCGCATCTATGAACTGGTGAGCTACAATATAAATCAAGGTTTTTGTGGGAGGGTTTAAGACTGCGTTACGTTTTAATTCAGCAAGTATCAAGGATGAATAGAAGGGACACTTCTGAACGATCAACTTTTTCTTTTCAGTACTTAATAAAAAGGAGTGGCAGGTTCCAATAGAATATGTATTTGTTCTTAGGTTTGGCTATATTAAAAGGTTATTTTATGATTGTCCCTTTTTCAGTAAAGACAGCAAGAAAACTCAATGAAGCATTGAAGACTTCAAGTACAGACTTGATCAGACGCTTGGTCTCAGAGGGCGGTTAATATTTTACAGCGATGTTGAACTAGTCAACACCACTGCTTAGTTTTGTTCAACATGATTACAGCGCACAAATTTCCAATGCAAGTTCAAATAAAACCATTTCAATTATATTTTTACCATACAGTATACTGTGTTATGTTGTAAAGCCACGGGGTAAAGAAAATGAAGAGCCTTCTAGCTGCACAGGGGAAATAAGGGAAGGTTCTAATATTTCCAGTCTAAAGCTGGATCAAAATTCAGCTGGTTCAACGGTAATCTGTCAAATTTCAATCTGTGTGTAGCCGATCAGTGGATTGGCTTCTGCCAAACAGGACTGCTGTAAAATCTTGTTAGATCAGCAGCTTGCAGTCAATTGGCTGCAGCCCTGATCAGGGTATTCTGAAAGCAGAGTCCTCGCTGCCAGAATACAATGTCCCTGCAGGGGGGATTCCTGCATCCACATACCTTTAGTGGATGCAGGAATCTGTTTTGTTTTTTTCGTTCCTTGGCTTAAAAAAATAAATTAAAAAAAGATTTCAACAGGACTGGTTTAACAGTAAAAAGTGTACAATTGTTTTTATTTTATTTTTTTAAACAGTAAAAAGTGTGTACAGTACTCAGTTTTAGTGAACTGATAAGCTTGCACTTAGACAAATAAGCAGTACAGCATATCATGAAGCCCGTGATGCATATGTAATTCATAAATATGACTGTCTCCACATTATTTACACACCATACAGGGGAATAGTATTTTCTGCACCATAAACTCTGTTTCTTGGCATCCAAACAACTGCTAACAATCCAAACATAAGCAACAGGAACTGAGGAATATGTGCAGTTGCCAAAAAGGACCTTATGCACAAAGCTGTCAGAAGTAGCCGAAACGTCCACCTGGTAAGATTTTGAAAAACGTGCACAGAAGATCAGATGGCAGCTTTGCAAGCCGGGGAAACAAAAGCATGATGCCAAAACAACCAAGAAGCACACTCACAGTGGTGGTGGAATTAACCTTGATTAGAAAGGGAAGTGTCCGATCCTTGATACCATAAGCTTGCAAAATGATCTATTTCAGCCACCGAAATGGTGGAACTAGAAGCTGAACCAATGTGGAATGACCAGAAAAGAATCCGTCTTGGGGAATGAAGCAGTAGCAGAGAGATACACTTGAACAGCCCCAGCTACATCTAAGCAGTGAAGAGAAATCTCCTTTTGGTTAACTAGAGCTGGACACAGAGGAAAGGACAATAACCTAATTAAGGTGAAATGCAGAGATCACCTTGGGAGGGAGGAAGGTCTAAGCCTTAAGACAACCTTGTCTTGAGGCCTACGCCAAAAAAGGGTTTGTTGCAGAATAAAACTGCCAGTTCAGACATTCAAGAAAGAAAAAAAAGGGGTCATAGCGACATAGAAAGCTACCTTTTGAGTCATAGCAAAAGTAAGGGTGTCTATGAAAGGTTCAAAAGCTTTAAAGCACTGAAAGTACCAAACTCAAATACTCTGGAAGCAGAGAGGATCTGATAGGTGGAAGCACATGGGAGACCCCTTGCACAAGTCTTTTTCATACAGTGTTAAGCCAACAGTCTGGAAAAGAATGGCAAGAGCATGATGGTTCTAAGGGCCAAACAGTGGTCTCGACCAAACTGCAGGAAAGAAAGGATCCATCATATAGAAATTTCCTGAAAGTACACTTGCTAGCCTCAAAGTAGAAAGACAAAAAATTAAGTCCTGATGGATCACTTCAAGCTGGCCCCTTTTGCAGGTATAGCTATGTAAAACATTAAAAATAAGTGCCTATACTATTATGAATGCAGTAATACACTGTTTCACCCTGCTCTGCACATGCTCAGTTGCTCTCTATTTTTAGGCACTGTGCTGAATTTGTAGAGGCTGATCTGCTAACAACCTGAATATTTACTGCTGTTCAGAGGCTCTGGGCTTCAGCAAAATGGCAGACTCCAGCAAGAAGAAATAATAGCAATGCTGGAGGCCTGAGCAATCAGCCGGCACGTCCGCCAGCTGGCAGAAGACCCAAACAAAGCTGATGCTTCATTCGGATCTAGTAACCTGATGCCATTACATATCACTTGCCGGATTACTGGCACCCTAAAGGCGCCAGTTTTAAAAAATAGAAAGTGTTCAAAAATGCAGATCTTGACATTTTGAATATTTTCAAGTGCAGAGGAGGGGTATGGGTTCTTATAGACCCCTGATTCCTCCATAAAGAGTACCTGCACAGCGTTACTTTAACTTTTGATTACCCTGCGTTTTTTTTTTTTTTTTGGCGTGTAACAGAAAAAGGCCGACAATTTTTTATTTAGTTTTTTACACTTGTAATGGCGGCAATCAACAACTTATAGCGGGACTGCGATAGTGCGGTGGAAAAATTGGACACTTTTGATGGGAACCAGTGCTAAAAATATGCACGGTCACTGTACCGACACTGGCTGGGAAGGGGTTAACATCGGGGGTATCAAAGGGTTAACTGTGTGCCTAGCCAGTGTTTTTATACAGTGTGGAAGGTGCTTCCAAAAGCATTTTATTAAAATAAATCTGATAAAAAAAAAAAAATCGATTTAAATCCCCCTCCAAAAAATAAATTTCTTTTTTTTAAATCATTGATTTATATCCTCCCTGCAGAACAGCAATACGCCTTGTTTACATAGGCAGACTTGCAATTCTGCCTCTGTACCGAATGATCGGCGGGTATAGAGTCCGCAGTACCCACAGATCATCTCCCGCTGTGTATAATCATAGTGGGAGCGGGCTGCCGGGAAGCGCGCATGCGTGCCCCCTACCTGGAAGTGTCTGATCACGTACTAGGATCAGTGATCCGGTACAACAGTGCCACCTTGCTACCGTATATGCAAGTTATACAGTCTGTAAGTGGTTAAAAAGAGTACAGCACAAACAATTGGGTGGCGAAAAAACTCAATTGGGGTGCTTCCTAGCTTCACACAGACAACAACTCAAAAAGAACACATGAAAAAAGGTTTTCGAGGCCTTAGAGGCCCTGTAGGACCAAAGAGCAATTACAGTATTATTAAAAGTGACAGGCTGATCTTCCTGTTTTAGCCCAGGTTCACAATGCGCCGACATGGAATAGAGCCCTTTGTTTTCATCCCTCAGCCACAGTCACAGTCACAGAGCAGCCTGCCCAGGAGAAGGACGTGCGTCTACAGCTTTGCTTGTTATCGATCGATTGTGCCCTGATTGCACCCTGATCTCTAGCAGTTCTTCAAAAGGTAATTGCTGATTGTTAAATTTTATAACATCACACACTGTGTAGCATGAAAATCTTTCTGCCGATTTTGTTTTATGTACTGTATTTTTTTTTTTTTGCATTTTTTTTGGTAACATTTTAAACGTTTTTTTTCCCATTATTTTTTAAATGTATATTTTTTGGTTAGGATTTGAGTTAATTTAATTGTATTCCCCCCCCCTTTTTTTTTTCAATATAATTGTATTTTTATTTCAGTTTATTTTCTCAACCATGTCATTGGCTTTTGTTTGTATTTAATGGTTTTCTATTAATTTTTTTTCATGATGTACATTTGTTAGTTAATATTTAATTTTCTACTACAGATTACATTATATTTTCTACCTTGGAAAGATTTAATTTTCTGTAAAATAACTGGTTTCAGCAAGTGTAAGGTAACGTATTTTACATTTTTATTTTTTTGTGGGTTACTATATTTCTTGTAGATCCACTCCTTCATTCTACCATTACTCACTCTCAACCACCAGCCTTCTCACTGATCACTAACTCTATCCATCACACTTTCCTCCTCCCTCCCTTCTGACTTTGTCCTCCATCCCACCTTCCACCTCCCTACTCCACTCCATACTCCCTACCATGTCTCTCCTCCCTACCACCATTTTCTTCCATCCCATTTCAAAACCTCCCTTCCCTACTCCCCCCCCCCCACCTACTCCCTGCTTTGTCCATCCCGCCTCCCTACTCTAATCCCTGCCACCACTTTCTGACATCCCACCTCCCTCTCTCCCTCCCTGCTTTCTCCCTCCTACCTCCATACTCTACTTCCAACTCCCTACCTTAATTTTCTGGTATTATTTTTAAATTTATTTATTTTTTTCAATTTTCAAAACTTCGTAACAAAAAGCGAGATCTGCAAAATACTCACCATACCTCTCTGAAAATAGCTTGGGGTGTCTATTTTTCAAAATGGGGTCATTGGGGGGGGGGGGGTTGTGCCATCTGCCATCTGGGTATTCCATGGCCTCCGAAACTGTGATAGGCAGTGAGGAGTGAATTCAAAAATGTACACCCTTAGAAAGCCTGAAGGCGGTGCTTGGTTTTTCGGGTCCCGTACGCGGCTAGGCTCCCAAAAAGTCGCACACATGTGGTATCCCCGTATTCAGGAGAAGCAACAGAATGGGTGTAATTCCACATATGCCCATGGCATGTTTAAGCAATATATCATTTAGTGACAACTTTGTGCAAACAATAAATAAAAAATTTGTCTTTTTCCCGCAACTTGTGTCAAAATATAAAATATTCCATGGACTCAACATGCCTCTCAGCAAATAGCTTGGGGTGTCTACTTTCCAAAATGGGGTCATTTGGGGGGGGGGGGGGGGGGTTTGAACTGTCCTGGCATTTTATGCGCAACATTTAGAAGCTTATGTCACACATCACCCACTCTAACCACTTGAAGACAAAGCCCTTCCTACGCTTTGTTTACATGAAAAAAATAAAAATCTTTTTTGCAAGAAAATTACGCTGAACCCCCAAACATATATATTTTTAAAGCAAAGGCCCTACAGATTAAAATGGTGGGTGTTGCATTTTTTTTTCACACAGTATTTGCACAGCGATTTTTTCAAGCACATTCTTTTAGGAAAAAACACACTTTTTTTAAAACACACAATATTGCCCAAATGTTTGATGAAATAAAAAAAAAAGATCTGGGGGGGCGTGACCGGAAGCCGGCCTGGATGGTTGCCTGATCCCTTAGCTCTCTCTCAGCCCGCAATATACAGGCAATTTTGGGACCTTTACACTCCACTTCCATGGGCAAGTCCAGGATGACGTGCTCCGCGGCAGCCAGGGGATCATCTCAACCCCCTCCAGGCTCCTCAACGGACCTTCGAACCTACTTTATCCCGCCGGACGAGCTGCACAAGATGGCGCTGGACGTCTCCACAGCCACCATGAGGTCTCCCCCTCAGCTTTCCTCATCGGTTCCTGCACAGCTCAGACCGCTTGGGGACCGGCAGCCTGCTCCGCGGCACATGGACGATACTCCCCGGCTATCTGGAGCGGTGAGTTCCCCACCATCCGTGGCCTCACAACCAGGGGCGCGGGCCGCCATTTTGGGACTCCCCCAGCAGTACACCCAGTGCTCGGAGACCTTTCCACGGCTGCTGCGGACGGCGTCAGACCCCAGCATCAGTGGGGCTGGGTCCAACTTCCCAGCCTCCTCGGGGGAATCAGAGGACTTTCCGGCCCTTCCCCAGAACCACTCGTTTGCTGTATCGGGCCCTGGGATGCCACAGACCACCAGTGAGAACATGGCGGCGGCACCTTCTTTCCCCAAACAGCAGCGCCAATCCCTCCACAGGGACCCCTGCACTCCACAGATGCCCAGATGACCGGCTCCCCTACCCCCTCTCTGACTCCGGGACCGGACGGGGTGGCCCCACAGCCTGCACAGGCCCCGGCCTGGGCTGAGACCTGGGCCCAGCCGCCTGCTCCCTCAGCCTGGGGTGCTCCTCAGCAGGCTCAGTTGCAGCCTCCGCCACACCCTCCCCTCCCCCCAATGCACCAGGGCATAGCTTCATCTCCTCCTATGCCCCACCAGTGGTATTCATACCTTCAAGCTATGCCCACCAAAGATGATTTCAGGCAATTCATTGCTGACGTGAAGTCTACTTGCAGATCAGAGATTCAGGCCCTCCAGTTGGGCCTTAAACACCTGGCGGACAGGGTGGAGATGGCGGAGGAAGAACTTCAGGAGACCAAGCTGGCGGTCCATAGGACCCAAATCCAAGGTGCAGACCACCGCTCCCTGCTCAGAGATATGCAGCGTCATGTGGAAGACCTGGACAACAGGGGGCGCAGGAATAATAATCGTGTGCAGGAGATACCAGAATCGGAGGGCCCCGAGGACGTCCAATCCATGCTATAGTCCGTGTTCAACAACTTGATGGGCGAACCCCCCGCCGGCCCTATTGAAATCGACAGAGCTCATCGGGCCCTGCGCCCAAAGGGGGCCACCTCCAAACCGCGAGACATTATCTGTAGGCTCAGCTCCTACCCTCTGAAAGAGGAAATCATGAGACAGGCCCATCTCGCCCGTAAAGTCACCTTCGACGATGTCCAGATTCAGCTTTATCCAGACCTGTCATGGATCACTCTACAAAAACTTAGACTGTTACAACCGTTGTTACGCACTTTACAAGTGGAGAACATCCCCTACCGCTGGGGTTTTCCATTTAGTCTTACAGCCAAACATCAGGGCAAAACAGCTGTGCTAAGATATCCGGAGGACTTGGCAGCATTCTGTGATCCGGGCTCCCCAGGTCCGGGACTGGGATCTGGTGGCTACGCCTCCCACAGTGTGGCAGAAGCTCCCCCCACCTAAAAGATCCCGGGGCCCAGAGCTGTCCCTGAGGGGCCACAACCGACAGCAACGAAAATCCTGAGAACTCTGGTTCACCACCCCTATTTGGGACTTTTCGCTGGCCACTACCCAACTTTTGGTCCTCCTCTAGTTGCCCTAGCTCAAGTTTCAGCTAGCACTTTGGGCGAGGCCTGGAAGAGACTTTAGAGAGAGCCTCCCCATGCTTCCCCTCCTCCCTGTTCTATTTTTGAATTTTGGACAGTAATGACACTGGGTCCTGTTTTGCTGGACCGATCTGGGTTCCCCCGTGACCCCCCGGACTCACCCTCTGGGCAGTGGGTTGGTGGAGCACACGGGAAGCCGTCTCGACCTAGGCCTACGGGCCCCCATAGGTCCTGGAAAAAACACAGAAAATGTTTGTAGAGGTTTGCTATTGTTTTTTTTCTCTAATCTTTCTTTTCTCCCCCTTCCTTCTAGTCTTCTTTCTCCTCTTTTCTCTCTATCGTAATCGGCTGGCACCGAAGCGGCGTCGCAGAATCTGTCCGGGTCTCCTTCCGCAGGGTGCCCGCTCCCGACCTCCGGCTCCAGGAACTCCTCCATTTCACATCTGTTGAGTACCCTACCCACCCCGTTTCCCACTCCCATGGCCAAGATCTTGACACTAAATGTTCACGGGTTAAACTCTAATAGAAAACGGCACCTGCCGCTGAGGGAGTTCAGGCAATCGGGGGCAGACGTCATTATGGTCCAGGAGACACACTTTGATAAGGGGGGCTCCTTTGCGTTTGCCTCTAAACACTATACACAGATTTACCTTTCCTCGGGGCCCCATAAACGGGCGGGGGTGGCCATACTGATCAAGCGGGGATCTCCCTTTGTCAGTTCATATCATTACAGTGATCAGCAGCGCCACTTCCTCATCCTACGGGGTCTTTGGCAGGATCAGGTGGTTACTTTTTGTGCGGTCTACGCCCCGAATGTCCGACAACTTGGGTTCCTGTCTAAAGTATATGCCCGTCTATTCCAATCGGACCACGGGTTGTTAGTGATGGGGGGGACTTTAATCTGACTCAATCTGCAACCTCGGATCGCCATGTGGTGAACCCCAGGGCATCCCTGGCCCGAGTGCTTAGGGACTCAAGGCAGTTTCGCCAGCTCTCTAGACGTTACGCTCTTTTTGATGCCTGGCGGGTTCTCCACCCTGGTGACCGACAATATACTTTTTACTCAGCCCCCCACCGTACTCACTCCGGATAGACTATTCCTTTGTCAACAACTCGGCCCTTAGACTGACCCTCGCAGAACAGATCCTCCTGAGCTCCTGGTCAGATCATGCCCCGGTTCTACCGACTATAGCACTGGGCGCCCCCATCCGTAGGCCCTGTACTTGGCACTTGAACACGTCCCGTCCAAACTGGAATCCACTTTAAAGTATTACTTTGCAGAAAACGATACTCCAGACACGACCCCCCCCGCCCCCACACTGTGGGAAGCACGCAAGGCAGTGATACGGGGTAAACGTCTAGCCCCATCGGCCGCCATGAGAAAAGATACGCAAGCCATGAAGGTGCGGACGGAGAGGGAGCTCAAGGTGCTGGAGGGCCGACTGCAGAGCTCCCCCACCTTGGTGCTCCTTAAAAAGATTACCTCCCTTCGGGCGACCCTGGGTGACCTGGCGATGGGCCGGGTGGAAAAGGCCTTTGTTCGATTGCGGCAGATGTTCTACGATAAGGGTAATAAGGCTCATTCCCTCCTAGCCAGGAAGCTGCGAGACGGAACTCACCAAATTAAGACCGGTTTAAGGACCTTGGTCACGCACCCTAGGGAGATAGCCCACTCCTTTGCGGAATTCTACACGCACCTCTACAACGATCCCGACATTCTGAGCGGTCCCCCCTCTCCCGATCTCACTCAACGTATGAGCCAATACCTAGAGCAAAGTGGGACCTCCCAACTACAACCCAAGGACCTGGCTTCTCTAAACGATTCGATTTCAGTAGAGGAATTAGAGTCCACCATTAAATCCCTACCCTCTAGCAAGGCCCCGGATACCCATTCCAAACCCTGCCCATCCCGGTACCTTAAGCCCATTTGAAAAAGCTCCAGACGGACCTGCTCCAGTACACCTGAAACTACAAACGCCATAGAATACCACGTTCGGTACTAACGGCGGCGCGGTCAGATGGAGGTCTGGCTTATCCCGACCTTAAGTATTACCAGGCGGCCCAATTGCGGGCCATAGCCTCCTGGTTTACTTTGCGCTCATATAATAAATGGACGGAAATTGAGAAGTTATGGCTTGCCTCGGTCCATCCTAATAACCTACTGTGGAGTGCAAATGCAGAGGTAGACCCTGAATGTATGCTCGGCCCGATGTCTGTGCTCCGGCGGCTGTGGCCCAAGTTGCTACCCCAGCATAAGCTGACCTCTGACAGCTCACTCCTGACCTCCTTTGCCTGTAACCCTAAGGTGCCAGACAGCCTCACCCACCGAATGTCCTTTCCGTGGACTTCACGGAATCTTTTTCATTTTGGGAACCTGGTGGACCCCCTGACCCGTAGATTACGTCCCTTTGCCGAGCTACAGGCCAAGTATGATCTTCCAAGCCGGGAATTCAATGGGTACCTCCAAATACGCCATTATGCCTTAACTATTGCACCAAAATTGCAATTTTATCCCCCGACTCCTTTTGAACGCCTGATTTTGGCAGGCTCTGCCCAGAAGGGATTGATCTCAGAAATATATAAAATTCTGAACACGTGGCCCATGGATGTAAAGGGCAAGCATGCATACATGGCTAAATGGAAAAACGCTCTTGGCGAGGAGATCCCCATGGAACAATGGCGTGTCATCTGGGCACAGGCAGTGAAAAGTTAAATTTGCACACTATATAAAGAGAATACATACAAAATCCTTTACTTTTGGTATATGACCCCAGATGTCCTCCATATATCCCACTAGCTCCGATCGCTGCTGGCGCTGCCTGGGGGCTAGGGGTACCCTCATCCACATTTACTGGAGCTGCCCGCTGATAGCCTCCTTCTGGGACTCGGTCCAGCAGCTGCTGGCCCGACATCTGGACAGGCCGATCCTTTCCACCAAAAAATTCTTCCTCCTGGGTCTCTCACCACTAAAACTCCCGCCCCCCTATAAGATGACCGGCACATCCTTACAGCAGCACGTTGCTTGGTGGCGCTGCACTGGAAGCGCCGCTCTACCCCTCCACCCCCCCGTATGCCAGGATCAAGGATGTGGAGGTGATGGAGAAAATGACTGCCAGACTGCAGGACAGGTTGAAAGCCCATGACCAGGTCTGGGAGCTATGGCACCGCCGGGAGGACCCACCCTGACACGGTCCGTGAGCCACTCTGATGACATTCTCCTACTCTGCTCTCTCTTCCCCCTTTTTCTTTATTTCTGGAGTCCCCTTGCAACTCTGGCTGTTAAGATATTCAGATGTTAGGTTTGGGGTTCGTCCTAGCTACAACGTATGTTAAGTCCTCGCAGACTAGGCCTAGAATGTGTTCTTGCTTTTTGGTACTTCCATGTATATTAGGTAAGCTGATATAACAGACTATGGTACGTGAGGGTATTGCGCTCTCATTGTCTCTGCGTACCTTTCTGTATGGATGTACGTTATGAAAAACAAACCTCTGATCAATAAAAAACAGTTATTGGGGGGAAAAAAAAAAAAGATCTTAGGCCGAGTACATGGATACCAAACATGACATGCTTTAAAATTGCGCACAAACGCGCAATGGCGACAAACTACATACATTTTTAAAAGCCTTTAAAGGTTACCACTTTAGATTTACAAAGGAGGTCTACTGCTAAAATTACTGCCCTCGATCTGACCTTCGTGGTGATACCTCACATGCATGATGCAATAGCTGTTTACATATGACACCAGACCGACGCTTGCGCGAGAGCAGGGGGGGACAGGGGTGCTTTTTTATTTTATTTTTAAACTGTTCCTTCCATTTTAATTTTTTTTTAGCATTTTTATTGTTATCTCAGGGAATGTAAATATCCCCTATGATAGCAATAGGTAGTGACAGGTACTCTTTTTTTGAAAAAATTGGGGTCTATTAGACCCTAGATCTCTCCTCTGCCCTCAAAGCATCTCACCACACCAAGATCAGTGTGATAAAATGCTTTCCCAATGGCGCTGTTTATATCCGGCGAAATCTAAGTCATGAAATGCTCGTAGCTTCCGGTTTCTTAGGCCATAGAGATGATTGGAGCCGTTCTGGTCTCTTATTAGCTCTATGGTCTTCTGTTGGGACAGAAGAGCCAGAGAAAACCATGGAAGACGGGGGGGGCATTCCCTCCCACTGCTTGTAAAAGCAGTCTAGAGGCTAATTAGCCGCTAGGATTGCTTTCACATGAAAGCCGACCGCTGGCTGAAAAGAATGATACCAAGAGATGATACTTAAACCCGCAGGCATCATTCTGGTATAACCAAAGTCCAGCAACATACCAGTACGTTTGCTGGTCCTTGTTGGGCATATATTGAAATCTTTTTTTTTTCCATGCAGCCTGTTGGCTGAACGAAAAAAAGAGATTGATTGGTGGGTATGCCACTTCTAATGATGGGCATACATGCACCATTTGTATATGCCGAAGCATGGGGGCATCCTCCCGCAAAAGTTATGCTGCATACACACGGTTGGACTTAAACGGGCTAACCGCCGTCGGAATTTCGACTGTGTGTACGCGGCATTAGGCGTAAATCGCTCCGCTGCCCCCTTGTTTCGGCATATATGCTCTTTTTTTTTTAACTGTGGTGGTGAAATCACCTACAGCATTGGAGTCACGGCTTTATGTATCGTGGGAGCAAACGCTGTTGCTGTCAAGATACATAAATCCGCACTGCAGCTGAATGGCGTACCTGGAAACAAAAAAATGGTTAAAACACAGTAAACAGTAAATTATAAATAAATTACATACCTGAAAAGCAAACATGATAAAACATAACACTAAAACATTGCAGAATAGAATACAGTAAAAAATAGCAGAATAATAGAGAGAATAGAGAGGGAGAGAACAATAAAACGACAACTATTTTTTTTTTATACTATCACTGTTCGGTTCCAGGTTTGTGTCTCTCAAAATGCGATGGCATCTTGGGAGACCCTGTGTAAGTGTGTCCTAGTCTGAAATGCTGTGCGCTACGCTAAAACTGCACTAGTGTGTGGTAGCGTTCAAAACATTGACCAATGCAAATACCAGGATTGTCAGGACAGCGTGGACAATAACAACGGGTGTCACGCCTAAATCCGCGCTTTCTACAGACACATTTTCTTTGGGGGGCTCATTGGGCAGGGCTACTCGGGAGGACATACGGAAAATGCCTCTCATGCAGCCGGCTTACTGCATTTGGTTGGGGATGGTGAGGTGCAGCACCGCCTAAATACAGGAGGGCTCAGACAATATCTTCCTGGAATTTACGGAAAGATCCAGTCTGTCCTGAAGCTTTGTACAGCACAAAAGCATTCAGCAAAGCCAATTGAAATAAATATACAGACACTTTTTTGTACCAGCGTCTGGCCTTACGGGCAACTAGGTACGGTGCCAACAACTGGTCGTTGAGGTCCACCCCTCCCATATTTTGGTTAAATTCGTGGACACAGAGGGGTTTCTCCACAACACCAGTTACCATACGAATTTGGACTGTCGTGTCTGCGTGAAAGGAGGAAAAAACAAAAACAAACATTCTTATTATCCCTCCACTTCACAGCAAGCAAATTATTACACCTTGAGCAGGCTCTATCCCCCAGCCCAAGATGGGAATCTACAAGCCACTGGGGTAAGCCCCAGTGAGTAGATCGCACGGTGCCACATGCGCCAATTTGCTGATCAAACAAGTGGCACGCTCGTGTAATAATTGTTCACATACAAATGGTACCCCTTTCCGAATAATAGTGACACCAAGTTCCACACTATCTTGCCAGCGTGTAATCTGGGCAGTTCTCCAGCTCTACATGACTATTTTTTCCCTCATAAACCATAAAAAACTATATGTATAGCCTGTTGCCCTGTCACAGAGCTTATACATCTTGACCCCATATCTGGCACACTTGCTGGGAAGGTACTGTTTGAAAGACAAGCGGCCAGAAAATTTAATCAGGGACTCATCAACGCAGACAACTTGATGGGGAGAATACAAGGCTGCAAAACGTTCGTTGAAGTGGTTTATGAGGGGCCAAATTTTGTAGAGCCGATTGAATTCAGGGTCTCCACGAGGACGACAAAGTTCATTGTTGTTGAAATGCATGAACCGCAAGATCTGCTCGTATCGTTTCCTGGCCATGGAGGCAGAGAACACGGGCACATGGTAAACTGGGTCAATTGACCAATATAACAGCAGCTCACTCAATTTAACTATGCCCATGTCGAGGGAAAGGCCCAGAAAACTCTTAAATTCAGAAACCCTAATTGGTTTCCATTCTCTGGCAAGTAAGGACTGGGAATTAGCGGCGATGAATTGACCAGCATACAAATTAGTTTGGTCCACAATAGTTCTATAGAGATCTTCCGTGAAAAACAGCGAATAAAAATCAAGTGCCGTAAAATCAACTACTGCCACCTGAATTTCCGGGTTGGCCAGTGAATATGGGGAAGGGGGGGGGGGGGGAGTACGGGTTCTGCAGAAGTGGTGGGCACCCAATCAGGATTGGCAAATTCTGCAGGAAGGACACTATGGGCATGACGGGCCTGTCTTTGTCTTCTTGGTGGCAGCGAGACACTACTTGCGCTTGCCACCTCGCCAGCTTGAACTGCACTTATGGGACTTGCCACGTCACCAAGTGTTACTGCAGTGCTGGATGTACGACCAGGGTGTACTAGGCCGCTGGTGCTTGCCAGTTCACCAGAAGGATGAGTGGCACTAGTGCTTCTCTGCTCCATACGAGAGCCCTGCGGTTCTTGCACCTCAACAGCAGAAGAATGGGGTCGGGTACGCCTGACCTTGGCAGGGACCACAACTTTGTCGTCAGTGCCATCTGTCATGGAGCCGCTATCGTCTGCAGGATCGCATTCTGAGCCTAAAGCTGACAGATGAGTGACCTCCTCTTCACCATCTGTCATGCTCAGAAACGTGTAGGCCTCTTCACTACTGTACCTTCGATTTGCCATTTTGGGCTCTAAATTTACTGGTACAGTAGTAAGATTCACAGGGGAAAAAAAGCTCCTAAGCTGTCAACAACTGTATCAAACGCTACCAAAAAAACTGTTAGCGATCGCAGGGATCAGGCCTGACTCTGCGAACGCTGCAGTTATGCGTTTAGTGTTTTGTAAGTGACAGTGATCGATCGATACTGCACTTGGCTGGGCAGAGGGGCAAAATGCAAGTGCTAGCAGGTATCTGGGCTGATCCTGCATTTTTGGGAACCCTAAACTGCTGGGGATGCTAGTATAGATCTGATCAGATATTGATCCGTTCAGATTCTATACCACGAAGGGAGGTGTATGGTGCGTGCGTGTTAGCGCTACTGGCACTAATCTGACGCTGCCCGGGGCGACGCAGACCCTAAAACCTAACCGATATCACCCGCCGGGCGATCAGGTGGTTAAACCTTTATTGGGTAATAAAGGGCGAGTGCCCTGACACTTATACGGTGATCACTGGTGAAAGGGTTAACTAGGGGGCAATCAGGGGATTAAAACCTTTATTTAGGTAATATATGGGGGTACCCGACACTATATAAAAACCTGGCGGTGAACCTAAATAACTAACTGGCGTCACCAGTGACACTTATACGGTGATCACTGGTGAAAGGGTTAACTAGGGGGGCAATCAGGGTGTTAAAACCTTTATTAGCTAATATATGGGGGTACCTGACACTATTGAAACAGGACGGTGAACCTAAATAACTAACTGGCTACCTAGCGTCACCCGCGACACTTATACGGCGATCAGAAAAAAGATTGCTTAGTGACACTGGCAACAGGGGGTGAATGGGATACCTGGGGGGCAATCAAGGGGTTAAACCTTTATTAAGGGGGGGGTTAGGGTGGTACCCTACACCTAAAGGGGCCTACCACTTTTTACAGCCACAAATGACACTGCATGCAATGATCAGTAAAAAAATTACCACTGCAATCAGTGACACTGACTGGGGGTGCAGGGGGTGACTGGGGATGAAAAATGTGCCTATGTGTGCTGGTGTTAGTGTAGTGTTGGTGCACTTACTTGATGTCTTCTCTCCTCGAGCTCCAGACGAAAAGACCGCTGCGAGGAGAGATATCACTTCCTCTGACCTGTGTTTAAATTCACAGACAGAGGAAGCATCTGATTCGCCAGGAGCGATCGTGAGGGGGTGGCCATGAAACGATGGCCGCCCCCTCAAAGATCGCTCCTGGAGGGGGATTCCAACCGCCGTGTGCACGGGGGGGCTCGATCCAGACCCCCACCCGCTGGGAGGCTGGTACGCCCATGTGCCTGCCCGTGCCATTCTGTCAACATACATCGTCGTGCGGCGGTCGGCAAGTGGTTAATGTGACTATAGGAATTTGCCCTTTGGGGAGTTCATGTAGTCGTGCTGTGTAGTAGGGTGGTGGCCCTTTAAATACTGTTAACTTTAATGCAGTGATCAATTGTTACTTATGTTGTTTCTGTATACTGCTGTATCTTGTCTGTATATGACCTCACTAGAGGGCCCCAGGGTGTGCTGTGGAAGATTGGGTGGATCCAGATGGGGAGTGAGGGGCGCAGGAGCCAAACCAGGTTTTCTGGAAGGCATACACAGTTTTCCAGGCGGCGTTGTTTTCATGCTCTGGGGTCATAAGCACTTCTGGCGACCAGAGGTCGCTGTGGCTTGGCTTTACCCATGAGGCCGACGAGTGTCCTCTGGGCATGCGCGCCCTCTCCTTGAGGCGAGTCATCTTGGAGTGGGCCAGAAGCCAGCTGGCATATTGAGCGTTTATGCTGCCACCGGTGGCCAATTTGGTGGACCCCCTACATAAAGGAGACCCTCGCCTTGCACCCAATGTTCCCTAGGCTTGCTGGGGCGACTGCAACCACTTTTGAGGTCTTAATGGGAGAAGGTATGTTGTACAATCTTTGAGGCATTATATGGATATGGCTGTGGAGCACAGCTAATACATATATACAGTGGATATAAACAGTCCACACCCCCCTGTTAAAATGTCAGTTTTCTGTGATGTAAAAAAAAAAATTGACAACGTTAAATAATTTCAGAACTTCCCTCGTATTCTTCATATGTATGGGCTATGGGGTAGAGGGGCAAATCAGAAGCCTTTTCTTACAAATGAAAGCATGCAAGCCTGGCTAAATTTTGCAAAAACACATCTAAAGTCTCCCAAAAGCATGTGGGAAAATGTGTTATGGTCTGATTAAACCAAGGTTACATTTTTGGGTCATAATTCCAAACGATATGTTGGGTGCAAAACCACCACCATGCCCACAGTGAAGCATGGTGGTGACAGCATCATGCTTTGGGATGTTTTTCTTAAGCTGGAACAGGGGCCTTAGTCAAGGGAATTATGAACAGTTCCAAATACCAGTCAATATTGGCACCAAACCTTCAGGCTTCTGCTAGAAAGCTGAACATGAAGAGGAACTTCATCTTTCAGCATGACGATGACCCAAAGCATACATCCAAATCAAAGGAATGGCTTCACCAGAAGATTAAAGTTTTGGAATGGCTAAGCCAGAGCCTAGACCTGAATCTGATTGAAAATCCGTGGAGTAATCTGAAGAGGGCTGTGCACAGGAGATGCCCCCGCAATCTGACCGATTTGGAGTGTTTTTGCAAAGAAGGATGGGCAAATATTGCAAAGTCAAGATGTGCCATGCTGATAGACTCATACCCAAAAAGACTGAGTGCTGTAATAAAATCAAAAAGGTGCGTCAACAAAGTATTCGTTTAAGGGTGTGCACACTTATGCAACCATATTTTATTTTTACTTCCCGTCACCTAAAAGATTTCAGTTTGTTGTTCAACTGATTTGTACAATTTATAGGTGTCATTAAAAAGGTGGAAAAAGTTCTGAAATTATTTATCTTTGTCTTAATTTTTTACATCACAGAAACCTGACATTTTAAACAGGGGTGTGTAGACTTTTTATATTCACTGTATATCAGTGTCCTCAGTCCCCCTTCACATCACAGCCCTCCCTTTACCCGCAAAAAGACTGAGTGCTGTAATAAAATCAAAAAGGTGCTTCAAAGTATTAGTTTATGGGAGTGCACACTTATGCAACCATATTTTAGTTTTTACTTCCCTTCACCTAAAAGATTTCAGTTTGTTGTTCAACTGATTTCTACAGTTTATAGGTCACATTAAAGGTGAAAAAAGTTCTGAATTTTTTAATCTTTGTCTCATTTTTTGACATCACAAAAACCTGATATTTAAACAGGGGTGTGTAGACTTTTTATATCCACTGTATATGTGGTTCTTTCTGATAGGAGTTTGAAGGACTTTTTTTTTTTAAAAGTCTCCTTTGGCAACCTTTGGTTATCCAACTTTAGGATGAAGTGAAACCTCGTAAAGAGGGTTCTTTTCTTTCATATTTAACCACTTCCCACATGGACTTTGAGTGGGGATATCTGAATGATGTCTGCAGCTGCAGGCATCATCCAAATATAATTTTGATCAGCTGGCGATTCCCTGCACTGTGAGAACATTTACAGTGGCAGTTGAGCCGCTTAATCATTCTTACAGGCGGCAGGAGGCTCTGAAGGAGGTTGGTCCTTCGAAACGCGGTAGCCGGTTGGGTCCTAGTTAGAGCCCCTTCCCTCGGTTGGAGGTAACGGTCAACCACGAGTGAATAGCCACATAGGTGACGTGATCAGCTTTTATTATTGCGCCGTTTGTGAATAGACATCTATACGTTTTTAACACTATTCCTCAAATACAATGGAGAATGCACTAGGCCAGTGCACCCTCTTTTTTCTACAGTATGGTCAGGACAACCCCAGTCCTACAGCAAGGCTACTTATGAATTATCGACTGTTCAACTAGGCATCATAACCACTACATGGTCCACCCACTCATGCGCAGGAGTGCATTTTATTTTTTTAATACTCAGTGGGATGTTTCTTGTATTGTAATAAGGTTGTAGATAATGATGGATGTAATTTTGTCTAGATTGTTGGGTGTATTAATATACCAATGGTTCCTGAAGAAGTGGATTAAGCCCAGGAAATGCGTGAGCCTTGTGACCATCACGTTTGGATATGATACAGAATTATAAAAAAAAAAAATATGGTATATGTTATAGGTTGTTTTTAGGTGAAATGATGGTGCTATAGGATTTTAATTTTAGATAAAGAAAATGCTGTTCCTAAAAAATCTTATTTGAATTTTTGTAACCCCTTTTAGATATGAACAGCAGAAAGATCTTTTCAATGTCTGGCAGGAAAAAGGCAACTAACAGCACTCCTCCAAGCGGACTGACTGCACCACTCAGTACCACAGTATTAACCCCTTCCACAGCAAGCTGGCAGGAACTGAAAGAATAAAAAGGCACCAACCGACTAATAAAAGTGAAGGAGTTCCAGGTGCCCGAGCCGAAAAGCCCACTCACAGAAGTGAGCGTCGGAGACATAAGCACAAAGGCAATGCTAACAAAGAGGAGAGGGCAAAGATTAGGGTGGGGATGGAGCTGGCCTATTACATATATGGTTTAATGGTAAAGAATTTAAGTATTTTCTATTTCATATGAGGGAATGATTAATCATTACTTCCCTGATATCGCAACACGGTCAACATCATCCCCACTAATGCTGAGAATTTGAATAGAATAAAACTGTACAGGGTGGCATATAAATATAAAACGGATAAAACAAACGCTAAAACAGATTGTAAATGCATGAGTTATTTTTTACTTGCCATTTCAAAAGTGTGAAAAAGAAGGCTTTAGCTCTGATTTTAAATTAGCTATAGACTACCTTTAATAATGCGGTTGAATGAAAATCAAAAAATGAAAATAAAACTATGCACACAGAATTAAGCCCCATACACACGATCCGAAAATCGTCTGAAAAATGGCGCATTCGAATCGATCGTATGATAATCTGATCGTTAGTACAGAGCTTTCGAGAGCCGATCAGGACAGTTCATCCAATATTATTCTATCGGACATGCACGGAATTTTTTTTCATACGATGCCAGATCGTACGATTTTCGTTTAAGCCGTACAGCTGTCGTTCGAAAATGCAATACAAATGCATTACAACACATGACATCACTTCCGAATTTTTATTCTGTCGTACAAGAATTTTTGTGACTTTAGTAAACTCATCAGATTCAACGTGAGATTAGCATGCAAAAAAACAAACAAAAAAAAAAAACAGACGATCAGTCGTCCGATAATCGGATCGTGTGTACCGGGCATTATAAGAATGTAAACACAAAAAGGGAAAAAAACAAACACTGTATATATACACAGTATTTAATTTTATTTAATTTCAGTGCTTTCATAAAATAAATAAACCATGGTGAGGAGAGGGGAACACAGGCATGGGGACAGCATGGTAACAAATGATTCAGCACTGTAGACTTATAAAGCTTTTGATTATATACATAGACATCAACAACAAGTATATACAAAACTGCAGCAAGAAGAGAAAAGCGTGGAAGGGCATTGTGGGCATTTAAACAGACTTCTGAAACTGGTCAATGAAGATTTACCTCCTCTACCTCTAGACAAACAGAATAATAATAATAAAAAAAAAAAAAAAAAATTATCTTGCGTCAGACTAAAAAAGGCATGCAGTGCAGAACTACAAGTTACAGCATAAACTAGCATGCTAAGATCAGACAACAGAAGGCGTGCCATAGAGCTTTCAAGGCTGCCTCAAACTTCTCAAAACTGGTCGTGGCATGCTGTCACTTGTAGTTCCACTACAGCTAGCACATTACAAGTCACCTAAACCTGCTTTAACGTACTTAACACCTTCAGCACCAACCTATAAATTCAAGTAATACTTCAAAACGTAAAACTTGTGCAAAAAAATAAAATAAAATAATAATAATAATAATACTCTCAAAAATATATTATTTAAATATTTTATGTGCCATGTTTAATTTAAACTGTAACATAAATTCACATTATGTTTAGTGAAGTCGTACAGGGAGGGGGACAGAAACAAAAGTCCAAAGTGCATTCCATCTCAAAATAAAAATAGCATTTAGTGTTTTCAGGGTTTCTTTTTAAAGCTGTAACAAATGGCCCCCGATTGTAAGCAGGTCAAACAATCCTTCAGGATTATGAGAAAACAAAACTTGGTTTTCTTGAATGCAAAGATTTATTATTTTTTTTTTGAAGAAAGCAAAGAAAAATATTTCCTTTAAACAATAAATAACCCACCTCAGAAAAAAAAAAAATATATATAATATAAATTTTCAGCATAAGCACACAAGCTTCTCTGAAGTGTGCTTTTTGCAGAGTACACAGCAACAAATATTAAGATTTCAATTTGAACACATCATAAAACCATTAAAAAGGACTGTGTTGATCTTTAAGTGCACCATGATATCGGATATAGACAGCAGTACCTCTAGTAGTGCTCAGTGTGGAATATACCTACTTTCTATACCATACACTTTCAGGGATGAATAACTCAGCAAATATTCCTTGAGGGGGGGGGGGGGGGGGGGGGAATCTGCCGTACCACTAGATAAAAGAAAAACAGAAAAAAAAAAAAAACACTTTGAAGAAAAATGTTGTATTTAGTTCAAATCATGAATTTTCAAGCATAAAATCCGTCAAAGTTATTCATTGTATGTGTTGACGGGCAACTGTATATAATTTCTACAGGTCAGTCAGTCACTCTTATCGATCCAAAATCAGCAGCGAATAGGGCAGCAGGTGATACTTACTTGCAGACACTTTGATTTTGAGTTCTGGTATTTTTCAGACATGGGCTAGCATAATCAGAAAGGCAGCCATGATGTCAAGCTGTGAGTAGCTATTGAGAACCGCTGCTGTATAAGTGAAATGGAACATATATAAGGATGCTCAGGGACCTGACACAGTGGAGGTTTCTATCCAGCACTGGGAACTTTCACTGCCTGGCAGTGTGTGTAAAGCTGCAGCTGTGTGTTGTGTCTCAGAACTATCAACACTTCTGGGGGGTCAGTAGATGACAGCCTCCAGGGCTGTCTGGGAGCCTCAGCTGTGGCGGTACAGACCATCCTCACAGATAGATAACCTTTTAAAATTAGAAAAACCACTTATCCGGGATTTGAGACATGCTCCTTTAAATTCCATGAAGATGGAAAAACCATTACAATATTACAGCAGAACACAGTTGGCAAGGAAGCATGAAAAAAATGCATCTCCTTTAGGTCAATTTGCTTCAGGGAAGGTGAACTTCGAACAAGGATGTACATGAATGTACAACAGGAACAGTACTTTTAACGTGTAAAATCTTCATGTTAAAATTCCATTTGGTGGGAAAAAAAAAAAAAAAAACACATTCAAAGTGCTGCAGAACTTGTATCCGCTGAAGGCATAAACATGGTCTCTAAAGCCAAAGTGATCGGTTACCTCATCAGCGAAGCTTCACTTATACAGGGGATTCTTCTTTGGCAGCGCAGGTCGCTTGGCTTGCCACAAGTGGTTATGGATAGTCAGTGCATCGACGCTCACCGACATGGTTTTGGCAGGGATGACAGTAAATTGTTTCCTGTCTGAGCTGTACTTGTACAGTTTGTCGATCATTTTCTTGCCGATGCTCTTTGGGCCTGTTCCAGTCAGCTTGCAGATTTCCTCGGAGTCAGGGTAATAAGAATAAAGTGATCGAAACTGGCATCCAGCATCTCGGAACAGGATGATGAAGTGGTTGGCGTCACACTTTTCTAGCTCCTGCATTTTGTAACAGAAATCAAAGTACATGAATACAAAGCCAATATAGGAAAACGCACAATTATTAAACATTAACCCCAACTAAAACACAATAAAAGCATATAGGATCTGTTCTACAAAGGTGAAAGCCATTAAAAGTAATATCCCTGTTGTGTTATGAAGGACACCACCAAGCTCTGTATGTTTTTTGGAGTACTAATGATAATAGTAATCGCACCCACCATGAGATCTCTCCCTCTGGCAAGCCCACCTAAGTAGATTCCTTTCCAACAGGTTACACCAGTGTTTCTCAACTCCAGTCCTCAAGGCGCACCAACCAGTCATGTTTTCAGGATTTCCATTATTTTGCACAGGTGATTTGATCAGTTTCACTGCTTCAGTAATTACCACAGCGGTTTTATCTAAGGGAAATCTTGAAAACATGACCTGTTGGTGCGCCTTGAGGACTGGAGTTGAGAAACACTGGGTTACACAATAGCCAGATTTCAACAACCAGCTGTTGTGTGCCAACTTAAATTTTGAAGACGAAATTCAAGTGATTGTACTGGCTGAGTTGAAAGATTATTTCATGCATTTTGAAAGTAAACTAAATGAAAATCATATACCTTTGTTTTCACTACTCTAAATAGACAAATGGTAAAATCTGCATTAATATAGGTTATGGGTTACTGAATGTTATTATTAAGCTTTGAACTGCCCTATGTAACAAGACAAAAATAAAAGTTTATTTCACTTACATCCAAGGTTTGATTCTTCTGTGCTTCATTTACCTTCCCGGCCAGACAGCAGTGAGCTATAGCATTGTGAATTATTGGTTTATTTGACTTGCTGCTCGGCTCCTTATAAAGTTTTGGACCTAGAAAAGCAGCAGAAATAATAATTGTTATAATACCGTATTGGGCTCCCCTTGGCCTAGAATATATGCAATGGATTTGCATATGAGACGAGACATTAGAATGTGGGCTCCCCTGATGCAGTATTGATCTAAATCAATAAGTGTTCTCAATATAGCACTATGGCATATGTCAGAGGTATATTAGTGTATGACTGTGCTGGGGGGCATTAAAGTGCAAGTAAACTATTTAATAAAAAAATTATAATCGAATTACTTAAGAAAGCCATTAAATAATAATCTGTAACTCAAACAGGATCCAGAGTAAAGAAGAAAGTTATAACGTGGGAAATATGGTTCAGGAGTCTTAATCATATACTGTTTCAGAGTAATTTTGTTCTGGTATACTCAACGTGTATTTACAACTATGTAAACTTTAATATGTTTATTGTATAATTATTCGATTGTGACAAAATCTTTTATAAAAACAAAAAAGTTGGAGTTTATAACAGGCAGCTACAGGTTCTCACGCACATCTTTTTTTCTTCTATACCTCTGGATCACGAATATGTTAAAAAAAAAAAAATTTGCCCGAGTTCCTCATCTTGGAATACAGCACAGGACACAAGACTGGTATTCATAGATCATGATTAATAGCCTGTTAGCTTCACGTGATTGGACACTGGAAAAAAATATGCCAGGGCCACCCTTGGAGTTTTTTTTTTTTTTAACAATAAGGAGTGACTAAAACACAGAGGGGAAGGGCTCCAAGATTTACAAGAATTTACAGGTAGTCAAAATTACTATCATCTTAATAGTTTAGTACAGGACTGGTTTGCATAGATCATAAGACAAATCCAAGTAAAAAAATTGAGGGTTGGGCAACAACATAGCAAGTGAGAACAAATGAGAGTAGTACAGGTGTAATAATCCAAAAACAAGCTGAATAAATAAAAATATTTAATTTATACCAACAACTTCAAAGGACAGGGACTTAGAATTTAGTATATGGGAACATCAAAAATAGTTAAAGTGGAGTTTCCCCTGAAAAAAAAAAAAAATATTAAAAGCCAGCAGCTACAAACTTTTAATATTAGGACACTTGCCTGTCCTGGAGTCCAGCGACGTCGGCAGCAGAAGACGAGCAATCGCTCGTCACTCTGCTGCCCCCACCGCCATCCTCGGTGAGGGAACCAGGAAGTGAAGCCTTGCGGCTTCACTGCCCAGTTCCCTACGGCGCATGCGCGAGTCGCGCTGCGCCGTTCTCACTGGTCCCTGTTGTGTTCTGTGAGCCGAGTGTCTCCCAGAAAACAACGGGTATTCTGCGGGAAGTGATGTACTACCCGCAGAGAGGACTCCCGTAAGTGGGTGAAAATACCTGTCTTAGACAGGTATCTGCACCCCCCTCCCCCCCCTGAAAGGTGCCAAATGTGCGGGAAGTGACGTACTACCCACAGAATATCCGCAGAGAGGACTCCTGGAAGTGGGTGCAAATACCTGTCTTAGACAGGTATCTGCACCCCCCTCCCCCCTAAAAGGTGTCAAATGTGACACCGGAGGGGGGGGGGGGGTTCCGATGAGCGGAAGTTCCACTTTAGGGTGGAGCTCCGCTTTAAGGTCTTCCATTACATTAAACCTCATGTGGCAGGTACCCAATATTAGCTTGATGGAAAAGCTGCCCCATGATCCTCACAGATATGCATTTGTTCGAGTCTCTATACTGAGACTGCGTATAACCGCCTGTTCCCATACTACATTCTAGGCCCCTGTCACTTGAAGTGGTTGTTAGGCGACCTTGAGTCAGCAGACTTTTGGATATAGTTGTGGGTTCAGAATTAAATACTTAAATTTAACCGGCTTGTTATTGGATTATTACACATGTACTACTACCATTTTAGGTTTATCTCTACCCTGTTAGGTCCATGTTCGCCGGACCCCCTTGCTTACCACACCAACCCAGAAACAAGTGTGTTCCAAAGCTTATTTTACCCCCTCTTTGAATGTAGCTTTGCTATTTTTTTTGTTTAAGCAGCTCTTCTGCACTCAAAAAGGTTCCTGCGGCGGTTCGCCACAAAACAGGTTGAGCTGGGAGCAAAGGGATGGTGGCATCCCCCGTTACATTATTATGTTAAAATGGTCATTTACCTATACTAGCAATAACTATTTCAAAGTGGTGGTTGCTTCCAAATAATGGGGTGCATTTTAAATGTTGTCTATGGTTGATTTTTAAGTGATTCAAAGCCCTGGTTCACACTGGTGCGTTTTGACAAGTCAAATCGGCGGCATTTGCCGGCACTGACACCGTCCTAATCGGTGCGACGCTGCAGAAGCCTGCACAGATGTCTCTGAAAACGCATTCGAAATCGGAACTGACAAGCGGGAATGAAATCGTGCGAGTTCAGCTGAACTTGCACGGCTTCATTCCCGCAGCCCAGTTTGAACCTGGGCTAATATACAGTGGAACCTCGGATTGCGAGTAACGCAGTTAACGAGCGTTACGCAATACGAGCACTGTATTTTTAAAAATCGTAACTCTGTTTGTGAGTATTGTCTCGCAAAACGAGCACGATTCAGGCCAAAGCAGTGTGCAGTAGCGTGTTTGGCCTTAGGTGGGGGGGCGCAGGAGCCCAGCAGAGCGTCGCCGATCGGCGCGGTTTGGAAATGCACGGAAAGGCCCGAGGACAGTAAGGCTAACCTCTGCAAATCTGGGGAACAAAGTCTTTCCGAGGTTTGCCGAGGTCAGCTGACGTGTCCTCGGGCCTTTTCAGCCGTTTCCGAGGCTCTCCGGCGCCCCCCGCCTTTGGCCGCATGCGGTACTGCAAGCCATTGAAGTCAATGCGGAAGAAATTATTTTTGTTTCCATTGACTTCAATGGGGAAACTCGCTTTGATATGCGAGTACTTTGGATTACGAGCATTCTCCTGGAACGGATTATGCTCGTAATCCAACTCTGTATATGTTTTTGCAAGTTGGTTGTAGTGCCTAAAAAGTCCATATTTTCAAAAAACTTTGCATTATTTTGTACTCCGACTGGCTAACTTTGTAGAAGAGAGGTCCAATGCTGTAGAGACAATCTGATGGCTCTCTGTTTCAGAATGTTGAAGGGTAGTAATAACTCCTGCGGGAACAATGTCCCCTGAACAGACAGCAAGTTGTGTACCTTTACGCCAACCTGTAAGGCGTGCATCTGTCGTTACCATGTTCCAAGTCTTGTGAACGATTGACTTCCACAATACCTGGGCAGGATTGGAGATTCACTATGTCAGGAAGATATTTGCCTGATTAGACGGTAGCATTGGTTGATCCAAGCATTGAATTTGCTTGTTCCACGTCTTTGGGATGTTGGATTGATGGGGTCTGGTATAAAATTGAGCAAAGGGAACGGTCTTGAAGGACACCATGGGGTCGAGAATCCCCAAGCAAAAGCAAATTAAGGGGCATTGTTGTGACCCGAGAGTCTGGGAGCTGGACTTTAGGGAGGCGATATTCTGGCCTGGGCTGTGTTCAAGATTAGACCCAGGTATTGCAGATAAGGCAGCTGTAGGGCACACTTTGTAAAAATAATTGTCCAGCCAAAGATTTAAAGGAACTTGTTTTTTGTATGTTGGCAGACAATGCCCTGGCTGAAAAGCCCTTCAGCAAGAGATTGTCCAGGTAACCTGTGGCATGGATGCCCTTGGTTTAGGAGAAGAGCCAGAAGAGGGGCAAGCACTTTTGTCACCACTAAGGATGCAAAGGAGAGCCTGAATGGTAGTGCCACAAACTGCAAGAACTGGTCTCCTAAAGGCAAAATGCAAGTGTTGGTGTGACGGGAAAAGGGGCATATGAAGATAACTATCTTTTTTATCTACTGATGCAAGAAATTCTCCTTGTTTGAAGGAAGCAATGGCAGGTCTTGTAGATTACATCTGGAATTTTGGAACACAAAGAAATCTAGTTAGCGACTCTAAGTCCAGTATTGGATGTATGTCCCCATTTGATTTTGGGACTGTGAATAGGTCTACAAAGAAACCTTTAAATCATTCTTTTGAAGGAACTGCTATAACCACTTGTGTCTGAAGGCGGTCTGAACTGGCAGATTCAAGGGTATAAAGCAAGGATGGGATAGGGATAGAAAAGCTAATCTTGTAACTAGTGGTGCATCGAGATGTAAATTCCGGGGCCGAAAACCGAAACAGAGTTTTCAAAAAAAAAAAAAAAATGTCAAATTGAAATAGTGTGGCTGCTGTTTTTGCATTGAAGACAATAGGACGCGATTTTGCACTGCAGCTAATGGGACGCAATTTTGCATTGAAGTCACTAGGCCTTTTATGGAACTTTGTTTAAAATTTGTATTTTTTGCTAGAAAATTACTTAGAACCACCAAACATATTATATATATACACATAAATACATACATATATATATATATATATATATATATATATATATATATATATTTTTCCCCCCCTAAAAAAAAATAAGTTGGCGAGACAAATCAGGAGAATAAAATAGCGATCGTTGCAATAATTTGTCACACAGTATTTGCACAGCGGTATATCAAACACATTTTTTTAGGGGAAAAAAAACACTTTAATGAATTAATTTTTTATATATATACATATATATATATATATATATATATATATATATATATATAATATTTACCCCAATGTTTTTTTATAATATGAAAGCGGTTATGCCGATTAAATAGATACCCAACATGTCGCATGACAGGTCCCCTTTATCGAGAGATCTGGGGTCAAAAAAATACCCCAAGTTGCTAATTTACCTTTAAAAGCAAGATTTTTTTTTTTTTACTTTTGCTAAGGAAAAAAAAAAAAAAAAAGAAGAATTATGGCCCGGGAACCGGAAGTTATATCCAACGTTGCTCCGGTACTCCAAGGGAATAGAGACGAGTGGCGACCATCTTGGCCTCACTTGTCTCCATGCCCAGCTAATGGCCACATCAGATCGCTCCGGGGCTTCACCAATCCGTTAGGCAAGCCCGGGAACGACAGGGAAGCACCCATTCTGCCGCTTCTAAAAGTGATCCCGCAGTGAATCCGCCAGACAGACCACTTTTATCCTACAGAGAATCGTCCATAGCTGCTGCTATAACACCAGTATTTAACGTCAAAGTATTGAAGTCACTAGCATTGAAGTCCATGGGACGCAGCATGCCATTATCAGTGCCTTTTTTTTTTAAGGAGGCAAGTTTTATTGCCTTTAGTTAAGCTTTAAGATATAGGAAGGTGACTGAACACTGGCCAGAACATTGCTAGGGCGCATCCTACTGCACGCTCATAAAACCCCACCCACTCCGTGAAACTCCATAAGTAACCATGGGACGTTCCAAAGCAATAAACTGAGGCGTGAGCAATAACATAGCACAGGGAACTTACAAACCACCTTTTTTACCCAACAAAAGAACAAGGGTTACTTGCCAGTATCAAATCACCTGCAGATAGCCTGCATAAAACTCATGGTCTATGACTACAAGTCCTGTGAGCTAGGAAGTCGGTACTTTTGGTTGGTGACATCATTCCTCTTATTAAGCCATCAACAGCAGGGCACCGTCCAAAGCTCCAACTTTCTAGATGAAATTAGTACTTGAATAACAGTGTGTGCTCCAATCCACTACAAAACGGAGTAGGCAGCTTTAGGTGGTTGCCGTACAACCCAACTGCCACTAAAACGCTATAGATGTCATTACAGGTACACGTCAAAGTGAAACTACATCTTTACATACCCCATTATATACAATATATATAAAAAATAGGAAGAACTCAAAAAACAGTAACATTTTAAACAGTCAGAAGGACAACAAATAAAAGGAATCATGAGAAGGAGAGAAGAGAAAATAGCATACCTGAATATTCCGCCACTGATGCTATAGATGATGCGGTGGATGCATTCTCCCAATCTCGCTCTGCGGTTCTGCTCTGGTGTCTGCTTCCCAATGACAAGGCTTCAACAGAATCCACTCTAAATGAAGGAAGAATAAATATACACGTGACTGCAAAAATACCAAATGGCATACACATTCACTTAATCATCTGCCTTGGTGACTAAATACAAGAAATGCTCTAAATTTTAAGAGGTGCTTGAATATTCTGAACTGCTAGGAGGCAGCAAGCATTTCAGGTTATCGCAGTGTTCCTTATAATCTAGACAGATCAACCTGATGGTATGATAAAGCAGTCCTGATCACTTGGGCTCCACCATATAGCACAGAAATTGGTCAAAGTACCTTGTGTATGTCACTGTCAATGTTGTAACAGTGATGGAACAATTTGTGCAAGGATGAGCAGATATCTATCCTGCCTATCTTTTTTTAAGAAGTGAACGTTAAGGAGCGCCTGGTATCCAGTACATGCAGGTTTTTAAGATGTTTTATTTGAAGTCACAACAATAAAAACAAGGCCAATGCGTTTCGGGGAACCAAGGACTCCCCCTTCATCAGGGCTGCTGTGGAAAGTTAAAGAATGGTCCTGTTGGGGACTGCCTTTGGACATCCATCGGTCCAATCCACGTGCCAAAGGCAGTCCCCAAAATGACCATTATTTCAACAGCAGCCCTGATGAAGGGGAGTCCCTGGTCCCCTGAAACACATTGACTTCATTTTTATCGTTGGGACTTCAAATAAAACATCTTTAAAACCTGCATCTACTGTATATCGGGCGCTTCTTTACTTTCACTTCTTCTCAAGCATACGCAGAGTCAACCACAAGGCCGTACCCCGAGGTAGCAGCCCAGGCCTTAACAAGGCCCACCACCAACTTTTTCTCAAACCGGGCACGAACCTCTGGGAAAAAACCCTCCTATCTGCCCACACTTTTGCATACCGTACAGCAGCGACTGATCGAGTCAGTCCAGCGTGATCTACACCCCCCCCTCATAAGCCACAGTCTTTTTTAAGAGACTACTTGCCCATCATTGATCATTTGCTTCATAAGTAATTTGTCTTCCAACAATGTTGTCCGTTTCAACCTATGCCCTTTCAAACAGGTGATTACACCCTTACAAATGTAATCGTCTGTGTAAGGGAGGCATTAGGCTATGTTTAATATGAGCATTGTCCAGATTAAATTCTGGTGCTGTTGAAGGAATTAGGATGATTTATTTCCAGTAACAAAAATTGGATTTCTTCCCAGCAAAAGTATAATTTATAGTGAAAAGTACCTGTGTGACGGTGTTCCGCCAGAGTGGACACTTTCTGCCTCTGTAGTTGCTCCAGATGCCAGTGACAGACTAGACCCGGACTGCGCACTGCTCAAGTTGTCAGCTATAGAAAAATAAGGAGGGGGATACAAGCTATATTTGAAATGCCGTTCTCAACTTTTTGTTTTAACTCACATTTTAGTGCATGGAGCATATACAGTACAATGCATAAAATAACAAAGAAAAAAAAACTGAGTCCACAATTAATCTTACAATCTATTAGGGAGAGATACAGACACTGGATAGGTTAAATTTTTTGGAATACAAAGGGGATAATGCAGAAGAGGAGCAATGCAAGCACTTAGAACCTATTCTATTATCAGGGAAGAAGACCGAACATAAAGTGCTGCAATAAGGAACCAAAAGTTGCCTGAACTAAAATGGCATCTACAACACACTTACGTGTAGAGGAATATTTGGTTCCTGAGTCGCTGTATGATTCCTCTCGATGGACAGATTTTGGACGAGACTTTTTGGGTTTGGGTTTGGGTTTAGGCCGTCCTAGCCCTTGCTCCTCCAATATTTGTTGTTGTTTCCGTCGTAGATACTCCTGTTTGATGAGTTCCCTTCTGGCCTTCTCCTCATCCTTTCGTATCCGATCTTCCTCAGCTTTTCGCCTTTAAATGTAAAGAAACCATGGATCATAAATGTAGAGCGCCTTTTGCTGGATTGTTATGGAACAGTACGGTAGAAACATTATGCAACAAAGCTGAACAGTTTTTGTTTTATCTGCTCTGCTCTTTGCACTGCCCAATAGATAAGCTCACAAAGTTGCTTAACATAATAAACCCAACTAACTTCCCAAGCTGTACTGAGAGCCTCAGTGGTGGGACAATTCATATATTCGTTACATTTGTGATTGCTCTATGCATATTTACCGGGCTTCATCTCTCTTCAGTTCGACTTCGGCCTCCAGCTGCTGTTTCCTGAGACGAGCCTCTTCTGCCTTCCTCTGTTGCTTCAACAGAAATGCAGCTCGCCTCTTGGCCAGCTCATCCTCTGCTTTCTGGTCATCCTGGAAGTGACAAGACAAACCATTAGGGGTGCAACGGATCAAAAAACTCAGAGTTCGGATCGTTCCACGGATCGAAAAAAAAAAAAACAAAAAAAAAAAAAAAGACAAACAAAGTCCCCACTGCAATATCCACATCTCGCCCCACTGTAATATGATCCACATCTCGCCCACTGTATAACTCACCCATTCGTCTGGATCCACGAGCAGTTAAGGCTGAGGGTGACAACGTCAGCGCGCCGCTCTAGGGAGCTCACCTAGGCCGCCGGGTGGACCAAGATGGCCGCCGCTCCGGGAGCTAGGCCGAAGCCGCGGCCTTTCCTATGGCCGAGGCAGCGGAGCTCACAATCCGCGGATCACGTGGTGTGCCGAACCAAACATGTTGACCCGTTCGGATCACGGATCAATGACGATCCGTTGCGCCACTACAAACCATGGCGGTCCGTTTTAAAAGAGACTTTTTTAAATGTACCATTACCATATTTCACAATGTGGTACACAAACACTGAATCACTCACATCAGCGAATACAGGAACATGCACTACATTTTAAACATTACAATATTCTACAGCCGATTACAAAGAACACTAAAGCACTCACATTAGAATCTACCTCAGAAAAGCTTATCCCCTGTCCCTACCACAGTCGCAAACAAAGCTGTGGCAAAAAGTAGCATTTTGTATAACACAACAGATTTGGTGCAAGACACAGTTGCTAGAAACCACTAAAGCCTGGTATACTCTAACAGTTTTTTTTCATTCAGCCCGCTGGGTTTAAAAAAAAACAACTGAAGAGCTCGGGAAAAGATCCTGTACCAACTATACGATGTTAGTACAACGATTTCCCCCACTGAGCTATTGTGTACTGACAGGGGGTTAGCTCCCCACCAGAAGACATTGGTCAGTGCTCTCACCCATAGGCTGAAAACACTGATTGGGTGCCGACTGGCAGCTTTTTCCTCCATGCCTCTTGGACAGACTATGCATACTAGCTCATTATGTGGCACTTACCTGAAATCGAAGCCCCCAAAGTCCTCCTTGTTCCCCTCCGCCATCATGTCCTCTCGGAGCTTCTTCTTGGTATCGCCGCTCCGGCGCTGTGATTGGCCGGAGCGGCGATGACGTCCCACGCATGCGGGCGGGGCCGGCATTCGCCCATTCAGAAAACCGGCATGTCCCATTCATTATGCAGGGACGCTCTGTGCGCCTGCGCCGTTGTCTACGGCGCGCACGCGCCGTAGACATCGGTGCAGTGTTATCTGCAAATATCTCCTTAACCGTGTAGGTTTAGGAGATATTTCATGCACCTACAGGTAAGCCTTAAGCTAGGCTTACCTGTAGGTGCAAGTTGTCAAAGTGGGTTTACAACCACTTTAAAGAGGTTGTAAACCACTGAAAAATACAAAAAAACACAAACAAACCTGCAAGACAAAAAAGGCATAATGAGCATCGCATACTAGCTCATTATGAAATACTGTGGTACCATGGATTACAGCATAATTTGTTCCAGAAGAAAGCTTGTAATCCAAAGCACTGGTATATCAAAGCGAGTTTCCTTATAGGAGTCAATGGAAACTCGGATAATTCGTTCCACAGTGACTGCTATTGTATGCAGTACCGCATGTGGCCAGAGGTGGGGGGGGCACCGGAAACATTCGGAGACCGCTCAGAAGCGCTCGGGAACGGAGAGTTTCCGAGCGGCTCCGAGTGTTGCTGGCGCCCCCGCACCTCTGGCCAATGCGGTACTGCGCACCCCATTTGCTTGAATCCTGCTCGTCTTGCGAGACAACGCTCGCAAACTGAGTCAGGATTTAAACAAAAATAATAGCTCGAAACGCTCGTAAAACCGCATTACTCGCAATCTGAGGTATTACTGTACTTACCCAAGAACGATGCCCTGCAGTGCTGCCCGCACTCCGCTCCCACAGCCGACATCATTCACTGGAGTTACTTCCGGGTTCGCAAGCTCCGGCACTGCGATAGGCCGGCTGCGATTACGTCAATCCCGCACATGCGCATGGATGCCATCAGCCACGGGACCGGTACTAAAGAAACGGCTCGAGCAGGCCGTTTCTTCAGTGTGCATGCGCCGATGACATCGGCAGCAGCGCATATAGTGAATATCTCCTAAACTGTGCACGTTTGGGAGATATTTACAGTACCTACAGGTAAGCCTTATTCTAGGCTTACCTGCAGGTACAAGGTACAGGTACAAGTGGTGCAACAGAGTTTACAACCACTTTAAAGAAGTACTTTTTTGTCTGGAGAAAACTAGGTCAGTTGTGATTTCATGCAAACAATAAAAAACATGACTCACTTTGAAGAAAAATCCAACTCCAGATTTCTGATCTTCGCCAATAGCATCTGTTGAGTTCTCTGGATTATCTGTCCCTTCCTCTTCATCAGGATCTATAAGCTCAGAAAGATCAACCTCTATCAGACTAGACTTGTTCTTGAGCCGCTCATCCACAGGAACGTTCTCTTTGCCAGAACTCTCTGAGGAGCCCACACAAGCCGCTCGTGAACTGTTGACAGCATCCTTATATGCCTGGTCTGATAGAATATTGGCATCTTTGGAGGTGGCAAGAACAAATGTCCTCTGGTTGTTTTCCTCATGTAGTCGGAAGGCACCTGTAGGTTTATCGGGGTGCCCTTCGCTTTGTTCTGCACTTTTATCCGATACATCTCCTGTAGGATTGATGGGAGATTTCAGAGCTGGAACTGATTTTAAATGAGGCAACGTCTCTACACTTTGTGTTGGGGTTATAACACGGGAAGAGTTGTGCATTTTTTCTTTAAACGTTTTATGTTCAGAGGCCCGAGAAGAGCGGGGGGCTCGACCCTGACCAAACCGATTTTTACGAGATCCTGTACCAGTTCCTGGTGGAGACAGAGGCTCTACAAAGTGAACAGGTGGGTTTAATTTGAGGTCCTGGCTATTCGTCTTGAGGGCTGGGAGCACAGAGGCTGGGGTTTTCATGAGAAGTTCTTGTTGTTGAGATATTTTTAGTATTGCCTGTTGTAGGGTGCTTATGGTCTCGTTCAACTTTTCAATGGAGAGGTTACACTCAGTCACATCGACCTCAGAATCAGCATCATCGGGACTGGCATCAGCTACCACATTACACACTTCAACTTCATCCAAATCAAGCTCTTTCGGCTTCTGTTCTAAAACTTCTTGAACCTTTGGCTGCTTAGAAACTTCACTTGGGAGGTCCGCTTTTTCAAGGACTTGTTCAGCTTTAGAGGTGATAGTCACCATATCTGCCTGAGTTTGCTTGATGAAGTCCTTCAGTGGATGTTCTATTCTCAATGGATGAGAGGACCCTTCATGCTTGCTTTTTTTCACGACATGCAAGAATGCCGCCTTCCCCAATTTTAACCGCTGACGTGCTGACAAAGACTCCATCTTTTTCTTCTGAGCTTCGATGGCTCTCCTTTTCTCCTCCAGTTGCATGTGAAGTTGTACAAGTTCAGAAGCTAAGACATTAGTGTGGTCTTTGTTTTGTCCACCAGGACTCTGCTCCCTGCGCTGCTTCCAGGTGGTCAGTGGAGGAAGGCAGCATTCAGAACCATCAGGGGTGGTTTTCTGTGAACTGCTTGTACTAGATTTTGTTTCATAGCTATTAAGTCTTTGAAACTTTCTCTCTGCAAAACTAGTCATTCGTACGCTCCCACTAGCCAAAGAGACACTGCTGACCTGGGAGATGGTACTTAAACAGGGACTTGAGCGTCCACTGGCATCATCTTTGTCATCATTTTCCTTTACTTTCATGTCTTCCTGCAGCTTAGCCGACTCTTCTTCACCAATGTATTTGCATACCGGATGAGGAGGAACAAGTTCTTGATCACACTCCTCTTCTAGATCCAGATTGTCGGAGTCAGAGTCTTGCCTTGATAACGTCCATGTGCTTTCTGGATCTTTGACTATATCTAGTGAGAGTTGTGTCGGCTTTTCTTCATCACCCATGTCTGACTTAGAATCATGAAGAAAAAATCCACTACTAGGCTCAACCGATGGATCAATGCTACTAGTGGCAAGAGGTCGAAAAGGGCCAGTACCACTTTCTATTGATGCCTGTAAAGGTTCAATCCTAGGACTTTCTGTGGCAGGGAGTTCTGAACTACAGACAGGGGTATAAGTTCTATTCAAATTATGTGCAGTGTGATTAGTAGTGATTTTCTTTCGGGGGAAAGACTGAGTAGTGCCTTCATTTTCACGTCTATGAACAAATCCCTTTGGCTTGCTTTCACCGTATTCTTCCCTTTTATGGACCATTTGTTTTTCTTTTGCCTTTTTAAGGACTGCAGGCATTAGAGGTTCTAAGAAGAAGCCATCCATTTTTTCTTCATCTGGTTGTGGCCTCCTTGGAGACCTTGCTGTTGCCTGCTGGCTTGAGGCACGGGAAGAGATGCTCTGCAATTCAAGGTCTCCATGATTGGATGAGTCACCTGATCTAATATATGCAACAAGTTCTTCCTCCTCATCCTCTATATCCACATGTCCTAAAAGACTCCTTGAACTGAACGGTGCAGATGAATTAGGCAGCTGGTGTTTAGGAGTGGCATTTATGATGTTTGAAGCCAGGCTGTCCTTGCTGATAGATCGAGCAAGGCTAATACTGTCTCCAGAAGTCGCATCAACATCATCAGCACAGTGAAGGGCAAATGGTGGCTGTGAGAGGGGCCTGCGAACAACAAAAATTAAAACGGATCATCAAGCTCAAATTCTTGTTACATGCCTGAAATTCAAAGAATAATTTTTAATATACTCATTAAAAGGGTCAATGTACCCAATACAGTTATCATGGGTATAAGACAGATACTACTGGGTTTAATTATCCACAGGCTTCTCTTGGGCAATCCATCTGAGGGAATCTTCTTGTTGAAGATCTTGGGCATTTAATTAATAAATCTAACAGGAAGAACAGGCACCCTTGTGATGTGCTCAGAAGGTGGACAGAATATTCAAATGCCTTCATAAGCTTATTACAAGTATATTAAAATTAATCAAGCTGGAACGTTTTTTAAAGTTATGGTATATGTACAGAACAAGTTGAGTGGAGTAAAGCTTTAAAGGATAAGTTCACCTTTGGGAACATGTTACATGTAACATGTAAATTTCAAAAAACTATTAGATAGGCACCTGAACGACCACAGCATACAGGGGATATACAATGCAATACTGACATAAAATCACACACATAGATTGAACTTGATGGACTTGAGTCTTTTTCAACCTTGCCTACTATGTAAACTATGCAACATGCTTCACCCGATTTTAGGGTGGAACATGCAACATGTACCCGCTCCTGTAGCCTCTCCCTGATCCCCATCACAATTTAAAAAGAATTGTCCCAGAGTTCGGTGAATGAATGAACTACAAGTAACAAACAGCCTTTGCGGCTGATGGCTTGTAGTTCTCAATGAACTACCAGGGCGCTGGCGAGTGCTCTAGTAATTCATTGATTTTACCTGTCATTCAGTAACTGCCTGCTCATAACTCTACACAGACAGTCTGCAGTAGCCTGAGATTAGACCCGTTATCTGCTGATCATGGGTGCAATACTTTACAGGCTCCTAACAAAAATTTGCATTTATTATATTTTTAGAAAGGTGAACATATAATTTAAAAGGAAATACATAAATACAGGATCTGGCATTCCTGACTTTCTACTAAAAATGCTAGCTGTCGGGGGGCGTGGCCGGATACTGCATGGCATAGGACGCTTCTTCCCTGAGCTCCGGCAATTAATCCTCAATCCACCTTAATCCTGCGACACGATTTTGGACCCCGACTGGCTCAGATTGTCACCCCTCACGCCCGCTATCATGTCCCCCCCGAAAAGCCAAAAATCTGCTGCAGCGAAGCTCGCACCGTACCGCCGGAATGAAGGACGAGGAAGATGGCGGCGCTGAGAAGACGGGAGGAGAGCGCGGGAGGAGAGCGGGGGCAGGGAGACACAGATAAACTACTGGAGGCGATTACACTCTGCAGGACCTCCCTCACTGCACAGATCGAGGAGGTCAAGATGGACATTTTCCTGATTAGGCAGGATTTCCAGAAACTTGGCGAATGGGTCACGGTGACAGAAGCCCGCATCAGCACAGTGGAGGATGCCCTGCCGCCATTACAGGCCGGATCTGACCATATGCAGAGGCAGATTAACCAGTTGCTCGTCAAGCAAGATGACATGGAGAGGTGTAATCTTCGCTTCATCTGTCTCCCGGAGGGGGCGGAAGGTAAGGACCAGACATCGTTCCTAGAACAGCTCCTGGTAACCACATATGGCCTGGAGGCCTTCTCCCCCATGCTGGCGGTAGAGGGCTCATAGGATGCCTGCTAAGCCTCCTCCACAGGGAGCTCCCCCCCCCGCACCTTCATTGCCAAACTTTTAAACTATAACCACTTGTCCCCCGCCCACTGTCAATTGACGGCAGGCGGAGGACACACTCGTTCTGGGAGGACGTCATATGACGTTCTCCCTTTAAAACGAGCTAGGGGGCGCGCGCGCCGCGTGCCCGGCGGCCGCGATTGCCAGCGGGGACACGCGATTGCCCGGGAAACGAGCAGGAAAGTGGATCTCTGTGTGTAAACACAGAAATCCACGTCCTGTGAGGGAGAGGGGACCGATGGTGTGTCCCTTGTACATAGGGACAACCATCGGTCACCTCCCCCAGTCAGTCACCTCCCCCCACAGTTAGAACACATTGAGGGAACATATTTAACCCCTTCCCGCCCCCTAGTGGTTAACCCCTTCCCTGCCAATCACATTTATACAGTAATCAATGCATTTTTATAGCAGGGATCGCTGTATAAATGTGCATGGTCCCAAAAATGTGTCAAAAGTGTCCGATGTGTCCGCCGCAATATCGCAGTCACAATAAAAATCGCCGCCATTACTAATAAAAAAAAAAAAATGCTATAAATCTATCCCCTATTTTGTAGACGCTATAACTTTTGCGCAAACCAATCAATACGCGCTTATTGCAGTTTTTTTTTTTTTACCAAAAATATGTAGAAGAATACGTATCGGCCTAAACTGAGGAAAATTTGATTTAAAAAAAAAAATGGGTATTTATTATAGCAAAAAGTAAAAAAATTGTGTTTTTTTCCCCAAACTGGACGCTCTTCTTTTGTTTATAGCGCAAAAAATAAAAACCGCAGAGGTGATCAAATACCACCAAAAGAAAGCTCTATTTGTGGGAAAAAAAGGACGCAAATTTCGTTTGGGAGCCACATCGCACGACCGCGCAATTGTCATTCAAAAAGTGTGACAGCGCTGAAAGCTGAAAAATGGCTTGGGCAGGAAGGGGGTTTTCGTGCACAGTAGGGAAGTGGTTAAAGACCGGGATGCTGCGCTGAGGCTGGCGAGAGAGAAGGGCAACATCCCAGTAGGAAACATCAAGGTGGCGATATTGCCTGACTTCTCGGCCGAGATACAGAAACGCCGGCAGAGCTTCATGGAGGCCAAACGCAGGCTGCACAGCCGTCACTTGAAATATTCTATGCTTTTCCCTGCACGCCTGAGAGTAGAGCATGATGGCCGCGTATCGTTCTTTGAGGATCCTGAAGAGGTCATCTCCAGGCTGGAGCGCGGGCCTGCACTTGGAAGAGCCGACTGACCGCACACCAGGTGAGCCATATGGCGAGATGCTTTTGTCTCTTGTTTTCACCGCTACTTGGCCTGACTTAACTATCCTTGTTGCATTGCTACCCTGACCTACTCCACACACTGGTGGTTCCACGTTGATATACCTTTGCCAGGTCGGGGGGGCAGGTGGAATCCTGTACCTCTGCTAGACTCGCCGCCACAACCGCTGCTATGCAACCCTCTAGATGACATTCAGGGAACTGGCCAATTTTTTTTTTGTATATTTTGAGTCGACTTACTGCATTTCATGGGGTCTTTTTCATACCCCTGAACTTATTTTCCCCACGGAGTTGTGGGGACATGTTAGTCCTGCAAGCCACACTAACCACTGGGAACCATGACTATGCGGATGGACAGAGAAACTGGGACTTACTGCTTTTTTCTCTTGCTAACTTGCTGGGGCGCACAACTAGGCCCCATCCTCATCCTTTTCTGTGGTGGCTGGCTCGGAACCACTACTTGACCCAGTGGCTAAGAATGTTCCTCATTTTCTCCTTACAGGTAAAGCTACTGTTTTTCACAGATGGCAATACAGAGTTGTTAAGGGATCATGCCTGCACAAGTTGGGGAGGGGAAAGGGGGTTGTTGAACAGTTATTTTTGCAATTTTTAAGTGTGCATACAGTGTCTCAGGACCCGATCATGGGAGAATGTATATATGTTGAATGGATGCCTCATACGGTGTTCAATGTATTTCAGTTCTGTTACATGCTATATTTTACACTAGACCTTAGGAAATGTGTCTTACTGAGGTGGGGTTATGTTCCATCTGCGGCACTATGGCATCTATAAAATTCCTTACGTTGAATGTGAGGGGCCTGCGTGAGAAAATTAAACGCTCGGCTGCCCTTGCATTCCTCAAAAAGCAACGTGTAGACGTGGTGGTGCTGATTGAGACGCATGTCAAGGGCAGACTCCAAATGGCCCTTCGCCGCCCTTGGGTTGGGTGGGCGTATCACTCCACCCACACGACTCACGCTAGGGGTGTTTCTGTATTAAATCGCCAAATCGGTACATTTTGAACTGTGTGAGCTTCTCACTGACCCCAACGACCGGTATGCATTTCTCCATGCCAAGTTATACGATGAACCGTTCCTTCTCATGGCTTTCTACATACCACCTCCCTTTAGCGCAACTGTGGTTCTGGAAGGCTTTACCTTTATGTCTCGTAACCCCACAGTACCAGCAATATGGTTGGGTGATTTCAACACTACACTATGTCCGGCCCTTGATAAACTCCAAACGGCACAGGCGCTAGTGCTGATGTGACTAAATTCTCTAAACTCATCTCCACCTTTCACCTTGTAGACACGTGGAGACAACCTCCCACATACTCGAGCCTATTCCTGTTTCTCCCCTGCTCACAACCCTATGTCCCGCATAGATTTTATCCTCGTGTCCCACACCCTTGCACCACGGATCCTGAAGACTGCGTTTTGCCCCAGGCTACTGTCTGACCACAGTCCATATTGGACCACTCTCAGTATCCCTATTGATAAGCCACCGAGGCCATGGCGGCTAAACCCGTTCTGGCTCTCACTGCTGCCAGAGGATAATGAGCTTATCGCCCAATGGAAGCAATATTTTTTGGAAAATGATCGCATGGCCTCTATTGCTGCAATCTGGGATTCATTTAAAATATACGGCGGTACTACCCTGATCTCACACATAAATAAAATCAAAACGGACTCTACTGGTGCATTTGACAGGGCGGTGATGGAGCTAGTCCCTACTGAACGAGAATACGCTGCAAATCCCACCCCGGCAACGGTGGCCCAGCTTAAAATGCAGACTAGGCTGGTAACAACTCCAGTTTACGAAGGCTCGTCAAAAGCTCTTTTTCTAATCAGAAACTCTTTGAATATGGGGAAAAGGCAGGCAAGCTCCTAGCATACCTAGTACATAGCGAAGACAAGCCCCCAGTTGTCATCACACTTCAAGGTCCAGGGGGTCGACAGATCACGAACCCACGCAGCGTAACCTCTAAGTTCAGGGAATTTTTTGCAGGCTTATATAAAACTACAGCGACAGACCAGACGGACAGACTGCTTTCCTTCACAGCATCACCTTTCCCCAACTGACGACGGATCAGGTAGACCTACTTGAGGCACCCCTTACCACGAATGGAATAGATACTGTGATCACCAGTTTCCCTAGATCCAAATCCCAGCGCTCTGACGGTCTCCCTGTCTAATTTTAATCCCAATTTAGTGAACTCCCAAACTGCTTGCACTATTTAATCACCTATTCAAAACATTCAACCTTCCCCCACCCCTCTATGCGGGAAGCGACGATAGTCCTTATCCCCAAACCTGGAAAGGACCCGGGCTAACCCGAATCCTATCGTCCAATTTCTCTACTGCAAGTAGATATAAAATACTAGCCAAGGTACTGTCCCTTAGATTAAACCAAGTCATTCTCTCCCTCATACACGCAGACCAAGCAGGTACAATGCCGGGCCGCAACACTTCCTTCAATCTACACAAACTGTACATTAACCTACAAGCTACACATGCAGAAGTTGGGTCACGGGTGGTGGTAACATTAGATACGGCAAAGGCGTTTGATTCGGTGGAGTGGGGGTATCTCTGGAGCTGCTTGGAGGGATATGGCTTTGGTCCACGGTTCATCAAGTGGGTCCAGCTGCTGTATCAGGCGCCCACGGTCAAGGTGGTGGCCAATGGCTGGCAGTCTTGAATGTTTGACCTCAGTAGAGGCACGAGACAGGGCTGCTCCCTTTCACCACTACTATACGCCTCGGCCGCGGAACCCTTAGCCATGTCCATCCGAGCTAACCCGGAGATCAGTGGACTGAGTTCTGGCAATCTGACTGAAAAGATCAGCATGTATGCTGATGACACACTGTTATACCTGGCGGACTCGGGCCCCTCTCTACACGTGGCTCTCCAGACAATTGAATGATTCAGGGGGAAATCCCAAATTCTTCCACTTGACAGCTTCCCACCGACTGAATTCCAAGACAGTTTGCCATTACGAGTCAGCACCATCAAATACTTAGGGATATGCGTATCCAGAGCACCGGCGGATTACATACATTTAAATCTAGGTCCCCTAATTTCCCATGTTAAATCCAAACTACGTGCTTGGGCCCGTTTGCCACTAGGGGTTTGGGGCCGGGTAAACCTCATTAAAATGGTCCTCCTACCCAATATAAGAAAGTGAAAGTGAAAGAGTGCAGCGCTCAAAGTGATGGTATACTCAAAAAGTATATGATAATGTGTAAAATAAAACCCCCGTGTTATGATATACGGATGAGTAAAACCAGTGTGAATTAGTTTTATAATGTACAAAATAAATAAGAAGTTATATGTGAAATGGTGATCAAATAAGATAGGTGAATAAACGTCATCAATATCTGTTAACCAAAATTGCTAATAAATACGTGTAAAAAGTCCAGTATTGAAGTGTGAATTGCAATACATAAAAAAATGTAATAGTGATGATAAATATAAACAGTATATAAAACAATATACAAAATTAAACACCATCAAGGTAATGAACCAAGTGTGTTGGTGAGCAAGTGAATATAAAGTCCAAATATTCCAAAAGTGAAAAAGGTGACTGTATAGTTGGTTGTCTGCAGGTAATCTACCACCATGAAGATCAAAGGCTTACCAGACAAGGTGGACCCAGCAAGGCTTACGCCTGATGAGTCAAAACGAGTCTAGTGGTGTAACACACCCAGGGAGAGGTACAGCAAGCACAGCTTCCAGTAAAAACCAGGCAGGGATGTATCACAGCAATGACATCAATGAGTATCCACCATAGGTTAGGCAACGGTACTTCATATACAAATTCTCCCAGAGTGTTTATATAGCAAAAGGAGAGTAATTGGACCACATAGTGTAATTCTGTTTAAAAGGGGAACATTTATTGATAAAAATATAAAAATGGTCACTCACATTTGAGAAGACATATAAAAGCGTGTATAATCAAAAATGACGCAGTGGCATCAGCAGAGCCCTTCCCTCTCCTTTTGCTATATAAACACTCTGGGAGGATTTGTATATGAAGTACCGTTGCCTAAACTATGGTGGATACTCATTGATGTCATTGCTGTGATACATCCCTGCCCGGTTTTTACTGGAAGCTGTGCTTGCTGTACCTCTCCCTGGGTGTGTTACACCACTAAGCTCGTTTGACTCAGCAGGCGTAAGCCTTGCTGGGTCCACCTGGTCTGGTGAGCCTTTGATCTTCATGGTGGTGGATTACCTGCAGACAACCAACTATATACAGTCACCTTTTTCACTTATGGAATTTTTGGACTTTATATTCACTTACTCACCAGCACACTTGGTTCATTACCTTGATGGTGTTTGATTTTGTATATTGTTTTATATACTGTTTATATTTATCATCGCTATTCAAGTTTTTATGTATTGCAATTCACACTTCAATACTGGACTTTTTACACTTATTAGCAATTTTGGTTAACAGATATTGATGGCGTTTATTCACCTCTCTTATTTGATCACTATTTCACATATAACTTATTATTTATTTTGTACATTATAAAATTCACACTGGTTTTACTCCTCCGTATATCATAACACAGGGGTTTTATTTTACACATTATCATATACTTTGAGTATACCATCACTTTGAGCGCCGCACTCTTTCACTATCTTTTATTACAGTATATCTGTTGTGCAGGCAGCCACTTTCATTTATCCATCACTTGCAGCGTGTTTTTTTCCCCCTTTCTCTTTCTCCTACCAAATATACTCTATGTTCTCTGGCACTCCCTGGTGTACTTACCCCTGAAACATTTTAAATCCCTTGAGGCCCTTCTCAAACCTTTTGTGTGGGCAAACGACACAAACTTGCCTGGCAGGTGCTTAAAAACCCCACAGACCTGGGGGGCACTGCCCTCCCTGATTTTAACCTCTACTATATTGTGTCACAATTATCTCAACTGTACCATATTGACAAGACAGACAAGGAAGCGGTTTCTCCAGCTACTCTGCCCGAGGTGTGCTTGACGCACTGACTCAATCTACGCGCTGGCGATGGGCTCTAGCGGTGCGGGACGACAGACTCTATTATACCATTACAGACGCATATGGGACTTAGTTTTCAAACTAGGGATACCATTCTATAATGATTATACTCCATTATGGCACAATAAAACTGTCAGAATTTCTACAACTGCCTGATACAGACCTCTGGTCCAATCATGGTATTCTTTACATTCACCATTTGCCGATGGAACCCTCAAAACTTTCACAACGCTTAGCGAAGAATTTTCACTCCCCAGATACATGCTCTTTCGATTCTTGCAGGTGAGACACGCGGCCCGGGCTCAGTTTCCGGAGTCCACCCTGCAATCTGCCCCGAATGCACTTATGGCTATAATCAAAAGCACTGACCCCCCGCAAATTAACATCGGCCTTCTACAGTATGCTCACTACCCCTGTTTCCACCAAGTTGGCGTATAAACTCAAACCTCGCTGGGAGAGAGTGATAGGCCCTCTGGAATCCTGCAAGGCTGTCTCACCCAAGCTCTCAAAACAGATTGACTCAAATTTATATTATCCATCAGGCATATCTCAGCCCCCTCCGGGTTGCTAGATATAGAAGCACCCAATCTACCCTTTGTCAGATGTGTGGGAGGGAGGTGGGTACGTTCTTTCACTTACTATGGTCATGTCCCAAAATACAGGGCCTGTGGGCACAAGTTGTAACCTTTCAGCACGATCACATGGGCTCTCCGGTCACATTATACCCAAAGCAATGCCTACTTGGGGTGCTTCCAGATACTATACACAAATACAGAAAGCCATTCCTACATGAGACCTTATTCTCGGTGCGGAAAGTTATTGCCCGGAATTGGATGCGTCCCATACCCCCTAAGTTGGTGGAGTGGAAGGTAGATGTCAATAATAATTTACCGTATAAAAAGGTTCTGTATATTACAGGGAATGCCTGGCCAAATACGACAAAATATGGGATCGTTGGCTACAAGACTCCGATACTTGTATGTGAGGGGCCTTGGGTCTGTGCTGCCAGATGGGTGGCTTACCCCTAGCGGTGTCTATTGTTATGGGTCTAGATGACATACATGGTTGGCACCAGATACTGCTCTCTTTCTTTTTTGTTATTTTCTCCCTATGTTTGTTATTTAGGACACCGGTTTTGAACTGTCTGTATTCTGATTAATGTAAACTTTCATGATATCATTGACACTTTGGATGTATGCAATAACATGTATGCACTTTTTTTATTTTTTTTGGTCATAATAAAAATGCAAGTTAGACTTACCGGTAACTTGTTTTCCAATAGGCTTTCAGGACAGCACCCGAGAGATCATGGCTCCTCCTCCTACAGGAAATACCTCATCAATTAATTCTTTAATTGGAGGCCTCCACGTTGCTTCCATCAGTTGTTTGTAGAGAACCTCCAGCCCCAGCTGCAACACATAAGCGACAGTTATTACATAGTATTACAGCCACAGCATAAAAAAAGGGCGGGATCCTGCTGTCCTGAAAGCCTATTGGAAAACAAGTTACCGGTAAGTCTAACTTGCATTTTTCCAAAACGTCTTTCAGGACAGCACCCGAGAGGATAATCAAGACTTACCCCATTTAGGGTGGGACAACAGCCTGTAAGACTTTCCTCCGAAAGCCTGGTCCCCAGCCGTCATGAGATCTAATCTATAATGACGGGCAAAGGTCGTCAGACTTGTCCATGTAGCTGCCTTACAGATTTGTTCGGGGGTGGCACCAGCTTTTTCTGCCCAACTCACCGCCGAAGCTCTAGTAGAATGAGCCCTGATACTTACTGGACTCTCCTGGCCTGTAAGGGAATAGGCGTCTGAGATAGCCATTCTCAACCATCTGGCAATTGAACTGAGGCAACCTTTGGTAAAAAGTTAGGATCCGTCTTCAGCACAATTCTGTCTGAAAAAATAGAAAAAAATGGTTCCCTGATAGATAAAGCTTGCAGCTCACTGATCCTTCGAGCTGTTGTAATAGCTACTAGAAAAATTGTTTTTAAAGTAATTAGCTTCAGGGAGGTTAAATTGAGAGGTTCGAAAGGTTCCCTGGTCAGGGCCTGTAGAACGACTGATAAGTCCCATGACGGACAGTTTTTGATCACTATCGGTCTAGCCCAAGTGAGGGCTTTAAAGAATCTGTTTACTAGGGGTTCTGATGAAATAGATTTCTCAAAATATACCCCCAGTGCGGCAACCTGAACTTTTAGGGTACTGATCGCTAGGCCCTTGTCTGCTCCTTCTTGCAGAAATTCCAAGATAGAAGAAATCTGCTTTAATGGTCTGCCGGATGTAGTGCACCAAGAGTTAAAGACTTTCCAGACTTTGTGATATATTGCTCTGGTAACATTCTTTCTGCTAGATAGGAGGGTAGCCACCAACCTATCCGAGAATCCTTTTCTCCTTAAGAGCTGCTCCTCAGAAGCCAGGCTGTGAGTTTTAGCTTTTCTACTTCTTGGTGAAACAGCGGACCTTGTAACAGAAGGTCTTGCCTCAAGGGAAGATGCCAGTATGGTTTGATCTGCATCTGTAGAAGAGCCGAAAACCAAGGCCTCTTGGGCCAGAAGGGAGTGATGAGGATTACTGTCGTATCCTCTTTCTGGATTTTTGTTATGACCTGCGGAATCAGCTGAAAAGGAGGGAAGGCGTAGCTGAGGTGAAAATTCCAACTGTGCGCCAGAGCATCTACCCCAAGAGATGACTCGTTCCTGTTCAGGGAAAAAAAGAGAGATATTTGTGTATTTTCCTGAGTCGCAAAGAGATCCACTCTTGGCTGTCCCCATTTCTTCACTATTAGATTGAAGACATCTGGATTCAATTGCCACTCCGCTTCGTACACCTGGTTCCTGCTGAGGAAATCCGCTATCCTGTTTAGGGTCCCTTTTAGATGGACCGCGGACAAGGATTGAGTATGGAGCTCTGCCCAATTTAGAATGCTCTCTGCTAGGCCTTGAAGTATTCTGCTTCTGGTGCCCCCTTGTCGGTTTATGTAAGCCACCGCCGTGGCGTTGTCCGACAGAATTTGTGTATGTCGCCCTTGGACTTCTTCTGCAAAGAACAATAAGGCCATTTCTATCGCCTTTAGTTCCCTCCAGTTTGAAGATCTCAGTGCTTCCCTTGTGGACCAAGATCTCTGAGCCCAACGACCGCTCATGTGAGCCCCCCAACCCCAGGAGCTGGCATCGGTTGTTAGCCTTACCTGGGTTGGAAAGGACCATAACAGGCCTGCTGAGAGTCTTGCCTGGTTCTTCCACCACCAGAGACTCCTCTTTACTTTGGTGGGGATCTTCACCAGTGAATCTAGTGAATTCTGCTGGCGATCCCAGATTTTTAACAGAAACTTTTGCAGTGGCCTGAAATGGAGCTTTGCCCATTGTACTGCCGGTATGGAAGAGGTCAGGGTTCCTAATGCTGACATGACCCTCCTGATGGACAGAAGCTGACTGGTTTGTAAGAGTGACACAACCTTTAACAGCTTTTCCCGTTTTTCTTCTGGGAGAAAAATCTTTTGCTCCACAGAGTTGATACGGAAACCCAGGAATAACACCTCCTGAGAGGGAATCAGATTGGACTTTTGGAGGTTTAGTATCCATCCGATGGATTCTAGGTGAGCACGTGCTCTATCCAAGTTTCTCTGAAGTCCATCTCTTGTTTGAGCAAACAGTAGCAGGTCGTCTAGATAAGGAATCACTGAAATTCCCTCTAGACGCAAGGGTGCTAGAGCTTCGGCCATTACCTTCGTGAACACCCTTGGAGAAGATGACAGGCCAAATGGAAGAGCTCTGAATTGCAGGTGTACCACCTTCTTCCCTTCTCTCAGTGCTAACCTCAGATATCTCTGAGATCTGGCAGAAATAGGAATGTGGAGGTATGCGTCCTGCAAATCTATTGACGCCATGAAGCATCCTTGACTCAGGAGGCTTCTTACTGAGAAAATGGAATCCATCCGAAATCTTTTGAATTCTACTGACAAATTCAGCATTTTTAGATTTAGGATGAGGCGGTACTTTCCTGAAGGTTTCTGTACAAGGAAAACGTGAGAATAGAACCCCTGGAAGAACTCCTTTGTTGGAACCGGAACAATGACTCTCTGGGATATCAGTTCCTGAATTAGGGACTTCATGGCGAGTGCCTTGACCGGATCCCTCGGGACGTTTGTCACTAGGAATCTCTTTGGGGGTTCTTCCGTGAATTCCACCACATATCCTTGGGAGAGCATGTTTACAATATACTGATGTCTCTCCACTGGGGAATGAACTCCTGGAGTCTTCCCCCTACTTGGGGTGGATTGTCACTGCGGCTTTCCGGGGGTCGCAGGAGGATGGAAGAGCACTCCACTCCTACCTTTTGGTTTCTGGGAAGACCACTGCTTCCTTTTGTTTGCGTTTTCCCTTCCTGTTGTCCTTTTTGGGGACGAAAAAAACGCTTACGGGTCTGTACCTGTTGTTTTTTGACCGGAAACGCCTTCTTTTTGTCAGCCGTACGGTCAAGAATGGACTCCAGCTCAGAACCAAATAGCAAATTCCCTGTAAAGGGAATGCTACACAGTCTATTTTTAGATGCAGCATCTCCTGGCCAAGTTTTAAGCCACAAGGCTCTCCTAGCAGAATTGGTCAAAGCCGCTGACCTGGCTGACATACGAATGGATTCTGCTGAAGCATCCGCAATATATGATACTGCTGCAGAAAGCGTTGTAAATGAGTCCAGAATCTCCTGTTTTGGAGAATCTGCCGTAACATGGGCCTTCATCTGGTTAATCCAGTGTTCTAAATTCCTAGCGACACAGGTTGTTGCTATTGCTGGTTTTAGATTGTTCATCACAGACTGCCAAGCCCTTTTAAGAAGCAAATCCATTCCTTTGTCCATGGGCTCCTTTAACATGCCCATGTCCTCAAAGGCAAGGTCAGTTGATTTTGAGACCTGTGAAAAAGCAGAGTCCAGTTTTGGAACCTTGTTCCAGATGGAATCCGGGTTGTCCTCAAATGGAAATCTTCTCTTATGAGACCGGGAAAAAAAATGGCTTTTTCTCGGGTTCCAACCACTCTTAATCATGTCCGAGATTATTGAATGGACTGGAAAAACACGGCTTTTTGGATCACCCAAACCTGCATACATGCGGTCATGTAGGGAGAGCTCCTTTTCCTCTTCAATCCCCAAAGTCGCATGGATTACTTTTAAAAGTCCTGCGACTTCTTCAAGCGACATTTTGTACTTAGAAGCGCTCTCTGCTTCATTTTCTTCCTCCTCAGAGTCTGTTCCATCTGGAGCAAGGGAAGCAGATTCTTGGGAAGCGTCTATCGGACCTCCCAATAATATTTGAGAGCCGTCTTGGGGTTCTGAAGAAGGCTGCGGAGCCCTAGGTTCCCTTGAAGGGCCTGGTTCTTCTCTTAGGTTTGACCTAAAAGCTTGAAAGGTGGCACGGAGTTCATCCTTAATTGTAGATACTAGATCGCCACAAAAGGATGGAGACTCTTCCCTGACTACATTTGCAGTGCAATCTGCACAAAGCGACTTGGTCCAAGCCTCGCTTAACTTTTCCTTGCAGACAGGGCACCTTCTCTTCACTGGTTGAGCAGAACTTTTGGCCTGCACAAACAGAAAAGAAAAAAACCAGGGACCACGCTAAGAAAAAACTGTTACACAGTACAAATCAATACACCCAGGTACACATAGGAAAAAACACTTTCACTTCCTTGTGCCCCGCAAGCCATGCACCACCACCACCTTTTACAAAAAGACCCCTAGTATTATGCAGACATGCTAAATCACCAGCCACTGCACCACCAGGGAGATGGGGGGTGGGGGAGATGGAGGGGGAAGAAGGTGAATACCCCCCCCCCACAGGAGAAAACGGCCCAGTGTAAAATAGGACACAGTCCCTTACCTTAGCCTTGCTGGTGCCTTGGCTTGCCCCCTTATCCGCTGCATCGCTGTCCATAGCTGTCTGCGGATGCGTGGTGAAGAAAAAAACGCCGGTTCCAGATTCGAAAACGCCGCCGCGCTGACCTGGAACCGGAACTTTAAGGCACCAGGTGACCCTGCCCTCTCCCTCTGCGCTTTGCGGCCGGAAATGACGCGCGCGCCGACCCGGAAGTGCTGCCTCTTCCCATACAGGACGCGGCCGAGGCTCTCCTCGGCCACCAGAACAATGGCGGCCGCTGTAAAGCTCCACGCCGCTATTCGCAAGCGGTCGGCGAGAACACAGCAAACCACCGCTCTGAAGACAAAAAGGAGGCAGCACTCCCGGGCTGTACAGGCTCTCCCCGAGCACGGAAGAGGGAGAGGGAGCCCACGGGACCATCCATGCTAGGAGGTAAGTGGGAGGATCACTCTCCTAAGAAAAAAAGACTGACTGAGAACCTTGTCTCCCAGGAAAGCCCTGAGAGATCGTGGCTCTCACCAGAGGTGTTCCTCCGGCTGGAGGAAACACAAAAAACTGATGGAAGCAACGTGGAGGCCTCCAATTAAAGAATTAATTGATGAGGTGTTTCCTGTAGGAGGAGGAGCCATGATCTCTCGGGTGCTGTCCTGAAAGACGTTTTGGAAAATTTGGTTTTAAAAAAAATAAATAAAAATGCTGTCTGAATGTCTATGTCTATGTCTAATGCCTGGAGTAACGGACGATGAGCAAGTATGCATCCTGAGACACCAGAATTAGATGGACTTGTGTCTTTTTTCAACCAGACTAACTATGCAAGAAGTGATCTGCATTCATTTGTTTCAACATGTAACCCAGAAAGCCATAAAGCCACTGAATTACAAGTGCAGCCAGGCAACTAGCATTTTCAAACAGAGCTTAGAAAAGGCAACCTTCATACTTTAAGGGAAACCCGTTATGAAAGAATTATGCTGACCACTCTTGCAAATGCTAGACACCTGGTTGCAGACCTTTGTTCTTTAACCACTTGCTTACTGGGCACATATACCCCCTTCCTGCCCAAGCAAAATTTCAGCTTTCGGCACTGTCGCGCTTTGAATGAAAATTGCGCGGTCGTGCGACGTGGCTCCCAAACAAAATTGATGTCCATTTTTGCTGTGTGTCATTCTATTGTAAGTAAAGAAGAATTTCAGACACCTGGATATTTCACAGTAACAACTTTACCAAGGCTAGTCAAAGACTTCTGATGTGTGAAGTGAAAATTTAATGAAGGTAGCCTAAGGAATATCTGTTATATTGTGAACTTACCTTGGCCTTTTCTCTGCCCATGCCACCACTGATGAACGAGGTGGCACTTCATTCTGTGTCAAAGAATTTGCACAATCTCTGTGACCTATAAAGAAATATTTTCACAATGAGCTTCTGAGCAATGGACAGGCAGCTCTAATTTATATTTACTGAAAAATAATATTCAGCAAAACAATTTAGCTATTAAAGCTTCTGAATGAAGGCTGAAGAGACATTGCTTTACTTAAGCTGCCTCCCCATTCACATTAACCTCTTGTCTAGTAAGGTACTGGTATTCAAGGGGTTACAACAAGCTCACAGCTGCTCCTGCAAACATCACTTCCAGGTTCATGATCCATGCTTCATTAGCTGCAGTGCAGTAAAGGGCAGGGAAGACATTGGGGGGGCTCATAGACCCCTACAGCCTCCAGGAATAGGACCGGTCACCTGCCTGTTCGCCCTTGTGACAGCAATAAAGCTAAATGAAAATAAGTGTTAAAAACAAAAAAGAACCGCTGTTGTGCCACACGTGAGGCAATTCCCGCAAATGTCAGTGAGAGCAATAATTCTAGGGCCATAATTGAAGGTCAACTCTTTATTGATAACTTGTAAAGGCTTTTAAAGCGTCACCCATGGACAATTTTGGGTACCGTCGTTTTTCGCCATTTCACTGGCGCACCTAGTTTACGTTTTGACACATTCGGCATCTATCTACTCAGCGAAACCCCATATTTTTTAATAACAACAAAATAATGTGCACCAAAATTAATTTTAATGTATCCTTTTCCTAAAAATGTGTTTGGTAAACAGTTGTGCTAATCTCATGTAACATAAAAAATTTTTTTAACTACCACCAGCTTATTCTACATGGCCTCTACTTCATAAAATATGTTTGGGGGTTTAAAGTAAATTTTTAGCAAAAAAGCAGATTTTAAAGTGTTACTAAACCCACAATAGTAAAATCAGTCTGTATATGCAGCCTAGCATGCTTGTTATAAAATAGAGAAGGGTCCTGCGAGCCTCCACTCAACAGATGCTTAATAAACTGTAATAAGGACAGCTGCTAGCGTTGACCACGTATAGCATGCTTGTTATACTCACTGTGGAACGTAAGGGGTTAATCCTCTGCATTGTGTAAAAAGGCCGTTTTATCCTGTATGCACAGATCCACTCCTCCTTGCACTGTCTAGCTGGGGAAAGTCAGCTAACACAGGCAGGGCAGCCAACCTGCACATGCTCAGTTGTGTCTTTTATGCTGGAAAGAATATTTACTTGTTCTCAGAGCTAGCCAGGTCACATGATATTGTGGGCGTGTATACAGGCTGCAATGAAAATCTCCTCCTACCTGAACTCTCAGCACTGGAGAAACTGTGCAGTTTATCACTGACCGTGGTATACAGATCAGCCAAAAAGGTATATAGTGGCAGTATTGTAATGTAAAAAGATGATTTATAAGCTGTGGGCACTGGGGGGGGGGGGGGGGGGGCATATGAACTATTTTCATATTACTGGGTTTAGTAACACTCTAACGTGTGCAAAACAAAAAGAAATAAAAAAAATATCCTGGTAGACAAATGTTTAGGGAAATGCATTCATGCAACAAACTCACCTCTCTCCATGATCTCTTTATCATCAACTCATTTAATCTACTCGCCATTACCGAAACCTGGCATCATGAATCCGACACTGCATCTTCTTCTGCTCTATCCCACTGTGGTCTTCTGTGGACTCACTCCCCAGACCCAGTGGACGCAAAGGAGGGGGTGTTGGAATCCTTTTTGCCCCACATAGCACCAGTACTTCACCCACCTCCCTCTCTGTCAATCTCCTCATTTGAGGCGCACTGTATTCGTCTCTTCTCCCCAGTTTCTCTTAGGATAGCTGTGATCTACCGGCCCCCTGGACCAGTATCTAACTTTCTAGATGATTTCTCTGCCTGGCTACCCTACTTTCTCTCTTCTGAAATCCCCACAATCATCCTCGGGGACTTTAGAGTCAAATATGTTTTTATTAATATTTAGATAAAATAAAATAACATGACATGAGCGAAGAGCAGATGTTCAATACAGAAAGCAATACAATGTAAATCACAGCGCTAGCATGTGTCAGGTGACATCTCCAATGAGATTGCATGTAGTCATCACTCAGGGTCATACACTGAGAGTTTATACGTATCGCAAAACTAAATAGAACCGAGGGGAAAAACAGCTGAGAGTGGAGTAAAGAGAAACAGACCTAGGGGAAAATATAAAGCGAGAGAAAGAGGGGATAGGGGAGGAGGGAGAAGACTAGGGAGGGGGGGGGTAGGGTGCAGGCTAGCTGCAGGAGAGAGGAGAGTTGGGGGGGGGGGGGGTGCTGAGCAGACCTTGATACGACAAACCTGTGTGGTGGAGTCAGGAGGCAAGTCCAGGTGGGCTGTGGGGTGCCACCAACCTCGCTTTTAGGGAATCCGAAGTAGAGTAATCGATACAGATGAGCCAAAGGACCTAAAAATTTGTCGAAGGTGTCATTGTCTAGGGCAGGGGTCTCCAAACATCCGGCTGCAGGTGTGTTTTGTCCGGCCCCCAGCTTGCCCAGACTCTGCTAACACAGCACTGCCGATCTGCTGGCTTTTAAAAGCATAAAAGCAGCTGCTGTTATCGGCAGTGTATGTCTGGCAGGCCCAGGACAAAAAGCCGCTCTCCGCACACCCTCCCGTGCTGCCAGAGGATTGGCTGCGGTGCTGAGGATTGGCTGCTAGGAGGTGACGTCATCAGCATGGCACATTACATTAGGAATCCTTCCCACCTTACATCCTGCATGTGTAGCAGTGGGCGGGAGTCGGGAGGTGCAGGAGAGCTGAAGTCGGCTCCTACAGTTTAGAAGTCGGCTTGTACAGGCAAGTGTCAAATGGGCATAAATCTGCACACATACATGTACAGGAGACTTTGCTGGGGATATCTGGCGATGCTGGGGACACAGATGATGGGGAAAAACTATGCTGGGGACACCGATGATGGAAAAACTATGCTGGGGACACCGATGATGGAAAAACTATGCTGGGGACACCGATGATGGGAAAACTATGCTGGGCATACTGATGATGGGAAAACTATGCTGGGCATACTGATGATGGGAAAACTATGCTGGGCATACTGATGATGGGAAAACTATGCTGGGCATACTGATGATGGGAAAACTATGCTGGGCATACTGATGATGGGAAAACTATGCTGGGCATACTGATGATGGGAAAACTATGCTGGGCATACTGATGATGGGAAAACTATGCTGGGCATACTGATGATGGGAAAACTATGCTGGGCATACTGATGATGGGAAAACTATGCTGGGCACACTGATGATGGGAAAACTATGCTGGGCACACTGATGATGGGAAAACTATGCTGGGCACACTGATGATGGGAAAACTATGCTGGGCACACTGATGATGGGAAAACTATGCTGGGCACACTGATGATGGGAAAACTATGCTGGGGACACTGATGATGGGAAAACTATGCTGGGGACACTGATGATGGGAAAACTATGCTGGGGACACTGATGATGGGAAAACTATGCTGGGGACACTGATATAATGGGGAGACTCTGATGGAGGACACAGACATGCAGACGTTTTCGGCCCCCGAATACTTGTAAAATCTACAATGTGGTCCTCATGTTGAAAAGTTTGGAGACCCCTGGTCTAGGGCTATCATCTCCTCCATGCGCATGAGGTAGTTGACCATGGAAACTCATTTGGCCAAGGGTGGAGTGGTAGTGGTTTTCCAGAACAGGGGTATAAGTTGTCTAGCGGCCGATAGGAAAAAATGTAGCAGGGAGCGCTTTTGGGAGGCTATTGACCCTGGGAGCACAGACAGTAAAGCTATCTCTGGGGTGGGTGATAGTTTCCGGCCATACAGGCCATTATATACGGCAAAAAACTGTGACCATATGGGGTTGTATGGCTTTACAGTCCCACCAAATGTGTAGGTAGCTTCCCTCCGCAACGCTGCATCTCCAGCACAAGGGAGGTACGGACGGAAATATTTTATGGAGAGTTTGATGGTCCCTGTACCATCGAGAGGAGTTAAAAAAAAAAAAAAATCCTGGGTATAGCAAGATATAGAGGATTTGTGTGTAAAGTGGAATGATTTTTGCCAATCCACTATGGAAAGATCCCTGCCCAAGTCTATGGACCACTTCCTGGTGTAAGAGGGGGGTTGATCGTGTAGTAGTGAATGTTGTAGTTTGTATAAAGCAGAGAGTAGGTGTCTAGGTGTTTCTGAGAGAGAGCACAGCTGTTCATATCCCGCCAGGGGTCTGTGAATTTGGGAAGAGGAAAACAAATCGGAACAAAAAGGAGGGCCAGTTAGCCTGGTATAACAAGGATACCTAAAGTGGGATCCACAAATGAACCTGCTACAGGCCAGGTTGACCGGGAGTATGGGCCTATTGTATTGGATCCCATTCCTTGAGGCAGAGAGTGGTGATCAAACAACGAGGTAAGGGGCGAGGGGTCTGAGGATAGAAGCGACGGCATGCCTTTTATATACCAGAGCTGTAAGGCAGCGATTGTTAAGGGGGAGGAGGAAAGTAAATGTAGTTTGTCCGTAGCCCCAAAGTAAAGCCCGTAAGTCAAAGGGGGATAAATCTTGTTCTACCGAGGTGGATCCTCTGGGACTTTAACATCCCTACTAATACCAACATTCCTGCAACTTCCAAACTTCTCAGTCTAACCTCCTCCTTTGACCTGAAGCAATGGATACATGCTCCTACTCACTCTGAAGGCAATGCCCTCGATCTCGTCTTCTCCCACCTATGCACTCCATGCAACCTCTCCAACTATCCTTGCCCTCTCTCTGATCACTACCTTATTAATTTCACTCCCTCCCTCTCCTCCGCCTCCTCTCCCTCCAAACGCCTAACTGTTCCCCGTAGAAACCTTCGCCATCTCAACCCTTCTCTTCTCTGCGACTGACCACCTCTGACAAAATCGCACCCCTGTCCTGCATTGACCTTGCCACTTCTGTCTACAACACTTCACTGGACACACTGGCCCCCCTCACTACAAAGAATCAGGCCCCATCCCCTTCAACCCTGGCAAACAGATGATACTAGAAGTCTGAAAAAATAGGATTTTTATAACAGCTTACCTGTAAAATCGATTTCTTGGAGTACATCACGGGACACAGTGCGGCATAGTAATTACTATGTGGGTTATAGAGCTTACCTTCAGGTGATGGACACTGGCACACCCAAGACAGGAAGTCCCCTTTCTATAAAACCAATCCCATATCGGGAGTACCTCAGTTTTGTAGCAAAGCAATAAGTGTCCCCAAAAGAGGGGTGGGAGCTCTGTGTCCCGTGATGTACTCCAAGAAAAGGATTTTACAGGTAAGCTGTTATAAAAATCCTATTTTCTTTATTGTACATCACGGTACACAGAGCGGCATAGTAATTACTATGTGGGATGTCCCAAAGCAATGCCAAAATGAGGGGAGGGAGACACCATAACAAGCTGGGCGCCATCAGGCATGAGGATCTATACTGCAGCACACTACGCCCAAAGGCGATATCCTCATGACCTCTTACATCCACCTTATAAAATTTTGTGAATGTGTGGACTGAAGACCAAGTTGCGGCCTTACAGATTTGAGCCAAGGAGGCCTGGTGATGCACTGCCCAAGAAGCACCAACCGCTCTAGTAGAGTGTGCTGTAATTTTAAATGGAGGCACCTTCTTTCTCAGACCATAGGCTTGAATAATAACCTGCCGAATCCACTTCTGGGGCCTTCTGGCAGAATAAATAAAACATCAGTTTTTCGAATCATAGCAGTAGCTTCAAGATAGGCTTTAACTGCTCTTACTACATCCAAAGAATGTAATAATTTCTCTTCCACTGAACTAGGTTTGGGAAAAAAGGAAGGAAGAACCATATCTTGGTTCAAATGAAAACTTGACACGACCTTCGGAAGAAAGGCTGGATGTGTACGTAAAACCACTCTATCCTTATGGATAATCAAATATGGCTCCTTGCAAGATAAAGCTGCTAATTCAGACACCCTCCTGGCTGAGGATATAGCTACCAAGAACACTAATTTCCTGGTGAGGAGCACTAAAGGAATGTGGAGTAATGGTTCAAAAGGTTGTCTTTGAAGAACTGATAGAACCAAGTTTAAGTCCCATGGACATATGGGAGACCTCACTGGTGGGTTGATACGAGTCACACACTGCAAGAAGGTTTTTACTAGCGAATGTGTAGCTAGTGGCCTTTGAAAAAATATCGATAAGGCCGAAACCTGTCCCTTAATAGTACTTAAGGCTAGGTTTTTGACAACAGCCCACTGTAGGAAGTCAAGTATTCTGCCTATGACGTACTTCCGAGGATGCCATTTCTTGGCTTCACACCATGCCACATACGCCTTCCAAACTCTATAATATATATGTCTAGATACTGGCTTTCTAGCATTGATTATCGTAGACACCACTGTGTTAGAGAGACCTCTCTCTCTTAGAATGTGGGATTCAATAGCCAGACCGTTAAATTTAGAGTTTGTAAAGAAGGGTGGTATATCGGACCCTGCGTGAGCAGGTCTGGCCGAAGCGGAAGGGTCCAAGGCTTGCCTACCGACATTCTTACAATTTCCGCGTACCAGGATCTCCGAGGCCATGCTGGGGCTACCAGAATCACCTGACTCTGCGGAGGAGTCGAGGTAGAAGCTGCAGCAGCCGGAACGCATATATTAGTGCGAACTGATCCCATGGGAACACCAGCGCATCCGGTCCGCAAGCGAGCGGGTCTCTCGTCCTGGACACAAAGCTGTTCAATTTCTTGTTGAACCTGGATGCGAATAGATCTACATCTGGTGTCCCCCATCTCTGACATATTGTCTGAAAGATGTCGGGGTGAAGAGACCATTCCCCTGGGGATAACTGCTGCTGACTCAGGAAGTCTGCTTTCCAATTCTCTATTCCTGGAATAAAGATAGCGGATATGCATGGGACATGTCTTTCTGCCCATATCAGGATATAATTCACCTCCTTCTGGGCCGCACCGCTCTTGGTGCCCCCTTGGTGATTGATGTATGCTGTGGCATTGTCTGATTGGATCCTGACAGGAGACCCATGTAGCTTGGAAGTCCATGCTTCCAGGGCCAACCGTGCCGCCTGAATTTCCAGCAGGTTGATGGGCAAGGTCTTCTCGATATTCGACCACTTTCCCTGGAGTGACCATTGCTCCAGTACTGCCCCCCCAGCCTAGAAGGCTGGCATCCGTAGTTACTACCCTCCAAGAGATTGGAATGAACGACTTTCCCTTTTGTAAATTTTGGGGTACCAACCACCAACATAGACTCCTGCGTACTGACGACGCCAGGGACATTGGTAAGTCTAGGGCTTGAACCTTTTTGTTCCAGGCGGATAGGATGGCGTTCTGCAATTTCCTTGAATGGAATTGAACATACGGAACTGCTTCGAATGAGGCCACCATCTTTCCCAGCAACCGAATGCAAAGACGAATGGATGGCTGTGTCTTTGCACAGATCGCTTGAATTAGTTCTCTTAAGGAAGAGATTTTCGCCTGAGGCAGAAAAACCTCTCTTTGGTCTGTGTCTATGAGTAAGCCTAAATATTCAAGTCTTCTTGCTGGCTGCAAGGCCGACTTGTCCAGATTTAGAACCCAGCCCCGGGATTCCAGGTATTGTACCGTGTTGTGTACAGCAACCCTTAGGTTGGAAGCCGACTGATTATCAATAGATCGTCCAGGTAGGCCCTTATAGATATTCCCCGAGTTCTTAAGTCGGCCAACAGAGGGGCCAAGATCTTTGTGAACACTCGCGGAGCCGTGGCCAACCCGAAGGGTAGAGTCACAAACTGATAATGGCGCTGTTCCACCGCAAAGCGTAGAAGCTTTTGATGACTGGGGAATATAGGAACATGCAAATAAGTGTCCCTGATATCGATGGACGCCAACCATTCTCCCCCTTGTAGGGAGGCGGCTATTGACCGAATTGTTTCCATACGGAACGATTTGACGATTAGGAATTTGTTTAGACCTTTGAGATCTAGTATGGGTCTTACATCTCCGTTGGGCTTTGGAACGGTAAAGAGGTTTGAGTAAAATCCCAACCTCTGTTCCTTTACCGGAACCTCCACAATTACCCCTTGGGATAATAGTCGGTCTAACGCCGAAAGGGGAGATCTTCTCCTTACTGGATCTTTTGAGACGTTTGATGTTATAAACCGAGGAGGAAAAAATTCCTGCAACTCCAACTTGTATCCCAGCGATACCGTTGAGAGAGCCCATCTGTCCCGGATCGTCTCTCGCCAAGCCCCTGAAAACAGCAGAAGTCTTCTCCCCACTCGTCTGAGTGGGGGCGACCCTTCATAAGGCTGGTTTAGTATTCCTTCGGTTCCAGTTTTTTTTTTATTAACCTGCGACTGTCCCGGAACTGCTTAGAGGCCAAAGTTCCTGGGACTGGCGAGGTGGGCCGCTTGAAAGCAGGACCCCTAAATTTCCTTTTAACAGGTAAAAGGGTACTCTTCCCACTGGAGATTTTCTGGATGTATTTATCCAAGTCCTCGCCAAATAACCGCTCCCCATGGAATGGAAATCCAGCCAGGAGCTTTTTACAGGGCGTCTCGGCTGACCAGTTTTTCAGCCATAGGAGTCTACGCATGTGTACCAACACCAGCGTAAGGCGGGAGGCCTGATGAATTGAATCTTTAATGGCGTCAACCGCAAAACATAAAGCCCTAGGTAGATCTGCTAAATCCTGCGCCTGCTGAACTGGCATGTCTTTTAAAGCCAGCTTCATCTGGTCTTTCAAGGCCTGACAGATGCCAATGGCTGCCACTGCAGGCTGAGTTACAGCACCAGCTGTAGAAAAAGCAGTCTTTAATAGGGTTTCCAACTTTTTATCTGTTGGATCTTTAAACATCTGTACATTATCCACTGGACACGTCAGGGATTTGTTCACAGAGGAGATGGCAGCGTCCACAGTAGGAAGGCTCCATTTTTTGGTGAACTTTTCCTCCATAGGATATACCACAGAAAACTTTTTGGGAGGAAGGAACAGTTTATCAGGATGCTCCCAATCCTTATAGATGAGATTTTCTAGCAATGGATGCATTGGAAAGGAACCATTAGCCTGCGGGGCTTTCAAAGAACCCAATGAAGAAACCAATGTAGTTGCTGGTTCAGAAAGGGGCAGCTTGAAAGCTGACCGAACCATGTCTGTTAAAGACTGAACTAACAATCTTTCAGCCTGAGAGGCTGAAAACGGTTCCTCTAAAGTAGATTCCTCAGAGGCTGCATCATCCTCCTGATCCCCTGCAGGAAAATCAATTTCATCCTGAGACAATTGCTCTGCTGTTAGATACTCTAACGGTGGAGATGGAGATCTGGCGCGCTTTTTTCCCGGCAGGGAGGAAGCGATTAATGCCGCCAATCATTGTTCTAATCCTCCCAGAGCAGAGGTAAAAGCCTCCTCTGTCACATATACTGGAGCAGGTGAACTGAGGGCAGCCGCAGCACCTAGCATTACTGATAGCTCCCCTCAGGTAACTACCTCTGATTTATCAGGGGAGGATATATTAGTAGGAGCAAGCCACAGATCCTCAAAGCCCGATGGCGAACCCTTTAGCCTCCTAGGATTTTTACTCCCAGAGCCCTTGGAAGGCATAGTCCTAGCTCAAGCTAAGGATTTACAGCCAAAAATGCACCCACTACTAGCTATAGTCTAGCGTACAAGCTTGCTATCAGAGCTAGTCAGGTGACTAAACTAATGTGCCTTGGGGATGCCTGTATCACCACCTGTAGTGTGCCCAATATAATATCAAAAATAAATGTTACCAAGGAGCTCTGCTGATGTGTCCGTCCTCTTACAGCATGTCTCGCAGAGGCTGTCTTTTTAAAGCAGAGGACGCCCGCACATGCGCAGAAGCGCGCGTGCGCGTCAATGCGCATGCGCCAACACGCGCGTCAATGCGCATGCGCGCCAGAAACGCTCCCTGGAAGGAATGGGGAGAGGAACTGCTTAGAGGTTGAAGCTGCAGTTTTACATTGGAGCCTAGCTGACACTATAGAGGGAGACCACAGCACCATGTCTAAGAAAGCTGTTTCCAGGTCCCCCTAGCAGGTATGGTAACATTTTTACAGATGGGTACTGTAGAGCTTGTACATAGAAGAATGCTCCTCCATCTGTCTAGGCATTACACTTATAGAAGGTATGCCCAGCTATATAGACATTCTCAAGTATCTCCCTCCTGTGGCCAAACAGGGGTACTATGTAATGTCCAATAGAACCATAAGAAAATACATTTCAGGTTTATCAAAGATATTTTAGGCATCAGGTACAGTGGGAAATATACCATGTAGGTAAAATACAGGCAAACACATTAGTCTTGAAGGGTCCCTACTGGACCAAGTTCATCAGAGACCCTCACTTACCTGTCCCCACCGCAGGACCCTGTTCGGAACAGACAGCCCAAACTTCGCCCCTTTGGCGGGCAACGTCATTTGACCTTCAGGGACGGGTGTCCTACTGAAAGGAACACCACTCCCCTGGACCTGTACAGCACCCTGCCAGAAAACCTCTTGGTATTGGGTCTGACCAGAGTACTGGATCCCAGGGTCCAGCCCTCCTAAGAGAGGCATTACAGGCCAAACCTCGTAGATGGTCCACATCATCTTCCTCGAGGCCCAGGTACCGTCCATTTTGGCATTGAAGCACTTTGGACGGATCCGGAATAGCTCGCCTTTAGGCCTCAAAGACCATACGCAGAGCTAACTTGAATACATGCTTAACCGTGACCAACACCTTTAGACACTGGCAACAAAACTGAGGTACTCCCGATATGGGAGGGGTTATATAGGGAGGGGACTTCCTGTCTTGGGTGTGCCAGTGTCCATCACCTGAAGGTAAGCTCTATAACCCACATAGTAATTACTATGCCGCTCTGTGTCCCGTGATGTACGATAAAGAAAACACAGCCGTGCTCTCGAGCACCAGTGGCGTAAGACGAAGTCCCAGAAAGATTTCAGCCTGTATAAATCTGCCCTCCAAAAGTACAATTCCAGCCTCCTCACTGCCAAGCAGACCTATTTCATCACTCTCATTAAAAATTCATCATCCCGTCCCAGTCAACTCTTCTCTATTTCGTCCTCCACTGCCTCCACCCACTAACTCACTCACTGCCCAGGAGATCGCCAATCACTTCAAACAGAAGATTGATACAATTTGCGAGGAGATCTCTACTGTTCAGATACCCTCCCCCCCTACACCTCATGTCCACAGGTACAATCATTACTCCCCTCTTTAAACCCCACCACTATAGACGAGGTTGCTAAACTACTTGCCAATGTACATCTTAACACCTGCCCTCTGGATCCTGTTCCCTCGCAAATGCTACGTTCACTCTCTGGCTCTATTCTACACTCTCTAACCCACATCTTTAATCTCTCCCTCTCTTCTGGCATTTTCCTAACTCTCTAAAACATGCACTTGACAGCCCCATACTTAAAAAACCCTCCCTGGACCCATACAATCTTAACCTACGCCCCATCTCCTTGCTCCCCTTTTTAGCCAAACTCCTTGAACATCTAGTCTACAACCACTGAGTGTCCATCTTGCCTAGAATAGCCTTCTTGATCCCCTTCAGTCTGGATTTCGCCCTCAACACTCCACAGAAACTGCTCTCCTAAAACTAAACGATCTACTAATGGCCAAAACTAAGGGACACCATTCTGTACTCCTACTCCTGGACCTCTCTGCCACCTTTGATACGGTTGACCACCCCCTCCTCCTCAAAAAAACGCCACGCCTTTGGTCTTCGTGACTGTAATCTTTGTTGGTTCTCTACCTACTTATCCAAACGCACTTTTAGCGTTACTTAGAATTCTACCTCCTCCTCTCCTCTTCCTTTCTCTGTTGGAGTCCCCCCAAGGTTCTGTTCTTGGACCCCTCCTATTTTCAATCTACACTTCCTCCCTGGGTCAGCTGCCGACGATACCCAAATTTATTTCTCTACCCCTCAACTCACTCCATCATTCTCCTCACGCAGCACTAATTTACTATCAGATATATCAGTCTGGATGTCACACCACTTCCTTAAACTTAATTTATTCAAAACCAAACTTATAATTTTTCCTCCCCACGTGCCTCTCCCCCTGATCTCTCTGTCAAAATCGATGGCACAACTATCAGCCCATCCCTGCATGCCAAGGTCCTAGGAGTAGTCCTGGACTCTGAACCCTCCTTTAAGCCCCACGTTCAATCACTGTCCAAATCTTGCCGCCTCAACCTCCGCAACATCTCCAAAATACGCCCCTTTCTAACCAATGACACCACAAAGCTCTTAATTCACTCCCTGATCATCTCTCGCCTCGATTACTGCAACTCCCTCCTCATTGGCTTACCCCTACATACTCTATCCCCACTTCCAATCCATCATGAATGCTGCTGCCAGACTCATCGCTTAGTGTCTGCTACTCATCTCCATCAATCCCTCACCCAACTAAATTCAAAATACTAACGACTACCTAAAAAGCCATCCACAACTTTGCCCCCAGCTACATCACTGACCTAGTCTCAAAATACCAACCTAAAAGTTCTCTTGGTTTTTCGCAAGACCTCATGCTCTAGCTCTCTCGTCGCCTCCTCCCACGCTCGCCTCCGGAACTTCTTACCCCAATCTGTCCGTTTATCTCCTACTCTATTAGCTTTTAGATGATCCCTGAAAACCCTTCTCTTCAGAGAAGCCTATCCTACCCACACCTATCAACTGTATTTTCATCTTGTCCATCTGATCATCCACCACAGCTACTACCCTTTGTTCCACTTGACCCTCCCTTCTAGATTGTAAGCTCTAATGAGCAGGGCCCTCTGATTCCTCCTGTATTGAATTGTATTGTAATTGTACTGTCTTCCCCGATGTTGTAATGCGCTGCGCAAACTGTTGGCGCTATATAAATCCTGTATGATAATAACTCATTGTGATAAGGTGAGAGTTAAAAAAAAAAAAAAAAAAAAAGAATAAGGTTGAAGGAGAAAGAAAAGCAGCTATATACAATACTATGCTTTCGAGGCCAGTACAAATAACTTGGTGCTTCAACCTGAAATTACACTTGCACTCATATCAGAATAAGTAATGTATGTAGTTCTGCAAGGTTTCCCACACGGCACCTAGAGTAAAATTTTTACCCCTAAAATATTTACCAGTTTGCTAGAGAGGCCCCCTGTATGCCTCAGCTTAACCACTTCCATACCGGGCCAATTCTGACACTCCTTTCCTACATGTAAAAATCATAATTTTTTTTGCTAGAAAATTACTTAGAACCCCCAAAACATTACATGTTTTTTTAGCAGAGATCCTAGGGAATAAAATGGCGGTCGTTGCAACTTATGTCACAGCGTATTTGGGCAGCTATTTTTTCAAACACTGTTATTTGTTTTTTTCTAAACTGATTTATGAATTAAAACAATAAAAAAAACACAGTAAAGTTAGCCCAATCTTTTTCTATAAGGTGAAAGATGATGTCACGCTGAGTAAATAGATACCCAACATGTCACGCTTTAAAACTGCGCATACTCGTGGAATGGAGCCAAAGTTTGGTACTTAAACATCTCCATAGGCAACGCTTTAATTTTTTTTTACAGGTTACCTGTTTAAAGTTAGAGGAGGTCTTGGGATAGAATTATTGCTCTCACTCTAACCTTCATGGCAATACCTCACGTGTGGTTTGAACGCCGTTTATATTTGTGGGCACAACGTACGTAGGGGGTACTTTAAATTTTTTATTGTTCATTTTAGTTAAAAAATTTACACTTTCTCTTTATTTTTTTTGATCATTTTTATTCCTTCTACAAGGAATATAAACATCCCTTGTAATAGGAATAAGGCATGGCAGGTCCTCTTTATGGAGAGATGTGGGGTCTGTAAGACTAGGCTGAAATACTTGGCAGTGTTTACAACTGCCAGGGCTGGACGTGACGTCATAACGTGACATCTGAAGGTCAGAGACTGCCGGGGACCATCTGGTCCGTGGTATTCTCTATGGTGAACTTCCGCCGCCGGCGGATTCCTTCTCCAGTTCGCAGATCGCACTGGCAAACCGGTAGAAGCACCGGAGGGAGGGGCATCCCCTCCCACCACCTGTGAAAACAATCAAGCTGCTGAACAGCCACTATGATTGTTCTTACTGTGCAGGGAAACTCTGGCGGACAAAAAAAATATCTGAATGATGCCTGCAGCTGCAGGCATCATTCAGATATCCCCACTCAAAGCCCAGGACGCCATATGACGTACTTTGGTATGGAAGTGGTTAAGAAGCTGTTTCACGCTCACCTCAGCTTCTCCAATACAGTGCAAGGCGAGTAGAGGTGAAACAGAGGCACTGGCTGGCCCATGGATGAACTGCCTTTGCTGTAGTAGACAACAGGCCAGCAATGGGTCATAGCCTGCTCTAGTAAAAACAAAGTATTGTGAGAGTTTAAAAAGTCAGTTTACTATAGACGCAACAGGGAGAATCGGCTAAGGTCAGTGCTTTACCAAAGTTGCGCCTATACACTGTGAATTCCACCAGATACAACAATGTAAAGCTTATACTTACTAGGACTGTCGTCTGAATGCACAGTCTTCTGCTGCTTCTGTCTTAAGGGCAAGAGCGGATGGGATGGACTGAATGCCGTGCTTCCTTTCCCACTACACAGTAATTATTAGAAAACGTTAATTACAGGGTTTGTGTACCAACAAAGGAAAAACAAAGGGAAGTAGTACAAACACTTATTAAATCACAATGCAGAAAAACAATGTTATCAGGGGTGAGTTTTTTTACTAAAATCAAAAACATTACATGTTTACAATGGAAATATCTAAATCAAGGGTGTCCAACCTTTTGACTTTCCCAGGCCACATTGGAAGAGCAATTGTCTTGGGCCACACATAAAATATACAAGAATAGCCGATGAGCAGAAAAAGGTCGAACAGATCACAAGAAAACGATACTGGATATAGATAATATACCTGTGAGTAATGAAACTTTTTTTTTGTAATATTTTCTATTATAAAAAGTAAAAAAGTGGGCAGCATAAAACTAGTGTGAAATTTGACACGGTTTTCGATAAACACACCAATAGCTGGTTTGATGGATGCAATAGAAATTCTAAATGAACTCTCAATGTGCTCATCAGATATTTTGGTTCTAATGTTGCCCGTCGTGTGCTTCATTCTTGAAAATAGTTGATCACAAATAAAGGTGCTGCTGAAAACGGATGACATGAATAAGGCACGATTGTGAAGAGTGGGGTGTTCCAATTTGGGAGGATAAAAACGTATAAAACTCTAGTAAAAAGACACGGTCAAAGTGTAAAGCCATTTAAAAAAAAAAAAAAAAAAAAAAGACACTAGTTTTATGCTGCCCTCTTTTTTACTTTTATAATAGAAAATATTACAAAAAAAAAAAGTTTGTGTTTGGCCACATTCATAGCCATCTTGGGCCATATGCAGCCGTGGGTCACAGGTTGGACACCCCTGATCTAAATGATTACCCATTCAAAGGGTTCAGTGCAATCAGCAGAGCCAGGAACTAAAAACATAAAAAGGGATGGGGGTAAAGGGACTCCCAAATTATTTTGGGTTATCTAGTGTGTTGGAATTACCTTCCATATCATATGGAAATTCCAAAAGCATCAGAACAAACTCTTTGTGAGGTATATATTGTAAACTGCACAAAGCTGCACAGAAATATCACAAATTACACACCCATCATTTATATGGCATGTCAACTTAGTATATAAACAAATGCAAAGATTTGAAAATCTTTGCGACAGAAAATAGTCTAAAACTCTCAAGACAATACGATGCACCATTCAAAAACAAAAAAGTTCACAGAAGTGACTCTACCAACTATTCTGCAAGAAGCACAGAGACGAGCCTAGAATCTTTGACAATCCACCCACTTATTACAGCCGTTTTTATAATAAGCTGACTTGTGGTCTTAAGAATGGGTATGTAATTTGCTAGATTTTCATACAGCTTTGTGTAGTTTGGACTACAGTCTACACTTCTCAAAGATGGTTATAACAATTTTAAAATTCCCATTTGATACAGAACACAATTCGAACAAAACCCATAAAAAAAAAAAAAAAAAAAAATTGGATTCCCTTTTACCCTGTCCTTTTACATTTTCAGTTCATGGCTCTGCTGATTGCACTGGACTATGAATCCATAATCCTTTAAATATTTCCATTTTAAACATACACTATATTACCAAAAGCATTGGGACAGCTGCCTTTACACACACAAAAACTTTAATGGCATCCCAGTCTTAGTCTGTAGGGTTCAATATTGAGTTGGTCCAACCTTTACAGCTATAACAGCTTCAACTCTTCTGGGAAGGCTGTCCACAAAGTTTAGAAGTGTGTCTATGGGAATGTTTGATCATTCTTCCAGAAGCACATTTGTGGGGTCAGGCACTGATGTTGGATGATAAGGCCTGGCTCGCAGTCTCTGCTTTAATTCATCCCAAAGGTTTTCTATCGGGTTGAGGTCAGGACTCAGTCAAGTTCCTTCATCCCAAACTCGCTCATCCATGCCTTTATGGACCTTGCTTTATGCACTGGTGCAAATCATTTGGTGGAGGGGGGGTATTATGGTGTGGGGTTGGGCTTGGCTCCTTAGTTCCAGTGAAGGAAACTCTTAAAGTGTAGCTCCACCCTAAATAGCAACTTTTGCTATTTGGAAGCCTCCCCCCCTCCGGTGTCACAATTGACACCTTTCAGGGGGGAGGGGGGTGAAGATACCTGTCTAAGACAGGTATTTTCACCCACATCCGGGAGTCCTGTCTCCGCGAATCTGCGGGAGTTACGTCACTTCCCGCAGACTTCCCTTGGTGTTCTGGGAGACACTCGGCTCCCAGAACACAGGAGCACCAATCAGAACGGCGCAGCGCGACTCGCGCATGCGCCGTAGGGAACCGGGCATGAAGCCGCAGGGCTTCACTTCCTGGTTCCCTCAGCGAGGATGGCGGAGGGAGCAGCAGAGCGACGAGCGGTCGCTCGTCCTCTGCTGCAGACGTCGCTGGACTCCAGGACAGGTAAGTGTCCAAATATTAAAAGCCAGCAGCTGCTGTAGCTGTAGCTGCTGGCTTTTAATTTTTTTTTTCCGGTGGAGCAACCCCTTTAAGGTGTCAGCATACCAAGACATTTTGGACAATTTCATGTTCCCAACTTTGACCTCACAAATGCGCTTCTGGAAGAATATGAGAATGTTTTTAACCAAACACACTGCTAAACCTTGTGGACAGCCTTCCCAGAAGAGTTAAAACTGTTATAGCTGCAAAGAGTGGGCCAACTCAATGCAAAACCCTACAGACTAAAATGCCATTAAAGTTCATGTGTGTGTAAATGCAGGTGTCCCAATACTTTTGGGAATATGGCGTATATTTGGGAATTAATCAGTGGCTGCACTACTCCACTAAGCTGAGAAAAAAAAAGGGCAGATGCTGCTTCTAAGTAACAAAAAGGGACACAAACGAATTGCTCAGTGTTCTTTGCTGTATCTGTTACAGACAGCACAAAACTAATTTAGCTGGCAATGCTCTCTTATACCTCTGCCGGCCAAATATTTTATATATATATATATATATATATATATATATTTTACACACACACTTTTGTAAATATATTATATTTTTTCATGTGACAACACTGAAGAAATTACACGTCGACATTAATGGTTGTGTTAATTTGAGGGGACAGCAAATTTACACTGTTATAAAAGCTGTACACTCACTACTTTACATTGTAGAAAAGTTTAATTTCCTCAGTCTTGTCACATTAAAATATATAATAAATTATTTACAAAAATGAGAGGGTGTACTCACTTTTGTGAGATACTGTATATATCTATCTATATCTCCCACACATACATACAATTTTTTACAATGAGTATATCTAGTAGCGCTGTAAGAGGGGGCAAGAGAACCCCAATTCACCCTGCTGACTCAGAGGAGATGCTGAGGAGTCATGTCACTGCAACTGATAAAATTGCTTGGCTCCATTAGCATACAGACCAGCATACAAGTTGAAATCTCTCAGCAAGCAAATGGAAGCGAATTTGTGAGCCACTGAAGCTGCCTGCCTACAGTAAGCAAAATGAACACCAACTTGTTTATGCTATTAACCCCTTCCCACTGATGGTAAATTTATATGCGGCCCTTGCTGGACTGGGCTTTTTTCCATGGGGCTGCATATAGCTTTGTGCTGGGAGCACGCTGCACAGCATGCTCCCAGCACAGAGACTAGGCTCTCAGACCAACGATCGGGTCCCAGGACTCCCGATCCTGGGTCACCTGATCACTGTGATATAGCCTCTTCTATCACAGTGATCAATCACTGTAAGCTCATCCCTGTGTTTATTTCCTCTTCTGAATGGAGAAAAATAAGATTTGCTGCATCTTCCTCTCCTTGCAGGAGATGAAGCTGTAAATAAATAAAAAAGGGTGGGAAAAGAAAATTATAAAAAAAATAAAAAAAATGGATAGATCACAATTCGACCTCGGTCAGTGCCAGAGTTAGTGTTGGGGTCACTATTTTTATAGGATTTTTAAAAAGCATGGTTTTAGGTAGAACAACCAATATGCACACATGTCATATCGCTGTGATCATCAGGAGCAGGAGAATTTATTTTGGGTTATAATTTGGTAGTAAATTGCAATAATAGCAAGAAACATACGGCAAAAATGTATGCGTTTTACTATTTTGGGCCAGTTTTTCTTTGATAATAAATTAAAAAATAAAGTCAAATTTGTCCTGAAAAAAAGAAAAAAAAAAAAAAAAGGTATAATTCACCTGGATACACAAAGTAGTTGTGATTATATGTACAGATTTACTATCACGCCAAAGTTGCAAAAATAGGATTTTTTACTCACCGTAAAATCCTTTTCTCTGAGTCCATGGACCGACACAGCTTCTCTATTGACAAAGTGGGTATTATCCGTTAATTAGGAGTGACTAGGCAGAAAAACTTGTAAAAAGTGTTGCATCACACCTTCTACAGTACCGCCCAGGGGGCGGACCCTCTGGGTATACCCTCTCAGTCTGCACATCGCAGATCAGTTCGTCAAAAAGCAGTACAAACTTAAAAGGAGGGGTGGGTGCTGTGTCGGTCCATGGACTCAGAGAAAAGGATTTTACGGTGAGTAAAAAATCCTATTTACTCTTTCGTCCATGGACCGACACAGCTTCTCTATTGACAAAGTGGGACGTCCCAAAGCAGTGTCAGAGAAAAAACGAGGGGTGGTAACAGCATAAAAACAAACTTCACCCCAAAACACAAAACAGCACTCCTCCAACGGAGGAGTTGCAACTCTAAACAGCCGCCTGCAAAACCTTGCGGCCGAAAGAGGCATCCGAAGATGCACCTACATCAACTTTGTAGAATTTTGTGAAAGTGTGAGCGGACGACCAAGTCGCCGCTTTAATAGTTGGGAAACAGACGCTTGATGTCGGAAAGCCCAAGAGGCACCTATTGCCCTGGTCGAATGCGCCGTGACAGGAAAGGGGGGCGCCTGACCCTTTAAGGCGTAAGCCTGGATTACTATCTGTCGGATCCACCTAGAGATGGTGGCCGATGAGACTGCTTGGCCCTTCTTGGGACCAGCCACCGAAACAAACAGTGAGTCTGACTTCCGGAACAGGGAAGTAGCAGATATGTATACTCTCAAAGCTCGGACAACGTCCAAGGAATGCAACGCCGACTCCTTAGGATTCGACGGCTGAGGACACAAGGATGGAAGTACAATGTCTTCGTTGAGATGAAAAGCCGAAACGACCTTCGGAAGAAAGGAAGGCTGCGGCCGCAGCACCACCTTATCCTTGTGGAAAATCAAATAGGGAGCCTTGCAGGACAAGGCTGCCAGCTCAGAGACTCGTCTAACTGACGTAACAGCCACCAAAAAGACCACCTTCTGAGAAAGTGTCAACAGGGGAATATCTCTAATATTCTCAAACGGTGCCTTCTGAAGCACCGAGAGGACCAGGTTCAAGTCCCACGGAGGTAACGGGGGGCGGACCGGAGGGGCCACATGTCGAACCCCCTGCACAAATGTACTCACGAGAGAGTGAGTCGCCAGGGGTCGCTGAAAAAAGACAGCCAGGGCAGATATCTGTCCCTTAATCGTACTTAGGGCAAGCCTTTGGTCTACCCCATGCTGTAAAAACAGCAGGATTCTGGAAACCAAATAGGTACGCGGATGCCATTTCATTTCCTCACACATGGAGATGTAGGCCCTCCAAGTGCGGTGATAGACCTTCCTAGAGGACGGTTTCCGAGCACTTCTCATAGTAGAAATTACTGAGTCTGACAGGCCCCGGTCTCTCAGTACCTGGTTCTCAACAGCCATGCCGTTAAAGCCAATGACTGTAAAGCAGGATGGAATATGGGACCTTGCGACAGCAGGTCCTTCCGTAGTGGTAGGCGCCAGGGGACGTCTGCTACCAGACGTACTAGATCGGCGTACCAAGGACGCTGAGGCCAATCTGGAGCGATTAGGATCATTGGAATTCCCTCTGCCTCCACTCTGCGGAGCAGAAGAGGAAGAAGCCTTAAGGGAGGGAAGGCATAGATTAGCCGATACTGACCCCACGATGCTACCAACGCGTCCGTTGCGTCTGCCCATGGGTCTCTTGACCGGGCCACAAATCTCAATACCTTCCGATTGAGTCGGGAAGCCAGAAGATCTACGTCTGGTGTGCCCCATCTTTGGCAGAGGAGTTGGAACACCTCCGGGTGTAAGGACCATTCTCCCTGGTCCAGCATCTGGCGGCTCAGGTAGTCCGCCTGCCAGTTTTCCACACCCGGAATGTACACGGCCGACAGTGCCGGTACGCTCCTCTCTGCCCACTTCAGGATGCGAGCGATCTCCGATGCTGCAGCTGAGCTTCTTGTTCCTCCTTGATGATTGACATATGCCACTGCTGTGGCGTTGTCTGACTGGATCCTGACTGGACGCCCTTGCAGTCTCTGAGACCATTTGAAGAGGCACAGCTTGATCGCCCGGATCTCCAGGACATTGATCGGCAGGAGGGCTTCCTCTGGGGTCCAGCGACCTTGCGCCGACTGGACACCCCAGACTCCCCCCCAACCTGTAAGGCTGGCGTCCGTCGTGATCACTATCCAGTAAACCGGAAGAAATGACTTCCCGGCCATTAGAGCCGGTGCTGTCAGCCACCATACCAGGGATCTCCTGACTAGGTGGCTCACTCGGATTTGATAATCCAGAGATGAAGGGCATCTGTTCCATCTGGACAGAACTTCCCTCTGTAACACTCGAGTGTGGTATTGAGCATATGGGACCGCCTCGAAGGAGGCTACCATGAGGCCCAACACTCGCATGCAAAAACGGAGTGACGACCAATTCCTGGAAGTCAGCTGCCGTACTGCAGCCCGGAGGGTCTGCAACTTCTCCACAGGGAGGAATACCTTTGCCTCTGAGGAATCCAGAATCAACCCCAGGTACACTAGGCGTTGAGTGGGCACCAATACTGACTTTTGCGTGTTTAGTATCCAACCACAGTCTCGAAGAGTCTGACAGGTAATGGACACGCTTACCTCTAATTCTGAGCTTGAAGGGCCCTTCAGCAGAAGGTCGTCCAAGTAACCTGTGATAGCGATACCCCGCTGTCTTAGAAGTGCCAGAATCGGAGCGAGCACCTTGGTGAACGTCCTGGGTGCTGAGGCAAGGCCAAACGGGAGGGCCACAAACTGGTAGTGGTTCTTCCCGATAGCAAATCGCAGAAACCTCTGGTGTCTGGAGTATATGGGGACATGCAGGTATGCGTCCTTGATGTCCAAGGAGGCCAGAAAGTCCCCCGGATGGAGAGCCGTGACTACGGATCGAACCGACTCCATCCGAAATCTTTGTACCTTCACAAAGCAATTGAGGGCTCTGAGATCCAAGATTGGACGAACCCCCTCCTTCTTTGGCACAATGAACAGATTTGAGTAAAAACCCTGACCCCGTTCCTGTTCTGGAACTGGAATAACTACCCCGCGTTCCAGTAGACCCTGGACCGCCCCATACAGGGCCTCCCGACGGGTCGGTAGTAGCTGGAGATTGGAGGTGATGAATCTGTCTGGTGGACAAGAGAGAAATTCTATCTTGTAGCCTGAGGAGATTACTTCGCAAACCCACCTGTCGGAGACTAGAGCAGTCCACTGAGTCGCAAATTTGCGAAGACGTCCCCCCACCCGAGAGCTGGGTGGGGGCGGACCTTCATGTGGACGCAGATTTGTCCACAGGCTTGTTGGGTCTGCGGGACCAAGGACGCTTTTGTCCTTGGGCAGGCGCTTTATCGGCCTGGGGTCTTTTCCCTGTCGCCTTAAGAGGGCGAAAAAACCGCTTACGTGCAGTAAAGGAGGGCCCTTGCCCTTGGCGTGGTCCCCTACCCTTGCTAGTTTGGGGAAGCAAAGTGCTTTTACCTCCTGTAGCATCCTTGATGATGTCATCCAGAGAAGCCCCAAAAAGTCTGTCGCCCTTAAAAGGCAGATCCAATAGGGCTTTCTTGGAAGTCTGGTCCGCAGACCAGCCCTTTAGCCAGATCAGGCGGCGTATTGCTACTGCATAAACCAAAGCTCTTGACAGCAGGGGAATAGTATCCATGTCTGACTCGCAGACAAACTTAAGGCCCTGGACCAACTGGTCGGCCAAAGTTATCTCATTAGGAGGAGCATCTCGCTCCTTTAACCCCTGGAGTAGCAATTTTGCCCATTCAGTAAGTGTCTGAGACACTAGGGCCCCCGCCAATGCCGGGCGTACTGCTGAGCCTACCACTGAGTATAGGTAGCGAGCGAGTGCTTCAGCCTTCTTATCCACAGGGTCCTTGAAAACAGGAGCCCCTTCTACTGGAATAGTGGTGGCTCTATTAAGTCTGGACACCGAAGGGTCCACTATAGGGGGAGAGGTCCATATCTTCAGAAAACTCTCCTCAAAGGGGTACCGTACTGCAAACCTCTTTGGGGCTGTAAAGACCCTCAGTGGGTTCTCCCATTCCTTGTATAAGAGTTTGTCAAAATAAGACACACAAGGGAACACCTTAGCAGTGCGGGCAGGTTTACGAAACCCAAAGGGGACTGGAGTATCTGCTACTTCTTCAGTCCTTTCCAACTTTAGCGTATCCCGCACTGCAGTAATAAGGTCAGATACCAAAGCCGTCTCGCGTACTGACCTGGACTTGGAGTCCTCCTCACTGTCCGATCGGTCACGGTCTGCAGTCTCTGATGCATCAGAATCTGGGCCATGAGCCGTAGCTGGACCTGGTTCTGCATCAGAAATATCCCCAGAAGATTGCAGGGGACGGGGGCGTTTATTACCCCCTGTATTCCCGTGTGCTGCTTCCACCCTGGCAGCAAACGCCTCTAGGATTGCCGACATAGCGTCCATAGACACCTCAGGGACACCAGCTGCTAAATCTGGTGTTTCAGGGGAGAAGACATCTGGCTCAGATGCCATGCTGACCACACGCTGACACTCACAGGGCTCCAGGCAAGATATCAATAGGCCACCCTCCTGCGCTGCAGAGATGCTGGGTTACCCAGAGGACTCACCACCCTGGATAGGTACTGCTATGCTGCGCCTATGATGCTGTCCCCTTGCTGCTGTGTCAGTCTGCTTCTTTTATCAGCACTTCCTGTGTGAATTTTCGCGCCAGTGTAATGCACCCTAGAGGCCGGAGGCTCTCGCAAAATGGTTGCCAAAACCGTCTGTATGGAAGATAATGTGGGCTCTAAGAAAATGGCCGCCGACAGAAGATAGAGGTCAGGCAGCCATAGCCCACAAAAAAGATGGCCGTCCGAACGGCAATATCTGCATACAGGGTGGACAAACATGGCCGCCGATCACCTGATAGGGGCCAGTGGGTGTGGCCGAACTACAGGAAGATGGCCGCCAGGCAGTTACAAGAGGCCAAACTTGGCATGGACCACCTCAAAATGGCCGCCGACAGCATGGAGACACAGAAACACAGGTAAGCAAAAATGACATTTCTTTTAAATGTTAGTTACAGCCAGCCCCGCTCCAGTGGGACCCCCTAGGTGACCCCCAGCACCCAGCAACCTTTAGCTAGAAGCCCAGGGAGGAGGGAAAGGCAGGGAGAGAGGGAAGAAAGGGGCCACAACCACTTACTTGATCTCTCCAGGAATGTCCAGCTAAATCACCCAGCCGAGGCAGGGGAGTTTTACTTACCTATCCTGCATGTATTCTGCTGGAAGACATTCCAAACAGATCATCGTCCGCGCACGGAAGGTGACTGTTGGCCAGGCATGCTGTGATTGGACCCAGAAGGGACGATCATATGTATGCCCTGGAGCATGACGCTCACCGGACAGGCTGCTGCGACTCGGCCGTAAGGTCAGCCGAAGCTGAGCGGTCCGATGCAAGCCTTGGAGCGTAAGCTCACCGGCCAGGCTGCTGCGACTCGGCCGTAAGGTCAGCCGAAGCTGAGCGGTCCGATGCAGGCCCTGGAGCGTAGGCTCACCGGCCACCCGTGGAGCGACGGGCATGTCGTGGAAAACCCAGCGCGTAGCTAGGGTCGGCACACGCTCGATGGCCGAAACTGGGGAGACTACAAGGATCGAGGATCCAGCCTGTCACCCAGTCGGCAGTTTGATCGAAGATCGCAGGAAACAACAAATGTAGCAAAAAAATAAAAAATATATATATCTTTTTTCCCCGGACCAATGAGCCCGAAGGGAGCCATGTCCTACTCCTTGCTAGACAGAAAAAAACTGATCTGCGATGTGCAGACTGAGAGGGTATACCCAGAGGGTCCGCCCCCTGGGCGGTACTGTAGAAGGTGTGATGCAACACTTTTTACAAGTTTTTCTGCCTAGTCACTCCTAATTAACGGATAATACCCACTTTGTCAATAGAGAAGCTGTGTCGGTCCATGGACGAAAGAGTAACTTTGTTTAGGCATGAACATTTGTTTTACCCTCAGTCACTAAGGGAACCTGAATCCTGCAGGAAAAGAAAAACGTTATACTTTATTATTAGGCTCAAAGGGCACTAAATAAATCTATAAATTTGGCCAAGCCTATAGCTGCCACACCTGTTTACTAAAGAATCAGATTTATCCTCACAAAAAGTCAGTGAAGAGATAAAACAAAGTTAAGAGAAAATGAATCCACTAACTTCTCCGGATCCTCTGGCTGCAGGTAGCTTCGTGTTTCACTGTGAGAATCTACGGCAGTTGATGGACTTGCCATGAAACTCCGCTTTGTGGCATTGGAAATAGGAATCTGAGGTCTACTGCTCTTGTGAGACAATACTAATTTAGCTGGAAAAGGTAAAGAAACAAAAATCTGGCAGTTAGTATTGTGGTCTCAGCTGGTAGAGAACCAAATTTTAAAGTGAACAAAGACTGGACATACATAATAAGAGACTGAAGTATATGTGCTTATCCTGGATTTACGCTTTCAGCTACTGCTTAGCCAGTTTCTCCTAAACAACTCAACACATAGCTGAATTTTCAGCCGAGAGGTGGGCTTAAAGCGCCCGTTACCCCATTACTTCATATTCCTGAAATGTGCCCTGCTGTACCATGTACTTGTATGAGAAAGTATCCCGTTCTCTTAGTATTGTTTCCTTTATGGGAAATCCCTGATGTTCCTGCTAGTCCTCCCAGCTTTCCTATTAAAAACAGCTATGCTGGTAACTCAGTGTGCTCTCCACCAATGATCAGACTTGTACTGACACGCCCCTGCTGCACAGCCATTCACTGGCAAAGGGGAAAAGGGTATTTATGTTTTTTTATTTCTATACAAAAACGTCTTGCCTTTCATTTCTATTTTAAAGCGGAGTTCCAGCCTCCCAAACATTTTTTTATTTATTTATTTAATTTAAGGACCGCTCTGGAATTGTATTAACATGTAGATGAACATTTCTAACATGTCATATTTTTTGCACTTTTACTTTCTTAAAAAATAGTTACTCCCTGATCTCGGAAGCAGTCAGGTTCAATTTTAGCTGTGGGCATCTGAAGCCCTCCTGTGTTAACTTCCTGGATTTCTGTGCAGCTGACTACCCAACATGCACCTCTAGATCCCACACATTGCCTTAGCGAGGCCATCCTTCTTCCTGACAGGTTGCTATAGCAACGTCGGCGCAAGTTCCCGCCCCATTGCTATAGCAACCTGTCAAAGGACAGGAGAGGAGAGGAAGTTTACAAGTCTCTCCAGCTGCCACCGGGTGTACTGTGTACCATGGCGTTGCTGTGAAGTGGTGACAGCAGCCAGCAGCGCTTTGCTGAACAGCAGCTGTGGTGTAACGGGGGGGGGGGGGGGAGGCGGGCTGTTAGAATATTTCCCCAGATCGCCCCCCTCCTCCTCTCAGCAGAGAAGAGAGCGTGGCTCTCTCATTAGGGTGTCCGTTTAATAAACTGAGAAGTTTTTTCTCAGTTCAGTTCTCAGAGGAAAATTATCTCCTATGCAGCCGGTTTAATAAACTGAGAACTTAAGTTCTCAGAGGGAGAACAGAGGAGAAGTGTTTCCTCTGAAAACAGCTGAGATCTGTGTAGAAGTGGGTGGGCTGACTGTAATCTCGTGAGATATTGGGAGATTACAGTGCAGCAGAGTTCAAAAAGTGAAACTAAAGTTTAAAAGAACATACATACATTATATATATATATATATATATATATATATATATATATATATACACACACACACACACATACATATATACACACACATACATACACACAAACACATGAATTCATTATTATCACAAACATATTCATATGTGTGTGTGTGTGTGTGTCACACACACACACATCTTTACAGCATACAGTGGGGCAACAAAGTATTAAGTCAGCCACCAATTGTGCAAGTTCTCCCACTTAAAAAGATGAGAGAGGCCTGTAATTGTCATCATAGGTATACCTCAACTATGAGAGACAAAACGTGGAAACAAATCCAGACAATCACATTGTCTGATTTGGAAATATTTTTTTGGTGCAAATTATGGTGGAAAATAAGTATTTGGTCAATATCAAAAGTTCATCTCAATACTTTGTTATATATCCTTTTTTGGCAATGACAGAGGTCGAAAGTTTTCTGTAAGTCTTCACAAGGTTGTCACACACTGTTGCTGGTATGTTGGCCCATTCCTCCATGCAGATCTCCTCTAGAGCAGTGATGTTTTGGGGCTGTCGCTGGGCAACACGGACTTTCAACTCCCTCCAAAGGTTTTCTATGGGGTTGAGATCTGGAGACTGGCTAGGTCACTCCAGGACCTTGAAATGCTTCTTACGAAGCCACTCCTTCGTTGCCCGGGCAGTGCGTTTGGGATCATTGTCATGCTGAAAGACCCAGCCACGTTACATCTTATCTTCAATGTCCTTGCTGATGGGAGGAGGTTGGCACTCAAAATCTCACAATACATGGCCCCATTAATTTTTTCATGAACACGGATCAGTCGTCCTGTTCCCTTTGCAGAGAAACAGCCCCAAAGCATGATGTTGCCACCCCCATGCTTCACAGTAGGTATGGTGTTCTTTGGTTGCAACTCAGAATTCTCTCTCCTCCAAACACGACGAGTTGTATTTCTACCAAACAGTTCTCTTTTGGTTTCATCTGACCATATGACATTCTCCCAATCCTCTTCTGGATCATCCAAATGCTCTCTAGCAAACCTCAGACGGGCCCGGACATGTACTGGCTTAAGCAGGGGGACACGTCTGGCACTGCAGGATCTGAGTCCCTGGCGGCGTAGTGTGTTACTGATGGTAGCCTTTGTTATGTTTGTCCCAGCTCTCTGCAGGTCATTCACTAGGTCCCCCCATGTGGTTCTGGGATTTTTGCTCACCGTTCTTGTGATCATTTTGACCCCACGGGGTGAGATCTTGTGTGGAGCCCCAGATCAAGGGAGATTATCAGTGGTGTGACAGGGGTCACTTTGGGCACAGGGTGAATGAGAACCCCACTACGATCTGTGCTAGTCAGATTCAATGCTGTATATATATTGTGTGTATATTGTGTGTATATTGTGTGTATATTGTGTGTATATTGTGTGTTGGCTGCTGTGTACTAATTGCTGTGATGGGGTAGGGTGTGATTGCATTCTATTGTCTATTGTGGCTTGTGGTAATTAAGTCTCTAATTATAGGTATTATAAACTAGCAGACAGACAGTCTGAGGAACATAAAGGTTATGCATAGTCATTAAAGATGTAAAGGGATTAGCTAATAAACCCACCTGTTGTCTGCTAAGAACTGTCAGATGTGTATTGGGAGCTCGTTATGTAACTATTGTGTGAAGTCCTTTGTCTTTTAAACTACAGTACCCAGTATCAGTGAGGCTAGCCTAAAGGTCATGTGTCTGAGTCATCAGCTGTAGTTAATTAGCTCATGTAAATTAGGTCTGGTCAAAGGTGTATTGTCAGAGGAAAATGAGGAATGTAAGAACCTCCTCTCTGTGTGTATAAAACTTGAAGTTTGTCAATAAAAAATGTCAGACCAGCTGGAAAGCACACGGAGCGTTGTCTCGTATGTCTGGAAGGATTATTCCTATGGGAAGCGGTCGCTTGACTGTGGAGTGTCGGTAGCGGTTGTGTGTTCGGAGAGGGAATATCCTACAAGACGGCGTTAACCCCTTTCATACTTGGGGTGCCGTTACAAGTGGTCTTGTATGTCTTCCATTTTCTAATTATTGCTCCCACAGTTGATTTCTTCACACCAAGCTGCTTGCCTATTGCAGATTCAGTCTTCCCAGCCTGGTGCAGGTCTACAATTTTGTTTCTGGTGTCCTTCGACAGCTCTTTGGTCTTCACCATAGTGGAGTTTGGAGTGTGACTGTTTGAGGTTGTGGACAGGTGACTTTTATACTGATAACAAGTTCAAACAGGTGCAATTAATACAGGTAATGAGTGGAGAACAGAGGAGCCTCTTAAAGAAGACGATACAGGTCTGTGAGAGACAGAAATCTTGCTTGTTTATAGGTGACCAAATACTTATTTTCCACTATAATTTGCAAAAAAATGTATTTCCAAATCAGACAGACAATGTGATGGTCTGGATTTGTTTCCACATTTTGTCTCTCATAGTTGAGGTAAACCTATGATGACAATTACAGGCCTCTCATCTTTTTAAGTGGGAGAACTTGCACAATTGGTGGCTGACTAAATACTTTTTTGCCCCACTGCATATATCTCACACACACATACACACACACACACACACACACACACACAATTATATATATATATATATATATATACACACACACACACGTGTGTGTGCGTATATATATTTATTATAGTTGTTAATATTCCTTTTTAACCCACTGGTGCTGATATTAGGAAGAAATAAGCCTTCTTCCTCTAATCACACCAGCTTCTCTCACACATTCTCCACCTCTGAGCTGGTGAATCTGGAAGGGAGATATTTCAGTGGAAGAGCTGTGAGATCTTCAGATCTCAGTTTATTAAACTGGCCGTTTTGTGACAAAATGGTCATGTGCTGTGATAAGAAGCGGAGAACATGTTCTCTGCTCCTGATCTCAGTTTATTAAACCGGCAATGCTCTGAAATAAGCGGTGATCATCATGATCTCGGCTTATCACGGTTTATTAAACGTACACCTAGGTTCGCCACCCAGCTTCCTGCAGGATTTTTTTCCCTCCCCATTGCCTACAGCGCCCAGCATGCACTCAGCTGGACTAAATCCCGTTCGCGTAATTTCCTACTTCCAAATATCGTGAGATTTCGGCAATAGGCAATTTGCAAGGACTCCTGGGATACATGACACTGCTATCCCAGGAACCCTTGCGAATCGCCTAGTGACGTAATCGCCTAGGCGGGGGAAAGGAGAAAGTAATGGAGAAAGAATAAAATAAGGTATTTATGAGCAAAAAAAAAATGTTTATTGTGAAAAGTGCTGCATGTTCTTAGCTCATACAGACAAAGTAAAAAAATGGATGGAACTGCGCTTTTAACTAAATAGGTTGTTTTACAAGGCGATCGTTTACAATCACTTTCAGAGTGTCATGCAGTATGGTTATACAACTGCTGCACAATCCCCTTTAAAGCCTTTGCTGTCTATCAATTTTCCACACACACATGTAAAAATGCACATTTTACACTTGAAAATTACCCCCCCCCCCCCCCATTACACAAGCATGGACAAATTAGTTGACAAAGAATAGAGCAAAGAAAGTATGAAGAGCAAAGCAGGCAGGAGCCAGCAGTACAAGGGACACAATGGATTACTATAGTAAATAGTGTACTTGTGCTGATCTTTGTTTTGACTAAACTTAAGTATTAGGCTGGGTTCACACTGGTCACTGGTACGACACGACAGTGAATCTGACTTTGCCCTGTGACTTGAAGTCTGACTTCAATCAATGGGACCGACTTTGATCCCGACAATACCAGACTTTGTGTGTCTGGTATGAATTTTTAGAAGAAACCCCACGTCAAAAAATAAACCCTTCTGTCGGGTATGGATTTTAAGGGGACGCCCCATACACCCCCCCCCCCATTCCATACCAGACCCTTATCTGAGCATGCAGCACGGCAGGTCAGGAAAGGGGGTGAGGACGGAGGAGCGAGTGCCCCCCCAATCCTACCAGGCCACATTCGGATCTGGTATGGATTTGGCGTAGGGGTTCCCCTTAAAATCCATACCAGACTGAAGGGTCTGGTGTGGTCTTGGAGGGGGGACTCTGCCGTTTTTTTTTGCTTAGGGTTCCCATTCAAGATCATCAGAGCACAAGTCACATGCCAAAGTCGGATCAGTTAAGACGATGATCAGATTAAAATGGATTCAATGGGCTGAAGGAGGGTCAAAGTCAGGCCAAAGTAGTGCAGGAACCTTTTTCAAAGTCGGACCGACTTGTGTTGGACCAGTTAAGACAGCTCTCATAGGAAACCATTCATTTATACACGTCATGCGACTTGTGCTCCCAATGTCGAAGAGTTTGACGTACCAGTGTGAACCTAGACAGAAAGTGAAAAGTAATGCCTCTTTTTTTTTTTAAATACAACAATAAACATGTCATATTTACAAGCGTTGTGTAATGTTATTGCACAGAGCAGCCCTGATCCTATTCCGGGGTCCCTTGCTAGCACTTCTGGCTCCTCCTCTTCAGCAAGTGCCCTTCAAAGAAAACCGATGTGTCGGCACATGTGCAGACTTGCTCCAGAGCCAGTTGTCTGCCACTGAAGCAGACTGAACCAACACAAATCTCGATGGCTGCATTCCTCAGATCCCGTAAAAAGCCATCTTTATTTAATGTTTGCATCCATAAAAGGAGTAAAGTTACAATGGGGTACAGAGTGAAAAGTCGACAAGTTACGTGCTATATTAAGAGCTTACAAACTTCCCTTGCTGCCCAAGCAGATCACCTGATAATACTAACGCTAAGGAGGCTGCTCGGGTGGTGCCAATTACCAGCAGGCACAGGCTCTTTTTTTCAAAAGAAAAAACCACAGAAACATTTCTACACAACTAAAGTGGTTGTAAACCCAAAAAAAAATGAAAAATAAAAAACCCTGCAAGACAAAGGCATAATGAGCTAGTATGCATAGCATACTAGCTCATTATGTATTACTTACCTCAGATCGAAGCCCCCGCAGCAGTTCACGTCTCCCCCTCCGGCCGCCAACATCTCTCCCAGGGCTTACTTCCGCGATGACGTCACTCCCGCGAATGCGTGTGGGAACCGCTGGTAACGGCACACGGACTGAAGCAATGGCACATAGGTGCCATTGCTTCAGTTTGCCCCAGTGCGCATGTGCCGATGACATTGGCACATGCAGGGGACAGGGGATATCGCCTAAACCGTGCGGGTTTAGGAGATATCCTGGGTAGCTACAGGTAAGCCTCAATATTGGCTTACCTGTAGCATATTGTGGTTGTAAGGGGTTTACAACCACTTAAAAGCAGAGCTCCGCCGGAAAAAAACATTAAAAGCCAGCAGCTACAAATACTGCAGCTGCTGACTTTTAATATTAGGACACTTACCTGTACTGGAGTCCAGCGACGTCGGCAGCAGAAGACGAGCAATCGCTCGTCACTCTGCTGCCCCCACCGCCATCCTCGGTGAGGGAACCAGGCAGTGAAGCCTTGCGGCTTCACTGCCCGGTTCCCTACGGCGCATGCGCAAGTCACGCTGCGCCGTTCTCACTGGTCCCCGTTGTGTTCTGGGAGCCGAGTGTTTCCCAGAACACAACGGGTATTCTGCGGGAAGTGACGTACTACCCGCAGCATACCCACAGAGAGGACTCCCGAAAGTGGGTGAAAATACCTGTCTTAGACAGGTATTTGCACCCCCCTCCCCCCTGAAAGGTGCCAAATGTGACCACCGGAGGGGGGAGGGTTCCGATGAGCGGAAGTTCCACTTTAGGGTGGAGCTCCGCTTTAAGTACATACAACGCTAAAGCCCCGTCCATACACATGATCCGAAAATCGGTCGACATTTTTTTTTTTTTTGCATGCTAGTCACATATGGAAAAGGAAGGGATTACTAAAGTTAAGAAAAAAAAAAAAAATCGAATGTGATGTCATGTGTTGCAGTGTATTTGTATTGTATTGTATTTTCGGAGGACAACTGTATTGATTAAATGAAAATCGTACGATCTGGTATCTTACGAGAATAATTTTCATGCTCGTCACGAGTGTCACAAAAAAAATTTAAGCACAACACAAAAACATACATCAAAATACATACAAATGTTACTAACATGCATCAATCCAATAATCTCCCTCAGAGCACATTATTACATACCAGGTATGGAGTCATCTTCATTCATAAAAGGTGTTAAATCCCATTCATGGTTCAAGCCATCTGGGGTCCTCGTCCTTAAAGCGGAGCTCCAGCCACACCAAATTAAAAGTCAGCAGCTACAAATAGTTATTTATTAGGACACTTATCTATCCAGACCGATTTTTCAATCGGCTCTCGGGTGCTGCAGCCGCCGTTTCTTGTAAAGAAAACCGTCAGTGAAGCCGAAAGGTTCCCTGCTGCTCTTTCTGAATAGCCCGGCAGCGAGGAGAGGAGGTACATACTCCCCCCTGAAAAGGTGGGGGGGGGGGGTAGTTGAAGGAGGCAGATAAGCGGAGATTCCACTTTTTAATGGAACTCCGCTTTAAAGTAGAGGCAAAATATTTTTTTTCTTTATTATGGATAGAGTGAGGGAGGTTTCTTTTTTTTTTGCTCCGTGTCCCATTGGGGATATTTACTTTCACTTCCCGTCCCATAGCCAAACAGGAAGTGGGAGGAAATCCATACAAATTAAGGGAATCCATTGAGACATTGCATGTGATGAGCACAGGAATGGGGTGCAAATCACATGCAACGTCTGCAATCGCATAAGTGTAAACCCAGCATAAAAGGGAATTATAGATGTGGTGGGAACAAGTGCCCTTGGTGTCCCCATGTAATTAGGAGCAAAGAGTTTACATGGACTGATGGTAGTAAGAAGTTCAAAATACTTTAATCAATTGTAACACTCGATATATAGTTTATTTACCCACTTCAATACCGAACACTATTACCCTCTTACTGCCCAGGCCCATTTTCAGCTTTCAACGCTGTTGCACTTTGAATGACAATGGCGCAGTCATGCAGCACTGTACCCAGATGCAATTTTTATCACTTTTTTCACTTGCGTAATTCGGTGAAGCTATGAGCTATGCCGTGTAGGAACAGCCAAAACAGACAGGTCACAGCGGTAAATTCTGCCGAAACGTGATCCACTGGAGCAGGAAATGGCAACCCACTCCAGTATCCTTGCCAAGAAAACCTCATGAACAGAAACAAAAGGCTAACAGATATGACACCGGAAGAGGAGTCCCCCAGACCGGAAGGGGTCCAATGTGCTACTGGGGAAGAGCGGAGGGCAATTTCAAATAGCTCCAGAGCTAATGAACAGGCTGGGCTAGTCTTCCTCGGAGAGCTACCACCTACAACAAAATTCAGCATTTTCTTCAATCTTTACAGAACAGTGGGTCCGACTTGACAACGCGTACCATCTTTGAGAATAGGTGTATGCCGGACTCCGCTCTCTGGGGAGGCATCTCTGTGCTCTATAAACAGTTAGCCGCACCTCTCACTAGGCTCTCATATCAGGTGGCATGGGAGAGGGATCTGGACATTAGCCCTGAAGCAGAGGACTGGCGTAAATGGAGCACGAGAATCCACAAAGGCATCCTCAATGTGGCCCTGATACAGGCAGGTTACAAGGTACAGGCCAGGTGGTACCTGGTATCAGAACGCCTTTTCAAAATGTACCCTGGAGCCCTCGGCCTTCTGCTTTAGGGGTTGTGGACAGGTGGGTTCACCACTCCATGTGTGGTGGACGTGCCCCAAGGTGCGCAGTTTCTGGATCAGGGTCCACTCGCTCATCAAAATGGTAAATATCAAAGATGTCTCAGTCGCCCTCCTAAATAAACCAGTGGACAATATCCCCAGACACACTCAGACTTTGATATTTTACATATTCTTAGCAGCGAAAATAGCTATTGCGTCAGCTTGGAAAAGCCCCATTGTAGGCTTAGTATTGTTGAAACGCAAATAAAATTGGATCATGTTAAACGAGAAAATGGTGAGCATTCTAAATGACAAAAAAAAAAAAAACTGAGAAAAATAGGGTTTTTATACTCACCTTAATCTTGACAAAGTGGGTATTAGCCCTCATTCAGGAGTGACTAGGCAGAAAGTTGTAGAAAGTGTTAAACACATCACACCTTATACAGTACCGCCCAGGGGGCGGACCCTTCGGGTACAACCCCTCCCTCTGCATCTCGCAGATCAGTTTGTCAAAAAGCAGTACAAACTTAAAAGGAGGGGTGGGTGCTGTGTCCGTCCATGAACTCAGAGAAAATAGGATTTTTTGTACTCCCCGTAAAATCCTTTTCTCTGTCGTCCATGGACGGACACAGCTCCAGAAATCTTGACTGTTGGGTATGTTCCGTTTATTAGAAGAGGACTAGGCAGAAACATGTTAATATGCATACATGTTATTTTAAACAGAGTTGAAACAGCCCCGCCCAGGGGGCGGTCCCTCTGAACATACCCCACCTTCCTGCAGCCAGCAGCCTCAGTTCGTAACAAGCAGTACAAACTAACAAACAAGAGGAGGGGTGGGAGCGGTGTCCGTCCATGGACGACAGAGAAAAGGATTTAACGGCGAGTACAAAAAATCAAATTTTCTCTTTTCGTCCATGGAAATCTTGACTGTTGGGACGTCCCAAAGCAGTGTCAGAAAAACGAGAGGTGGGCACAGCAATCAAAGAAAAACCGGTTTCACCCCAAACAAGCAGAGCTCCTCATTGGAGGAGGTGCAACCTCAAACAGCCGCCTGCAAAACTTTGCGGCCGAAGCTAGCATCAGAAGAAGATGCACTCACATCAACCTTGTAAAACTTTGAAAAAGTGTGCACAGACGACCAGGTCGCCGCCTTACACACTTGTGATACAGACGCTTGATGTCAGAAAGCCCAGGAGGCACCAATAGCCCTGGTCGAATGCGCCGTAACGGAAAAAGGAGGCACCCGCCCTTTAAGGGCATAGGCCTGAATGACAACCTGCCTGATCCACCGAGAAATGGTGGCCAACGAGACCGCCAGGCCCTTCTGCGGACCAGACACCGACACAGAGAGTCGGACCTCCAAAAGGAAGCCGTGACAGACCGGTACACTCGCAGAGCACGTACCACGTCCAGGGAATGTAGCGCAACCTCCTTGGCATGCGATGGCCGAGGACACAAGGATGGAAGCACAATGTCCTCATTCAGGTGAAAGGCCGAAACCACCTTCGGAAGGAAGGAAGGCCGCGGGCGTAGCACCGCTTTATCCTTATGTAGGACCAAATATGGGACATGCAAGACAAGGCCGCCATCTCAGAAACCCTTCTGAGAGAGTGTCAAAATGGGAATTTCCCTAATGTCCTCAAAGGGAGGTTTCTGAAGTGCCGAGAGCACCAAATTCAAATCCCACGGAGGTAGTGGAGGTCGTACCGGAGGAGCCACATGTCGGACCCCCCGCACAAAGGTAGTTACCAGCGAATGAGACGCTAGGGGTCGCTGAAAGAAAAAAGCCAATACTGAAATCTGCCCCTTAATGGTGCTTAAGGCCAGTTTCTGATCCACACCGCGCTGCAAAAACAGCAGGATCCTGGAAACCGAATAAGACCGTGGACGCCATTCCATCTCCTCACACAGAGATGTAGGCTCTCCATGTGCGATCATAGATCTTCCTAGAAGAAGAGTTCCGTGCCCTCAACATAGTTGAAATTACCGAGTCTGATAGGCCTCGTTCCCTCATCACCTGGCTTTCAATAGCCACGCCGTTAAAGCCAGCGGACTGTAAAGCAGGATGAAGAATGGGACCCTGCGATAGAAGGTCCTCCCTCAGTGGTAGCCGCCAGGGCACATTCACCACCAATCGCACAAGGTCGGCGTACCAGGGATGCCTGGGCCAGTCTGGGGCGATTAGAATCACTGGAATACCTTCGAACTCTACCCTGCAGAGTAGACAGGGGAGCAACTTCAGTGGGGGGGGGGGGGGGGGAGGCATAAATCAGCCGATACCGACCCCACGGAGCCACCGACGCATCCGCCCAGGGATCTCCGGACCTGGCCACGAACCTCGGCACCTTGCGATTGAGTCGAGAGGCCAGGAGATCCACGTCCGGCGAGCCCCATCTCCGGCAAAGGAGTTGAAAAACCTCCGGATGTAACAACCATTCCCCGTGGTCCAGCATTTGGCGACTCATAGTCTGCCTGCCAGTTTTCCCACGCCTGGAATGTAAACAGCCGATAGAGCTGGCACGCTCCTTTCTGCCCACCGTAGGATGTGAGCGACTTTGACGCTGCACTTCTTGTTCGTCCTTGATGGTTGACGTATGCTAACGCCGTGGCGTTGTCTGACTGGATCCTTACCGGACGCCCCTGCAGCCTCTGAGACCACTTGTAGAGGCACAGGCTGATCGCCCGGAGTTCCAGAACATTGATCGACAGTTGGGATTCGGTCGGGGACCAGCGAACCTGGGCCGCTTGAACCCCCCAGACTCCCCTCCAACCAGTCAGGCTGGCGTCCGTCGTGATCACCGAAAAGGGAGGAAGGACTTCCCGGACCGAAGAGCCGGGGATCTCAGCCACCAACTCAGAGATGACCTGACAAGGTGACTTAACTGAATCTGACGATCCAGAGACAACTGAGATTTGTTCCATTTGGAAAGAATCTCCTTCTGCAAGGCCCGAGTGTGGAATTGGGCATACGGTACTGCCTCGAAGGAGGCTACCATGAGACCCAGAACTCGCATGTAGAAAACGGAGGGACGACCATTTGCGGGACGTCAAGAACCTGACCCCTGCCTGGAGTGTCTGCAGCTTCTCTGAGAGAAGAAAGACTCTGGCCTCCAAGGAGTCCAGAATCAGCCCCAGCTACTCCAGGCGCTGGGTCGGTACCAACACCGACTTCTGGAGGTTCAGTATCCACCCGAACTCCCGGAGGGTCTGACTGACTATAGACACGTCCCCCTTTAATTCTGAGCTTGAAGCAGCTCGCAGAAGAAGGTCATCCAGGTAGCCTACGATAGCAATGCCGCGCTGTCTAAGCAAAGCTAGAATCGGGGCGAGCACCTTGGTGTAAACTCTTGGAGCCGATGCTAGGCCAAAGGGGAAGAGCCACAAATTGATAGTGGTCTTCGCCGATCGCAAAGCGCAGGTACCTCTGATGCAGGACGCAGATGGGGACATGCAAGTATGTGTCCTTGATATCCAAGGATGCCAGAAAATCCCCCGGATGGAGTGCAGCCACAACCGAATGAAATCGATTCCATCCGGAACTTTTGGACCTTTACAAATGCATTGAGGGCCTTCTGGTCCAGTACAGGACGAATTCCGTCCTTCTTTGGGACCACAAACAGATTTGAGTAAAAACCCTGAAACCTGTCCTGTGGTGGTATGGGTATGATCACCCCGCACCCCAACAAGTCTCGCACCGCCCCCTGGATGGCAGCTCGGCGACCCGGAAGGGCAGATTTGAAGGAAAAAAAATCTGTTTGGTGGACAAGAAAGGAACTCTATCTTGTACCCCGAGGTGACCACCTCGCAGACCCACTGGTCGGAGAGCAGGGAGGTCCACCAAGCTGCAAACCCACGAAGCCATCCCCCCACCGGGGCAAAACTTCATGCGGTAGCAGGCTTGCTTGCTGGCTTGGCGGGCTTACGCACCCAGGGATGCTTCTGTTCCCCAGCCGGACCTTTGTCCGCATGGGAGGGTCTGCTGGCAGGTGCTGACTGACGAAAATACTGCTTCTGCGTGGGAAAGGAGGGCCCCGGCTTACGGCGCTGCTCCTTCCCCTTAGTGGACTGAGGGAGAAGCATGCTCTTACCTCCAGCGACATCCTTAATGATGTCGTCCAGTGAGGCACCAAAAAGCCTCCCACCCTTGAAAGGCAAGTCCGCCAGGGATTTCTTAGAAGCCTGGTCAGCAGACCAGCATTTCAGCCATAGAAGGCAGCGCAAAACCACTGCAGACGCTGAGGCCCTGGAGATCAAGGGGGCGGCGTCCAGGGTTGCATCACAGACGTACACAAGCCCTTGTACCAACTGTTCGGCCAGTAAAACGCATTCTGACAGGAGCCGATTCGCCTCCACAGTCTGGTGCAAAAGCTTTGCCCATGCCGTAAGTGTCTGGGACACTAAGGTAGCCACCAAAATAGGCCGCAATGCTGACCCAAGCATGGCAAACAGAGCGGGTCACCGCTTCGGACCTCCTATTAGTAGGGTCCTTAAAAGCAGGGGTCCCTTCCACCGGAATAATGGTTGATTTATTCAACCTAGAGACCAGGGGATCAACCACTTCCTTAGGATGCGATGGACGAGGACACAAGGATGGAAGTACAATGTCCTCATTGAGATGGAAGGCCGAAACGACCTTGGGAAGAAAAGAAGGCTGCAGACGCAGCACCACCTTATCCTTGTGGAAGACCAGATAGGGAGCCTTGCACGACAAGGCTGGCAGCTCAGAAACCCGTCTAACTGACGTAACAGCCACCAAAAAGACCGCTTTCTGAGAAAGTGTCAACAAGGGAATTTCCCCAATGTTTTCAAACAGTGACTTCTGAAGCACAGAGAGGACCACGGAGGTGGTGGAGGACGGATCGGAGGGGCCACATGCCGAACCCCCTGCACAAATGTACTTACGAGAGTGAGCTGCCAGGGGTCGCTGAAAAAAGACAGCCAGGGCAGATATCTGCCCCTTAAATTGTACTTAAAAGCAAGCTTTTGGTCCTCCCCACGCTGTAAGAACAGCAGGACTCTGAAAACCAAATAAGTACACGGATGCCACCTCATTTCCTCACACATGGATATGTAGGCCTTCAAAGTGCGATGGTAAACCTTCCGAGCACTCCTCATGGTAGAGATCACCAAATCCGACAGGCCCCGGTCTCTTAGCACCTGGCTCTCAATAGCCATGCCGTTAAAGCCAGCAACTGTAAAGCAGGATGAAGTATGGGACCTTGCGATAACAGGTCCTTTCGAAGCGGTAGACGCCAAGGGACGTCTGCTACCAGACGCACTAGATCAGCGTACCAAGGACGCCAAGGCCAATCCGGAGCAATCAGGATCATTGTAATCCCCTCTGCCTCCACACTGCGAAGCAGATGAGGAAGGAGCTTCAGGGGAGGGAAGGCATAGATTAGCCGATACTGAATCCACGGTGCCACCAACGCGTCCGTCGCGTCTGCCCATGGGTCTCTTGACCTGGCCACAAACCTCAATACTTTTCGATTGAGTCGAGAAGCGAGAAGATCTACGTACGGCTCGCCCCATTTTTGGCAAAGGAGCTGAAACACATCCGGGTGTAGAGACCACTCTCCTTGGTCCAGCATCTGGCGACTCAGGTAGTCCGTCTGTCAGTTCTCCACACCCGGAATGTATACGGCCGACAGGGCCGGTACGCTCCTTTCTGCCCACCTCAGGATGCAAGCGACCTCCGACGCTACAGCCGAGCTTCTTGTTCCTCCTTTATGATCGACATATGCCACACCGCCGTGGCGTTGCCCGACTGGATCCTGGCTGGACACCCTTGCAGCCTCTGAGACCCCGTGGAGAGGCAAAGCCTGATCGCATAGATTTCCAGGACATTGATCGGCAGGCGGAATTCCTCCGGAGTCCAGCAACCTTGCGTCGACTGAACACCCCAACTGGTAAGGCTGGCATCCGTCGTGATTACCATCCAGTGAAAGGGAAGGAACGAATTCCCGGACCGAAGTGCCGGTGATGTCAGCCACCAAACCAGGGAGGGCCTGACTAGGTGGCTCACCCGGATTTGACAATCCAGGGACGATGGGCATTTGTCCCATCTGGACAGAATTTCCTTCTGCAACACTCGTGTGATATTGAGCATACAGAACCGCCTCGAAGGAGGCTACCATGAGACTCAGGACTCGCATGCAAAAGCGGAATGACGACCATCTTTTGGATGCCAACTGCCGCACTGCAGCCCGAAGGGCCTGCAACTTTTCCACAGGGAGAAAAACCTTTGCCTCTGAGGAATCCAGAATCAACCCCAAATACACTAGGCGTTGTCGGCACCCACACTGACTTTTGCGTGTTTAGCACCCAAAGTCTCGGAGCGTCTGACAGGTTATAGACATGCTCTCCTCTAATTCTGAGCTTGAAGTGGCCATCAGAAGATCGTCCAAGTAGCCCACGATAGTGATGCCACGCTGCCTTAGCAGGGCCAGAATCGGGGCGAACACCTTGGTGAACACCCTTGGTGCCAATGCCAGGCCAAACGGGAGAGCCACAAAATGATAGTGGTCCTCCCCGACCGCGAAGCGCAGAAATCTCTGATGCCTGGCGCATATGGGGACATGCAGGCATGCGCCCTTGATGTCCAAGGACGCCAGAAAGTCCCCTGAATGGAGAGCAGCGACTACAGAGCGAACCGACTCCATCCGGAATCTTTGTACTTTCACAAAGCAATTGAGGGTCTTGAGATCCAGGATCGGACGAACCCTATCCTTCTTTGGTACTACAAACAGATTTGAGTAAAAACCCTGAAACCGTTTTTCTGCACTGGGACAGGAATAATCACCCCGCATACCAGCAGATCCTGGACCGCCCATACATGGCTTCCAGACGGGTTGGCTGAAGTTTAAGGGAAAAAATCTGATCGGCGGGCAAGAGAAAAACTATTTTGTAGCCTGAGAAAATTACTTTGCAAACCCACCGGTCGGATTTCAGAGATGTCCACCGAGTCGCGAATTCGCGAAGACGTCCCCCCCACCCGAGAGATGGGCGGGGGCAGACCTTCATGCGGACGTAGATATGTCCGCAGGCTTGTTGGGTTTGCGAAACCAGGGACGCTTTTGTCCCTGAGCAGGCGCTTTATCGGCCTGGGATCTTTTACCTGCAGCACTGGGCGGAAAAAAAACAAACAAAAACAAACCGCTTGTGTGTAGTGAAGGAGGGCCCTTGCCTATGGCGTGGCTCCTTACTCTTTTTGGATTGCGGGAGCAGCGTGCTCTTACCTCCTGTGGCATCCTTAATAATGTCATCCAGAGAGGCTCCAAAAAGTCTGTCGCCCTTAAAGGGCAAATCCAACAGGGCCTTTTTGGAAGATTGGTCCGCAGACCAGCACTTTAGCCAGATCAGGCGGCGTAACACCACCGCATAGACCGAGGCTCTGGACAGTAAGGGGATAGTATCCATGTCTGACTTGCAGACAAACTTAAGGCCCTGTACAAACTGGTTGGCCAAAGCTACCTCGTCCGGAGGAGCCTCACGTGCATTTGACCCTTGGAGTAGCATCTTTGCCCACTCAGTAAGTATCTGAGACACCAAAGCCCCAGTCATTGCTGGACGCACCGCTGAGCCCACTACTGTGTATAGGTAGCAAGCGATTGCCTCAGCCTTCTTGTCCGCAGGGTCCTTGAAGACCGGAGCCCTTTCCACTGGAATTGTGGTTACTTTGTTAAGTCTGGACACAGAAGGGTCCACTATCGGGGGAGAAGTAAATTTTTTCAGGAAAATCTCCTCAAAAGGGGTACCGGACCGCCAAATTTTTGGGGGCCGAAAAAACCTTCTGTGGTTTTTCCCACTCCTTGTATAAAAGTTTATCAAGACACACAAGGAAACACCTTGGCAGTGCGGGCCGGCTTACAGAACCCAAAGGGGACCGCCGTCTCTGCCGCTTCTGCAGAATTCTCCATCTACAGCGTATCATGCACTGCGGTGATAAGATCAGATACCAAAGCCTTTTTGCGTGCTGATCCGGAGTCATCCTCACTGTCCGGTCACGGTCCGCGGCCTCTGACGCATCAGAATCAGGGCCATGAGCCACAGCTGGGCCTGGCTCTGCATCAAAATTATCCCCAGAAGATGGCGGGAGGGGCGCTTCCTAACCCCCGTGTTCCCACGCGCCGCTTCCACGTTGGCAACAAAAGCTCCAGGATCGCCGACATGGCATCCACTGATACAGCAGGGGCACCAGATACCAACTCAGGTGTTTCAGGGTAAAAAGCATCCGCTTCTGACGCCATGCTGACCCACGCGCCTGACACCCACAGGGACTCCAGGCAAGGTATCAACAGCCCACCCTCGCTGCTACAGAGATGAGGGGTCCCCCAGAGGACTCACCACCCTTACAACGGCCACTGTTACTGCTGCCGTCTGCTCCCGCCTGAGTTGCTCTTCCACAGCTGCCTGTGTCAGTCTGACCCTCCGTCAGCATGTCTGTTTATTTCCGGTAAGACGCACACTAGAGGCCAGAGACCTCCACAAAGTGCTGAAGAACGGCGTGGACCACAAGAAAATGGCCACCGACAGCATGGAGTGAGAAACACAGGTAAGCAAAACCGACAGTTAATGGCAGCCCACTAGCACCCCAGAAGAAGCGGACGTACAGCGCAGTTCCCGAGATAGAGACACATATAAACACACACACACCTCAAAAAAATTAAAGGAAGACTTTTGAATCAGAACTCCTGGGATATTGACCTGGTCAGTTAAGTAGCAGAGGGGGAGGGGTGTATACAGAGGGGGTTGTTAATTTCAATTAACAGCAAAGCAGCTGAAACTGATTAACAACAGGTGCACTAGATGGGTAACAATGAGACGACCTCTAAAAACAGAAATGTTTTTTCAGGTGGAGGTGTCTGACATTTTTTTTGCCTACTCATCTTTGACTGTTTTTCACTAGTTTTGCATTTGGCTAGGGTCAGTGTCAATACAGGTAGCAAGAGGCGATACTTGGACCCTATAAAGGTTGCACAGGCAGTCCAACTCCTCCAGGATGGCACATCAATACACGTCATTGCCAGAAGGTTTGCCTTGTCTCCCAGCACAGTCTCAAGAGCATGAAGGAGATTCCAGGAGACAGGCAGTTAGTCTAGGAGAGCTGGACAGAGCCGTAGAAGGTCCTTAAACCATCAGCAGGACCAGTATCTGCTCTTTTGTGCAAGGAGGAACAGGATGAGCACTGCCAGAGCCCTACAAAATGACCTCCAGCAGGCCACTGGTGTGAAGGTCTCTGACCAAACAAACAATCAGAAACAGACTTCATGGGGGTGGCCTGAGGGCCCGACGTCCTCTAGTGTGCTCTGTGCTCACTGTCAGACAGTGTGGAGCTCGATTGGCATTTTCCATTGACCACCAGAAATGGCAGGTCCGCCACTGGTGCCCCATGCTTTTCACAGATGAGAGCAGCTTCACCCTGAGCATATGTGACAGACGTGAAAGGGTCTGGAGAAGCCGCAGAGAACTTTATGCTGCCTGTAACATCGTTCAGCATGACCGGTTTGGTGGTGGGTCAGTGATGGTCTGGGGAGGCATATCCATGGAGGGACGCACAGACCTCTACAGGCTACACAATGGCACCCTGCCTGCCATTAGGTATCGGGATGAAATCCTTGGACCCATTGTCAGACCCTACGCTGGTGCAGTGGGTCCTGGGTTCCTCCTGGTGCACGACAATGCTCGGCCTCATGTGGCGAGAGCATGCAGCCAGTTCCTGGAGGATGAAGAAATTGATACCATTGAATGGCCCCCACGCTCACCTGACCCAAATCCAAAAGAACACCTCTGGGACATTATGTTTCAGTCCATCCGGTGCCGCCAGGTTGCACCTCAGTCTGTTCAGGAGCTCAGTGATGCTCTGGTCCAGATCTGGGAGGAAATACCCCAGGACACCATCCGTCGTCTCATTAGGAGCATGCCCTGATGTTGTCAGGCATGCATACAAGCCCTTGGGGGCCATACAAATTACTGAGGACCATTTTGAGTTGTTACAATGAAATTTCAGCAAAATGGACTAGCTTGCTACATAATTTTTTCACTTTGATTTTCGGGGTGTCTTTGAATTCAGCCCTCTTTAGGTGGATAATTTTAATTTCCATCCTTTCATTCCTAACACAATACCCAGTCCATATCAGTATAGATATCCAGCATGAGATTTTTATTTTTGCCCGTTAAGATCTGATGTATTTTAAAAAAAAGTGTTCCTCTCATTTTTTTTTACATATATACACACGCATTATATATATATATATATATATATATATATATATATATATATATATATATATAATATACACACACACACAGTATTTCACAAAACTGAGTACAGCCCTCACATTTTTGTAAATATTTTATTATATCTTTTCATGTGACAACACTGAAGAAATTACACTTTGCTACAATGTAAAGTGGTGAGTGTACAGTTTATATAACAGTGTAAATTTGCTGTCCCCTCAAAATAACTCAACTCACAGTCAATGTCTAAACCGCTGGCAACAAAAGTTAGTACACCCCTATGTGAAAATGTCCAAATTGGGCCCAATAAGCCATTTTTCCTCCCTGATGTCATGCGACTCGTTAGTGTTACAAGGTCTCAGGTGTGAATGGGGAGCAGGTGTGTTAAATTTGGTGTCATCGCTCTCAATCTCTCATACTGGTCACTGGAAGTTCAACATAGCACCTCATGGCAAAGAACTCTGAGGATCTAAAAAAAATTATTGTTGCTCTACATAAAGATGACCTAGGCTATAAGAAAATAGCCAAGACCCTGAAACTGAGCTTCAGCACGGTGGCCAAGACCATACAGCTGTTTAACAGGACAGGTTCCACTCGGGACAGGCCTCGCCATGGTCGACCAAAGAAGTCGAGTGCACGTGCTCAGCGTCATATCCAGAGGTTGTCTTTGGAAAAAGACGTATGAGTGCTGCCAGTATTGCTGCAGAGGTTGAAGGGGTGGGGGGGGGGGGGGGTCAGCCTGTCAGTGCTCAGACCATATGCCGCACACTGCATCAAATTAGTCTGCATGACTGTTCTCCCAGGAGGAAGCCTCTTCTAAAGATGATTCACAAGAAAGCCCGTAAACACTTTACTGAAGACAAGCAGACCAAGGACATGGATTACTGGAACCATGTCCTGTGGTCTAATGAGACCAAGATAAACTTATTTGGTTCAGATGGTGTCAAGTGTGTGTGGCCGCAACTAGGTGAGGAGTAGAAAGACAAATGTGTCTTGCCTACAATCAAGCATGGTGGTGGGAGTGTCGTGGTCTGGGGCTGCATGAGTGCTGCCGACACTGGGGAGCTACAGTTCATTGAGAAAACCATGAATGCCATCATGTACTGTGACATACTGAAGCAGCGCATGATCCCCCCTCCCTTAGAATACTGCCCTGAGGCCCAGTCTCCGAACATAATGACCCCAAAACACACCTCCAAGATGACCACTGCCTTGCTAAAGAAGATGAGGGTACTGGTGATGGACTGTCCAAGCACGTCTCCAGACCTATTGAGAAGCTGTGGGGCATCCTCAAACAGAAGGTGGAGAAGCACAAGGTCTCCAACATCCACCAGCTGCGTGATGTCGTCATGAGGAGTGGAAGAGGACCCCAGTCGCAACCTGAGAAGCTCAGGTGAACTCCATGCCCAGAAGGGTTAAGGCAGTTCTGGAAAATAATGGTGGCCACACAAAATATTGACACACTGGACACAATTTGGATATTTTCACTTAGGGGTGTACTCACTTTTGTTGCCAGCGGTTTAGACAGGGGGGGGGGGGGGGGGTAGCAAATTCACACTCGTAAGCCTCGTACACACGGGATGGGAATCCCGTCGGGGAAAAAAATGTTGGTTTTCCCGACAGGATTCCCGGCAAGCTAAGCCTTGCACGCCGAGTGTACACACGTCCATTCAAAAGAACCGCTGTTCTTTTGAAAGGCAAGAACGCGGTGACATCATCGACTAAGACGAGCCTGCGCTCGTCACATTCGATGCCGTCGCCACCATCTTGATACACCCTACACTACCATTGTATGCTACCGCGCATGCGTCAAAGTCTTTTCGAGCATGCACAGGTAAGCATACACACTCACGGTTTTCTCGGCAGAAAACACTCTGCCGAGAATCCCGAGGAAAATAGAGAGCAGGTTCTCTATTTTTCTCGTCGAGATTCCCGGCAGTTTTCCAGACGAGAAACCATACACACGAACGGTTTTCTCGGCTAAAAGCTCTCCCAGCAGCTTTCTTGCCGAGAAAACCGGTCGTGTGTACGAGGCTTTATACAAGCTGTACACTCGCTACTTTACATTGCAACAAAGTGTCATTTCTTTAGTGTTGTGACATGAAAAGATATAATAAAATATTTACAAAAACGTGTGTGTGTGTGTGTGTGTGTGTGTGTGTGTGTGTGTGTGTGTGTGTGTGTGTGTGTGTGTGTGTGTGTGTGTGTGTGTGTGTGTGTTTTTAAATTATTGTAATATTTTTTATTATTTATTACTTTTTTTTATGTGACCATAGCAACACTACTTTACTACTCTGTGGAGGTGAAATTTTTATTTATTTTTTGCACACTATGATTGCTTACAACAGTGAACATTACTGTTCTAAACATTTTTTACTGAATTAAAGTCAATTCATTCAGGCGTTCACTATTGTGATTAGCTGTGATTGGACACAGCTAATAACATGGTACAGATGGGCTGTGATTGGCCCTGTCTGTACCATGCGATCACTGTGACCAATCACAGAGATCAACACAATAGCCATCCATTATGTACAATTGTTATGTGATCTGCTGTGACTGGTCAGAGTGATCACATGGTACCGGCAGTGGGCTAGTACACGAATCTGTCATCCACCGGACACAGCGGGGGCCAGATCGTGATGCCCATGGGTTGCTCGCGAGGCGTATTCTGGGGAGAATGCCAAATGACGTCCACCCAGAACAAGAGAGCTCCCGCCTGGCTGTCATTTGACTATAGTCCGGGCAAGAAACGATTATTAACATATAGGATTTGCTCCATTCAGTACGTGGGGAGGACTACCAGAAGGTTGCAGGATCGCCTCCATGACCATATATAAAAAAAGAGACAAATCACTCCACAACTGTGGCTAAACAAGTTATTGGGTTACACTGAGGAGATCCCTCAGCATTACAAATACAGAGCACTGAAAAAGTTGCGGTTCCAAAAAGTAGGGGCAATGTTTTTAGACTTCTCAGTAGAAGGAGTTTTTTGGGATATTTCGCTTAAAAGCCAAGTTCACATTTCATAACATATTACACCTGTACCCAGGGTGTAACATGTTACTAAAATGCAGCCGCCCCCCTTCTCCAGAGTCCCTGTTGTGACAGCAGGCTGGGGATCACTCAGAGTTCTGTGAATGAGAGAACTACAACTGTCAGACATTGCGGCTTATACTTCTCAATCAACCACCAGGGCTCTCTAGATAGTTCATTAATTCTTCCTGTCATTCAGTAACTGCCTGCTCATACAAGGTACGAGCAGACAGCTACACAGACAGTCTGCGGGAGCCTGAGATTGCACCCATGATCTGCTGATTGCGGGTGCAATGCTTTACAGGGTTTTTTTTTACCTGCAAAAAGATGTGCATTTATTATTTCTTAAAAGGGGAACTTATCCTTTAAAGGATGAGGATCCCAGATGGCTTGAACTATGAATTGGATTTAACACATTATGAATAATGAGGTCGACTATCCCTGGTAATTAATGAAGTGCTCCATGGGAGGTTAACAGGGGATGATGCAGGTTAGTAACATTGTATATATTTAGATATATGCATTTATTTTTTGTACTTTAAAAAAAATGTAATAACCCAACCCTGATCGATACATCTACACAACTTTGTCTCCTGTTTGGGGAGCTCCTTTGTCTTCATGTTGCTTTCTTTGTGGTGCTTTAGACTAAGAGCCAGTTCACACAGGGGCAACACGGCTGAGCGCGACTTTGCGAGGCAACTTGGTCACGACTTGAGTGTGAACCACAGCGCGACTTGGAGCGACTTGAAGTCGCCTCCAGGACAGGCTTCTTTGCCAGTACCTGCCCGCGAGAATGTGTTTCCAGCGCGACCCCATCGCGCTGGTTCACCTCGCGCTCGCTGTCCCCTGTGTTTGATATGAATCATGAGGGGGAACTCCACGCCAAATTTTAAATAAAAAAACGGCATGGGTTCCCCTCCAAGAGCATACCAGGCCCTTAGGCCTGGTATGGATTTCAAGGGGAACCCCCTACGCCGAAAAAACGGCGTGGGGGTCCCCCCAAAATCCATACCAGACCCTTATCCGAGCACGCAGCCCGGCCGGTCAGGAGGGGGGACGGGGGACGGACGAGCGAGCGCCCCCCCCTCCTGAACCGTACCAGGCCGCATGCCCTCAACATGGGGGGTGGGTGCAGCCCCCCACCCCAAAGCACCTTGTCCCCATGTTGATGGGGACAAGGGCCTCTTCCCGACAACCCTGGCCGTTGGTTGTCGGGGTCTACGGGCGGGGGGCTTATCGGAATCTGCAAGCCCCTTTTAATAAGGGGGCCCCCAGATCCCGGCCCCCCACCCTATGTGAATGAGTATGGGGTACATCGTGCCCCTACCCATTCACCTGGGGGAAAAGTGTAAATTAAAAAAACACACTAGACAGCTTTTTAAAGTAATTTATTAGGCAGCTCCGGGGGTCTTCTTCCGACTTCGGGGGTCTCTCTGGCCTCTTTTCCCGCTCTCCGGTGCTTTCTGCCTTCTGCCGGGTACCTCCGCTATCTTCTGCCAGCTCTTTTGCTAGCGGTGGCCCGGTCTTTTGACGTCCTTTTCCCTCTTCTCGAGATGTTGACACGACGATGTCTCCCACTGTAATGCCGTATGCGCGGCGCGCAACGACTTATATAGGCATGGTCACCAGGTGATGTGACCCTGCCACTTTATGACGTCACAGTCCTATAATGACCAGGGCTGTGACGTCATAGGGGGCGGGGTCACCAGGTCACATGACCCGGTGACCACGCCCCATGCCTATATAAGTCGTTGCGCTACGCGCACATGGCATTATAGCGGCAGAGAGCGTTGAGTCAACATCGGGACCAGAGAAGAGGGAAGACGACGACGAAGACCGGGCCACCGCTAGCAAAAGAGCTGGCGGAGGAGCCCGGCAGAAGGCAGAAAGCACCGGAGAGCAGGAGAAGTCAGAAGAAGACCCCCGAAGTCGGAAGAAGACCCCCGAAGTCGGAAGAAGACCCCCGAAGTCGGAAGAAGACCCCCGAAGTCGGAAGAAGACCCCCGAAGTCGGAAGAAGACCCCCGAAGCTGCTCGTCCCCACCCCCCTTCCTGACCGGCTGGGCTGCGTGCTCGGATAAGGGTCTGGTACTGATTTTGGGGGGACCCCCACGCCATTTTTTTCAGCGTAGGGGGTTCCCCTTGAAATCCATACCAGACCTAAGGGCCTGGTATGCTCTTGCAAGGGAACCAATGCCGGTTTTTTATTTAAAATTTGGCGTGGAGTTCCCCCTCATGATTCATGCCAAATACCAGCTCTGTGGGAGGGAGGGGTTTGCCTTAGAGCCGGTTCACACAGGGGCGACTTCCTGTAAAGTTGCCTCACTATGAACGGGGGATCTGACTTGGAGGTGACTTCAATTGAAATCAATGGGTACAAGCCGCCTAGAAGTCGGATTGAAGTCGTACAGGAACCTTTTCTGAAGTCGGAGCGACTGCAGTAGTGTACGTTAAGATGGCTCCATTCACTTCCATTACTTTTCTAAACCGCGCGACTTTGGGCGACTTGAAGTCGGGTCCCAGGACGCCCCTGTGTGAACCGGCTCTAAGGGGCTCTTTAGGACAGGTGTATTGTATTTATACTGACATTGTGCGACACTGATAGCACACATGTGGAATTTAATTATAGAACTTCTGAAGCCAATTGGTTTGACCACACCTTAGGGGCTTCACAGCAATGGTAATGAATATTTATGTGTACATTACATGGTAGAAAATCATCAAAAATACATTTTAATTCCAGGTTGTGAATGCATTTGCAATGCATTGCAACTACTCCAAATGGTCATTAACAGAGAATAGGTTATTAATTTGCCAATAAATTTTATAATGTAACTCCTCTATGTGAAAAGGTTCTTTTCCCGTGGATAGATTTTCCTTTAAGTGGGTCTAGGAAAGAGCACCCAGTGTCAAAATATGTATAACTTCAAGAACAATCCTGATAAAGTAGAGAAGAATAATTCTGAAAATGATCACGCTTACCTTCTTTCGATTCTTGGGCATCTCTGGGCTGAACAAAGTCAGGCTTCACGTTTTCAAACCACCAAAAAAGCTCAGCAATAAACACCATAAAATTAGGCTGAGAAAAAAAAAAAAAATAGCAATTTTGACATTTTTGTGAATTTCTCTTTGCTGAATGTTGTACATGATTCTCGAGGGACCTACCTTCAGAACTGGCGGGGAATACAACATGTCTTCCAAGGTCAGGTAAAAGCACTTGTTTAGGTATTCGCTGGAGAATTCCTTTAGGAGCTGGATGTTATATAGGTTGTCAGCCATTGATGGCACCTCCTTCAAACAGATGTCTTCATAATAAGAGAAGAAAAAGAGCAAAAGTGTGAAAAGGCCACAACGCCATCTTTAGATCGATATGGACATTTTCTCTGTTTAAACATTTAATATGTTTTCTATTGTGAATAAAATCAAAGATGTCTTAAAAACTATCAAGGAAAAGGAATCATATGTACAGTAATAGGATAATTGTCTGGATGGCACCATCTAACCAATTTTATGAGGCGCACTGCCCATTATCCCACACCTGGCCAAGGAACAGCTTATCAGTTAACAGTCCAACTACTTTTGGTTGCTTAACCGCTTAAGGACCGCCGCACGATCATTAACGTCGACAGAATGGCACGGCTGGGCAAATGGGCGCACAGGTACGTCCCCTTTAATTTGCCGCCGTGTGGTCGCACACTCGCGACCCTGTCGCGAGCTCTGTGGCCACGGAACCCGTGGACTCGATGTCCGCCGTTGTCCTGTGATCGTGTCACGGAGCTGAAGAACGGGGAGATGTCAGTGTAAACACAACATCTCCCGTTCTTCCTAGTAACAGGTCACTGATCGAATGCTCCCTCTCACCGGGAGCAGCGATCAGTGACGTGTCACTCATAACCACGCCACCTAACAGTTAGAATCACTCCCTAGGACACACTTAACCCCTTCAGCACCCCCTGCAGGTTAACCCCTTCACGGCCAGTGTCATTTTTACAGTAATCAGTGCATTTGAATAGCACTGATAACTGTAAAAAGGACAATGGTCCCAAAAGTGTCCGACGTGTTCGCCATAATGTCGCAGTCATTACTAGTAAAAAATTTTTTTTATAAAAATGCCATAAAACTATCCCCTCTTTTCTAGACACTAACTTTTGCGTAAACCAAATGCTCATTGCAATTTTTTTTACCAAAAATATGTAGAAGAATATGCATCGGCCTAAACTGAGGAAAATAATAGTTTTTATATATTTTTTGGGGATATTACAGCAAAAAGTAAATATTAAATTTTTTTCAAAATTGTCGCTCTATTTTTGTTTATAGCGCAAAAAATAAAAACCGCAGAGGTGATCAAATAACACCAAAAGATAACTATTTGTGGGGAAAAAAGGACGTCAATTTTGTTTGGGAGCCACCTCGCACGACCACGCAATTGTTAGTTAAAGCGACCCAGTGCCAAATCGCAAAAAGTTGCATGGTCTTTGGCCAGCCAAATGGTCAAGGGCTTAAGTGGTTAAAAAAAAAAGGGAACCATGTATAAAAAGTGCTGCATTTCCTAAGCTATTCACTTACAAGGGATATGTATACCCACACGCTAAAAGTCAGTCTGCATTTTCAGCTCGAGTAGATTATAAAACTTCAACACCAATATTTTTTGTAAAGTGCAAATATCCAAATAATTTATGACCCCCAACTTAATATATAAATGAATACAAGTTAAACAAGATCTGAAGTTTAATCTTCATCTAGATGTCACGTATTTCTAGATGTGGTGCAGCATCTTTTATAATGCTGCATACAGACCACAGATGGTATCCGACAATGCATGCACCCTTCAGGCCGAGGAAAGGTGTTTCTTTTGAAAGGTCATATTACAAACAAATACATCTAGAGAAAACGAATGGTTAACCTACAGAGGGTGTGAACTGGCTCATGTTTGGGTGAACAATAACAACCAAGACAAAGAATTCCAGCTCTGAGAAGGCTTGACCAGTGGGTGATGTTTGAAGGTTAAATAATGGAAGACGCTGGAGTCTTGTGGAGGGATGCTCCCGCTGTCGAGGAGAAAACTGCCCATCCTGAGGACGTCAAGGTGAAAGCCAAGTGTCCATCCCCGACGATGCCTGTTGACGGGAAATGCATTGGAGGGAGGTTTTGATCAGTGGCGTCATTCTGCACGCCATCAGGTGGAGCCATTTGTTTATGCTGTGTAATGCGATTGTTCAATACATCCATGCAAGTGTTTTTTTTATAGAATAAATCCAAATAATTTTAAAGTACTACACTATGATCTTTGCCCTGTGTACTTCTTAAGCCTCGTACACACAATCGGAATTCAATCGGACTTTTCCGTGGATTTTGGTCCGAAGGGCGTTGGCCATGAACTTGGTATGCATACACACGGCACAACATTTTCAGCCAACATACACCAAACTTCGTGGTTTTTCAGGTCTTTACCGCCACCCTTTGGGCAACTTCTGCTATTGTTGTCTGATGTTAAGCATTGGTTCGGAGCATGCGTGTTTGTACATTGGATTTTAGTTGGACGGACTTGTGTACACACGATCGGATAATCCGACGTAACAGATTTATTGTCAGACAGTTGGTGAGCATGAACAGCCAACTTTTGTTGTCGTTAATTCAGCAAACAATTGTCTGATGGAGCGTACACACGGTTGGATTATCTGACAACACGTCAATCAGACAATTATGGCCATAAAATTGGATCGTGTGTACGGGCTTTTAGGCTCTATTTATGACACTTGTTGAGCGCTGCTGAGCTGGAGTACTGGAGAGATATTATAGCTGTGACAGCCAGGTGCATGTAGATCTCACTGTGCTGAGGCCTTCACATCTTGTAAGGAGCCGTGGAACACTGGGGATGCCCACCAAAATACTTGTACAAGTTGCAGTGGCTCACTGTTGGCACTTTAGATCTTTCACGACTGACAATGCATGGGAACAGTTAATATATTCTGTTGTGGATTTCTGTTTTTTTTTTTAAATGGACACAATGTCATGTACCTGGGTGTCTTCGAACCGAGATGTTCCTGGTCCCACAGCTGCAGTCTTACCTGTTGTGCCACGGAGGAGGTCTGGAGTTATTGCAATGTTCTCCCAGCTTGATGCATTGCCTTAGACTCACTAGCCCCACCTGCTGCCAGCTGCGGACAATGTACAATCAAGCAGCCCATAAATAGCAACACTTCCTGTTAACTCGGTGACCGTTTGTTTGGACTAGCTCCCTGGGTGTATTGATAATTGTGATTTGGACTACCGTGTATTGAACCTCTGCCTGAATTCTTGACCATTCTCCAGCCTGCTGATTTGGTATTTCACCGCCAGCCAGTGTACGACCTCTGCCCATCTGACCATGCTTTGGATTTTAATTTTGTACCGTTTTGCTTGATCTGTTGCCGACTTGACCTGCCCGACTACGTTTTCATCTGAATCCTCAGCATACAAGCTCCACTTCGGACACTACCTACCACAGGTACCTTACACAGAACAATCACGTATAGATCTGTGTTTTTGTACTAATGTTTGCCAATTGTGTGGAATGACGGTTTTCATTTAAAGTGACAAGCACACCTATTTCTATGATTATATATTATATTTGTGTTTAGTGTTCAGACATTATAGTGTGCTACCATTATTGCTAGATTAAGGCTACGTTCACACTGAGGCACTTTACCGGCATTTTAGTGAAAAAATAGCGCCTGCAAAACGCCTCTCCTGTCACCCCAGTGTAAAAGCCTGAGTGCTTTCACACTAGAGTAGTGCGCTTGCGGGACCTTAAAAAAAAAAAAAAAAATCCTGCAAGTAGCATCTTTGGGGCGCATTAGGAGCAGTGTTTACACCGCTCCTAAAGCGCCCCCTGGACACTGAAATCAATGGGCAGCGCTGCCGAAGCACCTGCAAAGCACTTTGTCAGCGGTGCTTTGCGGGCGCTATTAACCCCTTCATCAGCCGCTAGCAGGGGGGGGTTAAAAGTGCCCTGCTAGCAGCCGAAAAGCGCCGCTTTACCACCACCGCGCGAAAGTGCTTTAACACTAAGCGCAATAGTGTGTGTGTGTGTGCGTGCGCACACACATAATATTGTCAAAATTATTGGGACACCTGCCTTTACACGCGCATGAACTTTTAATGGCATCCCGGTCTTAGTTCGTAGGGTTAAATATTGAGTTGGTCCACCATTTGTAGCTGTAACAGCTTCAACTCTTCTGGGAAGGCTGTCCACAAGGTTTAGGGGTGTGTCTATGGGAATGTTTGACCATTCTACCAGAAGCGCATTTGTGAGGTCAGGCACTGATGTTGGACGAGAAAATTTAACACGTTACAACCAAAAGCGTAAATTTATTTTATTGGGAATTTATGTGATAGACCAACACAAAGTGGCACATAATTGTCAAGTGGAAGAAAAATTATTTTCAATTTTTTTTTACAAATAAATATCTGAAAAGTGTGGTGTGAATTTGTATTCAGCCCCACCCCCCCTAGTCAATACTTTGTAGAACCTCCTTTCGCTGCAATCACAGCTGCAAGTCTTTTTGGGGATGTCTCTACCAGCTTTGCACATCTAGAGAGTGACATTTTTGTCCATTCTTCTTTGCAAAATCGCTCAAGCTCTGTCAGATTGGATGGAGAGCATCTGAACAGAAATTTTCAAGTCTTGCCATAGATTCTCAATTGGATTTAGGTCTGGACTTTGACTAAGTCATTCTAACACATGAATATGCTTTGATCTAAGCCATTCTATTGTAGCTCTGGCTGTATGTTGAGGGTCGTTGTCCTGCTGGAAGGTGAACCTCCACCCCAGTCCCAAGTCTTTTGCAGACTCCAACAGGTTTTCTTCCAAGATTGCCCTGTATTTGGCTCCATCCATCTTCCTATCAACTGACCAGCTTTCCTGTCCCTGGTGAAGAAAATAATCCCCACAAGATGCTGCCACCACTATGTTTCACAGTGGGGATGGTGTGTTCAGGGTGATGTTCAGTGTTGGTTTGCCACCACATATAGCGTTTTGCTTTTAGGCCAAAAAGTCAAAATTTTGTGTCCCCCACATGGCTTCTCGCAAATGGGACTTCTTATGGCTTTCTTTCAACAATGGCATTCTTCTTGCCACTCTTCCATAAAGGCCAGATTTGTGGAGTGCACGACTAATAGTTGTCCCATGGACAGATTTTCCCACCTGAGCTGTGGATCTCTGCAGCTCCTCCAGAGTCCTTGCCCAGCCTGTCAGATTAGGTGGACAGCCACATCTTGGTAGGATTGTAGTTGTGCCATACTCTTTCCATTTTCGGGTGGTGGATTGAACAGTGCTCCGTGAGGTTTAAAGCTTGGGATATTTTTTTATAACCTAACTCTGCTTTAAACTTCTCCACAACTTTATCCCTGACCTGTCTGGTGTGTTCCTTGGCCTTCATGACACTGTTCACTAAGGGTCTCTAACAAACCTCTGAGGGCTTCACAGAACAGCTGTATTTATAGAGAGATTAAATTACACACTTGGACTCAATTTACTAATTACGTGACTTCTGAAGGCAATCGGTTCCACTAGATTTTAGTTAGGGGGATCAGAGTAAAGGAGGCTAAATACAAATGCACGCCACACTTTTCAGATATTTACTTCTAAAACATTTTAAAACCATTTACCATTTTCCTTCCACTTCACATATATGTGCCACTTTGTGTTGGTCGATCGCATGAAATCCCGATAAAATACATTTACTTTTTTGGTTGCAACACGACAAAATGTGGAAAAATTCAAGGGGTACGAATACTTTTTCAAGGCACTGTATATAGTTATATGTAGGGCCGAAACAACTAATCGATTAATCGACAACTAATCGATTATGAAATTAATTGATTAAAATTTTGTTAATCGATTAATCGGCCAGTAACATAATGGGGTTAAAAAAAAATAAAAAATTAGTCCTTTATAGTACAAAAAGAGCAAATCGCTACTGTAAATATTACTTTCACTGTCCCACAGTAAAAAATGAACCCCTTACAGTAGTGATTATTTGCTCTTTTTGTACAAATTTTAGTTTAATTAACCCCATTATGTTGCTAAACATCTCAGGCCTGGGTCACACCTCTGTTTTTTGGTGCTTTTTGCAGAAACGCACTACAGGTCATTTACATGGTTTCCTATGGGACACGTTCACATCCATGATTTTTTCAGCTGCTGCGTATTTGGAAAGGGCAAGGACTTTTTTTTTTTTTTAACGCAAAACGGTGCTATTTTGGTTCAATATACTTCAATGGAGAAGCTGCAGAAAAGCATGTAATGTGTTTTGTAATCTGCCCAACAATCAATCAATTGGCCAAATTTTTTTTTTAAATGCAGCAAAATTATCTTTTTTTTTTTTTTAAGGTTATTAACCGATTAATCGACTAATCAAAACAATAATCGGCCAACTAATCGATTATGAAAATAATCGTTCGTTGCAGCCCTAGTTAGATGTGCCATTTTTTATTTTACTTGTTGGTGGCATTGATTACAGCTTCCATAATCCCCCTCCCAGTGGCTGAATTCTGTTCCCACGTTGTTTTATTTTCAACCATTTTAATTGTTCCCTTGTATTTTAAGTGGCTGCTTTGTCCTGCACACATCTTTGGTTGGATTTAATTTATATTGCCATTTATCCTTTGGGATTGTGCTTTCATTTCTTTTTGCTTTCTTGCCTGAGCCTGGACCGGTTCTGTTACGTCAGCAGACTTCAGCTTGCTGTCTGCTGAAAACAGGTCACAGGGGTGCAAAACAAACTGTACTCCTGTGATCCACAGGAGAAATACAGCCAAACAAGCTTTGGCTGTGCTTCTCCTTTAATATCCAGAGGTTCTTCACCTCCACTCACAGTTCAGTATTTTACATGATTCCAGTACTTTGTAAATTGTAAAGCTGAACTCCAACAGCTAAACTCACACACTTGAAACTTTTCTCCAATAAAGATACATGCTGACTGAACAATGAGGAAGGATCAGCAAAATTAGGACAACTCTCTGCTCTCCGCTCCTGGTATTTAAACGGTTAGGCCTTCACACTTGCTGAAAATACCAACGCTGAACAAACGCGCCCATAATGTTGATGCGCGTTCATCGCATTTGACGCGTGCTGAAAAAACAAAAACACACACCCAGATGCCCTTTTTTGCCTTTTTGTGAACAAGGCCAAATGTGATGCAAACACGTGCTGGTGCGTTTATGGTGCATTACCATAAGCTTGAATGAAAGAAGTTAAAATGCTTAACTCCTTCCAAACTCCTCATGAATCTCATTTTTAAGGCGCAGCCAAGCAACGAGACACAAACCCTTCATGTTTTGGACACTGTGTGCTGTCCATATTATCAATTGCAGACTGTTTTACAAGGACTTTGAGGCGCAATAAAAACGTGCCCTAAACTCCTATATTTAAATGCCAGTGTGAACAGAGCCTTAGACTGACAGAAAAGTGAAATCTAACAGTGTCAGGTTGACACCCCACTCTGAGCTCAAGAGTACAGGAGACTGTTAACATGCTAGATCTAAGATACTCATACTAGAAAAATTTACAATAAATTTAAAAAAACAATTCAATAAAGTGCAAATAAAAGGATTACATGGTGTCCAGTTGGATGTAGACGCAACGCTTTGATACTTCAAATACACAGATACTCGAAGGCTAAACAAAGGCTTTTACTGTACGGATACTCAAGGCAGGTTAGTTGGAGTCAATGAACACCACAAAACTGCACTTACCATCTAGTTTCATCTGCTCTGGGCAGTAGAAGTGTATGACAGTCAGGAGGGCTGCTCCATCACTAATGTCTTTCAATAAATCTTCAAGTATTGGAAAATACGGAAGGTGTCTGTTTGATGGGTGATCACGGCGGTAGCGCACCTGTAAAAGGGAAAGGTTGATGAGTGAATGATGTCGCCAACGGTACAATAAAGTTAGTTAAGGCCAAAAAACCTAGAGTTAAACAGCTAAATCTAGAAACTCTATAAAAGCAGGGGGTTGTGTGGCTAGAGCCTGGTGACTGTAGAGTATAAAATATCCACACTCCAAGAACGCTACAGTATTAATCACACGCTAAAAACACAACAGGATCTCACAGGAAGGGGAAAGAGTAGGAAACTGAAATATTTAGTGGATGCATGCAAACATAACATTTTTAAATGTTGAACTTTCATATAGGGTTATGGTTACTTAATGCTTGTGGCCTGTACTTATTTCACTCTGTAAGGCTGCATTCACACCGGAGCGTTTTAAAGTCGCGTTTTTACAGTGATTTAGTATCAATGTAAAAAGCAGAAAAATGCCTGTAATCTGCCCCAAAGAAGCTCATGTTCTCTTTTGAGCTTAAAGGAGAAGTCCAGCCTGAGCTTTTTAGGCTGGGCTTCTCCTCTGGGTCACAGGAGTACAATTCGTTTTGCATGCCTGGTTTTGTTTGCCATCTGGTAAGCAAGTTTTTCTACAGGTGGTGGTACACTTCGTTGAGTGATTCACTGTGGTGTTAATACTAGAAGAATTCATCTTACCATTTCACCATTTTTTAATGGATCACGATACATGTTCTACAATCAAATATAATTATTGAATAATTTGGACTATTTAGTGCGGCTTCTCCTATCCATTTATATTTTGTGTAGATCCCACATTAAGCTGCTGCTTCTTGGATTATTATTATTATTTTCTAACCGATACATTAGTGCGTTTTTTTCTCTAAAAGATAAAAAATATATCCTAATGCCCATTTAGCTTGCAGGTTGTTTATGGATTGGGGTTGGAAACTGAAGTAGGCTGACACACAAAACAATTTTTGCACGGCATTCACATACATTTTAGGGGGCTAGAACAGGCCTCTGAGCACTCGAGTCCCTAGTTCAGTTCTAACCAGAGCATGTTCTCTTCGTATTTTCACTCCTTGCTGATGTTGGGTTATATGCCACTTTGTGTTGGTCTATCACATAAAATCCCAATAAAAGAAATTTAGGCCTCATGCACACGGGACGCTGTTAAACTCGTGTTCAGAGGCAGTTGGACACTTTTTTCAACTGCCCCTGAACTCAATGTTATCCTATGTGTCCATGCACACAGTCTCGTTTATTGCCGTTTTTAGGCAATTGCGTTTAACCTCGTTTTCCAGAAGCAAAAAAATGGGTTCAGACGCAAAAGTTTTCCACGTTTCAGACGTAAAACGAGGCTAAACGCGGCTCAACGCGGTATCGGCGTTTTGCCGCGTTTCCGTTTATAAGCGTTTTTAAAGGTGACCTATTTTTTTTTACATTAGAAATCTCAAAAATGATGGCAAATGATGAAAAACCATTAAAAAAATATATAAAAAAAGACTAATTACTTGCATTGCACTGTGGACAATCCACAACTTGTGGCAGGTAACGTGGCAAGTGGACAATCCACAACTTGTGGCAGGTAACGTGGCAAGTGGACAATCCACAACTTGTGGCAGGTAACGTGGCAAGTGGACAATCCACAACTTGTGGCAGGTAACGTGGCAAGTGGACAATCCACAACTTGTGGCAGGTAACGTGGCAAGTGGACAATCCACAACTTGTGGCAGGTAACGTGGCAAGTGGACAATCCACAACTTGTGGCAGGTAACGTGGCAAGTGGACAATCCACAACTTGTGGCAGGTAACGTGGCAAGTGGACAATCCACAACTTGTGGCAGGTAACGTGGCCAGGTGAGGTGGCCAGGTGACGTGGCAAGTTGACAATCCACAACTTGTGGAAGGTGACGTGGCCAGTGGACAATCCACAACTTGTGGTAGGTGACGTCGCAAGTGGACAATCCACAGCTTGTGGCAGGTGACGTGGCACGTCAAACGCTAAATACAAGTACACTGCTGCTCTCTCAGCTGCTGCTACTCACTCTGGCCAGGTGACGTGGCAAGTGGAAAATACATAACTTGTGGCCAGGTGACGTGGCAAGTGGACAATTCACAACTTGTGGCAGGTGACGTGGCAAGTGGACAATCCACAGCTTGTGGCAGGTGATGTGGCAAGTGATACGCTAAATACAAGTACACTGCTGCTCTCTCAGCTGCTGCTACTCACTCTGGTCTCACAAAATGGCTGAAATGGTTAAATACTGTTTTTTGAGCTTAGGGAGGGTCTTATGATGTTTAACTAAACGCTAATAGATGCAAATGCGGTAAAACGCGGCTGCAATCGTGGCAAAACAGCGTTTCTAAACGCCGGTTTCAGCCTTTAAAAACGTGTGTTTTCAGCAGAGTTTGCACCGGCTCGTGTGCATGGGGCCTTAAGTTTTTGGTTGCGACAAAATGGCGAAAAGTTCAAGGGGTGTGAATACTTTTTCAAGGCACCGATGATAGGAAAAATAGGATTTTTTGTACTCACCGTAAAACCCTTTTTCTCTGTCGTCCATGGACGGACACAGCTCCTTAAATCTTGACATGTGGGGTTATTATTATTATACAGGATTTATATAGCGCCAACAGTTTGCGCAGCGCTTTACGTTCCTGTTCATAGGAGAGGACTAGGCAGAACATGTTAGGTATCTTAAAACATGTAACTTTAACAGAGTTGAACAGCCCTGCCCAGGGGGCGGTCCCTCCATACATAACCCTCCACCCTGCAGTCAGTCAGCAGCCTCAGTTCATAGAAAAGCAGTACAAACTAAAAAAGGAGGGGTGGGTGCTGTGTCCGTCCATGGACAACAGAGAAAAGGATTTTACGGTGAGTACAAAAAAATCGTATTCTCTTTTCGTCCATGGACGGACACAGCTCCTTAAATCTTGACATGTGAGACGTCCCCAAGCAGTGTGAGAAAAAACGAGGGGTGGGAACAGCAATCAAAAGAAGACTTAACTTCACCGCAAACAAACAGAGCTCCTCAACAGAGGAGTTGCAACCTCAAACAGCCGCCTGCAAAACCTTGCGGCCAAAGGAAGCATCCGAAGAAGCACGCACATCAACCTTGTAAAAAAACTTTGAGAAAGTGTGAACAGACAACCAGGTCGCTGTCTTACACACCTCTGAGACAGATGCTAGATGTCGGAAAGCCCAGGAGGCACCAATTTCCCTGGTTGAATGCGCCCGCCCCTTAAGGGCATAGGCCTGGATGACGGTCTGCCTGATCCACCTAGAAAGGTGGCCGACGAGACCACCAGGCTCTTCTGTGGACTAGACACCGACACGAACAGTGAGTCAGATCTCCGGAACTGAGCAGTAGCAGACAAGTACATGCGTAGGGCACGTACCACGTCCAAGGTTTGTAGCGCAGCCTCCTTGGGATGCGACGGCCGAGGACACAAGGATGGAAGTACAAAGTCTTTGTTTAGGTGAAAAGCCGAAACTACCTTAGGAAGGAATGAAGGCTGCGGACGTAGTACCGCTTTATCCTTATGGAGGACCAAGTAAGGTGACTTGCAAGACAAGGCCGACAAATTCATAAACCCTTCTGACCGATGTAATGGCAACTAGAAAGGCAACTTTTTGAGAAAGCGTCGAGAGGAATCTCCCTGATGTTCTCAAAGGGAAGTACCGAGAGCGCCAGATTCAAGTCCCACGGAGGAAACTGTGGTCTAATCAGGGGAACCCACGTGTCGGACCCCCTGTACAAACATACTTACCAGTGAGTGAGCCGCCAGGGATCGTTGGAAGAAGACAGCCAAGGCTGAAATCTGTCCCTTAATAGTGCTTAAGGCAAGTTTCAGATCCACTCTGCGCTGTAAGAACAGCAGGATCCGAGAAACCGAATATGCCCGTGGGCGCCAAGCCATCTCTCCACACATAGAGATGTAGGCCTTCCAAGTGCGATGGTAGATCATCCGGGAAAAAGATTTCCGGGCCCTCAACATGGTGGAGATTACCGAATCTGACAGACCACGGTCCCTTAGTACCTGGCTTTCAAAAGCCATGCCGTTAAAGCCAGCGACTGTAAAACAGGATGAAGTATGGGACCTTGAAACAGAAGGTCCTCCCGCATTGGCAGCCGCCAGGGAGCGTCTGCTACCAGTCTCACAAGGTCGGCATACCAGGGACGCTGGGGCCAGTCTGGGGCAATTAGAAACCCCGGAATCCCCTCGGCCTCCACTCTGCGGAGCAGAAGAGGAAGCAATTTCATTGGGGGAAAGGCATAAATTAGCCGATACTGACCCCATGAAGCCACCGACGCGTCTGCCCAGGGATCCCTGGTCCTGGCCACAAACCTCGACACCTTGTGATTGAGTTGAGAGGCCAGGAGATCCACAACTGGTGTGCCCCATTTCTGACAAAAGTTGAAAACACCTCCAGGTGTAACGACCATTCCCCTTGGTCCAGCATCTGGCGACTCAGATAGTCCGCCTGCTAATTTTCTACGCCCGGATGTAAACAGTCAATAGAGCTGGCACGCTCCTTTCGGCCCATCTTAGGATGTGAGCGACTTCCGACGCTGCGGCTGAGCTCCTTGTTCCTCCCTGATGGTTGACAGAAGCCACCGCCGTGGCGTTGTCCGACTGGATCCTGACCAGACGCTCTTGAAGTCTCTGCGACCACTTGGAGAGGCACAGTCTGATTGCTCGAAGTTCAAGGACATTGATCGGCAGGCGAGATTCATCCAGAGTCCAGCAACCCTGGGCCGACTGGACCCCCCCAGACTCACCCCCAACCTGTGAGGCTGGCGTCCGTCATGATCACAGTCCAATGGAAAGGAAGGAACGACCTCTCGGACTGAAGAGCAGGGGATCTCGGCCACCCTCTCAGGGAAACCTTGGACCAGGTGACTTACCTGAATCCAGAGACAATGGAGATCTGTTCCAATTGGACAGGATCTCCTTCTGCAATACTCGAGTGTGGAATTGGGCATACGGTACTGCCTCGAAGAAGGCCACCATGAGGCCCAGAACTTGCATGTAAAACACGGAGAGACGACAATTTGCAGGATGCTAACAATTTCACCGCCGACTGGAACGTCTGCAACTGCTCCAAAGGAAGGAAGACCTTCGCCTCCGAGGAGTCCAGGATCAAGCTTAAGACTCCAGACGCAGAGTCGGTACCAACACCGACTTCGGTATGTTCAGTACCCAACCAATTTCCCGGAGGGTCTGACTGCCTATAGACATGTCCTCCTCTAATTCTGAGCCAGAAGAAGATCGTCCAAGTAGCCCACGATAGCAATGCCTCGCTGTCTCAGCAAAGCCAGATCAGGGCGAGCACCTTGTTAAAAACTCTTGGTGCTGACGCTATGCCAAATCGCAAAGCGCAGAAACCTCTGATGGCTGTTGCAGATGGGAACATGCAAGTATGCGTCCTTGGTGTCGAGGGACGCCAGAAAATCCCCCGGATGGAGCACAGCAACCTCCGAACAAATGGATTCCATCCTGAACTTTCGCACCCTCACAAAGGAATTGAGGCCCAAGATTGGACGGACACCGTCCTTCTTTGGGACTACCAACAGATTCGAATAGAATCCCTGAAACCTTTCCTCCAGGGGCACAGGCAAAATTACTCCGCACCTGAGCAAGTCTTGTACCACTCCCATCAAAGCAGACCGACGAGCCGAAAGGAGAGGAAGATTTGAGGGAAAGATCTGTTTGGTGGACAAGAAAAAGTAGGATTTTTATAACAGCTTACCTGTAAAATCCTTTTCTTGGAGTACACCACGGGACACAGAGCTAGTCATTACATAATGGGTTAAGGGTCACCAGCGGTGATTGGACACTGGTACAACCAATGGAAGACAGTTCCCCTCCATATAACCCCTCCCATCAGGGAAGTACCTCAGTTTTGTAGCAAAGCAGTAAGGTTCCCATAAGAAGGGGGGGACCTCTGTGTCCCGTGGTGTACTCCAAGAAAAGGATTTTACAGGTAAGCTGTTATAAAAATCCTACTTTCTTTATCGTACACCACGGGACACAGAGCTAGTCATTACATAATGGGACGTCCCAGAGCAATGCTCATATGAAGGGGGGGAGACACAGATCAAACAGGCCGCTTGCGGACCAGAAGCCCTATACTGCAGCCTGCAGCACACCTCGCCCGAAGGCGGAATCCTCATGTCCTTTCACATCTATTTGATAGAATTTGGAAAATGTATGGACTGAAGACCAAGTTGCAGCTTTACAGATCTGAGCCATCGAAGCCTGGTGGTGCACTGCCCATGAAGCACTTATCGCCCTGGTAGAGTGCGCCTTAACAGGAAAAGGAGGAGTCCTGTTCTTTAAACCATAAGCTTGAACAATTACTTGTCTAATCCACCTGGAAATGGTGGATTTTGATACCGCTTGGCCCTTCTTGGGACCATCTGGTAAAATAAACAAAACATCTGTTTTACGTATCTGAGCGGTTGCTTGCAGATACACCCTTACCGCTCTCACTAGATCTAGAGAGTGTAATAATTTTTCCCCCGCCGTCCGCGGGTTTGGAAAAAAGGAAGGCAGAACAATGTCTTGATTCAAGTGAAAAGCCGACACCACCTTAGGCAGAAAAGCCGGATGGGGTCGTAGTACGATTTTGTCCTCGTTACAAATTAGATAAGGCTCTTTACAAGAAAGAGCTGCTAGCTCTGATACTCTCCTAGCAGAAGCTATAGCAATCAGAAAGGCCAACTTCCTACTCAATATAATTAAAGGAATATGGCGAATAGGTTCAAAAGGTTGCTTTTGCAACACTGACAATACCAAATTCAAATCCCATGGACACAAGGGAGACCTAACTGGAGGATTTATCCTCAGTACCCCCTGAATGAATGTCCGAACTAGGGAGTGAGATGCCAATGGTCTCTGAAAGAAGACTGATAGAGCCGATATTTGCCCTTTGATGGTGCTAAGGGCTAATTTCATATCCACTCCTAACTGGCAAAAAGCAAGAATCCTGCTTATTTCATATTTCAGAGGATTCCAACTTCTGGATTCACACCAGGAAACATATGCTTTCCAGACTCTATGATAGATGAGTCTGGAGGCTGGCTTTCTAGCATTAATGAGCGTAGAAAGAGCCGGACCAGAGACCCCTCTCTTTTTCAAAATGTGGGTCTCAGCAGCCAGGCCGTCAAATTTAGCCTTTGTAAGGAAGGGTGGAATACTGGACCCTGTGACAACAGGTCGTGTCGAAGTGGAAGCTTCCAGGGCCTTCCTATCGCCATTTTTACGATCTCGGCGTACCAAGGCCTCCTGGGCCAGTTTGGGGCCACTAGGATTACTGGTATTCCCTCCTCCTTGATCCTGCGAAGCAGTCTTTGTAGAAGAGGGATCGGAGGGAATGCATAGATCAGTGAGAACTGATTCCATGGAGTTATTAGAGCGTCTGTCCCGTAGGCTAGAGGATCTCTCGTTCTGGACACAAAGTTGTCCAATTTCTTGTTGAACCTGGAAGCTAGCAGGTCTACATCTGGGTTTCCCCATCTCAGACATATGGCCTGAAAGATCTCTGGGTGAAGAGACCACTCTCCTGGTAGCAGCTGCCGACGACTCAGGTAGTCTGCTTGCCAGTTTTCTATCCCTGGAATGAAGATTGCAGAGATGCAAGGTACATGCTCTTCTGCCCATGCCAAGATCCGGTTCACCTCTTTGGGCTGCCCGACTGCGGGTGCCTCCTTGGTGATTGATGTAAGCTACTGCAGTAGCATTGTCGGATTGAACCCGAACTGGGTAGCCCTGTAACCCGTATGTCCAGGTTTTGAGGGCTAGATATACTGCCCGGATCTCTAGCACGTTGATGGGCAGGATCCCCTGAGTCTTGGCCCAGGTTCCCTGGGTAGAAGCCTCCTCGAATACTGCACCCCAGCCCGATAGGCTGGCATCCGTAGACACCACCTTCCAGGCTGCTGGGAGGAAGCACTTTCCCTTCCGTAAATTCTTGGCTTCTAGCCACCAATTGAAGCTGTGGCGTACTTGTGAGGACAGGCGCATGGGTATATCCAGAGCTTGGCTCTTTCTGTTCCAGGAGGCTAAAATATTGCCTTGAAGTAGTCTCGAATGAAACTGGGCGTAAGGGACCGCCTCGAAGGAGGCTACCATCTTTCCCAATAGTCTCATGCAAAGGCGAATAGACGGCCTCTTGTTTGCTTTGACCTTGTGGATCAGGTCTTTCAGAGACTGTATCTTTGGCTCTGGCAGGTATACCCTGTTTTGGGCTGTATCTATGATCATGCCCAGGTACACTATCCTTCTTTGGGCCTGGAGAGAGGATTTTTGTAAGTTTATAATCCATCCTAAATGCTCCAGGTATCCTACTTTAGTGTCTACAGCGTGATCCAATCCCTCCTTTGACTGATCTATTAATAGTAGATCGTCTAGATAGGCTGTTACCCGCAATGCCCCGTGTTCTCAGGTTTGCTAACAGAGGAGCTAGCACCTTTGTGAATACTCTGGGCGCGGTGGCTACACCAAATGGCAGGGCCACAAATTGAAAGTGGCGATCTTCTACCGCAAACCTTAGGAATCTTTGGTGAGCGGGGAGGATTGGTATGTGTAGATATGCGTCTTTGATATCTATGGACGCCATGAATTCTCCGCCTTTTAAAGTAGCGACCACGGATCGAATAGTTTCCATTCGAAAATGGCGAACGTTCAGAAACCGGTTTAGAGATTTTAGATCCAGGATGGGTCTGACTTCTCCGTTCGGTTTTGGAATCACAAAGAGGTTTGAGTAAAAACCTGAACCTCGCTCCTTTTGGGGTACCTCTGTAACCACACCTTGAGCTATTAAGTGATTCAAACCTTTGAAGAAGGATCCTCTTTTCTGTGGATCCTTGGAGAGTCTTGAACTTCGGAATTGAGAAGATGGGATCTCTCGAAATTCCAGTTTGTACCCTGAGGATATTGTGGATACCACCCATTTGTCCTGGGTTTCTGTCCGCCAAGTCGCTGAGAACTGACGAAGCCTTCCCCCCACTCGGCCGAGCGGGGGCGCCCCTTCAATGAGAGGTTTTGGGGGCTTGCTTATTAGCTCTTGAACCCCACGGCTTCTTGTTCTTCTGAGCCTGTTCTTTGGCTTTTGTGGGTGGCTGAAAAGGCCGTCGCCACTGGCTGGAGTCTGATTTCCCGGGAGCTGGGGAGAGAGTGCATTTAAAACAAGGTCTCTTGTTTTTCTTTTTCTCAGGTAAAAGTGTCGTTTTACCACTTGATATCTTTTGGATATATCTTTCTAAATCTTCCCCAAAAAGGCGTTCGCCATGGAACGGGAAACTTGCCAACAACTTTTTGCATGGGGCTTCCGCTGACCAATGCTTAAGCCAAAGTACTCTGCGCATCTGTACCAGCTGGAGTGTAAGGCGTGATGCCTGTATGATAGAATCTCTCATGGCATCCACTGTGAAGCATAAGGCTTTAGGCAAATTCTCCCAATTTTTAGCCTGCTCTGAAGGCAGCTCCTTCAGCCCCTGCTTTACCTGTTGGCTGACGACCTGACACATACCGACTGCTGCTACTGCAGGTTGGATAATTGAGCCGGCCAAAAGGAAGGAGGATTTCAGTAGGGATTCCAACTTCTTCTCAGAAGGATCTTTAAACACTTGTACATTATCCACTGGACATGTCAGGTTTTTATTTACACAAGAAATAGCCGCATCTACCGTAGGCAGGCTCCATTTCTTTAAAAAAAAATTCCTCCATAGGATAAAGAATGTTAAACTTTTTTGGAGGTGAAAAACGCTTATCTGGATGTTGCCAGTCAGCGTACATTAGATCCTCTAGAAACGGATGAACCGGGAAGGAGCATGCACCTTGCAGGGATCTTAATGATCCTAGGGAGGAGACAGGTGATTCTGTTACCTCCAAAGAGGGTAACTTAAATGCAGACCGCACGGCTCCTGCATAGCATTGTACCTGTGACTTTAAAATCTGGGATACCGAAAAAGGCTCATCCGATATCCCTGATCCGTCTGACTCCTCATCCTTTGCTGATGTAGCCTCCTCCTCATCCTCCTCCTCCTCCTCAGGTACTTCTGAAGGGAGGTCCAATACTGGAGATCTGCTTCGCTTATTGTCCTTTTTAGAGGATTTAGCGATTAAGGTAGCAATTTTCTCCTCCAGATTATTTAGGGCAGCTGATAAAGTGTCCTCAGTGACATATGCAGGCCCAGGCTTCACTGGGGAAGCCGCCATACCTGACAGAGGTAATGGCTCATCCTGTACAGGTGCATTTGGCAACACAGGAGAGGAAGGTACCGAGTCAGCACAGCTAGAGCCTCCTGTCTCAGGCGGTGGTGCTCTTATCTCTTTTTGTCCGCATTACTTCCCCTGGAAGACTTACTGTTTAGACAAAATACAAGGTACCTAAATGCATATACTACCGTGTTCAGTTTAGCAAATACATTAAGTATGCAACTTTTAACACATAACTATGCATAACATGGATGTCTTCTAGGAAGTACCCAGTCCAACCACATGGAGTCTTACGTCCCTGTATAGCTGCTGTGTTTCTCTGCCAGGAACAAGAGAACCAACGAGCTTGCTTGCTGCTGCAGTGTTTTTCACACTAACAGTCTTTTAAATTTGGCGCCGTTTCTGTGCCTGCGCGCGCCACGTGCCCGCCTTCGGCCCCCCCCCTCCGATAAGGCGCGCGCGCGGCCTTTAGCGCTATGGTGGTGGCCATAGTGAGAGAGGACTCTCATCAGCCCCTGTTCCCACTTACCTGCATCTGCAGGTGTCTGTGTCGGCCACCGAAAGGAGGAGCGGGGTGCCCAAGCAAGCTCAGCAGCGGAGGTGACGAGCAGTGTACTTCGCCGAAGCCGACACTGAACAGAGTGAGGTGAGTATATTCAGCTCTTTACTCCCCCCAGTGGTGGAAAAAAAGAAGACATCCACTTCTTGAAAAAAGGTCCCAACCTAGTTATGGACCTTCTAATCTTACCTTATCCACGCCGCAGGTTTTTCTGCTGAAAGTTTTCAGACAGATACCAAACTTCACCCTTCACGGTGGGCTATGTGTGCCAACCTTCAGGGATATGGGTTCCTATTTAAAGGATACCTCTCCCCTGGGCCTTGTACAAGACTCTTACCAGGACTTTATAGCGAAATAGCGAAAGTGCTGGATCTTAGAGCCCAGTCCTCTGAAGAGAGACATTACAGGCGACGCCTCATGGATGAGGCCCGGATCCCATCCAGATTCGGCTTAACTTGTAGGCGTCTTGGATGGATCCGAAAGCATAGCTCTTTTACCCCCAGAGGGTCTCTTTGGTAGAGCTTTCCTTTAGCACCTCCTAACGCGTCCAACACCTTTCGACACTGGCGAAAAAACTGAGGTACTTCCCTGATGGGAGGGGTTATATGGAGGGGAACTGTCTTCCATTGGTTGTGCCAGTGTCCAATCACTGCTGGTGACCCTTAACCCATTATGTAATGACTAGCTCTGTGTCCCGTGGTGTACGATAAAGAAACTATCTTGTACCCCTAAGTGACCACTTCGCAGACCCACTGGTCAGAAAGCAGGGATGTCCACCGAGCTACAAACTCGCTAAGCCGCCCCCCCCACCCTTGAGTCGGGCGGGGGTAAAATTGAATGCGGTAGCACAGACTTGTTAACCGGCTTGTTCGGCTTATGCACCCAGGGACGCTTCTGTCCCCCAGCTGGAGCCTTGTCAATCTGGAAGGATCTGCCAGTTGACCCTGACTGATGAAAATACCGCTTCTGCGCGGAATAGGAGGGCCCCGGCCAACGGCGCGGCTCCTTCCCCTTAGAGGACTGCAGGAGAAGTGTGCCATTATCTCCAGTGACATCCTTAATGTCGTCGAGCGAGGTACCAAAAAGCCTCTGAAAGGCAATCTGCCAGAGCCCTTTTGGATGCTTGGCCAGCGGACCAGCATTTGAGCCAAATCAGGCGGCGCAGTACCACCGCAGATACAGAGACTCTGGAAATCAAGGGGGCCGCATCCAGAGTGGCATCACAGTCATACACAAAGGCCTGTACCATTGGTCAGCCAGCTTTACGCACTCTGGAGGAAGCAGATGCTCCTCTACTGTCCGTTGCAAAATCCTTGCCCATTCAGTGAATGTCTGAGACACCAAAGCCGCAGCCAATATAGGTTGCAACGCTGACCCCAGCATGGTGAACCTGGAGCGGGTCACCGCTTCAGACCTTCTATCAGTAGGGTCCTTAAACTTAAAGGCAGGGGTTCCGTCTACAGGGAGAGCGTTTACCTTATGTAGCCGAGAAACCGGAGTGTCAACGACCGGAGGAGAGGCCCCCCCTTTTTTTTTTTTAAAAAGGCTCTCCCCAAAAGGATAACGGATCGCCAATGCACAGGGACCCACAAAGGACCTCTGCGGCCGTTCCCATTCCTTATCTATGAACTTATCAAAGAAAGTAACATAAGGAAAAACTTTCACAAAGCAGTTAGATTTGTGTGACCCAAAAAGACCGACTCGTCTGCGGAAGTCCCAGCTGCATCTACCAGCTTGAGTGTCCCTCACAGCATCAAGAAGTGCACTCACAAGTGCCCTGTCTTGCACTCCCCAGAAGATGGCGCGGGGGGGGGAGGGGGCGCTTTTTACCCCCCTCACGCCCGCATGCCGCTTCTACCCTGGCAACAAATTTTTGCAGGAAAGGCCAGACACTGACTCCATTAACACCCACTGGGGGGGGGGGGGGTAACCCAGGGGACTCACCACCCAGAGGGAGACCCGCTCAGCACCGCTGCCCACCTTCCTTGTATACACAGCGTGTGAAGAAAAAAAAAAACTGAGGAGAATGAGCTGTGCACCGTTCAGAAACCCAGTGCTAGAGGCCAAAACCCACTCCAAAATGGCCGCCAGACGTCTCAGATAAAAAGGGCGTGGACCACAAGAAATTGGGCGCACGCGATACCGACCTGCGCCATAGCGCGGCCATGACAAAATGGCCGCCAATGGAAATTTCTGTAGAGAAAGCAGGCACACTTAAAAATGGTGTCGGCGCAGCAAAAAAATGGCGCCCGAGCCCCGGGATGTGGACAAGAAGGCCGTTCAGAGACTTCCCAGGTGACAGACCCCCCCTCACAGAAAGCGGACCCCGGCGCCTCATGGTCCCCCATAGGGACTCAGAGCCCCCCCCCCACAGATACACCCCGGTCGCAGCGGGCCCTAGGGCAAGCAGGGAAAGGGCGACAGAGCAGGGAAAGGGAGGACAGGAGAACCCCTTAATCCTGGGAATGCCCAGCTGTTCCATCCTGCCGAGACAGGAGGAACCGTACTTACCCGTCCTTGCGAGGACATGCTGGTGCGTCCCTGACAGACCCACCACCGATGGCACGGAGTAGCTGTCGGCCCGGGCCACTGTGAGTGAGACAGCAAGCAGCCCAGTCATATGTGGCCCCTGGAGCCATGGGGTACGTTGTGGCAGATCCAGAGCGTAGCTAAGGACTGGCGCGCTCGATGGCCGGAACTGGGAAGACTACAAGGATCTATAATATCCAGCCTGTCGCCCAGCCGGCAGTTGATAGAAGATATTACAAAAAAATAAAATACATTTTTCAGGACTCTGGGCCCAAAGGGAGCCACGTCCTCCTCTGCTGGGCAGAAAAAAACTGAGACTGCTGACTGCAGGGTAGAGGGTTATGTACGGAGGGCCTGCCCCCTGGGCGGGGCTGTTCAACTCTGTTAAAGTTATATGTTTTAAGATAACCAACATGTTCTGCCTAGTCCTCTCCTATGAACAGGAACATAACCCACATGTCAAGATTTAAGGAGCCGTGCCCATCTATGGACGAAAAGAGAAAAAAAAAAAAAAAATATAGGATTTTTTACTCACCGTAAAATCCTTTTCTCTGAGTCCATGGACCGACACAGCTTCTCTATTGACAAAGTGGGTATTATCCGTTAATTAGGAGTGACTAGGCAGAAAAACTTGTAAAAAGTGTTGCATCACACCTTCTACAGTACCGCCCAGGGGGCGGACCCTCTGGGTATACCCTCTCAGTCTGCATCTTCGCAGATCAGTTCGTCAAAATGCAGTACAAACTTAAAAGGAGGGGTGGGTGCTGTGTCGGTCCATGGACTCAGAGAAAAGGATTTTACGGTGAGTAAAAAATCCTATTTACTCTTTCGTCCATGGACCGACACAGCTTCTCTATTGACAAAGTGGGACGTCCCAAAGCAGTGTCAGAGAAAAAACGAGGGGTGGCAACAGCATAAAAATAAACTTCACCCCAAACACAAAACAGCACTCCTCCAACGGAGGAGTTGCAACTCTAAACAGCTGCTTGCAAAACCTTGCAGCCAAAAGAGGCATCCGAAGATGCACCTACATCAATTTTGTAGAATTTTGTGAAAGTGTGAGCGGACGACCAAATCGCCGCTTTACATAATTGGGAAACAGACGCTTGATGTCGGAAAGCCCAAGAGGCACCTATTGCCCTGGTCGAATGCGCCGTGACAGGAAAGGGGGGCGCCTGACCCTTTAAGGCGTAAGCCTGGATTACTATCTGTCGGATCCACCTAGAGATGGTGGCCGATGAGACTGCTTGGCCCTTCTTGGGACCAGCCACCGAAACAAACAGTGAGTCTGACTTCCGGAACAGGGAAGTAGCAGATAGGTATACTCTCAAAGCTCGGACAACGTCCAAGGAATGCAACGCCGACTCCTTAGGATTTGACGGATGAGGACACAAGGATGGAAGTACAATGTCTTCGTTGAGATGAAAAGCCGAAACGACTTTCGGAAGAAAGGAAGGCTGCGGCCGCAGCACCACCTTATCCTTGTGGAAAATCAAATAGGGAGCCTTGCAGGACAAGGCTGCCAGCTCAGAGACTCGTCTGACGTAACAGCCACCAAAAAGACCACTTTCTGAGAAAGTGTCAACAGGGGAATATCTCTAATATTCTCAAACGGTGCCTTCTGAAGCACCGAGAGGACCAGGTTCAAGTCCCACGGAGGTAACGGGGGACGGAGCGGAGGGGCCACATGTCGGACCCCCTGCACAAATGTACTCACGAGAGAGTGAGTCGCCAGGGGTCGCTGAAAAAAAGACAGCCAGGGCAGATATCTGTCCCTTAAATCGTACTTAGGGCAAGCCCTTGGTCCACCCCATGCTGTAAAAACAGCAGGATTCTGGAAACCAAATAGGTACGCGGCTGCCATTTCATTTCCTCACACATGGAGATGTAGGCCCTCCAAGTGCGGTGATAGACCTTCCTAGAGGACGGTTTTCGAACACTTCTCATAGTAGAGATTACTGAGTCTGACAGGCCCCGGTCTCTCAGTACCTGGTTCTCAACAGCCATGCCGTTAAAGCCAATGACTGTAAAGCAGGATGGAGTATGGGACCTTGCGATAGCAGGTCCTTCCGTAGTGGTAGGCGCCAGGGGACGTCTGCTACCAGACGTACTAGATCGGCGTACCAAGGACGCTGAGGCCAATCTGGAGCGATTAGGATCATTGGAATTCCCTCTGCCTCCACTCTGCGGAGCAGAAGAGGAAGAAGCCTTAAGGGAGGGAAGGCATAGATTAGCCGATACTGACCCCACGATGCTACCAACGCGTCCGTTGCGTCTGCCCATGGGTCTCTTGACCGGGCCACAAATCTCAATACCTTCCGATTGAGTCGGGAAGCCAGAAGATCTACGTCTGGTGTGCCCCATCTTTGGCAGAGGAGTTGGAACACCTCCGGGTGTAAGGACCCTTCTCCCTGGTCCAGCATCTGGCGGCTCAGGTAGTCCGCCTGCCAGTTTTCCACACCCGGAATGTACACGGCCGACATTGCCGGTACGCTCCTCTCTGCCCACTTCAGGATGCGAGCGATCTCCGATGTTGCAGCTGAGCTTCTTGTTCCTCCTTGATGATTGACATATGCCACTGCTGTGGCGTTGTCTGACTGGAACCTGACTGGACGCCCTTGCAGCCTCTGAGACCATTTGAAGAGGCACAGCCTGATCGCCCGGATTACCAGGACATTGATCGGCAGGAGGGCTTCCTCTGGGGTCCAGCGACCTTGCGCCGACTGAACACCCCAGACTCCCCCCCAACCTGTAAGTCTGGCGTCCGTCGTGATCACTATCCAGTAAACCGGAAGAAAGGACTTCCCGGCCATTAGAGCCGGTGCTATCAGCCACCATACCAGGGATCTCCTGACTATGTGGCTCACTCGGATTTGATAATCCAGAGATGATGGACATCTGTTCCATCTGGACAGAACTTCCTTCTGTAACACTCGAGTGTGGTATTGAGCATATGGAACCGCCTCGAAGGAGGCTACCCTGAGGCCCAACACTCGCATGCAAAAAACGGAGTGACGACCAATTCCTGGAAGTCAGCTGCCGTACTGCAGCCCGGAGGTTCTGCAACTTCTCCACAGGGAGGAATACCTTTGCCCCTGAAGAATCCAGAATCAACCCCAGGTACCCTAGGCGTTGAGTGGGCACCAATACTGACTTTTGCGTGTTTAGTATCCAACCACAGTCTCGAAGAGTGACAGGTAATGGACACGCTTACCTCTAATTCTGAGCTTGAAGGGGCCTTCAGCAGAAGGTTGTATAAGTAGCCTGTGCTAGCGATACCCCGCTGTCTTAGACGTGCCAGAATCGGAGCGAGCACCTTGGTGAACGTCCTGGGTGCTGAGGCAAGGCCCAACGGGAGGGCCACAAACTGGTAGTGGTCCTTCCCGATAGCAAATCGCAGAAACCTCTGGTGTCTGGAGTATATGGGGACATGCAGGTATGCGTCCTTGATGTCCAAGGAGGCCAGAAAGTCCCCCGGATGGAGAGCCGTGACTACAGATCGAACCGACTCCATCCGAAAACTTTGTACCTTCACAAAGCAATTGAGGGCTCTGAGATCCAAGCTTGGACGAACCCCCTCCTTCTTCGGCACAATGAACAGATTTGAGTAAAAACCCCGTTCCAGTTCTGGAACTGGAATAACTACCCCGCGTTCCAGTAGACCCTGGACCGCCCCATACAGGGCCTCCCGACGGGTCGGTAGTAGCTGGAGATTGGAGGTGTTGAATCTGTCCGGTGGACAAGAGAGAAACTCTATCTTGTAGCCTGAGGAGATTACTTCGCAAACCCACCTGTCGGAGATTAGTGCTGTCCACTGAGTCGCGAATTTGCGAAGACGTCTCCCCACCCGAGAGCTGGGTGGGGGTGGACCTTCATGCGGACGCAAATTTGTCCGCAGGCTTATTGGGTATGCGGGACCAGGGACGCTTTTGTCCTTGGGCAGGCGCTTTATCGGCCTGGTGTCTTTTCCCTGTCGCCCTAGGGGGACGAAAAAACCACTTGTGTGCAGTAAAGGAGGGCCCTTGCCCTTGGCGTGGCCCCTTACCCTTGCTAATTTGGGGAAGCAAAGTGCTTTTACTTCCTGTGGCATCCTTGATGATGTCATCCAGAGAAGCACCAAAAAAAGTCTGTCGCCCTTAAAAGGCAGATCCAACAGGGCTTTCTTGGAAGTCTGGTACGCAGACCAGCCTTTTAGCCAGATCAGGCGGCGTATTGCTACTGCATAAACCAAAGTTTTAGACAGCAGGGGAATAGTATTCATGTCTGACTCGCAGACAAACCTAAGGCCCTGGACCAACAGGTCGGCCAATGTTATCTCATCAGGAGGAGCATCTCGCTCCTTAACCCCTGTTGTAGCAATCTTGCCAATTCCGTAAGTGTGTGAGACACTAGGGCCCCCGCCAATGCCGGGCGTACTGCCGAGCCTACCACTGAGTATAGGTAGCAAGAGAGTGCTTCAGCCTTCTTATCCACAGGGTCCTTGAAAACAGGAGCCCCTTCTACTGGAATAGTGGTGGCTCTATTAAGTCTGGACACCGGAGGGTCCACTATAGGGGGGAGAGGTCCATTTCTTCAGAAAACTCTCCTCAAAAGGGGTACCGTACCGCAAACCTCTTTGGGGCTGTAAAGACCCTCAGTGGGTTCTCCCATTCCTTGTATAAGAGTTTATCAAAAGACACACAAGGGAACACCTTAGCAGTGCGGGCAGGTCTATGAAACCCAAGTGGACCGGAGTCTCTGCTGCTTCTGCAGTATTTTCCAATTTTAGCATATCCCGCACTGCAGTAATAAGGTCAGATACCAAAGCCGTCTCGCGTACTGACCTGGACTTGGAGTCATTCTCACTGTCCGGTCACGGTCTGCAGTCTGATGCGTCAGAATCTGGGCCCCGAGCCGTAGCTGGACCTGGTTCTGCACCAGAATTATCCCCAGAAGCTTGCAGGGGACGGGGCGTTTACTACCCCCTGTATTCCCGTGTGCTGCTTCCACCCTGGCAGCAAACGCCTCTAGGATTGCAGTCATAGCGTTCATAGACACCTCAGGGGCACCAGCTGCTAAATCTGGTGTTTCAGGGGAGAAGACATCTGGCTCAGATGCCATGCTGACCACACGCTGACACTCACAGGGCTCCAGGCAAGATATCAATAGGCCACCCTCCTGTGCTGCAGAGAGGCCGGGTCACCCAGAGGACTCACCACCCTGGATAGGTACTGCTATGCTGCGCCTGTGATGCTGTCCCCCTGCTGCTGTGTCAGTCTGCTTCTTTTATCAGCACTTCCTGTGTGAATTTTCGCGCCAGTGTAATGCACCCTAGAGGCCGGAGGCTCTCGAAAAATGGTTGCCAAAAACATCTGTATGGAAGATAATGTGGGCTCTAAGAAAATGGCCGCCGACAGAAGAGAGAGGTCAAGCAGCCATAGCCCACAAAAAGATGGCCGCCGAACGGCAATATCTGCATACAGGGTGGACAAACATGGCTGCCGATCAGCTGATAGGGGCCAGTGGGTGTGGCCGAACCACAGGAAGATGGCCGCCGGGCAGTCACAAGAGGCCAAACTTGGCATGGACCACCTCAAAATGGCCGCCGACAGCATGGAGGAGGAAGGACACAAACACAGGTAAGAAAAAATGACATTTCTTTTAAATGTTAGTTACAGCCAGCCCCGCTCCAGTGGGACCCCCAGCACCCAGCAACCTTTAGCTAGAAGCCCAGGGAGGAGGGAAAGGCAGGGAGAGAGGGAAGAAAGGGGCCACAACCACTTACTTGATCTCTCCAGGAATGTCCAGCTAAATCACCCAGCCGAGGCAGGGGAGTTTTACTTACCTATCCTGCATGTATTCTGCTGGAAGACATTCCAAACAGATCATCGTCCGCGCACGGAAGGTGACTGTTGGCCAGGCATGCTGTGATTGGACCCAGAAGGGACGATCATATGTATGCCCTGGAGCATGACGCTCACCGGACAGGCTGCTGCGACTCGGCCGTAAGGTCAGCCGAAGCTGAGCGGTCCGATGCAAGCCTTGGAGCGTAAGCTCACCGGCCAGGCTGCTGCGACTGGGCCGTAAGGTCAGCCGAAGCTGAGCGGTCCGATGCAAGCCCTGGAGCGTAAGCTCACCGGCCACCCGTGGAGCGACGGGCATGACGTGGAAAACCCAGCGCGTAGCTAGGGTCGGCACACGCTCGATGGCCGAAACTGGGGAGACTACAAGGATCGAGGATCCAGCCTGTCACCCAGTCGGCAGTTGATCGAAGATCGCAGGAAACAACCAATGGGCCCGAAGGGAGCTATGTCCTACTCCTTGCTAGATAGAAAAAAACTGATCTGCGAAGATGCAGACTGAGAGGGTATACCCAGAGGGTCCGCCCCCTGGGCGGTACTGTAGAAGGTGTGATGCAACACTTTTTACAAGTTTTTCTGCCTAGTCACTCCTAATTAACGCATAATACCCACTTTGTCAATAGAGAAGCTGTGTCGGTCCATGAACGAAAGAGTAAAAAGGTATTCATTTCCTTCCATGTTCTGTGTACTGTAGGAGACCAGATATAGTGAATGCAGGGCCCTGGGTTTAGTAACACTAACATAAATGTAGGCGTTACAGAATGGAGGCATTTAGTGCACTGAGCAATTATGTTTAGTATTCACATACACATTTCCTATCATGTTATCTCACGGTTTACCACCATCACCTCCCCCCCCATCACATCCTCACTTACAGGATGAGAGAGGATATTTTACGGCTTTCTACAGAAGAATTTAGGATATACCTCTTCAGTCCTTTCAGGACTGCTGTCTCTGACTCACTTCTTACCCCAATTCTCAGTGATCTGTAGATAAGGGCACTGCCCCTGATACATGCCATCATGTTCTCATCTATACAATCCACAGAGGATATTAAACAGCCTCCTACATTTTCAGGATTTGTCATTTTGAATACACTCCGCTGCTGGAATACTCTGCTCCTTCCAGGAGGTCATCACTCCCCTGAGCTGATGCTGGCTATCCTAGTGAAGCCAGAAATCCATTACTAATTCAGCTGTACAAATTAAGACCCATAACCCTAATGAAAATGTCAGTCCACTTAACAAAATATTCTAACGAGTGATCCAGTTCATCTACTGGTTTCTCACATCCTTCAGGGATGGTAGCAGTGAAACACTATAGCCATGGGGCTTATTCCTGATTTTGATCAGTCTCACTTCTCTCCATACAACCTCTGTAATGTAGTATTAATGACAAATCCAGCAGGGATTTACCTCTGATGACTCAAACTGCCACCATTAAGGAAATGCTTTGGAAAGAACTGATCTTTAAACAAACGTGAAAATATTGGAATGCTCACTAAATATTTCAGTTAAAGTAATCACAATTCTCCTTTGACTATGTTGGGCATTCCACAATTAAAAATAAAATACAGGGAATGATTGTTTCAAGAGAAAAAAAAATGAATAAAAAAAAGAAAAAAATCCTATTCTCTCAAATATTTTTAGAAAGATCAGGAAGACGGGAAGACTACTAAAAATGTCCATTCTGAACATTTTTGGGCAAACACACGCAGCAGGCAATATGTACTTTGGTGAGCACAGTCTCAGCCACAACAGAGAACAGTTGCCCTGCATGCCCCCACATACCATATCTGCTACGTATGCAAAGGTTAGAAATACTATACCACTCGTGCATACTCCACGGGTTCCGACATGCAATGCGCTAGGGCATGCATTAGATCAGGCTTAAAGACACAGATGAAACAAGAAACACACAGAGAATGAGACTATTAATGATGGTTATGTGTGAGGTTAGCGCAGTGATTAAAGAGGCACAGACAGACAAACGCACTAAGGACTAGAGGTCAATGGCAGAGCAGATTATTTTCTTTTGTGTGGATATTAAGTACGGAAGAAACTATGAACCAATCTGGTTTACAGCTGAACTGCCTTGCCAGTTTTTCCTGAAATCTTGTTGTGGGTGTAGAGTACAAAGCATGGTCAGAAAACCTGAAGACCTCCACCTGTCTAGGAACCAAGAGTCTCACCATGCCAAGCCAGACTCTAGATGTTTCTTAAACAGCTGATGGGCTTTGCTTTGGCCACAACCCGCTGGAGAATGAAAAAGCTTGACACTAAGATGACTGTATACCATGGTGGGATGAATGAAAATTTTACATCGAAGGGGTATAACTTACAGGTACTAACTTCCAATACCATTTTGAAGGAGACTTTTCAGGAAGGAAGGAGAACAAATTAGGCAGAAGAAAGGAAAGTTTGGCAGATTAAAAACGGTACAGTTCTGGCACAGCTGATGAAACAAATATTCAGAACTTTCCATTCTTTACCACTTTCTGTTTTCAAAGAGCTCTTGTACATAAGCTGGCTGAACCCATTCAGTGTATTTCTCTGCAAATTTCCTCTGCCCAGGCACAGCTGGAATACAGTATAAAAAAAACCTGCAGTAATTCCCTGAGGTGGTGAGCGGTCGGTGCACTGGCTTCTAGTGTCCTCCTAGCACTTGAGCAAACATGTAGATTAAAAGCAAGCCGGCAGCTCGATCTTCCGCAATACATTTATTAATCCAGGTGTGGTACAGAACACAGGGCTTACGCGTTTCACCGTGCAGCCTTAGTCATGGCTATGACTAAGGCTACATGCCAAAATGCTCAAGCCCTGTAATATTCTGCATCACACCTGGATTAACAAATGTATTCATTACGGTAGATCGAGCTGCCGGCTTTCTTTTACCTACAGCTGGCCATTAACTAAAAAGGACTATATGCTGCACCTGGGCGAAGGAATTGCGCTGGAAATAACATTTAATGGGCTCAGCCAGCCGGTTTGCAAAAGCCAAAAAAACTGACTAAAATTAAAAAAAAATTTAGAAGGTAAACTTTGTATAACATCAATGCTTACATTTATAATGTCTTTTCTGCCCTGGAAAAAAAAAAAAAAAAACTTGCAATTTGTATTTATAAATTTCATAGCAAAGGAAATCAAGGGTAGCTGCCCATTGCAAACAAGACCTCAGCTTGTGTTCTCTGAAATGCATAAAACAATGGAAGCTGAAATCTGGTTTCTATGGGCATTTTTCCAGTGTTAAAAAGATGCAAAAGGCTTGGGTTAAATTGTATTGCATGCCAAGCAATGTCAGCACAAAAAGGCCTAGGAGATAGAAGAAAAAAAAAAAAAAAAAAAACACAACGAAATCTATTATTCACATTATATAATAAACATTCAAATCCATTTTTTCTTAGTAGACCTATGCATTAGTGAAAAATTTTAGAGCTGAACTCCAGGCAGATACAAATGCCACAACCTGATGCAGCTTGGTACAGATTAATACATTTATCTTTACAATGTAAGCACTTGATTTTGGCATGGTATCTCTTGCAGTCCCTGTACAACAGCACTCAGACTGAGAAAGAGAAAAGCAGCACAAAGGCCAATCAGCTGTGCTGCAATACAAGAGGCATGCTGCTAGAAGGAGAGAGCAGAGTGTCAGATGAGCACATCAGTCTGCATATTGTCATTTCACTATCCAGGCACAGGTTGGAGAAAGGGCAAGACTTGTGTTACTAAGCTGCAGCAGCAAGAAAATGAGGCCTTCTGCCAGCAGGGCTATGCTGTGTGGTAGAGCTGTGTATATATATTAGAACTGGATGAGCACAAATATAAACCCTTTAGCAGGTAAAACAGCCATCTTATATATCTTTCGTTTGTGCATATGGCTTTTTGCCTGGAGTTCAGTGTTAAACTACAATCTCTAATTATCAAACATGGCAAAAAGCATTCCAAGTTACAGTCTAGAAAAACATGCATATAGCAGTCCTTGTAAGGCTCCATGTACACAGGACGTTTTTACAACTGTTCCTAAATGACTAAACTTGACAGATAGTAACCCACGTTTAAAACATCCGTTTTGCCGCGTTTAGCATGTAAAATGGCTAAAAACGCCTATAAACGAAGCGCTGCTAAATGCGGGTTACCGCGTTTGGCATCTGAAACGTGGAAATCTTCTGCGTCTGAACCCATTTTTTTGCTTTCAAAGAAACGCTGTTAAAACGCAACTGCCTAAAAACTGCAATAAACGAGACAGTGTACATGGTCACATAGGAGAACATTAAATGAGTCCAACTGCCTCTGAACGTACATTTATCAGCGTCCCGTGTACATGGGGCCTAACAGTATTACATATCTGAATGTGCTGAATGCTCTTGTAGTGTCAAAAACACAAAATCTTGCAATATTAGAAAACAAAAGAAAATGCCAGTCAAGACAAAATTATCAGTGAACTTGCGTAATACCAAAGTTAAGTCTCTTTGTCATTTCTTGATTTTAATGCAGTCCCCGCATTCAATTTTAAAGTGTTAACAGCTTTATTTCTGGGCTTCTATATGGTAATTGATTTTAGTAGGTCTACATATTCCACAGATGACACAGTCTGGGTATGTCAAGGGGGAGGAGTAGTGTGATCCTGAACACACACACACACGCTCTCACTATCTACAGGGACCTGTGTTTTTCCCCACACTGGATAATCGCAGGTCACCACTAGGGCAAAAAGAAAGCAATTATTTGGTGGGATGTGCAGAGAGCATGTCTGCATCTTTCTGCAGCAAACTGGATGGCACTGCACATCACCGTTTTAAACTTACACGGTAAAAAAAATAAAAATAGAAAACCATAAGCATTGTGATTCAACGCACTGCCCCCTGCCGACACAAGAACGCACAGTAAAAAAAGGTGCACTTTACTATGCATGCTGGTGTGAACCCAGCCTTAAAGTGGTTCTAAAGGCAGAAGGTTTTTTATCTTCATGCATTCTTTGCAGCAGCCCATCTCAATCCAGCGATGCTGCACGAGAGCATTGGCTGTCCGAGACTCTTAATCCTGATTGGCCGACACACAGCAGTGGGAGCCATTGGGGAGAGAGATGGCTCTGTGTCTGAGTGGACACGCAGAGCAGCAGCTCATCTTGGGTGCCTCCATAGCAAGCTGCTTGCTATGGGGGCACTGGGCAGGAGGGAGGGGCCAGGAGCATCGGCGAGGGACCCGAGAATAGGAGGATCGGGGCTGCTCTGTGCAAAACTACTGCACAAAAGTATAAAAATAAAAAAAATTTGTTTAAAAATAAACCTGGCTTTAATATCACTTTAAAGAACTAGGCAGACATTCAGAGCTACAGTAAAGTGAATTCAGATGGATTGCTGAGGGTTCTGCCAGAAAGTATACTTTCCCTTATAGTAAATCGGTCATAAAAGAAGCTGCCACTGCTGACTTCTGAAAAATCTAGTTTCCAAAGAGGTTGTTTTAACCCAGATTTCAATGACTTCTGAACCACTAATCTGGAAAAAGGACATGGAACAAAATAGAGCCCTGATCTGCATCCTTATTCTGTGTAAATGATTTCAATTTACGAAGCCAGGCGATCAGCATAACAGATAGGCAACTAGCATTTTCAGAAAGACATAAGTAATGGAAGCCTCCATGTTTCTTTTGGGACAGGTTTTCTTCAAAGCAGGAAATTGTGGTAGCTGCACCAGTTGGATTCTGTGCCTGTCTACATTACCATGATTCTCAGCAATGCAGAGCTGCAGAAAGGGCATTGAACTCACTACTAACCAAAACTCATGTCTCAAATGCCTAATTTCTGGTCATACCCATCCAACGCAGGAGGAGGACAACAGCATTATAAGAATACCTTTTGATGACTGGGGCTCTCAATTATCTGCTGTTTTAATCTTTGCTCCTTCTCCAGAATCTCTCTCATTTTCAGGTTTACCTACAATATAAAAAAATTTTTTTGTCAATATACATTTATATGACTTGGACATATTCAGCATTACTGTAGGAGAACAGTGATCCATTTACAACAGTCTCTGTGCCAGGACAGCTTACAAGCCAATGTCCCACCACAATCACACACTATTATTAATCACTTATGTGGCTCTCCATATTCCCCTCACAAACATTCAGATAGTGCCATACCTTATTAATCCAGAAAACCATAGCATCTTCCAAATCATAGGGAAGCTCTTTTGAGGCGCTAAACGTAGAGAAACGCTTGACACTTGCAACTACTTTCTCAATGCTGATCATTTCCACAGTATATGCCATCATTAGGGCATCGATCATGGACATGTGGGCACTCTGAAAATTAAAAAAAAAAAATGGCATAGGCATATTTAAAGAAGACTCCAGGATAGTGATACAATTTGCACATTAGACCCATGTAGTTAGTTAGGAAAACTGCTAATGTGATATTGATAAAAAAATAAGAAAAAAAAAAAAAATCACCGTTTTAAACATCAGCAACATCTCTTTACACAGAACTTTCGCTTCCTGTGTCTGTCACCACATACTAAGACTTTTAGTCCTAGCATGTGGTGACAGACACAGGAAGTGATGTCGCCATTTCAGAGATCCCTCCTGGAGCCCAAGGATAGAGAAAATTATGTCATGCCCTGAGATTTAGAATCTGAATGGGTGGCAGTGTGGGAAGGACTGTGGGTGGACCTAAGTCTCAGACTCCTGGTCCGATCCACCCACATTCTGAATGAGCAGAAATGTGGGCAGGACTTTGAGCGTGTATGGGATGAATCAGACTCCTGGACTATGTTGTACAGTGGACAGACCAGGAGTTTGGAACCATTGTGGTTGTAAACCCAAATAAAAAAAAATGAAGGAAAAAAAAAAAAAAAACACACCCTGCAAGACAAAAGGCATAATGAGCTAGTATGCATAGCATACTAGCTCATTATGAATTACTTACCTTAGATCGAAGACCCCGCAGGGGTCCTCGTCTCCCCCTCCAGCCGGCGACATCTCTCCCGGGGGTTACTTCCGGGTATCGTGGCTCCGGCGCTGTGATTGGCCGGAGCCGCAATGACGTCACTCCCGCCCATGTGGTAACGGCACACGGACTGAACAGGACATACGTGCCGTTGCTTGTTTGCTTTAGTGCAATGTGCCGATGACATCGGCACATGCAGATACAGGGGGATATCTCCTAAACCGCGCAGGTTTAGGAGATATCCTGAGTAGCTACAGGTAAGCCTTATTATAGGCTTACCTGTAGCATAAAGTGGTTGTAAAGTGTTTACAACCACTTTAATGCTGCCCATTTGTTCAGTGCAGTATAGGCTGTGTGTAAAGAAGTCTACTACTAGGCAGTAGCTATTCAGCCTGATCAGCAATTCTGGCTGGTGTACAAGGGATGAAGCAGATCTCAAACCATTACATGCAACAAAACAAATATACAATAGAAAAAAAATAAAAAAATAAATGAAGAAGAGCAGAAAGATTTTTTAGGTAGAACTTCAGCCAAAAGGGTTAGAGCCTCTTGTCAGTTTTCTTGAAATGCGTGTCCTTTTTGGGTAGATATAAGGTCACAATATGCGACATAATAATATGAAATGGTCATCTAAAAAAACGACTTTATCTAACAGTGTATGTATATAGGCAGTTCTGAAGGCATACCTAATAAAGTGGCTGGCTATATACACGATTTATATAGCGCCAACAGTTTAAGCAGTTCCGGGACGGCAACTGGTGGCGAGTAACCTTTGAGGCCTGGCTAGTAGCTCAGGACTTGAAATTTTGAGCCCTGACATAGTGCATACAATTGTGACTCAAGTCATATTGCAATTGAATGATATTAAAAAAAACGACCTTTCCTTTTTAATCTGCAGCTCTGTAATTTTCTGTAAAATGCAATGCAATATGGCTACCTGGAGGTGTTCTGTACACAGAATGTGTACAGAATGCTCCCCAGAAACATAATTTCCTGCTTGTGCGATTTGAGACATCCTGTGCAACAAAATTTTCATTTTTGGTGAGATACTCCCACTAGGAAATCATGTCTAAAGGGATGCAGACCCTGCAATTTTCCTCAGAGCCCTGAAAGTGCAGCAGCTGATTGATAATTATGAAACCACTACCATTAGACTCACTTACCACATGGATATCTTCAGAATACCAAAAGGTAGGAATCTGCAAAGTACATAGATTACCCGGTGGAGTTAGCTTTTAAGGACACTAGCAAAAAACTGAAGTCAGGACAGGGTTATGGGGTGCACTCTGGGGGCAGCCCTAGCAAGTGTTTTTACCATTCAATCACATGGAAGTAGCTGCATAGAACTGATTGCATTCTGCTCCGCCACAAGGGTGTTAAAGAGACTGTCAGTGGGGAAAGGTAACTGCTGCATTTATTAACCACTTCCCGCCCGCTGTATAGTCATGACGGCCGCAGGAACCCTTCGTCCCTCCGGGCGGCCATCAAATGACGTCCTGGGATTCCCTGCAGTGTGGAGAGCGTGCGTGCCGCATCACTGGGGACCCGATGCGCATGCCCGGCGGCCACGATGTCTGCCGGGCACCCGCGATTGCTCGTCACAGAGCAGGGACGTGGATCTGTGTGTGTAAACACACAGATCCACGTCCTGTCAGGTGAGAGGAGACCGACCCGTGTGTCCCCATTACAGAGGAACACTGATCGTCTCCTCCCCTTGTGAGTCCCCTCCCCCTACAGTTAGGATCACTCCCTAGTAGGGATGAGCCGAACACCCCCGGGTTCGGTTCGCACCAGAACCTTCGAACGGACCGAAAGTTCGCGCGAATTTTCGAACCCTATTCGTTATAATGGACGCGAACGTTCGAAATCAAAATTGCTAATTACAACGGCCAATATGCATGTTAATGTCATAAAACAGGTTTGGGGACCCGGGTCCTGCCCCAGGGGACATATATCAATGCAAAAAGAAATTTTAAAAACTAAAGTTTTTTCGGGAGCAGTCATTTTAATGATGCATAAAGTGAAAAAAAAAAAAGTGAAATTTTCCTTTAAATATGGTACCTGGGGGGTGTCTAAAGTATGCCTGTGAAGTGGCATGTGTTTCCCGTGTTTAGAACTGTCCTTGCACAAAATGACATTTGTAAAGGAAAAAAAGAAGCCATTTAAAACCACTTGCGGCTTTAATGTCATGTCTTGTCCTGGCCGCCATATGGCTGAAAATCCTTGAGAAAAATGGCATGGCTACCCCATCACCCCCCCCCCCCACCCCAGCCCCTTTGGGTCTTGTATGGATACTAAGGGGGACCCCGCACCCAAAATAAAACCCTATACCTACAACCCTATATACTCTGAACAGCAGTATATAGGTGGTGCAAACAAGACATGGACTGTAGGTTTGTTCTTAAGTAGAATCTGAACAGGTACATTATGAAGTGTAGCTACATCCCAAAAAAATCAATTTTTAAGCTTTTTGGAGAACATAGGGAGGGGTTATCACCCCTGTAACATTTGCTGTCTTTGCACATCTGTTCAGAACATGTCACCTCACTTTCCGTCCCAATGACAAATGTTTTTGGAAAAGTGGGGTTTTAATTGAAACAAGGATTGGTGATAAAGCATCAGTAGAGAGGAGATACCTTTTTCCCAAATTAAATCTAACAGGATAGAATTTTCCTTCCTAGGGGTAGATTTCCTCTCACTTCCTGTTTTCTCTTGCCGTTTGCAAGTAGGAGTCGTTTGTAAGTTGGATGTTTGAAAGTAGGGGCCTGCCGTATATACTCTGCAGAAATTTGCCCTATTAGATGTTGGTGTAGCCACAAGACTGGTGGGCACAGGAATGGGCCCTGCTGTGAGTTAATAGATCAAGATTTGTACTTGCATGCACCTGTTGAACCGGGCAGAAAAATTGGGCCTTTGGTGGTGGTGGTGGTGGACGGTGTTGCCACAAGACTGTAAGCCCTCACAGTTACTCTTGGTGGGTGCAGGAATGGGCCCTGCTGTGAGTTATTAGATCAAGATTTGTAATTGCATGCACCTGTTGAACAGGGCAGAAAAATTGGGCCTTTGGTGGTGGTGGTGGTGGTGGACGGTGTTGCCACAAGACTGTAGGCCCTCATAGTTACTCTTGGTGGGCGCAGGAATGGGCCCTGCTGTGAACTATTAGATCAAGATTTGTAATTACACGCCCCTGTTAAACAGGGGCTGAAAAATTGTGCCTTAGGCATTGGTGCTGGTGCCACAACACTGCAACCCCTCACAGATACTGTACTTGGAGCACAGCAGTCACACCTGTTGCGAAGCATCTTTTTAAAAAATTGTAATTACACGCCCCTGTTATACAGGCGCGGAAAAATTGTGCCTTAGGCACTGGTGCTGGTGCCACAACACTGCAACCCCTCACAGATACTGTACTCTGAGCACAGCAATGAGACCTGTTGCAAAGCATTGCCTAAAAATTGTAATTACACGCCCCAACAGGGGCTGAAAAATTGTGCCTTAGGCACTGGTGCTGGTGCCACAACACTGCAACCCCTCACAGATACTGTACTTGGAGCACAGCAGTCACACCTGTTGCGAAGCATCTTTTTAAAAAATTGTAATTACACGCCCCTGTTATACAGGGGCTGAAAAATTGTGCCTTAGGCACTGGTGCTGGTGCCACAACACTGCAACCCCTCACAGATACTGTACTCTGAGCACAGCAGTCACACCTGTTGCGAAGCATCTTTTTAAAAAATTGTAATTACACGCCCCTGTTATACAGGGGCTGAAAAATTGTGCCTTAGGCACTGGTGTGGTGGCATGGATCATTGAGGAGGAGGAAGAGGATAGTCAGTGAACATAACAGGACAGTCACTCAGCATCAGCATAGGCAGTCTTGAAGGGATGTGACATTATAAATTATTCCGTTATATCCGCTTCAGGTGTCTGGTAGCTGGTGGTGATCCAAGACTGATTCATTTTTATGAAGGTCAGTCGATCAACCGAGTCGGTGGACAGGCGCACCCTATGATCGGTGACAAATCCTCCAGCAGCACTGAATGTGCGTTCGGAAAGAACGCTGGATGCAGGACAGGCCAGTAGCTCAATTGCATACTGTGCAAGCTCTGGCCAGTGATCCATCCTCAGGACCCAGTAAGCCAGAGGATTTTCGGTGGGAAAGGTGTCCAAGTCTGACCTTGCCCCTAGGTATTCCTGCACCATGTATATCAGACGCTGGCGATGGTTGCTGGAACCGATCATACCTTGGGGCTGCGGACTAAAGAATTGTCTGAACGCATCGGTCAGATGGCCACCTTCCCCACCGCTCCTTCTGCTACTGACCGAAGCCTCAGCAACTCGTCGTCCAGGACCAGGAGTTTGTAACCTCCCAGTTTCTGGGAACGCGTTGCACAGACCTTTCTGCAAGGCCTCCCTGAGATGTCTCATCCTCTGCTCCCTCTGCGACGGCAAGATAAGGTCCGCAACCTTACCCTTGTACCGTGGATCAAGGAGAGTGGCCAGCCAGTAATGGTCACTCTCCTTGATCCGAAGAACACGAGGATCCTTCCGCAGGCTTTGCAGGATCAGGGAGGCCATGCAGCGTAGGTTAGCTGAGGCATTCGGTCCGGAGTCTTCTGGGTCACTGAGGATGACATGATCGCCAGCCACCTCCTCCCAGCCACGTACAAGTCCACTGGTTTGTTGGGACTGTACATCATCCCTAAAAGACTGCTGCTGCTGATGCTGAGTGCCAGGCTCCACCTCCATGCTCACACAATCCTCCTCCTCCTCCTCCTCCTCTTCCTGTGTGATGGGTGGGACAGAAGGAACATTGTCTGGATAAAGGGGGCCTTGAGAGACAAGTCCTCCTCTTCCTGCCTCTGTTCTGCCTCAAGTGCCCTGTCCATTATCCCACGCAGCGTATGCTCCAACAGGTGGACAAGAGGTACAGTGTCACTGATGCATGCACTGTCACTGCTCACCATCCTCGTGGCCTCCTCAAATGGTGAGAGGACAGTGCATGCATCCCTGATCATGCTCCACTGGCGTGGGGAAAAAAAGCCAAGCTCCCCTGACCCTGTCCTGGTGCCGTAGTCGCAAAGGTACTCATTGATGGCCCTCTGCTGCGTGTGCAGTCGCTGCAGCATGGCCAACGTTGAGTTCCACCTGGTGGGCATGTCACATATTAGGCGGTTCTTGGGCAGGTTCAGCTCCTTTTGCAGCTCAGTCAGCCGAGCACTGGCATTATAAGATCGGCGGAAATGCACACAGACTTTCCTGGCCTGCCTCAGGACATCCTGTAAGCCTGGGAACCTGCCCAAGAACCGCTGCACCACCAGGTTGAGGACGTGAGCCATACAGGGCACATGGGTGAGCTGCCCCTGTCGCAGGGCGGAGAGGAGGTTGGTGCCATTATCAGAAACGACCATTCCTGGCTTAACCACTTGACCACTGGGCACTTAAACCCCCTTAATAACCAGACCAATTTTCAGCTTTCGGTGCTCTCACATTTTGAATGACAATTACTCAGTCATACAACACTGTACCCATATGAAATTTTTGTCCTTTTTTTCACACAAATAGAGCTTTCTTTTGGTGGTATTTAATCACTGTTGGGTTTTTTATTTTTTGCGCTATAAGAGAAAAAAGACTGAAAATTTTGTAAAAAAATGATTTTTTTTTCGTTTCTGTTATAAAATTTTGCAAATTACTATTTTTTCTTCATAAATTTTGGCCAAAATTTATACAGCTACATATCTTTGGTAAAAATAAGTACAAATTGGTGTATATTATTTGGTCTTTGTGAAAGTTATAGAGTCCACAAGCTATGGTGCCAATATCTGAAAATTGATCACACCTGAAGTACTGACGGCCTATCTCAATTCTTGAGACCCTAACATGCCAGAAAAGTACAAATACCCCCCAAATGACCCCTTTTTGGAAAGAAGACATTCCAAGGTATTCAGAAAGAGGCATTGTGAGTTTTTTGAAGTTGTCATTTTTTCCCACAATTCTTTGCAAAATCAAGATTTTTTTTTTCTCTTTTTTTTTTTTCACAAAATTGTCATATTAGTAGGTTATTTCTCACACACAGCATATGCATTCCACAAATTACACCCCAAAACACATTCTGCTATTACTCCCGAGTATGGCGATACCACATGTGTGAGACTTTTACACAGCGTGGCCACATACAGAGGCCCGACATGCAGGGAGCACCTTCAGGCGTTCTGGAGCACCAAGGCCAATTCTGACATTTCTCTCCTACATGTAAAAATCATCATTTATTTGCTAGAAAATTACATAGAACCCCAAAACATTATATATGTTTTTTTAGCAAAGACCTTAGAGAATATAATGGTGGTTGTAGCAACTTTTTATCTCGCACGATATTTGCGCAGCAATTTTTTTAACGCGTTTTTTACGGAAAAAAAATGTTTTGTGCTTAAAAAAAAAAAAAAACAGTAAAGTTAGCCCAATGTTTTTGCATAATGTGAAAGATGAAGTTACGCCGAGTAAATAGATACCTAACATGTCGCCCTTAAAAATTGCACACACTCGTGGAATGGCGCCAAACTTCGCTACTTAAAAAATCCCCATAGGCGACGCTTTAAATATTTTTACTGGTTACATGTTTTGAGTTACAGAGGAGGTCTAGGGCCAAAATGATTGCTCTCGCTCTAACGTTCGCAGAGATACCTCACATGTGTGGTTTGAAAACCGTTTTCATATGTGGGCGGGACTTACGTATGCGTTCGCTTCTGTATGCGAGCTCACGGGGACAGGGGCGCTTTAAAAAAAAAAAAATATTTTATTCTTCATTTTACTTTATTTATTTTAGTTTGACATGTTTTTCCGCCCTAAACATTTTTTTGATCACTTTTATACCTATTACAAGGAACGTAAACATCCCTTGTAATAGGAATATGGCATGACAGGTCCTCTTTACAGTGAGATATGGGGGGGGGGGGGGGTGTCAATAAGACCCCACATCTCACCTCTAGGCTGGGAAGCCTGAAAAAAATACAAAAAAAAAAAACAACAATCCTGGCTTTGATCGTAGCGGTGAGTCGGTAGAAGCACCGGAGGGCGGCGGGGGACACATCCCCTCTCGCCTCCCGTAAGAATGATCAAGCGGCGGAACAGCCGCTATGATTGTTCTTATGGTGTAGGGAATCGCCGGCTGAAAAAGCCGATATCTGAATGATGCCTGTAGCTGCTCCCATCATTCAGATATCCCCGCACAAAGTCAAGGACGTCATATGACGGCCGGAGGGCGGGAAGTGGTTATTGCAGAGTATTGCCGGGCATTGCGGAGTATTGCCGGGCATTGCGGAGTATTGCCGGGCATTGCGGAGTATTGCCGGGCATTGCGGAGTATTGCCGGGCATTGCGGAGTATTGCGGTGTATGGCAGGGTATTGCGGTGTATGGCAGGGTATTGTGGAGGGTATTGCACAGGGTATTGTGGAGGGTATTGCACAGGGTATTGTGGAGGGTATTGCAGAGTATTGTGGAGGGTATTGCAGAGTATTGTGCAGGGTATTGCAGAGTATTGTGCGGGGTATTGCAGAGTATTGTGCAGGGTATTGCAGAGTATTGTGCAGGGTATTGCAGAGTATTGTGCAGGGTATTGCAGAGTATTGTGCAGGGTATTGCAGAGTATTGTGCAGGGTATTGCAGAGTATTGTGCAGGGTATTGCAGAGTATTGCGCAGGGTATTGCAGAGTATTGCGCAGGGTATTGCAGAGTATTGTGCAGGGTATTGCAGAGTATTGTGCAGGGTATTGCAGAGTATTGCGCAGGGTATTGCAGAGTATTGCACCAGGGTATTGCAGAGTATTGTGCAGGGTATTGCAGAGTATTTTGCAGGGTATTGCAGAGTATTTTGCAGGGTATTGCAGAGTATTGTGCAGGGTATTGCAGAGTATTGTGCAGGGTATTGCAGAGTATTGTGCAGGGTATTGCAGAGTATTGTGCAGGGTATTGCAGAGTATTGTGCAGGGTATTGCAGAGTATTGTGCAGGGTATTGCAGAGTATTGTGCAGGGTATTGCAGAGTATCGCGCAGGGTATTGCAGAGTATTGCAGCAGGGTATTGCAGAGTATTGCAGCAGGGTATTGCAGAGTATTGCAGCAGGGTATTGCAGAGTATTGCAGCAGGGTATTGCAGAGTATTGCACCAGGGTATTGCAGAGTATTGCAGCAGGGTATTGCAGAGTATTGCACCAGGGTATTGCAGAGTATTGCAGAGTATTGCACCAGGGTATTTTGCAGAGTATTGGCAGGGTATAGCACAGGGATGGCTGAGCAGGGATGGATGGATGGATCTGTGACTGCAATTGTCACAGATCCAGCCCACAGTGCTGCTGCTGCCATCCGCTCCCTCCCCCTCCCCTCTCACACTGTACCGATCGGTACAGAGAGGGGAGGGAGGAACCGGCGTCATCAAATGACGCCGGTCTGTTTACAAGTGATTGCTCCGTCATTTGACGGAGCGATCACGTGGTAAACGGCCGCTATCAGCGGCGATTTACCGCGATTCGTGATCCGCCGGGTCCTCTGTACCCGGCGGTCACGGAGTTTCCCGTGTGCGCGCCCCAGGGGGCGCGCGGGAGCGCGATTCTGGGAGGACGTTATATAACGTCCTCCCAGAGTTAAGCAACCACCCTGCCGCCGTTATTTGGCGGCAGGTGGTTGTTAAGTGGTTAAGCTGGCGTGGCGTCAACCACCTCTCGGCCTGCCCCTGCAGAGCTGCCAGAACCTCTGGCCCAGTGTGGCTCCTGTCCCCCAAACACACCAGCGCAAGCACGGCATGGCATCTTTTTGCCTGCGTACTCGCGTAGCCCCTTGTACGCCTACGGAGCACCGCTGGTTCCGAGGACAGAGCACTCGAAGAGGACATGGAGGAAGAAGAAGAGGAGGGGGTGGAGGAGAGAGGTGTGTCACAACCAGTAGTAGCATTTTGGAGGCGTGGTGGCGGAACAACCTCCAACACTACTGCACCTTGTCCTGCATCCCTCCCAGCTGCCAATAGAGTGACCCAATGGGCCGTGAAAGAAAGATAACGTCCCTGTCCATGCCTGCTGGACCATGAGTCAGCGGTAATATGCACCTTACCGCTGACCGCCCTGTCCAGCGAGGCATGGACATTGCCTTCCACATGCCAGTAGAGAGACGGAATCGCCTTCCGTGAGAAAAAGTGGCGTTTGGGAACCTGCCACTGAGGAACCGCACATTGAACAAACTCACGGAAGGGGGCCGAGTCTATCAACTGAAAAGGCAGCAGTTGAAGTGCTAGCAATTTAGCCAAGCTAGCATTCAACCGCTGGGCATGTGGATGGCTGGGAGTATACTTCTTTCGACGGTCCAGCAGCTGGGGCAGGGAAATTTGCCTGCTACAATCGGACGTCGGTGTACTGCAAGTACTTGGTTGTGACACACCTAATTCTACACCTTCAGTCCTCTCAGAGCAGCTTTCAGAGAGGACTGAAGATATAGTGGGGATGGAGATCCCAGCTGATGAGGAGCAAGGAGAGGTCCGCTTTGTTCTTTGGTGTGGGTCTTTTATGTGTGCTTGCCAACGAGCTGCATGGCAGGTCGACATATGTCTGCTCATGCTTGTGGTGCCCAAGCGGCTGATGTTTTGGCCACGCGAGATACGCTTGAGACAAATATTGCAAATAGCAGTGGTGCGATCTGATGCACTCGTCTCAAAAAAGGCCCACACCAAAGAACTTTTGTGATAACGTGCAGAGGCAGCGCCCTGCACAGGCGGAGCTCTGCGGTGTGGTACAGTTGCTGTGCTGGCCTCTAGCTGGCCTCCAGGGGGCATCCTGCCTCGTTGGACATGTGACGCTGCATCCTCCTCCTCCTCCTCCTCTCTCCCTTCAGGCACCCACGTGGAGTCAGTGACCTCATCATCCCCTCCCTCTTCACCACTAGAGCAAACCTGGCAGTAAGCTGCAGCTGGTGGAACACTACTGCCAGATTGCTGTCCTTCAGCATCCCCTCTCTCTGCGCGCACACTACTGACTTCCTCAAGCTGGGTATCATCATCCGAGCCTTCGAATCGTTGGGCATCCTCCTGGAGCATGTACCCAACACTGTGCTCAAACAGTTCGGGGGACTCCTCAGGAGGACATGGTGGGTCTAGGGAAGGGGTGGCTGATGATGCCATTGAGTACGCGTTGGCAGCTGCTCTGCCAGTACCCTGAGCCTGGGTGAGAGAGGATGAGGAGGATGAGGAGGGCTTGGTCATCCATTCTACCAAGCCTTCGGCATGATGCGGCTCCACATGTCCAGCTGCCGAAAACAAAGACAAGCGTGTCCCATGGCCACGTGCTGATGACGATGCACGACCACGTCCACGGCCAGCACTGTTGTCTCTAGAAACAGAGCCTGCCTGCCCTGTGTTCTTGCCTCGGCACGCTCTGCCTCTCCTTGGCGGTCTTCCAGCCATTGTAGTCGGTAGTGTATATAGTATAAAAAATAGAACTCCTATGTGTGCTCACAACACACTGTAGGTCCTATGGGTGCTGACACTAACACACTATAGGTACTATGTGTGCTGCTGACAAGAAAATATAGGAGCTCTGTTTGCTGCCACTAACACACTAGAAGTCCTATGGGTGCTGCTGAGAAGAAAATATAGGAGCTCTGTTTGCTGCCACTAACACACTAGAAGTCCTATGGGTGCTGCTGAGAAGAAAATATAGGAGCTCTGTGTGATGCCACTAACACACTAGAAGTCCTATGGGTGCTGCTGAGAAGAAAATATAGGAGCTCTGTTTGCTGCCACTAACACACTAGAAGTCCTATGGGTGCTGCTGAGAAGAAAATATAGGAGCTCTGTGTGATGCCACTAACACACTAGAAGTCCTATGGGTGCTGCTGAGAAGAAAATATAGGAGCTCTGTTTGCTGCCACTAACACACTAGAAGTCCTATGGGTGCTGCTGAGAAGAAAATATAGGAGCTCTGTTTGCTGCCACTAACACACTAGAAGTCCTATGGGTGCTGCTGAGAAGAAAATATAGGAGCTCTGTGTGATGCCACTAACACACTAGAAGTCCTATGGGTGCTGCTGAGAAGAAAATATAGGAGCTCTGTTTGCTGCCACTAACACACTAGAAGTCCTATGGGTGCTGCTGAGAAGAAAATATAGGAGCTCTGTTTGCTGCCACTAACACACTAGAAGTCCTATGGGTGCTGCTGAGAAGAAAATATAGGAGCTCTGTGTGCTGCCACTAACACACTAGAAGTCCTATGGGTGCTGCTGAGAAGAAAATATAGGAGCTCTGTTTGCTGCCACTAACACACTAGAAGTCCTATGGGTGCTGCTGAGAAGAAAATATAGGAGCTCTGTGTGATGCCACTAACACACTAGAAGTCCTATGGGTGCTGCTGAGAAGAAAATATAGGAGCTCTGTTTGCTGCCACTAACACACTAGAAGTCCTATGGGTGCTGCTGAGAAGAAAATATAGGAGCTCTGTTTGCTGCCACTAACACACTAGAAGTCCTATGGGTGCTGCTGAGAAGAAAATATAGGAGCTCTGTGTGATGCCACTAACACACTAGAAGTCCTATGGGTGCTGCTGAGAAGAAAATATAGGAGCTCTGTTTGCTGCCACTAACACACTAGAAGTCCTATGGGTGCTGCTGAGAAGAAAATATAGGAGCTCTGTTTGCTGCCACTAACACACTAGAAGTCCTATGGGTGCTGCTGAGAAGAAAATATAGGAGCTCTGTGTGATGCCACTAACACACTAGAAGTCCTATGGGTGCTGCTGAGAAGAAAATATAGGAGCTCTGTTTGCTGCCACTAACACACTAGAAGTCCTATGGGTGCTGCTGAGAAGAAAATATAGGAGCTCTGTTTGCTGCCACTAACACACTAGAAGTCCTATGGGTGCTGCTGAGAAGAAAATATAGGAGCTCTGTGTGATGCCACTAACACACTAGAAGTCCTATGGGTGCTGCTGAGATGAAAATATAGGAACTCTGTGTGATGCCACTAACACATTAGAAGTCCTATGGGTGCTGCTGAGAAGAAAATATAGGAGCTCTGTTTGCTGCCACTAACACACTAGAAGTCCTATGGGTGCTGCTGAGAAGAAAATATAGGAGCTCTGTGTGATGCCACTAACACACTAGAAGTCCTATGGGTGCTGCTGAGAAGAAAATATAGGAGCTCTGTGTGATGCCACTAACACACTAGAAGTCCTATGGGTGCTGCTGAGAAGAAAATATAGGAGCTCTGTTTGCTGCCACTAACACACTAGAAGTCCTATGGGTGCTGCTGAGAAGAAAATATAGGAGCTCTGTTTGCTGCCACTAACACACTAGAAGTCCTATGGGTGCTGTTGGGGTGCAATGCTGTGCTAACAGCACTGCGGTTGGTACTACTGCAATACTGTACTAACAGTAAGCACGCACCAGACTAATCCCCAGCAGCAGCTAATAACACGCTAACTGTGCAATCAGCAGCAATTAACGATCAATGACTTAGGTAGCAATGGTTTAGCAAAGAAATAGCCAATGGTTTAGCAAAGAAGAGCAAATCTTTCAGTATCAAGCAAAGACAGAATCAGCAGACTAATCTCTCCTAAAGCCGGAACTCATGTGACCGGGGCCGATGGCGTGGTGGCCTTTTAAATGGTGGGGCGTGTACTAAAGCCCCTGAGCTGTAATTGGCTACAGGCGTCCTGCTCTCCGAGTTTCGGGCGCTGTGATTGGCCAAGCATGCGGGGTCACAGTGCATGCTTGGCCAATCATCAGCCAGCAATGCACTGCGCCGGCCGCGCCGGCCGCAATGCATTGCGGGGCCGCTCGCATCACACGAATGTGATGCGAACGGCCCAAATAGTTCTGGGCTCGACGAGCGAGCGAACGCCCGGTGCTCGATTCGAACATGGGTTCGAATCGAGCACCGGGCCCATCCCTACTCCCTAGGATACACATTTAACCCCTTCCTTAGCCCTAGTGTTAACTCCTTCCCTGACAGTCACATTTACACAGTAACCAGTGCATTTTTATAGCACAGATCGCTGTATAAACGTGACTGGTCCCAAAATAGTGTCAAAAGTGTCCGATATGTCCGACGCAATATCGCAGTCACGATAAAAAAAAAAAAAAAAAAAACAGATCGCCGCCATTACTAGTAAAAAAATAAATAAAATAATAAAAATGCCATAATTCTATCCCCTATTTTGTAGACGCTATAACTTTTGCGCAATCCAATCAAACGCTTATTGTGATTTTTTTTACCAAAAATATGTAGAAGAATACACATCGGCCGAAACTGAGGAAAAAAGTAAAAAAAAAAATGAAAAAAAAAAATGGGATATTTATTAACCACTTGCCGCCCGCCCTATAGCGGATTGACGTCGGCAAAGTGGTTGCAGAATCCTGACTGGACGTCATATGACGTCCTCAGGATTTTGAGCCGCTGCGCGCCCCCGGGGGCGCGCATCGCGGCGATCGTTGCTGCGGGGTGTCAGTCTGACACCCCGCAACACCGATCTAGGTAAAGAGTCTCCGACGGAGACTCTTTACCACGTGATCAGCCGTGTCCAATCACGGCTGATCACAGTGTAAACAGGAAAAGCCGGTCATCGGCTTTTCCTCACTCGCGTCTGTCAGACGCGAGTAGAGGAGAGCCGATCGGCTGCTCCTCTGACAGGGGGGGGGGTTTGTGCTGATCGATTATCAGCACAGCCCCCCCGAGGATGCCCACTGGACCACCAGGGATGCCACTAGACCACCAGGGATGCCACTAGACCACCAGGGATGCCACTAGACCACCAGGGATGCCACTAGACCACCAGGGAAACCCACAATAAGGTATGCCACCCTAGACCACCAGGGATAATGGATGCCAATCAGTGCCACAATAGATGCCAATCAGTGCCCACAATGGGCACCACTGATTGGCAGGCATTATTGTTTGGCACTGATTGGCATCCATTAGTACAGTACAGTGCCACCTATCAGTGCCCACCCATGCCATCTATCAGTGCCCACCCATGCCACCTATCAGTGCCCACCCATGCCACCTATCCGTGCCGACGATCTGTGCCCACCCGTGCCGACGATCTGTGCCCACCCGTGCCGACGATCTGTGCCCACCCGTGCCGACGATCTGTGCCCACCCGTGCCGACGATCTGTGCCCACCCGTGCCGACGATCTGTGCCCACCCGTGCCGACGATCTGTGCCCACCCGTGCCGACGATCGTTGCCCACCCGTGCCGACGATCGTTGCCCACCCGTGCCGACGATCGTTGCCCACCCGTGCCGACGATCGTTGCCCACCCGTGCCGACGATCGTTGCCCACCCGTGCCGACGATCGTTGCCCACCCGTGCCGACGATCGTTGCCCACCCGTGCCGACGATCGTTGCCCACCCGTGCCACCTCATTGGTGCCCATCAGTGCAGCCCCATCAGTGCCCATCAGTGAAGGAGAAAACTAACTTATTTACAAAGTTTTGTAACTGAAACCAAAAAAAAACTTTTTTTTTTTCAAAATTTTCGGTCTTTTTTTTATTTTTAAGCAGAAAATAAAAATCGCAGAGGTGATCAAATACCACCAAAAGAAAGCTCTATTTGTGGGAACAAAATGATAAAAATTTAGTTTGGGTACAGTGTAGCATGACCGCGCAATTGTCATTCAAAGTGCAACAGCGCAGAAAGCTGAAAATTGGTCTGGGCAGGAAGGTGTTTAAGTGCCCAGTATGGAAGTGGTTAAAGCAAAAAGTCATAAAATAGTGTTTTTTTTTTAAAAAAACTGTCGCTCTTTTTTTGTTTATAGCGTAAAAAATTAAAACCGCAGAGGTGATCAAATACCACCAAAAGAAAGCTCTATTTGTGGGGGGAAAAAAATCATCAAAATAAAATTTGGGTACAACGTCGCATGACCGCACAATTCTCATTCAAAGTGTAACAGCGCTGAAGCTAAAAATTGGCCTGGGCAGGAGGGGGGTGAAAATGCCCGGTATTAAAGTACAGGAACCTAGAGGTGTGTGGAAATACCTTTTAGCAGCCTGCCAATCCTTCCTGTAATGGCCGAATTTAAGGACAGGCAAAGCTTAAATACTTTTAGGTAGTTTTAGAGCTAAAATTATCCATGTTTAAAGGCCATCTCCACTTAAAGCTTTAAAGCGGAGTTTCCCCTGAAAAAAAATAATATTAAAAGCCAGCAGCTACAAATACTGCAGCTGCTGACTTTTAATATTAGGACACGTGCCTGTCCTGGAGTCCAGCGACGTTGGCAGCAGAAGACGAGCGATTGCTCATCACTCTGCTGCCCCCACCGCCATCCTCGGTGAGGGAACCAGGAAGTGAAGCCTTGCGGCTTCACTGCCCGGTTCCCTACAGGGCATGCGCGAGTCGCGCTGCGCCGTTCTCACTGGTCCCTGTTGTGTTCTGTGAGCCGAGTGTCTCCCAGAACACAACGGGTATTCTGCGGGAAGTGATTTACTACCCGCAGAGAGGACTCCCGTAAGTGGGTGAAAATACCTGTCTTAGACAGGTATCTGCACCCCCCTCCCCCCCTGAAAGGTGCCAAATGTGACACCGGATGGGGGGAGGGTTCCGATGAGCGGAAATTCCACTTTAGGGTGGAGCTCCGCTTTAACTTTTATAGTTCTGTATAATTGCTCAGCAGGTAGCAATTGATTACGATGTCAAAATTAGTCACGAATGGATGGTCCTTAACTTATTTAAAAAATAAAAAAGGGAAACTGCAAGGGGGAAACCTTCGCTATGGCCTTTTGAGGGTGTTAGAGACGCATACACAGGAAAATTCATCTACTAGCGTGCATGTGCAAATGAAAGTTATATGGCTGCTGGTGTATAAAAGGCAACTTCCTTCTCTACTAACCAGCTGCACTGCACATGTGATGGGGCTGACAGACACACACTGCTCTACATCATTGTCTGCCTTCCTCAGTATTGATTATCTGTCTCGCCAAATTCACCAAGGATTCATGCACAGTCAACTAAGCATGCCCTAGAAATCAGCTTGTGCTATTGCACAGTAAAGTTCAATATTTCATCATGTGCTCAGTACATAAATCCAGAAACACACATTTTTCCAAGACCAATTCTGCAACAACCCACTAGGCTGATATTTTACCATGCTTCCAAATGCTTCATTATATCACTGAACAGAGGGAAATCAAGCTGAAAAAGTTCAATAAAACAAGCACCGAAGGGGTTACAAAACTTCTATATCTTCTATTAGAAAACAGCATGGACTCTTTAAAACTGGTCTGAGCGGCCTATTCATACAGAATGACAAAGTAATTGCTGTATACAATATTACAGCGAAATTTGTTTCTACACAAACCATTTTGATTGGGGCACAGCTGAGGTCAGCTTCGGACACGGGTGCATCTTCACTCTCCATGACATAAATCCCTTTCTGAGACAAAGCCTCGATGACGGGTTGGTGGCCCTGCAAGGCAGCCACCTGATCCCCTGTGAGGATAAGGCCGCAGACACGGCAATATAGCTCGCTGGAGAGTAGAAGCTTGATGACAGGTGGTTTGATGTGCTCCTGCTCATACTGGTCAATGTAAAACGGCTCCTTCAGTTCCTCGGGAACATTATCTAAAAAAGAAAGACCAAGAGATGAAGATTAATGCAGAGCTGATGACCTGATCAAACAGTCTGCAAATCAAATTATCCTTTATGTATTTACATAGAAATTAAAAAATTAGCACTTCTGTATTAAAGTGGTTGTAGACCCATTTTTATAATTTTATGCTACAGGTAAGCCTATATTAAGGCTTACCTGTAGCTACCCTGGATATCTCCTAAACCTGCACGGTTTAGGGGATATCCCCCTGTATCTGCATGTTCCGAAGTGATCGGCACATGCGCACTGAAGCAATGGCACGTCGTGCCGCCGCTTCAGTTAGATGTGCCGTCACCAGCGGCTCCCGCGCGCATGATGTCATCACAGCTCTGGCCAATCACAGCGCCGGAGCCGCGATACCCCGAAGTAAGCTCCGGGAGATGACCACGGCCGGAGGGAGGGGTCGAGGACGGCTGCGGGGGCTTCGATCTAAGGCAATACATAATGAGCTAGTATACTATGCATACTAGCTCATTATGCCTTTGCCTCGCAGGGTTTTGTTTTTTTGTTTTTTTTAAGGGTTTACAACCACTTTAAAGCATTACAACTTCTTTATTTATCAACAGCTCAATGTCAGCTAAACAAGGAAAGACAAAACAAAAACAGTAAAAAACAAAATCGTAAAAAAGTAATAGATATTAATTTAAGGATTTTATCCCAAAAATAAATTTTGGTGAATGTGGACAGGATAAATAATCTTGATCTTCTAACTAGCAGAACCAACGTCAAGATTTGTGTCTAAACATACAGCTTCAGGTTTCTGCTGCACCTACTGCAAGGGGTAGAGACCATAATGCCAATTGCTGAATGCAGAGCAAATCCTGAAATATCCAACTGAAGGAGATGAGGGAAAATTCCCTAAAAGGATTTAGACTGCTAAAAAAAAAAAAAAAAAAAAAAAAAAAAAACACTTTTTTTTTTTTTAACTGAGGCTTGAACTATTTGTTGCTCCAACAAAACAATATGAAACATTTTGTCTGGATTTGTGCTTCCACTCGCTTAAATATTGGCTTAGGAAGCACGGGAAATTAACCACTTTTCAAACATTGCCCACACTTACATACTGCCTATTTGTTACCATATGACTAAAATGAACTATTATTAAGGAGGTTAAGGTCACAATCGAGATGGAAAACATCCAGATGACAATATCATCATAGAAGCAAACAACCTACATAATTTCTGCATTATTCAAACTTGTTTTACAAGTTGCTCACAGTTAATTAGAGCAATAAAAGGCAGGGAGGAACATAACCTAGAAGATCTTATCCAGCCAACTCCTGTGCCAAGTAATTCTCGTAGAGCAAACAATGGGCAGCACTATTGTTTGCCAGCTACAACCGGACCATCAAACGTGACTAAAGCTGGCCATAGATGGATTGAAATTAGACTGGTTTAGCAGGGAGCAGCCAATTTCAACCCTTTTATGGGCAGGCTGGTTGTAGGGCTGGGAAAAAAAATCGATTTTAATCTTGAATCGAGTTGAGTTCAAATCGATTCAGATTTGAAGAAATCGATTTTTTTAGATTTTTAATTTTGTTTCCTTCAGAGTTTCCGTAGCAGGGCTGCAGGGGGCGTGTGCGGAATGGCACTGGGCGGCGCGAGTAGCTGTAATGTAACACTAACTAACCGCAAGCCGCCGTCTGCCTTCCTGATCAGCGTGTCATGCAGACAGACGGCGGCCATTGCAGTGTTCAAAAGCCGCGCCTGTGATAGGCGGAACACTCAATTTTACAGCAGGCAGTGTTCAGCCTATCACGGACATCCTCTCATCCCTGTCTGTGTTATAAGGATGAGCGAATGTCCGTGATAGGCGGAACACTGAATGCTGGGAAAAGCATGACATGTTAAGTATTTATTTACTCGGCGTATCATCTTTCACATGACACAAAAAAATTAAAAAAATATCAGGCTAACTTTAGTGGGGTTTTTTGTGTTTTGTTTTTTTAATACACAAAACGCGTTCGAAAAATTGCTGCGCAAATACCGGTGTGACAAAAAGTTGCATCGACCACCATTTTATTCCCTAGGGCAGTGATGGTGAACCTTGGCACCTCAGATGTTTTGGAACTCCATTTCCCATGATGCTCTCTGCAGTGTAGCCGAGAATCATGGGAAATGTAGTTCCAAAACATTTGGGGTGCCAAGGTTCGCCATCACTGCCCTAGGGTCTCTGCAAAAAAAAAAAACACAACATACATAATGTTTGGGGGTTCCGAGTAATTTTCTAGCAAAAAAAAAAATAGGATTTTTGTACTCATCGTAAAATACTTTTCTCTGAAGTTCGTTGCCGGACACAGCACTTTAGTCTTGACCTTAGGGTTATATCGCCACCTTCAGGAGAGGACTAGGCAGAACATGTTAAAAAAAGCAAACTTGCACAGTACCGCCCAGGGTGCAGTCCTACTGGCTATAACCCCTCAACACTGCTTCCAGCAGCTCAGTTCGTCAAAAAGCAGTACAAACATAAAAAGGAGGGGTGGGTGCTGTGTCTTTCCATGGACTTCAGAGAAAAGGATTTTACGGTGTGTACAAAAATGCTATTTCCTCTTTCGCTCATTGACGGGGACAGCACTTTAGTCTTGACCTTAGGGACGTCCCGAAGCAGTGTCAAAAAATGAGGGGTGGGAACAGCAAGCAAACAACCTCCACCCAAAACAACCAGAGCTCCTCAACGGAGGAGTTGCAACCTTAAACAGCCGCCTGCAAAACCTTGCGGCCGAAGGAAGCATACGCAGATTCACTAAATTTTACAAGGTTGATGCGAGTGCAAGTGTGAAGGGATGACCAAGTCGCCGCCTTACACACCTGAGAAACGAACGCCTGATGTCGGAAAGCCCAGGAGGCACCAATTTCCCTGGTCGAATGCGCCGTGACAGGAAAGGGAGGCGCACGCCCTTTTTAAGGCATAAGCCTGAATTACGAACTGTCTGATCCACCGAGAAATGGTGGCCGAGACGGCCAGGCCCGTCTTTGGACCGACACAAACAGTGAATCTGACCTCCGAAAACGGATCCGTAGCAGACAGATACACCCGTAGAGCCCGGAACAGGTCCATGGAATGCAAAGCAACCTCTTTTGGATGCGACGGCCGAGTACATAAATGATGGAAGTACAATGTCCTCATTAAGATGAAAGGCCAAAACGACCTTAGGAAGAAACGAAGGCTGCGGGCGTAGCACCGCCTTATCCTTGTGGAGGATCAAGTATGGAAACTTGCAAGACAAGGCTGCCAACTCAGAAACCCTCCTGGCAGATGTAATAGCCACCAGAAAGGCTACTTTCTGCAAAAGTGTAAAATGAGGGATCTCCCTAATATTTTCAAATGGCGGTTTCTGAAGTACCGAGAGCACCAGATTTAAATCCCACGGAGGCAGCGGTGGGCGAACCGGAGGGGCCACATGTCGAACCCCCTGCACAAACGTACTCACCAATGAATAAGTCGCCAAAGGACGTTGAAAAAAGACAGCCAAGGCTGATATTTGCCCCTTAAATGGTGCTTAGGGCGAGTTTCTGATCGACTCCTCGCTGAAAAAACAGCAGGATCCGGTAAACCGAATAAGTGCACGGACGCCACCCCAACACTTCACACAGAGATGTAGGCCTTCCATGTACGATGATAAATCTTCCGAGGGGATGACTTTCGCGCCCTCAGCATAGTAGAGATAACAGAGTCCGACAGACCTCGGTTCCTTAGCAGCTGACTCTCAACAGCCATGCCGTTAAAGTCAGTGACTGTAAAGCAGGATGAAGTATAGGACCTTGCGAGAGAAGGTCCTCTCGCAACGGCAGCCGCCAAGGAACATCCGCCACCAGTCGTACTAAGTCGGCGTACCAGGGACACCGAGACCAATCTGGGGCAATTAGAATCACCGGAATCCCTTCGGTCTCCACTCTGCGAAGCAGAGAGAGAAGTTTCAGTGGGGGAAAAGGCATAAATGAGCCGATAATGCCCCCACGGAGCCACCAACGCATCTGTCGCGTCCGCCCAGGGATCCTTGGACCAGGCCACAAACCTCAGTACTTTTCGATTGAGCCAAGAAGCCAGGAGATCCACATCTGGCGTGCCCCATCTCAGGCAAAGGAGCCGAAATACATGCGGATGAAGTGACCATTCCCCTTGGTCCAGCATTTGACGACTTAGGTAGTCCGCTTGCCAGTTGTCTACGCCCCGGAATGTACACGGCCGAGAGAGCCGGCACGCGATGCTCTGCCCACCGCAGAATGTGAGCGACCTCCAATGCTGTAGCCAAGCTCCTTGTTCCTCCTTGATGGTTGACATACGCCATGGTGTTGTTCCACTGGATCCTGACTGGGCGGCCCTGCAGTCTCTGTGACCATGTGGAGAGGCACCGCCTGATCACCCGAAGTTCCAGCACATTGATCGGCAGGCGGGATTCTTTCTGCGTCCAGTGACCCTGTGTCGACTGTACGCCCCAAACTCCTCCCCCACCCCCAATTGGTCAGGCTGTCGTCCATTGTGATCACCGTCCAGTGAAAAGGAAGGAACGACTTCCCGGCCTGAAGGGCCGGAGACCTCCGCCACCAGATCAGGGATTCCCTGACTAGGCGGCTCACCCGGATCTGACAATCCAGAGACAACGGAGATTTGTCCCATTTAGACAGGATCTCCTTTTGCAAGACTCGAGTGTGTAATTGAGCATAAGGTACCGCCTCAAAGGAGGCTACCATGAGACCCAGGACTTGCATGCAAAAGCGCAGCGACGACCACCTGTGGGACGCCAACAGCTTCACCACAGCCTGAAGAGTCTGCAGCTTGTCCAAAGGGAGAAAAACTCTCACCTCTGAAGAGTCCAGAATCAAGCCCAGGTACTCCAGGCGTTGAGTCGGCACCAACACTGACTTCTGGAGATTCAGTACCCAACCAAACTCCGAAGAGTCTGACTGGCAATCGCCACATCCTCCCTTAATTCTGAGGCGGAAGCTGCCCTCAGAAGGAGGTCATCCAGGTAGCCCACGATTGCGATCCCTCGTTGCCTCAGCAAGGCTAGAATCGGGGCGAGCACCTTGGTGAAAACCAAGGGAAGAGCTACAAATTGGTAGTGCTCGTCCCCGACTGCAAACCGCAGAAACCTCTGATGCCTGACGCATATGGGAACATGCAAGTATGCGTCCTTGATGTCCGAGGATGCCAGAAAATCCCCTGGGTGGAGCGCAGCGACCACAGAGCGAACGGATTCCATCCTGAACCTTTGTACTTTTACAAAGGTGTTGAGGGCCTTGAGGTCCAGGATTGGACGGACCCCTTCCTTCTTTGGGACTACAAACAGATTGGAGTAGAATCCCTGAAACCTTTCCGGCGACAGCACAGGTACCATCACCCCGCGCATCAGCAGGTCCTGCACTGCCCCAAACAGGGCGTCCCAACGAGCCGGAAGAGGATGAAGGTTTGAGGGAAAAAATCTGTATGGTGGACAAGAACTCCATCTTGAACCCCGATGAAACCACTTCGCAGACCCCCCCGGTCGGAAAGTAGGGAGTCCCACCGAGCTGCAAACTCTCGAAGGCGACCTCCCACCCGTGAGTCGGGTGGGGTCAGACCTTTTTTTTTTTTTTATTCTTTCTTTTCTTTAAACAGGGTATACAGGTATAACATTGCCATTTAGAAAAAACAAAAACAAAGGGTGCTTTGACCACATAAATCAATAAAAGACACCCTTATTTAAACCATATTATTTCGCTTCCATTATTTTACTATCTTCTTCTAACCTCTTCTCCCTATTGCCCCCTTTTTTTCCCCCTCTATATCTCCTCCTTCCTTTTCCCTGTTTCCCTTTCATTTTTCCCTAGTCCTCCCCCCATCCCCTCCCTTCGACCCCAATTTCCTCCTTCCTAAACCCCTGCTTTACACAGGGGAATATTAAACAAACAATCAATGCGATGGGGGCAGACCTTCATGCTGTCGCAGATTTGTTCGCAGGCTTGTTTGGCTTGCGAAAAACCAAGGACGCCTTTGTCCCTCAGCGGGCACCTTGTCGCCCTGGGAGCGCCTACCGGCAGGCCCGGGCTGACGAAAAAAACACTGAGCGGAAAAGGGCCCTGGCCTACAGCGTGGCTCCTCACCTTTCCTGGATTGTGGGAGCAGCGTGCTCAAACCCCCAGTAACATTCTTAATAATGTCATCCAGCGAGGCTCCAAATAGCCTCGTTCCCTGGAAGGGCAAATCCGCCAGAGCCTTCTTAGATGTCTGGTGCGCGGACCAGCATTTCAGTCAAATAAGGCACCGTAGCACCACAGCAGATACTGAGGCTCTAGAAAGCAAGGGAGCTGTATCTAAGGCCGCATCGCAGACATACTTAAGGCCATGCACCAACTGGTCTGCCAGTTCCACACAGACTGGGGAAGCCCGATACTTTTCCAACTCACGGCGCAACAATTTTGCCCATTCGGTAAGAGTCTGGGACACTAGGGCCATGGCAAATACTGGCCGCAATGCTGACCCCACCACCGTGAACATGGACCGGGCAACCGCCTCAGCCCTCCTGTCTGCAGGGTCCTTAAAAGCAGGGGTACCCTCCACCGGAATCGTGGTTACCTTATTCAACCTGGATACCGGGGGGTCCAAAAGTGGGAGAGATGTCCATTTTTTCAGGAAACTCTCCTCAAAGGGGTAATGGACCACCATGCGTTTTGGGACCGAAAAAGCCCGCTGCGGCCGTTCCCATTCTTTGTAGATAAACTTATCAAAATAAGTTAGGTAGGGAAACACCTTAGCCGTGCGGGGCGGCTTGTGGGACCCAAAAGGGACAGACACATCAGAAGATTCCCCCGCTATCCTCCATCTTGAGGGTATCGCGCACTGCTGTGATAAGTGCTTCAACAAGCGCCTTTTCCTGCGCTGACCCGGACACGGAGTCATTCTCACTGTCCGAATGGTCCTGGTCTGCACCCTCTGACACGTCAGAACAGGGGCCGTCTTCCACAGCAAAGCCCGAGTCTGAATCAGAGCTTTCCCCAGAAGATGGTGGGAGGGGGCGTTTTTTACCCCCCTTGCGCCCGCACACCGCTTCTACCCTGGCAACGAAAGACTCCAGGACCGCCGACAAAGTGTCCATAGGCACCGCAGGTGCAGGGGAAATGGTTGCCAAAACAGGGATGTCTGGGGAAGAAGCGCCAGCTTCTGATGCTATGCTGACCCACACTCGCCTGACACCCGTAGGGACCGAAGGCAAGTCACACAAAAAGTCCCCCCTCCTAGCTGAAACAGACTGAGCCCCCCCCCCCCCACAGGACTCACAACCCTGACCCAGGTGCTGCGCTGTGCCATGCCGATGTCCGCTCTCCCCCGCCAGTCATGAGGTGTTCTGAAATTCGCGCCGTTTCAGACTAGTTCCACAGCGCTAGAGGCCAAAACAAGCTGGCAGGCTACAAGAAAATGGCCGCCGGCCGCCTCAGTAAACGCCTGAGGGCACCGGCAAAATGGCCGCCGAACTAACCAGGCTGTAGGCTACAGAAAAATGGCCGTGACCACCACGAAATGGCGGCGCCACGCGGCGGCCTCCCACAGATTTCACCTCACAAAACACCCCATTATGGCCCAAATTGAAGGATGGGACAAAGCAAGCGGACCACCAACCCCCAGCGCAGCCCCCCGCCAGGACTCGGAGCCACCCCCCCGAAGGACCCCAGGCCTGGTATGTCACACCGTGGCCCATAGCATGAGGTAGAGGGAGAGGACAGGGGGAGAAGAGAGGAAGAGTGAGAGACCCCCTAGTCGACCTCCCAGGGAATTCCCAGCTGCCCCATCCTGCCGTGACAGGTGGAACCATACTTACCCCCTCCTGTGGGAACTGCTGGACACATTCCACTGACAGACCCATCACCTGAGCTGTACGGGGTGGCTGTCGGCCATGACACACTGTGACACGGACAGCAGTAGCCCGGTCATATGTGTGCCCTGGAGCATATAGCTCACCGGCCACCCCTGGACCAAAGGGGCATGTCGTGGCTGACCTAGCGCGTAGCTACGGTCTGCTCACGCTCGATGGCCAGGCTGGGGAGACTACCAGGATCTATATTATCCAGCCTGTCACCCAGCCTGGCTGTTGATAGTAGATCACAGGAACCAAAAAGAAATAAAAAATAAAAAAATTCCCAGGACCAATGGTCCCCCCTGGGAGCCAGGTCCTTCTATACTAGGAAGAAAAAAACTGAGCTGCTGGATGCAGCGTGAGGGGTTATAGCCAGTAGGACAGCACCCAAGTTTGCAGTTTTTAACATGTTCTGCCTAGTCCTCTCCTGAAGGTGGCGATATAACCCTAAGGTCAAGACTAAAGTGCTGTGTCCGTCAACGAACGAAAGAGAAAAATTATGATTTTTACATGTTGAAGAGTGCCAGAATAGGCCCGGTATGGAAGTGATTAAGAACGGAGCAATGACATGATCGTTGATCACCAATTTCTCAGTCTGCTCAGAGTGGTGACGTCACCGCTCTCCACTCTTCCCCTCAAGTGCTTCAAAAGGAGGGTCGAGTTGGAGACGAGGTGGTCCCAGCTTGCTTCGGCTCTCAGCCATGCACTTACACTAGGAGCTAATTGGTAATCAGGCAGCTGGATGGATCCCAACAATATGGTCAGGATCCTTCCAGAACCTCGAGCGGTCCTGCCACGCTAGCTAATCAACCGGCTATAGCCACTGCCGGCCGATTCTGGATCACAGGAAATCAAGTGCACTCCTGTGACCCACAAGAAAAGTATGGCCAAAAAAGCCTAACCATAACTATTCTTAAAAGTGTCCCCTTTTCCCTCCTGCTACCTACCCGATTTAAAAACAAAAAACATCAGTATGCTTAACTAATTTCGGCCTGCTCCAGTCTAGTCATGTGATCCCGGAACTCCAGTTTCCCCCGTGTCAGTTAGTGGCCAACTGCAGGGGAGGGGAAGACACACCGACAACGTCTTCGCTATGGGAGCCGTCCTGACTCCTAGAATTTCCAGCCATTGTCAAGCGCTCCCCGACAAAGCAATTTTTAACATTGAACATATTTCTATGCACCGTCTGGGAATATTGAATGAGAAAAAATGAATAAGTAGCCTTCTGTGTGCTAAGCTAAGAAGTCATTCTCCCAGAAAAATTGGTGCATTTTTTGATAGTGCCTCTATTGCAAATTGTTTGTTAATCTGTACAAGATTGAATTGTGTGGTTGCTCACTGCATGCAGATTAGTATCAGTATGTGGAAGCCATGAGATCTGCCAGACAGGGATTTATGTATGTTTAATGTATAGTTGGCTAGCAGGCCAGTCAGCTGACAAACTACAGGTGGTGGCACGCTATCTTAATTTGTGTATGTCGTGTGTCTGCAGTGGGAAAAGTGGTCGTGCAATGATTATGGCTCGCATGGTAGCTTGAAGAATCTTCGAAGTTTGTAGAAATCACTTGTCAGCTTCACAACCCTAAAGCCTCGAACACACGATCGGATTTTCCGCAGACAAAGCCTTGGACTTTTGTCCGAAGGGCGTTGGCCAGGAATTTGTCTTGCATACAAACGGCACACAATTGTCTGCCAACAAACACAAAACTATGTGGTTTTTCATCTATTTAGCGCCACCCTTTGGGCACCTTCTGCTAATGTTGTATTGGGTGAGCATTGCTTCTGAGCATGCGTGTTTGTACTTTGGAATTTTATCTGACGGACTTGTGTACACACGATCGGAAAATCCTACAACAGAGAAAATTTTAAAGCCTGCCATCCAATATTTGTCCATGGAAAATCCGACAATTGTCCGATGGAGCATACAAACGGTCGGATTTTCAGCCAACAGCCTGTCATCACACAATTCCCGTCGGAAAATCTGATCGTGTGTACGAGGCTTTAGAGTGCACCAGACTGTATGCAAGATTTGTATCTGCCTGTGTGTATGTCCAGCCAGCTAAATATGGCCGAGTCACCCTCCAGTAGCAGCCAGCGGAATTTCTGGCAATAATAACCGTTTTACAGCCCTGTTCTCTTCTCATTCCTCCTCCACTAAACACAGAAATTTCCCTGGTTAGCGAGTTGTTATTTTCTCGTAGAGCTGCACGATTAATCGTTAAAGAATCAAGATCACGATTCTACCCCCTCCTGATCTTAAGACTAGAGGTCGACCGATATGGTTTTTTCTCTGGCCGATATCTAGAAATTGGGGCGGCCGATGGCCGATATATGATGCCGATTTTTGTAGCCGATATTTTAGGCCGATTAAAAAAAAAAAAAAAAAAAAACACAACACACACCTCACCCACTCCATTCATTCCTGCTTACTCCTGTCACTCTAGCACACACTTGATGTCCTCAGTACAGATGGCACTGGCAGGTGGCACTGGTTGGGAACTGGCAGGTGGCACTGGTTGGGAACTGGCAGGTGGCACTGGTTGGGAACTGGCAGGTGGCACTGGTTGGGAACTGGCAGGTGGCACTGGTTGGGAACTGACGCCACTGATTGGCGTTGGCGGTTGACACTGGTTGGCGGCACCGATTGGCGGTGGCGCTGACAGATGGCACCGATTGGCGGTGGCTGGGGGCACCGACAGATGGCACCGATTGGCGGTGGCTGGGGGCACCGACAGATGGCACCGATTGGCGGTGGCTGGGGGCACCGACAGATGGCACCGATTGGCGGTGGCTGGGGGCACCGACAGATGGCACCGATTGGCGGTGGCTGGGGGCACCGACAGATGGCACCGATTGGCGGTGGCTGGGGGCACCGACAGATGGCACCGATTGGCGGTGGCTGGGGGCACCGACAGATGGCACCGATTGGCGGTGGCTGGGGGCACCGACAGATGGCACCGATTGGCGGTGGCTGGGGGCACCGACAGATGGCACCGATTGGCGGTGGCTGGGGGCACCGACAGATGGCACCGATTGGCGGTGGCTGGGGGCACCGACAGATGGCACCGATTGGCGGTGGCTGGGGGCACCGACAGATGGCACCGATTGGCGGTGGCACCGACAGATGGCACCGATTGGCGGTGGCTGGGGGCACCGACAGATGGCACCGATTGGCGGTGGCTGGGGGCACCGACAGATGGCACTGATTGACACTGGCTGGGGGCACCGATTGGCAGTGGCACTGATTGACACTGGCTGGTGGCACTGACAGATGGCACTGATTGGCACTGGCTGGGGGCACTGATTTGCAGTGGCACTGGCAGGTTTCACACAAGCCAAGTGTAATGTGTGAAACTGGGAGAGAGAGAGAGAGAGAGAGAGAGAGAGAGAGAGAGAGAGAGAGAGAGCGCTGTTAGAATTGAGCTCGATGTAGGGGTGGGCAGGACCCAGCAGCTAAATTACACCAGCCAATGATTGGGCTGCTTTAGAAAGGGGGCAGGGCCACATGCACGTAGCGGCCCGCCCAGATACCATCCCATTGGCTAGTGTAATATATCTGCTGGGTTCACCCACCCCGACATCAAGCTGACAGCTCCTCGCTCTCTCTCTCCTCTGTTACTTTCAGTTTCACACACACAGCACGGCACTTGATGCTGCTGAGTGTGGAGAAGGGAGGAGGAAGGGCAGCCAGTGAAACATATCGGCCCAGTTTTGATAATTGGCCGATGCCGATTTATCAAAAATGCCCAAATAACGGCCGATATATCGGCCGACCTCTACTTAAGACCCCTCCCACACTGGGGCATTTTTCAGGCGCTTTATGCAAAAACAGAGAAATAATGGAGTTGGGACTTTAAATGAGGTATAAAAAGGTGTATGAATGGAATGAATGGAATAATTTAGAGGCCGTTCCCTACAAAATCACAATACAATATTAATAAACCAGTAACCAAAATACATTTGATACAGCCTAACAAATCATGTGTTATTAAATTAATGATGATTATGAATTGCTCTTTTGTGATTACATTCTTGTATCATAAATGTATTTTGGTTACTGGTTTATTAATATTGTATCATGCCATTCATACACCTTTATACCTCATTTAAAAGTCCCAACTCCACTATTTCTCAGTTTTTGCATAATATTTAGGGATGAGGTATTCCGGTATGATTTTAGGCTGGGATGGGTCTCATTCATTCTTCAGGCGCTTTAGCATTAAAAAAAGCGCCTGAAAGAAGCTGCATCTGCAATCCCAATGTGAAAGCACGAGTGCTTTCACACTAAAGTGCCTGAAAAATGCCCCAGTGTGAAAGGGGTCTTAGCGTTAAAAAAAGCGCCTGTAAAGCACCTGAAAGAAGCCTCATCTGCAATCCCAATGTGAAAGCCTGAGTGCTTTCACACTGAAACGCTGCGCTGGCAGGGCGTCAAAAAAAGTCCCGCAAGCAGCTTCTTTGCAGCGCTTTAGGAGCATTGAATACACCTCTCCTAAAGCGCCCTTTCCCATTGATTATCTTATGACTCATCCCCCATCCCTTCCTTGCAAACTCTCATGAGAGAGAGCTCTGCGCATGTCAGAGCTGGAGGTGTACCTCTGTGTGTCTGTGTAAATCCAGGAAGTGAAAAGGCAGCAGCTTCAGCTGCCCACAGTTAAAATGGTTGCAGCCAAATTCAGTGTAGGGAGATTTTTCTGTAGCATATTTGGCAAGTACAGAATCACAGTACCGTATATATAAAATATGCAAAGTCTTTGGAAAGAGGCTTCAGAATGGCAAAGATGTTTTTATTACAAAATATGCACGAAGACTGCAGTTCCGCTTTAAAAAGACTAAACTTTTTAAAATCAGTATTTCTTGAAAATCACTTAGAACCCCAAACATTATATTTTTTAGCAGCGACCCTAGAGAATAAAATGGTGGTAGTTGCAATATTTTATGTCACACTGTATTTGCACAATGGTCTTTCAAAAATATTTTTTTTTTTTAGAAAAAAAAAATACACTTTACGGTTTTAGTTTTCTTTTTTTTTTCATTAAAGTAAGCCCAATTTGTTTGTAGAATGTAAAAGATGTTACGCCGCGAGAATCATGATCTTTAGTCCAAGAAAAAAAATTGTGATTCTAGTCAGAATCGTGCAGCTCTATTTTCTCAAAAAGTAGCATTCTGGCTTGGGGAGGGAGAAGCAGCACAAGCAGCTATGCTGATAGAGGGGGAAAGCAGAGTGACAGACAGATGAGCTCATCACTGTGCCGCTTCTTTTACTGTCCAATCACAAACTAGGAGATGTAAAAGACCTGTAAGTGTTACTTAACCACTTAAATACAGGGCATTTTCACCCCCTCCCTGTCCGGGGCAATTTTCAGCTTTCAGCGCTGTGACACTTTGAATGATAATTGTGCGGTCATGCGACGTTGTACCCAATTTAAATCTTGATCATTCCCCCCCCCCCCCCACAAATAGAGCTTTATTTTGGTGGTATTTGATCACCTCTGCGGTTTTAATTTTTTGCGCTATAAAACAAAAAAAGACCGACAATTTTGAAAAAAATAAAATAAAATACAATATTTATTACTTTTTGCTATAATAAATATCCCAATTTAAAAAAAATATTTTTTTTTCCCCCTAGTTTAGGCCGATCTGTATTCTTTTTTTATTTTTTTTAAACAAAAATATCGCAATAAGTGTATATTGATTGGTTTGCGCAAAAGTTATAGTGTCTACAAAATAGGGGATAGATTTGTAATTGTTATCAGAATTTTCTTTTTTTTTTTTACTACTAATGGCGACTGACATTGCAGCCGACATATTGGACACTTGACACATTTTTGGGACCATTCACATTGATACAGCGATCAGTGCTATAAAAATGCATTGATTACTGTATAAATGTGACTGGCAGGGAAGGGGTTAAATGTGTATCCTAGGGAGTGACCAACTGTAGGGGGAGGGGACTCACAAGGGGAGACCGATCGGTGTTCCTATATACAAGGAACATACGATCAGTTCTCCTCTCCCCTGACAGGACGTGGATCTGTGAGTTTACACACACAGATCCATGTCCCTGCTCTGTAACGAGTAATCGTGGGTGCCCGGAGCACATTGCGGCCGCCAGGCACGCGCATTGGGTCCCCAGTGATGCGGCGAGCGCGCGCTCTCCACTATCACGGGAAGACGTGGACGTCATATGACGTCCACCCGGAGGGAGGAAGGGTTCCTGCCGCTGTCATTTTACAATGCGGCAGTAGGCAAGTGGTTAACTTCAGCAGTATAAAAGACGGGTCTTCTGCCGTGCCTGAAAGAGCTGTGCTGTGTTACGTAAACCTACAGTGCATTACCGTGCAATGCAGTAATACAGGTTACAATGCAGGTCACGATGTGCATTATACCTCGCATTATGATATGAACAAACCATAAATAAGTAAACCGGGACCAGCCCTGCCTGCATCCCAGTCCAACCTGTTTAGCTACCATTATTATGTCATCTGTACATCCCTAAAATTCTTGTATAGTTGTGTCATTACTGCTTGGAAGAATTCCGGGCATGGTATATTTTTACATAGTTACATTGGGCCAGCTACCAATGTAACCACATAAATACCATATCTGGCCGAAGCCCCTGGAAGCTGGAAATGACTGAAGTAGGCAGCAGTACTCCATTAATCCCCACTTGCTTTTGGGTCCTGTGAACACAGGCAGTCAGCCGCTCATCACAGGCGCCTTTCAGGGAGTGCTTTGCATTTTCTGAATGAATGCAAAGCGTTCTAATTGGGAGGTGGACATCACTGCACCACCTCTCCACCTTATCCAATTCATTCAGAAAATGAATAGCATTTTCTGAATGGTGCCCATGCTGAGCGGCCGATCCTCCTGTACTCGCAATGTATCAGGCTGCCCGCTTAGCAGGGGACCTCGAAGTGAAGATCACTTGGAGTAGCGGTGTCTACGTCAGTGATTTCCAGCTTCCTGGGGTATTATCATTCTTGTATGGCAGGGGTCAGCAACCTGTAGATTGCGGGCAGGTGACTGGTAGATCATGTTCTGTGCTTGCTGACCCGCCATCTCAGAGCATCAGAGTGCAATGCAGAGGGACTACTTATAAAGTTGGAGCTGTAGTAGGGAGCAAGAGCGGAATAAGCCAATGCCTCCTCTGTAGTGCTAGCTCCTGTCCCAAGTGGAGCAATACCAATTGCACCTCTTATCCCAGCTAGCAGTCTCCAGAGTGGTGCCAGCAGCAGGAAAGAAGAGATCTTCAGGTCAGTGTGAAGAAATACACTGGGCATAATAGTATAGGGCTGCTTTCACACTGATGTGTTGCGGTTTAGCCACACTGTGGATGCAGGGCAGTGTACCTGGTGCTTTCCTGCAGGCTTGATGCACTTAGCCATAGACTATTATATCCTGTGGGTTTGGTGCACTTTTTGAATGCAGGAGTCTTGGTGTGCTTTGAGAAAGTGCTCCACACCTGCAGGATATAATAAAAGTTTACGGCAAAGAGCAGATAACCCAGGACGGTCGCAGATGCACTGCACTTGCGGTGCAGGTAAACCGCAGCACATCAGTATGAAAGCAGCCTTATAGGGGGGTCAGAACAGTAAGGGCTCATGTACATTTGTAGTTTGAGGAGTGGTAAAACCCCATAGCTAAAATGTGTTTCTACCACCCCTGCGCAACCGCACCCCCTTTAGCTGCAGTGGCCAGGGGTGTACACATGTCGCAGCAAGAGTTATACGCCCTGTCATGGCTGGTGGGTGTAGCACCTGCCAAGCATGACCCCTTCAAGTAAATAAAGGCCGATCTGCAAATGCCCTGCAACCTTGTGCAGTACAGCAAACAAGGGGGTAAAGCAGGTAGCATTTTGTTGATTTCTCACCACCTGCTTTAACCCCTTGGACCCTGCAACTGTTTGGTGCTCACAAAGTGGCTGTATTTACTTGAATTGGTCACGTTTTGACAGGCAGTAGCACCCATCAAATGCAGCAGGGGGCTTAATTCCTGCTGCGGCATGTGTACACCTTTGGCTGCTGCCTCAGTAAATCCACAAATCAACCACAGGGTTTTACCAGCCGTCAACTTTGTGTAAATGAGCCCTAAGGGTGCCGCTGCAGAATGCAACTAAAGGCTCATTCACAAGGTGCAGCACTGCTGTTCCTCTGAAAAGCGATCCGACTGTTTGACAAGTGGTGAGAAGGCACACACACAGTTGTGCTCATAAGTTTACATACCCTGGCAGAATTTATGATTTCTTGGCCATTTTTCAGAGAATATGAACAACAACTTTTTTCACTCTGTTAATAAATGGCTTCAGCCAAACACTATCAAAATCAACTGTGTTTACTCTTTTTAAATCATAATGACAACAGAAACTACCCAAATGACCCTGATCAAACGTTTAAATACCCCAGTTCTTAAAGCGGGGCTCCGCCGTATAAAAAAAAATGTAAACAAAATTAAAAGCCAGCAGCTACAAATACTGCAGCTGCTGACTTTTAATGAATGGACACTTACCTGTCCTGGAGTCCAGCGACGACGGCGGCAGAAGACGAGCAATCGCTCGTGTCTCAGCTGCCCCCACCGCCATCATCGATGAGGGAAATCAGGAAGTGAAGCGTTGCGGCTTCACTGCCCGGTTCCCTACTGCACATGCGCGAGTCGCGCCGTCCTTACTGTTCCCCGCTGTTTACTGGGAGCCATGTGTTTCCTAGAAAACAACGGGGGGTGGGGGGGATGCAGGGGGGTGAAGTGGCGCAGGTCCCGCAGAGTCTATGCCCGGAAGTAGGTGCAAATACCTGTCTTAGACAGGTATCTGCAACCCCCTCCCCCTGAAAGGTGCCAATTGTGGCACCGGAGGGGGGAAGAAATCCGATGAGCGGAAGTTCCACTTTCGCTCCGCTTTAATACCCTGTATTGCCCCCTTTAACATCAATAAAAGCTTGAAGTCTTTTGTGGTATTTGTAGATGAGGCTCTTTATCTTCTCAGATGGCAAAGCTGCCCATTTCTCTTGGCAAAAAGCCTCCAATTCCTGTAAATTCTTGGTCTGTCTTGCATGAACTGCATGTTTGAGATCTCCCCAGAGTGGCTCAATGATATTGAGGTCAGGAGACTGAGATGGCCACTCCAGAACCTTCACTTTATTCTGCTGTAGCCAATGACAGGTTGACTTGGCCTTGTGTTTTGGATCATTATGTTGTAATGTTCAAGTACGTCCCATGTGCTTCTTCCTGGCTGAAGGATGCAAATGTTCCTCCAGTATTTTTTGATAACATACTGCATTCATCTTGCCATCAATTTTGACCAAATTTCCTGTGCCTTTGTAGCTCACACATGCCCAAAACATCAGCGATCCACCTCCGTGTTTCACAGTAGGAATGGTGTACCTTTCATCATAGGCCTTGTTGATTCCTCTCCAAATGTAGCATTGATGGTTGTGGCCAAAAAGCTAAATTTTGGTCTCTTCACTCCAAATGACTTTGTGCCAGAAGGTTTGAGGCTTGTCTCTGTGCGGTCTTGTAAGTGGGATACTTTGTGGCATTTGCGTAGTGATGGCTTTCTTCTGGCGACTCGACCATGTGGCCATATTTCTTCAAGTGTTTCCTTATTGTGCATCTTGAAACATCCACACTGCATGTTTTCAGAGAGTCCTGTATGTCACGTGAAGTTATTTGTGGGTTTCTTTGCATCCTGAACAATTTTCCTGGCAGTTGTGGCTGAAATTTTAGTTTGTCTACCGGACCGTGGTTTGGTTTCAACAGAACCCCTCATTTTCTACTTCTTGATTAGAGTTTGAACATTGCTGATTGGCATTTTCAATTCCTTGGATATCTTTTTACAGGGCTTGACAAATTTGCTTGGAATCTAGGAGCCAGGTTTTTTTTTTAATGACCGATGCGTGCAGAAGCGAACGCATACGTGAGTAGCGCCCGCATATGAAAGCGGTGTTTAAACCACACGTGAGGTATCGCCGCGATTGGTAGAGCGAGAGCAATAATTCTAGCCCTAGACATCCTCCAACTCAAAACATGCAACCTGTAGAATTTTTTAAATGTCGCCTATGGAGATTTTAAAAGGGTAAAAGTTTGTCGCCATTCCACGAGCGGACGCAATTTTAAAGCGTGACATGTTGGGTATCAAATTTACTCGGCATAACATTATCTTTCACAATAAAAAAAAAAAAATTCGGCTAACTTTACTGTTGTCTTGTTTTTTTAATTAAAAAAAGTGTATTTTTTTTACTCAAAAAAGTGCGCTTGTAAGACCGCTGCGCAAATACGGTGTGACAGAAAGTATTGCAACGACTGCCATTTTATTCTCTAGGATGTTAGAATAAAAAAAATATAAATATTATATATATATATATATATATATATATATATATATATATATATATATATATATATATATATATATATATATATATATATATATATATATTTGGGGGTTAACTTCTAAGTAAAGGGAAGAAGATGGGCGGGCAGTGAAACAGGCAAGCATTGCTGGTTGTCTTGTCATACCAACGGCCACCACAAAAGGGCACAAGATTACAGAATGAAGCATAGGCCTGCAGAAGGCCTCAAAGCCGCGGCCTCAATTACCGACCGATGCAGCCCGACGAGATCGCGTGATCGTGGGGGGGGCGCACGGAGACACAGGAAACCTCAGCTGTGCTGCCCCAGGTTGCTAATTCTAGTCGCATTTGCGACCTGGCGCCCGGGGATTGTTGAACCCTGTCTTTTTATATCCTTTTCCTGTTTTATACAGTTCAACTACCTTTTCCCGCAGATCCTTTGACAATTCTTTTGCTTTCCCCATGACTCAGAATCCAGAAACGTCAGTGCAGCACTGGATGAAAGATGCAAGGGTCTGTCAGGAGTCCAGAAACTCATTGACCTTTTATACTCACACACTAATTAAAAGCAAATAGATCACAGGTGAGGATGGTTACATTTAATAGCCATTTAAACCCCTTTGTGCGCATGTCTTCAGGCCAAAATTTACCAGAGTACGTAAACTTTTGATCAGGGTAATTTGGGTAGTTTCTGTTGCCATTATGATTTAAAAAAGGAGTAAATGCAGTTGATTGATAAATAAATGGCTTCAGCCAAACACTAACCATGAGTGAAAGAAAAGCTTGCGTTATCATTCATATTCTCTGAAAAATGGCCAAAAAAAATCAAATTCTGCCAGGGTGTGTAAACTTAAGAGCACAACTGTGTGTGTGTGCCTTGTATCTTACAAAAGTGAGTACACCCCTCACATCTTTGTAAATATTTTATGATATCTTTTTCATGTGACAACACTGAAGAAATGACTTTACAATGTAAAGTAGTGAGTGTACAGTTTGTATAACAGTCTAAATTTGCTGTCCCCTCAAAATAACACACACAGCCATTAAAGTCTAAACCGCTGGCAAAAGTGAGTACACCCCTAAGTGAAAATGTCCAAATTGGGCCCAATCAGCCATTTTCCCTCCCCGGTGTCATGTGACTCGTTAGTGTTACAAGGTCTAAGGTGTGAATGGGGAGCAGGTGTGTTACATTTGGTGTGATCGCTCTCACTCTCTCATACTGGGTCATTGGAAGTTCAACATGGCAAAGAACTGAGGATCTGAAAAAAAAAAAAAAAAAGAATTGTTTCTCTACATAAAGATGGTCTAGGCTATAAGATGATTGCCAAGACCCTGAAACTGAGCTGCAGCACGGTGGCCAAGACCATACAGCAGTTTAACAGGACAGGTTCCACTCTCAGAAGTTGAGTGCACGTGCTCAGCGTCATATCCAGAGGTTGCTTTTGGGAAATAGACGTATGAGCGCTGCCATCATTGCTGCAGAGGTTGAAGGGGTGGGGGGGTCAGACTGTCAGGGCTCAGACCATACGCCACACACTGCATCAAATAGGTCTGCATGACGGTCATCCCAGAAGGAAGCCTGTTCTAAAGATGAACAGGCTTTGTCTTTGTTGAAGACAAGCAGACTAAGGACATGAATTACGGGAATCATGTCCTGTGGTCTGATGAGATCAAGATAAACTAATTTGGTTCAGATTGTGTCAAGCATATGTGGCGGTAACCAGGTGAGTACAAAGACAAGTGTGTCTTGCCTACAATCAAGCATGGTAGTGGGAGTGTCATGATCTGGGCTGCATGAGTGCTGCCGGCACTAGGGAGCTACAGTTCAACCAATAATGCCAACATTATACGTACTGTGACATATTGAAGCATAGCATAATCCCCTCCCTTCGGAGACTGGGCCACAGGGTAGTATTCCAACACGCCGATGACCCCAAACACACCTCCAAGACGACCACTGTCTTACTAAAGAAGCTGAGGGTAAAGGTGATGGACTGGCCAAGCATTTCTCCAGACCTAAACCCTATTGAGCATCCTCAAAACGGAAGGTGGAGGAGCCCAAGGTCTCTAACATCAAACAGCTCCATGATGTCATGGAGGAGTGGAAGAGGACTCCAGTGGCAACCTGTGAAGCTCTGGTGAACTCCATGCCCAAGAGGGTTAAGGCAGTACTGGAAAAATAAATGGTGACCACACAAAATATTGCCACTTTGGGCCCAATTTGGACATTTTTACTTAGGGCTGTACTCACTTTTGTTGCCAGCGGTTTAGACATTAATGTCTGTACGTTGAGTTATTTTGAGGGTACAGCAAATTGACACTGTTACACAAGCTGTTCACTCACTACTTTACATTGTAGCAAAGTGTAATTTCCTCCGTGTTGTCACATGAAAAGATATAATAAAATATTCACAAAAATGTGAGGGGTGTACTCATTTTTGTGAGATATATTTAACACACATACATACGCACAATGCCTGGAATACTTCTTGAAGCCCCCCATAATTAAGAAAGGAATCATTATCATAGGTGCCTGGCACAACGCTGGATAAAAGGAAAAAAAAAATCAGTTTCGCTGACGTCCATGGACTGACACAGCCTCTTAACACTTTACCCGTGGGTTTATGTCCCTGCTTGCAGGAGAAGACCTAGGCAGAATGTGAGATGTTACGCATACACATTCTAAAAGCCAGAGCTGAACAGCCGCACCCAGGGGGGCGGTCCCTCCGGACATAACTCTCCCACCTGCAGTCAGCAGCCCTCAGTTCGTAACAAAGCAGTACAAACCTTGAAAGGAAGGGTGGGTGCTGTGTCAGTCCATGGACGTCAGAGAAACGGATTTTACGGTGAGTACAAAAATCCTATTTTCTCTCATCGTCCATGGACTGACACAGCCTCTTAACACTTTACACGTGGGATGTCCCAAAGCAGTGTCAAGAGGGATGGGAGCAGTATAAATGGAAACCCAAAACTTCACTCCAAACAAGGCAGAGCTCCTCAACGGAGGAGATGCAACTTGAAACAGCCGCTTGCAACACCTTGCGGCCGAAGGAAGCATCCGAAGATGCAGCCACATCAACTTTGTAAAAACTTTGAAAAGGTATGTGCGGACGACCAGGTCGCCGCCTTGCACACTTGTGCAACCGACGCTTGATGTCGGAAAGCCCAGGAAGCACGAATTGCCAGCGTCTGGCGACTCAGATATTCCGCCTGCCAGTTTTCTATGCCCGGAATGTAGACGGCCGACAGAGCCGGCACGCTTCTTTCGTCCCACCTTAGGATGTGGGTGACCTCGGATGCCGCAGCTGAGCTCAGAGTCCCCCCTTGATGGTTGACATATCCCACCGCCGTGGCATTGTCCGACTGGATCCTGAGGGAGCGGCCCTGTAGTCTCTCCGACCACGAGGAGAGGCACAGTCTGATTGTCTGTAGTTCCAGGACATTGATCGGTAGACGGGCTTCGTCCAGAGTCCAAAGCCCTTGGGCTGACAGGACTCCAGACTCCACCCCAGCCCATAAGGCTGGCGTCTGTCGTGATCACCGTCCACTGGATGGGGAGGAACGACTTCCCGGATCGAAGAGCCGGGGACCTCAACCACGTCAGGGACGCCCTGACCGGGTGTGACTCACCTGGATCTGAAAAGCCAAGGACAACAGGGATTTGTCCCAAGTGGACAGGATCTCCTTTTGCAATGCCCGTGTGTGATTGGGCATACGGAACGGCCTCGAAAGAGGCCACCATGAGTCCCAGGACTCATGCAAAAACAGATTGACGACCATTTTCGGGACGTCAGGACCCGCACTGCAGACTGAAGTGTCAGTAACTTCTCTGGGGGTAGGAATACCTTCGCCTCTAAGGAGTCCAGGATCAGACCTAGATACTCCAAACGCTGAGTCGGGAACAGGACCAACTTCCGAATGTTCAGGAGCCACCCGAAGTCCCGGAGGGTCTGACTGACAATAGTCACACTGTCTTCTAATTCTGAGCCATTGTCTGCTCTTAGAAAAAGATCGTCCAGATAGCCCACGACAGCAATGCCTCGCTGTCTCAGCAAAGCTAGAACCGGAGCAAGCACCTTGGTGAAAACCCGTGGTGCCAAGGCTAGGCCGAAGGGAAGAGCCACAAATTGATAGTGGACTTAGCTGATCGCAAAGCGCAGAAACTTCTGGTTACTTGCGCAGATCGGAACATGCAAGTAGGCGTCCTTGAAGTCCAAGGACGCCAGAAAGTCCCCTTGGAGTGTAGCGATCACCGTGCAAATGGATTCCATACAGAATTTTTGCACCTTCACAAAAGGCATTCAAGGCCTTGAGGTCCATGACTGGCCGAACCCCGTCCTTTTTCGGAACAAACAAAATTCGAGTAGAACCCCTGAAACCTCTCCTGTGATGGCACCGGCACAATTACTCCATACCCGAGCAAATCCTGTACAGCCCCCTAAAAGGGCCGCCCGATGGGCAGGAAGGAGAGGGAGATTTGAGGGAAAGAATCTGTCTGGGGGCCAGGAATTTAACTCTATCCTGTATCCTGAGGAGACCACCTCGCACACCCACCGGTCGGAGACCAGGGAGGGCCACCAATCCGTGGACCTGCAAAGTCGTCGACCCCATCCCAGAGGGGCAAGACTTCATGCGGAGGCGGGCTTGGGAGCTGGCTTGTTCGGCTTACGCACCCAAGGACGCTTCTGTCCACCAGCCGCACTGTTGTCAGTCTGGGAGGGCTTACCCGCGGACTCAGACGGAAAAAAAATTTTTGCTGGAAAGGAGGGACCCGGCTTACGGCGGGGCTCCTTTCCCTTGATAGTCTGAGGAAGGAGAGTGCTTTTACCTCCTGTGACATCCTTAATAATGTCATCCAGGGCAGCACCAAAAATCCTACCACCCTTAAAGGGCAGATCCGTCAGGAGCTTCTTAGAGGCTAGGTCAGCCGACCAGCATTTTAACCAGATAAGACGATGTAACACCACCACAGAGACGGAGGCCCTGCATATTAAAGGGGCTGCTTCCAAAGTGGCGCCGCACACATATACCAGGCCCTGCACCAGTTGGTGGGCCAGCGCAATAGTGTCCGGAGGAAGATCATGCTCCTGCACAGTCTGGTGCAAAATCTTTGCCCATTCCGTGAGTGTCTGAGACACAAGGGTCGCCGCAACGACAGGACGTAAGGTGGATCCCAACAAGGCAAACATGGCTCTGCTCACCACTTCTGACCTCCTGTCAGTGGGGTCCTAAAATGCAGGAGTCCCCTCCATCGGGAGAGTGGTGGCCTTGTTCAAACGGGCGACTGGGGGGGTCGACCACTGGGGGAGAGGCCCACTTTTTAAGCAGGGCCTCTTCAAAGGGGTATCTGATAGACAGATGCCGCGGGACCATAAAAGTCTTCTGCGGCTTTTCCCAAACCTGATCAATGAACCTGTCAAAAGAAAGGTGTATATGGAAAAACAATTTTTAGAAGGCTTGGCCTTAAAAGGAACCAAAAAGGAGACAGCCTCCTTCTGAGGTTCCACAGCATCCAGCTTGAGAGTGTCCCTCACAGCATCAATGAGTTCACTTACAAGCGCCCTGTCATTTACTGACTCAGAACTGGAGTCTTCCTCACAAGGAATGTCCTGTTCAAAACATTCAGAGCTAGGGTCCGCAGCAGCAGCTAGGCCCATATCTGAATCGGAGCACTCCCCTTGTGGAGATAATGTGGGGAGAGGGCGCTTTTTTGCTCCCCTGCGCTCGCACACCGCTTCCATCCTGGTAAGAAATGTTTCCAGGACTGCCGACAACTGGTCCATAGGGACCGCAGGTGCTGGAGCACTGCCTGTTGCCTCTGACATGCATGGGGAAGCTGGTGAAACATACTCCACAATTGCCCTTCTCTGAGACTTTCTCAGAAAAAAAGTCCACCCACTGGCTGCACTGACTGAGGAGGGGGATACCCAGGGGACTCACCAACCCGGAACAGGACCGCTCAGTTCCGCTGCCTGCACCGCACTGTACCAGCGCGAGTGAGCTGTGAGGAGAATCGCGGCATTTCAGCAGCGATAGAGGCCAAACAATGTAAAAAGCGCACGCGGCTTCAAGAAAATGACCGCCGCAATGTGCTCCAGCGATCCACGGCAAGATGGCCGTCATACAAACAAATGTAAAGAGCACTAAACATGGCGCCGAATGGCACACATGCCCCAAAACACACAAAAAACAGCCCCCAGCGATATGCAGACAGCATGAGCCCCCCCCCCCCCGGCACAGAATGACCCCCAGGCACCCCAGACAGCACAGCGCGAGCAATGGTGACAGAGTAGCAATAACCAGGGAAAGACAGGGAAAATCCCCCACACAGAGAAACACACGGCATGTACTCGCCTGCAGCCAGGAGAGGCTACTTACCCGTCCCCTGAGGGACCCACTGGTGTGTTTCTGACAGGACTATCACAGTGCGGTAACGAGTAGCTGTCGGCCCGGTCCACCGCAAAAGATACAGCAGGACTGTTCAATCTTGAGAGGACCGCGGAGCATAAAAGCCCACCAGCCACCCCTGGAGTCGTGGGGCATGTCGTGAACCGAGTCTCACGCACACACGGCGAGGATCAGCACCCTCGATGGTCGGACAGGGAAGACTACGAGGAAATCTTGTACCCAACCTGTTGCCCAGCCGACAATTGATAGAAGATCTCAAAAATAAAACAAGAAAGATTCCAAAAAGGAATAAAAAGAATCGGTCAGGAGAGAGCCACGTCTTCTCCTTCTGCTAGGCAGAAAAAAACTGAGCGCTGCTGACTGCAGATGGGAGGGTTATGTCCGGAGGGACCGCCCCCCTGGGCGGGGCTGTTCAGCTCTGGCTTTTAGAATGTATGTGTAACATCTCACATTCTGCCTAGGTCTTCTCCTGCAAGCAGGGAAATAAACCCACGGGTAAAGTGTTAAGAGGCTGTGTCAGTCCATGGACGATAAGAGAAATACTATCTAGGAAGTGTCAATGAATACCAATAGCAGCATTCTATACAGCACAAAGGCCCGTTTGACAAACAATTTAATATGTTGTGCACATTAGTTCTAAGGATATTATCATAAACCAGCGAGACCTAATACACACTGCTAAAGTGGGGTACACACCAAGAAAATCGGGTAAATGATTGTCCTAATTTTCCTTGTTGTTTCACAGTCGGCACAGAGGAAGGAAAGAACATACTAACATTCTCGTACGACAAAGGCTTTTTTTTTTTGTGTTTATCATCATGTGCAGTCTTCCGTTTCCAATTTCTCGTGTACGAAAATGGTACATGTTAAACAAAACTAGTTTTGATCACGTACGAGAACAATTTTGGAGTTTGTACCTTCAGAAAGTCAGAATCGGCTGTCGAAAGTTATGTGCACTACTTAAGAAAATCGTACAATCGTTCCTCAGACAAAAATGTTCCTATAGTGTGCACAAGCCTTTATACGGTCGATATTGCTGCCTTCAGAGATCAGACAGCTTTATTCACATTGCACTGGAAATTAAAAAAATAGGATTTTTGTACTCACCGTAAAATCCGTTTCTCTGGCATCCATGGACTGACACAGCGTGTCTTATACACCTTTACACGTGGGTTATGTCCCTGCTTGCAGGAGAAGACCTAGGCAGAATGTGAGATGTTATACATACATTCTAAACAGCCAGAGCTGAACAGCCTCGCCCAGGGGGGCGGTCCCTCTGGGCATAACCCTCCCACTGCAGTCAGCAGACCTCAGTTCGTAACAAAGCAGTACAAACTTAAAAAGAAGGGTGGGTGCTGTGTCAGTCCATGGATGCCAGAGAAACGGATTTTACGGTGAGTACAAAAATCCTATTTTCTCTTGTCATCCATGGACTGACACAGCGTGTCTTATACACCTTTACACGTGGGATGTCCCAAAGCAGTGTCAAGAGGGATGGGAGCAGTATAAATGGAAAACCAAAAACTTCACTCCAAACAAGGCAGAGCTCCTCAACGGAGGAGTTGCAACATCAAACAGCGGCCTGCAACACCTTGCGGCCGAAGGAAGCATCCGAAGATGCCGCCACATCAACCTTATAAAACTTAGAAAAGGTATGAACAGACGACCAGGTCGCCGCCTTGCACACTTGTGCAACCGACGCTTGATGTCGGAAAGCCCAGGAAGCACCAATTGCCCTGGTGGAATGTGCCGTAACCGGAAAAGGGAGGCGCCCGCCCCTTGAGAGCATAAGCTTGAATGACGGTTTGTCTGATCCACCTAGAAATGGTGGCAGACGAAACCGCTTGGCCCTGTTTTGGCCCAGAGACAGCCACAAATAGTGAGTCAGACTTCCGAATAGAAGCAGTAGCAGACAGGTACACCCGCAAGGCTCGTACCACATCCAAAGTGTGTAGCGCAAACTCTCTGGGATGCGATGGGTGAGGACACAAGGACGGGAGGACAATGTCCTCGTTTAAGTGGAAGGCCGAGACCACCTTTGGCAGAAAGGAAGGTCGCGGACGTAACACCGCCTTATCCTTATGGATGATCAAAAAGGGCGACTTGCAGGACAAGGCCGCCAATTCAGACACTCGTCTAATGGAAGTAATGGCCACCAAGAAGGCCACCTTCTGAGACAAAGTCAAGAGGGGAATATCTCTAATATTTTCAAAGGGAGGTTCCTGGAGGACCGAGAGCACCAAATTCAGATCCCACGGGGGGAGAGGAGGCTTGACAGGGGGGAGCACATGGCGAACCCCCTGCACAAAGGTGCTAACCAAGGGATGACCCGCCAGCGGTCGCTGAAAGAAGATGGCCAAGGCCGAAATCTGACCCTTAATGGTACTCAAAGCGAGCTTTTGGGTCACGCCACGCTGCAGAAAATGCAGGATTCTGGGAACGGAATACGTTCGTGGGCGCCAGTCCAGCTCTTCGCACATGGCGATGTAAGCTCTCCAAGTACGGTGATAGATCCTTCTGGAGGAAGACTTCCGTGCCCTTAACATGGTCGAAATGACCGAATCCGAGAGACCTCGGTCTCTCAGCACCTGGCTTTCAATAACCATGCCGTTAAAACCAGAGACCGTAAAGCAGGATGAAATATAGGACCTTGAGACAGAAGGTCCCCCCGTATCGGTAACCGCCAGGGAACGTCTGCGACGAGACGTACCAGATCGGCGTACCAGTGACGCCGAGGCCAATCCGGAGCAATGAGGATCACCGGAATTCCCTCGGTCGCTACCCTGCGGAGCAGGTGAGGGAGCAACTGCAGCGGAGGATAAACGTATATCAGGCGATACTGACCCCATGGGGCCACCAACGCATCCGAGGCATCCGCCCAGGGATCCCTGGATCTGGCCACAAACCTCGACACCTTGCGATTGAGTCGAGAAGCCATCAGGTCCACATCCGGCGTGCCCCACCGTCTGCAAAGGAGTTGAAAGACCTCCGGGTGCAAGGACCACTCCCCCTGGTCCAGCGTCTGGCGACTTAGATAGTCCGCCTGCCAATTGTCTACGCCCGGAATGTAGACGGCCGACAGAGCCGGCACGCTTCTTTCGGCCCACCTCAGGATGCGGGCGACTTTGGAAGCCGCAGCTGAGCTCCGAGTCCCCCCTTGATGGTTGACATACGCCACTGCTGTGGCGTTGTCCGATTGTATCCTGATGGAGTGACCCTGTAGTTTCTCCGACCATGAGGAGAGGCACAGTCTGATTGCCCGTATCTCCAGCACATTGATCGGTAAGAGGGCTTCGTCCGGAGTCCAAAGCCCTTGGGCCGACAGGACTCCCCAGACTCCCCCCCCAGCCCGTCAGGCTGGCGTCCGTCGTGATCACCGTCCATTGGATGGGGAGGAACGACTTCCCGGACCGAAGAGCCGGGGACCTCAACCACCACGTCAGGGACGCCCTGACCAGGTGACTCACCTGGATCTGAAGATCCAAGGACAACTGGGATTTGTCCCAAGTGGACAAGATCTCTTTCTGTAAGGCCCTGGTGTGCGCTTGGGCATAAGGAACGGCCTCGAAGGAGGCCACCATGAGTCCCAGGACTCTCATGCAAAAGCGGATTGACGACCATTTTCGGGACGTCAGCACCCGTACTGCAGACTGAAGTGTCAGTAGTTTGTCTGGAGGTAGGAAGACTCTTGCTTCCAAGGAGTCCAGAATCAGACCTAGATACTCCAGACGCTGAGTCGGGACTAGAACCGACTTCTGAACGTTCAGGAGCCACCCAAACTCCCTGAGGGTCTGACTGACGATAGTCACACTTTCTTCCAATTCTGAGCCACTGTCTGCTCTTAGAAGGAAATCGTCCAGATAGCCCACGATAGCAATGCCTCGCTGTCTCAGCAAAGCTAGGACCGGAGCAAGCACCTTGGTGAACACCCTCGGTGCCGAGGCCAGGCCGAAGGGAAGAGCCACAAATTGATAGTGGACTTCGCCGACCGCAAAGCGCAGAAACTTCTGGTGGCTTGCGCAGATAGGAACATGCAAGTAGGCGTCCTTGATGTCCAAGGATGCCAGAAAATCCCCTTGACGGAGTGTAGCGACCACCGTGCGAATGGATTCCATGCGGAATTTTTGCACCTTCCCGAAGGCATTCAGGGCCTTGAGGTCCAGGATCGGCCGAACCCCGTCCTTTTTTGGAACAACAAACAGATTCGAGTAGAACCCCTGAAACCTCTCCTGGGACGGAACCGGCACAATTACTCCGGACCCGATCAAATCCTGTACAGCCCCCAAGAGGGCTGCCCGACGGGCAGGAAGGAGAGGGAGATTTGAGGGAAAGAATCTGTCTGGGGGCCAGGAGCGGAACTCTATTCTGTATCCTGAGGTGACCACCTCGCACACCCACCGGTCGGAGATCCGGGAGGTCCACCGATCCGTGAACCTGCGAAGTCGTCCCCCCACCCCAGAGACGGGCGGGGGCAAGACTTCACGCGGAGGCGGGCTTGGGAGCCGGCTTGCTCGGCTTACGCACCCAGGGGCGCTTGTGCCCGCCAGCCGCACTGTTGTCAGTCTGGGATGGCTTACCCGTGGACTCTGACGGACGAAAAAAAACCTTTTTTGCTGGAAAGGAAGGACCCGGTTTACGTCGGGCCTCCTTACCCTTGATAGTTTGAGGAAGGAGAGTGCTTTTACCTCCCGTGACATCCTTGATGATGTCATCCAGAGCAGCACCAAAAAGTCTACCACCCTTAAAAGGTAGATCCGTCAGGAGCTTCTTAGAGGCTAGGTCAGCAGACCAGCATTTCAACCAGATGAGACGACGCAATACCACCGCCGAGACAGAGGCCCTGGATATTAAAGGGGCCGCGTCCAACGTGGCGTCACACACACATATCAGACCCTGCACCATCTGGTGGGCCAGAGCAATAGTGTCTGGAGGAAGGTTATACTCCTGCACAGTTTGGTGCAAAATTTTTGCCCATTCCGTGAGTGTCTGAGACACAAGGGTCGCCGCTACTACGGGCCGTAGGGCGGATCCCAACAAGGCTCTACTCACCACTTCTGACCTCCTGTCAGTGGGGTCCTTAAACGCAGGAGTCCCCTCCATCGTGAGAGTGGTGGCCTTGTTTAAACGGGCGACTGGAGGGTCGACCACCGGGGGAGAAGCCCACTTTTTAAGCAGGGCGTCTTCAAAGGGGTATCTAATAGACAAACGCCGCGGGACCATAAAAGTCTTCTGCGGCTTTTCCCAGACCTGGTCAATGAGCTGGTCAAAGAAAGGTACATATGGAAAAACCTTCTTAGAAGGCTTGGTCTTAAAAGAACCAAAGGAGACTGTATCCGCCTGAGGTTCTGCGGTCGCAGCATCTAGCTTGAGAGTGTCCCTCACAGCATCAATGAGTTCACTAACAAGCGCCCTGTCATTTACTGACTCAGAACTGGAGTCTTCCTCACAAGGAATGTCCTGTTCAAAACCATCCAAATATTCAGAGCTAGGGTCCTGAGCAGCAATAACTAGGCCCATATCTGAAGCAGAGCACTCCCCTTGTGGAGATAAAGTGGGGAGAGGGCGCTTTTTTGCTCCCTTGTGCTCACACACAGCTTCCATCCTGGTCAGAAATGATTCCAGGACTGCCGACAACTGGTCCATAGGGACCGCAGGTGCTGGAGCACTGGCTGCTGCCTCTGGCATGTTAGGGGAAGCTGGTGACTGACTCCATAATGTCCCTCTCAGACCACCCACAGGCCGTGCAGACTGAAGTAGGGGAATGCCCAGGGAACCCACCAACCTGACCAGGACCGCTCGGTTCCGCCGCTCTGTCTCACTGCGCCGCGCTGCTCAGCGTGAGTGAGCTGAGAGGAGAGAGTGTGAGGAGATTTGCGCCGTTTCCAGCGGCGCTAGAGGCCAAACTAGTGCCAGGAAAGACGTGCGGCTACAAGAAAATGGCCGCCGCAATGTGCTCCGGCGGGCCCCGGCAAGATGGCCGCCAATGTAAAAATCAGCACACACACAAAACATGGCGCCGAACGGCGCCCAGGCCCCTCACCTCCAAAAACAAAACAGCCCCAGCGAGTGCAGAGCAGCATGAGCCCCCCCCCCAGGACAGTATGGCCCCCAGGCACCCCCCATAGTACAGCGCCAGCACTAGTGAACAGAGAGTGACATTAAAAAAACACAGGGGGAGACAGGGAAATCCCCCCACACAAGAAACACACAGCATGTACTCACCTGCAGCCAGGAGAGACTACTTACCCGTCCCCTGAGGGACCCACTGGTGTGTTTCTGACAGAACTATCACAGTGCGATACTGAGTAGCTGTCGGCCCGGTCCACCGCGAAAGATACAGCCGGACTGTTCTATCTTGAGAGGACCGCGGAGCTGGAAGCCCACCGGCCACCCCTGGAGTCGTGGGGCATGTCGTGAACTGAGTCTCACGCACACAAGGCGAGGATCAGCACGCTCGATGGTCGGACAGGGAAGACTACGAGGATATCTTGTACCCAACCTGTTGCCCAGCCGACAGTTGATAGAAGATCTCCAATAAAAAAATAAAATAGGAAAAAAATTCCCAAAAGAATAAAAATAGGTCAGGAGACTGGCTCCTGAGAGAGCCACGTCTTCTCCTTCTGCTAGGCAGAAAAAAACTGGGGTCTGCTGACTGCAGTGGGAGGGTTATGCCCAGAGGGACCGCCCCCCTGGGCGGGGCTGTTCAGCTCTGGCTGTTTAGAATGTATGTATAACATCTCACATTCTGCCTAGGTCTTCTCCTGCAAGCAGGGACATAACCCACGTGTAAAGGTGTATAAGACACGCTGTGTCAGTCCATGGATGACAAGAGAAAGAAGGATTTGACTTGTTCTATGTTAAATGCAGATAAGACTTTCTTCACACACCTGTGTTACTGTTCGCAATTTTCAGGAGAAAGTCTGGGAGGTATATAATCCTCACCAAAAGTAGAAAAATTATTCAGAACAGGCGGTAATAGTGGCAGTATAAAACAAGGACAATTAACAGACAATAAGAAACACATTTACAATTTCCACCACTGACACATGGCTTAAAAAAATAAATAAAAAAAAAATAAAAAAAAAAGAGGAAGATCTTACCAACTCCATAAGCCTTCGCAAAAATCCATTGTAAATTAGCAGCAATTTTAGACCTGAAGGAATCATACATATCAAGCGGTACAACCTCCTCTGTAGAGTCCACAAAGGAATCCATTTTTCTTCTGGTGCTTTCTCCAGAGGCAGAGCCGCCAATATCCACCATCTACAAAACAAACCGCACATAGATTACTGAGGTTGTACTGACCACGACAGTGAATTAGGGCTGCAACTAATGATTATGTTCATAATCGATTAGTTGGCCGATTATTGTTTTGATTAATCGGTTAATAACCTTAAAGTGTTGTGTTTTAATTTGGTTAATATGTAAAGTTTTTTTTTTTTTTTTTTTTTTTTTTTTAAAAGCTATTTATTCTTAAATATCTGTATGCAGTGGTAAATATAAATAACTATATGGTTAGCGAGCAAAATATCAAATCCACTCTGATAAATAACAGACAGAAGATATACTGTATATACTATTAGAGGTTGAATCTGGTAAATAGACTCCGAGATCACTTTTTTATTTAAAGAAACAAAAAAGTTAAAGTGGTTGTAAACCCTGCAAATTTTTTGAGCCATAATGAGCTAGTATGACTAGCTTACTAGCTCATTATGCATCACTTATCTTAGATCGGGGCCCCTCCAGCCATCCTCGTCTCCCCCTCCAGCCACAGCCATCGCTTCACAGATACCCGGAAGGTTACTTCCAGGTATCGCCGCTCCAGCCAATCACAGCGCCGCTCCGGCGAATATGTCACTCCGCACAAGCGCGCGGGAGTCGTCAAATGCAGCAAAGCCGGATTTGTGAATAGGATTAACCCTGTGAATGCACCGTTGTCTACGGTGCGCATGCGCCGTAGACATCAGTGCATGTCAATTTTTGCAAATATCTCCTAAACCGTGTAGGTTTAGGAGATATTTCTTGCACCTACAGGTAAGCCTTACTCTAGGCTTACCTGTAGGTGCAAGTTGCATAAGTGGGTTTACAACCACTTTAAAGACTGTTTTGCAGATTTTCAAACAGAACTGTAATATATTATTATATGCTGGCCATACAAAAACAATGTTTTCCTATTCATTTTAAGAACGTTTGTTCGATTTCCTAATCGTTAGTGGGGTCAAATTGATGTTCGTTTACAACCACGGTGACATTTTGAAATTGAAAACTTCTTGGTCAAAGGAATTTTCAGACAGTGTGTGGTTTTCGCTCAGAAATTACATTTTAAAACAGTGTTAAAAGCAAGTGAAAATGTCAAACAACATTCTTTCATCGAATGTACAAAGATTTTTCGGATGAATATTCTCATCTGAAAATTGATCCGTGTGGCCAGCATAAGGCTCAGTACACACCTATGCAGTTTGCTTTTGATCTGTTTCTGCAGTGCGTTTTGATTTTTGCGCACGTGATTTTGCTGTGATGTGTTTTTTCACTTTTTTATGCTTTTTATGTTTGGCTAATTTGTTGTTGGGCAGATTAAAAAAAACACAAATTGCTGAAAAAACGCATTACATGCTTTTCTGCAGCTTCTCCATTGAAGTATATTGAACCAAAAAAGCACCGTTTTACATTTAAAAAAAAAAAAAAGTACCGTATATACTCGAGTATAAGCAGAGTTTTTAAGCACAATTTTTTGTGCTGAAAATGCCCCCCTCGGCTTATACTCGAGTCACCTTTTTGCGCCTGATCTCCCGGACTTTGGGGAGCCGGTACCGGTCGGCCGTATGTCCCCTGGACTCTAAACTTGGCACACATATAACCTCACTCTTTCTCTACAAGTGTGCAAAGTTTCTTGTCCGGGGGACCTACGGCCGGGGAGCACCGATTTTTCAAAACCGGGCATCCCTTCCATAGACTCCCATGTTAAACGGTAATTTCTCTGGTGACTTTGGGGACCTGGTACTGGCCGGTCGTAGGTCCTCTGGACCCCAAACTTGGCACACATGTAGCCCCACTCTTCCTCTACAAGTTTGCAAAGTTTCTTGTCCAGGGGACTTACGACCGGGGAGCACGGATTTTTCAAAGCTGGGCACCGCCTCCATAGACTCCCATGTTAAACGTCAGACGAGGCATGGACACAGTGGGGCATGGACACAGTGGGGCATGGACACAGTGGGGCATGGACACAGTGGGGCATGGACACAGTGGGGCAACGTGAGGCACACCCTAGGCTTATACTCGAGTCAATACGTTTTCCCAGTTTTTGTGGTAAAATTAGGTGCCTCGGGCTTATATTCGGGTCGGCTTATACTCGAGTATATACGGTACTTTACCCTTTTCAAATACGTAGCAGCTAAAAAAAAAAGCATAGGATGTGAACATGTCCCATAGAAAACTGTGTTAAATGAACTGTAGTGCGTTTCTGCAAAAAACACATAGGAGTGATCGAGGCCTAAGATGTTTTAGTAACATAATGGGGTTAAAAACTAAAAATTAGCCCTTTATAGTACAAAAAGAGCAGATAATCGCTATTGTAAGGGGTTAATTTTTTACTGTGGAACAGTGAAAGTAATATTTACAGTAGGGCTGGGAAAAAAATCGATTTTAATCTTGAATAGAGTTTTGAGCTCAAATCGATTCAGTTTTGAAGAAAATCGATTTTTTTAGAAAAAAAAAAAATAGGATTTTTTGTACTCACCGTAAAATCCTTTTCTCTGACATCCATGGACTGACACGGTGTGTCTTTACACTTTACACGTGGGTTATGTCCCTGCTTGCAGGAGAAGACCTAGGCAGAATGTGAGATGTTATACATACATTCTAAAAGCCAGAGCTGAACAGCCCCACCCAGGGGGCGGTCCCTCCGGGCATAACCCTCCCACTACAGTCAGCAGACCTCAGTTCGTAACAAAAGCAGTACAAACTTACAAAGGAAGGGTGGGTGCCGTGTCAGTCCATGGATGTCAGAGAAAAGGATTTTACGGTGAGTACAAAAAATCCTATTTTCTCTTATCATCCATGGACTGACACGGTGTGTCTTTACACTTTACACGTGGGATGTCCCAAAGCAGTGTCAAGAGGGATGGGAGCAGTATAAATGGAAAAACCAAAAACTTTCACTCCAAGAAGGCAGATCTCCTCAACGGAGGAGTCGCAACTTTAAACAGCGGCCTGCAGCACCCTGCGGCCGAAGGAAGCATCCGAAGATGCAGCCACATTAACCTTATAAAACTTAAAAGGCATGAACAGACGACCAGGTCGCCGCCTTGCACACTTGTGCAACCGACGCTTGATGTCGGAAAACCCAGGAAGCACCAATTGCCCTGGTGGAATGCGCCGTAACCGGAAAAGGAGGCGCCCGCCCTTTGAGAGCATAGGCTTGAATGACGGTTTGTCTGATTCCCCTAAACATGATGGCAGACGAAACCGCTTGGCCCTGTTATGGACCAGGGGCAGTCACAAACAGTGAGTCGGACTTCCGAATAGAAGCAGTAGCAGACAGGTACACCCGTAAGGCTCGTACCACATCCAATATGTGCAGCGCAAACTCTCTGGGATGCGATGGGTGAGGACACAAGGACGGGAGGACAATGTCCTCATGTAGGTGAAAGGTAGACACCACCCTTGGCAAAAGGGAAGGTCGCGGATGCAACACCGCCTTATCCTTATGGATGACTAAATATGGCGACTTGCAGGACAAAGCCGCCAACTCAGACACTCGTCAAACAGAAGTGATTGCCACTAAAAGGCCACCTTCTGAGACAAGACAAGAGAGGAATATCCCGGATATTCCCAAAAAGGAGGCTCCTGGAGGACCTAGAGCACCAAATTCAAATCCCACGGTGGGAGAGAAGGCTTGACAGGAGGGAGCACATGGCGAACCCCCAACACAAGGTGCTAACCAAGAAATGACCCGCTAGAGGTCGCTGAAAGAAGACGGCCAAGGCCGAAATCTGATCCTTGATGGTACTCAAAGCAAGCTTTTGGGTCACTCCACACTGTAGAGGACGCAGGATTCTGGGGACGGAATACGTCCGAGGACGCCAGTCCAGCGCTTTGCATATGGCGATATAAGCTTTCCAGGCACGGTGATAGATCTGCCTGGAGGAAGACTTCCGTGTCCTTAACATGGTCAAAATGACAGAGTCCGAGAGACCTCGGTCCCTCAACACCTGGCTTTTAACAGCTCTGCCGTTAAAGCCAGAGACTGTAAGCCGGATGAAACATAGGACCTTGAGACTGAAGGTCCTCCCTCATCGGCAACCGCCAGGGAACGTCCGCAACGAGACGTACCAGATCAGCGTACCAGTGACGCTGAGGCCAATCCGGAACAATTAGGATCACCAGAGTTTATATCAGGCGATAAGGACCCTATGGGGCCACCAACGCATCCGAGTCACCGCCCAAGGATCCCTGGATCTGGCCACAACCTCGACCCTTGCGACTGAGTCGAGAGGCCATCAGGTCCACATCCGACGTGCCCCCCCGTCGGCAAAGGAGTTGAAATATGCAAGGACCACTCTTCCTGGTCCGGCGTCTGGCGATTGGCGACTCAGATAGTCCGCCCCTACAGAGCCGGCACGTTTCTTCCGGCCCACTTCAGGATACGGATTACCTCGGAAGCCGCAGCTGAGCTCCAAGTCCCCCCGTGATGGTTTACATACACCACCGCCGTGGCGTTGTCCGACTGGCTCCTGATGGAGCGACCCCGTACTCTCTCCGACCTGAGGAGAGACACAGTCTGATGGCCCGCATTTCCAGAACAGTGAATGGTAAACGGGCTCGTCCGGAGTCCAAGGCCTTGAGCCGACAGGACTCCCCAGACTCCACCCCAGCCCGTCAGGCTGGCGTCCGTCGTGAGTACCGTCCATTGGATGGGAGGGGAACGACTTTCCGGACCGAAGAGCAGAGGGTCCCAACCACCCTGTCAGGGACGCCCTGACCAGGTGAATCACCTGGATCCGAAGATCCAAGGACAACGGGGATTTGTCCCAGGTGGACAGGATCTCCTTCTGCAATGCCCTGGTGTGTGATTGGGCATACGGAATGGCCGCGAAGGAGGCCACCAGGAGTCCCGGGACTCTCATGCAAACAACGGATTGACAACCATGATCGGGATGTCAGCACCCTCACCGCAGACTGAAGTGTCAGCAACTTCTCCAGAGGTAGGATACCTTTGCCTCCAAGGAGTCCAGAACCAGAACTAGAGACTCCAGACACTGAGTCGGGACCAGGACTGACTCCTGAATGTTCAGGAACCACCCGATGTCCCTGAGGGTCTAACTGACGATAGTCACCTTTCCTCTAAGTCTGAGCCACTTTCTGCTCATAGCAGAACACCGTCCAGATAGCCCACGACAGCAATACCTCGCTGTAACAGAAGGCTAGAACCGGAGCAAGCACCTTGGTGAACACCCTTGGTGCCGAGGCAAGGCCGAAAGGAAGAGCCACAATCGAGAGTGGACTTCGCTGATCGCAAGGCGCAGAAACTTCTGGTGACTTGCGCAGATCGGAACATGCAAGTAGGCGTCCTTGAAGTCCAAGGACGCCAGAAGAAAATCCCTATGGTGGAGTGTAGCGATCACCGTGCGAATGGATCCCATGCGGAATTTCTGCACCTTCTCGAAGGCATTCAGGGCCTTGAGGTCCAGGATAGGTCGAACCACGTCCTATTTTTGGGACGACAAACAGATTCGAGCAGAATCCCTGAAAACTCTCCTGTGATGGAACCGGCACAATCACTCCGGACCTGATCAAATCCTGTACAGCCCCCAAGAGGGCTGCCCGACAGGTAGGAAGGAGAGGAAGATTCAAGGGAAAGAATCTGTGTGGGGGCCAGGATCCGAATACTATCCTATAACCTGAGGTGACCACCTCGCACACCCACCAGTCGGAGATTCGGGAGGTCCACCGATCCGTGAACCTGCGAAGTCGTCCCCCCACCCCAGAGTCGGGCGGAGGCAAGACTTCACGCGGAGGCGGGCTCGGGAGCCGCTTGTTTGGCTTACGCACCCAGGGGCACTTGTGCCCACCAGCCGCACCGCCGTCAGTCTGAGAGGGCCTACCTGTGGACTCTGACGAAAAAACCCCTGTTTTCCTTGAAAGGAAGGCCCCTGTTTGCGGCGGGCCTCCTCACCCTTGCTAGTCTAAGGAAGAAGAGTGCGTTTACCTCCCGTGACATCCATGACGATGTCATCCAGAGCAGCACCGAAAGGTCTACCGCCTTTAAAATAGTAGATCCGTCAGGAGCTTCCTAAGGCTAGGTCAGCAGACCAGCATTTCAACCAGATAAGACGACGCAATACCACCGCCGAGACAGAGGCCCTGGATATTAAAGGGGCCGCGTTCAGCGTGGCGTCGCACACAGAAACCAGGCCCTGAACCAGTTGGTGGGCCAGAGCAACTGTGTCTGGAGGAAGAATATGCTCCTGTACAGCTAGGTGCAACATTTTTGCCCAACCTGTGTTTTAAACATAAGGGTCGCCGCTACCACAGGTCGTAGGGCGGATCCCAACAAGGCAAACATGGTTCTGCTCACCACTTCCGACCTCCTGTCAGTGGGGTCCTCAAATGCAGGAGTCCCCTCCATCGGGAGAGTGATGGCCTTGTTCAACCGGGCGACTGGAGGGTCGACCACTGGGGGAGAAGCCCACTTTTTAAGTAGGGCATCTTCAAGGGGTACCTGATAGACAAACGCCGCGGGACCATAAAAAAAATTCTTCTGCGGCTTTTCCCAGACCTTATCAATGAGCTGGTCAAAGAAAGTACAATGGAAAAAAACCCTTTAGAAGGCCTGGCCTTAAAAGAACCAAAGGAGACAGTATCCGCCTGAGGTCCTGCATCCGCAGCATTTGAGCTTGAGAGTGTCCCTCACCGCAGTCATGAGCACACTAACAAGCGCCCTGTCATTTACTGACTCAGAACTGGAGTTTCCCTCATAAGGAATGTCCTGTTCAAAACCATCCATACATTCAGAACTAGGGTCCTGAGCGATAGTGGCTAGGCCCATATCTGAATCAGCGCACTGCCCTCGAGTAGATAAAGTGGGGAGAGGGCGCCTTTTTGCACCTTGCGCTTGCACACAGCTCCCATCCTGGTCAGAAAATGATTCCAGGGCTGCCCACAACAGGTCCATAGGGACCGCAGTGCTGAAGCACTGCCTGTTGCCACTGACATTTTTAGGGGAAGCTGGTGACACAGACTCCATATTGTCCCTCTCTGAGACTCTCTCAGATAAAAAGTCCACCCACAGGCTGTGCTGACTGAGGAGGGGGCGCCCAGGGGACTCACCAAACCGGACCAGGGACCGCTTAGTTCCGCTGTCTGTACCGCGCTGTGTCAGCGCTGGTAAGCTGTGAGGAGACTGTGAGGAGATTCGCGCTGCTATAGCAGCGCTAGAGGCCAAACTAGTGCTGAAAAGCGCGCGGGCTACAAGAAAATGGCCGCCGCACTTCACTGAGGCGATCCGCGGCAAGATGGCCGCCATGACGCAGTGAAAATGAAACAGCACACACGCACAGCGCCACTCAGGCCCCAAAACAAAAACCACACAAAAAAGCCCCAAGGCATACATTGCAGACCAGCAGGAGCCCCCCAAGAACAGTGTGACCCCCAAGCACCCCACACAGTCAGCGCCAGTAAGCAGAGAGCGACAATAAAATACAGGGGGAGACAGGGAAAATCCCCCACAGAGAAACACACAGCCTTTTGTACTCACCTGCAGGCAGGAGAGACTACTTACCCGTCCCCTGAGGGACACACTGGTGTTTCTGACAGGACTATCACAGTGCAGTACTGAGTAGCTGTCGGCCCGGTCCACCGCGAAAGATACAGTCAGTCAGGAGCTGTTCAGTCTTGAGAGGACCGTGGGAGCATTAAAGCAAAACCCGGCCACCCCTGGAGTCATGGGGCCTGTCGTGAACTGAGTCTCAAGCACAGAAGGCGAGGATCAGCACGCTCGATGGTCGGACAGGGAAGACTACGAGGATATCTTGTACCCAACCTGTTGCCCAGCCGACAGTTGATAGAAGATTCTCAAAAATAAAATAAAAAAGAATTCCAAAAAGGAATAAAATAGGTCAGGAGACTGGCTCCTGAGGGAGCCACGTCTTCTCCTTCTGCTAGGCAGAAAAAAACTGAAGTCTGCTGACTGTAGTGGGAGGGTTATGCCCGGAGGGACCGCCCCCTGGGTGGGGCTGTTCAGCTCTGGCTTTTAGAATGTATGTATAACATCTCACATTCTGCCTAGGTCTTCTCCTGCAAGCAGGGACATAACCCACGTGTAAAGTGTAAAGACACACCGTGTCAGTCCATGGATGATAAGAGAAATTTTTTTTTTTTTTCTCCTTCCCTTCAAAGTTTCCGTAGCAGGACTGCAGGGGGCGTATCCTGAATGGCACTGGGCAGCGTTACCCCAATTACATCTACTCGCCGCAGCCGCCGTCTGCCTACCTGATCAGCGTGTCATGCAGACAGACGGCGGCCATTGCAGTGTTCAAAAGCCGCGCCTCCCGAGTCCTCGTCGTCTGTGATAGGCGGAACACTCAATTTCACAGCAGGCAGTATTCAGCCCATCACGGACATCCTCTCATCCTCGTCTGTGTTATGAGGATGACCATGACAGGCGGAACACTGAATGCAGGGAAATGGAGTGTTCCGCCTATCACAGACGAGAAGGATACAGTGTAGCAGTAAAATCCGTATACCATGAAAATCTGCATCAGGTACGGGCACAGTGATTGAAGCATGGGCACAGTGAGGCACGGACACAGTGAGGCACGGACACAGTGAGGCACGGACACAGTGAGGCACGGACACAGTGAGGCACGGACACAGTGAGGCACGGACACAGTGAGGCACGGACACAGTTCAATTCAACTAAGAGTAACCTCAGGATTTTTTGTTGTTTTATTAGCTAAATCCAAATACAGTATTAATAATTTGGATGTTTAACAATCTTTGTTGCACACTGCAAAAAACAACAAAAGGTCACAAGCGCTAAATTGGTGGATAAAGAAAAAAATATAATGGATGATAATAATAATAATAAGAAAAAAATCCCAAATATTTTGGGAAGTACAAAGTATCCAAAAAGGGGGAAAAAAACAGGATCCAGCGCAGCAAGAAAAAATCCATACCCAGAAGTACAAAATACACAACATGCACACAATATAATCCAGCGCTCATGGAACATACATTATTAACTATTGAAAACTCTTGAAGAATTGATAAAAAAACTTAGTCCATTTATTAATCACAATAAAGAGAGGGATCCAATCCCAAATGTGCAGAGGGCAAATGAATCTTAACTCTCCAGTTGCCAGTGGTGACAAACTTGTTAAACTTGCAGTGACATCCGTGGAGCAAGGAGGGGTTAAAAAAGTCAAAACAAAGCCTGTGGCATGATCTCCGTGTGAGCACAGTACCTTGAATGATGGACAACAGGCAGACCAGCGTGTGGAGGGCCCTCCAACCCAAAAGGATGCAGAGCCAGGATCGCAGCAAGGCTGGGACAGAAGGAATCACACACAGAGTTTCAAGAGTTTTCAATAGTTAATAATGTATGTTCCATGAGCGCTGGATTATATTGTGTGTTTGTTGCACACTGACTTTGCAGTTAGAGAAAGGGTTTGCCTTTGCAATTTTGTTTGTTGATGCACTTTAATTAATATAATAATAAAAAAAAAAAAAAAATCAAATCGAATCGTAAATCGAGTTTTTTATAAAAAATAAATAAAAAAAAAAATAAATAAAAAAAAAAAAAAAAAAAAAAAACGCAGATTTTTTTTGGGGGGGGGGGGGGGGAAATCGCCCAGCCCTAATTTACAGTAGCGATTATTTTCTCTTTTTGTACTATAAAGGGCCAATTTTGTTTTGTTAACCCCATTATGTTACTGGCCTATTAATCTATGAAAATAGTAATCGATTAATTTCTTAATCGATTAGTTGTTTCAGCCCTACAGTGAATCAGTTTGCAGTTCTTTCGGTTTACTGGTGAAGCAGAAATTTTAGGAGAGCTAAAAGCAGTATTAAACCCAAAACCAAACACTTCTAATGATTAGCAAGCTGCAATATAATATGTAGTGGCTGTATTCGTTTTTTTCTTCAGGCTCCCCCCCCCCCCCTCTGATTTTACCTAGTGATATGGCCAGTACCACACCTTCTGTATTATACAGGCACCACTCTGGATGAAGGAGCACAGAGGGCAGATTTGCACAGCAGCATTGTGTGTCTGGGGGGGGGGGGGGGTGTTAGAAATACTAGCAGATTTAGGGCCCATTTACGAAGCCACTTCCTTCCCCTGGGCTTGTATGTGCACTGTGATGTGTTGCATTTGCAGTTCAGAAAAATTTAGTATGCTCTATTTTTTTTTTTTGACTACACTGCAATAATGTGAACTATGCCCATAGGATTACCTTGATTTTGGACTGTCTATGCAGTTGGAGTGCAGACAAAAATGCATCCCACTGCATTAGGTGTAAATGCGCCCTTAAAAACACAGTAACAAATTAAAGCTTTACTCTAGCTAAGACTTTATAATCAGTTACAGCATTTTTTTTCCTTTTGGGATAAAGGTTGTACATGAATACAAGCTGATACTTTTAAGCACCCCTGCCAGTGTTAAATGGTCTGCCTCATCCATGTAACTGCAAGTGAGCTTTTTGTTAAACAGACGTACTGGCCAGATCACCAGATCAGAATATAAAAATTAAAAAAAAGCCTAAAAATTTAAAGAAAAGCCAGCCATACGCGTTTCAAATTCTGCTGATCCGGCCGAGAATTGAACCATTAGTGGGCAAGCTGATCAATCAATTCGGGCACAACTAGCCTGCCGGATTTGCTTATGATTATCGCAAGTGGCTGCTATAGCCGCTAAAAGCGGTATGGCAAGGCACGTTACTGCGTTGCCACACATTGCACTGCCACTTTGTCGTCAATGTGCATTGGGTGCCATTCAGAATAAATGCCACCACATCATCGCAGTGTGGGGTGAACTGTGCTGCAGTAACAGGCATGGGGATGTACGTATTCCTGCAACAATACTAACAAGGTGAAGTGATGATGCAAACCTTGCAATTTACTTTTTTTCTCATTTTGCCTAAATAGACACTTGAATTTCTTTTTTAAATCCACCTCTTCCCTAAGGACAATGATAAACTTTTCACATCTGTCACACTGCTTACATAAAGTCAGGTACAGTAACTACAACTTCAATTTTTTTTACCTGGAAAACAGGATATTCTAAAAGCAGCCAACAGTAGGCACAAAATACCACAGCAGGAGCTGCTAGGCCTGCACAGCAATGATTTAACTTATACAGTAGCAAAAGGCATTTTGGACTACACTGGTGATGAATGAACTCATTCATTAAATTGCACAAAAATTGGAAAGCCGAATAATCAGCAGCATGAATTAGTCTAAATCCTTTGTTACTTGGGTACCCGGTTCAGAGATCCCATAAAACAAAAAAAAGGATATGTAAAACACCACATGCCCGATGACTTCACATAAAAGAATAGAAGACGCTTACTAAAATTCTGTACCCATTTTTAAATACCCAAGAATTCTTTTCTGTAAAACAGCCTATTGTAGTTGAAGGCTTGCAGCGTGAGGTAATGTGTGTGTTTTGGGAGCCAAGAGCCGATTTTCCAGACATCAAAATAACACAAAGGCAGCTGCTGACAGGGCCAAATCAGACAATTCCCAGCCGAGCACCACGGCCTACAACTTGCACAGCGCATCCTACTGCCTTCCATCCTTGTCGAGCCTCCAGGCCCCACCTTAGTGTGAAGTCTGATTAATCTCCGGCTTCTTGACAACACAACCAAGCTAAATCTTTCACTTGAGCGCTCGTTTTTACGTTACAGTAGTGACATGTGCAATCCTTATTTGATATTATTACACAACAAACACAAAAGGAATCCACACTCAACTGCTCGTTAAATACATTTCTTAAGAAATCCAGCAACTGTTTGTTCCACTGGAAGTCATAAAATCAACCATAACCCAAAGTCCCTAGAATAGTATTACATTACTTTCTATAAGTACAAAGATTAGGGTCTCATTAAAAAGCTCTGTAAAACTTCTTGATGCCAGAAAATTGTGAACATATCACTAGGCACAATGACAGGCTGTCACGTTTCATCTTTTCCAACAATCCACCTTCATATATTTTGATATTTCTATGACATGCCACCATAAAGAAATTCTACAATCAGATGTAGACGGTAAGATTACCATCTGCACACCAAAAATGTTAATTGTACAGTCCCCATGATGGCCTCCAAGTACCTGAACAATTACATATAACATGACTTACTATTATTAATATACATAAGCAATGTAATAAAAGCTCGCTGCACAAATAAAATCACCACAGAATGTAGACCCTACACCTGTGCAATAATGGTTTAACGTCTTTATCTCCACTTCCTGCAAGAGCTTTATTTACAAACTCTCTCCCGTCTCCTAATAATTGACAGCTGTCCCACCCCTGAACACACCCACCATTCATTCCATCTGGGATCCTAGTGACTACACCAACATCTCCAGCTTTTCACTGAAAACTGGCTGCACCTTTTTACTCTCCAACGTCTACCACAACATAAGTCATCAACAGCCACAATGCATAAACACGGAAGAGACCTACTAAGTTTTGGTTTTCTGGGCTATCCTGTAAAGTTTACTGGCAGCACAGTCTTCCCTATGCTACAATTCTGAAAAGTCCCTTTTATGCGAGATCTGCAAAGTAAAAGAACAATTTCTAGGGTAGGGACTCGTTCTTGTAATTTTTCATTAAACTGTTAGATATGTCTGTCATTACAAATGATAAACTAAAATAAGCACATCCCGAATACAAGCATCCACATGGAATTAAAGTGGTTCCAAAGGCTCAAGGTTTTTTGTACCTAAAACTTGTGAGCTGCAGCCATCAAGACCCCTTTCACACTGAGCGCCTGTGCCGTTAGAGCTAAAGCGCCGCTCGTTTTTGCTGCACTTTTCAGCCGCTAGTGGGGCGGTTTTTACAAAAAAAAAAAATGGTGAAAACTCCAGTTTTTGCGGCGCATTCAAATCACTGCTCATTCATTGCAATAGGCAGGGCATTTTAGGAGCACTAAATACAGCGCTCCCAACCTGCCCCAAAGATGCTGCTTGCAGGACTTTTCGTAACGTCCCTCAAGCGCACCACCCCAGTGTGAAAAGACACACTGCAATGAATGGGAGGTGCTTTTCAGAGGCCATTTCTAGCGCTAAAGAGCCTGAAAACCGTCTCAGTGTGAAAGGGGTGTAATGCTTACCCAAGCCCTGTTGCCATCCAGCGATGTGCACGAGAGCCTCAGCTCTCCAGGGACTCACTCCTCATTGGCTCCTGCTGTCAATCACAGCCAATGAGGGGAGAGAGAGGGGGCAGGGCCGACCCTTGGCTCTGTGTGAGAGTGGACACACAGAGCAGCAGCTCAGGAGCGAGCCTGCTTGGGTGCCCCCACAGCAAGCCACTTGCTAATGGAGTTACTCAGCAGGAGCCAGAAGCACCGGCAAGGAACCTGAGAAGAGGAGGATCAGGGATGCTCCGTGAAAATCTATTGCACAGAGCAGGCAAGTAAAACGTTTTAAATAACTTTAATATCACTTTAAGGGCTACAGAGGATATAAATCCACTCAAGTACACCAAATGCATTTGCAAATCCAGTTGTTTCCTTGCAAAAGTACGAGTGATGCAATTTCTGGGCTGCACAATAGTATGTGCAGAGAGCAGAGCTGTGGGAGGGACCAAGCAGGCTCCATCAACTTTAGGCTGCCTGCAGAAAACTAGAGGCGGGGTGGAGACAAGACTGGTCACTGCACAAGGAGAAAGCAGCCTCTGGTCTTTATTACAGGAAACTCCTGCACAAATGCAAAGCTTCACACTGGATTACAGCAGAGATCTAAAAAGGTAATACACAAAGTACACCAAGATAAAAAGTATACAGTGGATATAAAAAGTCTACACATCCCTGTTAAAATGTCAGCTTTCTGTGATGTAAAAAATAAATAAAAAAAGAGACAAAGATAAATAATTTCAGACTTTTCCACCTTTAATGTCACCTAAAAAAACTGTACAACTTAATTGAACAAACCGAAATCTTTTAGGTGGAGGGAAGTAAAAATTAAATATGGTTGCATAAGTGTGCACACCCTTAAACGAATACTTTGTTGAAGCACCTTTTGATTTTATTACAGCACTCAGTCTTTTTGGGTATGAGTATCAGCATGGCACATCTTGACTTTGCAATATTTGCACACTCTTCTTTTGCAAAAACACTCCAAATCTGTCAGATTGCGGGGGCATCTCCTGTGCACAGCCCTCATATCACCCCACAGATTTTCAAAGGGATTCAGGTCTGGGCTGTGGCTGGGTTATTCCAAAACGTTAATCTTCTTCTGGTGGAGCCATTTTTTTGTATATTTGGATGTATGCTTTGGGTCGTTGTCATGCTGAAAGCTAAAGGTTCCTCTTCAATGTTCAGCTTTCTAGCAGAAGCCTGAAGGTTTTGTGCCAATATTGACTGGTATTTGGCACGGTTTATAATTCCCTCTACCTTGACTAAGGCCCCTGTTCCAGCTAAAGAAAAACAGCCCCAAAGCTTCACTGTTGGTATGGTGGTCTTTTGTTGATGTGCAGTGGGTTTTTTTTTCCCGCCAAACATATCTTTTGGAATTATGGCCACAAAGATCAACATTGGTTTCATCAGACCATAACATATTTTCCCACATGCTTTTCGGAGACTTCAGATGTGTTTTTGCAAAACTTAGCTGGGCCTGGATGTTTTTCTTCATAAGAAAAGGCTTCTGTTTTGCCACTCTACCCCATAGCCCAGACATATGACGAATACGGGAGATTGTTGTCACATGTACTCCGCAGCCAGTACTTGCCATATATTCCTGCAGCTCCTTTAATGTTGCTGTAGGCCTCTTGGCAGCCTCCCTGACCAGTTTTCTTCTCGTCTTTTCACCACTTTTGGAGGGACGTCCAGTTCTTGGTAATGTCACTGTTGTGCCATATTTTGTCCACTTGATGACGACTGTCTTCACTGTGTTCCATGGTATATCTAATGCCTTGGAAATTCTTTTTGTACCCTTCTCCTGACTTATGCCTTTTCACAATGAGATCCCTCTGATGCTTTGGAAGCTCTCTGCGGACCATGGCTTTTGCTGTAGGATGCGACTTAGAAAGATGAGTCCACATAAACTTCTTTGGTAAATATCCTAAAAGTGAAGTAAATAATCGTTAAGATCATCCTCTAAAAGGCGAGATATTGAAACAGGACGTGTAACCGCGAAGGTCATCAGCATACAACTTCTGGGATAATAGTAAGGTGAAATACTCTTACCAGAGCTGGTGGATCTGCTGATTAGGCAGATCATAAAGGCATATAGAATCCTGATGGTCGATCGTGTCTGCTTCTCTGGACACTCCAAAATGGACCAAACAGATCTCTAGAAGCCACTCCAAAAACCACAACCTCGGGGGAGACTCTGGGTATTCCAAAATGGTGCAGAACCCCTCTTCCGTTGAAAAGATCCCAATCCGAATTAGGTCCCTTGGAGTTTCTTCCATCTGTTTACCATTTCCTAATTCAGATTGGGATCTTTTCAACAGAAGAGGGGTTCTGCACCATTTTGGAATACCCGGTGAACCCAGAGTCTTCCCCGAGGTTGTAGTTTTTGGAGTGACTTCTGGAGATCCGTTTGGTCCATTTGGAGTGTCCAGAGAAGCAGACACGATCGACCATCAGGATTCTATATGCCTTTACGATCTGCCTAATCAGCAGATCCACCAGCTCTGGTAAGAGTATTTCACCTTACTATTATCCCAGAAGTTGTATGCTGATGACCTTCATGGTTACACGTCCGGTTTCAATATCTCACCTTTTAGAGGATGATCTTCACGATTATTTACTTCACTTTTAGGATATTTACCAAAGAAGTTTATGTGGACTCATCTGTTTGTTTCATTTTTTGGGTACTTTAAGTCTTCTCTCAATTTTACACATTGGGTTTTGCATTTTAGCGCTGCATCTCCATTCACATTTCTAATATATAATTGTCACATTTTATGCATCTGCTCTATTACATATATAGGTTTTTCACTTAGTTTTTATGCTTTATTCAGACTAGCGCAATATTTTTCCCTCACTACCTTGCTAGAAAGCAAGGTGGATATAAAATCAAGGATTTTTATAAAATTTTAATAAAATGCTTTTGGAGTAAAAAGATAGTTTTCTATTTAACCACTTCATTACCGGCCCATAGTCAAATGATGTCCGCAGGAGGGATCTCCCATCCTGGGTGGACATGACGTCCTGGGCTACCCGGCCATCTAAGGGGCACATGCGACGTCCGCCGGGCACCCGCGATTGCCCGTGAACACGGCAGGACCGTGGATCTGTGTACAGAGGAACACCGATCGGTCTCCTCCCCTTGTGAGTCCCCGCCCCCTACAGTTAGTCACTCCCTAGGAAACATAATTAACCCCTTGATTGCCCCCTAGTGTTAACCCCTTCCCTGCTGGTCACATTTACACAGTAATCAATGCATTTTTATAGCACTGATCGCTGTATGAATGAATGGTCCCAAAAATTGGTCAAAAGTGTCCGATGTGTCCGGCGCAATGTCACAGTCACAATAATAAAAAAAAAAAAAAGCCATAAATCTATCCCCTATTTTGTAGACGCTATAACTTTTGCGCAAACCAATTAATATACGCTTACTGCGATTTTTTTTTACCAAAAGTATGTAGAAGAATACATATCGGCCTAAACTAAGAAAAAATGTGTTTAAAAAAAAAAAAGGGATATTATAGCAAAAAGTAAAAAAATCTTGTTTTTTTTCAAAATTGTCGCTCTTCTTTTGTTTATTGCGCAAAAAATTAAAAACCACAGGGGTGATCAAATACCACCAAAAGAAAGCTCTATTTGTGGGGAAAAAAACATAAAAATGTAATTTGTGTCCAGTGTTGCATAACCGCACAATTGTCATTCAAAATGCGACAGTGCTGAAAGCTAAAAATTGGTCTGGGCAGGAAGGGGGTGAAAATGCCCGGTATTGAAGTGGTTAAGATACAATAATTTAGTTTATTCAGCATGAAATGGAGCTTAGTTATGTAGCATGAGGCTGTATATTCTGCAATATTTTAATTTTTGGTAAACTCATGCAATGAATTCAAGCTTTGCAAGCTGAGATAACATGCACTGCATTGATGCATTCACACAATGTCACAGTAACCATGAGATAAAACAAAGTTCAGGAATATTCCTTTATCCCATCTATGTAAACTACAAACTGTATGATTGAATCAGTTTGGATATCGCTGTTTTACTAACCTGACAGCTTATTATTCTAAATAGGAAACCTTCATTTTGTTTGCAAGTATTAAAGATTCCAACTACCAGTAAGAATGAGTCATTACATTTAAAGAGCATCTGTCATTTCAGATTCATCATGGCAGTTAGCGGGCATCCACTCACCTGCTGCCGCCACACACCTCACCTTGTTGTTCCTGCTGGCGCTTTAATGTCACCTTTTTGTGCCATTAAAGTGAATGGGACTGTCAGTAAGTCAACAGCGGGTCAGAAGAGAAGCCGCTGCGGGACAGAGATGACAGTTGCTCTTTAAAAAATGATTTAAAATTGAGTTGATTTAAATCAAGCCTTTTTACTAGCGATTTAAATCATGATTTAAATCAAATCCACCCCTAGAAAGTCCACTGCTGCAGGTCACCGCAAGTTCCTAAAACCTGTGTTGACCTGCAACCCACCACTTCATGATTTGGTAAAGTTGATAGGAGAGCCCATTGAATTCTACAATGATGTTTTTACATTAATGCGGGATTCCACCCGCAATTTAATTTTTTTTTTTTTTAAAGTCAGCTGCTACAAACAGCGCTTTGTGAATGGGCGGCTGCTTTCTGGGATACACACAGTTCCCGGAAGGCAGCGCGCGACATTCCCCAGAAGACACAGCGAGGAGGCAGATTAGCCAGTTCCGCATAGCAACCGCCCTTTGATGAGTAAAAAAAAAAAAAAAGTGGAACACTACTTTAAGACCCTGCATTGCATTATGGGATATGCTCGGGTGCTCTTCCATATGAACATTTGGCAGGGTCTTCGGGGCCCAAGAGCACCCAGCAGTGCCTAGTTTCCCTTTAAGTGTTTATATAAACCTATCGCTATGGGTGACACATTAGCGTTAATGCAGCAGCAAAAGAGATGCTACAGGACAGTCATTTCATACAATGGCCATTTGTTGCAAAAAATCTGAGGAAAGTTTAAGCTAAAGGCTATTTATTTATTTATTTATTTATTTATATGTGCTGTGATAGGTTTATTGTACCATTGTCTAAACCAGCCTCTCTCAACATGGAGGTTCCCTTGAATTTGAATGTCTTGGGGAACCCCTGCTAAATGATTACATCTCTAGCTCACCAAGTTGTAAATAAGTCCCCGTTTAAATATTGTGCTCCCACTTGTGAGCGATTTTCATGCAAATGGGCTGCCCTATGTGCTTTTGTCAAGCAAAAGCAGCTCATGCACCTTTTTGGGCGATCAGCTTTGCATGATTTTTAAATGCACATCTTGCCATGCCTTTGTGCGGCAAAATCACACCCCATTTGAGACGCCATTAGCATAATGGCAGCCAAACATGCGTTGCATGTTTTACAGCGACTGCAAGCGATTCCACATCGTCAAGTGTGAATGCAGCCTAAGAAACGTAGCAACACCTAGCATATCTGACATCCAGAACAGATACCTTTTTATTATTAACACCCTCCTGCTCTATAAGGAAAATTTGTCTTAGTAACAATCATGAAATGGAACAAATAATAATGGGCTAAAAATTAAAAACCAACAGTGAATATTGTAGTGCCTCTTACACTGGTAGTGCACAACGTCTTCTTTCGGGGACACAAACCAGCATGGCTATCAGATTGGGAGCAGCGGCTGTGTGTCCTTGCGGTCACTGCTCCTCAATATACATTGAATAGGACTGCCTGCACGCAGATTTTCATAACACCTGTGCATCCCATGTGCGCAAAGACAGCCCTTCGTACGAAGGTACACGAAAGTACACCCGTGTTAATGAGGCCTTTTATTGGCTGCCAGGGTAATGATCCCATAGATTAGTGGCCAATGACAGAAGGACCCCTAATATTATTAGTCAGTGAGAGAAAGAGACTCACATTGTTGACCAGTGAGAATACTGCCCTCATAGTCAGTTAAAAATATAAATTACCGTATATACTCTAGTATAAGCCGACCCGAATATAAGCCGAGGCACCTAATTTTACCACAAAAAAAATAAATAAATAAAAATTAAAAAAAAAATGGGAAAACCTATTGACTCGGAGTATAAGCCTAGGGTGTCCATCTGCATGCCTCACTGTGCCCAATCTCCCTACCTGATCTCCTGCGCTGTGTGACTAGACTGACGTTTAACATGGGAGTCTATGGAAGGGGTGCCCGGGTTTGAAAAATCGGTGCTCCCCGGCCATAGGTCCCCCAAACAATAAAACTTTGCACACTTGTAGAGGAAGAGTGGAGCTACATGTGTGCTAAGATTGGGGTCCAGGGGATCTACGGCCGGCCGGTACCGGGTCCCCAAAGTCCGGGAGATCAGGCGCAAAAAGGTGACTCGAGTATAAGCCGAGGGGGGCATTTTCAGCACAAAAAAAAAAATGTGCTGAAAAACTCGGCTTATACGCGAGTATATACGGTCACATCCGTGGAAGTTAGAAACTGTTAATTGCTCAAGGTACCCCTAGCAACCTCTGGAGGAGCCTTGGTTGAGAAACCCCGGTCTACACAGTCAGTCAAAGGATTAATTACTATTGAATTACCAGTATATATTTATCATCTGTCAGGGTCATATATCGGAGTTAACGTTTAGTACAATACTACTAAAACATGCCCATAGTGATAATATATTCCTTCAAATCATTATTAATTTAATGGCGTACATACCTGTCACTGAATGTAAAATCTTCAGTAAAGATATTTTAACCACTTCAATACCGCTTATTTTAACCTCTACATAGATTCTCCTCTTTTTGGGCCCCCCACGGGTGCTCCTGGCTCCTCTACCTTGCTGAGTGCGATTTGATTGCTGTGGGGGCACTGGTGCATGCTCGCTCCCGAGTCCGCCTCTGTGAGTCTATGAGCCATTGACTCTCACTGCTGTATCTCAGCCAATGAGGAGGAAGTGACCCCAGAGAGCTTCTGCTCTCGTGCACATCGCTGGATCAAGCTCAGGTGAGTGTTAGGGGGGGTTGAGGGGGGAGCTGCACACTGAAGGTTTTTTTACCATCATGTATAGAATGCATGAAAGGGGAAAAAAAAACACCCATTAGAATCACTATAAGCAAAATTTGAGACACAAAGAGGGGGCAATTCTGTATATTATAACATAATTAGCATAATTTATACGTTTTTATGATAATTATTTTTACATATCGTGGGGTATAGAACCATTATAGATGGTAATACACCCAGACAGGATTACCTCCAGTATAAAATGTCTGCACATTGTATTATTACAAATATTTTTCTTAGTTATGCTGATTTTTTTCTATTACCGTATTTATCGGCATATAACACGCACCTTAATTTTAAGAGGGAAGTTTCAGGAAAAAAAACTAACATTTTTAAATAAAGAATTTTTAAGCAAAATAAGGGTCAGTGCCTATCTGCAGCCTGATCAGTGCCCATCATTGCAGCCTTGCCCATCATTGCAGCCTAATTAGTGCCCATCTACCCATCAATGCAGCCTAATCCGTGCCCATCAATGCAGCCTAATCCGTGCCCATCAATGCAGCCTAATCCGTGCCCATCAATGCAGCCTAATCCGTGCCCATCAATGCAGCCTAATCCGTGCCCATCAATGCAGCCTAATCCGTGCCCATCTGCCCATCATTGCAGCCTAACCAGTGCCCATCTGCCCATCAATGCAGCCTAATCAGTGCCCATCTGCATCCTTGTCCTTACTTGCAAGCTAATCCGTGCCCATCTGCAGCCTTGTCATTGCCGGATCTCCTGCGTGCTCGGCTCCCAGTTCCACCCAGGGGAAGACAGAGCCGGATAGGGCTACCTTGGAAGGGAAGGAGGGAACGAGCGCCGCCGAAATACAGAGCCGAATCTCCTGTGTGCTCGGCTTGGCAGTCACGCCCAGTTCCGCCCAGGGGGATCGGACTGGGCGCGACGCCGATCCTTGTACACAGGAGATCGCGGCTCTGTATTTCGGCGGCACTCATTCCCTCCGTCTCCAAGGCAGCCCTATCCAGCTCTGTCTTCCCCTGGGCGAAACTGTTTTACAAATAGATCAATTAAATTTGGTTGTTTTTAATCAGTTAATGCTTGATTTCAGCTCGGCTCGCAGTCACGCCCAGTTCCGCCCAGGGGGCGGGACTGGGCATGACGCTGAGCCGAGTACACAGGAGATCGCGGCTCTGTATTTCGGCGGCGCTCGTTCCCTCCAAGGTAGCCCTATATCGGCGTATAACACGCACATACGATTTTCCCCCTATTTTGAAGGGGGAAAAGGTGCGTGTTATACGCCAATAAATACGGTACTTATTTCTGCTGGTATTTATACCTTAGTTTGTTATTTTATTACCATTAAACATACCAGTTTATAGAAACACTCCATACAGATGACAAATTGGGATAACACTTTATTATGACATATCTGCTTGAGGAGGGGTATACAACTCAGAGATGACAATATACCCTTATCAGGATGATTTTACCTCCATATTTTGGACATCACAGTGGTCAGCAATCTTGCCTTGTAGCACTGGGATCCTCGGCTGTAATCCCAGCCAGGACACTATCTGCATGGGTTTCCTCTGGTTATTCTGATTTCCTCCCACACCCCAAAGACATGTTGGTGAATAAATTGACTCCCGTCTCCAACGGCCCTAGTATGTGTAGGTATGCGAGATAGGCTGGCCATACACACAGGTTTCAAATGCTCAAGGCTGGCTCACGCCAGATACTTTCCAATAAATTTTTAAACTACATCCAGAATGCATGCACAGTATTTCCGATTTTTTGTCTGAATTCGCACCTGAATAGGAACCAAAGATGCAAAGGACCCTTTCCAAATGCGGACCACAGCCACCCCGGGTGTGTATGTAAACCGGCTACATTGCGAGCTGGGCACATTTTCCAGTCATGCTATATGGATGCGGCGAAACCTGCATCCAATTCGCATAAGTGTGAACCCAGCCTTGAAAAAAAAAAAAAAGTACAACCTGCTGCAATTTGGTTATCCGGTACGCATACAAATAAGTGTAAAGTAAACACACATTGTCCTGAATAAAAAGTGTTATAATAAAAAAAAAACTCACACTGGAATACATAAAAAAAGCACGTATAAATGCACATGCAAAAGGTGTGAACAAACCCTCCCCTCGCTGATCACTGGATTCCCCCATCCACACTACACAGCGTGGATGGGGGAACAACCCCCCTGGCGGCCATTGTATTCTGACAGCCACGGCTCCCACAGTCAGAACACCTAACCAATGGCTGCATCTGATTGGCTGCACTATATGGCCCGGCAGTTTTCGGTCTGGTTCCTTCGATATTCAGACTGAAGTTTGTGATGGCAGGCGGGTGATATCCCCCTGAATCGGGAAACATTGGAGCCATGTATGACCTGCAGAGAGGAGCTTGGAGAGGAAGCTTCTCATAGGACTGGACAGTATATGTACAGCACTGTGTATATTATCAGCACTAGAACAATACCCCATTTATATGACATGACTATTCTACATTATACCCTGTGCATGTTCTCTGATTGCTTCTATTGTGCTCATTTGCATGGTATTCTTTGTGTGTGCTTCTATGATGACAGATCTTACAGAGGCAATGTATTATTATTATACAGAGTGGTGGCCTTTCCCCTCCATTGAGTCCACATATAAGAATATAATTATCCCAGCCCCCTGTCAGTAGAGGTGCACACAGAGGACACCTCCCCACCCCCACAATGATGAGACACCAGGCCCTCACCATCCTCTCACCTGCCCCCACACTGAGGTATAATCCCCCCTCCTCCACCTCCCAGGCCTCACCTCTCCTGCAGGCTCCTGGCGCTGGTGGGGCCCCTGCCGTCACCCAGCCATGTCAATGGGGCCCCAGCGTGTCAGGCCTACCCTCTTTCAGATTAGCGGGACCCTCCGCTCCTCCCCTCGGAGCCTCCGGCCGCTTCTCCTCCTCGGTGCGGCGGACGCTGACAGGGAGCCGTCTGTTGCCCAGGAACTGGCTGCGCGTGCGCGGAAGGAGGAGGGCCCGCTCACAACTCAACCTGGGAACCAGCCATAGCTGAACTGCGCCGACGCGGACTACTGCCACTGACGGGTAGGGCTCGCCGCGCAAGCGCGGTGAGTCGCTGTTGGCCGGGAGAAGACTTACTGCGCAGGCGCGGACGGGTTGCTAGCGAGACGGTGAAGAAGACGCGCATGCTCAGTGACGGCGTTGTCTGTTCTTTGAATTGGATGAATGATAAATGCATGGGGCACGCCCCTCTGGTGCTGTCACACAGCAGTGTGTGTGAGGTGACAGATAGGACATGGGCTGGGCTCAGTGTCATTAAAAAAAGAGCAGGACAGTGAATATTCATAATCAATCATTGTATATTAAAGTATGCCTATCTCAAATAAACAGCCATTGTTATGTCAGCTGGGCTCATATAAACCAGCCGGAGGCAACAGCAGTGAGGCATGTGGCTGGAAATGCCTCTTTTTCCTTCAAATGCCCCAATTTTATGGTTGTCCCTGATTTTCCGTTCAATCAAGGATTTTAGAATTCATCCCTTTCATAATGTTGCCATTGTTTGCTCCTCAGCAGGTCGTTTTAATTGGTGTTGGCCTTCCTTTCCCCAAACGCTAACATATACATTTTTTTATTGCATTAGACAGAAAATCTCCCAATGGGGAATCCTGTTCTGGTGACAACTGCAAAAACAAATTCCCCCGTTGTGTCTGCAGGACAGGAAGTGAAAACAAATGTAACATACGGCCCACTTTCTCTCCCGTCTCTTTGGCTCACTCACAGGAGGAAAAGGCGCCCAATGCCACCATGCCCGTACCCTCTGGTTTGCAGAGGTTAGGCACACTTATAACTTACGGGTCTTGCAGCAAGGTTCTCCTCAAAGTTGGTTCTCGTCCTCTAGAATGTAAAGGACAAGTCTCTATACCCCAAGTAACTCCATGGTCCACACCAGTAGCAACTCCAACGTAGAGTTTATTTTTCCTTATGCATGAATAACCACAAAGTTGAGAAGAGAGAAAGGTGTTAGCAAGGATAGATCAGATTCAGACACTCCTGGCTTCTTCACCACTTGATCCCGAGTGGGTACAGCTCACCCGGATAGTCACCCAATGGCACCAGCAGCCGGTATGTAGCTCGAACAGTCAATCAGATTCCCTTAATAGATGCGATCGGGAGATCCCCTGCCACAGAATCTATAGTGTCCCGAACCTCCTAATGGTTACGTTGTTAGATCCCTTTTCGGATGGATGACATCACTCCAGAGAGTTACTGGGCCCATTCCTTCACTGTGATCTCTGACCAGTCCTTCAGGACGGTCCTCCCCCAGCTTCCTCTTCCAGATGCGGTTCCCCTCGCAAGGCGGCACCCTGAGATTCTTCCTCCCCGAAGTAGGCTCCAGCTAAAGGTTCTGGGCCCAGGGCTGAAGTTGCAGTCCCAGGACTAAAGGTGCCTGGGACTGAGGCGCACGTGGCCCCATGGCCTGGAGGGCCATGCACTGGAACTTGGACTCCAGAACTGCAGGTTACCACCACCGGGTACAGGTCCCTGGGGCAGTAAGTTCACCCTGACCAATGGCGTCTGCCCCTTTTGTACCCTCTCCCGGCTTGCACAGCGGGTGGACCACGCCCACTGCACGGCTGCCGAGAGAGGACACCCAATCGCCACTTCATCACCTGTGGTTCAACTCCAAGTACAAGTACAAGTACAAGTGACAGCGCCACCCATACTTCTAAGGGGAACTGCACGCCAGGTGAAAACAGCAGCAAAGCAGAGTCCTACAAATTGGAAGATACGAGCCAATTACCACTCGCATCACCCCTAAATTTAGTATAGCAATCCCTAACTTGGGACCCCGGCTACACAAATCTCCCCGTTGTGTCTGCAGGACAGGAAGTGAAAACAAATCTCCCCGTTGTGTCTGCAGGACAGGAAGTGAAAACAAATCTCCCCGTTGTGTCTGCAGGACAGAAAGTTAAAACAAATCTCCCTGTTGTGTCTGCAGGACAGGAAGTGAAAACAAATCTCCCCGTTGTGTCTGCAGGACAGGAAGTGAAAACAAATCTCCCCGTTGTGTCTGCAGGACAGAAAGTTAAAACAAATCTCCCCGTTGTGTCTGCAGGACAGGAAGTGAAAACTAATTTCCCTGTTGTGTCTGCAGGACAGAAAGTGAAAGCAAATCTCCCCAATGTGACACAGACAAAAAAAAACTAAAAGAGGTTGTAGCCTTTCCTTGTCCTATCTGAAACCAAAGTAGACATTTGGTTTAGATACACTTAGCCTCCTCGTATCTTTGTTATGTGTTACATTTACATGCAGAGAAATACAATGTCACAGCACACCTCGGATCTCCAGAACGGGTCCAAAGCTTTTTATTCAGCAATCACATTATTAAAATAGAAGCAACGTTTGGGAGTCTGTCAGGACCAGTGGCGTCACTAGGGTTGGTGTCACCTGGTGCGGTATAACATGGTGTCACCCCCCCCCAATAATTTTTTTCACCCTAATAACACTGCATATATTGGCAACAGTAGTGCCGTTAATAACTATCAATCAACTAGCAAATTTGAATAACAAAATCATATGAAAATAATAGAAATCAAAGCTTAAACTGTTAAAGAACTGTATTTATTTTAACTTTAAACTTTACTGAATTAATAAATAAATAACACAAAAACAGGAACAAATATGAAAGCATTTAGTTAACATCTAAATCAAAACTTTGTTTTTCTAGCCTTGACAGCTGCAAAATTGTGAACAACATCATCAAAATCAATACATTTCGCTAGTTCACTTTCAACTGATAATATTGCAAGATCAGAAAGCCTTGCCTGTCCCATCGTTGAACGCAAATAGTTTTTTATCAGCTTCAACTTTGAAAAGCTCCTCTCGCATGAAGCCACAGACACACAGATTGTCAGAAATATTTTTAGACATAGTGAAAGGGTTGGAAGAGATTCAATGAAGTCCCATTCTGCTATGAAGGTCAAAACTTGTAAAGCCGACCAATCTTTGACTTCTTCTAGGTTGATCTTGGCTGCTTTGAGATGTCTCCTCAGTCTGGGTATTTCCATTAACAGCTCACTCTCAGATATTTCGTCATAAAAAGTGGTCAGTTTTGGAATGGACACCTTTAATGTTTCTTCAGTTTCATATATGAGACTCTTTGCTTGAACAGCCTCAAACATGGCTGCAACTTCCATGATGGCTCTTAATCTGATCTGGAGTTCAGAATGGAAGCGATCAATGCACTCAAGCATTGCCCTCTTGTTCTCGTCTTGTAGACTTATGCCTCCAGCATCACGTGCCTGTTCCCCTGCCATCCTCTTCTTAAACCTGGCTCTTCTCTCTACGGCAATTCCATATTCTTTAGATTTTAAATGTGCCTGCTTAATTGCATGTTCCACTAGGTGGCTGCGCTCTTCAAACAGAAAAAGTCTTAGTGACTCTAGCTTTGTCACCACCTTGTCCAGACTTAAGCCTTTGGTCTGCAGGTACTGTTGTGTAACATCAACTTCTTGAAGTACATCACCCCAGAAGTATAGGTAGCACAAAAACGTAAAATCACAGACAGCAGGCAGTAGACATTCTGCTGCTCCTCTTGTGTCCATATTTTCAGAAGGATCACAAAGCGCTTCGATTGCAGACACAAACATATTCAATTTTTCTTTTACTGGCTTAACTGCAGCATGATGAGCACTCCAGCGTGTTGTTGATAATCTTTTCACTGACACTCCAGTATGGTGAATTAACACATCCCATCGATGGGTGGAAGCAGCAAAAAAAGAAAACATTGACTGAAGTGTTCCAAAAAATGTCACACATGAAGCATTCTCAGCGAAAGAGTGCTGACCGCACAAGTTCAGTGAATGGTCCACACAGCCATTAAAAATCGCTTTTTTGTTTTTTTCCCTAATAATGGATTGTACACCTCCATGAATTCCAGCCATAGTAGCAGCATTATCATAACCCTGAGCACGACACATCATTATGTCCAGTCCATCACTCTCTAATTTTTTAAAGATATCCACACTGAGATCAGCAGCTTTTTTCCCCTTTAAAGGGAAAAATCCTAGAAACACTTCTTTTACTTCAACTTTCCTATTCTTGATGTTCACATATCTGATCACTTCGGACATCTGGTCAGTATGTGATATGTCGGGTGTGCTATCAAACATGATTCCAAAGTACTTTGCAGACTTTATGTCCATGACATTGGAATTTAGGAATAGGAAGAATAAGGAGCCGGAGGACACACACCAGGCGCGGCCGCGGCGCTGGAGGTGTTGTTCCAGGCTTCCAGCCCAGCGGGGTGAAATTAATCAATGAATGGGTCAGCTGTAAAAAAAAAAAATAAAAAAAAAAAAATAAATAAAAAAAAAAAAAAAATTAAAAAAAAAAAAAAATTAAAAAAAAAAAAAAAAAAAGGAGGGTGTCACCCCTCTAGCGGGTGTCACCCGGGGGCGGACCGCACCCCCCGCACCCCCCTAGCAACGCCTCTGGTCAGGACCCCTTCATCAGGAATGTGATTCTCCGAAATGTTGCTTCTGTTTTAATAATGTAATTGCTGAATAAAAAAAAGCCCTGGACCCGTTCTGGAGATCCATGGTGTGCTGTGACATTCTATTGCTCTGATTACCTTCTCTAGTTTCAGCCAATTGTCACTGCTGCACCCCTTAAAATCTACAGCTACCTTGCAGGAACGTGTGCGTTGGGAATAGTATATTTACATTTACACATACAACAGTTCACCTTTACCAATAAGCTGCCTATACAGATAAGGGGTGCCTGTAGCCACATGCCCTCTGGAAGATTTACCCCCCTTCATGACCAGGCCATTTTTTGCAATACGGCACTGCGTTACTTTAACTGACAATTGCGCGGTCGTGCGAGGCTGTACCCAAACAAAATGTGTGTCCTTTTTTAATGATGCTTAAAGTGAAAAAAAAAGTGAAATATTCCTTTAAATATTGTACCTGGGGGGTGTCTATAGTATGCCTGTGAAGTGGCACATGTTTCCCGTGTTTAGAACTGTCCCTGCACAAAATGACACTTCTAAAGGAAAAAAAAGCCATTTAAAACTGCTTGCGGCTTTAATGTAATGTCTGGTCCCGGCAATACGGATGAAAATCATGGAGAAAAATGGCATGGCTACCCCATCACCCCCAGCCCATTACCAGCCCCTTTGGGTCTTGTATGGATATTAAGGGGAACCCCGCACCAAATTTTTAAAAAGTAAAGGCGTGGGCCCCCAGGCCCTATATACTCTGAACAGCAGTATATAGGCGGTGCAAACAAGACAGGGACTGTAGGTTTGTTCTTATGTAGAATCTGTTTGTAATTTGGAACAGGTACATTTTTAAAGTGTAGCTCCAGCCAAAAAATCTATTTTTAAGCTTTTTGGAAAACATAGGGAAGGGTTATCACCCCTGTAACATTTGTTTTGCTGTCTGTGCCCCTGTTCAGAACAGTTCACCTCACTTTCTGTCCCAATGACAAATGTATTTTGAAAGTTTGGGGTTTTTAGTGAAACAAGGATTTGTGATAAAGCATCAGTGGAGAGAAGACACGTTTTTCCCATATTAACTCTAAAGCCGTGTACCCACGATCGGTTTTACAGATGAAAACAGCCAATGGACTTTTTTCATTGGACAAACCGATCGTGTATGGGCCCCATCTGTCTTTTTTTCCCATCGGTGAGAAAAAATAGAACATGTTTTAAATTTATCCGATGGGAAAAAAAACGATAGCAATATTCCGATCGTCTGTGTGGAACTCCATCGGACAAAAAACCCACGCATGCTCAGAATCAAGTCGACACATGCTCAGAAGCATCGAACTTAATTTTTCTCGGCTTGTCGGAGTGTTTTACGTCACGCCGTTTTGGACAATCGGTTTTTGGACTGATGGTGTGTAGGCAAAACTGATGGAAGTCAGCTTCATCGGATTACCGATGGAAAAATCCATCGGTTTAAAACCCATAGGAAATCCGATCGTGTGTACAGGGCTTTACAGGAGAGAATTTCCCTTCCTAGGGGTAGATTTTCTCTCACTTCCTGTTGTCTTCTTCCGTTTATAAGTATGAGTCGTTTGTAAGTTGGATGTTTGAAAGTAGGGGCCTGCCGTATATACTCTGCAGAAATTTGGCCCTTAGGTGTTAGTGTTGGCACAACACTGTAAGCCCTCACAGTTACTCTTGGTGGGCGCTGGAACGGGCCCTGCTGTGAACTATTAGATCAAGCGCAGGAATGAGCCCTGCTGCAAAGTATTGCATCAAAAATTTTAATTACACGCCCCTGTTAAACAGGGGCTGAAAAATTGGGCCTTAGCCACTGGTGGCGGTGCCCAGAACCAAAAATGTTCTTACAAGCTATCAGCATGATCATTGAGGAGGAAGAGGATAGTCACTCAGCATAACAGGATAGTCACTCAGCATCAGCATAGGCAGTCTTAAAGGGATCTGACATTTAAAAAAAAATTACTCGGTTACATCAGCATCAGGTGCTTGGTAGCTGGTGGTGATCCAAGACTGATTCATTTTTATGAAGGTCAGTCGATCGACCGAGTCGGTGAACAGGCGCACCCTGTGATCGGTTACAAAGCCTCCAGCAGCACTGAATGGCGTTCCGAAAGAAAGCTGGATGCAGGACAGGCCAGTAGCTCAAATGCATACTGTGCAAGCTCTGGCCAGTGATCCATCCTCAAGACCCAGTAAACCAGAGGATTTTCGATTTGAAAGCACGAATACAAGGATCCTTCCACAGGCTTTGCAGGATCAGGGAGGCCATGCAGCGTAGGTTTGCTGAGGTATCGGTCCGAAGTCCCCTGGGTCACTCAGGACGACATGATCTGCAGCCACCTCCTCCCAGCCATGTACAAGTCCATGGGTTTCTTGAGACTGTAATTGATCCATTGAAGACTGCTGCTGATGCTGAGTGCTAGGCTCCACCTCCATTCTGATACAATCCTCCTCCTCCTCCTCCTCCTCCTCTTCCTGTGTGATAGGCAGGCCAGCAGGAACACTGTCTGGATAAAGGGGGCCTTGAGAGGTAAGAAAGTCCTCCTCTTCCTCCCTCTGTTCTGCCTCAAGTGCCCTGTCCATTTTTCCACGCAGCTTGTGCTCCAACAGGTGGACAAGAGGGACAGTGTCACTGATGCATGCACTGTCACTGCTCACCATCCTCGTGGCCTCCTCAAATGGTGACAGGACAGTGCATGCATCCCTGATCATGGCCCACTGGCATGGTGAAAAAAAAAACAAGCTCCCCTGACCCTGTCCTGGTGCCATATTGCAACAGATACTCATTGATGGCTGCAGAATGGCCAACGTAGAGTTCCACCTGGTGGGCATGTCACAGATTAGGTGGTTCTAGGGCAGGTTGTATTCCTTTTGGAGGTCAGCCAGCTGAGCACTGGCATTATATGACCGGCGGAAATGCACACAGAGTTTCCTGGCCTGCTTCAGGACATCCTGTAAGCCCGGGTACCTGCCCAAGAACTGCTGCACCACCAAGTTAAGGACGTGAGCCAAACAGGGCACATGGGTCAGTTGTCCTTGTCGGAGGACGGAGAGGAGGTTGGTGCCATTGTCGCAAACCACCTTTCCTGGCTTAAGCTGGCGTGGCGTCAACCACCTCTGAGCCTGCCCCTGCAGAGCTGACATAATCTCTGCCCCAGTGTGGCTCCTGTCCCCAAAGCACACCAGCTCAAGCACCGCATGGCATCTTTTGGCCTGTGTGCTTGCGTAGCCCCTTGAACGCCTACGGAGCACCGCTGGTTCCGAGGACAACGCACAGGAAGAGGCCATGGAGGAAGAAGAAGAGGAGGGGGTGGAGGAGAGAGGTGTGTCAGAATCACCAGTAGTAGCATTTTGGAGGTGTGGTGGCGGAACAACCTCCAACACTACTGCACCTTGTCCTGCATCCTTCCCAGCTGCCATCAGAGTCACCCAATGCACTGTGAAAGATAGGTAGCGTCCCTGTCCATGCCTGCTGGACTATGAGTCAGCGGTAATATGCACCTTACCACTGACCGCCCTGTCCAGCGAGGCCAAGACATTGCCTTCCACATGCCGGTAGAGAGCCTGAATCGCCTTCCGTGAGAAAAAGTGGCATTTGGGAACCTGCCACTGAGGAACCGCACATTCCACAAACTCACGGAAGGGGACAGAGTCTACCAACTGAAAAGGCAGAAGTTGAAGTGCTAGCAATTTAGCCAAGCTAGCATTCAACCGCTGGGCATGTGGATGGCTGGGAGCGAACTTCTTTCAGCGGTGCAGCAGCTGGGGCAGGGAAATTTGCCTGGTACAATCTGACGTTGGTGTACCGATAGCAGATTGCCCGCAAGTACTTGGCTGTGACACACCTAATTCTACACCTTCATTCCTCTCAGTGCAGGTTTCAGAAAGGACTGAAGGTATAGTGGGGTTGGAGATCCCAGCTGATGAGGAGCAAGGAGAGGTCAGCTTTGTTCTTTGGTGTGGGTCTTTTAGGTAGGCTTGCCAACGAACTGCATGGCAGGTCGACATATGTCTGGTCAAGCATGTGGTGCCCAAGCGGGTGATGTTTTGGCCACGCGAGATACGCTTGAGACATATGTTGCAAATAGCAGCGCTGCGATATGTTGCACTCGTCTCAAAAAAGGCCCACACCAAAGAACTTTTGGAATAACGCGCAGAGACAGCAGCGCCCTGAACATACGGAGGACTGCAGTGTGATGCAGTCGGTTGGCTGCCCTTAAGCTGGCCCCTGGAGGACATCCTGCCTCATTGGAGATATGCCTCCTCCTCCTCCTCTCAGGCACCCACGTGGAGTCAGTGACCTCATCATCCCCTCCCTCCTCTTCACTGGAGCAAACCTGGAAGTATGCTGCAGCTGGGGGAACATGACTGCCAGATTGCTGTCCTTGTTGGGCACCCCCTCTCTCTGGGCTCACGTTACTACCCCCTCTCTCTGGGCTCACGTTACTGCCTTCCTCTAGCTGGGTTCCATCATCGGAGCCTTCAAAACTCTGGGCATCCTCCTGGAGCATGTACCCAACACTGTGGTCAAACAGTTCGGGGGACTCCTCAGGAGGACATGGTTGGGCTAGGGATGGAGTGACTGATGCCATTGAGCTGAGGGAAGAGGCCATGTTGGCAGCTGCATTGCCAGACAAAGTACCCTGAGCCTGGGTGAGAGAAGATGAGGTAGATGAGGACGGCTTGGTCATCCACTCTACAAAGTCTTCGGCATGTTGTGGCTCAACATGGCCAGCTGCCAAAAAGAAGGACAAGCGTGTCCCACGGCCACGTGCTGATGAGGATGCACCGTGTCTACGACCAGCACTGTTGCCTCTAGAAAAAGAGCCTGCTTGCCCTCTTTTATTGGCTTGTGACTGTCTGCCTCTCCTTGTTTACCTTCCAGACATACTAATGGCCTGCAGTGAGATGTAGCTGCACAAAGGTGGGATGTATATATACAGTATATATCTATACTGATTATACTGCAGCTAGCAGAATCAACTGCCTGCTGTGGTATTAGTATGAGAACACCAGCAATTGTCTTCAGTTAGTTTTAGGTGCACACTGTGCAGAGGACACAGTACACTAACTGAAAATACTTGCAGCTCCCTGCCTGTGGTATTAGTATGAGAACACTACCAATTGTATTCAGGTACCTTTAGGTGCACACTGTGCAAAGGACACAGTACACTAAATTTAAATAATGCAGCTCCCTGCCTGTGGTATTATTATGAGAACAGCAATTGTATTCAGGTACCTTTAGGTGCACGCTGTGCAAAGGACACAGTACAGTAAATGAAAATAATGCAGCTCCCTGCCTGTGGAATTAGTATGAGAACACCACCAATTGTATTCAGGTACCTTTAGGTGCACGCTGTGCAAAGGACACAGTACACTAAGTGAAAATACTTGCAGCTCCCTGCCTGTGGTATTAGTATGAGAACACCACCAATTCTATTCAGGTACCTTTAGGTGCACGCTTTGCAAAGGACACAGTACACTAAGTGAAAATACTTGCAGCTCCCTGCCTGTGGAATTAGTATGAGAACACCACCAATTGTATTCAGGTACCTTTAGGTGCACGCTGTGCAAAGGACACAGTACACTAAGTGAAAATAATGCAGCTCCCTGCCTGTGGTATTAGTATGAGAACACCACCAATTGTATTCAGGTACCTTTAGGTGCACCCTGTGCAAAGGACACAGTACACTAAGTGAAAATACTTTCCGCTCCCTGCCTGTGGTATTAGTATGAGAACACCACCAATTGTATTCAGGTACCTTTAGGTGCACGCTGTGCAAAGGACACAGTACACTAAGTGAAAATAATGCAGCTCCCTGCCTGTGGTATTAGTATGAGAACACCACCAATTGTATTCAGGTACCTTTAGGTACACCCTGTGCAAAGGACACAGTACACTAAGTGAAAATACTTTCAGCTCCCTGCCTGTGTTATTAGTATGAGAACACCACCAATTGTATTCAGGTACCTTTAGGTGCACGCTGTGCAAAGGACATAGTAAACTAAGTGAAAATAATGCAGCTCCCTGCCTGTGGTATTAGAATGAGAACACCACCAATTGTATTCAGGTACCTTTAGGTGCACCCTGTGCAAAGGACACAGTACACTAAGTGAAAATACTTTCAGCTCCCTGCCTGTGTTATTAGTATGAGAACACCACCAATTGTATTCAGGTACCTTTAGGTGCACGCTGTGCAAAGGACACAGTAAACTAAGTGAAAATAATGCAGCTCCCTGCCTGTGGTATTAGAATGAGAACACCACCAATTGTATTCAGGTACCTTTAGGTACACGCTGTGCAAAGGACACAGTACACTAAGTGAAATTACTTGCAGCTCCCTGCCTGTGGTATTAGTATGAGAACACCACCAATTGTATTCAGGTACCTTTAGGTGCACGCTGTGCAAAGGACACAGTACACTAAGTGAAAATAATGCAGCTCCCTGCCTGTGGTATTAGTATGAGAACACCACCAATTGTATTCAGGTACCTTTAGGTGCACCCTGTGCAAAGGACACAGTACACTAAGTGAAAATACTTTCAGCTCCCTGCCTGTGTTATTAGTATGAGAACACCACCAATTGTATTCAGGTACCTTTAGCTGCACGCTGTGCAAAGGACACAGTAAACTAAGTGAAAATAATGCAGCTCCCTGCCTGTGGTATTAGAATGAGAACACCACCAATTGTATTCAGGTACCTTTAGGTACACGCTGTGCAAAGGACACAGTACACTAAGTGAAAATACTTTCCGCTCCCTGCCTGTGGTATTAGTATGAGAACACCACCAATTGTATTCAGGTACCTTTAGGTGCACGCTGTGCAAAGGACACAGTACACTAAATGAAATTAATGCAGCTCCCTGCCTGTGGTATTAGTATGAGAACACCACCAATTGTATTCAGATACCTTTAGGTGCACACTGTGCAAAGGACACAGTACACTAAATGAAAATAATGCAGCTTCCTGCCTGTGGTATTAGTATGAGAACAGCAATTGTATTCAGGTAGCTTTAGGTGCACGCTGTGCAAAGGACACAGTACACTAAGTGAAAATACTGCAGCTAGCACAATCACCTGCCTGCCTGTCAGTATAAAGAATAACAGGGACGGATCTAGCTAAACTGAATACAGTGTGTAAATATATATACAACATCTAGGATGCATATATATCCTCTACACACTGTAACTGCAGCTAACTGACTCGCCTGCCTGCTCTATCTAACTCAAATCAAATTACACTGTCTCTCTCTGTCTTCTAACCAACGCCGCCACACCAACGGCCTTATATAGTGTGGGGCGTGTACCTAATCCTCTGAGCCATGATTGGCCAAAGCCACCCTGGCTTTGGCCAATTACGGCTCTCTGTACTTACGGCGATGTGATTGGCCAAGCATGCGGGTCATAGTGCATGCTTGGCCAATCATCAGCCAGCAATGCACTGCGATGCCGCAGTGAATTATGGGCTGTGACGCGCCACTCGAATTTTGGCACGAACAATTTGAATGACTGTTGCGCGGTCATGCTACACTGTACCCAAATTATGTTTTTATTCTTTTCTTCACACACATGGAGCTTTCTTTTGGTGGTATTTAATCACTGCTGGGTTTTTTATAAAAAAAAAAAAGAAAAAGAAAAGACCAAAAAAACAGATTTTTTTTTACTTAGTTTCTGTCAGTAAATTTTGTAATTAAGTACTTTTTCTCCTTCACTGATGTGCGCTGATGAGGCGGCACTGATGGGCACTGATAGGCTGAACTGGTGGGCATTGATGAGGCGGCCCTAATGGGCACTGATTAGGTGGCACTGATGAGGAAGCACTAATATGCCGCACTTATGGGCACTGATAGGTGGCACTGATGAGCACTGATAGGCAGCACTGATGGGCACTGAGAAATGTAAATGGCCTACAACTGCAAAGGCATTATTCAACTTTGGTCAGAGATGCACAGCTTGTTTTTATCTAGTTTTTTGGTAAAAGTGAACTATGCCTTTAGGCAGTATATTCATTTTAAGGGCTGCCCCTGCCCTGCCAGTGTACTGCCAAGCCTGGCTATTTCCTTTCCTAATGCAGCTTGTTACCATGCCACGTGTTGCACCGTACGGATCCGTGGCCTTAGTGTGTCAGGGTGAAATTCACTCAATGTATTAAAGTGAAACAAAACCCTCCTATCCTTTACATCCAAGGAAGCTGGCATCTCATGCCCTTTACACACAGTCGGGATTTCCGACGGGAAAAAGGTAATCGGGAATCCTGACGGGAAAAAAGAGAGCCAGTTCTCTTTTTTTTGCCGGCCGTTTTTGGCAGTTTTCCTGTCGGAAAAACTCAGATGGAGCATACACATGGTCGGGATTCCCGGCCAAAAGCTCTCATCTGAGTTTTTCCGACGGGAAAACCGGCCGTGTGTACGAGGCATTAGTCTCTGTTTGATCTGCAGTTGCCATGGGGCTGGACATGGGATCAGTTATGACATCAGTCATTTGATGTCTTGACAGTCCTGTTGCTATCACAAGCAACAGTGACATCTATCACTCACTGCATGCCTTGAATGTAACTGTTTTGGAAAACAGCAAAATTGATGCTTTAGTTCCACTTTAACCAGTAAGCGACCGCCCGCCACAGTTGTACTGTGGCAGGTTGGCTCTTCTGCGCGAATCACTGTCATTGTACGTCGGCTCGCGTAGGCGAAGTTGCGGCAGGTGCGTGCTGGCGGCGGCACGCTCTCGTGCCCGCTGCAAGCTGTGGGCACGAGTACAGAGGCAGAATGGGGATCTGCCTTTGTAAACAAGGCGGATCCCCATTCTGACAGATGACATGATAGAGATCTATAGTGATTGGGACAGGAACAGTGATCCCTGTCATGTCCCAGGCAGTCCATCCCCCCTACAGTCCATCCCCCCTACAGTTAGAACACACCTAGGGAACACACTTAACCCCTTTATCGCTCCCTAGTGTTAACCCCTTTCCTGCCAGTATCCGCCGCAATGTTGCAGTCCCGCAGATAGCTGTTATAACCATTATGCCGCGTACACACGATCATTTTTCCCGTCTGGAAAAATTAAATTTTTTCCTTTGGACGAGAAAAACAATCGTCTGTGGGCTTTTTGTAATTTTTCCCGACGGGAAAAACGGCATTAATCACGACGAGAAAAATTAGAACATGCTCTAATTTTTCTCGTCGTGATTCCCGTCGTTTTTTTCCGCTGCAGTTTTCCCATAGGGAAACACTGCCGGGGAGCCCACACACGGTCGTTTTTTTAGACCAAAAAAAATATGTAATTTAAAACGGCCGTGTGTGGGGGGAACAAGCTGTTCCTCGTTTTTCACGTCGATTTTCTCGACTGTGTTTTCACCGTCGAAAAAAATCGATCGTGTGTACGCGGCATTAGAAACAATAAAAAAAAGTCCCTAAATTTATTCCATAGTTTGTAGACGCGATACCTTTTGTGCAAACCAATCAATATAAGCGTATTGCGTTTTTTTTTACCAAAAATATGTAGAAGAATATATATCGGCCTACACTGATAAATAAATTAGTTTTTCTATATATTTTTTTAGGATATGTATTATAGCAGAAAGAAAAAAATATATTTTTTACAAAATTGTCGCTCTATTTTTGTTTATAGCGCAAAAAATTTAAACCGCAGAGGTGATCAAATACCACCAAAAGAAAGCTCTGTTTGTGGGAAATTAAGGACTTCAATTTCGTTTGGGTACAGTGTTGCACGACCACGCAATTGTCAGTTAAAGTGACGCAGTGCCGTATCGCAAAAATGGCCTGGTCATTAAGGGGGGTAAATCCTTCCGGTCCTTAAGTGGTTAACACGTGCATGTTGCTGTAAGGTGCATGCCACTGCAATGCAAAGAAGTGAAGCCAGCCTAAAGGAATACATCACTTAAATACCGGTAAATCATTTTTATTTTCCTAGAGTTGTCTGGATGTTGCAAACGTTTAGGGAGTTCAGGAATGATCACATAATCACTTACTACAGCACAAGCATTCCAGTAATTCAGTTAGATGTCATTGCAGGAAACAGAGGATATGGAGTTTCATCAGAGCGGGATGCACAGTGGGATGCACAGTATGTACATAAAGAGGGATCCCCAGATATACAGCAGTGTACACAGCACCTCTATATTTAATCAATATCACCAATATCAAAATCATCATTATAGCAACTTCACTGCAGATTTTCAAAAGAGCACTTATATGGCAATCCTCCAGGAGGATAAAGCAGATGAACCATCATGGTGACTTTACCTTTATTTTTCTTGTAGTACACATGGAGCCTTTGCACCCTTGTTACACAATTATCACAGAAGGAAATATTGCTTAAAGGAACCTGTCAGTACAGAAATATGGGAACTGTCCAGTGCTGACTTTGTAATAAAAGTGTATTGACATCCATATAGTTGTAAACCCTTCCATATACCCAATGAAGTAACTACAGAGATTAAACAAATCCTTCTACATAAGTTGTACCTGTCTATCTGCAGCTCTCTCTTCTCTACATCCGCTTAAAGTGCTGAATTTATAAGCTTGTCTGAGATTTCAGAAAAAAGGGGGTGGAAAGTCACACTCTGCAGAACTCAGTGAGAAGAGGCCGGAGAGCTGATTGGAAGATAGAGACATACGCCACCCCCACCCCCACCCCCACCCCCTTTGCACACAAGCACAGAGCTGTGGTGGTCAATCAGTTGGAGGTGCCTCCCTTGTCAACATTTTTCTCTTGGTGTCAGGAAAAATTGTCAGAAGTGATTCATGCTGATAGCAGAGGAATGAAGCAGCAGACAGAAATTACACTTAGTGCTTTCAATTGAGACAAGTACACACTATAAAGGGATATTCTTTGTTCATATTTCATGTCTGAGGTTTACAACCACTTTGACTTACCACACAGGTTACAATCTGATTGTACAATCTCTTTTAGATCTACCAACAAATATGTAGTGCCCCTGCCAATATTTTACTAATGCATTAAAACACTGGTTTAGCTATGGAGCCAGTTCTGTGTAGTCATATACTGTAACTGTATTACGAGGAGATGAAGCTACGTGTCATGGCTCCTGACTGATTAGTCTTAGCCATATTCCCCTGCTACTGGAACCAAGATTGCAGTGCTGCTCTGTCATGGCCTACACAGAACCTACCACAGCCTCATTCTTATACAATTCCACAGCCTGTATACAAAGCAGATCTCAGCCATAATCTGATAAATAACGTAACAGCAAGAGACCAGGCTGCCTCTTCCGCTTCCACGGCACTGGGCCCAGACCTGAATCTGCACAGTCACGATGCAATGTGCTCTGTAGGCAATAACACATAGACAATACACAGAGCATGGCATGCAGCTAGGAAATATGGCAGGTGGTCTATTATAGATGGCTGCAATAATTTCCCCGTGATGCATTTTTAGTACATACATGGTGCTGATATTGAGGCATGTGGTTTAGTATACATGGCTGCATTTATTGATGCATGATGCATTGTTAGTACATACATGGTGTTGATTATATGGCAAGTAGTTTATTTTATGTTTCTCCATGCTGCATTTTAGTGCATACATGGTACTGTTATTGTGTCAGGTGGTTTATTATAGACACTTGCCTTTATTTATTTATCCAGGATGCATTTAAGTGCATACATGGTGCTAATATTATGGCAGGTGGTTTATTATAGACGTCTGCATTTATTTTTCTATAATGCATTTTTAGTGCATACAAGTGTAGCACCCTCTAGTGTGCTAGAGTAGGATTTTTGTGTAGTGTAGGTGAATTGTTAGGCTTGGCTGGTAGCCAAGCCTGTGTTTTTTTTTGTCTGGATCGGGTGAGTGACTCAGGGAGGGCTGGATGACTCACAGGCAGCATCTCTGAGACCTTCCCCTACTTCTGGAACTTGCTGGAAACGTCTTAGAAGAATGGGAGTGGAGGTGAGGAGCTGTCTGGAGTATTCTGAGGGCCCTGACCAATCCCCAACAGATTGGGGATTGGACAGGTTGGCAGGGGGCAGGCCCCCTCAAATACTCTGAGTCAGCCCAGCTGGGGCAGTGGTGGAGTTCGGATGTAAACTGGAGATGGAGTTTTAGGCTGTCAGTGGCCCTTGATGGTAGCCCCCTAGTCTGGGGGGGGGGGCTGGTGAGTGTTACAGTAGGGAGAGGACTGAGAGGCAGCCTGAGAGGACTGGGAGAGAGCAGTCTGGGATGGATGCAGAGTCAGTCTGGGAGGACTGTGTAAGTTTAGCCAAAAGGGCTAGAAAAAGGGGCAGCTGCAGGCAGGTGGGCTGGCAGTGCCTGAAGAGGTGGTGCTGGGTCCAGTACCCACAGGAGGACAGCTGGGCACTAGGACTTTGCTACACAAACAAGGAGCCAACAGTGCCTGCCTGTATAGGGTGTTTGCTATTGTTCTGACTGAGCCTTTTGTCAGATCACCCAAAAGTGTGCCAGCTGGTCCTGGGAGCACAGGCGTGCGCACGGGGGTGCCTATTGGGCCTAGGCACACCCTAATCAGCCCCTGTACACTGCGCACCCCAGAGCTCCGCACCCTGTACACTGTGCACCCCTGAGCCCCACGCCCTGTACACTGCACACCCCGTGAGCTCCGCGCCCTGTACACTGCGCACCCCTGAGCTCCGCACCCTGTACACTGTGCACCCCTGAGCTCCGTGCCCTGTACACTGCTTACCCCTGCGCTCCGCACCCTGTACACTGCCCACACCTGAACTCTGCGTCCTGTACACTGCGCACCCCTGAGCTCTGCACCCTGTAAACTGTGCACCCCTGAGCTCCAAACCCTGTAACCTGCACCCCCCTGAGCTCTGCCCCCTGTACACTGTGCACCCCTGTGCTCCGCGCCCTGTACACTGCGCACCCCTGAGCTCCGCGCCCTGTACACTGCGCACCCCTGAGCTCCGCGCCCTTTACACTGCCCCCCCTGAACCCCCTGAACCCTGAGCCCTGTACATTTCACACCCCTGAGATCTGCACCTGGTACACTGCGCACCCCTGAGCTCCAAACCCTGTAGACTGCGTCCCCCTGCGCTACGCACTTTGTACACTGTGCACCTCTGAGCTCTGCACCCTGTACACTGCGCACCCCTGAGCTCCATACAAATCTCACCCCTGAGCTCTGCACCCTGCACACTGCGCAACCCTGAGCTACGCACCCTATACACTGCGCACCCCTGAGTGCTACACCCTGTGCACAGCACACCCCTGAGCTCCGCAGCATGTACACTGCGCAGTCCTGAGCTCCGCACCCTGTACACTGCGTACCCCTGATGAGCGCCGCACTCTATACACTGCGCACCTCTGAGTGCCGCACTCTGTACACTGCGCACCCCTGAACCCTTCACTCTACACTGTGAACCCCTGAACTCTGCACTCTATACACTACGCACCCCTGAACTCTAGACCCTATACGCTGTACACCCCTGAACTCCCCGTAGTTGAGTTCCTGCACCAGGAAAAAAGCCATATATATATATATATATATATATATATATATATATATATATATACACACATGTGTGCTTGAGCTTTGAGGTGCACACCCTAATGCAGTTGGCTGCACACACCTATGCCTGGGAGTTGTAGTGCTGAAATCAAGAGTTGTGCTGGAGGCAGAGGAGTATACATGTGGACTGTAAATAGTTGTGTCCCTGAAGATTCCTTTTTGCTGAAAAGTCAAGTGGGCTGCGGGAACCCCATAATACCCCAATCCCTTTCCAAGTTTATTCCCCTCAATAAAACATAAAACAAAACACTGAATGGTTCTTTGACTCAAATGTGCTGTTAAGATGCGGTAGCTGGGCAGGGAGGGGGATCCCTTTCTAAATAAAGCTCCTTAAGGGGTGCACTACACAAGGTACTGATATTGTAGCAGGTGGCTTATTATACAAGGCTGCATTTATTTCTCTATGCTTTTTTTCTGTTTCAATATGTTTATTGAAGAGATTCATATAAACAAGCTTGTTAACTCGTATGAACCCCAAAAAGCACAGACTGTGGGTAACTGTATCATGCCAATTACTAATTCTTCACTTAGCAGTCTACAGGATCCCTCCATATCCACCATTTACTGCGATAGGCCTCCACTGGGCCCTTCTTGAAGAAAAAAATATTTTTTATTTACAAATTCATTTTCAAATGTACTAATTAGTATAATATAAATCATTTTTTTTTTTCTTTACTATGGAATGAGTTTCTTAATGGTTCATTATAGCCAGTCTCCGCACATGCTTGCCCAGAACAGATGGCAGCTTGTGTATGTCTCTGATTGCAGCCCCTGTTCTAATACGCTTGTGCTTTCATTGATGTGTGATGCCAGTTCTGCCTCACAGGACACCAGTGATCCTGCCCTGTCGTCATTATTCCAGCTGAGTGGAGCCTGGAAGCATAGCCCTCTGTGTGGCACCAGCTCATTGCACGATGCTGAGACCTGCAGCTCCCACATCACTGATAATAATGCTTCCCTATCTCTCAGGGGAGGCAGGCAAAGCTGCTTATGGATTCCCCATAAATTAAGCAGATTGCAACAATGCAACGTGCTAATATCATTGCATAGAGCCAGCTCCAATAGAAAAATGGCTACGTATTTTCCATGTGGCTTCTGGCTGATGGGGCTTGTAGACAGCAGTGATGTGTAGCAGATGGGTAGAGAACAGTGGGAATGGCCATAATAAGATACACAGGGACCTGGGCTTAGAGTAATAAGGTTATACAGGGTGAATAAAGGCCCAAATTTACAGACTGCAACTAGAATATGTTTATATGACCATCTCTGGACATTAATGGGTATATCCAGCAAAAATACTGTAGTGAAAAGGAATCAAATGCAGGGAGGTGTCACAAGACTCTTTGTAGCTCAGGAAAATCACAACCTTCTGCCTTCATATTTTATATACATGTATTGGGGTAATGGGGTGATTATACTCATGTGGTCTGGTACATATGACTCGGTCTGCCCCTCGGCGCCCGCGTCATTGGATTTGATTGACAGCAGCGGGAGCCAATGGATGTGCTGCTATCAATCTATCCAATGAGAACCCTTGGAGAGAGCGACGTGGGATTGCGCCCATGGAAATTCGGGGCTCAGTTAAGGGGGCTGGACACTGCAAGGTGTTTTTTCACCTTAATGCATAGGATGCATTAACTTGAAAAAACACGTAGGTTTACAACCCCTTTAAGATCCTCTTGCTCACCCTTAAGGCTCTTCATGGCTTGGCACCCTATTATCTGTCTTAAAGCGGAGTTCCACCCATATAAAAGTCAGCAGCTACAAAAAGTGTAGCTGCTGCCTTTTAATAATCGGACACTAATGCCGCGTACACACGATCATTTTTCCCGTCGGGAAAAATTACATTTTTTTTTTTCGCCGAGAAAAACGATCGTCTGTGGGCTTTATGCCGTTTTTCTCGTTGAGAAAAACGGCAGGAAAAACGACGAGAAAAATTAGAACATGTTCTAAATTTTCTCATCGTTTTTTCCATCATTTTTTTCCGCGGCAGTTTTCCCATAGGGAGACGCTTCCGCGGAGCCCACAGACGGTCGTTTTTCTCGACAAAGAAAAAAATGACGGGAAAAACGGTCGTGTGTGGGGGAAAATGCCGTTCCCTCGTTTTTCATTTTTTTTCATGTCGTGATTCACGGCGGTGTTTTCACCACCGTGAATCACAATCGTGTGTACGCGGCTTTACCTGTCCCACAGTCCAGCGATGTCGGTGAACGAAGCCCCGCTCCTCTCCCCCTCCTCTCCACAGCGCCAGCATTCTGACTGTGGGCACCCCGCTGTGGCTTCACAGCCGGGTACGCACTGCGCGCTGTTATTGGTCGAGCAATCTCCTGGGACCTGTGACGTGTCCCAGAAGATTGCACAGAGGGAGGGGGAGAGGTGAACTTCCTTCCGGCGCCGCAGTGCCATGGAAGGAAGTGGGAGCTGGGTGCCTCTAAAAAGAGGGTATCCGCTCCCCCCCAAAAAAATGACATGCCAAATATGGCATGTCAGGGGGTCACCTTCACTTAAAGCGGAAGTTACATTTTTGGGTGGAACTCTGCTTTAACTTTAACTTTTATCTTCTTCCCCACCGTAACCTCCGCTCCTCAAATTTTGGTCTTCTGTGTCCCCCTTACTCACCTATACTCGATGCTCCAAAACTCTGAAATTCACTTCCAAAGAACCTTTAGAGTCATCTTCTCTAAAAGCATTTGAATCAAATCAAATCTAATGCCGCGTACACACGATCGAGTTTCTCGGCGGTGAAAACACCGCCGTGAAACCCGACGGGAAAAACAAGGACCGGCCTGGTCCCCTTTTCCCCGTGTACACACGGCCATTTTTCACGACAGGTTTTCTCTTGGTCGGGAAAACCGTCTGTGTGTAGGCTCCCTAGCAGTGTTTCCCTATGGGGAAACTGGCGAGGAAAAAAACGCTGCGATTCGCGACGAGAAAAATTTAGTGCATGTTCTAAATCTTCTCGTCGTGATTCTCGGCGGTTTTCTCGTCGGGAAAACTGCTGGAGAGCCTACACACGGCCGTTTTTCTCGTCCAAGAGAAAACATGACAGTTTTCCCGACGAGAAAACTGATCGTGTGTACGCGGCAAAAGACAAGCTTTCACCTAATTGTCCCTTTTTTCATTGTTTTATCCTGTGTATTTCTTGTGTTTTCTTTGTAAAGCGCTTTCTGAAGCTACCTTTAAAGGCACTATATAAAATAAAGCTTATTATTATTTTTATTATGTGGTAGGCGCCTTTTCCTAATAAGTTGTGCCAGTTAGACATGGGAGCCGTCGAAAAATTTGTTCCGTTCCGTATTAAAAAAAATCGTAATTCGTAATCCGTGTACGGAATTCAATTCGAATTCGTACGAAATACGAATTCCGTACGACACGTAAAACGCACGATTCGACCAGAACGAACGAATGATTCGAACGGAAATGTACTTCCCCCACCCAATTCCAGCAGCAATCTTTTCTCTCTATAATGTTGAATCTTTTCTCTCTATAATGTCGAATCGGAACGAACGAATGATTCGACCGGAAATGTACTTCCCCCACCCAATTCCAGCAGCAATCTTTTCTCTCTATAATGTTGAATCTTTTCTCTCTATAATGTAGAATCGGAACGAACGAATGATTCGACCGCAAATGTACTTCCCCCACCCAATTCCAGCAGCAATTTTTTCTCTCTATAATGTCGAATCTTTTCTCTCTATAATGTCAAATCTTTTCTCTCTATAATGTCGAATCTTTTCTCTCTATAATGTCGAATCTTTTCTCTCTATAATGTCGAATCTTTTCTCTCTATGTAGAATAATCTTGGACTAATAGAGTTAAGGTTAGTCACATTCGACCAAAAAATATTTACCTATCGCTTTGTCGAATTTTCATGTCTTATTTGGTAGTTTGGATTCGGATAATTTGGATACGAAATTTCGTACAGAATTCGTATTTGAAAAAAATCGTAATTCGGAGTCGTACAAATGTACGAATTTCGAAAAATTCGTACAAATTTTCGATTCGTACGAAACTAATCGCACATGTCTAGTGCCAGTCCAAACTGTATTTTAGAGAATGGCAGCCCACTTTTATTGAACAAAATGGAAAGTTCATAGTTGCCCACGCAGGGGTTCTTCCACATCAACAAGAATAGACAAGTGAAAATGCCAAGCAAGCTGGCTCGCTTGTCAGCACCATCACTGCTCTTCTTACCAGTCCCTCTGACTGTGTTGCCCAGCTCTCATGTTTCACTTGGCTCTATTAGCCTTTAGTCACAGCTTCCTGCTGTGTGGTCCACTCCTGGCTTCTGGATAGGGGTTCTCCTGACACCCTGATAGGCGCATACCTGACTCCTGGTATGAGACCTCCTGTCTCCTGGCTGGGGGTCGCCTCTGACCCTTGGTTGAGGCCTCCTGTGTCTTGACTCCTGGCTGTGGCCCCTCTGACCCTTGGGTGAGACCTGTCTCCAATATAGGAGCTGTGTCCAAACTGGGAGCTTTGAACTACCCCAGAGGCGTACTAAGTGGGGGGCGGGGGGGGCGGGCCGCACCGGGGTGCCACACACTGGGGGGGTGTCAGGCCGGCACCCCCCCCCGTGACTGAAGTGCACAGACAGCATCAGCGCGGCGGGACTTAGGCAGCGGCAGTCGGCGGCGATACGGCGATACAGGGGGGGAGGGGTGCGGGGTGACACCGCTGCACCATTCATCCCCTCCTTTCACGGCCGCGGGCTGTGAGCGGTGTTCGGCACAGTGGCACTTGCTTCACCTGTGACTAACTTCACAGAAGCACAGCCGAATGAAGCCGCCTCCCCCTCCTCTCTGTTTATGTGTACGGAGGGGGAGGGGACCCGACCTTCTGTCCATGTGCCGCCGCTGTGCTGATCTGAGGTACTGAATGGGGAGGGGGAGTTGCACTGAGGGGGGTCTTGCACTGGGGGGTGTTTGCACTTTGGGGTCTTGCACTGGGGGGTCTTGCACTGGGGGGTCTTGCACTGGGGGGTGTTTGCACTTTGGGGTCTTGCACTGGGGGGTCTTGCACTGGGGGGTGTTTGCACTGGGGGGTCTTGCACTGGGGGGTCTTGCACTGGGGGGTGTTTGCACTGGGGGGTGTTTGCACTGGGGGGTGTTTGCACTGAGGGGTGTTTGCACTTTGGGGTCTTGCACTGGGGGGTGTTTGCACTAAGGGGTGTTTGCACTGAGGGGGGTCTTGCACTGAGGGGTGTTTGCACTTTGGGGTCTTGCACTGAGGGGTGTTTGCACTGAGGGGTGTTTGCACTGTGGGGTGTTGCACTGTGGGGTGTTGCACTGTGGGGTGTTGCACTGTGGGGTGTTTGCACTGAGGGGTGTTTGCACTGGGGGGTGGTCTTGCACTGGGGGGTGGTCTTGCACTGGGGGGTGTTTGCACTTTGGGGTCTTGCACTGGGGGGTGTTTGCACTGGGGGGTGTTTGCACTGAGGGGTGTTTGCACTTTGGGGTCTTGCACTGGGGGTGTCTGCACTTTGGGGTCTTGCACTGGGGGGTGTTTGCACTGGGGGGTCTTGCACTGGGGGGTGTTTGCACTGAGGGGTGTTTGCACTTTGGGGGTCTTGCACTGGGGGGGGTTTGCACTGGGGGTCTTGCACTGGGGGGGGTTTGCACTGGGGGGGTTTGCACTGGGGGGGTTTGCACTGAAGGGGGTGTCTGCACTGAAGGGGGATGTGAACTGAAGGGGGTCTGTGTAACATGCAGGGGGTCCAGAGCTCTGGAGGCTGTATAATGTAAAGGGGTCCAGAGGTGCAGGGAGCTGTGTAATGTAAAGGGGTCCAGTGATGCAGGGTGCTGTGTAATGTAAAGGGGTCCAGAGGTGGTGAAGGGGGCTGTGTAATGTAAAGGGGTGCAGGGGGGCTGTGTAATGTAAAGGGGTCCAGTGGTGCAGGGTGCTGTGTAATGTAAAGGGGTCCAGTGATGCAGGGTGCTGTGTAATGTAAAGGGGTCCAGAGATTCGGGGTGATGTGTATTGTAAAGGGGTGCAGGGTGTTGTGTAATGTAAAGGGGCCCAGAGGTGCAGGGTGCTGTGTAATGTAAAGGGGTCCAGTGATGCAAGGTGATGTGTAATGTAAAGGGGTGCAGGGTGCTGTGTAATGTAAAGGGGTGCAGGGTGCTGTGTAATGTAAAGGGGTCCAGAGGTGCAGGGTGTTGTGTATTGTAAAGGGGCCCAGAGATGCGGGGTGCTGTGTAATGTAATGGGGTCCAGTGATGCAGGGTGCTGTGTAATGTAAAGGGGTCCAGTGGTGCAGGGTGCTGTGTAATGTAAAGGGGTCCAGTGGTGCAGGGTGCTGTGTAATGTAAAGGGGTCCAGTGATGCAGGGTGCTGTGTAATGTAAAGGGGTCCAGAGGTGCAGTTGTGGAGAGGGGGTACACAGTAGTGACAAAGAGATATTTGTTGATGCAGAGGTATGCCGGGGGCACAGTGGGGTGTTTTTACATTTTAATGTTGGGGGGGGGGGTGCCAGATATAGGATCCGCCCCGGGTGCCAAATGCTCTAGGTACGCCCCTGAACTACCCTCAGGCCTGAGTATCTAACAACCATGCACATCTGTGTACTCACCCAGTAAAATCTGGACACAGAAATTAAAGCGGTTGTATACCCGCTGCTGCTTTTTTTTTTTTTTTTTCATACCTGAAATGCAAAAGGAATAATGAGCTAGTATGCACCGCATACCTTAGAATGAGGCGTCGGGAACTTACCTGGTCCACGCCGAGGGAGATGTCATCTTGCCTCGGCGTGTCTTCCGGGTATCTCCGCTCCAGCGCTGTGAGTGGCTGGAGCGGCGATGACGTCACTCCCGTGCGTCGGTGGGTCCGGCGGCTGCCGGACTTTAGCCGAGAATCCCCGCTGCGCATGCGCCGCTGCATTCAGCGGCTCATTGCGAGGGGAATATCTCCTAAACCGTACAGGTTTAGGAGATATTCTTTTGTAACGGGTACTTACTTTCCCGGGTGCATTTTTTGAATCTAGCGGTGACATCAGTGCTATGTTCCCTGCGGTCCACCAGGTGGCGCTGTCACCGTGGCCGGAGGGACGAATCTCACTGTGTGTTGAGCCTCCTTTTTGTCCTCTCTCGGTAGTGGTATGGTGGGGCGGGGAACCTGCCGTGCTTGCCGGGAGAGGGGATAAAGGGGCCGGCCATCTTGGTCACGGAGTTTTCGTCTCAAGCACCTTCAGCTTGCGGACGTGGGTTCGTGCTCGTCCCCTAGGAGGCTTCGGCCTAGGGGACCATCGGAGATCGTGTTCCACCCCAGGCACCTTCAGCCCTGGGGTGAGGTACTTGCAAGAAGGTCCGGAGCTCAGTGCCCAACACTGAGTTCCGCGAGGGAAGGGTCCTAAGGCACTTCGGGGATGGAGGCCTGAATCTGAGTAAGATGCAATGGACCGGGGAGAGCTCCTCACTCGAAGACCCGGTGCAGCAGACTGCCGGTGACGGGTGAGTCTCTTGTCGGAGACCATCCAGAAGGATCCCCTTCACCTCGTGCGGAGACCATAGTTCACTCTTCCGGAGGAGAGTGGAGGAGCGAATTTGTGTCTGGGCCTATTCACACTCACACCTCCTTTTCTGTCCTAACTATCAAGGGAGTCCCTGTATGGTGTGTTCTAATAAAGGAGTGTTGGACTTTAATGGTGTGAGGCTCACTTCCTGGCGGACGAAGTTCACGGTGACTCTTGGAGGGAGGATCCGGGTGCGCAACACAGACCCGAAGGTAAATGAGACATTGCTGATACCACAGGTATTCCCACGTGGTGGAAGCTAGGCGTAGCCCACCCGCTCTCTCTCTCTCCACCCTACCAGATACCTCTAGACGAGAGACAGTGCGAGCCGCACGGAGAGAGGAGAGGGGCAGGCGCTACACTTTTTACCTACAGGTAAGCCTTATTATAAGCTTACCTGTAGGTAAAGTTCAAAATTAGGGTATACAACCGCTTTATGGTTACGTCCCACCCAAGACATTTTGGAACCTTCAAGCCCCAGGCCCCACAGAATCTGGAAAAAAAACACAGCTTTCTCCACTCAGAAATAATCTGGAACTTCACATCCTGTCATTTTCTCCCACAGTTTATTGCAAATCCATTAATTCCTATCATGTCATTTTTTTTTTACAGCAAGCCAAAGCGTTTATATTGCTTGTTTGGTTCATTTTTTTTTTTTCTTTGTGAGATCCACTTTGCTCCTTGTGACCCCTCTGCTGCCATTCTGAATTAATGATGTCACACAAGGCTACCAGGATGATTCATTCAGTGACGGTTGCCATGGAGATGGGAGCCATTCTTGTACACATAGTCAGCTATTTTTATAGGCTGGGGCAAAGGCTCCACGCAGCTGCAGCCTCACACAATGGCTGCTTGGAAGCTTTTTTTGTGTGTGATGAAATTAACATCAATTGAGAGGAAGATGTTTGGCATTCAAGTTAGGTGTATTTGAAAATATCACATCTGTAAAAGTAAAAGGATAAAAAATAAAGAAAAAAGTATATCGGATTGGTAAAAAAAAAAAACAGCTAAAAAGTATATATAGCGACCTCACCTCTCACTCCCTCTTTCTCTTCTCGGTCAATGGCTCTCGTCTAGGGGACCAGGGAGGAGAGTGCGGCGCACCACCAGCTCGTATCCTCTAGTGTGCAGAGGTGTGAGCTATAACCTTTTACCTTCGGGCCTGTGTCCCCGTCCAGAGCCAAATATTCCCTTGAGGATGATTCCCACCCTCCACGCAGGTGGAGGTAGGACCCTTTAACTCCCAGGAAGTCAAGTTCCACACCACTGAAAGCCCAACACTTATTTATTCTTCAGAGCAATAACTAGTCCTTTGAGAGCGACTGGTCAGACACAGAACAGTTCAGAACAAAGTGGGGAGGAGGTCCAGGCACAAACTTGAACTTGGGTTTTCTTCTGTTCCGTTATAGCGCAAACAGGCTTGGCGCACAGTCGCTGCACCGACCGTGAGGGGGTCTCTGCCACAGACCAGATGAATAAGGCCTCTGCCACAGACCTGGTTGTTGGGTCTCTGCCACCGACCTAATTCACGATGGGTCTCTGCCACAGACCATGAGAATGTGTACTACCTTCTATGAGCAATGGCCCTTGTCAGAGAGAGGACATCAATCCGGACAGTTACCAGAGGCCCCGCCGTCACCGGCAAATGCTGCATTGGGTCTTCGGAAGGGTCACCTCCCTGGCCTCCTCGTCCCAGATTCGGGTGTCCAACACCGGAGGACACCCTAGGAGCCCTTGATCCCTTGCGGGACCCAGTCGAAGGTACTGGGCCCCAGGCCTCCAGAGAGTACCTCACCCCAGACCAAAGGTGTCTGGGGTGGAACCGCAACTCCGTCCCCGGGCCTAGGGCGCCCGGAGACCACCAGCACGCACCCCCAGGCTGAAGGTGCCTGGGAGTGGACCCCGAGTGGAAGATGTCTTCCCCCCTTATACTCTCTCCCAGCATGCACAGCAGGTTCCCCACCCCGCTGTACTACTGCCGCGAGAGGACACAAAGGGCGCAGCCCTCCAATGGCGATTCAACCCCGGCCTATGGCAACAGTGCCACCTATAGGCCGCAGGGAACTAGACATCATTGATATCCTCCACTGGCATAAATTGGTCCAGGAATCCTAACAATTGTTGCATCTGAGCCTGATACCACTCAGATGCCTCCCCTAAATATGACCACCTGCTACATATATAAAACTGATTTGCTGGACTAACGAATTTATTCACGTGTGAACCCTACCAACTGGAAAACCGGTCAAAGTATGGCAAAGCATCATCAATGTAAAGCAGCGGGACCTCTCTGGGTGATACAGCAAACAGGAAACACTTTATAAATGCTTTATTACAAACGTGCTTTAGAAAATCAGGATCCCTTAGGCCGGGTTCACACTTGTACTACAAACGCTCCGACATTGGGAGCTCATGTCGCATGACATGTGAAAATCAATGTTTCCCTATGGGAGCCGTCTTAACTGGTCCGACACAAGTCGGTTCGACTTTGAAAATGCTCCCTGTACTACTTTGGTCCGACTTTGATCCGACTTCAGCCCATTGACTATCATTGAAGTCAGATCAAAGTAGGGACCAACGGGAGTGAAATTGTTCAGCTCAACTCGCACGGCTTCACTCTCGCAGCCCAGTGTGAACCCACATCATAACTATCAACAAATGCTGTATTACATGCTGTTCATACTCAGTAAATTTTCTGAGATTCAATTTTTGTATCCTGCAAAAAACCTGATTTGATCCTGTTGCTCTCTATCTCCCCCTACTGTTGATGTCCCCAATTCAGCTAGGGATTTTGCAGCTGTGGTAGCAACTCTGCACATGCTCAGTTTTTATTGAGTTTCCTCCCTATCACATCTGATCAGCCCATGTGACTATACAGCGGGCGTATACAGAGTGGTAAATGACAGCCCACTCACTCACTCCTCTTCCATGTCCACTAACCAGCCAAACACAATTGGGGGGTGGATATTACATGTAGAATTAAAGTGGTGCTATAGGCAAAACTTTTTTTTTCATATTTTTTTTTTTTTCATTTTGAATAGAGCAAGCTCTCCTGTCAGATATTTTTTCGCCATCTGTGTCCCATTGCAGAGATTTCACTTCCTGTCCCATGTGCACATACAGCAATAAAAACTGACAAAACTTTTTAAATCCTTCTCCATTCTATCCAAAAAAAATAAAAAATAATGTTGCCCTTAGTTATACTTTAATGATTCACCTCCCTCTTATTCTAAAGCCTCGTACACACGGTCGGACTTCCATCGGACTTTCCCTTGGATTTTTGTCCGAACGGAGTTGGTCGGGAACACCCATAGCATACACACCACAGGACTTTTCTGCAAACTTTCCCAAAACTTTTTCCAACATCACATGGTTTTTCTGCTCTTTACCGCCACCCTTTGGTCAACTTCTGCTATTGTTGGTTGATTTTAACATTATTTGTTTTGTCCATCGGACAAAAGTCCGATGGTTTCCTGTACACACGGTCGGACTTTGCTCCATCGGACTTTTGTTGGCCAAAAGTTTGTCCGTTTGCAGACCGAACTTTTGTCCGATAAAAATCAAAAAAGTTTATCCGATGGAGCGTACACACGGTCGGATTTTTTGGCAAACTTGCTCAAAATGAAGTTTGTTGGCAAAAAGTCCTACCGTGTGTACAGGGCTTTAGACACAGCCTGTGACTGGCACAAATCTGCCCACACCATGTTATTTCCACAAAATAATAAACACACACACACACACAGATAGGAGAGAGGGCTTGACCTGCACCTCTTCCTCCCCTCCTACCCCTCGGTGTCTACCCACACTCCAATCCCGGGAGCTGTACCTCAGAGAAGGAAAGTGGGGGCCGGAAATTTGAAGTCCAGCAGCCTCAGATGCATCTGGATGAAAGGTGCTGACTGCCAAGGGATGAGTGAGCTCACCATCCATCCCTATTTGTGACTCCCCCTCCCCCCCCCTTCTCTCTCCTGCCTCTGAGTGAGTACACTAAGGTAAATCAGGGTTCTCAGAGCACTCTTTACATCAGAGTTCCCCTTTACACCAGAGTCCGCAGAGTTCCCCTTTACACCAGAGTCCGCAGAGTTCCCCTTTACATCAGAGTCCTCTCCTTACATCAGAGTTCTCTGTGTTCCCCCTTAAATCAGGGTTCCCAGAGCATCCCTTATGTTAGAGTCCCCAGAGTTCCCCCTTATATCAGAGTCTGCAGAGTCCCCCCTTACAGTGAAAGGGAATTCTGCAAGTTTAGATGTAAAAGGGCAACTCTGTGGGCTTTTATGTAAAGGGGGACTCTTGTTATAGCTGTACGCTGCTAAAGTGTTCGGGTTTGACTTAAAGAAAAGGTGGCAGTTGCCGTTCAATTACCTTTCACTTGGAATGAACAACTCCTAAGACCTTTCATAGACATACGACATGCAGGGCCGCTATCAGTAATTTCAGGAAAAGCCCCTTACACAGCTTCAGGCATGGGCCCCCTGGAGAAGCGAGGGGGGGGGTGCCACGAATTGAGAAGCGGGGATTCTTTCCAAACACAGCCCTGTCTATAGATAACTTCACCATCTCCTGGAAGGCCCCCTACCTAGCCACTTGAAGCTGATAACCCCAGATCTGCTGAACACAACACTTCATTAAAAGAAGACCTGATCTGATGAAGCTCCCTGATAAGAGGGACTGAGCCGTCGCTGCCGGGGAGGGGGTGAAAACTGATACGGTTAATAAACCGAGTCAACTTCATCCGTCTGTCATCTTCTGGCTGCAGGTTCAAAAGTTTCTGCTTGGACACCAACTTCGTCCCTCAATGGGGAATCACCAGCTACTAATTCCGCGTACACACGACCGTTTTTCATGACGAGAAAACTTCTAATTTTTTAGATTGGTCGTGAAAACCGGTCGTGTAGAAAACTGCCCGCAAAAAAAATTAGAACCTGCTCTATTTTTCTTCTCGTCGTTTTTCCCGTCGTTCTTATTCTCGTCGCGAAAACCGCTCGTCGTGTGTATGCTTTTCCGAGGGGAAAAAAAAACGCGCATGCTTAGAATCAAGTGATGAGACGGGAGTGCTCGTTCTGGTAAAACTAGCATTCGTAACTAGCTTTTCAGTCACGCTATAACGGACTGAAAAGCACGAGGTTGAAAAGCGTGAATCGTTTCTCACCAAACTTTTACTAACACGAGATTAGCAAAAGCAGCCCAAAGGGCGGCGCCATTCGAATAGAATATCTCCTTTATAGTGCCGTTGTACGTGTTGTACGTCACCGCGCTTTGCTCAAGCGTTTTTTTCATGAACGTTTGTATGCAAGGCAGGCTTGAGTGGAATCACGTTGAGAAAAACGTTGTTTTTTTGCATAACAGGAAAAACGGTCGTGTGTACGCGGCATTATACTATACTAATGACCGGTAGAGTTATGCCGCGTACACACGATCAGAATATCCGTCGGAAAAACCTTGGATGTTTTTTTCCGACGGAATTCTGTTCAAGCTTGGCTTGGTTCTCTGAACTTTCGACCGTCAAGAACGCGGTGACGTACAACACTACGACGAGCCGATAAAATTAAGTTTAATGCTTCCGAGTATGCGTCGACTTGTTTCCTGAGCATGCGTAGGAATTTTGCACGTCGGTATTGCTACAGACGATCGGATTTCCTGATAGGATTTTCTTCCGTCGGGGAAAATAGAGGACCTGCTCTCAATCTTTTGCTGGCGGGAATTCCGCCAGAAAAAGTTCGATGGAGCCTACACACGGTCGGAATTTTCGTTCAAAATCTCACATCAGACTTTTTCCGACGAGAAATCCGGTCGTGTGTACGCGGCATTAGGCAAACATCGAGTTCTCTTCTTATCTTGGTTTGCATTTTGGGGATTGGTTTTATCGAATCTTATCAACGCGATCTGTTCGCCTATCTTTTCCCACTATAATCTACATTAAAGAGGAAGTAAACCCTGTTTTTGATTCCCTGAAAAAAAAAAACCCTGCAAGAGAAAGGCATAATGAGCTAGTATGCATAGGATACAAATGAATAAAGTTAATGGCACCAACAACACAAGAAACAGAAACAACAACAATAACAACTCCAGAAACAGAAACAACACCAGAAACAACAAAAACAACACCAGTAGGGTTGCCACCTGTCCGGGATTGACCCGGACAGACCGGGTTTTGAGTCGCATGTCTGGGTTTCAGACCGCCTGAAGTCCGGACACATAATTCAGAATGGACTGAAGTTGCCCAAGTAACTGAGTACAACAACCACGAAGTATGTAGGTGTGTGCACGGGCCCCACCCCCATACAAGGACAGGAGAGAAGAGAGGGCTCAATCTGCTTCTCCACCTTCCACCCTTACCCCTCTGTCTGCCCACCCACACTCCAATCGCCAGTGTTCTGTGCCTCAGGAAAGGGATGGGTGAGCTAGAAGTTTGAAGCTCAGCAGCCAGCAGATACATTGTGGAAGTTTGAAGCTCAGCCGCCAGCAGATACATTGTGGATGAAAGGTGTCGATGCCTGAGCCTCCATCCTCGGGTGAGTGAGCTCACCATCCAATGTCTGTGACCGAGCGAGTGAGTACACTATAGTAAGGGGGACTCAGATGTAAGGGGTGCCCTGTGGGCCCTGATGTAAGGGGGAATGCTGGGACTGGGAGCTTTGGTGAGCAGAAACACCCTTACATCAGAATTCCCCTTTACACCAGAGTCCACAGCACTTGCCCTAAAACAATAAAATAAAAAAAAATTGCTGTGCCCCCGCTAAAGTGTTCGGGTTTGGCTTAAAAAAAAGGTGGCAACCCTAGGCAGCCATCGTGTTGACATCTACCACTTGCAGCCAGGTGGTGAGCTCCAAGTATGTGAAGGATCGTTCTGTAGGCTGGAGTATTAAAGTCAGGTGTGAAATAAACCAGCAAAGTAAGGAGATCAGACTACACAGGCTAAATAATGAGTAACAAAGAAGGGACATGCCTCTTTCTCTTTCATACCACAAGACATCTGACATAGTCAGGTATGTACAGGCTGCATACAAGCATGCAGTCAGTGGTGACTTTTCTTATTAGAAAATACTGTGTGTATTCCACCCTGTAATAACATTTATTAAAAAAATAAAATAATTAACAAGTTGAAATAAACATTTCTACATGTGTTAAATTAAAAAAAATCATTAAAATAAATTGAATCAGAAACGATTGGATTTCTTCAACTGGGCTGCGCCATTGATTTGATTCCACCAAACAGGCCTTCTGATTCACTTCCCATGTACATAGATAGCTTTAGCTACTGTAGGCCTGTCAGTCGATGGGTCAATTAATCATGAGTCAGCATTCTAGAGAGAAACAATACAGGATGCTGGGGGAGGAGGGGAGACAAGTGACCACACATTATTTAGGAACGTTATAAGAAGAAAAGAAGAAGTCTCTAAGGACAGCTCCTGTCATTAAATTCTTTATGGGTGGTTTTATTCCTGAAAATGTGTTTGCAGTGTAATACAGGGAAAACAGCCTACTATGTATTGTAAGTACCATCTACATCATGGGTTTATATGTATGAAAGTCAAGAAAATGGCAGAGTAATGCTCCTCTAATAGAAGCAATTTGCTTACCTTTGCAGAACATGCTGATGATAGGCTTAATGACCACAGTTGTAGGCAGGACTTTCAAGCATGCCCCTTTACCTCCCCAGTGGGCAGCATTCAGAATAGGTGATGGTGAATATGAGCTCAGGGAGGCATGATATGAATACCACCCCTATTTACATATTAATGCTGCCGCTATCTACATATCAATGCCGGTATTTACATGTAAACACAGGGTCTGCAGGTGAGTCATCTTTACACAACAATAGGGCAGCGCTGGCCAGCAGTAGTAACAGAACTTTACACTGAAATATCAGGACACAGCACGGGACTAAAACATCAAGGGACAAGGGAATTTAAACTGGGGTAGTTGGCAGGTATGAGGCAGCTGCTTTGGGCCCCACAACAATGACAGGGCCCAGGGCAGCTGCCCCTTTTGCCCTACCTTAAAAAAGGCCCTGTATATACTCTTTACACTCATTACAATTTTCTGAATTTGAGCATTACTGTTTAGTGCACATAGTACTCCTTTTCTTCTTCTGAACAGAGCTAGAGAGCCTGCACATGGGATTACATAGGAAGAGCTGCTGTGCCTCGTGTAATGCTACTAGAGCACGTGGCTCCCTTTGGACCAGTTGCTGTCGATGAGCTTTTGAAATACATGGTAGTAACATGGTGCAGTATGTTTTACAGAGGGACTCTGTAAATTTATCTACTGTACACAGTGTACAGGTAATTTCTAAGCCGGAGTACTGCCATAATGTTGATTTTCACATGAACGTGGCCCCATCTGGTTCTGGGTATTGATGAGCGTGCACACCAGTGGCGGTTGGTGCTCAAAATTTTTGGGGGGATGCAAACAAACGAAAAAAAAACACATCAATTGCAGCCTCACTGTGCCCATCAATTGCCGCCACTGTCCCCGTCAATTGCCGCCACTGTGCCCATCAAACGCAGCCACTTTGCCCATCAAACGCAGCCACTGTGCCATAAAATTGTCGCCACTGGGCCATGCCATCAAACGCAGCCACTGTGCCCATCAATTGTCGCCACTGTGCCATGCCATCAAACGCAGCCACTGTGCCCATCAAACGCAGCCACTGTGCCATAAAATTGTCACCACTGTGCCATGCCATTAAACGCAGCCACTGTGCCCATCAATTGTCGCCACTGTGCCATGCCATCAAACGCAGCCACTGTGCCATCAATTGTCGCCACTGTGCCATGCCATTAATTGTCGCCACTGTGCCATGCCATTGTCGCCACTGTGCCCATCAATTGTCGCCACTGTGCCATGCCAAACGCAGCCACTGTGCCATCAATTGTCGCCACTGTGCCATGCCAAACGCAGCCACTGTGCCATCAATTGTCGCCACTGTGCCATGCCAAACGCAGCCACTGTGCCATCAATTGTCGCCACTGTGCCATGCCCTCAATTGTCGCCACTGTCCCATGCCATCAATTGTCACCACTGTGCCATGCCATCAACTGTCACCACTGTGCCATGCCATTGTCGCCACTGTGCCCATCAATTGTCGCCACTGTGCCATGCCAAACGCAGCCACTGTGCCATCAATTGTCGCCACTGTGCCATGCCAAACACAGCCACTGTGCCATGTCATTGTCGCCACTGTGCCATGCCATTAATTGTCGCCACTGTGCCATGCCATTGTCGCCACTGTGCCCATCAATTGTCGCCACTGTGCCATGCCAAACGCAGCCACTGTGCCATCAATTGTCGCCACTGTGCCATGCCAAACGCAGCCACTGTGCCATCAATTGTCGCCACTGTGCCATGCCAAACGCAGCCACTGTGCCATCAATTGTCGCCACTGTGCCATGCCCTCAATTGTCGCCACTGTCCCATGCCATCAATTGTCACCACTGTGCCATGCCATCAACTGTCACCACTGTGCCATGCCATTGTCGCCACTGTGCCCATCAATTGTCGCCACTGTGCCATGCCAAACGCAGCCACTGTGCCATCAATTGTCGCCACTGTGCCATGCCAAACACAGCCACTGTGCCATGTCATTGTCGCCACTGTGCCATGCCATTAATTGTCGCCACTGTGCCATGCCATTGTCGCCACTGTGCCCATCAATTGTCGCCACTGTGCCCATCAATTGTCGCCACTGTGCCCATCAATTGTCGCCACTGTGCCATGCCAAACGCAGCCACTGTGCCATCAATTGTCGCCACTGTGCCATGCCAAACGCAGCCACTGTGCCATCAATTGTCGCCACTGTGCCATACCCTCAATTGTCGCCACTGTGCCATGCCATCAATTGTCACCACTGTGCCATGCCATCAATTTTCACCACTGTGCCATGCCATTGTCGCCACTGTGCCCATCAATTGTCACCACTGTGCCATGCCAAACGCAGCCACTGTGCCATCAATTGTCGCCACTGTGCCATGCCAAACGCAGCCACTGTGCCATGCCATTGTCGCCACTGTGCCCATCAATTGTCACCACTGTGCCATGCCAAACGCAGCCACTGTGCCATGCCATTGTCGCCACTGTGCCCATCAATTGCCGCCAGCTTTCCCCTAAAATGCCATCAGATTGCCCCCCGCCTGGCACTTACCTTTCTCGGTCAGCCATCCTTGGATCCTCCTCCACGATCCCTCGATGTCGTTTCAGCCAATCAGGTTACCGGTAACCAGATCTGGTGAACCTGATTGGCTGAGATGCGTGTCAGTGTTAACCAAGGAACGCACCCCCCGTGCGTCCCCTAGTTAACTATTTGGAAGCCGATTACAGCCCTCAGGCTGTAATCGGAAAGCCTATCAGAGCCGCTGGCTCTGTTAGACACTTCCACAGCCAACCAGCTGCCGTTATTCAGATGGCCGGCGCTCGCCAGGGGGCCAGCCATCTGAATAGTGGGCAGCAGCGGCGACAATACATAGGTTCATGCAATGCATGAATCTATGTATTGTTTTTCAGTGGCGGTGCAGGAGCGAGAGGGGGCGGCGCTCCGGCGCCCTCTATGGACGCACCACCACTGGTGCACACATTAGAAAAGTACCCCCACATGCAGGGCGAGTAGGCCCAGCCAACAAGGAATGTGTCTTTAGACTTAAGCCTCGTACTCACGATTGGATTATCCGTTGGGAATTGTGTGATGACAGGCTGTTGGCTGAAAATCCAACCGTTTGTATGCTCCATCGGACAATTGTTGTCGGATTTTCCATGGACAAATGTGGGATAGCATGTGTAGCACACGGACCTTTTACCTGCCCTTGGCTCCTTAGCAGGAAAAAGGCACACCGTGCTATGTGCCCGTACCCTCTTGTGTGAAGAGGTTGAGCGGTGTAATGTACCTGGGTCTCTGTGATCAGGTTCCCCCAGAGAATGGCTCCCGTCTTCACTACGACAAAGACAAGTCTCTATTCCCCAATAACTTCAAGGTCCACACCGATTACAACTCCAACATAGAGTTTATTTCTCTCTTATACACGATAATTAGATAGGAGAAGGTTGGAGGAAGAGCAGGACAGCAAAAGGTGTGGGAATAGGTCCAGGCACAAACTAATTCTTATTCACTACCCATATCTGCAGGTAGACTCAGCCCATCCGGATAGTCTCCCAATGGAGTGGATCCTAGCAGCCGGAATGATGCTCGAACTAGATACACACAGTCTCTGCCACAGACCTGGTGAACTTGGGTCTCTGCCACAGACCTGGTGAACTTGGTCTCTGCCACAGACCTGGTGAACTTGGTCTCTGCCACAGACCTGGTGAACTTGGGTCTCTGCCACAGACCTGGTGAACTTGGTTGCAATATTGAGCCTCTTTCAGGGAGATGACATCCCTCCAGAGAGTTACCGGGCCCCTTCCTTCAATGTGAGTTCCTCACCAGTCCCTCGGAACGGTCCTCCCCCAGCCTCCTCATCTAAGATATGGGTCTCCTCGCAAGGCGGCACCCTGAGGTTCCTCGATCCTCTGCGGGCCCCAGTCAAAGGTGCTGGGCCCAAGGCTTTCCGTTGCAGCCCCAGGGCTGAAGGTGCCTGGGACTGACCTGCCAGTGTACTGAACCAGGAACTCCACCCCAGGGCTAAAGGTGCCTGGGGTGGCCACAAACAGAATCACACGCTCCCGGGGTCGGACCCCCGGGAACTCACCCCTGACAGACAGGGTCTGCCCCTTTTATATCCCCTCCCGGGATGCACAGCAGGCCGACACGCCCACCATACTACCGCCGAAAGGGGACATCCAAGGCACAGCACTGTACCAGCGGTTCAACCCTGGCCTCCGAACGCAGCGCCACCAACAGGCCACATGGAAATACACACCAGTATCCCACCTGCATCTCAAAATGGGTTTTACTGAACCCTATCAAATAATGTGTTTGAGCACAACTACCACTCAAACATTCCCCTAAATTTCAAAGCCCCGCTACACAGGCTTTAAAATTATCCGCCAACAATTGTGTGTTGTCGGATTTTCCGATCGCGTGTACACAAGTCCATCGGACAAAACTCCAAAGTACAAACATGCATGCTCGGAAGCAATGCTCACCATAACACAACATTAGCAGAAGTTGCCCAAAGGGTGGCGCTAAAGAGCTGAAAACCACAGTTTCATGTTTGTTGGCCGACAATTCTTTGCAGTTTGTATGCAAGACAAGTTCACGGCCAACGCCCTTCGGACAAAAGTCCTACGCTTTGTCCGATGAAAATCCGATCGTGTACGAAGCTTAAGTGTGACAGTATTCTATCTGAGAGGCTGGCTTTAGCAAGGAAGGGAACTCTTTAGATACACACCGCTCCTTCACCGTTTCAAAGATGCTGCTAGCAGGACTTTTTTTCCCGTCCTGCTAGCGTACCGCTCCAGTGTGAAAGCCCTCGGGCTTTCACACTGGAGACACAGCAGCGGCTGTTTAGGGTCGTTTTGCAGGTGCTATTTTTAGCGCAATTGCGCCTGCAAACCGCTCCAGTGTGAAAGGGATCTAATGCATTTTTGAGAGACGTAAAGTCTGACATGATATGCTGGTGTTTGTAGTTCTTGGGTGGCTGATAGTGCCAAACGTGAGATATACCGCATAACTTCTATGAGAAAAGACAACTTACATGCAGATGCTTTGACAGGGAGTTATCTCACACATCTGTGTAACCCGCTCCATTTGTTGCAGATAAGAAAAGGGAAATGTATGCTTGTCAAGCAAAGGAGAAGACATGAGCAGAGTGATGTAATAGTGATGAGTGTCTACCTGCAGGCCCAGGTGTGTCCCCCTACCTGGATAATCCTGTGTTATTGTAATGACCTTCTTCATATCTTTCCGTCAGTGCAATCCATCACAGCTACAGTATAGGGAGGAGAAAGAACGAGATATACAGGTGCCTGTGATGACAGATCTCCAACAACACCCAAAAACTCACCCAGTTAGTGCTGGCAATAAATCCAACAAGAAAAGATTCATCACATCACACAGCTCTCAATCCTCCCTATGTGGCATCAATCCACCTAAACCTCTTTTCCTGCTCAATTATTTCACTCCTAGCTCTACTATCTATCAATTTGTACAGTTATTACATTAAAGTACATAAAAGTATTGATGTTTATGCTGCGTACTCCCTATACACTGCTTATTTTTAAATGTGTATAAAGGAAAAAGTAGTGATGTTGTAGGCAGGTTTCTCATTACCATAGTTGCCAACATTGCAAAATAAAAAAATCTGGGACACTTTTTTGCATGTAGGCGGAGCCTTGCTATAATTAGGGGGTGGGGCGGCCGTTTGTAGGTGTGTTACACCGCACCGAAAAATGGGTGTGGTTTAAGCAGGTAGTGGGAGTGGCTTAAATGGGCGTGGCTCAAAGGGGTGTTGGTAGAGTCTGAGATATATGAGGGATGGAGGGAGAAAGAAAGGGAGAAAGAGGGAGGGAAGGATGGAGGGACAGTAGGCCCAGATCCTACACCACAATAGAAATATGTGTATTCCAGAGTTTTACAATCAGCAGATAAAGATACTACAAACACCTGGTGTTAGCGCTTCAATCATCCCGGCACCATGGTTGTTATGGTGTCAAGATGACTGAAGCGCATTATTTCTATTATTACATTGTAATATAGAATGAAATGATTCAACTCACCATAATGCTGAATCAGTGTTAGCCCCAAGTGTGTCACCTGCCACGTCGCCTGCCACCAGATGCCATCAGGTGCCCCCAGCGGAGTCCGTCCTTACATCAGGCATTCCCAATGGAGTCCCTCCTTACATCAGGCAATCCCAGTAGAGTCCCTCCTTACATCAGGCATACCCAGCGGAGTCCTTCCTTACATCAGGCATTCCCAATGGAGTCCCTCCTTACATCAGGCAATCCCAGCAGAGTCCCTCCTTACATCAGGCATACCCAGCGGAGTCCTTCCTTACATCAGGCATACCCAGCAGAGTCCTTACTTACATCAGGCATACCCAGCGGAGTCCTTCCTTACATCAGGCGTACCCAGCGGAGTCCTTCCTTACATCAGGCGTACCCAGCGGAGTCCCTCCTTACATCAGGCATACCCAGCGGAGTCCCTCCTTACATCAGGCATACCCAGCGGAGTCCCTCCTTACATCAGGCAATCCCAGTAGAGCCCCTCCTTACATCAGGCATACCCAGTGGAGTCCCTCCTTACATCAGGCATTCCCAATGGAGTCCCTCCTTACATCAGGCGTACCCAGCGGAGTCATTCCTTACATCAGGCGTACCCAGCGGAGTCCTTCCTTACATCAGGCAATCCCAGCAGAGTCCCTCCCTACATCAGGCATACCCAGCGGAGTCCCTCCTAACATCAGGCGTACCCAGCAGAGTCCCTCCTTACATCAGGCAATCCCAGTAGAGCCCCTCTTTACATCAGGCATACCCAGTGGAGTCCTTCCTTACATCAGGCATTCCCAATGGAGTCCCTCCTTACATCAGGCATTCCCAGCGGAGTCCCTCCTTACATCAGGTGTACCCAGCGGAATCCCTCCTTACATCAGACATAACCAGCGGAGTCCTTCCATACATCAGACATACCCAGCGGAGTCCTTCCTTACATCAGGCATACCCAGCGGAGTCCCTCCTTACATCAGGCATACCCAGCGGAGTCCCTCCTTACATCAGGCATACCCAGCGGAGTCCTTCCATACATCAGACATACCCAGCGGAGTCCCTCCTTACATCAGGCATACCCAGCGGAGTCCTTCCATACATCAGGCATACCCAGCAGGGTCCTTCCTTACATCAGGCGTACCCAGCAGACTCCTTCCATACATCAGGCCTACCCAGCGGAGTCCTTCCTTACATCAGACATACCCAGCGGAGTCCTTCCTTACATCAGGCGTCCCCAGCGGAGTCCCTCCTTACATCAGGCGTCCCCAGCGGAGTCCTTCCTTACATCAGACATACCTAGCGGAGTCCTTCCTTACATCAGACATACCCAGCTGAGTCCTTCCTTACATCAGACATACCCAGCGGAGTCCTTCCTTACATCAGGCGTCCCCAGCGGAGTCCCTCCTTACATCAGGCGTCCCCAGCGGAGTCCTTCCTTACATCAGACATACCTAGCGGAGTCCTTCCTTACATCAGACATACCCAGCTGAGTCCTTCCTTACATCAGACATACCCAGCGGAGTCCTTCCTTACATCAGGCATACCCAGCGGAGTCCCTCCTTACATCAGACATACCCAGCTGAGTCCTTCCTTACATCAGACATACCCAGAGGAGTCCTTCCTTACATCAGGCATACCCAGCGGAGTCCCTCCTTACATCAGGCGTACCCAGTGGAGTCCTTCTTTACGTCAGGCATACCCAGCGGAGTCCTTCCTTACATCAGACATACCCAGCGGAGTCCTTCCTTACGTCAGGCGTCCCCAGCGGAGTCCCTCCTTACATCAGGTGTCCCCAGCGGAGTCCCTCCTTACATCAGACGTACCCAGCGGAGTCCTTCCTTACATCAGACATACCTAGCGGAGTCCTTCCTTACATCAGACATACCCAGCAGAGTCCTTCCTTACATCAGACATACCCAGCGGAGTCCTTCCTTACATCAGACATACCCAGCGGAGTCCTTCCTTACATCAGGCATACCCAGCGGAGTCCCTCCTTACACCAGGCGTACCCAGTGGAGTCCTTCCTTACGTCAGGCATACCCAGCGAAGTCCTTCCTTACATCAGGTGCCCACAGCGGAGTCCTTCCTTACATCAGGCGTCCCCCCATTGGAGCCCCCCTTAATCAGGTCACGTGTCTCCTGTACTGTCTCCCTTCCCCGAAGGGGAACAAAGTAGAGGCGGAGCAGGCCACGTGGCTGAAAAAAAAATTAAGCTGCAGTGCCACCCACCCCCGCCCCTTTCCATAACAGACGGACCTGCAGCGGGGCGGGGCGTAACGGGGGGTGAGCGGCACCGCAGCTTAATTAAGCAGCCAAAACACGGGGATATCTAGTACAATAGAAAATAAAGCTGCTGCGGCGCCGCCCACCCCCACCCCGCTGCAGGTCCATCTGTTATGGAAAGGGCGGGGGTGGGCGGCGCCACAGCAGCTTTATTTTCTATTGTACTAGATATCCCTGTGTTTTGGCTGCTTAATTAAGCTGTGGCGCCGCCCACCCCCCGTTCCGCCCCACCCCGCTGCAGGTCCATCTGTTATGGAAAGGGGTGGGGGTGGGTGGCACCGCAGCTTAATTTTTTCTTTTAAAGACAAATAAACTTCAATGGAGAAGCTGCAGAAAAGCATGTAGAGCGGTTTTTACCGCGATTTTGCAGCAATTTGCGTTTTTTAGTCTGCGTAACAATACATTTTCCAAAAAAAGCATAACAAATGCAAAATACAAATCACGGCAAAAAACGCAAAAAGCACTGCAGAGACACTCAAAAGCAAACTGCATTGGTGTGAATGGCTCCATTCACACCAATGCTATTTTTCATACTTTTTGCAGGACGTTATTTCTAACATGGGTTCCTATGGAACACGTTCACATCAATGCATTTTTGTGTCTCTGCGTTTTTGGAAAGGGTCAGGGACTAAACGCAAAACACTGCTTTTTTGGTTCAATAGACTTTAATGGAGAAGCTGCAGAAAAGCATTTAGAACGTTTTTATCGTGATTTTACTGCAATTTGCGTTTTTTTACTCTGCCCAACGGTGTCAGTAGGGCAGTGAACGGTGTCAGTAGGGCAGTGAACGGTGTCAGTAGGGCAGTGAACGGTGTCAGTAGGGCAGTGGCCGGTGTCAGTAGGGCAGTGGCCGGTGTCAGTAGGGCAGTGGCCGGTGTCAGTAGGGCAGTGGCCGGTGTCAGTAGGGCAGTGGCCGGTGTTAGGAGAGCAGTGGACGGTGTCAGGAGGGCAGTGGACGGTGTCAGGAGGGCAGTGGACGGTGTCAGGAGGGCAGTGGACGGAGTCAGGAGGGCAGTGGACGGTGTCAGGAGGGCAGTGGACGGTGTCAGGAGGGCAGTGGACAGTGTCTACGCTCCTGACACCGTCCATTGCCCTACTGACACCTTTTCTAATACTCTCCTGACACTGTCCACTGCTCTCATGACACCGTCCACTGCTCTCATGACACCGTCCACTGCTCTCCTGACACCGTCCACTGCTCTCCTGACACCGTCCACTGCTCTCCTGACACCGTCCACTGCTCTCCTGACACTGTCCACTACGCTACTGACACCGTCCACTGCTCTCCTGACACCGTCCACTTCCCTACTGACACCGTCCACTGCCCTACTGACACCGTCCACTGCCCTACTGACACCGTCCACTGCCCTACTGACACCGTACACTGCTCTCTTGATACCGTCCACTGCTCTCCTGACACCGTCCACTGCTCTCCTGACACCGTCCACTGCTCTCCTGACACCGTCCACTGTGCTACTGACACCATCCACTGCGCTACTGACACCGTCCACTGCGCTACTGACACCGTCCACTGCGCTACTGACACCGCCCACTGCTCTCCTGACACCGTCCACTAAGCTACTGACACCGTCCACTACGCTACAGACACCGTCCACTACGCTACTGACACCGTCCACTGCTCTCCTGACACCGTCCACTGCTCTCCTGACACCGTCCACTGCTCTCCTGACATTGTCCACTGCTCTATTGACACCATCCACTACTCTCCTGACCCCGTCCACTACACTACTGACACCGTCCACTGCTCTACTGACACTGTCCATTGCTCTCCTGACACCGCTCATCCCAGAACCCTGCACTCTGTACATAGCTCATCCCAGAATTCTGCACTCTGTACATAGCTCATCCCAGAACCCTGCACTCTATATAGCTCATCTCAGAACCCTGCACTCTATATAGCTCATCTCAGAACCCTGCACTCTGTATATAGCTCATCTCAGAACCCTGCACTCTGTATATAGCTCATTCCAGAACCCTGCACTCTGTACATAGCTCCTCCCAGAACCCTGCACTCTGTACATAGCTCCTCCCAGAACCCTGAACTCTGTACATAGCTCATCCCAGAACCTTGCACTTTGTACATAACTCATCCCAGATCCCTGCACTCTGCACATAGCTCATCCCAGAACCCTGCACTCTGTATATAGCTCATCCCAGAACCCTGCATTCTGTACATAGCTCATTCCAGAACCCTGCACTCTGTTCATAGCTCATCCCAGAACCCTGCACTCTGTTCATAGCTCATCCCAGAACCCTGCACTCTTTTATCCTTTTTTTTTATTAATGTGCTGGGGTTTGAATGTATCCATGAGGCTTTTGCTTGTGACACAATAATAAAAGCATATTTTATAGGTACAAGGAAGCCCGAGTTTTGTTTAATGATGCCCCTTAAGCTCCTTCCACTGTCAGAAATGTGACCACGCCCACATTTGCCACGGCGCGCTATGCTAGGTTACTTCCTTCCTCAAGTGTCCCTCATTCTAAAGTTCAAAAGTTGGGAGGTATGCAACTGGTCGCAGCCGGGAGGGAAGGGGTTAACACTAGGGGGCGAGGAAGGGGTTAAATGTGTTTCCTAGATGTGTTCTAACTGTGGGGGGGAGGGGACTGACTGGGGGAGGTGACCGATGGTTGTCCCTATGTACAAGGGACACACCATCGGTCTCCTCTCCCTCACAGGACGTGGATCTGTGTGTTTACACACACAGATCCACTTTCCTGCTCGGTTACTGGGCAATCGCGGGAGCCCGGCAGCCATCGCGGCCGCCGGGCACGCGCATCGGGTTCCCAGCAACGCGGCTGGTGCGCGCGCGCCCCCTAGCTCCTTTTAAAGGCAGGACGTCATATGACGTCCTGTCAGAACGAGAGAGTCTTCCGCCTGCCGTCATTTGACGGTGGGCGGTAGACAACAGGTTAAGAGAGGGTGGGGGGTTTTGTGTGTTTTTTTTGCTGTGGTTTTCTTTAGGGACACAAGGTTGTTAGAGGGCACAGGGGGTATAGAGGGACAATCCCGCCCCCTCATAAATTTAAAAATAACACAGAGGTCACGTAATTCAATTAAAGGGGAAAGATAAAGAAAAGGGGAAAGAAAGTACGAAGCACTTTAAAGTTTAAATGAGGGAGGGAGGGGGGTTTTGGTGGGTGTTTTTTTTTTTTTTTGCAGGGGGAAGGGGGTTTTGGAGGAAAGAGGTAGGGGAAAGCTGTGGGAGAGGGGGGAGAGAAAAGAAAATTAGGATGTTGCAGGATAGATCCATATTGGTGTAAATGTGGTGTTTTTGTCCTATTTTAATGTAATGTATATATGCTTATTGGTAATGATATGAAAGCTATATGGGTGTGTAGCGTGTATTTGAATTTAGGGGAAGCATCTGGGTGGTAGTGTAACCCAGATGCACTGATTGCTAGGGAATCTGAGACCCTTTTATGGTTCTTGGAGGACTCTGGTGGTGTGAGGTTCCCTGCGGCCTACAGGTGGCATTGTTGCCCTGGGCCGGAGGTGAACTCACACCGCAAGACTGTGCCTTTTTGTCCTCCCCTGGAGCTGGTACAGCGGGGCGGGGAACCCGCTGTGACGCTAAGGGAGAGGGGATAAAAGGGGCGGACGCCTTTACCACGGGGTGGTGGAGGTTCAGAGTCGGAGTTGGAGTGGGAGGACGTGGCCGCACCCAGGCACCTTCAGCTTGGGTGCTGGCGTTCCTGTGTTCCGGGCCCAGGTGCCCTTGACCTGGCCGGAGCGGAGATGGAGTCCATCTCAGGCACTTTTAGCCTGGGGTGAGGTACTATGGCGGATGCCTGGGGCTCAGTACCTTTGACTGAGTTCCGCGAGGGTGGAGGAATCCGAGGGGGCCCTAACTCCTTGGGTGCCCGTGTCTGAGTTTGTGAGGTCTGGTGAGCAGAACTTCTCTGGAGAGTCTGGCGCAGCATCGCTGGTGACAGAGAGGCCTCCAGTATCTCCCTTGGACGGATATCCTTCCCCTGACAGGGGCCATGCTAGCGAAGGTAATTCACGTTCTACCTCACATAGTCAGTGGCAGTGACTATTCGCCACTGGTGATACCACAGTGGTTAGCAAAAGAAGGGAAAGGATTGTGCCTCGACCTATTCCCATTACTACTAAGTTGTCGCAAAAGAATCCAACTTAACCATGCTGTATGTTTATTCGCTGAGAAGAATAAAACTGTGTCGGACCCCAAGTATGAAAGGGGTTAACGCCGTTTAGGATATTCCCTCCCTGAACACACATCCACTACCGACCCTCCACAGTTAGGAGACCGCTTCCCATAGGATTAATCCTTCCAGACATACAAGACACACGCTCTGTATCTTTCCAACTGGACTGGCTTCTTTATTGAAACACTGCAAGTTTTATACACACAAAGAGGCAAAGAGGAGTTTCTTATCTTCCTCTCACAATGCACTTTTGACCAGACCTAATTTACATGAGCTAATTAACTACAGCCGATGACTCAGACACATGACCTTTAGGCTAGCCTTACTGTCTCCTACAATACACATTATTTTGACATCTCTTAAGAGACAATAGGTGGGTTCGTTAGCTAATCCCCTTTCAAGTTAAATGACTAGGCATGACCTTTATATACACACAAGTACAGAGTTAATTATCACTATTCACAATGAAAGGATCTTTAGAACACATCAGCCCTTTCCAATTAACCTGTTGGGTTCAGGATCAACAAAAATAGTTATTTACAGATATCCTGGGAAATATTGTGGAATAATATTACAGACCCATTTTCAAACAATCCAAGACATATTCTCAATGTCCATTATTTCCTGGCTCATACTTTCTAAGAACTTCTGGGTTCCACGGGCCCACCCGTTACATCTCTCCCCATCCGGCAGGAGACTAACACAGGAGGAGACCCCAGACGGGTTGACTCCGAAGTTAGTCCATAGTTCCATTCCTCTAATGCCTGGACAACCCATCAGCATGGCCGTTTTGCTTACCGGGTCAGTAGCTGATGGTGACGTTGTAAGGTTGCAGGGCGAATAATGGAATTCAGTTCTGGAACAGTCACTTGCTTTGCTCTCTCAATGGCTCCCAAAACTTGTTGCTGATGCTCTTGGGAAAGGTAAGGCAAAACCTGGGCGCAAATCCCATTTAACCTTTTGATAATTTCAGCCTGTTTGTGCATTTCAATGTTCAAGCCATGGGACATTTCATAATACATGACGTAGTGTCGTTGCATCTCTGATTTCTCCCTGGCCAACTTGTCACATTCCAATTCTAGACTGTGATATTTTGACTGATCTAAGGTACATGTCGGGGGAGATAGTCTTACCCAGTTCTCAGCCGTAAGCGGGCCGGTTCCAGCAGCATGGGTCTGGGCACAGGTAGTCACTGGGCTGGCTTCAGCGTGGCCCATCGGGGCATAAGCAGAAACGAGGGGGGCCAAATCATTCCCCAGTAGTACATCCGCTCGCAAATCCTTCATCACTCCCACATTCACGTGTCCCGAACCAACCCCCCAATCCAGGTGAACACGGGCAACGGGTAGCCGGAAGATGGTACCTCCCGCTACTCTTACGGCTACAGTGTCTCCGGTGTGTTGGCTCTCTGGGATGAGGTTCTTCTGTAGTAGGGTCATGGTAGTGCCACTATCACGTAGGCCATTGGCTACCGTTCCATTAACCCGGACAGTCTGCCTGTGTTGTTGCCTGTTGTCCCGGTTAGCTGCTTGTATAGGGTCAGCCTCGTGCAGGACGCCCCAATGTTCTTCCTCCTCAACGCAGTGGGCCGCAGGCATGGATGTGTGGGGGTTCCCCCTTGCTGGCTGTCTCCACGACTGGGACTGCCTGGCTGGATTCAATGGACAGTCTGGCTTTTTGTGCCCTAGCTGTTTACACCCGAAACACCTGATGGGTTGTGAGTAGTCCTGGGAGTTGAACCTGGGCTGCTGAGGATAAGTGGCCACTGGAGGTGGTGCTGAAGTTGGGTTAGAGGCTGGTAAACTGGGCCGAGATAGTGGATAGCGCTCGCTTTCGCCTGACCTTCGAGAGTCCAGATATTCATCGGCCAAAGTAGCCGCTTGCTGTCCAGTCCGTGGTCGCTTATCTCGCACCCAATCCCGTAATACCGGAGGGGTGTGGTTAAAGAACTGTTCTAAGAGTACTAGTTGGGTGATGTCCTCTATGGTATGATCGTGGCTTCCCTGGAACCAGCCCTTAAGGTCTCGCTGCAGACGATGAGCCCACTCCACGTATGTTATGTGGGTTTGTTTCCGGGATTCCCGAAACTTAATCCGGCTGGCTTCAGGTGTAATGGCAAATCGGGCTAGCAGAGCTTCTTTTACCTGGTCATAGTCTTTAGCGTCCTCATCCTCCAGGGCCCAATACGCATCCGCCGCTCTGCCAGTTAAATTACTCGCCAGTAAGGCGACCCGATCTTGGGTCCGTACTTCATGTATCTGGCATAGTCTCTCAAAGTCCTGCAGGAACGCTTGAATTTCCTCCTCCCCTTCCTTAAATAGTTTGAACGCCCGAAAGGGCAACTTACGGACAGGCGCTGCATCTTTAGGTGTTGTCTCCGATTGCCGTATTTCCGCCATTCTCCGCTCATGTTGCCGCTCTAGTTCTCTCTCTTGTCGCTCCAGTTCTCTCTCTTGTCGCTCATCTTGCAGCTGGATGTCTCTAATGGCTTTCTGTATGGCGGTCTCTGATGGGTTAGCCCCATATAATGCCAACCACTCTCGAACTGGTTGCTGAAACAAGTCTTCAACTGACCGGGGTCCTGCATCACCATCCCTCTGATCCATCTCGGCTAGCTCCCTGATCAAGGTGGTCTTGTTCTTTGTCCCACCGGTCCCGCTACGGCTGTCAAGTAAGTCTTTCAGCGTGGCTTTCCTGCAGGCTGCATAGCTGGTCATTCACTGTGGTGGTTTGGAGTGTCCCAGTAACTGGAGGGAAAATCCCACCGCTGCCAACCAATGTAACGGCACCCCAAGTATGAAAGGGGTTAACGCCGTTTAGGATATTCCCTCCCTTAACACATCCACTACTGACCCTCCACAGTCAGGCGACCGCTTCCCATAGGATTAATCCTTCCAGACATACGAGACACACGCTCTGTATCTTTCCAACTGGACTGGCTTCTTTATTGAAACACTGCAAGTTTTATACACACAGAGAGGAGTTTCTTATCTTCCTCTCACAATTCACTTTTGACCAGACCTAATTTACATGAGCTAATTAACTACAGCCGGTGACTCAGACACATGACCTTTAGGCTAGCCTTACTGTCTCCTACAAAACACATTATTTTGACATCTCTTAAGAGACAATAGGTGGGTTCGTTAGCTAATCCCTTTTCAAGTTAAATGACTAGGCATGACCTTTATATACACACAAGTACAGAGTTAATTATCACTATTCACAATGAAAGGATCTTTAGAACACATCAGCCCTTTCCAATTAACCTGTTGGGTTCAGGATCAACAAAAATAGTTATTTACAGATATCCTGGGAAATATTGTGGAATAATATTACAGACCCATTTTCAAACAATCCAAGACATATTCTCAATGTCCATTATTTCCTGGCTCATACTTTCTAAGAACTTTTGGGTTCCACGGGCCCATCCGTTACAGACCTATTCACTGTGTGGAACTCTGGTTACTAGGAGCAAAGGAGTCAAGGACGAAGGACAGGACTTGACTCTAGGACACCTACACAAAGCCCGATCTTTCTGGCCTTCACCTCTTCACTATGGAGGACATGGGCCGTGGTGTATCTCATCCCTCCCCCCAGCACTAACACCCCTAGACTAAGAAAGACAAGCCGAGAATGAGAAGGGGAGAGAGGGGTGAGGGCACTACATGTGGGGGCATCGTGTCCGGGATGTGTATGGTGTCTGAATTTGAACTTTGCTGCCCAGAGGAGTTCCGAGTAGGTCGGCCATATTGGCCAATGCGCCACGGGGCAAACCATAGCTGCGTAGTTCGTGGGCGGGGAAAGGGAAAAGCCCACGAACAGGTGCAGAGTGTGGGAAGAGTCTGGCCATGTGGACGTACGAACGTGGAGATTCCGGCGCGAGTGGGTGTCAGGGACGTGCTGGGCTTGAACCTGGGACCTCTTCTGTGTCTGGCATTGACTCTACCAGCGGAGCTATCTGAGATGCTGGACAGTTCCCTGCCTGATCTGCTGGATAACCTATCTGATCCATTAGACTACTCTGCTTGGTGTCTGATTACTGTTGAACTCTGAACCCCTTGCTCCTCCCATGTACTTCCTATAAAAGACATTCCAGAGATGTTGCCCCCTGCGGTTTGATCTGCTTCTGTTCCCTGAGTTCCTGATTCTGTGCTTGTATCCTGTTTCTGTGTTTGACCCGGCTTCCTGACCACGCTTCTGTCCCCAGTCCTGACCTCGGCTCGTTTGACCCTGCTCAGTTATCTGCCAGTCTGCCTGTTGCCAAGATTCGGCCTGGACTTTGACTACTCTCTGCCTGCCACTTGTGATGTTTACCTTGATGTGTATGACCCGGCTTGTCTGACTCTGCAAACCTGCACCAGCTTACCTGCATCCTCTGCTCTGCAAGCTGCACACGCTGACCTGCATCCTTTGCAATGCAAACCTGCACCTGCTGACCTGCATCTCTGCTCTGCAAACCTGCACCTGCTGACCTGCATCCCTGCTCTGCAAACCTTCACCTGCTGACCTGCATCCCTGCTCTGCAAACCTGCACCTGCTGACCTGCATCCCTGCTCTGCAAACCTGCACCTGCTGACCTGCATCCTCTGCTCTGCAAGCTGAACCTGCTGACCTGCATCCGCTGCTTCCGGAACCAGCCGTTCCAGTCTCCACCACTCCAAGCAGTGAGGATCAGACAGGCACCCTTACCTCACCGTGCTCTTACCACCACTGTCCCCACTCCAGTGGTCTCCGAGCCGGGGTTGTACGGGAGGTCCCTCTCCGCACGTCAGGCTCACACCTAAGGTACGTTACAGTATCAAACCGCCATGCCTGAGCCTGCAGGAGATACCTTGCCTATGGACAATGTCTATCAACACCTTACAGCTCTCACTCAGATCGTGAAGTCTCTGCAGGGCAGCCATGTCCGAATGGATAAGCAGACACAAACTCAAGCCACCTCTGCAGATTCACCTCCAACCCCAACTTCCTCTATTGGAATGTTACCATCTCCTGAGCCCAGGGTCCCTGTTCCTGAGAAGTTTTTCGGGGATCGGAGTAAATTCCGTGCCTTTCGCAACGCATGTGAACTTTACTTTTCGTTGCTACCTCTGACTTTTTCATCTGAAGCCACCAAGGTGGGCTTCGTTATCGCTTTGCTGCAGGGGGAACCTCAAGCTTGGGCCCATCACCTACTTGAAGTCCGCCATGTAGTTCTAGACTCTCTGCCCTCTTTTCTTGATGCCATGGCCCGACTTTATGACGATCCACAGCGGACTTCTACTGCCGAGGCTGCTCTCCATGCGCTCCAGCAAGGCCGCCGAGCGGTCGAGGACTATGTGACTGATTTCAGACGCTGGAGCGCGGATACCCAGTGGAATGAGGCGGCTCTGCGGCATCAGTTCCGTCTTGGTCTCTCTGAAAGCCTGAAGGATGAGTTAGCACGGGTCGGTGTTCCTGATGTTCTAGAGACTTTAATTAATTTGTCTATCCAGATAGACCGACGACTCCGGGAGCGCAGAGCAGAAAGGTCTACCCAACAGCTCCGCCCAGCTTGGATGCTACCCCGGATACGAGCCCCTGTGTACCCTGCCAGTGCCAGTACGGTTCCAACTGAACCCTCACCCCTCAACCAGACCATCAAGCCAGGGCAGCTTGGACTAATGAAACATTCCCTATCGGCCAAGGAACGACTTCGTCGGCTGCAGAATTATCTATGCCTGTATTGCGGTGAACCCGGTCATTATGTCTCTTCTTGTCCTGCTAAGCTGCGCAAGGTCCTGGCTACCTCTTCTCCCAACTACTCACCTCCATCTACCAATGCTACTCACCTGGCTCTTCCTATCTCTTTCCAACTACCAGGGAGGACAATACCAGTAACTGCAATAATCGACTCAGGGGCATGTAGTTGTTTTGTCGATCTAGACTTTGCAGCACAACAACACATCCCACTCCAACCTAAGACTCAGGGACTTTCCATTTTCCTGGCAGATGGGTCTCGCATCAAGTCTGGAGTAGTGACCCAGGAGACCCCTCCTTTGCCTGTGATCACCTCCATGGACCATAAGGAACTATTGACTTTGGATGCTATTGCATCTCCCATGTTTCCAGTTATCCTGGGTCTACCCTGGCTTCAGGCACACAATCCACAGATTGATTGGGGAACCGGAAGTATTAAGTTCCAGTCACCATACTGTCAACGCCACTGCATGCTTCCATGTCCCAGCACCTTGGGGCCTCTGTTATGCCTGGATTCAGATCCAGAGATACGAGCTTCTGTACCCAAACAATATCATGAGTTCCTGGACGTCTTCAGCAAACGAGGGGCCGAAGTCCTCCCGCCTCATCGTCCTTACAATTGTCCAATCGAGCTTCTTCCCGGTGCTGAGATTCCTTTCGGACGGATCTTCCCCCTATCTGAACGGGAGCTTGAGGTACTGAAAGAATACGTTGATGAGAACCTTAAGAGGGGTTTCATCCGTCCTTCCACTTCTCCAGCAGGGGCAGGAATCTTCTTTGTGGAGAAAAAAGACCATTCTCTTCGGCCCTGTGTAGATTACCGGGAATTAAATAAAATCACGGTCAAGAACCGGTACCCTCTGCCTCTGGTACCTGAACTTTTTCAAAGACTCAGGACTTCCTCTGTGTTTACCAAATTAGACCTGCGGGGGGCGTACAACCTGGTACGCATCCGAGCAGGGGATGAATGGAAGACTGCCTTTCGTACCAGGTTCGGCCATTACGAATACCTAGTAATGCCCTTCGGCCTATGTAACGCCCCTGCCACCTTTCAGCATCTAGTCAATGATGTTTTCAGAGACTGTCTGGACATTTATGTAGTTGTCTATCTTGATGATATTTTGATTTTTTCCTCCTCTCTTGAGCAGCACCGGAAACACGTCAAGAGTGTACTCTGTCGTCTCCGCCAGCATGGACTGTACGCAAAACCAGAAAAGTGTGAATTCGAGCGACAGAGTATCCAGTTCCTTGGCCCAGTGATCTCTACAGAGGGATTCAAGATGGACCCACAGAAGGTTTCAGCCATTCTGGATTGGCCTGCACCTTCAGATAAAAAGGGGGTGCAGCGCTTCGTTGGCTTTGCCAATTTTTATCGGAGGTTTATCAAGGGATTCTCTGCTATTATTTCCCCGATTACGCAGCTAACGAAGCAAAATGCTCGATTCCAGTGGACATCTGAAGCACAGGCTGCTTTCACAAACCTAAAAATACTTTTTACGTCTGCTCCTATCCTAAGTCATCCCGATCCTGCCCTACCGTATCTACTTGAGGTAGATGCCTCAGAGACAGCGGTTGGAGCTGTTATCTCCCAGCGCCAAGGTCTCAAGGAGTTGATACACCCGGTAGCCTTCTTCTCCCGTAAGCTTACCCCATCCGAGAGGAATTATGATGTTGGAGACCGGGAGCTCCTGGCCATTAAATCTGCCCTTGAGGAGTGGAGGTACTTGTTGGAGGGAGCAGCGCATCCTATACTCATTTACACAGACCACAAGAACCTAGAGTATCTGAGAGCTGCCAAACGTCTGAGACCACGCCAGGCACGTTGGGCACTATTTTTCTCTAGGTTCTCGTTCCACATAACTTACCGGCCAGGCTCCAAGAACACCAAACCAGACACTCTTTCCCGCATGTTTGATGATCCAAAAGAGGTGTCAGCTCCAGATACCATTCTATCGGAAGGCAACTTCTTACTTTTACAAACTAGCCTGATGTCTGTCTTGAAGCAAGCTTCTACAGGTGTGTCTGGTCCCTCTGAAATCACTCTGGTACCCAAGGACGGGTTACTTTGGAAGAATGACAAAATCTTTGTGCCAGAAGAAGTTCGAGTCACAGTGTTAAACTTGTGTCATGATCATCCCCTGGCAGGCCATTTCGGAATGCATAAAACCCTTGAACTGATTCAACGCACGTTTTGGTGGCCGGATCTTGAAAAAGACTGCAGGGAATATGTAGGTTCATGTGCCACCTGTATCCGTAGCAAGACCACTAGAAGCAAGGCCTGGGGTCTGCTCAGACCCTTACCAGTCCCTGACCGTCCCTGGAAAATGATTGCCATGGACTTCATAGTGGAACTCCCCCCGTCTGAAGGTTGCACAGCCATCTTTGTAGTGGTTGACCGTCTATCCAAGATGGCCCACTTCGTGCCTCTCAAAGGCACGCCCTCTGCCATGGAAACTGCCCAGGTCTTCATTAGGGAAGTAGTAAGGCTACATGGGGTCCCTGCGGACATCGTTTCGGATAGAGGGGTGCAGTTCACCTCTCGCTTTTGGAAGGCTTTGTGCAAGGTCCTGAAGATTGAGTTGTCCATGTCCTCGGCCTATCACCCCCAAACTAACGGGCAAACCGAAAGAACGAATCAGACGCTCGAACAGTACCTCAGATGCTTCACCACCTTCGTTCAAGACGACTGGGTAGCTTTACTACCGTTGGCAGAGTTTGCCTTTAACAACGCCAGTCATTCGGCTACAGGTCAATCGCCATTTTTTGCCAACTACGGGTTTCACCCGACCTTCTTACCTGATCTCATCCCTGATTCAACAGTCCCAGCGGTCCAGAGTATTGTTGATTTCCTGACCCGCAACAGCAGGATATTGCAGGAAGCCATGACTAGGGCACAAGCAGCCAATAAAAGGATCTTTGACAGGAAAAGGAGAGGGGAATTATGCCTGCAACAGGGTGACCAAGTATGGTTATCGACCACCAACCTTAAGATGGCTTGCCCCGCAAGGAAACTGGCACCCAAGTTCATCGGTCCTTTCCCAGTAAAACGGAAATTAAACGAGGTCTCCTATGAACTTGCCTTACCGGAGTCATTGAAGATTCACCCAGTCTTTCACGTTTCCTTGCTGAAACCCGCAGTGCCCGACCCGTTCCCAGACAGGGGATCGGGACCACCAAAGCCTGTAATCATTGACGGTGATGAGGAGTTCGAGGTGGAGGCCGTCTTGGACTGCCGAAGAAGAGGGAACCAGCTTAAATTCCTGATCAAGTGGAAGGGGTACAGTCTGGAGGAGAACTCCTGGGAACCCCAACAGAACATTCACGCCCGAGAGTTAATCCAGGCTTTTTTTCGCAGTCACCCCCAGAAAAGAGCTCTATTGGGCACCCGGAGGTTGCCCTTAAGGGGGGGGGGCACTGTCAGGGACGTGCTGGGCTTGAACCTGGGACCTCTTCTGTGTCTGGCATTGACTCTACCAGCGGAGCTATCTGAGATGCTGGACAGTTCCCTGCCTGATCTGCTGGATAACCTATCTGATCCATTAGACTACTCTGCTTGGTGTCTGATTACTGTTGAACTCTGAACCCCTTGCTCCTCCCATGTACTTCCTATAAAAGACATTCCAGAGATGTTGCCCCTTGCGGTTTGATCTGCTTCTGTTCCCTGAGTTCCTGATTCTGTGCTTGTATCCTGTTTCTGTGTTTGACCCGGCTTCCTGACCACGCTTCTGTCCCCAGTCCTGACCTCGGCTCGTTTGACCCTGCTCAGTTATCTGCCAGTCTGCCTGTTGCCAAGATTCGGCCTGGACTTTGACTACTCTCTGCCTGCCACTTGTGATGTTTACCTTGATGTGTATGACCCTGCTTGTCTGACTCTGCAAACCTGCACCAGCTTACCTGCATCCTCTGCTCTGCAAGCTGCACACGCTGACCTGCATCCTCTGCTCTGCAAGCTGCACACGCTGACCTGCATCCTTTGCAATGCAAACCTGCACCTGCTGACCTGCATCTCTGCTCTGCAAACCTGCACCTGCTGACCTGCATCCCTGCTCTGCAAACCTGCACCTGCTGACCTGCATCCCTGCTCTGCAAACCTGCACCTGCTGACCTGCATCCCTGCTCTGCAAACCTGCACCTGCTGACCTGCATCCCTGCTCTGCAAACCTGCACCTGCTGACCTGCATCCCTGCTCTGCAAACCTGCACCTGCTGACCTGCATCCCTGCTCTGCAAACCGGCACCTGCTGACCTGCATCCTCTGCTCTGCAAGCTGAACCTGCTGACCTGCATCCGCTGCTTCCGGAACCAGCCGTTCCAGTCTCCACCACTCCAAGCAGTGAGGATCAGACAGGCACCCTTACCTCACCGTGCTCTTACCACCACTGTCCCCACTCCAGTGGTCTCCGAGCCGGGGTTGTACGGGAGGTCCCTCTCCGCACGTCAGGCTCACACCTAAGGTACGTTACAGTGGGTCAGTGCGCATTGGAGCAGCGAACAGGAAAGATGACTTCAAACACTCTGTGGATTTCAGCTTCTTCTTTCACGGACATGACTTCCTTTGCTGCTCCTATTATGGACACAGGAATCAGACTAAGGCCCGGGGGCGATTGGCTCTGTACACCTGCAGAGACATAGAGGCCCTTGGTGTGATCTGTCCCGGCTGTTCAGGACTGGTGGTTCAGTTGAAGCCATTCGGGCGATGTGAGGTCTGCAAGGAGTTTCTCTTCGAGGTGGAGCTATCCACAGAAAGGCCTCGCGCCTTCCACCTCAACTACCTCACAGGTACTGCCACTCCGGAGGGAGAGATCGATGCCATGGCGGGTATTCCTGTGCGTGCTGACCAGGGCGAAGTGACTGCCCAAGCGGAGATTAAAAGAGAAAAATCCAAAGATGCTGCTTCGGTCACCAGCACCTCCCTGCTCCGACCGCCGAAGAGGAAAGTCGGCCTGGTGATGGCCTCCTGTGGTCGTGGAAGAGCTTCGCCCCGCCGTGTGCCTGGCCTGGATGGATCCGGAGGGCAGAGCCCTGGACATCCCTGTTCTTCTGAAGGCCCAGGTGAGCCAGGGGTTGGGACTGTCTGTGTGGTTAAAGGTGGCAGAAGCCCACAGTCGGTGGAGGCCGTCAAGCGGGATGATTCCGTGACTGGGAATTATCTGCCCGCTGAGTGTTAGGACACCTCCGACCTGGATTCATTGTCTGACAATGGCGATGATGGGGAGATAGACGAAATCTTCCACCGAAAGGGATGGGACAAGATGAAGCTACCCTTGTCCCGTGTCACAAGGGACCCACCTATGTCTACTGGGGATAGCACACCCCGGGTGGAGGCCTCGGCGCCTAGGGAAGAATATGGTCCACTGTCTGAAATCCCTCTTCTGGATTCAACTTCCATTTCAACTGCTCCTGTTGAGGGAGTGCAACGCCAGTCACTGCGGGCCCCTGTGCCCAGATCTACCGAGGTGGTGAACGCACCTCGCCATCCAGAAGCAATTGTGTTACCTGGAGAAGGAGACCGTGTCACGATGCCACCTTTGTCAAGGCTGCAGCGTCTCTTTGGCCAGAAGGTTGCCCAAGAGTATGGGTGGGAGTACCCATACCTGCCTCGAGAATTGCTCTACGAGGTGGAAGTTTTCCGCCAGAGGTGGTACAATACCTTTGTTTGGGACAAACTCAAAGTACCTCAAGCACGCCGATACTTTTCTTGTTCACCAACGGTCACCAAGAAGTTTTAGGACTGTAAAACTAAGTGGATGCTGAGAAGGCATATCCATGCGGACAGAGTGCTAATTTGTCACAAGGATGGAGGAAATGTTGAGTATAACATGGAGGCGTTTGACAAGCATTTGAAGCCTGTGTTCCTGCCGCACCCAAAGTTTCACCTTTAGGAGAAAAAGACTCCTGTGTGTTCTTTCTTGCTGCTCATTGCTGAACTTTCCAGAGTGCCTTTGCCGGAGCACAAGGACTGTGCCCTAGTTTTTTTTTGTATTTGGGCGTTCTACTCTTTGGAGAAATGGGAGCTGTTGCTGTTTTGTTCTCCCTCCTTCTCCTTGCACTTCAGAGAAATCATTGACTTTGGGGTTTTTAGTCAGTGTAGGGCCACAGAGAAAAGATCAAGAGACAAAAGTGATAAGTGTCTTTACCGCGGCATTACCACCAGGTGGCAGTGTTGCGCAACGATTGTTTATTTATTTTTTTGAACATTATGCAACACTCATTGGAGTGAGTGGGTTTCTTCTCGGACAGACCCATTCATTCCAAGCAAACACATATATGATGTTAGGATGTGTGTTGTTCTTTTTTTTTTTCCTCTGCAGGAGACTCGTCTATCAAGGCTGCTGAGAATGGGGTGGTCCTTAGATAGCCAGGGGGAGGAAAGAAGAAAATGTAAATGTGTGAGATATTTAAAGTATTTTATTACAAAGTTTATGGTTTTATATTCCTGTTTCCCTTTCCTGTTTTAGGTCCTGGCACAATTCCTTATCGAAAAGGTTGAGTTTGAATTTTGTGAATGTTTGTCTCTGGGTCGAACTTATGTTACCACTTTTTGGGAGACATGGGTTTGCACCAGCCACTGGGGACCAGTGTCAAATCACCGGGGAGAGAGTGTAGCGGGTATTTGAATTTAGGGGAAGCATCTGGGTGGTAGTGTAACCCAGATGCACTGATTGCTAGGGAATCTGAGACCCTTTTATGGTTCTTGGAGGACTCTGGTGGTGTGAGGTTCCCTGCGGCCTACAGGTGGCATTGTTGCCCTGGGCCGGAGGTGAACTCACACCGCAAGACTGTGCCTTTTTGTCCTCCCCTGGAGCTGGTACAGCGGGGCGGGGAATCCGCTGTGACGCAAAGGGAGAGGGGATAAAAAGGGGCGGACGCCTTTACCACGGGGTGGTGGAGGTTCAGAGTCGGAGTTGGAGTGGGAGGACGCGGCCGCATCCAGGCACCTTCAGCTTGGGTGCTGGCATTCCGGTGTTCCGGGCCCAGGTGCCCTTGACCTGGCCGGAGCGGAGATGGAGTCCATCTCAGGCACTTTTAGCCTGGGGTGAGGTACTATGGCGGATGCCTGGGGCTCAGTACCTTCGACTGAGTTCCACGAGGGTGGAGGAATCCGAGGGGGCCCTAACTCCTTGGGTGCCCGTGTCTGAGTTTGTGAGGTCTGGTGAGCAGAACTTCTCTGGAGAGTCCGGCGCAGCATCGCTGGTGACAGAGAGGCCTCCAGTATCTCCCTTGGACGGATATCCTTCCCCTGACAGGGGCCGTGCTAGCGAAGGTAATTCACGTTCTACCTCACATAGTCAGTGGCAGTGACTATTCGCCACTGGTGATACCACAGTGGTTAGCAAAAGAAGGGAAAGGATTGTGCCTCGACCTATTCCCATTACTACTAAGTTGTTGCAAAAGAATCCAACTTAACCGTGCTGTATGTTTATTCGCTGAGAAGAATAAAACTGTGTTGGACCTATTCACTGTGTGGAACTCTGGTTACTTGGAGCAAAGAAGTCAAGGACGAAGGACAGGACTTGACTCTAGGACACCTACACAAAGCCCGATCTTTCTGGCCTTCACCTCTTCACTATGGAGGACATGGGCCGTGGTGTATCTCATCCCTCCCCCCAGCACTAACACCCCTAGATGAAGAAAGACAAGCCGAGAATGAGAAGGGGAGAGAGGGGTGAGGGCGCTACAGGTGTATAAAAAAACTAAATAAAATACATTTAAACACAAAAGGCAGTTCATTGAGGCCTACTCATGCGGTGCTAGCTAGTCTGGGGGAGTAACAGTCTGCAGCAAGGGAAATGCTGGAGGAGTAAACGGTATGCAGCAAGTGAAGTGCTGGAGGAGTAAACGGTATGCAGCAAGTGAAGTGCTGGAGGATTGCATAGTTGCCAACATTGCAAAAAAAAAAAACGGGACACTTTTTTTTGTATGTAGGCAAAGCCTTATTATAATCAGGGGGCGGAGCATTCATTTGTAGGCGTGTCACATACTAATACAAAAATGTGGCACGCAAAGCACGCCACAGGGAAAAATGGGTGTGGTTTACGTGTGATAGTGGGCGTGGCTTAATGGGTGTGGTTCAGAAGGGGTGTGGTTAGAGTCTGAGAGGAAGGAAGGAAGAAAGGAAGATCCTACACCACAATAGAAATATGTGTGTTCCAGAAAGTTTAACAAAATCGGCAGATAAAGATACTCCAAAACAACTGTTGTTGGCGCTTCAATCATCCTGGCACCATGGTTGTTATGGTGTCAGGATGATTGAAGCGCATTATTTCTATTATTACATTGTAATATAAAATGAAATCATTCAACTCACCATAATGCGGAATCAGTGGGACCCCTGAGCGTGTCACCTGCCACGTCGCCTGCCACCAGATGCCATCAGGTGCTCCCAGCGGAGTCCGTCCTTACAATAGGTGCCTCCAGCGGAGTCCGTCCTTACAATAGGTGCCTCCAGCGGAGTCCGTCCTTACAATAGGTGCCCCCAGCGGAGTCCGTCCTTACAATAGGTGCCCCCAGCGGAGTCCGTCCTTACAATAGGTGCCCCCAGCGGAGTCCCTCCTTACAATAGGTGCCCCCAGCGGAGTCCCTCCTTACAATAGGTGCCCCCAGCGGAGTCCCTCCTTACAATAGGTGCCCCCAGCGGAGTCCCTCCTTACAATAGGTGCCCCCAGCAGAGCCCGGTCCTTACATTAGTGCCCCCAGCAGAGCCCGGTCCTTACATTAGTGCCCCCAGCAGAGCCCGATCCTTAGATTAGTGCCCCCAGCAGAGCCCGATCCTTAGATTAGTGCTCCCAGCAGAGCCCGGTCGTTACATTAGTGCCCCCAGCAGAGCCCGGTCCTTACATCAGTGCCCCCAGCAGAGCCCGGTCCTTACATCAGTGCCCCCAGCAGAGCCCGGTCCTTACATTAGTGCCCCCAGCAGAGCCCGGTCCTTACATCAGTGTCCCCATCAGAGCCTGGTCCTTACATCAGTGTCCCCAGTGGCTGTGTCCTCCATCAGAGCCCCCCGCCGCCACCGCAACCCAGATCCACATGTTCAGTATAGCGGGGAGGGGCCGCCAAAAGAGAGAAGCCAATTGGCTGCCCCTCTCCTCTGCACTGAACACAAGAGGACAACACAGTGGTGGTGGCGGAGGCCATTTTGGTGTAGCCGCTGCTGGCTGCCAGTTTTTTACTAACACTCCCGAATTTCCCAGGACATTGAAAAAGTCTCGGGGAAAAAAACGGGACAAAAACAATGCGGGAAAAGGGTCCTAAATCCGTAAATGTCCCGGGAAATCCGGGACTGTTGGCAACTATGGAATTGAAGGATAAGAAATCTCAGGCAAGAGTTTGTGCTGGAGAGAAGACTGGAGTGTATATACTAGAGTGTATATAGAAGTCCCGAGCAAGTTGTGCTGAATATTCCTGGGCATCCCATAATTTCCCATTCCCATCCAAGTTCAATCCCCTCAATAAAAAATAAAAATCAAAAAAACAAAACTTATGGACTGTTCTATGTCTCTGAGTGTCTGAGAGATGGATGTCAGGCTGGGCAGGGTGGCAGGTGAACCACAACATTTAGCAACCCCTACGGGGGCATGGTTACACTTGTATTATTATGGTAAAAACAAAAATTCTTAGTGGCTGATATTTTGTGCTTAGTTCACACCGATGTGACAGTTCAATGATCTCAGCACACTAGAGGTCCCTGACCGGGAGGAATTTTACTTTACATCTGGAATGTGCATATACAAGTGAAAAAAGCTGTGCAATGGAATAACTGTCCTTTGTTCCTGCAAATATATCATGTTTTTTTTTTTCTCTACTTGTGAACCTGTCCCTGAAGAAATGGCTGCTGTTGCTTGTTTTTAAATGTGCAGGTTCCAGGGCTATTGTCCTGATCCAGGCTTTACTACCTGCTGAGTTTCTGACCTGGAGAAAGCATGCAACAATGAAGACTGAAATCAATGGTTCCCTATAAGAGCCGTTTCAACTGGTCCAACTTTGAAAATGCTTCCTGCACTACTTTGGTCCGACTTAGGCAGTAGGCACAATTTCAGCCCATTTCTTTGAATGGAAGTCAGGATTCCTCATCTTAACTGATGTGACTTGTGCTCTGAGGATCTTGAGGGGGAACCGCATGCCAAATTAAAAAAACAAAAACGGCGTGGGGTCACCAACCCATATTCATACCAGGCCCTTTGAGTCCAGTATGGATTTTGAGGAGGAACCCCATGCCAAAAAATAAAAAACAGCGTGGGGTCCCCCCACCAAGACCATGCCAGGCCCATTGGTCTGGTATGGATTTTGAGGGGAAACCCCACGCCAAAATCCATACCAGACCCTTATCCAAACATGCAGCCCGGCAGGTCAGGAAGGGGGGGGGGGGCGAGCGAGAGTTTTAAAAAAAAGTCCCTTAATAAAATTAAGAATGCCCCCCCCCCATCGTAGCTCCGTGTCTTCTCCCTCTGGTTCTTCTCCATCTGCTTCTTCTCCCTCCGCCAGTGACTTTTTCCACCACCAACCCGGTCCTCCAAAGACAAGGGGGCAGGGTCTCCATGTGACATCACAAGTGGGTGGGGTCTCCAGGTGACATCCCGGGATAGCCATGCCCCATGGCTATATAATAACTGGCAGACACCGGATCTGACACAACAGCGGAAGCCAGTGTCAGAGTAGGAGGAAGTCATCCGTGGAGGGAGAAGAAATGGACGGTGAAGAACCGGGAGAAGAAATGGAGGGAGAAGACCGGAGGAGGAAGAACCAGAGGGAGAAGACAGGTAGCTACGTAATAAAGGACTTTTCTAAAACCATCTCTTGTTACAATTCTTTCTTTTTTTTGGTGAATGGGTAGGTGTACATTGTACCCCATACTTTCACATAGGGGCTTGTTAAAGAGGGCTTCCAGATTCTGATAAGCCCCCTGCCCGCAGACCCCCACAACCACCACCCAGGGTTATCAGGAAGAGGCCCTGGTCCCCATCAACATGGGGACAAGGTGCTTTGGGGTGGGGGGGCGCAGAGCACCCTCTCCAAAGCACCCCCCCATTTTGAGGGCATGTGACCTGGTATGGGCAAGGGCTCTTGCTCGTCTGGTATGGTTTTTTTGGGGGAAACCCCACACCATTTTTTTTTAAATGTTGGCGTGGGGTTCCTACTCAAGATTAATTCCAGACTCAAAGGGCCTGGTATGGTCGGATTAAAGTCAGATCCTGTTCATTGAAGTCGCAGGGCAAAGTCATGGAAGTCGGACATGAAGTCGGATAAGGAGTTGTATGCCTTTCGTGTAGGATCAGTGTGAACATAGCCTAAAAGGATCTCATCTGTGAAAGCTGTGCCCAGAAAAGGCAAGCAGAAGACAATGGACTAGTCACCAGTATAGTTTTCCTGAAAGTCCCTGTCTCTCAATCGTGCTAATTCCTTGTCACTGTGTCACATGATCTCCCAGTGGAGTCTACAATGGCTGCACCAACACACGCACATTGCACAGGCATGTTCCACTGTTGTCACCATCACATCAGGAAACCTGCCCTGAGAAATGCAGCCATCTCTGGAGTAAATAGATGTAAAGGGAAAATGACTGCAAAGAGGCTGCAGGTGATAATCAACACTGCAATCCAACAATGAATGATGAATGTGAAAGGTTTCGTACGAAGAAGGGACATTTAAAAATGGCAATTGATTATGATACTCAGTGCTTTATTCAGTTATGATCTACCTCGACTTTTATCTTGTATCTTTAAAATTCTGCAAATGCTGCGGTGGCGTGGATGACTTGATAAAGTGATTGATAATCGGGTATAGTATAGGGACAGACAGGCTGATGTGTGCCGATCCTGGCACAGTACTTTGGACCTGACCCAATGAGATTTAAACTTGATATGTTACCCCCTCCTGATCCACAGACCCCTGCACTCAGCATTCCCTCCTGATAAAAATAGCCCATAGCAGGAGAAGTGCTTAACCTCTGATAAGAACACCACCAAGTGAGGAGGACCTGTCATTCTAAAGCCTCGTACACACGGTCGGACTTCCATCGGACTTTTCCGTGGATTTTTGTCCGAACGGAGTTGGCCGGGCACACCCATAGCATACACACCACAGGACTTTTCTGCAAACTTTCCCAAAACTTTTTGCAACATTACGTGGTTTTTCTGCTCTTTTCTGCTCTTTACCGCCACCCTTTGGTCAACTTCTGCTATTGTTGGTTGATTTTAACATTAGTTGTTTTGTCTATCGGACAAAAGTCCTATGGTTTTTCTGTACACACGGTAGGACTTTGCTCCATCGGACTTTTGTTGGGCAAAAGTTTGTCCGTTTGCAGACCCAACTTTTGTCCGATGAAAACAAAACCAAACGAAAAAAAGTTTGTCCGATGGAGTGTACACACGGTATGATTGTTGGTCCAACTTGCTTAAAACGAAGTTTGTTGGGCAAAAGTCCGACCGTGTGTACGGGGCTTTACACATGTAGGATTGTAATTCTGTGCTGACTTCAAGAGAAACTAGTTTCCTTTAAGTGATTCCACACTTATTTCTTTAACTATCAATGCCTCCATGCTTGTCTCCATGCTTGCTGTTACTTGCGTTCATGATTGGTTATGAATACAATTTGGAAGATGCTCTCTTTGGGGAAGGAGTGTGGTCAGCATGCTGCTGAAACAAAACCAATTTGTTTTATATTTTTTTTCAGTGAGTCCCTTCAATTTGGCAGACTTACACAGAGGGAGTGAAGCTAGACATACCTGACTTGAATTTTAGCCAATACCTGCTGAATCGGTCTAGAATCGAGGCACAGATGGCTTTGTCGGCCAAACAGTGACTGCATGATTTGAGATGCAGTCACTGTTTGGGTATTCAGCCAGTTAAGGGTGTTGTGGCTGCTTGAATATAATGACCATGCTGCTTACTGTGGATCAGTGGCGGCTGGTGCTCAAAATTTTTGGGGGAGCGCAAGCAAACTGAAAAAAAAAACACATCAACTGCAGGCACTGTGCCCATCAAGCGCAGCCACTATGCCCATCAATTGCTACCAGTGTGCCCCATCAATTTCCGCTACTGTGCCCCATCAAATGCTACCAGTGTGCATCCCCCGCCCGGCACTTACCTGTCTCGGGTCAGGGCGCTGTCCTCCACGCTCCGAGTCCTCGATGTCTTCTCCCGTCCTCTTCCTGTCCTCTGCTATGATTGGATGCCTGATAGGCGTACAATCACAGCGCCTGTCGCTTCAGCCAATCAGGTGACAGGTAACCAAATCGAGCACCTGATTTGCTAAGAGGCGGGTCAGTGGTAGGAAAGGGATTTATTCGCTTCCCTAACAGAACACTGAGTAAACAGCGAACGCACAGCATTGCGCCCGCTGTTTACCAATTTGGAAGCCTATTAAAGCCTATAGCTCTAATCGGGACGCCTATTAGAGCCCACGGTTCTAATCAGGCGCTTCCAAAAACACCCCCGCCGCTGTAATTTAGATGCCCGGCGCCCAACAAGGGGCCGGACACCTGAATAGGGGGCGGCAGCGGCTACTATAGATAGATTCATGAAATGCATGAATCTATCTATGGTGATAAAGGGGTGACAGGAGAGAGGGGGCGGCGCTCCTGCACCCTTTATGGACGCACCGCCACTGCTGTGGATGGAGGAACTGATTGATTTTAGCGGGGCTGAATGAGAGAATATCACACTGTGAGCTCTGTAGCAAGGATTTGTAGCTCTTTCTTTTTGTTTTCTCTAGGGGGTTTCTAGTTGGATACAGAGCTTCTGTTATAGATCACAGTCGCTCAATGTCTGAGCTATAAATCTCTTGCAATTTCTACAACACAGACCTTCTGTTACATTCTAATAACAGCTCTGCATTCTTCCTTCAGATTAAAGTGGAAGTCCGGCCAAACCCTAAATAAGCTTAAAGTGTTACTAAACCCACAAAGGTAAAATCAGTCTGTATATGCAGTAAAGCGTGCTTGTTATACTCACTTTGGAACCTAAGGGGTTAATCATCCACATTGTGTAAAATGGCTGTTTGATCCTATATTTTCTGATCCTCCCCTTCTTTTACTGTCCCCAAGCCATCTGTTGTTATTACAGAGCCTGGAGGCACATGCTCAGTTTGGTGTGCATTTCATTGGGATGCATGTGATCAGCACATGGCCAATCAGCACTGTCCAGACAGAGGGTCATGCAGCCTCATAGAACAGTCAGAGAAGAATGAAACTTCTCCTACAAGCTTTTACCAGTGCTCGGCTGAACACTGATAGAAGTCACAAGACTGCTATATACTACTGATGAGAAAAGGTATTTAGTAGTTTATTTTTACTAACATAATTGCATTTCCATGTTCTGTGTACTGTGGGAGACCAGATATAGTAAATGCATGGTCCTGGGTTTAGTAACACCTTAAATCTACTCCCACCCCCATTCTAAGCCCCATACTAACTATACTGTAAAGGAGAAATGCTTCTACTTACTTTTTCTTAGAGCACTCCAATCCGGTCATGTGATTGGCTCCCAGCGCTGGCTTCAAGGGAGAGAAGGGATAGCGGACAACATAAATCTATGGGTGACGTCTCTGCCCAGGCTCTGCAGCCATTGTCGCTGCTCTCTCCTCTCCCTTGAAGCCGGCGTTGGGGAGATCACGTGACTGGACTTGAGGGCCCTGAAAATTAGGTAAGTATACACATCTTTCCTTTATTCACTGAATACAAGATTAATTCATATCAGCATGCAAAGCTGTATGGTGATGCGATTAAAGGTTCCAGCTTTTTTCTATACAGCCTTCATCATACAGGTAAGCGCATATGACTGAATGGAGATTGTAGGGTACATTTAATAGCCTGGCAAGGAGTGTATGGAGCTGAGATCTTGGCAGGTCGGGTACAGTACGGTGACCAGACATCCCTAGTTTCCGGGGACAGTCCCCGGATTGAGGACACTGTCCCCGGTTTGGATTTGAAAAGGGGCTGGGGCAATTTCAAAGACGGTCAGTGCAGAAATAAAAAAAAAAATCTGAATTGCACACCCCCGCTCCTACTAGCTTAGGGGGGTGTATTTTTTCCATTATCTGTGCCCCTTTCTGATGATCATGTGCTGGTCGGAGTGGAGGGAATATTTCTTCAGTTTTGGGTGCATGCCCATTCAGCTCCGCTCGCATGTTCTTAAGTCCCGGCCAGCCGCCTGCCTGCTTATCTCCTTGCCTTCCCTAGTGGAGTGATCTTCCTCTGCTCCCCACCCAGTAGTAGCCAGGGCCTGGAGAGTAAAGCCTCGTACACACGACCGAGTTTCTCAGCAAGAACCAGCAAGAAACTTGCTGGCAGAGCTTTCTTGCCGAGTAAATCGGTCGTGTGTACGCAGCTTTCATTTTTCTCGTCAAGAAAACTGCCAAGAATCTAGACGAGAAAAATAGAGAACCTGCTCTCTATTTTCTCGTCGAGATTCTCGTCGGCATGTTTCTCGATGAGAAAAGTGTGTGTGTGTACATTTACCTGTCGCCCTGGAAACCCGCGCATGCTCAAAATGACTTTGACGCATGCGCGGTAGCTTCCTAGGCATAGGTAGGGTGTAGCAAGATGGCGGCGACAGCATCGAATGTGACGAGCGCACGCTCGTCGTAGTCGATAACGTCACCGCGTTCGCTCCATTCAAAGAACCGCGGGTTCTTTGAATGGAGCGTCTGTACACTCGGCCGGGACAAGTTTCTTGTCCAAGAATCTCGTCAAGAAAAACGACGTGTTTTTTCTTGACGAGATTCTCGGCCGTGTGTACGAGGCCTATGACTTGACAGGCTGTGAGGCGGGCGGCGGTGGCGACGGGCAGAGAGTCGCTGAATCCAGCCATTACTAGTAAAAAAAAAAAAAAATATGTCCCCGTTTTTTATTTTAAAAATCTGGTCATCTTAGGGTACAGGAGAGTATAACAATGGGGGAATGGGTTTACTTAAAGCGGAACTATACTCACCTCTATCCAGGCGATGAGGTGTTTTGGAGCTCCTTTGTTGGCCACTCACATCTTTGGCTGGTCCAGTCTTCAGCCATTTTGATTGTCTGGAATCAGGGGCAGTTATTCCCACGCATGTGTGGGAGCAGTGTTGCCAATCGCCCCTTGATTGACGGGCAGCCCGTGAATTTCACCCCATTTTCGGGCTGCCCGTAAATGCCCGTAAGAAAGATGGCTGCGGGCCGACCATGCAACTGCGCATGCGCCGTTCTGAACCCCCCCCATAATAGTACCCCCCTTACCTTAGTGTATTTACTCTGCAGAAGGTGGTCTCTGATCACCATAGTGCCCCACACATCAGAGTTCCTGCCATTCCCCTTTACATCATAATCTGCAGGATTTCCCCGTACAGTGCAATGGCAATTCTGCAGACCCTGATGTAAGTGGGAACTCTGATGTAAAGGGAACACAGTGGACTCTGATATAAGGTGGTCTCTGGTCACCAGAGTCCCCCCTTACATTAGAGTTGCCCCTTTAGATCATGATCTGCAGTGTTCCCCTTTTCATAAGAGTTCCCTTTCACTTTAAGGGGGAATCCTGCAGACTCTGATGTAAGGGAGAACTCTGTGCTGGCTGGCTTAGATTACCTTGACCTTCATGTAAATGGAGAAATATATGTTTTTTGACTTTTGTTTAACTTAAACACATTGCTAATAGTGCTAGCCTTATGTTTATAGTTAAAATATTGATGTTTAGCGCTGAAAACTGTCATTTTAGGTACCTTTTTGCAGCATCAATAAAATATGCAGCTCTGTCAGTAAATTGAACGTTTTTTGTCAGTAAAAAATAATAATTTGGTGACGTTTGTACATTTTGGCGTCCTACCACTAAATTTTACTTTGGGGGTTTGGCAACACTGTGTGGGGATTTCATTAATCTTTGCAAATGCTGAAATTGTACATTGAACTGTACATACACAGCTCATTCTTGTACATTGCAAGAATACTTTAATACAAAAGAGACTTCATATGTCTCTTTTGTATTAAAAAGCCTGCCAGTGTGCAAATCTTTATTTTTTCTATTTCCACTTTAACGAAGCAAGTATACCGGTAGGTCTGGATGGCAGATCTGCGGCTTTTATGTAAGAAAATGATGTACCATCGCCCTCTTAAGGCCTATCCGTGACACTGCAGCTGATAGAACATTTATAGAACATTTTCATGACTCCAGGGCTCAGTACATGGCTTTTTCCTCTCTGGGTTGGACTCGTGTTTTTTTTCTGTGTGTATATATTTTCATGACTTGTAAAACGTGAGACACTGAATCTGAGAAGATCTTAAGCCATAATTGTCTCAAGGTCCCTGTAAAATCCTTTTTTTCTGCATCCGGTCTTCACGGTTTGTTTTGTAGCTGCTTTACCTTAAAGCTGAACTCTAGGGATGATATATTTTGCATAATGACCTTGAGCCAGCTGGGCACAATGTAAAAATGTACTGTATATGTGATACCTCTGGAAGCTTTAAATCACTGTAGTAGCCCAAGCTACTACTACAACCCCAACTGCCCCCCTAGTAACCAACGGGGGTCATTCGCTCATAGCGGCTGCCATTAAGAAAATGCTTTGCATTTTTCTCAATAAATATAAAGCATTTTGTGATTAGACAGGACTTTTTTTTCTCAGGGAAAAGGTGCAGGTACTCCCTTCTTCCATATCACCCCTGGTCTCCACCCCCTACCCACCTCCGGGCACTGTCCCTTGGTTCCCCCCCTACCAGTACAACTCTTTGGGTCTGGTATGGATTTTAAGGGGAACTCCACACCAAAAATAATGGCATAGGACCCCCCAAAATCCATACCAGACCCTTATCCGAACAAGCAGCCTGGCAGGCCAGGAAGGGGGGGACAAGTGAGTGCCCCCCCTTTCTAAACCATACCAGGCTGCTTGCCCTCAACATGGGGAGGGTGCCTTGGGGTCCCCTCAAAGTCTCGTACCCACAACCCTGGCCATTGGTTGTGGGGGTCTGCTGGTGGGAGCTAATCGGAATCTGGAAGCCCCCTTTAACAAGGGGGCCCCCAGGTCCCACCCCACCTATGTGAATGGATAGGGTGTCCCGTGATGTACATACACGCCGCCCGACAGACCCGAAAAATAGAAAAAAATACGAAAATACTTTGCCTCCATGGGAGGCGTCCCGCAGACTACTGTCTTTTTGCTGTGACAGCTCTTATATAGGCAAGGGTAGGTCCACCCGCTGACGTAATCAGATGACCCTGTCCCCCTATGACGGCACATGACGGCAGAAGGGGCAGGGTCAATCGATTACGTCACCGGGTGGCCCTGCCCTTGCCTATATAACAGCTGTCACAGCCAAGAGACAGCAGTCGGCGGGACGCCTCCCATTGAGGCAGAGGTTGTTTTTTTTTTTTTCGGGTCCATCGGAGGGCGTGATTGAAGATGGATGGACATTGCAGGACACTTTTTTTTTTCTTTTTTAATAAAGGAATTGTCAAAAACTGTGTATTGTGGTTTTTACTTTTTTACACTTTATTTAGTGAATGGGTAGGGATACAGTGTACCAGATACCCATTCACATGGCGGGGGTGGTCAGGATCTGGGGGACCCTTGTTAAAGGGGGCTTCCAGATTCCAATAAGCCCCCCCCCGCCTGCAGACCCCCACAACCACCGGGCCAGGGTTGTGGGGACGAGGCCCTTGTCCCCATAAACATGGGGGCAAGTTGTTTGGGGGGGACCCCAAAGCACCCTCCCCATGTTGAAGGCAAGCGGCCTGGTATGGTTCAGGAGGGGGGGTGCACGCTCTCCCCCACCCTATTCTGGCCTGCCAGGCTGCTTGCTCGGATAAGGGTCTGGTATGGATTTTGAGTGGTTCAACGCCAATATTTGTAAAAAATTGGCGTGGAGCTCCCCTTAAAATCTATGCCAGACCCAAAGGGCATGGTATGGACTGGAAGGCAGGGGGGAGGACCCATGCCGTTTTTTTTCTTTATTCTGTCATAGGGTTCCCCTTAACCACTTCAATACACTGTATTATATACTGTACACTGTGTGGTGTGTGTATATATTATATAGTGCAGTCACACACTAGACTGCCTGCACTGTGTGTATAATAAATAAATATATATAATATATATATATATATATATCAGTGGCGGCCCGTCCATAGGGGGCGCCCGGGCGCCGCCCCCCCCCCTCCTGTGGTCACCCAAAAAAAAAAAAAACTGACCCTTTAAGAGTTTTTTTTTTTTTTTAAATGTCTTTTTTTTTTTACACATGACGGCACGACCATAGTGGGCGCAGAGGCGCCGCTACCGCTCGCTTCTGCGCCCGGCCGTCACTCACCACAACAATACATATGTTCATGCATTGCATGAACCTATGTATTGCTGCCGCCCACTATTCAGATGGCCGGCCCCTTGAACGCCGGCCATCTGAGTCACAGCGTCTGATTGGCCTTTAGAAGTGCCTATCAGAGCCAGCAGGCTCTGATAGGCTTCCCGACTACAGCCTGAGGGCTGCAATCGGCTTCTAAATACCTAATGAGAGGACGCACAGGGGTGCGTTCCCTGGCCAATCAGGTTCACCGGGTCTGGTTACCGGTAACCTGATTGGCTGAAGTGACATCGAGGGCGGGAGAAGACATCGAGGACGGAAGAAGGACGGCGCTGACTCGAGGAAGGTAAGTGCAGGGCTGGGGGTACAAACTTGCTGTATTATGAGGACAAACTGGCTGTATATTGGGGGAGAAACTGGCTGCATATGGGGGAGAAACTGGCTGCATTATGGGGGAGAAACTGGCTGTATATTGGGGGAGAAACTGGCTGTATATTGGGGGAGAAACTGGCTGCATATGGGGGGGAACTGGCTGCATTATGGGGGAGAAACTGGCTGCATTATGGGGGAGAAACTGGCTGCATAATGGGGGAGAAACTGGCTGTATTATGGGGGAGAAACTGGCTGCATATGGGGGAGAAACTGGCTGTATATTGGGGGAGAAACTGGCTGCATTATGGGGGAGAAACTGGCTGCATTATGGGGGAGAAACTGGCTGCATTATGGGGGAGAAACTGGCTGTATATTGGGGGAGAAACTGGCTGTATATTGGGGGAGAAACTGGCTGCATTATGGGGGAGAAACTGGCTGCATATAGGGGAGAAACTGGCTGCATATAGGGGAGAAACTGGCTGCATATAGGGGAGAAACTGGCTGCATATAGGGGAGAAACTGGCTGCATTATGGGGGAGAAACTGGCTGCATATAGGGGAGAAACTGGCTGCATATAGGGGACAAACTGGCTGCATTATGGGGGACAAACTGGCTGCATTATGGGGGACAAACTGGCTGCATTATGGGGGACAAACTGGCTGCATTTGGGGGACAAACTGGCTGCATATAGGGGAGAAACTGGCTGTATATTGGGGGAGAAACTGGCTGCATATAGGGGAGAAACTGGCTGCATATAGGGGAGAAACTGGCTGCATTATGGGGGAGAAACTGGCTGCATATAGGGGACAAACTGGCTGTATTATGAGGACAAACTGGCTGCATTATGAGGACAAACTGGCTGCATTATGGGGGAGAAACTGGCTGCATTATGGGGGAGAAACTGGCTGCATTATGGGGGAGAAACTGGCTGCATTATGGGGGAGAAACTGGCTGCATATGGGGGGGGAAACTGGCTGCATATGGGGGGGAAACTGGCTGCATATGGGGGGGAAACTGGCTGCATATGTGGGGGAAACTAGTGGCGTTTGGGCACAGTGGCTGCGTTTAATGGGCACAGTGGCGGCAATTGATGATTTTTTTTTTCAGTTTGTTTGCGCCCCCCAAAAAAATTTGAGCACCAGCCGCCACTGATTATATATATATATATATATATATATATATATATATATATATATATACACATACACACACACACATACATACACTGTATATATATATCACCCCGAACACACCATCTCCACCGTGAAACATGGTGGTGGCAGCATCAGGTTGTTGGGATGCTTTTCTTCAGTAGGGACAGGGAAGCCGGTCAGAGTTGATAGGAAGATGGATGGAGCCAACACGGGAGGGAAGTCTGGGCAGTAGGGGGAGTCGGCTCCACACAGAGTAATTAGGGTGTACCCAGGCACACCCCCTGTGCACGCCTATGGAGAAGGGATGGGTTTTCAGAGATCACCTAAAGGTAGATAATCAGACAGATTGGGGTAAGAAGTTCCAGAGGATGGGGGAGGTTCTGTAGAAGTCCTGGAGGCGAGCATGGGAGGAGGCGATGAAGAAAGTTAGAAAATAGAAGGCCTTGGGAGGAAAAAAGAAAAAGATTTGGTTGCTATTAAGAGACTAGGTTAGTGATGTGACTGGGGGCAGAATTGTGGATGGCTTTGTAAGTTGTTAGTATTTTGAATTTTATCTGTTGGTGAGTGAAAACCAATGGAAGGATTGGCAGAGAGGGGTGGCAGACACTGAGCGAAGGTACACTGAGGTAAGTTGGATGAGCCTGGCAGCAGCATTCATTATGCACTGAAGAGGGGAGTTGCAGTAGTCAAGGCAAGAGATGACTAGGGAATGAATTAGAAGCCCTGTGGTGTTGTTGGTTAAAAAGAGGCATATTTTGGAGATTTGTAAGGGATTTGTTAATGATAACAAGAAAAACAGTAAAATAGATTCCCTGCGGCCAGCAACAATAGACCCCCCAGCAACAATAGATCACCCACACAACAATACCCCAGATGATGTCCTAGGAGACGAAACGCGTCGGAGGACTCCATTGTTGCCACATTCTTTGCAAAGCGCTTTTATATCAACTTAAATGTAAGTGGTTCCACTACATAAAATTTTGATTTACATACAGAGTTACGCTATGTGGCTGTTTCTTTTCTCCATTACATGATACTTACCTGCCCATATTGATTGGGATATTCCCGGACCACTACTGCATATGAGGTTATCTGCTAAGAGGTCATCTTTCTTCTGCAGTTTCTCTCTCCATGTTGATGTTTGGCCATTTCCAGCACAGCAATTTGCAGCACGCAGATTGTCCATGTTCCATCGTGGTTCCACCACACCAAGCCCGTTTGACCCACTGAACATATGTTCCTCTGGGTTCAAACTATCTGGTAAGCTCCTTACCTATTGGTGGTGATTCTCTCCATCTTCTCACCGTCAACACTTTTCCTTCAAAGTTTTCACTCACCTTTGAATTTCACCATTGCCTCCATTTTTTAATTACTTTAGGACACTCAGTTCCACAAGTTTTCACTTGTATTTCGCGTACAGACATTTGGTATATATGAGGACTTTTCACTGTTCTTACTTAATATTTGAGTGTCTTTTTTATATTGTACTGTTTTATATATCCATTTGAGTGCGTCATGCATTCTTGTTCATTTTTTGATTAGCGCTACACTTTTTGTTTCCACGCTTTTTACTATTTGTCTACTTGTTGTGTTAGCAGCTTATCCAGAGAGCAGCGCGGAATTATTTTGTATGCTACCCACGCAACAATAGACTCCCCCAGCAACAATAGACTCCACCCCAACAACAGATCCCCTGCTGCAACAATAGATCCCACCCCAACAACAATATGACCCCATACACCAATAGCGCCCCACACGGCAACAATGGACCACCCAGCAACAGAAGATCCACCCTAGCAACATTAGACCCCCAACCCCCGTGGAAACAATGGCTCTTCCAGCAGCCAGCAACAATAGACCTCTATCTCAATAGTAGATCCCTACCAGCAACATAATACCCCCGCACCAGCAACAAAAGACCCTCAGCCAAAACCAGATCCCCACCAGTGACAAAAGATCCCCCAGCAAACAGCATCAATAGACCCTCCAGCAAACCCTATACCCCTTGCTATTACATACATTCAGTACTGGGGGTGCCGAAACTGCGTTCCCCCTAAAAAAAAAAAGGCCTGATGTTACATACTAATGACCCCTGCATTGTTATACATTATGCAGTGTACAGTGGATACGTAAGTATTCAGACACCCTTAAATTTTTCACTCTGTTATATTGCAGCCATTTGCTAAAATCATTTAACTACTTAAGCCCTGGACCAATACGGACCATAATGACCAGAGGTGATTTCACAATTTGGCACTGCACTGATTCAACCGGAAATTGTGCGGACATGCAATGTTGCACCCAAACGAAAATAGCGTCCTTTTCTTCCCACAAATAGAGCTTTCTTTTAATGGTATTTGATTGCCTCTGCGATTATTTTTTTTGGCGATATAAACGGAAAAAGACTGAAATTAAAAAAAAAAAAAAAAAAAAAAAGATATTTTCTAGTTTTGTTATAAGAAAAATCAAATAAACTCAATTTTAGTAATACCTTTAGGCCAAAATGTATTCAGCCACATGTCTTTAGTAAAAAAAAACGTCAAGCGTATATTTATTGGTTTGTGCAAAAGTTATAGCGTCTACAAACTAGGGTACATTTTCTGGAATTTACACAGCTTTTAATTTATGACTGCCTATCTCATTTCTTGAGGTGCTAAAATGGCAGGGCAGTACAAAACCCCCCAAATGACCCCATTTTGGAAAGTAGACACCCCAAGGAAATTGCTGAGAGGCATGTTGAGCCCATTGAATATTTTTTTTTGTCCCAAGTGATTGAATAATGACAAAAAAAAAAAAAAAAAATACAAAAAGTTGTCACTAAATGATATATTGCTCACACATGCCATGGTTATATGTGGAATTGCACCCCAAAATACATTTTGCTGCTTCTCCTGAGTACGGGGATACCACATGTGTGGGACTTTTTAGGAGCCTAGCCACGTACGGGACCCCGAAAACCAAGCACCGCCTTCAGGATTTCTAAGGGCGCAAATTTTTGATTTCACTCCTCACTACCTATCACAGTTTCGAACGCCATAAAATGCCAAAATAGCACAAAATCCCCCCAAATGACCCCATTTTGGAAAGTAGACACCCCAAGCTATTTGCTGAGAGGCATGGTGAGTATTTTACAGCTCTCATTTGTTTTTGAAAATTAAGAAAGAAAATAATTTTTTTTTTTTTCAAATTTCAAAACTTTGTGACAAAAAGCGAGATCTGCAAAATACTCACAATACCTCTCAGCAAATAGCTTGGGGTGTCTACTTTCCAAAATGGGGTCATTTGGGGGGGGGGGGGTTGTGCCATCTGGGCATTCCATGGCCTCCGAAACTGTGATAGGCAGTGAGGAGTGAAATCAAAAATGTATACCCTTAGAAAGCCTGAAGGCGGTGCTTGCTTTTTGGGGTCCCGTACGCGGCTAGGCTCCCAAAAAGTCTCACACATGTGGTATCCCTGTACTCAGGAGAAGCAACAGAATGTATTTTGGGGTGTAATTCCACATATGCCCATGGCATGTTTGAGCAATATATCATTTAGTGACAACTTTGTGCAAAAAAATAAATAAAAAAAAAATTGTCTTTTTTCCGCAACTTGTGTCAACATATAAAATATTCCATGGACTCGACATGCCTCTCAGTATATAGCTTGGGGTGTCTACTTTCCAAAATGGGGTCATTTGGGGGGTTTTGAACTGTCCTGGCATTTTATATACAACATTAGGAAGCTTAAATCCACTCTGCTAACCACTTGAAGACAAAGCCCTTTCTGACACTTTTTGTTTACATAAAAACAATTTTTTATTTTTTTTGCAGGAAAATTATGTTGAACCCCCAAACATTATATATTTTTTTAAAGCAAAGGCCCTACAGATTAAAATGGTGGGTGTTGCATTTTTTTATTCCACACAGTATATGCGCAGCGATTTTTCAAACACATTTTTGGGGGAAAAAATACACTTTTTTTAATTTTAATGCACTAAAACACAATATATTGCCCAAATGTTTGATGACATAAAAACAATAATCTTAGGCCGAGTACATAGATACCAAACACTACATGCTTTAAAATTTTGCACAAACGCGCAGTGGCGACAAACTACATACATTTTTAAAAGCCTTTAAAGGTTACCACGTTAGATTTACAGTGGAGATCTACTGCTAAAATGACTGCCCTCGATCTGACCTTCGCGGTGATACCTCACATGCATGATGCAAATGCTGTTTACATATTACGCCAGACCGACGCTTGCGTTCGCCATTGCGCAAGAGCAGGGTGGGACAGGGGTGCTTTTTTTTTTAAATTATTATTAATTTTGCTTTTTTATTTTATTTAAACTGTTCTTTCCATATTTATTTTTTTATCATTTTTATTGTTACCTCAGGGAATGTAAATATCCCCTATGATAGCAATAGGTAGTGACAGGTACATTTTTTTTTTAAAAACTGGGGTCTATTGGACCCTAGATCTTTCCTCTGCCCTCAAAGCATCTGACCACACCAAGATCGGTGTGATAAAATGCTTTCCCAATGACGCTTTTTATATCCGGGGGGGGGGGACATTCCCTCCCACGGCTTGTAAAAGCAGTCCAGAGGCTAATTAGCCGCTAGGATTGCTTTTACATGAAAGTCGGCCGCTGGCTGAAAAGAATGATACCAAGATGATACCTAAACCCACAGGCATCAATCTGGTATAACCAAAGTCCAGCAACATACCAGTACGTTGCTGGTCCTTGTTGGACATGTATTGCAATCTTTTTTTTCATGCAGCCTGTTGGCTGAGCGAGAAAAAGAGATTGATCGGTGGGTATGCCCACCATTAGAATACCTCCCTTCATTCACCCACTTCTAATGATGGGCATACATCTACTATTTATATATCCCGAAGCATGGGGGCATCCTCCCGCAAAAGTTATGCCGCACACACATGGTCGGACTTTTCCACGGGCATGCCTCCGTCTGAATTTTGACCGTATGTACGCGGCATTAGGAGCAAAATCGCTCCTCCGCCCCTGCTGCCCCCATGCTTCGGCATATATACTCTTTTTTTTTTTTAACTGTGGTGGTGAAATCACCTCCTACAGCACTGGAGTCGCAGGGATCAGGCCTGTCTCTGCGAACGCTGCAGTTATGTGTGTTGTGTTTTGTAAGTGATGGTGATCAATCGATACTGTACTTGGGTGGCCTGGGCTGGACGGAGGGGCAAAACGCAGGTGCTAGCAGGTATCTGGGCTGATCCCGCTAACACTGCATTTTTGGGAACCCTAAACTGCTGGGGACGCTAGTATAGATCTGATCAGATCAGATATTGATCTGTTCAGATACTATACCACTAAGGGAGGTGTATGCTTCACGCATAAGTGTTAGCATTACTGGCACTAACCTGACGCTGCCTGGGGCGACGCAGACTCTCTCTGACGCTAAAACCTAACTGATATCACCCGCCGGGCGATCAGGGGGTTAAACCTTTATTGGGTTATATACGGCGGTTACCCTGACACTATAAAAAGCAAACTAACTAACCAGCATCACCGGTGATCACTGGTGAAAGGGTTAACTAGGGGCAATCAGGGGGTTAAACCTTTATTAGGTAATATATGGGGGTACCTGACGCTATATAAAAACCTGACGGGGAACCTAAATAACAAAATAACTAACTGGCTAACCAGTGTCACCAGTAATACTTATACGGTGATCACTGGTGAAAGGGTTAACTAGGGGCAATTAGGTGGTTAAAACCTTTATTAGATAATATATGGGGGTACCTGACGCTATAAAAACCTGCGGCGAACCTAAAAAAAATAACTGGCTGCCTATCGGCATCACCGACACTAAGACAGCGATCAGAAAAACGATTGCTTAGTGACACTGGCAAAAGGGGGTGAAAGGGTTAGCTGGGGGGGGGCGATCAAGGGGTTAAACCTTTATTAGGTAATATATGGGGGTACCTTATGCTATAAAAACCTGCGGCGAACCTAAAAAAAATAACTGGCTACCTATCGGCATCACCAACACTAATACAGCGATCAGAAAAACGATTGCTTAGTGACAGCGGTGCTAGGGGGTGAAAGGGTTACCTGGGGGGCGATCAAGGGGTTAAACCTTTATTAGGGGGGTTAGGGGGCTACACTGGACCTAAAACACTCTGCCCTGACACTTTTACAGTCACAAATGTCACTGATTGCAGTGATCAGTAAATAAATGGTCACTGCAATCAGTGACACTGTGACTGGGGGCTGATCTGCGGGTGTCTGGGGGGGGCGATCGTGTGCCTATGTGTGTGGTGTCAGTGTGCTGTTTAGTGCACTAACCTCTGTGTCTTCTCTCATGCGGCGCTCGGTATATGTGAGCGCCGCATGAGAGATGACATCACTTCCTCCTGCCTGTGTAAACATTACACAGGCAGAGGAAGCTTTTCATTCGCCGGGAGCGATCGCGAGGGGGTGGGCGGAAACTAATGGCCGTTCCCTCATCAAGGATCGCTCCCGCACCGAGAACCACCGCTCACTGTATAGAAGGGGGGTCCGATTGGACCCCCCAACTATACGAAGGCAGGCACGTACAGGTACGTGATTGTGCCTGTCGGTGCTATTCTGCCGACGTATATATACCAGTGAGCGGTCGTTAAGTGGTTAAGTTCATTTTTTTTTCCTCATTAATGTACACACAGCACCCCATATTGACAGAAAAAAACACAGATTTGACATTTTTGCAGATTTAAAAAAAAAGAAAAACTGAAATATCACATGGTCCTAAGTATTGAGACCCTTTGCTCAGTATTTAGTATTTGCACCCTTTTGATCTAATACAGCCATGAGTCTTTTTGGGAAAGATGCAACAAGTTTTTCACACCTGGATTTGGGGATCCTCTGCCATTCCTCTTTGCAGATCCTCTCCAGTTCTGTCAGGTTGGATGGTAAGCGTTGGTGGACAGCCATTTTTAGGTCTCTCCAGAGATGCTCAATTGGGTTTAAGTCAGGGCTCTGGCTGGGCCATTCAAGAACAGTCACGGAGTTGTTGTGAAGCCACTCCTTCGTTATTTTAGCTGTGTGCTTAGGGTCATTATCTTGTTGGAAGGTAAACCTTCAGCCCAGTCTGAGGTCCTGAGCACTCTGGAGAAGGTTTTAGTCCAGGATATCCCTGTACTTGGCCGCATTCATCTTTCCCTCGATTGCAACCAGTTGTGCTGTCCCTGCAGCTGAAAAACACCCCCACAGCATGATGCTGCCACCACCATGCTTCACTGTTGGGACTGTATTGGACAGGTGATGAGCAGTGCCTGGTTTTCTCCACACATACCACTTAGAATTAAGGTCAAAAAGTTCTATCTTGGTCTCATCAGACCAGAAAATCTTATTTCTCACCATCTTGGAGTCCTTCAGGTGTTTTTTTTTTAGCAAACTCCATGCAGGCTTTCATGTGTCTTGCACCGAGGAGAGGCTTCCGTCGGGCCACTCTGCCATAAAGCCCCGACTGGTGGAGGGCTGCAGTGATGGTTAACTTTCTACAACTTTCTCCCATCTCCCGACTGCATCTCTGGAGCTCAACCACAGTGATCTTTGGGTTCTTCTTTACCTCTCTCACCAAGGCTCTTCTCCCCCACTCTAGGAAGGGTTCTGGTCATCTCAAATGTCTTCCATTTAAAGGAGTTGTAAAGGTACATTTTTTATTTTCTAAATAGGTTCCTTTAAGCTAGTGCATTGTTGCTTCACTTACCTTTTCCTTAGATTTCCCTTCTAAATGTTTTTTTTCTTTGTTTTCTTTGTCTGAATTTCTCACTTCCTGTTTATCCTCAGTAAGCTGTTCAGTAAGCTGTTCTGGATGACTCCACACCACTCGGATGATGGTGTGGAGTTCAGTGAGGAGAAACAGGAAGTGAGAAATTCTGACAAAGAAAACAAACCTTTAGAAGGTAAATCAAAGGAAAAGGTAAGTGAAGCAACAATGCACTAGCTTAAAGGAACCTATTTAGAAAATAAAAAATGTACCTTTACAACTCCTTTAAGGGTTATGGAGGCCACTGTGCTCTTAGGAAACTTAGGGGGTGTATTGACAACAGGGGAAGTTGTTGCTTTTGGAGAAGGAGGTAAGTATGGACCTGGGTGGAGAAGGTGGTGGTGATGAGGGGGTAGGGTGTGGCCAGGGCTGGACTGGGACAAAAATTAGGCCCTGGACTTCATCCAGACCGGCCCACTTTAGATCAATAAAATGCTGCTCCCCCAAAAAAAACACGCCCACCCAAATGCCCCTACATCCATTATTGTATATCATGAGAGGGTGAGCGAGAGGGGAATGAGAGAGAGAGAGAGAGAGAGAGAGAGGGAGGGTTGTGGGAAAGGGGGGTGAGAGAGAGGGAGTGTAAAAGAGTGGGGGTGAGTGTAGGACCCCTTTCACACTGAGGCGTTTTTCAGACGCTTTTGGGCTAAAAATGGCGCCTGAAAAACGCCTCCGCTGGAGTCCCAGCGTGAAAGTCCTCCAAGCAGCATCTTTGGGGCGGTGGAGGAGCGGTGTACACACTGCTCCTGCCCATTGAAATGAATGGCCACCGCTGCTGAAGCGCCTGCAGAGCACTTCGGCAGCAGCGCTACACGGGCGCATTTAACCTTTAGCTGAACCGACAGTAAAGTGCTTCTAAAACTAGCAGCGTTTTACCGTCAATGCCCGCCCCAGTGTGAAAGCAGCCTAAGAGTCAGGGAGTGAATGAGACAGAGGAAAGGGCCGAGAGACAGAGGAGGGGCTAAAAGAGGGGGAGCTGAGAGACGGAGGGGGGCGAGCTGAGAGACAGAGGGGGGGCGAGCTGAGAGACAGAGGGGGGGGCGAGCTGAGAGACAGAGGGGGGGGGCGAGCTGAGAGACAGAGGAGGGGGGCTGAGAGACAGAGGAGGGGGGCTGAGAGACAGAGGAGGGGGGCTGAGAGACAGAGGAGGGGGGCTGAGAGACAGAGGAGGAGGGCTGAGAGACAGAGGAGGAGGGCTGAGAGACAGAGGAGGAGGGCTGAGAGACAGAGGAGGAGGGCTGAGAGACAGAGGAGGAGGGCTGAGAGACAGAGGAGGAGGGCTGAGAGACAGAGGAGGGGTCTGAGAGATGGTGGGGGGCTGACAGAGGAGGGGGCTGAAAGAGAAGGGACTGAGACAGAGGGGGGGGACAGAGACAGAGGGGAGGGCTGAGACAGACCACATAGCACTGTCCCTTTCTGCAGTCCCTCCTCTGCTCACCTCCCTGCGGTCTCAGTGTTCTGGCATGTTTGTGTGGGATGCCAGGTACCTAATGGCCAGCAGTGGCAGCGCCGAGTCTCCCTCTTGATCCGGGGGGTGCTCTCGCTGCTCTGCTCCTTACAGCGGCGCATGTTCTCTTCCTCCAGGCTCCCGGTCAGCCTGCCCTCCGGCCCAGGCCGCATGGTTCCTGGAGCAGAGAGGAGGTGGAGGAATCGAGGTTCTGGGAGGGCCGGGGTGGCCGCGCTCGCTACTGTTCGCCTCTTCAGTGGTCAGGGAGGGGGTGGAGCTCTTCTCCCTCCTTGGAATTTTACATCCAACTGCCCTCCTCGCTGGCCACCTTCCCCGAATCCCCGCCGCTGTTTGCTGCCACGCTCCCGCTGCCGCCAAACTGCATAAAAAAAACAATTTTTTTTTCTTTTTAACGGCCTACTGAGCCATCGGCCCACCGGGAAACTCCCGGTAGTCCCTATGGCCAGTCCATCCCTGGGTGTGGCTCTCTTTAGTGAATTGAGGGTAGAGTAGGGAGCTAAGAGAATTTTTAGGTAAACTTGCCCTTTGACTTGAATTTTTTTACCTACACTTTACCGTTAACTGTAATATGTCATTATTGTGCTAAGTCCTAATAGTTTTACATTCTTTTGTGTTACCAGCAAAGAGGGCCTTATTGCCTTCTATTCTTATGACCAGGTCTCATTTAATAGTATTAAATGCCCACGTGTCTTCCTTCAAATACAGTAAATCTGTTATTTTTTCCCCATTTTTTTAGACCTCAGTTTTCTCATCTGCTAACCAAATCTTTGTCAGAGCTTTACCCAACACCATGCAGCATTCTGCTGACATGACCATTGGTCAGGAATAAACTGCATCTCATGAAATATTAACATAATTATAGCTGAGCCCACAGCTGCCAAGAAGCAAGTGAATTTCCTTTTTTATTTTTCAAATAAATATTGTACATTTGTGTTAAAATGTAATTATTTTTATGTCACGTAAATAGTTTTGAAATTGAATATGGTCATATTATAGCTGAATTATATAAGCAGAGGACATATAAATATATTGAATGGCATACTTCCTGGTTAGCAGCCTGGAACTAAAAACGGCCATAGGTACCTCCAGGATTATTTCTCCAAAACATTCAGCTTGCATAGACTATGTTGTATCAAAAAGGGCAGTCAACACAAACCATAAGTCTCGTACACACAATCAGATTTTCAGACGGCCGTTCTTCCGTTTTTTTTTGTCTCATGTTGAAAGTGAAGAGGTTACTCACCACACGAAAATTCTCGCAGGACAGAATACAACTTCAGAAGTGACGTAATGTGTTGAGTAATTTTGTATGTATTCTTTCGTTTCTGAGCATGCGTAGTTTTGCTCTTAGGATTTTTTTCGTACACAAACCGTACTAATTAAAATGAAAATCGGACGTTGTGTTCACTTCCAACAAAAATTTTATAGTCTGCACAGCCAGCTTTTGTCGGACAAAAAACGTAATCGGCTGTCGAAAACACCATACGAACGATCCGAAAATCGGCAGATCGTTCGTCAAACGAAACTTTACTTCCGATTTTTGTATCGTGTGTACAGGCCTTTAATGTCAGCGATGGCTACATCACCTACCATCTTCTTATATGGGGGAACCTATGGGGTGGGTTTATAAAAAATAAAATAAAAATGTACATAGCAAGTCATCCAATCAAAGTGCAGGTTGATTAGTTCTGTGTGCTCGGGTTAAAAAAAAAAATATATATATATATATATATATATATATATTTTATTAGGCTATTTCCTTAGCTGGACAAATGTTTTCCATTGATTTAAAATATAAAATCCTGCATTTTGGCCACTAGATGGTGCCAAGTATATTAGGGATTTCTTATGACACTTCTTGGCTTATAGTAGCCAAATGCAATACAGTGGAACCTTGGATTACGAGCATAATCCGTTCCAGGAGAATGCTCATAATCCAAAGCACTCGCATATCAAAGCGAGTTTCCCCATAGAAGTCAATGGAAACAAAAATAAAATTGACTTCTATGGCATGCAATACCACATGTGGCCAGAGGTGGGGGGCGCCGGAGAGTCTCGGAAATACTCGGGACAGCTCGGCTGAACATGGAAACCCTCGGCAAGGCTCGGAAACAGAGTATTTCCAAGTTCGGCTCCGGCGCTCCCACACCACTGTGGCTTGAATCCTGCTTGTTTTGTGAGACAACACTCGCTAACAGAGTCAGGATTTAAAAAAAAAAAAAAAAAAAAAGCTCATATTGTGAAACGCTCGTTAACCGCATTACTCGCAATCCGAGGTTTCACTGTATTCTGTTTTATATTAAGTAACATGAAACTCTGGTTTAACCAAATATATTTAATTCAAGTTTGCATTCTGAAAGCGGAGCTCCACCCTAAAGTGGAATTTCCGCTCATCGGAACCCTCCCCCCCTCCGGTGTCACAATTGACACCTTTCAGGGGGGAGGGGGGTGCAGATACCTGTCCAAGACAGGTATTTTCACCCACTTCCGGGAGTCCTCTCTGCGGGAAGCACGTCACTTCCCGCAGAGTACCCGTTGTGTTCTGGGAGACACTCGGCTCCCAGAACACACTGGGACCAGTCAGAACGGCGCAGCGCGACTCGCGCATGCCCTGTAGGGAACTGGGCAGTGAAGTCGCAAGGCTTCACTTCCTGGTTCCCTCACCGAGGATGGCGGTGGGGGCAGCAGAGTGACGAGCGATTGCTCGTCCTCTGCTGCGAACGTCGCTGGACTCCAGGACAGGTAAGTGTCCTAATATTAAAAGTCAGCAGCTGCAGTATTTGTAGCTGCTGGCTTTTAATGTTTTATTTTTGGCAGAGCTCCGCTTTAAGTGAGAAAAGGGCCTTCTATTTCCCTCTCCCTCCTCCAGACTCTGTTGTAATCTGACTTCCTACTAGAGGGTGGCTAGGTTCATTCTTCATGGTCCCACTATAAGTGGGGCCATAGCTACTCTCGGATTCTTACTCCTGGGATGGATTAGGGACTATAGACTATGGGATCTGTAGTGTGCATAGAGCTGCGTACATGACCTTAACTAATGTGTACTGCTCATTTTAAACATATGGAAGTGATGGGGAAAAAAAAGGAGAGATTCAGGAGCTCACAGATGTTACAAGGAGGCAGAAAAACTCAGTAAGAAACAATTTCACAAAAAATAGATAACAGGACCATTAAAAGGAGGAAGTAAACCCTATCTAAAAAAAAAAAAAAAAAAACACCCTGCAAGACAAAAAAGGTATAATGAGCTAGTATGCATACTAGCTCATTATGAATTACTTACCTGAGATTGAAGCCCCCGCAGCCGTCCTCGGTCGACTCCCCCGTCGCCGCCATCATACCCAAAGTGACTTCCGGGTATCGCTGTGACTGGCCGGAGCAGTGATGACGTCACTCCTGCACGTGCCTTCACTTACGGCACGCTCAGTGTGCCTGCGCCGTTGTCTACGGCGCACATGCGCCGTAGACATTGGTGTCGTCTTTCTTGCAAATATCTCCTTAACCGTGTAGGTTAAGGAGACATTTCTTGCACCTACAGGTAAGCCTTAATCTAGGCTTACCTGTAGGTCAAAGTGGTCTATAAGGGTTTACAACCACTTTAAATGATTGATGTGTATGGATTATTTTTTAAGGATATCATTTAGTGTCCCTTTAATAAAAAAAACATTCATCCGGCACAGGAAATAGTCTAATAACATTCATTTTTTTGCCCCATGTGCAAAGAACGAATGTACATGAACTTTCACTGGAGAATTGCTATGAACATTTTTAAGAAATACATCCCTTATAGTGAGATCTCCAGCCTCCTACACCACAGCCTCCCTGCTTCTGCAAGATGTACGATTTATTTTGAATCAATAAAGACATTAATTTAAGAAGCGATTTAGAAGCAGCCGATTTAACAGCGGTCACTATAACAATCTCCTGTTGCTTGGAAACTCTGTTATCTTGTCTCTAATGCTATTTTGATTGTACAATATTCTTTAGACCTACCATCAACTATGTAAAGGACCTGGCTAACTTAATAAAAATTTAATTTCATTTGTTTAGGATTGTTGACATATTATATAACTTGGGTAAATCTAAAGAAGATTGTACAATCTGAGCATTTAGTGTATGAGTCTATCCTTTAACCACTTCAATACAGGGCTTTTTTTACCACATCAATACCAGGCCTATTCTAGCACTTCTCTCCTACATGTACAAATCATCATTCTTTTGCTAGAAAATTACTCAGAACCCCCAAACATTATATATGTTTTTTTTAGCAGACACCCTAGGGAATAAAATGAGTCATTGCAACTTTTTTTTCTTGCACGGTATTTGCGCAATAATTTTTCAAACGCCTTTTTTTTGTAAAAAAAAATGGTTTCATGAATTACAAAATAACAAAACCGTAAAGTTAGCCCAATTTTTGGGGAAAATATGAAAGATTATGTTACGCCGAGTAAATAGATACCCAACATGTCACGCATTAAAATTGCGCACACTTATGGAATGGCGCCAAACTTCGGTACTTAAAAATCTCCATAGGCGACGCTTTAAATTTTTTTTACAGGTTACCAGGTTAGAGTTACAGGGGAGGTCTAGTGCTAGAATTGTTGCACACGCTCTAACGCACGCGGCGATACCTCACATATGTGGTTTGAACGGCGTTTACATATGTGGGCGGGACTTGCGTGTGCGTTCGCTTCTGATCGCAAGCTACCGGGGACAGGGGCGTTTTAATTTTTTTTTTTTAACACTTATTTTACTTCTTTTTTTTTTTATCCATTTTATTCCTATTACAAGGAATGTAAACATCCCTTGTAATAGGAATGTGTGCGACAGGTCCTCTTTATGGAGAGATACGGGGTCAATAAGATCCCACATCTCTCCTCCAGGCTGGAAAGCATGAGATCAGTGAAAATTTTTTCACTGATCTCATACTTACTAGCCACAATGGCGGCTTTGTTTACATTTGAGGACCCGGGCATGACGTCATCACATCCGACGATCACAGAGATGACTGGTGACCATCTGGTCACCAGTCATCTCTATGCTCGTCACGTGACCCACCACCGGCACCGGACAATTCTCTCCGGGTCCCCGATGGCACGGGAGAGCCCAGAGAAGCACCGGATGGCGGCGGGGGGATGTCCCCTCCTGCCGCCTATAAGAACGATCAAGCAGCGGAACCGCCGCTATGATCATTCTTATGGTGCGCAGAATCGCCGGCACAAGAAAAGGATATCTGAATGATGCCTCTAGCTGCAGGCATCATTCAGATATCCCCCCTCAAAGCTGAGGACGTCATATGACGTCCACCCAGGATGGGAGATCCCATCTGTGGACGTCATATGACTATGGGCGGTAGGGAAGTGGTTAAAGTTTTTTTTTTTGTTAAAAATATATATACTTACCTGCTCTGTGTAGTGGGTTTGCACAGAGCAGCCTGGATCCTCCTCTTCTTGGGACCCTCTTCGGTGATCATAGCTCCTCCCTCTTGTTAAGTGCCCCCACAGCAAGCAGCTTGTTATGGGGCACCCGACCTGAACCACAGCTCCCTGTGTCCATTCAGACACGGAGCCGCAGCCCACCCCCTCTCTCCTCATTGGCTGACAGAATTTCATTGACAGCAGCAGAAGCCAATGGTGCCACACTGCTGTCTCAGCCAATGAGGAGGGGAGTCCTGAACAGCTAAGGCACTCCTGCAACATCGCTGGATCTAAAGCAGGGATGTCAAACTCTTATCATGGGTCGCATTACTATTATAGTTGCCCGCAAAGGGCTGGTTGTATCTGTAAGGCTAGATGTCCAGATCACCCCACTCCCTCCTTACATCAGATGTCAAGGGCCCTTCCCCACCATCCCTTACATCACAGTGCAAGCCTCTTACACTTGTGCTGCTGTTGGGAATGGCTGGGGGTAGACCTGATAAGCAGAAAGTGCAGTGTCTGGAGGAGGACCAATTGGAGGGCTGGGGGTGGTGCAGCTGCATGGAGAAGTGGGGGCTGAGATGAGGTGGGTGCCACAGCTGCAGGAGAGGTGCGAGGGCCATATGAAATGGCCTGGGGGGCCGGATTTAACCTGCGAGCTTTGTGTTTGACACATGTGATCTAGGAGGAACCTCAGGTAAGTATTAGGGGGGCTGATGCACACACAAGTTTTTTTATCTTAATGCATAGAATGCATCAAGATAAAAACCTTCTGCCTTTACAACCACTTTAAGTTGACAGTCTCTTGTAATGGTGAAACTGTGACAATCTGCTGTAATTGGAAGCAATCCATAGCAGTCTCCAGTAACCTGGACAGTCTGATGGCATGCAAAGGGGCAGAAACAAGTGGCACAGGTCCATTTACGGGTTTGAGTCTACAGATGCTGACCCCTGTAGGTCCCTAGCTGAAGCTGTTGGTGCTTCAAAGTAATTTAGTGCAGGGATTTTCCATATCACAAATAATGGTCATTGCAGTGCAGGTTACTCAGCAACTGAAACCTTTCTCTTACTTTAAGAGCCGGTTCACACAGGGGCAACACGACTCTTTGGAGGCGACCTGAGCCTGTACCACAGTGCGACATGGGGCGACTTACAAGTTGCCTCCAGGACAGGAGACCTTCCAGTGGCCTATCAACCTTGAAGCAGCTCTGTGGGAGGGAGGGGTTCGCCTGAGAAATGTATGTTCTCTTCCTGGAAAGTTGCTTCTGCTAAGACAGGGGATCAGACTTCTGAGGCGACTTCCATTGAAATCAATGGGTACAGGTTGCCTAGGAGTCGGATTGAAGTCGTACAGGAACCTTTTTTGAAGTCGGAGCGACTGCAGTAGTGTGCATTAAGACAGCTCCATTCACTTCCATTAGTTTTAAAAACAGCGCGACTTGAAGTCACCTCCCGAGTCACCCCTGTGTGAACCGGCTCTAAGGGTAACTCCACTGTCGTGAATATAAATAAATAATATAGCATATATAAAATTGCAACACAAGCCATATAGTAGTTGAATGTTAAAAAAATGATAAAAAAAAATGACCTTTCCTTTTCAATCTGAATCGCTGACATTTTCTGTAAAATGTAATGCAATATGGCGACCTGGAGGCAATCTGTACGCAGCTGGTGTGTGGGTCTCCCTTTACAAATGTAGTTTCTTGCTTGTGCGATTGGCTCACTGATTTGATTTTGGGTATCCCCTGCAACAAAAATATCATTTTTGGCGAGATGCTTTAAAGGGTTAATCACATTTAAAAAGGATGCAGACCCTGTAACTTTTCTTATTAGAACACTGCAAGTGCATCAGCTAATCAGTAATGAAAACGTCACTCCCATTCAGGATCAGAAACCAAAAGCCACAAAAGAACAAACAGCTTTTTCTTCAGAGCAGAAATAAGTGGAATGTTTTTTCCACAACAAAAGTGGAGTTACTCTTTAAAAGAGTAACTTTTTATAATTAACTCTATGAAGATGCCACAAGAGCATCTTGTGCCCTTTTTGCTGCCAAAAAACCCCTTGGAGAACCTAAAATTTTCTCTTGTAGCATAATATTTGGGGTGTGTAGCATCTCTAGTTCTATGTGTGCCCCTAGTTTCTAAAACTCTACGAAGATGACCTAACACAGTTACTTACCCCAATGCTTCCTCTTCTTTCAACCTCTTCATGGTCCCTCTCTGCTGCCTGTGCTCTTCAACCTCTTCATGGTCCCTCTCTGCTGCCTGTGCTCTTCAACCTCTTCATGGTCCCTCTCTGCTGCCTGTGCTCTTCAACCTCTTCATGGTCCCTCTCTGCTGCCTGTGCTCTTCAACCTCTTCATGGTCCCTCGCTGTTGCCTGTGCTCTTGCCCCCATCACCATTTTAAAATAATTTTCTGGGGTCCACTCACAATATTGTCCTATTGTGCATGCACAAGATAGAGCACATGGGCCAAACAACATTATATTTGTCTATTTAAAAAATGAGGGTTATTACTCCTGACAGTTTTTTTTTTTGCCATTTGTGTTTCACTGGAGAGATTCACTTCCTGTCCCATAACCAAAACAGGAAGCAAGAGGAAATTCCCCCAAAGTGGTTGACCCTGGTTATCACTAAAACAAGTGTCCATATTGGAAAACATCCCCTATATTCTTGTTCTGAGAACAACCCCAAATTTGGGATTTTCTTTTACTTTCAAAGATAACAGAGAGGGTGAATCTCCTTATTGGGGACATAAACAGCAATAATAACTAACAGGTGTTCGAATCCATCTTCACTCTATCCAAATTTAACAACACTTAGGGTACTTTCACACTGAAGCGCTGGGTGTGTCGGCGGTAAAGTGCCGCTATTTTTAGCGGCGCTTTACCGTTGTTTTTGCCGCGGTTTGTTAAAACCGCAGCGCTAGCGAACAAAAAAGGGTTAAATCCGCTGGCAATAACGCCGCTTTGCGGGTGGTTTGGAGGCACTACCCCATTGATTTCAATGGGCAGGGGTGCTATAGGAGTGGTATATATTCACCGCTCCTACAGCGGCTGGCAGGACTTTTTTTAGCGTCCTGCCAGCGCAACGCTCCAGTGTGAAAGCCCTCAGGCTTTAACACCTGAGATAAAGGAGCGGCTCTTTCAGGGTGCTTTGCAGGCGCTATTAGGGCAATAGCGCCTGCAAAGCGCCACAGTGTGAAAGCAGAGATTATATATATATATATATATATATATATGTCATTCGTTATACTAATTCGGGGCCCCCATTTGCCCATTATTGTTCTATTCTATCCTTTGTAATATTACAAAAGAGGAGTGCAGAAATAAAACCGTTCATTATCTGTCCTGCGTCACACCGGTGGTTTCCACCACATTCGTCCAAACGCAGCTTTCCTTTTTGAATATCTCTGACTTGGTTCAGAACTCAGCTGGAGCTTGTTGTGTTCTCTTAAAAACATTCCTAAGTGGTTGCTCAGTGTTCTCAGAACACATCTATTGAAATAACAATCTTACAATTTTTTTCCTTCCCGACATTAAATTAAGAACATTCAGCTTGTGATCAGCAGAGAGGCAGAAATTGTTCTGTTGTAAGAACCACCCACAGCCTGCTATAAAACCATCAAACGGCGGATTCCAGGTGGTACTGACGTCAGGGGCTGCTATTAAAACCAGCCAAAATAAAAATGATTAATTGAATCGGCTGCCATATTTTACATCTCACAAACTAATCAGGCATCCTTACACTGTTTAGATAAAGTTCTCCACTAAAAAGAATGATTGCTTAAAATACATTGCAATGAAAGGGAATCTGAACTGACAGTAATATGCCATTGCTGACTTGTTTTTTAAGGTGATATTTCCAGGGCTGTCATTTGGTTTCTTGTTTCACTAAATACCAGACAAATGCACATGTCTGTTTCAGAGCAGTGAATCAAATCTAATGAAGTATGGCAGCCCTAGAATATGCACCATTAAAACAAGGCAGCTACCATAATTTTTTCCTGATAGAATCCATTAAAACTGGAATTTCAACTAAAATAATTTTTTTCTAATTCTGGATGGAGTGTTGCAGGGTGGGAACCTCAGTTTACACGTGTTTGCCAGCCCGATCCGATAGATGGAAGAGAACGGACCCCCTATCCGTCTGTTTTAAGCAGACTGGATTGGATGTCGGCAGGTGTAAACAGACACTCCATTTACATACGCCGCTCCATAGAGGAGAATGGAAGTTCCAATCGGGACTGCCTGAAAAACTGACAGGCAGACCTAATCAGAACGCTTGTGTGAGAGGGACCTAAAAGTTTAACGCCTGGTACTGCAGCGTTGGATGAATATACAAGTTCATATTAATCTCAAGCAATCTGGGGTCTTACACTCTGAAGTGTCAGCCATATCAATTAGTTCTGGTTATATTCAGAGGATGAAAAAGTTTCACTTCTGATGCTGCATTCACATTGACTTTTGTTGAGTTGTGAGGTCACCTTTAGAAAAATATTAAAATGCACATTTTTTTTCAGCTAAAAGCTTTTTTACACTGCAGCCTGAAAGCATTGCATCCACAATCAGCAGATCAAGGGGTTTTAGGGAGAAAAAGGCCCTGGATTCAAGGTTAAAGCGGAGCTCCACCCAAAAGGGGAAGCGCCACTTGTTTGCCTGCTCACCGCCTCCATTGCCACATTTGGCACCTTTCTGGGGGGGAGGGGTTACCTTGTTTTTACAGATAGCCACTCCCACTTCCAGCTGATCTTGCCGCAGCGAACTTCCTCTGTGACCAGGCCATTTATAAAGCGCAGCACGCTAGCCAGTTTCCCTCAGCCGAGATGGCGGCGTCAGCACCCGAGAGCCAATTTAAAAAACAGAGGACGTCATATGACGTCCACCCAGGATGGCAGAGTGCTCCTGCGGATGTCATATGACAATGCCCAGTATGGAAGTGTTTAATAACACTTTAAAGGTCCATGGGAGTGTAATCGACCTTCCTAGATGAAAAAAAAAAAAGCGACCCCAAATGTAACAGATGGATAGTGTGAATGGTAGACAAAGTGTTAAGAAAAACATGCAAGGTCAAGTGTCCGATGGCACCATCATTCGCTTTTTAAAAAGGGACAGTGGGCTCATGGGAAGAAGACCCAGGAGGACTATATTGTTGAATGAAAAACATAAAAAAAAAAAAAAAAAAAAAAAAAAAGACAGACTGGAGTTCACTAAAATGCATACTGAAAAGCCACAATGTTTCTGAGAGAAGATGAGACAAAAAGTTACACCAGGTCTATGTTCAGAGATGAAAAATGAAACTTTCAAAGAAAATAACCTACTGTAAAACATAGCGGTTCAAATAGGTTTTGGGACTGCTGTGATTTGTCTGGCACTGGGCACGATGAATCTGTGCAGGGCACAATGTAATCTGAAAACTACCAAGAATTCTGAAGTGAAACATACTTGTACTGCTCAGTGGCAGGTCATAGGTTCTCCAACAGGATAAAATATAAAGTGACTAAAGCGCTGATAATGTACCAAAAATAGAAAAAAGTGCACTGTGCTATAACATTAAGTAACAGATAAATAAATGATAAGAGCAGCAACCAAAATAATAGTGCTTACAACCACTGTGCATAATATAATAAAAAAAAGGAGTATGATTGCGCTAGAATCAACCTATTAAATAGCACTTTATACACAGATGTGCAATAGAAAAAAATAGTCCATGAATCAGGTAAAGGGAAATGGATCGGAGTCCTGAGATAATCACTGAAGGTAACACCTGGCTGCAGACAGATCCTGGTTTGTGCTAAATTCTGCTTCACATGACTTTAGTAATGACCAGAGAGGTAATAAGGTTCCAAGCCGTTGCTTTAAGATCGCAACAAAAAAACAAAGAATGTAACATAGTGCAGTAAGTTCATACTGAAGAAAGAAGGTAAATGACAAATTATTCCACTCACATGTACCCAACAAATAAAAGCACATTGAACAGTCAGATAAAAGCACATTGAACGGTAAGACACGGTGCTGTACTCCTCCAGCTTCCTTCTCGTCACTAGGTTCCTCCGAGTGACGAGAAGGAAGCTTCTGCTAGAAAGCTGAACACGAAGAGGAACTTCATCTTTCAGCATGACAATGACCCAAAGCATACATCCAAATTAACAAAGGAATGGCTTCACAAGAAGAATTTTAAAGTTTTGGCACGACCCATCCAGAGCCCAGACCTGAATCTGATTGAAAATCTGTGGGGCGATCTAAGGAGGGCTGTGCACAGGAGATGCCCTCGCAATCTGACAAATTTGGAGTGTTTTTGCAAAGAAGAGTGTGCAAAACTCATCAAAAATGCTAAGCGCTATAATAAAATTAAAAGGTGCTTCAACAAAGTATTAGATTAAGGGTGTGCGCACTTATGCAACCATATTATTTTATTTTTACTTCCCTCCACCTAAAAGATGTTGTTGTTCAACTGAGTTGTACAGTTTATAGGTCACATTAAAAAAGGTGAAAAAAGTTCTGAAATGATTTATCCATGTCTTTTTTTTTACATCACAGAAACCTGACATTTTAACACGGGTGTGTAGACTTTTTATATCCACTGTATATCGTTATAATTCGTTTTGGCTGAATATTTAATTAGACTTCTGGTAATGTGAACAGAAGTTTGAGATTTTAAAAGAAGGGAATTTATATGGATCTGTTCGGCTTAGCCTCCTTATCTTTAATTTAGTCATTACTAGGTGACCAAAGTTATTGTCCACTAGAGAATCCATAAACTTCTTTGCAACATATTCCACATTACACCCATGCAATAATTTTTCAATTCAGACAGCATGACGGACCAAAATCTGTTCGTTTTGACCTGCAAGAAATACAAGTGGAACGTCAAAATTAGGCTTGTAGCAGAGATGCCTGCCATTTACACTGCTAGGCAGGTTCTGGAGGTGTTTAGGTGACCTAGCAGGGAAAGAAACTCCAACTATTTTCATCATAAGCTCTGCAAAATTGCATATGTACAGGAGCATGTGCTGAACATATAAATATACTGTATATGCTTTAATGTACACATCTTTTGGCAAGCAAAACGTTAATTTGTAAATTTTAAATGTAGATCTGTCTTGATGAAGTTTTTCACCAAAATAATAGAAAACACTTAACACAATAAAAAAAAAAAGTGAAGAAACGACAGATGTCAATGTTACATTCATTACCATTTCTTCAATTGACAGGTAAGAACAACAAGAGATTGAGGCAATAAATAAATATATTTTTCCTTAGGGTAGGAGGTATATCAGATTGTTAAAAACATTTCATTAAACGGTGTAAAAATGCACGATACATCCTTAGTGACTGATGATTGTGGGGTGACATCCAAGACAGTTCATGTGTGGATGTTGAATGGCAAGTCCCAGCATTATCAAATAAGCAAAAGAAGCTAGTGAGGGGGAATAAAAAGGCATTTATCTGATCAGAATTTAAAGGCTGTTCAGCCATTTCACACCCAACACTTTCCAGATGAAATGCAGAAAATGCCAACTGTAGAAAGTGAGGACTGCATTTCCAGGTATCCTTTATGACAGCACCCTTTACCCAACAGAGGGATCCTACTTATGTGGCAGTAAACTGGTATTTTTAAAAGTCCTGCCCTAAAATACCTTTTCAACATATCCTGAAGATTAACAATCATCTGTAAAATAGAGCTCAGGTTACAGGAAGCAATATACATGGAGGTTTCCTGGTAATAAAATACTGACATCTGAATTTATTCTTCTAACTTATACACCCTTACAGAGGATTCCAATAGAAACATTGCTCCTCCCAGCACTAAGTCATCTATATGAATTAAGATATTGTTAAAGATGATTTTACACACTTGTCTGAAGATAATACCTCCGCCAACTTTACACTCGGGCAGCAAAACACTGTGCAGGTGTGCGAAGGTTGGCGATTTTAAACTCTGCTTTCTGTAGGATTAGGAGGTAATCTTTTGGGTAACGGGCGCTGTCAGGAAAGACAAACTGAAAACTATCCAAGTAGCATTATTCACTGAAGCTAGCAGCTGAGAAAACCTTGCTGTAGAGAGCAAACTATGGTGGATACTACAATACGATGTGGGTGGCATTAGCAAAGGCTTGCATGTGCAACTCATATTTGAGATTAATTAACATGCAATCAACATGTTTTTGATAAAAACATTTTTCAGACAGGATTACAAAACATTTGCCATTTCCACTCCTACCTTGACACTCAACATGTGGGATATGCACCATTGTTGGCATTTGGCAAGGCTTGGCATGTAAAAAGACAAAATGGAGCTCAAAGAAGACACCTTGGGGTTCATTTACTAAAACTGGAGTGCAAAATCTGGTGCAGCTCTGCATAGAAACCAATCAGCTTCCATTTTTTTTGGTCAACGCTTAAATTGAACAAACTGAAGTTAGAAGCTGATTGGCTACAATGCAAAGCTGCGCCAGATTTTGCACTCTCCAATTTTAGTAAATCAAGCCCTTTCTGTTCATGGTTGTGCCCTATATAGGGTCTGGTAGCAGTGACTAGAATTAGCATAGAAACTCAATCTTAGGACATCTACCAGGCACTGGAGGGAGTATAGAGATTCAAAAGAAAACTTGCAATAAAATGAAACAAATGCGCTGCTCTTACAAAAGCTCCTTCGGGCATGGCTATCAAGCTGAAGCTCTGGTTTCAATACAGCCACTGACAGCAAAAGATGATGCAGAAGGTGAAGTGAGACCCACAAATTTCTTTCATGCTTCATTTAAATAGTTGAAGTGTCTGCTTCTCATTGCTCAGAGGGCTGTATTAAGAGAGCAGTGTATTGGTGGAACTCACAGGAGGCAGTAGGATCCCAATGGCAATAGTCACCTATGCAGAGCAAGCATACAGATTTCACAAGACAAGATTTTCATGCTTGCATCAAAAAGACCCCCTCCGTAACAGCAGCAAAATAGTACCTAAGACATTGCAAATTTTGCGAGATCATAAGACTGATCAAATTTTGGAAAACAGTGTTCTAGCGTTGCCCAACTGGCTGCCTCCACAGCCAGTGAAAGTTAAGAAACAGGGCAAGTAGCTTCATTAAGACTTGTCTGGTGGGGATTAACCAGATGTCTGAAAACCATGCATCAAGGTGGACATGACCAAAGACTTGTTGTGCAAATTAAGAGATCACATAACAGTACCGCATCACCAACATGTAAAATCAGCCACAGCTCACACCCATCACTGTATCCGTTAAAGTGCAAGTTCACCTGTTCGTATATCTGCTGTGTGTTTATCTTTCAGCTACTTAGCATTACCTATTCACATTTCTTCTGGCCTTCCCCCCTCCTCCTACCTTTGACAAGTTATAGGTTGCAGTGCGAGATCTACATGCACACCCAACTCCAAACAGCAGGAAACAAAATCAGCCCTGGAATCACCAAACCCCCAAAAAGGTAACCATCAGGCTGTGAAGCTCTGGCCAAGGCAGCACAGATGGGGAATCTCCTCATTTTAAGGCCCCAAGGACACTGGGAGTTTGACCAGCTCTTCTAAATGCCTTTGTCTTAGCAAGAGAAAAGCGGTCTCAAAATGCATTTAGGCACATCAAGTCCTTGGTTGTTGGTTCATTTTTTTCAACCAAAATATGAATTTATTCTGGCCATCGAAATGAATGAACACTCACGCGCTTGACGTGCCTCGCATTTAGGCGCACTGGCCATTTTTATGGCGACAAAACACTCCTCTCATGAACACGCTAGCTCAGTTTTTTTTCTCTGCATGTTACATAGGACACATATGCCCACATGGAAGGGTGTTTTGAGGCAGAAAGAGAAAATGTCAAACGCCCTTAAAAGTTTTATTTTTGATGCACACTGCATGGAGCCTAACTCTAAATTTGTATGTCTGGAAAAAATGTATGAATAACTAAAACAAACACATCTCATCTCTGCAGTACATGCTCAGTTCCCACATGTTTTGTCTCCCTAAAAATGCTGCAAGTATAAATAAATACATGTTGATCCAGCCAGAAATCTGGCAAGCTCCTAATTTCCTGTAGTGTGCCAACATTGCTACCACTGCTGCACTAAAATTCAATGCAGTGTAAGCCCTGCCTGAGTAGTCCCCTGCTGGACTACCGAACACCTCCCTTTATCCTCCTCTCCATAACACTTGGTTCAGCAAAGAAAATCTTAGTCCGGACTGACAACATTGATATACTTAAAATTCAAGCACCACCTATAAGAAACAACAGCTATAAAGAACGTCTTAGGGCAGTGACGGCGAACCTTGGCACCCCAGATGTTTTGGAACTACATTTCCCATGATGCTCAACTTTACTGCAAAGTGCATGAGCATCACAGGAAATGTAGTTCCAAAACATCTGGGGTGCCAAGGTTCACCATCACTGTCTTAGGGTGTTACATGCAAAAGATCCCCTCATCAGGGATAAAAGAGGATCAGGTCAGAGGACAATTTCCTACATGATGTGTACTGCCAACCAGATTTCCTGTTTCTTCTAGGGACTATAATGAGCAATCAGGAATAGGTCACTTATTACAAGCAAGGTTTGAAATTGGAGTACTGCTAGCTATAATAACAATAAGGCCAATATATGACCATCCTAAAAGTGCAAGTATGTCAGACTCAATAAAAGTAACAAAAACGTCTGGTTGGCTTATCCTGATATATGTCAGTGGTGTATTAATTGCCATGATTGAACTTTAGTAATCCCTCCAAATGAACTAATAATCAAGGCCAAAATGTACAAATTTGATTGAAAATGCCTTCACAAAAATATGGCGCAGCAAGGCAAAATGTATATACTTCATACCAAAAAATTACTTTTAGCGAAAAAGCCATCACAACAATTCAACTGGTCCTACTTTTTAAAGGATGAATTTAAAAGTGAGCTTATTTTCTTAAATTTTACATATGCCTTTTAGGATCCATCATCTCATATTCCACCAGCAAGTGCTACAGTAGATGAAATCTTCAAGAAAATGTGGGACCTAGGAGGAATGGGAGTACTTAACATCGCCACTACTTAGAGGGGTTCCAAACGTAGTGGAATTTTATTTTTGCACCATGGGAGGGCGGGGAGTGTGTGTGTGTAAGTAAGTGTGCATATATATATATATATATATATATATATATATATATATATATATACACACACATACACACACACACACACACACACACACACACACACACACACACACACATATATATATACACACACACACACACATATATATACATACATACACACACACACGTTTGTGTCCATTTTGCTTCTTGTAGTACAAAAAGGTGAACTTGCAATTTAACAGCCTCTCAGTCTAATCACAAAACAACAGCAATACGCTCACAAATCTAAGTGGTTTTTGTGATTAAAGAAAATTCACACTCACACTCTCCTGAGCTGAATAAAATGACAGGGGCCAAGAATAATACTAATAAAAAAAGAAATGCAATCATTAAGATTTTGGTATTCTTTCCCCAAGTCCCAGGACACGATAAAGCAAAGGCGATTCCTCCTGAAGTGACAGCGCCTCCTACGTGCGGTTTAAGGTCTGAAAAATTCTAGAAATTTGCAGCATGACGGGACCGGTTTCAGAGTCATTCATCCACTGCGTGCTGTTTAATGGGTTTTCAAGCATGTCTTCAAATGCTGAAAAAGGAAAAAAATAAATAAAAATAAATAAATTAAAAAAAAAAACTTAGAATTAGCAAATTTAGGGTCGGCAGAGTTCACTAAACACAGTAGCACCATCAGATATTTGTGGGCTCAAACTTTTAAACACCTTCATCAATCTACAAGCAAGATTATAGTCTTGATTCGAAAGATGCGGGATATGTTTATAATATTGTAGAACTGATGGATTAACAAGACCCACAGGTTTAATTATTACTATATTCATATTTCTGCCACCATTCAAGTCCCTATAAATGTTAAAAGGGAAACTATAATATCTTTTGGGTCACAAATGTATCAGTTTCTTGGTTCCATAAAACAATAGGTTTCTTTTAGGAATGCTGGAAGCTGATCTAGCTGGATATGTGAAGACCAGAGCTCCATCTGCTGGTAGGATAGAAGACGGCATACAGTAAATATAGAACATTTACAATTTCAATTAAAGCAGAGGTTCACAGAAAAGTGAACCTCTGCTTTTCGGAACCCTCCCCCCCTCCGGTGTCACACTTGACACCTTTCATGGGGGAGGGGGTGCAGATAGCTGTATAAAACAGGTATTTGCATCAATTCCGGGTATAGACTCCCGCCCCTTCGCGTCCCCCCCCCCGCGCTGTGTTCTGGGAAACACGCGGCTCCCAGGACACAGCGGGGACCTGTAAGGACACGCAGCACGACTCGCGCATGCGCAGTAGGGAACCGGGCAGTGAAGCTGCAGCGCTTCACTTCCCGATTCACTCACCAAGGATGGCGGCGGGGGAAGCCAAGAGCTGAGCAGTAGCTCGGCTTCGGCTGCTGACGTTGCGGGCGACCTGGACAGGTAAGTGTCCACTTTTTAAAAGTCAGCAGCTGCTGTATTTGTAGCTGCTGGCTTTTAAAAAAAACAAAAACCCGGTGAACCTCCGCTTTAAAGGCCCCTTTTTTATCCATCCGTTGACAGATGAAAAACGGACATCAATGCATTCCAATGAAATAACAGAGGACAACGGATGATTTGCATCAGTTTTCATCCACTTCCATCACTTTTTGAAAGGATGAAAGCCCTATTTTTCATCCGTTAACAAAACAGAACGGACAAAAAACGGATGTTAGCAGACGACATCCGCTTACATCCAATTCGCTGACAGCTGAATGAATGTAAAAAAAAACAAAAAAAAACAAAAAAAAACACCCTATGTGAATGGGTATCTGGAATATCAAACCCCTACCCATTCACCCCAAAAGTCTTCCTCGCCGCCGGTTAGCCGGCAAAAACAAAAAAGCCGCTCTTCTCCTGCTGCGGTCTTCTTCCACTGTGTTGTACCCGCTGTCTGACATGTCTTAAATAGCCATCTGATGCCGTCACAAGGGGCGGGCTCAACACAACGGAGGAAGACAGCCTCAGGAGAAGAGCGGCTTTTTGCTTTTAGCTGGTAACCGGCGGCGAGAAAGAAGACAGCTCAGAGACATTTTTTTTTTTAATAACAGGACATTTCACTGCTTTTTGGGGTGAATGGATAGGGGTACAATGTATACAATGTGTTAAAGGGGGCTTCCAGATACCGATAAGCCCCCTGCCTACAGACCCTGAAAACCACCGGCCAGAGGCACTTGTCCCCATCAACATGGCTTGCCCTCAAAGCCCACTTGTTCGTCCCCTCCCTTTCCTGACCCGCCAGGCTGCATGCTCGGATAAGGGTCTGGTATAGATTTTGAGGGGGACCTTCCATTTTTTTTATTTTGCCGTGGGGGGGTCCCCTTCATATCCATACTAGACCCGAAGGGCCAGGTATGGACCTGAGGGAGGGGAACCCTGCGCTGTTTTTTTCTAAATTTGACAGCTGATGACTCATCGGTTGTTAAGGACGTGACGGCCAGCTTCCCATCCCTCTCCTTAGCAACCAGTGTTTGAAGTTCAGTCACTTTTTTTTTTGAGAAAAACTGATGAATACTTCATGTCAAAACGGATGAACTAACTGATGAAATGTACATTGCGCCCCCTGCAGGCAGAAGCGCAGGATCGTGTATACACGTGATCCTGCGCACAGCTGCTGCCCTGTAGCAGTAAAAGTGCTATAGAGCAGTCAGCAAGTGGTTAATCCACAAAGTAGTTGTAAACAGTGTTACCGAAATGACAAATATACTCTAAGCACTTTTTGAAAATCAAGAACACCTGTCAGTAACTATGGGAACTTTCTGAACTGACTGTAGAGATAAAATTCAGGCAAGCTTTTTATGAGTTTTCAGTCAATTTGTGTTAGTAAGAAAATCACAAAAACATAAAAAGGAGAGAAAATAAAAAATTAAGTGCAACTCCCCCATCATGACCTGTAGATTGCAGCAACCGACTGAAAAAGGAGAGATTAAGACCAAAAAGGTAAATGCTTTATCTGGAAAGTATTCTGGAAAGTATTTTCAGGTTTGTTATTGTATATAATCATAGATTTGTGGTTGACATTGTATATATTCAAAATGTAAAGATTTCCGTTGCAACTTCAGGAAGGGCAGAGAGCCTTTAAAATCTGCTTCAGTTTGAACAGGCAACTTCAATAAGGCAAAGTTATTAGTGATGTTACTATTTAAGCCCTGGCACAGCCGGGCACTTGAGATCACAGCCAAGAATTGTACAGTACTATGATGAGAAATCCTGTGTAACTGAGCTCACAATAGGATTATCAGCAACACTAGATGTGCCAGAAGGAGACACGGGGGCTAGCAGCACAAACCCTAAGGCCCCTTTCACACTGCTGTGACTTGAAAGTCGCGTGATTTTGCGGAAGCGATTTTGCCGCGATTTCAGGGAATGCTTGTGTAAACTTGAGGTCTATGGACCTCAAACTCGCATCAAAGTCGGACCAAAGCAGTACAGGGACTACTTTGAAGCCGGTGCAACTTGAAGTCGCACAGATATGAATGGTACCCATGGGAAACGACTTGTCATGTGACTTTGCAGTCCCAAATCGCAGGAAAAGTCGCACAAGTGTGAAAGAGGCCTTACCCATATTTAATGATGGCAAAGGACGCTGGGAAATAAAATTTAAAGAAGCCTAATTAAAGTAAAAATTGTAGCTGCTAAAATTGCCATATACAGCCAACTAACAGTTTTCTCTTCTCCCCTTATCTAGAATTGGCTAACATCTAATGTGCACTCTAGTACCATACACCCTCTCACCCCTGACATCCCAGCATACATATAGCATATTCTGGTGCTTCCAACTTTAGCACGTTCAATTAAGCTTTGAGGGGAAAAAAAAAACCTGGAAGCCAGTGTTGCCAACCGTCAGTATTTTTGCTGGCAGCCAGTAAAAAACAGGCATTTTTCTCCTGCCAGTAAATGCCAGTGACAGGAAAAGGTTGCCAGTAAAAAATATGGCTGTGACGCTTGGCTTGGAACTGCGCATGCGCAGTTCTGCTCTGGAGCCACCCGAGACCATCCCAATGCTTGCTACAGTGTGTTTAGGCAGCGGGGGCAGTGCCTGAGCACATGGTGTGATGTTATAGTACAAGGGAGCCAAGCAGAGCCTCGTGTGCGGGTCGGGAGCAAGGCAAGCATGGAGCAACTGTCAGTGCTGTTTGGACTGGAGTGGACTGAAGGGACCACCTGGCATGGAGAGAGACTTACTATATCAAAAATAAAAGAAGAAATATATGTTTTTGCCTTATTAACTACCTTAAAAATCACATTGCTAACTGCATATTGTACTTGTTTCTAGCCTGAATACTGAAATTTGTACTTAAAAAACGGTAATTGTGTAACTTTTGGAAATGCCAGTAAAAACTTGGCTGTGCAAGTAAATTTTGGGTGTCGCGTGTCAGCAAATTTAAATCTGCTGGAAGGTGATTTGTTTCTATGCAGAACTGCACCAGAATTTTTCCACTCTAGTTTTAGTAAATCAACCCCCTTGTGTCAATGTATAGGGCAGGCAGATGTAAACATATATGCAAACTGTACTTCCTGTTTAGCAATGTCTGTGTGGCTATTCAATCTAATTTCAGCATCTCCCAGAAGGCAAGCAGGTATTGGTCCAATCTATTAACCTATATATGAAATATAATTCATAAATATTTTTTTTTATAAAAGTCTGAAACCCATCTCAAAAATGACTCTCAGGAGATTACAATAATGCATGATGTAACTGAAAATACACTAGTTTTCTTTTAACTACTTCAATACTGGGCACTTTCACCCCCTTCCTTCTCAGATCAATTTTCAGCTTTCAGCGCTCTCGCACTTTCAATGACAATTGCGCGGTCATGCTACGCTGTACCCAAATGAAATTTTTATCATTTTGTTCACACAAATTGAGCTTTCTTTTGGTGGTATTTATTCACGACTTCGTTTTTGTTTTTTTGCGATAAGCGAAAAAAGAGCGGAAATTTTGAAAAATAATATTTTCTTCTTCCCATTTTAAAAGAAATCCAATAAAATCGATTTGTCATAAATTTAAGCCAAATTTTTTTTCTGCTACATGTCTTTGGTAAAAAAAATCCCATTTAGTGTATAGTAATTGGTTTCGTGCGATCACGGACAGATGTACGCAAATGATCACATACAGATGATCATTGGGACATGTGATTTTACTGTTAGATATGTGGGGGACAGGTGTTTTTATTGTGTGGGGACATGCGTTTTACATTGTGTGGTGACACTAGGCTGGTGATCAGTGTGTAAAAAACAGCTCATACTCACTGATCACTGGCCGGCTGCAGAGATCCGCTCTCCTCTCCTCACTGACAATTACCGTGTGAGGAGAGGAGAGCCGATCGCCTAGCAACTGGCTCTCTATTTACATCACATAACGGCTGTGATTGGACACAGCCGTCATGTGATCAGGAGGGACAATCACAGAGCCCTCCTGCCGATCGGAGATGCACCGTGTCCAGGTGACACCAGCGCATCGGGTTCGCACCGCTGCGCGGGCATGCGCGTGATCCCCTCCTTCTGAGGGACGTTCCTGAACGTCCACTCAGGAGGAAGCGCCCACCCGGCCGTATATGTGAAGTGGCCGGGTGGGAAGTGGTTAAAAGCAAAAAAGTTCTTTATATCTGAGCAGAGCAAACAGACGGTTAAACCAATGATGCCATTGTAAAGGTCCTTCACACTCATACATGAGACTGAAATCATCCAGCTTGACAACAATCCCTCAAACTCTGAGGATTCCATTTACTGGAACAAAACATGCTCACTGCAGTTCCAACAAAACATACAATAACTGTCAATGTAATGGCTTCACATGGTGCCACTTCACCACTCCTGGATAGGGCAGGCTGCAGCACAGCTTTAGGAGCGATTCCAAAGGACACCTACCTAGCAAGGTCTTAGGGTTGGTGAGGCCTAGTTGTACAACAGGGTTATCTAGGATGGCTTGGAATAAAGGACTAGCAATGTCAATTCCCTTGTCCAGCTCCTCTGGGGATGGTTTTCGGTCTCCCAGCAGCCACTCGCACTGCAGAAACAAACATGAATGACTACATTGTTCTAGGGACTGATGGAAAAAAAAAAAAAAAAAAAAAAGTAATTGGGGAAAGGAATACAAAAAAGGCAATAGGTTGTTAATAAAAGTAATGAGAATGGAAAAGTGATGAAAGTGGAGGTCAGCAAAACAGAACAGAAGAAAAAGGTCTTAAGATATCAAACTACTACCCACAGCTGCATCCTGCTGATTGTTGTTCACACGGAGTGCATCAATCACTTCTTTCTCATCAAAGCCCATCTCCATCAGAGCAATGACAGCCTAAGAGGATGAGAAGCAATGACACTAAATCAAAACATATACTGTACAGTACAATGACAAGGGCTACGCACATTCCATCCCTCGCCCTTGTGCATTACCCTGTAGCCCACAGCAATATAAACACAATTCGTTCTATGTGACACAAGCCCCATTCTACTGCTGGTGATAGACTTAAATAAAATTGACTTTTTTTACGGTTTATGGGGGAATGCACCACACTGCCCTCTTCTAACAGATGTCCTTAATTGTCTTCAGTACCTTTTGGACCAGTAGCCGTTCATCCCTTACAAAATGTTCAAATTTCAGCTGTGGACCTACTGATTTGATATGAACAGTGCCATTATTGATACAAAAGCAAGATGTATATTTTTGGGGACACAAAACATGGCTCCCCTTTGGTGGTATTCCCCTTCAAAAATTATTTTATTCTCCCATTCTGTGCAGTTACTGCAGATACAAGCTGCAAAATTTAACCTGTTTATCATAACCCAAAAATTACATTCCTGGTACAAAGCATAATAAATTTACTTGCAATTATATTTTTTACAGTGCGTTTTTTTTTTCCCCCAAAAAAAAAACAAACACCTGCAAAAAGTATATAGAAGAAGAAGAAAGAAGAAGAAAGAAGAAGAAGAAAGAAGAAGAAAGAAGAAGAAAGAAGAAAGAAGAAGGGAACACTAAAAGATAATTAGGCTAGGTTCACACTTCTGCGGGTGCTGCATTTGCGCAGGCACAGCAGTACTTTCATTTGATTGGGCTGTTGTACCTGCTTGAAACCATAAAAAAAAATATAAAGTCCCCCGACCCTTTTTTCAAAACACAGCCACAAGAAATGGCATACTAGGGCACCATGCAGTTTTGCAAAACCGCAAATGTGCTGCGCTTCAGGTGTGTGGGGCGGCCATTATAGATTAATGGAACTCCCACATGTCCGCTGACGAGTGGCGTGCTTTGCCTGCGGGTACCTGCGAGTGCAGGAATGCATGCAATAGTGTGAACCTAGCCTTAAAAATAATTAGGAAGCATCTTTATTAACAAGCAAGTACTCTTGCACTCTGCAATAACAGCTGAAACATTTCAACTGGGCAATAAAGTGTTGCAAATTTACAATGTATGATCGCTGTAATATGATTTTAAGTTTGAGAAGTGATAACTAAAAATCGCTAAAGCAGTAACTGCCACTATTGGCTTTATTGCAGACAGAAGCTTTATCTGTCAAGCTGACAAGCAGCTCTGGCTACTGTGCACTGCAAAAATAACCTGTCCACAACGCACCATAAATGATCTAAAGACTTGAGAATAGTATACCGAAAGAAACAATGGTTTTCATGACCTAGTTCAGAAAATGCCTTTTGCCTGGCTGTCTGCCCTAAATATTTAAGTCACCGACTCAGCAGCATAAAGCTAGTTAAGCTGGACGTCCCAATACATATGCCTATTCTGGGCCTATAACTATAGGGATGCTTTTGGGTTAAACTTACAAATGGTATCCTCAAAGAGGGTTCTGCAATGGCAGCCAATGTATTTTATGATTACAGGTCTCCTGTAAGTGAATATCTCAAGGGCTTTAATATACCATAGCAGGTTTTTAAAAGCTTGAACATTCTTACTGAACTAGTTAACCCACCCGAGGATCAGGTCGAAATTCTCTTTTCCTTCGAATCTTTTTAAAGATTTCTGTGAGTTCATCTGTCGGCTCGTCTGCTGTGGCTCCTAAGCTGGTTTTGGGATCAGCGGAGGCCGAATCTCCTGCTGCTTCGGGTATATTCTCATTTGGCAGAGGAGCGTCTGCTGCTGGATCATCTGCGTGCTCGATCAACCACTCCATGGCCTGAGTCACCGACATGCTGAAACAATAACAGAAAAAAAAAAAACAATCAGAAAATGATAGAGAGAATGAAATGAAGTCCAAATGATACTGACAGATACAAACAGCAAGAACCAGAAGTCTCCAAACAAAAAAAATTTAATTGCTTGGTCAATCTAGACATAAAATCATCATACAATGCCAATGAACCCTTAGAACACTTTAAAAAACAGAAAACCTGCAGTACATACAAGTGTTCAAGCCAACACTACTGACCTCCTGAAAATGCCATTTACCTGGCTGTCGGGTAAACCAATTGTTTTAGAATTTTCTAAATCACTGATTCTTAACAAGTAAGCAGATTAAAGTTATTGTAAAAGTATTTTTTTTAAATTTAACAACAAACAGGTTTATACTTCCCTGCTTTGTGCAATGGAGATGCATAGAGTGGTCCCGAACCTCTTTCTCACGCCGATGCGCCTGGCTCCTTCTCTAGCGAGTGTCCACACATAAAGCCGCTTTCTTTGAGTGAACTTCTGCGGCCTCACTCCCGAGCCGCATTGTCGGTGTCTGTAGACAGACAGCATGGTTCGGCCCTGCCCAGGCTCACTTGTGACTGGCTTTGATTGACAGCAACAGGAGCCATTGGCGAGGGAGAGAAGAGCTGCAGACGTGCACAGCGCTGGATCGAATGAGAGCTCAAGTAAGTGTAAAGGGGCGAGTGACGGGGGATACTGATACCTAAACATTTTTTTTACCTCAAAAAGGGATACTAAAGTCTAGGTTTTTTTCCTTAAAAATAACAAACATGTTATACTTGCCTGCTCTGTACAGTTCGCCGCCCCCCCCTCTCTCCTGATTGGCAGACTTTGATTGACAAAGTGTGTCTCAGCCAATCAGGAGGGAGAGTCCCAGACAGCCAAGACACTCTTGCACGTCGCTGGATAGAGATGGGGCTCAGGTAAGTAGTAGGGGGGCTGCTGCACACAGAAGGCCTATCTTAAAAGCGGAGTTCCACCCAAAAATGGAACTTCAGCTTTTCGGAACCCTCCCCCCCCTCCGGTGTCACATTTGGCACCTTTCAGATGCCGATATTTTGCTCCCACTTCCTGGCATAGATACCCAAGCCACCCGCGGGTATCTACGCCACTTCTGGCGCCTTCTCCGTCCCCTCCCGCTGTCTTCTGGGAGACACACCAGTCCCAGAAGACAGCAGGGACCAGTGAGATAGCGCAGCGCTAGTGGCGCATGCCCAGTAGGGAGCCAGGAAGTGAAGCCGCGTGGCTTCACTTCCTGATTCCCTTACCGAAGATGGCAGTGGCAGCACCCGAGCGATAGATTGGCTTCGGGTGCCGTCATCGCGGGCGCCCTGGACAGGTAAGTGTCTTTATTTTAAAAGTAAGCAGCTGCAGTATTTGTAGCTGCTGACTTTAAAAAAAAAAAAAAAAAAATGCGACAGACCTCCGCTTTAATGTATTAAGATTAAAAACATTCTGCCTTTACAACCACTTTAATGCAAGAAATGTATGAAAGTGAAAATGTTTAGGCTTTAGAACGACTAAAGATCAGACAGATTTACCTGACCTGAATGCTTGTTTCAAGACACCGTCTCAAAGCACCAAATCCTGAGACAGCCAGGCAACTAGCATTTTCAAAAGGAGATCAGCAATTGTAACCGCAGTATTTCACATTAGAACAGCAACAATGCTTCAGTACAGTGCAGCAATCCATCTGGTGGAGATAAGCAAAATCTCAGACAAACCATAATTATTTTTTAATAAAGGGCACCAAGACCAAAAAGAGTATGCTATTCAATACAACAGGGACGAAATAGCCCAGTATGCGGTGACCCAAAATGGGTATATACATAAGGTGAGACAGTAAACACCTTAAGATTTGATATAACTAATAAAAGACTGACTGCTTATCTGCTGATTTATCAGAACTCTGACATTTGCAGATTCACTGGAAGGAAAGGGCCCAGTACAGATGACCATCCTGTTTCAGGTTTCATTAGTTGCTCAGAGTATCTGCTGATATTACATCCAGTACTGGCTTCTGGAATGTCACACAATGTATGTGCTGTGATAAAAAGCATTATTACAAACTCAGAAGTACCTACTGATTTAACCGGAGGGACTTCACCGCTCGGCTCTCAGGAAACCCCATCTCTGTCAGCTGCCTTAGTGCGATCTCATCCACCCGATCCTCCTCATCTTCATCCAACATGGCTGCAAGGGATGAAAAGAGAATGGTAAAGTACCATGACTAGGCACACATACACATAATATTTTACCTGTAAATGAATGCAAATACCCTTCAAACACATTGCTTCTGTGCTATATGGCAGCGTATCATGGAGAGAATACAAGCACTTTTCAGAGCATGCAACTGTGCAGTGTGTCCCTTTATTTATTTTATTACAGGCACTTCTACAGCACGGTCAATTTACACAGGGCTTTATAAATATACTCACCGGCCACTTTATTAGGTACACCTGTTCAATTGCTTGGTAACAAAATTGCCAATCACATGGCAGCAACTCAATGCATTTGGGCATCTAGACATGGTAAAGACAGCTTGCTGAAATTCAAACCGAGCATCAGAATGATGAAGAAAGGGGGATTTAAGTGACTTTGAACATGACATGGTTGTTGGTGCCAGACGGGCTGGTCTGTGTATTTCAAAAACTGCTGATCTACTGGGATTTTCACACACACCCATCTCTATGGTTTACAGAGAATGGTCCAAAAAAAAAAATGAGAAAATATCCAGTGAGCGGCAGTTGTGTGGACAAAAATGCCTCCATGACAGAGGAGAATGGGCAGACTGGTTTGAGATGATAGAAAAGCATCAGTAACTCAAATAACCACTCCTTAAAACCAAGGTATGCAGAATACCGTCTCTGAACACATGGAACCTTGAAGCAGATGGGATACAGCAGCAGATGACCACACCAGGTGTCACTCCTGTCAGCTAAAAAAAACAGGAAACGGAGGATAAAATTCAGACTCCTCACCAAAGTTTGACAATAGGAGTTTGGAAAAACGTTGCCTGCTCTGAGGAGTCTCGATTTCAGCTACAACATTCAGATGGTCGGGTCAGAATTTGGTGTAAACATGAAAACATGGATCCAAACTGCCTTGTATCAACGGTTCAGGCTGGTGGTGTAATGGCGTGGGGGATATATGCATGGCACACTTTGGGCCCCTTAGTACCAAGTATTGGTACTGTTGTATACTGAGTATTGTTGCTGACCATGTCCATCCCTTTATGACAGGGGTGCCCAACCGCTGACCTGCGTGCCTCGCTCTGATTTCGGGTTGGCAAGCCCAGATCGCGGGTTCCTGATCCGCCATCCCCAAGCATCAGTTTGAAGAATGGAGCCAGTACTAGAGGAAACAGAGCTGATGCTTTCTGTATAGTGCTGGCTCCCATCACAGGCAGAGCGATACCAAATGTACTCCCCCTGGGACAGCAGCTGCCAGAGATACCCACCAGCAGTAACCACCAGCCTTACTCACCCAGGGAGACAGCCAGCAGTACCTGCCAGTCATACCCGCCCTGGGGGACAGCAGCAGTCCCCAGCCATTTGCCTGGGGGACAACACAGCCGCCAGCCATAACCGCCCTGGGGGACAGCAGTAGCAGCAGCCGCCAGCCATACCCGCCTTGGGAAACAGCAGCAGCTGTCAGCCAGCTGCCATAACCCTGGTATCCTTCTTCAATGAGCGGCCCAGTTTCAGATAAAAGCGGATTCGCCGCAAGATCACTTTTATCAGCGGCGGGAGAGGGCCCCCCCTCCAGCCACTCTCCGGTGCCCTTCGCCGATGGTAGCGACGGGGGGGGGGGGGGGGGGGGGGGGGGTCGGGTCCTCTCCCTGGCTTGGTATAGAGACAAATGAGGGGAAGATTGCCCCCACCCATCTCCATGCCATTGCAGGGCGGAAGCGACATAAAAACGTCACTTCCACCCATAGCTCTTAGAGACTTTTTATTTTTTTTAAATGACATTTAACTTTTTTTTTTTATTTCTTTATTGCATTTTAGTGTAAATATGAGAACAGAGGTCTTTTTGACCCCAGATCTCATATTTAGGAGGTCCTGTGTTTTTTCTATTACAAGGGATGTTTACATTCCTTGTAATAGGAATAAAAGTTACTTTTTTTATTTTTTTTAAGGAACAGTGTAAAAAAAAAAAAAAAAAAAAAAAAAAAAAAAAAAAAAAAAAAAGGTAAAATCAATAAGAATTTTTTATTTTTAAAACGCGCCCCGTCCCGCCGAGCTCGCGTGCAGAAGCGAACGCATTTGTGAGCAGCGCCGCATATGAAAACTGTGTTCAAACCACACGTGAGGTATCGCCGCGTGATCTTTAGAGTGAGAGCAATATTTCTAGCCCCAGACCTCCACTAACTCAAAACATGCAACCTGTAGAATTTTTTAATCGTCACCTATGGAGATTAAGGGTAAAAGTTTGTTGCCATTCCACGAGCGGGCGCAATTTTGAAGTGTGACATGTTGGGTATCAATTTACTCGGCGTAACATTACACAATAAAAAAAAAAAAAAAAAAAAAAAAAAAAAAAAAAAATTGGGCTAAGTTTACAGTTTTACTTTTTTAAAAGTTTATTTTTTCCAAAAAAAGACTGCTCCAAGACCACTGCGCAAATACGACCGACATTTTATTCTTTAGGGTGTTAGAAAAAAATATATATAATGTTTAGGGGTTCCAAGTAATTTTCTAGCAATTTTTTTTTATTTTTTTTACTTTTTAACACCAAATCTCAGAAAGAGGCTCGGTCCTCAAGTGGTTAACAATCTTCTGTGTGCAGCTATATAATAATCAAGCAAAATCTATTTCGCAGATAGATTTTTTCATCATTAAAAATAGTTTGTGTATTTTCTTCTGAAAATGTTGTTGATAATTTTGGTCACTGCAATTTTTTGCACATTCATTACATCTAGTCTCCATGTCTCATTTAGCACAATCTGAAATCCAGCACAACTACCCAGCTAAACATGTTTATTATTTTGCCAATCTCTGCTAATAAGCCTGTCATCTGAACAATCAAAAGAAGTTCTGAAGTGTCTAATAGCTGATAAGTAACCGGAAAGGAGACAAGCCAAAGCAATTTCCACAAAACCAACAGATGAAGTTTCCTAAAAGGCCTTACAGTGCCTTGCAAAAGTATTCACCCCCCTTGGCATTTTTCATTTTTGTTGCCTCACAACCTGGATTTTTTTTTTTTTAAATCAGCAGCTACAAATACTGCAGCTGCTGACTTAAAATAAGGACACTTACCTGTCCAGCACGCCGGCACCCAAAGCTGACCTCTGCCTCGGCTCTCGGATGCTGCTGCCGCCGCCATCTTCGGTAAGGGAATCAGGAAGTGAAGCCTACTGCGCATCTCACGCTGTGCAATGCCACTGGTCCCTGCTGTCTTCTGGGACCAGTGTGTCTCCCAGAAGACTGTGGGTGGGCGCCGGACTTGGCGTAGATTCCCGCATATAATGCAGGGATCAATGCCCAGAAGTGGGTGCAAATATGCAAATGTGGACCTCCGCTTTAACATGGATTGTTTGAGGATTTGCATCATTTAATTTACAGAACATGCCCACAACTTTGAAGATTTTTTTTTATTGTGAAGCAAACAGGAGAAAATAACAGAAAAACTCAACGTGCATAACTATTCACCCCCCTAAAGTCAATACTTTGTAGAGCCACTTTTTGAAGGCATCACAGCTCCAAGTCGCTTTGGATAAGTCTCTATGAGCTTGCCACATCTTACCACTGGGATTTTTGCCCATTCCTCCTTGAAAAACTACTCCAGCTCCTTCAAGTTGGATGGTCTGCGCTTGTGAACAACAATCTTTAAGTCTGACCACAGATTTTCTATTGGATTGAGGTCTGGGCTTTGACTAGGCCATTCCAACACATTTACGTGTTTCCCCTTAAACCACTCAAGTGTTGCTTTAGCAGTGTGTTTGGGGTCATTGTCCTGCTGCGAAGGTGAACCTCCGTTCTAGCCTCAAATCACACACAGAGTGGTACAGGTTTTGCTTAAGAATATCCCTGTATTTAGCACCATCCATCTTTCCCTCAACCCTGACCAGTTTTCCAGTCCAGACTGCTGAAAAACATGGTGTTCTTTGGGTGATGTGTTGGGTTTGCGCCAGACATAGCGTTTTCTTTGATGGCAAAAAAAGTAAAATTTTAGTCTCATTAGACCAGAGCACCTCCCTCCATACATTTTGGGAGTCTCCCACATGCCTTTTCGCAAACTCAAAACGTGCCATTTAGTTTTTTGCTGAAAGGCTTTCTTCTGGCCACTCTGCCATAAAGCCCAACTCTATGGAGTGTACGGCTTATTGTTGTCCCATGTACAGATATTCCAGTCTCTGCTGTGGAAGTCTGCAGCTCCTCCAGGGTTACCTTAGGTCTCTGTGCTGCCTCTCTGATTAATGCCCTCCTTGCCCGGTCCTTGAGTTTTGGTGTGTGGCCCTCTCTTGGCAGGTTTGCTGTTGTGCCATGTTCTTTCCATTTGGTTATGATAGATTTGATGGTGCTCCTAGGGATCAAAGATTTGGATATTTTTTTTATAACCTAACCCTGACTTGTACTTAACAACATTGTCCCTTACTTGTTTGGAGAGTTCCTTGGTCTTCATGGCAGTGTTTGGTTAGTGGTGCCTCTTGTTTAGGTGTTGCAGCTTCTGGGGCCTTTCAAAAAGGTGTGTATATGTAATGACAGATCATGTGACACTTAGTGAAATGATGTACACCTGTGTGAAATCTATGTGACTTCTGAAGGTAATTAGTTGCACCAGAGCTTTTTATGGGCTTCATAACAAAGGGGGTGAATACATACGCACATACCAATTATCATTTTTTTTATTTCTGAAAAATTGTTTTATGTATATATTTTTCTACAAATTTAGACTATTGTGTTCTGGCTGTAATGTAAAAAAATAGATAAAAGGCCAAGGGGGTGAATAATTTTGCAAGGCACTGTACAGTATTTTAGGAGGCAATGTAGTCTTTGAAAAACCTAAAAAGTCATCTTCGATAACAGAGCAGTTGTAACTAGTCAGAAAATCTTCTACAAAATATAGAGGATATAGCGAGCAAGAAGCTAGTGATGGTCCTCTGTTACTTGAGATACTGGAATGTTACTGTAAATAACACCAGGACAGAATTATCCCGGAGCTTTAATCACCACAAATAGCACAGAGTGCACCAAGGTAAGAGCAGGCAAAGCTACACTGTCATGACTTCAGAAGCAATAAACCACATGAAAATGCATTAACAAATTCTTCACTTATAGAAGATGAAAGTGTAACCTAAATGATATGGTCCACAAATATGTACAGTCTTAACCTGGCCAAACACCGACTTTCATTTGGTTCTTACAGGACTGGCCAAAATTCACTGTCGGGGCACTGTCAGCCCTGCTCTGTTGAACAGTCGATCGTTCAATTTACTCAAAGAAGCCTGCTGGATTTTTTTTTTAGCAGAATAGCAGGACTGGCAGTCAAAAAACAATAGCAAGAGATTTGTTCATCCGCACTGTAAAGCGTGAACGGAGCATGCTTTTATTTTTATTTTTTCAGCTGCAAGCATTGCAGTTTTGAACCACATCTTCCACTACTGATAGTCGGCAATCTGACAGGTGACTCGACAAAAATGTCTGACGAGCAGGCTGGAGAACCAGCAGCCGACCGCCTCCTGATCAGCGCTCTCAGCCAATGGTGGAATACAACAGCTCAGTGTGCGAGATCACTGTACTAATGTCAGATCATTAGTACAGCAGCTCCGACTGGAGCCGTCAATTTTTTTTCGTTCAACCAGGTATTAGGAGCAACAGGTTTGGGTGTACAGATGCGTATGACAGCTCAGCCACATGTCATGTTTGCTCATATGAAGCGAGATCAAGTGGCACCGACAGAAGCTGCAGCCTATCTCCTAAAGCCTGGTACACACTACAGTTCTGCGGATTGCACGAAAAAAAACTGACAGCTCTGTTTGGGAGCCGCTGTACTAACCATGCAAAGGTTAGTCCAGCGATCACCCCCGGGGGGTGTGTGTGTGTGTGAGAAAAATCTATATGCCATTATCATTTATAATATATTAAATATGTAGAATTACAAAAAAATAAAAGTATAATTACAATATATTTAATTATGCTAAAAAGTGCTTTAAATTTGTTTAATATTTGCCTGGAGTAATGCTTTCAAGCAACCAGCACAGTGACAGTGGACAAAAAAAAGGGTTTCCAAAGGAGTAGCGTTTACTATACAAAAGGTAATAAATAGTACAACCAACCAGTGCCCAACCAATAAGAACAGCAGTTCACTGACTAAGTAACTTGCCCTTTGAGAACGTCACGTGTGACAAAACATGTCAGGGCGGTGCTACACACTGACGTCACTACGCTGTTACGTGTCCCCGGAAGCACAGGTGTTCGCCTAGGATTTTTATGCTGGCTGTTTTTAAAATATTTCTTGTACAATTTTTTTACTCCGTATTTGGAATAAACTACACAGTGTTTAAAGGTATCACACTATTCAGGTTTTTTCTTTTCTGATCTCCTCACACGCACCATTCCGAGCCGAGGAGTGTTTAGTCTCTGCACAAACCAGGAGACTTATTTCACATACCGGATGGAAGAACGACACTCGCGGTGGAGAGGACCATCGGAATTCAGAGACACAGATATCCCAAAAACGGACCCAAGACCCCGCAGAGGGTTATATCTGCAGGCGATTAAGACCTTGCCACTGGAGGAGGTCCATCTCATCCGGTAAGGGTCTGCATTATTTTTGGTGTTTTTCACGGAGAGAGAGGTCCATCCTGTATGCCTTTGGTGGTGGTGGAAATTCATCTACTGGTTCCAGCTCCAGTCTTTCCAACGCATCCCCCCCTTCTGTGTCTCAACACCCTTCATAAGTATATTGGTGTATACCTGTACAATGGACTATTTTTGGTTTACTTCACATATATATGTTTTTTCATGAATATTGATGTTGTACACACTGCTGTATTGAGTTACTGTATATACACATTTTTCAGTAATTGCATATGCTGTTGGACACATATTTGTGGTACAACATTCTTTGAGTCACTCGCACATTTAGCGTTTGATCATAATATAATTCTCAGTTTATATAGCGCGACCATTTTCCTTATACAACCCTTTTTGCATGGTTTCACATGTTTATTATGTCGCAGCTTGGCTTCTATTAGCACTTTTTGTTCACTTTTTCATTAGTGCAGTATTTACCTTTACTATTTACATATTTGTTATTTGGATTGCCTTCTTCAACTCACCGTTTGCCTTTTTAAAGAGTTCAACAGCATCAGGGTTCAGAGCCAACAACTTTTGCGCAACTTCAATAAGGGACACCAAAATCTTCCGAAGTTCTGTCTGAAACTGTAGAAGAACAAGATGAAACGCCAAAATATCCAAAATTAAACATTTTTAGGTTTGGCTACTGTAGGGAGGGTTTCTGTCATATTATTATTGCAGTCTGTGTAACTGTTGGGGAGATTACCCTGCTTTTTTCTCACTGTTGCCACCAGAGCAGAAAGTGTACAATTACACCCCTTTCACACTGGGGCCACGCCGCGGTAGCGGTAAAAGCGCCGCTAGTTTTACCCACGCTTTTTGCTCACTAGCAGGGCGCTTTTAACCCCCGCTAGCGGCCGAAGAAGGGGTTAAAACCACCCGCGTTGCGGCGCTTCCGAAGCCCTGCCCATGCATTCCAAGGGGCAGGGGTAGTATGGGAGCACTGCGTTCCAAAGAAGCTGCTTGCAGGACTTTTTGTAATGTCCCGCAAGTGCACTGCCCCAGTGTGAAAGCACTCAGGTTTTCACATTAGGGAGGCATGGGAGGCGTTTTTCAGGTGCTATTTTTAGCGCTAATCCGCCTCAAAAAGGGGTCTTACACAGAGTACTGAAAAAAAACAAAAAACAAAAACACAAGAGTTCCAACTAGTAAGTAAACACACACACACACACACACACACACACACACACACACACACACTAAGCAAGCACTTACATCTCTCATGTTGTGATGAGCAACCGAACGGTCTGGGTTGCGAACAAGTAGACCAGCAGTGGCCTTAAGGATGGCGTCCTTGTCTGGTGCTTTCTGTTCCTGCTTTCGCTGTCAAAAACAAGAACGACAGAATGTTTCCTTAGGAAACTGATTGTTATGGTCTCTTTATAGATAGGAGTATTTTTAGAGAGCACTTGAGGAAGTGGACATAGGGATAAACTCCATGTAATAGACCATGAGAATCAGCTTTTTGGCATCACTATGTAAATTATCCATCTAATTGAGAGCGTTTTTTGTGCCTTTAATTGGGCACAATACTGTGTAAGTTTTATCCAATTGTTGTAATAAAATAATATTTTTAGACTATTTACGTGTTGTTGTTCATGGAAGAACCATTAAAGTCCAAACAGCCTCTAAATATATATTTTCCATGTAATGTTCTTAGGAAACCAAGCAAAGCAAGCAACATTGCTGCACTTTGTTTTAACTAAACATGACTGTTTTCCTGCCAATCCTTTCTATTTTTCAAAACAGTTCAAGTTAAAGCAGAACTTCAATTTAAAAAAGGGGAAGTTCCTCACCCTCCATTTTTGACTCACCCCCCCCCCCTTTTTAAGGAAGCAGGTACCCACTACCACTTACGCCAAGATAGCATAGCCCTCACCCCCTTCAGTGCCCGCAACCCCCTGGGACATGTCACAGGAGGCTACACGTGCATTCACGTGAAGTCGCAGGGAGTCACAGCCGGATCCCATAGTAAACATGGCAGCTCCATACAGAGCTATGGGCAACAGAGCTGTGGCCTGGGTGAGGACAGTGCTGGATTCCTTGACTGGTAAATGTATTTTTATTAAAAGTCAGCAGCCACAGTATTTGTAGTTGCTGAGTTTTCATTTTTTTTCCAGGGTTAAGATCCTCTAACCTAGAAATGGCAAAATAAATACACTGACCCACCTTTTCCTCTGCAGAAACCTCAGCCATCTTGGGCGGCGGAGGTGGTGCACGCTTTTTAATTAACAGCAGGACATCTAAAGAGAGGACAGGAAAATTAGCATTCTATTGACCAACAGATAAAGCAGCTATAGCTAATAGGTTTTAAAAATTTACAACCAAAAGAAAGTTCTATTTGTGCGAGTAAAATTATAAAAAAAGTTTGGGTACAGTGTTACATGATCTCACAATTGTCATTCAAAGTGCGACAGTGCTGAAAGCTGAAACTTTGCCTGGGTAGGAAGGGGGTAAAAGTGTCTGGAATTAAAACATTGCAACATTTTTGGCCTTTTATTTCTTTAGCAAAAAATAAAAATCCCAGTGGTGATCAAATACCACCAAAAGCAAGCTCTATTTGTGTAAAAAAATTGATAAACATTTATGGGTACAGGTGTCCGTTTATGAAGCAGTGAAATCTATTCACTGCTTCATTCTCCGGCATTCACAGTGGAGATCTTTCTCCTCTGGGTGCCAGTTTATGGAGCAGAGTAGATCGCTTCACCTTTGGAGGAGTGAAGCGATCTACCAATACTTCCCCCCCCCTATTATCTGTTTCATAAACTGTTTATGGACTGATCAGTGGCGATCCTTGGGATCACCGCTGATCACTGCTTCATAAACGGACACCACAGTGTTGCATGATCGCTCAATTGTCACTTAAAGTACAACAGCGGTGAAATCTGAAACTTGGCCTGGGCAGGAAGGGGGTAAAAAGTGCCCTGAAGTGGTTAAAGTTTTTATTTTTACATAATTGCTGAATATTTTGTGTGACTATTTAATATCAAGATTTGCCGGTGCAAGTGGCTGTATTTACATCACAGTGAAATCGGCATCCTTGCTGAATGTCAGCAACAGCTTACATCACCTAGAAGCTTTATTGTTTGGGAAAAAAAGTAGAACTAAAAAAGGAAAATGGTTTCCCATTTTCATTTTGGATAGAGTAAAGGGGGGGGGGGGATTATGACTGCTCTCACTTTTATATTTTCCATCTGTGTCCAATAGAGGAGATTTTCCTTCACTTCCTGTCACACAGTCAAAACCAGAGAGGAGAGGAAATCTCTTTAACCGGTTAACGACCGGCTCACGACTATATACGTCGGCAGAATGGCACGGCTGGGCAAAGGGACGTATATTTACGTCACTTTGAATTTCCCGCCACGCGCGCCCCTGCTGCGAGGACCGTGCCCGCAGGACCCGGGGACTCGATGCCTGCCGGTGTCCCGCGATTGGGTCACAGAGCTGCAGAACAGGGAGAGGCAAGTGTAAACAATCCTTTCCCCGTTCTGCCTAGTGACACTGATCGTATGCTCCCTCTCATCGGGAGCAGCGATCAGTGACGTGTCACTTGTAGCCACGCCCCCTAACAGTTAAAATCACTCCCTCGGACACACTTAACCCCTTCCTAGCCCCCTAGTGGTTAACCCTTTCACTGCCAGTCACATTTATACAGTAATCAGTGCATTTTTATAGCACTGATCGCTGTATAAATGTGAATGCTCCCAAAATAGCGTCAAAAGTGTCCGATATGTTCGCCATAATGTCGCAGTCACAATTAAAAAAAAAATGCTGATCGCTGTCATTACTAGTAAAAAAAATGCCATAAAACTATCCCCCATTTTGTAGATACTATAACTTTTGCGCAAACCAATCAAACGCTTATTGCGATTTGTTTTACCAAAAATATGTAAAAGAATACATATCGACCTAAACTGAGGAAAAAATTAGTTTTTTTATACATTTTTTGGGGATATTTATTATAGCAAAAAGTAAAAAATATAGCATTTTCTTAAAAATTGTTGCTCTATTTTTGTTTATAGCGCAAAAAATAAAAACCGCAGAGGGGATCAAATACCACCAAAAGAAAGCTCTATTTGTGGGTAAAAATTTTTTGTTTGGGAGCCATGTTGCACGACCGCGCAATTGTCAGTTAAAGTGACGCAGTGCCGAATCGCAAAAAGTGGCCTGGTCATTTGGCAGCCAAATGGTTCGGGGCTGAAGTGGTTAAAGTGATGGGACAAATAGAGAGGGTGAATCTCCCCAACAGGGGCATAGAGAGCAATAAAAAACCCACAGGCGTTTTGCCTTTAGTTACACTTTAATAACAATTGACAATAATTCAGAACACTTCACAACGCATGGATCACCTCTGTCCTGAAGGTTTTCTTCGGCAACGGTCTTGGTGTCAGACAGGACTCGCTCTGATGCGGCATGGACTAGCTTATGATGTGTTAAGACCTTGGGATCTTCTAGGCTTCCGTGTGCACACTGTCAATGAAAGAAAAATATGTATCAGCAGTTATTAACTGATGACAATGATTAAAGGACAATTCTGACTAGCATAACAATCTGCAATCCACATTTATGTGGAATTGGTTACTTTTTATTTAAATACCAAGTTCACTTTTAGGAAAATGTTACACCCATATTCAGAGCCTATTCACACAAGGGCAACTTTGGATCCGACTTCAAGTCGCCCCAAGTCGCGCTGCATGAGAAAATCAATGTAAGTGAATGGAGCCGTCTTAATGCACACTACTGCAGTTGCTCCGACTTCAAAAACGGTTCCTGCACTACTTCAATCCGACTTCTAGGCGACCTGTACCCATTGATTTCAATGGAAGTCGCCTCAAAAGTCGGATCACTGTCTTAACAGAAGCAACTTTCCAGGAAGAGAACATACATTTCTCAGGCAAACCTCTCCCTCCCTCCCACAGAGCTGATTCTTGTTTGATTGGCCACTGGAATGTCTCCCGTCCTGGAGGCAACTTGAAGTTGCCTTGTAAGTAGCTTCATGACACGCTGTGATTCATACTCAAGTCGTGTCCAAGTTGCCTCCCAAAGTCTCACTGGAAGTCGTGTTGCCCTTGTGTGAATGGAGTCTTAGGATATAACATGTAACATTGCCCCTATTCACCCACCTCCCGGCACCAGAGCCCCCCTCCATGTGACAGCAGGCCAGGAATCCACAACAGCAGACGGACTTGTAATTTCAATAGACTGCGAGCCTGCTGATCAACACACTCACAGTCCAATCACACTACCAACAGCTTAGTAACTGAAAGCCCGCACAGAGGTACAGGCAACAGAGCAGAGGCAGTGTATGCAGGAGCCTGACACTGCACCCGCAATGCTGTGCAGGCTCCTGTGGAAAAAAAAAAAATGCACTTTTTTTCCCCTTGTGCATTTATTAAAAAACTTCACGGGTATGAGAACCTATGTACCCTATGTTGCTGTAAGAAGCGGATTGGTAGATCGTTGTGATGCCACTATATTGCCATAATATTATAGGGTACTGATCCATTGACCTCAGTGTTTGCTTTTTTTTGGGGTCAGCCCTGGATGATTTGCAGTAGATGGAAAGTGACAAGACATTTTGTTTTCATTAAAACTCCTTAATATCAAAAGAGTGAAGAACAAAACAGTACATATCGGTCCACATATCATAAGAATCAGAGATCCAATAAAGACAAAAAAAAAACAGTCAGATCAAGACATACAAAAAAAATAAACAGTCAAATTAAACAGGTAGCAGCTCTTTGCTTTAGATTACAAAATATTTTCTCATGTCACAGCATAAGGACATAATCCATTTCAGAGCAGAAAAAAGACTGACTAGGGGGTACAGAAACATTACTGCTATTAATAGGGAAAGCATTAACACTCAAAACTGTAGGAGCCTATCCATCACCAACCATGGAGGGTCCAACCTGGTGCCCAACCAGCTCTGCCATATGAGATCAAATTTATGCAGCGCCTTGACGATGGCGATAGGCAAGCTGTTTCCATCAGTAGTAGAGAGTTAACATTATCTACCCACTGTTTTCAGTAGGTGTAGTACAGGACCTCTAATACCTAGCAATTAGTTTTCCGATTAGATACCGAAGACAAATGATCATAAAATAAATACTTGGTTGATATAATTCAGCATCCAATGCCCCTAGTAAACACACAATGGATCATTAGGAATGGGAACTTGTGCAAGAGTAGAAATGAATTGCAAAACCTCTACCCAATAGCATTTGAGTTTTGGGCAATGCCAGATCATGTGTATAAAGTTGCCTCTCCGTACATTACATTAAGAGACGGTTCACACAGGGGCAACACGACTTTGTGCGCGACTTTGCAAGGCGACTTGGACACGACTTGAGCGCGAACCACAGCGCGACTTGGGGTGACTTACAACGCTATAATATACAAAAATGCAGCGCTATGCGTATAACAATGTAAAACGCCCAAGTGCTCGAAATTAAACTAAATCACAAATGATTAAGTATAAGTCCAAATGTATATGAAACTCCAAAGGATGTGAGAAACAAATTCGAATCAGTTCCAGTTTGAATCAGTCCCAAATTGTAAAGGTGAATCTTCCAAAGTAAAAAAGTGACTTGTAACGTAACCACCACCACGTGAAAGGGAGGCTTACCAGATGTAATGGACCCAATGCACGTATGTGTAAGGGGTCAGACAGGCTGAATATGTATATGTCCATACATATGGAAACCAGGCCGGCACAATGCACCCTTGCGTCCAAGGTTCAAACTCAGGAAAAAACACCGGAAATTCAAGCCAATAGGAGTATTGACTAGGCTCACATAAAGTTCATGTGGAAAAAGAAGGGAGAAGGCACATAGCGTAATACCGCAAAGGAATTTTAATGAATATAGGCAGATACACTTACATCCAATCCATGAATATAGCGCTTTGCAAAGACACTCAATGGCAGCAATGGAGTCTCCCGACGCGTTTCGCAAAACCTTGCATCGTCTGGGGCATAACTCCACGGTTGCCTGTATGCCATTTATAAAAAACAACAACTGACTTACAACGCGACTTTAAGTTGCCTCCAGGACAGGCGACTTTGCCAGTGGCCAATCAAAGAATAATCAGCTCTGTGGGAGGGAGGGGTTTGCCTGAGAAAACAATTTTCTCTTCCTGTAAAGTTGATTCAGTTAAGACAGTGATCCAACTTTGGAGGCGACTTCCATTGAAATTAATGGGTACAAGTCGCCTTGAAGTAGTACAGGAACCTTTTCTGAAGTCAGAGCGACTTCAGTACTGTACATTAAGACGGCTCATTCACTTGAGCGTAATTTGACATGTCGCGCGACCGGCATGTGAACCGGCTCTTAGGGCAAATGGTAGTACAGGCATACCCCACTTTACGTACACTCGCGAGTACGGACATACCCGCGAGTGTACATAAAGTGCCTCACAAGACAAACATTCCTGCACCATCAGCCGCAGTAGAAGGAACTTAAGCTCTGAGCATGTAGCCTACCCTATTCCAGTGTGCTCTTCCTGTTTCCTGGCCGCCGCCCCACCTCCTGTGCACAGCGCGATGTCCGGGGGATGGATTGGAGTGGGCCCCCCCTTGCATCAGAAGAGCCTAATTACATGTGAGTGTTTCCCTGACACCCCCACTACAGCCCCTGACTCCCTCACTACAGCCTAGAAGTGAAAAAATGTATTGCTTCACTTTAAGTACATTTTCGTTTTACATACATGCTCTGGTCCCGTTGTGTACTTAAAAGTGGGGTATGCCTGTATCTCTTCTTCCCCAATAAAACAAACAATCTAGCAAGTGCCCGATAGGCTCGATGAAGAATAAAGATTTGTGAGAGTTTATGCAAGGCCGATAGGGAAAAAATGGGGACGAACTCCAAAGCCATATCCCATTGAGCTCCATCTATTTCCCCTACAGCTTCAGCCCATTGAGCTTCACTTCAACAATGCATGGTCCTGAAAGGAGGAGAGCAAAACCAACACACACACACACACACACACACACACACACACACACACACACACACAGTAGCAGGTGTGAAACAGTGAACGGATGAGTTTGAACATCCAAGCAGATTTTATAATGTGATTTTGTACAGTTTACAATGTACAAAGCAACTGTTTATTCTACAAATTTTCATCTATGGCAGTGTGTGGCATTATACACTCAGAACCACTGCGGGAGAGTAAACAACCTTTTTGCTGCAAACATCAATCTGTACTGGGTGGCAAACCTGCATGAAAAAGACTTACTCAGAACATAAAGGAAATGGATAAAAAAAATTACATTAAATTGCATATTGTGGTCAGCTTGAAAGCCACCTTCAGAAAAATCTTAGGGAGGCCAAGACACAGCCCAGCTCTGTATCCAATGAGATGGCTCAGGTGTCTTGAAGCACAACAATAATCTGAAACCCAATATTGAAAAGAGGCAGAGACTTAAAGTGGTTGTAAACCCCTTCGGAAAGCGCTCTCTGCTCTCTACCTTGCCCTATTAGTAGTTGACTCACCTAAGCCGACCCCAATATAGGCCGAGGCACCTAATTTTACCACAAAAAAACTGGGAAAACTTATTGACTTGTGTATAAGCCTAGGGTGTCCATCTGCATGCCTCACTGTGCCCATGACTAGACTGACGTTTAACATGGGAGTCTTTGGAAGGGGTGCCCTGCTTTGAAAAATCGGTGCTCCCCGGCTGTAGGTCCCCCAGACCACAAACTTTTCACACTTGTACAAGAGAAAGGGAGCTATATGTGTGCCAAGTTTCGGGTCCAGGGGACCTACGACCGGCCGGTACCAGGTCCCCAAATTAACCGGAGAAATTACCGTTTAACATGGGAGTCTTTGGAAGGGGTGCCCTGCTTTGAAAAATCGGTGCTCCCCAGCTGTAGGTCCCCCAGACCACAAACTTTTCACACTTGTACAAGAGAAAGGGAGCTATATGTGTGCCAAGTTTCGGGTCCAGGGGACCTATGACCGGCCGGTACCAGGTCCCCAAATTAACCGGAGAAATTACCGTTTAACATGGGAGTCTATGGAAGGGGTGCCCGGCTTTGAAAAATCGGTGCTGCCCAGCCATAGGTCCTCCGGATGACAAACTTTGCACACTTGTGGAGGAAGAGAGGGGCTACATGTGTGCCGAGTTTGGCGTCCAGGGGACCTACGGCCAGCCAGTACCCGGTCCCCAAAATCCAGGAGATCATGCGCAAAAAAGGTGACTAGAGTATAAGCCGAGGGAGGCATTTTCAGCACAAAAAAAAAGTGCTGAAAAACTCGGCTTATACTCGAGTATGTATGTACATATATGTATACATACACAGACACACACAGTGGGTACGGAAAGTATTCAGGCACCCTTAAATTTTTCACTCTGTTATATTGCAGTCATTTGCTAAAATCATTTAAAGCGGAGGTTCCGCGGCCGTTTTTTTTTTATCTCATACTTTTGCATTCCGCACTACATTACCATACTCACTACTTAGATGTTTTCAAACCGCCGCTGTCCGTTTTTATGAGCAAGGATAACTTAGATAATCTGCTGTCAGACGTTTCCATTTTGCTTGTGGGCATTGTGAAGCCCACAAGCACCTATTTCCGGAAAGCAGTGAATGCACATCACCCACCATTCGCTGCTCAATCCCGCGCATGCGCCGTAAACTTCATGGTTACCATGACAACGGTCAATTTGCATGGGCTTCGAGCTGCACTGAGTCATGGGATGCATGACACTTTGCTCCCAGGAGACAGTGCGGCGCAGGAGAACGCCTACTCCCGCGGGAGAGAGACGCCGGAAGTAGCCCTTCAGATGTCATAATTCAGGTATTGTGATGGGAATTTTTTTTTTGGAGTGTCAATGTATTATGTACGCATTATACTGATTCATATAAGCTACACTTGTCAATTTGCGTGGAACTCCGCTTTAAGTTTTTTTTTTTCCCTAATGTACACACAGCACCCCATATTGACAGAAACACAGAATTGTTGACATTTTTGCAGATTTATTAAAAAAGAAAAACTGAAATATAACATGGTCCTAAGTATTCAGGCCCTTTGCTGTGACACTCATATATTTAACTCAGGTGCTGTCCATTTCTTCTGATCATCCTTGAGATGGTTCAACACCTTCATTTGAGTCCAGCTGTGTTTTATTATACTGATTGGACTTGATTAGGAAAGCCACACACCTGTCTATATAAGACCTTACAGCTCACAGTGCATGTCAGAGCAAATGAGAATCATGAGGTCAAAGGAACTGCCTGAAGATCTCAGACAGAATTGCGACAAGGCACAGATCTGGTCAAGGTTACAAAAAAAATCTGCTGCACTTAAGGTTCCTAAGAGCACGGTGGCCTCCATAATCCTTAAATGGAAGACGTTTGGGATGACCAGAACCCTTCCTAGAGCTGGCCGTCCGGCCAAACTGAGCTATCAGGGGAGAAGAGCCTTGGTGAGAGAGGTAAAGAAGAACCCAAAGATCACTGTGGCTGAGCTCCAGAGATGCAGTCGGGAGATGGGAGAAAGTTGTAGAAAGTCAACCATCACTGCAGCCCTCCACCAGTCGGGGCTTTATGGCAGAGTGGCCCGACGGAAGCCTCTCCTCAGTGCAAGACACATGAAAGCCTGCATGATGTTTGCTAAAATACACCTGAAGGACTCCAAGATGGTGATAAATAATATTCTCTGGTCTGATGAGACCAAGATAGAACTTTTTGGCCTTAATTCTAAGCGGTATGTGCGGAGAAAACCAGGCACTGCTCATCACCTGTCCAATACAGTCCCAACAGTGAAGCATGGTGGTGGCAGCATCATGCTGTGGGGGTGTTTTTCAGCTGCAGGGAGAGGATGACTGGTTGCAATCGAGGGAAAGATGAATGCGGCCAAGTACAGGGTTTTCATCCACGAAAACCTTCTCCAGAGTGCTCAGGACCTCAGACTGGGCCGAAGGTTTACCTTCCAACAAGACAATCACCCTAAGCACACTAAAATAACGAAGGAGTGGCTTAACAACAACACCGTGACTGTTTTTGAATGGCCCAGCCAAAGCCCCGACTTAAACCCATCTGAGCATCTCTGGAGAGACCTAAAAATGGCCGTCCGCCAACGTTTACCATCCAACCTGACAGAACTGGAGAGGATCTGCAAGGAGGAATGGCAGAGGATCCCCAAATCCAGGTGTGAAAAACTTGTTGCATTTTTCCCAAAAAGACTCATGGCTGTATTAGATCAAAAGGGTGCAAATACTAAATACTGAGCAAAGGGTCTGAATACTTAGGACCATGTGATATTTCAGTTTTTCTTTTTTAATAAATCTGCAAAAATGTCAATAATTCTGTGTTTTTCTGTGAATATGGGGTGCTGTGTGTACATTAATGAGGAAAAAAATGAACTTAAATGATTTTAGCAAATGGCTGCAATATAACAAAGAGTGAAAAATGTAAGGGGGTCTGATTCAGCAGCGCTCTTTCGCCAGCAGTGGGAGCAAATACCTGCATTAGACAGGTATCTGCACCCCCCCCCCCCGAAAGGCGCCAAATGTGACACCAGAGGGGGAAAGAAACCGGATGAGCAGAAGTTCCTTTTCTGGGTGGAACTCTGCTTTAACATACAATTAAGAATGATAGATTGCAGTTTTATTTAGGGTTATTTTTAGAGTAAAAGTTTTTTTGAAAAGAGCCATTTTGCTTGCCAATAAAAGGCGTTTTTTTTTAAATTCATTTAAATAAGTAAATGTGAGAAAAGAGGCCCGAGCTCTCGTAAGAGCCCCCCTCGGTGGATATATTAGCACTCGCTGCAGTTCTTTTCTAAATTCCCCTGAGGTCTCATACATTACAGTAGAATATTCTGTAACACAAATACCTTCAGTGAGTGCCAAACAATGATGTCAGCCTCTAAGAACTGCTCCCGGGATGCTTTGTTTTATCCACCAGTCTTGTGAATGGCAGCACTGAAAAACGACTACCATCACAGTAATGCTACACCTCATACAAATCCAGGCCCTCAATGGAATAGAAACACAGCTTCATCATATGACGTTGCCACACTTGGGCATCTAAAAATGAATCATCAAGTATGGCTGTGTATAAGAGTGTAGAGCCCCTTCCTGTAGGCTGAGAGAGCTTAGGGTTTGAGACTACTGAAAAAAAAAGAGTGCGACAGCCAACTGGGCTCATATACTGCAGATTTAAAGGCCTTAAAATAAAAACAGGTGTTGCTACTGATAATTTTGACAGAAGTTAATTTATTGGACCCTGTTTGCATTCAAAAATCCAACTGCAGCTGTATGATGTAGTATACTCCCTTCTCCAGTGCTCCATTGCACTCCTCAGCATTCAATACCTCCAGAAGTGCCATATGCCTGCTTACTGTGGTTCCATCTTGTAGCCCCTACATCACTATAGGAGGACACAGCAGTAAATATGGACTAGAAGACGGAACCACACTGTGCAGCAGGGGATACAGGCATCCAACACTCCTGAAAGGTTAAAATGCTAAAAGGGTCCTACAGGGGCTGCAGTATATATACACATACATACATATACACACACACACACACACATACACACACACACACACACACAGTAGCAGGTGTGAAACAGTGAACGGATGAGTTTGAACATCCAAGCAGATTTTATAATGTGATTTTGTACAGTTTACAATGTACAAAGCAACTGTTTATTCTACAAATTTTCATCTATGGCAGTGTGTGGCATTATACACTCAGAACCACTGCGGGAGAGTAAACAACCTTTTTGCTGCAAACATCAATCTGTACTGGGTGGCAAACCTGCATGAAAAAGACTCTCAGAACATAAAGGAAATGGATAAAAAAAATTAATAAAATTGCATATTGTGGTCAGCTTGAAAGCCACCTTCAGAAAAATCTTAGGGAGGCCGAGACACAGCCCAGCTCTGTATCCAATGAGATGGCTCAGGTGTCTTGAAGCACAACAATAATCTGAAACCCAATATTGAAAAGAGAGGCAGAGACTTAAAGTGGTTGTAAACCCACTTTTTCAACTTGCACCTACAGGTAAGCCTAGATTAAGGCTTACCTGTAGGTGCAAGAAATATCTCCTAAACCTACACGGTTTAGGAGATATTTAGTAAAAATTACATTGCTCCGTGTCTACGGCACATGCGCGCCGTAGAGAACGGCGCATTCATGGGGTTAATCCCATTCACAAAATCGGCTACTTCCCAGCAATAGCTGGGCGTAGCCGATTGTGACGGCTCTTGCGCACATGCGCAGAGTGACGTCATCGCCGCTCCGGCCAATCACAGCGCCGGAGCGGCGCTGTGATTGGCTGCAGCGGCGATAGCCGGAAGTAACCTGCGGCTAGATGGGACGCGGACGGCTTCGGAGGCCCCGATCTAAGGTAAGTGGTACATAATGAGCTAATATGCTAGTCATACTAGCTCATTATGCCTTTCTCTTACAGGTGGGGGAAAAAAAAAAAAAAAAAAAAAAAACTAAATGTGGGTTTACAACCACTTTAAGATTTTTGTTACATGCGTGGCTGCACTTTGACCGGCAAAAGATAAATAATTGCATGCTTACAGTGCCCATATGCTTGTCCTTCCATTTTTAACTAGAAATTGAAAAACATCTGATGCCCATACATTGCTGGGCTTTCTGAAGATGACTTGAACAATGCTTGAAGTTCAAGCCGAGTAAACTTAGGCAGTAATGACCTCAGACTACTTACTGCCTGGTTTTAAAAGCCCAACTTTGGGAAACGTATAAATTATTCCTTGCAGTAGAGCTGTTCCCTGCAAGGGTTAATTGCTCATGTAGGTCTAGAGCAGTGGTCATCAACCCTGTCCTCAGGACCCACTAACAGGCCGGATTCACACTGGTGCGACAAACGCTCCGACATTGGGAGCTCATGTCGAACGACGTGTGAAAATCAATGTTTCCCTATGAAAGCCGTCTTAACTGGTCTGGACACATGTCAATCCGACTTTGAAAATGCTCCCTGTACTACTTTGGTCCGACTTTGATCCTACTTCAGCCCATTGAATATCACTGAAGTCGGATCAAAGTTGGATCGCCGTCTTGCATGATCCGACTTTGGCATGCGACTTGTGCTCTGATGATCTTGAGGGGGAACTCCACGCCAAATTTTAAATAAAAAAACGGCATTGGGTTCCCCCTGCAAGAGCACAACAAGCCCTTCGGTCTGGTATGGATTTTAAGGCAAACCCCCAACGCCGAAAAAACACTGTGGGAGCCCCCCAAAATCCATACCAGAACATTATCCGGGCACGCAGCCCAGCCGGTCAGGAAAGGGGGTGGGGACGAGCGAGAGGCCCCCCCTCTTGAAATGTACCAGGCCGCATGCCCTCAACATGGGGGCGCTCTACGCTGCCCCCCACCCCAAAGCACCTTGTCCCCATGTTGAGTACAAGGGCCTCTTCCCGACAACCCTGGCGGTCGGGGCAAGAGCTAGCAAAAGAGCAGGCAAAAGAGCAGAAGATAGCGGAGGAGCCCGGCAGAAGACCCGGAGAGCACAGAGAAGAGGCCAGAGAGTAGAGAAGTCGGAAGAGACTCCCGGAGCTGCCTAATGAATTACTTTAAAAACCTTTGTAGTGTGTTTTTTTTATGGACACTTATTTCCCCCCTGGTGAATGGGTAGGGGTACGACGTACCCCCCCCATACTCATTCACATAGGGTGGGGGGCCGGGATCTGGGAGCCCCCTTATTAAAGGGGGCTCCCAGATTCTGATAAGCCCCCCGCCCGCAGACCACGACAACCAATGGCCAGGGTTGTCGGAAAAAGGCCCTTGTCCTCAACATAGGGACAAGGTGCTTTGGGGTGGGGGGGGCAACAGGGCCCCCCTTCTTGCCCCAAAGCACCCACCCCCCATGTTAAGGGCACATGGCCTGGTACGGTTCAGGAGGAGGGATGCTCGCTCATCAGCACCCTCTTTCTTGACCGGCAGGGCTGTGTGCTCAGATAATGGTCTGGTATGGATTTTGGAGGGATCCTCACGCCGTTTCTTTGGGCGTAGGAAGGTTCCCCTTAAAATCCATACCATTACTAATGACCTGGTATGCTCTTGCAGGGCGAACCGATGACAATTTTTTATATAAAATTTGGCGTGGAGTTCCCCCTCAAGATTCATATCAAACAGTTCCTGGTATTGTCAGGGATCGAAGTCGGATCCCTGTTCATTGAAAGTCGGACTTCAAGTCGCAGGGTAAAGTCGGAGCCAAAGTAGTACAACTGTATGTCGTACCAGTGTGAACCCAGCCACAGGCCAGATTTTATGTATTACCTTGGGGGGATGCAGACTAGAATAGTGCAATCACTGAGCAGCAAATGATATCACCTGTGATGTATTTCAGTTATCTTGCAAACCTGGCCTGTTAGTGGGCCCTGAGGACTGGGTTGATGACCACTGGTCTAGAGAAAACAGAAAATAAGGTTAACTAACTAAATCCTCTGTGCTGCTTGACCGTTACCCACAGTGTCTTCTCCAACATGCTTCAGTGGTCTAGGGTTCTGATGTCATCAATACCAAGCTAGTGTCCGAAGCCCTGCACTGGACAAAATGTCGAGGGGCAGTTCCCCACCGGAGCATAGGGGAGCACCATATTCTGGGGGAGCAGAGGATCGGATAGGTAAAAGCACTTCTCATCTCCCCTAGACAAGGCAAGGGATAATTTTAATGTTTCCCAACTTAAAGGAGTTGTAGAGACAGGTGTTTTTTATCTCAATGCATTCTATGTATTAAAATAAAATAAAACTTGTGTAGCCGCCTCCCCAGCACCCCCCTAATTACTTATCTGAGCCCCATCTCTCGCCAGCGATGTCCACGAATGTCTAAGCTGCCTGGGACACTCCTCCTGATTGGTTGAGACACAGCAGCAGCGCCATTGGCTCCTGCAGCTGTTAAAGTCAATCAGCCAGGCAATCAGAGGAGAGAGGCCGGGTCCAGGCTCTGTGTCTGAATGGATACACAGAGCTGTGACTCGGCTCCAGTGCCCCCATAGGAAGCTGCTGGCTATGGGGGCACTCGATAGGAGGGAGGGGCCAGGAGCAGAAAAGAGGGACCCAAGAAGTGGAGGATCCAGGCTGCTCTGTGAAAAACCAACTGCACAGGGGAGGCAAATATAACATGTTTGTTTTTTTTGTTTTTTTAAAACAAGACTTTACAATCACTTTAAAGTGTTTGTTATTTTAATTAAAAAACAAAATATGACTAACATGTTATACTTACCAGCGATCTTGGCTCCTCCTCTTCTTCTTCTTAGGACAACCATAGCCAACCGCTTGCTATGGGGAGAAACGTAGTCTGCATTCTCCTGACCTGTGTGTCTATGGAGCCGTGCTCCATACTTACACAGCAGGACTTAGGCCTGCCCCTCACTTCCTCTTAACTGCATTTGCTTGACAGCAGCCAATGGCTCCTACTGCTTCTCGAATGCTGTGTGAAGAGGAGAATACATGCAGCCATGCACAGTGCTGATCTCTTCTCCCTCTCTCATGCCGCGTACACACGATCGTGATTCACGGCGGTGAAAACACCGCCGTGAATCACGACATGAAAAAAAATGAAAAACGAGGGAACGGCATTTTCCCCCACACACGACCGTTTTTCCCCGTCATTTTTTTCTTTGTCGAGAAAAACGACCGTCTGTGGGCTCCGCGGCAGTGTCTCCCTATGGGAAAACTGCCGCGGAAAAAAATGATGGAAAAAACGATGAGAAAATTTAGAACATGTTCTAATTTTTCTCGTCGTTTTTCCTGCCGTTTTTCTCAACGAGAAAAACGGCATAAAGCCCACAGACGATAGTTTTTCTCGGCGAAAAAAAAAAAATGATATTTTTCCCGACGGGAAAAATGATCGTGTGTACGCGGCATCACTCTTCACACAGGGAAGGGGGCACAGGGAAATTAAAACCTTTTTTCTTTTTTACCTTAATGCAAACAATGTATTAAAGGGGAGTTCCAGACTTTTTTTTTGTTTATTAAAAGTCAGCAGCTTCAAAAAGTTTAGCTGCTGGCTTTTAATAGACAATTACCTGTTCCACTGTCCAGCGAAGCAGCCGAACGGAGCTTCGCTCCTCTCCCCCCCTCTCCGCCGGCACCTCCATTCTAACTGTGCGCACCCGGCCGTGACAGCTTTCAGCTTCACGTCTGGGCACTCACTGCGTATGCGCGAGTGGCGCTGCGCAATCTGAGTGGACAGGCGATCGCCTGGGACCTGTCACATGTCCCAGGTGATCGCCTACAGAAAAGGGCCGCCTTAGGCGATATGACGAGTCGCCTAAGCGGTCCCTGGGCCGAAGGAGGAAGTGGGACAGGAAGTCCCACTCCTACTGAAGCCCCCACCCCCCCCCCAAAAATTACATGCCAGTGGTTTAAGCGGAAGTTCCACTTATGGGTGGAACTCCGCTTTAAGGTAAAAAACGTTTTTAGGTTTAGTAACTTTAAAAAAGGAGATGTATGACCAAAGCTATTTTGGCTGTACTTCTATGGATGACAGGAGTTCTGCACTCCTGTGACCCATTTTCAGCTGACAGCGGGTTAAACTCCACGGTCAATGGCTCCCGCTGCTTCCAAGCCTCCTGTGAAAGGAGAGAAGGGAGAAGAGCTTCTGCAGACCGACAGCGCTGGATCAAGAGAAAGCTCAAGTAAGCATTTAAAGAGGTTGTAAACCCTCACAGTTTTTCACCTTACTGCATTGAGGTGAAAAACCTTTTGTGCTGCAGTACCCCTCCCAGAACCCCCCCTTTTTCTTACCTGAGCCCGATTGTTCCAACGACTGGACGAGCGCAGTAGCTCCAGCCGCTGTCTCGGGTCCTCATTGGGTAGATTGATAGCAGCAGGAGCCATTTTAAAAACTCTATAAGTGCCAGCATTAAGACATACATGGAGTTTGAAAAGGGATGCATTTTTCTTGAGCTTTTCCTGCGCTAAACGTGCCAAAAATAGACAATAAATACATAAAACTGTAATTTTCGGTTTTCCGCCTCAAAATTTTCATTCGGTGCCCTTCTACCTGGCACTTCATTGGCTGCATGGTTGCTCCTGGTCAGTGACACATTTTGTAAAGGATCAGGAGGACAGCCCGCATCTCTAACAAGACACCTTATATCTTGCAGAAAGGTCTGTGCAACGCGTTCCCAGAGACTGGGAGGTTACAAACTCCTGGTCCTGGACAACGAGTTTGAGGCTTCGGTCAGTAGCAGAAGGAGCGGTGGAGAAGGTGGCCGTCTGAACTTCTTTCGATGGTACAGCAGCTGGGGCAGGGAAATTTGCCTGCTACAATCGGACGTCGGTGTACTGCTAGCAGAGTGCCCGCAACTACTTGGCTGTGACACACCTAATTCTACACCTTCATTCCTCTCAGTGCAGGTTTCAGAAAGGACTGAAGGTATAGTGGGGTTGGAGATCCCACCTGTTGGAGCATACTCTGCGTGGAATAATGGACAGGGCACTTGAGGCAGAACAGAGGCAGGAAGAGAAGGACTTCCTTGCCTCTCAAGGCCCCCTTTACCCAGACAGTGTTACTTCTGTCCCATCACACAGGAAGAGGACGAGGAGGAGGATTGTGTCAGCATGGAGGTGGAGCCTGGCACTCAGCAACAGCAGCAGTCTTTTAGGGATGATTTACAGTCCCAAGAAACCCGTGGACTTGTACATGGCTGGGAGGAGGTGGCTGCGGATCATGTCGTCCTTAGTGACCCAGAGGACTCCGGACTGAATGCCTCAGCTAACCTACGCTGCATGGCCTCCCTGATCCTGCAAAGTCTGCGGAAGGATCCTCGTATTCTTCGGATCAAGGAGAGGGACCATTACTGGCTGGCCACTCTCCTTGATCCACGGTACAAGGGTAAGGTTGCGGACCTTATCTTGCCGTCGCAGAGGGAGCAGAGGATGAGACATCTCCGAGAGGCCTTGCACAAAGGTCTGTGCAATGAGTTCCCAGAGACTGGGAGGATACAAACTCCTGGTCCTGGACAACGAGTTGCTGAGGCTTTGGTCAGTAGCAGAAGGAGCGGTGGAGAAGGTGGCCGTCTGACCGATGCGTTCAGACAATTTTTTAGTCCGCAGCCCCAAGGTATGATTGGTTCCAGCAACCATCGCCAGCGTCTGATATACACGGTGCAGGAATACCTAGGGGCAAGGTCAGACTTGGACACCTTCCCCACCGAAAATCCTCTGGCTTACTGGGTCTTGAGGATGGATCACTGGCTAGAGCTTGCACAGTATGCAATTGAGCTACTGGCCTGTCCTGCATCCAGCGTTCTTTCGGAACGCACATTCAGTGCTGCTGGAGGCTTTGTAACCGATCACAGGGTGCGCCTGTCCACAGACTCAGTTGATCGACTGACCTTCATAAAGATGAATCAGTCTTGGATCACCACCAGCTACCAGGCACCTGAAACTGATGTAACAGAATAATTTATTTTGAAATGTCACATCCCTTCAAGACTGCCTATGCTGATGCTGAGTGACTGTCCTGTTATGTTGACTGACTATCCTCTTCCTCCTCAATAAACCTGATGATAGCTTGGAAGAACATTTTTTTTCTGGGTGCCGCCACCAGTGGCTAAGGCCCAATTTTTCAGCCCCTGTTTAACAAGGGCATGGAATTACAATTTTTTATGCAATGCTTTGCAGCAGGGCTCATTCCTGCACTCCAACTAGAGTATTTGGGAGAGGTTGCAGTGTCGTGGCACCAGCACCAGTGACTAAGGCCCAATTTTTCAGCCCCTGTTTAACAGGGGCGTGCAATTACAATTTTTCATGCAATACTTTGCAACAGGGCTCATTGCTGTGCTCCAAGTATAGTATCTACTTCGAAAAGTGGAAAAGTCTCAAATCTAGGTGCCTGATGTAACTTATTGGAAACTCTATAGCTATCTAATTCTCCCTCCCTGCTGAAAAAGCTCCTAAACTGAAATTATGATTTGTCTATGCAGAAAGTAATGAGTTCACTTTAAAAAGTCAGCACTGCCACAGCATATATCCATCTTCTCTTCCCTCCCCCACTGCTCTGTCCATCAATGAAGGGAATAAAGACATACAGTATGTAAGATCTAAGTCCATCATGGTCTGAGGACTCTGTCACTATGTGATGCACTGAAGCCTGAGCCAAACACCACACACACACACTGTTATGTTGGAGGAAACCACACAAGTCACATGATCCCCCATACCCAGAAGTACACATTAGTCCTCTTCAAGCCCGGTAGTAAATAGGGGAGCAAAGGGAGGGCAAGTACACACAGAGGTAAGAGATAGAGATCTCTCTATCCATCTAGTCCACTATGACTTGCAATATACAAAGGTGTTATACGAGCATTCAGGGAGTAATGGGCTATATGTATTGGGGAACAGACAGAGCCAACAATCATTTGCCAGTGCTTTTCCCATAGATTTAGAAAACAGTGAGAAATAGAGAAATTAAATATAAATAATGATAATATAATGGGTCACACAGTATGCCGGAAAGCTATGTGGTTCTAAATCTGTTACAAAAACATTACATCGCTTTAAAAAGCAGAGTTCTGCCGAAAAAAATTAAAATAAATAAAAAAAAGTGAGCAGCTACAAATACTGCAGCTGCTGACTTTTAATATTAGGACACTTGCCTGTCCAGGGCGCCCGCGATGTTGGCACCCGAAGCCGAACGGTCCCTCGACTCCCGGGTGGCGCCGCCGCCATCTTCGGTAAGGGAATTAGAAAGTGAAGCCTGGTTCCCTACTGCGCATGCGCGAGTCGCGCTGTGCGATCTCACTGGTCCCTGCTGTCTTCTGGGACCTGTGTGTCTCCCAGAAGACAGCGGGGGCGGAGTAGGGACCGGACATTGCGTAGATTGCTGCAGCGATCTATGCCCAGAAATGAGAGCAAATACATGTATTATACAGGTATCTGCTCGACCCTGAAAGGTGCCAAATGTGACACTGGGGGGGCAGGGGTGGGGGAATCCGAAAAGCGGAAGTTCCATTTTTGGGTGGAACTCCGTTTTAATGTATGAAAACTTGGCTGGAGGGAAGTTTTGTATCCATTGTTTAGTTTGTATACAGAAGATGAAAAATAATAAAAGGAAGGGTCAATGATTGTTGTCTTTCTTTGTTTACAAATAAAAGCCGACTTTGCTGTTTATTTTTCTAAACTGGGGGGGTCTGTTTGTTCTCATCTTGTTTACCTTTTCATTTTTTGGATATGGCGTGGTTTTATAAATTGTATAGAATGAAATATATATAGTAATATACAGGAGTCCAGATACAATGTATAGGAGTATGAATGGAAGTATATGTATAAGGCCTCATGCCCACTGGCGTTTTTACAGCTGCGTTTTTGAGCGTTTTTTACAGCTTAAAAACGCCTGTCCATGTTATTGTAAATATTTTTTTTTTTTTTTTTTTTTGAAAAAAAAAAAAAAAAAAAACGTCGGAGCTAAAAACGCGACCGCGCGTTAGTGCGCGTTTTTGCGCGTTTTGACGCTCGCGTTTTTTCCTGCCTAGTTCTGACGCTGAGGAACGCACTGGCCCTGGGTTTTTTTTACAGCTTACAAACGCCTATGCTCTTTACAGCTCAAAAACGCCTAGGTGGGCATGAAGCTATAGACTAACATGGACAGGCGTTTTTAAGCTGTAAAAAACGCTCAAAAACGCGGCTGAAAAAACGCCCGTGGGCATGAGGCCTAATGGTTTACTTTTTTTTTTTTTTTTTTTATGTATAGAATGTGTTGTTTGCAAATAGGAAAAAATTTAATAAAACTGAATTTAGAGATTTCTAAACTGCCCTTCTTTAACCACTTCAGCCCCAGAGGATTTGGCTGCCATATGACCCGGCCACTTTTTGCGATTCGGCACTGCGTCCTTTTTTTACCACAAATAGAGCTTTCTTTTGGTAGTATTTGATCACCGCTGCGGTTTTGGATTGTTTGCACTACAAACAAAAATAGAGTGACAATTTTGAAAAAATAAATAAAAAACATATTTTTTTACTTTTTGTTATAATATCCACAAAAATAGATATAATTATTTTTTTTCCTCAGTTTAGGCCGATACGAAACTGCAATAAGCGTTTGATTGTTTGCGCAAAAGTTATAGCGCTTACAAAATAGGGGATAGTTTTATGGCATTTTTATTAATTTTTTTTTTAGTAATAATGGCGGCGACCAGCAATTTTTATCGTGACTGCGACATTATGGCGGACCCTTTTGACGCTATTTTGCGACCAGTCATTTATACAGCGATCAGTGCTATAAAAATGCACTGATTACTGTGTAAATGACACTGACAGGGAAGGGGTTAAGTTTGTCCTAGGAAGTGATTTCAACTGTGTGGGGGCTGGGCTACATGCGACATGACACTGATCACTGCTCCTGATTACAAGGAGCAGAAAATCAGTGTCACTATGCAGAACAGGGAGATGCCTTGTTTACACAGGCATCCACCCCGTTCTGCAGCTCCGTGTCACAATCACGGGACACCGGCAGACATCGAGTCTGCGGGTCCCGCAGCAAATTGAAAGGGACGTATATACACGCCCATTTGCCTATCCGTGCCATTCTGCTGACGTAAATGTTTGTGCGGTGGTCGGCAAGTGGTTAAGGGCTTATGCACACTGAAATCGCACAGAAGCGGCTCCTACAGGCTATTGTGCTCTTATTTTTTCGGCCTGGAAACTTCCCTACATGTTAGGCAATGTGTCCATGCACACTATAGATTTTTCAGGAGTTTACAGGCATATGCTCCTACAGGCAGAAAAAAAAATACTTTTTGAGAGTAGCTTTTCGAGAAGAAAAGACACCCAAGTGCCCCAAAATGTGCGAAAACGCACCAAAGAGCATAAAAAGAAAAGCTCAAAGACGTTGGAAAATGCACAAAAAAGTAATACAAATTTGGAAAACAAGGGGAAGGGTTGTGAAAAAAAATGCTTATGCTTCAAAAAGCTTAAAAAGGAGCTCAAAGAAGCTCCATAAAAACATGCAAAAGTCCAAAAAAGCACAAGCTTCTTCAAGATGAAATAAAAGCTCAAATGTCTGTAAGGGCTCATGCACACTGTAGCTCAAAAAAACAAAAAAACAAACTAAAAGCTGCTTTTACAGGCATTTGAGGGTTTTTTTCGGATTGAAGAAGCTTGTACTTTTTTGGGCTCTTTTGTATTGAGCTTTTTTGAGCAAAAGCATTTTTTTTCACAAGCCCTCTCCCGCAGCTCATTTCTTCTATTTTTTTTTTTTGCATGTTTGAGCTTTTTCATACTCCTTGGCGCTTTTTCACACGGTTTTGGGTACTTGTGCATCTTGTCTGCTCAAAAGCTCCTCTCAAAAGTTTGGTGGGGGGGGGGGTTCTGCCTGTAAACTGCTCAAAAAGCCATAGTGTGCATAGACACATGGAGGGGAGTTTCTAGGCAGAAAAAAAAAAAAAAGCCATAGTGTGCATAGACACATGGAGGGGAGTTTCTAGGCAGAAAAAAAAAAAAAAAAAAAAAAAAGAGCTCAAAAAAGCTCAAAACCCTGTAGGAGCTGCTTCTATGAGCTGCAGTGTGCATGCGCCTTAGGGCTTATACACACTGCAGCTCAAAAGGATCTCAAGGAAGTGGCTCCTACAGGCTTTTAAGCTTTCATTTTTTCTGCCTGGAAACTCCCCTCCATGTTAGCCAATGTGTCCATGCCCACTATGGCTTTTTATGGAGTTTACAGGCAAAAAAAAAAAAAACCAAACTCACAATTTTGAGAGGAGCATTTGAACAAAAAAGATACCCGTGTCCAAAAACACGTGAAAAAGAAAAAAATAAAAAAATTTAAAAATAAAAAAATAGGGGATAATGACCTGACGGGAGGGTTTGTGAAAAGAAAAACAAAAACAAAAAAAAACGCTTATGCTCAAAAAAAGCTCAAAGGAGCTTGAAGAAGCTCAATAAAAATATGCAAAAGAGCACAGAAAAGCACAAGCTTCTTCAAGCTAAGGCAGAAAAATTAAAGCTTAAATGCCTGTAAAAGCAACTTTTTTTTGAGCTGCTGTGTGAATGAACCAAATGCCTTTGTAGGAGACAGAGCAGACCTTCCAAGCCAATCTATGGAAAGCAATACAGGTTTATGATTCTTCAATGGTAAGAATGGCGCAACAATGCCAAATCCCCATCACCAAAACTGGTTACATGAACATTAGCCATGCCAATGACCGGATGAGACTAAGGCCTCTTTCACACGGGGCGGATCCGTGAAGATCCGCCCCGTGAAGCTCCGCTTGCTCAGCGGGGATCGCTCCGTTGATCCCCGCTGAGCCGACGGATGACTGGGCGGTCCCCGCACACTGTGCAGGGACCGCCCTGTCAGAGCGCCGCTCTCCCCTATGGGGAATCGGATGACGACGGACCGTAGAGTCCGTTGTCATCCGATCCGCTGACGGAAGGAAAAATAGGGTTTTCCTCCGTCACACTTTGGCGGAGCGGAGCGGGTCGGATGTCAGCGGACATGTCACCGCTGACATCCGTGCTTCCATAGGGGTACATGGAGGATCCGTTTCAGGTCCGCCTAAAAAACTGACAGGCGGACCTGAACGGACCTCCGTGTGAAAGGGGCCTAAGGGCTCTTTCACACGGAGGTCCGTTCAGGTCCGCCTGTCAGTTTTTTAGGCGGACATAAAACGGATCCTCCATGTACCCCTATGGAAGCACGGATGTCAGCGGAGACATGTCCGCTGACATCCGCTCCGCCAAAGTGTGACGGAGGAAAACCCTATTTTTCCTTCCGTCTGCGGAGCGGATCGGATGACAACGGACTCTACGGTCCGTCGTCATCCGATTCCCCATAGGGGAGAGCGGCGCTCTGACAGGGCGGTCCCTGCACAGTGTGCGGGGACCGCCCAGTCATCCGTCGGCTCAGCGGGGATCAACGGAGCGATCCCCGCTGAGCAAGCGGAGCTTCACAGGGCGGATCTGCACGGATCCGCCCCGTGTGAAAGGACCCTAACAGTTCTTGCTGCTGCATCTGGAAAAGTCAGTCTCAAAAATATGATACTTTCATCCTAGGAGTAAATTTTTAGATTACATTTTTAGTGCAAATGTGAAAACATAACTATTTGATTTTAGCTTTCATCCCGTAATTTGCTCAAAAGAATGAAAAACCTGAAGTTGGATTTAGTGTCGTTGGCTAAAGTTCCATATGAGTTTGCGCCAGGGGTCCAAATGGATTCCCGTGATATATACCAGAAGTAGAAAAATAAAAGCAGTTCTTCCTTCTTCGACAATAAAGTAGAGCTATAGGCAAAACACCCCCCCCCACCCCCATTTTAGATAAAGTAAGGGAGAGTTATAACCCGTCATATTTTTATTTTTTCACTGTCCTATTGCAGAGATTTCCCTTCACCTTCTATCCCAGAACCCAACAGGAAGTGAGAGGAAATTCCTGCAAATTAAGGAAATCTATTGGAGACCCCCAGGCCATCAGAACTAGTGTCCCCATTGGAAGATTTACTATTGCTTTTCTGGGGCAACCCAAAATTTGGGATTTTTTTACTTTCGCTTTCAATGATAATGGTAAACAGGACAAAGAGTGAATCTCTCTAAGGCCCCTTTCACACTGAGGCGCTTTTAAGGCGCTTTCACGCTAAAAAAAGTGCCTGAAAAAACGTATTTCCATTAAAATCAATGAATCCTTTCACACTGGGGCAGTGCGCTGAAAAAACGCCCCTCTCCATTGAAATGAATTGAAAGCGCTTCAAAAGCGCCTGAAAAGCGCTTCAAAAGCGCTCAGTGTGAAAGTAGCCTAAGGGCTCATATATATACACACAGACTAGGTTGACCATCGCCTGCAGGAATTCGTAAAGGGTGCCAAAATGGTGACACAATCTCACCGCGATTCTGCAGCCAGTGGTCAAAGCGTTCCTATCCTGAATGAGACTCTTCCATGTTCAGGTGAGGGAGGTTAAACCTCCCCCAACCACAGCAGCTCTAAAACTCTTGTAAAAAAGTCTATGTCTACATGGACACACAGGCTTTTGTGGAGTTGACTTCAGCACCTTTGGCAAAAAAAAATAAAAAAAGGCTAAAAGCTCCTAAACTCAAGTTTAGAAGCTGTAGTGTACATGATGCCTAAGGCTTCATGTACACTTAAACTACTTTGACCGCCAGCTGTGGGAAAACGCAAAATGCAGCAAAATTGTGCTGCGATTTTGCAAGTTTTGCAGCCGGTCAAAAAGTTCCTATCCCGAACGTGATTCTTCCACGTTCAGGAGAGGGAGGTTGAACCTCCCCTAACCACAGCAGCTCCTAAACGATCCTAAAAGCCCATGTGTACATGGACACACAGGCTTTATGGAGTTGAGTTTTAGGACAGGGGTGCCCAAACTTTTGAGGAGCGAGGGCCACTTTAGCAACTTGGTAACTGGTCGTGGGTCACAATGAGCGGAGCAGGCAAATGGCAGCTCTGTGTCCACTCTGCATATGTAGAGCAGACACAGACGCAGCCCGCTCTACTCTATGGGCCCTCCGATCTGCCCGGACAGAAGGGGATGGATCCCCTTCTCTTTTTTTAAGTGGATCGGATTGCAGATAGGCGGGTGTAAACCAACAAGTCTGTTTACATCTGCCACTCTATAGAGGTGAATGGAGGGTCTGATTGGGTCCACCTGAAAAACAGACAGGCAGACCTGATAGGACCGATCGTGTGAAAGGGGCCCAAGGCTGCTTTCACACTGATGCACAGTGGTTTACCTGCGCCTCAACTGACCTCCATCTTCACTTCTTCCTCAGGATTCCTGCAGCTGGTTGCTGCTGTCCCCCAGACCGACATGGCTGGTGGCTGCTACTGGCTGTCCTCCAGGGCTGGTACTGCTGTTGGGTACTGCTGGCAGGTACGATTGTTGGTTACTGCCTGCTGGTACAGCTGATTGGTACTGCTAGCAGTTACTGCTGGTGGGTAATGATACTAATGACTGGTACTGCTGGCTGGTACAGATGACTGGTACTGCTGGTGGGTACTGGTACTGGCTCTGCTGGCTGGTGTCCTAGATCACAGGTTCACTTCCCGTGCATTAGTGTGACAGAAGCATGCGGCTGCAGTAGAGAGCAGAGCTTCCTGTCACAGGCGGAGTACATTTGGCATCACTCCGCCTGTGAAGGAGACGGCGCTATACAGGAAGCATCGGCTCTGCTTCCTCTAGCAGCGGCTCAATTGTTTGCGCTGATGCTCGGAGATGGTGGGTCGGGAACCCACGATCTGGGCTTGCCGACCCGCCATCTCAGAGCAAGACGTGGCCCGCGGGTCAGCGGTTGGGCACCTATGGTTTAGGAGTTTTGGCAAAAAAAAAAAAAAAAGTCAAAAGCTCCTAAACTCAAGTTTAGGAAATGTAGTGTACATGAAGCTAAACAGAAGCACAGACAGCAAAAAAATAAAAAAACCGACAGGTGTTCTAATCCCTCTCCACTCCATCCAAAACTAAAAAAAAAAAAAGTTTTGCCTTTAGATATACTATAACAGAAGTCCATCTATTCTACCCAGACAAAACCTCCAATGACCCCACCTAAAAGAAACAACCTCCCCGGAAATGTCAGTGGGTCACATCCACCGCTTACCTCAAAGGAGGACATCTTGCAGAGGACCAGATTGTCTAAACAAGCAACCAAATCCTACTAATCTTTATCTACAATATTAACCTAGAATCCTACTAATCTCCATCTACGATAATCTAGAATCCTACTAATCTCTATCTACGATAATCTAGAATCCTACTAATCTCTATCTACGATAATCTAGAATCCTACTAATCTTTATCTACAATATTAACCTAGAATCCTACTAATCTCCATCTACGATAATCTAGAATCCTACTAATCTCTATCTACGATAATCTAGAATCCTACTAATCTCTATCTACGATAATCTAGAATCCTACTAATCTCTATCTACGATAATCTAGAATCCTACTAATCTCTATCTACGATAATCTAGAATCCTACTAATCTCTATCTACGATAATCTAGAATCCTACTAATCTCTATCTACGATAATCTAGAATCCTACTAATCTCTATCTACGATAATCTAGAATCCTACTAATCTCTATCTACGATAATCTAGAATCCTACTAATCTCTATCTACGATAATCTAGAATCCTACTAATCTCTATCTACGATAATCTAGAATCCTACTAATCTCTATCTACGATAATCTAGAATCCTACTAATCTCTATCTACGATAATCTAGAATCCTACTAATCTCTATCTACGATAATCTAGAATCCTACTAATCTCTATCTACGATAATCTAGAATCCTACTAATCTCTATCTACGATAATCTAGAATCCTACTAATCTCTATCTACGATAATCTAGAATCCTACTAATCTCTATCTACGGTAATCTAGAATCCTACTAATCTCTATCTACGGTAATCTAGAATCCTACTAATCTCTATCTACGGTAATCTAGAATCCTACTAATCTCTATCTACGATAATCTAGAATCCTACTAATCTCTATCTACGATAATCTAGAATCCTACTAATCTCTATCTACGATAATCTAGAATCCTACTAATCTATATACGATAATCTAGAATACTACTAATCTATATACGATAATCTAGAATCCTACTAATCTATATCTACGATAATCTAGAATCCTACTAATCTATATCTACGGTAATCTAGAATCTTACTAATTTAGAATTAGAATCCTACTAATCTATATCTACGATAATCTAGAATCCTACTAATCTATATCTACGATAATCTAGAATCTTACTAATCTCTATACGATAATCTAGAATTTTACTAATCTATATACGATAATCTAGAATCTTACTAATCTATATACGATAATCTAGAATCCTACTAAACTATTAGAGCTGCACAATTCTGGATAAAATGAGAATCACAATTTTTTTGCTTAGAATAAAGATCACGATTCTTGGCGTAACATCTTTAACATTATACAAAAAGTTTGGGCTAACTTTACTGTGCATTTTATTTATTTTTCATATCATTAAAGTGTATTTTGAACCAAAAAATTGAATTGAAAGACCACTGCGCAAATACAGTGCGACATAAAATATTGCAACAATCGCCATTTTATTCTTAAACAGCGGTAAAGCGCTGCTAAAATGAGTGGCACTTTACCGCTAACAGCCAGTGCTTTCAGTGTGAAAACAGCCTTGAAGCGGTAGAAAACCGCTGGGAAAAAAAAACCTGTAAGACAATGGCATAATGTGCTAGTATGCATCACATACTTTCAGGTCTTCATATATCTCAGGCCGGGAATCCTGCTGGCTGCAGTGGAGTTGTATTCCTTTACAAAGCACTTCCTTGGCCTCTTCCACGTACAGTGCTCCCCATTTGGTGTAGTCCTCACCTTTACATACATGTCTCAGTCCCCCCTCCCCCCATGTCGCATACATGTCTCAGTCCCCCTCCTCCCCCCCCCATACATGTCTCAGTCCCCTCCCTCCATGTCACACACATGTCTCAGTCCCCCCCCTCCCCCATGTCACACACATGTCTCAGTCCCCCCCCCCTCCCCCATGTCACACACATGTCTCAGTCCCCCCCCCCTCCCCCATGTCACACACATGTCTCAGTCCCCCCCCCCTCCCCCATGTCACACACATGTCTCAGTCCCCCCCTCCCCCATGTCACATACATCTCAGTCCCCCCCCCCTCCCCCATGTCACACACATGTCTCAGTCCCCCCCTCCCCCATGTCACATACATCTCAGTCCCCCCCTCCCCCATGTCACATACATATCTCAGTCCCCCCCCTCCCCCATGTCACATACATATCTCAGTCCCCCCCCCTCCCCCATGTCACATACATATCTCAGTCCCCCCCCCTCCCCCATGTCACATACATATCTCAGTCCCCCCCCCCTCCCCCATGTCACATACATATCTCAGTCCCCCCCTCCCCCATGTCACATACATATCTCAGTCCCCCCCATGTCACATACATATCTCAGTCCCCCCCCATGTCACATACATATCTCAGTCCCCCCCCATGTCACATACATATCTCAGTCCCCCCTCCCCCATGTCACATACATATCTCAGTCCCCCCCATGTCACATACATATCTCAGTCCCCCCCCATGTCACATACATATCTCAGTCCCCCCCCATGTCACATACATATCTCAGTCCCCCCCTCCCCCATATTACATACATGTCTCAGTCCCCCCCTCCCCCATATTACATACATGTCTCAGGCATTGCTCCTTCAGCCTCTCCAGGGTCAGCTCCTCGGTCACCTCCTCCAGCCACTCGGCCCCCTCCATGGTGCAGACATGGAGTCTGATCACCCGGCCGGGGAAGATCTTCTCCTCCTGCACGAACATGGAGCGGCCCAAGGACAGGGGAACAGCAGCCTGTCACAGGATCCCCCTCTCCACTGTCACCGGAACCCCGCCCGGGGCATGCCGGGAAATACAGCAGCCTAGGAGCCACCAGCAGACGGCGAGAAAGAAGAGCCATAAGAATGCGATATACGCAGCCGCCGGCAGGTGGCGGACAAAAGCAGCTCAACTCCCTTGTTATATAGCGCAGCCCTGCAGCAGGTGCTAAACGAGAGCAGCCAGTAGATGGCGAGGGAGAGCAGTACAGTGTAATGGATCATATGTAGTAGACCAGTAAAGACAATCTCAAATGAAGCTGTCAGCCGAATAGAGGGTTAAGTTTGAATGGTACTCTATTTGATCACAAAAAAGGGCTACAAAACATTTATAGAAGTATTTAGCTACAAAATAATGTAAGGACGTGTCATTCACTGACTGGGGGCTCAATCATTTTTCCCTAACTAGGTGTGCCTGCACCCCCCCAAATATCTTCATGGATGTACATAGGGCATGAATAATACTTCCCCTCCTTCTCCCCCCATCACTCACATTCCCCAGAAAGTCACTGCTATCAAAACCAGCTATTCCAACAACTGCTGTCAAACTTGGCCTCTGGACACATCATTTATGAACATTGTTCAGACTAAGGTCATCTTCAAACGACTTCCGATTTAACTTTAACCTGCGACTTCGGATCTGACTTCCATGCGACTTTAATGAACAGAATCCAATTTTGATCCGACTTTGAGATGAGTGTGACTTGTACTTTGACCAATCACAACAATTCCTTTGGCTCTGGAATGGATGAAACCTCATGCTAAATTTATAAAAAAAAAAAAAAAAAAAAAAAGGAGTCCCTCCCCAAATCCATACCAGACCCAGATCTTGAGGGGTGACCCCATGCCAAAATGTAAAAAAAAAAAAAAATGGCATGGCCCCCCCCCCTCCCCTCCAAATCCATACCAGACCCTTCTCTGACCATGCAGCCTAGCAAGTCAGGAAAAGGGGGGCGAGCCAGTGCCCCCCTCCTGAACCATACCAGGCACCCATGCCCTGCGAGCGGGGGGCTTATCGGAAGCTGGAAGCCCACTTTAACAATGGGGCCCCTGAGATCTCACCCCCCAATGTAAATGAGTATGGGGTACATAGTACCCCTACCCATTCACCCAATGTGTTAGCATTAAGGCCAGGGTCAAAGGTCAGGGTCAGTTTGTTTTCATAAGGATAAAAAAGAAAACACTTTCTATGGAATCTGAGCTTTAGTTCTGCTTTAAGGCCTCCTCCCCAGGTCTCATGTTTGGGAAATTGAGCTTTTGGGGAGGAGGGGGGAGCAGGTACCTGATTTTGACAGGTTCCTGCTCCCACTTCCAATCTGATCACCTTAGACCAGGCATGTCCAAAGTCCGGCCCGTGGGCCAATTGCGGCCCTTGTTCCAGTTTAATGCGGCCCACTGGTAATTTGTATATATATATCTTTTGTGGCCCCCAATGAATTCCTGAGCGCCGCCGGGATTCGTTGGGGGGCCACAAAAGCTATATATTGTATTTATCGTTCTGGCAGCCTCGGAGGGGACAGGGAGGGGGCGGGATGAGTGCTGACAGATTACATACAGAAGAATCTCCTGTTTACTCAGCGGCATCTGTAATAGGAAGTCCCGTCTCCTGGGCTGGCATTGGACGACTGTTCTGTCTATCATAGGAGGCAGGACTTTGTATTAAAGAGGCCGCCGAGTAAACAGAAGATTCTCCTGTATGTAATCTGTTTGTGCTCGTCCCGCCCCCTCACTGTCCCCTCCGAGGCTGCAGATGGGCATGGATCAGGCTGCACTGATGGCAATGGTGAGGCTGCATTCATGGCACTGGTGAGGCTGCATTCATGTCAATGGTGAGGCTGCATTCATGTCAATGGTGAGGCTGCATTCATGTCAATGGTGAGGCTGCATTCATGGCACTGGTGAGGCTGCATTCATGGCACTGATGAGGCTGCATTGATGGGCACTGATTAGGCTGCATTGATGGGCAGTGAATCTTATTTTACTTCACAGTTTTTTATTTAAAATTTTAAAAAAATCCAGAAACGTCTCTCTTAAATTGAAGGTGCGTGTTACATGACGATAAATATGGTATATCCAAATAACACGCCTGAGCTCATCCTTAGACTCTTCACCACACACAGCCACAAAGGCAAGAGAATTCTTGTTGGGCAGCGTATTTGTTAATTTGCATTTAATTTTAATGGTTCACAGAATGTCAGGCAAAATGGTCAGCTATCACGCATGTTCACTTCATCAAATCTGACCCTCTTTGATAAAAGTTTGGACACCCCTGCCTTAGATGATCAGAAGCTGAAGTTCTCCTTCCCCCCTCCATCCCGAAGACTTCTGGGACACATGACAGGTCCTAGAAGACTTCAGGACCAGTCGCAGAGTGCAGCACCACTCATGCATGCGCAATGAGCACCCGGCTGTGAAGCCCCAAGCTGTCACAGACGGGTGCCCATAGTGAAGATGCCGGCGCTGGCGAGGGAGGATGCAGAGAACACGACTGGGGTGAGCACACCACTGCCTATCAGTAGCCTCTGGAGAGCAATCCAAACGTGGATCAGGCTTCAGAGGCAGGAGAGATTTAGCCTTATGTCTACCCGTAAGCCCTGTACACACGATAGGTTTTACTGATGAAAACAGTCTGATGGACTTTTTTCATCGGACAAACCGATCGTGTATGGGCCCCATCGGTCTTTTTTCCATCGGTGTTTAAAAATAGAACATGTTTTAAATTTATCCGATGGTTAAAAAATTGATAGCAAATTACTATCGTCTGTGGGGAACTCCATCGGATAAAAAACCCACGCATGCTCAGAATCAAGTCGACGCATGCTCAGAATAATTAAACGTAGTTTTTCTCGGCTCATCGGAGTGTTTTACGTCACCGCGTTTGAAACGGTCGGTTTTTTGACTGATGGTGTGTAGGCAAGACTGATGGAAGACAGTTTCATCGGATTTCCGATGGAAAAAAACATCGGATTAGAATCCATAGGATATCCGATCGTGTGTACAGGGCTTAAGTGTCATTTTAGTATCAGTAAGTTTTATGTAGGATTTTAAAAAAAATGCACATTGTTTCCTGAGCCTACTATGGGTTCAAACAACCAATAATGTACACATACAGATTGTGGTATCACCATGAATTTCAAATGTAGACCAATTTTTATTTAGGTGTTATTTTATGATAATGACAAGAGATACAAAACCAAAGTTAAATATATATTTTTTTGGAGACAGTTTTCTTTTGATAAAAAAAAAAAACATTTCTATTAACATTAAAGCATCTTTCAAATAAATGTACTACAGTGTACACCTATGCAAGGGCAGCGTTTGCCCACATGGGGATGGACAGGTGTTCTGTGCATCCCTGTGCAGGCAGTCCCATTCATGTCAATAGGGATGCAGCAGTATGGACACAGCCGCTGCTCCTAATCTGACAGCCGTGCAATTTGACCCCCTCCAGCTCTGACAGGAGGGAGGAGCTGGAGGGGGGAGAGCACAGCCTGCACCTCCTCCCGACTCTCTTTCTATCTGTTACTGTCACTATTCTTGTGGGGAGTTCATTAGTACTACTGCTGTAGTGACAAGGACTTACCATGCAGCGCCCTCCTCCTTCACATGAGTTCACGACACCAGGGGCAGCCGCCCCTCCTGCCCTCCCCCCATCCCAGCCCTGAGTGTAAGTATGCATATCTCAGTATCTCATTCCTGAGGGACTGCTGGGGAAGCTCACAACCACTGTAGTAGTTGAACCGAGTGGCTTCTCCTCTGCACACTGAGGGGGTTGCTTTTCTTGGCACTACTACCATGTGCAGAATGCCTTTTATTTTTTCCACTACAAGGCCTTCACTGATAGGATGAGGTGGAGAGGTGGGGCGTAGTCGAACTATATTCAACAGATTCATATGCTCTGTGTACGGCATCACTCTTTATAAAAAATGTGTTGAAAGCCCATTTACTATCAATGAGCTGCCCAATGCACAGTGCCCTGGAAGCTAAAGGTAAAGCGGGTTTCAGCCTGTAAAGAAAAAAATCAAAGTCAGCAGCTACAAATACTGTAGCTGCTGACTTTATATATAGGACACTTACCTGCCCAGGTATCCTGTGATGTCAGCACCCCTAGCCGATTCATCTCCGGCATCTTCACCAAGAGAACCAGGAATGTGAAAGTCACGCTGCATTTTCTGAATGGTCCCGCTGTCTTCTAAAACCTGTGTGTCTCCCAGAAAGCTTCCCCCCTACCCCACAAAAAGGGCCAAATGTGGCAGTGGAAGGGTGCGACCAAGATGAGTTTCCCTAATGGGTGGAGCTCCACTTTAAATCTGCTTAAAGCTGAACTCCAGGCAAATAAAAATATTCCCTTGCAGTGAGGCTGTGCCCACACTGAACAGGTTAAAGCATTTGTTTCCCCAGCACTTCATATTCCTGATATGTGCCCTGCTGTACCGTGTACTTGTATGAGAAAGTATCCTCTTCTCTTTGTATTGCTTCCTTTATGTGAAATCCCTGGTGTTCCTGCTAGTCCCCTTGCTTTCCTATTAAAAACTGACCACACTAAGCAGGAGAACACATCATGGTCAGTTCTCTAGCTATGCTGGGAAGCTCAGTGTGCTCTCCTCCAGTGATCATACTTATTCTGACACGCCCCACTGCACAGCCATACACTGGGAAGCTCAGTGTACTGCTGTTTCTCCTCCCCCAGCTCTTTTGCAGCTGAGAACAAAGGGAATGTGATCACTTATAAAAAAGGGAAAGATGTTATCTATAATGTTGTTTTTTTTTATATCTATACAAAAATGTTTTGCCTTTCATTTCTATTTTAAACCGAATGGGTTGTTTTACAAGATGATAGTTTATAATCACTTTAATTGCTTGTTTTTGTCTAAGGGAGAGGAGAAAGAAGATATACTTACCTGATTTTGTCCACATAAGACCGGTCCCTGCAACTCCTTCACACTCTAGTGGTTTTGAGCGATGGAATGTTCCTGATGCCATCAAGCCCAGAGAAGGCTCCACAGACCTGATCTGGACATGAGGATGCCATGAGCATTCCACCACTGGATCATGAGGTAGTGAGGTTTGCCGGTGGAGAGGAGGATCAGGTGAATATAAAGCTTTCTCCTTGCACCCACACATGATCCAATGCATTAAAGGGGCAGGCCAGGGACAGTAAGGCTATGAAGGAAAGGGCTAGATGATACAGGACATCCTCCAGCCAGGGCATAAGTTGGGCTCTGTTTGACTTGCTGCAGTTTTTAATGCATTCAAGTGAAGTCAGAGTAAGCAATGTCAGTACAAGAGTGGCACCTGTGCCTCTGAGAAAGACTGAAGGTAAGGTTGAGTCCATAAAAAGGTGTACATTACAGTGCACTGCAATCCAGAATAAATGATCACTAAAGTAAACGTGTGCTTCCCCTCATTGGAGGCACATAATCAACTTTCCTTAACCACTTGCCGACCGCCTCCTGTACATTTACGTCGGCAGAATGGCACGGACAGGCACATCAACGTACTTGTACTTGTACATCCCCTTTAAGTGCCTGTCTGTGTGGTCGCGTGCGCGCCGCCGCCGGCGCACTCGCGACCCTGCCGCCATCCCCGTGAGTTGGACCGATCGCCGCGGGGTTCCCTGCGATCGTCTCACGGAGGTATAGAGCAGGGAGATGCTTGTGTAAACAAGCATCTCCCGGCTCTGCCTTGTGACAATGACACGGATCTCGGCTCCGTGTAGGGTTGCCACCTCATCCCTTTAAACCCGAACACATATGAATTGCACAGGTTCTGAGGCTAATTAAAGGCAGATAAGGCACCAAGTGAGTTTAATTACCACCTTAATCAGCCACAGAATCTGTGTAAATCATATGTGTTCGGGTTTAAAGGGATGAGGTGGCAACTCTAGCTCCGTGTACTCTGAGCGGAGATCAGTGTCATGTGACACAGAGCCCATTCCCCCTACAGTAAGAAACACTATGCAGGGAACACTTAACACCTACAGCGCCTCCTAGTGGTTAACACTTTCACTGCCAGTGTCATGTTGACAGTAATCAGTGCATTTTTATAGCACTGATCGCTGTAAAAATGACAATGGTCCCAAAAATGTGTCAAAAGTGTCCGATGTGTCCGCCATAATGTCGCAGTCATGAAAAAAATCACTGATCGCCGCCATTACTAGTAAAAAAAAAAAAATTAATAAAAATGCCATAAAACTACCCCCTATTTTGTAAACGCTATAACTTTTGCGCAAACCAATCAATAAACGCCGATTGCGATTTTTTTTACCAAAAATATGTAGAAGAATACGTATCGGCCTAAATTGAGGAAAAAAACATTTTTTATATATTTTTTGGGGATATTTATTATAGCAAAAAGTAAAAAAATATTGCATTTTTTTCAAAATTGTCACTCTATTTTTGTTTATAGCGCAAAAAATAAAAACTGCAGAGGTGATCAAATACCACCAAAAGACAGACAGCTCTGTTTGTGGAAAAAAAGGATGTCAATTTTGTTTGGGAGCCACGGTCCCACTGTACTAGAGTCCCGCGATTCCCCGCTGTCAGACACCGGGATGTCACTTCACTGATTCAGGGATTTGAAATCCTCCCGGATTTCTCTCCTCTCCTCTAGTGCTAACGGGATGGGTTAGGCGGATTCTGATTGGTCAGTACTGTCCATGTGACGGTGCTGACCAATTAGAATGTCTCCTATCCATACACGCTAAGAGGTACGGATAAGGGATTAAGCCGCGTTGATTTAAAAGCCCTGAACCGGTGAAGCAGCGTCCCAGTGTCTGACAGCAGGGCATCGCAGGACTCGGGCACAGCGGGACCGGGGGGATAGGGAGAGGCAGGGCCGTCTTTAATATCAATTGGACCCTGGGCAAACATTTTCTTGCCCCCCTTCCATGCAATTTCGCTCTCCACCTGCTCTGAGTCATACAATAAATAGCAGCTAGACTCAAAATCAGTTTACTGAATCAGATCAGGCAGCAATTGCGATTGGTTGCCAGAGGTTACAGACTAGTGTATCATTACCGCTCACTGACTGGCTGCGAGAGGCTTACAGCACACATTATGGCTCACTGATTATTTAGAGGTTACAGCACATGACTTCTGCTTGTTGATTGGTTGTTACAGATTACTGCACATCAATACTGCTCACTAATTGGTTATTAAAGGTTACTGGACATCCTTACCACTCACTAATTGGTTGCTAGAGGTTACTGCAGATTATTACTGCGCTCACTGATTGGTTCCTAGAGGTCACTGCATATCCTTACCACTCAATGATCAATGATTCATTGCAAGTGCTCACTGATTGGTTATTAAAGGTTTCAGCACTTCATCTCCTCACTGCCTACACACCATGGACTGGGGGGGGGGGGGGGGTTGAGGGGACTCATCAATAGACAGAAAACTCCTGGAGATCCTAGGACTTCTGGGATCAGTGGCAATGCTGGGGGCAGGGGGTGTGATCAGTGGCAATGCTGGGGAGTTGATGTGATCAGTGGCAGTGGTGGGGGGATGGAATTAATTAGGAGGCAGTACACTGTGGCAAATTCTGAATCAAGCAAAGCTGGAAATCTTTGTCAAGTGCATAGTGGGGGATTCTACATCGGCCACCAATGTAACAGGGAATTTACAATGATCACCAATGTAACGGGGAATTTACAATGATCACCAATGTAACGGGGAATTTACAATGATCACCAATGTAACGGGTGTAGCACTACCCCCGTAGGAGCTGCTGGTTTAAAGTTTTGGGCCTACCGTTACCTTTTCTGTTCACTGCACTCGTGTCAGGGGTCCTCCTTGAAGAGCTTTAGAAATGTTCACACCAACACCTGGATACGTTTTCTTCAAGAGGCTTTATTTTACCAGTTCCAACAGAGGGGTAGAGGGATAGGGGAGGTTCAGGTACTTAGCTTTGCGGACCACGGGCACGATCTCAGATCCGGAGGACAAATCAGTTCCACGCTGGATTCAGCAACCACCGGATAGGCCTAACTCTCACTGGCCTAGCAGCCGGTGCGAAGCTCGTTCAAAAGTCTCTGCCACAGACTTGATGAGTGCCGTCTAGTCGTTCCACAACCTTCCGCCACAAGATCGTGTAACCACACTGACGCTTTGCAAAAGTTCCTTCAAAAAGTACACAGCTCACGGTGCCAGAATCTTTCAGCCATCCGGCAGCACCATGAGACAACTGGCCAGGATGCGTCCTTCAATTGAGTCCCCCATTACTCTGCTTCTTACCGCAGGCAAGACCGTGTAGGACCATCCCTGGACTAGTAGGCCCCAGCAACTCCTGGGCCTACTTCTCAGTTGCAGAGCATCAGGCCAGCAGGCCCGAGGCCGAAAATGGCTTGCACATCCCTGAGGCCAGGAGGGCCCTCAGGTCAGGATCCGGCAACAACCCCCGGCAACGAACCCAGATAGAGCGGTCTCTGTCGCTTAAGTACCCCCTCCCAGAATGCACAGCGGGTTGACCACGCCCCTAAGCCACTTCTGGGAAAGGAATACCCAATACACCCAGCCTGCTGCTTTTCCAACCCTGACCTGTGGTGACAGTGACACCTAGTGTCAGGTGGAAAATGTGCAACCCAGCTAGACAGAAACAGAGCCAACAATTTAGGATAATCCATCTGAGCTAAACTACAGCTCAGACAACTAAATTTAACACATAGCGCCTACCCAACAGGAGTAGGGCACTACACACTTCCCCCACCGCAAAAAGACGATGTCCTCATCGTCGAGAAAAAATATATGACCCTCAATCATGAGGGTCAGTACCTGAAACCCAAAAACTTGGACGGGAAAGGAGGGGGGGGTAAAACAGTACAAGAAAATTATGGGTTTAACATACACACGCAATGAAATCACATCAATATAAATATACAGCATTATACAGCATTCCGATTTCCCTCTCTATCTAACCCACCCATTCTCCGGTGGATTTTGATAGAAGATTCCAAGCCTGAAAAAGAACAGACAAACAGACATATACAATAATATAAAATATCTCCCGAGAAGCAAAGTCTCACTTCCCGGAGAAATTAGCTTTTCTTTCTCCATATATACATTGGGTTTAAGTAGCTAAGGGTAAAAGTGCAAGAGTCCAGTTTTACTGAGCAAACTCCTACCACCTAGTGGCAGAAATACAGCATGACAAAGTCCTCAATTTTAAGTACTGAACCCATAGAAGAAATCTTGACTCCAACATCTTCCTGTACCCTAGCACTAATTAGCTACATACCCACAGTCCTTTCAGAAAAGAAAATGTTCCTTTCCTGCAGCAAAAATGTAAAGCAAAAACCAGGACCTTTTCACCAGTAAAATTGTGGATCAGGTAAAGTTAGGGATCTTCCCTGCTTGTCAATGGTGGTGATAAAATAAACCACGTCGTCCTTCCCTGTTCGGCAAATGACCACTTTATCTCCATGAATATGTCTGCCATAACTCCAGTGCAGCAGACACCCCTTGAAACAATCATCCATGGCAAGGGAAAAACCCTTCTTCCGGAACGGCTTTGGCACTGACAGGTAGTGGTACCACTGTCCTCTGTGAGACTCAACTTCCTGCATAATCTCCCTGGGAACATAGGGGAACTCCAGTCCATATTCCCTTTCCATCCATTTATTCAGCAACCTTTGTGATCGGGCGAGTCTTGGCAGGGATCTGGTACTTCCATAACCAGGACGCACACATGAGTTAGTGGATTTGTGCACCATAGCACTTGCAAACATTTTTCCTGGACCCAGCAAACTGGTACCGCGGCCCAGGATTTCATCAGAAACAACTGAGGGTTCCACCCTAGGTGTTGTCTCCCCCGAGTCCATCGCTGCATACTCGGAGAAAGTACAAGCTGAGGCGACATCATCGCCATTTGCCCACAATAGCTCCTGCGACATAGTCTCAAACAAATCGTCATCTCCGCTGATGTCTGACGAAGAGTATATCTCCGAATCTCCCAGCTCTTCCGCCGGCAGATAATTACATACAGTCCCCAACATGCTCTCCTTAGATCTCTCACCCGTTCCTGTCGTGGACTTCTCAGACATCAAACTTTTCTCTGGATTCTGTTCGGGCAGTCTCTGGGGTAAGCCTCGTCGCGGTCGCGGGAGGCCTTTACGTATCCCACCTTCCTTTGTGCAGGTGCAGCAAAAACAGGTGCAGCGGAGGTAGACACAGTGGAGGTGGCAATAGCGGCGATGTCCGCTGATGACTTTCCCATAGCGGTAACAGCGCCATTCCCCTTGGGATTACTCACGGCAGCAGATGCAGCAGATGTAACCTAACCACTGGATTGAATGCAGCAACTTCTTCTGTTACGTTGCCCGTGGTCCAGTCCACTCTGTAGGCACGAGGCGGCATGGTGGGTTGCTCCACAGTAAACAGGTACTCCCCGCATTGTAGACATCTAGAAAAAGGACGGGGGTGAATAGCCAGTCAATCACACCTGTTACACAGCATCCCCAAAGCCTCTACATCACCGATAGTATAGAGCACGAACAGCCCATGTGACTCCAGACGAATACCAGTGTCCGTCAGTACAGTCCCCGGCAGTATGACACTGGTGGAGGTACCAATAGGAAACATCCTGGGCCCCATAGCAGACTGCATTGATAGGGTTTAAGACATGATGGTGCTCCGTTTCTCTCTGAACACTGTAGGCACACGCAGCATCTCACGCGGCAAGCAGGCGGGAACTCCTCCCACTTGTTCTTTTCTGGCACGTAGCTTGCGGGCTTTCTTACTTCTTGGCTCCGCCCACAGCCCACACGGCCTAGAAGTGATCGCAAAGTCTCTCACCCTTCTTCTTGACAGAAAAAAAATACACAGTCCCGAGCCCTCTTTTGCATAAGTCCCAGATGAACAGTTCACTTCAGTTGCTATAGGTAACGGTAGATATCCCGGACGAGCCCCCATGTGTAGCACTACCCCCGTAGGAGCTGCTGGTTTAAAGTTTTGGGCCTACCATTACCTTTTCTGTTCACTGCACTCGTGTCAGGGGTCCTCCTTAAAGAGCTTTAGAAATGTTCACACCAACACCTGGATACGTTTTCTTCAAGAGGCTTTATTTTACCAGTTCCAACAGAGGGGTAGAGGGATAGGGGAGGTTCAGGTACTTAGCTTTACGGACCACGGGCACAATCTTACATCCAGAGGACAAACAGTTCCACGCTGGATTCAGCAACCACCGGATAGGCCTAACTCTCACTGGCCTAGCAGCCGGTGCGAAGCTCATTCAAAAGTCTCTGCCACAGACTTGATGAGTGCCGTCTAGTCGTTCCACAACCTTCCGCCACAAGATCGTGTAACCACACTGACGCTTTGCAAAAGTTCCTTCAAAAAGTACACAGCTCATGGTGCCAGAATCTTTCAGCCATCCCGCAGCACCATGAGACAATTGGCCAGGATGCGTCCTTCAATTGAGTCCCAAATTGCTCTGCTTCTTCCCGCAGCCAAGACCGTGTAGGACCATCCCTGGACTAGTGTCTCGCTTGCGTCTATCTAGCAAGGTTACTCTGTGGTGTAACAAGGAAGCTGAGACTTCTGCAGTGTGTAAATGTGCTTTCACTATACAAGATGCTGTACATACAAAACTATTACAATATTAGGAATATACTACAAGACTGACTGATTTCTATAACAAGCAAAATGCCTAGAAAATAGAACAGCCTATGGTCTATAACTACAAATACATTTAAAGGTTACTTAACTTGGATTACGCTTTGTTCATGATCTCCATTGGCAATGATTTTTCTTGGAGATCAGGTCCTGTTCCTCTTCATGATCTTACAGCAACATGGTGTGTGTGTGTGTGTGAGCTTACTGCTTTTATGTGTGTCAGGCTGTTTACCATTGTTACCAAAACAGAAAACATAGATGTATTTCAACAATAGCATTGAATACAACAATGCTATCTACCTATTGTCTACTCAAAAAACGAACCTGTAATCTAAACTGTGATTTCTTTCAGTTTGAGAGCTGAAAGAAATCTCAAACAGGTAATGTTTACTGTGGCTATAGAGACATTAGCATATTGGATACAACAATGGTATCTAACCTATTGTCTACTCAAAACGAAACCTGTAATTCTTTTCAGTTTGAGAGCTGAAAGAAATCTCAAACAGGTAATGTACTAAAATACAACAATGGTATCTAATCCCATTGTCATTTGTTTGAGAGATCTACTTAAACCAAATGCTGACAGGTAATCTGACTATTGTAAAATTGTCCCATGTATCCTATGTCTGATTAATATAATAAAAATCATATTTTTAACAAACGCTATACATTCCGCCCTATGATTTTTTTTTTTCTCACTCAGACCACACACAGAAAATCTCTTCATTACTAAAAACTCAATATACACATGAATTTTCCTTAAATGCAACCCCTCCCATATTTCTGTCACTGGGAAGGTGTTTTCAGTCTTTGGATAAAAGTTCATTAGAAAGTCCATTCTAAAGTTCTTTAGAAACAAGTCCAGGCTTGGAATACATCAAAAGGCCTTGTTCTCCACAGCTCTTGCGATCTTCCGTCATTCTTTCCATCATGTAACCACTTTTCTCTGGTCTTCTTATGGATCAAATCGGAGACAACCTGTGGAGTGGAAAACAAAGCGGATTATCTGTTCCTTCTAACAATACATAAACAGTAGATCCTGGCCCTTCAGCTACAATCTCTCCTCTAAATGGCTTCTTGCCTGGATATCTGACCAATACTTTGCCACCTGCCTGTATGCACCTCTGACCCTCCCAAAGAACATCAATAGGGAGGAGAGGAAATATACTGATATTTCCCAGAAGATCACTGCTGTTTATTTTGGAAGGTTTGATGTTATGTAGCCTCACTTTCCACTCTTGCTGAGAAGTTTCCACTAACCAGTCAGAGTCCCAGCCACTGTCTTGAAGCTCATCTGCCAATGCAAATATAACTTCAAACCTTCCTGCCAGATTCCCTCTCATTCCTAGATAGGCTTCAGCTTCAGATACGTCACTCTTGGTTTCTATGTCATGGGAAGCAGTAACATGGTATCTGTTAAACCCTGTTCTTTCAGGAACCTTACATAAATACTGAACTCTGCACTCCAGCTGTGGAATCTGTGCCTCAGCCCCTAACATCCTCTCATATGGTGTGCTTTTGGCTATTGGCCTAGAATTTAACAACATGACTGCCTGTGTGAGGACCCGATCTCACCCCCTTAGTGTATTTGTGGGTGTAATTTTGCGTATCTGGTCCTTCAATAGCCCGTTGTATCTTTCAATCAAACCAGCTGCCTGTGGATGGTATGGGATGTGGCACAACCAGTACACTCCAGAATCTTTGGCCCACTGCTGTACTGTTAATCCGGTGAAGTGTGAGCCATTATCACTTTGGACTTGTTTGGGACAACCATAAGCAACGACAAGTTTCTGAAGCAGTTGAAGCGTTGCGGCTTGATCTGCACGTTTGCAAGGATGAACAAGCATAAGTCCTGAATAGGTGTCCACTGCAGTGCAACAATATCTCAGTCCATTGTTTCCCCGGGGCAGGGGACCGATGAAGTCAATCTGCCAGATCTCTGCAGGCCTCTCACCCCTCTTAATCGACCCAGTGGAGTACTTTTGCAATGGCCATTGTCGCACTTCTCCACACACTGTACAGTTCCCTATTACAGTCTTTATCATGTCCATGGATATAGGCAATCCTCTCTGCTGTGCCCATTCATATGTTGCTTTCTGCCCCAAATGTCCAGATTGCTTGTGGGCCCAGTTGGCCAAGTTCATTAAAACAGGATCAATTGGCACAACTGCCTTCACTTTTGCGATTTCATCTGCAACTCTGTTATAGTTCTCAAAGTCTGGTACTAGGGGCACATGTGCATCAACATGCCCCACTTTTATGGTGCGGGAGTGAGCTTCCTTCCAGATGTAGTCCCAGACTTCCTTGCCTCCCCACACCACCTTTCCATGAATCATCCATTCATTGGACTTCCACGTGGGCATCCAAGTTGTCAGTCCTTTAAAAACCGCCCAGCTGTCAGTGTAGATAGTGACATGGGAAGAAGGATCCTCCTGAAGAGTCATCACTACAGCTTTCAACTCTGCATACTGACTGGACCCTCCGATTCCGGACTCCTGCAGGACTGTGTCTGTACTTGGATTGTAGGCTGCTGCCGTCCATTTACGCCCAGACAAGGTGATTATGGCTGAACCATCAGTGAACCATGCTGACTCCTTCATGTCTTCTGACAGAGACTCAAAGGATGGAGCCTCTTGAATGGGGGATGACTGCAGCACAGGAACTTCTTCTTCTGGCCGGGCGCGGTGGCGTGCGTCTGTAATCCCAGCTGCCTGGGAGGCTGAGGCTGTCGGATTGCTTGAGTCCAGGAGTTCTGGTCTGCCCTGTGCTATGTCGATCGGGTGTCCACGCTAAGTTCGGTATCAATATGGTGGCCCCCGGGGAGCCAGGGGCCACCAGGTTGCACCAAGGAGGGGTGAACCGGCCCAGGATAAAGGGATTTGGGTTTGGGTTCATGTTCAGTTTTGGGAATTGGTTTGGGGCTAAAAGGAGGGGTCTGTTCTGTTTCCTCTAAGTCTAGGCTGATGTTATCTTCACTAGGAGTAGTGTTTCTAACCCTGACAGTTTTACCTACTAAATGTTTCCACCTCTTCAGCATTTCTGCAGTAGGAATGCCATCTATCTCATCTTTAGGTACTCCTGCCTTTAATAGATCCACCCACATTTCTTTCCTAGAAACAACTAGCCTGGTTTTCTCTCCACCTTCTGTCTTCTCTACCCCATTCTGTTTCTTCTCTGTTATTTTCTGCTTGTATTCTTCCTGTCTGGCCTTGACCTTATCTACTGCCCTGACAGGTTTTTTTTTAGTCTCCTCTATCTCCCCCAACTGGCTTAAAAGGGTTGTGGCTTCATGAATCTTGCTGTTTAATCCCAGGCCTCACAACAAGGACAATAATGGAGCCCTGAGATTAAATGGCGCAGACTTCATTAGCTTAGAGCGCAGAGCAGACGTAAAGGGTTCCATATCTGGACCTATCCATTCTGGAAATGTATTTAATCCGGTTATACAGCCCATCTCACGTAACCTGGAAATACCCTCTCCTATTGATCTCCAGGAGTAGGTATTTTCCAGGTCAGTAGGACTGGCGTATACTCGGACTATTCCATCTCTCACAAGGTCTAACAGTGAAAAATTCACGCTAAACTCTCGGGCTTTTCGCATTGCCTGACGCAATTGTGGATCATAGGTTAACACTCCCATAGCCACTGCTTCCTTACCTGACAAAACAACACTGTCCGCCCCTTCATCCCATAAGCGTAGGAGCCAACCCAATAGGGGCTCCCCAGACCTTTGTTTGTATTGTTTGGCCAGCTCATGGAGTTCAGTTTGTGAAAACTCCCGTACTTCTTCAAATTCAACATCTCTGGGGTTGCGATAATGCACCCCCCCATCTGCCATATCCTCTCTATCATGTTGCCGTTTCCTATGCTTAGTAATGAGAGGTCTGGCATACTTTTTCTTTCCCACTAGCAGATCATCCTCTGAAATATCAAACTCTATGTCCTCATCCTCACTATCATTTGAGGAGAGCACATCCTCACAATCCCAATTTTGGGATGTGACAATGGCACGTACCCTGGCTTTACTAACAGGTTTACGCCCCTTCCTTTTCCTTAAGGCATTAATTGATTTGGTCATGAGGGCTGCACACCGCTCTTGCAAATCATCAGCCCGACTAGTGGTTGAACGTACACACTCTGAAGCAACTGCTAGCTGGTCTTTTAATACCTTAACTTCTGCCTCTGCCTTCTCCCTTATATGTGATTCAGTATAGAGAGCATGGAGGAAGTACCAACCCACTGTGGACACTGTCCTCTTCTCTTTCTTACTTAAATCCAACCCCTTAAGGCTAAAATCTACAAAATGATCTGAGACTTTATCACCCCAAGTCAGCTTCAAGGGAGAAGCATACTTCACAAATGCATTAGCAAGAGGCTCCCACTCATTATTTCTGGCCCAGATAGGTAAGCTGCACACTTTCTTCTGGTCACCAGAACCCTCTGCAGCCTTGCTTTTCCTAAACAGCTTACGCAGCATTTTACCTAGCACAAGCTACACAACACACTACAGAAAAACAAGTCTGCTTCAATTGAATTATAGCACAAATTCCGGCCGAACCCCCAAAATGTTTTGCTTGCGTCTATCTAGCAAGGTTACTCTGTGGTATAACAAGGAAGCTGAGACTTCTGCAGTGTGTAAATGTGCTTTTACTATACAAGATGCTGTACATACAAAACTATTACAATATTAGGAATATACTACAAGACTGACAGATTTCTATAACAAGCAAAATGCCTAGAAAATAGAACAGCCTATGGTCTATAACTACAAATACATTTAAAGGTTACTTAACTTGGATTACGCTTTGTTCATGATCTCCATTGGCAATGATTCTTCTTGGAGATCAGGTCCTGTTCTTCTTCATGATCTTACAGCAACATGGTGTGTCTCCTGTGTGTGAGCTTACTGCTTTTATGTGTGTCAGGCTGTTTACCATTGTTACCAAAACAGAAAACATAGATGTATTTCAACAATAGCATTGAATACAACAATGCTATCTACCTATTGTCTACTCAAAAAACGAACCTGTAATCTAAACTGTGATTTCTTTCAGTTTGAGAGCTGAAAGAAATCTCAAACAGGTAATGTTTACTGTGGCTATAGAGACATTAGCATATTGGATACAACAATGGTATCTAACCTATTGTCTACTCAAAACGAAACCTGTAATTCTTTTCAGTTTGAGAGCTGAAAGAAATCTCAAACAGGTAATGTACTAAAATACAACAATGGTATCTAATCCCATTGTCATTTGTTTGAGAGATCTACTTAAACCAAATGCTGACAGGTAATCTGACTATTGTAAAATTGTCCCATGTATCCTATGTCTGATTAATATAATAAAAATCATATTTTTAACAAACGCTATACAACTAGTAGGCCCCAGCAACTCCTGGGCCTACTTCTCAGTTGCAGAGCATCGGGCCAGTAGGCCCGAGGCTGAAAATGGCTCACACATCCCTGAGGCCAGGAGGGCCGTCAGGTCAGGATCCGGCAACGACCCCCGGGAACGAACCCCGATAGAGCGGTCTCTGTCTCTTAAGTACCCCCTCCCAGAATGCACAGCGGGTTGACCACGCCCCCTGAGCCACTTCTGGGAAAGGAATACCCAATACACCCAGCCTGCTGCTTTTCCAACGCTGACCTGTGGTGACAGTGACACCTAGTGTCAGGTGGAAAATGTGCAACCCAGCTAGACTGAAACAGAGCCAAAAATTTAGCATAATCCCTCTGAGCTAAACTACAGCTCAGACAACTAAATTTAACATATAGCGTCTACCCAACAGGAGTAGGGCGCTACACGGGGAATTTACAATGATCACCAATGTGAGGGGGAATTTACGCCACCCATCAATATAAAGAGAGATTTCTACATTGACACCAATGTAATAGGAGCATTTACACCGACCACCAGTGTAAGGGGGAATATACAATGATCTCCATGTAAGGGGGAATTTACACTGACAATCACATCATTTTTGGACTAAGACACCAAATAGGACATCTCATGAAATCACATTTTTAGTCCAAAGTGACGAGCAGTGACTTTCCAAATAAGCAGGATATTGTAATGTAACATCACTTCAGATAATACTTTTCATGGATGATTTTAATGTGTTTACCGGGGACAAGGCCTCTTTACACAAATACCACTTCCTGTCCTCCTGCTCAAAATGCTGGGCTGTCGTTTCATTTTATAGATGACTTCTCCAAGCCTGTTCATATTGTACTCCCTGCAGGGCCGTCGGAACAGGACAGGCAAAACAAGCAATTGCCTGGGGCCCCGAGCTGGCCTGGGGCCCCAGCCTAGGATGCCTGCCTGCTGCCTGTCACTGTCCTGGATTTCCAATGCCGCCCTAGGTCGATCTAAATCAAATGCACGATCGATCTGACAGTGGCTGTGGACCCCCCTAGCCTAGCTAGCTGGCACTGTCTCTGCTGGTTGCTACGTGATGCCCGCTTGGCTTGTAGCAACCAGTGACGTCACTAGCAGAGCAGGAGAGAGGCAGAGTTGTGCCTATCACAGGCAGCGGAGGAAAGATCTTCTAGCTAGCTCCGCCTCCGAGTCCACCCTCCTCCTCCTCCTCCTCCCGCTCTGTCCTCGAGGCACACTGTCCAGCCACTCAGGCAGCGGCATGCTGCTGTGCTGAAGTCTGAAGAACACAGAAAGACGTGACAGAGTGAGACAGATTTCAGCCAGCTGTAGAAAGCAGGCAAGTAAGCATTGCTCACTCACCATTGTCAGCACAGCACTGACCAACACATCATAAGGGGTGGGCACTGCACTGGGCAGGACTGGAGCAGTAGTCAGCTCTGAGGGGTTCATGCTGGGACCTGTAGTTCTTCACTTTTGGGGGGGGGTCACATGATTTCCAGTCCCAGCATGAACCCTCCCTGCCCTCCCAGGATAGGACACACAAACACATCCTAGCAGGGCAGGGAGGGTTCATGCTGGGACTTGAAATCATGTGGTCCCCCCCAAAAGTGAAGAACTACAGGTCCCAGCATGAACCCCTCAGGACACACAAACACATCCTAGCAGAGCAGGGAGGGTTCATGCTGGGACTTAAAATCATGTGACCCCCCCCCCCGGGCCCCCCCAAAAATGAAGAACTACAGGTCCCAGCATGAACCCCTCAGAGCTGACTCCTGCTCCAGTCCTGCCCAGTGACCACCCTTATGTGGGCACTGGGCAGGACTGGAGCAGTAGTCAGCTCTGAGGGGTTCATGCTGGGACCTGTAGTTCTTCACTTTGGGGGGGGTCACATAATTTCCAGTCCCAGCATGAACCCTCCCTGCCCTGCTAGGATGTGTTTGTGTGTCCTCTCCTGCCAGGATAAACTGTATCGCTATGCTGTGGTTCCTGTAGGCTTTGCGTGAGTGCGGGGGTGGGGGGGGCCTCCAAGTCCATTTTGCTTGGGGCCCCCAAATTCCTTCAAACGGCCCTGACTCCCTGTACTCATTCCATACCCCTGTATCTTATGCTGTACCCCATCCAGTACCCCCTGTACTCATTCAGTACCCCCTGTATCTTATCCTGTACCCCATCCAGTACCCTCTGTATCTTATCCAGTACCCTTATACTCAGTCAGTACCCCTGTATCTTATACTGTACCCCATCCAGTACCCCCTGTATCTTATCCTGTATCCCATACTCATTCAGTACCCCTGTATCTTATACTGTACCCCCTCCATTACCCCCTGTATCTTATCCAGCACCCCCTGTATCTTATCCAGTTCCCCATCCAGTACCCTCTGTATCTTATCCAGTACCCCTGTATCTTATACTGTACCCCATCCAGTACCCCCTGTATCTTATCATGTATCCCATACTCATTCAGTACTCCTGTATCTTATACTGTACCCCATCCAGTACCCCCTGTTACTTATCCAGTACCCCCTGTATCTTATCCTGTACCCCATCTAGTACCCCCTGTATCTTATCCAGTTCCCCATCCAGTACCCCCTGTACTCATTCAGTACCCCCTGTATCTTATCCTGTACCCCATCCAGTACCCCCTGTACTCATTCAGTACCCCCTGTATCTTATCCTGTACCCCATCCAGTACCCTCTGTATCTTATCCAGTACCCCTATACTCATTCAGTACCCCTGTATCTTATACTGTATCCCATACTCATTCAGTACCCCTGTATCTTATACTGTACCCCCTCCATTACCCCCTGTATCTTATCCAGCACCCCCTGTATCTTATCCAGTTCCCCATCCAGTACCCTCTGTATCTTATCCAGTACCCCTGTATCTTATACTGTACCCCATCCAGTACCCCCTGTATCTTATCCTGTATCCCATACTCATTCAGTACTCCTGTATCTTATACTGTACCCCATCCAGTACCCCCTGTTACTTATCCAGTACCCCCTGTATCTTATCCTGTACCCCATCTAGTACCCCCTGTATCTTATCCAGTTCCCCATCCAGTACCCCCTGTACTCATTCAGTACCCCCTGTATCTTATCCTGTACCCCATCCAGTACCCCCTGTACTCATTCAGTACCCCCTGTATCTTATCCTGTACCCCATCCAGTACCCTCTGTATCTTATCCAGTACCCCTATACTCATTCAGTACCCCTGTATCTTATACTGTACCCCATCCAGTACCCCCTGTATCTTATCCTGTATCCCATACTCATTCAGTACCCCTGTATCTTATACTGTACCCCCTCCATTACCCCCTGTATCTTATCCAGCACCCCTGTATCTTATCCAGTTCCCCATCCAGTACCCCCTGTACTCATTCAGTACCCCCTGTATCTTATCCTGAACCCCATCCAGTACCCCTGTATCTTATCCTGTATCCCATACTCATTCAGTACCCATGTATCTTATACTGTACCCCCTCCATTACCCCCTGTATCTAATCCAGCACCCCCTGTATCTTATCCAGTTCCCCATCCAGTACCCTCTGTATCTTATCCAGTACCCCCTGTATCTTATCCTGTATCCCATACTCATTCAGTACTCCTGTATCTTATACTGTGACCTCTAGGAACCAATCAGTGAGCGCAGTAATAATCTGCAGTAACCTCTAGCAACCAATTAGTGAGTGGTAAGGATGTCCAGTAACCTTTAATAACCAATTAGTGAGCAGTATTGATGTGCAGTAATCTGTAACAACCAATCAACAAGCAGAAGTCATGTGCTGTAACCTCTAAATAATCAGTGAGCCATAATGTGTGCTGTAAGCCTCTCGCAGCCAGTCAGTGAGCGGTAATGATACACTAGTCTGTAACCTCTGGCAACCAATCGCAATTGCTGCCTGATCTGATTCAGTAAACTGATTTTGAGTCTAGCTGCTATTTATTGTATGACTCAGAGCAGGTGGAGAGCGAAATTGCATGGAAGGGGGGCAAGAAAATGTTTGCCCAGGGTCCAATTGATATTAAAGACGGCCCTGCCTCTCCCTATCCCCCCGGTCCCGCTGTGCCCGAGTCCTGCGATGCCCTGCTGTCAGACACTGGGACGCTGCTTCACCGGTTCAGGGCTTTTAAATCAACGCGGCTTAATCCCTTATCCGTACCTCTTAGCGTATATGGATAGGAGACATTCTAATTGGTCAGCACCGTCCTGTACCCCATCTAGTACCCCCTGTATCTTATCCAGTTCCCCATCCATTACCCCCTGTACTCATTCAGTACCCCCTGTATCTTATCCTGTACCCCATCCAGTACCCCCTGTACTCATTCAGTACCCCCTGTATCTTATCCTGTACCCCATCCAGTACCCCTGTATCTTATCCAGGACTCCTTGTATCTTATCCTGTACCCCCTGTTACTCATTCAGTAACCCAGTACTTATCCAGAACCCCCTGTATCTTATCCTGTACCCCATCCAGTACCCTCTGTATCTTATCCTTTACCCCATCCAGTACCCTCTGTATCTTATCCTGTACCCCACCCAGTACCCTCTGTATCTTATCCTGTACCCCACCCAGTACCCTCTGTATCTTATCCTGTACCCCACCCAGTACCCTCTGTATCTTATCCTGTACCTCACCCAGTACCCTCTGTATCTTATCCTGTACCCCATCCAGTACCCTCTGTATCTTATCCTGTAACCCATCCAGTACCCTCTGTATCTTATCCTGTACCCCACCCAGTACCCCCTGTATCTTATCCTGTACCCCATCCAGTACTCTCTGTATCTTATCCTGTACCCCACCCAGTACCCCCTGTATCTTATCCTGTACCCCATCTAGTACCCCCTGTATCTTATCCTGTACCCCATCCAGTACCCTCTGTATCTTATCCTGTACCCCATCCAGTACCCTCTGTATCTTATCCTGTACCCCACCCAGTACCCCCTGTATCTTATCCTGTACCCCATCTAGTACCCACTGTATCTTATCCTGTACCCCATCCAGTACCCTCTGTATCTTATCCTGTACCCCATCCAGTACCCTCTGTATCTTATCCTGTACCCCATCCAGTACCCTCTGTATCTTATCCTGTACCCCATCCAGTACCCTCTGTATCTTATCCTGTACCCCACCCAGTACCCTCTGTATCTTATCCTGTACCCCACCCAGTACCCTCTGTATCTTATCCTGTACCCCACCCAGTACCCTCTGTATCTTATCCTGTACCCCATCCAGTACCCTCTGTATCTTATCCTGTACCCCATCCAGTACCCTCTGTATCTTATCCTGTACCCCATCCAGTACCCTCTGTATCTTATCCTGTACCCCACCCAGTACCCTCTGTATCTTATCCTGTACCCCACCCAGTACCCTCTGTATCTTATCCTGTACCCCACCCAGTACCCTCTGTATCTTATCCTGTACCCCATCCAGTACCCTCTGTATCTTATCCTGTACCCCATTCAGTACCCTCTGTATCTTATCATGTACCCCACCCAGTACCCCCTGTATCTTATCCTGTACCCCATCCAGTACCCTCTGTATCTTATCCTGTACCCCACCCAGTACCCCCTGTATCTTATCCTGTACCCCATCTAGTACCCCCTGTATCTTATCCTGTACCCCATCCAGTACCCTCTGTATCTTATCCTGTACCCCATCCAGTACCCTCTGTATCTTATCCTGTACCCCACCCAGTACCCCCTGTATCTTATCCTGTACCCCATCTAGTACCCCCTGTATCTTATCCTGTACCCCATCCAGTACCCTCTGTATCTTATCCTGTACCCCATCCAGTACCCTCTGTATCTTATCCAGTACCCCATCCAGTACCCTCTGTATCTTATCCTGTACCCCACCCAGTACCCTCTGTATCTTATCCTGTACCCCACCCAGTACCCTCTGTATCTTATCCTGTACCCCACCCAGTACCCTCTGTATCTTATCCTGTACCCCACCCAGTACCCTCTGTATCTTATCCTGTACCCCATCTAGTACCCCCTGTATCTTATCCTGTACCCCATCCAGTACCCTCTGTATCTTATCCTGTACCCAATCCAGTACCCTCTGTATCTTATCCTTACCCCACCCAGTACCCCCTGTATCTTATCCTGTACCCCATCTAGTACCACCTGTATCTTATCCTGTACCCCATCCAGTACCCGCTGTATCTTATCCTGTACCCCATCCAGTACCCTCTGTATCTTATCCTGTACCCCATCCAGTACCCTCTGTATCTTATCCTGTACCCCATCCAGTACCCTCTGTATCTTATCCTGTACCCCACCCAGTACCCCCTGTATCTTATCCTGTACCCCATCTAGTACCCCCTGTATGTTATCCAGTACCCCATCCAGTACCCTCTGTATCTTATCCTGTACCCCATCCAGTACCCTCTGTATCTTATCCTATACCCCACCCAGTACCCCCTGTATCTTATCCTGTACCCCATCTAGTACCCCCTGTATCTTATCCTGTACCCCATCCAGTACCCTCTGTATCTTATCCTGTACCCCACCCAGTATCCCCTGTATCTTATCCTGTACCCCATCTAGTACCCCCTGTATCTTATCCTGTACCCCATCCAGTACCCTCTGTATCTTATCCTGTACCCCACCCAGTACCCCCTGTATCTTATCCTGTACCCCATCTAGTACCCCCTGTATCTTATCCTGTACCCCATCCAGTACCCTCTGTATCTTATCCTGTACCCCACCCAGTACCCCCTGTATCTTATCCTGTACCCCATCCAGTACCCTCTGTATCTTATCCTGTACCCCACCCAGTACCCCCTGTATCTTATCCTGTACCCCATCTAGTAACCCCTGTATCTTATCCTGTACCCCATCCAGTACCCTCTGTATCTTATCCTGTACCCCATCCAGTACCCTCTGTATCTTATCCTGTACCCCACCCAGTACCCCCTGTATCTTATCCTGTACCCCATCTAGTACCCCCTGTATCTTATCCTGTACCCCATCCAGTACCCTCTGTATCTTATCCTGTACCCCACCCAGTACCCTCTGTATCTTATCCTGTACCCCACCCAGTACCCTCTGTATCTTATCCTGTACCCCACCCAGTACCCTCTGTATCTTATCCTGTACCCCATCCAGTACCCTCTGTATCTTATCCTGTACCCCATCCAGTACCCTCTGTATCTTATCCTGTACCCCACCCAGTACCCCCTGTATCTTATCCTGTACCCCATCCAGTACCCTCTGTATCTTTTCCTGTACCCCACCCAGTACCCCCTGTATCTTATCCTGTACCCCATCTAGTACCCCCTGTATCTTATCCTGTACCCCATCCAGTACCCTCTGTATCTTATCCTGTACCCAATCCAGTACCCTCTGTATCTTATCCTGTACCCCACCCAGTACCCCCTGTATCTTATCCTGTGCCCCATCTAGTACCCCCTGTATCTTATCCTGTACCCCATCCAGTACCCTCTGTATCTTATCCTGTACCCCATCCAGTACCCTCTGTATCTTATCCTGTACCCCATCCAGTACCCTCTGTATCTTATCCTGTACCCCACCCAGTACCCCTGTATCTTATCCTGTACCCCATCTAGTACCCCCTGTATCTTATCCTGTACCCCATCCAGTACCCTCTGTATCTTATCCTGTACCCCACCCAGTACCCCCTGTATCTTATCCTGTACCCCATCTAGTACCCCCTGTATCTTATCCTGTACCCCATCCAGTACCCTCTGTATCTTATCCTGTACCCTATCCAGTACCCTCTGTATCTTATCCTGTACCCCACCCAGTACCCTCTGTATCTTATCCTGTACCCCACCCAGTACCCTCTGTATCTTATCCTGTACCCCACCCAGTACCCTCTGTATCTTATCCTGTACCCCACCCAGTACCCTCTGTATCTTATCCTGTACCCTATCCAGTACCCTCTGTATCTTATCCTGTACCCCATCCAGTACCCTCTGTATCTTATCCTGTACCCCACCCAGTACCCCCTGTATCTTATCCTGTACCCCATCCAGTACCCTCTGTATCTTATCCTGTACCCCACCCAGTACCCCCTGTATCTTATCCTGTACCCCATCTAGTACCCCCTGTATCTTATCCTGTACCCCATCCAGTAGCCTCTGTATCTTATCCTGTACCCAATCCAGTACCCTCTGTATCTTATCCTGTACCCCACCCAGTACCCCTGTATCTTATCCTGTACCCCATCTAGTACCCCCTGTATCTTATCCTGTACCCCATCCAGTACCCTCTGTATCTTATCCTGTACCACATCCAATACCCTCTGTATCTTATCCTGTACCCCATCTAGTACCCCCTGTATCTTATCCTGTACCCCATCCAGTACCCCCTGTATCTTATCCTGTACCCCACCCAGTACCCCCTGTATCTTATCCTGTACCCCATCTATTACCCCCTGTATCTTATCCTGTACCCCATCCAGTACCCTCTGTATCTTATCCTGTACCCTATCCAGTACCCTCTGTATCTTATCCTGTACCCCACCCAGTACCCTCTGTATCTTATCCTGTACCCCACCCAGTACCCTCTGTATCTTATCCTGTACCCCACCCAGTACCCTCTGTATCTTATCCTGTACCCCACCCAGTACCCTCTGTATCTTATCCTGTACCCTATCCAGTACCCTCTGTATCTTATCCTGTACCCCATCCAGTACCCTCTGTAGCTTATCCTGTACCCCACCCAGTACCCCCTGTATCTTATCCTGTACCCCATCCAGTACCCTCTGTATCTTATCCTGTACCCCACCCAGTACCCCCTGTATCTTATCCTGTACCCCATCTAGTACCCCCTGTATCTTATCCTGTACCCCATCCAGTACCCTCTGTATCTTATCCTGTACCCAATCCAGTACCCTCTGTATCTTATCCTGTACCCCACCCAGTACCCCCTGTATCTTATCCTGTACCCCATCTAGTACCCCCTGTATCTTATCCTGTACCCCATCCAGTACCCTCTGTATCTTATCCTGTACCCCATCCAGTACCCCCTGTATCTTATCCTGTACCCCATCCAGTACCCTCTGTATCTTATCCTGTACCCCATCCAGTACCCCCTGTATCTTATCCTGTACCCCATCTAGTACCCCCTGTATCTTATCCTGTACCCCATCCAGTACCCTCTGTATCTTATCCTGTACCCCATCCAGTACCCTCTGTATCTTATCCTGTACCCCATCCAGTGCCCGCTGTATCTTATCCTGTACCCCACCCAGTACCTTCTGTATCTTATCCTGTACCCCATCCAGTACCCTCTGTATCTTATCCTGTACCCCATCCAGTACCCGCTGTATCTTATCCTGTACCCCATCCAGTACCCTCTGTATCTTATCCTGTACCCCACCCAGTACCCCCTGTATCTTATCCTGTACCCCATCCAGTACCCTCTGTATCTTATCCTGTACCCCATCCAGTACCCGCTGTATCTTATCCTGTACCCCATCTAGTACCCCTGTATCTTATCCTGTACCCCATCCAGTACCCTCTGTTTCTTATCCTGTACCCCACCCAGTACTCCCTGTATCTTATCCTGTACCCCATCCAGTACCCTCTGTATCTTATCCTGTACCCCACCCAGTACCCCCTGTATCTTATCCTGTACCCCATCCAGTACCCTCTGTATCTTATCCTGTACCCCACCCAGTACCCCCTGTATCTTATCCTGTACCCCATCTAGTACCCCCTGTATCTTATCCTGTACCCCATCCAGTACCCTCTGTATCTTATCCTGTACCCCATCCAGTACCCTCTGTATCTTATCCTGTACCCCACCCAGTACCCCCTGTATCTTATCCTGTACCCCATCTAGTACCCCCTGTATCTTATCCTGTACCCCATCCAGTACCCTCTGTATCTTATCCTGTACCCCATCCAGTACCCTCTGTATCTTATCCTATACCCCACCCAGTACCCCCTGTATCTTATCCTGTACCCCATCTAGTACCCCCTGTATCTTATCCTGTACCCCATCCAGTACCCTCTGTATCTTATCCTGTACCCCACCCAGTATCCCCTGTATCTTATCCTGTACCCCATCTAGTACCCCCTGTATCTTATCCTGTACCCCATCCAGTACCCTCTGTATCTTATCCTGTACCCCACCCAGTACCCCCTGTATCTTATCCTGTACCCCATCTAGTACCCCCTGTATCTTATCCTGTACCCCATCCAGTACCCTCTGTATCTTATCCTGTACCCCACCCAGTACCCCCTGTATCTTATCCTGTACCCCATCCAGTACCCTCTGTATCTTATCCTGTACCCCACCCAGTACCCCCTGTATCTTATCCTGTACCCCATCTAGTACCCCCTGTATCTTATCCTGTACCCCATCCAGTACCCTCTGTATCTTATCCTGTACCCCATCCAGTACCCTCTGTATCTTATCCTGTACCCCACCCAGTACCCCCTGTATCTTATCCTGTACCCCATCTAGTACCCCCTGTATCTTATCCTGTACCCCATCCAGTACCCTCTGTATCTTATCCTGTACCCCACCCAGTACCCTCTGTATCTTATCCTGTACCCCACCCAGTACCCTCTGTATCTTATCCTGTACCCCACCCAGTACCCTCTGTATCTTATCCTGTACCCCATCCAGTACCCTCTGTATCTTATCCTGTACCCCATCCAGTACCCTCTGTATCTTATCCTGTACCCCACCCAGTACCCCCTGTATCTTATCCTGTACCCCATCCAGTACCCTCTGTATCTTTTCCTGTACCCCACCCAGTACCCCCTGTATCTTATCCTGTACCCCATCTAGTACCCCCTGTATCTTATCCTGTACCCCATCCAGTACCCTCTGTATCTTATCCTGTACCCAATCCAGTACCCTCTGTATCTTATCCTGTACCCCACCCAGTACCCCCTGTATCTTATCCTGTGCCCCATCTAGTACCCCCTGTATCTTATCCTGTACCCCATCCAGTACCCTCTGTATCTTATCCTGTACCCCATCCAGTACCCTCTGTATCTTATCCTGTACCCCATCCAGTACCCTCTGTATCTTATCCTGTACCCCACCCAGTACCCCTGTATCTTATCCTGTACCCCATCTAGTACCCCCTGTATCTTATCCTGTACCCCATCCAGTACCCTCTGTATCTTATCCTGTACCCCACCCAGTACCCCCTGTATCTTATCCTGTACCCCATCTAGTACCCCCTGTATCTTATCCTGTACCCCATCCAGTACCCTCTGTATCTTATCCTGTACCCTATCCAGTACCCTCTGTATCTTATCCTGTACCCCACCCAGTACCCTCTGTATCTTATCCTGTACCCCACCCAGTACCCTCTGTATCTTATCCTGTACCCCACCCAGTACCCTCTGTATCTTATCCTGTACCCCACCCAGTACCCTCTGTATCTTATCCTGTACCCTATCCAGTACCCTCTGTATCTTATCCTGTACCCCATCCAGTACCCTCTGTATCTTATCCTGTACCCCACCCAGTACCCCCTGTATCTTATCCTGTACCCCATCCAGTACCCTCTGTATCTTATCCTGTACCCCACCCAGTACCCCCTGTATCTTATCCTGTACCCCATCTAGTACCCCCTGTATCTTATCCTGTACCCCATCCAGTAGCCTCTGTATCTTATCCTGTACCCAATCCAGTACCCTCTGTATCTTATCCTGTACCCCACCCAGTACCCCTGTATCTTATCCTGTACCCCATCTAGTACCCCCTGTATCTTATCCTGTACCCCATCCAGTACCCTCTGTATCTTATCCTGTACCACATCCAATACCCTCTGTATCTTATCCTGTACCCCATCTAGTACCCCCTGTATCTTATCCTGTACCCCATCCAGTACCCCCTGTATCTTATCCTGTACCCCACCCAGTACCCCCTGTATCTTATCCTGTACCCCATCTATTACCCCCTGTATCTTATCCTGTACCCCATCCAGTACCCTCTGTATCTTATCCTGTACCCTATCCAGTACCCTCTGTATCTTATCCTGTACCCCACCCAGTACCCTCTGTATCTTATCCTGTACCCCACCCAGTACCCTCTGTATCTTATCCTGTACCCCACCCAGTACCCTCTGTATCTTATCCTGTACCCCACCCAGTACCCTCTGTATCTTATCCTGTACCCTATCCAGTACCCTCTGTATCTTATCCTGTACCCCATCCAGTACCCTCTGTAGCTTATCCTGTACCCCACCCAGTACCCCCTGTATCTTATCCTGTACCCCATCCAGTACCCTCTGTATCTTATCCTGTACCCCACCCAGTACCCCCTGTATCTTATCCTGTACCCCATCTAGTACCCCCTGTATCTTATCCTGTACCCCATCCAGTACCCTCTGTATCTTATCCTGTACCCAATCCAGTACCCTCTGTATCTTATCCTGTACCCCACCCAGTACCCCCTGTATCTTATCCTGTACCCCATCTAGTACCCCCTGTATCTTATCCTGTACCCCATCCAGTACCCTCTGTATCTTATCCTGTACCCCATCCAGTACCCCCTGTATCTTATCCTGTACCCCATCCAGTACCCTCTGTATCTTATCCTGTACCCCATCCAGTACCCCCTGTATCTTATCCTGTACCCCATCTAGTACCCCCTGTATCTTATCCTGTACCCCATCCAGTACCCTCTGTATCTTATCCTGTACCCCATCCAGTACCCTCTGTATCTTATCCTGTACCCCATCCAGTGCCCGCTGTATCTTATCCTGTACCCCACCCAGTACCTTCTGTATCTTATCCTGTACCCCATCCAGTACCCTCTGTATCTTATCCTGTACCCCATCCAGTACCCGCTGTATCTTATCCTGTACCCCATCCAGTACCCTCTGTATCTTATCCTGTACCCCACCCAGTACCCCCTGTATCTTATCCTGTACCCCATCCAGTACCCTCTGTATCTTATCCTGTACCCCATCCAGTACCCGCTGTATCTTATCCTGTACCCCATCTAGTACCCCTGTATCTTATCCTGTACCCCATCCAGTACCCTCTGTTTCTTATCCTGTACCCCACCCAGTACCCCCTGTATCTTATCCTGTACCCCATCCAGTACCCTCTGTATCTTATCCTGTACCCCACCCAGTACCCCCTGTATCTTATCCTGTACCCCATCCAGTACCCTCTGTATCTTATCCTGTACCCCACCCAGTACCCCCTGTATCTTATCCTGTACCCCATCTAGTACCCCCTGTATCTTATCCTGTACCCCATCCAGTACCCTCTGTATCTTATCCTGTACCCCATCCAGTACCCTCTGTATCTTATCCTGTACCCCACCCAGTACCCCCTGTATCTTATCCTGTACCCCATCTAGTACCCCCTGTATCTTATCCTGTACCCCATCCAGTACCCTCTGTATCTTATCCTGTACCCCATCCAGTACCCTCTGTATCTTATCCTATACCCCACCCAGTACCCCCTGTATCTTATCCTGTACCCCATCTAGTACCCCCTGTATCTTATCCTGTACCCCATCCAGTACCCTCTGTATCTTATCCTGTACCCCACCCAGTATCCCCTGTATCTTATCCTGTACCCCATCTAGTACCCCCTGTATCTTATCCTGTACCCCATCCAGTACCCTCTGTATCTTATCCTGTACCCCACCCAGTACCCCCTGTATCTTATCCTGTACCCCATCTAGTACCCCCTGTATCTTATCCTGTACCCCATCCAGTACCCTCTGTATCTTATCCTGTACCCCACCCAGTACCCCCTGTATCTTATCCTGTACCCCATCCAGTACCCTCTGTATCTTATCCTGTACCCCACCCAGTACCCCCTGTATCTTATCCTGTACCCCATCTAGTACCCCCTGTATCTTATCCTGTACCCCATCCAGTACCCTCTGTATCTTATCCTGTACCCCATCCAGTACCCTCTGTATCTTATCCTGTACCCCACCCAGTACCCCCTGTATCTTATCCTGTACCCCATCTAGTACCCCCTGTATCTTATCCTGTACCCCATCCAGTACCCTCTGTATCTTATCCTGTACCCCACCCAGTACCCTCTGTATCTTATCCTGTACCCCACCCAGTACCCTCTGTATCTTATCCTGTACCCCACCCAGTACCCTCTGTATCTTATCCTGTACCCCATCCAGTACCCTCTGTATCTTATCCTGTACCCCATCCAGTACCCTCTGTATCTTATCCTGTACCCCACCCAGTACCCCCTGTATCTTATCCTGTACCCCATCCAGTACCCTCTGTATCTTTTCCTGTACCCCACCCAGTACCCCCTGTATCTTATCCTGTACCCCATCTAGTACCCCCTGTATCTTATCCTGTACCCCATCCAGTACCCTCTGTATCTTATCCTGTACCCAATCCAGTACCCTCTGTATCTTATCCTGTACCCCACCCAGTACCCCCTGTATCTTATCCTGTGCCCCATCTAGTACCCCCTGTATCTTATCCTGTACCCCATCCAGTACCCTCTGTATCTTATCCTGTACCCCATCCAGTACCCTCTGTATCTTATCCTGTACCCCATCCAGTACCCTCTGTATCTTATCCTGTACCCCACCCAGTACCCCTGTATCTTATCCTGTACCCCATCTAGTACCCCCTGTATCTTATCCTGTACCCCATCCAGTACCCTCTGTATCTTATCCTGTACCCCACCCAGTACCCCCTGTATCTTATCCTGTACCCCATCTAGTACCCCCTGTATCTTATCCTGTACCCCATCCAGTACCCTCTGTATCTTATCCTGTACCCTATCCAGTACCCTCTGTATCTTATCCTGTACCCCACCCAGTACCCTCTGTATCTTATCCTGTACCCCACCCAGTACCCTCTGTATCTTATCCTGTACCCCACCCAGTACCCTCTGTATCTTATCCTGTACCCCACCCAGTACCCTCTGTATCTTATCCTGTACCCTATCCACTACCCTCTGTATCTTATCCTGTACCCCATCCAGTACCCTCTGTATCTTATCCTGTACCCCACCCAGTACCCCCTGTATCTTATCCTGTACCCCATCCAGTACCCTCTGTATCTTATCCTGTACCCCACCCAGTACCCCCTGTATCTTATCCTGTACCCCATCTAGTACCCCCTGTATCTTATCCTGTACCCCATCCAGTAGCCTCTGTATCTTATCCTGTACCCAATCCAGTACCCTCTGTATCTTATCCTGTACCCCACCCAGTACCCCTGTATCTTATCCTGTACCCCATCTAGTACCCCCTGTATCTTATCCTGTACCCCATCCAGTACCCTCTGTATCTTATCCTGTACCACATCCAATACCCTCTGTATCTTATCCTGTACCCCATCTAGTACCCCCTGTATCTTATCCTGTACCCCATCCAGTACCCCCTGTATCTTATCCTGTACCCCACCCAGTACCCCCTGTATCTTATCCTGTACCCCATCTATTACCCCCTGTATCTTATCCTGTACCCCATCCAGTACCCTCTGTATCTTATCCTGTACCCTATCCAGTACCCTCTGTATCTTATCCTGTACCCCACCCAGTACCCTCTGTATCTTATCCTGTACCCCACCCAGTACCCTCTGTATCTTATCCTGTACCCCACCCAGTACCCTCTGTATCTTATCCTGTACCCCACCCAGTACCCTCTGTATCTTATCCTGTACCCTATCCAGTACCCTCTGTATCTTATCCTGTACCCCATCCAGTACCCTCTGTAGCTTATCCTGTACCCCACCCAGTACCCCCTGTATCTTATCCTGTACCCCATCCAGTACCCTCTGTATCTTATCCTGTACCCCACCCAGTACCCCCTGTATCTTATCCTGTACCCCATCTAGTACCCCCTGTATCTTATCCTGTACCCCATCCAGTACCCTCTGTATCTTATCCTGTACCCAATCCAGTACCCTCTGTATCTTATCCTGTACCCCACCCAGTACCCCCTGTATCTTATCCTGTACCCCATCTAGTACCCCCTGTATCTTATCCTGTACCCCATCCAGTACCCTCTGTATCTTATCCTGTACCCCATCCAGTACCCCCTGTATCTTATCCTGTACCCCATCCAGTACCCTCTGTATCTTATCCTGTACCCCATCCAGTACCCCCTGTATCTTATCCTGTACCCCATCTAGTACCCCCTGTATCTTATCCTGTACCCCATCCAGTACCCTCTGTATCTTATCCTGTACCCCATCCAGTACCCTCTGTATCTTATCCTGTACCCCATCCAGTGCCCGCTGTATCTTATCCTGTACCCCACCCAGTACCTTCTGTATCTTATCCTGTACCCCATCCAGTACCCTCTGTATCTTATCCTGTACCCCATCCAGTACCCGCTGTATCTTATCCTGTACCCCATCCAGTACCCTCTGTATCTTATCCTGTACCCCACCCAGTACCCCCTGTATCTTATCCTGTACCCCATCCAGTACCCTCTGTATCTTATCCTGTACCCCATCCAGTACCCGCTGTATCTTATCCTGTACCCCATCTAGTACCCCTGTATCTTATCCTGTACCCCATCCAGTACCCTCTGTTTCTTATCCTGTACCCCACCCAGTACCCCCTGTATCTTATCCTGTACCCCATCCAGTACCCTCTGTATCTTATCCTGTACCCCACCCAGTACCCCCTGTATCTTATCCTGTACCCCATCCAGTACCCTCTGTATCTTATCCTGTACCCCACCCAGTACCCCCTGTATCTTATCCTGTACCCCATCTAGTACCCCCTGTATCTTATCCTGTACCCCATCCAGTACCCTCTGTATCTTATCCTGTACCCCATCCAGTACCCTCTGTATCTTATCCTGTACCCCACCCAGTACCCCCTGTATCTTATCCTGTACCCCATCTAGTACCCCCTGTATCTTATCCTGTACCCCATCCAGTACCCTCTGTATCTTATCCTGTACCCCATCCAGTACCCTCTGTATCTTATCCTATACCCCACCCAGTACCCCCTGTATCTTATCCTGTACCCCATCTAGTACCCCCTGTATCTTATCCTGTACCCCATCCAGTACCCTCTGTATCTTATCCTGTACCCCACCCAGTATCCCCTGTATCTTATCCTGTACCCCATCTAGTACCCCCTGTATCTTATCCTGTACCCCATCCAGTACCCTCTGTATCTTATCCTGTACCCCACCCAGTACCCCCTGTATCTTATCCTGTACCCCATCTAGTACCCCCTGTATCTTATCCTGTACCCCATCCAGTACCCTCTGTATCTTATCCTGTACCCCACCCAGTACCCCCTGTATCTTATCCTGTACCCCATCCAGTACCCTCTGTATCTTATCCTATACCCCACCCAGTACCCCCTGTATCTTATCCTGTACCCCATCTAGTACCCCCTGTATCTTATCCTGTACCCCATCCAGTACCCTATGTATCTTATCCTGTACCCCATCTAGTACCCCCTGTATCTTATCCTGTACCCCATCCAGTACCCTCTGTATCTTATCCTGTACCCCACCCAGTACCCCCTGTATCTTATCCTGTACCCCATCTAGTACCCCCTGTATCTTATCCTGTACCCCATCCAGTACCCTCTGTATCTTATCCTGTACCCCACCCAGTACCCCCTGTATCTTATCCTGTACCCCATCCAGTACCCTCTGTATCTTATCCTGTACCCCACCCAGTACCCCCTGTATCTTATCCTGTACCCCATCTAGTACCCCCTGTATCTTATCCTGTACCCCATCCAGTACCCTCTGTATCTTATCCTGTACCCCATCCAGTACCCTCTGTATCTTATCCTGTACCCCACCCAGTACCCCCTGTATCTTATCCTGTACCCCATCTAGTACCCCCTGTATCTTATCCTGTACCCCATCCAGTACCCTCTGTATCTTATCCTGTACCCCACCCAGTACCCTCTGTATCTTATCCTGTACCCCACCCAGTACCCTCTGTATCTTATCCTGTACCCCACCCAGTACCCTCTGTATCTTATCCTGTACCCCATCCAGTACCCTCTGTATCTTATCCTGTACCCCATCCAGTACCCCTGTATCTTATCCTGTACCCCATCTAGTACCCCCTGTATCTTATCCTGTACCCCATCCAGTACCCTCTGTATCTTATCCTGTACCCCATCCAGTACCCTCTGTATCTTATCCTGTACCCCACCCAGTACCCCCTGTATCTTATCCTGTACCCCATCTAGTACCCCCTGTATCTTATCCTGTACCCCATCCAGTACCCTCTGTATCTTATCCTGTACCCTATCCAGTACCCTCTGTATCTTATCCTGTACCCCACCCAGTACCCTCTGTATCTTATCCTGTACCCCACCCAGTACCCTCTGTATCTTATCCTGTACCCCACCCAGTACCCTCTGTATCTTATCCTGTACCCCACCCAGTACCCTCTGTATCTTATCCTGTACCCCACCCAGTACCCCCTGTATCTTATCCTGTACCCCATCCAGTACCCTCTGTATCTTATCCTGTACCCCACCCAGTACCCCCTGTATATTATCCTGTACCCCATCTAGTACCCCCTGTATCTTATCCTGTACCCCATCCAGTACCCTCTGTATCTTATCCTGTACCCAATCCAGTACCCTCTGTATCTTATCCTGTACCCCACCCAGTACCCCTGAATCTTATCCTGTACCCCATCTAGTACCCCCTGTATCTTATCCTGTACCCCATCCAGTACCCTCTGTATCTTATCCTGTACCACATCCAATACCCTCTGTATCTTATCCTGTACCCCATCTAGTACCCCCTGTATCTTATCCTGTACCCCATCCAGTACCCCCTGTATCTTATCCTGTACCCAATCCAGTACCCCCTGTATCTTATCCTGTACCCCATCTAGTACCCCCTGTATCTTATCCTCTACCCCATCCAGTACCCTCTGTATCTTATCCTGTACCCTATCCAGTACCCTCTGTATCTTATCCTGTACCCCACCCAGTACCCTCTGTATCTTATCCTGTACCCCACCCAGTACCCTCTGTGTCTTATCCTGTACCCCACCCAGTACTCTCTGTATCTTATCCTGTACCCCACCCAGTACCCTCTGTATCTTATCCTGTACCCTATCCAGTACCCTCTGTATCTTATCCTGTACCCCATCCAGTACCCTCTGTATCTTATCCTGTACCCCACCCAGTACCCCCTGTATCTTATCCTGTACCCCATCCAGTACCCTCTGTATCTTATCCTGTACCCCATCCAGTACCCTCTGTATCTTATCCTGTACCCCACCCAGTACCCCCTGTATCTTATCCTGTACCCCATCCAGTACCCTCTGTATCTTATCCTGTACCCCACCCAGTACCCCCTGTATCTTATCCTGTACCCCATCTAGTACCCCCTGTATCTTATCCTGTACCCCATCCAGTAGCCTCTGTATCTTATCCTGTACCCAATCCAGTACCCTCTGTATCTTATCCTGTACCCCACCCAGTACCCCTGTATCTTATCCTGTACCCCATCTAGTACCCCCTGTATCTTATCCTGTACCCCATCCAGTACCCTCTGTATCTTATCCTGTACCACATCCAATACCCTCTGTATCTTATCCTGTACCCCATCTAGTACCCCCTGTATCTTATCCTGTACCCCATCCAGTACCCCCTGTATCTTATCCTGTACCCCACCCAGTACCCCCTGTATCTTATCCTGTACCCCATCTATTACCCCCTGTATCTTATCCTGTACCCCATCCAGTACCCTCTGTATCTTATCCTGTACCCTATCCAGTACCCTCTGTATCTTATCCTGTACCCCACCCAGTACCCTCTGTATCTTATCCTGTACCCCACCCAGTACCCTCTGTATCTTATCCTGTACCCCACCCAGTACCCTCTGTATCTTATCCTGTACCCCACCCAGTACCCTCTGTATCTTATCCTGTACCCTATCCAGTACCCTCTGTATCTTATCCTGTACCCCATCCAGTACCCTCTGTAGCTTATCCTGTACCCCACCCAGTACCCCCTGTATCTTATCCTGTACCCCATCCAGTACCCTCTGTATCTTATCCTGTACCCCACCCAGTACCCCCTGTATCTTATCCTGTACCCCATCTAGTACCCCCTGTATCTTATCCTGTACCCCATCCAGTACCCTCTGTATCTTATCCTGTACCCAATCCAGTACCCTCTGTATCTTATCCTGTACCCCACCCAGTACCCCCTGTATCTTATCCTGTACCCCATCTAGTACCCCCTGTATCTTATCCTGTACCCCATCCAGTACCCTCTGTATCTTATCCTGTACCCCATCCAGTACCCCCTGTATCTTATCCTGTACCCCATCCAGTACCCTCTGTATCTTATCCTGTACCCCATCCAGTACCCCCTGTATCTTATCCTGTACCCCATCTAGTACCCCCTGTATCTTATCCTGTACCCCATCCAGTACCCTCTGTATCTTATCCTGTACCCCATCCAGTACCCTCTGTATCTTATCCTGTACCCCATCCAGTGCCCGCTGTATCTTATCCTGTACCCCACCCAGTACCTTCTGTATCTTATCCTGTACCCCATCCAGTACCCTCTGTATCTTATCCTGTACCCCATCCAGTACCCGCTGTATCTTATCCTGTACCCCATCCAGTACCCTCTGTATCTTATCCTGTACCCCACCCAGTACCCCCTGTATCTTATCCTGTACCCCATCCAGTACCCTCTGTATCTTATCCTGTACCCCATCCAGTACCCGCTGTATCTTATCCTGTACCCCATCTAGTACCCCTGTATCTTATCCTGTACCCCATCCAGTACCCTCTGTTTCTTATCCTGTACCCCACCCAGTACCCCCTGTATCTTATCCTGTACCCCATCCAGTACCCTCTGTATCTTATCCTGTACCCCACCCAGTACCCCCTGTATCTTATCCTGTACCCCATCCAGTACCCTCTGTATCTTATCCTGTACCCCACCCAGTACCCCCTGTATCTTATCCTGTACCCCATCTAGTACCCCCTGTATCTTATCCTGTACCCCATCCAGTACCCTCTGTATCTTATCCTGTACCCCATCCAGTACCCTCTGTATCTTATCCTGTACCCCACCCAGTACCCCCTGTATCTTATCCTGTACCCCATCTAGTACCCCCTGTATCTTATCCTGTACCCCATCCAGTACCCTCTGTATCTTATCCTGTACCCCATCCAGTACCCTCTGTATCTTATCCAGTACCCCATCCAGTACCCTCTGTATCTTATCCTGTACCCCACGCAGTACCCTCTGTATCTTATCCTGTACCCCACCCAGTACCCTCTGTATCTTATCCTGTACCCCACCCAGTACCCTCTGTATCTTATCCTGTTCCCCACCCAGTACCCTCTGTATCTTATCCTGTACCCCATCTAGTACCCCCTGTATCTTATCCTGTACCCCATCCAGTACCCTCTGTATCTTATCCTGTACCCAATCCAGTACCCTCTGTATCTTATCCTGTACCCCACCCAGTACCCCCTGTATCTTATCCTGTACCCCATCTAGTACCACCTGTATCTTATCCTGTACCCCATCCAGTACCCCCTGTATCTTATCCTGTACCCCATCTAGTACCACCTGTATCTTATCCTGTACCCCATCCAGTACCCTCTGTATCTTATCCTGTACCCCATCCAGTACCCTCTGTATCTTATCCTGTACCCCACCCAGTACCCCCTGTATCTTATCCTGTACCCCATCCAGTACCCTCTGTATCTTTTCCTGTACCCCACCCAGTACCCCCTGTATCTTATCCTGTACCCCATCTAGTACCCCCTGTATCTTATCCTGTACCCCATCCAGTACCCTCTGTATCTTATCCTGTACCCAATCCAGTACCCTCTGTATCTTATCCTGTACCCCACCCAGTACCCCCTGTATCTTATCCTGTGCCCCATCTAGTACCCCCTGTATCTTATCCTGTACCCCATCCAGTACTCTCTGAATCTTATCCTGTACCCCATCCAGTACCCTCTGTATCTTATCCTGTACCCCATCCAGTACCCTCTGTATCTTATCCTGTACCCCACCCAGTACCCCTGTATCTTATCCTGTACCCCATCTAGTACCCCCTGTATCTTATCCTGTACCCCATCCAGTACCCTCTGTATCTTATCCTGTACCCCACCCAGTACCCCCTGTATCTTATCCTATATCCCATCTAGTACCCCCTGTATCTTATTCTGTACCCCATCCAGTACCCTCTGTATCTTATCCTGTACCCTATCCAGTACCCTCTGTATCTTATCCTGTACCCCACCCAGTACCCTCTGTATCTTATCCTGTACCCCACCCAGTACCCTCTGTATCTTATCCTGTACCCCACCCAGTACCCTCTGTATCTTATCCTGTACCCCACCCAGTACCCTCTGTATCTTATCCTGTACCCTATCCAGTACCCTCTGTATCTTATCCTGTACCCCATCCAGTACCCTCTGTATCTTATCCTGTACCCCACCCAGTACCCCCTGTATCTTATCCTGTACCCCATCCAGTACCCTCTGTATCTTATCCTGTACCCCACCCAGTACCCCCTGTATATTATCCTGTACCCCATCTAGTACCCCCTGTATCTTATCCTGTACCCCATCCAGTACCCTCTGTATCTTATCCTGTACCCAATCCAGTACCCTCTGTATCTTATCCTGTACCCCACCCAGTACCCCCTGTATCTTATCCTGTGCCCCATCTAGTACCCCCTGTATCTTATCCTGTACCCCATCCAGTACCCTCTGTATCTTATCCTGTACCCCATCCAGTACCCTCTGTATCTTATCCTGTACCCCATCCAGTACCCTCTGTATCTTATCCTGTACCCCACCCAGTACCCCTGTATCTTATCCTGTACCCCATCTAGTACCCCCTGTATCTTATCCTGTACCCCATCCAGTACCCTCTGTATCTTATCCTGTACCCCACCCAGTACCCCCTGTATCTTATCCTGTACCCCATCTAGTACCCCCTGTATCTTATCCTGTACCCCATCCAGTACCCTCTGTATCTTATCCTGTACCCTATCCAGTACCCTCTGTATCTTATCCTGTACCCCACCCAGTACCCTCTGTATCTTATCCTGTACCCCACCCAGTACCCTCTGTATCTTATCCTGTACCCCATCCAGTACCCTCTGTATCTTATCCTGTACCCCACCCAGTACCCCCTGTATCTTATCCTGTACCCCATCCAGTACCCTCTGTATCTTATCCTGTACCCCATCCAGTACCCTCTGTATCTTATCCTGTACCCCACCCAGTACCCCCTGTATCTTATCCTGTACCCCATCCAGTACCCTCTGTATCTTATCCTGTACCCCACCCAGTACCCCCTGTATCTTATCCTGTACCCCATCTAGTACCCCCTGTATCTTATCCTGTACCCCATCCAGTAGCCTCTGTATCTTATCCTGTACCCAATCCAGTACCCTCTGTATCTTATCCTGTACCCCACCCAGTACCCCTGTATCTTATCCTGTACCCCATCTAGTACCCCCTGTATCTTATCCTGTACCCCATCCAGTACCCTCTGTATCTTATCCTGTACCACATCCAATACCCTCTGTATCTTATCCTGTACCCCATCTAGTACCCCCTGTATCTTATCCTGTACCCCATCCAGTACCCCCTGTATCTTATCCTGTACCCCACCCAGTACCCCCTGTATCTTATCCTGTACCCCATCTATTACCCCCTGTATCTTATCCTGTACCCCATCCAGTACCCTCTGTATCTTATCCTGTACCCTATCCAGTACCCTCTGTATCTTATCCTGTACCCCACCCAGTACCCTCTGTATCTTATCCTGTACCCCACCCAGTACCCTCTGTATCTTATCCTGTACCCCACCCAGTACCCTCTGTATCTTATCCTGTACCCCACCCAGTACCCTCTGTATCTTATCCTGTACCCTATCCAGTACCCTCTGTATCTTATCCTGTACCCCATCCAGTACCCTCTGTAGCTTATCCTGTACCCCACCCAGTACCCCCTGTATCTTATCCTGTACCCCATCCAGTACCCTCTGTATCTTATCCTGTACCCCACCCAGTACCCCCTGTATCTTATCCTGTACCCCATCTAGTACCCCCTGTATCTTATCCTGTACCCCATCCAGTACCCTCTGTATCTTATCCTGTACCCAATCCAGTACCCTCTGTATCTTATCCTGTACCCCACCCAGTACCCCCTGTATCTTATCCTGTACCCCATCTAGTACCCCCTGTATCTTATCCTGTACCCCATCCAGTACCCTCTGTATCTTATCCTGTACCCCATCCAGTACCCCCTGTATCTTATCCTGTACCCCATCCAGTACCCTCTGTATCTTATCCTGTACCCCATCCAGTACCCCCTGTATCTTATCCTGTACCCCATCTAGTACCCCCTGTATCTTATCCTGTACCCCATCCAGTACCCTCTGTATCTTATCCTGTACCCCATCCAGTACCCTCTGTATCTTATCCTGTACCCCATCCAGTGCCCGCTGTATCTTATCCTGTACCCCACCCAGTACCTTCTGTATCTTATCCTGTACCCCATCCAGTACCCTCTGTATCTTATCCTGTACCCCATCCAGTACCCGCTGTATCTTATCCTGTACCCCATCCAGTACCCTCTGTATCTTATCCTGTACCCCACCCAGTACCCCCTGTATCTTATCCTGTACCCCATCCAGTACCCTCTGTATCTTATCCTGTACCCCATCCAGTACCCGCTGTATCTTATCCTGTACCCCATCTAGTACCCCTGTATCTTATCCTGTACCCCATCCAGTACCCTCTGTTTCTTATCCTGTACCCCACCCAGTACCCCCTGTATCTTATCCTGTACCCCATCCAGTACCCTCTGTATCTTATCCTGTACCCCACCCAGTACCCCCTGTATCTTATCCTGTACCCCATCCAGTACCCTCTGTATCTTATCCTGTACCCCACCCAGTACCCCCTGTATCTTATCCTGTACCCCATCTAGTACCCCCTGTATCTTATCCTGTACCCCATCCAGTACCCTCTGTATCTTATCCTGTACCCCATCCAGTACCCTCTGTATCTTATCCTGTACCCCACCCAGTACCCCCTGTATCTTATCCTGTACCCCATCTAGTACCCCCTGTATCTTATCCTGTACCCCATCCAGTACCCTCTGTATCTTATCCTGTACCCCATCCAGTACCCTCTGTATCTTATCCAGTACCCCATCCAGTACCCTCTGTATCTTATCCTGTACCCCACGCAGTACCCTCTGTATCTTATCCTGTACCCCACCCAGTACCCTCTGTATCTTATCCTGTACCCCACCCAGTACCCTCTGTATCTTATCCTGTTCCCCACCCAGTACCCTCTGTATCTTATCCTGTACCCCATCTAGTACCCCCTGTATCTTATCCTGTACCCCATCCAGTACCCTCTGTATCTTATCCTGTACCCAATCCAGTACCCTCTGTATCTTATCCTGTACCCCACCCAGTACCCCCTGTATCTTATCCTGTACCCCATCTAGTACCACCTGTATCTTATCCTGTACCCCATCCAGTACCCTCTGTATCTTATCCTGTACCCCACCCAGTACCCCCTGTATCTTATCCTGTACCCCATCTAATACCCCCTGTATCTTATCCTGTACCCCATCCAGTACCCTCTGTATCTTATCCTGTACCCCATCCAGTACCCTCTGTATCTTATCCTGTACCCCATCCAGTACCCTCTGTATCTTATCCTGTACCCCATCCAGTACCCTCTGTATCTTATCCAGTACCCCACCCAGTACCCCCTGTATCTTATCCTGTACCCCATCTAGTACCCCCTGTATCTTATCCTGTACCCCATCCAGTACCCTCTGTATCTTATCCTGTACCCCATCCAGTACCCTCTGTATCTTATCCTATACCCCACCCAGTACCCCCTGTATCTTATCCTGTACCCCATCTAGTACCCCCTGTATCTTATCCTGTACCCCATCCAGTACCCTCTGTATCTTATCCTGTACCCCGCCCAGTATCCCCTGTATCTTATCCTGTACCCCATCTAGTACCCCCTGTATCTTATCCTGTACCCCATCCAGTACCCTCTGTATCTTATCCTGTACCCCACCCAGTACCCCCTGTATCTTATCCTGTACCCCATCTAGTACCCCCTGTATCTTATCCTGTACCCCATCCAGTACCCTCTGTATCTTATCCTGTACCCCACCCAGTACCCCCTGTATCTTATCCTGTACCCCATCCAGTACCCTCTGTATCTTATCCTGTAGCCCACCCAGTACCCCCTGTATCTTATCCTGTACCCCATCTAGTACCCCCTGTATCTTATCCTGTACCCCATCCAGTACCCTCTGTATCTTATCCTGTACCCCATCCAGTACCCTCTGTATCTTATCCTGTACCCCACCCAGTACCCCCTGTATCTTATCCTGTACCCCATCTAGTACCCCCTGTATCTTATCCTGTACCCCATCCAGTACCCTCTGTATCTTATCCTGTACCCCACCCAGTACCCTCTGTATCTTAACCTGTACCCCACCCAGTACCCTCTGTATCTTATCCTGTACCCCACCCAGTACCCTCTGTATCTTATCCTGTACCCCACCCAGTACCCTCTGTATCTTATCCTGTACCCCATCCAGTACCCTCTGTATCTTATCCTGTACCCCATCCAGTACCCTCTGTATCTTATCCTGTACCCCACCCAGTACCCCCTGTATCTTATCCTGTACCCCATCCAGTACCCTCTGTATCTTTTCCTGTACCCCACCCAGTACCCCCTGTATCTTATCCTGTACCCCATCTAGTACCCCCTGTATCTTATCCTGTACCCCATCCAGTACCCTCTGTATCTTATCCTGTACCCAATCCAGTACCCTCTGTATCTTATCCTGTACCCCACCCAGTACCCCCTGTATCTTATCCTGTGCCCCATCTAGTACCCCCTGTATCTTATCCTGTACCCCATCCAGTACTCTCTGAATCTTATCCTGTACCCCATCCAGTACCCTCTGTATCTTATCCTGTACCCCATCCAGTACCCTCTGTATCTTATCCTGTACCCCACCCAGTACCCCTGTATCTTATCCTGTACCCCATCTAGTACCCCCTGTATCTTATCCTGTACCCCATCCAGTACCCTCTGTATCTTATCCTGTACCCCACCCAGTACCCCCTGTATCTTATCCTATATCCCATCTAGTACCCCCTGTATCTTATTCTGTACCCCATCCAGTACCCTCTGTATCTTATCCTGTACCCTATCCAGTACCCTCTGTATCTTATCCTGTACCCCACCCAGTACCCTCTGTATCTTATCCTGTACCCCACCCAGTACCCTCTGTATCTTATCCTGTACCCCACCCAGTACCCTCTGTATCTTATCCTGTACCCCACCCAGTACCCTCTGTATCTTATCCTGTACCCTATCCAGTACCCTCTGTATCTTATCCTGTACCCCATCCAGTACCCTCTGTATCTTATCCTGTACCCCACCCAGTACCCCCTGTATCTTATCCTGTACCCCATCCAGTACCCTCTGTATCTTATCCTGTACCCCACCCAGTACCCCCTGTATATTATCCTGTACCCCATCTAGTACCCCCTGTATCTTATCCTGTACCCCATCCAGTACCCTCTGTATCTTATCCTGTACCCAATCCAGTACCCTCTGTATCTTATCCTGTACCCCACCCAGTACCCCTGAATCTTATCCTGTACCCCATCTAGTACCCCCTGTATCTTATCCTGTACCCCATCCAGTACCCTCTGTATCTTATCCTGTACCACATCCAATACCCTCTGTATCTTATCCTGTACCCCATCTAGTACCCCCTGTATCTTATCCTGTACCCCATCCAGTACCCCCTGTATCTTATCCTGTACCCAATCCAGTACCCCCTGTATCTTATCCTGTACCCCATCTAGTACCCCCTGTATCTTATCCTCTACCCCATCCAGTACCCTCTGTATCTTATCCTGTACCCTATCCAGTACCCTCTGTATCTTATCCTGTACCCCACCCAGTACCCTCTGTATCTTATCCTGTACCCCACCCAGTACCCTCTGTGTCTTATCCTGTACCCCACCCAGTACTCTCTGTATCTTATCCTGTACCCCACCCAGTACCCTCTGTATCTTATCCTGTACCCTATCCAGTACCCTCTGTATCTTATCCTGTACCCCATCCAGTACCCTCTGTATCTTATCCTGTACCCCACCCAGTACCCCCTGTATCTTATCCTGTACCCCATCCAGTACCCTCTGTATCTTATCCTGTACCCCACCCAGTACCCCCTGTATCTTATCCTGTGCCCCATCTAGTACCCCCTGTATCTTATCCTGTACCCCATCCAGTACCCTCTGTATCTTATCCTGTACCCCATCCAGTACCCTCTGTATCTTATCCTGTACCCCATCCAGTACCCTCTGTATCTTATCCTGTACCCCACCCAGTACCCCCTGTATCTTATCCTGTACCCCATCTAGTACCCCCTGTATCTTATCCTGTACCCCACCCAGTACCCTCTGTATCTTATCCTGTACCCCACCCAGTACCCTCTGTATCTTATCCTGTACCCTATCCAGTACCCTCTGTATCTTATCCTGTACCCCATCCAGTACCCTCTGTATCTTATCCTGTACCCCACCCAGTACCCCCTGTATCTTATCCTGTACCCCATCCAGTACCCTCTGTATCTTATCCTGTACCCAATCCAGTACCCTCTGTATCTTATCCTGTACCCCACCCAGTACCCCTGAATCTTATCCTGTACCCCATCTAGTACCCCCTGTATCTTATCCTGTACCCCATCCAGTACCCTCTGTATCTTATCCTGTACCACATCCAATACCCTCTGTATCTTATCCTGTACCCCATCTAGTACCCCCTGTATCTTATCCTGTACCCCATCCAGTACCCCCTGTATCTTATCCTGTACCCAATCCAGTACCCCCTGTATCTTATCCTGTACCCCATCTAGTACCCCCTGTATCTTATCCTCTACCCCATCCAGTACCCTCTGTATCTTATCCTGTACCCTATCCAGTACCCTCTGTATCTTATCCTGTACCCCACCCAGTACCCTCTGTATCTTATCCTGTACCCCACCCAGTACCCTCTGTGTCTTATCCTGTACCCCACCCAGTACTCTCTGTATCTTATCCTGTACCCCACCCAGTACCCTCTGTATCTTATCCTGTACCCTATCCAGTACCCTCTGTATCTTATCCTGTACCCCATCCAGTACCCTCTGTATCTTATCCTGTACCCCACCCAGTACCCCCTGTATCTTATCCTGTACCCCATCCAGTACCCTCTGTATCTTATCCTGTACCCCACCCAGTACCCCCTGTATCTTATCCTGTGCCCCATCTAGTACCCCCTGTATCTTATCCTGTACCCCATCCAGTACCCTCTGTATCTTATCCTGTACCCCATCCAGTACCCTCTGTATCTTATCCTGTACCCCATCCAGTACCCTCTGTATCTTATCCTGTACCCCACCCAGTACCCCCTGTATCTTATCCTGTACCCCATCTAGTACCCCCTGTATCTTATCCTGTACCCCACCCAGTACCCTCTGTATCTTATCCTGTACCCCACCCAGTACCCTCTGTATCTTATCCTGTACCCTATCCAGTACCCTCTGTATCTTATCCTGTACCCCATCCAGTACCCTCTGTATCTTATCCTGTACCCCACCCAGTACCCCCTGTATCTTATCCTGTACCCCATCCAGTACCCTCTGTATCTTATCCTGTACCCCACCCAGTACCCCCTGTATATTATCCTGTACCCCATCTAGTACCCCCTGTATCTTATCCTGTACCCCATCCAGTACCCTCTGTATCTTATCCTGTACCCAATCCAGTACCCTCTGTATCTTATCCTGTACCCCACCCAGTACCCCTGAATCTTATCCTGTACCCCATCTAGTACCCCCTGTATCTTATCATGTACCCCATCCAGTACCCTCTGTATCTTATCCTGTACCACATCCAATACCCTCTGTATCTTATCCTGTACCCCATCTAGTACCCCCTGTATCTTATCCTGTACCCCATCCAGTACCCCCTGTATCTTATCCTGTACCCAATCCAGTACCCCCTGTATCTTATCCTGTACCCCATCTAGTACCCCCTGTATCTTATCCTCTACCCCATCCAGTACCCTCTGTATCTTATCCTGTACCCTATCCAGTACCCTCTGTATCTTATCCTGTACCCCACCCAGTACCCTCTGTATCTTATCCTGTACCCCACCCAGTACCCTCTGTGTCTTATCCTGTACCCCACCCAGTACCCTCTGTATCTTATCCTGTACCCCACCCAGTACCCTCTGTATCTTATCCTGTACCCTATCCAGTACCCTCTGTATCTTATCCTGTACCCCATCCAGTACCCTCTGTATCTTATCCTGTACCCCACCCAGTACCCCCTGTATCTTATCCTGTACCCCATCCAGTACCCTCTGTATCTTATCCTGTACCCCACCCAGTACCCCCTGTATCTTATCCTGTACCCCATCCAGTACCCTCTGTATCTTATCCTGTACCCAATCCAGTACCCTCTGTATCTTATCCTGTACCCCACCCAGTACCCCCTGTATCTTATCCTGTACCCCATCTAGTACCCCCTGTATCTTATCCTGTACCCCACCCAGTACCCTCTGTATCTTATCCTGTACCCCATCCAGTACCCGCTGTATCTTATCCTGTACCCCATCTAGTACCCCCTGTATCTTATCCTGTACCCCATCCAGTACCCTCTGTTTCTTATCCTGTACCCCACCCAGTACCCCCTGTATCTTATCCTGTACCCCATCCAGTACCCTCTGTATCTTATCCTGTACCCCACCCAGTACCCCCTGTATCTTATCCTGTACCCCATCCAGTACCCTCTGTATCTTATCCTGTACCCCATCCAGTACCCGCTGTATCTTATCCTGTACCCCACCCAGTACCTTCTGTATCTTATCCTGTACCCCATCCAGTACCCTCTGTATCTTATCCTGTACCCCATCCAGTACCCGCTGTATCTTATCCTGTACCCCACCCAGTACCTTCTGTATCTTATCCTGTACCCCATCTAGTACCCCCTGTATCTTATCCTGTACCCCATCCAGTACCCTCTGTATCTTATCCTGTACCCCACCCAGTACCCCCTGTATCTTATCCTGTACCCCATCCAGTACCCTCTGTATCTTATCCTGTACCCCACCCAGTACCCTCTGTATCTTATCCTGTACCCCACCCAGTACCCTCTGTATCTTATCCTGTACCCCACCCAGTACCCTCTGTATCTTATCCTGTACCCCACCCAGTACCCTCTGTATCTTATCCTGTACCCCATCCAGTACCCTCTGTATCTTATCCTGTACCCCATCCAGTACCCTCTGTATCTTATCCTGTACCCCACCCAGTACCCCCTGTATCTTATCCTGTACCCCATCCAGTACCCTCTGTATCTTTTCCTGTACCCCACCCAGTACCCCCTGTATCTTATCCTGTACCCCATCTAGTACCCCCTGTATCTTATCCTGTACCCCATCCAGTACCCTCTGTATCTTATCCTGTACCCAATCCAGTACCCTCTGTATCTTATTCTGTACCCCACCCAGTACCCCCTGTATCTTATCCTGTGCCCCATCTAGTACCCCCTGTATCTTATCCTGTACCCCATCCAGTACCCTCTGTATCTTATCCTGTACCCCATCCAGTACCCTCTGTATCTTATCCTGTACCCCATCCAGTACCCTCTGTATCTTATCCTGTACCCCACCCAGTACCCCCTGTATCTTATCCTGTACCCCATCTAGTACCCCCTGTATCTTATCCTGTACCCCATCCAGTACCCTCTGTATCTTATCCTGTACCCCACCCAGTACCCCCTGTATCTTATCCTGTACCCCATCTAGTACCCCCTGTATCTTATCCTGTACCCCATCCAGTACCCTCTGTATCTTATCCTGTACCCTATCCAGTACCCTCTGTATCTTATCCTGTACCCCATCCAGTACCCTCTGTATCTTATCCTGTACCCCACCCAGTACCCTCTGTATCTTATCCTGTACCCCACCCAGTACCCTCTGTATCTTATCCTGTACCCCACCCAGTACCCTCTGTATCTTATCCTGTACCCTATCCAGTACCCTCTGTATCTTATCCTGTACCCCATCCAGTACCCTCTGTATCTTATCCTGTACCCCACCCAGTACCCCCTGTATCTTATCCTGTACCCCATCCAGTACCCTCTGTATCTTATCCTGTACCCCACCCAGTACCCCCTGTATCTTATCCTGTACCCCATCTAGTACCCCCTGTATCTTATCCTGTACCCCATCCAGTACCCTCTGTATCTTATCCTGTACCCAATCCAGTACTCTCTGTATCTTATCCTGTACCCCACCCAGTACCCCTGTATCTTATCCTGTACCCCATCAAGTACCCCCTGTATCTTATCCTGTACCCCATCCAGTACCCTCTGTATCTTATCCTGTACCACATCCAATACCCTCTGTATCTTATCCTGTACCCCATCTAGTACCCCCTGTATCTTATCCTGTACCCCATCCAGTACCCTCTGTATCTTATCCTGTACCCCACCCAGTACCCCCTGTATCTTATCCTGTACCCCATCTAATACCCCCTGTATCTTATCCTGTACCCCATCCAGTACCCTCTGTATCTTATCCTGTACCCTATCCAGTACCCTCTGTATCTTATCCTGTACCCCACCCAGTACCCTCTGTATCTTATCCTGTACCCCACCCAGTACCCTCTGTATCTTATCCTGTACCCCACCCAGTACCCTCTGTATCTTATCCTGTACCCCACCCAGTACCCTCTGTATCTTATCCTGTACCCCACCCAGTACCCTCTGTATCTTATCCTGTACCCTATCCAGTACCCTCTGTATCTTATCCTGTACCCCATCCAGTACCCTCTGTATCTTATCCTGTACCCCACCCAGTACCCCCTGTATCTTATCCTGTACCCCATCCAGTACCCTCTGTATCTTATCCTGTACCCCACCCAGTACCCCCTGTATCTTATCCTGTACCCCATCTAGTACCCCCTGTATCTTATCCTGTACCCCATCCAGTACCCTCTGTATCTTATCCTGTACCCAATCCAGTACCCTCTGTATCTTATCCTGTACCCCACCCAGTACCCCCTGTATCTTATCCTGTACCCCATCTAGTACCCCCTGTATCTTATCCTGTACCCCATCCAGTACCCTCTGTATCTTATCCTGTACCCCATCCAGTACCCCCTGTATCTTATCCTGTACCCCATCCAGTACCCTCTGTATCTTATCCTGTACCCCATCCAGTACCCCCTGTATCTTATCCTGTACCCCATCTAATACCCCCTGTATCTTATCCTGTACCCCATCCAGTACCCTCTGTATCTTATCCTGTACCCCATCCAGTACCCTCTGTATCTTATCCAGTACCCGCTGTATCTTATCCTGTACCCCACCCAGTACCTTCTGTATCTTATCCTGTACCCCATCCAGTACCCTCTGTATCTTATCCTGTACCCCATCCAGTACCCGCTGTATCTTATCCTGTACCCCATCCAGTACCCTCTGTATCTTATCCTGTACCCCACCCAGTACCCCCTGTATCTTATCCTGTACCCCATCCAGTACCCTCTGTATCTTATCCTGTACCCCATCCAGTACCCCCTGTATATTAGCCTGTACCCCCTGTTACTTATTCAGTACCCCCTGTATCTTATCCTGCTGTACCCCTTGTATCTCATCCAGTGCCTCCTGTATACACTCCTATGTGCTGTTCTATGCAAGGTACATACACGGTATATATAACATAACAGTATATATCCTATACAAAGTAACTACTGTACTCCTCCCTCTCAGTAGAAACCCCTCCCCTCAGTGTACGCCCCTCCTTTCCTATTCTCATTTTATCTCACGAGTGCAGTGCCTCCTATTCCTGGCCCCGCCCAGTATCCATCCCACTCCGTCCCCGCTCCTCCCAGGTTCCGCCCTCGGTGGGTCTGATACGTGGCAGGCGGTGGAGCGGGTCGCTGTGCGGAGGGGGCGGGGCTGTGCCGCCACTCATCTCTCATCATGGGACAGAACGACATGATGGGTGCCGCCGAGGACTTTGCCGACCAGGTGAGACAGAGGGGACCGGGACCCCCGGGGTTCTCCCTACACACTCCACGTGTCACCGGCTCCACCCTACCCCATCCCCGGGGACATTGATAGCCAGCTCAGGATGGGCTCCATCTCCTACCACTGGGGCCCCCCGACCCCATTGTAGCAACACACCGCATGCCGTGTATATGGGCTATATCTGTACGCTGGGGGCCCCACTACATTCCCGGGGCCCTCATGTCATCTGTATACTGGGGCCCCCTCTACATTCCCGGGGCCCTCACATGTCATCTGTACACTGGGGCCCCTCTACATTCCCGGGGCCCTCACATGTCATCTGTACACTGGGGCCCCTCTACATTCCCTGGACCCTCACATGTCATCTGTACACTGGGGCCCCTCTACATTCCCTGGACCCTCACATGTCATCTGTACACTGGGGCCCCTCTACATTCCCTGGACCCTCACATGTCATCTGTACACTGGGGCCCCTCTACATTCCCTGGACCCTCACATGTCATCTGTACACTGGGGCCCCTCTACATTCCCTGGGCCCTCACATGTCATCTGTACACTGGGGCCCCTCTACATTCCCTGGGCCCTCGGATGTCATCTGTACACTGGGGCCCCTCTACATTCCCTGGACCCTCACATGTCATCTGTACACTGGGGCCCCTCTACATTCCCTGGACCCTCACATGTCATCTGTACACTGGGGCCCCTCTACATTCCCTGGACCCTCACATGTCATCTGTACACTGGGGCCCCTCTACATTCCCTGGGCCCTCACATGTCATCTGTACACTGGGGCCCCTCTACATTCCCTGGGCCCTCACATGTCATCTGTACACTGGGGCCCCTCTACATTCCCTGGACCCTCGCATGTCATCTGTACACTGGGGCCCCTCTACATTCCCTGGACCCTCGCATGTCATCTGTATACTGGGGCCCCCCCTCTACATTCCCTGGGCCCTCACATGTCATCTGTACACTGGCCCCCCCTCTACATTCCCTGGGCCCTCAGATGTCATCTGTACACTGGGGGCCCTCTACATTCCCTGGGCCCTCACATGTCATCTGTACACTGGGGGCCCTCTACATTCCCTGGGCCCTCACATGTCATCTGTACACTGGGGCCCCACTACATTCCTGGGGCCCTCGCATGTCATCTGTATACTGGGGCCCCCCCTCTACATTCCCTGGGCCCTCACATGTCATCTGTACACTGGGGCCCCACTACATTCCTGGGGCCCTCGCATGTCATCTGTATACTGGGGCCCCCCCTCTACATTCCCTGGGCCCTCACATGTCATCTGTACACTGGCCCCCCCTCTACATTCCCTGGGCCCTCACATGTCATCTGTACACTGGCCCCCCCTCTACATTCCCTGGGCCCTCAGATGTCATCTGTACACTGGGGCCCCCCCCCCCTCTACATTCCCTGGGCCCTCACATGTCATCTGTACACTGGGGGCCCTCTACATTCCCTGGGCCCTCACATGTCATCTGTACACTGGGGGCCCTCTACATTCCCTGGGCCCTCACATGTCATCTGTACACTGGGGCCCCACTACATTCCTGGGGCCCTCGCATGTCATCTGTATACTGGGGCCCCCCCTCTACATTCCCGGGGCCCTCACATGTCATCTGTACACTGGGGCCCCTCTACATTCCCTGGACCCTTGCATGTCATCTGTACACTGGGCCCCCCTCTACATTCCCTGGGCCCTCACATGTCATCTGTACACTGGGGCCCCCCCTCTACATTCCCTGGACCCTCGCATGTCATCTGTACACTGGGGCCCCCCCTCTACATTCCCTGGGCCCTCGCATGTCATCTGTACACTGGGCCCTCAGATGTCATCTGTACACTGGGCCCCCCTCTACATTCCCTGGGCCCTCAGATGTCATCTGTACACTGGGGCCCCTCTACATTCCCTGGACCCTCACATGTCATCTGTACACTGGCCCCCCCTCTACATTCCCTGGGCCCTCACATGTCATCTGTACACTGGGGCCCCTCTACATTCCCTGGGCCCTCGCATGTCATCTGTACACTGGGCCCCCCTCTACATTCCCTGGGCCCTCGGATGTCATCTGTACACTGGGGCCCCTCTACATTCCCTGGACCCTCGCATGTCATCTGTACACTGGGGCCCTCCCTCTACATTCCCTGGACCCTTGCATGTCATCTGTACACTGGGGCCCCTCTACATTCCCTGGACCCTCGCATGTCATCTGTACACTGGGGCCCCTCTACATTCCCTGGACCCTCGCATGTCATCTGTACACTGGGGCCCCTCTACATTCCCTGGACCCTCGAATGTCATCTGTACACTGGGCCCCCCCTCTACATTCCCTGGGCCCTCAGATGTCATCTGTACACTGGGGCCCCTCTACATTCCCTGGACCCTCGCATGTCATCTGTACATTGGGGCCCCCCCTCTACATTCCCTGGACCCTCGCATGTCATCTGTACTCTGGGGCCCCCCCTCTACATTCCCTGGACCCTCACATGTCATCTGTACACTGGGGCCCCCCCTCTACATTCCCTGGACCCTCGCATGTCATCTGTACACTGGGGCCCCTCTACATTCCCTGGACCCTCGCATGTCATCTGTACACTGGGGCCCCTCTACATTCCCTGGACCCTCGCATGTCATCTGTACACTGGGGCCCCTCTACATTCCCTGGACCCTCGCATGTCATCTGTACACTGGGGGCCCCACTACATTCTCGGGGACCTCACATGTCATCTGTACTCTGGGGGGGCCCCCACTATGTCCCTTGGATGTACATACAATGATGGCCAGGCTGCAGTCACCGTACATGTAATGTGGTCCTTGATATTTGCTCTGGGACCGTAAAGGTGGTCCTCCTTGAATTCCAGGGACCAGACTTCTCTGACCCCCATTCCAGATTCCCAGTCTTGCCCCCCCCCACCCCCTAGACATCCCTGTCACCCCCTAGACATCCCTGTCACCCCCTAGACATCCCTGTCACCCCCTAGACATCCCTGTTGGTGACATGTAACTGGTAGGAGCATGTGTGTGTAGATGTCAGATCTTTGTGGAGAGACGTGATTGGCTGGGTTCATGGATTTCCCAGTTCTCCACCAATCACAGATCTGCTGTACACAAAGTCCCACTGATTGACACATTACAGAAATGAAACTCACACAATGACAGCCCTCAAGTCCACGTTCCGGTGTGAGGCCCCCTGTGTTCTGTGCCATCAGCCCCTTGATAACGGAACTGGCCTGGGCCAGGCCCTCTGCTGCCAAGTGGACATCTTCACCTAATGCCCTGTGTATGGGGTGTGTTGGCAGTATAGGTCCCAGCATGGTGGCAACAACCTTCGTTCAGGGACTTTTTGGTGCTGGTCTTTACCTTGGCACTATGGTGCCTCGTAAGGCCAATCTCTACCGCCTTTTTAATGCAAGAATAACGAAGAGGAGCCGAGTAGTATTGGGGACACTTAGGCCCCTTTCACACTGACACGTTTTTCAGGCGGTTTAGCGCTAATAATAGTGCTGCTATACCTCCTGAAAAAATCGTGCCCTGCAGTCTTCAGTGTGAAAGCTCGAAGGCTTTCACACTGAAGCGGTGCGCTAGCAGGACCGCTCCAAAAGTCCTGCTAGCTGCATCTTTGCAGCGGTGAAGGAGCGGTGTGTTCACCTCTCCTTTACCGCTGCTGCCCATTGAAAGCAATAGGAAACCGCGGTAATACCGCTGGCAATGCGCCTCTGCAGAGGCGCATTGCCGGCAGCATTAACCCTTTTTCGGCCGCTAGCGAGAGTTCAAATCACCCCGCTAGCGGCTGAATATCGTGGTAAAAACTACGGTATAGCGACACTAAAAATAGTGCCGCTATACCGCCAGCGCACCTCCCCCGCCCCAGTGTGAAAGGGGCTTTAGAGGGGAAAGTCCTAGTAATGTTATAGAGAGACATGGACACACATCAGAATAGAGGGAGAGTCCAAGTAATGTTCTAGAGAAATGGGTACACCCGACAAAGGCTGGGTGAGGCTATAGAGAGATTGGTAAGTAAGAGTTGCTGGGTGAGGCTATAGGGTAACGGGCACACTTGGGAATGGCTTGGTGTGGTTAAAGGGTGGTGGGCACACTTTAGAACAGTGGGGTGAGGTTATAGACACACAAGAATGGCTGGTTGAGGTTATATTGTGTTGGGCACACATGAGAATGGCTAGGTGAGGTTATAGAAGCGCATGCATACGTGAGAATGGCTGTCTGAGGGTATAGGGTGATGGGCACACATGAGACTTAGAGGGGGTATAGGGGGTTAGGCACACATGAAAATGGCGGAGTGAGGGTAAAGGGTGGTGGGCACAGATGAGAATAGCTGGGTGAGGTTATAGGATGGGCACACATGAGAATGACTGGGTGAGGTTATAGGAGGACAGGCACGCATGAGAATGGCTGGGTGAGGGTATAGGGTGATGGGCACACATGAGACTGAGAGGGGTATAGGCTATGTAAAGGCAAGCCAATGAGGAGAGAGTTGCATTTGGGCATCATCCGCATAGAAATGGTTATGAAACAAGTGTTGTGTGGCACTATTGTATATGCCACTCTCGGTGATAGTATGAAATGTCAAGTGTTTTCCTCTTGGGGTGGAGTAGCCCTAACGTGCCTGTACCTGTTGTTGTTGTTGTTGTTGTAGCAGAGTTGTCTGCCATTCTCTGCTGTATGCTCTATGGCTCCTGTATGAGCTTCTGCCAGAGATGCTTAGATTGATACCAACATAGGCCAATCCCTCTACATGTGTACACCTATAGCAGCTGATCAGTTGCTTTTTGCAGAAATGCAGTTTTTATTTTTTAACATGGGTTCATGTTCACATCAATGCGTTTTTGTGCCTCTGCGTTTTTGCAAAGGGTCGGACTTTTCCTCCTGCAAAATGCAGCGTTTTGCATGTAATAGACTTCAATGGACCCACGTTTTTTTTCGATAGTTTTAAGGAGCAGGTGTCGGGAAGCCGGCTGCTGTATTCTTAGCAACAAGTAAGTCATCAGCTGTTAATGGGCTTCCCCGCTCACAGCAGAATGTAAAAAAATAATTGTTGGCTAAAAAAATTCATGGGGGTGGGTGAAGGCGTGGGGTCCCCCCCCCAGTCTTTTGGTCTGGTATGGATTTGGAGGAGACATCCCCACGCCAATATTTTAAAAAGGGTCCCCCCCAAAATCCATACCAGACCCTTATCCGAGCATGCAGCTGGGCAGGTAAGGGAGGCGACGAGCATACACCCCTCTCCTGAACCATACCAGACCGAATGCCCTCAACATTGTACCCATGCAACAAAAAAGCAGTGATGTGAAAAAAAAAAAAAAAGCTGTTTTTGACAAGTCCTTTATGAAAAAAAAAAAAAAGCTCCGTCTTCTCTCGCCGTCGTCTCTCCCAGTGCCGTCTTCTCCCATGCCGCTGTCTTCCTCGCTGCCGGTTACCTGCTAAAAGCAAGAAAGCCTGCTCTTGTCCTGATGCTGTCTTCCTCTGTTGTGACGTCCCCCGCTGTCTGACATCTCTTATGTAGCCATGCGTGGCCATCCGATGACGTCACCCGGAGATTCCGCCCTTGTGACGTCACAAGACATCAATTTCTTTATTTTTCTTTTTTAAAGGACTTGTCAAAAACCGGCTCTTGTGTTTTTTTTTTTTTGTTTTTTGTTTTTTGTTTTTTTTTACATTTCACAGCTTTTTTTGGTGAATGGGTATGGGGTACGATGTACCCCATACCCATTCACATGGGGGGTTGGGATCTGGGAGCCCTCTTGTTAAAGGGGGCTTCCAGATTCCCGATAAGCCCCCTCCCCGCCGCCTGCAGACCCCCGAAAACCACCGCCCAGATTTGTTGGGAGGAGGCTCTTGTCCCTTTCAACATGGGGGCAAGGTGCTTTTGGGGTGGGGGGCATTTGCTCGTCCCCTCCCTTTCCTGACCTGCCGGGCTGCATGCTTGGATAAGGGTCTGGTATGGTTTTTGGTGGGGACCCCATGCAATTTTTTTATTTTAAATATTGGCGTGGGGTTGTCCCCTCCAAATCCATACCAGACTGAAGGGCCCGTTTTTTTTTTTTCATTCAGCAGGGAAGCCCGCTTGCAGCTAATGACTCATCCGTTGCTAAGGACACGGCGGGTGGCTTCCCGACCCACTCCTTAGCAACCAGCTATATACAGTGAATGTAAAAAAGACACAAATTGCAGCAAAATCGCTGTAAAAACACTCAAAAGCAACATGCATAGATGTGAATCGAGCCTTGGTTTCAAACAGCACTCGGAGGATCTGGATACGATGGTGCAGTGCTGGAAATCATTCAGGATGCTAGGACACCTAAAATGTACAGTTGATAATTTTGCTTTTCAGTTGCAGTAAGTGGCTCCCTGCAAGAGCCAAGCATTTGAAACTCTCAATGCCTTTTGTAAAATAGGTCAGGTATTGCTGTTATTTATAATCGAGTACAAAACTCTAGGGTTTGTTCCGATATATGCAAATCGGATGTGTTTTAAACCACATCCTATTTGCATAAATGGAGCCGTTTCACACGGGGTGGCCGTGGTCCATTTTAAAAAAGAGTCCTGTGCGATTTTTTTTAGGTCTGGGTCAGGTGGGAATTGAAGGAAAAATTTGCACCTGAACCGGTGAACAAATTGGTTCTGAACTGCAGCCACACATCTGTGAACCGGCTTTTACTGTAAAATGTACTTAGGCTATCGTTGCTGCTGTCCTAAAATTCAATTTTTTTTTGCTGTCGTGTTTTTTTTTTTCTTTTATTATTATTGTTATACAGTGACATTGATCAGTTTGTCAGGAGAAGCCCATTGGAACACATCTTCAGCTGGTGACCGCCTGGGCACATTGACATTTTCATGTAATAACAATTATTGCTCCACCCTTAAAGGGCTCGTTCACACTTGCTTCGTCTTCAACACACATTAAAGTGCCTACCATTTCAACATGCTTTTTTGATGTGTTTTTGGTGATGCTTTTTTTTAAGCTTTAACAAAGCTTGTAACAACAAAGCCTGGGGAATGCCCAGGAAAAAAAACAAGCGTACTTGCCAACCAGCTCGCAGACAACCAAATAAACCTAACAGTATGCGTTAAACAGGGGTTTAGTCCAAACGCATTTGCAAACGCATGCGTAAGCCACAGAGCCTTGTCACGGCACCCTGGTATCTGTGGTCCTAACGCTAAACTGAGTGTCCCCATAATGGAGGCACATGCATTCTGATGGATAATTGAGGGCAGGTGGACTGAAGGCGAGCCACACCACCTTAAAGGTACAGGAGCACACCAAACACCCAGCATGTATCTCAATGGCTGCAAAGGTGCTGGTGCGTTGCTGGACCAATACAAACACCAATGTAATATGAAAAAACACACCACCGCCCCCATCTATAGCTGGTTATCGCAGTAAGCAGCATTGAAAGGCTGAAACGGGTATCAACACAGACTGGGGAATGCCCAGGAAAAAACCAAGCCTACCTACCAACCAGCTCGCAGACAACCAAATAAACCTAACAGTATGCCTTAAAAAGCTTGGCAGATGCCCTGTGTGTCTCACACCTGCAATTTCTCCAAAACAAAGCTAAGGCTGAATTGAAGCTTAAAAAAAAGCTTTAGGTGCTTCAAGCAAGCTTTGTCATAGACTTCTATGGAGGCTTTGAACCACCACTAAAGTGACCTGGGGTATCCTTTTTTAAACAAAGGCAAGGTAACCATTTTAATTATTGACAGGCGCTTTGACTGGTGTTCAGAGAGCTTTAAAAAAGTGTGTCAGAAGCCATGGTTTGAAGCAAGTGTAAACAAGCCCTTAGTATGCTGATTGGATTATGTGCTGCATTTGGCTTTTAAGAAGGAGTTTGGAGTCACCAAATTTCCTCCAAAACTAGTGGGGAGAGGGGTCAGTTCACATATCCAGAATTGGGTATGGTATGCATCTTTTTATGCTTTGTTTCCAGGAGCAGAAGGTATGGAGACCTTTAGCCTGGCAGAGCAGACAAATGCTCCTCTTGAGTTAAGGCAGGGGTCTCCAACTTTCTAAACAAAGAGCAAGTTTACTATCCTTTTGGCCTTTTTAGGGGGGCAGGACTGAAAAGGTTCCCATTGTCGGTGGGGAAAAAATAATGCCCTATTGCTGGTGTCAGTGGTAGGATTTGGGTCCCGTCATTGGGCTCCATTGTTGCTGTCATTGGGAGGAATTGTGTCCCTCCTTTGGTGTCAGTAGGGGGAATTATGCCGCATCGTTGGTATCGGTGGAAATAATTTCAAGATGAAAGTAAGCAAAGGGCCGCAGTTTGGAGACCACCGAGTTAAAGGATAGCTTAAATATTTTGCTACTATTTTTGACCACTTATTATTTTTTATTTTATTTTTTTACAGAAATGACCACCTTTTTAAAAAAAATGCAATTTGCTTGGTTGTTATGCTGATCCACTGTCACAAAGATAAATTCCGCATGAATTTTTGAGTGAGTTAATTTATCTAAAAAAAAAATCACTAAGAAGGTGTTATTTACTAAATACATTAAATGTTTGTTTTGTGATATTTATCGCTTAAATTTTCACACTTGTGTGACTTGTCATGCAACTTTGGACATGTTGCATGACAAGTCATTTCCCATGTTTTCCCAAATGATAACCATTCATATATGTGTGACTTAGGGTGGACCTCCACTTTAACCAAAAAAAAAAAAAAATACACCAAAATCCTGCAAAAAACTGTAAAAAATTTTTTTTCAAAAAAATTATGTTTTACTCACCAGAAAAGGCGGTTCCTATGCGGATGTTCCTAATCTGCCTCTTCCTTGTCCGCGGCATGTCTTCTTCCTCCTCGCGTTGTCTTCTGGTGAATAGGGTGCGCTGCCTTCTGAGAACTGTGTGTATCCCAGAGAGCAGCCGCCCATTCATACAGCGCGCCACGAGACTCGCGCAAGCGCAGTAGGAAACGGGCAGTGAAGCCGCAAGGCTTCACTGCCTGTTTCCCTTAGTGAGCATGGCGGCGCCGGGACCTGCCAGGATCGAGGGCTCGGCCTTGGGGGGGCCAACATCGCGGGCGCCTAGGACAGGTAAGTGTCCTTATTAAAAGTCAGCAGCTACAGTGTTTTGTAGCTGCTGACTTTAAAAATAAAATCGCGGGTGGAATCCCGCTTTAAAGTTGCTTCAACTTGAGGACCATAGACTTCAATGTTAACCCTCAGAAGTTGCATGACAGTTGTACCTGAATGCACACAAGTTGCATTGTATAACAACAGTTGTCCATTCACTGGTCAAAGCCAAGGTCGTTGTCAATTTGCACTCAAAAGTCAGTGTAACTTTGGAGTCATAGTGTGAATGGAGCCTTAAAGTGATTGTAAAGCTACTTTATTATAAAAAAAAAAAAAAAAAAAAAAACCTGTCATACTTTGCCTCCACTGTGCAGCTTGTTTTGCACAGAGTGGCCCCAATCCACCTGTTCTGGGGTACCTCGGCGGCTCTCGCTCCTCCCCCTAAAAATAACCCCCTAGGAGAAGCGCATAGGATGCATTAAGGTGAAAAACATGAGGGTTTACACCTTGCATAAGATGCATTAAGGCAGGGGTGTCCAAACTTTTTTCAAAGAGTGCCAGATTTGATGAAGTGACCATTTTTGCCTGACATTCTGTGAACCATTAAAATTCGGTCTAAGTGTGTTTGTCAGAGCACTAATATACAGCCCAACAAGAATTCTCTTGCCTTTGTGTCTGTGTGTGGTGAAGAGATGAGCTCAGGCGTGTTATTTCTATCTAGATATAGATCTAGATCTTTTGTGGCCCCAACGAATCCCTGAGCACCGTTCAAGACTAAGGATGAGCTCGGGAGTGTTATTTTATGTATACCGTATTTATCGGCGTATAACACGCACCTTCACTTTAAGAGGGAGGTTTCAGGAAAAAACTAACATTTTAAGTAAAGAACTGTGAAGCAAAATAAGGGTCAGTGCCCATGAGTGCAGCCTCCCCATTGCCATGAGTGCAGCCTCAGAGGGGACAGGGAGGGGACGGGACGAGCGCCAACAGATTACATACAAGAGAATCTCCTGTTTACTCGGCGGCCTCTTTACTACAAAGTCCCGCCTTCTATGATAGACAGAACAGTCGTCCAATGGCAGCCCAGGAGACAGGACTTCCTAGTACAGATGCAGCTGAGTAAACAGGAGTTTCTCCTGTATGTAATCTGACTGCACTTGTTATGCCCCCTCCCTGTCCCCTCTGAGGTATATATCTTTAGTAGTCCAGGGAGCCGCAAAAGAGATGTATATAATTTCCAAATTACCAGGGGGGCCACATTAAACCGGAACAAGGGCCGCATTCAGCCCGCGGGCCGGACTTTGGACATGCCGCATTAAGGTGAAAAACATGAGGGTTTACAACCCCTTTAAGCTGGTTACACACTATAACATTTCCTTTTTTTTAGATTTTATTTATTTATTTTATTTTATTTTTTACCAGAACTGTAGCATACGAGGCCAAATCTAAAATAATTGAACAAAGGTTATATAGTGTGTATCTAACTTTTTGCCATTTTATTTTTTTACATGCTTCATCAGAGGAGGATGGTTTTGTAAAAAAAATTGCACACAGAAATATTAAACTGAAAACATTCTAGCGTGCTTCTTTCCTTCACAGAATCTGGTGAAATGTTACATTTTATTTAATTCCTGAGCTCAGGGCAGAACATTTCCACACTGATACATTGTATACTTTTACCTTGCTTCCCAGTGCAGAGTCCCCCTCATCGTTTTCTACATTACCTGGCAGCAGGTATTTTAGCAATGTGTGTGTTCTTTACAGTCCTTTTCACATTGAGGCGTGGGCTGCGTTAGTGGTAAAGCGCCGCTAGTTTTAGCGGCGCTTTACCATAGTTTTAGCAGCGTTATTCGACCCTAGCGGGATGATTTAGCCCCTGCTAGTGGCAGAAGAAAGGATAAAATGCGCCCGAAAAGCGCTGGTGCCGAAGCGCTTTGCAGGCGCTTCAGCAGCAGTGCCCATTGATTTCAATGGGCAGGGGCAGTGGAGGAGCAGTTTATACACCGCCCCAAAGACACTGCTTGCAGAACTTTTTTTTATCATCCTGCCAGCTCAGCACTCCAGTGTGAAAGCACTCAGGCTTTCACACTGGGGAGGCTTGAGAAGTTTTTCAGTGTGAAAAGGGTCTTAGTGAATTGAATTTAATGATTTTTTTTTTTTTACTTCGATTAATTGACTCTTATCTTGTGTAATATTTGTGAAAAATAAGTTATGTGACCTTTAAATCACATGTGGTATCCTTTAGTGAATTGACCCCATTCTGAGTCACGACCTGGAACAGTTACGCATTGAACGGGATACATCTGGACTAAAGAATGACAGCCAGGCAATGGAAGGGGCTCGGCAGCGACAGTTGCCTCATTTTATTTTCACTAGCTTTATTAATACATAATGACCACCATTTGGGCTGCACATTTGAGACCTGTACTTGTGTATATGAGACATACCTATCCATCTATATACACTGGTAAATGTGTCATGCCTAGTATCAATCTATACACACGTGTAACTTCTAGGACTAGCAGTGTCTGAGAACGTCTTGTAATTGTATGTCCAGAGTCAGACTGAATCCCAAATGGATCATTATTGTTTTGATAAATATTAATCATCCTTGGGCAGTAATTAGTCTATGCTTGGATTTTTGGTTGTTTGTTATTGGAAGATATCTGCATATTTTTTTTAATTAATTTGAAATGAAAACCTGCTACACACGATTCACACCCCCCACTATGGTGCATACGCTGGGTACACACTAGAAATTTTTTTTTTTTTTTGTTCAACCAAGCAGGCCGAACAAAAAGTAAATATGTTTGCCGTACTAACACAAGCAATGTTAGTTCAGCGATCTCCCCTGCTGTGCTATTGTATTCTGACAGGGGAACTGCCGCCCCGCCAGAACACGCTGACAGCCATTGGCTGCCAGTGCTGATTTTCAAGCATGCCCATTCGACATAAGTCGGTCATGAGACTGGCTTCTGTAGCACAGACAGCTGTACACATGGGCCGAAATGTCTAATTTTAGCTAATTTTCAGCTTGTGTGTACAAGGCTTTGCGTTAAACCTTGTGCAGTGTAACTTTGGGCAGGGTGACCAATAACTAGAGACAAGCAAATTGATTTGTGGTGGTGACTTTATGTTGCATCATTGGAAAATTGTACATACAATTGTGGCCAGTTTGCAGAGTCATACCATTGTGTGATTGTCTGACAATTAAAACCAGCCTTTTTCATCCAGGGGCCTTGAGGTTTCCTCAGGGGTGCCTCAGCAAAATGCCCAACAATTGTGTACAAGTCAGCAGGTGGATCAGGCCTGCCTTTTTTAGTTCCACAAAGAGAAAAGTTTTCTTTGCACACCATTACAACCTTCTAGTCGCCGGCTTCATAACAACCGATGAGGTTATCGGTTGATGGGGGCGCCGGGAGCCTGCATAGCATCCTTGTTTGCCCCTCTCCTTCACTGGGGGTCACATTAGCTGAGTTAGAAAGAGAAACATTGGGTCAGTGCCTGTCAGTACCAGTGTTCAAAGGTGTATTTGTTTGGCAGAATAATTCACCTCTACCCACCTTGGGTGTCCTTAATGTGTGGATGCTGCTGCATTATGTAAAACTATCAGTTTATTTTTAGTTTTTTAGAATGAGTTGCCAAGAGATTGTGCCGAATTCTAAAGGGTGCCTTGACTAAAAGACGGTTGAGAAACACCAGATTAGACAAATTTGTGTACATCTTGATGAATTGTTGCTATACTTAAAAGAGGTGTGTGTGTGTGTGTGTGTGTGTGTGTTTTTTTTATTTTTATGTTTATTTTATTTTTTAATTCTACTTGCCTAGGTGGATGCAGCATCGATACAACGCTGCATTTGTCCCCTGCCGGCTGAGAACTGAGCTATCAAACACCGCTGATGGCTCAGGTCTCCCTGCTGCTCTGAGGTCTGTCAGTTATCGCTGTCTGCTCTGCCAGCCAGCCAGTACCCCCATCCCAGCGCTCACTAGAGCACTGGGCTTTGGGGGGCAGGAGTGGCTGGCTCAGGCTCTCAGTGGCTTGCTGAGAGACTGAGCCGGGTGCCAGGCTCCTGGGTAAATCCCGACCATATGGTCATGATCTTTCCCAAGCGTGGACTGGTGCCTCTCTGAACCTGCTTTCAGCTGAAAACTGGTCACAGCAGGGCCTGTGATCCATAGAAATAAAGCCAAACAAGCTTTTGGCTGTACTTCTCCTTTTAAGCTGGCAATACACCGAGCGATTTTCATCTGGTTTCTAATAAATTTGCTGCATTGTGTCCATTTCTCATGGGCAGATCCTTTTTAGGAATTCAACAGAGTGGCTTTGTAGGGGTTAATTTCCTTATCACTAAATATTTATTTTTTATCTTTGCTGACTGTCAGCAGATGTTCTCTATGGCAGTTTCCTGGAAACGCACTGACTCGCTGTCTTTACAGGGTACTAATGAGTGAAGGAGAGCTGTTATTGCTGGTTTTTAAGCAAAAATCTGTTTATTTGATTGTCTAATGTTTATACAGTGGTACTTTTTTTAAAACGAGCATAATGCGTTCCATAAGAATGCTTGTAATCCAAATCACTCTTATAGCAAAGCAAATTTTCCCATAGGAAACAATGGAAACTCAGATAATTTGTTCAGGTGTCACTGCTAGTGTATGCAGTACTGCATGTGGCCAGAGGTAAGGGGGGGGGGAGTGCCGGGGACGCTCGGAGAAGCTCGAAGACCACTCGGACGCTCGGAAACTGAGTGTCTGCGAGCATCACCGGCGCCGCCGTCCCTGCCCCTATGGCCAAATGCGGCACTGCGCAACCCAGAGGCTTGAATCCTGCTCATCTTGCGAGACAACGCTCACAAACCGAGTCAGGATTAAAAAAATAAAAATAAATGCTTGTATTGCGAAACGCACGTAAACCAAGTTACTCACAATCTGAGGTTTTACTGTACTTTGTGGGGCGGGGTTAGAACATTCATATGCTGCCCCTGTTGGAGTTCTACTCTTATTTGTCTAGGTGACTGGGACTGAAAGCAATGAAAAAAACAATATTTTGAGTTGTCACCAGAACAAGATGTAAATCGTTGTTGCTGAAACAGAGGTTCCCGATTAATCGGCTTAAAGGCAATTTCCCTCACTTCCTATTGTGTCCTGTGGAGCGGAAGTGAAGGGAACTCGCATGTATAGAACAGACAGAGCGAACCCTTCCTATAGGGCAGTGGTTCTCAACTCCTGTCCTCAGGACCCACTAACAGGCCAGATTTTAAGTATTACCTTGGTGAGATGCAGACTAGAATACTGCAATCCCTGAGCAGCAAAATATATCTCCTGTGATGCATTTCAGTTATCTTGCAAACCTGGCCTGTTGGTGGGCCCTGAGGACTGGAGTTGAGAACCACTGCTATAGGGAGACTTGTTCTTGTGACAACTATCCCACACATGGCAGAAATTTGTTCTAACTTCCTGTTGTGTCTTCAATGTGACCTGTAAAATGTCAAACATTTGGCGAGTTGGCTCAGGATAATCTGTACATATCAAAGCTTTATTGGATGTAGTAAAAATGTCCCCATATGAGACACAGCAATAAAAACGACTTTATTAAAAAGTATTGTTGCTGTTGGAGAGATTCCCCCTTACTTTCTGTCTCGTTGTCACCAGAACAGGATGTGATGGGGAAACCTTCCCAGTGGAGACAGAATAAAACCAGGGTGAAGGCTCTAACTTTCTGTCTTTTAAAACAAGAAAATAAGTTTTGAGCAATTAAAATAATTAGAAAAGTGTTCGATTCTCTGGTATTTATTGGTGTCCCAATCAGGGAAAATATTCCCGTACTTCTGTCTGAGACACAACAGGAATTGATTAGAAATCTCCCCAAAGTGAAGGGAAATCCCACTTGTAGTGTTTGTTATTGGAACAAACTTCTCTACTGCTCTTCTAGTTTTGAGTGCCACTTCACTTTCTCCCCCAGTGACAGTAGTTCCTGGAACACATGGTGAACAATGTGGGTACACAAATACATTAGTAATCAATCTTTAGTCCCCTCTCACACTTGTGCGACTTGTCCTACGACTTGGGACTGCAAAGTCGTACCCCATGATTTCCAGTATCGTTCATATCTGCAACTTTAAAGTAGTCCCTGCACTATTTTGGTCAGACTTTGATGTGACTTGAGGTCCATAAACCTCCAGATTACACAGGCATTGCATCAAGTGGCATCAGTCGCGCTACTTTCAGGTCGTACAAGTGGGAAAGTTTTTTTGGCTGGAGTTCTACTTTAATGAGGTCTATGGGGAGGGACATCAACTCAGCTTTGCTATCAGATGTTGAAGAAAAGGACTTGTGTAGATCAGACTTCCAAAAGAAATGTTGGAATATGTTTTGTATCATACACAATTTTTTTTTTTTTTTTTTGCTGAAAATATTTACTCCTCCTTTTTCTCTTTTGCAGGCTGCAGCGGTTAGTTAATCAATGTCCTTCAAAGTGCTAAGTATTAGTCTGCTGCATGCTGTGTGTTCTTTGTATTGGACACCAAGTGCACAACGCACACTGCTGATGAAAATAGCTGCAGCCGTGACCCCAGAGAGGCCTTGAAGATGATAGTTCTTGCTGTAATTCTCTTTTAGATCACTAGGGGCGTACACGTTCAGGCCCTCCTTTTTTTTTTATATTTTTTTTTTTTTTATTGCCTGAATACCGTATTTATCGGCGTATAACACGCACCCTAACTTTAAGAGGGAAGTTTCAGGAAAAAAACTTTCCACAGCCCCCTCTATTTTCAGGATAAAAAAGTGAGTGTTATACGCCAATAAATACAGTATTTCATAATTCAGTTTGGGTGGTAAAGAAAACAATTCTATTTCATTCCTTGGGCTTTGTGCATGCTGGTGTTCAGTTGAAGCATATAGTTTGTAGTTCGGCTGTTTCAGATAACTTAAATTATCAGGGTTTCCAGCCTAGTGCAGTGCTTACTGGAGTTCGCCTACCTAGAAGGCGTTAATTCAAATGCAGCGATCCTGATCATCACCTGCTCATAAACTCTGGCAACGGGTACCCACATTTGTGTGCAAAACCTTTTTCTTTAAAGCTGGCCTCTGGGGAGTTTACACAGTCCCCATCCAGTAGGACCCCCCCCCCCCCCGCACTGCAAGGGTTGCATGCTTGTTTTTGTTCAGGGAACCAAAAAAAAGCAGTTTTCTTTATCTCTGGTCCTCGCAGGCTTCTCCTTTTCCATGCCACTGGACCGCAAAAGCTGCTTCTCTTCAGCGTTCTGTCGGTCACACTCTTGGCATCATCACATAATGCAGGACCCAGCAGTCCTGCATTGTAAGTGAGGATATTGAGGTTCCACCCACATCTTGAAGTGCCGGAGGGAACAGGGAAGCGCCAGCTGCCAGATCGCATGGAAGGGTACAGGGCTTTGAAGTATTTACCCCCCTTTTTTGTTTTTCCTGCTTTGTTGTTTTTTCCTGCTTTGTTGTATTACAACCTAGAATTAAAAGTTTTTTTGGCTTTGTAAAATGTGATGTACACAACATGGCTATGACTTTGATGGTGCAAAAAAAAAACGTTATTGTGACGCAAAAAAAACTTTATTGTGACACAAAAAAAAAAATTGAAGACAAACCAAAGGTTCACTGTGCAATCAGTCTCATGATGACAGTGTAAATGCAATAGACCTGTTCTAAAAGGCCCCTGGGTCTGCAATACCACTAAGCAAACATCATAAGCCCAGGTTTACACTGGGCTGCGGGAGTGAAGCCGTGCGAGTTCAGCTGAACTTGCACGATTTCACTCTCGCTGGCAGTCCCGATTTCAGCCGTGATTACAAAGACATCTGTGCAGGCTTCTGCACAGATGTCAATGTAAATCGCGGGCCGAAATCACAAAAAGTAGTACAAAAACGACTTTTTGAAATCAGTGCAGCGCCGCAGATGCAGTGTCGCACCGATAAGGACGAAGCCATTGACGGCAATTTGCGGCAAATACCGCAGTTTTGACATGCCAAATCGCATGTCAAAACACACCAGTGTGAACCAGGGCTTAGAGCAAGGAGCTTACTGAACAGGTCTGAGAGCTGTGTGTGAAGAAGTATAGACCAGGGCTGGAAAAAAAAAAATCCCAAACTTTTAATATCCCACAGATCACCAATCAATTTATAACCAAATGTAAAGAGAATGGTATGACTGCTAACCTGACAAGAGAAGGGCACTCACCAAAGTTCAGACCAGGCAAGAAGGATGTTGATCAGAGATGCAACAAAGATGACACTGAAGCAGCTGCAAAGATCCACGTGGAGATTGGGGGTATCGGTCCACAATACTTTACAGCAGAATTATCCTCACTTCCCCTCCAGTGATGCGGTGTCCAGGCACTCCATGCTGGCCACTGACCTCTTTGGCTGGTCTTTTTCCAGGTTTTTATCTTTGACTGTTTGGATTGACGTCACTTCTACATATGCCCGAGAATGAATTTTATTTCCACAGGTGCTGAAATTTTTTTTTTATTGTTTAAAGTTCCACTTTAAAGCAGTTGTAAACGGGTGGATTTTTTTTTTTTTTTTGTACCTGCAAGGTAATGTCATGTGTTGAACTTCGCTTAAAACAAAGCTCTGTCAGTGCTGCAGGCGCTCTCCTCTTCGCTCGTCTTGCATCTGGGTTCACGGACTCTGGCTCTGTGACTGTCTGGAACCGTCGTCGTTCACAGCTTTGACAAAATGGCACAGGTGGTCGTTCCATAGGAGCGCATGCACCAGTGATGTCACTAGCTGCATGTACAGTAAATGTCTCCTAAACAGTGCACGTTTAGGAGATATGTACACTACCTATAGGTAAGCCCTATTGTAGGCTTGCCTATAGGTAAAAGCAAGAGATGGAACTTTACGTCCACTTTAAGCCATACGTTTCAGAGTGGGACTTTATAGAAGCTAAAAATAAGAATGCACACTTGGCGTTTTTGCTAAAAAGTATGTGGGAGACTCCCCAAAAAATGGAAAGAGGTTTTCTGATCAGATGCTACTAAAATTGGACGTTTTGGCCATCATGAGGATTCATGGGAAATTTAGTTCACTTGGGGAGAAGCAGATACTAGCACAGTGGAAGGAAATGACAGACCAACTCTGCAGAACTCCTCCCACCATCACTAACATTATCCAGCAGAGAATGAATGGTAAAGGGGTTAGAGACCCCAGTTGCAGCTATATGGTAGGAAAATAACCATTTCAGGTATTACCGTATATACTCGAGTATAAGCCGACCGGAATATAAGCAGAGGCACCTAATTTTACCACAAAAAAACTGAAAACGTATTGACTCGAGTATAAGCCTAGGGTGTCCATCTGCATGCCTCACTGTGCCCAATCTCCCTACCTGATCTCTGGCACTGTGTGACTAGACTGACGTTTAACATGGGAGTCTATGGAAGGGGTGCCCGGGTTTGAAAAATCGGTACTCCCCGGCCGTAGGTCCCCCGGACAACAAACTTTGCACACTTGTAGAGGAAGAGTGGGGCTACACGGTATGTTTATTACCATGTGTAACTTTCAGGTAGTTATATGAGGATTTATAAAATGTGTATGTTGCCTTTAGCTATACTTTAAGGGCCCATTTGCACTGTTGCTTTATGGTAACACACATTATTTCATGTTGTGTGTCTGTGCATTCTGGTGCCATTCATTTTTAATGGTACCCACCCCTCACAATGCATGATATTGTACTACCATGTGTTGTGTACTGTATTGTAAAAAAAAAGGTGCACATGCAGACTTTTTGTTGCATTGCCAGCCCATTCCTTTAAATGCAATGTATGTAAAAATGTGCATTTTCACATGTGAATTATTGCAACACACACCAGGACACCAAGGTGTGAATGAGTCCTTAAACCTACTCAAGGGGGAAATACTAATGCATGCTCAAGATTTCTTTTTTTTTCGTGTTAATTGTTTCACAATAACTACGTTTTGCACCTTCAAAGTCATAGGCATGTTGTGTACATCACATGGTACAAAGATCGCAGAAATACATTTTAATTCTAGGCTGTTATCAAGGAAAACAGAGAAAATTAAGTACTGTCCGTGATACTTTTTTTATTTGCACTAACATAGAATTTTTCAGGACAAGCTTTCGGGGTATGTCCCCTTCTTCAAGGTCCAAGCAGTACTGATTCACAATTTTTTTAGCAGAATGTTGAAACAAAACAAGAAAAAAAAAAAAAATCTCAGAGGGAAAGGAAAAAAAACACATACAAATCAATGGTAATAAAGATAGCAGCAGAGTTAGTGAGATAAGACAGAGTTAGTGAGATAAGACAGAGGGAGAGCTATAGACTTGAGGGGGGAGATGCTAGTCACAGAGGGGGTCATAAAACCTTAGTATAATGGGTAAGGAAACCAATATCTAAATTTAGGCCATTCGTTTTTGTGTTAAAAAGAATTATCATTCTTAGTTCAAATGTTTTCCTTTCCTGGATAGTTCTGAAATTCCCTTTAAGAACTAAAACATTGAGGTCTTCTATAGTGTGGTCTGGTTGTGAGAAGTGATGTCCCACAGGTGTGCAGAAACTCTCTTCTTTATGTTCCTTGATGGTATGTCTGTGAAAATTCATCCTCGCTTGCAACTTCTGTCCTGTTTCACCAACATAAGATCCTTTGCCACACCTGTTGCATTGGATGAGGTACACAACATTACTGGAGGTACAGTTGTAAGATCCCATGATGGTGAAGGTCCCATTTGTGTGTGTGACACTTTACTCTTTACTCAGGAAACTTCACTCTGATTATGAAGTCACAAATAATGGAAGCAAACCCTGCAATAAAAAACGCTGCAAACTGTGCAACCAGATCAATCCATCCTAAAGTGTCACACACACAAATGGGACCTTCACCATCATGGGATCTTACAACTGTACCTCCAGTAATGTTGTGTACCTCATCCAATGCAACAGGTGTGGCAAAGGATCTTATGTTGGTGAAACAGGACAGAAGTTGCAAGCGAGGATGAATTTTCACAGACATACCATCAAGGAACATAAAGAAGAGAGTTTCTGCACACCTGTGGGACATCACTTCTCACAACCAGACCACACTATAGAAGACCTCAATGTTTTAGTTCTTAAAGGGAATTTCAGAACTATCCAGGAAAGGAAAACATTTGAACTAAGAATGATAATTCTTTTTAACACAAAAACGAATGGCCTAAATTTAGATATTGGTTTCCTTACCCATTATACTAAGGTTTTATGACCCCCTCTGTGACTAGCATCTCCCCCCTCAAGTCTATAGCTCTCCCTCTGTCTTATCTCACTAACTCTGTCTTATCTCACTAACTCTGCTGCTATCTTTATTACCATTGATTTGTATGTGTTTTTTTTTCCTTTCCCTCTGAGATTTTTTTCTTGTTTTGTTTCAACATTCTGCTAAAAAAATTGTGAATCAGTACTGCTTGGACCTTGAAGAAGGGGACATACCCCGAAAGCTTGTCCTGAAAAATTCTATGTTAGTGCAAATAAAAAAAGTATCACGGACAGTACTTAATTTTCTCTGTCACAATTGCACTAATACGGCTACAATTACGTCAAGTATCAAGGAAAACACAAAGGGGAGCAAATACTCACAAGGCCCTGTAAGTAAAACTTCTGGTTTCTAAGGTACCCTACACAAAAATAAACATTTAACCTGTGTAGTGCGAGGGACCCCTACTACAGGTGTGGTTTTTGTTATTTCCAAATGGCTCCGCTTTGAAGTAACATTTAAACCTGTGTGTGTGTGTGTGTGTGTGTGTGTGTGTGTGTGTGTGTGTTGTTTTTTTTTTTTTTGATCTATGTCATATTAATAAAAGAAGGCTTGCGTATAGGTACAGTAAAGATATTTACTGTAGATGCAGCTGGTGACGTCACCGGTGCATGCGCTCTGAAGAAATGGCATACCCTTCAGAGTCCTGTGACGTAAACGGTGGCTCCCGCGCAGGAGTGACGTCATCGCGGCTCTGGCCACTCGCACAGACGGAGTCTGCGAACCCGGGTGAGGATGGAAGTGCCTCCAGTGGTGACAGTGCACCCCTGAAGGGCTTCGTTCTAAGGTGAGTTTCACGTAATGTGCTAGTATGCGATGAGTGCTTGCACATTATGACATTGCCTTGCACATTTTTATAAAAAAAAAAAAAAAAAAAAAAGTCAGCGGGTTGCAACCGCTTTAAGCTGCCTCTCCAAGCTCTCCCTGAAAGTCTCTAGCGATTTTTGTTTTGTTTTTTGCTGGCCTGCATTCCTCTTCTCCTGAAAGGTGTCATTTAATAGGGATGCATTTGCATGGTTGTGGTGTGTTTTAAAGGTGTTGAATGCCCTTGAGATATTGAAAATGCAAAGAAAAAAGCTTGCTGCATTATGTTTTGTTTTTCAGTGTTCTAACATCTTCAGCTTTGTCAGGGGGAGAAAACAAGTCTTCTGGTTAGGGATGTACACTGGAAGCATATTGGCAAACTTTATTGCCTATTCTTGCCAGAATCTGGAAAGTCTTCTCTGCAAACTGCTGGGTATACCTTTTACAGATTAGAAATTGTTTTTAGTAGTAGGGCTCTTTCACACGGAGGTCCGTTCAGGTCCGCCTGTCAGTTTTTTAGGCGGACCTAAAACGGATCCTCCATGTACCCATATGGAAGCACGGATGTCAGCGGAGACATGTCCGCTGACATCCGCTCCGCTCCGCCAAAGTGTGACGGAGGAAAACCCTATTTTTCCTTCCGTCGGCGGATCGGATGACAACGGACTCTACGGTCCGTCGTCATCCGATTCCCCATAGGGGAGAGCGGCGCTCTGACAGGGCGGTCCCTGCACAGTGTGCGGGGACCGCCCAGTCATCCGTCGGCTCAGCGGGGATCAACGGAGCGATCCCCGCTGAGCAAGCGGAGCTTCACGGGGCGGATCTGCACGGATCCGCCCCGTGTGAAAGGGGCCGTACTCCCTTTCAGGCACCTGTTACACACGTTTAGTAATCTTCTACAATTCCATGGGAATTTCTCGCATACTAATTGCTCTGTTGTGTAAACACTACTTTAAAGTGGTAGTCAAGGTTTGCCCTCTTTTACATAAAAAAACAAACAAACCTGTCATACATGCCTGCTCTGTGTAATGGTTTTGCACAGAGCAGCTTTGATCCTCCTCTTCTCGGGTTCCCCGCCAGCGCTCCTGGCTCCCCCTTGACCAGTGCTCCCAATAGCAAGCTGCTTGCTATGGGGACACTGGTGCGTGCTTGCTCCCGATTCCCTATTGTGTGTCCATAAGACACACAGAGCCGTAGCTCCCCCCCCCGCTCCCTCCTCATTGGCTTGCTAGCTGTGATTGACAACAGTGCAAGCCAATGGCTCACACTGCTGTCTCAGCCAATGAGCAGAGGGAGTCCCAGGACAGGCAAGGCTCCCGTGCACATCGCTGGATCGAGAGGGGGCTCAGATGAGTATTAGGGGGGCTGTGGGGGAGCAGCACACTAGTTTTTCTTTACCTCCATGCATAAAACCACTTACAATTTTTAAAACGCTTATGCTGTGGCATGCCCCTCCTCCCCACATGACATTTTGTGGTCACCATTACTTTCAGTGTAGCTTCCTGGGTCGTTTTTCTGCCTCCAGCTTCTTCATTGTGCGGTGAATCGGCATCATCATGCATCTGTCCAAAGAACTAACCAAGGCAGCTTCAAAGCAGTATCAAACCCAAAAGCAAACCTTTTTTGTATATCGCAGCTTATCATTTTTTTTTTTTTTATGGCTGAATATTTTCTTTTTTTATGTTTTCTTCTCTTTTCATCTGATGGTCCAGCCAGCAAGTCTGTTCTTTTTAAGAACAAGTTATCCAGGTGAAAGTATCAGTTACCGAGATGAGAACCATTTACCACTGACTTTTTTTTTATTTTTTTATAATGGTTGGCTTTTCTTTATTTTATGTAAAACCTTTATCCCAAAAGGCACAAAAAAACTGTTGTAACTGCTTGTAAAGTATTAGCTGGAGTTTGGCTTCAATTTGTTAGTGTATTTAAATAACTAGTAAATCTTAACACTCCTGTCCCCCCAGACTGACAGTGTTGCTGTCTGCTGTGCCCCTTCATCCAGAGTGGGGCACTGTAATACAGGAGGTGTGTTACTGGCCAGATCACCAGGTGAAAACAGGGGGGAAAAAACCCAAGAAAAGAAAACTGATGCAGCCACCACATCTAATGATTGGTAAGCTGCAATACCTGTATTACATTTTTTGGTTAAATACCGCTTTAATAGCAGAGTGATCCTCCTGAAAAGCATGCGAGTGTATTCCAAGAATAACTGGTAAAAATTATATACCTTTTGGCTGATAAATTGGTAGACCTATAGGTCTAGTCCCTGAGAATGAGGGATGTAAAGTCCACCTGCCACCTTATGCTACAAAATGTCAGTGAGTTTCCTTCAGAGAATTTCTGGAAAAGTGAGATCCCTGCTTGGGTAACCATTGGTAAACCATGTATTGTCTGTCTGTTCTCTCAGCTGTGTCTTCAGTGTTGCTTTGCTGGTGAATAATTCAAGAAAAAATTAATGTTCTAGTCACTAAATACAGCCACCTAAAACCTTTGCTTACTTTTCCAGCATTGGCATGCCCTCTAACACGCAGTTTGGTGCCTTGTGCCCTCACAAGCTATGTGTCTGTCTACCACCCCTGTCACATTATGCTGATGGACAGCCCGGCTCATGTAGGCACAGAGAAGACTAGGGGCATGACTGCACATTGGGTGAAAACTGTTTACCTAACAATCAGACAGTCTTAAATGTATTTTTCTTTTTTTTTTAATGATATAAAGTAGTGTGACTTGCATGATGGGTGCTCTTTGGATAATGGGACAGTTGCAACCTGCACAAAATCAGCTGTGAGAGGCAACAATTTGTTAGCATTACGAGGACTACTAAACGAAGTCTAATGTGTTCTGTATCACTTGCCTTTTTGTTGCAGTTTTTACGGGTTACAAAGCAGTATCTGCCACACGTTGCACGTCTATGCCTCATCAGCACTTTCCTGGAAGATGGCATCCGCATGTGGTTTCAGTGGAGCGAACAAAGAGATTACATCGAAGCCACCTGGAGCTGTGGCTATTTCCTTGCCACTATTTTTGTCCTTATTAACTTGTTGGGGCAACTGGGTAAGTCTCTGATTTTCTTCACTGTTGTCTGAGCTTAAAGTGATTTATAAAGGTAAAAAATTATATGTCTACCTACCTGCTCTGTGCAGTGGAATTGCACAGAGCAGCTGCAAAACTCTTCTTGGCTCTCCCGCCGGTGCTCCTGGCCCCTCCCCTTTGTCCAGTGCACACATGGGAAGCTGCTTCCCATGGTGTGTGTGTGTGTGTGTGTGTGTGTGTGTGTGTGTGTGTTCGCTCCCAAGCCCCGCTGCTGGGTCCATGGGCAGACAGTGGACGCTGCCCCAGCTCCTGTGTCACTGGCTTTGACCGCACTGGGAGCCAACGGCTCCTGGAGCCTCAGCAAAGCCAGTGAGACCCAGAAGTGAGAGGAGAGAATAGCTGGATCGAATGAGGTGAGTGAAAGGGGTTGAGGGGGAATCCTGAAAGCTTAACATTTTTTACCTTAAAGGAGAAGTCCAGCCTGCGCTTTTTAGGATGGGATTTTCTTCTGGGTCACCGGAGTGCAATTCGTTTTGTACTCCTGTGGCCCGTTTTCAGCAGAGAGCAGTCTGAAGTCCGCTCTCCACTGACGTCACTGCCATCAGTTGAGGCAGCGCGTCATCCTGACTTCCAAGTCTGGATCCACCAGGTGCCTTGATTGATGGCAGTCTCAGCAAGCCGCTGAGAAGGCCGCTCCAAGGCTCAGCGTGCCAATGAGCACAGAGAAGTAGAGCAGAAACTATGCTGACAGTCGGCATCGCTCTGCTCGGTGGCTCCGTTTTCAGTGTAGAGACTCCGGGGGACAGATGCAGCATCGGTCTGATGCTGCATCCACCGAGGTAAGTATGACTAGCAAAAAAAAAAACATACTTCTCTTTTAATGCAAGGAATGCATTAAGGTAAAAAAAAATGTTTAGGCTTTAGAGCCACTTTAACAAAATGGATACAGGTTTTCATGTTGGAAGGGAGGAGCTTGTTAATAGGGTAGAGAGTGATAGATGGAAGTGTATTGGGACTTAAATACATAAACGTTTGAACTCAGGGCTTTCTCATGACCCTTAATTCCCTTTTGGGACTGCACACATTATGTATGCAGCACTGATGGATGGCACTGGATAGGCAGCATTGATGAGGAGCTACTGACAGGCATTACTGATTGGCATGTGAAGGGAACCGACAGGCATTCTTCATGGGGCACTGATTGGCAGCTGATGGGCACATCTGATGGGGGGAGGGCTGTGCTGATAATCAATTTGCTGATTATCAGCACAGACCCTCCCTCTGACAGGGAGAGCTTGCCATCGCTTTGCCTGTCAGCGCAAACCGAGGAAAGCCGTTTACCGGCACTTCCTGCTTCACACGATGATCAGCTGTGATTGGTCTCCGTCAGAGGCTCCATACCACGATCGGAGATGGGGTGTCAGACTGACACACAGCACCACTGATCGCCGCGCTGAGGGTGCGCGCAGGCATGTTATCCTGAAAGATGTCATATGACGTCCAGTCAGGATAACGGAACCACCGCCCGGCCATCATTCTGCGGGAAGTGGTTAAGGGATAAGTTCACCTTTTTTTCCAAAAAATAATTCTAAATGCACTTATTTTTGCAGGTAAAAATAAATTGCCATTTTGTTTTTCATTGCAGCCTTGATCAGCAGATCATGAGTAAAATGACAGGCTCCTGCAGACTCTCGGTCCGCTCTGCCCATACTGGCAGAGAGTTGCTGAACTGCAGAAATAATCAAACTAAAAAAAAGCACCCTCGCGGTTCGCTGAGAGCGGCAAGCTGTCTGACGTGGGAGAAGACAGCACTTGTAGTGCATTCATTGAATGAATGACACGGCTGTGCGGGATGGTTTTCAAATGTGACAGCAGACGCAGGGAAAAGATCCCCCACCGATTATCCTTTAACCCCTTCCCGGTTATATGCAGCCTCAAGGGTTGGGCTTATTGGCGGGGCCGCATAGATGTGCTACTGTGTTTGTGCTGAGAGCACACAGTGTGCTCCCAGCACAAAGAACGGAGCTGTCGCCAACAGCTTCAGGTCTCGTACCTATGGAACTCGAGGGAGCAGAGCAGTTTCCAATCACCTAATCATTGTGATAGTCTGTTATTAGCTAGACTTGACTGATCTAGGCAGCCGCTAGATGTACAGTATGTGAAACATGGTCATGAAGCTGTGTAGTTATGATGTGAAAACTGGATCAAAAATTACTTTTAAGTGACAAATTTGAATTTCAGCTTTCCTATCTCTTTAAATAGCTATCTGGGGCAAGCTGGCCAAAACAAACAAGTTCCATTACATAATGATGCCGCCACTGTGTGCACTGTAACATGCTGTTTTGGCATTGGCTACATACATTAAGCTGCACAGTGTTCCGGTAGCCCTACGGACAACTTCCTTTCTGCTGCTGAAATTAAAGCGAGTTGGACTAAGTGCTTCTCATTCCTTCCAGAGATGCCTTGTATTGTTTTGTGCAGTATATATTCTTCAGGCCAGAGGTTTCCAAACTGTGGTCCTTTGCTTGCCTTTTGTCTGGCCCTTGAGGCATTATTCCTGCCACTGACCCCCACAATGGGGTACTATTCCTTCCACTGACACAAACGATGGGGCACTATTCCTTCCACTGACACAAACAACCACATAAAATGTTACAATGCGGCAACATTATGTAATAGAAATGGTTTGTTTGGGCCAGCTTGTCCCAAATTAACTATTTTTAAGTTTAATTATATTTTAAAGTTGTCCTCACCCAACACACAATGGGTTACCTGATAGTTTATGCCCCTCCCAAATTATAGTAACAAGTGTATTTAGTTGTTGGCACAAGGGATAGTCCTTCTCTGATGGCTTCATATTGTTTTGCAGGTGGTTGCATACTGGTCCTTAGTCGGAACTTTGTACAATATGCTTGCTTCGGCTTGTTTGGAATAATAGCGATGCAGGTAAGAATATCTGATTTCTCGTTTTCAGAAAAACAATCATCCTATATAGCTCATGTAGTATTTCTTTCCATTTGGAAAGACATGAAAGCATGAGTGCAGTTGTTTGTATGCATAGATATTTTATAAGTTTACCTCTTGCAAGGTTTAGGCAAAAGCAGCTGCTTCCTGAAGGCTCTAACAGCTATCAGGACGAAACAGACCTGAGGAGCAGGAACATCTAATAAAAAAAAAAAAAAAAAAAACTGACTTGGGAACGACAAACTCCTTCCTCTCTTTAGTCTATATGCAAAGTGTCTCAAGGCATATGCAGCGTGTTTCCCAGCAAGCTTTGCAAGCACAATGTCGTGTATGTATCCCATGTGACATGCTGACTTTTTGTTGCTTTTTTAATATTTCACCAAAAACCATTGTAGCTTTCCTTTTTTATGTGGTTATGAGGAAAAGTATTTACAGTGGAACCTTGGATTGCGAGTAACGCGGTTAACGAGCGTTTCGCAATACGAGCGCTGTATTTAGAAAAATCCTAACTCGGTTTGCGAGTGTTGTCTCGCAAAGCGGTGTGCAGTACAGAGTTTGGCCTGAGTTGGGGGGGCGCCAGAGCTGATCGGCGCCGTTCGGAAAGACTCAGAAATGCTACGTTCCCGAGGTCAGCCGAGTTGTCCTCGAGGCTTTCCAGCGCCCCCCTGCCTCTGGCCGCATGCGGTATTGCATGCCATAGAAGTCAATGCGGAACAAATTATTTTTGTTTCCATTGACTTCAATTGGGAAACTCTCTTTGATAAGCGAGTACTTTGGATTACGAGCATTCTCCTGGAACGGATTATGCTAGCAATCCAAGGTTCCACTGTATTGTCTTTAAAGATACATCTCTTCCTTTTAGAATTTACCGTATTGAGGTTTCACTTTGGTTGTTTGTGGCTAGATTAGCTTTTCTGCCGAGGGAAGGATACATGTATCGTTGATTTACTTTATGCCTCTTTTATTGTCAATGATGGATCATCTGATTACTAGCAGAATGGAACTGTGGTCTTATTATTCAACAGCAACACACATAATAAAGAATTAAAATCTGTGTGTGTGTATATATACAGTGCCTTGAAAACATTTTGTCATGTTACAACCAAAAAAATGTATTTGTTGTGATAGCCCAACACACCGTGGCACAGATATCTGAAGTGGAAGGAAAATGATTAAATGGTTTTTACATCATTTTTTTTTTTTTTTTTTTACAAATATCTAGAAAGTGTGGCGTGCATTTGTATTCAGCCCCCCTGAGTCAATACTTTGTGGAACCCCCCCCCCTTTCACTGCAACTACAGCTGCAAGTCTTTTTGGGGATTTCTTTACCAGCTTTGCACATCTAGAGTGAAATTTTTGCCCATTCTTCTTTGCAAAATGGCTCAAGATCTGTCAGATTGTATGGGGAGCGTCTGAACAGAAATTTTCAAATCTTGCCACAGACTCTCAATTGGATTTAGGTCTGCACTGTGACTGGGCCATTCTAACACATGAACATACTTTTTACTAAACCATTCCATTGTAGCTCTGGCTGTATGTTTAGGGTTGTTGTCCTGCTGGAAGGTGAACCTCCGCCCCAGTCAAGTTTTTTTTTTTTTGCAGACTCTAACAGGTTTTCTTCTAAGATTTGCCCTGTATTTGGCTCCATCCATCTTCCCATCAACTCTGATCAGCTTCCCTGTCTCTGCTGAAGAAAAGCATCCCCACAACATGATGCTGCCACCACCATGTTTCACGGTGGGGATGGTGTGTTCAGGGTGATGGGCAGTGTTAGTTTTCCACCAGACATAGCGTTTTTACTTTTAGGACAAAAAGTTCAATTTTTGGTTTCATCTGACCAGAGCACCTTCTTGCACATGTTTGCTGTGTCCCCCACATGGCTTTTTACAAACTGGACTTCTTATGGCTTTCTTTCAATAATGGTTTTCCTCTTGCCACTCTCCCATAAAGACCAGATTTGTGGACCACTAATAGTTGTCCTGTGGACAGATTTTTCCACCTCAGCTGTGGATCTCTGCAGCTCCTCCAGAGTTACCATGGGCCTCTTGGCTGCTTCTCTGATCAATGCTCTCCTTGCCCGGCCTGTCAGTTTAGGTGGACAGCCATCTCTTGGTAGGTTTGCAGTTGTGCCATACTCTTTCCATTTTCAGATGATGGATTGAACATTCCCCCGTGAGATATTCAAATCTTGGGATATTTTTTTATAACCTAACCCTGCTTTAAACTTCTTCACAACTTTATCCCTGACCTGTCTGGTGTGTTCCTTGGCCTTCATGATGCTGTTTGTTCACTAAGGTTCTCACAGGGCAGCAGTATTAGATTACACACAGGTGGACTTGATTTTACTAATTTGGTGACTTCTGAAGGCAATTGGTTCCACAAGATTTTAGTTAGGGGTATCAGATTAAAGGGAGGCTGAATACAAATGCACGCCACACTTTTCAGATATTTAAAAAATATTTGAAAGCATTTATAATTTTCCTTCCACTTCACAATTATGTGCCACTTTGTGTTGGTCTATCACATAAAATCCCAATAAAATACATTTACGTTTATTGGTTGTCGGCTGACAAAATGTGGAAAATATTTTAAGGGGTATGAATACTTTTCAAGGCACTGTATAAACTATATTACCAAAATGATTAGGATGCCTGCCTTAACACCAACACTGTATCCTGGCCTAGGCCAACAAGGCCCAGGCCTAGGGCAGCACTTTGCAGGGAGCAGCACAGAAAGAGTCCCTGCCGGCTTGCGCTACACTGTTAGTGTAGCGCAAGTCTGATGGGGCGGACTGGGCTTAGAGGCAAATTAGTCTAGCACCCTCATAAAGCGGCCGCATTGCTTCCGGTATGCGGACGGCTGGCATTCCGCATCTGTGGGTGGGGGCGCTGCTTCTAATTTTGACTGTCCTATCATCCTGGACCACAAACCTTCCTCGCTGTACTATGTTTCTGCTGCACCATTGGCATGGTTATATCTTCTTGGTCCTCTCCATAAAATTATCAGAAATTTGTGCTTAAAAACACTTTAAGGGAGGGTTATAGCCCCTGACAGTTTATTTTTTACCATACCTGTCCCATTGCAAAGATTTCCCTTCACTTCCTGCCTCATAGTCAAACAGGAAGTGAGAGGAAATCTATGCAAATTAAGGGAATCCATTGTCCCCTCCCCCCCCCCCCCCCCCCCAGGCTCCCAGAACTAGTGTCCCAGCTCAAACATTTCAGGGCGGGTCTTAAACAGAATGGGGTGTGGCCTTAACAGGAAGGGGTGTGTCATATTTAAATTAGGGGGTGCCCTGGTTTAGTCAGGCCTAGGGCAGCACAAATCCTAAATACACTACTGCTTAACACGCGCATGAACTTTAGTGCCGAGACTTCGAGTCATGCCTTCTCATCCACATCGGTGCCTGACCTCCCAAATGCTCTTCTGCAAAAATGGTCACACACTCCTATAGACATGAGAAAAAAAAAGTGCAGCGCTAAAAAGTGATCAAAAATGATAAGTTGATGACTAAATTAATAAGAAAAAGTGTTTACAAAATATATATATATATATATATATATATATATATATATATATATATATATATATATATATATATATATATATATATATATATATATATATATATATATATATATATATAAATAATGAAAAAATAGAGTGAAAAAATTCTAGGTGAAATGAAAATGGAAAACTGATGCAAGGTTGCAAAATATATAAATGAATATAATATTCCAAAAACTGTATGTGAGGAGAAAATTAATGTTAACTAGTGAATGAGAGAGAAAGAACATATATGCACAAATTGCAAATAAAATTATTCCATTAATAATTAAATACAAAAAAGCGCATAATAAAAAACCACCAAAAAAATATATGCAATTAATCAATGAAGTGATAATATAAAAAAACACAAGGAATCAAGTCCCCAAAAAAATAGTTTTCAAAAGGAAAAGTTGATGTGAAGAAAAAGATGATGAACCAATCTTCCCAAGGAGAACTTAAAAGCTTCAGGTGTGTCATCCTGGTGAAAAGTAATCCGCTTACCAGATTGCCGTGACTGTGATCAACAGTCTCACCCAGCACAGGGAATAGGTTTCCCCACAACCCTTGTGTCTCCACAATAGCAGTGCGGTGGTTGTAATCTTCAAGAGCTCACATGAAAAGAAATAAAGATATCCATGGTGTAGTATGTAGAACCCAAGTGCTTTAATTGGTAATAAAAACTCACAACAGAGTGGATAACATATAGCGATGATTAACGAATGCGGCATCTCGGAGTTCCTATGTCCGTTCATTCCTGTGTCGTCCACGGCACCTCCTCTCGTTCGGGTATTGCGTGATGACGTCAGCGGCCCCCTACGCATTTCGTCACTAACAGGACATCAACTGGGGAATGGCCGTTATGACTGTCATCACGCCTGGAGGTATAAGTAGACCCAGCGCCATTTTGACTATTGGCAAACTATATGGGTAAAACGGGGAAAGGGGACGGCACAGCCATTATGAAAGCTGGCCGTAGAGGAACATGGAACAAGCCGCAGTATATAAATGGAATGGATGGCAAAGCTATCTAGTGGTCAATTTAGGGAAGTGCCGAGAGAACTGTTGGGACCTAAAGAACAAACCGAACCGAGGTTCTGGAAACCAGATGGATTTTTTTAATGAAGTCTTTCAAACCTTTTGGTCTTAACGTGGATTGGGACATTAATTGTTTGTTTTATTAATTCTTAATACACAATTTTTTAGATTTTTTTTTATACATTCATGTGTGTGGTTATTTAATTATTTTCACACACATTTGTACTTGTTTTTTTATTTTTTATCACCCATTTTATATATATCTTTTAATTATTCAATTGATTAAAATGTATTTTCTCAAATCGCCTTTCAGGACAACCTTGGAGAGAGCGTAGCTCCGCCTCTTTAACAGGAAACACTTTCAGCCTTTAAATCCCTCCTCTTCCACCATGGCCTCAGTTATTGTGTTTCCTCCGCCATGGTGGAAGCAACAGGTGGGAACCAGGGTGCTACGCTCTTTCCAAGGGGGAAGCAGTAAGGCTTACCTTTCTTTTTTTCTGCCTGGTGTGCAGCTTTTATTTGGTACTTGTACCAGTGACCATCCCAGCACCCCCTCCACCGCAAGCGGGGGGTGTTCCGGAGTCCCCAGTCTCGCCTGCTCAGGGGAGTAAAGGACCCACAGGAGACGCAGCATCTTGTGCCCGGAATCCGCGGTAAGGCTCCAGGAGCCGAGCGGTTGCCGCTGCAGGTCAGCGGCGCGAATCGCATGACGGTTCCGGGTCCTGGCTGGCGGGTGACGTCAGTTCCGGCGATGCGGTTTCCTGTGGGGCGTGGCGCTAGTGGTTCCCAGCGCTTGGAACGCAGAGACTAGGGGGCGGGTCTATCGACCGGCGCTTCCGTTTCCGGCCTACGTGGATGACGCGGGAACCGGGAAAATTTAAAACACACACTGTGTGTATAACCCAGCTGCGCTCTCGACAAGATGGAAGAGAGACAGACAGCGATGGCGGAAGCAGGCGCCCTAAGCTCCGGTCAGGCTCAGGTAAGAGGGGTACAATGGTGCCTTTTATTCTTATCCAAATGAGTCTTTTTTGCTGTGTTGTTTTGTTTGTTTCCTCCCTTAAGGGAGCCTGCTGCTGTACGGTCGGTGGTTACTTCTCTCTGACCTGCTACAGCTAGGACATTGGTGGTTGTTTTCACTGGGACACTTCTTTTCTATCTTTGGTGGTGGCCTAAATGACACTAATTGGTTAGGTGTGGCTAGGGACATTAGGTGAATTTCTATTGTTTATCTCGTTTCAGGAGAAAGCTGCGTAGCAAAAACCAAACATGTAAACCCACCAAGCAGAGGAAGTGTCCCTCCTGCAAAAATCCTTTAAGGGATTCATGGCAAAAAGCTATGTGCAGGTCTTGCATTAAGGACTTAGTGGAAGAGGAAACATCCCAGCAATTCAAGGATTTATTTTCCTCAGTAAGAGAGCTTACAAGTTCTCTTGGTTCGGTTAAATCTCTGCTAAGTCCAGCAGTCTTAACTGAACCCCAGCAACCACCGTCCAGCCCAAGAGCCTCCACCTCTAGACCAGCAGAGAGTGTGGACTCTGGGGACGAAGGGGCAAGTACTCTCCCCTCTCTCAAGGACTCGGATGAGGAGGAAGAGGAAGATGACGGCATAACCTCCAGATATAAATTATCTTTGGAAGATGTGGATGATCTCTTAAAAGCAATCTACACTACCCTGTATATTCAGGAGGAAAAGGTACATCTTTCAGTACATGATAAAATGTACCAGGGTCTGGATGATTCCAAGCAAAGAGTGTTCCCAGTCCATAGGGTCATATCGGACACTATCAAAAAGGAATGGAAGGACCCTGAAAAAGGTCCCTTCCTATCAAAGACCCTCAAAAGTAGAGGCAGGTACTCCAAGGAAAGACCTGTTGGAATCCTTCCCTCTAATTTTGAAAGCGGTAAAATACATGGCAGATGCATCCGCTGAATCAATCAAAATGGCTGCTAGATCAGCAGCATTAGTGAATTCAGTTAGGCGTCCAGTCTGGCTAAAGACATGGTCGGGTGACACAGCCTCAAAAATTAAACTCTGTGGCCTACCCTTCTCGGGGGATTTGCTGTTTGGTCCAGAGCTAGAAACTGTGCTGGATAGAACAGCTGACAAGAAGAAGGCTTTCCCTTCTAAAAAGAAGCAACCGTTTAAAAAGAATTTTCGTTCTGTTCAGCAATCCTTCAAAAAAGATGACAACAAAAAGCCTTGGTTTTCCCAAAAAGGTAGAGGAAGGGGTGGAGTGCTCTTTAGATTCCCTACAGACCAAGCTTCTAAAAACAAATGACAGCATTACTCCAGTGGGGGGAAGACTGTCAGCTTTTTTCCCTCAATGGAACCAAGTATCCAAAAGTCCCTTTGTGAGGAACATCATTTCACAGGGATACAGTCTAGAATTCTCGGAATGCCCCCCAAGCAGGTTTTATGTCACAGCCCTACCACGGGATCAGGAAAAAGCTTCCGCTATGATGACCCTCTTACAGGATCTGATACAACAGGAAGTGATTGTTCCAGTCCCAAAACATCAGGAGGGCCAGGGGTTTTATTCCCATATATTCTTGGTAAAAAAACCTTCAGGCAAGTACCGACTGATTCTGAATCTGAAGATCTTAAACAAATCAGTAAGGTACAAGCACTTTCGTATGGACACAATCCACTCCATTACAAAGCTGTTGACTCCAGGTTGCTTCATGGCGTCCCTGGACTTGAGGGACGCCTATCTACATGTGCCGATAGCTCTGGCTTCCCAAAGATTTCTCCGCCTAGCCATCGATCTGGGGACGTCAATATGGCATCTCCAATTCACAGCCCTACCATTCGGGCTTTCATCCTCGCCCAGGATTTTCACAAAAGTCATGGCAGAAGCCCTAGAGCCTCTGAAACTGAGGGGGATCTCGGTCATTCCATATTTGGACGACCTACTGTTTTTTGCAGATTCCAGGGATCAGCTTGTGACAAACCTGCAAGTGTCACGGACTCATCTCAAGAATTTAGGTTGGCTCCTAAATCTGGACAAATCAAACTTAGATCCAACTCAGGAGATGAGGTTTCTGGGCTACACCATAAACTCAGTTCTTCAAAAGGTCTTTCTCCCCCAAGAAAAGATAGAGAAGATTTACTCTGCAGTGGGTCAGATTCAGACAAATCTCCCAACATCTGTCCGATTGGCTATGGCCGTATTAGGCCTCCTCATGGCCTCAATCCCAGCCGTACAATGGGCAAGGCTACACTCCAGACCCCTCCAGAGGAACATTCTACAAGTTTGGTCACACCAGGAGTCACTGGAAAAGTGCTTCAAACTAAAATCAAACGTAAAAAGAGCACTCTGGTGGTGGAGAAACCCAAACAACCTGACAAAGGGTCTCTCGTGGGTGTTTCCACTGGACAAACGTCTGACAACAGACTCAAGTGCTTGGGGTTGGGGAGCTCATCTGGAAGGGCAAACCGCTCAAGGAACTTGGTCCAAGTGGGAAGCAAAGAAGTCATCAAATTGGCGGGAGTTAAAAGCCATTTTTCTGGGCCTCCTTACCTTTCAGCAGACAGTCAAAGGACGTCATGTTCAAATTCTGTCAGACAACACAACAGCGATAGCTTATGTACAAAAGCAAGGGGGAACCAGGAGCCCAGGTCTCATGGAGTTAGCCAGTCAGTTGTTGTCCTGGGCAGAGCTAAACGTGACCTCCTTATCAGCGGTTCATTTAAAGGGATCCCAGAATCTGTTGGCAGATCTGCTAAGCAGAAGGAGTGTGGTGGAAGCAGAATGGAGTCTGAGCCAGGAGATTTTCTCCATGATCTCCAAAGAGTGGGGGAAACCCCAGGTAGATCTATTTGCCAACCAGCAAAACACGAAAGTCCGAGAATTCTTTTCTCTCCACAGAGGGGATCAGGCAGTTGGAATAGATGCTCTAGCACACCCATGGCATTACCAGCTGTGTTACGCCTTTCCCCCATTTCCCCTAATCCCATTGGTATTAAGAAAGTTCAGGGAAGAGAACACCAGTCTTATCCTGATTGCTCCATATTGGCCAAAAAGACCTTGGTTTGCGACACTTCTAAACCTAGCCGCAAATCCTCCTTGGAGGCTACCACTCAGGAAGGACTTACTATCACAGGGTTCTGTGAACCATCCGGAAGCAGACAGACTACATCTGACTGCTTGGCTTCTGAAGAAGACCTCCTAAAAGCCAAAGGACTTTCAGATAAGGTAGTAAGGACCCTACTGTCCAGTAGAAAGGAGGTAACTAGGGCCATCTACCTTAAAGTATGGAAAAAAATTCAATTCTTGGTGTTCTTCCAAAAACTTTATAGTCAAGAGTGTCGTTTCAGTTTTAGAGTTTCTCCATGAAGGAATGGAGAAAGGATTGGCAGCCAGCACCTTGAAAACCCAAGTTGCGGCTCTTTCAGTTTACTTTGAAAAAGCTTTGTCCAAAGAAACTTTAATTTCCAGATTTTTTAGGGCCTTGGCTCGGAACAGACCCATAGTCCTTAAAGTTTTTCCCAGTTGGGATCTATCTGTTGTTTTACAGGGTTTCACGGGAGCTCCGTTTGAACCCCTTCAAGAGACTTCCTTAAGAAGTTTAGTTTTCAAAACAATTTTTTTAGTTGCCATTACATCGGCAAGGAGAGTCGGTGAACTCCAGGCTCTGGCGGTTACAGAACCTTTTTTGAGGGTCTTTCCAGACCGAGTGATCCTTCAGACGGATCCAGCCTTCCTACCAAGAGTATCTTCAACCTTCCATAGGTCACAAGAGATAACCCTGCCTACCTTTTCCTCAGTCCCTAACAATGCAGGAGAGGAAGCTTTCCATACGCTGGATGTGAGAAGATGTCTGCTCCAGTTTCTAGCAGTTACCAAAGAGTTTAGAAAAACAAATGCCCTCTTTGTAGTATTTTCAGGTCCCCGCAAATGGGAGAAAGCTTCCAAAAGTACATTAGGCAGATGGCTTAGACAAGCAATTACAGAAGCTTACCAAGCTAAAGGAGAAATACCTCCCTCAGGTATTGCTGCTCATTCAACAAGGTCAACGGCAGTTTCCTGGGCTGAGAGGGCCGGTGCTACGCCTGATCAGATTTGCAAGGCTGCCACTTGGTCCAACTACTCAACTTTTCTCCGGCACTATAGGTTGGATTTGCTGTCTGCCGCAGATCAAGCCTTCGGCAGGAAGGTACTGCAGGCAGTAGTCCCACCCTAGGGTAAGTTACTCGGTTATCCTCTCCAAGGTTGTCCTGAAAGGCGATTTGAGAAAAACTTAGTTAGACTTACCGGTGACGGTATTTCTAAGAGCCTTTCAGGACAACCGCTATTTCCCTCCCTAATATATCTTAGAAGTATTGATTAAGTGTCTATCATGGTCGTTGTGGTTGTTCTGTGCTTTTTTCTTCCAGTTTGTCGGAAACCACAATAACTGAGGCCATGGTGGAAGAGGAGGGATTTAAAGGCTGAAAGTGTTTCCTGTTAAAGAGGCGGAGCTACGCTCTCTCCAAGGTTGTCCTGAAAGGCTCTTAGAAATACCGTCACCGGTAAGTCTAACTAAGTTTTTTTGCTATTTAATATCATGTACTGATGGTTACCTTAACCACTTCCTTACTGGGCACTTAAACCCCCTTCGTACCCAGACCAATTTTCAGCTTTCAGTGCTGACGCACTTTGAATGACAATTGCGCGGCCATACAACACTGTACCCAAATGATATTTTTATAATTTTTTCCCCACAAATAGAGCTTTCTTTTGGTGGTATTTGATCACCTCTGCGGTTTTTATTTTTTGCGCTATAAACAAAAAAAGACAACATTTTGAAAAAAAAACACAATTTTTTTTACTTTTTGTTATAATATCCGCAATTTTTTTTTTTTTATATATTTTTTTCTCAGTTTAGGCCGATACGTATTCTTCTATTTATTTTTGGTAAAAAAAATTGCAGTAAGCGTATAGTGATTGGTTTGCGCAAAAGTTATAGCGCCTACAAAATAGGGGATAGAATTATGACATTTTTATTATATATATATTTTTTTTACTAGTAATGGTGGCGATCTGCGTTTTTTTTTTTTTTGTCAGGCCTACGATATTGCGGCGGACACTTTTGACACTATTTTGGGACCATTCGCATTTATACAGCGAACAGTGCTATAAAAATGCACTGATTACTGTATAAATGTGACTGGCAAGGAAGGGGTTAACACTAGGAGGCGATCAAGGGGTTAAATATGTTCCCTATTAGTGTTTCTTACTGTGGGGGGGAGGGGACTGACTGGGGGAGGAGACCGATCTGTGTCCCTATGTACAAGGGACACACCATCGGTCTCCTCTCTCCCGGACAGGACATGGATCTCTGTGTTTACACACAGAGATCCACGTCCTGCCTCTGTCACAGCCGATCGCATGTACCTGGCGGACATCGCGGCCGCCAGGCACGCGCATCGGCATCACGTGATGCAGAGCGCACAGCTGTTCCCCGCCGCGCGCCCTCGGCTGCGCGCGGTGGGATGTGAACAGGACGTCCAGGGGACGTCCACTCGGCACTTGAGAGCCGCGCTGCAGCCGTCTTTCGGCTATAGCGCAGATCTCAAGTGGTTAATGACGGCAGTTCAGTTATTATTTACTTTTTGCAGTGCCTCGGTTCTGTTTGTTCTTTAGTTCCCAACAGTTCTCTCAGCACTTCCCTAAATTGACCACTAGATGGCTTCGCCATCCATTCCCTTTTATATACTGCGGCTTGTTCCATGTTCCTCTACGGCCAGCTTTCATAATGGCTGTGCTGTCGCCTTTCCCTGTTTTACCCATATAGTTTGCCAATAGTCAAAATGGCGCTGGGTCTACTTATACCTCCAGGCGTGATGACAGTCGTAACGGCCATTCCCCAGTTAACGTCCTGTTAGTGACGAAACGCGTAGAGTCCGCTGACGTCATCACGCAATACCTGAACGAGAGGAGGTGCCGTGGACGACACAGGAACGAACGGACATAGGAACACCGAGACGCCACATTCGGTAAACATCGCTATCGCTATATGTTATCCACTCTGTTGTAAGTGAGTTTTTATTACCAATTAAAGCATTTGGTTCTACATACTACACCATGGATACCTTTTTTTTATTTCTTTTCATGTGAGCTCTTGAAGATTACAACCACCGCACTGCTATTGTGGAGACACAAGGGTTGTGGGGAAACCTATTCCCTGTGCTGGGTGAGACTGTTGATCACAGTCACAGCAATCTGGTGAGCAGATTACTTTTCACCAGGATGACACACCTGAAGCTTTTTAAGTTCTCCTTGGGAAGATTGGTTCATCATTTTTTTTCTTCACATCAACTTTTCCTTTTGAAAACTATTTTTTGGGGACTTTATTCCCTTTGTGTTTTTTATATTATCACTTCATTGATTAATTATATATATATATATATATATATATATATATATATATATATATATATATATATATATATATATATATATATAAAAAAATTATTATTATGCACTTTTTTGTATTTAATTATTAATGGAATAATTTTATTTGCAATTTGTGCATATATGTTCTTTCTCTCTCATTCACTAGTTAACATTAATTTTCTCCTCACATCCAGTTTTTGGAATATTATATTCATTTATATATTTCGCAACCTTGCATCAGTTTTCCATTTTCATTTCTTTTCACCTAGAATTTTTTCACTCCATTATTTTTTCATTATTTATAGAATACATATCACATATATATTCATTTTATGTGTTTTATAAACACTTTTTCTTATTGATTTAGTCATCAATTTATCATTTTTGATCACTTTTTAGCGCTGCACTTCTGTTTTTTTTTTCTTGCTATTTATAAGTTTTTCGTACTGAACTTATGGTGCTAGCGGCTCTTCTTTCCATTCTTTCATATTTATCTTAACATTGTCATTTAGCGCAGCGTTAGCCCTAGGGCTTTTTTTTCTCACTCCCATAGACACACTCCTAAACCTTGTGGACAGCCTTGTCAGAAGAGTTGAAGTTGTTACAGCTGCAAACGGTGGGCCAACTCAATATTGAACCCTGCGGACTAAGACTGGGATTCCATTAACCACTTAAGGACCTAGCCTCGTTTTGAGATTTGGTGTTTACAAGTTTAGAACAGGTTTTTGTGCTAGAAAATTACTTAGAACCCCAAACACACACATATAGATAGATAGATAGATATATATATATATATATATATATATATATATATATATATATATATATATATATATATATATATATATATATTATATAGAGAGATAGATAGATAGATATCTCTATCTATCTATCTATATCATTTTTTTTTTTCTCTAACACCCTAGAGAATAAAACAGCGGTTATTGCAATACTTTTTGTCACACCGTATTTGCGCAGTGGTCTTGCAAGCACACTCTCTTATTTTTTCCCAAAAGAAAAAAAAAAAAAATTTAATTATTTAATAAAAAAATAAACCAGTAAAGTTAGCCCAATTTTTTTTTTTTATATATTGTGAAAGATAATGTTACGCCGAATAAATTGATACCCAACCTTTTACGCTTCAAAATTGCGCCCGCTCGTTAAATAGCGTCAAACTTTTACCCTTAAAAATTCTATAGGTTGCATCTTTTATGTTTACAGAACAGGACCGGCGCCTGAAGAGATGGATATCTCGGTTGTGGCAGCAGCTGCTGCCGTTACTGAGATATCCCTCTTCAAAAAGAGGACAGGAGCCGATCCTTAAGTGGTTAAAGGTAATGCGTGTGTCAAGGCAGGTGTCCCAATACTTTTGGTAAGTGTGTGTGTGTGTATATATTAATTAGTGATGCACCGAATGGTTTTCGGTATCGGTACCAAAAAACACAATCTTGACTGATCCTGAAAGCCGATACCGAATGTGACTTTTTAAATAATATTTTTATACAGGAGATCAATGCAGCCTCACCTGTGTCCCCAGTTCAGCCTACCTGTGCAGGGGAAGAGAGGGGAGAGCTGCTGCCGCCTGGTGATTAGAGCGTTGGTAACATAACAGCTTCCATTTCACATGTCAATAGCTGTGTGTTCCCTGTGGCGCGCCTCTCCCACATCGACACCCCCGTAATGGGTGGCCCTGCCCCATTTTCGGGTCCAGTATCGGCCTAGAGCCATTATCTGCCTATATATATATATATATATATATATATATATATATATATATATATATATATATATTAATAATTTTGTTATCTAATTTTTTGTTTTTGTTCAGACTATTGCATACAGTATCCTCTGGGACCTAAAGTTTTTAATGAGGTAAGTTCATAATTTTGGAGATATTTCCTAAATATACACTTTTCAGACTCTGCACATTGAATCACTATGTCTCCTGGCTGTTTTTTGGACGACTAGTGACATCAGTCCACTGGTGACGCCCGCACAGAGCTCTATCTTGTAAACCCAACTAAGTACTTCCTCTCCCAGTTTATTGAAAAGGCTTACCCACTGCATGGCTGATTTTAGTTGCCATTAGTCTTTTCAATATAAAGACTTTACTGAATATAAAGGGTATGTAAAACCGAATAATGGAACCAAGGAAGTTTTTTCTTCTTAAATATGATTGTGGCGTGTTAAATATCTGTGGGTGTTAATGGCAGAAATGTTATTTTAAAATAGCTGGTTTCCTATCTTAAATTTGCATGAAGATGTACTCCTCCTGATATTTGAGCTGGATGGCTGTCTCCAAATAATGTAACCTCTGACCTGGGCCACACACTGGCTCTTGTGTGGGTTGGGTGTTCTGACCAATCAGGCTTGAGGGAGTGTAAATTTGAGGCTGCTATGTAACCTGAACCACCAAACTATTTAAAGGACATGTCAACCTAAAACAAAATTACTGTACGGAATTCAGAGCAATGTATGCAGAAGTCCCCACACCAATACAGAAAAAGATTTCACTTTCACGTAGGGTTGTGTGTGTGTTTTTTTTGTTTTTTTATTTTTTCAATGCGTTGTGTCAGCTGCTATTTTTGGCTACAGGAGGTTTTCCTGAGACGGTTGGCAGACTTCTATTATGGGATTACAAGTGAGATGTGTACTGAAAAATACCCTCCCCTGCTAGGACTTACAGCAAAGTCTGTAGTAGAGCTGTTTCAGGGTTGTTGTTGCTGCTGACCACCTTCTGTAAAATTTGAATCGCTTGGCTTTCTTAAAATCCTTACCGAAAAAGTGTGCCTTTTGGAAGATCAGAGCTTGCATACTTTGTTTCAGGTCACGGACTCTAAAGTATAGCCAGAGAAAGCAATGCCGAAAGCATTTTGGCATTGTACATGTTTCTCTTGGTACAGATGTACAGCAGTGTTTCAAGAGAGGAGACTTGGTTAGTAGAAAGAGCAGAGAGTACTCTAGCATCACCAAATATTTAACCAGTTTAAGACCAGGCCTTTTCTGGCACTTTGTTTACATGTAAAAAAAAAAAGATCATTTAGGACCCCCAAACATATTTTTTTTTTTTTATATATAATAAACACGCACACACTGAGGCTCTAGAGAATAAATTGATGGGTGTTACAATTTTTTTTTGTTTCACACAGTATTTGTAGAACGTTTTTTACCTCTAACGGTAAAAATATTTTAGTAGCGGGGGTTGTCAGCACCCAAGGCAAGACAAGTAATTTGCGCCCCTAACCCACGGACATTTAGTGCTCCTTGAGTCCCTTCCAGTATTAGAACCCCTAATGGTACGTTTTAGGATGTACCACTCTTTGTTCTCCTTTTCTTTCCATTTTATCTCTCTTCATCCTAATTTCTTGGTCGTCAGCCCCCCCTCCCCCCCATCCCTCTCTAGCCATCTTTCTTGTTCTTTCTATTATTATTTATTTCCCTTTTTTTTATTTTATTTTTTTTTACTCTCCCCCCCCCCCCTCTTTTTCTCTCCTTTCCATGTATTCTCTGTTTTGTATTCCTTCTCTTACTCCTTGGTGGAAGGAATGGGATCAGTGGCGTTGCTGGTGGGGGGGTGGGATCAGTGGCGTTGCTGGTGGGGGGGTGGGATCAGTGGCATTGCTGGTGGGGGGGGGTGGGATCAGTGGCGTTGCTGGTGGGGGGGGGGGGGGGTGGGATCAGTGGCGTTGCTGGTGGGGTGGGTGGGATGAGTGGCGTTGCTGGTGGGGGGGGGGTGGGATGAGTGGCGTTGCTGGTGGGGGGGGGGTGGGATTGGCGTTGGTGGGGGGGGGGGTGGGATGAGTGGCGTTGCTGGTGGGGGGGGTGGGATGAGTGGCGTTGCTGGTGGGGGGGGGGTGGGATGAGTGGCGTTGCTGGTGGGGGGGGGGGTGGGATGAGTGGCGTTGCTGGTGAGGGGGGGTGAGATGAGTGGCGTTGCTGGTGGGGGGGGGGTGGGATGAGTGGCGTTGCTGGTGGGGGGGTGGGATGAGTGGCGTTGCTGGTGGGGGGGGGTGAGATGAGTGGCGTTGCTGGTGTGGGCTTCAGGAACAGCCCAGGATTCAGTGACCCCTGGCAAATTGCCATTCGACCCCCAGGTTGAGAACCACTGCTTTAAAACATACACAACTATGCCGATAGGATGACAATTGCATAACATACAGAATGTACACAAGTGGGGATTGCAACAATAACATTGATGTGGATTCATACAACTAAAAAAAGAAGTAAATCAGAACTTCACAACGTCATAATGAGCAAAATTACACTCCCATCTGAATGGAGTGACGCTTTTTAAGGTTGGTTGAAATATCAAACCAGAGAAATTGCAAATCCACAATGAGAACGTAGAATAATAAACTAAACGGAGAACTACTTAAAGCTCAATTATGTCATAACCAGGCCACAATTTAAAGGCCTAATCGGTCCAAAAGCTGTTGTATTTATTTAGAAAATGTGACCAGCACTAGACTAGGACTAGAAGCTCCTCCTGCTTATGTTTCCCTGCAGACAGGCTGGGAAAGATCTGGGTCATGTGTTAGGAAAAGAGTACTTTTTTTTAAATTAAAATAGTTGCAGTGCCATCATCCACATACAGAAATGGAAGGGACAATGTAAATTGTGTGTTTTTAGTATCACTTTAAAAAGAGAGATGGCACGGTACAATGTTTATCAGGAAAGTGGCTTTTACAGGTCGTTTTTTAGGCAGTGTTTTAACAATTTTGTGGTTTTCCCTTTTCTAGGAACTTGGCTCTGGGTGGAGGGTTATTGCTGCTTCTGGCGGAGTCTCGATCGGAAGGGAAGAGTATGTTTGCAGGTGTGCCCACCATGGGGGAAAGCTCTCCTAAGCAGTACATGCAGCTGGGAGGCCGTGTGCTGCTTGTCCTCATGTTCATGACTCTTCTCCACTTTGACGCAAGCTTCATCTCCGTAAGTGTTTGCAAACTGCCTTCTTTCCTTATACCTTTTAGAAAAAAGGCTACAGAAGTGCTCTGTGCTCAACCCCAAAGTATCAGAACATGACAGGTGTTTACATTTTTCAAAAAGGTAAATGAGAATGATCCCCCCCCCCCCCCCCCCCCAGACCCTGCACAATTTGAAAACTGTTAGAGTAGAAAAACTGGAGATGGCATTGCTAACAGCTCCTCTTTATTTTAAAGGGGGGTGAATATAACATTACATAATTATGAATGCTGGTCTGTGGCCTTTTTTATGTCTAATAATCCATATTTAACACTACATTAAACTAATAATGTTTTTTTTCACCCTCCAGATCCTACAAAACATTGTTGGTACAGCTCTCATTATCCTGGTGGCCATTGGCTTCAAGACAAAGTTGGCTGCCCTGACCTTGGTGGTGTGGCTCTTCGCCATTAATGTCTACTTCAATGCCTTCTGGAACATCCCCGCCTACAAGCCCATGCATGACTTCCTAAAATACGACTTCTTTCAGACCATGTCGGTCATCGGTGGGCTGCTGCTGGTGGTGGCCCTGGGACCTGGTGGGGTGTCCATGGATGAAAAAAAAAAGGAGTGGTAGTGTTACTGGCACCTGGAGTCTTATAGAATATTCTGGATGAAAGCAGAGTCCTGTTTAACATCTCTTCCCCCTCACCATCTATTTGGCACAACCACCTCCATCTTGTATCATCGCCACCAGCAGCCAGCTGTATTATGAACCATCTCTCGCACATTACCAGGAACTGGCTTTGTGGTTCCATTAGAGGCTGGTTTAGAAAATGTTACAAGATAGTCTTAAAATGCAGTATCATGAGTTTTAAGGAGAGATCTCTGCTTCTCTTTAATGTAGTGTGTGTTTTTTTTTTTTTTTTGTTTTATATGTGAAATTTTCAGAGTCCGAAATCATTGATTTGCAGCCATGTTGGTTCTGAAATGCTTACGTAATCCTTCATGTGACAGGCATCCATTTTGTGCAGTACTAAGATGAGAACGGTTATCGTACTTGGTTTCTACTCTTGGGTTGGAGCACAAGTCTCTGGTTAATTTAAATCATTTGTTTGCCCCAGAAGCTGACACTGTATGTTGTGTCCCTGGACTCCAAGTGATCCCTTCCATCTCTCTGTGTGTCTGGCCAATCAGAAGAGATTTGTGCTGTGAATTATGTCATTAAATTTAAATCGTACCTCATCTTGAAACAAGCACTTTTTTTTTTTTTTCTTTTTTTTTTTTTCCACCGCCCCTTTACTGTTTGGCCACTCTACACAATCCGTTGCCAAAACATGAGTTTCTTAGAAATTTCTAGAAGTTTATTTTGTGTTTCATTTTGTCTTCTAGGCTTATTTTATAGTAAAATGTCAACGGTTTGGCGTAAAATGAAAAATCTTAAATTCTGAGTGTTGCCTTTCCTTATTTCATGAATGCATTTGCATCTATATTGACACCACCCCCTCCTGGATTTCACAACTTTGGCATATAACCTTATCACTGAGCCCTTGAGTTTTATGTCCTTGCCTCTTTATTTATTGTTGGAGAAATGTAGAGTACAGAGTGAGACTTAATCTGTTTATGTCAGGACTCCTGATCTCTGTTTCCATACCACGACTTCTACTATTAAGGGCCTGGGGTTAGAATGACATCCATTTGACTAGCGTTTTCAGGAGAAAGTTTGCAATGCTGGCCTATGTCAGTTTAACATGCCAGCTATTTTACCTGCCAAGAGATTTGTATTTCTGTCCATTATTAGTCCAGAGATCATATCCTTTCCATACAACCTGCCAAGAAGTTGACACCTCCACCCTGTGACTGGACAGTGAAGAAACATCATTCATCCTTTTCCTCTTACTGCCAGCTTGCTCCTCATTGGCACATTTGCATGTAGCAAGGCTGATTTGCTACTTGAGCTGCTGCTCCTTCTGCCAGTCTGAGAGCTGCTGTACAGGGGATTGCAAGAGACTAATTCAGGTATTTACACTTTTTCAAGTGGGGGAAAAAACACATTTGAATAATTTATTAATAAATGCCTAGCTGTATTAAATTGTGTCTGCTTATAGTTAAGCTGGCCTAATGTCAGAATCCTGATTATCCTATTTGGTTTGGTCTAAATCCAGTATGCAAATGAATTTGCTGACCTCACTGCAAGCTAGATATGTATCCGAACCCTCTTTAATATACCGGTAATTGCATTAACGGCTTAGCTTATGCAGAAGCCAAGAAGGGTAAGTTGCCTTTGATTCATGGAGTCAATTTTGCCCTAGATCAGGTCTCGTCAGCTATGACACACTGATGAGGTAGTCTAGTCTGACACAGGCAAAAATGCAAGCTATTTTTATTTATTTTTTGTGTCTTCATCCAAAGGTTATGTCTTGATCCTACAATACAGGACACAAAAAATATTCAGATGACTGGGTTATAGGCAGGTTCCTTCAGGTGATTGGACACTGGCAAAGAAAAGCTGTGGGGACATCCATATTATCACTCTGACTCCCAGCAATCCTCAATTCTTTGCTAGTGTCTTAAGGGGATAGATGTTTTCTCTCTAGCGAGTGTACTGAGAATGTTGACTACACTTACTGAATTTCTTCAATCAAGTTTTTGTCGCTGTGTCCTGGGCTTAGCAGCATCTTGCAGGGTTTCTAGATTGGTGTCCCACAGGGGGAGCCCCCCAGGGAAGTGGGGGTGCCGGCCTGTAATGTTTGTTTGGTGCTGGGTCCTGCATTTAGGCACCTATTTTGGCATTTAGTGTAGCACTTGGGTTTGCTGAGGGGTTCTTTACAGGTACAGGGCAGAGATAATCTAAAATGGTGTGACCCAGTCCCTAAGCACTGGTGACTCTGTGGGATCACTTCTCCCTGATATCTTTCCTCTTCTAAAACTCCTGTGATGTGAGTGAGTACTTGTATAGCGCTGAAAATGCAAACTCAATCGCCTCAAGGTGCTTGTCATCCAGTGTCGTTGATATCCTTAGAGATGAGTCTTTAGCTTTTTCCGGAAGGCTCGATGGTTTTCTTTCATACGGATGTTCATTGGTAGCGCATTCCATAGTCTTGGTCCTGGGGCAGCAAACCTTCGTTCTCCCTTGGCTTTGTAGCGAGTCTTGGGGATGTGGAGGAGGTTTTGGTTAGTTGATCGGAGGTCGCGAGTAGTGGTGTAGTGTTTTATTTTCTCGCATAAATATTGAGGTGCGGTTCCTTGTGCGCATTTGTGGGTCAGGCAGAGGGTCTTGAATGTGACCCGATCCTTTACAGCTAGCAAATGGAGGCTTCTCAGGGATGGTGTGATTGATTCCCAGGGTTTTTCCCCCGTTACCAGTCTGGCCGCTGTGTTTTGGATGACTTGTAGATGTGTAATCTGGTATTTGGGTAGTCCTAGGTAAAGGGATTTAGCGTAGTCAAGCCGGAATTGATGGTTCCGACTACTACTGCTCTGACTTTGATGGCTTGGCTGTTGAAGCCCAAGTCCTGAAAGATAGGAGCCAGGCTGATTTGGTTATTCCCCATGCTTTTAATTGGCAGATAATTGACTTCTAGAAAAGTAGTTTGCTGCACCTGGAAGGCTTATTTTCCCTGGTATGAACAGAAGGTTTGCCCTTGCCATTACTCTTTGGAATGAATCCTGCCTAGGATTTCTTCAGTCGGAACTGGCTCAATAGTTGTCACTGAGCTCGATCAAGCGCCAAATTTCGTCCTTCGTTGTTTTTGAACCACCATTGGCATCTCAATTACTGGTAAAGGTTTTTGTGCAGGGGTAGCTCATATGGTTCCCCACAGATTCTCTGGGCAACTTGAATTTCATTCTTTCAGCACTGCCATCTCCTTCCTTTTCAATCCATTAGCGATATACTTTTGGCTGACCTGCTTGCAAGGTGCACTTTGGTTTTGTTCAGATAGTCTTTTGTGTTCAGAACAATGGTAGGGTTCTATCCCAAGAAAATGCATATAGGCACTACAGTTGGAGAAAAACGTACAGTATACCTGAAAAGCTTGGACGTCAACAGCAAAACTTTCCATCTATAAAATCTTCTGCCCTTGTTTTAACTTTGGATAGTAAAACTTTTTTTTTTTTTCTGCCAGTAAGTACTTTATACAGCTCACTTCCTGTTTCTTGTCTGGTCATTAGCCTAGGCTTATGACATAATGCACAGCTCTCTCTCTCTCGTGAGCGCTTGCCAGGAAGGTAGCGGGGTTGTCATAAGAGGGCCAATGAAAGCTGCAGAGCTGGAGGTTTGTGTCTGTGTAAAGCCAGGAAGTAAACAGGCAGCAGCTTAAGCTGCCCACAGTTAAAATGGCTGCAGCCAGACTTGGTGGAGGGAGGTTTCTGTAGCATATTTGGCAAGTGCAGAATCACAATATATAAATATATAATACAAAGTGGCTGGAGGGAAGCTTCAGAATGGCAAGATGTTTTTATTACAAATTATGTAAGCAGACTGCAGTTCCTCTTTAAATTGTACAGACCTGAAGGGTCTGGTATGGATTTTGGGGTGGACCCCTACGCCATTTAAAAAAAATAAATAAATTGGTGCAGGGTTCCCCTTAATATCCACACCAGACCTGAAGGGCCTGGAGTTGATTATGTGGGGGACCCCCCACACTTTTTTTTTCATTTTGTTTCGGGATTTCCCTTAATATTCATACCAGATCCGAAGGGCCTGGTAATGGACTGGTGGGGAACCCATGGCTTTTTTGTTTTTTTGTTTTTAATCAGTTTTAAACTTTTTTTTTTTTTCCTTTTTTAGAAATGTAATTTTGCTGGGGGACTGTTCTAAATACGGGGAAAATGTGCCACTTTATGGGCATACTATAGACCCCCCCCCCCACACGATATTTAAAGGAATATTTCATTTTTATTGTTTCACTTTAACCACTTAACGACCATACACTGTATATATACGTTGGAAAAATGGCTCGTACAGGCACAATCGCGTACCTGTACGTCCCCTTTAACTGCCCGCCGTGGGGGTCGCGGTCGTGACACCCCCCCCCCCTTTGAGTCGGACCGCGGGTCCCGCGGACTTGATCGCCGCGGGCATCCCCGCGATCATCTCACAGTCATGGAGCGGGGAGATGTTAGTGTAAACACATCTCCCCGCTCCCCTACTGACTTTGTCACCGATCTCCGCTCTGTGTAATCAGAGCGGAGATCGGTCACGTGTCACTCATAGCCACGCCCCCACACAGTAGTAATCACTCCCCTAGGCACACTTAACCCCTTCTGCGCCCCTAGTGGTTAACCCCTTCACTGCTAGTGTCACTTTTACAGTAACCAGTGCATTTTTATTGTACTGATTGCTGTAAAAATGACAATGGTCCCAAAAATGTGTCAAGTGTCTGCCATAATGTCACAGTCACGAAAAAAATCACTGATCGCCGCCATTACTAGTAAAAAAAAAAAAAAATAATAAAAATGCCATAAAACTACCCCCTATTTTGTAAACGCAATAACTTTTGCGCAAACCACTCAATAAACGCCAATTGCGTTTTTTTTTTTTTTTTACCAAGAATACGTATCGGCCTAAACTGAGAAAAAATTGTATATATATTTTTGAGGGATATTATAGCAAAAAGTAAAAAATATTGTTTTTTTTTTTTCAAAATTGTCGCTCTATTTTTGTTTATAGCGCAAAAAATAAAAACCGCAGAGGTGATTAAATACCACCAAAAGAAAGCTCTATTTGTGGGGAAAAAAGGACGTAAATTTTGTTTGGGAGCCACGTCGCAGGACCGCGCAATTGTCAGGTAAAGTGACGCAGTGCTGAATCGCAAAAAGGGGCCTGGTCTTTATGCTGCGTATTGGTCTGGGGCTTAAGTGGTTAAGCATTAATAAAATCACTGCTCCTGAAAAAATGTTTTTAAAACTTTTTTTTGCATTGATACATGTCCCCTGGGGCAGGACCCAGGACCCCAAACACTTTTTATGACAATACCATGCATATGAGCCTTTAAAATGAGCACTTTTGTTTTTTCATGTTAATCTCCCATAAACTGTTCCGCGGCTTTCGAGTTTGCCGCAAACACTGCATAACGTTCGCTATTTGGCGACAGGGCCGGCGCTCCCACTAGGCTTACTAGGCAGCCGCCTAGGGCGCACTGCTGCCTAGGGGCGCAGCCACGGCCGCTGGGTCCCTTCCGGAGGATCGGTTCCCCCCCCCCCCCTAGCCGGTGGTGGCTGGTGCGGAGTGTAGCGGGAGGCGGCTCCATATGGCTGGCTGCAGAGTGGCTGGGCGGGGAGAAGGAGCAGGCAGATCTTCCCCGGACTAAGCCAGGGCTGACAATGCTGATGTCCAGCAGCAGCCGTGGATGTCAGCTCTCTGCCCGCCTCCCTCACTGGATGATGTGCAGCCATTGGAGGAGCAGGGCGGGCAGCATTGTGCATAGAGACAGACAGCAAGGATCCACCCAGGTCCGGACTGGCCCATAGGACACATGCTGGGCCGAGGCCGCCGAGCCACTTGTCCTGCAGGAGCGAGGAGCCCAAAGCAAAGCTGCTCCTTCGGCTTACACAGCCTCTCCGCGGCCGGCCGCCATAGCCCAGGGTGGAACCGAATGATAAGCTGAAGGGGGGAGGAGCTCTCCCGTGCGTGACTGGTAACACTAACTGCTGCCCGCTGCCTGACATGTGGATGTGGAGGGAGATGGAAATAAGTGCCCCAAGGTAAGAACTTGTCAGGTGGTGGGGGGAAGCGCTGGTGTGTGACCCCCTCCACTTGGCTGAACCCCCCACTTCCACCTAGTTCCATCCCTCCACCTAGCTGCACCCCCCTCTCCTGTCCACCTGTCTCTATCCTTTCACCTGGCTGCACCACCCCTTTCCACCTGGCTCCACCCCCCTCTCCTGTCTACCTGACTCCATCCCTTTACCTGGCTGCACCCTCCTGTCCACCTGGCTATATAATCCCTCCACCTGGCTGCACCCCCTCTCCTGTCCACCTGGCTATAGCCTCCCTTCACCTGGCTGCACCCCCTCTCCTGTCCACCTGGCTATATCCTACCTTCACCTGGCTGCACCCCCTCTCCTGTCCACCTGGCTATATCCTACCTTCACCTGGCTGCACCCCCTCTCCTGTCCACCTGGCTATATCCTCCCTTCACCTGGCTGCACCCCCTCTCCTGTCCACCTGGCTATATCCTCCCTTCACCTGGCTGCACCCCCTTTCCTGTCCACCTGGCTATATCCTCCCTTCACCTGGCTGCACCCCCCGTCCACCTGGCTATATCCTCCCTTCACCTGGCTGCACCCCCCGTCCCCCCGGCTATATCCTCGCTGCACCTCCCCCGTCCCCCTGGCTATATCCTCCCTCCACCTGGCTCAGTCTCTCCACCTGGCTGCACCTCTCCTGTCCACCTGGCTGCACCTCCCCTCTCCTGTCCACCTGGCTGCACCTCCCCTCTCCTGTCCACCTGGCTGCACCTCCCCTCTCCTATCCACCTGGCTGCACCTCCCCTCTCCTGTCCACCTGGCTGCACACTCCTGTCCACCTGACTATATACTCCCTCCACCTGGCTGCAGCCCCCTCCTGTCCACCTGGCTCCATCCCTCCAACTGGCTGCAACCCCTCTCTTGTCCACCTGGCTATATCCTCCCTCCACCTGGCTGCACCCCTTTCCACCTGGCTCCATCCCTCCCCCCCATCTCCTGTCCACCTGACTCCATCCTTTTACCTGGCTGCACCCTCCTGTCCACCTGGCTATATCATCCCTCCAACTGGCTGCACCCCCTCTCCTGTCCACCTGGCTATATCCTCCCTCCACCTGGCTATATTGTCCTTCCACCTGGCTGCACCCCCGCCCTTCTGTCCACCTGACTCTATCCCACCACCTGGCTGCACCCTTATCTCCTGTCCACTTGGCTCCATCCTTTCCCCACTTGGCTGCACCCCCTCTCCTGTCCACTTGGACCAGTTCTGGTGCTAAAATTATTGAATTCATTTTGAATTTTTTTTTGGGGGGGCGCAAGTAGCTGGTCTTGCCTAGGGCGCAAAATAGTCTAACACCGGCCCTGTTTGGCGAACACCCGATGTTCGCGTCGAACTTGCGTTCGACCTGAACATCGGGCTCATCCCTAGTTACTGGGAATGGAGGAGGAGGAGGGAGGGACTGGGCTGCCATTTAGGATCTGTATACACATACAAATGTGTGATGTCAATACCATGTGACCTGACTAGCTCGGCTCAAACAGGAAATATTCTCTCCAGCAATAGAGACCAAACCAAGCATGTGCAACAGGACTACTCTGACTGTGTCTTATCTGGACTTGTCCAGTGTGACCCTGCAGGAGGGAGAGGATCTGTGCATAAAGGATAAAACAGCCTTTTTAGACAATGCGGAGGATTAATCACTTAAGTTCCACAGTGAGTATACCAAGAATGCTATTCTGTATATACAGACAGATTTTTACTGTTGGGGGTTTAGTAAACACTTTAAGAATAGCCATCCCCCTTTTTCAAGGGACAAAAAGTAATTGGACAATTGAATCAAAAGCTGTTTCTTGGCCAGGTGTGGGCTACTCCCTTATTTTCTTCATCAATTAAGCAGGTAAAAGGTGTTTCTAAAGGCCCGTACACACGATCGGATATTCTGACAACAATTGTCCGATGGATGTGTTTTGTCGGATAATCCGACCGTCTGTGTGCTCCATCTGACAACTGTTGTCGGAATTTCCGACAACAAATGTTGGCTGGTCATGCTCTCAAATTGTCCGACAACAAATGTGTTCCGTCGGATTATCTGATCGTGTGTACACAAGTCAGTCGGACTAAAATCCAAAGTACAAACACTCATGCTCCGAACCAGTGCTAACCATCAGACAACATTAGCAGAAGTTGCCCAAAGGGTGGTGCTAAAGAGCTGAAAAACAATGTAGTTTCGTGTATGTTGGCTGAAAAAGTTCTGCCGTCTGTATGCAGAACAAGTTCACAGCCAACGCCCTTTGGGCAAAAATCCACGGATTTGTCTGATGGAAGTGCGATCGTGTGTATGAGTCTTTAGTGTGGTATTTGCATTTGGAATCTATTGCTGTGAACCTGCATCATGCGTTCAAAGGAGAGCTGTCCATGCAAGTGAAACTGGCTCTAGTAGGGCTTCAAAAACAAAACAAATCCATCAGAGAGATAGCAGCAACATTAGGAGTGGCCAAATCAACAGTTTGGTACATTCTGAGGAAAGAAGAACGCACTGGTGAGCTCAGAAACATAAAAAGGTCTGGACGTCCACGGAAGACAACAGTGGTGGATGACTGCAGGATCCTTTCTATGGTAAAGAAAAACCCATTCACAATATCCAGACACGTGAAGGACACTCTCCAGGAGGTGGGCGTTTAAGTGTCAAAGTCTACAATCAAGAGAGGACTTCACGAGAGCAAATACAGAGGGTTCACCACAAGGTGCAAACCATTCATAAGCCTGAAAAATAGAAAATCCGGATTAGACTTTGCCAAAAAACCTCTAAAAAAAAAAAAGTCACACCAGTACTGGAAAAGCATTCTTTGGACAGATTAAACTAAGTTTAATCTGTACCAGAATGACAGGAAGAAGTGTGGAGAAGGCTTGGAACAGCACATGATCCAAAGCACACAACGTCATCTGTAAAACATGGTGGAGGCAGTGTGATGGCATGAGCATGCATGGCTTCCAGTGGCACTGGGTCATTGGTGTTTATTGATAAGACCGAAGCAGCCGGATGAATTCTGCAGTTTTTAGAGCTATACTGTCAGCCCAGATTCAACCAAATGCAGCAAAGTTGGTTGGACAGCGCTTCACGGTACAGATGGACAATGATCCAAAACACACTGCAAAAGCAACCCAGGAGCTTTTGAAGGAAAGAATGTGGAATATTCTGAAATGGCCGAGTCAATCACCTGATCTCAACCCAATTGAGCAAAGCATTTCACTTCCTAAAGGCAAAACTTAAGGCAGAAAGACCCACAAACAAACAACAACTGAGGACTGCTTCAGTTGGATCCTGGCAAAGCATCAGAAAGAAGGAAACCCAGTCTTTGGTAATGTCCATGGGTTTCAGACTTCGGGCAGTCATTGCCAGTAAAGGATTTTCAACAAAATATTAAAAATTAACATTTTATTTAGGATTATATTGATTTGTCCAATTACATTTGATCCCCCGAAAATGGGGGGAACTGTGTATACAAATGGTCGCAGTTCCTAGAAATTTGTACTTGATATTTATGTTCAACCCCTTGAAATGCACTTTCAGCTTTAATTCAAATTCATTTTGGATTGTTTCATTTTAATTTTATTCTGATGGCATAACGGGCCAAAAGTATAAAAATTGTGCCTGTGTCAAAATATATATGGACCTAACTGTATTAAGCTGCTCCACCATATGTTCTTGTGCGTGAAGCCCAAACTAAAGTGTTACTCACTTTTGGTCACTTGAGGGCAGCAGTGTACTTAATGGAAACTAAAATATTGTAGCTGAGACTTGAACCAGTAATGAGAAGCGATGAAACATTGGATAACATGAAATTTGACAGCAAATTAGACTTCCTTGGTAGTTTATTGCAACTTCCAAAACAATACTGTATATAAGAAAAACAAGTAAATGCTGCTCTGAATCAAACTTTCCCCAAAACAAGTGTATATAAAAAGTAAGCTCCCACAGCCCTTACCCTTTAGGCTGACTGTTGCTATCTTTAAAAACTGAAATTGGCAGCTTCTTGTAAAGCAAACAGTAAGTACTTACTTGTCCTGATGCCCACAGCACCAGTTGAAGAGAGAAGCTTACTGAAACATGTTTACCATCTGGCACACTTCCAGGATGCCTAGTCTCCCCCTGCACTCTGTGGTTCCTTCCACCAGCTCCATCTACTATAAAATGAAAATTTTATATTTACCGGTCTGTAATTTTCCATTCCTGACCTTAAGCATGACAACATACATGCATAGGTAAAGGTTTGCCCACCCCCTGCTTGATCACAGGACAAGTTATAATATAAATGAAACATTCACCACAAGGCAGAATTCTCATAACTATACACAAATGTGAATCCCTGGGAGGGTTTTGCATTCTACCATGCCTTATCATTGGGAAAGGAAAATTACCGATGGGTAGCAATCCAATTTTCTGTTTTCCTGACACAAGCATGACAAAACAAGGGAGGGTCATGCTGAAGTAGACATAATATTTGGAACTAAACTAAAATTCCCCTGTCATAAATGTTGCTTAATCAGCATGTTGTCATGTTGCCTAATCACTTATCCCTAATCCCGTCTTGTTTATGTTGCTTAACCACCTAACGACCGCCCCATGTACATATACGTCTGCAAAATGGCCGCGGACAGGCACAATCACGTACCTGTACGTGACTGCCTTCGTATGGGTGGGGGGTCCAATCGGACCCCCCTCCGGTACATGGAGCGGTGGTTTTCAGTTCGGGAGCGATCCGTGATGAGGGGGTGGCCATTGCTTTCTGGCCACCCCCTCGCTATCGCTCCCGGCGAATGACATTCTTCCTCTGCCTGTGTAATGTAAACACAGGCAGAGGAAGTGATGTCATCTCTCCATGCGGCGGTCTTTTCGGTCCGGCGCGAGGAGAGAAGACATCTCACAGTAAGTGCACCAACAGCCCACTGACACCAGTACACGTAAGCACACAAATCACCCCCAGTCACAGTGTCACCGTTTGTAGTGGTAATTTTTTTTACTGATCGCTGCAATCAGTGTCATTTGTGACCGTAAAAAGTTGCAGGGCAGTTAGGTTTAGGTCCAGGGAAGCCCCCTAACCCCCCTAATAAAGGTTTAACCCCTTGATCGCCCCCAGGTAACCCTTTCACCCCTTATCGCCAGCGTCACTAAGCAATCGTTTTTCCGATCGCTGTATTAGTGTCGGTGGTGCCCCTAGGTAGCCAGTTATTATTTTTTTTAGGTTCGCCGCAGGTTTTTATAGCGTCGGGGAAACCCCCATATATTTTAACCCCCTGATTGCCCCTAGAGTTAACTTTTTCACCAGTGATCACTGTATAAGTGTCACTGGTGACACTGGTTAGCCAGTTAGTTATTTAGGTTACCCGTCAGGTTTTTATATAGCGTCGGGTACCCCCATATATTACCTAATAAAGGTTTTAACACCCTGATTGCCCCTAGTTAACCCTTTCACCAGTGATCACCGTATAAGTGTTACGGGTGACGCTGGTTGGTTAGTTTGCTTTTTATAGCATCAAGGCACCCGCCGTATATAACCCAATAAAGGTTTAACCCCCTGATCGCCCGGCGGGTGATATCAATTAGGTTTTAGCGTCAGAGAGGGTCTGCGTCGCCCCAGGCAGCGTCAGGTTGGTGCCAGTAACGCTAACACCCGCGCGCAAAGCATACACCTCCCTTGGTGGTATAGTATCTGATCAGATCTATACTAGCGTCCCCAGCGGTTTAGGGTTCCCAAAAACTCAGTGTTAGCGGGATAAGCCCAGATCCCTGCTAGCACCTGCGTTTAGCCCCTCCGCCCAGCCCACCCAAGTGCAGTATCGATTGATCACTGTCACTTACCAAACGCAACACACATAACTGCAGCGTTCGCAGAGACAGGCCTGATCCCTGCGATCGCTAACAGTTTTTTTTTTAGCGTTTGATACATTTGCTGACAGTCAGGTGTTTTTTTACCTGTGAATCTTACTAGTGTATTACTAAATTTAGAGCCCAAAATGGCAAATCGAAGGTACACTAGTAAAGAGGCCTACGAGATTCTGAGCATGACAGATAGTGAAGAGGAGGTCGCGTATCTGTCAGATTCAGGCTCAGAATACATTCCCGTAGAAGACAGCGGCTCCATGTCAGAGAGCACTGACGACGAAGATGATGAGGTCCCTGCTAAGATCAGGCGTACCCGATCCCGATCTTCTGATGTTGTTGAGGAGTAGGGATGAGCTCAGTGTTCGAGTCGAACATACGTTCGTCTCGAACATCGGCTGTTCGATCGTTCGACGAAGATCGAACGATTTGGGCCGTTCGCGCCAAATTCGAGTGACGCGAACGGCCCACAATGCACTACGCCATCGCAGTGCAATCCAGGCACTGTGATCGGCCAAGCATGCACTGTGACCCCGCATACTTGGCCAATCACAGCGCCGGCAGCGAGGAGAGCCATAATTGGCCACAGGCAGGATGCCTGTGGCCAATTATAGCTCAGGGGGATTTAGTACACACCCCACACTATAAAAGGCCGCCAGCGCGGCGGCCTTGTGTAGTGTGTTCTGGTTCAGGGAGAGAGAAGGATAGGCAGGGACAGTGTCAGTGATATTCTTTGCTAAACCTTGTGTGCAGGGAGAGAGAAGGATAGGCAGGGGACAGTGTCAGTGTCATTTTTGCTAAGCCTCCTGCACAGTATACACCTGAAGCTAGCCCTTATTGCTGTGTTTTCCTGTTGTGTAACACAGGCAGGCATCTGCAGCACTTACAGCGGGCGTAGTGTGCCCTCCTGCACAGTATACACCTGAAGCTACCCCTTATTGCTGGTTTTCCCATCTCCCTGCAGGCCATTAGAATGTCTGGAAGGCAAACAAGGAGAGGCAGACAGGAGCCAATAAAAGAGGGCAAGCAGACACTGTGTCTAGAGACAACAGTGTTGGTCGTGGACGCGGTGCATCGTCATCAGCACGTGGCCATGGGACACGCTTGTCCTTTTCGGCAGCTGGACGTGTTGAGCCGCATCATACCGAAGACTTGGTAGAGTGGATGACCAAGCCCTCCTCATCCTCTCTCACCCAGGCTCAGGGTACTGGCAAAGCAGCTGCCAAAGCGTCCTCTTCCCTCGTATCAATGTCATCATCAGTCACTCCTTCCCTAGACCCACCGTGTCCTCCTGAGTAGTCCCCCGAACTGTTTCAGCACAGTGTTGGGTACATGCTCTAGGAGAATGCCCAGCGTTTCGAAGGGTCTGATGATGATACCCAGCTAGAGGAAGGCAGTAGCGTGAGAGCAGAGAGAGGGGATGCTCAAGAAGGACAGCAATCTGGCAGTCATGTTCCAGCAGCTGCAGTATACTGCCAGATTGGCTCCAGTGATGAGGAGGGAGGGGATGATCAGGTCACTGACTCCACGTGGGTGCCTGATAGGAGAGAGGAGGAGGAGGAGGCACATCTCCAACGAGGCAGGATGCCCTCGGGGGGCCAGCGTAAGGGCAGCACACCGACTTAATCACACCGCAGAGCTCCGCCTGTGCAGGGCGCTGCCTCTGCCCGTTATTCCAAAAGTTCTTTGGTGTGGGCCTTTTTTGAGTCGAGTGCATCAGATCGCACCGCTGCTGTTTGCAACATATGTCTGAAGCGTATCTCGCGTGGCCAAAATATAAGCCGCTTGGGCACCACATGCTTGACCAGACATATGTTGACCTGCCATGCAGCTCGTTGGCAAGCGTATCTTAAAGACCCACACCAAAGAGCAAAGTGGACCTCTCCTTGCTCCTCATCAGCTGGGATTTCCAACCCCACTGTACCTTCAGTTCTCTCTGAAACCTGCACTGAGAGGAATGAAGGTGTAGAATTAGGAGTGTCACTGCCAAGTACTTGCGGGCACTCTGCTAGCAGTACACAGACGTCCGATTCTAGCAGGCAAATTTCCCTGCCCCAGCTGCTGGACTGTCAAAAGAAGTTCACTCCCAGCCATCCACATGCCCAGCGGTTGAATGCTAGCTTGGCTAAATTGCTAGCAATTCAACTGCTGCCTTTTCACTTGGTAGACTCGGCCCCCTTCCGTGAGTTTGTGCAATGTGCGGTTCCTCAGTGGCAGGTTCCCAAATGCCACTTTTTATCACGGAAGGCGATTCCGGCTCTCTACCAGCATGTGGAAGGCAATGTCCATGCCTCGCTGGACAGGGCGGTCAGCGGTAAGGTGCATATTACCGCTGACTCATGGTCCAGCAGGCATGGACAGGGACGTTACCTTTCTTTCACGGCCCATTGGGTCACTCTTTTGGCAGCTGGGAAGGATGCAGGACAAGGTGCAGTAGTGTTGGAGGTTGTTCCGCCACCACGCCTCCAAAATGCTACTACTGGTTGTGACACACCTCTCTCCTCCACCCCCTCCTCTTCTTCTTCCTCCATGGCCTCTTCCTGTGGTTTGTCCTTGGAACCAGCGGTGCTCCGTAGGCGTTCAAGGGGCTACGCAAGTATACAGGCAAAAAGATGCCATGCCGTGCTTGCGCTGGTGTGTTTGGGGGACAGGAGCCACACTGGGGCAGAGGTTCTGTCTGCTCTGCAGGGGCAGGCCGAGAGGTGGTTGACGCCACGCCAGCTTAAGCCAGGAATGGTGGTTTGCGACAATGGCACCAACCTCCTCTCCGCCCTCCGACAGGGACAACTGACCCATGTGCCCTGTGTGGCTCACGTCCTTAACCTGGTGGTGCAGCAGTTCTTGGGCAGGTACCCGGGCTTACAGGATGTCCTGAGGCAGGCCAGGAAAGTCTGTGTGCATTTCCGCAGATCATATAATGCCAGTGCTTGGCTGGCTGAGCTGCAAAAGGAGTTGAACCTGCCCAAGAACCGCCTTATATGTGACATGCCCACCAGGTGGAACTCAACGTTGGCCATGCTGCAGCGGCTGCACACGCAGCAGAGGGCCATCAATGAGTACCTGTGCGACTACGGCACCAGGACAGGGTCAGGGGAGCTTGTTTTTTTTTTTCACCACGCCAGTGGGGCATGATCAGGGATGCATGCACTGTCCTGGCACCATTTGAGGAGGCCACGAGGATGGTGAGCAGTGACAGTGCATGCATCAGTGACACTGTACCTCTTGTCCACCTGTTAGAGCATACGCTGCGTGGAATAATGGACAGGGCACTTGAGGCAGAACAGGGGCAGGAAGATGAGGACTTCCTTGCCTCTCAAGACCCCCTTTACTCAGACAGTGTTCCTTCTGTCCCACCCATCACACAGGAAAAGGAGGAGGAGGAGGATTGTGTCCGCATGTAGGTGGAGCATGGCACTCAGCATCAACAGCAGCAGTCTTTTAGGGATGATTTACAGTCCCAGCAAACCCGTGGACTTGTACGTGGCTGGGAGGAGGTGGCTGCGGATCATGTCGTCCTTAGTGACCCAGAGGACTCCGGACCGAATGCCTCAGCTAACCTACGCTGCGTGGCCTCCCTGATCCTGCAAAGTCTGCGGAAGGATCCTCGTATTCTTCGGATCAAGGAGAGGGACCATTACTGGCTGGCCACTCTCCTTGATCCACGATACAAGGGTAAGGTTGCGGACCTTATCTTGCCATCGCAGTGGGAGCAGAGGATGAGACATCTCCGGGAGGCCTTGCAGAAAGGTCTGTGCAACGCGTTCCCAGAGACTGGGAGGTTACAAACTCCTGGTCCTGGACAATGAGTTGCTGAGGCTTCGGTCAGTAGCAGAAGGAGCGGTGGGGAAGGTGGCCATCTGACCGATGCGTTCAGACAATTCTTTAGTCCGCAGCCCCAAGGTATGATCGGTTCCAGCAACCATCGCCAGCGTCTGATATACATGGTGCAGGAATACCTAGGGGCAAGGTCAGACTTGGACACCTTTCCCACCGAAAATCCTCTGGCTTACTGGGTGTTGAGGATGGATCACTGGCCAGAGCTTGCACAGTATGCAATTGAGCTACTGGCCTGTCCTGCATCCAGCGTTTTTTCGGAACGCACATTCAGTGCTGCTGGAGGCTTTGTCACCGATCACAGGGTGCGCCTGTCCACCGACTCGGTTGATCGACTGACCTTCATAAAGATGAACCAGTCTTGGATCACCACCAGCTACCAAGCACCTGAAGCTGATATAACAGAATAATTTATTTTCAAATGTCACATCCCTTCAAGACTGATGCTGAGTGACTGTCCTGTTATGTTGACTGACTATCCTCCTCCTCCTCAATGATCCGATTCTTGATGATAGCTTGGAAGAACTTTTTTGTTTCTGGGTGCCGCCACCAGTGGCTAAGGCCCAATTTTTCAGCCCCTGTTTAACAGGGGCATGTAATTACAATTTTTGATGCAATGCTTTGCAGCAGGGCTCATTCCTGCACTCCAACTAGAGTATCTGGGAGAGGTTGCAGTGTCGTGGCACCAGTGCCTAAGGCCCAATTTTTCTGCCCCTGTTTAATAGGGGCGTGTAATTACAATTTTTGATGCAATACTTTGCAACAGGGCTCATTGCTGTGCTCCAAGTACAGTATCTGTGAGGGGTTGCAGTGTTGTGGCACCAGTGCCTAAGGCCCAATTTTTCTGCCCCTGTTTAACAGAGGCATGTAATTACAATTCTTGATCTAATAATTCACAGCAGGGCCCATTCATGCGCCCACCAAGAGTAACTGTGAGGGCTTACAGTGTTGTGGCACCAGCACCACCACCAAAGGCCCAATTTTTCCTACCACTGTTTAACAATGGCATGTAAATATAATTCCTGATATAATAGTTCACAGCAGGGCGTTCCAGCGCCCACCAAGAATAACTGTGAGGGCTCACAGTGTTGTGGCAACACCAACATGTGAGGGGCAAATTTCAGCAGAGTATATACGGCAAGCCCCTACTTTCAAACATCCAACTTACAAACAACTCCTACTTGCAAACGGAAGGAGACAACAGGAAGTGAGAGGAAATAGTTATGGATGACATGTTTCTTTAAATGCAACTCTATGGTGCATCTCTGTTGTACTTCTTCCTGTGTTGTGTTTCCTGTTTCCTGCTGGTTCTTTCAGTAAACATGGCTTATGTACAGTAATGGTTTGTGCGGTCTCTCTACATATATCACGACAAACATGGTGTCAGAAGATTTGGATCCATGCTCTTTCTACACATTTGATGCTGAGAGCCTGCCAGCCTTCATGTGAGTGTTCTTGGAACTGATTGTGCCTCCTGACAATTGCAGTCCTGTCCTGGATGCTGAGTATTTGCAGCAAGGAAAACAGCATCATGGCAGCTAACAGCATTCCACTGCCTGAGGCAATGAGGGTGAGTGGAGATGTTGGCAGTAACTGGGACAATTTCAGGGCTGAGTTTCAGGACTATTCCCTAGCCACAGGGTTAAATGAGAAGTCTGCAGCAGTGCAAGCAGCCACGCTAAGAAGGGTAATGGGCAGTGAATGCCTCCATGTTTACAAGCATAATCTGAACCTCACAGAGGAGCAAAAGAGTGACACCAAAACCATTCTGGATGCATTAGAAGCTTTCTTCAGACCTTCTAAAAATGTCATCTATGAAAGATATATATTTGGCTGCTGTAAGCAAGAAGACTGTGAATCAATAGACAGGTTTGTCACACGGCTAAGAGCAAAAGCTGCAAGCTGTGAGTATGGCTCTCTGAGAGATGAACTATTGAGGAAACATGATTTAGATCTACAAACAGCAATTGAGATATGTCGAACTGCTGAACTTACTGACAAACATATGAAAGCTTTGGAGCAGGATAAACTGATTGACAATATCAATGCAGCCTCTAAACAACAGCAAAACTTCAAAAACCACCAGCGTACGTTTCAGCACAAGGGTCACCTACACAACTCACCTGGGAGGAAGCCTGCATCATGCAAGTATTGTGGCAATGTGCATGTACGAGAGAAAGAAAAGTGTCCTGCATATGGGAAAATCTGTACTGCATGTGGTAAACCAAATCACTTTGCAAGAGTGTGTCTCTCCAGTAAAATGGAAGCAAGGAAGCTGCACACAATTGAGCAAATGTCAGATCCGGAGAATGCACACCTGCTTAGCACTGATATGGTTTACTCCTCAGAATGCATCGGTGCTGTAAACACAAAGGGCAAAAAATGGTTTGTAAACCTCAGATTAAACAATATAATCCAGCCCTGCCAGCTGGACTCGGGTGCAACGTGTGATGTCATGAGTATAAAGGACAAAATGAAACTGGCACCCAGAGCACCCCTTCTGCCTAGTAGCACCAAACTAAAGTTGTATTCAGGGGAACTAATGGAATCATTGGGGCTATTCCAAACAGAATGCAGCATACGTGATTGTATACACAAACTGAACTTTGAGATTGTTGATGCCGATCAGAAACCGCTATTATCAGGTTCAACATGTGAGCGCCTTGGACTGATGCTGTTCACCATTCCTGCTGAGCTACATAATGTTGATAATCAGCCTGCAAAATCTCTAACTAGGCCACTGACAAAACAGCAAATTCTTCACACCTACAGTGATGTGTTTGAGGGCCCGATAGTCTCTGTTCCAGGAGAGGTTCGTTTTGAACTTGATCCTACCATTCAACCTGTACAATGTGCCCCACGCAATGTGCCTATCGCCATTAAGCCACTGGTTAAAGCTCAACTAGATAAATATGAAGCTGAAGGACATCTAACTTCAGTAACGGAGCCTACAGATTGGATCTGTAACATGGTTGTTATCAGAAAGCCTGAGAAGATCAGAATATGCATTGATCCCAAGTTTCTGAATATGGCCCTGAAACGGTCACACTACTTAATGCCAGCACTCGATGATATTTTGCACAAACTACCTAAAGCACGTGTCTTCACACTTGTGGATGCTAGAGATGCCTTTTTACAGTGCAAACTGGATGAAAAGAGTAGCTACATGACCACGTTCTGGACTCCTTGGGGCAGAAAGAGATGGCTCAAACTACCATTTGGAGTCTCTGTAGCACCGGAGGTATACCAGCGAAAGCAGCATGAACTATTAGGTGGTCTTGACGGAATTGAGCCAATAGCTGATGACATTCTTATAGTTGGCTGCGGCAATACAGATGAGGAGGCTGAGCAAGACCATGATGAAAAGTTAATAGCGCTACTGGATCGTTGTAGGCAGGTGATGCTGAGGCTTAGTGTGAAGAAATTGCAGTTCAAGGTGGAAGAAGTCCATTTCCATGGACATATCATGTCTTCACAAGGCTTAAAAGCTGACCCGGATAAGATTAAAGCCATTGTGGACATGCCACAACCTGCTTATGCCAAAGCGGTACAGAGATTTATTGGCTTTGTTACATACCTAGCAAAATTCCTGCCACACTTATCTGAGGTGTGTGAGCCACTAAGACGACTTCTGGACAAAGATGCAGTTTGGCACTGGCTTCCCAAGCATGACCGGGCAGTAGAGGATATAAAACACTTGGTCACCTTTGCCCCAGTGTTGAAATACTATGATGTCACAAAGCCTGTTACCATACAAAGTGACTCCAGTAAAAATGGTCTAGGCTGTTGCCTTTTGCAGAAAGGGCAGCCAGTTGCATATGCGTCCAGAGCTCTTTCATCAGCTGAGCAAAATTATGCTCAAATTGAGAAGAAATGTTTAAGCATTGTATTTGCTTGCCAGCGTTTCCATCATAATCTTTATGGACGGGATTCAATTACAGCTGAAACTGATCACAAACCTTTGATAGCCATATTCAAAAAGCCCCTTTTGTGTGCTCCCAAGCGTTTGCAGAGCATGATGCTTACATTGCAGCATTACAACCTCAATGTTGTCTACAAGCCAGGATGTGAAATGTATATCAGCGATACCCTGAGCAGAGCTACGTCAGATAATGTGGCACCTGGAGGTGAGCATGAGCATCGTACAATTTGTCTGCTGGAACAGGAACAAAATTTATTTGCCGATATCAATCAAGCAGACTATCTTAATGTCACAGATCAACGACTACATCAACTCATACAGCACACTGACAGTGATGCAACTTTACAAGCTTTGAAGTCTATTGTTTTGAGTGGGTGGCCAGATGAAAAAGATGCAGTACCTGGAATTGTAAGGGAATACTGGTCCTTTAGAGATGAGATCAGCATACAAAATAGTATCTTGTACAAAGGTCCAAGGGTCATCGTGCCGAAGTCACTGAGAGCAGAGATGTTATTACGCATACATTCCAGCCATATTGGTGGTGAAGCATGCTACAGGCAAGCTCGTGATACTCTTTACTAGGGATGAGCTTCGAGTTCGAGTCGAACATTGCCTGTTTGCCCGTTCGCCGAACAGCGAACAAATTGGGGTGTTCGCGGCAAATTCGAAAAATCTATGGGAGAAATCTAAAGTGCTAATTATAAAGGCTTATATGCAAGTTATTGTCCTAAAAAGTGTTTGGGGACCCGGGTCCTGCCCCAGGGGACATGTATCAATGCAAAAAAAAGTTTTAAAAACGTCCGTTTTTTCGGGAGCAGTGATTTTAATAATGCTTAAAATGAAAAAATAAAAGTGAAATATTCCTTTAAATTTCATACCTGGGGGGTGTGTATGATATGCATGTGAAGTGGCGCATGTTTTCCGTGCTTAGAACTGTCCCTGCAAAAAATGTCATTTTTGAAAGAAAAAAAGTCATTTAAAACTGACTCGCGGCTATTAATGAATTGTCGGCTCCCGGCAATACATACAAAAGTCATTGATAAAAAAAAAAAAAAAAAGCGTGGTGGTTCCCCCAAATATCCATTCCAGGCCCTTCAGATCTGGCATGGATTTTAAGGGGAACTCCACCCCAAATTTAAAAAAAAATGGCGTGGAGTCCCCCTAAAAATCCATACCAGACCCCTTATCCGAGCACGCAACCTGGCCGGCCGCAGGGGAAAAGGGGGGGATGAGAGAGCGGCCCCCCCTCCCTCCTGAACCGTACCAGGCCACATGCCCTCAACATGGGGAGGATGTCCCCATGTTGATGGGGACAAGGGCCTCATCCCCACAACCCTTGCCCGGTGGTTGTGGGGGTCTGCGGGCGGGGGGCTTATTGGAATCTGGAAGACCCCTTTAACAAAGGGGACCCCCAGATCCCGGCCCCCCTATGTGAATTGGTAAGGGGTACATTGTACCCCTACCATTTCACGAAGAAAGCGTAAAAAAATGTTTAAAAAAAACACACAAACACCTTGAAAAAGTCCTTTTATTAAAAAAAGAAGAAAAGAAAAACATTCCAGCGGTGAAATCCAGTGTCCCGCGGCGATCCCGATGTCCAGCGCTGTCCTTCATTGGTTGTGCCTGAGCGGACCTGATGGGGAACTCCCTCTCAGTGTTTTAAATGTATAGACCCGCCCCTTCTAAAGTTCCCCATCAGGTCCACTCAGCGGACCAGATGCGGAACATGAGAAGGGGCGGGTCTATACATGTATTACCAAAGTGAGAGCAGTTCCCCATCAGGTCCGCCCCCTCGGTATGTCGGACCCGCCTACGTCATTGGCTTGAGCGGGGAACTTCCTTCACTGTGTAATTTAAATTTACATAGTGAAGGAAGTTCCCCGCTCAAGCCAATGACGTAGGCGGGTCCGACATACCGAGGGGGCGGACCTGATGGGGAACTGCTCTCACTTTGGTAATACATGTATAGACCCGCCCCTTCTCATGTTCCGCATCTGGTCCGCTGAGCGGACCTGATGGGGAACTTTAGAAGGGGCGGGTCTATACATTTAAAACACTGAGAGGGAGTTCCCCATCAGGTCCGCTCAGGCACAACCAATGAAGGACAGCGCTGGACATCGGGATCGCCGCGGGACACTGGATTTCACCGCTGGAATGTTTTTTTTTTTTTTTTTTAAATAAAGGACTTTTTCAAGGTGTTTGTGTGTTTTTTTTTAAAAAAAATTACGCTTTCTTCGTGAAATGGTAGGGGTACAATGTACCCCTTACCAATTCACATAGGGGGGGGCCGGGATCTGGGGGTCCCCTTTGTTAAAGGGGTCTTCCAGATTCTGATAAGCCCCCCGCCCGCAGACCCCCACAACCACCGGGCAAGGGTTGTGGGGATGAGGCCCTTGTCCCCATCAACATGGGGACATCCTCCCCATGTTGAGGGCATGTGGCCTGGTACGGTTCAGGAGGGAGGGGGGGCCGCTCTCTCGTCCCCCCCCTTCTCCCCTGCGGCCGGCCAGGTTGCGTGCTCGGATAAGGGGTCTGGTATGGATTTTTAGGGGGACTCCACGCCATTTTTTTTTTAAATTTGGGTTGGAGTTCCCCTTAAAATCCATGCCAGATCTGAAGGGCCTGGAATGGATATTTGGGGGAACCCCACGTCAATTTTTTTTAAAATTTGCGGCGGGGTTCCCCTTAATATCCATTCCAGACCTGAAGGGCCTGGTAATTGAATTCTGGGGAACCCCCACGCTTTTTTTTTTTTTTTTTTTTTATCAATGACTTTTGAATGTATTGCCGGGAGCCGACAATTCATTAATAGCCGCAAATGAGTTTTAAATGACTTTTTTTTCTTTCAAAAATGTCATTTTTTGCAGGGACAGTTCTAAGCACGGGAAACATGCGCCACTTCACATGCAAATCATACACACCCCCAGGTACGAAATTTAAAGGAATATTTCACTTTTATTTTTTCATTTTAAGCATTATTAAAATCACTGCTCCCGAAAAAACGGCCGTTTTTAAAACTTTTTTTTGCATTGATACATGTCCCCTGGGGCAGGACCCAGGTCCCCAAACACTTTTTAGGACAATAACTTGCATATTAGCCTTTATAATTAACACTTTAGATTTCGAACGTTCGAGTCCATTGTATTTAATAGGGTTCTAAATTTCACACAAACATTTTGTCTGTTCGCAGGTTCTGGTGCGAACCGAACAGGGGGGTGTTCGGCTCATCCCTGCTCTTTACTGGCACAACATGCATGGTGAAATCAAAGACTTTGTCAGTAATTGTCCCACCTGCAATGAATATGCCCATTTGCAACAGAAAGAAACCATGATGTCACATGAGATACCTACACGTCCGTGGCAGATTATCAGTATGGACTTATTCAACTACGCAGGCAAGGAATACCTGCTTTTAGTCGATCATTATTCAGACTTCTGGGAAATAGACCTTCTTCCCGACTTATCCACTGAAGCTACAATTAAGAGGTGCAAGGCTCAGTTTGCACGTCATGGCCAACCAGATACAGTGATCTCCGACAATGGCCCTCAGTTTGCAAGCCTACAATTCAGAAAATTTGCCACTGAATGGGAGTTTGAGCATGTTACTTCCTCACCACGTCATCCACAGGCTAATGGCAAAGCTGAATCAGCTGTAAAGATTGTTAAAAATGTATGCAAGAAAGCACAAAGTGATGGTAAAGACCCATGGAAGGCCATTTTACATTGGAGAAACACTCCGACTAAAGGCATGGATAGTAGCCCGGCACAAAGACTGATGTCAAGGAGATTAAAGACCTCCTTACCAGTATCAAATAGGCTGCTTGAACCCTCTGTTATACAAGGTGTTCCAGAAAAGATAAGGATTAAGAGACAAGTGTCAAAGGCACGATATGACACATCGGCCAGAGATGTGCCAGAATTGAATATTGGAGAACGAATCCGTATAAAACCATTACCTGGGGATCAAACAGGCCGTTGGAGAATAGGTACTTGTCTGCAAAAGGTTGCACCACGCTCCTATCTTGTGGACGTTGAAGGAACTCTCTATCGCCGCAATCGAGTGGATTTGAGAGTGGCAGAGCAGACTGATTCTCAGTATCCCGTTGATAGATCAGACTCACCCATTGACAGTGAGGCATGTACAGAGGGCAATGACAGTTCTGGGCAACCAAGTATACCCGACAGCTGTCAAGCGCAGAGCATGCCAGTACGTGATGAGAGGAGCCCAGTAACTTCAGAAAGGTCTAAAGGAATCCTTGTACAAGGGCAGTCTTCACCCGTAGTGGTAGATGTTCAAAACCACCTATGAGACTTAACCTGTAGAATGTGTTATTGCTTTGTCTCTTTTAAATTTCACAATGTTCATTTATTAACACTAAAAGGGGGAGATGTTATGGATGACATGTTTCTTTAAATGCAACTCTATGGTGCATCTCTGTTGTACTTCTTCCTGTGTTGTGTTTCCTGTTTCCTGCTGGTTCTTTCTGTAAACATGGCTTACGTACAGTAATGGTTTGTGCTGTCTCTCTACATATATCACGACAAACAGAAATCTACCCCTAGGAAGGGAAATTCTCTCCTGTAAGATGTAATATGGGAAAAAGGTGTCTCCTCTCTACTGATGCTTTATCACCAATCCTTGTTTCAATAAAAAAACCACTTTTCAAAAACATTTGTCATTGGGATGGAAAGTGAGGTGAAATGTTCTGAACAAGGGGCACAGACAGCAAAACAAATGTTACAGGGGTGATAACCCTTCCCTATGTGTTCCAAAAAGCTTAAAAATAGATTTTTTGGCTGGAGCTACACTTAAACAATGTACGTGTTCAAAATTACAAACAGATTCTACTTAAGAACAAACCTACAGTCCCTGTCTTGTTTGCACCGCCTGTATAATGCTGTTCGGAGTATATAGGGCCTTTTTTATTTTGTGTGCGGGGTTCCCCTTAAAATGCATACAAGACCCAAAGGGGCTGGTAATGGGCTGGGGTAGGGGGGGCTTGTAGGGTAGCCATGCCATTTTTCTCTAAGATTTTCATCCATATTACCAGGACCAGACATGACATTAAAGCCGCAAGCAGTTTTAAATGGCTTTTTTTCCTTTAGAAATGTCATTTTGTGCAGGGACAGTTCTAAACATGGGAAACACATGCCACTTCACAGGCATACTTTAGACACCCCCAGGTACGATATTTAAAGGAATATTTCACTTTTTTTTTCACTTTATGCATCATTAAAATGACTGCTCCCGAAAAACGGCCGTTTTTAAAACTTCGTTTTGCATTGATACATGTCCCCTGGGGCAGAACCCGGGTCCCCATACCCTTTTTAGGACAATAGCATGCATATTAGTCGTTATAAATTAGCACTTTAGATTTCGAGCGTTCGCGTCCTAGTACAGCCTGGACGTACATCCAGCACTGCAGTATCATGTGGTGATATAGCGAGACTCATAAGTGCAGTTCAAGCTGGTGAGGTGGCAAGCACAAGTAGTGTCCCGCTGCCACCAAGAAGACAAAGGCAGGCTAGTCATGCCCATAGTGCCCTTTCTGCAGAATTTGCCTATCCTGATTGGGTGCCCAACACTTCTGCAGATTCAGGTGGAAACAGTTGATTTTACGCCACTTGATTTTTTATTCGCTGTTTTTCATAGAAGATTTCTATAGATCTATTGTGGACCAGAGTAATTTTATATGCTGGTCAATTCATCGCTGCTAGTCCCCAGTTGCCTTCCATTGCCAGAGATTGGAAACCAATTACGGTTTCCGAATTTAAAACCTTTCTGGGCCTTTCCCTCAACATGGGCACACATAAATTCTCGTCAATGTGCGCCTATTGGTCCACGCGCCCAATTGACCATATGCCCTTTGCCTTCATGTCCAGGAAACGATACGAGCAGATCTTGCGGTTCATGCACTTCAACGAAAATGAACTTTGTCGTTCACGTGGATACCCTGAATACGATTCGGCTCTACAAAATTCGGCCCCTCATAAACCACTTCAACTAACGTTTTTCAGCCTTGTTTATTCCCGATCAAGTTGTCTGCATTGATGAGTCCCTGATTACATTTTCTGGCCGCTTGTCTTTCAAACAGTACCTTCCCAGCAAGCGTGCCAGATACGGGGTCAAGCTCTATAAGTTCTGTGACAGGGCAACAGGCTATGTATGGAGCTTTATGGTTTATGAGGGAAAAGATTGTCAGGTAGAGCCGGAGAACTGCCCAGATTACATAGGGAGCGCTGGCAAAATGGTGTGGAACTTCGTGTCACCCTTATTTGGAAAGGGGTACCACTTGTATGTGGACAATTATTACAAGAGCGTGCCACTTTTTAGTCACTTGTTTGATCATCAGATTGGAGCATGTGGCACCGTGCGACCTAATCGCCGGGGCTTTCCCCAGGGGCTTGTAGATTCCCGTCTTAGGCTGGGGGAGAGAGCCTGCTTGAAGTGTAATAATTTGCTCGCTGTGAAGTGGAGGGATAATAAGAATGTTGTCCTTCTTACATCCCTTCACGCAGACACGACAGTCCAAATTCGTACGGCGACTGGTGTTGTGGAGAAACCCCCTCTGTGTCCACGAATATAACCAAAATATGGGAGGGGTGGACCTCAACGACCAGTTGTTGGCGCCATATCACATTGCCCGTAAGGCGAGACGCTGGTACAAAAAAGTGTCTCTATCCTTATTCCAATTGGCTTTGCTGAACGCTCATGTGCTATACAGAGCTTTAGGCGGGACTTTATCCTTCCTAAAATTCCAGGATGAGATAGTCTGCACTTCACCATCCCCAACCAAATGCAGTAAGCCGGCTGCATGAGAGGCATTTTCCGTATGTCCTCGTGAGTACCCCTACCCAACGAGCCCCCCAAAAAAGATGGCGTGTCTGTAGCAAGCGCGGATTTAGGCGTGACACCCATCTATTTTTGTCCACTCTGTCCTGACAATCCTGGTCTGTGCATTGGTAAATGTTTTGAACGCTACCACACAAAAGTGACGTTTTTAGCGTAGGGTACAGCATTTCACAGACTAGGACACACTTACACAGGGTCTCCCAAGATGCCATTGCATTTTGAGAGACCCGAACCGTTGGTTGTTAACCACTTCAATACCAGGCACACCCCCCCCCCCCTTCCTGCCCAGGACAATTCTCAGCTTTCAGCGCTGTCACACTTTGAATGACAATTGCGCGGTCATACAACGCTGTACCCAAACTAAATTTTTATCATTTTCTTCCCAACGAATAAATTTCTTTTAGTGGTATTTGATCACCTCTGCGGTTTTTATTTTTTGCTAAACAAACTAAAAAAGACCCAAATGTTTGAAAAAAAACGTTTTTTTTAGTTTGTCATAAAATTTTGTTTTGTCCTTCACTGACGGGCACTGATGAGGCAGCACTGATGGGCACTGATGAGTTGGCACTAATATGTAGAATTGATGGGCACTGATAGGCGTCACTGATATGCAGCACTGATGGGCACTGACAGGCGGCTGTGATGGGCACTGACAGGCGGCTGTGATGGGCACTGACAGGCGGCACTGATTGGCACTCATAGGCGGTACTGATTGGCACTGACAGGTGGCACTGATGATGAGGTACTGGCAGGTGTTACTGCTGGGCAGTGATTGGCACTGTGTTGGGCAGGGATTGGCACTGTGGTGGGCACTGGCATCCTTTATTGTGGGGGAACTGGTTGGCAGGTGATCTTTTACATTTGAGGGGGCTGTGCTGATAATCAATGTGCTGATTATCAGCACAGACCCCCCCCCCTCTGACAGGGAGAGCCGCTGATCAGCGTGAACCGTCAGCCATTCAGCTGCAGCGCGGATTTATTTATCTTGACAGCAACAGCGTTTGCTCCCACTATACATAAAGCCGTGACTCCAGTGCTGTAGAAGGTTATTTCACCACCACAGTTAAAAAAAAGAGCATATATGCCGAAGCATGGGGGCAGCAGGGGCGGAGGAGCGATTTTGCTCCTAATGCAGCGTACATACGGTCAAAATTCCGACGGAGGCTTGTCCGTGGAAAAGTCAGACTGTGTGTACAAGGCATAACTTTTTTGCGGGAGGATGCCCCCATGCTTCGGCATATATATATTTTAGGCACATAGTTTTTTTTTTTGGTATTTGCTTTGCAGTTATGGTATGGTAAGGTCTTACTGTTATACTGTAATGTTACTTTGTTTAAATGTTAACCATCATTTGCTTAGCAGGTACGCCATTCATTTGCAGCGCGGATTTATTTATCTTGACAGCAACAGCGTTTGCTCCCACGATACATAAAGCCGTGACTCCAACGCTGTAGGAGGTGATTTCATCACCACAGTTAAAAAAAAAAAGAAGAGCATATATGCCGAAGCATGGGGGGGCAGCAGGGGCGGAGGTGGGATTTTGCTCCTAATGCCGCGTACATACGGTTGAAATTCCGACGAAGGCTTGCCCATGGAAATGTCCGACCGTGTGTACGCGGCATAACTTTTTTGCGGGAGAATGCCCCCATGCTTTGGCATATATAAAATGGTGCATGTATGCCCATCATTAGAAGTGGGTGGATGAAGGGAGGTATTCTAATGGTGGGCATACCCACTGATCAACCTCTTTTTTTTCGTTCAGCCAACAGGCTGCATGAAAAAAAAGATTACAATACATGTCCAACAAGGACCAGCAACGTACTGGTATGTTTCTGGACTTTGATTGATTATACCAGAATGATGCCTGCGGGTTTAGGTATCATCTTGGTATCATTCTTTTCAGCCAGCGGTCTGCTTTCATGTAAAGGCAATCCTAGCAGATAATTAGCCTCTAGACTGCTTTTACAAGCAGTGGGAGGGAATGTCCCCCCCCCCCCCGGATATAAACAGCGCCATTGGGAAAGCATTTTATCACACCGATCTTGGTGTGGTCAGATGCTTTGAGGGCAGAGGAAAGATCTAGGGTCTAACCCCCTAATTTGTTTCAAAAAAAGAGTACCTGTCACTACCTATTGCTATCATAGGGGATATTTACATTCCCTGAGAACAATAAAAATGGTAAAAATAAAATAAAAAATGGAAGGAACAGTTTAAAAAAAAACAAAAAAAAAAAAAATAAATAAATAATAATAATAATAAAAAAAAATAATAGCACTCCTGTCCCCCCCCTGCTCTTGCGCAAAGGCGAACGCAAGCATTGGTCTAGCGTCATATGTAAACAGCAATTGCACCATGCATGTGAGGTATCACTGCGAAGGTCAGGCCGAGGGCAGTCATTTTAGCAGTAGACCTCTTCTGTAAATCTAATGTGGTAACTTTTAAAGGCTTTTAAAAATGTATGTAGTTTGTCGCCTTTGCCTTTTTGTGTGCAATTTTAAGGCATGTCCTGTTTGGTATCCATGTACTCTGCCTAAGATCATCTTTTTTATTTCATCAAACATTTGGGCAATATAGTGTGTTTTAGTGCATTAAAAATATAAAAAGTGTGTTTTTTCCCCAAAAAATGCGTTTGAAAAAGCCCTGCGCAAATACTGTGTGGAAAAAAAAATGCAACACCCACTATTTTAATCTGTAGGGCCTTTTGCTTTAAAAAAATATGTAATGTTTGGGGGTTCAACATAATTTTCTTGCAAAAAAAAATGTTTTCATGTAAACAAAAAGTATCAGAAAGGGCTTTGTCTTCAAGTGGTTAGAAGAGTGGATGATGTGTGACATAAGCTTCCTAATGTGCATAAAATAACAGGACAGTTCAAAACCCCCCAAATGACCCCATTTTGTAGACACCCCAAGCTATTTGCTAAGAGGCATTTTGAGCCCATTGAATATTTTTTTTTTGTCCCAAGTGATTGAATAAAAACAAAAAGAAAAATTTTTTTTACAAAAAGTTTTCACTAAATGATATATTGCTCAAACATGCCATGGTTATATATACCACATGTGTAAGACATTTTGGGAGCCTAGCCGCGTACAGGACCCTGAAAACCAAGCACCGCCTTCAGGCTTTCTAAGGGTGTAAATTTTTGATTTCACTCCTCACTGCCTATAAAGCCCCGTACACACGTTTGGATAACCTATGGATTTTCGTCTGATGGATTTGTCCATCGGAAATCCGATGAAACTGTTTTTCATCAGTTTTGGCCATACACCATCAGTCTAAAAACCGACCGTTCCAAACGCGGTGACGTAAAACACTCCGATGAGCCGAGAAAAATGAAGTTTAATGCTTCTGAGCATGCGTCGACTTGATTCTAAGCATGCGTGGGTTTTTTAACCGATGCACTTGCCCATAGACGATCGGAAATTCCCATCGGTTTTTTATCCATTGGAAAATTTTAAAACAAGTTCTATTTTTTACAACCGATGGAAAAAAGACCGATGGGTACCATACACGATCGGTTGGTCTGATGAAAACCATCCATCGGACGGTTTTCATCAGTCAAACCGATCGTGTGTACGGGGCTTAACAGTTTCGGAGGCCATGGAATGCCCAGATGGCACAACCCCCCCCCCAAATGACACCATTTTGAAAAGTAGACACCCCAAGCTATTTGCTGAGAGGTATGGTGAGTATTTTGCAGATCTTGCTTTTTGTCACAAAGTTTTAAAAAAGAAAAAAATAAGTTATTATTTTATTTCTTCATTTTTTCAAAAACAAATGAGAGCTGTAAAATACTCACCATGCCTCTTAACAAATAGCTTGGGGTGTCTACTTTCCAAAATGGGGTCATTTGGGGGGGTTTTGTGCTATCTTGGCATTTTATGGCCTTCAAAACTGTGATGGGTAGTGAGGAGTGAAATCAAAAATTTACGCCCTTAGAAATCCTGAAGGCGGTGCTTGGTTTTTGGGGCCCCCTTACGCGGCTAGGCTCTAAAAAAAAGTCCCACACATGTGGTATCCCCGTACTCAGGAGAAACAGCAAAATGTATTTTGGGGTGCAATTCCACTTATAACCATGGCATGTTTGAGCAACATATTTAGTGACAACTTTTTGTACATTTTTTTTTCTTTTTGTCATTATTCAATCACTTGGGACAAAAAAAATAAAAAAATTCAATGGGCTCAACATGCCTCTCAGCAAATAGCTTGGGGTGTCTACTTTCCAAAATGGGGTCATTTGGGGGGTTTTGTGCCATCTTTCCATTTTATGGCCTTCAAAACTGTGATAGGTAGTGAGGCGTGAAATCAAAAATTTATGCCCTTAGAAATCTTGAAGGCGGTGCTTGGTTTTTGGGGTCCCGTACGCGGCTAGGCTCCCAAAAAGTCCCACACATGGTATCCCTGTACTCAGGAGAAGCAGCAGAATGTATTTTGGGGTGTAATTTCACATATGCCCATGGCATGTGTGAGCAATATAACATTTAGTGACAACTTTGTTCCAAAAAAATAAAAGTTTGTCATTCCCGCAACTTATGGCAAAATATAAAATATTCCATAGACTCAACATGCCTCTCAGTAAATAGCTTGGGGTATCTACTTTCCAAAATGGGGTTATTTGGGGGGGGGGGTTTGTGCTCTTTTGGCATTTTATGGTCTTCGAAACTGTGATAGGTAGTGAGGAGTGAAATCAAAAATGTATGCCCTTAGAAATCTTGAAGGCGGTGCTTGGTTTTTGGGGTCCCGTACGCGGCTAGGCTCCCAAAAAGTCCCACTCATGGTATCCCAGTACTCAGGAGAAGCAGCAGAATGTATTTTGGGGTGTAATTTCACATATAACCATGGCATGTGTGAGCAATATATCATTGAGTGACAAGTTTTTGTAAATTGTTTTTTTTTTGTTTTTTTTGTCATTATTGGGACAAAAAAAAATATTCAATGGGCTCAACATGCCTCTCAGCAATTTTCTTGGGGTGTCTACTTTCCAAAATGGGGTCATTTGGGGGGGGGGGTTGTACTGCCCTGCCATTTTAGCACCTCAAGAAATTAGAAAGGCAGTCATAAATTAAAAGCTGTGTAAATTCCAGAAAATGTACCCTAGTTTGTAAACGCTATAACTTTTGCGCAAACCAATAAATATACGGTTATTGATATTTTTTTATATTTTTTTTTTTTTTACTAAAGACATGTGGCTGAATACATTTTGGCCTAAATGTATGACTAAAATTGAGTTTATTAGATTTTTCTTATAACAAAAAGTTGAAAATATCTTTTTTTTTCAAAAAATTTCGGTCTTTTTCCGTTTATATCGCAAAAAATAAAAAAATCGCTGAGGCAATCAAATACCATTAAAAGAAAGCACTATTTGTGGGAAGAAAAGGATGCAAATTTTGTTTGGGTACAAAATTGCATGTCCGCGCAATTTCCAGTTAAAGCAGCGCAGTGCCAAATTGTAAAAACACCTCTGGTCTTTATGCAAAAAATCTGAGGAAAATGCTTGGACAGCCGCACTCCAAAAAAGGTTATTTTATTTAAAACAAAAGCACAAATAACATGCCACAGCAAAAAAAACAGCAAGTATGAGCTGACGTTTCGCACTGCGATTCAGTGCTTAATCAGACCCCTCTGGTCTTTATGCTGCGTATTGGTCGGGGGCTTAAGTGGTTAAATAGGCTACAAATGCCCCAAATGTGGACCAGGTTGCTACCATGCAACCTAATTCAGAACCTCTGAATTCTGCCCCTGAGGATGCAATCTGTCTGGTAAAGCGGGCTTTGTGATCAATTGTTGGATCCATCCTTCTCGCCATATAAGCGCTTCTGAATAACTTGACCAGTGATAATGAAAACGTCTCAGTGTACAGAGAAAGCCCCCTTTCTGATACCACCAGGCCTGAAGAGCCAATTTCCTGACCTTCTGCACCCACATCCAATGCTTTCACTTTAGACATGCTGGAAGAACAATGTCCTGACACAGATGGAAAGATTTGAAGATCTCTGGATGATGCTGAGGAAGAGGTCTTACAACTATCTAGTTTGGAATAAGGCAGCAATAAAATGGTTTACAGCCTGATGCTTGAAAATCTGATATCCTCCTCCTGGACACGATGGTTGTAAGAAATACTGCTTGTAATGTTACTGTCAATATTGAGGAAGTATGATGGAGGATGATGTCTAGCACTATTTGTAAATTCCAATCCCAAGGGGGAATGAACAAGCAGTTTGGAGGGTAGTTTACCTACTGTATGTGAAGCCTCAACAGTTATGTAATAAATTGTTCCATTATATTCTGTTTTCCTGTTTTGTAATGAAAAAAGCTTATAATGAATTAAAAAAAAAAAAATTGGTTTACTAAGTTATGAGATGGCCGCTGTGTCCCAGAAAGTGAAAACAGGGGCGAGACCCAACTAACTTAAGACCATACCAAGGCCTACTTGTGGCAAATTCATAATATATGTTGCATCTGGGAACTGAGGATTAAATCCTTTGGAATTGCGAATTGTGTAAATTTTTACCATACTCTAGTATACATGAGGTTTGTAGCAGGTGCACTGGTTTTACAAGGATAACACAGAAGGTGAGCAGCCCAAGTTAGTCGTCCAAGCAACAAGATGTAATTTGCCTGGATTCAGATGATCTACTTAACTCTGTATTATAAGGAGAATAGTAGGTTCCAGAACCAGAGACTACAATAGAGGGTACCGTGGCCTGCAGGCCCACAGGGGAATTAATGCCATCACCATACCTAGATAACTACAGATTCTGTTTAGGAGCCTGATGATCACTGGGACTTTTGGACATATATATGCTAAGTTGTAGACCCAACTGAATGTCAACACATCCACTGCTTCCCCTGCTGGGAAGCCCACTCTCTTAATCTCTCTGGGGAGCGACTGCATCCATGTTCATAGGGTTTGTCAGGTTAAGATCCTGATAGCTTTATTTGTTGCAGATTCAACAAAAGGTTTCTTAGTTTAAAGACCATTTCTTGTCCTTGTTTGTGGCCTAAAGTGTTTAACAGGAAGCTTTGGGAAGTCGAAATGTAAAAGGTGATAAATTGAGACATGTTCTACTGTGCCCACACCTGAATGGGAAACGCCTCAGTCATCAGTGAACAACTTTGTGTCCATGCTTGACAGCGAAGATAAGACATCACAATTTTGTTGTCTATTCAGAGCATAACTGAAGCACCCAGGATGTATTGTCAAAATGGCTTTGATGTCTGAATGCCACTCTGAACTCTTAAGACATTGAACACTTTGACCCTCATTGGAATTTGTCACTGACCTTGGACTAGGAGGTCGCCAAGATGAGCACCCCAACAAAGTGAAGAAATGTCCAATATGATGATCATTAAGTCAGAACTCAACTGATGTACACTCAAAAGATTGATTGGTTTTAGCCAAAACCAAAGAGACTGTGTTATATATGAGGTCAACCTGATTCTCTGGTGCAGGAAGCATTATTTAATTTATTCCTGTTTTTATAACACTGTCAGTTTCCGGAGAGCCCATTTGGCCACATGGATTATTGCAAACAACTTCCTTAACCACTTAAGATATAAGCAGACAGGATAGGAGCCAAGACTTGGCCCAAGTGGAATATTAGTACTGTTGTCTTTAATGAGGGAAACGAAACTGAGTGTCCAGGTCTACTCCCAGAAATGTCCTTAGGAGTTGGCCTTTTCCCAGTTGATGACCCATCTAAATTGAGTTTTGAGGATATTGAGCTATCGGCAGGATGTTGTTCAAGTAGCTAGACATGTGCACACTGAAATATTTCGTTTCGGAATTTCGTTTTCGGCAAAAAAATAAATTTATTTAGTTACTCCCGAAATTCGTTTTTATTTATTTAGTTTTTCGTTAGAAATTGCATTCGTCTGAAAATCTGAATTAAGGTTGAATCTGTCATTGAAGGCTTATGGTGTCTGTCGAATGTTCAAAGAAGATTCGACGGAGCAGCGAAACTGTACGACGCTGTAATCATACATTTCCGGTCGAATGTTCCGCCTACAAGCTATAGTAGAATTCTAATGTTGTATGACTAGTAATAATTATATTCATTAATTACTATTACTAGTCAACCAACATTAGAATTCTTCTATAGCCTATGGGCGGATGCATTTGACCGGAAATGTATGATTGCAGCGTCGTACAGTTTAGCTGCACCGTCGAATCTTCTAACTTTCAACAGACACCATAAGCCTTCAATGACAGATTCAACGTTTGTATGTTTTTCGATGCTTTGTCGAATCTTCGTCGTTCATGTTGAATTGTCAAGTTAGTTCTAGCTATTTTACTGCTCCTCCTCTTTGGTTACAATCAGCCAATAACATTCATCATCATCATTTTTATTTTACTTCCCCCACCCAATTCCAGCAGCGATCTTTTCTCTCTGTCGAATCTTTTCTCTCTCTGTTGAATCTTTTCTCTCTCTGTCGAATCTTTTCTCTCTATGTCGAATCTTTTCTCTCTATGTCGAATCTTTTCTCTCTGTCGAATCTTTTCTCTCTCTGTTGAATCTTTTCTCTCTCTGTCGAATCTTTTCTCTCTATGTCGAATCTTTTCTCTCTATGTCAAATCTTTTCTCTCTATGTGGAATAATCTTGGACTAATAGAGTTAAGGTTAGGCACATTCGAGCACAGGTTCGATAGACACAGATTGTTATTGTCAGCGTCACGTCAAATCTTCTATCTATATCGAACTGTTGTTGCAACGAAAACGAAAATAAAGCATTTGTTTATGTCAGATCTTTCGGTTTTCGGATTCTCTGCTTTCGTTTTCGTTTTTTAAAACGATAACGAAAATACATGAAATTCGGACGAAAATGCATTCGGACGAAAACGAATGCACATGTCTACCTGTAACCCTTGCTTGTGCCTGATGGCAATGATTAGAAGTAGTGTTTACTGGAGAGTTCTGTGGTTATGTAGAAAGGCCAAATGAACTAGAAGGTTGGCTCTGTTGTAACCGAATTAGGTAATATGTGCAAAAGAACCTTGGTAGGAAGTAGGTTGGAGGAAGGAAAAGACAATCCCAACAATGTCCTTATTGCACTATTAACAGGACCAATGGTTCCTGAACATGCTCTGCCCAAATTTGCACAACCTCCTGCAACCTGACACCTACAGAACAAGTTTGGGTGGAGAAACCCTTGAAAAGAATCTTGCTGCTGCTAGGTAAGAGAAGACATATATTTAGACAAATGAAAAAGAATGAATATGGATTCTTCCATTCTCTTCTATAGTCCTTTCCAGGTCCATAACACCTCCATATCTTTCATGTCCTGTCCTTTTGCCTACCCAATGGGCGTTGGCAACTAGCCTAAAAGATTAATTCCAATTTAGTGGAATTAATCTGTTACTGGCCAAAGGTTCTTTTGCCACCTTTCTGCCAAGATAGAAAAATGACTTGGGTATTGAAGCGAGCTCCAACGCTGGCCTACAAAACACTACAGGTAGTATAGATCTTTCTTATTATTTCCATATCCACTCTCCTGTCTCAGTACATTGCGTTATCCATTGTAAGGGTGGCACATCTGTCCAACTGCTTTTGAGGCAGAGGGGGACATTAAACAGATGTAGATGTTTGACTAGGCTTAGTTTCTAATAATTATCAGATAGAGGTGTTCACAGTCAGTTTTGATCAGAATCAAAACATCTGGTTTCTGTGCCACCTTGCCCACTCCTGTCTCTAACATTCAGATTTGGCATGGCATATTGACAGGAGAGTCATCTAATCACAAACCCAGTACTGCTCAAAAGTGGGTGATCAGTGTAGCGTTGGGTTTCTTCTAGCCTGCCTCCTATGGCAGTGTCTTGAATGCATACCGGTTTCTTCTGTCTTTAAAGTGGACTTGACTTTGTGTAAGGAATAAGTTGCCTCTCTTCCACTTGAGGCGCGGTGCTGGTGTTAAGGGATGGAGAGATTTACAATCCATTAGCCTGTAATGTACACTTTGTTTTTCTTAGTGTCAGAAACATTGACTCATCTCAGCATAGTGCCTACAAGTATGTCAGAATGTTTATACTGAAATATAAAATAATTATTGCACTTATGGAAATAGGTAAATCTTAATTTTGGAGATTCCCGATTTCCTACAATATCAAGAAATTCTAAGTTCTTTTATCCATGCTAGTTTGAAGACAAGTAACACAAATGAATATTTCTTAAAATATTATATATATTTATTAACTAAAGTACAGTGCAAATTAAAATCAGGTATAAGTCATGATAAAACAAATGAATGGATAAACTTCTACAATCAGAGATAAATGATGATTAAGGTTCAGATAATTTTTACATACATTTCTATGTGAGCTCTAAATGAGAAAGTATATTCACAGTGCAATACTTAAATGATACTTGTACATTTAGAACTTGGTAACTCTTGTGAAATGTCTTTCCGTTACTTCACGGAAGGTGTAAACACTCTTTTGTTCACTTTAAAGCGGAGCTCCGCCAAAAAAAAATATTAAAAGCCAGCAGCTACAGCTACAGCAGCTGCTGACTTTTAATATTAGGACACTTACCCGTCCTGGAGTCCAGCGACGTCCGCAGCAGAGGACGAGCGATCGCTCGTCACTCTGCTGCCCCCTCCGCCATCCTCGCTGAGGGAACCAGGAAGTGAAGCCTTGCGGCTTCACTGCCCGGTTCCCTACGGCGCATGCGCGAGTCGCACTGCGCCGTTCTGATTCGTCCTCCTGTGTTCTGGGAGCCGAGTGTCTCCCAGAACATTACGGCAAGTCTGGGGGAAGTGATGTCACTCCCGCAGATTCCCGAAGAGAGGACTCCCGGATGTGGGTGAAAATACCTGTCTTAGACAGGTATCTTCACCCCCCTCCCCCCTGAAAGGTGTCAATTGTGACACCAGAGGGGGGGAGGGTTCTGATTAGCAGAAGTGCAAATTTAGGGTGGAGCTCCACTTTAACACTATTTCTTTCTCAAACCAACAGATCTCCTGCTTACACTTCTTAAACGTGTCCAGACCAAGTGTCATATAAGGAACACGGCTTTGATAAAACATCAAGTCTTATATTAAATTTAGAGAGAATTAATTTTTACACCTATATCATAATAAAACCATTGTACCACTTGGCTCTAGCTTTTTAAAGACAACCAAATTAGGATATGTGCCTTAATATTTGGAATAATATTTCATTTATACTGCAGTTAAAATATAAATATGATGGTTTTAGTTATGTGTATGCAAAAACAACTCCATTACCAAAGCAGGTAAATAAACAAAATCAATACGTTACCAGGTTAAAGTTCTGTCTGTTTGAGAAGCTTCCATTATGAGGCAATGATGAGTCCCATAGGACTCCTTCCAATATTGCTACATGTTTGTGCTTTTAAGATCTCCTCAGCGAGTCTCCCTTCAAGAGCTCCCTTCTCCCGGTCTTCGGGTCTCAGCCTCCCAGTCCCTATCTCAGCTGCTACTTTTATCTCACCCCAAAAGTGGGTGTGTATCTTACATTATTACGTAACTGAGACGTCAAATGATGATGTGATTGGGTAGGTTGTCACAGCAACCAAACATCACATTATTATGAACAATTAAGTATTTTTACCACCAGAGAGCAGTAGCGTATTAGAAATAATTTCTAATGTTATTTTCATGTAGGCAAAGATAGTTTACGACTACCATTTGACCTAGCTTAGTAAAACACACTTAATTGTGTAAGGGTGTCAAAATGTGTCAAGTATACCAGACATTTCGGCGAATGGCTCAGAGTAATGTCTTGGGAAAATCTACCCACCTCTCTGCTAATGGGTTGTTAACATTCCTCGAAGCTGAAGTCATTTGGAATAACTTTTAACTTACTTTTGACAAATACAGCTCCTAATATCAATACAGCTAGGATCTCACATTTTGTAATAATATATGTAGCGATACCCCCAGCTAAGAGGGCTGCAGTATTAGTTTTGGGCCCTGAAGACAGCTCCGCCAACCCCTGGCAATTCACTCGACCCACTCTGGCACTGTTAGTCTAGGGTAATTTAGCTTATGCTCTATAGAAAATTCAGACGCCAATGCAAGTAGTAAAAGAATAATGAGTTTACTCTCACTTATTAAGATAAATCAACAGTAAAAGAGATAACATATGCTTCTAGCAGAGCCCTGCAGCAAATGATACACTACGCATTAATGGAACACAGTAATGGCGTGCCACGTGGGGCGACCGTTAACTAAGCGCCCTGTGGCACAGCTACCAAACTCTAATACCCGGTCAGGCCTGACCCTATAACTCAGTCTCTAGGGGATGAATTCTTCGCATGCAAGTCTTTAAACGGTGGTGCACATTTCAGGAACACATTTGTAATCCAAAAAGGGTAAAAGTACCAACACGGAACACTTCACTAGAGATCCGTTTGACTCAGTTCTGCTATGGATCTCCAGTGGGGACTGAAATATGAACTGGTGGGCCACGGCAGTCTGTAGGCCTAACAATAGTGTAAAGTATATGGATTGAGCAGGTGCTCGCTCACCCCTCCGGACGCGATCCCAGTCCGGGGACTTCCACCTGCTGTGTCTCCACACTCAGCGTCTGCAGCGGTCGGGTCTCCGGCTCAGCAGCGGTTGAGGATGACCAAGTCAGATGCCACCCAGGCTCGCAAGGGGGTGGAAGGCTCTTTGGGTAGCGGCGCAAGGCCCCAGGCTTCAGGCCTTGCACCACAGCGGATCCGCACAGGAAGATCTGTCCACTGAAGTCTCGTGTCCCAAAGAGGCCGAGCTTAGCCTCGCCTCCTCCTTATATAGCTCCACCCATGAGTCTCTGTGGTGACAACACTGCACCCTGGGTGCCAAGGGGGGTTCTGGGAAAGGTAGTCCAATGAGTCTTAAAGGAGACCCCGCTACATATATATATGTAGATATGGGTTTATACATATATATATATATAACCAATACATAGATATACTATAAAAGAAACCTTAAAGATATACAATACAACACAACAGGAATTTTGAATAAGCCCTACAGTTTCGTAACTTATTCTGAAATACTTCTTTAGGTTTTTAGGCTCCCTTGAAACAAGAGTTCCTTATCTTGTTTATTTTACCAAGTGTCCAAACCTTTGAATTACAACCTGGGGAGACTGGTACGGTCAAGACCTCCTTAGTGAGACATAAGAACAAAGCCTATTCATGTCTGTGAATCTAATTTAAACTTTCCAAGATATTGAATCTGGGTTAACCCCTCAAAGAGAAAGTAGAAACCAAAGTCTTGTTCATGGCATATCATGAGCTATGGGCTTAACTTTAGAGACAAAATGGCTGTCCTCTCGCTCATAATATACATGAATATGAACCATATGAAAAATACATAATATGCATAATATAAAGGCCTATATGTAATTCTTTTTAACCCCAATTGTTCTGACATTAGGATAGTATAAATCTACCTGACCATAACCCTAATGAAGATGGTTGGCCTCTAGGTGAGCTCATGATTGCTGAAAGATGAGCTTAAAGACTGTAGACATAATAATAACAATCTTTAAGTACCAGGACATTAGCAGTATTACAGTGCAAGTGGCAATCCACACATTCACCTGCAGAGCATTTTTTAAAGTTTAAAGCTGTAGAAAAGTCTATTAAAAAAAAAAGGCCCTCCTAAACGTTAATGGTATAATGTGCAGTATGCAGCACATACTAAAACATTATGACGGACTTATCTGTAAAAGGGATCCCTCCATTGGTGCTTTGTCACTGCTGACAGGGCTTCCATCTTCACCTGGTCTTCCTTCCAGGTTTTCAGGCCCCAGCCCTTGCATGCGCAAGGGAGTCACGACTGCGGCACAACACTCTGGCATGCAGACTGGCATTTAGTGTGCATGCCCCGGTGACGTCACTGGCTGCAGAAATTGTGAATATCTCCTAATCAGTGCATGTTTACAAGATATTCATTGTACCCACAGGTATGCTTTATTATAAGTTTACTTGTAGGTACAAGTGATCAAGCAAGTGTACAAGTGGTACTGCTTTAACGCACAATCTGCAGAACACAGATGGCTTTAGATCCCATTCACAACCGTAAAAGGGTCACTGGTGACCAGCCACAGAGACCCAGCAGGCCCCCTGTGTAGGGTTGCCACCTTTTCTTCAAGCCAAACCTGAACACTTTACTAGCGCATGGCATTTTTTTTTTTTTAGTATACACTATAGACCAGCGTTTCTCAACTCCAGTCCTCAAGGCGCCCCAACAGGTCATGTTTTCAGGATTTCCCTCGGGTGAAAACGGCAGTGATAATTACTAAGGCATTGAAACTGATCAAATCACCTGTGCAAAATAATGGAAAGCCTGAAAACATGACCTGTTGGGGCGCCTCGAGGACTGGAGTTGAGAAACATTGCTATAGACAATAGGATTGTAAAAGACTTTGGAGCGGGAGTGGACGGGGGGTGGTGGGATGTACACCAACAGACTTTGAGGCATGGGAAGGATGGGACAGTCTGTTTGCTTTTATGTCAGTCAGCTAAAAAAAAATGTTTTAAATAAAAATTCTTGATGATATTTCACTATTGTGAGTTCCGTTTCTCCTTGAAGTGCTTATATGGATCTTTATCTGTGAGATCTGCTTGCACTGTCTGTGATGCTTAGTGTGGCAGTTGCCCCATGGTTAGATGCTGAAGCGCTGTATTACATTCTGATCTGGAGGGTCAAAATTATGGGGGAGCCGCTGTCTTTAGGTGTGAGGCATGGAAGAAGAATTGATCAACTTTAATATTTTTTTCACATAAATGGACTTTTTGGTTTTTGCACAGTTGGTGTTTATATAAATTAATTGAATGTACACTTATGAAATATTGGTTTTATAACTTATTGTAGGGTATACATACAGTATATACTAGTAGTATTATGTTCTTTAGGTATATGTACATAGGGAAAATATTAGTAATTGTATGAATTATCAGATGTTCACCAAGGGAGGATAATAAATTAGGTACATATATATATATATATATATATATATATATATATATATATTGTGACAGCAGGAAGGTAAAGTCACCTGGTTGCATCCAGGGGGGTAGATATATTTCGCCCAGATTCAGGCTTTACGCCGACTTATACAACTAGGTGGAGAGTTGTATAAGCCCAGCTAAGGCTAGTGGGCTCATGGATGACTCATATGTCTAGGGAGAGTGTGGGGCGTCGTGCAGACAGGGAGTTGATGAGACCAGCTGAAGCTTGTCAGCTCATTTAGGCCTCTATAAGAACTCCCAGCTTCATTAGGGGTTAGCTCATGCCTGGAACCAGACCTGTGTGGACTGTCTAGGGAGAGTGAACCCCTGTGCGGTGAGACAAAGCCTGTGTGGCTATTTGCTTGGACATTTAAAACCAGGGACTTAGGGACTAGGACAGCACTAGGCTGATCCCAGTTGTTAGTTAGGAAACCTGTATGTTTAGTCAGAGGTCAAGTTGACCAGGATTTATTTTGTTTATGTTTCTTTTGGCTTTGCTGTGTTTTGTCACTGTAAATAGAAAATAAACCGCACCTTTTTTTGATTTTGAAAACCACAACCTCCGTTTGCTGGGCCTGTTTTTGTGTGGGGAGCCCATCCCGGGGGTCACACACACCCGCTGCCGAGCTAACCCCCTCACAGTTGGTGGAGAACCAGTGGCAGTTTTTTTTAAGCCAGCATGGAGGAGATACTGAAACAGCTGGCTCTAGCAAATGCCAATCAACAGCAGACAAATGCAGGTTTGCAAAGGAGCCTTGCAGCCCAGCAGCAAGCTCATCAACAAGCCCAGCAGCAATCTGAGGCCCGCTTCATAGACCTGTTACAGAAGCAAGAGCAGAGACTACAACAAATGGAAGCAGTAATGCAGCAACGTCCGCAGACCAGTGAGGAAAGCCGTCCCACTAATACCGCGTCCTTTGGGGTGAGTCGTTTATTGACAAAAATGACTGGAGAGGATGATCCAGAGGTATTTTTGACCACATTTGAAAGGACTGCTGAAAGAGAAAAGTGGCCTGAGGAGCAGTGGGCTGGACTGGTGGCTCCTCTGTTAACTGGTGAATCGCAGAAGGCTTACTATGACCTAGAGCCTGACCAAGCAAAAGACTATGTGATGCTAAAAGCTGAAATATTGGCAAGGCTGGGTGTCACCCAGGCTGTCCGGGCTCAGCGTGTGCATAACTGGACTTTCCAGCTTGGAAAACCCCCCAGGTCTCAAATGTATGATCTCATTCACCTGAGCAGAAAGTGGCTACAGCCAGAGACTTTGTCCGCACCAAAGATTGTGGAACGTGTTGTAATGGATCGGTTTTTGAGAGCTCTTCCTACTGCCATCCAAAAGTGGGTAAGCCATGGAGACCCAGAGACGGCCGATGGTCTTGTGGATCGTGTGGAGAAATACTTGGCTACAGAGAACCTGACGGCCTCTTCCAGAGACACTCGGACTTTCCACCCTAAGACCAGACCATCCCCAGGGGCGGATAAGAGGATTCCAAGGGGTAAGGGTGGAGAGAGTGAGAGGGTGGGAGCTCTACCCCAAGTTTGGCGAGAACAGCCTGGGAAATCAGCGGCTCAAGAGGCGGCAAGAAGGATCGTTTGCTACCGCTGCCGGCAAGCGGGACATATTGCAGCCAATTGCCCGGTTGTGGAGGAACCCATGCAGTGTGACTTTCTGACGGGCAGACGTCAGTCGCTGTGTGCGACAGTCGCATGCACTGCCATTCGAGGAACTGAGAAACATTTATGCAAAATGTGTGTTAATGGTAGAAATGTTGTGGTATTGCTGGATTCAGGTAGCCTTGTGACCCTGATAAAGGCTGAGTTAGTTAAAACAGAGGTCTCTGGGAATAGCAAGGTAGCTGTTATTTGTGTGCATGGGGACACCCGAGAGTATCCAGTGACTACAGTGTGTTTTGAGACCCCCAAAGGTACCCTCTCTCATCCAGTGGGCTTAGTATCTCAGTTACCGTATGACGCCATTGTGGGAAGGGATTTTCCGAAGTTCTGGGAACTGTGGGATGATCCTGAGCCCCCCACTGGTGCCCCTATGTACCAGGAATGTGATAGCCAGAACTCCCCTGAGAGTGGTGAGGACTCTCCGGAATTTCCCTTATCAGTATTGGCAGGGGAGACTCAAGAAACTGGAGAGGAGCCCACCTCCTCAGACGAAAACCTACCGTCTGTGGAGTTTTCTGATCTTGAGGTTCACAGGGAAAACTTTGCCACAGAACAGTTGAAAGACCCCGCCCTAATAAAGGCACGGGAAAACGTAGTGAAAATAGATGGCGAGTTAGTGAACCCAGATAATACCTGCACTTACCCATACTTCAGCGTAGAGAAGGACCTACTGTATCGGGTGGCAAAAAGGGCAGAAGAAACCGTTGAGCAGCTTGTGGTGCCCAAACCTTACAGGAAGTTGGTGTTGGAGTTGGCCCATGGGCACATTCTTGGAGGTCATCTGGGGACAGAGAAAACCCGAGAGAGGGTATTACAGAGATTCTATTGGCCGGGGGTGATGAAGGACATAGAAAATTATTGTTCCTCCTGCCCTGTGTGTCAGAGGTCGGCCCCGATGCCACATTTCCGTAGCCCGCTGGTCCCTCTACCCATCATTGAGGTCCCGTTTGAGAGGATCGCCATGGATTTGGTAGGTCCTATAATCAAGTCCGCTAGGGGGCACCAGTACATATTAGTTATAATGGACTATGCCACCCGTTATCCAGAAGCGATCCCTCTCCGAAATACCTCGGCCAAAACCATAGCCAAAGAGCTATCTCTTGTGTTTAGCCGGGTGGGTATTTGTAAAGAACTGCTTACGGACCAAGGTACACCCTTTATGTCCCGGGTTATGAAGGAGCTGTGTAAATTGTTCAAAGTGACGCAATTACGTACATCTGTGTATCACCCCCAAACCGATGGGCTGGTTGAAAGATTCAACAAAACCCTAAAACAAATGTTGAAGAAAGTGGTGGATAGAGACGGAAAGGATTGGGACTGTCTACTTCCTTATCTGATGTTTGCTATTAGAGAGGTGCCCCAATCCTCTACGGGATTCTCCCCCTTTGAGTTACTGTATGGGAGACACCCAAGAGGGCTGTTGGATATTGCCAAGGAAACTTGGGAAAGTGAGAGTTCTCCCCACAGGAGTGTGATTGAGCATGTCGCCCTGATGCAAGACCGAATTGCACAGGTAATGCCCATCGTGAAGGAACATTTGGCCCAAGCGCAGTTAGCACAGCAGAGAGTGTACAACCGTGGAGCCAAGACCCGTACCTTTTCCCCGGGGGATAGGATACTGGTACTTGTCCCTACGGTTGAAAGTAAATTCCTTGCCAAATGGCAAGGCCCCTACGAGATAATGGAAAAAGTGAGCGAAGTGAATTACAAGGTCAGACAACCAGGAAGGCGAAAGCCCGAACAGATCTATCACGTTAATCTGTTGAAAGCCTGGAGGGATAGAGAGTCCCTAGTCGCAGACACTTGGTCACCAGCTCAAACTGGTTGCGTGATTCCTGAGGTTGGAATAGCAGCCACCTTGTCACAACCCCAACAACAGGAGGTTAAGGAGTTTGTGCTTCGCAACAAGGAGGTATTCTCTGAGCTGCCGGGACAAACATTTGGGGTAGAGCATGACATCATTACCCCGCCCGGTGAAAGGGTGAAGTTAAAACCCTATCGGATCCCAGAGGCCCGACGGGAGGCAATACGGGAGGAAGTACAGAAAATGCTGAACTTAGGGGTGATAGAGGAGTCCCAAAGTGATTGGTCTAGTCCCATTGTGTAGGTGCCTAAACCGGATGGGAGCTGGCGATTTTGTAACGATTTTCGTCAGTTGAACAAAGTTACAAAATTTGACACCTACCCCATGCCACGTATAGATGAGTTGATCGACCGGCTGGGAACAGCCCGATACATGACGACTCTTGACCTCACAAAAGGGTATTGGCAAATCCCCCTGGCCAAATTGGCCAAAGAGAAAACCGCATTTGTAACCCCAGACGGGGCGTTCCAATATAAAAGAATGCCGTTCGGGTTACAGAATGCGCCGGCCACATTCCAGCGGAAAATGGACCAGATGCTGAGGCCCCATCGGAAGTATGCTGCGGCTTACCTGGATGACGTAATTGTCCATAGCACAGATTGGGCCTCACATCTGCCAAAAGTGCAAGCAGTCCTGGACTCTGTTCGGGAAGCGGGGTTTACGGCTAACCCCAAGAAGTGTACCATTGGGCAGGAGGAGGCCAAATATCTTGGGTACACCATTGGGAGGGGAGTAATAAAACCCCAACTCAACAAAGTCGAGGCCATCCAGAGTTGGCCACGTCCCAACAGCAAGAAGCAGGTACGAGCCTTTCTGGGAATCGCTGGGTATTATCGGCGATTCATTCCCCACTTTGCTTCCAAGGCTGTGCCCCTAACCAACCTAACGAAGGGGAAAGGGTCGGTCATGATTAAATGGACCCCCGAGGCTGAGGCAGCATTCCAATTCTTGAAACAAGCCTTATGTAGCCAGCCAGTGTTGTACTCACCCGACTTCTCTAAAGACTTTGTCGTACAAAGTGATGCGTCAGATGTGGGGTTAGGAGCAGTATTGTCCCAGGTCTGGAACGGGGAAGAGCACCCAGTCATTTACCTCAGCAGGAAGTTGAAGTCCCATGAGGTAAATTACGCCACCGTTGAAAAGGAGTGTTTAGCGGTGAAGTGGGCTCTAGATTCCCTTCGGTACTACCTGCTAGGTAGGCACTTTGACATGGTTACGGATCACGCTCCGTTAAAGTGGATGGCTCAAAACAAGGAAACAAATAGAAGAGTGAATAGGTGGTTCCTGGCCCTCCAGGAATTCAACTTCACCAGTAAAGCATCGCCCTGGCGTTCAAATGGGGAATGTGGATGCTTTGTCTCGAGTACATGAATGCCTGATTGCTGGTGTTCCAACCCCGAGGTTAAAACAAGAGGGGGGGGTATGTGACAGCAGGAAGGTAAAGTCACCTGGTTGCATCCAGGGGGGTAGATATATTTCGCCCAGATTCAGGCTTTACGCCGACTTATACAACTAGGTGGAGAGTTGTATAAGCCCAGCTAAGGCTAGTGGGCTCATGGATGACTCATATGTCTAGGGAGAGTGTGGGGCGTCGTGCAGACAGGGAGTTGATGAGACCAGCTGAAGCTTGTCAGCTCATTTAGGCCTCTATAAGAACTCCCAGCTTCATTAGGGGTTAGCTCATGCCTGGAACCAGACCTGTGTGGACTGTCTAGGGAGAGTGAACCCCTGTGCGGTGAGACAAAGCCTGTGTGGCTATTTGCTTGGACATTTAAAACCAGGGACTTAGGGACTAGGACAGCACTAGGCTGATCCCAGTTGTTAGTTAGGAAACCTGTATGTTTAGTCAGAGGTCAAGTTGACCAGGATTTATTTTGTTTATGTTTCTTTTGGCTTTGCTGTGTTTTGTCACTGTAAATAGAAAATAAACCGCACCTTTTTTGATTTTGAAAACCACAACCTCCGTTTGCTGGGCCTGTTTTTGTGTGGGGAGCCCATCCCGGGGGTCACACACACCCGCTGCCGAGCTAACCCCCTCACAATATATATATATATATATATATATATATATATATATATATATATATATATATAAATATGTTTAGTTAATCACATGTATAAACACACACACACACACACACTTGCATACAGTTACTGAGATATATACATATGCTCAATTACATACAGTACATGCACACACATATATACACACACTCAGATACATATATACACACTCAGATATATACGGATATATACACACTCAGATATATAGATACATATATACACACACAGATACATATACATGTAGCACTGACCCCCGAAGGAGCTGCTGAATTTGATTGGGCCTGTACTCTGCTTTCACCCCCCAATAACTTGGCTCAATCCCCTTGACACAGCTGTGGTGCAATGTTGGTGTGGAGCTAATGGTGAAGGATAACCCCACAATATACAATATAGTAACAGTATACTTTTGCTATTTCCTGTGTATCCAATGGCTCCACCTGCTGCTAAAAAGGGAACAACACTCCACACCAAAGTACTTAACCAAGAACGTATTTTTACTAAGGTTAGTGTAAAGTAATAATTTCAGCAGTTGCACTGTCACATAAACATAACGTAACAGTACAGTAGGTACACACAACAGATTGTATCTGTACAGTTATCCTAGGTGACCTCTGAGAATGTGGCTCCAATTGGGACTCGTGCTCAGAGTGATTACTCCTTACTCTGGGCACCTTCCCAATTCCAGCACACCCTGGTGAATACAGAAATACAAATGATAAATATGGTACAACACAACTACAAGGGAGCTCCCCCTACTTTAATAAAGGTGCAAGGCCTTGCAATACAAGATGCAGTCTTTGATCTTCTTTCTTCTGCTAGCTATTTGAGTTTGTAACAATTTGTAATCCAACAGTGGAATAACAAGGGGTAACTTGAGATGAATATTGGAACTGTTCCTGTAGTGTGATCCACTTGTAATTGCTCAGGAATAACACAGTGTTAAAGTGAAGTGAAAGATAGGCTTGAGGCCTGGTTAAACTCAGTCTTTATTATATTCTCCTCCGTGGGACTACTTTTGTCGCAGTTTCTCCTTCTTTATCTGTTTCAGAGACCTTTGCCATCAATGAAGTCAGCATCTCCATCACTTTTGCCATTTGAGACTTTAAAGTGGCCATTTCAGGGTCCTGTTCAGGGTACCTTAGTGACATGACACCCACAGGGGTTTTATAATGGAGCCAGACTGGATCAGAGCGCAGAGCCCCTCTTAAGATTTGCTGTATCCTGGCTTGGTCTATGGCAGCGGGCGTCATTCCTTTCTTTAGCACAATCTGATCTAACATCTTATTTAGCCATCTGATGTATTCAGAAAGGCACTCTCCTTGGTGTTGGAGAGTGTGTTCAAACTGGTAGATTAAATCAACTGCCTTCATACAACTATTTTCCTTTATATATAACAATGCATACGTCAGATATCACAAAAATAAGAAATTCCACAAATCCCCCTTCCATTCCACCCTTGCATTCCCCCTTTCCCCTCATCCCTTCACCGACTTCACTTTCAATCTCCCACCCTTAACGTGCTTCCACTTCTGTCCATTGTTTCCACATATTTTTACATTTCTTTTTGTTCCCCCTCGTAGTGTATATAAATTCCTCGTTAGTGATCATATCCTCTATCGCCTTCCTCCATTCTGACGCTGTGGGGGGGTTTACCGCCTGCCACTTCTGCGCAATAAGTTTCCTTCCCTGAAACAGACACCTTGTAATTGCAGTGCTTATATCTCCTGATACCCCCTTTTCTTCCAGGAGACCCAATACACACATTTTAACCTCCGGTTGCAGGGCTGTCCCAAATACCACATTTATCTTTTCTATGATCTCTTTCCAATACTGATATAGCTTGGGACACCTCCAAAACATGTGTATTAGGTCTCCCGTGTCATCCCCACATCTCTGACATTTTTCATCCTGCCTCCCACCAAACTGGAACATTCTTTGGGGTGTATAATATACTCTATGTATCAAAAAGAGGTGGGATACTATCTGCGAGGGGGACAATGACACTTTAGATCCTGTTTCTAATATGCGTTTCCACTGTTCCGGTGACAGTGGACCCACATCCCTCACCCATTTGTCCTTGTTTTTATTGTCTGGTCCTGCTCCCTAGTCCACCTCCTTTATGTGCCCGTACATCTCCGAGATCGTCCTTCTGGAATCCTCTGCGTTTACTAGTTTGCGGAGAAGAGGTATATCATTCCTTGATGGTGATCGCTGTCCAAACTGTGCATTCACCGCATGCCTGATTTGCAGGTATCCGTAGAAGGATCTATTTGGGACTGCATATTCTTCCCTTATCTCTTGGAATGATTTTATTCTCCCTGCTTTGAAGATATGTACTAGTAGGTGTATTCCTCCTCTATCCCATTCTTCAATTTTTCCCATGACTTTAAGTTCTTTTAGGTTACTATTATCCCATACAGGGGAAAATTCAGAAAATCCACTGTATCCCAGCATCTTCTTAGTGGTCTCCCAGCATTTTACCATTAGTTGAGCCGTGGGGCACCTAGAACAGAAGGAGTCTGCCTCCACTGCCTCAACTACTGTATCATGGCTAGTATAGTTCAGAATTAACCCCTTTACAGCTTCACTACATGCTGATAGATTGCTACCCCGCATATGCTGCATTTGTGCAGCCAGGAAGTAGTGTCTTGAATTTGGAAGTGCCACTCCCCCCTTCTCTTTTGGTTGCTGTAAGATTCGGAGGCGAATCCTAGCTGTTCCCCTCCTCCAGATCAATTCCCTAAATAAACTATCCAGTTTTTTAAACCAGTGTTTGGGAATCCATACTGGGGAGTTGTGCAGAATATACAGGATTTTCGGCATCCAAACCATCTTCACCAAGTTGCACCGGCCAGCCACGGAGAGTGGGAGCCGGTTCCAAACTCTGAACTTCTGTCTCAACTTTGTCAATAGAGGTACTAGATTTCCATCTATATACTGCCCTGGATCTCTTGTAACAGTTATTCCCAAATATTTCATTTGGCTCACAACTTTCACTTGAGCTATCTGCCGTAGCAATGGGTCTAGCGGCAAAAGTGCCGATTTGTCCCAATTAATTGTCAGCCCTGAAAATTTGCAGAATGCCCCTATTATACCCATTGCTGTCTCCAGTGAAGTCTGCGTATCCCCTAGAAAAAGTAATATGTCATCCGCATACATTGCGATCTTCTCCTCCCCCAGTCTCCTCTTGAAACCCTGAACTTCCGAGGATGCCCTTATGATAGCCAATGGCTCCAATGCGAGAGCGAAAAGCAGGGGTAACAACGGGCACCCCTGCCTTGTCCCCCTCTCCAACCGGAACCACTCCGAGCACTCGCCATGTATCCTTACTTTCGCCCTGGGACTTTCATACAAAAGTTTAATCCATTGGATAAATTTAGGACCAAACTGGAATTCCGCCAACGCTCTCCACAAGTAATGCCACTCCACGCTGTCAAACGCCTTGGTTGCGTCTAGAGACAGGACAGCTCTTGACCCCTCTTCCTCTGTTGGCAACTGTATATTTAAATACATTCTTCTTATGTTAGTACTTGTGGATCTGCCTGGGATAAATCCAGTCTGGTCCGGATGTACCAGTTTCGAGACTATTTTATTTAGCCTTATTGAAAATGTTTTAGCCAAGAGATATCAGCCTATATGAGGCTGTCTCAAGTTGGTTTTTCCCCTCTTTTAATAGGACAATAATTGTTGCTTCTGTCATGGATTAAGGTAACTTCCCCTCCTCTGCCGCCCAATTTAATACCTCCAAGAGTCCAGGGAGCAACGCCTCGCTGTAGGTTTTATATATTTCGATTGGCAGACCATCTGGCCCAGGGGCCTTTTGGCCTGCCATGTCAGCTATCGCCGTTTGTAACTCTCCCAGCATAAGCGGTGCCTCCAGTCTCTCTTTATCTTCCTCTGATAACTGGGGAATCTGTTGTGTGCTACTATACAAATGTTGATAGTACTTTCTGAAAACCTCTGTTATTTCCGGGGTGCCGTTCTTGATTTCCCCGTCCTCATCACAAATTGCTGGGATGACAGATAGGGGAGCGTTGGCCCTGGTTATCAGGGCCAAGATTCTACCCACTCTCTCACCCTCCCCAAAAAAGCTCTGCTTTTGAAATAGCCTTTTATTTTCTGCCTTTCCCAGTAGCAGCTTTTTATACTCTTCCTGTCTTCCTAGCCATTCTTTTTGTTTCTCCAAGGTTGGATTTTCCAAGTAGATAATCTCTGCCCTCTTCACCATTTCCCTTACTGCGACCTCCTTAGCGCGTGATTGTTTTTTAATGAGTGAGATTTTCTGGATTAAAACTCCTCTCAGGAATGCTTTCAGGGTGTCCCATATAACCCCCCTCGAGGCTGAACCTTTGTTCAGTATTATAAACTCCTTTATGCTGGCGCTTATCACCCCTGGCTCTTTAATTACTTACCAACCAAAATAGATTTATATTCCAGTCCCTTTTACTGTGGCCCCTGCTTATCTTAATTTCAAAGGTCACTGATGAGTGGTCCGAGATACTTCTGGGTTCATATTCCAGCCCACCCACCTCCCCCAGGGAGGTGCAAGAATCATTGCAGAGTACAAGATCTATCCTGGACAATGTCACATGCGTCCTTGAGTGGCAGGAGAACTGTCTTTCCCCCCGGGTGTCTTCCCCTCCACACGTCCACCAGCCCCGTCTCCCTACAAAATTGGAGAAGAGGGCTGCCGGGCGCGCGGACGGCGAAGGTCCCGGCCGGGAATCTATTCATGTTTTTGTTCATCGTCATATTGAAATCCCCCGCCACTATAACAGGTATGCCCCCCTTGTCCATAACAAATTCCATTAACTCCCAGAGTATTTCTGTACTGAACGGGGGAGGAATATAAATATTAGCCACCACATAATCCTTTGTCTCTATCCAGCAAAAAAGGAATATATACTGCCCCTTCTAGTCCACCTTACTCTGCCTACAGGAGAACACCAGTCCAGAGTCAACCAATACACTTACCCCCCTTGAGTAGGAGGTGTAGGTGGAATGGTATTGTACTCGGTATCTCCTGTGCTTTATTATAATAATAGTGTTCCTGCCCAGATGCGTCTCCTGCAGGCACAGCATCTTAATGTTACCCGTTTCTGCCGTTGAAAAAATTGCTTGTCTTTTGGCCGGATCTTTTACCCCCCCGTACATTCCATGAACACACCTTAATGCTTCTGGCTTGGTTTAGGGTTGTCCTACTTTTATCTCTATTATCTGTCATCTACCCCCTTTATCCCTATTGTGCAGTGTACCTCCCTTAAATCCATATACCTAAACATGCTTTCCTCTTCGTGTTTTTAATGTTCCCCTTCAAGAAATTGTGTACTACTTGTGGATTCCCCTTATCTGTGCCTGTGCCCCACCCCTACATTCTTCCACCCCCCTCCCCCCCACTCGTACCTCATCCCCATTCCCACCCCTTACGCTCCCTCCCACCCGCCCCACCCCCCTCCCCCATCCTTGCCCTTCTTGGGACCCATTTTGAGCGCTCCTTGAGTGACCGTATCTTCCCTTTGAGGTGTGCTCTGCTATCTTCTCCCCCGTTGACCCCACCTTTAGTGTATTTAGGATATCATATTGTATCATATCTTCCAACCATTCCTGATAATGTACATTCTTATATCCCCATCTTTGTGCGAGTCCCAGAAAATTCACAAAAAAATACACTTTGGTCAACCCCATTACCTTTGCCATCCCACCCGCTCCCCTGTGTCCAAATGTATATCAAAAAAGGGAAAAAATAGGGAAAAGGAGATCAGAGAGAAAAGGATTGTAAAAACTTCCTACTGTAATTTCCCCTCATTCGCATCCAGCCATAATGTCAGTTCAGCCGGTGTGCTAAAAACATATTTCCCCCCTTACTGTTACCCGCAAACGTGCCCGGTAAAACATTGCATATTTACTCTATTTTGAAATAGTCTGAGTTTACATTCAGTGAATCTTGCCCTTTGTCTCTGTAGTTCGGGGGAAAAGTCTGGGTATATTGAAATTCTTGCAGTGGCGGCCCGTCCATAGGGGGCGCATGGGCGCCGCCCCCCCTCTCAAAGCCAGTAACAAAAAAAATAAAAAATAAAAATTAATTAATTTTTTTTTTGTCCCTTTAAGAAAAAAAAAGTTCCTTTTAAGTGCACTATGTTCAGGGCGGGCGCCGGGCACAGTGCACTATTGAAGCATCATGCCAACGCAATGCAGGCAAGGCGCTTCATTTGCAGGGTTCTTTTAAGCTCCGTGGCGCTCTGGAGTGCGCCTCTCCACTCTCATTGGGTCCTTCTGCTTCGTCATGTCTGCACCACAGTAGGAAATGGGCGGTGCTTTCCCTGGGTGGCCATGTCACTTTCAGTTTCGGCTCCAGGAGTGAGACAAGATTGCGGGGAGCGGATACAGCTGCAGCGGGTGGGTGCAGAGCTGAGCCTGAGTGCAGGGAAACCAGAGCAGAAGGTGAGTGACTGAGTGCTGGGATCGGAGGTGAGCTCTCTCACTGTCTCTACCTCCCGGCAACAAGCTTCCCATCCCCCAGTCCTCACACTCCTCTGCTAGGCGGTTACAGAGTCAGTGACTGCTCCAACCGGAGTGAACTGTGTGTGTCCTGCCGTGAGCCTGGCTCCCCCTCCCGCCACCTCTGTTCACTTTTCTCAGCTGCTGCAGAACTTCATGGAGGGGGGAGGGTGGGGCTGCAGAGTGTTGTGGTGCAGGGCAGTGACTGGCAGCTGCCCCCCCTTCCTGCATCCTAAAACGCCCCCCCCTTCCCTGCCTCTCCATCCTAAACAATAACCCCCCTTCCCTGCCTCTCTACCCTAAACAATAACCCCCCTCCTTGCCTTTCCACCTTAAACAATAACCCCCTTCCTACCTCTCCACCCTAAACAATAACCCCCCTTCCTGCCTCTCCACCCTAAACAATAACCCCCCTTTCCTGCCTCTCCATCCTAAACAATAGCCCCCCCTTCCTGCCTGTCCACCTTAAACAATAACCCCCCCTCCCTGCCTCTCCACCCTAAACAATAACCCCCCCTTCCTGCCTCTCCACCCTAAACAATAACCCCCCCTTCCTGCCTCTCCACCCTAAACAATAACCCCCCTTCCTGCCTCTCCACCCTAAACAATAACCCCCCTTCCTGCCTCTCCACCCTAAACAATAACCCCCCTTCCTGCCTCCCCACCCTAAACAATAACCCCCCTTCCTGCCTCTCCACCCTAAACAATAACCCCCTTTCCTGCCTCTCCACCCTAAACAATAACCCCCTTTCCTGCCTCTCCACCTTAAACAATAACCCCCCTCCCTGCCTCTCCACCGTAAACCATAACCCCCCTTCCTGCCTCTCCACTGTAAACAATAACCCCATTGTATAGTGTTCTCTGTGTATAGTGCACGCTTTGTGTATAAAATACAGTGTGTGCTCTGTGTATAATATACAGTGTGTGCTCTGTGTATAATATACAATATGTGCTTTGTGTAAAATATGCAACGTGTGCTCTGTGTATAGTGTGTGTGTGTGCTCTGTGTATAGTGTGTGTGTTTGCTCTGTGTATGTGTGCTCTGTGTATAGTGTGTGTGTGTGCTCTGTGTATAGTGTGTGTGTGCTCTGTGTACAATATGCTCTGTGTATAGTGTGTGTGTGCTCTGTGTATAATATGCTCTGTGTATAGTGTGTGTGTGTGTGTGTGCTCTGTGTATAGTGTGTGTGTGTGCTCTGTGTATAGTGTGTGTGCTCTGTGTATAATATACAGTGTGTGCTCTGTGTATAATATACAATGTGTGCTCTGTATATAGTGTGTGTGTGCTCTGTGTATAATATACAGTGTGTGCTCTGTGTATAATATACAGTGTGTGCTCTGTGTATAATATACAATTTGTGCTCTGTGTATAGTGTGTGTGTGCTCTGTGTGTAGTGTGTGTGTGTGTGCTCTGTGTATAATATGCTCTGTGTATAGTGTGTGTGTGTGTGTGTGTGCTCTGTGTATAATATGCTCTGTGTATAGTGTGTGTGTGTGTGCTCTGTGTATAGTGTGTGTGTGTGCTCTGTGTATAATATAGTGTGTGTGCTCTGTGTATAATATACAATGTGTGATCTGTGTATAGTGTGTGTGTGTGCTCTGTGTATAGTGTGTGTGTGTGCTCTGTGTATAGTGTGTGTGTGTGCTCTGTTTATAGTGTGTGTGTGTGTGCTCTGTGTATAGTGTGTGTGTGCTCTGTGTATAATATACAATGTATGCTATATGTATAATATACAATGTATGCTATGTGTATAATATACAATGTGTTCTCTGTGTATAGTGTGTCCGGGTATTGGGAGCCGTGACAGCCGAGGATGGGCAGGTATGAACCTGGAGGGGTTTGCCCCCCCCCCCAATTTTTTTTTATTACCAGCCGCCACTGAATTCTTGTGCCATTGTATTGTATTTCCTTCATCTCTCTTGCCTTTTGGAGAATCCTAATTTTGACTGTGAAATGTAAGAGTTTGATAAGCATTGGCCTTGGTGGGCTTCCGTCAGCTGGGGCCCTAAAAGGGACTCTGAGGGCACGCTCGATTGAAAAAAACTTTGATAAACTGTCCTCGCCAAACACACTTTTAAGCCAGTCTTCCATAAATTTTGTGGGATGGTTACCTTCGCTTTTCTCTGGGAGACCTAGTACCCTTATATTCTTCCTACGTAATCTGTTTTCCATATCATCAATTTTACTGATGCACATGATCAGCTGATCTCTCATTACTTTCATCTCTTTTTTCATTGGACTGACTTCATCTTCCAACTGGCTAAGTCTCTCCTCTAACACAGAGGTCCTTATACCAATCCCCTGTACGTCATGCTTAAGTACAGGCATATCCTCTTTAATATCTTTCAGTTGACCAAATATATCAGTTAATGATGACTTGGAGGATTGCTTTCATGGATGGCTCCCCCTCCTCCGCTACTCCTATGGTTGCCTTCATCACTTCTGCTTCCATCGGTACCTTTTTCTTTGACCCTTGATTACTTGCCAGAGTTGCTGATGTCGCTGGTACTGGTACTGGCGCCTGACCTTGACCTTGACTTTTTCTCTGGGTGTTTGGCTGTTGCCCCCCTTGTCCTCTTGTAGGTGTCTGACCTGCTGTATGCATCGGGGTATGTGCAAATTTCTCCAGCTTAGCTGCTGCTGCCTGGCTTGCCTTTGTCCCACGTACGGGCTGTGACTGTGCCAATTGCTGTGCACCGTTACCCATACTTGCCCCCTCCTTTCTCGTCATTACTGACAGAGTGCCCGGCATTTCACACAGTGGGAACGAGGGAGAAAAAGTAAAAAAAAAAGGGAGAGGGGAGGAAGGGGAAAGAGAGATCTGTGTCCCTCCGCTCCCCAAACCACAAACAACTCCTGTATTTCTGGGTCTCTGACCCCCCTCTATCACCTATCACCTATCACCTCCAGCAGCAGGGCAAGGCAGGTCTCGCACAAAAGAAGGTAGAAAAAAAAGAGTTCAATGGGATTTAACAACCTTCCGCCCAGTCACAGTGGGATCTGGCTGCTCCAGGCTGATGTCCATCCAGCACCTATCTGTTCCTCTAGCACCTTCAATCCACAGAGCATCTGTTACGAACGGAGGGGGGCTGCCGCGATTCGTCCCATCAATACCGCTGATGTCAACTCAGCCACAAATGTCCCGGGATGAAAGGGGGATCGCGCCGACCCAATCCTTTTTTTAAATCGGCGGTTAAAGCTGTTTAGCCCGCTGTTTAGCCTGCTCACGTCTGGTCTCCTTCCCCGTCTCTCCTCTCTCCTTCCCTCCTCGCATAACGTGTGTCATGGGAGCGGGTGCGAGGTCCGGGCTACGGCAACCTCCGCCCTCTCACCTCAACATCTGGTCACGCCCCGATGTAAATTTTTACATCCGTTTTCATATCCGCTGACATCCGTTTTTTGACACAAAAAAAAGTGACTGAACTTCAAACACTATATACAGTGCCTTGCAAAAGTATTCACCCCCCTTTGCATTTTTCATGTTTTGTTGCCTCACAACCTGGAATTAACATAGATTGTTTGAGGATTTGCATCATTTAATTTACAGAACATGCCCACAACTTTGAAGATGTTTTTTTTTTTGTGAAGCAAACAACAAATAGGACAAAATAACAGAAAAAGTCAATGTGCATAACTATTCACCCCCAGTCAATACTTTGTAGAGCCACTATTTGCGGCTATCACAGCTCCAAGTCGCTTTGGATAAATCTCTATGAGCTTGCCACATCTTACCACTGGGATTTTTGCCCATTCCTCCTTGCAAAACTACTCCAGCTCCTTCAAGTTGGATGGTTTGCGCTTGTGAACTGCAATCTTTAAGTCTGACCACAGATTTTCTATTGGATTGAGGTCTGGGCTTTGACTAGGCCATTCCAACACATTTACATGTTTCCCCTTAAACCACTCAAGTGTTGCTTTAGCAGTGTGTTTGGGGTCATTGTCCTGCTGGAAGGTGAACCTCCATCCTAGCCTCAAATAACACACAGAGTGGTACAGGTTTTGCTCTAGAATATCCCTTTATGTAGCACCATCCATCTTTCCCTCAACTCTGACCAGTTTCCCAGTCCGACTGCTGAAAAACATCCCCACAGCATGATGCTTCCACCACCATGTTTCACTGTGCAATAGCAGAAGTTGACCAAAGTGTGGCGGTAAAGAGCAGAAAAACCACGTGATATTGGGAAAGTTTGGGGAAAGTTTGCAGAAAAAAGGGATTTTTATAACAGCTTACCTGTAAAATCCTTTTCTTGGAGTACATCACGGGACACAGAGCGACTTAGTCATTACTAATGGGTTATATAGTTTACCTTCAGGTGTTGGCACTGGCCAATTCCAAACCGGAAGTACCCTCCCCTATATAAGCCCCTCCCACCCGGGAGCACCTCAGTTTTGTAGCCAAGCAATAAGTGTCCCAAAAAGAGGGGTGGGAGCTCTGTGTCCCGTGATGTACTCCAAGAAAAGGATTTTACAGGTAAGCTGTTATAAAAATCCCTTTTTCTTTTTCGTACATCACGGGACACAGAGCGACTTAGTCATTACTAATGGGACGTCCCAAAGCAATGCCAAATGAGGGGGGGGTACATAAGCTGGGCGCCATCAGGCATGAGGATCTTTTGCGGCCTGCAACACACTGCGCCCAAAGGCGACATCCTCCTGACTTCTAACGTCTACCTGATAGAATCTAGTAAACGTGTGTACCGAAGACCATGTTGCGGCCTTACATACTTGAGCCAGGGAGGCCTGGTGATGCACTGCCCATGAAGTTCCAACCGCTCTTGTGGAGTGCGCCCTAACTTTGAACGGAGGCGGTCTCTTTCTCAAGCCATAGGCTTGTATTATGACCTGTCGAATCCACTTGGCTAAAGTAGATTTTGATGCTGCCTGACCCCTTCTGGGGCCTTCCGGCAGAACAAACAAAGAATCCGTTCTGCGAATCTGAGCAGTGGCTTTTAGATAAGCTTTAACTGCTCTTACCACATCCAAAGAATGTAATAACTTTTCCTCTACTGAGCTAGGTTTGGGGAAAAAAGAAGGAAGAACCACATCTTGGTTCAAATGAAACCTCGATACCACCTTAGGAAGAAAGGCTGGATGAGGACGTAATACTACTCTGTCCTTATGGACAACCAGATATGGCTCCTTACAGGACATAGCTGCTAATTCCGACACTCTTTTAGCCGAACAAATGGCTACTAAGAAAACCAATTTCCTGGTGAGAAGAACCAAGGAAATGTGTTGTAATGGTTCAAACGGTTGTTCCTGTAGAACCGACAGAACCAGGTTTAAGTCCCAAGGACATATGGGAATACTAACCGGAGGGCTAATACGCATCACTCCTTGTATAAAGGCTTTGACTAGTGAATGCGAAGCCAAGGGCCTTTGAAAAAATATTGACAAGGCCGAAATCTGACCCTTGATAGTACTCAAGGCCAGCTTCCTATCTACAGCCCACTGTAGGAAGTCCAGAATCCTCCCTATCATGTACTTACGTGGATGCCATTTCTTGGTCTCACACCACGTAATGTACGCTTTCCAGATCCTATAATAGATCTGCCTGGATACCGGTTTCCTGGCATTGATCATGGTAGATACCACAGAATTAGAGAGCCCTCTCTTTTTCAGAATGTGGGCTTCAATAGCCAGGCCGTCAAACCTAGGGCTGGTAAGGAAGGGTGGTATATCGGTCCTTGCGACAGCAGGTCCGGACGAAGTGGGAGGGTCCAAGGACTCCTCACTGACATTTTTACAATCTCCGCGTACCATGCCCTTCGGGGCCATGCTGGAGCCACCAGAATCACTGGTTTCTTTTCTACCCTGATTCTGCGGAGTAATCGCGGTAACAATTGTGGCGGTGGGAATGCATATATCAGCTTGAACCGATCCCAAGGGAACACTAGGGCATCCGAGCCGCAAGCTAGGGGATCCCTTGTGCGAGACACAAACCTGTCCACCTTTGCGTTGAATCTGGATGCTAGCAGATCTACATCCGGTGTTCCCCACCGCTGGCATATTGCCTGGAAAACCTCGGGGTGAAGAGACCATTCCCCCGGGCATAATTGTTGGCGACTTAGAAAGTCCGCTCTCCAATTTTCCACTCCTGGGATGAAAACCGCGGATATGGCTGGGACATATCTTTCTGCCCACTCCAGGATGCAATTTGCTTCCTTCTGGGCTGCACGACTTTTGGTGCCACCCTGATGATTGATATATGCCACTGCCGTGGCATTGTCTGATTGAATTCTGACAGGGGACCCCTGGAGTTTGGATGTCCATGCTACTAGGGCATACCGGGCTGCTCGTATCTCTAAGAGATTGATGGGCAGGGCCTTTTCTGCTTCTGACCACCTGCCCTGGAGAGACCATTGCTCCAGCACTGCCCCCCAGCCGATGAGGCTGGCATCTGTAGTGACCACCTTCCAAGAAACCGGACTGAAGGGTTTCCCTCTTTCCAGATTCTGGGGCACCAACCACCAATGGAGGCTCTTGCGAACGGAAGGGGACAGGGACATTGGTAAGTCTAAAGCCTGAACTTTTTTGTTCCAGGCTGACAGTATGGCCCTTTGCAAATTCCTTGAATGGAATTGACCGTAGGGTACCGCTTCGAATGAAGCCACCATCTTTCCCAGCAGCCTCATGCAGAGACGTATGGATGGTTTTCTTTTTGTACCCACTAAGTGGGTCAAATTTCTTAAAGACGACACCTTCTCTGGAGGTAAGAAAATCTTTCTCTGATTTGAATCCAGCCTTAGCCCTAAGTATTCCAGACTTTTGACTGGTCTTAGAGCTGACTTGTCCCGGTTGATAATCCAACCGTGATATTCCAGATACTCGATTGTCTTGTGAATAGCTACTTCCAGCTTTTCCACTGAGTGGTCTATTAGTAGCAGGTCGTCTAGATATGCCATTATCGTTACACCCTGTGTTCTTAGATTGGCCAATAATGGGGCCAGAATTTTTGTGAACACTCGTGGTGCTGTGGCCAGACCGAAAGGTAAGGCTCTGAACTGAAAATGGCGCCCTTCTACTGCAAAGCGTAGAAATTTCTGATGGGCCGGAAAGATGGGAATATGCAGATAAGCATCCCTTATGTCGATCGAGGCTAGCCATTCCTGCCCTTGTAGGGCGGTGGCCACTGATCGGATCGACTCCATCCGAAAAGTCCTGATATTTAGGAACTTGTTTAGCCCTTTTAGATTTAATATGGGCCTCACGTCCCCATTTCGTTTGGGGACTGAAAAAAGGTTCGAGTAAAACCCGAATCCGCTTTCTTCCAGGGGAACCTTCATGATTACCCCTTGGAGCAATAGTTGTTCTAGTGCCAGAAGGAGGGATCCTCTCTTTTGGGGATCTCTTGGCACATTTGACCTCATAAATTGGGCAGGAGGAGTGCCTTTTAACTCCAGCTTGTATCCCAGACTTACTGCGGAGAGCACCCATCTGTCTCTGATGGTGTCCCGCCAGGTCTCTGTGAACAACTGAAGTCTTCCCCCCACCCGATTGAGCGGGGGCAATACTTCATGCCTTAGGGGGAGGTTTTGTACCTCTCTTGATCCAGGGCTTCTTGTTACCCTGTGATTGTCCCTGATTTCTGCCCCCTGAATTTGACCGCGGAGGCCGTCGGAACTGCTTCACAGCCGATGTGCCCGGGACTGGAGAGGTAGGCCTCTTAAAAGAAGGACTTCTACCCTTGTTCTTAACCGGTAAGAGTGAACTTTTACCGGCAGAAATTTTCTGGATATATTTGTCCAGATCTTCTCCAAATAAGCGTTCTCCATGAAATGGGAAGCTAACCAGCAGTTTTTTACAGGGAGCTTCAGCAGACCAGTTTTTGAGCCACAGAAGCCTACGCATATGTACTATAGACAGCGTAAAGCGGGAGGCCTGTTGGATTGTATCCTTTATGGCGTCCACCGCAAAACACAAGGCTCTAGGCAGGTCAGCTAGGGCATGAGCCTGCTGATCTGGTAAGTCCCTTAAGACTTGTTTCAACTGATCTTTCACTGCTTGGCAGACTCCAATCGCTGCTACCGCAGGTTGTGTCACCATACTTGCTGTAGAGAAAGCAGATTTTAGTAAAGACTCCAATTTTTTATCTATTGGGTCTTTGAACATTGGAACATTATCTACTGGACATGTCAGTGATTTGTTAACAGAAGAGATGGCTGCGTCCACTATAGGGACCCTCCATTTTCTTATGAACTTATCCTCCATGGGATAGATCACCGGAAATCTCTTGGGGGGAGCAAATATTTTATCAGGATGCTCCCAATCCTGGTAAATAAGCCCTTCTAATAAAGGGTGGATTGGGAAGGAACAGACCGCCTGGGGAGCTTTTAGCGACCCCAGCGAGGAAACCGTAGTGGATGGTGGTTCCGCCAGAGGCATTTTAAATGCTGATCGGACCATGTTAGTCAGAGACTGAACCCATAATCTTTCAGCCTGAGAAGCTGAGAAAGGTTCTTCCACTGTTGATTCCTCTATAAGTGAATCAACCTCATCCTGATCCCCTTCAGGTAGGTCGATCTCTGTGTGGGGCTGTTCCTCCACTAACAGGCACTCTGAAGGAGGAGACGGAGATCGGACGCGCTTTTCCTGTGACAGGGAAGCAGCGATCAATGCTGTTAATCTCTCTTCCAATCCTCCCAGAGTTGAGGATAAAACCTCCTCTGTTATATATACAGGAGCAGGTGGACTGGGGACAGCCGCAGCACCAGGCATTCCTGCGGGGTTTCTACGGCTACTGACCTCTGCATTCTCAGGGGAGATTGGTGCAGTGCAAGCATGCCCAATATCCTCAGAGCCCGATGGAGACCCCTTTGGCTTCCTGGAAGATCTATTTCCGGAGCGTCTGGACGACATATCCTTTAAGCACAAAGCTGAGGTATTCCCGTCGTCATACACCAATTTTTGCTGGTAATAGTCTAACACAGGTGCTGCTATATACCAGCTGGTGTCCACTAAAGTGCCTTTCTATGGGGATGCCTGCATCAACCGCCTCTGTGTGCCACTGTTTGTTGCTAGCTCTGTTTGCATGCAGCTGACACTTGTACTGTGTCTTTTAACCATGCTGGGACGCCCGCACATGCGCAGAAGCGCCGCGGCGCGCATCGAGCGTCATCCACCCGCCCCGCCCCTTTTTTTTCATAGGAGGCGCGTGCACGCGCCCGCGCGCGCGCCCGTGCGCCAATGGCGCCCTTTTCGAAAACCAACAGAGGACTAGGAGCCAGGGCCCTTTTTGCCGGAGGGCCTGTGCGGTGGATGAACGCAGCAACAGGGCAGAGGAAGTGGATTCCCTCAGAGACACTTACCAGCTGCCTGGATCTTTTGAGTTGAGAAAACCAAAGATCCACATTTACAAGAAAAATGGACTACAGCGGCCTCTAGTGGTTTAACACAGGTACCGCGGTCCCTGTTTTTTTTTTTTTTTTTTCTTGACTACTATTAAAATTTTACATTTTCAGTAGTTATAGGCAAACACAGATATTTAGCGGGAATACCGTTAGGTAACAGACAGAAAGACAAATTAGGCTTGGGGGTCCCCCAATAGAACCAAGTTCCTGAGGGCCCCCACTTACCTGATCCCCGCCGCAGGACTTTGTTTGGTCCACAAAAGTCCAAACTTCACCTATCACGGCAGGCATTGTAATTAAACCTTCAGGGACCGGGTTCCCAAGGATTCCACTCCCCTGGACCTGTATAGCACCCTGCACAGACAGCGTCTTGGTCGTGGGTATGACCAGAGCTCTGGATCCCAGGGTCCAGCCCTCCTAAGAGAAGCATTACAGGCAAAACCTTGCTCTTCTGCTGCAAGGCCCGGGTACCGACCGTTTAGCTATGAAGCTTTTTTGGTGGGATCCGGAACAGCTTACTAAGGCCCAAAAGAACCTGTACGCAAGCCCAGTGAAAACACATGTTACTCTTTGGCCAACACCTTAGACACTGGCAAAAAACTGAGGTGCTCCCGGGTGGGAGGGGCTTATATAGGGGAGGGTACTTCCGGTTTGGAATTGGCCAGTGCCAACACCTGAAGGTAAACTATATAACCCATTAGTAATGACTAAGTCGCTCTGTGTCCCGTGATGTACGAAAAAGAAAGTCCTGCCGTGTGTATGCATGCTATGGGTGTTCCCGGGCAACTCCCAAAAACCCACGGAAAAGTTTGTTTGAAGTCCGATCGTGTGTATGAGGCTTTTGATTGCACACAGGTGGACATCATTTCACTAAGTATGTGACTTCTGAAGGTAATTGGTTGCACCACAGCTTTTGATGGGCTTCATAACAAAGGGGGTGAATACTTACGCACATGCCAGTTATCCGTTTTTTATTTTATTTCTGAAAAATGGTTTTATGTTTTATGTATATATTTTTCCAGTTTTACTTCACCAACTTAGACTATTGTGTTCTGATCCATCACATATAATTCAGATTAAAAAAAACATTGAACCAAAGGCTGTAATGTAATAAAATTGGTAAAAGCCAAGGGGGGTGAATACTTTTTCAAGGCACTGTATAGCTGGCTGCTAGGGAGGGGGCCGGGAAGCCGGCTACCGCGTCCTTAACAACCGATGAGTCATCACCTGTCAGCGGGGTTCCCCGCTGACAGCGGAATGAAAAAAAAAATTGCCGGCAAAAAAAAAACACAAAAAAATGGCGTGGGGTCCCTCCATGGATTCAAGGGGACCCCCCACGCCAAAACAAAAAATGGCGTGGAGTCCCTCCAAAATCTATGTCAGACCCTTATCCGAGCTTGCAGCCCGGGAGGTCAGGAAAGGGAGCGAGCACCCCCCACTCCTGAACCATACCAGGCTGCATGCCCTCAACATGGGGGAGTGGGTGCTTTGGGGCAGGGGGGCTCTGTGTCCCCCCACCCTAAAGCACCTTGCCCCCATGTTGATGGGGACAAGGGCCTCTTCCCGACAACCCTGGCCGGTGGTTGTCGGGGTCTGCGGGCGGGGGGCTTATCGGAATCTGGGGGCCCTCTTTAATGTACCCGATACCCATGTGAATGGGTATCGGGTACATACTACCCCTACCCATTCACCAAAAAGGCAGTGAAATGTAAGAAACAACTAGAGCTGGTTTTTGACAATTCCTTTATTAATAGCTTTGTCTTCTCCCGTTGCCATCCTCCGCCACCGTTTCCTCCTACTGCCATCTTCTCCTGCCATCTCTCCGGCCGCCGTCTTCTCCCGCTGCTTTCTTCTCCCGCCGCCGTCACTTCTGCCGCGGGCCCTCTGGGTGATGCCATCGGATAGCCATGCCCTATGGCTATAAAACATATGCCAGACAGCGGACGACAACACATTGGAGGAAGACGGCAACAGAAGAACAGGGGCTTTTTTTTTTTTTAACGGTTAACCAGCAGCAAGAAAGAAGATGGCGGCGGGAGAGAAGGCATCGGGGAAGACGGCGGCAGGAGTGATGACAGCAGGAGAAGATGGCGGCGGGAGAGAAAGCGGGAGAAGACAGAGCTATAATAAAGGAATTGTGAAAAACCAGCTCTTGTTTTTTTTTTACATTACACTGTGTTTTTGGTGAATGGGTAGGGGTAGTATGTACCCCTACCCATGCCCCCAGATAATCCCTCCCGCAGACCACAACAACCCCCACCCAGGGTTGTTGGGAAGAGACCCTCGTCCCCATCAACATGGGGGCAAGGTGCTTTGGTGGGGCCCCCCAAGTTTGAGGGCATATGGCCTGGTATGGTTTAACAATGGGGCTTCCAGCTCGCTCGTCCCCTCCCTTTCCCGACCTGCTGGGCTGCATGCTCAGATAAGGGTCTGGTATGGATTTTGGGGGGACCCCACGCCATTTAAAAAAAAAAAATTGGTGTGGGGGAGTCCCCTCCGAAACCATACTACAGACCTGAAGGGCCTAGTATGGACCTAGGGGGGGGACTCCATGCCGTTTTATTTGCGGATTTGTTTTTTTATATTCAGCTGTCAGCAGGGAATTCTGCTGACAGCTGATGACTCATCAGTTGTTAAGGAAGCAGCAGCCGGCTTCCCGGCCCCCTCCTTAGCAACCAGCTATATACAGTGTGTTTAATGAGGGGGAAAAAATGGATGTCAGCGGATCGAATATAAACGGATTTTCCGCTAACATCCGTTTTTCGTCCGTTCCGCTTTTATTACGGAAGAAAAAATTGTGTTTTCTAAAAAATGGAGCTTAGCGGAGACAAATGTTAGCAGATGCCAGCGGATGATCTTCCGCTAAAATCCGCTATCCCATAGAGATACATGTATGTCTGTTTTTCATTCATCAACGGATGGGTGAAAAACGGACATACAGAACGCCTGTGTGAAAGGGGCCATAACAGGCAAGCACTGAAAGGTTTTAAGTGGTTGTAAGGCTCAAGATGTTTTACCTTCATGTTTTTTACTTTCTATACTTGAAGGTAAAATACCTTCTGTGCGCAGCAGCAGCCCCCGCCCCAATACTTACTTGAGCCAGATCCTGATCCAGTGATGTGTATGAGATCCTCTGCAGTCCTGGGTATCTCCTTCCTCATTGGCTAAGGCAGCGGTAGCCATTGGCTCCCGCTACTGTCGTTTACAGCCAGTGGGCCAATGAGGAAAGAGTGGAGGTGGGGCCAAGCCATGCTCCATGTGCGAATGGACACACAGAGCAGTGGCTCCGCTAAGGTGCCCCCATAGCAAACTGCTTGCTATGTGTTACGTACCTGCCGGATGAGCCTGACTTGCAGTGGGAAGGCCTCTCGTACAACCCCGGCTCAAGGGCCACCGATGTTGCAACAGTGGCCGCAAGAGCCTGGCGGTGTATGGGTGCCTGGTTCGTCTTGGGTCTTGTCAGTTCAGCTGGTGCAGCAGGGAACAGGAAGAAGGCTGGTAGGTGCACTGGCTGGGGAGACACTGAATACGTGGTCAGACAAGCCGGGTTTGGTAACAGACGATCAGATGTAGGTATAGACGACAGGCAGAGAATGGTCAGGATACAGGCAAAGTTCGGCAACAGGAAATCAAGCAGTGTAGAGCTGAGCGTGGTTACAAGGCAGGCCGGGATCAGGATAACAGAGATCAATCGTAGTCAAACAAGCCGGGTCAAACACAGGAAACAGATCAGATCACAGGAAGACACTGGAACAGGTATGAACTGCAGATCAGGCAGCGAAGACACAGTGCTGCTGAGGTGTTTAAATAAGGCAGCCTGTTGCCAATCACTGAAATCAGTCTGCACTATTAACCCTTAGGTGGCCGATCCATGACATTGCCCCCCCCCCCCCTTACAGGCAACCTCCGGGTGCCCAACAGGTCTCTCTTCTGTGGATTTCTGCGAAAAAAGGCATTAACAAGGTCTCTGGCGTGCACATCCTGTTCAACCTCCCAAGAGTTATCCTCCGGGCCATAACCTTTCCACTTAACCAGGTACTGTACCTGATTCCTTCTTCTCCTACAGTCTATGATAGCCTCCACCTCATAGTCCTCTTCGCCATTGATGGTCAAAGGTTTTGGTGGCTTGGATACTCTATCTGGAAAAGAGTCAGGGACTGCGGGTTTCAAGAGAGAAACATGGAAGACAGGATGTATCTTAAGTGAATCAGGTAAAGATAATTCATAAGCAACCTCATTAAGTTTCCTCTTGACTGGGAATGGTCCCACAAATTTAGGTGCCAGTTTCTTTGAGGGACATGCCAACCTGAGATTCGTAGTAGACAACCATACCTGGTCTCCCGGCTGGAGAATCAGTTCACCCCTCCTTTTCCTGTCAAAAGCCATCTTGCTTGCTGCTTGTGCCTTGGCAACCGCTTCTTGAAGCAACTTATTGTTGCGGTTTAGGAAATCCACTGTGTCTTGGACAGCAGGAAGTGTAGTCTCTGGAATAAAGTCGGGCAAGAAGGATGGGTGAAAACCATAATTTGCAAAGAAGGGTGACTGACCTGTGGCAGAGTGAGTGGCATTATTGTAGGCAAACTCCGCCAGTGGCAGCAGCGATACCCAGTCATCCTGGACAAAAGTGGTGAAGCATCGGATATACTGTTCCAATGTCTGATTGGTTCTCTCTGTCTGTCCATTGGTCTGGGGATGGTAGGCGGAGGACAAGGATCTTTCAATTTTAAGGGCTTCACACAGAGTTTTCCAGAATCTGGAAGTGAACTGAACCCCCCGATCGGAGACAATGTTCATAGGGACTCCGTGAAGCCTCACAATCTCTCTGATAAATACTTGAGCCGTCTCCATGGCCGAGGGAGTACTCTTCAGAGGCAAGAAATGGGCCATTTTGGACAGTCGGTCCACTATCACAAAGATGGCTGTGCATCCTTCCGATGGGGGAAGTTCCACAATGAAATCCATGGCTATCATTTTCCATGGTCTGTCAGGGACTGGCAGTGGCCGAAGTAGACCCCAAGCTCGGTTCTTTGTACCCTTGCTGCGGTTGCAGATTGCACAGGAATTCACATACCTCTTACAGGTTTCTTCTAGGTCCGGCCACCAAAATGTGCGTTTCAGGAGATCAAGCGTCTTGTGGACCCCAAAATGACCTGCTAGGGGATGATCATGAGAAAGACCCAAAATGGTTATATGTAAACATTCGGGCACAAATACCTTGCTTCCGTTAAACAGCAATCCTTCCCGGAGTGTCAGCGTGACCCCTGGAGGGTTAGGAACGTCTGTCGAAGCCTGCTTCATTCGGTTGAGGAGGTTGCCCTGTAAAAGTAAGTTTCAGACAAGATGGTATCTGCTACTGGTGGTTCCTTGGGGTCATCGAACATACGAGACAGTGCATCTGGTTTGACATTCTTCGAGCCCGGCCGATAGGTAATGTGGAACACAAATCGGGAAAAGAACAGGGCCCAACGTGCTTGACGTGGCTTTAGACGTTTAGCAGTCCTCAAGTACTCAAGATTTTTGTGGTCAGTATAGACCAATATGGGATGCGCTGCTCCCTCCAGGAGGTATCTCCACTCTTCTAAAGCCGCCTTAATGGCCAGTAATTCTCGGTCCCCAACGTCATAGTTTCTCTCTGCTGGGGAGAGCCTGCGGGAGAAAAAGGCTACTGGATGCATCAGATCCTTAGGGCCTTGGCGTTGGGAAATGACTGCTCCAATAGCGACTTCAGATGCATATACTTTTAGTGTATACGGCAGAGACGGGTCCGGGTGACCAAGAACAGGTGCTGAAGTAAACAGTCTCTTCAAGGTTTCAAATGCGGCTTGTGCCTCGGGTGTCCAATGGAAGTGAAGGTTCTGTCTAGTCAGCTGTGTGATAGGGGTGATGATGGTGGAAAAGCCCTTAATGAACCTCCTGTAAAAGTTGGCAAATCCTACGAAGCGCTGCACCCCCTTCTTGTGGGTAGGTGCAGGCCAGTCTAAGATAGCAGAGACCTTTTCAGAGTCCATCTTGATCCCTTCAGGTGAGATCATCAGTCCCAGGAATTGGATGCTGCTTTGTTCAAATTCACATTTTTCACCTTTAGCATATAGTCCGTGTTGGCGGAGCCGGCTCAGCACCCTTTTGACATGACCTCGATGAGAGTCTAGAGAAATGGAAAAAATCAGGATGTCATATAGGTAAACAATCAAAAATATATCCAGGAAGTCTCGGAATATATCATTGACAAAGTGTTGGAAAGTAGCCGGGGCATTGCATAGTCCAAAGGGCATCATGAGGTATTCATAGTGGCCAAATCGGGTGCGAAAGGCCGTCTTCCACTCATCCCCTTGACGGATGCGGACTAAATTGTAGGCCCCCCGTAGATCTAGTTTGGTGAAGATGGTTGCCGACCTTAATCTCTGAAATAGTTCGGGTACTAGAGGGAGAGGATATCGGTTTTTAACTGTAATTTTGTTGAGCTCCCGATAGTCCACACAAGGTCGTAGGGAATGGTCCTTTTTCTCAACAAAAAATATTCCTGCTCCTGCTGGGGAGGTAGATGGTCGGATGAACCCCTTTTTCAAGTTTTCTTGGATATACTCTTTTAGTGCCTCCTGTTCTCGTTCAGCGAGGGGGAAGATTCTACCGAAAGGGATTTCAGACCCTGGAAGCAGTTCAATTGGGCAGTCGTATGGCCGATGCGGGGGAAGAATGTCAGCCCCTCGCTTACTAAAGACATCTAGGAACTCATGGTAGGGTTCAGGTACGACTTGCCACACCTCAGACTCAGAGTCCACACAAAATAGTGTTGTAGAAGAAGCTGGGGACCTAGGTAGGCAGTGCTCCTGGCAAACGGCTGAGTGGAAGTTGATTCTCCCTGTGGCCCAGTCAACTTGCGGATTATGCGCCTGCAGCCAGGGTAGGCCCAGAATAACAGGGAATAGCGGGGAGGTGATGACATCAAGGCTTAGGATTTCCTTATGTTGGGGGATAGCCAACACGGGTAAGGGAAATGTCTCTTGGGTCACAGGTCCAGACTTGATACATGACCCGTCAGCTAGAAAAACAGAAAGTCCTTGTGCTTTAGGTCTCAAGGGGATGCGTTGTTGTGTTGCAAAGGTTAGATCAATGAAGCAACTGCAGGCCCTGGTTTCAATGATCGCGGTAACTGCCACTTCCCTTTCTAGCAGCTGAAAAGAGATGGGAAGGGTTAGGTTGGTGGCATTGGTAGGTAAAGAAAAGTTTTTAACTGAACAAATCATCCGCCACTTACGTGTCTTGGTTGGACAGGAACGTACATAGTGGCCCGCTTCCCCACAGTATAGGCAGAGGTTATTCTGTCGTCGGTGCAGGCGTTCCTCTGGAGACAGAGAGGGGCGTATTAGGCCGATTTGCATAGGCTCCGGTGCTTCGGTGGCAGAAGTAACAGGAGCGGGCTGAACTGGAGTGAAGCTAACAGGTGCGGAGTGAGTGGGAGCTGGGATCCGGGGCATCATCCAGACTGGACGTGGCTGCTGGGCTGATCTTTCGGATCATCGCTCACGGAGACGACGGTCAATTTGAATGGCCAGTGTGATAAGGGCCTCCAGGGTATTTGGGACTCCGACACGTGCCAATTCGTCTTTCAGACCTTCTGATAACCCCAAGCGGAACTGGTGTCGCAGGGCTGCGTCATTCCACTGTGTGTCTGTACTCCAGCGTCTAAAGTCTGTAACATAATCTTCGGCCGTTCTGCGGCCTTGCTGGAGTGCATGAAGGGCAGCCTCTGCTGTGGTGGTTTGTTGCGGGTCATAGTATAATTCGGCCATCGCGCCGAAGAAGGCGGACATGGACTGTAACAATACATCGTTCTTTTCCAACATCCGATGAGCCCAGGACTGGGGCTCACCCTGAAGCAGTGATATGATGAATCCTACTTTGCTGGTTTCAAGGGAGAAAGTTTGAGGTTGCAGGGCGAAGTACAGTTCACATGCGTTGCGGAAGGATCGAAATTTTCCCCGGTCACCTGAAAATCTCTCTGGTGCTGGAACTCTGGGTTCCGGGGGCAGCATCACCACTGAGGTTGCTGCAGTGGCAGTCCTTGAGGCAGAAGGCTCAACAGTTCCTGCTGGTGTAGCTAGAGTCTGTACACGTTGTTCCAGTTGTGTATAACCCTCCTGTAGAGATTTGACTGCTTGGGTAAGGGCTGCAAGGTGCTGGCAGATGTCATCCATGGCTGACTTCCCACTTGTAGGCTCAGACATGGCTGCCTGATACTGTTACGTACCTGCCGGATGAGCCTGACTTGCAGTGGGAAGGCCTCTCGTACAACCCCGGCTCAAGGGCCACCGATGTTGCAACAGTGGCCGCAAGAGCCTGGCGGTGTATGGGTGCCTGGTTCGTCTTGAGTCTTGTCAGTTCAGCTGGTGCAGCAGGGAACAGGAAGAAGGCTGGTAGGTGCACTGGCTGGGGAGACACTGAATACGTGGTCAGACAAGCCGGGTTTGGTAACAGACGATCAGATGTAGGTATAGACGACAGGCAGAGAATGGTCAGGATACAGGCAAAGTTTGGCAACAGGAAATCAAGCAGTGTAGAGCTGAGCGTGGTTACAAGGCAGGCCGGGATCAGGATAACAGAGATCAATTGTAGTCAAACAAGCCGGGTCAAACACAGGAAACAGATCAGATCACAGGAAGACACTGGAACAGGTATGAACTGCAGATCAGGCAGCGAAGACACAGTGCTGCTGAGGTGTTTAAATAAGGCAGCCTGTTGCCAATCACTGAAATCAGTCTGCGCTATTAACCCTTAGGTGGCATATTCATGACACTATGGGGGCACTAGGCAGGAGGGAGGAGCCAGGAATGCCAGTAAGGGACCCAAGGAGAGGAGGATCGGGGCTGCTCTGTGCAAAACCACTGCGCAGTGTAGGTAAGTATAACATGTTTGTTACTTTTAAACCAAAAAAATCTGGCTTTAATATTCCTTTAATGCACACCAGTCAATGAGGGGTAATGCACAGCAGTCAAAGCACTGAAAGGTTAAGGCCTGGTTCACACTGGGGCGACAAACGCTCCGACATTGGGAGCTCATGTCGCATGACGTGTGAAAATCAATGTTTCCCTATGGGAGCCGTCTTAACTGGTCCAACACAAGTCGGTCCGACTTTGAGAATGCTCCCTGTGCTACTTTGGTCCGACTTTGATCCGACTTCAGCCCATTGACTATCATTGAAGTCGGATCAAAGTCGGACCGCAGTCTTGCATGATCCGACTTTGGCATGCGACTTGTGCTGTGCTGCTCTTGAGGGGGAACTCCAGGCCAAATTTTAAATAAAAAACCGGCATGGGTTCCCCCTCCAGGAGCATACCAGGCCCTTGGGTCTGGTCTGGATTTGAAGGGGCGCCCCTACGCCGAAAAAACGGCGTGGGGGTCCCCCCCAAAATCCAAACCAGACCCTTATCCGAGCACACAACCTGGCCGGCCGCAGGGGAAGAGGGGGGGACGAGAGAGCGGCCCCCCCTCCCTCCTGAACCGTACCAGGCCGCATGCCCTCAACATGGGGGGGGTTTGGTGAAAAATGGAAGGAAACTATTGGACAGCCGCACTCCAAAAACAATTCCTTTATTGGAAAATCACGGAAATCCAAACCACAGCAAAGAATAAGAGCAGACAAGCTGACGCGTTTCGCACCGTAATTTCAGTGCTTACTCACTGCGGCCCCCCCACCCCAGAGCACCCTGCCCCCATGTTGATGAGGACAGGGCCTCTTCCCGACAACCCTGGCCGTTGGTTGTCGGGATCTGTGGGCGGGGGGCTTATCGGAATCCGGGAGCCCCCTTTAATAAAGGGGCCCCCGGATCCTGGCCCCCCCACCCTATGTGAATGAGTATGGGGTACATCGTCCCATCTGGTCACCAGTCATCTCTATGCTTCCCATCCGGCGCCGGCCAATTCGTTCTCCGAGCCCCAGATGGCACGGGAGAGCCCGGAGAAGCACCGGATGGCGGCGGGAGGGGGGGGACGGACGTCCCCTCCCGCCGCCTATAAGAACGATCAAGCGGTGGAACTGCCACTATGATCATTTTTATCGTGCACAGAATCGCCGGCTGAAAAGAATGATATCTGAATGATGCCTGCAACAGCAAAAAAATTTAAGCATCGCCTAGGGAGATTTTTAAGTACTGAAGTTTGGTGTCATTCCATGAGTGTGCGCAATTTTAAAGCGTGACATGTTAGGTATCTATTTACTCAGCATAACAACATCTTTCACATTATAAGTACTTTTTGCCGGACACGGACACGGACGCACACGCACACACTTGCCTCTTTTCAGGGCAAGGGAGAGGATGCTATTTGCAAGCTTTATATAACATAGGTTTGTGTGCTAATGAGGCAATTGAATACACATGCACAGTCCATGAAACACCCAAAAGTTCACCCAATGTAGAGACTGAACTTCAAAGTGGCTACACCTGTTAAGGATGTCCTTAAATTACTAACCCATAAAAACACTCTCTCTGAGCATGCCCAGAAATATCCAGGTGCTGTTCACAAACAAAAGGCACAAAAAAAAGTCCCTGGGCATGCTCAGAACAACACAAATGCAGCTAGCAGAAAATAACCCCCCCCCCCCCTGTCCAAAATTAAGCACATCATCCAGCATGCTACAAAATTAGAGATGGGACAAACACCCCCCCCCCCCCCCACCAACAAATACCATTGCAGTCTATGGGAACTGACTTGTTAATCTTGCTAGTCCCCACTTGGCTGACTTATCTTCTAGTTATTGGCCTTAAAATGGGGGCCCAGGTCCCACCCTAAGGGACATATATCAATGTCACCAATTTGGACAACACCAAAAACAAAACAAGGAGAAGTGCCTTTAAATATGCCAAATTGCTTAAGGGCCATTTCACACCACATTGCGTTTTTTATGCATCAAAAATGCATGGAAAGTTGGTTATATGGTTCTAAATGGCAGTGTTTGTTCCAGTGCATTCCAGTTTCACAAAAAAAGTAGAACATGCTGCATTTTACCTGCACTGGACTGTACTGGAACGCAGCAAAACGCATCATAAATGCACTGGAACGCACAGAAACACACAAGTGTGTTCCAAAAATGCACTGGAACACACTTGTCCTTATCTATGGTTAATAAAAAGAGGGGTGAAAAAAAAAGCACTGGACTGCATCAAAAACGTACCAAAAATGCACTGGAACGCATCAAAAACGTGCATGCAAAGAAGCACCTGGAACGCATCCAGATTGCGTTTTTATGGTGTGAACTGGCCCTAGTTCACACCATAGAAACGCAGTCTGGATGCGTTCCAGGTGCTTTTCTGCATGCGCGTTTTTGACACGTTCCAGTGCATTTTTGATGCGTTTTTGATGCAGTCCAGTGTTTTTTCCCCCTCTTTTCACTTAGGACAAGTGTGTTGCAGTACGTCTTTGGTGCATTTAGGTGCGTTCCGGTGCATTCCAGTGCGTTTTTGGTACGTTCCGTAGCGTTTTTGATGTGTTTTACTGTGGTCCAGTACAGTTCTGTACATAAAAAATGCAGCATGACCAATTTTTTTTTTCCTTTCTGAAACGCACTGGAATGGACTGCAGTGGTGTGAACTATACCATTGGCATTAATGTGATCAACTTTCTTTGCGTTTTTCATGCATCAAAAAAACGCACTGCACTGCATCCGGTGTGAACTGGCCCTAAATATCATACCTGGGGGGTGTCTATAGTATGCCTGTAAAGTAGCGCATGTTTTCCATGTTTATAACAGTTCGAGAGCAAAATGACATTTCTAAAGTAAAATAATAGTCATTTAAAAGTACTCGCAGCTGTATTGAATTGCTGGTTCCCGTCAATACAGATAAAAGTAATTGAAAGTCTTTGAAAAAAAAAATGCGTGGGGGTTCCCCCAAATTCCATTACCAGGCCCTTCAGGTCTGGTATGGATATTAAGGGGAACTCCGCGCCAAATAAAAAAAAAATGGCGTGGGGGTTCCCCACAAAATCTGTACCAGGCCCTTCAGGTCTGGTTTGGATTTTAAGGGGAACTCTGAGCCAAATTTAACAAAAAAAATGGCGTGGGGGTTCCCCACAAAATCCGTACCAGGCCCTTCAGGTCTGGTATGGATTTTAAGGGGACCCCCGCGCCAAACTTTAAAAAAAAATAGCGTGGGGGTCCCCCTAAAAATCCACACCAGACCCTTATCCGAGAACGCAACCTGGCAGGCCGCAGGAAAAGAGGGGGGGACGAGTGAGCGGCCCCCTCCCTCCTGAACCGTACCAGGCCACATGCCCTCAACATGGGGAGGATGCTTTGGGGGTCTGTGACCCCAAAGCACCATGTCCCCATGTTGATGGGGACAAGGGCCTCATCCCCACAACCCTTGCCGGTGGTTGTGGGGGTCTGCGGGCGGGGGGCTTATCGGAATCTGGAAGACCCCTTTAACAAAGGGGACCCCCAGATATTGGCCCCCCCTGTGTGAAATGGTAATGGGGTACAAATGTACCCCTACCATTTCACAAAACAAAGTGTCAAAAATGTTAAAAATGACAATATGAAAATATTAAGAATTAATTAAAAAAAATATATATATATATATATATATATATATTTATTATTATTATTATTAAATCGGACTAAAATCCGATTAAAAACAATATTAATAAAATTATATCCTAGTTTTTTCAGTGGATGTTTGTCAGCAGTTTTTCATGGTCCCCTTTCCTTCCCTTTTAGGTTTTGTCCTTTTCTCTTCCCCTTTTTGGGTGAGGAGTCTATGTGGACACTTCTTTTTGGCAGTTTATTTGTACCCTTGTGGTGTATGGAATCCTTCATGCACTAGTGGCTTTGTTGGACCATTTGATCGGGAGTTTGGAGCTTTGCTGGTGACTATTGTACTTGATTGAGGATGCACACATGTGAGTCATGCCTGTTCATTATGTTTATTATTCAATGTTGTATTATGTGTCTGTTTACCATGCACTGTACTGATTCTGTATTTTGAATTAACGAGAACTTGCTATCCCTGAAGAAGATTCTACTTTGTATTATTTCGAAACGCGTTGGATTTAGCAACTCTATTCATTTTCAGGACCCCAATTTTTTTGGGCTCCTTACAGTTATCTTCATGTATTTTGCATGGTTTATTATTTGATTTTATGTTTCCTTATCACCTGTAGTGATTTATGTCTATATTCAATAAATTTCTATATTTTATTTAATGTTTCTATATATTTTTGTATTTTTCTATATTTATATTTCATTGCCCTTAAAATCCCATTTTTTTGAGGTACATTTTCCTTGTTAAAAATGACAATAGCCGGTTTTTGACAATTCCTTTATTAATGTCTTCTCCTTTCTTCCATCTTCTTCCATCTTCTTCTTCCATCTTCTTCCATCTTCTTCTTCCAGCGTCTTCTTTTCTCCATTCGGGTTTCTTCCTCCATCTTGTTCTTCCTCTTCATCTTCATCTTCCTTCTTCCTTCGGTGTTCTCGTCCGCATCTTGCTCCGGCTTCTTGTTCCCTTCTTCTTTCTCCGGCCGCTCCGTTTGAATTCGAGGTTCCCGCTGTGTGACGCTTCAGTTCTCCTCTGGGTCCACTGCCACCCGGTGCCCCCGCCCCCCTCTGACGCACATGGATATTACATGGTCGAGCTACACCCCAGCGCTTACCTGAGTCGGATCGCCCAGTCGGAGGGACCTCCAGACGATCCGCGACAGCTACAGGTCGAGGTAAGCCGGGGAAGGGATCAGGGAGAAGCGTCCAGAGTGTTGGGGATGCTTGGGTCTCGGACCCCAGAGAACTTGAACTTGCCAGAGATAGTGATTCCCCTGCCACAAGGAATTACTTGCCCGCAGAGGAATATGACACCTCTGATCTAGAGTCGTCTTGTGATGTGGGAGAAGACGCTGAGATTGATGAAATATTCATCAAGAAGGGCTGGGACAGAATACACCTATCCTCCGCCAGAAATAGAAGCGACTCGCCCAAAGCTACTGGGGATGTTACACCCCGGGCGGAAGCCCAAGTGTCTGAGGAGGGACCTGACCCCATGCCTGAGTCGTCCGGACCTGTGGTGCCCATGCACATCGCTATGGAAGATTGTGTGTTGCTACGAGCTGCTGTAATGGGTCCCAGGGCAGTGAAAGTGCCCCGGCATCCAGAAGCCATTGTTCTGCCAGGTGCGGGAGACCGTACCACGCTTCCACCACTCTCCAGAATACAGCGGCTGTTCAATCAAAAGGTGACTGCTGACTACGGATTGGAGTACCCGTATGTCACGAGAGACTTGCTGTTCGAGGTGGAGGCCTACAGAGAGAGGTGGTATGCGGACTTCCTGTGGAACCACTTGAAAGTCCAACACGCCCGCAGGTATCTCTCATGTTCCGCGGCTGTTGCCGAGAGATACCGGGGGTGCAAGAAAGAATGAATGTTGGGTCGGCACATTCATGCGGATCGGGTAGTTGTGTGTCGGAAGGAGCGTGAAGATGCTGTCTATGCAATAGAGACCTTTGATAAAAGATGGAAGCTCCTCATCCTGCCTGATCCAAAGTTTTATTTGTGAGAGACTGTACTCTGTGTTTTTTTTTGTGCTTTTGTTCCGGAGTGTACTCTCCTGGAGTTCAAGAACTTTGCCCTTGCAAATTGGGGTAGTCTACTCAGCTGGAGAGCAGGGGAGCTGTTGATGTTTTTCTCTCTGCTCACAGCGCAACAAAGACAGAGACTTTGGGGTAGAAATAGTTTAGGGCCACAGCCCGATTCAAGGAGAAGAGGAAGACTTGCCTTCAGAGAAAAAAGTTTTTTTTTGGGACAGGTGTCTTGACGGTGGCACTTCCACCAGGTGGTGGTGTTGCTCAAGTTTGAAAAAAAAAACTCTTGCACTACATTTAAATGTGTTTTACTTGCTAGAAGGAAAGGATTTTCCCCTCGGGGAGAATCTTTTCTCTTCTAATGTACATAGAGGTTATGATGTGTAATGTGTTGGTTTTTATGTGTATTTTTCTCCCTCTGCAGGTGGACACCAAGCAAACCACTGAGGATGGGTGGGTTTAGCTATTGCAGGGGGGGAGCGAAATGTAATTAATGAATACGTGTTTGCTTTTAAATATGTGACATTTGAGAATGGGATGTACACATTTGTTTTCTACAACTCTTCCTTCATTTCTTCATTTAACTCCCTTTCCCCATGTCCAGGTTACGGCACAAACAAACATTTTTTTCCAAGTTGTTTTTTTTTGTAGATAGTTTCTGGAATAGGTCTATGTTGACTCAGGCTTGAGAGGCATAGGTTTGCTCCAGACACTGGGGACAGTGTCTAATTTAGTGGGGGGAGTATGTAGCGGGGTCCTAAATTTAGGGGTAGTGTTTGAGTGGTAGTTATGCTCAAACACCTCAATTGTCAGGATCTTGTCACCCATTTTGTCCGCAGGGAGAGTATCAGTGAACAGTTCCCTGTGGCCTGCGGGTGGCGCTGCCATAGTGGACCAGGGTCGAACCGCTGATACAGTGCTGTGCCTTGTGTGTCCCCTCTCAGCAGCTGTACGGTGGGCAGGGTCTGCTGTGCATGCTGGGAGAGGCTATAAAAGGGGCAGACGCTGCCTGCTTGGGGTCCTACTCCCGGGGAGTGTGTGTGTTTCAGTCCGCCCTGGGCACCTTTGGCCCAGGGGCGGGAGTCGGTGAATCAGTCCCAGGCACCTTTAGCCCTGGGGCTGCAACTAAAGGCCTTGGGCCCAGCACCTTTGGCTGGGGCCCACCAAGGATCGAGGAATCTCAGGGTGCCGCCTTGCGAGGGGACCCGCATCATAGATGAGGAGGCCGGGGGAGGACCGTTCCGAGGGACTGGTGAGAAGTCACAGTGAAGGAAGGGGCCCGGTAACTCTCTGGAGGGATGTCTTCTCCTTAACAGAGGCCGAGCTTTGAAAACCAAGTTCATCAGGTCTGTGGCAGAGACCAAGTTCACCGGGTCTGTGGCAGAGACCAAGATCACAAGTGTGTGTAGAGACTGTACGTTAAGTTAGAGTACCATTCTGGCTGCTAGTCCCTATCTAGGGAGACTATCCAAATGGGCTGTCTGCTTGAGAAGCCGAGCAGTGAAGTGTATTACGTTTGTGCCTGGACCTCTTCCACACCTTATGCTGTCCTGTTCTCCCTCCAACCTTTTCTATCAGAGACTGTGTTTTAAAGAGAAAATAAACTCTACATTGGAGTTACAGTTGGTGTGGACCTTGGAGTTATTGGGGGAATAGAGACTTGTCTTTATTGACTATAGGAATAATTATCTGGGTTATCTGGCTGCGGAGACCCATCACAACACCGCTCAACCTCTTCACACAGGAGGGTACGGGCATGTGGCACGGTGTGCCCTCTCTTATAGGATACTCCCAGAGAGGAATTCTGGATTTAAGTGGTGCAAACTTGTGATTTTTGCACATTCTTAATGTACAGCCCCAATTCCAAAAAAGTTGGGACACTGTAAAATCTACTTAAAAACAGAATGCAATGATTTGCAAATCTCACAAACCCATATTTTCTTCATGTAGCAATACCTCCAGCTAAGAGGGCTGCTGATATAGTTTTGGGCCTGTAACACACTGCTGTCAACCCCCAAGAATTGGCTCTAACCTCCCTTGGCACAGCTAGCGCAAGTGGAAGTGTGAAACCAGTTACACTATAGGAATCACCACTCCGCAATAAAACACACACAATCAGTTAACATCAAATTACCTGAGCTGACTGCTTCAGCTGGAATAGACAGTACGCCACACAACGTGTTTGCTTAACCACAAATACTTTTACTGAGTAGAAGATATAAGGTTAGATAATGGTACATTTACCTATGCAGAGCTCTGCAATATTAAATGTTAAGCAAATAAACAAGGACTATGTTCTAACAGTTTTCTACACACTGAATGTCTTTTAGTAAACTACGCTTGTGAGCTTCCCCCTCGTGGCCAATATGGCGCCCAAACAGTATCTCCCTGCTGAACAGTCAGGCCTGACTATTTCACACACAGTTATTCCATTGGGAAGGATCTTCGCTAGCAATGGTGGTGCACTTTATAGGTTATTTGTAATCCAAAGGGTTGCACAACACACTGTTCCTCTGGCGTGCAATGTAATACTTTGGTAACGGTGGGCCTTGACCAAGGGATACTTTGCCTAAAAGATAGTCAATAAATCCTGAGCAAGTGCTCTCTCACCCGACCAGACCAGTCCGTTCAACTGACTTCCGTAGTTGGTGCTCCAGCACACAGTCTCACGACACCCGTAGTCTCCGACACTCCCGACCATCCGAGGGAGATTGATGGATGAGTCGACTCTGGGTTCTCCCGTGAAGATCAGCAAGCTCTTCGTATTCACTAGGCCAAGGCTCTCCGGCCTAGTCCAGAACAACAGGCCCCAACGTAGGCTCCACTTGCTAGGAGGGCGGTGTCCAAAGAGAGCCGCGTGTTGCTCCTCCCTGCTTAAAAAGTCCTTCCCCAGCAGACCTTGCGCCGGGCAATGCACTGTGGGTGTCCCGCTGCATACTGGGTATAGTAGTCTTTACACTCATTAAAGTGACACCCCACTACACACTATCCCCACTTAGAATCTTTGGTCTCCAAAGATAAACAGTTAAAGAACTTTGTTAGCATATGCACACGTAATACAATTCACAGCTACAAAGGAGCCTGGCAGAGGAACCTCCCACCAAGCTTTGGGAGAGAGGTTGTCCTGCCCACAGGTCACATTAGTGAAAGTGGCCTGTCTAACTGTGCCAGGGAGTGAGCTAGGGTTGCCCTCTACTAAATTCACAGTAGAGGGACCAGGCTTATCTACTGTCCTTCTTGCAGTAACAACAGTCTCTTCCGAGCACTCCCCCCATTTGAGTATAAGTTAGTCTTCTTGAAGGGTGGATGGTTCTTCTCTCTCTTCATTCCCTGGGAGCCGGGGTCTCAACCGCAGTGGGTCCTTCCAATTCTCCCTCTACTAAGTCAGGTGTATTGGGATCCGCTTGTCCAGGGGCATCTAAATCAGGTGCAGAGAGGTACAAGGACTCCCTGGGGTCTTCTACTGGAAAGGAGTCTAGAGCATCCTCCCATTCTTCAGTAAGATTAGCAAGTGGTATGAACTCAGCAGCCTCAGCATTCAAAGTGTCCCCAGTGATAACTTCAGATGATGGAGAGGCCATGGTCATGGGTTCAGGTACTCGAGATGAACATAACCAATCAAGTTCCAATTCCTCATCTTCACTCTGGTCTTGGGCATCCATCTCTCCTGAAAGAGTTGCTTGAGATCTGGTAACAGGTCTAGGGGTATTGGAGGCTGAAAGGGGCTCAGAGGGATCCGAGGTAGGAGGCAAACAAACTGCTTCGGAGAGGGGCAGTAAGTGATTCCTGTGCCATGTCTTTAAAGGCCCCACCCTTCCTTCTGGTTTGAGTTGATACACTGGCAAACCCGGCAATTGTTTACAGATTACATATGGTTGTGACCTCCACCAGTCGGTCAGCTTATGCTTCACCGGAATGCCTAAGTTCCGCAACAGCACCCTGTCTCCCGGCTGTAGGTCATGAATCCGGACCTTGAGGTCATAACTCCGCTTATTCCTGGCTCCTCTTTGATCGGAAGTCGCCTGGGCCTTCTCGTATGCCAGTCTTAAACTCTGTCGCAACTGATCCACATACCCCTTATGGGAAGCTGCTGATGTATGATCTATTGAAGTGCCAAAGGCCAGATCTACCGGTAGTTTTGCTTCCCTGCCAAACATCAGTCTGTATGGGGAGTACCCAGTAACATCACTAGTCGTACTATTGTATGCATGCACAATGGCAGCCACATGCTTTCCCCAATGCTGTTTCTTCTCACTACTCAATGTCCCCAGCATATTCAACAATGTCCGATTAAATCGCTCAGGTTGGGCATCCCCTTGTGGATGGTAGGGGGTGGTTCTTTATACCCAGTGAATCCAACAGTTTTCGTATCAGTCTGCTTTCGAAATCCCTTCCCTGGTCTGAGTGGAGGCGTTGAGTTAGTGCGTAATGTACAAAGAACTTTTCAACAAGCACCTTAGCCACTGTGGAGGCCTTCTGGTCTTTGGTTGGGAATGCCTGAATGTATCTAGTGAAATGATCGGTTATCACCAGAACATTCCCATGTCCACTCAAATCAGGTTCTAGACAAAGAAAATCAATGCATACCAGATCCAAGGGCCCTTGACTTTGTAGGTGGCCCATTGGGGCAGCTAGATGAGGCAGAGTCTTTCTTTGTATGCATCTTGCACATGAGTGACAATATTCTTCCACTTCAACCTGCATACAGGGCCAGTAAAATCTGTTCCTTACAAGCTGAAAAGTTCTTTCTGACCCCAGGTGACCATGATCATCATGCAAAGCGGTCAGAACAGTCTTCCGGTGTTTCTCTGGCAGAAACAGTTTTTTTTTTTTTTTTTTTTAACAACAAGGTTGGTCTTTATTGACACTTATCCTCCAAATCATCAGAGGGGCCCCTTCGGTAGACCACCCCTTGATGCATCTGTAACCTGTCCCATTCTCTTCTTAATAGGCGAGCCTCCTTTGAGGGGTCCTTCTGAAGTAAGTCTGGGTTTTGGTTTTCTAATGCTTCCAGGGCCAATCTCCCCAGCGCGTCTTCCAGTTGATCTCTTCTTAGATCCTTCTTTGAAAGTCTGGGTAGGTTCTCTTCTCCAGTCTGGGCCACATCACAGTAGTATTTGGGTACTCCAACAACCGAGACCCCTATTTCTTCGGCTCTGGACCCTCCACTTGCCTGGAACTCCGCTCCCTTCAGATGTACCACCAGTCCCGAGCAGCCGGGACAAATCACTCCGAGGGCCTCCACATCTTTGCAAACGTAGAGGGCAAAATGTCCCCGGGGCTTGAGCCGAATCCCCGTAGCCCCGCATCGTAGGCCGCATCAGCATTATGATTGTCCTCAAAAGAGCCGGTTGTATCTGTAAGATTAGATTTCAAGCACATCCCCTCCCCTTACATTAGATCTCAAGAGCCACCCCACCATCAGAAGTTGAGTCCCCTACTCTCCCTTACATCACAGTGCACCCCCTTTCCTTATGCTGATGCTGGGAAGAAGCTGGATGCATTGCTTGAAAGCAGAAAGTAGGGGTTTGGAGCAGGACCAGAGGAGGGCTGGAGGCTGCAGGAGAGGTGCGAGGGCCACATGAAATGGTCCGGGGGGCCGGATTCGGCCCGCCGGCCTTGTGTTTGACACCTGTGCCCTAGAGAATACAATGGCGGTCGTTTCAATACTTTATGTCACACCGTATTTGCGCTGTGGTCTCTCAAGCGCACATAAAACACACGTCCACCCAGACAGCCGTCCAGGTGGCACAGAACACAGATATCTGACTCCACCCAAATATATAGGTGCTCCCAGCAGGCCAAGGGATTCAAGAAAACCCCTGCCCATTGGCTGAGATACTCCATATACCCATAACCTGACCTTGGGTTGCCCTTCTTATATCTAATACCACCAAGTACCCGTCCACCTAGTGGTAGAAGAGAAGAGTGCAACAAGGCCAAACTTAGGGAGAAATCAATAAATCTCTATCAATCAACCAGGATAACTACTCCTGGCAAGCAAATTTGTAGCACACTGACCTTTTTCCTGCCTTTGGCTCACTTGCAGGTCAAGGCACACCGTGCTATATGCCCGTACCCTCCTGTTTTAAGAGGTTGAGCGGTGTTAACAGTTTTTGGGTCCTGCAGCAAGTTTTTCCCTTCCTCTGGTTCCCGTCTCCTAGAGTATAGGGACAAGTCTCTATTTCTCCCCAGGAAGGCCAATGTCCACACCACTTTAACTCCAACGCTGAGTTTATTTTATACGCAAAGTTCAAGTTCAGCAGACAGGAAAGGTAGATGAGAGAAAAGGACAGTGAAGTTTGGGAGATAAGTCCAAGCACAAACTGGTACAATAGTCGCCACTCGATCCCGAGTGGGTTTAGCTCACCCGGATAGTTCCCTGTAAGAGTGGATCCTAGCAGCCGGAGTGATGCTCGAACTTTCCTTAGTTTTCCTAGAGTTACGATCGGGAGATCCTCTGCCACAGAATCTTTAAGTCCCAAACTTCTCAACACTTGCAACACAAAGACAGGTGCCAGCGACAGCGTGTTGCAAGGCCTTTGGCGGATCTTTGAATCCCTCCAGAAGGTAACCAGGCCCCTCTTTCACCTTGAGACTCTCACTGGTCCATCAGATAAGGTCCTCCCCCGGTCTCCTCTTCTTAGAGCGGGACCACCCTCTCCAGGGCACCCTAGGATTCCTCTTTTGGAGATAGGCCTCAGCTAAAGGTGCTGGGCCTATAGTAGAGTTGCAGCCCCAGGCTAAAGGTGCCTGAGACTGATACACACGCACACCCCTGGCCTGGAGGGCCGGGTGGTGCGAGAGAAGAGCCCCAAAAGATGGCGTCCGCCCCTTATGTATCCTCTCCCAGCATGCACAGCAAGCCAACCACGCCCACCGCACCACTGCCGAGAGAGGACACCCTAAGGCATAGCAATGTCACCCACGGTTTAGCCCTGACCTGATATGGCAGTGCCACCTACAGGCCACAGGGAACAGTACATCAGGTTGCAGAAGCGAGTACTAACAATCAAAGTGGTCTGAGCCTGGCTATAGGCTCAGACTAACCCCCTAAATTTAAGTACATAGCACCCCTGAAAAGTAAAGGGGCGCTACATATATATATATATATATATATGTATATATACATACATTTTCTCCATAGATTTTTTTTCGATTTTATATATATATTTTTGTTACTTATTTTTTATTCGTTTTTTAATAATTAATTTTTCTATTGATCAACACATTTTTTAGTAATTTTTTTATCCATCAACTTCTTGTTGTACACGTGTGTGTAATTATACATGTATATTTCTTACATCTATTTTTGTATATTAGGTACTTTTTAATACCCCCCATCATCAGAGTTATGTGTGTGTATATACGTGTATATACAAAAACGTGAAAAAAAGGGGGAGAAAACTGCGCTAACTAGAAAAAGGGGAACCACACAGCAGCAGCTATATTTATGTGATAACATAAGTAATAAGCAGAAAAGGATAATAACAGCTGCGCTACAACATTATGGACAGATATGAGATCAGTCAATCATATTCAGAGTGTAAACACCATAAGGCATTTCAATTAAATGACAATATTGTGTGTATGAACAAATAAGGAAAATAATGAAAAATAGGCGCTTCCAATGTGAAAAAAGGAAACCAAAGTTACAGTCCCAACTCCCTATTGGGAGTAATCCATAATGGGAATAATAAAAATAGTCTGTGGAGGAAGGTGAGAATATGTTGAGGGAAGTTCTTAGTGCAGTATTCCATGCAACACCCGTGATCCACCACCATATGAATATGCTGCTTACCAGAAGCAAGGGGGTAACAAGCCCATCAACAATCCACACTATCCAGCAGGAAATACAAGTCCAACACGATAAACCAGGAATGACCTCAGCTCACAAATGGTCCCAGAAAGTAAAAAGACTCCTGGGCGGTGATTTACTAACAACAGTGCGCTGCGCCGGTTCATACCTTAATTGGTGCGCCGGATAAATCCTTAATTGGGCGCATGAACCGGCGGCGCACTGTTATAGTAAATAAAAATGTCAGCAGCGCTTGTATCTCTATTCAAAATGAATGGTTCCCTATGGGAGCCCATTGATTTGAATAGAGGTCGCCCGGGAAGTCGGATCAAGGCGATCCGACTTGCGGGGCGACTCGTGTGCCGGTTGACACAGGGGCAGTGCGACTTTGCGAGGCAACTTAGACGCGACTTGAGCGTGAAGCAGACGCTCAAGACGTGTCCTGGAGGCGACTTGAAGTACCTGCCTGAGAATGTTCTCGGCGACAAGGTACTGCAAGCCTCGCGCTCGCTGTCCCGTGTTTGGTATGAATCATGAAGGGGAACTCCACGCCAAATTTTAAATAAAAAACCGGCTTGGGTTCCCCTCCAGGAGCATACCAAGCCCTTAGGTCTGGTATGGATTTTAAGGGGAAACCCCCCCTACGCCTAAAAAAACGGCGCGGGGTTCCCCCCAAAATCCATACCAGACCCTTATCCGAGCACGCAGCCCAGCAGGTCAGGAAAGGGAGGGCGAGCGAGCGCCCCCCCCTCCTGAACCGTACCAGGCCGCATGCCCTCAACATGGGGGGTGGGTGCTTTGGGGCAGGGGGCGCCCTGCGCCTTCCACCCCAAAGCACCCTGCCCCATGTTAATGGGGACAAGGGCCTCTTCCCGACACCCCTGGCCATTGGTTGTCGGGGTCTGCGGGCGGGGGGCTTATCGGAATCCAGGAGCCCCCTTTAATAAGGGGGCCCCCAGATCCCGGCCCCCCACCCTATGTGAATGAGTATGGGGTACATCGTACCCCTACCCATTCACCTGGTGGCAAAAAAAAAAACAATAAAAAACACAACACAGTTTTTTAAACTAATTTATTAGGCAGCTCCGGAGGTCTTCTTCCGACTTCGGGGGTCTTCTTCCAACTTCGGGGATCTTCTTCCGAATGCGATGGGGTCCAGGGGCTGAGATCCTCTCATCACCTGCTGAACACGGGCCTCATCCACCTTCCGTGGGTCAATCCCCTTCTTAAGAATCATCTTATGCAGGATCTTATCCAGGTCGCCTCATGAACTCTGACAGCTTCTCTCCTGTCTTTTGGTAGCAGTGCTCCAGCTGATAAGTGAGCTCAGTGATTTTCTCTGTTCCACCGAACACATTCTGCAGAATGTCCAGATAGTCCTGTGCATCACAGTCTGTCTTACTCGTCTTGAGGTTGCGTATGGCCTCTAGAGCAGGCCCCTTCAAGCTCTCAGCAATTCTCTGCTTCTTTCTGTGGTCTGGGACTTCCCATTCTTCTAGGGCCTGAGTGGCACCGTCTAACCACTCCTCAAACCCCTCTTCACCCGAAGGTACAGGTTTCCTTCCTGAGAATATTCTAAGTTTTCTGTATCCCAACATCTGGTAATCTGTAGGATCTTTCTTACACTGGGCCACAAGTTCCCCCAGGACCGTGCACAACTCAGCGCCGAGGGTGGCAGATGGCGACCCGGGACTTTCCCTTTTCACCTGTTTTTCTGCTTTTGGGGTGGGTGATGGAGATAGTTTCGGTGTCTGAAACCGTCCTCCTGGCTTGAGCGGCAGCGCGTGTATTAGGCTATAAGTCTGATCATCTATTGCTTCTACACTTGGATTCTTGAAATGTTCTGGGATTCCGTCCTTCCACTCTATTAGTGCGTGGGTCAGTGAGGAATTCGTCCTGACATCCACCACCCATGCTTTCTGATACGGTGACAGTGATATCACTAGCTGCTTCACCGCTTCTTCTTGCCAGATCCCTGGGAGTTCTATGACTACTACCCCGGCTGGATCTGTGCCGACCGCTTTACACCACTGTCCTACTTCTAGTGGGTCCATGCTGGTACTTTTGGTGCGTTACTTGCTGCAACAGGATCCCGGACTCGAGAGCCCCCACGTGTAGCGCTACCCCCAGTTAAGAGAGCCGCTGGATTTGTTTTCGGGCCCTGTGTACAGCACCCCCAACCCCCCGCAATCTGCTCGACCCACTCTGGCACAGCTAGTCTAGGGGTTATATTTTTATCATAATCAATGGGTATGGTAAAGGCACCCTCCTTACAGTAAGACAACACACCAATGTTAAAGATTAAGTATAACAGTTTACTTTGGTTGTAAAAGAAAAGGCTTAAACAGAATATAATACACACAACTGACTTGCAGATCCCTGCAGCAATCAATATTGCACACAATAATGGCGCTGCGCGGTAATCCACCACGCGTAGCTATTATGGTATACACGCCCTGTGGCGCACTAAACAATCCCTATATCCCCACCCTGGCCAGGCCTGACCCAGAATAAATCTCAGTCCTTCCTATAGGGATTTCTTTGCATGCAAACTTTCGGTGGTGCACTTGATGAATGGTATTTGTAATCCACAAACTGGCAATCACTAAGAACACTATGATGGGGGGGGGGGACACTTCAACTCTGTCCTGCTACCGGTCCCCCAGTGGAACAACAAGCAAACGATCGGTGAGCCACGGTAGTCTATAGGCCTAGAATCTGTAAAGTCTATTTGATTGAGCAAGTGCTCGCTCACCACTCCGGGCGCGATCCCTGCCCGGGACTTCCACCTGCTGTGTCTCCGCACACAGCGTCTGCAACGATCGGGTCCCCGATCCAACTGATGTCCTCACTCGACAAGTCAGATGCCACCCAGGCTCCGCAGTGGGGTGGAAGGCTCTTTGGAAGTTGCGCAAAGCCCAGGCTTCAGGCCTTGCACTGCAGCAGATCCGCACAGGAAGAAGCTCTTGCTTGCAGCGCGGTGTCCAAAGAGGTCGAGCTCCGCCTCGCCTCCTCCTTAAATAACCCCTCCCATGAGTCTCTGCGGTGGCTAACTGCACTCTGGGTGCCGAACGGGGTTCTGGGTAACGTAGTCCCGGGGCCTTAAAGGAGACCCCGCTACAGGTATAAACACTTGCAAAAATAACATAAACCAGAGATCAGCCTGAACATGTGTCACTCAAAGTGATGAATGGATATTGACATGTGCATGTGGCTGCAGTGTATATAACTAAACAAAAAGTCTCTGGAATAGCAAAAAAATATAAAATTATAAAAATGTAAAATCCAAAAAGGAACAGTAAATTCCTAAAAATGTAAAGTATAAAGGCCAATATGTAAAAAGTCCCGTCACCAACAATTGTAAAGGTGCTTAAAAGGATGCTTCAGTGCAAATCCACCACAGTGCTCGCAAGCAGCTCTTACCTCCCCACTGGGAAGGGACAGCATAAAGTAAACTCCTATTATGGACAATGATGAAGCGTCCTTGCAGAGAGGTCCTATTCTCACTCGCATAGGTGCATGAAAATACACAAACAAAAAAGGCAATAAATGGCATAACTCTGTGGGTACAGCAGAACAGGTGACTGAAATACGTGTTCTCACACTCACTTTTATAAGGTGAGCGTGGGCATCAATCCTACGAACACTGCGCTCGTATATATTGCAGGCTGCGATGGCGTCAGTGATGCGGTCCTCAGGTTTGCAGCAACCACAGAGTGCCGATTGGACATGTACAAGAAATAAGGTGCATATAGTGTGGGTCTGTAACCACTAGGGCGTTTATTAAAAAGGGTTGCGGTATCCTACGAGCGCCGAGCTCGTCTCCTCACGTCCAGCTGTAGGTGTATCTGTGCTAAATCCTGACGCGTGTCATCATGTCACATGACTTCATCAGAGGATGGCACTAGATACACAGTAGGGGTTTAAATAGTCTGCATCTCGGGACGCACGGCTGCCATTTTGTTGTGGATTCCTATTCAGATGCATAGTATTGGATGCAAAAGAGAGCGCGGACATGTTTGCTGTGATATTCAAGCAAAAACAAAGGAGTGGTGATCGCAATGATGTTGCAACACCAACACCAGTCTGTGTGGTCGCGATTATGGAAAGAGGGGATAGTGGGCGCTGTGGATATCAAGGCTAGACAGGGCACCTGTCAAACTAATTATGCCGAGATATTAAATGAAGGGAATGTATAAAAATGAGCTGGAACAACTCAAAACTGGAATATATAACAAATAAAATTGAAAGCTACAGTTACATAGGACTTGAAAATACTGGTCCTGACATATGTTGTCTGTAATAGTGGATAGTAACATGTAGCAACAAATCACAGATGCACCTCAGCTGGTGGCGTGGGAGAGGATCACAGGATAATGGAAAATTTATTACCAAATACTTACCGTAATTTTCCTTTCCTGATAGACTCCATGGCAGACTACGTGTGGGTTAACCCCGCCTCCTCTCCACAGCTATAGGACCCCTTACCCATAAATTTGAGCTCACCTCCACAGACAGGTGTTCCGTAACTAGCCGACTCAAATTTCAACTCTCATATTTTTAATTCATGGGTGGGAACTCCGTCTGCCATGGAGTCTATCAGGAAAGGAAAATTACGGTAAGTATTTGGTAATAAATTTTCCGTTTTCCTGACAGACTCCATGGCAGACTACGTGTGGGAAATAACTAGCCAATCCACACGGGAGGGTATGCTTGCTCAAAAAAAATATTTTAATCTTTCCCGTCAACTGACAGGATTTTTTGACCAAAATTAACAGAGGAAAGGGAAGCAGGCTCAATACAATAATGAGACATAAATGTATGAATAGAAGACCACAAGGCTGCCCTGCATATCACTTCAGGAGCCACATGTCGAGCTGCTGCCCATGAGGCTGCCATGCGTCTGGTGGAATGAGCCGTCACGCCTCTGGAGGAGCTAAGCCCTTTGCCCTGTAAGCCTGTTGAATAGATTGGACGATCCAGGCTGCTATTGTTCTGGAGGAAGCCCTCTTTCCTTTGTTGCTACCAGTGTGTAACAAGAACAGGTAGTTCAAGCTTCTAAAAGATGAAGTGACTCGCAAATATTCTTTCAGAGTCTCACCTACATCCAAGGGATGAACATCTGCTGATTCTGGAGAATTGAAAGTAGGAAGGACTATTTCCTGATTCTCGTGAAAAACTGACTTGACTTTTGGTTTAGACCCAAGCATGGGAATAAGGACCACTCGGTCCGGGAAGAAAGTCAAAAAGGGTTCTTGACAACCCAGGAAGCTTATTTCTGAAACCCTTTTGGCTGAAGTAATGGCCACTAGAAAGGCCAGTTTGATTGATAAGTCCTTAATGGAAAGATCCTTGTTGTTGAGTGCTGAAAGAGCATCAAGGACAAACAGAAGATCCCATTTGGGGAATCTAGGTTTCCTCTGAGGCCTGATTCTCGAAGCCCCCTGAAAGGATTGTTGAACCAGGGGATGAGTTGCCCATGATGTTCCTGAAAATGCCGATAAGGCTGAAACTTGTCAATCAGTTCCCTCAGAGTACAAAGGAAGATCCAAGCCTGATTGTAGAAAACTCAAAACGTCTTGAACTCCAGGATTTCTGAAAGATTTTCCAGCAGAAGTCATGAAGCTGACAAACCTGGTCCAGATTCTGTTGTAGGTTTTGTTCATGTTAGGCTTTCTGGAGCTCATAAGGGTAGAGATTACCCCTAAAGCACACCCAAGAGACTCTAGCGGGTCCCTGAAGCTCATCAGATTCAGGAGAGGAAACCATGGCCTGTTCGGCCAGTATGCTGCAGGAATTTTTGCATGATCGGAGGTGGAGGGAAGGCATATGCCTTGTTGAATTTCCATTGGCTTGTTAATGCATCTACTCCGAAGGCTTGACTGCACCGACCTCAAGTGTAGTATCTGTCTACTTTGTGATTGCAGGGGGATGCAAACAGATCCACTTCTGGATCGATTCCCAACGATAGGATCCACTTGAATGTCTGTGTATGCAGTGACCATTCGTTGTTGTCTAGGTTGCTGCGTGACAGAAAGTCCGCTTGAATGTTCTGTTCCCCTGGAATGAAGACTGCTGTTAAGTTGAGTAGATTCCTCTGAGCCCAGGTCATAATGGGCTCGACCTCTTGGAGAAGGGCAGAGCTCCGAGTGCCCCTTGTCTCTTCACATATGCCACAGCGGTGGTATTGTCCATTTTGAGTAGGACCGACTTCCCTTTCAGAAGGTGGGCGAAAGCGTGAAGGGCGCACCATGCCGTACGCAATTCCAGAACGTTTGACCCTGGAATGTGGAGATGGGCATCCCATTTGCCCTGAGCCAGTTCTGCCCCACAATGTGCTCCCCAGCCCACATTGCTGGCATCGGATGAAACAGTGATCCATTGGATGGGAGCAAGGGAGTGGCATGTTAACAAGTTTTTGTGTTGAAGCCACCAGAGAAGACTGTTCCTCATTGAGTAATCCTGATCAGCTGATTGCGATCGTCTGTCTTCCATTACTGAAGGAATCCTGATTGAAAAGGCCGAAGCCTCCACATTGCCCATTTGACCATGGGGAACGTGGCCACCATCGTGCCGATTATCTTCAGGCACTGTGACGCCCTTAGGTGAGAGTAGTCTAGGGCTAAAGATATTCTTACCCGAATGACCGGGATTTTTCTTCCGAAAGAGAGATGGTATTCTCTACTGTGTCGAATTGAGCTCCTAGGTAGGTTAGGCATAGGGTCGGGTCTGGCTGACTTTTCTCTCGGTTTAGGAGCCATCTGAACTCTATCAATGTAGAGATCACTTGATCTTTGTGGATCAGCAGCTGCTGCTTGTCTTGGGACAGTAGTAGCAGCTCGTCCAGGTAATGATACAGACGCACACCCTGTATTCTGATAAGAGACACAATTACCGACAGTACCTTGGAAAAGACCCTTGGAGAGGTCGTTAGTCCAAATGGAAGACAAATAAATTGTAAGTGCTCTCGTTCGACCTGAAATCGAAGGTATTTGTAGAATTCTTCTGCCACGGGAACATGAAAATACGCGTCCTTAACATCTATTGAGATCAACCAGTCGCCTGGTTGAACGACTTTTTGGATGGTTGAGAGTGCTTCCATCTTGAATTTCTCGTGCTTTATGTACCTGTTCAGGAAAGTGAGATCTATAACTGGAACGCCAAGAGCCGTTCTTCTTTTGTACTAGGAAGAGGGGGAAGTATACCCCCTGGAATTCCTCGTCCTTTGGGACGGGCACCACTGCTCCTTGATCTTTCAGGGCATTCACATATGAAAGAAGAACTTGTTGTTTTTCTTCTGATTGAGGCAGTGAAGATTGCATTGGTCTGCATGGAGGGACTTTGGTGAAGGACCATGCGTGACCTGTTGAGACCGTTTTGATGGTCCAATAATCTGAGATCAAGGTCACCCAGACGTGCCGGCAGAGACGTAGGCGAGCCCCTACCCGACCGCTTGGGCAGGCCCAATCTCAAAAGGACTTGGTTGGCTCGCGCCCACCGGGCGTCTGTTTCTTGCCAGATTTTTTGGAAAGATATCTGCCTATTCCAGTTCCAGCTTCTCCTAAAATCCCGTCCGGGCCTATAGGAGCATGCCTCTCTTGAACGCTCTGTACTGCGTCTCTGCTGAGGTTTTCTTTGGTTAAACGGACGTTTGTCCTGAGGGAGGAATCCCGACTTTCCGCCTGTAGCCTTTGAAATGGCATTATACAGTTTGTTTCCAAACAAGGAAGTTCCTTCAGAAGGAATTTTGCACCATGCCTGCTTTGAGGCAGGATCAACAAGCCAGGGGCGCAACCATAGTGCTCGTTTGGCTGTGACCGAAGATAGCAAGGATCTAGCCATCAAGCGGATGAGATCAATTGAAGCTTCTCCCAAAAAGGCGATAGCCAGTTTAAGTTCTTGCACTGCTGAACTTTGTGCCAATTCCTCCGAGACACCTTTCAGAACGGAGTCAACATTTTTCACCCAGGCCTCCATTGCTTTGGAGGTGACTGCAAGGGCTAGGGCTGGTTTGCAAGCTATACCGTTCAAGTTATATATTCTCTTAATGTCTTGGTCAATCTTTCAATCCAGACCATCTTTAAAAGATACAGTGTCATCTAGCAGGAGGGTGACATGCTTCACTAGGCGCATTACTGCTGCATCCACGAGGGGAGCATTTTCCAAACCTTCTTATCCCCCTTGCTCCATTCTTCCTTAAACACTCCTTTCAGCTCGGTGTGAAATTGGAACATTCTTTCCCCAGTTTCTTAAACAGTTCCTTTGTTTCTCTGGGGGGGGGGGCAGTGGTATCTTCCAACTTTAAGGTTTCCATCACTGCCTTGATCAGTGGAGCGTAGTCGAATCCCACTACAGAATCATCTCCCTCCATCTCGTCTTGCGAGGAATCATGGGAGGAATCACAGAATCATCTCCCTCCATCTCGTCTTGCGAGGAATCATGGGAGGAATCACAGAATCATCTCCCTCCATCTCGTCTTGCGAGGAATAATGGGAGGAATCATGGGGCTGGAATTGGCCGGAATCCTCCTGGGCCTCGTCAGCCAAGGAGCCAGACAAGGTGGTGGACTGGCTCCTCGTGTGGGGGGGCATCTATTTCCATCATAGACTGCTGTACCACACGTTTAATAAGAGACTCAAGATTTTGATTTTTCGGTCTCTTTCTCACCGACCGCTCGGGCATAGCATGGGTCACACAGCGATTTGCCCTCTGGGATTCTAGTTTTACATCCCCAACAGGCTCTGTGATCAGAGCGATCAGAGCGGTGGTGGTAGCGGTGACTTGAGGAGGAATGGGAACATCTCCTATATTTAGAGGGGGAATGTGAGCGTCCCCTATGATAGTGGGTCCCAGACGGAGTGTCACGTCTGGACCTGGAGGATGATTGGTGATGGTGATGATGATGATGGTGCAGCCTGGCAAGGTCCCTATCCTGTGACCGATGAACTGATGTAGCCGGGCTGTAAGAGATAATACAGACAAAGGGAGGGGGAGGAAGGTGGGCAGGTTGTAACCGTTAGCAACCACCAGAAAAAAATGACACCAAAGACACCAACCCCCTACCCACTCCGCACAGACCTTGTGCGGGGGGGCTGGCCACACGGCGGTGCAGATGAGTCCATGACGAGGAAGACACACAATGATGCGTAACTCCACTACCTAGACTAAGGATAAGCAAATCAATGCAAGAACAGCGCAGAAAAAAAAAAGTTTTTTTTTTTTTTTTTAAAACTGTCCCTTTAAGAGACACTAAGCATTACATGCATTACATTGCCAAGAAGTGCTTACCCCGTCCTGGTAGTATTGAGACTCCGGGAGGCTGCTGCTATATGCCCACAGGTTATCCCACCTGTATAGGGCTCCTCAGCGGTTTAAATCACCCGCCGGAATGACGTCATGGCCGGTCCCACTGTGCGCATGCATCGGAGGGACCGAACCTACTGCGCCTGCGCGGCCCCTGACCCCTCCGCCATACTGCGCATGCGCAAAAACCAAGCCTCGGTTTCACCGTGGCTCTGCGCATGCACAGACGATCAACAGGCTGGGATCAGGAAGGGAATGGCATCCTGGAACGCAAAAGCGTTCCACACATATACTAAGCTTAGCGGCGCTGTATGACAGAGAAAAAACAGCAGAGAAAGACATACAAACAAACAAACAAACAAAAACTATCTGCCATGGAAATAGAAAAAGTCTTCAGACCTTGCCAGCTGAGATCCACCATCCGTCATGGTACGCTGGGGCCACATCCCTTCCACCATAGGGGTATCCATCAGCCCAAAACCACTCACCCGCTCATAGCTGGGCCCTGGGTGCACCGCACAACTCGTACCTGATCCGACAGACATCCTGGACTGCACCTGAATTGCATAATGAAGGGTCCATGTGAGGAGGACAAAAAAGGAACACCTGTCTGTGGAGGTGAGCTCAAATTTATGGGTAAGGGGTCCTATAGCTGTGGAGAGGAGGCGGGGTTAACCCACACGTAGTCTGCCATGGAGTCTGTCAGGAAATTAAGATGCAATATATAAAAACATGAGCAGGGGTCACAGGATATTAAAAATCCAACATATAAAAACAACTACCAAGGAAGATAAGTGTGGAAATATGAAAGATGTGAGTAAATGATGAATAAATAAAGGCAATGGTAGCGTAGTGAATCACAAGGTAGATATCAAATGGGAAGAGAGGGCGGGTAATATCAAACAATAACAATGGAAGAAATATCAAGAAAAAAGACAGAGGGCTAGTCTGGCAGTAATGCAGGTAAACTGGACGTAAGGCAAAACACTAGTAATCACTTAGGAAACAATTTAGGTTGAACTCAATATTCAAACCTTTGGGTGCAAAAGTGTCCAAAGAGAAAATCCAGTGGGATTCAATTTGGCTCAGTGTCCGCACTTTGTGGCCTCCCCTCCATGGTTTTGAATATGGTACTATACCCCAAAATTTGAGGTGGGAAGGGTCTCTATTGTGTGCCTCTGCAAAGTGCCTCGAGGCACTGTGTTTAACAAAGCCGCGTTGAATGTTTTGTACATGTTCTTTCACACGGATTCTAAGCAGTCTTTTAGTGCGGCCTACATATTGCAGGCCGCAACTGCATTCCAAAACGTAAACTGCCCCCTCTGTATTGCATCCAATGAACTCTTTAATTTCATGTTCTTTCCCGTTACTATTTGACTGGAACACAGATCTCTTTTCATTCGGATGTTTGGTGCGTTTGCACGCGTAGCACCTTTTACATGGATAAAACCCTTTGGCGGTAAAAAAGGTAAATAGCTTCTTGGGTGGGTTCACTACACTTTTAACTAGCTGGTCACGCAGTGTGGGTGCACGTTTGTAGATGAATTGAGGTCTGACAGGTAGTATGTCTTTCAGGCTCTTATCCGCCTTGAGAATGTGCCAATGGCGTTGAAAGATGCTCTCAATCTTCTTGTATTGTATGTTAAACTCCAGGATAACCGGCACCTGATCTGGTTTGGAGATGTGATTCTTTTTTTGCAGCAAGTCGCCTCTTGGGATGTGTGTCACTTCTTCTATTTTACTCTTAATAAATTCCTCCTCATATCCTTTTTGAACAAATCTTTGACCTATCATGTTGGCCTGTGTATGAAAATCCTCAATATTCGTGCAAATCCGTCGCAGGCGTAGCATCTGGCCCTTAGGAATATTGAAGAGCCAGTTGTGATGGTGACAGCTTTTCATTGGGAGGTAGCTATTTCGATCTACACTCTTAACCACTTAAGCCCCGAACCATTTTGTAGCTAAAGGACCAGAGGTGTTTTCAGAATTTTGCACTGCGCTGCTTTAACTGTAAATTGTGCGGACATGCAATGTTGTACCCAAACGAAATTTGCGTCCTTTTCTTCCCACAAATAGAGATTTCTTTTAATGGTATTTGATTGCCTCTGCGATTTTTTTTTTGCAATATAAACGGAAAAAGACTGAAAATTTTGAAAAAAAATGATATTTTCTACTTTTTGTTATAAGAAAAATCGAATAAACTCAATTTTAGTCATACATTTAGGCCAAAATGTATTCAGCAACATGTCTTTAGTAAAAAAAATGTCAATAAGTGTATATTTATTGGTTTGCGCAAAAGTTATAGCGTCTACAAACTAGGGTACATTTTCTGGAATTTACACAGCTTTTAATTTATGACTGCCTATCTCATTTCTTGAGGTGCTAAAATGGCAGGGCAGTACAAAACCCCCCCAAATGACCCCATTTTGGAAAGTAGACATCCCAAGGAAATTGCTGAGAGGCATGTTGAGCCCATTGAATATTTTGATTGAATAATGACAAAAAAAAGAAAAAAAAATTATAAAAAGTTGTCACTAAATTATATATTGCTCACACATGCCATGGTTATATGTAGAATTGCACCCCAAAATACATTTTGCTGCTTCTCCTGAGTACGGGGATACCACATGTGTGGGACTTTTTAGGAGCCTAGCCGCGTACGGGGCCCCGAAAACCAAGCACCGCCTTCAGGATTTCTAAGGGCACAAATTTTTGATTTCACTCCTCACTGCCTATCACAGTTTCGAAGGCCATAAAATGCCAAAATAGCACAAAACCCCCCCAAATGACCCCATTTTGGAAAGTAGACACCCCAAGCTATTTGCTGAGAGGCATGTTGAGTATTTTACAGCTCTCATTTGTTTTTGAAAATGAAGAAAGAAAATAATTTTTTTTTTTTTTTTTAATTTTCAAAACTTTGTGACAAAAAGCGAGATCTGCAACATACTCACCATACCTCTCAGCAAATAGCTTGGGGTGTCTACTTTCCAAAATGGGGTCATTTGGGGGCTTTTGTGCCATCTGGGCATTCCATGGCCTCCGAAACTGTGATAGGCAGTGAGAAGTGAAATCAAAAATTTACACCCTTAGAAAGCCTGAAGGCGGTGATTGGTTTTTGGGGTCCCGTACGCGGCTAGGCTCCCAAAAAGTCTCACACATGTGGTATCCCCGTACTCAGGAGAAGCAACAGAATGTATTTTGGGGTGTAATTCCACATATGCCCATGGCATGTTTGAGCAATATATCATTTAGTAACAACTTTGTGCAAATAAAATAAAATAAAAAAATAAATTGTCTTTTTTCTGCAACTTGTGTCAACATATAAAATATTCCATGGACTCAACATGCCTCTCAGTATATAGCTTGGGGTGTCTACTTTCCAAAATGGGGTCATTTGGGGGGGTTTTGAACTGTTCTGGCATTTTATACACAACATTAGGAAGCTTACATCCACTCTTCTAACCACTTGAAGACAAAGCCCTTTCTGACACTTTTTGTTTACATGAAAACATTTTTTTTTTTTGCAAGAAAATTATGTTGAACCCCCAAACATTATATATTTTTTTAAAGCAAAGGCCCTACAGATTAAAATGGTGGGTGTTGCATTTTTTTTTCCACACAGTATTTGCGCAGCGATTTTTCAAACGCATTTTTTGGGGAAAAATACACTTTTTTTAATTTTAATGCACTAAAACACACTATATTGCCCAAATGTTTGATGAAATAAAAAAGATGATCTTGGGCCGAGTACATAGATACTAAACACGACATGCTTTAAAATTTCGCACAAATGCGCATTGGCGACAAACTACATACATTTTTAAAAGCCTTTAAAAGCCTTTACAGGTTACCACGTTAGATTTACAGAGGAGGTCTACTGCTAAAATGACTGCCCTCGATCTGACCTTCGGGGTGATACCTCACATGCATGGTGCAATTGCTGTTTACATATGACGCCAGACCGACACTTGCGTTCGCCATTGCGCAAGAGCAGGGCAGGACAGGGGTGCTTTTTTTTTTTATTATTATTATTAATTTTGCTTTTTTATTTTATTTTTAAACTGTTCCTTCCATATATTTTTTTTTAATCATTTTTATTGTTATCTCAGGGAATGTAAATATCCCCTATGATAGCAATAGGTAGTGACAGGTACTCTTTTTTTGAAAAAACTGGGGTCTATTAGACCCTAGATCTTTCCTCTGCCCTCAAAGCATCTGACCACACCAAGATCGGTGTGATAAAATGCTTTCCCAATTTCCCAATGGCGCTTTTTATATCCGGGGGGGACATTCCCTCCCACTGCTTGTAAAAGCAGTCCAGAGGCTAATTAGCCACTAGGATTGCTTTTACATGAAAGCCGGCCGCTGGCTGAAAAGAATGATACCAAGATGATACCTAAACCCGCAGGCATCAATCTGGTATAACCATTCAAAGTCCAGCAACATACAGTACGTTGCTGGTCCTTGTTGGACATGTATTGTAATCTTTTTTTTCATGCAGCCTGTTGGCTGAACGAAAAAAAGAGATTGATCGGTGTGTATGCCCACCATTAGAATACCGCCATTCATCCTCCCACTTCTAATGATGGGCATACATGCACCATTTATATATGCCGAAGCATTGGGGCATCCTCCCGCAAAAATTATGCCGCACACACATGGTCAGACTTTTCCACGGGCAAGCCTCCGTCAGAATTTCGACCGTATGTATGCGGCATTAGGAGCAAAATCGCTCCTCCGCTCCTCCGCCCCTGCTGCCCCAATGCTTCGGCATATATGCTTTTTTTTTTTAACTGTGGTGGTGAAATCACCTCCTACAGCACTGGAGTCGCAGGGATCAGGCCTGTCTCTGCGAACGCTGCAGTTATGCGTGTTGTGTTTTGTAAGTGACAGTGATCGATCGATACTGCACTTGGGTGGCCTGGGCTGGACGGAGGGGCAAAACGCAGGTGCTAGCAGGTATCTGGGCTGATCCCGCTAACACTGCGTTTTTGGGAATCCTAAACTGCTGGGGACGCTAGTATAGATCTGATCAGATCAGATATTGATCTGTTCAGATACTATACCACTAAGGGAGGTGTATGCTTCACGCGTGGGTGTTAGCGTTACTGGCACTAACCTGACGCTGTCTGGGGTGTGACGCAGGGTTAACTAGGGGCAATTAGGGGGTTAAAACCTTTATTAGATAATATATAGGGGTACCTGACGCTATAAAAACCTGTGGCGAACCTAAAAAAAATAACTGGCTATCTATCGTCACCAGCATAAGTAATACAGCGATCAGAAAAACGATTGCTTAGTGACACTGGCAGAAGAGGGTGAAAGGGTTACCTGGGGGGGCGATCAAGGGGTTAAACCTTTATTAGGTAATATATGGGGGTACCTGACGCTATAAAAACCTGCGGCGAACCTAAAAAAAATAACTGGCTACCTATCGGCATCACCGACAATAAGACAGCGATCAGAAAAACGATCGCTTAGCGACAGTGGTGATAGGGGGTGAAAGGGTTATCTGGGGGGTGATCAGGGGGTTAAACCTTTATTAGGGGGGGTTAGGGGGCTACACTGGACCTAAAACTAACTGTAGTGACACTTTTACAGTCACAAATGTCACTGATTGCAGTAATCAGTAAATAAATGGTCAGTGCAATCAGTGACACTGTGACTGGGGGCTGGGGGGTGATCTGGGGGTGTCTGGGGGGGCCTGGGGGGGCGATTTATGTTCCTATGTGTCCTGGTGTCAGTGTACTGTTTGTGCACTAACCTGTGTGTCTTCTCTTGTACGGCGCTCGGTATATGTGAGCGCCGCATGAGAGATGACATCACTTCCTCTGCCTGTGTAAACATTACACAGCAGAGGAAGCTTTTTCATTCGCCGGGAGCGATCGCGAGGGGGTGGCCGGAATCGAACGGCCGTCCCCTCATCCCGGATCGCTCTCCAACGGATAACGACCGCTCACTGTATAGAAGGGGGGTCCGATTGGACCCCCCAACTATACAAAGGCAGTCACGTACACTGTACGTGATTGTGCCTGTCGGTGCCATTCTGCCGACGTATATATACAGTGAGCGGTCGTTAAGTGGTTAAAGAAGGTTTTAGTAGCAAAGGTGTTGTTGGTTCTTGTTATCACAAGGTCTAGAAATGCTATGTTGGATTCCTCAATCTGCCAAGTCAGTACTATATTCTGTTGATTGTTATTCAATTTCTCAAAAAAGGTTACAAGTTGATCATGTTCGCCTCTCCGAATTAGTAAAATATCATCAATATAGCGTCTATATAGTACTAAATCTTCTGGTGGTTCGAGGAAAAGGTTTTCATCTTCCCATTTTGCCATAAAGAGTCCAGCGACGCTCGGGGAAAATTTGGCCCCCATGGCAACCCCAGTCTTCTGTTGGTAATATTATTTTCCATACCAGAAATGACTGTGTTTGAGGCAAAAGTCCAAACATTTCACAATAAACTTTCTTTGCATGCATGCCAATTTGGTAAATTTCCTCAAACCCCATTTTGTTGCTTCACAAGCTAAGTAATGGGGAATAATTGTGTAGAGGGATGACACATCCGCTGTTGCCATCAGGAGGGGCCCTTTTACTTTATTTTCTTCTAATAGCTGCAGCATCTCTTTAGTGTCTCTCAGGTATGCCCTGGTCTTTTACACTGCCGGTTGAAGGAAGCGATCTATGTATTGCCCAAGTCTTGCTGTAATGGAGTCGATCCCATTTACTATGGGTCTCAAAGGTGGGTTGACTTTATCCTTATGCATTTTGGGCAATGCATAGATAATGCATAGAGTTCTGCATGCTTCAGGTATTAAATATCTCACCTCCTTCTTATCAAGCACTCCTTTCTTTAGTCCCAAATGTACTACCTGTTCCAGTTCTTTTCTCCACCGAAAAATCGGGTTGCTGGATAGTTTACAATAAGTATTGGTATCTTCTAATAGTAAACACATCCCTTTGTGATATTGCTCGTGGTTTGGATGACTATCCCACCTCCCTTGTCAGAGGGTCTGATCACTAATTCTTTTCTCTCTGTCAACTTGCGAATACCTGTTTTGATGGCTCTTGGTTCTTGCAGTCTCTTTACTGTCAGACTCTTGAGTTCTTCTGTCACCATGTGTTTAAAGACTTCAATGTGCTTATTGTCTTTTAATTTCGGGTTGAAGGTGGATTTATTTTTTAAGTTACTGTGAACCAATAGATTGTCTTTGCGTATTTTGGCACTAATGGGGTTTTCTGTTATGTACTTCTTGATATTCAATTTTCTGACATATTTCTGGATATTGATGTATGTGTGGAATTTGTCTAAATTCCTAACAGGGGCGTATTTAAGCCCTCTATCCAGAGTCATCAATTCTTCTTGAGAGAGTTGAATATACCTTCTCCAATTGGTGGTTTCTTAATGTTTTTGCCCTTTCCTCCTCTGCATCCTCTTTTTCTGACATTATGTTTCTCATGGTTTATTAGACACTTTGTTTAGTTATATACACTGCAGCCACATGCACATGTCAATATCCATTCATCACTTTAAGTAACACATGTTCAGGCTGATCTCTGGTTTATGTTATTTTTGCAAGTGTTTATACCATTTTCTATATATATTTTTTGCATCATATTTCTTGCACCTATGTGTTATTCACATAGCACATGCACTTTATGGTTTATGTTGTATGTTTCATGTCACTACGTTCATTGCATTTGTTTGGCTCTAACTAGATTGGCCAATGTGTTAGTTTCACCCAAGTGACCTATAGGCCCTTTTCCCACTTCCTCCACATTAGCTTAATCACAGCGCAGCCACCATCACTTTAACTTTAACCTTCCTATATTACATGTATTTGTAAGGGTTAAACTTGTCCAGGGTATAAAAACCGCCAAACAGGCTTGGTGGTTCTGAAACACGTAGCCCTTCACATCTGATCGGTGTAGTTTCCGGTCTGGCGCTGCACTCCACATTGATTACATATCCTGCCTTTTCCCCATTAACCTACTGGTGGCAGTGACAGAGGAATACCACAGGCTGGTTGTTTCCAAGTTGATCGATCGATCAGCTTGGTACATTCAGACTGCCCATTAATGGTTTGAATCGTGTATGGCCACCCTTAGTGTCTTGAAGATCAGTCCCTCAAGGTCTTTCAGTTATGGGTCTGGTAAACACTTGAAATGCTGAGGAAGGTGTGAAGTTAGATTGCAGATTCCATTGACATTTATATCATTCATAATTTTATATTAGAAATAGCATTTTAAGCTCATGTCTTTGTGAATGAGACTGCAGAGGATTGTTAGAGGGGGCACAGCTTAAACAGATCCTGGAAAGGGAACTAACAAATGTCATTCAAATACTTGCTTCACTAGTCACTTAACTATAATGCCGCATACACACAACCGTTTTTAATGTCATTGAAAAAAACTGCATTTTTCTCGATGTGATTTTTAGTGTTTCCTCTCAAGCCTGCCTTGCCTACACAATATCGTGGAAAAAAATGTTTGAGTAAAGCGCGGTGACATCCAACACGTACGACGGCACTATAAAGGGGAAGTTCCATTCGGATGGCGCCACCCTTCATGTTAGTAAAGTTTGTTGAGCGACGATTTGCGCTTTTCAGCCTCGTGCTTTTCAGTCCGTTACAGCGTGACGAATGTGCTATCTCCATTACGAATGCTAGTTTTACCAGAACGAGAGCTCCCGTCTCATACTTGATTCTGAGCATGCGCATTTTTTTTCATGTCGTGAAAGCCCACACATGGCCGTTTTTCATGACGAGAAAAACGATGATGTAAAAAACGACGTGAAAAATTAGAGCATCCAATTTTTCTCGTCGTGATTCTCTGCGTTTTTCTCGTCGGGAAAACTGCTGGAAAGCCCACAAATTTAATTTTTCTTGTCATTAAAAACGGTCGTGTGTACACGGCATAAGACGCAGATTGGGATCTCTGCCTGCATGTGAAGAGGATGGTGTCAAAGTTTGCACCCTTAAAAACAAGTTGGCACTGGCAGTAGCAGCTGCCATGTTTCTATCGTGACATGGTCTGGAGGAGTGGATTCTTACAGCCAAAGGGAATTTTATTAGCATGTCAGCCAAAAGCACAAGAGCTTTTAGGGAGGTAGGATTTGTACTCTGAGTTACTTTGATTGCAAAGTATACCTTAAAGTCTTAATTCCAAATATGCTGTCACAATAAAGTTGTTTGTTTCAATACTGCATTAACTTTGCTAATCAGTTTTCTTGTTAAAAAAAAACTTTGCTAATCAGTGATGCATTATATCGCCAGATAGTTTTATCTTCAATCAGATATCTTCTAGCTAGGTTCTTCTGCAGAGGTCCTCAGTGGTAAACTAAGGCTGTCTCCAGAGGGACATCTATTGACTCTCCAAATCCCTTTAAAACAGAATGAACCGAAGTCTGGATGACTTTCCTTGGATTGACAATCATTTTATGAGCATTAAAATAATCCACTCGATCCGGCTCACGATGAACATATTGCAGTATGTTTGTGCCAGGGATGTCTTTCCATGATGAAATGTTGGAAAAGTTACCATCAGTGGCAACAGTTTGTGGGAAGATGTGATTTTCAAACCGGAATATTTCCACGCCTGGGTTTTGTTGCTGAAGTTCATCCATTAGGGTGCCCCACGTTTGATGCAGAAATTGTAAAATAATTTCATCAATGTCATTGAGAAGGACAAAACGACTTCTGTACATATTTCGATAAATGCAGTCATTGAGTGTGGCTAGTTGACCATAATACCCAATATCCTTGGCATCCAAAGAATGGTGCCAAGCTTTGCCAGGTTTTAGGTATTGTTGAATGGGCCATGGTACTACTTCTAAAGTTCCTTCTGTTATATAATACCTCATAATTTTTTCCACTTGAGGACTGCAGTTGTTAAGGTATATCACAACTTTTTGGGCACCGAGTAGCTGATACATCTCCATGGTCTGGATGAATTGCTGGACATTACTATAATTTCCAAACATCGTGGAAATGCAAACTGTGAAATTAGCTGTAAATGGTTGCAAGTCTTTTCGTATTTGGAATAGAGGAATTGTGTCACATTTGTGGATAAAGAGGTTTGTACTGATAGGTACTTAGCATAGCAGTCTAGAGGTTCTATGCACAATAAGTCTGTAGTAACATAGGGGAAGCCAAAACGGTCATTGTGCATGTCTACATAAACTTTCGAAACCTGTAGAAATTTATTGGTGCTGCAACAAAACCAGCAGTATAAATCCTTTACCTCTTTGTGGTGGATAATGCTAAGAATACGGACCAAGCGTCTTTTGCGTCCCCGCGGGTCATTATATGCTGATATGATAAATGTCCGATTGTCTCTCAAAGGCGTGATGGTGTCAGTGGTTAGTCTACCATTACAACATGCACATGAAGGTCGTCTTTCTACAAAGGACATCACTGGAGGCTTTTTAAATAAAAATCCCCCCAAAAAAGTAACCGTCGATACCAAAAACATACAAGTGAGAAGTCTCCTAGACAATATGGCCATAGCAAAAATATACCTAGAGGGAAAAAGCAAGGAAGTGAAGGAAGAAAGCAAAAAATATTTAGGCAATGGTCACCTTTGAATTGGAGCCTTTTTTTCCTAGATAGGAGGGGGGAAGAATGACAGCAAACAACTACTCTTTTTTAATTAAAGCTAAAGCTTAAAGCGTTTGTTACCCCAACACATCATATTCCTAATATCTGCCTGCTGTACCATGTGCTTGTATGAGAAAGTAACCTCCTCTCTTTGTATTGCTTCATTCATGTGAAATCCCTGATGTTCCTGCCAGTCCCTCTGCTTTCCTATTAAAAACTGAGTGCACTAAGCAGGTGAACACAGTGTGCTCTCCTCCAATGATCAGACTTGTCCTGACACCCCCCCCCTGCTGCACAGCCATTCACTGGGAAGCTCAGTGTGCTGCCGCTTCTCCTCCCCCAGCTCTTATGCAGCTGAGAACAGAGGGAATGTGATCACTTATAAAAAAAGGAATTTAAAATGTATTTTATTATCTATACAAAAATGTTTTGCCTTTTATTTCTATTTTAAACTGAATGTGTTGTTTTACAAGGTGATACTTTACAATCACTTTAAAGTTGTTGGAAAGGCAGATATTTATTATATTCTTAATGCATTCTATGCATTAAGATAAAAAAAAACCTTCAGTGTGCAGCACCCCCCCTCAGCACCCCTAACACTTACCTGAGCCCTATCTCCTGTAGCGATGTGCTACAGGAGAGAGGAGACACAGCAGTGGCTCAATTGGCTCCGGCTGCTGTCAATCAAATTCAGTTAGCCAAACAGGACAGAGAGGGTCTGGAGCCAAACCACGGCTGATTGCTGTGGGGGCACTTGACCAGAGGCAGGGGCCAGGAGTACCAAAGAGGGACCCGTCAAGAGGAGGATCTGGGCTTCTCTGTGCAAAACCACTGCACAGAGCAGGCAAGTATAATATGTTTGTTATTTTTAAAGAAAAAAAAAACGAGACTTCAGTATCACTTTCTTATATTTTGCTTTCCCTAATTCCTTCTCTCAATCCAGAGGAGTGGGCATCCATTTTTAAACCTTTTTGTCTGAATATACAGTACATGTAGGTGTATCCCAATCATGTTTAAATTCACTATCTTGACTAACTCGCGCTCTTTGCTAAAAGTCTGTTCCAAGCATTAACTACTCTTTTCGATAAAATGCTTTCCAAGGTTAGTTTTGCAATTTCCTTCTACTAGTTGTAAGGATTACCTGTAGGTAAAAATAATATCTCTTAAACCTGCGCAGTTTAGAAGATATTGACCCTGCATGCAGCCGTTGATGTCAGCGGCGTATGCTGTCGGAATTTGCCAGAACGGAGGGAATGGACTGGTCTATGTCTCCGAATGATGGGAGATGGATGTCTGGCTGAGCAGGGTGACAGGTGAACCACTACACACAGCAACCCCTACGGGGGCATGGCTACACTATCTTCCCTGATGTATATCCATCTCACGTCACCTGCCGAACCTGAAAAAAACACCTCTGGCCTCGTCGAACGCTCCCCGCGGACTACCTGCTCCTCTGTCTGACATTTCTTATATAGGTAATAGGCGGGGAAACCTGGTGACCCCACCCCCTTGTGACATTTTTGACCCAGCATGCCCCGGTAGAGGTTACATCACAAGGGGGTGGAGGTCACCCACTGATGTAATCAGATGACTCTGCCCCTTAGCTATAAAAGAAATGTCAGACGGAAGAGCAGGCAGTCCCCGGGAAGCATTCGTTGAAGCCGGAGGTTTATTTTCCTTTTTCCGGGTTTGGTGGTGCAGCGGGGGGCGTGAGATGGATCTATATTGGGGGACATTGTTTTTTATTTTTTAATAAAGGAATTTCTTTTTTCACTTCTTACACATTTTTGGTAAGAGCCCCACCGAACCAAAGCACGCACCCTCCCATGTTGAGGGCATATGGCCTGGTATGGTTCAGGAGGGGGGGGGCTCACGCTCTGCCCCCCCCCTTTCCTGACCCGCCAGGCTGCATACTTGGATAAGGGCCATTTTATTTCACAATTTTCCAATGCCGGCATTCTTTTGTTTTGGAAAGAGGGGAGGTGGAGTTGCCATATATGTCAAAAATTGCATAAAGCTAACATTAATTAAAAAAATGAATTAAGTATTTGAAACTCTCTGGTTCTGCCTTAGAACTGGAGAGGCACCTTCCCCTAGAATTAGTGTAGTATACAGACCCCCAGGATGGACTAAAGATTGTGATAACATGATGATTGATGAGAAAACTCAAATGGCAATGAAGGGAGAGGATTTTAATATGGGTAACCTCAACATGCCTGACAATAACTGTAAATCTCAATTGGCAATTAGAAGCAGGAACATGGTTGCAATAGAAACACTAAATGTGATTTGACTTGTTTTTTTTCTTTAGAAATGTAATTTTTGCTGCAAAATGTTCTATGCATGCTACAGATGCGCCAATTTCCAGGCAGACTAAGGGTACCCCCCAGGCACTATATTTAAAGGAATTGTTTTTTATTGTTCCACTTCAAGTGGGGTTTCCACTTAGGGGGGCGTTTTTTTTTTCCTGGAATTTTTTATTGCCGGCATTTTTTTGTTTACATTTCAGCTGTCAGTAAGGAAGCCAGCTGACAGCTGATGACTCATCGGTTGTTAAGGACGTGGCAGCCGGCTTCCCGGCCCGCTGCTTAACAACCAGCTATTCTTCACACAGAACTTGAATCAGTCGATCAGTTTGACGGATCCGAACTCTAATCATTTTGAAAATATGGAGTTCGTTAGAAAACAAATAAACAAAACTAAATTTTAATGAATTTCAACAAAACTTGTTACTATTCGTTACTTTTTCATTCGGAGATTAGGATACATCGGAATCCCTGAATAACCCAAAATTCATCTGCATTTGTTTTCAGACCGAAACTAATTGCACGTCTACTTATTTCCCAGTCATTTAAATCTTTGATCCATGTCTCTGTAATCATAACAGATTCCTAGTTGTCCCTAGACAGCCACCAGCTCACAAAGCTTGTTGCCTAAACTACGATCATTAGTGCACATGGCATGACAAACACTGCTATCTACTGCTGTGTTTTTAGCACCAGAAATTTTAACTGAATTAACTATTCCATCAGGCAAGTTCTTAGAAACACAAACCCTCACATTTGTTTTAGCCTGCTGGGAAAAGAAAATCTCCTTATCAAATAAAACTCTGCCTCGAATTCTTAGTTTAAATGCATGTCCAAAAACTCAGAAATTTGACATAGAAGATTATTGCCCTTGTGCGAGGGATGCAGACCATCTCTTTTATACAGCTCAACATCAGACCACCTGCTAGCATCAGTACTAGCAAAACCAAAACCTTCAGCATTGCACCAATTTGTACACCCTAAGGCCCCTTTCACACATGCGTACCGTATGTCCGCTTTTTCATCCATCCGTTTACGGATGAAAAAGGGACATACATTGGTCCCTATGAGACCGCGGGTGTCAGCGCATGAACATCCGCTGACACCCGATCTCCTCCGTGTCCGCAATTCTCTGATTCTGCAGACGGAGGAAAATCCTATTTTTCAATCCGTCTGCAGAGCGGATCAGATGAACACGGACAGACGGTCCGTGTTCATCCGATCCCCCCATAGAGGAGAGTGGAGATCTGACAGGGCGGTCCCTGCACAGTGTGCAGGGACCGCCCTGTCATCCCCCGGCTCAGCGGGGATCAGCGGAGCGATCCCTGCTGAGCAAGCGGAGGTTCACGGGGCGGATAATCACGGATCCGTCCCGTGTGAAAGGGGCCTAACTTGTGAAATTTTGAAAATCCTTTTGTACAGACTTTTTCTATGTATATTTTCCCTTTGTATATTTTCTGTTTTTATAATTACTCCCATGACTTGTAATACTCTCCTGTATAGTCCGGTGTTGTTGATTAGAGATGGGCCAAACACCCCCTGGTTCAGTTCGCACCAGAACTCTCGAACAAAAGTTTGGTAACAAAGTGCTTTGGGGTGGGGGAGCAGAGCCCCCCCTGCCCCAAAGCACCCCCCATGTTGAGGGCATGTGGCCTGGTATGGTTTAGGAGGGGGTGGCACTCGCTCCTCCCCTTCTTTTCCTGTTATTTCGGGCCGCATGCTCAGATAAGGGAATGGTATGGATTGGGGGGACCCTCACACAGTTTTTTTAAACATGTTTCTATTGTTGGCAATGTTTTTTTTTTATTCAGCTGTCAGCAGGGAAGCCCATTGACAGCTCATGACTCATCCGTTAAATCGGAGTTCCACCCAAAAATGGAACTTCCACTTTTCCAGTTTCTCCTCCCTCCTGTGTCAAATTTGGCACCTCAGGGGGGAGGGGGGAGCCGATACCTGTCTAATACAGGTATTTGCTCCCACTTCTGGCAATAGATCGCCGCAGATTCCGTGGCGATCTACGCCATGTCTAGCCCCTCCTCTGTCCCCCCCGCTGTCTTCTGGGAGACACACAGGTCTCAGAAGACAGCAGGGACCAGTGAGGACACGCAGCATGACTCGCGCATGCGCAGTAGGGAACCAGGCTGTGAAGCCACAAGGTTTCACTTCCTGATTCCCTTACTGAAGATGCCGGTGTTGTGACGAGAAATGCCCCCCGTTGAATAATGCCCGCCCTGTACTGCGCAGTACGGAGCCGCCAAAAGTGTCCGAACATCGTAATTTAGGATCAGCTGTTTATGGCGCCTGAGCACAAAAAACGACATTGTGCCACACGCTCCCGATGCTCGTGCAACTCTGCAAGGGGCGGATGTATTCATGATGGGAGCGTGTGAGGGGCGGATGGCAACAGAAGGGGGCGGATTTTGTAATGATCGGCAGTGCTGTTAAGATGGGGGCGGAATTTGTCACGAAACTCAAACACATTTCCTAAACAAATATATCTCTGCTATTCTTCCTACACGTTGCCCTTAACACATGTAGGAAAAATAGCAGAGATATATTTGTTTAGGAGATGTGTTTGAGTTTTCTGACTAATTCCGCCCCCATCTTATCCATCATTACTGAATACGCCTCCTTCTGTTGCCATCCGCCCCTCACACGCGCCCATCATGAACAAGTCCGCTCCTTGCAAACTTGCACGAGCATCGGAATCGTATTCCATTGTTCGGCGGCTTTCGGCTGCGCATGCGCAGTACAGGGTGGGCATTATACGACAGGGGGCATTTCTCGTCAGAACACCGTCACCTGCACCCGGGAGACGAAGGATATATATTAAAAGATATTAAAAGTCAGCAGCTGCAGTATTTGTAGCTGCTGACATTTAATTTTTCTTTTTCGGCGGAACTCTGCTTTAAGGATGCAGCAGCTGGCTTCCCGGCCTGCTCGTTATCAACCAGCTATTCACTATGCCCTGATTGGGCAAAGCTTTGCCCAATCAGGGCTTAGAATGCACTGTGCAGCATGCAGTGCATTGTGGGGCGCTGGGCGGGCGAATAGGCAATGTTCGAGCCAAACTTTTGCTCAGCCCAAACCATTCGCCCAACACTATTGTTGATGCGACTCATACAGGTTCTGCTTTGGCACATGAATATATGTTCCTTTTGCTCTGTCTCTGTTTTCGAACATTTACTAGTCTACGTGGGAGGCGGAAGTGTAAACTGTCCCTGTGTCCTCTTATTAAATTGCTGTCCATTACTTATGTAGAGTCCCTCCCACCGGCACACCCCCTCCTGCCCCCTCTCTCCTTAATTAAAGTGTTTTTTAAAATGTGTCGACAAATAAATCATTTTAAAACTGCACTTAGAAGCGCCGTCTCCACTTTTCTTTTCTGTAGCCAGAGTTGCTTCTATGCTTGGAAGAGCTGCTCTAGTGTCAGTTCTAGCTTTTTCTACCAACTCAAAGCCCTATGATCTCATCCATACAAAGGCAGACCATCAGGCAGAAGCCCCCTATGCATAGTTGCCAACAGTCACGGATTGGCCGGGACATTCCCGGGATTCAAACCCTTTTCCCGGATTTATTTTGTCCCGGCCAATGTCCCGGCCAATCCGGTTTCCGCAATTTTGTCCGCCGCCGCTAGAGGTCCATTTTAAAGAAGACCAAAACACGGATGTAGTACAATAGAAAATAAAGCTGCTGCGGCGCCGCCCACACCCCGCGCCTCCCCGGGGTGGGCGGCGCCACAGCAGCTTTATCTTCTATTGTACTACATCCGTGTTTTGGCTGGCCGACCACCCCCCCCCCCGCCCCGCTGCAGGTCTGTCTGTAATGGAAAGGGGCGGGGGTGGGCGGCGCCTCTATAACAGCTCCCTGACTGCCTATTTGCTGTATGAGAGGTGTAGCTTCCTCTTTGCAGTGACGCCGCACAGTAGGAAATGATGAGGAAGATTTGTAGATTACACAGTTACTGTGTATCAACCAGGAAACATGGTAAGTTTCCTCAGCCTTTCTAAAATTCTAGCCATTTACTCCTAATTCTTTAAGAGTGAGTGTCACAATGGAAGTTTGCAACAGAAAGAGATTTACAGTAAGTAATTACCATTGTTGCCAACAGTCACGGATTGGCCGGGACATTCCCGGGATTCAAACCCTTTTCCTGGATTTATTTTGTCCCAGCCAATTCGGTTTTTCCCGGTTTCCGCTAGAGGTCCACGGCCGGCAGAGACAATGTCTCCGCCGGCCCCCATTTTAAAGAAGACCAAAACACGGATGTAAGGGGGGACTCCGCTGGGTACGCCTAATGTAAGGGGGGACTCCGCTGGGTACGCCTGATGTAAGGGGGGACTCCGCTGGGGACGCCTGATGTAAGGGGGGACTCCGCTGGGGATGCCTGATGTAAGGGGGGACTCCGCTGGGGACACCTGATGTAAGGGGGGACTCCGCTGGGGACGCCTGATGTAAGGGGGGACTCCGCTGGTGACGCCTGATGTAAGGGGGGACTCCGCTGGGGGTGCCTGATGTAAGGGGGACTCCGCTAGGGACGCCTGATGTAAGGGGGGACTCCGCTGGGGACGCCTGATGTAAGGGGGACTCCGCTGGGGATGCCTGATGTAAGGGGGGACTCCGCTGGGGTCGCCTGATGTAAGGGGGGGCTCCGCTGGGGTCGCCTGATGTAAGGGGGGACTCCGCTGGGGTCGCCTGATGTAAGGGGGGACTCCGCTGGGGTCGCCTGATGTAAGGGGGGACTCCGCTGGGGTCGCCTGATGTAAGGGGGGACTCCGCTGGGGACGCCTGATGTAAGGGGGGACTCCGCTGGGGACGCCTGATGTAAGGGGGGACTCCGCTGGGGAGGCCTGATGTAAGGGGGGACTCCGCTGGGTACACCTGATGTAAGGAGGGACTCCTCTGGGGACGCCTGATGTAAGGAGGGACTCCGCTGGGTACGCCTGATGTAAGGAAGGACTTCGCTGGGTACGCCTGATGTAAGGAAGGATGTAAGGATGTTTAAAGAAGACCAAAACACGGATGTAAGGGGGGACTCCGCTGGGTACGCCTAATGTAAGGGGGGACTCCGCTGGGTACGCCTGATGTAAGGGGGGACTCCGCTGGGGACGCCTGATGTAAGGGGGGACTCCGCTGGGGATGCCTGATGTAAGGGGGGACTCCGCTGGGGATGCCTGATGTAAGGGGGGACTCCGCTGGGGACGCCTGATGTAAGGGGGGACTCCGCTGGTGACGCCTGATGTAAGGGGGGACTCCGCTGGGGGTGCCTGATGTAAGGGGGGACTCCGCTAGGGACGCCTGATGTAAGGAAGGACTCCGCTGGGTAACCCTGGTGTAAGGACGGACTCCGTTGGGGGCACCTGATGGCATTTGGTGGCAGGCGACGTGGCAGGTGACACACTCGAGGCTAACACTGATTCGGCATTATGGTGAGTTGAATGATTTCATTTTATATTAAAATGTAATAATAGAAATAATGCACTTCAGTCATCCTGACACCATAACAACCATGGTGCCAGGATAATTGAAGAGCTAACACCAGATGTTTGTAGTATCTTTATCTGCTGATTGTTAAACTCTGGAATACACATATTTCTATTGTGGTGTAGGATCTGGGCCTACTGTCCCTCCATCCTTCCTTCTCTTACCTTCCCTCCCTCTTTCTCTCTTTTTTTCTCCCTCCATCCCTCATTCATCTCAGACTCTAACCACACACCCTTTGAGCCACGCCCATTTAAGCCACTCCCACTACCCCGCGTAAACCACACCCATTTTTCACAGCGGCGCGCTTATTTTTGCTAGAGTGTGACACACCTATAAACGAATGCCCCGCCCCTAATTATAGCAAGGCTCCACCTACATGCAAAAAAGTGTCCCTGATGTTTTTTTTAAAATGTTGCCAACTATGCCTATGTTCCATGTTCTGTCTTCTAAGTGCACATCATTATGGGACAAATCATTGGTGGCACAACATCAACATTTCACTCTTGACTAGCTTTCTTGAGAATAATTAAAATGTGCCTTTTATCTCTCCTGACAGTAGCATTAGGTAAACACCTAACTACCTTTGACACTTCTATATGATTTCCTAAAGAAACACCTCTTACAATTGTAGCCAAGTACCGGGCCCCCTTTGGTCCAATGAGAACCTCAAGAGTTAGGGATAGCTGACATCCTTCTGTAGAGTGGGTTACAAGGCATGGTGGGTGTGATGCAAGATAGAGATTCATGGGCGCCAGACACTTCTTGAATGCAAAGAGATTTATTGTCTCTTAAACAGAACTATGGGAGAGAGGGTTTAAGGCCAGGACACCCTTTTGTAGTTGCAATATTAATTGGCAGACTCCGAGACTTGTATAGGTAGACAGCCATGCAGGGAAAGGCACCCAGCCAGACACCACATCTGCATGTGTAGATACGCTGTCTCCTATGGCAACAATCTTGAACAGTTCCTAACAAAGGTTACAATTGTAGCACCACCCTCTCCTTTTAGGGCAAAGGAGAGGCACCCATGCCACAAGCCCATGTCCTCTAGTTTAGAGGTCAGGCGGTGTATATGTACCTGGGTCCCGCAGCGAGCCACCTCCCTCCACTGGTTCCCATCTCCAGAATGTAGAGACAAGACCGCACCCCTCCCTCTTCAATAAAGTCAATGTCCAAACCACTTAGACTCCAATGTTGAGTTTATTTTGTATCTTTGCTTGATAGATAAGAGAGAGTAGATGAGAGATGATAGTTGAACTAGAGCAGATTCAAGCACAGAACTCCCAGATTTATCACCACTCGGTCCCGAGTAGGTACAGCTCACCCGGATAGTCCCTCAATGGTCCTAGGTTTTCCCCTTTTTTTTTTTTTTTAGAAAGAAAGAAAGAACCAGCAAGTAATACACATTACAGTCATTTTACATAACAATCCATTTTTTCCCTATCCTATCTTTCCACCCATTCTCCAATGTACTTGATAGGCGATCACCTGCAGAGGGAGAAAAAAAGAAAAAAACAGCACACAAATAACATCTTCTAACTTTCTGGAAGTCAGAAAAGAACCATTCCTCCTAGAAAGAATGACTTGCCTCTGCAACACAAATTTCTGCAGACCACCACCACCTAGTGGCGGCACACATCACTACATGACCTAGGTGCGCATAGGCACAACTTTAACACATGAACCCTCCTTCTTGTTCACGTCGGCTTCCTGTTTTGCCCTAACTAAATCTACCCAAAGTTCAGTTCTTTTTGCAGAACAGTAGAGGGAAAAAAAAATAGTTCCCCGGGTCTCCAAAGAGTAAATTTTCCCTTGGGCGGAATAGTTCAGGCAATGATAGTTCAGGCAATGTCCCTGAAGTGGAATAATAAAAAAAACAAGCTCCCACTTCAGAGATAGTACTGGGCATCAGGGAGAACAAGAGTTTTCCAGTCTTTGTCCAGAGTATCTATAGAGTATACCACATCATCTCGATCCCTGCTACAAATCACCACCCGGTCTGCATGAATGTGCCGACCAAGAGTCCAGTCTTTCCGGCAGCACTTGTATCGCTCAGTCATCACGGCTGAACACTTGAAGTAGCGGTGACCTTTTACCTCCAAACGATCCCACACAAAGTCTGCATACCATCGTTCTCGGGAGGCCTCTATCTCGAACAACAGGTCCTTGGGAACATATGGGTACTCCCAACCATATTCCGCTGCCACTTTCTGGTGCAAAAGCCGCTGTAATCGGGCCAGAGGCGGCATGTTCGCATGATCTCCATTTCCAGGGAGGACAATTACGCCTGGAGATCTCCTTATTAGTGCGGGCTCTAGCTGTAACATAGGCGGCCGCAAGGGAGAGCGAACAGCAGCAGTAGTATCAGGCACAGAGGATGCCAGGGCAGACAAAGCAGGCATAGGATTGGCCTCTTCTTTTGGGACAGTCACTTCCACCCGGGGTGTAGTTTCCCCAGAGTCCATTGGCGAAACCCTCTTTAAACTACGGGATGGGGTCACCGGGATTTTGTCCCAACCCCCGCGGATGAAAATCTCATCAATCTCGTGGTCATCCCCCACATCAGACGATGATTCAAAGTCAGAGGTGTCATATGCCTCTGCCGGCAAATAACTGGTAGTAGACACCGATACACTGTCCCGAAAAATGGAAAGTCTTTGCGGGCTGGTGGTCCGCACATCCCCGGTAGCGTGGGGTGTGGACTTTCTACCCTCTCCCAACAAAGTCAATGTCTCAGTTTTCCCAGCCTTCTTACCTTCCCCTGACTTGGATCGGCCGGAGATCCCTCTGGGTTGACGATCCGGTTCAGGCAGGTGCTGGGGTAGGCTTGCACCGCGGCCGCGGGAGGCCTTCACATATTCCACTTTCCTCTTAGCAGGGGGAAGGGAGGACTCCGTTGCAACAGAGGCAGCATCCGCTGGGCTCTCTGTCTCAAGCTCCGTAACAGCCGAAACTTTTTCCTCAGCATCCGCTGTTTCCGCGGGGGTGCGTATGGGCAGGGCTGTGGAAGCACAACTTTTCTCCTCCGAAGTAACAGCGCCGGAGAGGCAGTTAACTCGGTAGACCTTTGGCTTTTCAGTAGGCTGATCTACCTCAAAAAGGTATTCCCCGCAAAGGGCACATCTCCGGAAAGGGCGAAGCTATACGGCCAGTCCCTGGCACTTTGGACAGATCATGCCCAAGGCCTCTGCATCTCTGCACGTGTAAAGGGCAAAGCGACCTCGGGCTTCAGCCGAATTCCTGTATCCGTCAAAGGAGCAGCAAATGAAGCAACGTCCATGGCTGAAGCAGTGGAACCCACGAGGTCCCGGTGGAGCGGAGATCCATGGAGCAGCAGACATGTTGCTTCATCACCGATCCAATCTGTACTGTCCTTTGGCGCCAACACACCACGTGGAGCACACACCTAGCAGGGCTCCTCCCCCTTTCTCTCTTCTGCTGCACGCAACTCTCTGGCTTTTCCAGGCTCGAGACATGCCCACGAACTACGCAGCTAGAAATTAACTAGGCCCGTACCTCTATCTCTCTCAATATGGCCGACTTCCAAAAAACACACATGTAACGGGAAGGCCCGGGGAACTCAGAATCGCTTAGAAAGTATGAGATACCCTTGCTTCAGCTCCCCCAATGCCTCTTATGTGTCAACCACCCTGTGTCTCTATTAGCGGCACAGGGTGATTGAAAACCCCAATATGGTCTATCATAGCTATATTCAATGCTGCACATACATTGTATCTAGATTGGATGTGTACTGTGGGGGGGGGGGGGTTGTGTAATCATTGCTGTGAGGAATTAAGGTAATTTGCATTCTATTGTCTACTGTGGCTGGTAGGAATTAAACCTATAATTATAGGTTTTGGAACCAGCAGCAGACAGGTTAATCACCTGCCTGCTTGTGTTGTAAATTAATCTAGGAGGGCGTCTGGAGACCCTTTCATTGTGAAAAGGGATAATTAAGTCTGTACTTGTGTGTATTGTAAAGACAGACCGTGGGAACACAAAGGTTATGCAAGTCATTTAAGATGTGTATTGAAGATCGTTATGTCTATTGTGTAAAGTCTGTTGTCTCCTAACAGACGTCAAAATAATGTGTTGAGTCTTGTAATGTGTGGGTGGAGCTGGGCCACTGTTCATGTTAAACTAATGTGTATTGGATGTATATAAAAAATATAAAAGATAAAAACTGCGCTAGCAAACAGTTAAAAAACTTTTGAACGTTAGGCAGCAGAAATAGTGTGACAACACCTCAAACAATAAACAAAGAAAAAACTGTGCCACTTTTAACCAAAGTCTATTAGGAATTCGGTGCTTATTTAAATGTATATGGAGAACTATCAGGCATCACACTAAAATAGTCCAAACTTCACACCACCGTGATTACTCAAAGCAAGCCGTGAAGAATCCACCACCAAAGAAAGGGGGAGCAGCTTACCAGAAGGCAAGCGATTTAGGGCATTGGACCTTTGACCCAGCTGCAGCCTTTGGTGATGCAAACGTCCCTTCCTTTAGCCAATACGTCTCGTTCGGATGGTCCGTATCCACAGTATCCAAATCATACACCCAGCATGGAATAGAAAAGGGCAGGCCAATAGCGTAATTCCGTATGGTATTAGATTTATTAAAAAATATAAGTTATACTTACAAAGTAAAAAGTAAATTTAGCATGTAAACAGTAAAATGCCGGCCGGCATATCGAAAGCCTCACTCCTCGAACGTGGTGACATCACTGAGCGTCCTCCTAGACGCGTTTCGTCATTCAGTGGACGTTTTCAATAGGAGTGGGCGCTACAGAGACGCACCACGCTTAAGAGAGGCCGGACCACAATGTGAAGTACATGGTTCGGCCATCTTAGTTGTGGGCAAATATGCCCATGTATTTAGAAGCTGGTTGCCCCACTTCACAAACCTACATATAAGAGGGACTGTTTGGAGCTAAAACGCTCATCTAAACGGAAACACAGGACTCATCCTGCGGACAGAAAATGATTTAGTTTTTTGGCCTGGGCCGTGATTAATCCCGGAAGTAAATACCCATACGGGTAAACTCACGGTAATTAAACAGATATCTAATTTAGGAAAAGATAATTCTAGTTGCAAATTGTGTATAATGTAAAAATGTAAAAATATACACATTAGTGCGTATAAATATTATTTTTACACACATTTGGAAAATCAACGTGAGGGTGACCTCTAGTGGCGAAACCAGAAAGTGACATTAACCTGAAATTAATCAGTACATTTTTAATTTTTTATTTGCTATTTGGACAAAAATATTAACAATATTCTGTGTAAACTAATGTGAAGAAAGAAAAAGAAGGAAAAAGACATCCAATGGCAAAACCCATAATGTCATTACCATATAAATAATTAAACATTTATTTTATGTTCAACCCCACTACCCCAAAACGCATAAATTAAAATTTCAAAAAGGAGAAAGACCCCTATTTGATCTCAAGAAGAATGAGAAAAAAGGGGAATTATTTAAATATGCTTAATTGAATTTGATAAGTTTATAATCAAATTTAAGTGCAAGATAACTATCAGTGTGTGATGATAATTACATTTAAATAATGAAAATTAATAAAAATTACGTACACCAATAGTGAACATTACCCCAAATGTTACAAGGCTTCCACCGTATATCTCACATTGGGTTTACATAGTAGATGTTTCTAGGCATTATTAATAAACGCATTCACATCAGTATCTATGTTTAGCCCATAGGGCGAGTAGGTCTTCAAACGGTGGATCCAGGCCATTTCTAGTCTAGAAATTTCCCTAACAAGATTACTCCCCCTCCAGTTGGGTTTGAATTTATCTATCCCCAAAAAAAGGGTATTTGAGGGGTTTCTGTCGTGCTTGAGCAGATAATGTTTTGACACAGAGTGGTTCTTAAACCCTGTTAGAATATTTGTTATGTGCTCATTGAGTCGCACCTGAAGTGGGCGTTTTGTCCGTCCCACATACTGCAGGCCACATGGGCACTGCAGTAGATACACAACACCGGTGGAGGCACATGTGATACAGGGTTTAATGACATGCTGTAGCCTTGTAGCGGTGGAAATAAATGTGGTCGTTCGCCTAACACGGTTGGAATTCAAGGCACACACTCTGCATCTCCTACATTGATAGTACCCTGTGAGTTGATCAAAAAAGCCCCTCCCATTACTAGGGGGGTTTATAACCCCAGGAGCAATGCGATTTTTTAAAGATTGTACTCCTCTAAAAATCACCCTAGGCCTATCCGGAAGTACATCTTTCAGCACATTATCATTGGCCACAATGTGCCAATGTTTTCCTATTAGCTGTTTTATAGCCTTATGCTGAATGGAATAGGTGGTGATAAAGGGTACTCCAAGTGGAAATTGTCCGCCCTCTCGTGGTCCTCTTTCCACCAACAAGTTATCCCTTCTGGTATTCTTAACCGAATCCAAAGATTCTTGTAGGGCATCCACCTCATACCCCTTTTCTAGAAAACGGCCTGTCAAAACCTCAGCCTGCTTTAAAAATTCTTGGTCGTCAGAGCAGTTCCTACGGAGCCTTAAATATTGGCTCTTTGGAACCGCTCTGAGCCATGAGGGGTGATGGCAACTCCCGACGGGAATAAAAGAGTTCCTGTCCGTTTCTTTAAAAAACGTGGAAGTTGCAAATTTATCCCCTCTAATAGATATCCGTAGATCTAAGAAGTGAATTTCTGTCTGGCTGATCTCATATTTCAACTCTATGTTTCTCTGGTTGTTATTCAGAGAAGACATAAAGTCAATTAGGCCCTCTTGTGACCCATCCCATAGGAGGAGAATGTCATCAATATACCTAGCCCAAAGGGCTACCTGGGGTCTGACCCTGGAATAGATGACATCCTCCTCCCATCTGGCCATAAAAAGATTCGCCAGACTTGGGGCATACTTGGCCCCCATGGCCACACCAGTGGTCTGCCTGTAAAAATTGCCATTGAACCAAAAATAATTCGAAGCCGCAGCGAATTCCAAAAGGGCCATCAAAAATTCAATCTGCTGGAATGGGAGACCTGAATCTCTATCCAAATAAAAACGTACCGCCTCAAATCCCAGCTCATGAGGGATGATGGTATATAAGGACGTAACGTCCACTGTAGCCATCCACATACCCTCTTTGGGTGTAATCCCTGCCAAGAGATTCATGACATGTCTTGAATCCTTGGTATATGATGGAATGTTCCGTACCAAGGGCTGCAAGAAGAAATCAATGTATCTGCCCACCCGGGACGTGATGGAATCAATCCCACTCACTATGGGACGTCCCGGGGGGCAGACAGGATTCTTATGCAATTTAGGTAAGTAGTAGATGGTGGGTGTACGAGGGGCCTTTGGAATCAAAAACAACCTCTCTTTGGGGGTAAGAATCCCCTCATAGAACCCCTTAGCCACTAGAAGTTCCAATTCCCTGACATATTTTACCTTTGGGTCAGAAGGCAACATAGTGTAGGTAGAGATATCGTCCACTATTTTATGCAACTCAAGCATATAGTCCTCTCTATCTAGGATAACAATCCCTCCCCCCTTATTGGCGGGTCTGATCACCAATTCTTTATTCCCACATAGAGAGTCCAACCCCTCCTGTAGAGTCTTATTCAATCTCGCCTTTTTAACCTCCATTTGGTCCAAATCCCTTAGTAGGACATCTCTGAAAATCTTAAGGGAGGGAGCCAAAACTCCAGGAGGGTTAAACAGGGATGCATTGGCCAGCCCAGAATGAACGTAATTATTTGAAACAACCTGCTCAGTACTGGTAGTCCCTGCCATGTACCTTTTGATATTTAGTTTCCTAATGAACCTATGCATGTCCATGTAGGTGTGAAATTTGTCCAAACCCTTAGGGGGCGCAAATTTAAGGCCCTGATCCAAGAGAAGTTTTTCAGGTTCTGTTAGAACCTGCTTACTTAAATTAAAAATACCCTGCCCTGTTAAACCTTGGGTCTTTTTTGCTGTTCTCGACCGCCTCCCCCCTCTGGTTCCTCTCCTCTTTCGCCTAATCGTTTTACCCCTTGGGCGGGTTTGTGAAAACCCCAATTATTATATCCATTCGGCCCCCCTGAGCCTCGGGGGGGTAGTGAGAGTCCGGTTTGAGATTGATGAAACAATGGACTGTGGTTGGGTCCATCATACGATGGAAAATAGTGTGGACCATTTACTCCATAGTCCCCGCTTAGCCCATCTATATCCCTTGTGACAGCAGGAAGGTAAAGTCACCTGGTTGCATCCAGGGGGGTAGATATATTTCGCCCAGATTCAGGCTTTACGCCGACTTATACAACTAGGTGGAGAGTTGTATAAGGCTAGTGGGCTCATGGATGACTCATACCTCTAGGGAGAGTGTGGGGCGTCGTACAGACAGGGAGTTGATGAGACCAGCTGAAGCTTGTCAGCTCATTTAGGCCTCTATAAGAACTCCCAGCTTCATTAGATGTTAGCTCATGCCTGGAACCAGACCTGTGTGGACTGTCTAGGGAGAGTGAACCCCTGTGCGGTGAGACAAAGCCTGTGTGGCTATTTGCTTGGACATTTAAAACCAGGGACTTAGGGACTAGGACAGCACTAGGCTGATCCCAGTTGTTAGTTAGGAAACCTGTATGTTTAGTCAGAGGTCAAGTTGACCAGGATTTATTTTGTTTATGTTTCTTTTGCTTTGCTGTGTTTTGTCACTGTAAATAGAAAATAAACCGCACCTTTTTGATTTTGAAAACCACAACCTCCGTTTGCTGGGCCTGTTTTTGTGTGGGGAGCCCATCTCGGGGGTCACACACACCCGCTGCCGAGCTAACCCCCTCACAGTTGGTGGAGAACCAGTGGCAGTTTTTTTTTTAAGCCAGCATGGAGGAGATACTGAAGCAGCTGGCTCTAGCAAATGCCAATCAACAGCAGACAAATGCAGGTTTGCAAAAGAGCCTTGCAGCTCAACAACAGAACTTCGCAGCCCAGCAGCAAGCTCATCAACAGAGCCTTGCAGCCCAGCAGCAAGCTCATCAACAGAGCCTTGCAGCCCAGCAGCAGACAAACGCAACTTTGCAACAGAGTCTGGAGGCTCAGCAACAAGCCCAGCAGCAATCTGAGGCCCGCTTCATAGACCTGTTACAGAAGCAAGAGCAGAGACTACAACAACAGATGGAAGCAGCAATGCAGCAACGTCCGCAGACCAGTGAGGAAAGCCGTCCCACTAATACCGCGTCCTTTGGGGTGAGTCGTTTATTGACAAAAATGACTGGAGAGGATGATCCAGAGGTATTTTTGACCACATTTGAAAGGACCGCTGAAAGAGAAAAGTGGCCTGAGGAGCAGTGGGCTGGACTGGTGGCTCCTCTGTTAACTGGTGAATCGCAGAAAGCTTACTATGACCTAGAGCCTAACCAAGCAAAAGACTATGCGATGCTAAAAGCTGAAATATTGGCAAGGCTGGGTGTCACCCAGGCTGTCCGGGCTCAGCGTGTGCATAACTGGACTTTCCAGCTTGGAAAACCCCCCAGGTCTCAAATGTATGATCTCATTCACCTGAGCAGAAAGTGGCTACAGCCAGAGACTTTGTCCGCACCAAAGATTGTGGAACGTGTTGTAATGGATCGGTTTTTGAGAGCTCTTCCTACTGCCATCCAAAAGTGGGTAAGCCATGGAGACCCAGAGACGGCCGATGGTCTTGTGGATCGTGTGGAGAAATACTTGGCTACAGAGAACCTGACGGCCTCTTCCAGAGACACTCGGACTTTCCACCCTAAGACCAGACCATCCCCAGGGGCGGATAAGAGGATTCCAAGGGGTGAGGGTGGAGAGAGTGAGAGGGTGGGAGCTCTACCCCAAGTTTGGCGAGAACAGCCTGGGAAATCAGCGGCTCAAGAGGCCGCAAGAAGGATCGTTTGCTACCGCTGCCGGCAAGCGGGACATATTGCAGCCAATTGCCCGGTTGTGGAGGAACCCATGCAGTGTGACTTTCTGACGGGCAGACGTCAGTCGCTGTGTGCGACAGTCGCATGCACTGCCATTCGAGGAACTGAGAAACATTTATGCAAAATGTGTGTTAATGGTAGAAATGTTGTGGTATTGCTGGATTCAGGTAGCCTTGTGACCCTGATAAAGGCTGAGTTAGTTAAAACAGAGGTCTCTGGGAATAGCAAGGTAGCTGTTATTTGTGTGCATGGGGACACCCGAGAGTATCCAGTGACTACAGTGTGTTTCGAGACCCCCAAAGGTACCCTCTCTCATCCAGTGGGCTTAGTATCTCAGTTACCGCATGACGCCATTGTGGGAAGGGATTTTCCGAAGTTCTGGGAACTGTGGGATGATCCTGAGCCCCCCACTGGTGCCCCTATGTACCAGGAATGTGATAGCCAGAACTCCCCTGAGAGTGGTGAGGACTCTCCGGAATTTCCCTTATCAGTATTGGCAGGGGAGACTCAAGAAACTGGAGAGGAGCCCACCTCCTCAGACGAAAACCTACCGTCTGTGGAGTTTTCTGATCTTGAGGTTCACAGGGAAAACTTTGCCACAGAACAGTTGAAAGACCCCGCCCTAATAAAGGCACGGGAAAACGTAGTGAAAATAGATGGCGAGTTAGTGAACCCAGATAATACCTGCACTTACCCATACTTCAGCGTAGAGAAGGACCTACTGTATCGGGTGGCAAAAAGGGCAGAAGAAACCGTTGAGCAGCTTGTGGTGCCCAAACCTTACAGGAAGTTGGTGTTGGAGTTGGCCCATGGGCACATTCTTGGAGGTCATCTGGGGACAGAGAAAACCCGAGAGAGGGTATTACAGAGATTCTATTGGCCGGGGGTGATGAAGGACATAGAAAATTATTGTTCCTCCTGCCCTGTGTGTCAGAGGTCGGCCCCGATGCCACATTTCCGTAGCCCGCTGGTCCCTCTACCCATCATTGAGGTCCCGTTTGAGAGGATCGCCATGGATTTGGTAGGTCCTATAATCAAGTCCGCTAGGGGGCACCAGTACATATTAGTTATAATGGACTATGCCACCCGTTATCCAGAAGCGATCCCTCTCCGAAATACCTCGGCCAAAACCATAGCCAAAGAGCTATCTCTTGTGTTTAGCCGGGTGGGTATTTGTAAAGAACTGCTTACGGACCAAGGTACACCCTTTATGTCCCGGGTTATGAAGGAGCTGTGTAAATTGTTCAAAGTGACGCAATTACGTACATCTGTGTATCACCCCCAAACCGATGGGCTGGTTGAAAGATTCAACAAAACCCTAAAACAAATGTTGAAGAAAGTGGTGGATAGAGATGGAAAGGATTGGGACTGTCTACTTCCTTATCTGATGTTTGCTATTAGGGAGGTGCCCCAATCCTCTACGGGATTCTCCCCCTTTGAGTTACTGTATGGGAGACACCCAAGAGGGCTGTTGGATATTGCCAAGGAAACTTGGGAAAGTGAGAGTTCTCCCCACAGGAGTGTGATTGAGCATGTCGCCCTGATGCAAGACCGAATTGCACAGGTAATGCCCATCGTGAAGGAACATTTGGCCCAAGCGCAGTTAGCACAGCAGAGAGTGTACAACCGTGGAGCCAAGATCCGTACCTTTTCCCCGGGGGATAGGATACTGGTACTTGTCCCTACGGTTGAAAGTAAATTCCTTGCCAAATGGCAAGGCCCCTACGAGATAATGGAAAAAGTGAGCGAAGTGAATTACAAGGTCAGACAACCAGGAAGGCGAAAGCCCGAACAGATCTATCACGTTAATCTGTTGAAAGCCTGGAGGGATAGAGAGTCCCTAGTCGCAGACACTTGGTCACCAGCTCAAACTGGTTGCGTGATTCCTGAGGTTGGAATAGCAGCCACCTTGTCACAACCCCAACAACAGGAGGTTAAGGAGTTTGTGCTTCGCAACAAGGAGGTATTCTCTGAGCTGCCGGGACAAACATCTGGGGTAGAGCATGACATCATTACCCCGCCCGGTGAAAGGGTGAAGTTAAAACCCTATCGGATCCCAGAGGCCCGACGGGAGGCAATACGGGAGGAAGTACAGAAAATGCTGAACTTAGGGGTGATAGAGGAGTCCCAAAGTGATTGGTCTAGTCCCATTGTGTTGGTGCCTAAACCGGATGGGAGCTGGCGATTTTGTAACGATTTTCGTCAGTTGAACAAAGTTACAAAATTTGACACCTACCCCATGCCACGTATAGATGAGTTGATCGACCGGCTGGGAACAGCCCGGTACATGACGACTCTTGACCTCACAAAAGGGTATTGGCAAATCCCCCTGGCCAAGTCGGCCAAAGAGAAAACCGCATTTGTAACCCCAGACGGGGCGTTCCAATATAAAAGAATGCCGTTCGGGTTACAGAATGCGCCGGCCACATTCCAGCGGAAAATGGACCAGATGCTGAGGCCCCATCGGAAGTATGCTGCGGCTTACCTGGATGACGTAATTGTCCATAGCACAGATTGGGCCTCACATCTGCCAAAAGTGCAAGCAGTCCTGGACTCTGTTCGGGAAGCGGGGTTTACGGCTAACCCCAAGAAGTGTACCATTGGGCAGGAGGAGGCCAAATATCTTGGGTACACCATTGGGAGGGGAGTAATAAAACCCCAACTCAACAAAGTCGAGGCCATCCAGAGTTGGCCACGTCCCAACAGCAAGAAGCAGGTACGAGCCTTTCTGGGAATCGCTGGGTATTATCGGCGATTCATTCCCCACTTTGCTTCCAAGGCTGTGCCCCTAACCAACCTAACGAAGGGGAAAGGGTCGGTCATGATTAAATGGACCCCCGAGGCTGAGGCAGCATTCCAATTCTTGAAACAAGCCTTATGTAGCCAGCCAGTGTTGTACTCACCCGACTTCTCTAAAGACTTTGTCGTACAAAGTGATGCGTCAGATGTGGGGTTAGGAGCAGTATTGTCCCAGGTCTGGAACGGGGAAGAGCACCCAGTCATTTACCTCAGCAGGAAGTTGAAGTCCCATGAGGTAAATTACGCCACCGTTGAAAAGGAGTGTTTAGCGGTGAAGTGGGCTCTAGATTCCCTTCGGTACTACCTGCTAGGTAGGCACTTTGACTTGGTTACGGATCACGCTCCGTTAAAGTGGATGGCTCAAAACAAGGAAACAAATAGAAGAGTGAATAGGTGGTTCCTGGCCCTCCAGGAATTCAACTTTACAGTAAAGCATCGCCCTGGCGTTCAAATGGGGAATGTGGATGCTTTGTCTCGAGTACATGAATGCCTGATTGCTGGTGTTCCAACCCCGAGGTTAAAACAAGAGGGGGGGGTATGTGACAGCAGGAAGGTAAAGTCACCTGGTTGCATCCAGGGGGGTAGATATATTTCGCCCAGATTCAGGCTTTACGCCGACTTATACAACTAGGTGGAGAGTTGTATAAAGCTAGTGGGCTCATGGATGACTCATACCTCTAGGGAGAGTGTGGGGCGTCGTGCAGACAGGGAGTTGATGAGACCAGCTGAAGCTTGTCAGCTCATTTAGGCCTCTATAAGAACTCCCAGCTTCATTAGATGTTAGCTCATGCCTGGAACCAGACCTGTGTGGACTGTCTAGGGAGAGTGAACCCCTGTGCGGTGAGACAAAGCCTGTGCGGTGAGACAAAGCCTGTGTGGCTATTTGCTTGGACATTTAAAACCAGGGACTTAGGGACTAGGACAGCACTAGGCTGATCCCAGTTGTTAGTTAGGAAACCTGTATGTTTAGTCAGAGGTCAAGTTGACCAGGATTTATTTTGTTTATGTTTCTTTTTCTTTTCTGTGTTTTGTCACTGTAAATAGAAAATAAACCGCACCTTTTTGATTTTGAAAACCACAACCTCCGTTTGCTGGGCCTGTTTTTGGGTGGGGAGCCCATCTCGGGGGTCACACACACCCGCTGCCGAGCCAACCCCCTCACAACATTTAAATAAGCACCGAATTCCTAATAGACTTTGGTTAAAAGTGGCGCAGTTTTTTCTTTGTTTAATGTATATAAAAGTTACAATGTTTTTCTCAATAAAGTCAGTGTACTTGTCTGGAAGATACAGAGCGTGTGTCTCGTTCTTTCAGAAGGATTAATTCCTATGGGAAGTGATCGCCTGGCTGTGGAAGATTGGTAGTGAGTGGATGTGTGTCCAGGAGAGGGGAATATTTAAACGGCGTTACCCCCTTTCGGATTAGGGGTGCCGTTACATTGGTTGGCAGCAGTGGGATTTTTCCCTCCAGTTCCTGGGACACTTCAAACCACCACAGTGAATGACCAGCTATGCAGCCTGCAGGAGAGCCACGCTGAAAGACTTACTTGAGAGCCGTGGAGGGACCGGTGGGACAAAGAACAAAGTCACCTTGATCAGGTAGCTAGCAGAGATGGATCAGAAGGATGGTGATGCAGGACCCCGGTCAGTTGAAGACTTGTTTCAGCAACGAGTTCAACAGCGGTTGGCATTATATGGTGCTAACCCATCAGAGGCCGCCATACAGGAAGCCATTAAAGGCATCCAGCTGCAGGATGCCCGACAAGAGAGAGAACGAGAGCGACAAAAGAGAGAACTAGAGCGGCAACATGAGCGGAGAAGGGCGGAAATACGGCAATCGGAGACAATGCCTAAAGAACCAGCCACCATGGAAGAGGAATTCGGAAGGAGGTTGCGAGAGATGCAGATACAGCATAGAGGACCAGTATCAGAGGAGGTCCTGCTGGGATAGTCGGATTCGATCTGCTGCGAACTCTGGAAGAAAGCGCTAGCTCTCGAGCAGCAACACCAGGGAAAGACTCTCCCCTCCATCTATGTAAGGTACTGGTCGCAGTATGATGTACGAATGCCGTTATTGGGGGAACAACCAAAGCAGGAGTGGACAACTGAGTTAAGCAGGCTGATCCGGGCAGAGATGCGGTTGGACGAGAGCTACAGAGCCCTCCAGTGGTATGTAGCCCAAGAGTGCCCATTGTCAGCAGATGACAGCTCCACGGAAGGCTTTGACTATAATGGCCTGGGATTGTTGTATTGGAGGCTGTCCAGTGACCCTGACTTTGGGAGTGATCAGGAGTGGCGTTTGGAGGAAATAATGGAGCACAGAGAGCAAAGACTGAATGTCTCGGAAGGGCACTGGGCACAGGAAGATTTGGAGTTTCTGGCCGTTCAGGAATGGGAGCTGGAGATTGCCTACAGACAGCTGCTAGACTCGGCTCAGCAGCAGGGTGGGGCTCCCTTTGCCTGGGACTATCAGGAAATACCAGTTGAAAACTATGAAATCCTGGCTGAAGAATCAGCAGTGGAAAATCTGAAGATTGCCATCCCTAAAGCCGAAGTGAATGATACAGAGTTCCAGGGAGCTAGCCTGGCTGAAGAATCGGCAGTGGAAAATCTGAAGATTGCCATCCCTAAAGCCGAAGTGAATGATATGGAGTTCCAGGGAGCTAGCCTGGCTGAAGAATCGGCAGTGGAAAATCTGAAGATTGCCATCCCTAAAGCTGAAGTGGATGATATGGAGTTCCAGGGAGATAGGGCAGTTGGCTCATCTTCCCAGCTACAGATTACAGAAGGTATGGACTTAAGGGACTGTTCAGAGGATGTTATGGATTATGCATCGCCTGCCCAAGTACTGGCAATAGGACAGAGTACTGCAGACCCCTGCTCTACACCCGTGGCAGTTTTGGAGGCCCGAGATGAGAAGGTGATGGTTCCTCTTTCCCAGGGGATTTTAGAGATGCAGGGGGAGAAGCAGCCCTTTTCCCTCCCCAACAGTTAGCCAGAGCAGATGGGGTGGAGTCCCCAGCAGAAGTGCTGGCAACAGGGCAGAGTGCTAGCAACCTCTGCCCAGCACCGGAAACAACTGTGGAGTTTGGCCCATCTCTCCAGCAACAAGCTGAGGTGGTAAAGCTTTTACCCCCAGCTGAATCACTGGCAGCAGGGCAGAATGCTACTGGCCGCTGCACACAACTGACACTTGAGCGGATATCGGTGGATGGGACTACGGTCTCCACTCACAGCAACCCAGCGGAAGAGCTGGCAACAGAGCAGAGTGCCACGGGCCTCTGCTCTCAACTAACAGAAGAGGGAGTTCCTGTGGTATTGGATGGGACTTTAGTCCTCACTGACACAACCCCAGAAAATGGTGTGACACTGAGACAGGAGGATGTCAGCCTTGCTTTGCAAGCACTGGGGGATTTTCACCTACCACAAGTGGATGGGACTTCAGTCTCCACTTGTGTACCCCAGGGATGCTGGGCAGTCGGCCCAGATCCCCAACAGCATGACGGACCGAGCCCAGTCACCCTGTCTTCTCTCCAGCGGCGGAAAGGACTCCAGGGAGAAGGGCCAGTCCAGGCCTCTCCCCAGTGGCGGGTATGTTCTCTGAGAGAGGCAGAGGTTGGCTGGGTAAGTAATGCTCTGTTTGGAGAAATTTATTTGGGGTACTGTGTGGATACCGGCATTAGAAGAAGGGACCTATGGACTAACTTTGGAGTCAACCTGTCTGGGGTCCCCTCCTCTGTTAGTCCCCTGCCGAAAGGGGAGAGATGTAAGGGGAAGGCCCGGGGAACTCAGAATCGCTTAGAAAGTATGAGATACCCTTGCTTCAGCTCCCCCAATGCCTCTTATGTGTCAACCACCCTGTGTCTCTATTAGGGGCACAGGGTGAATGAAAACCTCAATATGGTCTATGATAGCTATATTCAATGCTGCACATACATTGTATCTAGATTGGATGTGTACTGTGAGGGGGGGGGGGGTTGTGTAATCATTGCTGTGAGGAATTAAGGTAATTTGCATTCTATTGTCTACTGTGGCTGGTAGGAATTAAGCCTATAATTATAGGTTTTGGAACCAGCAGCAGACAGGTTAATCACCTGCCTGCTTGTGTTGTAAATTAATCTAGGAGGGCGTCTGGAGACCCTTTCATTGTGAAAAGGGATAATTAAGTCTGTAATTGTGTGTATTGTAAAGGCAGACTGGGGGAACACAAAGGTTATGCAAGTCATTTAAGATGTGTATTGAAGATCGTTATGTCTATTGTGTAAAGTCTGTTGTCTCCTAACAGACGTCAAAATAATGTGTTGAGTCTTGTAATGTGTGGGTGGAGCTGGGCCACTGTTCATGTTAAACTAATGTGTATTGGATGTATATAAAAGTTACAATGTTTTTCTCAATAAAGTCAGTGTACTTGTCTGGAAGATACAGAGCATGCGTCTCTTTCTTTCAGAAGGATTAATTCCTATGGGAAGTGATCGCCTGGCTATGGAAGATTGGTAGCGAGTGGATGTGTGTCCAGGAGAGGGGAATATTTAAACGGCGTTACCCCCTTTCGGATTAGGGGTGCCGTTACAACACACAAGGGAAAAAGTAAAGTCCAGCTTCCAGGGGCAACTGCAGAATCCCAGGACCCACGCCCCCACGTGTAGCACCACCCTCTCCTCTTAGGGCAAAGGAGAGGCACCCATACCACAAGCCCGTGTCCTCTAGATTAGAGGTCAGGCGGTGTATATGTACCTGGGTCCCACAGCGAGCCACCTCCCTCCACTGGTTCCCATCTCCAGAATGTAGAGACAAGTCTGCACCCCTCCCTCTTCAATAAAGTCAATGTCCAAACCACTTAAACTCCAATGTTGAGTTTATTTTGTATCTTTGCTTGATAGATAAGAGAGAGTAGATGAGAGATGATAGTTGAACTAGAGCAGATTCAGGCACAGAACTCCCAGATTTATCACCACTCGGTCCCGAGTGGGTACGGCTCACCCGGATAGTCCCTCAATGGTCCTAGCAGCCGGTGTGGAGCTCGAACAAGCAATTTAATCCTCCAAGGACAAGTTCAGTCTGTCCTCAAAGAGCAGCAGCACTCCGCAGGGTCAGTTCTGCAGAGCATAGGATCCTTCCCTCCGACAGGTCACCAGGCCTTTCCCGAGACAGCAATCTAACTATCACTCATCTCCTGTTGGGGGACCGATCCTCCCCTGGCTTCCTCTTGGTCGGAGAGGATACCCTCACCCGGGCATCCTAGGACTCCAGAATTCTGCCTGTAGACCCAGTTGAAGGTACTGGGCCTACCCGGAACGTTGCAGTCTCGGGCCGAAGGTGCCCGAGACTCCTCAGTCGGGGTACGCACCCCCTCCTTAGGGGGCACACTCCTCCGGGTACTTGTCCCCGGGTCTCTCCCCCTATGAAAATGGTGTCTGCCTCTTTTATATCCTCTCCCGGCATGCACAGCAGGCAGAACCAGCCCACTGCATGGTAGCCGAGAGAGGACATCCAATAGCGCCAATGCAACCTATGGTTCAACCCTGACCCAATATGGCAGCGCCACCTGCAGGCCACAGGGAACTCCACATAGGCACACAGCAACAAAGCAGAGTCCAGCACAGTTAAAAGGCCCGAACCATACTAGTGCTCGGGTCTTCCTACTAAATTTAGACATAGAGACCCCCTAAATTTGGAGTACTCGCTACACAATAAACTCTTTCACTTCCTCTACAATCAACTATTGTAGATCCTCACTCACTCCCAGTCTCTCTCACTAGACTTTCTGATCAACTGCCACTGGATCCCCTGAGCTCTTCCAACCTATCTTCCTCAAGTGTCACCCCCTGCTTCCCTGCTGGGTCCCTAGCTTGGCATCCAAGATACTTCTCAAGCGTCACCCCACTGGCCTGCTCAGTCCCTAGCTTGACACACAAGGCTGCTCTGCAAGCATCTCCTCCGCTGGCTGGGTCCCTGGCTTGAAACCTGATGAAGTTTCCCAATTCTTCACCATCCCCGGTTAGTGAGAATACTGCTCCGTTACTTGCTTTAGCTACTCACACTGGTCCCTGCTAACAAGGTGGATGGTCCCTTAGTGGTGACAGCTTCCCATCTACCTCCGACCATGACAGGTTCTCCAGCCGGCAGAACCGGCACTTCTGGTTGGACTGCAAACCACAGTCCCAACCCTACGCTGCTCTCTTGCTTCTGGATAGGCCCTCAGACAGCCTAGCAACCAGATGTCCCCAGAATAGGCCTCAGGCTCTGGCCTAACAGCCCGGGGCAATACAACACACGTCCACCCAGACAGCCATCCAAGTGGCACAGAACCCCGATCACCTGACCTCACTCAAATAAATAGGCTCTCCCAGCAGGCCAAGGGACCCAAGAAGATCCCTGCCCATTGGCTGAGATACCCCATCTATTCCTTATCTGTCCTTGCAATGCCCTTGTCTTATCTAATACCACCAGATACCCGGGCATCTAGTGACAGACGAGAGAAGTGCAGCAATTCCAGAATTAGGGCAGAATCAATTGATCCCCTATCAATTGACCAAGGCAACTGGTCAGGTAAATTTACAAGCAACCCTGCCTGGCCCTAACCCGCTCTGCCACAGTTCTGTTAAGAGACAATAGATCTCCTGTTCGCATCCAAACGTGACTGGCGCCCATCTTTTCTTCTTGCATCACACCCACCATGCCTAGTAACCCACTCTACAAGGAAGGATGTCAGCTTTCCCTAACCCTTGAGGTCATCATTAGGCCTCTGGGGACCCGGGACCTTGCTACATAAACAATTTAAGAAAAGCAATCAGAAATATTTTAAACATACCTATCCTATCCTATCCTATCTGCTGTTCAAACTATGCACTTTTGTCCACTGCATTTCCGTCCCGATGCATTCCCAAAGAGCTAACTCCACATGTTTCAATAAGATTTGGGAAATTTCACTTTGTATGCATTTATATTGTAGATAGATTTTTAGCTAAGCTTGCAGAGGACGTTTTCACCATTTTGTTCTGGTAGTCATGGTGACAATGTTTATACCAGGGGCTTTCAAGTGATTGCATTCTAGTGATGTCTCCTGTTGAGAGATAACTAGGAGTTCAATTCCCTTTGCAGGTTACAGGAGATAGGTACAGCATTACCTATTACGTTTATATAAACTGTGAGGGGGTTAGCTCGGCAGCGGGTGTGTGTGACCCCCTGGATGGGTTCACCACACAAAAACAGGCACAGCAGACAGAGTTTGTAGTTGCAAAAACAAAAGGTGCGGTTTATTTACACTATTTACAGGGGAAAAACCAAAACAAAAAGAAACAAACAAAAATAAATCCTGGTCAGCTTGACCGCTTACTACCCACGTTGGTGTCCCTAACTAACAACTGGGTACAGCCTTGTGCTGTCCCAGTCCCTAGCTCCCTGTTTGTTGAAGTTATTACAGTAACCACACAGGCTTTGGCTCACCGCACAGAGATCACACTCCCCAGACTATTCACACAGATCTGGTTCTAGGTTGGAGCATCTCCCTTAGCATGCTGGGAGTTCTTGTAGAGGCCCTAACGAGCCCACTTACTTCAGCTGGGCTCATTAACTCTTCCCCTGCAGGACTCCCCGCACTCCCCCTAGTGGTATAAATCGGCATAAAGCCTGAATCTAGGACATATACACCTTCCATCCTGGACGCAACCTGGTGATTTTACCTGCATTCTGTCACATACCCCCCCCCCTCTTGTTTTAACCTTGGGGTTGGAACACAAGCAATCAGGCATGCATGTACTCGAGACAAAGCATCCACATTCCCCATTTGAACGCCAGGGCGATGCTTTACCGTAAAGTTGAATTCCTGTAGGGCCAGGAACCACCTATTCACTCTTCTATTTGTCTCTTTGTTTTGAGCTATCCACTTTAAAGGAGCGTGATCAGTAATCATGTCAAAGTGCCTACCTAGCAGATAGTACCAAAGGGAATCTAGAGCCCACTTCACCGCTAAACACTCCTTCTCAATCGTGGCGTAATTTACCTCATGGGACTTCAATTTCCTGCTGAGGTAAATGACTGGGTGCTCTTCCCCGTTCCAGACCTGGGACAATACTGCTCCTAACCCAACGTCTGATGCATCACTTTGTATGACAAAGTCCCTAGAGAAGTCTGGTGAGTACAACACTGGCTGGCTACATAAGGCTTTTTTTTAAGAACTGGAATGCTGCCTCAGCCTCTGGTGTCCATTTAACCATGACCGACTCTTTCCCTTTTGTCAGGTTGGTTAGGGGCACAGCCTGAGAAGCAAAGTGGGGAATGAATCGCCGATAATAACCAGCGATTCCCAGAAAGGCTCGTACCTGCTTCTTGCTGTTGGGACGTGGCCAATTCTGTATGGCCTTGACTTTGTTGACTTGGGGTTTTATTACTCCCCTCCCAATGGTGTACCCAAGATATTTGGCCTCCTCCTGCCCAATGGTACATTTCTTGGGGTTGGCCGTAAACCCAGCTTCCCGGATAGAGTCTAGGACTGCTTGCACTTTTGGCAGATGTGAGGCCCAATCTGTGCTGTAGATAATTACATCATCCAGGTAAGCCGCTGCATACTTCTGATGGGGCCTCAGTATCTGGTCCATTTTCCGCTGGAAAGTGGCCGGCGCATTCTGTAACCCAAACGGCATTCTTTTATATTGGAACGCCCCGTCTGGGGTTACAAATGCGGTTTTCTCCTTGGCCGACTTGGCCTGGGGAATTTGCCAATACCCTTTTGTGAGATCAAGAGTTGTCATGTATCGGGCTGTTCCTAGCCGGTCAATCAACTCATCTATACGTGGCATGGGGTAGGTGTCAAATTTTGTAACTTTGTTCAGTTGTCGAAAATCGTTACAAAATCGCCAGCTCCCATCCGGTTTAGGCACTAACACAATGGGACTTGACCAATCACTTTGGGACTCCTCTATCACCCCTAACTTAAGCATTTTCTGTACTTCCTCACGTATTGCCTCCCATCGGGCCTCTGGGATCCGATAGGGTTTTAGTTTCACCCTTTCACCGGGTGGGGTAATAATATCATGCTCTACGCCAGACGTTTGTCCCGGCAGCTCAGAGAAAACCTCCTTGTTGCGAAGCACAAACTCCTTAACCTCCTGTTGTTGGGGGTTTGACAAGGTGACTGCTATTCCAACCTCAGGAATCCCGCAATCAGAGTGAGCTGGTGACAAAGTTTCCGCGACTAGGGATTCCCTATCCCTCCAGGCTTTCAACAGATTAACGTGATAGATCTGTTCGGGCTTTCGCCTTCCTGGTTGTCTGACCTTGTAATTCACTTCGCTCACTTTCTCCAAGATCTCATAGGGGCCTTGTCATTTGGCGAGGAATTTGCTTTCAACCGTAGGGACAAGTACCAATACCCTATCCCCCAGGGAAAAGGTACGGGTCCTGGCTCCACGGTTGTACACTCTCTGCTGTGCCAACTGCGCTTGGGCCAAATGTTCCTTTATGATTGGCATTACCTGTGCAATTCTATCTTGCATCAGGGCGACATGCTCAATCACACTCCTGTGGGGAGAACTCTCACTTTCCCAGGTTTCCTTGGCGATATCCAACAGCCCTCTGGGGTGTCTCCCATAAAGTAACTCAAAGGGTGAGAAACCCGTAGAGGATTGGGGTACCTCCCTAATAGCAAACATTAAATAGGGAATTAGACAGTCCCAATCCTTTCCATCTCTATCCACCACTTTCTTTAACATTTGTTTTAGGGTTTTGTTGAATCTTTCAACCAACCCATCTGTTTAGGGATGATACACAGATGTACGCAATTGTGTCACTTTGAACAACTTACACATCTCTTTCATAACCCGGGACATAAAGGGTGTACCTTGGTCCGTAAGCAGTTCTTTACAAATACCCACACGGCTAAAAACAAGAGATAGCTCTTTGGCTATGGTTTTGGCCGAGGTATTTCGGAGAGGAATCGCTTCCGGATAACGGGTGGCATAGTCCATTATAACCAAGATGTACTGGTGCCCCCTAGCGGACTTCATTATCGGACCTACCAAATCCATTGCGATCCTCTCAAAGGGGACCTCAATGATGGGAAGAGGTACCAGCGGGTTACGGAAATGTGGCATCGGTGCCGACCTCTGACACACAGGGCAGGAGGAACAATAATCTTCTGTTTCCTTCATGACCCCAGGCCAATAGAACCTCTGCAATACTCTCTCTCGGGTTTTCTCTGTCCCCAGATGACCTCCAAGAATGTGCCCATGGGCCAACTCTAACACCAACTTCCTGTAAGGTTTGGGCACCACAAGCTGCTCAATGGTTTCTTCTGCCCTTTTAGCCACCCGATACAGTAGGTCCTTTTCCACGATGAAGTATGGGTAAGTGCAGGTCTCATCTGGGTTCACTAACTCGCCATCTATTTCCACTACGTTTTCCCGTGCTTTTATTAGGGTGGGGTCTTTTAACTGTTCTGTGGCAAAATTTTCCTTGTGAACCTCGAGATCAGAAAACTCCACAGACGGCATGTTTTCGTCTGAGGATGTTGGCTCCTCCCCAGCTTCTCGAGTCTCCCCTGCCAATACCGACAAGGGAAATTCTGGAGAGTCCTCACCACTCTCAGAGGAATTCTGGCTATCACATTCCTGGTATATAGGGGCACCAGTGGGGGGCTCAGGACAATCCCATAGTTCCCAGAACTTTGGAAAATCCCTTCCCACAATGGCATCATGAGGCAAGTGAGACACTAGCCCCACCCGATGAGAGAGGGTACCTTTGGGGGTCTCAAAACACACTGTAGTCACCGGATACTCTTGGGTGTCCCCATGCACACAAATAACAGCTACCTTGTTATTCCCAGAGACCTCTGTAGTAACTAATTCAGCCTTTATCAGTGTCACCAGGCTACCTGAATCCAGCAACACAACAACATTTCTACCATTAATACACATTTTGCATAAATGTTTCTCAGTTCCCCGAATGGCAGTGCATGCGACTGTCGCAAACAGCGACTGACGTCTGTCCCTTAGAAAGTCACATAGCATGGGTTCATCCACAACCGGGCAATTTGCTGCAATATGTCCCTCTTGTCGGCAGCGGTAACAGACAATCCTTCTTGCTGCCTCTTGAGCCCCTGACTTCCCAGGCTGTTCTCGCCAAACCTTGGGTAGAACTCCCACCCTCTCACTCTCTCCACCCTCACCCCTTGGAATCATCTTACCCGCCACTGGGGATGGTCTGGTCTTAGGGTGGAAAGTCCGTGAGTCTCTGGAAGAGGCAGTCAGGTTCTCTGTAGCCAAGTACTTCTCTACACGATCCACAAGATTATCGGCCGTTTCTGGGTCTCCATGGCTTACCCACTTTTGGATGGCAGTAGGAAGAGCTCTCAAGAAACGATCCATTACAACACGTTCCACAATCTTTGGTGCGGACAAAGTCTCTGGCTGTAGCCACTTCCTGCTCAGGTGAATGAGATCATACATTTGAGACCTGGGAGGTTTTCCAAGCCGGAAAGTCCAGGTATGCACACGCTGAGCCCGGACAGCCAGGGTGACACCCAGCTGTGCCAATATTTCAGTTTTTAGCATCACATAGTCTTTTGCTTGGTCAGGCTCTAGGTCATAGTAAGCTTTCTGCGATTCACCAGTTAACAGAGGAGCCACCAGTCCAGCCCACTGATCCTTAGGCCACTTTTCTCTTTCAGCAGTCCTTTCAAATGTGGTCAAAAACACCTCTGGATCATCCTCTCCAGTCATTTTTGTCAATAAACGACTCACCCCAAATGACGCGGTATTAGTGGAATGACTTTCCTCACTGGTCTGTGGACGTTGCTGCATTAATGTCTCCATTTGTTGTAGTCTCTGCTCTTGCTTCTGCAACAGGTCTATGAAACGGGCCTCAGATTGCTGCTGGGCTTGTTGCTGAGCTTCCAGACTCTGTTGGTGAGCTTGCTGCTGGGCTGCGAGGCTCTGTTGATAAGCTTGCTGGTAGGCTGCAAAGCTCTGTTGTTGAGCTGCAAGGCTCTTTTGCAAACCTGCATTTGTCTGCTGCTGATTGGCATTTGCTAGAGCCAGCTGTTTCAGTATCTCCTCCATGCTGGCCTTAAAAAAAACTGCCACTGGTTCTCTACCAACTGTGAGGGGGTTAGCTCAGCAGCGGGTGTGAGTGACCCCCTGGATGGGTTCACCACACAAAAACAGGCACAGCAGACAGAGTTTGTAGTTGCAAAAACAAAAGGTGCGGTTTATTTACACTATTTACAGGGGAAAAACCAAAACAAAAATAAATCCTGGTCAGCTTGACCGCTTACTACACACGTTGGTGTCCCTAACTAACAACTGGGTACAGCCTTGTGCTGTCCCAGTCCCTAGCTCCCTGTTTGTTGAAGTTATTACAGTAACCACACAGGCTTTGGCTCACCGCACAGCGATCACACTCCCCAGACTATTCACACAGATCTGGTTCCAGGTCGGAGCATCTCCCTTAGCATGCTGGGAGTTCTTGTAGAGGCCCTAACGAGCCCACTTACTTCAGCTGGGCTCATTAACTCTTCCCCTGCAAGACTCCCCGCACTCCCCCTAGTGGTATAAATCGGCATAAAGCCTGAATCTAGGACATATACACCTTCCATCCTGGACGCAACCTGGTGATTTTACCTGCATTCTGTCACAAAACATATAAAACATGAAAACACTAGACATGTGCGATTCGTTTTCGAAAATTCGTACATTCGGAAGCATCCGAAATATGAATTTGTATTCTTACGAATTTTATACGAAATACGAAATTTCGTTGACGAATTTCGTTTTGGGAGTGGGAGACTGCTCACACTGGTACCGGTAGTCGATGGGAGATTCAGAATTGGACAAAATAAGAATATCGTTAATATCGTTTTATTATTGTCATAATAATTACGATTATTCGTTATGATGAAGTTAAACACCCAGGAAGTCAGCACAGCACAGGGATGATGGGAGCCCCTCATAATGAGCACAACACAGGGATGATGGGAGCCCCTCATAATGAGCACAGCAGGGGTACCGCCCCAGGAGGAAGTCAGCACAGCACAGGGATGGTGGGAGCCCCTCATAATGAGCACAGGGATGGTGGGAGCCCCTCATAATGAGCACAACACAGGGATGATGGGAGCCCCTCATAATGAGCACAGCAGGGGTACCGCCCCAGGAGGAAGTCAGCACAGCACAGGGATGATGGGAGCCCCTCATAATGAGCACAACACAGGGATGATGGGAGCCAATCATAATGAGCACAGCAGGGGTACCGCCCCAGGAGGAAGTCAGCACAGCACAGGGATGATGGGAGCCCCTCATAATGAGCACAACACAGGGATGATGGGAGCCCCTCATAATGAGCACAGCAGGGGTACCGCCCCAGGAGGAAGTCAGCACAGCACAGGGATGATGGGAGCCCCTCATAATGAGCACAACACAGGGATGATGGGAGCCCCTCATAATGAGCACAGCAGGGGTACCGCCCCAGGAGGAAGTCAGCACAGCACAGGGATGGTGGGAGCCCCTCATAATGAGCACAGGGATGGTGGGAGCCCCTCATAATGAGCACAGCAGGGGTACCGCCCCAGGAGGAAGTCAGCACAGCACAGGGATGGTGGGAGCCCCTCATAATGAGCACAGGGATGGTGGGAGCCCCTCATAATGAGCACAGCAGGGGTACAGCCCCAGGAGGAAGTCAGCACAGCACAGGGATGATGGGAGCCCCTCATAACGAATGTTCGTAATTGTTACGAAAAGTTAACGAATCTAACGAAAATTCGTATTTCGTACTAAACGAATCCAAATTGAATTTTGGACACGAATTACGAAATACAAATTTTCGTCTAATACGTAACAAAATGAAACTTATTTATTGACGGCGCACATGTCTAGAAAACATATCAATTCAGACGGTAACTTTGGATGAGTTCACAGGGCTTCCATTCAGACTGACTTCAGGAGGCATTAGGATAAGGTGACCAGATTTTTAAAATGAAATCCGGGGACATATTTTTATTTTATTTCTAATTGGAAAATGGTAAATTATTATATAAGCATATTTTCCTCAAATGATATATGCAGTGTATGTGGTATGTGTTTATGGAATGATTGTATGATATATATATTATTTCTCACATTTCGTCGATGACATAAAAAAAAACTTCTAATGCCGCGTACACACGATCGATTTTCTCGACGGTAAAAACACCGTTGAGGAAATCGACGGGAAAAACGAGGGAACGGCTTGGTTCCCTACACACGTCCGTTTTTCCTGACATTTTTCTCTTTGTCGAGAAAAACGACCGTGTGTGGGCTCCCCAGCAGTGTTCCCCTATCGGAAAACTGCCGCGGAAGAAAACGACGGGAATCACGACGAGAAAAATTAGAGCATGTTCTAATTTTTCTTGTCGTGATTAATGCCATTTTTCCCGTCGAGAAAAACGACAAAAAGCCCACAGACGATCGTTTTTCTCGTCCAAAGGAAAAAAATTCATTTTTCTCGACGGGAAAAACGGTCGTGTGTACGCGGCATTAGAATTTTTGGGAATATGACTACCAAATGTTAAGAAGATAAGATAGAGGAAAAACTTTTCAATGCATATTTTGTTTTTTTTCTTACCAAAGAAGTGCAGAGGTGCTCTATGTACAGAGTGCAGAGTTCAGGGGTGCGCTATGTGCAGATTTCAGAGGCGCGCCTATAGATGGTTCGAATCTTACCCGGTCCCTGCTAAAACAGGCAAGATTCTAATCATCTATGGTTGGCTTAATTGACTAACTGACACTGACATCAACAGTGACACTAATATAATGATCAGCTAAGGGAGAGGAGTGCAGAGCATTTGGCAGTGGGTAGTATGTGCAGGAGAAGAATAGTAGGATTTTTAAAACAGCTTACCTGTAAAATCCTTTTCTTGGAGTACATCACGGGACACAGAGCAGCATAGTCATTACTATGTGGGTTATATAGAATTACCTTCAGGTGCTGGCACTGGCAACTTCCAAAACAGGAAGTACCCTCCCCTATATAAGCCCCTCCCATCCGGGAGTACCTCAGTTTTGTAGCAAAGCAATACGTGTCCCCAAAAGAGGGGTGGGAGCTCTGTGTCCCGTGATGTACTCCAAGAAAAGGATTTTACAGGTAAGCTGTTTTAAAAATGTCTGTGATTTTGCAGCATCGCTGTGGCTGCAGGCATTACTACCATCAAGATGGTCCTGGGAGTGTCTTGGCTCACACACCGCCTTTTTGATGGTTGGTGGGTTTGGGCACTCGTTTGCTGGTCATTTGCACATGGTGTTGGGGGCGGAGCCTCTCGGGCCCCTTCGGGGGTATATATTGGAGGTTTGCACAGCATGGATCTCATTGTTTGCTTTCTTTCACTGAGGACAGACACACAAGTGCAGGTTCTTCCCTTGGAATTTACTACTCTTAGACCTACTTCACCAAGGTATACTTTTATATGTTTATATATTACTCGCTGCAAGCATTTACATGCAACTTGTTTTCTCATCACAGTCCTCACCACACACCTGTATTTCATTCCATTCACACTCTCTTTCACTCATTACTTTCCTCTCTGATCTTTCCTTAATCATACTAGTCAATCTGGTATTTTTTCACTCTCCCCCTCAGTCTCCATACTCTAACCATTCTTGGCTCATGTCTTTTATACATGCAAAGACATATATGTTACCATATACTCGTATACTCCCATATTTTAATTATTCAATATACATATTTATATTTAGAGCCAACATTCCTCTTGGATTCACTGACACTCTTGGGGTTACACCTATTCCATCCATGCTGGGCCTTCCTTCCGTTTGACTCCGTTTTGGGGCTTTGTTTGGCTCCGCCTCCTCAGCTCCCTGGTGAGACAGTCGCTGCCGCCGTTTGAGCTTCACCCCCGCTGTCTTTTGGCAATGTCCAGTGGTGAGTATGGGGTTTTCCACATTCAAGGCCCCCCCCCCTGTGCCTTCATATCATGCTTTATACTATATCACTCTCATTTTAGGTACACTACGTGCATCTACCCCTGAAGAGCGAGCCAAGCCTCGCGAAACGCGTCGGGTTACTTTTGATGCCTATGTGTTTACATAATTACTGTCAGATACTCGTAATATCATTTTACCTAATTTATATTGGCCTTGTATTTTGTATGAATTGGCCCATGTTCATGACATCAATGTATGTACTGCTCTTTACTTGAATAAATATACACTGCAATTATTCTTGCGATTTTTTTATTGGCCTAACAGTGCTCACCTCACTCAAAGTCCCAAGGGCGAATCTCTCCTTTTTTTCATGAAATTCAGGGATGGAGGTGTGTCACTGGTGACACCAGACCCTTCTTTTTTCTTTTTTCTCAAAGATACCCGGGTGGAAGACACCCAATAGCCCAAAACTGGTCTGCGGTCACACTCGCCAATAAAAACAAAAACATACATATATGTATGGATTTTACATTTTTATCATGCACTAGCCATTTGTTATTCCAACATATCCAATAACATCTCGCATTGGACTTTTATCCCAATCCAGCTGGTGTGGTGTTCTCTGTTGGCGGCGGTGCTACTTTATTTCTCCCTGGGAGCTGCGATGTGCATCACAAGGGGGATCCTTGTCCCCTGCTGTCCCCGCCTGCCCTTTTTGAGCGGGCGGGGCCACTTGCACATCGGCACCATGTTAATGCGTCGGCCGCGCGATGTCTGTGATTTTGCAGCATCGCTGTGGCTGCAGGCATTACTACCATCAAGATGGTCCTGGGAGTGTCTTGGCTCACACACCGCCTTTTTGATGGTTGGTGGGTTTGGGCACTCGTTTGCTGGTCATTTGCACATGGTGTTGGGGGCGGAGCCTCTCGGGCCCCTTCGGGGGTATATATTGGAGGTTTGCACAGCATGGATCTCATTGTTTGCTTTCTTTCACTGAGGACAGACACACAAGTGCAGGTTCTTCCCTTGGAATTTACTACTCTTAGACCTACTTCACCAAGGTATACTTTTATATGTTTATATATTACTCGCTGCAAGCATTTACATGCAACTTGTTTTCTCATCACAGTCCTCACCACACACCTGTATTTCATTCCATTCACACTCTCTTTCACTCATTACTTTCCTCTCTGATCTTTCCTTAATCATACTAGTCAATCTGGTATTTTTTCACTCTCCCCCTCAGTCTCCATACTCTAACCATTCTTGGCTCATGTCTTTTATACATGCAAAGACATATATGTTACCATATACTCGTATACTCCCATATTTTAATTATTCAATATACATATTTATATTTAGAGCCAACATTCCTCTTGGATTCACTGACACTCTTGGGGTTACACCTATTCCATCCATGCTGGGCCTTCCTTCCGTTTGACTCCGTTTTGGGGCTTTGTTTGGCTCCGCCTCCTCAGCTCCCTGGTGAGACAGTCGCTGCCGCCGTTTGAGCTTCACCCCCGCTGTCTTTTGGCAATGTCCAGTGGTGAGTATGGGGTTTTCCACATTCAAGGCCCCCCCCCTGTGCCTTCATATCATGCTTTATACTATATCACTCTCATTTTAGGTACACTACGTGCATCTACCCCTGAAGAGCGAGCCAAGCCTCGCGAAACGCGTCGGGTTACTTTTGATGCCTATATGTTTACATAATTACTGTCAGATACTCGTAATATAATTTTACCTAATTTATATTGGCCTTGTATTTTGTATGAATTGGCCCATGTTCATGACATCAATGTATGTACTGCTCTTTACTTGAATAAATATACACTGCAATTATTCTTGCGATTTTTTTATTGGCCTAACAGTGCTCACCTCACTCAAAGTCCCAAGGGCGAATCTCTCCTTTTTTTCATAAAAATCCTACTTTCTTGTTCATACATCACGGGACACAGAGCAGCATAGTCATTACTATGTGGGACGTCCCAAAGCAATGCCACATGAGGGGGGGGGATACACCATACATAAGCTGGGCGCCATCAGGCATGAGGATCTTTTGCGGCCTGCAACACACTGCGCCCAAAGGCGACATCCTCCTGACTTCTAACGTCCACCTGGTAGAACCTAGTAAACGTGTGTACTGAAGACCATGTTGCGGCCTTACAAATTTGCGCCAGGGAGGCCTGGTGATGCACTGCCCATGAAGTTCCAACTGCTCTCGTGGAGTGCGCCCTAACTTTGAACGGAGGCGGTCTACTTCTCAAGCCATAGGCTTGTATTATGACCTGTCGAATCCACTTGGCTAAAGTAGATTTTGATGCTGCCTGACTCTTTCTGGGGCCTTCCGGCAGAACAAACAAAGAATCCGTTCTACGAATCTGAGCAGTGGCTTTTAGATAAGCTTTAACTGCTCTTACTACATCCAAAGAATGCAATAACTTTTCCTCTACCGAGCTTGGTTTGGGGAAAAAAGAAGGAAGAACCACATCCTGGTTCAAGTGAAACGTCGATACCACCTTAGGAAGAAAGGCTGGGTGAGGACGTAATACTACTCTGTCCTTATGGATAACCAGATATGGCTCTTTACAGGACATGGCGGCTAATTCCGACACTCTTCTAGCCGAGCATATGGCTACTAAAAATATCAATTTCCTGGTGAGTAGAACCAAGGAAATGTGCCGCAAAGGTTCAAATGGCTGCTTCTGCAGAACCGACAGAACCAAATTTAGATCCCATGGGCATATGGGAGCCTTAATCGGTGGAATAATACGAGTCACACCTTGCATAAAGGATTTGACAAGTGAATGCATAGCCAGGGGCCTTTGAAATAGTATTGACAAGGCCGAAACCTGGCCCTTGATAGTACTTAAGGCAAACTTCCTGTCTACAGCCCACTGCAGGAAGTCCAGAATTCTGCCTATAACGTACTTACGTGGATGCCATTTTCTGGCCTCGCACCAAGTGATGTACGCCTTCCAAACTCTATAGTAGATCTGCCTGGATACAGGCTTCCTGGCATTGATTATAGTTGATACCACAGAGTTAGAGAGACCTCTCTTCTTTAGGATGTGGGATTCAATAGCCAGGCCGTTAAACTTAGAGTTAGTAAGGAAGGGTGGTATATCGGTCCTTGCGAAAGCAGGTCCGGACGACGTGGAAGGGTCCAAGGACTCCCCACAGACATTTTGATGATCTCCGCGTACCAGGCCCTTCGGGGCCACGCTGGAGCCACCAGGATCACCGGCTTCTTCTCCAACCTGACTCTGCGAAGGAGTCGAGGCAACAATTGTAGCGGAGGGAATGCATATATCAGTCTGAACTGATCCCAAGGGAACACCAGAGCATCCGAGCCGCAAGCGAGGGGATCCCTTGTCCGGGAGACAAATCTGTCCACCTTTGCGTTGAATCTGGATGCTAGCAGATCTACATCCGGTGTTCCCCACCGCTGACATATTGCTCGGAAGACCTCGGGATGAAGGGACCATTCCCCTGGGCATAACTGTTGGCGACTCAGAAAGTCCGCCTTCCAATTCTCCACCCCTGGAATGAAGACACCTGATATACATGGGACATGCTTTTCTGCCCATTCCAGGATGTGACTTACTTCCCTCTGGGCTGCACGACTCCTGGTGCCTCCCTGATGATTGATATATGCCACTGCTGTGGCATTGTCTGATTGAATTCTGACAGGGGACCCTTGGAGTCTGGATGTCCAGGCTACTAGAGCGTACCGGGCTGCTCGTATCTCTAAGAGATTGATGGGCAGGGTTTTTACTACATTTGACCATCTGCCCTGGAGAGACCATTGCTCCAGTACTGCCCCCCAGCCTATAAGGCTGGCATCTGTAGTGACCACCTTCCAAGATATCGGGCTGAAGGGTTTTCCCTTCTGGAGATTCTGGGGGATCAACCACCAGCAGAGACTCTTCCGAACGGAAGGGGACAGCCATCGGGAAGTCTAGAGCCTGAACTTTTCCGTTCCAGGCTGACAATATGGCCCTTTGTAAATTCCTTGAGTGGAATTGGGCGTATGGCACAGCTTCGAATGATGCTACCATCTTTCCTAGCAGCCTCATGCACAGGCGTATGGACGGCTGTCTTTTTGCACAAAGCAGACGGACCAAGGCCCTCAAAGAGGATACCTTGTCTAGAGGTAAGAAAATCTTCCTCTGGTCTGAATCCAGCCGTAGCCCTAGATATACCAGGTTTTTCACTGGCTGTAGGGCTGACTTGTCCAGGTTGATGACCCAACCGTGAGATTCTAGATACTTGATTGTATCGACAATTACCACTTCTAGCTTGGCAACTGAGTGGTCCATCAACAACAGGTCGTCTAGGTATGCCATTATCGTTACACCCCGTGTTCTTAGATCGGCCAACAGTGGGGCCAGAATTTTTGTGAACACTCGTGGTGCTGTGGCCAGACCGAATGGTAAGGCTCTGAACTGAAAATGGCGCCCTTCTACTGCAAAGCGTAGGAATTTTTGATGACCTGGAAAGATGGGAACATGCAAGTAAGCATCTTTGATGTCGATCGAGGCTAACCATTCCTCCCCTTGTAGGGCAGCGGTGACCGATCGGATCGACTCCATCCGGAAAGACCGGACGTTTAGAAATTTGTTTAGACTCTTTAGGTCCAATATGGGTCTTATGTCCCCGTTTGGCTTCGGGACTGTGAAAAGGTTTGAGTAGAAACCCAACCCCCACTCTTCCATAGGAACCTCCATAATTACTCCTTGGAGCAATAGTTGTTCTAACGCCAATAGGAGAGACCCTCTTTTCAGAGGGTCTCTTGGCATGCCTGACCACATAAAATGGGACGGAGGAGACTCTTTTAACTCCAACTTGTATCCCAGAGTTACTGCGGAGAGCACCCATCTGTCTTTGATCGTCTCCCGCCAGGTCTCTGCGAACAACTGAAGTCTTCCCCCCACCCGTTTGAGTGGGGGCAGCCCTTCATAGGCTTGACTTGGAGGCTGGTTTAGTACCTCTTCGGATCCAGGGCTTTTTATTACCCTGTGGCTGTCCCTGATTTTTACCTCCTGAGTTTGACCGAGGAGGCCGTCAGAACTGCTTAGTAGCAGACGTCGCAGGGATAGGAGAGGTAGTCCTCTTAAAAGATGGACCCCTAGACCTCTTTTTACTCGGTAAGAGAGTACTTTTACCACTGGAAATCTTCTGGATATACTTATCCAGGTCTTCGCCAAAAAGGCGTTCCCCATGAAATGGGAAGCTAACTAAGAGCTTCTTACAGGGAGCTTCAGCAGACCAGTTTTTGAGCCACAGAAGCCTACGCATATGTACCAAAGACAGCGTGAGGCGGGAGGCCTGATGGATAGAATCCTTGATGGCGTCAACCGCAAAGCATAATGCTCTAGGCAGATCAGCCAGAGCCTGGGCCTGCTGGTCTGGAAAATCCCTCAGGACCATTTTCATTTGATCCTTTAAAGCTTGGCAGACCCCAATAGCTGCCACTGCTGGCTGTGTAACAGCCCCTGCTGTGGAAAAAGCAGATTTTAATAAAGATTCCAATTTTTTATCCACTGGATCTTTGAACATTTGAACATTATCTACTGGACATGTCAGTGATTTGTTCACAGAAGAGATGGCTGCATCCACCGTAGGAACATTCCATCTCTGGGTGAACTTTCCCTCCATGGGATAGATCACCGGAAACCTTTTAGGCGGAACAAATAGTTTATCAGGATGTTCCCAGTCCTGGTATATAAGTCCTTCCAATAATGGATGTATTGGAAAGGAGCAATTAACCTGGGGAGCTTTTAGCGACCCCAATGAGGAGACAGCAGTAGTTGATGGTTCAACAAGAGGCATTTTAAATGCAGATCGAACCATGTCAGTTAGGGTCTGGACCCACAATCTTTCAGTCTGTGATGCTGAAAATGGTTCATCTACTGTCGATTCCTCAAAAACAGAGCTAACCTCCTCCTGATCCCCTTCAGGTAGGTCGGTCCCTTCCTGGGACTGTTGCTCTGCCAACAGGCACTCTAATGGAGGTGATGGAGATCTGGCGCGCTTTCTTTCCTGTAGAGAAGAAGCGATTAATGCAGCCAATCTCTGCTCCAATCCCTCCAGAGTTGAGGAAAAAACCTCCTCTGTTATATATGCAGGAGCAGGTGGACTGAGGACAGCCGCAGTACCTGGCACTCCCGGGGGTTCCTTATGGGTATTAACCTCTGATTTCTCAGGGGAGGAGGGTGCAGATGACTGCTCCAGATCCTCAGAGCCCGATGGAGACCCCCTACACTTCCTGAGAGGTATATCTCGGAGTTTTTTAGGCGGCATATTCCTTAGTTCAAAGCTGAGGTATTCCAGCCGCAATACACCCCTTACTGAAATAGTCTAATGCAATTTGCTGCTATGTACATCAGTGGGTGTCTACTAATGCGTCTTTCTGGGGATGCCTGTATCAACCGCCCGCTGTAAGCCCCTATACCATGCTACCAGCTCCTTTTCATGCTCTGTGTCCATAGCAAGCAGCGTGGACTGAGTCCTTTTATCTTGCTGGGACGCCCGCACATGCGCAGAAGCGCTGGGCGCACAGAGCGCGTCATCCGCCAGGCTCCGCCCCCTTTTTTGAAGCTAAACCTTATAAAAGGAAAGCATGTGTGCGCGCGCGCGCGTGCACGTGTGCGCTCTTGGCGCCATGTAGGGAGAGGAGCCAGGGTCCCTGTTTCACCAGGACTCAGGGATGGAAGGAAACTACTTGGCAGCATGACAGAGGAATGCAGCTTCCCTGATAGAGAGCTCACTCATCTGCCTGGACTTTCACCATGGAAGGAATAGTCCCAAGAAAAAAGACGTTCCACAGCGGCCTCTAGTGGACAAACACAGGTACCGCACCTTTGTCTTTTTTTTTTTTTTTTTTTTTTTTTAAAACCTCCTTTATGAAAAAACATTTCCAGGTTTACAGTTTTTTTTAAATTTCCCTTATGAAAAAACATTTCTAGGATTTCTTAGGCATATACAGCTATTAGCGGGAATACCCTTTAGGTAACAGGCAGAAAGACATATTAGGCTTGGGGGTCCCCTCAATAGAACCAAGTTCCTGAGGGGCCCCCACTTACCTTTTCCCCGCCGCAGGACTTTGTTTGGTCCACAGAAGCCCAAACTTCACCTCTCACGGCAGGCATTGTACTAGACCTTCAGGGACCGGGTTCCCAAGGATTCCACTCCCCTGGACCTGTATAGCACCCTGCACAGATAGCCTCTTGGTTTTGGGTATGACCAGAGCTCTGGATCCCAGGGTCCAGCCCTCCTAAGAGAGGCATTACAGGCAAAACCCTGCTCTTCTCTGCAAGGCCCGGGTACCGACCGTTTAGCTATGAAGCTTTTTTTGGTCGGATCCGGAATAGCTTGCTAAGGCCCAGAGAACCTGTACACAAGCCCAGATGAATACATGTTAACCTTGGCCAACACCTTAGACACTGGCAAAAAACTGAGGTACTCCCGGATGGGAGGGGCTTATATAGGGGAGGGTACTTCCTGTTTTGGAAGTTGCCAGTGCCAGCACCTGAAGGTAATTCTATATAACCCACATAGTAATGACTATGCTGCTCTGTGTCCCGTGATGTATGAACAAGAAATGGCTCACTAGAGTAGTAGTATGTGCAGGATGGTGTAGGCAGTGGATAGTGTCAGTAAAGCAATAGACAGTGTCAAATTTTTTTTGTTTATTATTTTTTAGATTTTTTACAATTTTATTTTTGTATTATTTTTTTACAAACATTTTGTGAGGGCAGTGGACGGTGTCAGTAGAGCAGTGGATGGTGTCGGTATTTTTTTTTTTTCAATTTTATTTATTTATTTATGGATGCACGGTGTCAGTAGAGCAGTGGACAGTGCCAGTAGTTATTAATTATTTTTTTTATTTATACATTTTTACAAATGTATTTATTTTATTTTTTTTACAATTTAATTTATTTTTTCTTTACAATTTTTTTGTGGGGGGAGGAGATTGGCAGTGGATCGTATCAGTAGGGCAGTGGGTGGTGTCAGTAGAGAAGTGAACGGTGTTTATTTTTATTTTGTTTACAATTTTATTTTTTACAATTTTTTTTTATTATTATTTTTACAATTTTTTTTTTTTTTAGTTATTCTTTTTACAATGCTTTTCTTTGGGAGGGGAAGTGGACTTTGTCAGTGTTTTTTATTTATTTCATTTTTTATTATTTTTACAATTTAGTTTATTATTCATTTATTACAATTCTTTCGTTTTTTTTTTCCATCTGCCCTGTTGGGGGGGGGGGGGGGGCTTTGGTGAGCTATCAGTGGTCTAAACAAACCCCTGACATCTCCCCTTTGAGACAGGGAAGGGGACTGAGGACACAGATTCCCCAGTCCCTTTCACTGTAGCCTCAGCTGCACTAAAGATGAATGGAGAGGAGACAGAGGCTCCTCTCCATTCATAAACTGAAGCATCGTACACACAGTTTGTTCATTCATACCTGAGCATTGTAGTCACTGATCACTGACTCTGTTCATTCAGAAAAAGAAGGAGCCAGTAAATGACAGATTTACCGGCTCCTTCCTCCGCTCTCAGTCCTGACAGATCCAAGACAAGGGGGAGCCGGAAGAGGCTCAGAGGGGGACCGGAGCAGGACCAAGGAGGCCGCAGGAGGAGCTAGAGGGCACTGGAAGCAGCAGGAGAAGGAAAGGAAGCCGGAGGAAGACTCAGTGAGCTGCAGGAGGGGCGATGAGCCAGAGGAGGGCACGGGGGCCCAGAGATTAGGGACATTTGGTGGGCAGTGGGGGATGATCTGTGCAGCGGTGGGGGGAGTTACAAGCATCGATCTCCCTGTGTAGCTTTCAATAAAGCAGTTGACAGCCATGGAAAGGGGGGGGAGAGAAGCGGCTATCGGTTGATTTATTGAAAGCCATACAGGGAGATCGGTGCTTGTAACTCCCCCCACCGCCGCACCGATCATCTGTGAGGTTCCCCCGGCCCACTCTGCTGAGCTCAGGACCAGCTGGACCGGCTTATCAGCTGCCCTGCCTGGCACTGCTCCTGAGACAAAACAAGGGCAGTCTTGGTCCGGGGACAGTGTCCGCAGTCCGGGGACTGTCCCCTGGAATCAGGGACGTCTGGTCCCCCTATATTAGGACCAACTTTCACATGTACATTTTAGTTTTTTACATTTCAATTTGTGTATGTACATTTAGAATAATGCGGCGTACACACAATCGTTTTTCATGCCATTTTTTAAACCGACGTTTTTCTCGTCGTTTTTTTTTCATGTTTCCTCTCAAGCCTGTCTTGCGTACACATGATCATTTTAAAAAACGTTCAAGCAAAGCGCAGTGATGTACAACACGTACAACGGCACTATAAAGGGGAAGTTCCATTCAGATGGCGCCACCCTTCATGTTAGTAAAGTTTGTTGAGCGACGATTCGCGCTTTTCAGCCTCGTGCTTTTCAGTCCGTTACAGCGTGACGAATGTGCTATCTCCATTACGAACGCTAGTCTTACCAAAACGAGCGCTCCCGTTTCATACTTGATTCTGAGTATGCGCGTTTTTTTTTTCACCTCGTAAAAGCATACACACTATTGTTTTTCACGTCGTTAAAAAAAACGACATGAAAAACGCCGTGAAAAAATAGAGCATGTTTCGAAATTTTTAATGGCCGTTTTTCACGTCGTTAAAAATGCTCTGGAGCATACACACGATCGGTTTTAATGCCCATTTTTAAAAATGGCATTTTTAACGGCATGAAAAATGATCGTGTGTATGGGGCATAAGAACAGATACTGAGAATTTTTATCCAGCATACAGAACAGGGAAGTGATATTGTGCAGCATCTTTATATACATAATAAGAACAGATATTAAAAATTACACTCAGCAAACATAAGAGTAATAATAATATAGAATATTTATTGAAGGCTTGGAAGGAATGACTTTTTTCTTCTCTCTATACTCTCTTTTTTATTTCCTTTTTTCCTTCTACTGAGTTGATGTCTTGCTGTCCTTTTTCCTGTCTTCTATTGCCTCAGAAAACGCTGGAATGGCATGTCTAAAAGTTTTTTTTAAATTCGGGGAACTAACTTTGTCTACTTACAAGGAATGTTTCTCAATAAACAGTATACTAAATGGAGCTGACAATACATTTCTTAGACCAAGAAGCATTCACATGTCGTCAGATTGACACAGTGTAAAGAAAATTTGATTTTGATTGCTATAAATTTTGCATATACAGATACTCCTCATTTAGCAACTTACCCAACAACCACTAGGACTTACAACCATCTCTCCCCACCCGAATAACACGCTATACATCAGTGTATTCTACAGTACAGAACTTCCATTCGTGTTCAAATGAAAACAACGTTATTGAGCTGGAGTTTTGTTTTTAGACCTTTTTTCACGATACAGTAGTGAAGAATGCTTAAAAAATTGATTACTTATTGCTCCTCATTTAACGACCAATTTGTTTAATGACCTGGTCGTTGGAACGGAACCTGGTCATTAAGTAGGGAGAGCCTGTATTGATATTTTCATTTCATATGGTCGTAAATATTTTCTATATAAGATCTAACAAACAGTTCAATGTAAAAAAATGTAGACTGGACTGGCAGGAGAAAAAGTAGCAGATTTAGACACCTGCATATCTGTCTGGTCCACCCACACACAGTATATAATGTTATATATACATACCTGGTCAGCAATGTATGCAGTCCAGAATCTGAAGCAATATATATATTATGATAAAGGGCAGACTCAATGGACCACTTGGACTTTTTGCCGTCACTCGATTTTTCTATGATATTTCTGCTGTATTGTAAGATCATTATTGAGTCTATAGTATTTTCTCAGCACTGTGACACCCAGCAAAGCCCAGATGAAAAGCTCTAGTGGTTGCTCGCCAGTGTTACCTTTCCTTTGTCTTGTACTAGGATACGGCTATATTTAACTGCTGATTAAATCCCTGATGTGCACAGCTATGGCAAATGCATCTCATTGCTACTTATAGGGAATTAAAATGGAAGTAAACCCTCTCTGACAAGTTTTACCTACAGGTGAGCCTAGATTAAGGCTTACCTGTAGGTGTTTGCAACATCTCCTAAACCTACACGGTCCATCTTTCCCCCCCCTCTCCTCCGCCTTTCCCACCCCCTCTCCTCCGCCTTTCCCACCCCCTCTCCTCCGCCTTTCCCACCCCCTCTCCTCCGTCCTCTTTCCCCCCTTTCCTCCGTCCTCTTTCCCCCCTTTCCTCCGTCCTCTTCCCCCCCTTTCCTCCGTCCTCTCCCCCCTCTCCTCCATCCTCTCCCCCCCTCCTCCGTCCTTTCCCCCCCCTCCTCCGGGGGGGAAGACGGAGGAGAGGGGGGGAAGACGGAGGAGAGGGGGGGGAAAGACGGAGGAGAGGGGGGGGAAAGACGGAGGAGAGGGGGGGGAAAGACGGAGGAGAGGGGGGGGAAAGACGGAGGAGAGGGGGGGAGACGGAGGAGGGGGGGAGACGGAGGAGGGGGGGAAAGACGGAGGAGGGGGCAAAGAGGACGGAGGAGAGGACGGAGCAAAGAGGACGGAGGAGAGGGGAGGAAGAAGATGGAAGAGAGGGGGGAGAAGACGGAGCAGAGGGGGGGGAGAAGACAGAGGATGGGGGGGAGAAGACGGAGGAGGGGGGGAGACGGAGGAGGGGGGAAAGACGGAGGAGGGGGGGGCAAAGAGGACAGAGGAGAGGACGGAGCAAAGAGGACGGAGGAGAGGGGAGGAAGAAGATGGAAGAGAGGGGGGGAGAAGACGGAGGAGAGGGGGGAGAAGACAGAGGATGGGGGGAGAAGACGGAGGAGAGGGGGGGGAAGAGGACTGAGGAGAGGGGGGGAAGACGGAGGAGATGGGGGGAAGACGGAGGAGAGGGAAGGAGGAAGACGTAGGAGGGGGGGGGAAGATGGAGGAGGGGGGGCAAAGAGGACGGAGGAGAGGACAGAGCAAAGAGGATGGAGGAGAAGAGGACGGAGGAGGGGGGGAAGAAGACGGAGGAGGGGGGGTAAGGCGGAGGAGAGGGGGAGAAGAAGACGGAGGAGAGGGGGAGGGAGAGGACGGAGGAGAGGGGGGGAAGAGGACGGAGGAGAGAGGGGGGGAGGTCGGAGGAGAGAGGGGAGGGAAGAGGACGGAGGAGAGGGGGGGAGGAAGAGGACGGAGGAGAGGGGGGAAGAGGACAGAGGAGAGAGGGGGGAAGAGGGCGGAGGAGAGAGGGGGGAAGGACAAGGGGGCGGAGAGCGAGAGAGACGCAGAGGGGGCGGAGAGGGAGAGCGAGAGAGACGCAGAGGGGGCAGAGAGAGAGACGCAGAGGGGGCGGAGAGAGAGAGACGCAGAGGGGGTGGAGCGAGAGAGATGCAGAGGGGGCGGAGCGAGAGAGAAGCAGAGGGGGTGGAGAGAGAGAGACGCAGAGGGGGCGGAGAGAGAGAGACGCAGATCACGTACAGATCACATCTGCTGGGCCATAATGAAAATGAAATCTTAAAGAATGTACATCAATTTGGGCTTTAACTGGAATAAAGTCATCAAAATTTCTGCAATAAAACCAACAATATAAGTCCTTCACATCCTCATCATAAAGAATTGTAATCACCCGCACTCTCTTGGATTCTCTACCATCATAATAAGCTGATATGTCAAATGTTTCCAGGGGCGTGATGGGACCATCATTAACATTAGGTAGAACTTTCATGGCTATTTCTGACTCTTTGGATTTTTGGAAATAGGTAAAAGAGACCAAAAAAATTATTATATAGGCAATGAGCAATTTTCTTCTTGAGAGGGTACTGGTGAAGTATCTTAAAAAGCTGACCATCTCGAACTTCTGTTAATACAAGAAGAGAAACAAATTGCCTATTTTTTTTAAAAATAACAGGTTTTTTATTGTACGTCAAGAAAAACAAAACAGCAGTACACATGTACAGATGTAGTAAACAGACAAAAATAGAAATAATAATATGAACGTGCCTAATGTATATATAGTGCAAGTGGGGGAGGGAAACCAACCTCAGATCTTTAGCATTACTCATTCCAGCAGCAATAGCAATATCTCAGATAAACTATGTAGTATGCAATACTTCAATACTGATGTCCTATTTAGCTGTACACACAAAACAGCCAAAAATAAACGAGAAAGAAAGAAAAGAAAGAAAAGAAGGGGGAGAAAGGGAAGGGAAAACCAGATAGGGTAGAACACCAAGGTACCTCGATGACTTTGTCACAAATTGCCTATTTATTGAGATGCATGCAGTTTATTCCTATCTTTTTTCTAAAAGTAAATTCTCAGTAATAAGCATTCAGAGCCAGCGTAGACTAACTCTGCCACACAAAAAGGGAACCAAGATAATGGTGGCAAATTGTACATGGGCAAAAAATGTAGATCTGGTTGTATCACAAAACTGCAGGACTGCTGCCTTTGCTATTTAGATATAACACTGGAAGCTGAACTTTGAACGCCACCCAAAGCCATTTTTTTAATTGTGAGTGAATTAAAGAAGAGTTAAATTATAGGTTTTATTCTTGTCTTTATCCTGATAACTAGGACAGAATGTGAAAGGAAATTGCTCAGTAGTGGAATCTGTTCAATGTTACCACTGTCAACAGCGGAATATTTCCTCAGTTTAGGAAGAACTCCCCACACTTCATTTCCTGACAGACTCCATGGCAGACTACGTGTGGGTTAACCCGGCCTCCTCTCCACAGCTATAGGACCCCCTACCCATAAATTTGAGTTCACCTCTACAGACAGTGTTTCTTTTTTTGTCCTCCTCACATGGACCCTTCATCATGCGTTTCTGTGAAATTCAGGATGTCTGTCCGGTCGTTACAGATTCTGCGGTGCACCCAGGGCCCGGCTAAGAGCGGGCGAGTGGTATTGGGCGGATGGATACCCCTATGGTGGAAGGGATGTGGCCCTAGTGTACCATGACGGACGGCGGATCTCGGCTGGCAAGGTCTGAAGATTTCTTTCTAATGTTTCCATGGCAGATGGTTTCTGTGTGTTGTGTGTTCTTCTCTGAGTATTGTCCCTTCTGCATACAGCGCCGTTTCTTTCCGGTATCTGTGTGGAACGCTTCTGCGTTCCAGGACGCCATATCCCTTCCTGATTCCGGCCCGCTGTACGTCTGCGCATGCGCAGAGCCGCGGTGGAACCGAGGCTTGGTTGTCGCGCATGCACGGTACAGCGGAGGGGTCAAGGGCCGCACAGGCGCAGTAGGTCTGATCCCCTCGGCGCATGCGCACAGCGGGACCGGCCGTGACGTCATTCCGGCGGTTAATTTAAACCACTGAAGAGCCCTATACAGGTGGGATAACCTGTGGGCATATAGCGGCAGCATCCTGGAGCCTCAGCACTCCTTCGGCAAGGTAAGGCATTATACTCTGGCAGTTTTACATTGCATGCCTCTTAAAGGCACAGTTTAAAAATAATAATAATAATAATTTTTTGAGTGTATTTTAAAACTTTCTTTTTGTTGGTTTGTTGTGCCTTTTCTTAGCCCAAGTAGTCTGTAGCCTTAGATTGTATTGTCTCTTCCTCATTATGGACTCTTCATCACCGCCGTGTGGCCAGCCCTCTCGCACAAGGTATGTGCGGAGTGGGTAGGGGGATGGTGTCATTTGTGTTTTTTACTTGGTGGTTGCTAACGGTTACCCTGCCCACCTTCCTCCCCTCCCTCTGTCTGTATTATTTCATTGCAGCCCGGCTAGATCAGATCATCCGTCACAAGACAGGGACCTTGCACGGCCGCAGCATAGTCATCATTCATCCTCCAGGTCCAGACGCGGTACTACGTCTAGGACCTATCATCATAGGGGACGTTCACGTTCCCCCTTTGGGCATAGGAGACATTCCCATTCCTTCTCTAGTCACCGCCACCGCGATAGTTGCTCTGATCACAGAGCCTGCTGGGGATGTAAGACCTGAGTCCCGGAGTGCAAATCGCTATGCGACCCATGTTATGCCTGAGCAGTCGGTGAGAAAGAGACCGAAAAACAAAATCTTGAGTCTCTTGTTAAACGTGTGGTGCAACAATCTATTAAGGAAATAGACATCCCCCACACGAGGAGCCAGTCCACCACCCTGTCTGGCTCCATGGCTGATGAGGCCCAGGAGGATCCCGGCCATTTCCAGCCTCATGATGCCTCCCATAATTCCTCGCAAGAGGAGATGGAGGGAGATGAGTCTACTGTGGGATTCGACTATGCCTTAGTCTCCCCACTGATCAAGGCAGTTAAGGAGACCTTAAAGTTGGAGGATACCACTGCCCCCCCAGAAAAACAAAGGAAACTTTTTAAGCAACTGGGGAAAGAACGCTCCAATTTCCCACTTCCCTCTGAGTTGAAAGACGTGTTTGAGGAAGAATGGAGCAAGGGAGATAAGAAGGTTTCTATGCTAAGCAAAACCTCTAGACTGTATCCCTTTAAACCTGAGGACGTCAAGCATTTGGAAAATGCTCCCCTCGTAGATGCAGCAGTAATGCGCCTAGCGAAGCATGTCACCCTCCCGCTAGATGATACTGTATCTTTTAAAGATGGTCTGGAACGAAAGATTGACCAGGACCTCAAAAGAATTTATAGTGTGACTGGAACGGCCTGCAAACCAGCCTTAGTCCTTGCAGTTACCTCCAAAGAAATGGAGGCCTGGGTGGAAAATGTAGACTTCGTTCTGAAAGGTGTCTCGGAGGAATTAGCACAAAGTTCAGCAGTGCAAGAACTTAAACTGGCAGTTGCCTTTTTGGGGGAAGCATCAATTGACCTCATCCGTTTACTGGCTAGATCAATGTTGTCTTCGGTCACAGCCAAATGAGCATTATGATTACGCCCCTGGCTTGCTGATCCAGCCTCCAAGCAGGCATGGTGCAAAATTCCCTTTGAAGGGACTTCCTTGTTTGGGAACAAACTTGATAACGCCATTTCAAAAGCTACAGGCGGGAAGTCGGGGGTTCCTTCCCCAGGACAGGCGCCCGTTTAATCAGAGAAGACCTCAACAGAGACGCAGTACAGAGCGTTCGAGGGAGGCACGCTCCTATAGACCCGGACAGGATTTTAGGAGAAGCTGGAATTGGAATAGAGGGCAAACTTCCTTTCAAAAGTCTGCCAAGAAACAGACACCTGGTGGGCGCGAGCCAACTAAATCCTTTTGAGATTGGGCCCGCCCAGGCGGGTCGGGTAGGGGCCCGCCTACGTCTCTTCCGGCACGTCTGGGTGGCCTCAATCTCAGATTATTGGACCATCAAGACGGTCTCAACAGGCCACATATGGTCCTTCACCAAGATTCCTCCCTGCAGACCAATGCAGACCTCACTACCTCGGTCAGAAGAAAAACAACAAGCTCTTCTATCTTATGTGAATGCCCTGAAAGAACAAGGAGCAGTGGTACCCATGCCAAAGAGCAAGGAATTCCAGGGGGTATACTCCCCAATCTTTCTAGTACAAAAGAAGAACGGCTCTTGGCGCCCAGTTATAGACCTCACCTTTCTGAACAGGTATATAAAGCACGAGAAGTTCAAGATGGAGTCATTCTCAACTATTCAAAAAGTCGTTCAACCAGGCGACTGGTTGATCTCAATAGATCTAAAGGATGCGTACTTTCATGTTCCCGTGGCAGAAGAATTCCACAAATATCTTCGGTTTCAGGTCGAACGAGAGCACTTACAGTTTATATGTCTTCCATACGGATTGACGACTTCTCCAAGAGTTTTCTCAAAGGTGCTGTTGGCAATAGTGTCTCTTATCAGAGTACAGGGTGTGCGTATGTACCATTACCTGGACGATTTGCTAGTACTGTCTCAGGACAAGCAGCAGCTTCTGATCCACAAAGAACAAGTGATTTCTACACTAAAAAAATTTGGATGGCTCCTAAACTGGGAGAAAAGTCAGCTAGAGCCGACCAAGCGCTTAATCTATCTAGGAGCTCAGTTTGACACCATAGAAAATACCATCTCTCTTCCGGAAGAAAAAATCCTGGTCTATCGGGAAAGGATCTCCCTAGCCCTAGACTCTTCACACCTAAGGGCGTCACAGTGCCTGAAGATAATCGGCACAATGGTGGCCACATCCCCTATGGTCAAATGGGCAATGTGGAGGCTTTGTCCTTTTCAATCCGGTTTCCTCCAGCAGTGGAGGTCAGACGATCTCAATCAGTTGATCCGGATAACGCAGTCAATGAGGAACAGTCTCCTCTGGTGGCTTCAACACAAGAACCTGTTAACATGCCACTCCCTTGCTCCCATCCATTGGGTGACTGTTACATCCGATGCCAGCAATGCGGGCTGGGGGGCCCATTGTGGGGCAGAACTGGCTCAGGGCAAATGGGATGCCCGTCTCCACATTCCAGGTTCAAACATTCTGGAACTACGAGCGGCATGGTGTGCCCTTCAAGCCTTTTCCCACCTCCTGAAAGGGAAGTCGGTCCTACTCAAGAGGGACAATACCACTGCGGTGGCATACGTGAAGAGGCAAGGGGGCACTCGGAGCTCCGCCCTTCTCCAAGAGGTCAAGCCCATCATGACCTGGGCTCAGAGGAATCTACTCAACTTGACAGCAGTCTTCATTCCAGGGGAGCAGAACATTCAAGCGGACTTCCTGTCACGCAGCAATCTAGACAACAACGAATGGTCACTGCATCCACAAACATTTATTCGTTGGAATTCGATCCAGAGGTGGATCTGTTTGCATCCCCCTGCAATTACAAGATCGACAGATACTACACTCGAGGTCGGTGCAGTCAAGCCTTCGGAGTAGATGCATTAACGAGTCAATGGGATTTCAACAGGGCATATGCCTTCCCTCCACCTCCGATCATGCTAAAATTCCTACAGCGGCTTCAGTTGGAGACAGTCGAAGTGGTAACAATAGCACCATACGTGAAAAAATGTAACACCTCATGCAACCCAACATGTAATTGCCATCATCCCAAATATGTATAAAATGAGAAAAAACCTCTAGTTTGTGGGATTTTGGAGGCAATGTAAAAAATATGAAAAAAACTCAATTAAAATTTCGAAATATTTATTTATACACATGCCACGTAACGCGGACACATATATGAAAAAAGAACAAAATGGTACAAAAAAGCACATATATATGAAAATTGTACAGAAACTACATAGATCTGACATGATACAAATCTTCCGAAGATGAATACAATAGCCTGAGTTGACCGCTCCAGCCAGAAGCAGATCAAGGGAGGCTTGTCCAACGCGTTTCAAACTGTAAACGTCCTTCTTCAGGGAATTCAAATGCATTCACTTCTACAAGAATAAATTTTCTATTAAATACAGAAACAATAAAATAAATTTCCACTTTAATTTCAACTGTTATATGGAATACAGCGAAACAGCAAAAAAAAACTTACACAAAAAACTCATATGAAAAAATGTTCCATCAATGCTCCCATATGTGCATCTCAGGTTCCAGTAACACTGTGTTGTGGATTCCCCGATGCCCTCAAAGTTCCAGAAAAACTTTTCCATCAGAAACAAGTCCATATAAGAAGTACGGACATATGAAAAAATTGGTCCAAGATAGGTGCCTTAAATAAAAAATATAACATACATAGGTATGAAAGTAATTCCATTGGGGAGTAAAATAAATCTCCCTAAAGAAAATGGATATGGTACCTGTAGATGGAGAGTGGAAATCTACAATTCGGATTCATCAGGTAATATAACTCATATAGGAGGACAAAAACCAGTGGATTCTTGAGTCCAAAGATATATGTCCTAAAATATCAAAAAATATATATGAAATAAGATAAAAATTATTCTATCCATCAAAAAGAGAGAAAGGAAATTCCTCCCTCTCCTAGGTGGAACTTTTTAAAATATTACCTGTCAAGAGGATCAAGAATCACGATTGATATCCAGAAAAGGTTCCATGCAACAGAGGTCCATACAGAAACATCCTCTGCCTGCCAGCAGAGGGAGAGAATGACACCATATGACTTCTTTGGCGTCCTATATATCCCTCTGCTGTGTCTGATTGGTCCAGACAGGGTCACATGACGCACCTGCTCATAAAGCAGAGCGTCATGTTGCCATGGATACGCCGCATTTGCCACGCCAGATCACGTCCAGCGCCGGTCACATGACGCAACCGCACCAATCAGCGGCGCGTCTGCCATCGGCGCATGTAGGCAGCAAAACAAGGCAGCGAGGCCGAAAAACTGGCCCACGGTCCCATTACATGCCCGATGTGATGCCATCCATCGCGCCCCGCTAAAGAGAAGGGCAGGATGAGTGACCACAGAAGCCCGATCAGCCCCAATTCTGGTCCGTTCCGCACCGCAGGAAGTGCAGAAACGGCCATCTTGAATGTGAGCAAATTTAGGGGATACCGATATAAAGGGTAAAAAAGGTGGTGCTGGGTTGTGATGGGACAGCCAGACATGGAGTAACAGTGTGAACTGGTACCCAGGATATAGATCCTTCTCCCAGAACAATGATATGGACGGGGAGCGGGCCATGGACTATTACCACCGGTGCCGTTTTTAACCTATGATAGGAATATGTCCCTAACAAGGAAAAAATTGATAGGGGGCAATTTCCAATGGGGAAAACCCCCTCCCCGGCACCGGATATGAACATGTAAAGTCGGAAAAAAAAAGAAATACTGGATAGAGAGATATGACGGGCCACCCCAAAGACATACCTCTGGTTGTGTCACTGACCAATTGGATGCATGCATGGGAGCATATCAAGAAATCCTTTCCGCCCAGGGGATCATATATACCTCCGCAGAAAAGACTGTTAAGAACATTCAACATACAGAATACATATAAACAACAATCTATATATATCTCAAACCCCACATGTGTGTCAATGTGTCTAGAAAAAAGAGAGATCATCCTGTATCCATTGATATGGAGAAAAGCTGGAATAACAGAGATAATTAAAAATTGAGAAATCAATTTCAAACAAGGATGGGTGGGACATTAGGGTATATCAATAAAAGGAAAAAACCCAAAACAGAAACAGAAACAAAACTAATCAGTCTTTCCAGAGCTAAAGCCCTCCAGGAATGGACGAAAACTTTCGACTTCATTCAGACCTGGGGGCGTGGTTGCCCTAAGGTGCCTGATCCAGCGCATTTCCCGCTGGAGCAGGACCTTATTCCAATCCCCCCCCCCCCTACATGGAATATGAATCCTTTCAATGACTGAAAAAATTACATTAGGCATTCTATACCTGTGTTTTTTAGCTACGTGTCTCCCAAGAGGCAAGTAGAGATTCCCTATCCTCATGCTATGTATATGTTTTTCCACTCTCTTCCCTAATTCCTGTCTTGTTTTTCCGACGTAAAAGGATCCACACTGACAGACCATCAAGTAGACCACACCTTGTGTCTTACAATTGGCAAAATGCCTAAATGTGAAGGTCTCCCCATTGGGTAAAGTGAGCGTGGATCCTCCGCCAATGACAGTACATTGAGAGCATGCCCCACAAGGATAGGTCCCAAAGATTTTGCATGGGTCCTTTCTAGCCTCTCCCTTGTATTCACTTTTGACCAACATGCCACCGATGGATTCTGCCTTTTTGAAAGTGATCACTGGTTTGGATGGTACTAGTGTCTTAAGGATTGGATCCTCAGTAAGGATGGGCCAGTATTTGGTTAGAATCTGCCTGATTTTCTTATGCTCATTGGAGAATTTGAAAATTATCCTTGAAGTATTATCTTCCTGAGTTTTTTTCTTTTTCTTGGAAGTTTTGAAAATCAAAGTGTGTCTTTCCATTCCCTTTACTCTGTTAAAAGCTTTCTTTAAGGTGGATCTACTATAACCTCTCGCTAGTAGGCGGTTACTTAGCTCATTAGATTCAAATTGAAAATCCTCATCTAATGTACAATTCCTCCTGATTCGGAGGAACTGGCTAAAAGGTATGGATTCTTTGAGTGTTGTTGGGTGGAAACTGGCTGCGTGCAACATCGTGTTGCCAGCCGTCTCCTTCCTAAACAGTCTGCTTTGGACTTATCCCTGTATATCTTTAGATATAAGGATATCGAGAAAGCTGACTTTCTCAAAGTCGTAGGACATAGTAAAGAATAAATTTAGGTTGTTGGTATTCATAAGTTCCAAAACTTTCTTGAGCATATCTTCAGGCCCATCCCAAATAATGAAGATGTCGTCTATGTAGCGCTGCCACATAAGAATGTGGCAGGCACACATAGACGCATCATCTCCCAGGAGGAAGTCCTTCTCCCACTCCCCCAGGTACAGGTTGGCATATGAGGGTGCACAGCACGTCCCCATAGCCACCCCCTGCACCTGGAGGTAGTGGGAGCCCTGAAATAAGAAAATATTATGCTGTCAAATAAAATCAAGCATCTGTATGATGAATTGATTAAACTTACAGTCAGTGGTTGGGCGTTGTCGTAACACTCTTTGGACAGCTAAAATACCAAGATCGTGTGGTATGCTGTTATAGAGTGACTCTACGTCTACAGTCACCAAAAAGGCCGATGGAGGTACGACAAGACCTTCCAATATTTGCAGAAGGTGGATTGTGTCTTTAGTGTACGAAGGGAGATCCATCACATGGGGTCTGAGGTGCTGGTCAATGACTCGGCTAGCACCTTCAGAGATGGAACCATTACCCGATATGATGGGCCTACCTGGTGGCCTCAACAGGTTTTTGTGCACTTTGGGAAGTGCATACATCATAGGGGTACGTGGGTGTCGGGTTCTAATAAAGTCCCAGGTATCTTGGTTTATGGCACCGTCTCTGAAGGATTCATCAACCAATTGATAAAATTCGCTATTCATTCTATCCACTGTGGATGAGGAGATTTTGCGATAGCATTTAGGATCCCTGAGAATTTTCATGCACATCTCCTCGTAATCTGGGTTGTCCATAAGGACGATGTTACCCCCTTTATCTGAGCCTTTAATCGTGATGTTAACATTGTTCTTAAGGGTTTTTAAGGCATGTTTTTGCTCTGGATTGAGATTGCAATGTAAAGTCTCTTTCCTCAGGACCTCAATTTCCTTAGATGTTTGTCTTACAAACAGAGCTAAAGCAGGATTCTGGTTGATTGGTGGGAAGTTATGAGACTTCCTTTTAAATTTTTTGGGGGTGAAAAATGTCTGATTATTTTCCCCATCATCACTCTCCTCTTTCTCCAAATTCTCCTCCCCTATCTGACTCAAAGGGGCGTTTTCTTGGAGTAGGAGATTTAGGTCCCTCAAGGCCTTGAAGTCGGCCGCTTTAAGATTCGGTGCCACTTAATTTTCTTGATTCTCTTGTTTAGCATACAAGCTCTTATAAAAGAGCTTACGAGCAAACAGATGAATATCCTTCACTGTTTCAAAACTGTCCGTATTGCTGGTTTGGCAAAAAGAAAGGCCCAAAGACAGTACTTCATGTTCCAAATCAGATAACTTGTAGGAGGATAGATTTATAATATTAAGTTTTCCCCCGGAGTTATTTTGGTCACAAAGGGTTCCATGACTAATTGTGTCATGGGCGAGGGTGGAAAAGGTTGTATTTTGCCCTTCTCTAAAAAATCCTCTACTGGAAGTGACTGGACTCGAGAGATGGCCCCAGATTTGGGTATTGCCCCCAATTCCCTCTGAGAAGCCGTTTTGCTTCGAGTGGTAGATCCCTTGGGGTTATTTTTATATGTACCCCGACTATGTCCACTCCCTCTTCCATTTTGTGTGGAGAATACCTTGGAATCCGTTGTTGCTTTTTTGTTGCATTGTAGGACCTCTCCATCAGTTCCATTGGATCTAGGTGAAGGACCTTTCCTTTTAGTCCCAAACAGACGACCTGTGTTTGAGGAGACTGAGGAGGAAGAGTTAGACGGGGTGTCAGACGAATAATCATTTTGTGCATTGGTATCTCCCCCTCGATTTTACAGCATAATATTTTCTTATTTTCTTATTTCAGGGCTCCCACACCCCACTACCTCCACGTGCAGGGGGTGGCTATGGGGACGTGCTGTGCACCCTCATATGCCAACCTGTACCTGGGGGAGTGGGAGAAGGACTTCCTCCTGGGAGATGATGCGTCTATGTGTGCCTGCCACATTCTTATGTGGCAGCGCTACATAGACGACATCTTCATTATTTGGGATGGGCCTGAAGATATGCTCAAGAAAGTTTTGGAACTTATGAATACCAACAACCTAAATTTATTCTTTACTATGTCCTACGACTTTGAGAAAGTCAGCTTTCTCGATATCCTTATATCTAAAGATATACAGGGAAAAGTCCAAAGCAGACTGTTTAGGAAGGAGACGGCTGGCAACACGATGTTGCACGCAGCCAGTTTCCACCCAACAACACTCAAAGAATCCATACCTTTTAGCCAGTTCCTCCGAATCAGGAGGAATTGTACATTAGATGAGGATTTTCAATTTGAATCTAATGAGCTAAATAACCGCCTACTAGCGAGAGGTTATAGTAGATCCACCTTAAAGAAAGCTTTTAACAGAGTAAAGGGAATGGAAAGACACACTTTGATTTTCAAAACTTCCAAGAAAAAGAAAAAAACTCAGGAAGATAATACTTCAAGGATAATTTTCAAATTCTCCAATGAGCATAAGAAAATCAGACAGATTCTAACCAAATACTGGCCCATCCTTACTGAGGATCCAATCCTTAAGACACTAGTACCATCCAAACCAGTGATCACTTTCAAAAAGGCAGAATCCATCGGTGGCATGTTGGTCAAAAGTGAATACAAGGGAGAGGCTAGAAAGGACCCATGCAAAATCTTTGGGACCTATCCTTGTGGGGCATGCTCTCAATGTACTGTCATTGGCGGAGGATCCACGCTCACTTTACCCAATGGGGAGACCTTCACATTTAGGCATTTTGCCAATTGTAAGACACAAGGTGTGGTCTACTTGATGGTCTGTCAGTGTGGATCCTTTTACGTCGGAAAAACAAGACAGGAATTAGGGAAGAGAGTGGAAAAACATATACATAGCATGAGGATAGGGAATCTCTACTTGCCTCTTGGGAGACACGTAGCTAAAAAACACAGGTATAGAATGCCTAATGTAATTTTTTCAGTCATTGAAAGGATTCATATTCCATGTAGGGGGGGGGATTGGAATAAGGTCCTGCTCCAGCGGGAAATGCGCTGGATCAGGCACCTTAGGGCAACCACGCCCCCAGGTCTGAATGAAGTCGAAAGTTTTCGTCCATTCCTGGAGGGCTTTAGCTCTGGAAAGACTGATTAGTTTTGTTTCTGTTTCTGTTTTGGGTTTTTTCCTTTTATTGATATACCCTGATGTCCCACCCATCCTTGTTTGAAATTGATTTCTCAATTTTTAATTATCTCTGTTATTCCAGCTTTTCTCCATATCAATGGATACAGGATGATCTCTCTTTTTTCTAGACACGTTGACACACATGTGGGGTTTGAGATATATATAGATTGTTGTTTATATGTATTCTGTATGTTGAATGTTCTTAACAGTCTTTTCTGCGGAGGTATATATGATCCCTTGGGCGGAAAGGATTTCTTGATATGCTCCCATGCATGCATCCAATTGGTCAGTGACACAACCAGAGGTATGTCTTTGGGGTGGCCCGTCATATCTCTCTATCCAGTATTTCTTTTTTTTTCCGACTTTACATGTTCATATCCGGTGCCGGGGAGGGGGTTTTCCCCATTGGAAATTGCCCCCTATCAATTTTTTCCTTGTTAGGGACATATTCCTATCATAGGTTAAAAACGGCACTGGTGGTAATAGTCCATGGCCCGCTCCCCGTCCATATCATTGTTCTGGGAGAAGGATCTATATCCTGGGTACCAGTTCACACTGTTACTCCATGTCTGGCTGTCCCATCACAACCCAGCACCACCTTTTTTACCCTTTATATCGGTATCCCCTAAATTTGCCCACATTCAAGATGGCCGTTTCTGCACTTCCTGCGGTGCGGAACGGACCAGAATTGGGGCTGATCGGGCTTCTGTGGTCACTCATCGTGCCCTTCTCTTTAGCGGGGCGCGATGGATGGCATCACATCGGGCATGTAATGGGACCGTGGGCCAGTTTTTCGGCCTCGCTGCCTTGTTTTGCTGCCTACATGCGCCGATGGCAGACGCGCCGCTGATTGGTGCGGTTGCGTCATGTGACCGGCGCTGGACGTGATCTGGCGTGGCAAATGCAGCGTATCCATGGCAACATGACGCTCTGCTTTATGAGCAGGTGCGTCATGTGACCCTGTCTGGACCAATCAGACACAGCAGAGGGATATATAGGACGCCAAAGAAGTCATATGGTGTCATTCTCTCCCTCTGCTGGCAGGCAGAGGATGTTTCTGTATGGACCTCTGTTGCATGGAACCTTTTCTGGATATCAATTGTGATTCTTGATCCTCTTGACAGGTAATATTTTAAAAAGTTCCACCTAGGAGAGGGAGGAATTTCTTCTGTCTCTTTTTGATGGATAGAATAATTTTTATCTTATTTCATATATATTTTTTGATGTTTTAGGACATATATCTTTGGACTCAAGAATCCACTGGTTTTTGTCCTCCTATGTGAGTTATATTACCTGATGAATCCGAATTGTAGATTTCCACTCTCCATCTACAGGTACCATATCCATTTTCTTTAGGGAGATTTATTTTACTCCCCAATGGAATTACTTTCATACCTATGTATGTTATATTTTTTATTTAAGGCACCTATCTTGGACCAATTTTTTCATATGTCCGTACTTCTTATATGGACTTGTTTCTGATGGAAAAGTTTTTCTGGAACTTTGAGGGCATCCGGGAATCCACAACACAGTGTTACTGGAACCTGAGATGCACATATGGGAGCATTGATGGAACATTTTTTCATATGAGTTTTTTGTGTAAGTTTTTTTTTGCTGTTTCGCTGTATTCCATATAACAGTTGAAATTAAAGTGGAAATTTATTTTATTGTTTCTGTATTTAATAGAAAATTTATTCTCGTAGAAGTGAATGCATTTGAATTCCCTGAAGAAGGACGTTTACAGTTTGAAACGCGTTGGACAAGCCTCCCTTGATCTGCTTCTGGCTGGAGCGGTCAACTCAGGCTATTGTATTCATCTTCGGAAGATTTGTATCATGTCAGATCTATGTAGTTTCTGTACAATTTTCATATATTTTTTTGTACCATTTGTTCTTTTTTCATATATGTGTCCGCGTTACGTGGCATGTGTATAAATAAATATTTCGAAATTTTAATTGAGTTTTTTTCATATTTTTTACATTGCCTCCAGAATCCCACAAACTAGAGGTTTTTTCTCATTTTATACAATAGCACCATACTGGCCGAGCAGGCCGTGGTTTCCTCTCCTGAATCTAATGAGCTTCCGGGACCTGTTGCCTCTTCCTCTCAGGCCGGACCTTCTTTCTCAGGGGGCGACCCTGCACCCCTGTCCAGCGATACTGAGACTGATGGTCTGGTTCTTGAGAGGGAGAGGCTAGAGTCTCTTGTGTGTGCTTCAGGGGTAATCTCTACCCTTATGAGCTCTAGAAAGCCTAACACAAACAGAACTTACAGTAGAATTTGGGCCAGGTTTGTCAGCTTCACCACTTCTGCAGTAAAATAATTTAGAAATCCTAGAGTTCAAGACATTTTGAGTTTTCTCCAATCAGGCTTGGATCTTCCTTTGTCGATCAGTTCCCTCAGGGTACAAGTTTCAGCCTTATCAGCATTTTCGGGAACATCATGGGCAACTCATCCCCTGGTTCAACAGTTCTTTCGGGGTAAAACGAGAATCAGGCCTCAGAGGAAACCCAGGTTCCCCAAATGGGAACTTCCGCTCGTCCTTGATGCTCATTCAACACTCAACAATAAAGATCTTTCCATTAAGGATTTACCAATTAAACTGCCTTTTCTAGTGGCTATTACTTCAGCCAAAATGGTTTCAGAAATAAGCTTCCTGGGTTGTCAAGAACCCTTTTTGACTTTCTTCCCGGACCGTGTGGTCCTTATTCCCATGCTTGGGTCTAAGACAAAAGTCACGTCGGTTTTCCACGAGAACCAGGAGATAGTCCTTCCTACTTTCAATTCACCGGAATCAGCAGATGCTCATCCCTTGGATGTGGGCGAGACTCTGAAAGAATATTTGCGAGTCACTTCATCATTTAGAAGCTCAAACCATCTGTTGTTATTACACACTGGCAGCAACAGAGGAAAGACGGCTTCCTCCAGAATGATAGCGGCCTGGATTGTGCAATCTATCCAACAAGCCTACAGGGCGAAGGGCTTGGCTCCTCAAGAGGCGGGGACGGCTTATTCCACCAGAGGCATGGCAGCCTCATGGGCAGCAGCTCGACACGTGGCTCCTGACGTGATATGCAAGGCAGCTTCGTGGTCTTCGATTAACACTTTTATGACTCATTATTGTATTGAGCCTGCATTCCCTTTCCTCTGTTAATTTTGTTCTGAGAATCTTGTCAGTTGACGGGAAAGATTAAAATATTTTTTGTTCAGCATACCCTCCCGTGTGGATTGGCTAGTTATTTCCCACACGTAGTCTGTCATGGAGTCTGTCAGGAAAACGGAAAATGTATTATCAAATACTTACTGTAATTTTCCTTTCCTGATAGACTCCATGGCAGACCGAGTTCCCACCCATGAATAAAAATATGAGAGTTGGAATTTGAGTCGGCTAGTTACGGAACACTGTCTGTAGAGGTGAACTCAAATTTATGGGTAGGGGGTCCTATAGCTGTGGAGAGAAGGCAGGGTTAACCCACATGTAGTCTGCCATGGAGTCTATCAGGAAAGGAAAATTACGGTAAGTATTTGGTAATACATTTTCAGTTTTTGCATCTTCAAGATAGGAAGTGATAAGAAAACTCCCCAGGGGGACATAGGGTTTGGTCTATCAAATAGCACACTTTGTTATTCTGTGAGGACTGAGGTTTTCTTACAACTACATTTTTGATTTAGTGATAATTTTTTGGAAAAGCTTTCTGCAACTGTATGCAATGGAAGCAGTTTTGGTGCAGTTGTGTGGGATTTCAAGGCATAAAACAGGTGCTGAAGAGGCAACATATTGCCTCCCAGCAACCTGCCCTCTGAAAAGCGATCCACTGCAGATAGCTTCACAGAGAGCCAGCAAGGGCTGCCCCATGTAAACCCCTAATTCGGTATTAAAGTGATTGTAAAGCCCCCCCCCAGATTTTAAAGTCTGTTGCAGTGGATTTGCACAGAGCAGCCCGGATCCTCCTCTTCTCGGGTACCTCTTCGCTGCTCCTAGCCCCTCCCTCCTGAAGAGTGTCCCCATAGACCAGCATTTTGCTATGGGGGCACCCATAGCCTCCATAGCAAGCTGCTGGTATCTATTCAGCTGAATGTATCCATTCAGACACGGAGCCCCGACCCGGCCCTGCCCCCTCTACAGCTGAAAAATTAGGACTAAAGACTGCCCCTTTACAGCTGCTACACAGAGCCCTTTAGCTATTGCTTATGTAGCGGGGTCCCCAAATTTAACCCCGCTATACCTAAATTTAGGGGTGACCAGAGCAATAGTTAGCTCGGGTCTTTTGATTATTTGGACTCTGCTTTACTGCTGTGTCACCTGGCGTGCAGTTCCCCTTTAGTTGTATAGCTGGTGTTGACACTTATACCCGGGGTTGAACCACAGGTGATGGAGTGGATATTGGATGTCCTTTCTCGGCTGCCAGTGGTGGGCGGTTCTGGCCTGCTGTGCATGCTGGAAGAAGGTATATGAGGGGCAGACACCATTACACTGGGAGACATTTTTTATGCGAGGAGGGAGCTACCCCTCAAGGGGGGGTGCGCCCCATCTTGATCGAGGAGTCTCGGGCACCTTTAGCTCGAGACTACGGAGTTCCGGATGGGCTCAGTACCTTTGACTGAGTCTATAGAAGAAGCTGAGGAAACCCAGGGAACTTTGGAGGGGTGACCGCTCTGACTGAAGGGGAGGGTAGTGATAAAGATTGCTAACTCAGGAAAGGCCTGGTGACCTGTCAGAGGGAAGGATTCCTAGCTTCACGGACTGCCTTAGAGGAGCTGTTTGCTGCTTAAAAAGGAGGGATCTCCTTGACTTGGTCCTTGGAGGGGACTGAGTTATTGTTCCAGCATCACGCCGGCTGCTAGTGCTATTGAGTGACTATCCGGGTGAGCTGTACCCACTCGGGATCGAGTGGCGACGAAGCCAAGAGTGTGCCTGAATCCACTTCACTTCAACTCTCTGGTTCCTGGAAGCAAGATAAAATAAACTCACGTTGGAGTTGATATGTTGTGTGGACATTGACCTCATTGGGGAAAGATAAAGACTCGCCCCTATATACATAGAGGGGAGAACCAGAAGAAGGGGACTTTTCAACTGCAGGACCCAAGTATGTGACACCGCCTGACCTCTATAACCTAGAGGACACAGGCATGTGGCATGGTGTGTCTTCTCCCCCTGCTTGAGAAGGTAAGAGGGGGAAAAGGATCCGTGTGCTACACTTATGATATGAGGTAGCTCTCATCAGGGGGCATTGCACTATATCCTAGCCATTCTCATAGAGTACACTGTAGACTAGTTATAGTTTTATCATTCACATTGCAGTTAATGTTGATATGCATTGTTTATTGCTGACTTTGCTGATTCATGAGTTAATCCCAGTCTAGTAGTATAGAACTCTAGTTTAAGTTACCTGTATCACATACTGTACCTGGTGAAGACTGGAACAATGTGGAGGCCTCTCTTGCACCTCCTGACCTCCTTCCCTTTGAAGAAGTCACGTGGCATGTGACAAAACGCATCAGGGGAGGGGCCTTGTGACGTCATTGCGCATAAAACAAGGACGTTTATCCTGTGTGCTTTGTTTGCTACCAACAGACAAGCGATCCTTAAGGGGGCTGCACACCCTTTATGTGCTATGTACGTGATCTCAGTGCACCAGTACTAGTGCACTATAAAATGTGAGTTCATATTTTTATTTGACTTTTATTAAAGTTTTTAAAAGGTTTGCGCACTATGCCAGTCTTTTGTATTCCTATGTGAGCAATACAGCTCAGGATTGTCACAGGTTATTTTGCAAGCACCTGGAGAAGATTAATACACCCCTTAAAGAGGAAGGCGTATGGTGACCTGTGTTAGGTCCAAAGTGGAGGTGAGCGCATAAGAGTGAAGGTGGAGGGACACTGAAGGTGCTTGCATGCCAGCACTGTACCATCTAATCATTTGGATGTATATGGACTGTTATATGTTTCTTCTCACGGACTCTGTTGTCACAGTGGTGTTTCACTATATTACTACTAGGAGTACTTTGTTTAAGTGACACAGCTCGAGTGCATTCACTTGATTCATTTGTATTTCTAAAATTTTTATTTTTTTATATAATTTTTCCTTATACATTTATTCACCTATTGTATTGATGCCCATCACAGCAGATTCACATATAGGGTGTAAATGATTTATTTTTCACTTTATGATTCATAGGGGAGCGCTGTACCATCTTTAATTTTATTTAATACTTTCAGGAACACTTTTTGGGTATTCAGCAGTAGACCTCACATACATTAACACTGTGGTTGATATTACATAGTGGTTGTCTGCAGATTTAGTACACATAGTAGCGCAGGGGGATCAGGCACTTTATTATACAGGATCAGGAACAGCTTGGCAGCAGAGCAGAAAAACAGAAGCAGGACCAGGAGACAGCCAGCGGTCAGTGAAAGCCGGGCAGCGAAGGGTCAATTTGGCAGGCCAAGCCAGCAACAGCCCGGCAAAGGGGTACAGAATCAGCAGGCAATGACAAGTCTGGGGTCAGAGTAATCAGGTAAGCAAGGTTGAGGCAGAAACAGAAATGAAGTCCAAGGGCAAGCCGAGTCATACACAGGTGAGTAGGTATAATGGATAAGGTCTCAGAAACATAGGAACAAGCTGAAGAGAGCATTCAGCAACTGCTCATAGTAACAGACCAGTTAAAATAATCCACTGGGCACCAAGTGCGCACACTAATTCATAGGCACATGTGCGCAGCAAACTGGAACAGCACATCTAACAAACATTTCCCCTTTGCTTGAAAGTATGAACATGTGTGCAATGCGCACATGCATGAATACAAGCATAGGTCCGCACTGGTTTTCTGGAGCTGGGAATCCGGCTTACATTACACCTTGGCATAATGATTATACTGTCTATCGGACTGTGTCTGAACCTACCTTCTGTGTGTTAATTTATGCTCAAACCACCATTCATTTCTAACGCGTACCAATACATGAGTTAATTTACCACTAAACGTTCTTGTGTCTATCTACTGATACTAACTCACAGCCAAGTAAAGGCATCTATACGTGTGTTCTTGTAAGTGCTTACAGTGATTTTTATTCAACCAGGTGTGTCAGAGGGGCTGAGGTGGTTCTGGGAGTCCAGGCACAGAACAGAGAAGCCAGATTACCAAGCGAGTCATTCGGGGGTAGTGCTACATACTTATTTAGTTATTCATAGTACTTCTTTTAATAATCAATTAATAGAGCTTAATGTGTTTCCTTTGCTTCAGGTATTTGGGTTAAAATGTCGAACTTGGTGTAAAATTCCTTATAAGCACGATCAATCTGTTCAAAATAGTTTGGATATACCAGTTGTTGTTCAAAGTACATACTCCTCTAGGTGGCTTCAAATAAAGATATTTACACAATTCTCAGCCATATTTTGGGAATTAATTTGGAGGAAGAAGCAACCTAGAATAACTTTATTAACACTCCAATACCCTAAAAAGATCTCTTTCATTGCCAAATCATCATCTCTATTTTTTAGCGTCCCAGTTACAATATATTTCGGGTTGGAATCATCCCACTTGCTCTTCTTATGCATATTATATACTGAGACATTTATTCAATGGGCACAATCCTTTATTAGCTTTGAAAACTCCAAGTTGCACTAAGTTTTCTTCTAAATATCCTACCGTCCGTCTTATGGGAAAAATGTGGCAGTGTTTAAAAAACACTCAAATTAACCACTTCCTTACCGGGCCTATACTGGCACTCCTCTCCTACATGCAAAAATCATAATTGTTTTGCTAGAAAATTACTCAGAACCCCCAAACACTATAAATGTTTTTTTAGCAGACACCATAGGGAATAAAATGACGGTCATTGCAACATTTTATCTCACACGGTATTTGCGCAATAATTTTTAAAACGCCTTTTTTGGGGAAACAAAACGGTTTAATGAATTAAAAAATAACAAAACAGTAAAGTTAGCCCAATTTTTTTATATAATGTGAAAGATTATGTTACGCCGAGTAAATAGATACCTAACATGTTACGCTTTAAAATTGCGCACACTCATGGAATGGCGCCAAACTTCAGTACTTAAAAATCTCCATAGGCGTCGCTTATTTTTTTTTTCAGGCTACCAGTTTAGAGTTACAGAGGAGGTCTAGTGCTAGAATTGTTGCTGGCGCTTTAACGCATGCGGCGATACCTCACATGTGTGGTTTGAACGGCGTTTACATATGTGGGCGGGTCTTGCTTGTGTGTTCGCTTCTGAGCGCGAGCTACTGGGGACAGGGACGTTTTAAAAAAAAAAAAATTATTATTTTATTTTACTTATTTTTTTATTTTTACACTTTTTTTTTGATCACTTTTATTCCTATTACAAGGAATGTAAACATCTCTTGTAATAGGAATGGTGTGTGACAGGTCCTCTTTATGGAGAGATGCGGGGTCAATAATAGACTTGTGCACAACGTAAAAATTCGTTCCGTTTCGGTTCGTTTCTTTCCGGTCCTGTTGATTCGTAATCATTCGTAATTTTGCTAGACGGGATTTTTCGTGTTCGGACTCATTCGTATTTTTGCAAGCGACATTTTTCGTTGACTTTTTTGTTGCTTTATAATTCGTACTTTCGGTAGAGTACGTTGTTTTTCGTTGATTCTGGACACAACTCCTACTTTCGTAACTTTTTTTGGGTTCGTACTTTCGGTAGAGTACGTTGTTTTTCGTTGATTCTGGACACAACTCCTACTTTCGTAACTTTTTTTGGGTTCGTTGATTCGTAATTTTCAGTGTCTCTCTCACAACGACGCTGCCTATTATGCCTAATGTGCTTCGAATGGATTTGTACTTTTCTAAATACATTGCGGTTATTTGTAACGATTCGAAATCTCGTATTTTACTTTCGTTTTTAACATGCGGCTATAGGCTCCGCCCCTGTACACCATTTTGAGAGGGAGTTCAGCACGGTGTGGGAGAAGCAGAGAGCAGAGCAGAGTGAGTGTTATTGTGCTTCGTATGGATTCGTACATTCGTAACTTTTTCATAACGAATTATGCCGAAGACATTCGGGCATTCGCTATTTGCGGTATAATTTATTTCGGATTCGGTCTTATTCGTAATTTTGCTTTGTTCGGAAATTCGAATGCTTCCGAATGTCCGAAAGTTGCTAAATTCGGACGAATTTCAATTCGTTACGAAACGAATTGCACAAGCCTAGTCAATAAGACCCCACATCTCTCCTCCAGGCTGGAAAGCATGAGATCGTGAAAAAAATTCACTGATCTCATGCCGACAGCCGCGATTGCGGGTTTGTTTACTTCCGGGTACCCGGGCGTGACATCATAACGTCGCGCCCGGGCCGCCGACGATCAAAGAGATGACTGGTGACCATCTGGTCACCAGTCATCTCTATGCCTTCCATCCGGCGCCGGAAGATCGTTTCTCTGGGTCCCCGATGGCACGGGAGAGCCCGGAGAAGCACCGGATGGCGGCGGGAGGGGGGGGGCATCCCCTCCCGCCACCTATAAGAACGATCAAGCGGCGGAACCGCCGCTATGATCGTTCTTATGATGCACATAATCGCCGGCTGAACAGATGGATATCTGAATTATGCCTGTAGCTGCACCCATCATTCAGATATCCCCACTGAAATTCCAGGACGTCATATGACGTCCTTGGGCGGGAAGTGGTTAATGAATTATACAAAGTTATACCCCGTACATACCACTTTAACCTACAGGTAAGCCTAGATTAAGGCTTACCTGTAGGTGCAACAAATATCTCCTAAACCTACACGGTTTAGGAGATATTTGCAAAAGAATGGCACCGCTGTCTACGGCGCATGCTCCGTAGACAACGGCGCGCAGGCGCACTGACCGTGAGTCAGGAAGCCGTAAATGGAGCCGCTAGTGGCGGCGCCTGCGCGCATGCACGGGAGTGACATCACACGACTCCGGCCAGTCACAGAGCCGGAGTTCGCGGCCCCCGGAAGAAGAGGGGTGAAGATGGACGCTCGCTGCCATGGAGGAAGACGGCGACATCGCAGGCTTTTACTGCAGATAAGTGTCACATAATGGGCTACTATGCGATGAAAAGTAGCCCATTATGCTTTACCTTGGCAGGAAAACAGAGGAAGTAAACCCATTTAGTGTTTCTATTGCAACCATGTTCCTGCTTCTAATTGCCAATTGAGATTTACAGTTATTGTCAGGCATGTTGAAGTTACCCATAATAAAATCCTCTCCCTTCATTGCCATTTGAGTTTTCTCGTCAATCATCATGTTATCACAATCTTTAGTCCATCCTGGGGGTCTGTATACTACACTAATTCTAGGGGAAGGTGCCTCTCCAGTTCTAAGGCAGAACCAGAGAGTTTCAAATACTTAATTCATTTTTTTAATTAATGTTAGCTTTATGCAATTTTTTACATATATGGCAACTCCACCTCCCCTCTTTCCGAAACAAAAGAATGCCGGCATTGGAAAAATCCGAAATAAAATGGCCCTTATCCAAGCATGCAGCCTGGCGGGTCAGGAAAGGGGGGGGCAGAGCGTGAGCCCCCCCCCTTCTGAACCATACCAGGCCATATGCCCTCAACGTGGGAGGGTGTGTGCTTTGGTTCGGTGGGGCTCTTACCAAACATGTGAAAAAAGAAACGTAAATGAGTTTTTGACAATTCCTTTATTAAAAAATAAAAAACAATCTCCCCCAATATAGATCCATCTCACGCCCCCCGCTGCACCACCAAACCCAGAAAAAGGAATAAAAAAAAAAAAAAAAGAAAAACTCCGGCCTCAACGAATGCTTCCCGGGGACTGCCTGCTCCTCCATCTGACATTTCTTTTATAGCTAAGGGGCAGAATCATCCGATTACATCAGTGGGTGACCCCCACCCCCTTGTGATGTAACCGACCGGGGCATGCTGGGTCAAAATTGTCACAAGGGGGCGGGGTCACCAGGTTGCCCCGCCTCTTACCTATATAAGAAATGTCAGACAGAGGAGCAGGTAGTCCGCGGGGAGCGTTCGACGAGGCCAGAGGTGTTTTTTCCAGGTTCGGCAGGTGACGTGAGATGGATATACATCAGGGAAGATAGTGTAGCCATGCCCCCGTAGGGGGTTGCTGTGTGTAGTGGTTCACCTGTCACCCTGCCCAGCCAGACATCCATCTCCCATCATTCGGAGACATAGACCAGTCCATTGCTTTGTTTTGTTTTTTTATTTGAGGGGATAAAACTTGGATGGGTATTTGAGAATTATGGGATGCCTAGGAAAATGTAGTGCAAACTTGCTTAGGACTCCTATATACACTTCAGTATATACACTTCACTCTTCTCTCCAGCACAAACACTTGCTGCACACTGTTCCTCCTCCAGCACTTCCCTTGCTGCAGACTGTTACTCTTCCAGACTAGCTAGCACCGCATGGGTAGGCCTGACACTACTTCATCCAGGCCTCAATGAACTGCCTTTTGTGGGCTGGGACCTCGGGCCCCTGTGGTGTAGAAATAGTTCAGGTGCTAGCTGTCCTCTATTCAGCTACCACTCCCAGATAGCTCTCTTCAGGCCCTGCCAGCCAGCCCGGCTGCAAAGACATCTTTCCACTGCCTTTCCCTCAGACTTCTCTACTGGTTCTGCACCCATCTCTCAAACTGCAATCTCCCAGTTCTCTCAAGCGTGAAGTGTTCTCCCCCACTGTCCTCTGCTTGCTCTCTCATGTGCCTCTCTTTCCAGGATCTCGACACTCCTCCTGGATGCACCAGAGCCACAGCCCAGGGTCACACCCCCCCAGACTTGGGAGCTTCCCCTGAGCCCTGACAGCCTCCACACATCTCTCACTCCAGTTCCTCCACCCGAAAACTCCTCCCCAGCTGGGCTGACCACAGGTATTTAAGGAGGCCTGCCAATCCAAGTTGGTGATTGGTCAAGGCTCCTTAAGATACCCCAGGCAGCTCCACCTCTCTTCCCCTCCTCTCTTTCTAGCACTCTCTAGAAGGCAGAGGGAGGTGGCCGTGAAGTGATGCTGCCTATGAGTCACCAGGTGCTACCCTGACCCACTCTCAGCCCAGAATGAAAACAAACAGGCCTAACAACCAGCTAGGGCTGCCTAAATTTACCTACACTACCAGAGAAAAACCTCACACTAGCACCTCACTAACTAGAGGGTGCTACAAAAGGAATTGTCAAAGGCTCGTTACTGTCTTTATTCACTTCTTATGCCCCGTACACACGATCGGTTTTCCCGTTGGAAAAAGTCTGATGAGAGCTTTTGGTCGGGAATCCCGACCGTGTGTATGCTCCATCTGACTTTTTCCAACGGAAAAACTGCCGGAAAAAGATAGAGAGCAGATTCTCTATTTTACCGTCGGTAAAAAATCCGATCGAAATTTCTGATCATGTGTACAAATCCCGACGCGCTAAATTCCGACGCATGCTCGGGAAAAAAAAAATCGACGCATGCTCGGAAGCATAGAACTTAATTTTCTCGGCTCGTTGTAGTCTTTTACGTCACTGCGTTCTTAGCAGTCAAAAGTTCACTGAACTTTTGTGTGACCGTGTGTATGCAAGGTAGGCTGGGTGCTGGAAATTGCAACCAAGAGTCATCTTAAATGTGATTTGACTTGTTTTTTTTTCTTTAGAAATTTTATTTTTTCTGCAAAATGTTCTATGCATGCTACAGATGCGCCAATTTCCAGGCAGACTAAGGGTACCCCCCAGGCACTATATTTAAAGGATTTTTTTATTTTTATTGTTCCACTTCACTTGTTTCCACTTAGGGGGGCCATTTTTTTTCTGGAATTTTCTATTGCCGGCACTTTTTTGTTTACATTTCAGCTGTCAGTAAGGAAGCCAGCTGACAGCTGATGACTCATCGGTTGTTAAGGACGGGACAGCCGGCTTCCCGGCCCGCTGCTTAAAGTGTTTGTAAACCCGATAAATGTTTTATTTTTTTTCATAACTACCTGTAAGAGAAAGGCATAATGAGCTAATATGACTAGCATAATAGCTCATTATGCATCACTTACCTTAGATCGGGGCCCCCGAAGCCGTCCTGGTCTCCCTCTTCAGCCGCATCCATCGCTGCGGTGATAGCCGGAAGGTTACTTCCGGGTATCGCCGCACCAGCCAATCACAGCGCCGCTCCGGCGCTGTGATTGGCCGGAGCGGCGGAGACGTCACTCTGCGCATGCGCACGAGAGCCGTCACATTCGGCTACGTCCAGCGATTGCTGGGAAGTAGCCGATTTTGTGAATGGGATTAACCCCATGAATGCGCCGTTGTCTACAGCGCGCATGTCATTTTTAGTAAATATCCCCTAAACCGTGTAGGTTTAGGAGATATTTCTTGCACCTACTTAATCTAGGCTTACCTGTAGGTGCAAACTGTAGGTGGTTTACAACCACTTTAACAACCAGCTATTCTTCACACAGAACTTGAATCGGTCGATCAGTTTGACGGATCCGAACTCTAATCATTTTGAAAATATGGAGTTCGTTGGAAAACAAATAAACAAAACAAAATTTTAATGAATTTCAATAAAACTTGTCACTATTCGTTACTTTTTCATTCGGAGATTAGGATACATCGGAATCCCTGAATAACCCAAAATTCATCTGCATTTGTTTTCAGACCGAAACTAATTGCACGTCTACTTATTTCCCAGTCATTTAAATCTTTGATCCATGTCTCTGTAATCATAACAGATTCCTAGTTGTCCCTAGACAGCCACCAGCTCACCAAGCTTGTTGCCTAAACTACGATCATTAGTGCACATGGCATGACAAACACTGCTATCTACTGCTGTGTTTTTAGCACCAGAAATTTTAACTGAATTAACTATTCCATCAGGCAAGTTCTAAGCAACACAAACCCTCACATTTGTTTTAGCCTGCTGGGAAAAGAAAATCTCCTTATCAAATAAAACTCTGCCTCAAATTCTTAGTTTAAATGCAACCAGATGTCCCCAGAATAGGCCTCAGGCTCTGGCCTAGCAGCCCGGGGCAATACAACACACTTCCACCCAGACAGCCATCCAGGTGGCACAGAACCCCGATCACCTGACTCCACCCAAATAAATAGGCTCTCCCAGCAGGCCAAGGGACCCAAGAAGATCCCTGCCCATTGGCTGAGATACCCCCTCTATTCCTTATCTGTCCTTGCAATGCCCTTGTCTTATCTAATGCCACCAGATACCCGGCCATCTACTGACAGACAAGAGAAGTGCAGCAATTCCAGAATTAGGGCAGAATCAATTGATCCCCTATCAATTGACCAAGGCAACTATACCTGGCAGGTAAATTTACTAGCAACCCTGCCTGGCCCTAACCCGCTCTGCCACAGTTCTGTTAAGAGACAATAGATCTCCTGTTCACATCCAAAAGTGACTGGCGCCCATCATTTCTTCTTGCATCACACCCACCATGCCTAGTAACCCACTCTACAAGGAAGGATGTCAGCTTTCTCTAACCCTTGAGGTCATCATTAGGCCTCTGGGGACCCGGGACCTTGCTACATAAACGATTTAAGAAAAGCAATCAGAAATATTTTATACATACCTATCCTATCTGCTGTTCAAACTATGCACTTTTGTCCACTGCATTTCCATCCTGATGCATTCCCAAAGAGCTAACTCCACATGTTTCAATAAGATTTGGGAAATTTCACTTTGTATGCATTTATATTGTAGATAGATATTTAGCTAAGCTTGCAGAGGACGTTTTCATCATTTTGTTCTGGTAGTCATGGTGACAATGTTTATACCAGGGGCTTTCCAGTGATTGCATTCTAGTGATGTCTCCTGTTGAGAGATAACTAGGAGTTCAATTCCCTTTGCAGGTAAAAGGAGATAGGTACAGCATTACCTATTACGTTTATATAAACATATAAAACATTAGACATGCGTGATTCGTTTCCGAAAATTTGTACATTCGGAAGCATCCGAAATACGAATTTGTATTCTTACTAATTTTATACGAAATTTCATTGACGAATTTTGTTTTGGGAGTGGGAGACTGCTCAGACTGATACTGGTAGTCGATGGGAGATTCAGAATTGTACAAAATAAGAATGTTTGCTAATATCGTTTTATTATGGTCATACTAATTACGATTATTCGTTATGATGAAGTAAAAAAAAAAAAACAGGAAGTCAGCACAGCACAGGGATGATGGGAGCCCCTCATAATGAGCACAGCACAGGGATGATGGGAGCCCCTCATAATGAGCACAGCAGGGGTACCGCCCCAAGAGGAAGTCAGCACAGGGATGGTGGGAGCCCCTCAATGAGCACAGCACAGGGATGGTGGGAGCCCCTCATAATGAGCACATCAGGGGTACAGCCCCAGGGAGGAAGTCAGCACAGGGATGGTGGTAGCCCCTCATAATGAGCACAGCACAGGGATGGTGGGAGCCCCTCATAATGAGTACAGCAGGGGTACAGCCCCAGGAGGAAGTCAGCACAGGGATGGTGGGAGCCCCTCATAACAAATGTTCGTAATTGTTACGAAAAGTTAACGAATCTAACGAAAATTCGTATTTCGTACGAAACTAATCCAAAAATTGAATTTTGGACACAAATTACGAAATACAAATTTTCGTCTAATACGTAACGGAACGAAACATATTTGACGGCGCACATGTCTAGAAAACATATCAATTCAGACGGTAACTTTGGATGAGTTCACAGGGCTTCCATTCAGACTGACTTCAGGAGGCATTAGGATAAGGTGACCAGATTTTTAAAATGAAATCCGGGGACATATTTTTATTTTATTTCTAATTGGAAAATGGTAGATTATTATATAAGAGCGTATTACTAATGTTCAGATAAAGGAACACCTGGGTAGCAGTGACCATAACATGATTTCATTTGATGTTAGTTGTAAGCAAAAATCACATACAGGAAAGATAAAAACACTTAATTTCAAGAGAGCAAATTTTCCAAGGATGAGCGCTGCTTTCCAGGACTTAGACTGGGAGGGAATATTGGCATCAATGGGCACAGAACAGAAATGGGAATTCTTCAAAAAGACTGTTTGTGAACTCACTGCAAAGTATATTCCCATGGGCAATAAGTTTAAAAGGCTAAAAATAAAACCTATGTGGCTCACTGCCAAAGTTAAAAAAGCTATAAACTATAAGAAAAGAGCTTTTAAAAAATATAAAAATGAGGGAACACTAGTGTCATTTAAATGTTACAAAGAATATAACAGGATATGTAAAAAGGAAATCAAGGATGCAAAAATTCAAAATGAACGACAGATTGCAAAAGATAGTAGGACAAACCCCAAAAAATTCTTCAAATATATTAATAGTAAAAAGGTCAAGTCTGAGCATGTAGGCCCTTTACAAAATAATCTAGAGTGGGTGACTGGGGACAAAGAGAAGGCTAATTTATTAAATACTTTCTTCAGTTCTGTGTATACAAAGGAGCATGGGGGAGCTCATGTCCAAAATGGGGGTGGTAGTGACACAGCCCCAAATCCACAATGGCTCAAAAGTGATATGGTCCAGAAATATTTAGATGGAATAAAGGTGGATAAAGCACCTGGACCAGATGGCATACACCCACGGATCCTAAAAGAATTGAGCTCTGTAATTTCAAAGCCATTGTATTTAATTTTTAGGGACTCATTAATGACAGGAATAGTACCACTGGATTGGCGCAGGGCCAATGTGGTGCCTATATTTAAAAAGGGAATTAAGTCTTTACCAAGTAACTATAGACCTGTTAGTTTAACTTCCATAGTTGGGAAGATACTGGAGAGATTAATAAAAGACCACATAGATGAGTTCTTGCTGGAAAAAAAACTATTTAAGCAACAGACAGCATGGATTCATGAAAGACAGAAGTTGTCAAACAAACCTGATTTCTTTTTATGAAGAGGCAAGTAAGACCTTGGATAGAGGGGTGGCTGTGGACGTGGTATACTTGGATTTTGCAAAAGCGTTTGATACAGTTCCCCACACACGGCTCATGTGCAAGGTAAAGTCTACAGGATTGGAAATATCAGTTTGTAAATGGATAGAAAACTGGCTAAAAGACAGAATTCAGAGAGTAGTGGTTAATGATTCTTACTCTGAATGGTCTAAGGTTATCAGTGGTGTACCCCAAGGTTCAGTGCTGGGACCCTTACTTTTTAATATCTTTATAAATGATATTGGGTCTGAGATCAAAAGTAACATTTCTGTCTTTGCAGATGACACCAAGCTATGCAGTGGAATAACGTCCTTACAGGATGTCGCCAATTTACAAGCCGACCTCAATGCTCTGTCTAATTGGGCGACTATGTGGCAGATGAGGTTTAATGTTGATAAATGTAAAGTTATGCACTTGGGGGCTAAGACTATGAATGCATCATACATACTAGGGGGAGTACAACTGGGGGGGTCCGTAGTGGAGAAGGATCTGGGGGTTTTGGTAGATCATAAGCTCAATAATGGCATGCAATGCCAAGCTGCGGCTTCCAAAGCGAGCAAAGTCCTTTCTTGTATTAAGAGAGGTATTGTCTCCAGAGAGAGAGATATCATTTTGCCCCTGTACAAATCATTAGTAAGACCTCATCTGGAATATGCAGTTCAGTTTTGGGCCCCAGTTCTCAAAAAGGATATTGGGGAACTGGAGAAAGTGCAGAGAAGGGCAACCAAACTGATAAGAGGGATGGAGGAGCTCAGCTATGAGGAAAGATTAGAGGAACTGAATTTATTCACTCTTGAGAAGAGGAGATTAAGGGGGGATATGATCAACATGTACAAATATATAAGGGGTCCATATAGTGAACTTGGTGTTCAGTTATTCACTTTACGGTCAACACAAAGGACAAGGGGGCACTCTTTGCGTCTAGAGGAAAAGAGATTTCACCTCCAAATACGGAAAGGTTTCTTCACAGTAAGAGCTGTGAAAATGTGGAATAGACTCCCTGCAGAGGTGGTTCTGGCCAGCTCAGTAGATTGCTTTAAGAAGGGCCTGGATTCTTTCTTAAATGTACATAATATAACTGGGTACTGACGTTTATAGGTAAAGTTGATCCGGGGAATATCCGATTGCCTCTCGGGAGATCAGGAAGGAATTTTTTCCCCTGCTGTAGCAAATTGGATCATGCTCTGCTGGTTTTTTTTGCCTTCCTCTGGATCAACTGTGGGTATAGAATTGGGTATATGGGATTGTACGATATATATTTTTTTTTTATGGTTGAACTGGATGGACTCGTGTCTTTTTTCAACCTGACTAACTATGTAACTATAACTATATAAGCATATTTTCCTCAAAATGATATATGCAGTGTATGTGGTATGTGTTTATGGAATGATTGTATGATATATATATATTATTTCTCACATTTCGCCCATGAGAAAAAAAAAAAATTTAAAAAAAAAGATACTTCTTAGAATTTTGGGGAATATGACTACCAAATGTTAAGAAGATAAGATAGAGGAAAAACTTTTCAATGCATATTTTGTTTTTTTTCTTACCAAAGAAGTGCAGAGGTGCTCTATGTACAGAGTGCATAGTTCAGGGGTGCGCTATGTGCAGATTTCAGAGGCGCGCCTATAGATGGCTTGAATCTTACCCGGTCCCTGCTAAAACAGGCAAGATTTTAATCATCTATGGTTGGCTTAACTGACTAACTGACACTGACGTACACAGACACTCTAATATAATGATCAGCTAAGGGAGAGGAGTGCAGAGCATATGGCAGTGGGTAGTATGTTCAGGAGAAGAGTATGGAGTATATGGCTCACTCGAGTAGTAGTATGTGCAGGATGGTGTAGGCAGTGGATAGTGTCAGTAAAGCAATAGACAGTGTCATATTTTTTTTGTTTATTATTTTTTAGAATTTTATTTTTGTATTATTTTTTTACAAACATTTTGTGAGGGCAGTGGACGGTGTCAGTAAAGCAGTGGATGGTGTCAGTAGTTAATTTTTTATTTATACATTTTTACAAATGTATATATTAAATTTTGTTTACAATTTTAATTTTTTTCTTTGCAATTTTTTTTTTGCTGGGGGAGATTGGCAGTGGATCGTATCAGTAGGGCAGTGGGTGGTGTCAGTAGAGAAGTGAACAGTGTTTATTTTTATTTTGTTTACAATTTTATTTTTTACAATTTTTTATTGTTTTTACAATTTATATTCTTTTTACAATGCTTTTCTTTGGGAGGGGAAGTGGACTTTGTCAGTGTTTTTTTATTTTTACAATTTAGTTTATTATTAATTTATTACAATTCTTTCTTCTTCTTCTTCCCCCCCCCCCCCATCTGCCTGGTTGGGAGGGGGGGGGGGCTTTGATGAGCTATCAGTGGTCTAAACAAACCCCTGACATCTCCCCTTTGAGACAGGGAAAGGGACTGAGGACACAGATTCCCCAGTCCCTTTCACTGTAGCCTCAGCTGCACTAAAGATGAATGGAGAGGAGACAGAGGCTCCTCTCCATTCATAAACTGAAGCATCATACACACAGTTTACAATGTTCAGGTATGAATGAACAGTCACTGACTCTGTTCATTCTGAAAAAGAAGGATCCGGTAAATGACAGATCCAAGACAAGGGGGAGCCGGAAAAGGCTCAGAGGGGGACCGGAGCAGGACCAAGGGAGCCGCAGGAGGAGCCAGAGGAAGACATGGGGAGCCGCTGGAGGGCACCGGAAGCAGCAGGAGAAGGCAGGGGGCCAGAGGAAGACTCAGTGAGCTGCAGGAGGGGCGGGGAGCCAGAGATTAGGGACATTTGGTGGGCAGCGGGGGATGATCTGTGCAGCGGTGGGGGGGGGGGGGAGTTACAAGCACCGATCTCCCTGTGAAGCTTTCAATAAAGCAGCTGACAGCCACGGAAAGGGAGGGGGGGGGGAATGGCGGAGAAGCGGCAATCGGTTGATTTATTGAAAGCCATACAGGGAGATCGGTGCTTGTAACTCCCCCCACCGCCGCACCAATCATCTGTGAGGTTCCCCCGGCCCACTCTGCTAAACTCAGGACCAGCTGGACTGGCTTATCAGCTGCCCTGCCTGGCACTGCTCCTGAGACAAAACAAGGGCAGTCTTGGACCGGGGACAGTGTCCCCGGGAATCAGGGACGTCTGGTCCCCCTATATTAGGACCAACTTTCACATGTACATTTTAGTTTTTTACATTTCAATTTGTGTATGTACATATAGAATAAGAACAGATACTGAGAATTTTTATCCAGCATACAGAACAGGGAAGTGATATTGTGCAGCATCTTTATATACATAATAAGAACAGATATTAAAAATTACACTCAGCAAACATAAGAGTAATAATAATATAGAATATTTATTGAAGGCTTGGAAGGAATGACTTTTTTCTTCTCTCTATACTCTTTTTTATTTCCTTTTTTCCTTCTACTGAGTTGATGTCTTGCTGTCCTTTTTCCTGTCTTCTATTGCCTCAGAAAACGCTGGAATGGCATGTCTAAATGTCTTTGTAAATTCGGGGAACTAACTTTGTCTACTTACAAAGGAATGTTTCTCAATAAACAGTATACTAAATGGAGCTGACAATACATTTCTTAGACCAAGAAGCATTCACATGTCGTCAGATTGACACAGTGTAAAGAAAATTTGATTTTGATTGCTATAAATTTTGCATATACAGATACTCCTCATTTAGCAACTTACCCAACAACCACTAGGACTTACAACCATCTCTCCCCACCCGAATAACACGCTATACATCAGTGTATTCTACAGTACAGAACTTCCATTCGTGTTCAAATGAAAACAACGTTATTGAGCTGGAGTTTTGTTTTTAGACCTTTTTCACGATACAGTAGTGAAGAATGCTTAAAAAATTGATTACTTATTGCTCCTCATTTAACGACCAATTCGTTTAATGACCTGGTCGTTGGAACGGAACCTGGTCATTAAGTAGGGAGAGCCTGTATTGATATTTTCATTTCATATGGTCGTAAATATTTTCTATATAAGATCTAACAAACAGTTCAATGTAAAAAAATGTAGACTGGACTGGCAGGAGAAAAAGTAGCAGATTTAGGCCCCATGCACACGAGACGCTGTTATTTGCTGTTGAACGCGCGTTCAGAGGCAGTTGGACACTTTTTTCAACTGCTCCTGAACCCATTCAATGTTATCCTATGTGTCCATGCACACAGTCTCGTTTATTGCCGTTTTTAGGCAGTTGCGTTTAACCTCGTTTTTCCAGAAGCAAAAAAATGGGTTCAGACGCAAAAGTTTTCCACGTTTCAGACGCAAAACGCGGCTAAACGCGGCAAAACGCGGGTACCGGCGTTTTGCCGCGATTTCGTTTATTAGCGTTTTTAAAGGTGACCTATTTTTTTACATTAGAAATCTCAAAAATGATGGCAAATGATGAAAAAACATCAAAAAAATATGAAAAAAAACTGTAATTGCTTGCATTGCACTGTAGACAATCCACAACTTGTGGCAGGTGACGTGGCAAGTGGAAAATCCACAACTTGTGGCAGGTGATGTTGCCAGGTGACGTGGCCAGGTGACATGGCAGGTGACGTGGCAGGTGGACAATCCACAAATTGTGGCAGGTGACGTGGCCAGGTGACGTGGCAGGTGGACAATCCACAAATTGTGGCAGGTGACGTGGCAGGTGACGTGGCAAGTGGACAATCCAAAACTTGTGGCAGGTGACGTGGCCAGGTGACGTGGCAGGTGGACAATCCACAACTTGTGGCAGGTGGACAATCCACAACTTGTGGCAGGTGACGTGGTCAGGTGACGTGGCAGGTGACGTGGCCAGGTGACAATCCACAACTTGTGCCAGGTGACGTGGCCAGGTGACGTGGCAGGTGGAAAGCCACAAATTGTGGCATGTGACGTGGCCAGGTGACATGGCAGGTGATGTGGCAAGTGGACAATCCACAACTTGTGGCCAGGTGACGTGGCAGGTGGAAATCCACAAATTGTGGCAGGTGACGTGGCAGGTGATGTGGCCAGGTGACGTGGCAAGTGGACAATGCACAACTTGTGGCAGGTGACGTGGCCAGGTGACGTGGCCAGGTGACAATCCACAACTTGTGGCCAGGTGACGTGGCAGGTGATGTGGCAAGTGGACAATTCACAACTTGTGGCAGGTGACGTAGCAAGTGGACAATGCACAACTTGTGGCAGGTGACGTATCAGGTGACGTGGCAAGTAGACAATTCACAACTTGTGGCAGGTGACGTGGCAAGTGGACAATGCACAACTTGTGGCAGGTGACGTGGCCAGGTGACGTATCAGGTGACGTGGCAAGTGAACATTCCACAACTTGTGGCAGGTGACATGGCCAGGTGACGTGGCCAGGTGATGTGGCCAGTGGACAATCCACAACTTGTGGCCAGGTGACGTGGCAAGTGGACAATTCACAACTTGTGGCAGGTGACGTGGCCAGGTGACGTATCAGGTGACGTGGCAAGTGGACAATCCACAGCTTGTGGCAGATGATGTGGCAAGTGATACGCTAAATACAAGTACACTGCTGCTCTCAGCTGCTGGTCTCCCAAAATGGCTGAAATGGTTAAATAATAATGTTTTTTGAGCTTAGGGTGACGTGGCCAGGTGACAATCCACAACTTGTGGCCAGGTGACGTGGCAGGTGATGTGGCAAGTGGACAATTCACAACTTGTGGCAGGTGACGTGGCAAGTGGACAATGCACAACTTGTGGCAGGTGACGTGGCCAGGTGACGTATCAGGTGACGTGGCAAGTGAACATTCCACAACTTGTGGCAGGTGACATGGCCAGGTGACGTGGCCAGGTGATGTGGCCAGTGGACAATCCACAACTTGTGGCCAGGTGACGTGGCAAGTGGACAATTCACAACTTGTGGCAGGTGACGTGGCCAGGTGACGTATCAGGTGACGTGGCAAGTGGACAATCCACAGCTTGTGGCAGATGATGTGGCAAGTGATACGCTAAATACAAGTACACTGCTGCTCTCAGCTGCTGGTCTCCCAAAATGGCTGAAATGGTTAAATAATAATGTTTTTTGAGCTTAGGGAGGGTCTTATGATGTTTCTTAACTAAACGCCTATAGACGCAAACGCGGTAAAACGCCGCTAAAATCGCGGCAAAACGGGCGTTTTTAAACGCCGGTTTTAGCCTTTAAAAACGTGTGTTCAGCAGAGTTTGCACCGGCGTCTCGTGTGCATGGGGCCTTAGACACCTGCATATCTGTCTGGTCCACCCACACACAGTATATAATGTTATATATACATACCTGGTCAGCAATGTATGCAGTCCAGAATCTGAAGCAATATATATATTATGATAAAGGGCAGACTCAATGGACCACTTGGACTTTTTGCCGTCACTCGATTTTTCTATGATATTTCTGCTGTATTGGAAGATCATTATTGAGTCTATAGTATTTTCTCAGCACTGTGACACCCAGCAAAGCCCAGATGAAAAGCTCTAGTGGTTGCTCGCCAGTGTTACCTTTCCTTTGTCTTGTACTAGGATACGGCTATATTTAACTTCTGATTAAATCCCTGATGTGCACAGCTATGGCAAATGCATCTCATTGCTACTTATAGGGAATTACAATGGAAGTAAACCCTCTCTGACAAGTTTTACCTACAGGTAAACCTTAATCTAGGCTCAACTGTAGGTGTTTGCAACATCTCCTAAACCTACACAGACCGTCTCTCCTCTCTCTTCCCCCCCCCCAGGATGGAGGAGAGGGGGGGGTAAGAACTGAGGAGAGGGGGGGGGTAAGAACCGAGGAGAGGGGGGGGGTAAGAACCGAGGAGAGGGGGGGGGGTAAGAACCGAGGAGAGGGGGGGGGTAAGAACCGAGGAGAGGGGGGGGGGTAAGAACCGAGGAGAGGGGGGGGGGTAAGAACCGAGGAGAGGGGGGGGGGGTAAGAACCGAGGAGAGGGGGGGTAAGAACCGAGGAGAGGGGGGGGGTAAGAACCGAGGAGAGGGGGGGAAGGACGGAGGAGGAGGGGGGGGGGAAAGGACGGAGGAGGAGGGGGGGGGAAAGGACGGAGGAGGAGGGGGGGGAAAGGACGGAGGAGGAGGGGGGGGGGAAAGGACGGAGGAGGAGGGGGGGGAAAGGACGGAGGAGGAGGGGGGGGGGAAGGACGGAGGAGGAGGGGGGGGGGGGAAAGGACGGAGGAGGGGGGGGGGGAAAGGACGGAGGAGGGGGGGGGGAAAGGACGGAGGAGGAGGGGGGGGGGGGAAGGGACGGAGGAGGAGGGGGGGGGGGGGGAAAGGACGGAGGAGGAGGGGGGGGGGGGGAAAGGACGGAGGAGGAGGGGGGGGGGGGGGGGGAAGGACGGAGGAGGAGGGGGGGGGGGGAAAGGACGGAGGAGGAGGGTGGGGGGGGAAAGGACGGAGGAGGAGGAGGGGGGGGAAAAGGACGGAGGAGGGGGGGGGGAAGGACGGAGGAGGAGGGGGGGGGGAGGACGGAGGAGGAGGGGGGGGGGGGGAAGGACGGAGGAGGAGGGGGGGGGGGAAGGACGGAGGAGAGGAGGGTGGGGGGGGGGAAGAACGGAGGAGAGGAGGGTGGGGGGGGAAGGACGGAGGAGAGGAGGGGGGGGGGAAGGACGGAGGAGAGGAGAGGGGGGGGAAGGACGGAGGAGAGGAGAGGGGGGGGGGGAAAGGACGGAGGAGAGGGGGGGGGGGAAGGACGGAGGAGAGGAGAGGGGGGGGGGAAGGACGGAGGAGAAGAGGGGGGGGGGGGGGAAGGACGGAGGAGAGGAGAGGGGGGGGAAGGACGGAGGAGAGGAGAGGGGGGGGGGGAAGGACGGAGGAGAGGGGGGGGGAAGGACGGAGGAGAGGAGAGGGGGGGGGAAGGACGGAGGAGAGGAGAGGGGGGGGGAAGGACGGAGGAGAGGAGAGGGGGGGGGGGAAGGACGGAGGAGAGGGGGGGGGGGGGAAGGACGGAGGAGAGGGGGGGGGGAAGGACGGAGGAGAGGAGAGGGGGGGGGAGAAGGACGGAGGAGAGGAGAGGGGGGGGGGGAAGGACGGAGGAGAGGAGAGGGGGGGGGAAGGACAGAGGAGAGGGGGGGGGGGAGGGAAGGACAGAGGAGAGGGGGGGGGAAGGACAGAGGAGAGGGGGGGGGGGGGAAGGACAGAGGAGAGGGGGGGGGGGGGAAGGACAGAGGAGAGGGGGGGGAGGGAAGGACAGAGGAGAGGGGGGGGAGGGAAGGACAGAGGAGAGGGGGGGAGGGAAGGACAGAGGAGAGGGGGGGGAGGGAAGGACAGAGGAGAGAGGGGGGGGAGGGAAGGACAGAGGAGAGGGGGGGGAGGGAAGGACAGAGGAGAGGGGGGGGAGGGAAGGACAGAGGAGAGGGGGGGGGAGGGAAGGACAGAGGAGAGGGGGGGGAGGGAAGGACGGAGGAGAGAGGGGGGGGGGGAGGGAAGGACGGAGGAGAGAGGGGGGGGGGAGGGAAGGTCGGAGGAGAGAGGGGGGGAGGGAAGGACGGAGGAGAGGGGGGGGGGAGGGAAGGACGGAGGAGAGGGGGGGGCAGAGAAGGACGGAGGAGAGGGGGGGGCAGAGAAGGACGGAGGAGAGGGGGGGGAGGGGAAGGACAGAGGAGAGGGGGGGGGAAGGACGGAGGAGAGGAGAGGGGGGGGGGGAAGGGGGGGGGAGAGGAGAGGAGGGGGGGGAAGGGGGGGGGGAGAGGAGGGGGGGAAGGACGGAGGAGAGGGGGGGGGAGGACGGAGGAGAGGAGAGGGGGGAGGGAAGGACAGAGGAGAGGAGGGGGGGGAGGGAAGGACAGAGGAGAGGGGGGGGAGGGAAGGACAGAGGAGAGGGGGGGGGAGGGAAGGACAGAGGAGAGGGGGGGGAGGGAAGGACAGAGGAGAGGGGGGGGGAGGGAAGGACAGAGGAGAGGGGGGGGAGGGAAGGACAGAGGAGAGGGGGGGGGAGGGAAGGACAGAGGAGAGGGGGGGGGAGGGAAGGACAGAGGAGAGGGGGGGGGGGGGAGGGAAGGACAGAGGAGAGGGGGGGGGGAGGGAAGGACAGAGGAGAGGGGGGGGGGAGGGAAGGACAGAGGAGAGGGGGGGGGGAGGGAAGGACAGAGGAGAGGGGGGGGGAGGGAAGGACAGAGGAGAGGGGGGGGAGGGAAGGGGGGGAGGGAAGGGGGGGAGAAGGGGGGGGGAAGGAAAGGAGGGAGGAGAAGGGGGGGTAAGGAAAGGAGGGAGGAGAGGGGGGGGGGAGGAAAGGACGGAGAGAGGGGGGGGAGGGAAGGACAGAGGAGAGGGGGGGGGAGGGAAGGACAGAGGAGAGGGGGGGGGGGGGAGGGAAGGACAGAGGAGAGGGGGGGGGGAGGGAAGGACAGAGGAGAGGGGGGGGGAGGGAAGGACAGAGGAGAGGGGGGGGGGAGGGAAGGGGGGGGAGAAGGGGGGGGGAAGGAAAGGAGGGAGGAGAAGGGGGGGTAAGGAAAGGAGGGAGAGGGGGGAAGGAAAGGACGGAGGAGAGGGGGGGGGGGAGGAAAGGACGGAGGAGAGGGGGGGGGGGAAGGAAAGGACGGAGGAGAGGGGGGGGGGAAGGAAAGGACGGAGGAGAGGGGGGGGGGAAGGAAAGGACGGAGGAGAGGGGGGGGGAAGGAAAGGACGGAGGAGAGGGGAGGGGGGGGGGAAGGACGGAGGAGAGGAGAGAGGGGGGGAGGGAAGGACAGAGGAGGGGGGGGGGGAGGGAAGGACAGAGGAGTGGGGGGGGGAGGGAAGGACAGAGGAGGGGGGGGGGAGGGAAGGACAGAGGAGGGGGGGGGGGGAGGGAAGGACAGAGGAGGGGGGGGGGAGGGAAGGACAGAGGAGGGGGGGGGGAGGGAAGGACAGAGGAGAGGGGGGGAGGGAAGGACAGAGGAGAGGGGGGGGAAGGACAGAGGAGAGGAGAGGGGGGGGAAGGACGGAGGAGAAGGGGGGGGAAGGAAAGGACGGAGGAGAAGGGGGGGGAAGGAAAGGACGGAGGAGAAGGGGGGGGAAGGAAAGGAGGGAGGAGAAGGGGGGGGAAGGAGGGAGGAGAAGGGGGGGGAAGGAGGGAGGAGAGGGGGGGGGGGAGGAAAGGAGGGAGGAGAGGGGGGGGAAGGAAAGGAGGGAGGAGAGGGGGGGGGAAGGAAGGACGGAGGAGAGGAGGGGGGAAGGAAAGGACGGAGGAGAGGAGGGGGGGAAGGAAAGGACGGAGGAGAGGAGAGGAGGGGGGGAAGGAAAGGACGGAGGAGAGGAGAGGAGGGGGGGGAAGGACGGAGGAGAGGAGAGGGAGGGGGGGGAAGGACGGAGGAGAGGAGGGGGGGGGGAGGACGGAGGGGGGGAAGGAAAGGAGGGAGGAGAAGGGGGGGAAGGAAAGGACGGAGGAGAAGGGGGGGGGGGAAGGAAAGGACGGAGGAGAGGGGGGGGGAAGGAAAGGACGGAGGAGAGGGGGGGGGGGGGAGGAAAGGACGGAGTAGAGGGGGGGGGAAGGAAAGGACGGAGGAGAGGGGGGGGGGGAAGGAAAGGACGGAGGAGAGGGGGGGGGGGGAGGAAAGGACGGAGTAGAGGGGGGGGGGAAGGAAAGGACGGAGGAGAGGAGAGGGGGGGGGGGAAGGAAAGGACGGAGGGGGGGGGGGGGAAGGACAGAGGAGAGAGGGGGGAGGGAAGGACAGAGGAGGGGGGGGGGAGGGAAGGACAGAGGAGAGGGGGGGGAGGGAAGGACGGAGGAGAGGAGAGGAGGGGGGGGGGAGGACGGAGGAGAGGAGAGGAGGGGGGGAAGGACGGAGGAGAGGAGGGGGGGGAAGGACGGAGGAGAGGAGAGGAGGGGGGGAAGGACGGAGGAGAGGAGAGGAGGGGGGGGAAGGACGGAGGAGAGGAGAGGAGGGGGGGAAGGACGGAGGAGAGGAGGGGGGGGTAAGGACGGAGGAGAGGGGGGGGACGGAGGAGAGGAGGGGGGGAGGACGGAGGAGAGGGGGGGGAAGGAAAGGACGGAGGAGAAGGGGGGGGGGGGAAGGAAAGGACGGAGGAGAAGGGGGGGAAGGAAAGGACGGAGGAGAAGGGGGGGGGGGAGGAAAGGACGGAGGAGAAGGGGGGGGGGGAGGAAAGGACGGAGGAGAAGGGGGGGGGGGGAAAGGACGGAGGAGGAGGAGGGGGGGGGGGAAAGGACGGAGGAGGAGGGGGGGGGAAAGGACGGAGGAGGAGGAGGGGGGGGGGGAAAGGACGGAGGAGGAGGAGGGGGGGGAAAGGGAGGAGGAGGAGGGGGGGGGGAAAGGACGGAGGAGGGGGGGGGGGGGGGAAAGGACGGAGGAGGAGGAGGGGGGGGGGGAAAGGACGGAGGAGGAGGAGGGGGGGGGGGAAAGGACGGGAGGAGGAGGAGGGGGGGGGGGAAAGGACGGAGGAGGAGGAGGGGGGGGGGAAAGGACGGAGGAGGAGGAGGGGGGGGAAAGGACGGAGGAGGAGGAGGGGGGGGGAAAGGACGGAGGAGGGGGGGGGGAAAGGACGGAGGAGGGGGGAAGGACGGAGGAGGAGGGGGGGGGGAAGGACGGAGGAGGAGGGGGGGGGGGGGAAGGACGGAGGAGGAGGGGGGGGGGAAGGACGGAGGAGGAGGGGGGGGAAGGACCGAGGAGAGGGGGGGGAGAAAGAAGGACCGAGGAGAGGGGGGGGAGGGGGGGGGGAGGAGAAGGACGGAGGAGAAGGACGGAGGAGAAGGACGGAGGAGAGGGGGGGTAGAGGGGGGGGGAGGAGGAGAAGGACGGAGGAGAGGGGGGGTAGAGGGGTGCGAGGAGGAGAAGGACGGAGGAGAGGGGGGGGGGCGAGGAGGAGAAGGACGGAGGAGAGGGGGGGGGGGGCGAGGAGGAGAAGGACGGAGGAGAGGGGGGGGCGAGGAGGAGAAGGACGGAGGAGAGGGGGGGGGGGCGAGGAGGAGAAGGACGGAGGAGAGGGGGGGGCGAGGAGGAGAAGGACGGAGGAGAGGGGGGGGCGAGGAGGAGAAGGACGGAGGAGAGGGGGGGGGGGCGAGGAGGAGAAGGACGGAGGAGAGGGGGGGGGGGCGAGGAGGAGAAGGACGGAGGAGAGGGGGGGGCGAGGATGGAGGAGAGGGGGGGGCGAGGAGGAGAAGGACGGAGGAGAGGGGGGGGGAAAAGGACGGAGGAGAGGGGTGGGGAAAAGGACGGAGGAGAGGGGTGGGGAAAAGGACGGAGGAGAGGGGTGGGGAAAAGGACGGAGGAGAGGGGTGGGGAAAAGGACGGAGGAGGAGGGGGGGGGAAGGACCGAGGAGAGGGGGGGGGAGAAAGAAGGACCGAGGAGAGGGGGGGGGGAGGAGGAGAAGGACGGAGGAGAGGGGGGGGGTAGAGGGGTGCGAGGAGGAGAAGGACGGAGGAGAGGGGGGGGGGGCGAGGAGGAGAAGGACGGAGGAGAGGGGGGGGGGCGAGGAGGAGAAGGACGGAGGAGAGGGGGGGGGGGCGATGAGGAGAAGGACGGAGGGGGGGCGAGGAGGAGAAGGGACGGAGGAGAGGGGGGGGGGGCGAGGAGGAGAAGGACGGAGGAGAGGGGGGGGGCGAGGAGGAGAAGGACGGAGGAGAGGGGGGGGGGGCGAGGAGGAGAAGGACGGAGGAGAGGGGGGGGGGCGAGGAGGAGAAGGACGGAGGAGAGGGGGGGGGCGAGGAGGAGAAGGACGGAGGAGAGGGGGGGGGCGAGGAGGAGAAGGACGGAGGAGAGGGGGGGGGGCGAGGAGGAGAAGGACGGAGGAGAGGGGGGGGGCGAGGAGGAGAAGGACGGAGGAGAGGGGGGTGGGGCGAGGAGGATGGAGGAGAGGGGGGGGGGCGAGGAGGAGAAGGACGGAGGAGGGGGGGGGGCGAGGAGGAAAAGGACGAGGAGAGGGGGGGGCGAGGAGGAAAAGGACGGAGGAGAGGGGGGGGGCGAGGAGGAAAAGGACGGAGGAGAGGGGTGGGGGGTAAAAGGACGGAGGAGAGGGGTGGGGGGGAAAAGGACGGAGGAGAGGGGTGGGGGGGAAAAGGACGGAGGAGAGGGGTGGGGGGGAAAAGGACGGAGGAGAGGGGTGGGGGGGGAAAAGGACGGAGGAGAGGGGGGGGGAGGGAAGGACAGAGGAGAGGAGAGGGGGGGGGAAGGACGGAGGAGAAGGGGGGGGAAGGAAAGGACGGAGGAGAAGGGGGGGGGAAGGAAAGGAGGGAGGAGAAGGGGGGGGAAGGAAAGGAGGGAGGAGAGGGGGGGGGAAGGAAAGGAGGGAGGAGAGGGGGGGGGAAGGAAAGGAGGGAGGAGAGGGGGGGGGAAGGAAAGGAGGGAGGAGAGGGGGGGGGAAGGAAAGGAGGGAGGAGAGGGGGGGGAAGGAAAGGAGGGAGGAGAGGGGGGGGGGGGGAGGAAAGGAGGGAGGAGAGGGGGGGGGGGGAAGGAAAGGACGGAGGAGAGGAGGGGGGGGAAGGAAAGGACGGAGGAGAGGAGGGGGGGAAGGAAAGGACGGAGGAGAGGAGAGGAGGGGGGGAAGGAAAGGACGGAGGAGAGGAGAGGAGGGGGGGAAGGACGGAGGAGAGGAGAGGAGAGGAGGGGGGGAAGGACGGAGGAGAGGAGAGGAGAGGAGGGGGGGAAGGACGGAGGAGAGGAGGGGGAAGGACGGAGGAGAGGAGGGGGGGGGGAAGGACGGAGGAGAGGAGGGGGGGGGGGGAAGGACGGAGGAGAGGAGGGGGGGGGAAGGACGGAGGAGAGGAGGGGGGGGGAAGGACGGAGGAGAGGAGGGGGGGGAGGACGGAGGAGAGGAGGGGGGGGAGGACGAGGAGAGGGGGGGGGGGAAGGACGGAGGGGGGGGAAGGAAAGGAGGGAGGAGAGGGGGGGGGGAAGGAAAGGACGGAGAGAGAAGGGGGGGGGAAGGAAAGGACGGAGGAGAGGGGGGGGAAGGAAAGGACGGAGTAGAGGGGGGGGGGGGGAAGGAAAGGACGGAGGAGAGGGGGGGGGGGAGGAAAAGACGGAGTAGAGGGGGGGGGGAAGGAAAGGGACGGAGGAGAGGAGAGGGGGGGGGGAAGGAAAGGACGGAGGAGAGGAGGGGGGGGGGGAGGACAGAGAAGAGAGGGGGAGGGAAGGACAGAGGAGGGGGGGGGGGAGGGAAGGACAGAGGAGAGGGGGGGAGGGAAGGACGGAGGAGAGGGGGGGAGGGAAGGACGGAGGAGAGGAGAGGAGGGGGGGGAAGGACGGAGGAGAGGAGAGGAGGGGGGGGGAAGGACGGAGGAGAGGAGGGGGGGGGGGGGAAGGACGGAGGAGAGGAGAGGAGGGGGGGGAAGGACGGAGGAGAGGAGAGGAGGGGGGGGAAGGACGGAGGAGAGGAGGGGGGGGGTAAGGACGGAGGAGAGGGGGGGGGACGGAGGAGAGGAGGGGGGGAGGACGGAGGAGAGGGGGGGGGAAGGAAAGGACGGAGGAGAAGGGGGGGGGAAGGAAAGGACGGAGGAGAAGGGGGGGAAGGAAAGGACGGAGGAGAAGGGGGGGGGGAGGAAAGGACGGAGGAGAAGGAGGGGGGGGGGAAAGGACGGAGGAGGGGGGGGGGGAAAAGGACGGAGGAGGGGGGGGGAAAAAGGACGGAGGAGGGGGGGGGGGGGAAAGGACGGAGGAGGGGGGGGGGGGGAAAGGACGGAGGAGGGGGGGGGGAAAGGACGGAGGAGGGGGGGGGGAAAAGGACGGAGGAGGGGGGGGGGAAAGGACGGAGGAGGGGGGGGGGGAAAAGGACGGAGGAGGGGGGGGGGGAAAAAGGACGGAGGAGGGGGGGGGAAAAAAGGACGGAGGAGGGGGGGGGGAAAAAGGACGGAGGAGGGGGGGGGGGAAAAGGACGGAGGAGGAGGAGGGGGGGGAGGAGGAGGGGGAAGGACAGGGGGGGAAAGGACGGAGGAGGAGGAGGAGGAGGGGAAGGACGGAGGAGGAGGGGAAGGACGGAGGAGGAGGAGGGGGGGGGGAAAGGACGGAGGAGGAGGAGGGGGGGGGGGAAAGGACGGAGGAGGAGGAGGGGGGGGGGGAAAGGACGGAGGAGGAGGAGGGGGGGGGGGGGAAAGGACGGAGGAGGAGGAGGGGGGGGGGAAGGACGGAGGAGGAGGAGGGGGGGGGGGAAAGGACGGAGGAGGAGGAGGGGGGGGGGAAGGGAGGAGGAGGAGGGGGGGGGGAAAGGACGGAGGAGGGGGGGGGGGGGAAAGGACGGAGGAGGAGGAGGGGGGGGAAAGGACGGAGGAGGAGGAGGGGGGGGGGGAAGGACGGAGGAGGAGGAGGGGGGGGGGAAAGGACGGAGGAGGAGGAGGGGGGGGGGGAAGGACGGAGGAGGAGGAGGAGGGGGGGAAAGGACGGAGGAGGGGGGGGAAAGGACGGAGGAGGGGGGGGAAAGGACGGAGGAGGGGGGGAAGGACGGAGGGGGGGGGAAGGACCGAGGGAGAGGGGGGGGAGAAAGAAGGACCGAGGAGAGAGGGGGGGGAGGGGGGGGGGGGGAGGAGAAGGACGGAGGAGAGGGGGGGAGGGGGGGGGGAGGAGAAGGACGGAGGAGAGGGGGGGTAGAGGGGGGGGGGGAGGAGGAGAAGGACGAGGAGAGAGGGGGGGTAGAGGGGTGCGAGGAGGAGAAGGACGGAGGAGAGGGGGGGGGCGAGGAGGAGAGGGACGGAGGAGAGGGGGGGGGCGAGGAGGAGAAGGACGGAGGAGAGGGGGGGGGGCGAGGAGGAGAAGGACGGAGGAGAGGGGGGGGCGAGGAGGAGAAGGACGGAGGAGAGGGGGGGGGCGAGGAGGAGAAGGACGGAGGAGAGGGGGGGGGGCGAGGAGGAGAAGGACGGAGGAGAGGGGGGGGGCGAGGATGGAGGAGAGGGGGGGGGGGGGCGAGGAGGAGAAGGACGGAGGAGAGGGGGGGGGGGGCGAGGAGGAGAAGGACGGAGGAGAGGGGGGGGGGAAAAGGACGGAGGAGAGGGGGGGGGAAAAGGACGGAGGAGAGGGGTGGGGAAAAGGACGGAGGAGAGGGGTGGGGAAAAGGACGGAGGAGAGGGTGTGGGAAAAGGACGGAGGAGAGGGGTGGGGAAAGGACGGAGGAGAGGGGTGGGGAAAAGGACGGAGGAGAGGGGTGGGGAAAAGGACGGAGGAGAGGGGGGGGAGAAAGAAGGACCGAGGAGAGGGGGGGGTGAGGGGGGGGGGAGGAGGAGAAGGACGGAGGAGAAGGACGGAGGAGAGGGGGGGGGCGAGGAGGAGAAGGACGGAGGAGAGGGGGGGGCGAGGAGGAGAAGGACGGAGGAGAGGGGGGGGGAAAAGGACGGAGGAGAGGGGGGGGGAAGGAAAGGACGGAGGAGAGGGGGGGGGGGAAGGAAGGAAAGGAGGCGGAGAGGGGGGGAAGGAAAGGACGGAGGAGAGGAGGAGGGGGGGGGGAAGGACAGAGGAGAGGAGGGGGGGGGGGAAGGACGGAGGAGAGAGGGGGGGGGAAGGAAGGAAAGGACGGAGGAGAGAGGGGGGGGGGAAGGAAAGGACGGAGGAAAGAGGGGGGGGGGAAGGAAAGGACGGAGGAAAGAGGGGGGGGGAAGGAGAGGACGGAGGAAGGGGGGGGGAAGGAAAGGACGGAGGAGGGGGGGGGGTGGGAAGGACTGGAGGAGAGGAGGGGGAGGAGGAGAAGGATGGAGGAGAGGAGGGGGAGGAGGAGAAGGACGGGGGAGAGGGGGGGGAGGAGGAGAAGGACGGGGGAGAGGGGGGGGAGGAGGAGAAGGACGGGGGAGAGGGGGGGAGGACGGAGGAGAGGGGGGGGGCGAGAAGGACGGAGGAGGGGGGGGGCGAGGAGGAGAAGGACGGAGGAGAGGGGGGGGCAAGGAGGAGAAGGACGGAGGAGGGGGGGGGGCGAGGAGGAGAAGGACGGAGGAGAGGGGGGGCGAGGAGGAGAAGGACGGAGGAGAGGGGGGGGAAGGAAAGGACGGAGGAGAGGGGGGGGAAGGAAAGGACGGAGGAGAGGGGGGGAAGGAAAGGAC